>OU452204.1:13877997-16875913 GCA_911728435.2 Apoderus coryli
TTCTTAAATATTATTTTGCTGTATCGTTAATACCGGTGCAATTATATAATTTTCTAGTTTCCCGATCCACGAAAATTACTGTAAACGTGCATAAAAAAAACGAGATAAAGACGGATACAACCATTTTGAAGTCCCCTGAGGTGACTTCCAGATTCTCTTTCGTTACTCAGGTCATATATATTTCAGATTATATTCTATTTTGCCGAGAAAGTTTTGGGGTGACAAAACCAATTTTTTTTTTGTGAAATCACATTTTGCATACAAAATTGTATTGTTTACACACCATGTTCATAGCAATGCCACCCCCATCAGTCACTGTCATAAATGTACAGAGTCAAATTAAAATGGCGTTGTTTTACTTAAACGGACGCATTCCCATTGTTCGTTCTATGCCACTATGATGATGTGTGTTTTCGGAAGGCTAATGAACAAAGAATGGGCGGTGTTACATTATATAACCGGAGATAATATAACCATCAATTATGTAACTACATCACTTGATGAAAATTATTTTATTTTAGGTTTAAGAGAATATATTATTATTTTGTGAGTTATATAAATGAGATGTGATTAATCTTTTTTTTTCCCTTCTTGTATAATGTTTGTTTTCTTGTGTCTCGATGAAATTGTTAAAGGAGACTGATGAATACAAATCTCACATCATTTTTTGTTAGTTTGCTATGCTGTTATTTAATTACCATGGGTGATATTTGATTGCTTCATTAAGTTTGTAAACGATTCTTTAACTCATACAGAGTGTTTCTATATTCGACCGACAACACTCTACCACAGAAAGCTGTCGCTAATTCATTCATTTTGATATAGGGACATATACCCTTAAAGGGCTTAGTAGTCTAGTTACAGGGTCATATTCTATGACTCATTATTAGTATAAATACCAAGTGTTATCTGACCTTTGAACTATTGTCATTCAAGCAACTCCATAAACGCACTGACATAGATAAAATTGAACACTTTGCCGTTATAAAGTTCCTGACTAAGCAGGGAAAGTGTCTTTAAACCATTAGGTATGGAAGAGTTGCTGTCATCGGGAATCTTTCCCAGGATGTACAAGCTGTTTTTAAAATGGGTGGTAAAAATTTGTGAGCGAATTGGGGACGTTAAAGATGACTGCCTGAGGACGATTTTTTTGAAATATTTTCGAAACGAGTAAAGATGAATTAACCAAATGTAGTATATTTATTCACCTAGTTAAATGTCGTAAACTGACATGAAATTGAATAAAAAAGGATGACCATAGGCGGGTAAACGGGGGGGACCCTTGCCTTAATTATAACCTAACTTTATTTTCTTGTGACCTTTATTGCATTTGTGTCAAAAATGTGATAAAATAAAGTTTTCTACATAAAAAAGAGATGTTTTTTCTCGAAAAAGGTTTTAGATACACCTTGTATAATGGTATAAGGTATAAGTGACATGGGCTTCAGCATGGTAGAGAATTGCAGGCCTATTGGAGTGACCATGCCAGAACTTGTTGAAGTTGAGAAAAACAAGTCGTAGGAATGGTTGCATTATCTGATAAAACCAATTATTAAAATTCTGCATAATCATCAATATTCTGTGAGGTTTTAGACCTCTTTAGTACATATAAGGATGGTGTGCTGGCCGAGAATGTTACTGTAGACGATAGTAGATAAAGGCGTTTATATAGGAAATAGAAGAGGAAAATTGACGAAAGGTGTCTTGCTCCTGCACGACGATGCTCCAGTACACAAGCGTCGTGTTGTGCTGCGTGGGATAAAATTTACGAGCGATGAAGAAGCGAAGGGTATTTTTTGAATAATTTAACGTTTTCTTTTGAATTGATCTGATCTGAGAAATATCTCATCTATACAACATTTTTTTACTATTCAAGCCCTCCACCTGAAAGGCTACAGAACTCTGAGACAGGTTTCGACATATTTCACCATGATTTACACCAGTGTTTCCCAAAGTGGTCCAGGTGGATCTCCGTTGGCGTAAAAAAAAATGGGGTCCACGAAAATTTATCTGGTTTCTATAATACAAAAAATACTCAAAAAGTTAACGAAGTAAAGAAGATTTTTGACAGGTTGTATTTCGGTGAAAAATGGTCATATTAAGACTTTAATAAAGTTTTGAAGTTTTAAGATTCTAGTTTTCAGATTTTTTTAGGAGTTACGGTTCTCATGCAACAGATTACGCGAAAAATTAATATTGCAAATTTTGTGCTCCACAGCACAGGTTTAAAGGAATTTTTTCAGTTTGGACCAGATAGCCTGTATATAGCATTAATTACCTTTTTTAAAATTTGGTGCATGTTTATCAAGATTCTACTCACTTTTTGAAAGTAAAGATCCAGATTTAAAAGAAAACCTGATCAAATTGAAATCAGACATCGCGTGTTTAACAGACTTCCAGTCACAAGGGGACAGCCTGGATTTACCAGCAACCAAGGGTGTCATTTCTTGGAATATGGAAATTTATTAAGCAAAATATTCGTCGGCGCGAATTATCCCAGTTTCCAAACTTCAAAGGGAGAATGTCTTGTTGAGGATATTCAGACTTACGTTCAACATTTAAATGCCCTGCATGATGACTTCAAGATGGAAAGACTACCATGGGTCATTGTCTCCTCATTTGATGAAACGGAAGTGGCGAATGTGGTATTAGACGAGGAGCTACTCGAGCCTAGCACCAATGAGGATCTGGGCTGTGGGAAATTGCAAGAAAAGTTTTGACAGTGTTATGCCTTATTAACAAAGAAAAAAGCGGTTATTCATTACAAAACTAAGCTTCCCCTGTTGACGAATTTGACGTTTTTCACCACCATAAATTCGTGTAAATAATGGACTGTATTTTTTATCTATTGTACGGTTTAATATGAATAGATTATTATAAATATCATGTACAGTTTTTACATAGTAGTATCAAAGATAACATTAATCTTTAGGGGTGTAATTTTACAATCTGGGGGGTTTATTCAGAGTTCAATTTTCAATTGTTTTTTAATATTAACACCAATGCACTTAAATTTTACATAAGTTTTTAATACACTTTTTAACTACTTTTTACACTATACAAACTAATACTGGGGGATACTCTTACAAACTAATTTTGGGGGTTAGGGTGCAAAACTTCATAAATATAATATACAAAAACAATGTGAGTGAAGAGAGCGAGGGGTTTGTGACTTATTCAATGTAACGTCTTTCTAAATCTAACTCTAACAAAGAAGAAAAAGCCAATGCCTTGTTTTTTTTTCACACAGATTAGTAACAAAAATAAACAAACCCAGTAATATTGATGACGATGTCATCCAGATCTTGGGCAATGGTAAAGTCATACAAAAACAAATATAGATTTATAAAATAATAATAAAACACTTTGTTCGGGAGTTTCCCGAACATCCCCCTTGGCTCCCTATTAAATTATTTTAATAAATAGACACAAGAAAACATATAATTGTTCTATTTTTTACCACTAGGTACCTTGAATTTAGAGTTGGAATTCAGCCGCGACGCAAATTTCCATCGATAGATCTAATCTTCACATTGTTTGACAAGTTTTGGGAATATGGTCGAAATATCGCAGCAGGGGGTCCACCGAAATCAGGAAAATGTTGAAAGTGGTCTACGGGAAAAAAAGTTTGGGAACCTCTGATTAACACTATTGAAGAAAACTTGATCCTAATTTTTATGCATTCAAAAAATT
This sequence comes from Apoderus coryli, assembly GCA_911728435.2. NCBI lineage: Eukaryota > Metazoa > Arthropoda > Insecta > Coleoptera > Attelabidae > Apoderus > Apoderus coryli. The sequence continues at coordinate 13,881,691 of OU452204.1, forward strand.
AATTCCGCGAAAAACACATTCTCATGTCTACTTTGTTTTTATTATCTATTAATCATAATAATAGTGCTAATGTAATTTCTTTTGATCAAGAAACATTCGAAACATGTCTCAGAGCTTAGTAACTTTTGAGGCTTAAATCGTACAAAATGTTGTGTAGGTACCTAAGTGTTTCGACTCCATAGTCTATCATACAGTTTGTATTCCTGGACAGTAACATTAAAAAAATTACACTTAAGTATAATACTTCAAATGCGTGACATCCTTACCTTTGCTTTAAACATAAGGATGTCCTAAATAATCATGTATACATTAAAGAAAAAAAATTATATCGCTACAATTAACCGATACTAAAAATAAATCTATAATCACACAGGCATTTGGTAAGCATTTCTTTACAATATAATAACCTCTAATGATCATTCATTTGCTCTATTTAATAATAATAAATGATAGAGAACGGGTCCGCTCTACCTATATTATGTTTTATACCATGACTTTGATGCCTATTCAAAGCCATATGCTATTCAAATTGATTTTAATGTGCCCATTTTGTACTAATAATAACGAAATTCATAATTCCAGCCTAGGCTTATATATTATGCAAAAAAGATAGTAGATAATTTGTTGAAAATTTCATTTTGTAAATTAACTAGGATTATAATATCGTGTTTGGAATTTATATCAAACATGAGAATGGAAGCGAAAAAAGAAATACACCAAAAAAAAGAGGTTAGGCAACCATATTTGGCATGATTAGATCTCTTCGGCCAATTATTTTAATAACATAGAAAAATCCCGCAATAATAATAAAAAATATATTATTATGGGTATAGGAATAAAAAAGTTACTGCTTAGAATTATTAAATATTAACTTCTAAAAGATTTTTAACGATAATTGATACCATAAAGATTTCATTGTGTAACTTATTTTTTAAGGTTTGATTATGTGTTGCCTTTTGCGTATAAAATTGGGTAGTAAATTACGTAACTGTAACTAAAAGTGTATTTCGATGATAAATGAATCAAAAGAAAATAACATCATTTTCACTTTTTTTTCGTCGATAACGCATTACCCCTATGTCTTGCCACAAGTAGTTCAGTTTTCAACATTTCCTTAACAAACACTACAATAATGTCCGCTTTTTTCCTCCATGAGGTATACAATAACTTCATGATAATCGTTAGTTCTTTTTGATTCAAAGACTAACAGCCCTCCATCAAGGAAGCCATTGTCACTTTCTATACATACATGTTTCGAGAATCATCTCATCATCAGTGACAAAAAACTTACACAGAAGCCCTCATAATACTCTTAGATTAAACATCCATATATCAGCTAGTGAAAAAAATTTTTTACATAAAAAACATTACTTAAAAAATCAAAATACAATAACCAAAATTCAGACAATGAAATTTGAGTTAATCTGAAGCAGGATTTCTTTTTATATATCATAATTATTAAATGTTAGAAAAATTTTTGAAAAATTTGAAGAGCAAAATCAAACTGTATGCAAATCTACATATATAAAAAGAAATCCTGCTTCAGATTAACTCAAATTTCATTGTCTGAATTTTGATTATTGTATTTTGATTTTTTAAGTAATGTTTTTATGTAAAAAATTTTTTTCACTGGCTGATATATGGATGTTTAATCTAAGAGTATTATGAGGGCTTCTGTGTAAGTTTTTTGTCACTGATGATGAGATGATTCTCGAAACATGTATGACATGGTTGTAACGATTTGAACACACATGTATCATTTAGTGGAGTAGACGTGGTTTTATTTCCTACTATTTATAATATTAGTTCTTAAAAGCACTTTTTTGATGTCCAATAATTAAATTTTGTGCTGTCCAATAATTAAGAAAAATGTCAAATTACTAAAATTTTCCAAACAAAACGATATATGCATGTTTTATCAAAAATTCGTCAAAATATCAAGAAAATTAAATGTTGATATACATGTCATATTTCATTTGATACCAGAATCACAGACCTACTCTCTAACGTACTCACGTGACGGTAATATTTGCGTAGAAAATTCCTTAAGTGTCCAATAACTGGGTGGTTTACCCTATACATTGAATATTTTAAGTTGAAAGGAAAAAGACAACCGCTTATGGTTTATGATACTTTTATTATTTTACCCATGGGTTTGTGCTTTGCACCTCAAAAAATATAGTTACTTTTGTAAATTAACCATTTAAGTAACCATATTCTTTTGGTAAAGTGCTTTGTAACTTAGTTACTTTTGTAAATATAGGAGTAACTATTTTATGTAGTTGATTTTCAAGCTAAAGTAACTACAAAATAACTTAGTTTGACAGCTCTTATTGCAATATAGTTTGTTTTTTTTGCTATATGAATTTTGTCTAGCTTAGTCAAAATTTGTTTTATAAATATTATAAGCTCCAAATCCCTGTTATTTTTTCTGGAATTCCATGTAACTGAATTATGTGAACGTTACATTACAGTTATAATTATTACTAATTTTGTGTAGCTTATTATTTATTCAAATTTCCGCTTATATAATGTATATTTTATCCAAAAATGTTTGATTATAATAAACATTCTATATTATTATTATATGATCATAGTTATGGCTATGCCTACATATAGAGTGGAATGGAATTATTATAGGCATACCTGGTTGAATAATTAATTTAACATATTGTGTTTTCTGGTAAACATTTGCATTGTATGCATATTTTATTCCGAAAAATGTACCTATAAATTAATTTAAAGTGATTATTTATTATATTATGGCCTGTCTGTTCATAATTAAATTTTTGGAATATTTTCGGCATTAATTTGCGCATATTTGAGAGTAGTTATATTTTATTCATTTTCATAAATTTGACTTAATTGTTGTGTAATTTTTATAAAACAGGTAGGTATACTTAGGTATTCATTATAGCGCGCACAGTTAATTTTCAGTTAAAGCATTTTATTTGATTCTGCTTTTAACGAGGGGACATTTTTAAGTTCACGATGTGAGAATTATTGACTTTAACACCATTTTGTTAATAGATCAATAATATTTGTGTTTAACCTAATTTATTTTACACGAGATTATGTGGAAACTAGCCTAGTAGTGATTTTAGTAAATAATTAATAGTCAATTATGAGAATTAGTAGGTTAATATAATTATATGATCATGTTAATTAGTTGCAAATTAGTATAATCTTGGGAATTAGTGTAGAATGTTTACCTGCGATTTACCCCACATTTAATTCTTTTTAACTCCACATTATTGTATATATATAATATCATAATAATTAGCATTAACATTACAGGTAAAATTTGTTATTGTTACAGGGTTCGTACCGATAAAAACGGTGGCGCTTGGTGTCCTTCCAATCAAGCTACTACGGAACCTGAAGAATGGATCCAAATCGACTTGAAAACGGTTCATATGATCACCGCAACTGAGACCCAAGGTCGGTTCGGTAATGGTCAGGGTATTGAATATGCTGAGGCGTACGTGTTGGAGTATTGGCGGCCTCGACTTCAAAAATGGATACGATACCACACAGGCAAAGGCGACGAAGTAAGTAAATATTAATATATATTGGACAAAAACTATACAACAGTATTAGTACGGAACTTAAAACACAAACTAAAGTACGGAGTTTCAAAAGCAAATTATCAAATTGGCTTATTGAAAATGACCCAGTATATTTAGAAATGCTCTAGGAGAAATAAAATACTGCAGTTTTGCTCTCCACTTGTTCACTTGTTTATTTATCTACTATTAGTAGTTTACCTATTTAGTTGCTGGCTTGGCCATGTATGTAATATTATATAAGTAAGGGTGTTTATTTATGTACCTACATAATGTAGGAATGTATTGTGGTATTTATTATTCTTTATTTTAGGGCAGTAAATGTTTTTTTTTCTTTTTTAATTGCTGTTTTTTTTTCTTTTTTCTTTGTTTATTTTGCTTTATCGTTGTCTTTATAGGGATGAAAGTATAAACTATTGCTCGAACTATTTGAGAATGGCTGACAAGCTGTTAGCTTAGTAATTCTCAAATAGTAGAACGGGTTTAGTTAAGTATGTTTTATTATGTTGGGAATTTCTACTATATATTTATTTTAAGCTGCATATTCTTGTGAAATTGAAATTTATTATGCAATTTCTTAAATAAATATATATTTATTATTTATTATAAGAGAAGCATACATTGAATTTGTTATAATTTGATTTGACTTAATCTTTACTTGATGGGGTTATGATTTTGAGGTCTCTTATTCAAATATTCTTCTTATATGAGTTTATAGCCTTTGCCTTTAATGGTAACGTGATTTACATGCTAGAAACTGAACTGTGATTTTTTCATGTTGAAGAATAATAATTATAAAGTTCTTTTATTGCGTTAGTAATAAACAATTACAATTAAATAAAATTAACAAAAAATGTATGACCAGTAGTTACATATAACCATCTGTTCTGTTCTGTTCCAATCATTGAAGAATTTTCCTCAGATCATATCCATTAATGCCCATAAGCACCGTTCGGTGCCTTAAACATGGTTTAAATTTAAATTGTCACTGACCTTTTTAAAATGTCCTAGCACACTTAGGTCCAAGTTCTACTCCCAAGCAATAAGTAAAAAATATATATTACACATCGCAAGGTAAAATGCCCTGCTGACCATATTATTTGACGAAAAGTAATGAAAATTTGAATTTGATTAAAAATAACTTAGGATATTGCAGAGGAAAAAAAGGAAAATATTTAAAATTGAGGATGGTCTTCTAACCTAGAGTTCACCAAAATGTTATTTTATGTTTATGATTTTATTTTAAAAAATATATTTATATATTTTCGTAAAAGTAAATTAAAACAAATGTTTACACTTTATGAACCTCGTTTGTGTTACATGGAAATTGAAAAAAGTTTAGTAGAAATGTCACTTCAATTGTGATAATTTCGTTTTGTACCTCGCATAGATTACTAGGAATTTAAAAATAGTCAATAACTCCACCAAAGAACTTCAGGGCATTTTGGAATGGTATTTGAAGAAAGATATTTCATTTTAAAGCAAAATATCCTAAGTAATGCATTTTCTATCCAATAGTGTATTCTTAACTCCAGATTTCGTTTGAAAAACTGACTACTCCATACAGAAATTTTACATCCTGTTAGCTGTCTTCCAAATTTGGTTTCTTACTGCCAAGTTCTGCGTTGATATGGGAAATATTTATAGAGAACTTCTAGCAAATCAACTAACAACAAGCACAACAGCAAAATATGGTTTTAATTTTATAAACAGCCTTAATATCCTATTCAGTCCTACACTTTGCATATTCTGTTGTATATTAATGCACTTCGTAGCAAAATTAAAGCATCAGAAACCTGTAGACGTTCATTATATAAATTTAATCGCTGGTTTTTAAACATGTAAAATAAACTTCAAAGAAAATTGTTTATCAATACGTTGTATAAATATTATATAATAACCATTTAGTTTAAGCATGTAGGTACATTTTCTGTGTTTTCATTATTTCCTTTTTCCAAGTAAAAGTAATGCCTACTAACATTTCCACAAGTTCATGACTATCAGTCACGCGAACCCTCCTAGGTGTATATAATAGTATTGATTTTCCCCTTTTCTTTCATTAATATTAAGCCATGTAGTTAACAAAGCACAACCCATGTATACAAAAGCATACAAAAGCTATTATTATTAATATACCACACCTATATCCAAAGAAATATAAAAATATGAACTAATTTTCAGCATTATTATAATGGAACAATCGTAGGCCTATATTTGGCATTATTCTGAATTTGCCCATTTTTACATTATGTTAGAAAATATACCGCGTTTGGTTTTGTTGGTTAGTTATTAAAGAGTATGATTATGTCTATAAACTAATTAACGCTAACACAAGGATAGAAAAAAAAAACATAAATTAAATCAGCAATACAAAAAAGCTAATTATTACTTAGTTATAAACCTGTCGAGAGCGCGGCCTCAATCAATACTTCCAAGATTCATTTCACACAAATGAGATATTCTGGTGAAAGTGGCGCGGTGAGCTTCTCCTGACTTTCTCACAAGTTTGAGGCATAATATCATAGTACCCCTACATGAAGAAACGTCAGACATTAATAATAATTGTCTTTATTTTATAGACACGGTAAAGATGACGTGTTTAAGGGATCTTCAGTGAACCCCATTAACTGGATTCATTATAAATAAAAATAAAAGCCAGCATCCTAGGACAAGTCTCTTAGATGAAAAAAATAGAAATAGAAAATCGATGAAACAAAGTAGACATTTTCCGATAATTAATCTTCGGCAGCCACTGGAAAATAACTGTAATTTTTTATGATATGATTGTTGAAAAGTTTTTATGTGTTTATGGATCTTGCGTGAATGAAACTACTTTGTTTTAGAGTGCCAACGATTCGCAAACAATAATAAGTGTAAGTATTACGAATTCGTAAATATTCAAAAATAATCGAATAATTAAATAAAATGACAACGACGTTTCGTTACTAATTAGTAACTTCTTCAGGTTTAACACTTTTTTCTAACACAAATTCGAACACGTCAGTATCAAAAATAACAAACAATTTTCTTTATAATTACAAATACAACAATTAAAACATACAAATATAATAAAACTCATTTTTATTTAATGATGGATCTATATAAATTGTCTGGTATGTTTTGTTCCATCTAATAATAATAATAGTAATAAAACAAAACATACCAGACAATTTATATAGATCCATTATTAAATAAAAATGAGTTTTATTATATTTGAATGTTTTAAATGTTGTTTGTTATTTTTGATATTGACGTGTTGGAATTTGTGTTAGAAAAATGTGTTCAACCTGAAGAAGTTACTAATTAGGAACGAAACGTCGTTGACATATTATTTAATTTATTTGACGAAAATAAAGATGGATGTTGTCTTTACAAATAAAGAAAATTTTTTATAACTTTCATGTTTAAGCATTTTTTAGACATATTGCTGTCTTGAATGTAAGTACTTTTATTATTTTATATTTGTATGTTTTTTTTTTGTTGTTGTCTGAATCACTGTCAAACTATTTATAAAGAAAATTACTTGATTTTCCTTTTATTCAAATCATGTATTGTTGTGTTTTATTGTATTTACGAAAAAAGAAAAAAATGTTATACTTAAATCTTCTTTGCATAAATCTTCTTGAGGAAGCAAATACAAGTTTGCGGAACGTTGGTAATTTAAAACAAAGTAGTTTCATAATCCATGAACCCATAAAAACTTATCAACAATAACTGTAAAACCTATTTTGTCTATTTTGATTTTCGGAAAAATAGTGTCATAGCTCGTAGGAAAAACCACACTTTTGGAGTTCGACTAAAGTAGTTTATTTCATGTCAACATTGAATTTGTCAAAACATCCTTAAAAATGCCCGAATTCACGTAAAATTTTAAGAGTACACGGCTAAAAAATAGAATAAAATAAAGCAAATAAATGTCAATATTTGAATCAAGCCATTGTTATTCAACATAAACACTGCGCTAGGCTCAATAATAGAAGTGAATGAAACAGTTAAAGGTAAGTTACAGATAAGATACAATAGGGGAGTTAGATCAGCCTTAATTTATTCTTGTTACTCTAATTTTTGAACACCTCGTATTTTGAAGGATAACCTAATAAATTAGGATGGATACCGCTATATTTATACCTGTTTTAAATATACCGCCGCTGATTTTATGTTTACATAAAATATTTTTAGTATTTAATTATCTAAAATCCAAGGAATATATTCAAATATTTATTTATGCTTATATAAAGATTTTTTAATATATTCATATTGCTGTCGTTTAATTAATATTTAAAGATACTGTAAAATATGTTAAATTCAACAGATTTCTTTTAATATCTCTATTAAGGAAATTTATGATACATTTACAACATCTTTATTATAAATAATCATATAATAAAATATCCTTTTTTTAGTTGATACTAAAACACAACAAATTAATATATTCGTGCCTTTCAACATGTTTTTATTAGTGAATTATTAAAATTACTTGCTTTGATTCTTCATTGGTTTACATCTTCCGTTATACTAAATCACAAAAGTTGCCTTTCTTTATCTTACTTAGTCGAACGGAACATTATGTTGTTTGTAAAAATATAAATAATACTCGATTATTCATTTGTAGGATTACATACTGCAATATAAATTTCGTCAAAACAAATTAAAAATAAATAAGAAACAATAAGTATTACAAATGTTAAGTTCCCAATTTTTTATAATGAAATATCTAATTTCATTTGAACTGTAATGTAAGATAAATGTTAATTAATTAAATACAACGCACAACTTAATTCGAATCACATAGGTAAATTATTTTAAATCAGAACTAATATCAAAAATCATAATTCTTCACAGATGGTAAAGGCACTAATTTCAAGTGGAAAAGTTTGAGGTGCGATATCTCTGGAAATAATAAACCGATATCTATGAATATTATCTAATTTGTTTGTTTGTTATAGTATACCCTTAACTCATATAACATCACACTCTTTCAATTACGAAATCGATTCATGCTTATGAATTACTCTATATATTCTCCTCTTCATATGTTATATTTGCACCTAAATGATAAATTAAAGGTAACAATAATTAACTATAAAACTTTTACCCCCTTCTACACTTTCGTAAAAAATGTGGCTAGCCTAGAACAAATGTATATGCAAATTCGTCCTGCAATATTAATATCGAGCATAAGAAAAACAGCAAAAGTAATTATGAAAAACCCTGAGTGACGTCTTCAATGAATCGCAAAGTTTTCTTTTGATTTGTGACTGCAATTAATATATGTCAAACAACTAACCAGAGTTTCCTTCCCCATTCTTTTACGTATTATTTTGCATCATAAATAATATAGGTTAAATAAAAAGAAAATAATACACTTTAAGCCCTTGTCAGATTAATCTCAATCAATTATAATTAAAAGCCAAACAAAGAAACAGAAAAGGAACGGTTTCTTTCTGCATCTACGTCTGTCACAGTAAGTGAACATTCAATTATAAAAAAGATTTATACAAAACTGGTCCTACAAAAAATTGTGTTCTGTCAAGTCGGTGGGATCTTGGGCGTACCATAAGGTAAGGGTGATAATTAAATTTTAATATGTAATTCTGTTGCACTTTTGGATTGGCATTGCAAAAAAATACACGAATTATAGACCAATTTCAATATTATCTAATTTTTCAAAGCTATTTGAAATTGTTATATATAATCGCATTTTTCCTCAAGTGAGAAATCAAATAACGCACATGCAACATGGCTTTATGCCTCAGCGGTCGACTGTCACAAATTTGGCTGTATTTTCGCAGTTTGTTTGTGATGAGTTGGATAGATGTGGTCAGGTTGATGCAGTTTACACGGACTTTGCCAAGGCGTTTGATCGAATAAGTCATGTTGTGTTGCTGAAGCAGTTGGAGGGTTTTGGTTTTGGGCCGAGTTTAGTATCACTTTTTTGCTCGTATTTGTCTGAAAGATATCAATATGTATCATTGTATGGTTTCGACTCACATTGTTATAAGGCTGTGTCGGGAGTACCACAGGGGTCCAATTTAGGTCCTCTTTTATTTTTAATTTTTATCAACGATTTGGCTCTGGATTTGACTTGTTCGGGACTCTTTTTCGCCGATGATCTTAAAATTTTTAAATATGTAAACAGTGCTGAGGATTGTGAAAGTTTACAGCTTTGTCTGGATGCCATAAGAATTTGGTGTGCTGCAAACCGTTTGTATTTGAACCCCGACAAATGTAAGGTAGTTACATATACGCGGAAGAAAACGCCTCTGCATTATGATTATTGTATTGATGACATATCGGTCACACGTTATGATTCTACGAATGACTTAGGAGTATTGTTTGATTCTAAATTTTCTTTTAATGACCATATTCGTTCAAATGTAAGCGATGCTCTAAGAATCTATGGCTTTGTTGTTAGATGCTCCAAACCCTTTGCTGACTTAAATATTTTGAGGATTTTATACTATGCCTATGTTTGCTTGAAATTGGAATATGGTTCAGTTGTATGGTGTCCCTACTATATATCTTATAAATTACTTATTGAGAGAGTCCAACGAAGATTTTTGTGTTTTCGGGAGGATGGAACTTATTCTGACCAAGGTGTAAATTGTTCGTTGTTGACCACTCGTTTTAACGTTTCGAGTTTGGATGTGCGACGGGGCATAGCACTAATTGTATTTTTATTAAAATTATTAAATAACAAAATCTGTTGTAGTAGTCTCCTTGAGCGGGTTAGTTTTTGGGTGCCACGTGAAAATGCCAGAAATAACTTGCTTTTTTATAACATTAGAGCTAGAACTAATATTCAATGTAGATCTCCTGTATTTAATATGTGTGATGTATTTAACCGCATATCTAGTGTTTCTGATATCAATCATGATTCACGTAGTATTGTTTCGGCTGCTGTACCAATCTTGAGAAGGCATGCATTGTGAGTGTGAATTTGATTTAATTGATTATTATTATTATTATTATTTTTAAACATAAAAGTGTGAGTTTTTATTTACCTTTATTAAGGCGCTATTATATTCAGTTGGCTATGTATTTCTTAATGATTGTGACGCAAATGTTTGATTATGTATGTGTATGCACATTATGATTTATTTAAGATATTGTTGCTCTGTAAATGGTAATACTGTTGAGCAATAAAGCATTATTATTATTATTTACGTAAACTGTACTCTTGAGAGAACCCTATAATATTCACATGGAGTTGAATCTGGGCTTTAGAACTCCCCCCATTTCCGGATAAAATAATTATTTAATTACCGTAAAAATTTAATAGGTTCTTAGAAGGCTTCAAAACTGGTAATGTATGTTTTTGAAATTGACAAAAAGTGCGCTTGACTCGCAGAAAATTCATTATTCATTCAATTATAGTTTAAAATCATAGTGAAAAAGTGAATAATAGATAGAATAGAAAAAATCCCAAAATCCTCATTTGTACCCAATAAAAATCTCTCGCAGTGAGATTTAAGGTATGTTTTAATGCACCTCCATACCAAAGATTAATCTACACAATAGATAGTCAGCCCAATGCATTAAAATCAGAACATCTCTAAGTATGCCTGCCACTACGTGGCGTAGACTAGCGTGTAAAGCATAGAGCAGTATTGTCACAGCCAGAAACCGTTTTGTAGTTTATTAATATCAAAAACAAAACGCAACGTCTAACAATTATTTAGATCATTTGCAACAGATATGCACCGGCAATGCTGTATTGTCAGAGAGAGAAATTGATGAAATTCTGTATTAATCTGGAGGGGATACGCAGGAAGGGTAGAAAAAAAAATAAGCGAATGTGGTGTGTGTCGTGCTGTTGCCAATTCGTCGGTAAAAGAAACACACAGGGTGATTTATTACAAGTACAGTATTGAAATAAAAGCCTCTCTATGAATTAAATTTAATATAATAATATTTAATCCATGTCATACATGTTTCAAGACTAGACCAGTCCCATGATCAGTGGCGAACAATCGTTAAATGAAAAGCTTTTAGATAGAAACATACTTTTGACTAAATATTTCACGTAGACAATGTGGCAAAGATGTAACAAGATTGTTGTAGATCTTATAATACCTATAATAAAAAAATTATCAGTGCTACCTATATTATATTAGGTATACCTATTATAATAGTCTCTTCATCAGGTATAAGTTCCACTTTATCGGTTTAGGTACTTAAATTTTACTTCTTTTTAATGTTTCTTCGGGTAAATAATAAGTTCGGTAGGAATAGGGCTTTGGGTATGAAACAAAAAAGATAGAAAATAGAAATTTGATATAGGGGTAGTTCTAAGCATTTACAAGTTTGTGACGTGTAGCGATTTTCGATGCCGCCCCCGGAGGTATACATGAGGGCGGCGCAATGCCGTTTTAAATATCTCGTTTCGCTTTCTTGGAAAATAAAAAATTATAACTGATAACTGAAACTTAGTACTTAATACGTGGGCGTAAGAGGTAAGCTCACTTCACAGGTCTCTATTAATGAAAGAAAGTTAACATTTTGAGCATCTGCGTAAAATTAAATGTATCCGTTTGGTGGGTAGTTTTGATTACAATAAGTCGGTGCCAAGCCCAAGCCCGAAACAAAATAAATCTATATTTACCTACTACCTATTTGGCTTGGTACCGACTATTATGTGCATTGTTGTCTTTTGAATGATATTTGTATTTTGTTATTTTTCGTATTTTTTATTAGTTCTTTTGACAGCTCTGGTGTCATCAATACACCTGTATCCCGAATTGCACCAAATTGCGATGCTATTGAACAAGCATATAATCCTAAATATAATATTCTTTTTGAACTACCTGTATCTCGAAAACCAAGCCGTAGCGGACCCATGTACATATGAAATTTGTATCTTAAAATTAGTCAAAGAATCACCCTTTAAAGTTTGTACAAGTACTTATGCAACACCCTGTATACATAGATACTTTGATTTGCAATTTGCAAATCTGTCAAACTAGGTAATGCTGTTTTTTTTATTTACTTTCAAATATGGTGTTATGTAATTGTATTCAAATTAAATGTTTGGGGATGATATTTACGAGTTTTATTTTTTTATATAGAGAAACTGTTATTCAGTTTTTAAGGATCAATCTGAAGCAGACGATTGTACTTGTTAAAACATGAAAAAAGTTATTGTCGTGATACTTTTAACACCCTGTTGGTGGGTTTTTAAAGCTTTTTACGAAACGTGTTAACAATACAATCTACATAAATCGTTAGTTTTTTAAAGTTTTATGATCATTGCACAAAAACCAATATTAGGGAGACTGTAAGTTTTTTTTCAATTCGGCGTTGCAGAATTTGAACCTAATTGTGATAATTGTGTTATTTTACTAGTATAGATATTTTTGAGTAAATTAATTCGGTTATAATCGATGAGTAGAATCTTTGTAGTAAAATACATTTCACAAAAACCCTGAACCATATTTCTCAATAGATTTAAATTTTCATTAAAAACAGATTAAAAATTCTAATTTTTTACATCCTGCATTTCGAAACCGTATTTTTTTAAATAATTATTGTCATGCTGGAAATTTCAAACCTTATTTACTTCAGCAACTTGTAAAAAGCACAGCCTTTTTAATATTAACATTTCTTAAAATCGATATTACGCGATAACGATGACTTTCTATCAATATCACAGAAGGATACATTTATTACGTATATAATTTGTTAGATTTTACATCTCCGAATTGAAACACACGCAAAAAATGTGCATAAAAAAGTTAGGGTAGCATTTCACGCCTGTATGCCCCTTTAATTTACCCGCCTCTGAGATTTATTTTTTCATAATGTTAACGACAAGTTGAATCTGCTGTTTGAGTTTGATCCTTAAAACTGAATCAGGTAATAACCGGAAGTCCTATCTATAACGCCAAATTTCGTTAATTTAAATATAACTTTTTGATGCATCCTTATATCCGAAATTTAAAATTAAATGACTAAAATAATATTAATTTAGTCATTTAAAATTATTGTCTAAAACATTTAATAAACCAGCCCTGTATATTTATACTATTATAGTAATTTCTTTTATTTTCGTCCATACACATTAATCTTTGCGTAGATAGGTATACGTATACCATATAATTTTAAACAAAAAACACTGCTGCACAGTAGTACATATGTATATGATACCTATAATATAAAAACAAACTCCCACCTCGTAGGGGAAAGTATACTCGTCCTTGTCTAACATTGCCCATATGATTATTTTATTTCAACACAATACATATAACGCCATCTACAATTTCCATAATTTCCATGGTTGCATGTTTTTCTAATAGATGTAGCTCGTGTCGAGACAGTTTCAATTTTTGTTTTATGTCCCATATACGCTGACTATCTATTGTGTAGATTAATCTTTGTCCATACGAAGTGGGCCTATAACTGGATTCAAGCAAAGTTCTAACGACATTTTGTTTGTGTGGTCCCCGAAAACGTTAATCTCTGCAGGGATGAATACATCATCCATTTAGAGGTCTTGATCAAACTATTTCTTCTGGCTCATTTTTCGTTAGATATGCCATTTGTAAAAGACCGTATTTTTATTAGTGTTGAGTGCCCAAGAGGCAAGAACTCTGTATTAATGTTATACAAATATAATTAATATAAGTGTCTGAAGGAAGCATAGATAAAAATATCATTGATAATTGAAGTAAGTTAGTTATGGAAAATCACCTGAGGTAATTGTCGCACATTTAGAAATGATGAAACAATATTTTGACTGCCTATAGAATTAGGTTCACTAAACTAGTTACAGTTCAGTTTAATTACAGCTTAAGTCTTTTGAAAATGCATTTTCCAAGTTCTACGGCGCTGTTCATTGTCTTTTTGTCTGTTTCTTTAACTTAAAAACTTGCATTCATTAAAGAAAATAAGGGCATTATAATAGACAGAGAGAACGGAGCAGTGTGAGAAAAAGAATAAAAAAAGATGATACAAAATACCACGTCGTGATTTATAGGTTGACTTTAATATAATTGTTCTTTAATTTTCAGCGCTCACTGAATTTATGAGGCGTCAGTTATGATAATTACAATATGTAGAAGATAGAGTGGTAAAGTAAGAAGGAAAAATATACGCCGGTATATTGTTAGCGGTAATTTTCTGAGACAAAGTCGTACGTAGATAAGTTGTTAAAATGTTGTAAATTTATAGAATGTAACGTTCTTGAAGTTGGCTTTTACACATGGAACAAATCATTTTGAAAATGATACGTATATAGAGTGTCTCAAGTCATATTCAGTTTTTAAACTCGCATACCTGTTGCAGTAATTATTAAAGATCAGTGAAAGCTGCACTATCACAACGTATAGACACAAGACATAACAACTAATAAAATGTAAATGTTCCAGTCTCAAACTTAATAAGTAAAATGACTAGGAATAGAAAAAAAATCTTCGAATACAGCCCTCGTAAACGACGTGGTAGTGTTTGATAAAAATAGTAATATAAAAAAAATCAAACAAAAATACCCACTAAAAGTGGTGTACACCAAAATATTGTTCCATAAAAAATGCGATGTTTGTAACTAAAATAAAAACAGAAAACTGAAACGTAATTAAGAATATATGTAATTTGTAGGTTATGTTTAAGATCACCTATTTACACTGAATGTTCTTGTGAGGTTTTGTAAATGTACCAATTACTTGTTTTATTTTAAATCTAGATTTAAAATTTTAGAAAAGAAATGTATCTGAAGAAGGCATACAAGCCGAAACGCAGTACCTACAGGGACATGAAATAAAAAAATATTTCAAAGAAAATTTTCCCGTTTAAAACCGAACCTTGGTCCCAAGAAAAATAATAATATTAGTAAACAAAATTTGATCCTTTATTTTATAGATTTTAAATACTCTTACTTTCTAGTTTAGAAATCTCTGTGGATAGAAATGCTGAAAAGGAAGTCCCAAAATACAAATTTCACGTGCATGAAATCTGTGTTACCATCAAAATCTAAGAATAACATCAAAACACGTCGGAAATTGTACTTTATGTATTAAAACAGCAAAAATTCTTTTTGCTCCGCTGTTGTCTTGCATTTTGCGATGACACGAAAATTTATTTCAAACCACATTTCGTTTTTAATGGTGTCATAAGTGATCAAGAAAATTACTCTAATTGAAGTTGGCTCGTTTGAATGCTATCCTCGTGAATGTTTTTCAGTGCAAATTTATAGTTCAATTTGTTATTTCCTGCCATGGTTTATAAAAAACGTTTATTGTCAGAAACAAACAAACAAACAAAGAAGATGAACTCTGCATTATAAATAGCATAAAATTACACTTGATTAATAATAAAAAAAATATTGCTAACGTTAACTCAATCAGCCACTGCATTGTTATACTGAAGATCTAGAAATATGAGTTGGGACTTGTCACAAATTTATATACTGAAATATTGAGGACACTCGGTAGTTTATGGTGCAGCCTAATTTGGCAGAAAAGATAGGAGCAAAACATGAAAATAATAAAAACAAATTAAAAAAAAAATATGGACAATTTAAATTTTTTAAGCCTTTTAATTGTATGCGGCCTTTATTTTTGGATGTGAAAACTTTTCTGATACAAACTTCACTAGACTTCAAAATCTCCAGTCATTTGCTAATATTTCCTAATAAGTCTAAAACGTTATCTCAATTATTGTAGTAAATCGGTCCGTTCTTTGAATGGTATAAAAATAATTTATATCAATTGTATGATTATCCCCAAATTATCCTTTATTAAATAGGCGCCAGTTTATTCATAGGCGTCCCAAACGGATAAAATGCCATGCGTTACAATGGAGCTTCTGAGTCATATATTTAGAAATAAAGTTTTTTAACTCAAAAAGTTTTCAATGCAGTAGAGAGTTACATTTTACGTAATCTTTAAGCTTGTATTTAGGATCAACTACTATCCATTTCAGTACAAGCATTAATAAAATTGCTGGTAGGTACACCACTGGTAGATCTGATTAAAAGTCTGGCTAACATAATCTCCTAAATATGCATGTATAGTATACCTACATTCTACATCCACACATATTAAATACACAAAATGCAAGGAAAATTCTGTCTCATGGCGCCACATGTCGCCATATATTTGAATTAAACTTTAGAGAAATTGAAATAAACCGTGCGTATATTATTAAATAAAAGGCCTTTTAGCGGTTTTATATGAATAAAGGTGTTATTAAAAAGTGAATCATAAAACGGCAAGACATAAAAAAATAATAGCATCTCGGACGGAAATAAAATTGTAGCTTAGAGCTTTTGACGATTATATATTTCAATTCAACTTTTGCATGAAGCTTCTAGTAGAAAATTACACGGGTCTGACGATCAGATTACATCAGATAACATGTACCTATATACAGGGTATATGAAATAAACTGGCTTATTGGATATCAAAAATGCAGAAGCAGAATTTTCTAAATGAGCCTTATTCCTACAAGCACCTCCAGCAATATTTCCTGCTTTTTTATCAGGACAATGCAGAGTTGCCATATCCTCTCATACCAGATTCCAACTTGGGTTGTGTTGGCCCGGGTTTTCAAATGGAAATCCCGGTATATTATTACATATTTAGGCTTCCGTTAGAAAATTAAAAGTTTTTTCTACAACATGTTGATATACCTCTCTCGTACCGATTCGTTATTAAAAATAAATTTCTATGAAATTGAGCAACAAACATGGACGCCTGAATAAATATACGTGTTTTTTCATAAACAACGGTACTTATTTGGAAATATGAATTTGCTGCTGCTAAAATAATAAATATTTTAACAAGGGTTTTCCTACTAAGAGCTTTTCGAGGTTATTACTTGGCGACCATTTGTTGAAATTGACACCGAATTTTACCCGTAAGTTGTTCTATGGTGGTGGTTTATCAACAAAAACGGTGTGACCAGTGCCTCCATGTTGTAGAAACCATACACCTGGATTATTTTCCAGTTCACGTGTAAAAATGCTCAGTCACTGCTTTATATTGAGAGCCATTTACGTTCAGTGCATCCCCTATTATTTGGTTATGTTGTGGCGTAATTATTATTTCTAATTAATTTGGAAAATTGTATGCCGTAGAATTACTCCACACAGGCGACGGCAGCTCTGTCACGTTAATTTACTACGGAAGTGATAAAAAAAAATAAAAATTCCAGGAGGAACCCGTAACGCGCTGAAGCTGAGCACAGACAGCGATAGAGTGGCAATATCCCAGCTAGTTCAAAAATTGCGTGGGTCGTGGGTCTTTCGTAACGACCATGACGTAGTTCCAAACTATATATATATAACATCTCAATAAAACTGTGACGAACACAAACATATAACTTCCCTGTTGGTTCAGGACTGGTATCGGACTGGGTTGGACGAGTCCTCAAGGTGTGCTCGGCGTATAAGTCTCACCCAACCAAGCTTAGGCGGATGCTTACAGCAACAGGTATAAACTCCCTCGTAACAACAGGTTTACGACCACTCAGATATCAGGAGGTGGCTCTCGAAGCGGGTCCCAAAACCCCGACTATGTAATCGGTTACTAAAACCCTGGTACTGTAATCCGGTAACAAAAATGAAGCCTTAGAAGAATTATTTATGCACTCACAAACCACAGAACGCTCTTCCCCGTCACCACAGAATCAGCATTATTTTCCTCATTTCATTGTAAATATATTAAATGTCAGAATAATTATGATTTGCTTTCTTATTTTATTTTTTCCGTTGTTGTTTTATGTAATTAATTAAAGTTAGAGTTGTTAAATCCGTTATGTTTTATGTAAATATGTATCTATTTTATTTATAAAAAATTAATTAATTTTATTGCATCGGTTAAGTGAAAACTAATAGTTGGGGGCATCGGTTTAAATAATGCTATTCCATAGGCGAACGATATGTATAAAAAAATAGACAATTACTAGCCAGAAAATGGTTACTTATAGAGATGTAGTATGGCTATATTGTGTTCCAATTATTGAAGGAAAATAAACCTATGGTGGGTTTAGCACATATATCCATAAGGATTATTCAAATGGCAATTTTGCAAATTTGTAGTCACAACAATTATTATGATGCTAAAGCACAATGATTTTTGTTTTAATATCACGATGATTTTCGTTTTTAATACTTGCTGCTGAGGTTTTATGATTACTGAAAAATCGAACCTCCAGAACAGTTAAAATTGTAGGTGTTTAGCCGGTCGCACTTTTATCAGGTAGGATACCTATATGTAAAACCTATTTTTGGTGAAACGAAGATGACCATATGTCAATAAGAATTATATTTGCGTTTCGCTTTAGAGAATTTTTAAGCAGTTCAAGTACGGTAATTATTTTACGAGGTGCAATTATATGTAAGTATCTGTAGTGGCGAAAATCATGGCGTGTAGTGGCGTTGCACACTCAATTCTCCCATTTCGCCAATAAGACCCCCAATTGAAATTTAGCACGTAACAGCTCTTGGTCTGGAGGCATTGGGCCGTAGGTTTTTATTATTATTATTATTTTTAAATACATAATAGTAAAAGGAAGTTTTAATTTATTGAAACTTTTAGCAGCAATTTTATATTATCGAAAAATGAAAATAGACATGAAAAAAAACAAATTTCCCCATAGTAGGTAATTATGATGCTTTCTTATCGTAATTAATTTTCGATAAATATTTCTTTTAATTAATTTGTTATTTAAGTAGTACTATACTGTTGAAATTCATGAATTCCTTCTACATTTTCAAACGTATATCAAACACATAAGTATCTACAGATTTGCTTTTAGGGTACCACCATTTCTTATATTATTCTTTGATGTAGGTATTATTATTTCATTTTATTTTTCATTAATGAGTTCAATTAATTTTAAATATCGCAAAAACAATAAATAACACAAAAAACACAATCAAATCATCTGATGTTGAACCTGGTACGGCGGTAATTTTTTGAATCAACCTGATACCGGAGTATGTTGATTTTATAATGATTATTTGAATTGACCTCGTACAGGGATGGATATTGATCAGCTGGATTGACTTCGCAGCTCCCAAAATAAAACCCTGTAATATCCATCAGATATACCTATAGATAGATATATTTATTCACCATTTTATGTCACAAAACATGTATAGTACGTCAAACAAATTAATCAAAGTTACAGTATCAAATCAATCAAAATTACAGTAACAAAGAAAGGCTTACAAACAAATTAAAAAAGTAACAAACTAAAATCTAGAAAAGCTTTACGATATCGCTTCTGAAATAGCTTGAGATATCAAAAAAATATAATAATCAAAGTAATTTAATAAAAATTGAAATTTTAATTATACCCTAGTAGGTATATTTTAATAAAACATTTTTAATGAACAACATTCATTTAAACTTTATTAAATTTTATAAGTAATTAATTAATGTAATAGTTGCATACAAATTGCTACAATGTCACACCGCATCAAAGTGCATTTGAACTTGAACAGTGGCTCTGGATTTCTCTGTTGCTGCAATTTTGCTTATTCACATGACCATTCAAATTAAAATGTTCTTGGTTGTTCAATATGAGTTTGTGAGTAAAATATTTAAATAATAAGGCCACCCCATGGATACTATATCATCTACTAATAGTTTCCCATATTTATTAAATTCTTTTCATTTTCTTATTATAAAAAGTTATCTTTTGTAGAATCAGAGAAATGTTTGCGGCTAAATAAGGTAGAATTTTCGTAAAAGAAATTTTCTTGTTGCAAATGTACTTTCGCTAATAGTTTTCATACTATACCTACAATATTATGTTTGGGGAATAAAATTTGTAACAAAAAGGGGGCGCCATACTGACGACACGGCATGCAGTCGTCTATCGCGTGACTAGTGAAAATTTGAAAGACAGAGAGCAAGTGGAAAAGCATAGAACGCGACCCTTTTTCGCATGTACAGTCCCTTTTTATGGACGTGTTAGGAACGATAAAGTGTAGAAAACAGTTTACCTATTCGTTCAGATCTTGTAATTTTTTTGTCAATAACAATGTCAGTGAAAATGCATTTACAATTATTCGTTTTTTATCTATACATGCTTGTTTACTAGAAGAAATGTGAATAGTTTATTGCAATATAGAAATTATATAAATAGATAGAAAATTACGTTTTTGGAACTTAGTAGAGCCTTTTGTATTAAAGTTTTTGAAGAAAATATATAAAATCTGCATCAAATGTAAAATTTTCAACGGAATTTAAAAGAGCCACATATATCTAATATATCACTGACTAAATTTCACCTTGGCTATTCCGCAAATATAACAGAACCTTTGCAAATGGAATTCAGTAACTTTTATTGAGTTTTCACAACAACTCCTGTAGAACAGGTCAAAATATTGGGCTTTCTCTATAGAGAAAGCCCAATAATACTCTAGCAAATACTCGAATACTTTTACTCGTATTTTGATTACGGGTAAAAATATTACTCGTAATTTTTACTTACGAGTACTTTTAATTTGCAATACTTTATACTCGTACTTATAAGCAAATGCATCTTGATTCGTGGAATATTAACCGTAAAAGACGAGTACTGGTTTCCGATGTTTGTCAAACAGAAAATAATTGCCGCTTGGCGATGAGCTTTGATTGCTCAGGGTGCGATTGCTGCTGCTGCTTTGGGGATGACGATGAATTTAAAGCGAGAAAGCAAATTTAACAAAAAATCAAGCAGAATTAGAGTATTTGAGGTATCTTAGTGATTCGCGGATTAATTTAAATATGCTTGGGGATTACCCAACTATTAAAAAAATGTTTATTAGATATAATACGCCTCTGACCTCATCTGCACCCGTCAAAAGACTATTTTCCTTTGCTACAATTATTAATAGTCCAAGGAGCCATGCTTTATCGGATAGTACTTTTGAGAAATTGGTAGTTTTAAAGAATAGTATTTAATATCTTACTTTCCTCATTTGCCAAAGACTTTTTATGTATTTTTTTTTAATAAATTTAATTTGATTTTCAAAATATTATTACCTACTTAATATTTTGTACCTATTTTATATGACAAAATGTAAGAGTATTGTTTACTTGTTTAGATTAAGAATATTGTTTACTTGTTATATCAATTTAGAAATAATTTTTATTTAAAAAAAGACTTTTAGTTTTTATTACTTTTTTAATAATTCCATCAGCATGTTTACAATAATTTTTAAGGACTATAGATAAGTTTAAACTAATCGTAATACAAAAATAAATAAATGTTTAGGAAAGATTGAGGTTTTCCTTCAATTTCAATTATATATAAAAATATGTCATGAATATTGATTATTATCTTGATTTTCTCAGTCGAGGTATTTTTGTTTTTCTGCGGTGATGTTGTCTTTCCAATGCATGGAACAACTCTTCCAACAAGTTTTTTCCCACATTTTTGTCAATTACTACAGTTTCAGTATCCGATGGTGAGATTGATATTATCAACATTTTCAATATTTTGATTTGTTTTTGACGTAGAAAAGCACCTCAAAAATGAATCATATTCCAAGTCCTCTCAGTCATTTTGAATACGTTTAATCACTCAAAATTCCCCGAAAAAAATAACTGCACTTTTAATAAAGGAGCATTTTTTCTAATTTCAATTCATGCGAAATTTTGACGACGATACATAATTTATAATTTTGTTTCAGGTACTTCCTGGGAACGTAAATCCATATTTGGAGACCAAAAATCAATTGGATCCGCCACTATTAGCCAGCAAGATACGATTCTATCCCTACAGTTACCATAAAAGAACAGTATGTATGCGAGTAGAGCTATATGGTTGCAGATACACAGATGGGATTGTGAGCTATACTATGCCTCAAGGGGATAAGCGAGGTAAAACACGTTTAGTTATTTGATAGAATGCAGTATTTTTATAAAATAATACGGCTTTCCTTAAACTGAGATTCAAGGCAACCCAGGAGTATCCACTCTTGCTCAGACGCCATATACGCTGACGTGCCTTTCATATTCTTAGGTTCGAACTGGGACTTTTACGATTCTGGGTATGATGGTCATTGGGATGGTAATGAATTGAAACATGGTCTAGGTCAATTATTAGATGGTAAATATGGGCATGATGATTTCAAGAATGACTTTCACGATGGTCAGACGTGGGTGGGATGGAAAAACGATACAAGACACAAACCGATCGAAATTAAATTTGAATTCGATAAAGTTAGAGAATTTTCTGCAGTTTACCTGTATTGCAACAATCAATTTACCAAGGACGTGCAGGTTTTTTCCATGGCAAAGGTGTTATTCAGTATCGGTAAGATATATTTAGCATTAAAAATTTAATAAGAAAACGAATCCAAATAGAAAATTTTACCAAGGAATAAGAGTGGCTATGTTTTGATCTCTATTTCCTCGGTTCATTAGGTCGTCGGCTTGTAGAATTTCTTATCAAAAATATGAAATCCTTCACAATTTCGAGGAAATTCTATAAAATAACCTGATGCCTTCGTTTTGATAATATATTGGTAATTAATATTATAATTATTGTTACAAAGGTGGTAAAAGATTCAACAAAGGAGAACCGATAACCTATGAATACATGGAAGACAAAATCTTCGAAAATGCTCGTAACGTAACAATTAAACTCCATCATAGAGTTGGTAAATTCGTCAAAATCCAATTGTATTTTGCGTTGAAATGGTTATTAATTAGTGAAGTTGCTTTCGAGTCAATTGTGGCACATGGAAACTTTACACCAGAGCCTGAGCATACAGATGTGAAAACGCACGTCAAACCACATCATGTGAACAGTGTTAATAATAATGATGGTGGTGATCAACTTGACCAAAAAATCGAAATTCCAGTAAGTATTTAGTTTTTTTGAAATGTTTTTGTCTAGGAGTACGTAAGGACCTAATTGAAAATACTAATAACTAGATCTTCATCCGAAATTTGTAGGTGTCTTACTCTTAGAAGAGAACCGAGGCCTAAATGTAGTGAACACTTGAGCAACCTTCACTCACCAACATAAATACGATATTATCGCCCAATCCAATTTACTAGATAATCGTTCTCTCAGAATAAATTGTGTAATTCGGAAATCTTGTTGAATTCACTAAGCAAGTGTGGCATCTTCTTCTTCTTCTTGAACTGCCTTCTCCATTCAGTAAAGATCGGCAACAATTATAGCAAATTCGTCTCGTGCTCTTCTTAGCAGGGAGTGGACTAAACCTGTCCACTCCCTTATGTTTTTCAGCTACGTCCAGAACCAAGTTTTCCCTCAAACTTGGTGGCTCGAATTTCAGAATTCAGCAGTTCTGCTTGTTATCAAAGCCACTCAACCAGCGAACGTGCGCCGCTGTCTATGATTGTTGAGTTTTAGTCTTGCATTAATAGCAGTTGATAACGTTGAAGCGCTACGTCTTTATGCAGGATTCGCACACTTTCCCGGTTGTATATTTTCAATTGATTTTGCGCTGCGTTGACCTACAGGCATTGTATGATATTGCATCATTCCGTTTGCTTCAAATTTGTTTATTATACGGCGTGAGATGTAGGTGTACGGCTGTTTAGATTGCATGCTTCACGAAATTAGGGATGGCAGCTAAAGAGGTACAAGGATGTTCTTAAGCCCAACATGAAGAAGTGTGACTTAGATCGCTAAGCCGAGATGGAGGCGTAGCAGCGTTGACAACATGAGGATGCGTAGAACCAGCATCGAAAGGAGAGATAACGCAGCGATGGGGCAGCGCACTTACAACAGCCGGTAAATGATGGGGATTTTGTGACAAAATTTGCGGCTCGAAGATCGCTCTGTTTAAACATCTTAGAGTTCACAACAGAAATCCATGAGTAGGGGTAATTCATGCTTGTTAGCGAGTGAATGCTGATGAATGAATGATGGTTTTACATATATCGGACGGTATACATATATCTAACTGTGCTTAAAGGCAGGCCGATGTTGTACTCTATGTTGTGCTGTTGACTCAGGCCTGTCTGCTAGAAAAAAATAAATTGAGAGCCCTGCTAATTTACACAGAATGCTGTGTACAGATACAGCGAGTAATTTTGTCCGATATGCCACAAAGTTATTTCTCCGCAACTTATTTTGTACAAATTTCGCAGTGCATTGTAAAATGTTGATTACTTTCAGGTTCCAAACGATGTGAACGAATCAACTGTGATAGCAATCATTCTTATTGGTCTAACTTTAGCTCTAATCTTATTAGCAACTATGATATTTGTAATATATCGTTTTCGTAAAAGGAAATTCTTCAGTAGTCCGAATTCATCGAATATAGGCTTCCCAACGAATACTTTGCCACATATGCAACCAGAGTCAGTCTACGGAGTCAGTGAAAAAGGTACTTAAAGACAACTATTTAGCAACAATAAGTGCATATTCAATTCAACAATTTCTCATAGCACTTTTTTGTAACGTACCTAATACCTTTATTGTTTACAACAAATCCAACAATCACGGTTCTGTTTTAGCAGACTCTATAGAAGCTTACGGAGTAACCGAAATAGATGATTACAGAAGAAGTCAAGGTACGGCCAAATCAAGTTTACGTTCAACGTTACCATTACCTTGTCCTGATCATGGCAATAATGAATATCAGGAACCCTATCAAGCAATGAAATATGCACCATATTATAGTTATAGTAGTGTCATTATGGAAATGCAAGACACTATGCCCAGCGTCAAAAAGGGACACATCCATGGTAAGCTTTATCTATAGGTACTTCAAGTATATAATAGTAGTGGTAAAATAGAGAATTTCATACATTTTCCTTGATGTCCTACAAGATTTGATCGATTATTGTTGAAAGGTGTAAGTAGGTATAGAATATTATGTTACCATTATAATAATTATTGTACCGCGAAGTAGACACGGCGGCAGCCATAGAGGGGCAAACCTTTCATTCAACCAGTTATAAAGAAAACAACGTTTGGCCTCTCTCACTTCCTCTATGCAGGCATCATCTATTGAGAGTTCTCGCAAGCTCACGCTGAAAGGAAACCTGTTAAATTATGAAGTGCGTACAGACTATCAGTTTTCTGTTTTCTCGTAGTTCTGCATTACCGGTATGCAAACCATAGATGGTACAATCCGAAACAGTTTACATTTTAACATGATTTGTGTATGAACATGAAGTTGAGAAATATTCCAGGTAAATATATGTTTTAGATAACTATGATTATGCTATTCCTGAAGGAGGCACGCTGCCATTGCTCCCCTCAACTGAACAAAACACACTACCGATGCCTCGAAATCGTATGAGTAGTTTTTCCTCGAAGGGACCAAGAGTTTCATTACGAAGTACGAGAAGTGAAGGTCATGATGGGAGAAGAGTAAGTTTAATAGAACATAGGCGCAGCTTTACATAATATATTACCTAATTTTGAATTTAGTCACCAACTCAACATGAAGCTTTAGCGGCATTAAAACGAAGACTCGAAGAGACTACAGTAATGGAGTTTCCTAGACACAGGCTCAGAATGTTATCGAAGCTCTCAGAAGGAGCCTTTGGAACGGTATACATACGCTGTATATTTGCAACAATATAAGTTCATTTATATATTTTTTTTCATCAAATAGGTGTATATAGCAGAAGCAGATGGCATATCAGATTATTCCTCGTCTTTATCAATAGGAACCAAATTAGTAGCTATCAAATTTTTAGGCGACAATGCGACGGAGAAAGAACAGTAAGATACTGATAATCGTAATTTTTTAATTGAGATTGAACAGCATTTAGATGATGTCTAATGTTCTTCGAGACGTAGAGTACAATAACAGGTCATTCAGCCAGTCCGTAGGATAAGTAAGAAAAAAACAAAGTTTTGACAAAACTCGATTTTATGAATCAACATAGGTGCCTTCTAGAGCAGTACAACGAGTATAGCGATTTTCAAACTTTTCGATACCAGTTTTATAGTACGATTTCCCTTTCTTGTCAAAATAAGCCTGTTTCAGCGATTACTGCATCATTGGACTTAAAATTATTTCCAGCAAGCATTCTCTTGCGATCTGAAAACAGGAAAAAGTCCCTGGGGGCTAAATCTAAATTATACTATGGGTGGGTATGCAATTCGAGGCCTAATTCATTCAATTTTGGTTAGTACCGAAGAAAAATAGAAATGTCATCTAATTTCAATGTTTGTCTTCATAACATAAAGGTCAATATTTACTTTTTAATGACAGAAGGGGTGCATGTAAACAAAAGCCAGTGGCGTAGTATAATTCTTTTGAAATCGTGGTTGTAGTTTCCAATAATAAATACATACCTACGCAGGAAGTGTCGCATATTTTTCAAATATAATTTATTAAATAATAGATGTCTGGGATTAAAAGTAAACACTTTCTATATTATGAAAATATTCATTATTAAATGCAAAGGTATATAATTATGAATTTTTGTTGTAACATTTACTAATTATAAGAAACCATATTTGAAATGAATCGTTTATCTTTCCTAGACCTGAGAAACCGAATCTGGTTCTACCGAGTTTAGACAAGATAAAAATTATTATGAAACCAACTCAAAAAACTTAGTTTATCTGTCCTAGATCTGAGAAGCTGAATCTGTTTAATGTGCATATTTTTCTTTTTCAATTTCTGAGTTTCAGAGGAACTTTCTATTAATGTGTCCATGACCTCCACATTATGCTGGGTCGCGCTGAAAAAAAAACAACACAAATTTTAATTCATTGTTGCGGTGACCAGTATGTATGTGATAAGAATAGTTTTGCACATACTTTTCATCCTCAACTTCGGACGTAGACAGAAATTCTGAAAAACTGGCTGTTTACATTTATGTCATATTTTTTACAACCTCAGCTGTAGACGATAATCCAGAGGATAATCTGTTAAAAAATATTTTCAATAAATTGTAATATTTCTAATCGCACAAAAATATTAACTTACTGAACATAGCGAACAGGAAGGGCTGTGTGCAATATGCATGTTTGTGTTCCAAAAATTCTAATGTCTCTTTGGTTGAAATGTTGTGAGCAAACATAAGAACTTTTAGTGACCCTTTCAAAACTTAAACCAAGAGAAGCACACCACTCTCTTCTAACGGCTTGATCACTGGGAAACCTACAAGAATTATTGTACTATACTATAAATAAAACATGAATAAGTGATATGAATAGAATATATAGGATCATAATGCCCACTTGCACCCCATACCATATCTTCTCTTTTTCGTAAGGTACTTACTTAAAGGTCTGTGCATATATTATGCTACTATTTATTAAGAACTTATAAAATATAAAGCATATTACGAATTTACAATTATTTTTGCTTATTATATTACTGTCTATTTTGCAACTAGGTGTATAGTATATTTATACAACTCATGTTAACTACTATCTCTGCAAAATCCCAAAATCTACGCCATTGTACTTACTTGTGACACGTAACCTTATTCGGAAAATCACTCGACATGCAAACTAAGCACTTTTTTCTCCCCATTATTTAAAGGAAACCCAGTTTTACACACTACAAATGCATTATAGTAGAAGAGTCTCGTAAAATCCACTTAATTCTCGTTATAAAACTGTACGTAGCATTACTCGCACTCCAGACGTCAACGTGACGTGTAAATATAAACAAATCCCTCCGCGGGGTAGCCACATTTATATCCGTAGAACTGTATTTTTGTGAATCATATTATATTTGATTGATTTCTTGACGTTAAATATTTTATGAACATGTAATGGAAGCCGAATACAAAAAGAAATATTATAAATATTGTATAGTTCTGCAATGTAAGAACACTACACTACCACCCTAATAAAAATTTACACTGGGATGTGAAATACGAGTTCTGATTCTATGAATTAAACGAACAATTGGCAACAGTGTTAGATTTTATTAGTAAAAATGTAAAGGTTATGTAGGCTACAAACATTTTTGTGATTAGTTTCTTGTTATGCCACTTCTATTTTTATTTATTTTTCTGAGGTTAGTACTAAATAAAAATCATATGGAAAAAATTATAGTAACGCCATCTATGTGTCATCCTACGGATTTATTGAATGACCTAATATTTCCTTGTGATCATAAACGTCCGATTCATATGAATCTATACAAAAGACACAATTTTGCAGCATTTTTTCCGAAATTTACTTGTATGCATGATATTTCAGAAAAGACTTCTACCGGGACGTGCGGATTCTCACAGCTCTCGAAGATCCCAACATAACCAGAGTGCTTGGTATTTGTAGTCAAGAGGAGCCTCTGTGTGTTGTGATGGAATATTTGGAACATGGAGATTTGTGTCAGTTTCTCAAAACACACATTGCTGCAGATCACACAAGCAGTCCAAATTTACAATTTGGTGTTAAATCATTATCGCATAATTGTTTATTGTTTATGGCTACACAAATTGCTTCTGGTATGCGGTATTTAGAAACATTGAATTTTGTACATAGAGATTTGGCCACCAGGAATTGTCTGATAGGTAATTAACAGTTCAGTTAATATTTAACCAGTTTCCAGCATCATACAGCATATTGAGAATGATTTATCAGTTTAAAATAATTTTTGTTTTAGGTAAAGGCTACCAGATAAAAATCTGCGATTTTGGAACATACAATGAACTCTATCAAACCGACTATTATAAAGTTGACGGCAATACACCGTTACCTATCAGATGGATGGCTTGGGAGAGCGTCTACCAGATGCGTTACACTACCAAGAGCGATGTCTGGGCATTTGCAGTCACTCTGTGGGAGATTTTGACATTGTGTCGACGACAACCGTACGATCAACTTAGCGATCCGGACGTCATGGAAAATTTGGCACGTTTACATTGCGACGATGGTAAATTCAAATATCTACCACGTCCATCCAACCACCATAACATCAAAGATATCTATGAATTAATGCTGGAATGCTGGAGGCGGAAAGAGACGGAGCGACCATCGTTTAGAGAGATTCATTTGTTTCTGCAAAGGAAAAACTTAGGTTATGCTCCGGTATAGACACTATGTTGAGTTTATCTATGTTTGCTGCGAGATATTGGCTTACTTCCATATATCTGCTTCATCAAATAAGTAAGAGGAAAACATACCTACAAATGCTAAAGAAATGCAGAAATCCAAACACTGAAATCGTGAATTTAAAAAAGGAATGATTAGTTCTTCCTATTGGTCAGCCTAATATTAATGACTTTTGGGGATCTCTGCTTCAGTACCTACTTGATTAGCGAACACAAGGATCACATCTTAGTTCGTTGAATTTGAATATTTATATCAATACATCACAATGCTTTGTAAATACTGAAGTTAAGCCTTATGTAGAATGATTTTGAGCTTTTGGTGGAGTGAGGTGTATTTATAAAATAAATTAAAAACTCGTAAAATATTCTCAGCCTGGGGCTGTTAAATGATCCTTTATTGTGGTATATTAATTGGCTCAATGTATTGATATTAAATGCATATTTAAGACATTGGGATTTATTATGCAAACGACTAAACTACAAGGCATTTTTGTGAAACCACATTTTAGCATTGTGTAAATTTGTTCGACAGGGGCAGTACAGATTTTTAAAGTGCGCATATTTGCAGACCTATTATTATAAATTGCGGTATAAACACCTCCGAATTCCATTCCATTCATAAATTAATAAGCAAAATATGTATAATACAGGCTAGAGGTAATATTGAAGAAGAAGCATACAATTATTCTCGCGTGCTTACTTTTTAGAGGGATCAAAGAAAAACACAAACAAATACTATTTAGTATAATCATAATAATATGATTTTTTGTAAATAAAACACAGGGTGATAAAATAATTTATGCAAATAATGAGTTATTATCAAGTAAATTATAAATATATAGGTATTAATAATTTCTTAATAATTTTGCAAAAAATATATAAATACTTACCGCTTATAGATATTAAATTTGATTAGAAGATAGTTTTATTATTATTTTATTTTACATTCAATGTAACAAAACGAATATTTGCAAAGCTTTAATTAGTTTTTAAAATAAATATTTATAATAAGATAGTGCCTGAAATATTTCCAAATTTTCTTGATAGCTGCGGTTATAATGGGGACATCTAACATTACAATCATTCTCAGTAAAGTTTCGATAGTAGAAGAATCCAATTGAAAATGTTTTTGTGATTAATAACTATAATTATTGACAATTACCTTCAGGATTAAAGAAAGTTGTCTGTAATATTGTCAGGTATCTAATAAATTTTCAATATAAATAAAAATTTCACCTGATCTTATTCCTTTAAACATTTTGCGCATATCTGTTAATACACTGCTTATATTTATAAATATTTTTAAAAAGTTTGTAAATTTTATTTTAGTATTTAAAATTTATTGTTAATAGTTATGTATTAAAATTGAACAAAATATCTAAGAAAAACTCTTTCACACAGCACAATAACTAAAGACAATGTTTCTAATATTATATTAATATAGAATAAACTACCTACGTATGTAATTATATATACAAATAATATAAAAAGAGTAATTAACGACATATTATTTTATCAGTGTTAATTAATTACTTATAATAAAATCATAGCATAAAAACAATCAGCAGCACTACATCATGATTCAATTTCTGATGACGTAGTTCCAATTAAAAACCCGGAAATCCTTTATGTAACCTGTACAAAAGCGAGCCTATAATGTCTCATCTATATAGTGAGATAGCTTATTACAATGGCTATATCTTTATTTTTAGAATAATATGTGTCGCATAGTTAGAAGATCTTCTTGTCATTTGACTTACAATTAAGAGTTTGAATGCTGATTGCTGACAATGCTGTGATAAAGTATATTTATTAATATAGGTACTTGTAATATTATATTTACTAGTCAATTTTTTAAACAAGGAAAAAACCAGTAAAACATATTGATATTGACGATGATTATTAATATTAAAAACGCTATTTGTGTATGGAAACCAGATATATATAGATATATATAATGAAACTTTTTCAACGAGAATCACTGTGAAACTTTGAGCTTAGTAACGAAAATTGCATTCTAAAATAACTAAATGATCTTTTACATAGTACAGGCACATACATATTCGAATATACCTACTTGTTTTAAACTTGCATTTCAAAACTAAGGAAAAACAATACAGGGTTAATCCTAGGTTTAATTTTTTCATGAATTCATTAAAATAAACAACATTTTCAAAATTACTTTTCTCAAATGACTAAAAAATAGGGAAATTATACATGAGTTAGGACAAAAGTAACCACTTATTCCTCGTACAATCAAAGGCCAGACTGATGTGTTTACAGACACAGCTGTTAGTTGTTCGCCTTTCCCGCATGCGCACTTATTCTGTGAATACATGAGTCTCCTTGTCTGATAGCCACATCTCGTATTGTATAACTTGATGTTCAAATGAAAATTCGCAAGGAGAATGATGTCGCAAAATTATTTTATTGTTACCTACGGTTACCTGGCCTAAACTGTGTTATTTTTTTAGACTCCAAATCACTTAAAAACAGTCATGTACTTATGTAAAAGAATCAAATAGGTAGTTAATAATTTTACAAGAATATATTATGTAGGTTTTTGAATTTTATTCCAATAAGTACGTAAAAATTTTATTAAAAAAAAACATTGATTTCAAGCTGAACAACTAGGACTAGCATAGGCATATCTGCTAATAGGTAATGTTGACAAATATCTGATTTTCTGGTCTAAATTCTTAGTTATTTCACTACTACACTAGAAGTTATAGTAAAAGTGTAAAGTGAGCAGTAGGTTTACCTACCTATTCTGAATTAGCTTCCTAGATATACCTACCATAAGTAGTTCAGTTTGAAATAAACTTAGTCTTACTATATTTTATTTATGTCAATTTTAATTCTACTTCAATTACCTAATAGGTATGCTAGAGTTGTAATCATGAGGTAGGTTTAGATTTTATTTTAGATTAGTGCACATTTTGTTTTATGTAAGTGCCAATCGGATTTGTTATTTGAGTACATACCTATAATTATTTTGGTAGATAAATTATTGTAAAAAAATGTAGATGTTCTTTTTTTGAAATGAACTGTGAATACTTAAAATAGATCTTAAATGTTATGTTTTTCTACAATGTTTAGAATATAATTTCCTTGTATCTATAACATTCCATTAAAAATATAGCTCAAACTAATAACTGAATGTATGAAATGCTATAAATTTATTATTCTTACCTAATAGAAACGAAAATTAATAAATCGAATATAGTGTATACTGCAATAATAATTTTTGTGATTTTAGTTAGATATTTGCGTAATTTAATTGAATTTATTAATTTTTATTATTGTCGAGTAACATATCAATTTAATTAAATTATTATTAAAAATGTATTTTTCATTATTATTATTACCTGAGAGTTTAAAAATTCATATCGGTTTCAAAAAACATTAACAAATGTAGAGCCCACACATAGGTAGGTAGTCCAAAAGATGTACTTAGTGGAAGTTAGCATCAGATTTAGATTTACTTTTATTTCAGATTTATTTTTTTACAGTGGACATAAGTCATTAAATCGGTTTTATCTCAAATTATAGATAATAATAAGAGTTTTTAAAGATTGTTTAAATATACTGGTTTTACAAAAAAACATTTTATCAGGCAAACATATTATTTAATAAAATAAAATGCACGGTTCCCAGATTTATTATGGACTGGGACCAATTTATGTCGTCCAACCTGTGTTGATTAGATCAACCATATCTAAGTTATTATTGGAATAAAAGGCGTCTACTAAACAAAATGATTTATATATATACGTTAAAATTATTCTTCGTTTTAGCTGCCAGACATGTTTCGGACTACACGTCCATCATCAGTGGCTTAAAGAGCTTGTACAATGTTGTTACATGTGAGAGTCATACTTCATACAGAATTAACAGAGCGGTTTTACATGGATTTATGATTTAAACGTCTATACATATCTGTAATATAATCGCTTATTTAGGATGTAATGTAATATTATTATACATGTAGGAGTCTTACCATTTTGATGGAAAATTGGTTGTAAAATAGTTAAAATAAAATAAAATAAAATAAAATTAAAATATAATTAAAGTGTTGAACATTTGTTATTTCTGTTACTAGTAAAACCGCTCTGTTAATTCTGTATGAAGTATGACTCTCACATGTAACAACATTGTACAAGCTCTTTAAGCCACTGATGATGGACGTGTAGTCCGAAACATGTCTGGCAGCTAAAACGAAGAATAATTTTAACGTATATATATAAATCATTTTGTGGAGTAGACGCCTTTTATTCCAATAATAACATTCACTCCTCGATAGATGGATTACTTCAGAAAAAAAAAAAAAAAACATATCTAAGTTGTTCCAAGTACCTTCCACGTCTTAGTAGAGAGCCAATTTCTTCCAATAACAAATTATTGTTTCAAATTAAAATGAATAATTAAATATAATGTCACACCAACATATAAATAACACCAATCCTTGCACGGTTCCCAGATTTATTATAGACTGGGACCAATCCATGTCGTCCAACCTGTGTTGTTTAGATCAACCATATCTAAGTTGTTCCAAGTACCTTCCACGACTTAGTAGAGAGCGAATTTCTTTCTATAACAAATTATTGTTTCGAATTAAAATGAAAAATTAAATTTATTGTCACACCAACCTATAGAAAACACCAATCCTTGCACGGTTCCCAGATTTATTATGGACTGGGACCAATCCATGTCGTCCAACCTGTGTTGTTTTGATCAACCATATCTAAGTTGTTCCAAGTACCTTCCACGTCTTAGTAGAGAGCGAATTTCTTTCTATACCAAATTATTGTTTCGAATTAAAATAAATAATTAAATTTATTGTCACACCAACCTATAAATAACACCAATCCTTGCACGGTTCACAGATTTATTATGGACTGGGACCAACCCATGTCGTCCAACCAGTGTTGTTTAGATCAACCATATCTAAGTTGTTCCAAGTACCGTTCACGTCTTGGTAGAGAGCGAATTTCTTACTATAACAAATTATTGTTTCAAATTAAAGTAAATAGCTAAATATATTGTCACACCAACATATAAATAACACCAATCCTTGCACGGTTCCCAGATTTATTATAGACTGGGACCAATCCATGTCGTCCAACCTGTGTTGTTTAGATCAACCATATCTAAGTTGTTCCAAGTACCTTCCACGTCTTAGGGGAGATCGAATTTCTTTCTATAACAAATTATTGTTTCGAATTAAAATGAAAAATTAAATTTATTGTCACACCAACCTATAGAAAACACCAATCCTTGCACGGTTCCCAGATTTATTATGGACTGGGAACAATCCATGTCGTCCAACCTGTGTTGTTTTGATCAACCATATCTAAGTTGTTCCAAGTACCTTCCACGTCTTAGGGGAGATCGAATTTCTTTCTATAACAAATTATTGTTTCGAATTAAAATGAAAAATTAAATTTATTGTCACACCAACCTATAGAAAACACCAATCCTTGCACGGTTCCCAGATTTATTATGGACTGGGAACAATCCATGTCGTCCAACCTGTGTTGTTTTGATCAACCATATCTAAGTTGTTCCAAGTACCTTCCACGTCTTAGGGGAGATCGAATTTCTTTCTATAACAAATTATTGTTTCGAATTAAAATGAAAAATTAAATTTATTGTCACACCAACCTATAGAAAACACCAATCCTTGCACGGTTCCCAGATTTATTATGGACTGGGAACAATCCATGTCGTCCAACCTGTGTTGTTTTGATCAACCATATCTAAGTTGTTCCAAGTACCTTCCACGTCTTAGGGGAGATCGAATTTCTTTCTATAACAAATTATTGTTTCCAAAAAAAAATGAATAATTAAATATATTGTCACACCAATATATAAATAACACCAATCCTTGCACGGTTCCCAGATTTATTATAGACTGGGACCAATCCATGTCGTCCAACCTGTGTTGTTTAGATCAACCATATCTAAGTTGTTCCAAGTACCTTCCACGTCTTAGGGGAGATCGAATTTCTTTCTATAACAAATTATTGTTTCGAATTAAAATGAAAAATTAAATTTATTGTCACACCAACCTATAGAAAACACCAATCCTTGCACGGTTCCCAGATTTATTATGGACTGGGAACAATCCATGTCGTCCAACCTGTGTTGTTTTGATCAACCATATCTAAGTTGTTCCAAGTACCTTCCACGTCTTAGGGGAGATCGAATTTCTTTCTATAACAAATTATTGTTTCCAAAAAAAAATTAATAATTAAATATATTGTCACACCAATATATAAATAACACCAATCCTTGCACGGTTCCCAGATTTATTATGGACTGGGACCAATCCATGTCGTCCAACCTGTGTTGTTTTGATCAACCATATCTAAGTTGTTCCAAGTACCTTCCACGTCTTAGGGGAGATCGAATTTCTTTCTATAACAAATTATTGTTTCCAAAAAAAAATGAATAATTAAATATATTGTCACACCAACATATAAATAACACCAATCCTTGCACGGTTCCCAGATTTATTATAGACTGGGACCAATCCATGTCGTCCAACCTGTGTTGTTTAGATCAACCATATCTAAGTTGTTCCAAGTACCTTCCACGTCTTAGGGGAGATCGAATTTCTTTCTATAACAAATTATTGTTTCGAATTAAAATGAAAAATTAAATTTATTGTCACACCAACCTATAGAAAACACCAATCCTTGCACGGTTCCCAGATTTATTATGGACTGGGAACAATCCATGTCGTCCAACCTGTGTTGTTTTGATCAACCATATCTAAGTTGTTCCAAGTACCTTCCACGTCTTAGGGGAGATCGAATTTCTTTCTATAACAAATTATTGTTTCCAAAAAAAAATGAATAATTAAATATATTGTCACACCAATATATAAATAACACCAATCCTTGCACGGTTCCCAGATTTATTATGGACTGGGACCAATCCATGTCGTCCAACCTGTGTTGTTTTGATCAACCATATCTAAGTTGTTCCAAGTACCTTCCACGTCTTAGGGGAGATCGAATTTCTTTCTATAACAAATTATTGTTTCCAAAAAAAAATGAATAATTAAATATATTGTCACACCAATATATAAATAACACCAATCCTTGCACGGTTCCCAGATTTATTATGGACTGGGACCAATCCATGTCGTCCAACCTGTGTTGTTTTGATCAACCATTTCTAAGTTGTTCCAAGTACCTTCCACGTCTTAGTAGAGATCGAATTTCTTTCTATAACAAATTATTGTTTCGAATTAAAATAAATAATCAAATTTATTGTCACACCAACCTATAAATAACACCAATCCTCGCACGGTTCCCAGATTTATTATGGACTGGGACCAATCCATGTCGTCCAACCTGTGTTGTTTTGATCAACCATATCTAAGTTGTTCCAAGTACATTCCACGTCATAGTAAAGAGCGAAATTCTTTCTATATTATTGAACTATAAAACAAAAAACGCAGTGTAGTATCCAAAAATGTATCAGTTTAATATCTGAAGGTCCCTAGTGAACTAATTGCTTCATGACTATGGCGTTTTGAATCTTATTATTGAACTATAAAACAAAAAACACAGTGTAGTATCCAAAAATGTATCAGTTTAATATCTGAAGGTCCCTAGTAAACTAATTGCTTCTTGGCTATGGCGTTTTGAGGAATCTTATTATTGAACTATAAAACAAAAAACACAGTGTTAGTATCCAACAATGTATCAGTTTAATAACTGAAGGTCCCTAGTGAACTAATTGCTTCTTGGCTATGGCGTTTTGAATCTCTTATTATTGAACTATAAGGCAAAAAACACAGTGCAGTATCCAAAAATGTATCAGTTTAATATCTGAAGGATCCTAGTGAACTAATTGCTTCTTTGCTATGGGCGTTTTGAATTTTATTATTGAACTATAAAACAAAAAACACAGTGTAGTATCCAAAAATGTATCAGTTTAATATCTGAAGGTCCC
This sequence comes from Apoderus coryli, assembly GCA_911728435.2. Taxonomy (NCBI): domain Eukaryota; kingdom Metazoa; phylum Arthropoda; class Insecta; order Coleoptera; family Attelabidae; genus Apoderus; species Apoderus coryli. The sequence continues at coordinate 13,919,177 of OU452204.1, forward strand.
TAGTAAACTAATTGCTTCTTGGCTATGGCGTTTTGAGGAATCTTATTATTGAACTATAAAACAAAAAACACAGTGTTAGTATCCAACAATGTATCAGTTTAATAACTGAAGGTCCCTAGTGAACTAATTGCTTCTTGGCTATGGCGTTTTGAATCTCTTATTATTGAACTATAAGGCAAAAAACACAGTGCAGTATCCAAAAATGTATCAGTTTAATATCTGAAGGATCCTAGTGAACTAATTGCTTCTTTGCTATGGGCGTTTTGAATTTTATTATTGAACTATAAAACAAAAAACACAGTGTAGTATCCAAAAATGTATCAGTTTAATATCTGAAGGTCCCTAGTAAACTAATTGCTTCTTGGCTATGGCGTTTTGATGAATCTTATTATTGAACTGTAAAACAAAAAACACAGTGTAGTATCCAAAAATGTATCAGTTTAATAACTGAAGGTCCCTAGTGAAGTAATTGCTTCTTGGCTATGGCGTTTTGAATCTTGTTATTGAACTGTAAAACAAAATACACAGTGTAGTATCCAAAAATGTATCAGTTTAATATCTGAAGGTCCCTAGTAAACTAATTGCTTCTTGGCTATGGCGTTTTGAGGAATCTTATTATTGAACTATAAAACAAAAAACACAGTGTTAGTATCCAACAATGTATCAGTTTAATAACTGAAGGTCCCTAGTGAACTAATTGCTTCTTGGCTATGGCGTTTTGAATCTCTTATTATTGAACTATAAGGCAAAAAACACAGTGCAGTATCCAAAAATGTATCAGTTTAATATCTGAAGGATCCTAGTAAACTAATTGCTTCTTGGCTATGGGCGTTTTGAATTTTATTATTGAACTATAAAACAAAAAACACAGTGTAGTATCCAAAAATGTATCAGTTTAATATCTGAAGGTCCCTAGTAAACTAATTGCTTCTTGGCTATGGCGTTTTGATGAATCTTATTATTGAACTGTAAAACAAAAAACACAGTGTAGTATCCAAAAATGTATCAGTTTAATAACTGAAGGTCCCTAGTGAAGTAATTGCTTCTTGGCTATGGCGTTTTGAATCTTGTTATTGAACTGTAAAACAAAATACACAGTGTAGTAACCAAAAATGTATCAGTTTAATATCTGAAGGTCCCTAGTGAACTAATTGCTTCGTGGCTATGGCGCTTTAAATCTCATTAATGAACTTTAAACCAAAAAAACACAGTCTAGTACCCAAAAATATATGAGTTTAATATCTGAAGGTCCCTAGTGAACTAATTGCTTCTTGGCTATGGCGTTTTGAATCTTATTATTGAACTATAAAACAAAAAACACAGTGTAGTATCCAAAAATGTGTCAGTTTAATATCTGAAGGTCCCTAGTGAACTAATTGCTTCATGGCTATGGCGTTTTGAATCTTATTATTGAACTATAAGACAAAAACACAGTGTAGTATCCAAAAATGTATCAGTTTAATATCTGAAGGTCCCTAGTGAACTAATTGCTTCTTGGCTATGGCGCTTTAAATTTTATTAATTCCAATTGCTTAATTGAAACTAATTTTTAATTAGTTGTTGAAGATTTTGTTTAAAATCTGATGATGACAACCGATGTCGAAATTCTTAAAGAAATTGTTTTTGTTTACTTTAATTAGCGCATTTTGAAACTTAAAGCCTAATGTCGAAAGAGCAGCCTTAAATATTATTCCTGTTGATTGCTGCTTCCTGTTTTATGGTTCTCAAATAATTTTAGTGGAGATCTGCACTTAAAACTCGAACATTTTTTCAATAGAATAACACCTTGCTGCTTTTGCTAGCAATTCCAATTGCTTAATTGAAACTAATTTTTAATTAATTATTGACGATTTTGTTTAAAATCTGATGATGACAACCGATGTCGAAATTCTTAAAGAAATTGTTTTTGTTGACTTTAATTAGCGCATTTTGAAACTTAAAGCCTAATGTCGAAAGAGCAGCCTTAAATATTATTCCTGTTGATTGCTGCTTCCTGTTCTATGGTTCTCAAATAATTTTAGTGGAGATCTGCACTTAAAACTCGAACATTTTTTCAATAGAATCACACCTTGCTGCTTTTGCTAGCAATTCCAATTGCTTAATTGAAACTAATTTTGAATTAATTATTGACGATTTTGTTTAAAATCTGATGATGACAACCGATGTCGAAATTCTTAAAGAAATTGTTTTTGTTTACTTTAATTAGCGCATTTTGAAACTTAAAGCCTAATGTCGAAAGAGCAGCCTTAAATATTATTCCTGTTGATTGCTGCTTCCTATTTTATGATTCTCAAATAATTTTAGTGAAGATTTGCACTTAAAACTCGAATATTTTTTCAATAGAATCACACCTTGCTGCTTTTGCTAGCAATTCCAATTGCTTAATTGAAACTAATTTTTAATTAATTATTGACGATTTTGTTTAAAATCTGATGATGACAACCGATGTCGAAATTCTTAAAGAAATTGTTTTTGTTTACTTTAATTAGCGCATTTTGAAACTTAAAGCCTAATGTCGAAAGAGCAGCCTTAAATATTATTCCTGTTGATTGCTGCTTCCTATTTTATGATTCTCAAATAATTTTAGTGAAGATTTGCACTTAAAACTCGAATATTTTTTCAATAGAATCACACCTTGCTGCTTTTGCTAGCAATTCCAATTGCTTAATTGAAACTAATTTTTAATTAATTATTGACGATTTTGTTTAAAATCTGATGATGACAACCGATGTCAAAATTCTTAAAGAAATTGTTTTTGTTTACTTTAATTAGCGCATTTTGAAACTTAAAGCCTAATGTCGAAAGAGCAGCCTTAAATATTATTCCTGTTGATTGCTGCTTCCTGTTTTATGGTTCTCAAATAATTTTAGTGGAGATCTGCACTTAAAACTCGAACATTTTTTCAATAGAATCACACCTTGCTGCTTTTGCTAGCAATTCCAATTGCTTAATTGAAACTAATTTTGAATTAATTATTGACGATTTTGTTTAAAATCTGATGATGACAACCGATGTCGAAATTCTTAAAGAAATTGTTTTTGTTTACTTTAATTCGCGCATTTTGAAACTTAAAGCCTAATGTCGAAAGAGCAGCCTTAAATATTATTCCTGTTGATTGCTGCTTCCTATTTTATGATTCTCAAATAATTTTAGTGAAGATTTGCACTTAAAACTCGAATATTTTTTCAATAGAATCACACCTTGCTGCTTTTGCTAGCAATTCCAATTGCTTAATTGAAACAAATTTTTAATTAATTATTGATGATTTTGTTTAAAGTCTGATGATGACAACCGATGTCGAAATTCTTAAAGAAATTGTTTTTGTTTACTTCAATTAGCGCATTTTGAAACTTAAAGCCTATTGTCGAAAGAGCAGCCTTAACTATTATTCCTGTTGATTGCTGCTTTCTATTTTATCGTTCTCAAATCATTTTAGTGGAGATCTGCACTTAAAACTCGAATATTTGTTTCAATAGAATCACCCTTTGCTGCTTTTGCTAGCAATTCCAATGGCTTAATTGAAACTAATTTTTAATTAATTATTGAAGTTTTTGTTTAAAATCTGATGATGACAACAGATCTCGAAATTCTTAAAGAAATTGTTTTTGTTTACTTCAATTAGCGCATTTTGAAACTTAAAGCCGATTGTCGAAAGAGCAGCCTTAAATACTATTCCTGTTGATTACTGCTTCCTATTTTATGGTTCTCAAATAATTTCAGTGGAGATCTGCACTTAAAAATCCAATATTTTTTCAATAGAATCACACCTTGCTGCTTTTGCTAGCAATTCCAATGGCTTAAATGAAACTAATTTTTAATTAATTATTGAAGATTTTGTTTAAAATCTGATGATGACAACTGATCTCGAAATTCTTAAAGAATTTGTTTTTGTTTACTTTAATTAGCGCATTTTGAAACTTAAAGCCTAAGGTCGAAAGAGCAGCCTTAAATATTATTCCTGTTGATTGCTGCTTCCTATTTTATGGTTCTCAAATAATTTTAGTGGAGATCTGCACTTAAAACTCGAATATTTGTTTCAATAGAACCACACCTTCCTGCTTTTGCTAGCAATTCCAATGGCTTAATTGAAACTAATTTTTAATTTATTATTGAAGATTTTGTTTAAAATCTGATGATGACAACTCATCTCGAAATTCTTAAAGAAATTGTTTTTGTATATTTTAATTAGCGCATTTTGAAACTTAAAGCCTAATGTCGAAAGAGCAGCCTTAAATATTATTCCTGTTGATTGCTGCTTCCTATTTTATGGTTCTCAAATAATTTTAGTGGAGATCTGCACTTAAAACTCGAATATTTGTTTCAATAGAATCACGCCCTACTGCTTTTGCTAGCATTCCAATTGCTTAATTGAAACTAATTTTTAATTAATTATTGAAGATTTTGTTTAAAATCTGATGGTGACAATAACCGATCTCGAAATTCTTAAAGAAATTGTTTTTGTTTACTTTAATTAGCGCATTTTGAACTTAAAGCCTAATGTCGAAAGAGCAGCCTTAAATATTATTCCTGTTGATTGCGGCTTCCTATTTTATAGTTCTCAAATAATTTTAGTGGAGATCTGCACTGAAAACTCGAATATTTGTTTCAATAGAACCACACCTTCCTGCTTTTGCTAGCAATTCCAATGGCTTAATTGAAACTAATTTTTAATTAATTATTGACGATTTTGTTTAAAATCTGATGATGACAACCGATCTCGAAATTCTTAAAGAAATTGTTTTTGTTTACTTTAATTAGCGCATTTTGAAACTTAAAGCCTAATGTCAAAAGAGCAGCTTTAAATATCATTCCTGTTGATTGCTGCTTCCTATTTTATGGTTCTCAAATAATTTTAGTGAAGATCTGCACTATAAACTCGAATATTTATTCAATAGAATCACACCTTGCTGCTTTTGCTAGCAATTCCAATGCTTTGAAGTTAATATTTGTTGGTTATTTGAGAAAAAAAAATATATACATTTTTTATGATGACTTTGACTGTAGGTATAACTTGACTTATTATCTCTATGATTCAGAGAGTTTCAAGCTTTCTTTCACACGTTGTTGATCAAGAAAGAATCAAAAGAAATAATTCTATAATCCAAATATGCTTAAATTGAATTACTTACTATTGTCCAATTGAATTGCAATTTACAAGCGCGAGTCGGGCTACTCTTTAATTTAACGAATAACGACCTCGAAAATCGCTATAAAGTCGTCATAAACCCGCACACGTTTTGGACAACAAAAAGCTCGCACTAGTTTTCACGCGTTACCGCCGCGGCGTATCTGTAACAAAGAAAGGCACTGTTAAAAACTATGAAGATAATTTTTTTGTTTATACTTTTTGATTATTAAAAAAATTGTAATATTACGTATTTATTTGAAAAATAGATACCTACCATGTAACAAACCTTGCTACGCTATAAACGCCAACCCATTCCATTCCATTCCATGCTTAACCTTAACAAAACTAGGGCCTATGGGCACTCCTGAAATATAAAAAAAAATTTAGTAAAATTATCCTACAACATATAATAATTATTTTTTGACGAGAATGTAATAATTAAAGCGGATAGTTTTATTTGAAATTGCCACCTAATTTCTGTCGCCCTGTATATAGTTTCTTAAATAACCATAATATGGGGTTTATATTGTGCACAGAGCTTCAATTTTATTAATAAAAAAATTATATAGAATGTTCGAGTAATTTTCCAAATGTACTCTAAGATTGATGTCAGTGACCTTTATAGGCATACATGCGAAATTATTGAGGGTGCGACAGGACTTCATAGCCAATACTTGAACATCATAAAGGGGCTAAAATGATAAGCCTTGACATTAAAATTTGTCCCTTACGTCCTTTGTTAATAAGATATATGACACCAAAGTGAGAAATTAATAGTAGATTTTTAATTTACTTAATTTAAGTTGCAACTATGGAACACTACGGTCAAAGGTTTTGTACCTATTTTGTTGAAAATAGTCTAATTATTAATCACAAAAAAATCCAAAAAGTCGTTATTTCTAATTGGCAGATAATTTACAAGAATCAAGACGCGTGCCATAATTTGAAATGGAACTTTCATCATAAATGTGTTTCTATGAATAATTTTGTGAAATATATTTAGAACTATTGGAGATTTTGATGTAAAAATCGAAAAAATTAAACACTTACACCTGATGGGTACTCCTTGCTTTGTTTCGTCCTGGATACCATACCATCATCACCAATAACCAAGCTTTACATAGTCCCAAGCACTAAATTGTTATATCACAACACATTTAGAGTAGCCCGACAATTTTAAAAACCATATTACCGATTTTTTAGAACGTACACCACTATTACGTGACGGACTCGGCGATGGTTGAAAATCTGCAAAATAAGAAAAAACAAATTTTAGAAGTAATCCAATAATAATGTATATGTAGATATGAAATAAAACGGCATCTACTCCACGAGATATTATATACAATTATGTTTAAGTTAGAACAAAACCATCACACGTTTCAAGGTACATAGTTTCATCATCAGTGACTAAGATACATTAATTCTCTGTTTAGGTATAGAATCAGAATTTAAATATATCTACATTCACTCAAGCATTGTTAAACAATTATTAAAAACTAATTTATCTTTCAACTTTGATGAGTTATAATAAATTAGTTTTTAATAATTGATTAACAATTTCATTTTTAGAATGCTTAAGTTTATCTGATGTTAAATTTTAGAAAATAAATGTACTTGAAGAAGGCATACAAGCCGAAACGTGGTATCTGCAGTGACATGAAATAATAACATATTATTTCAAATAAAATCTGGAAGAGCAGCCTTTTTTTCGTGAAAAGTTAATTCTCGATATTCTAATCCGTTTGCAAGAAAAATGATTTAATAGAATTAAAATTTATTTTGCTAGCAGTTCCAATGTCTTCAACTTGAAGTTATTTTGGTTATTTGGAGAAGAAAAATGAATGTTAATAAGTTTGCATTTATGATTGCTTTGACACTAGAATTTGACTTATTTTCTCAATTATTCAGAGAGTTTCAAGCTCTCTTTCACAAATTGTTTGTCAAGAAAGAATTTAAAAAAATCTATATATTACAAAAAATATGTTTAAAATTACTTACATTAAAATTTGTCGATTATTTACCATGCTTCAGTCATCAGTGTGTTATTATTGTCCAATTGAAATCCTCATTCACGTTTTTTTTTTTACAATTTACAAGCGCGAGTCGGGCTACTATTTAATTTAACAAATAACGACCTAGAAAATCGCATTTAAATCGCGTCGCACAAGTCCACAGCTTTTTAAATCAATTTTGGACAATAAAGCTCACTAGTTTTTACGCGTTACCACCGCGGCGTACTAGGTATGATGTATCTGGAACAAGGAAAATAGGCATTGTTAAAGATTGTTTTTTATTGATACGTTTTGACTATTAAAAAAAATAATAATCAAAATATCACGAATATATTTGAAGAGTACCTACCATTTAACAAACCTTGCCACGCCTATAAACGCCAATCCATTCCATTCCATTCCATGCTTAACCTTAACCTTCGTCATATCAGGCGGGGTACAAATGTACCCTAAAAGTTAATAATTTTCGCTTTTAATAAAAGTTCAGTAAGGACATAAAAATTAGTCTGATGCGTTCATACTCTGAACGTCACGTCATATACCTTTATACATTAGCACTTAACCGAATTATGCCTAATAATAATAATCCGCATTGTTTACTAATTTATCTTATAGCTCCCAAACGCATCCCATGTCTCAAAGAGGTTGAAGCAATAAAATGAGTAAAGAAAATTTGGGTTGTTTGTGAATGTCATAACATGTAATTTTTATAACCTTTTTGGCGTAACCGATCTGTGTGCAGTATAGTTGGCATATCTGATAGATCTGATGATGACCATTTGAGGGCGAAACATGTAATCCAATTTTAAATAAATTTTCTTGAGGTTGTGACTGGAATTTTCTTTAGTCATTTTATACTTTAGGTAAACTTTGTTTTAGGGTAATATTAATCTTCATCTTGTGGGATGCAAAATTGTCACCAGAAATTTGAAACAGAAAAATTCTTGTCAAAACAATATTAAATTTGTGTGAAAAAAAGAGAAATATTAATTTTGTATGTGCTGCTCATTTCATGATGATGAGCAGAAAGACGCAATGCCGAAAATAAATAAACATTTGTATTCGTTGTATCTTCTTCTTGTATTTGATTTAATTTAGCTCTCATAAATTAATGTTTCAATTATACTCTATTTTTTATTTTTTTGGCATAGATTTAATATTGTTTTGACAAGAATTTTTCCACCAATATATAATCAAAAACAGCTTTATAGAAATTCCTATGTTGATGAATTTTTAAACCTCGCCCGGTCTGTGGTGTAATTTTTATAGCTCGGTATGACGAAGGTTAACAAAACTAGGGCCTATGGGCACTCCTGAAATGTAAAGAAAACAAAAAATTGTTAATAACATTATTCTACAACATATTATAACATCATATAATATAAACGGAACTGGCACTTAATTTCGGTCGCCCTGTATATAGTTTTTTTAAATTAGTATAAATATATTGTTCACAGAGCTTCAAATCTAATAATAAAAAAATTAAAAAGCAGGCAATTTAGCATTTTATTATTTATAAAAAATAAAAAAAAAACCATGTATAATATTATGTACCAACGATTAAGTTTCATTCAACTCTATTTAAGGTAAGCTTTATACACTGTGTCGAAGATAAGACTGGTATAGCATTGGAAACTTGGAAACGGTAGGAGTTCCAATGTCGATTAAATTAGAGAAAAGTTGTACCGGGCGTCCCAAACTCGGCGCCCCAGGCTTATTGTATGAAAACGAGATTAGATATTAAAAATCTTTTGAAGTGGTATAAATTGTGTTGCATTCAGGTATATTTTACGCCAAAAAAATATTTTTTTCCGATTTTGCAAAACGGAGAATATGACGTCATCAGTATTATTTTTCCACGAACATGCCTATATTTTGCAACATTCCGAAAGCCCTAATTTTCCTAAATATCTTTTTACTAATAAATTTTTTTCTATCTTCATCCGCTAAAAAGCTAGAGTGCCAAAACTGACAAAAAAAATAGTATTAAAATATAATTCAACATAGCCATGTCAAATCAAATGCTTCATGAAGAACAATTATTCTGTCACATTACTAGTGACAATTGTTGTCAAAATAATAAAGAATTAATTGTCAAAACAATAAATACGATACAGAAAGTAATAACAGGTACTTATTTACAACGTGTTTATAACAAAAATGTTTTCAACAGACGAAATAAAAAATAATATAATAATTGTTTAATTTATTACAAAAGATGCGTTTTGGTTTTATATAGTGCAGGCAATGTCATCTTCGTGTCATCATCATTTTTGGTTGTTTCAATTGTCAGCCATATTTTTTCGACAAAGAAAATAGTAAAAATTAGATAATAAACCAAAAAGTGTGATACAATAATAAGTTTAAAATTATTGCTTTCCATGTAGCATTTGATGATTTACATGGTTAAGTCAAATATCTTGGAAAACATTTTTTTTGATTATAAAATCATATATTTTCGTTTGTCGGGAACATTTTTTTGGTGTAGACTTTGTAAATAATTACCTTCCGTATATAATATTCATTATTTTGACAATTAAATAATAATTATTGTGACAACAGTTGTCACTAATAATCAAACAGAATATTTTTTTTTTGATTGGTAACATTCCTAAATTAAATAATATTTAAGTATTTTTTTGTGTGGGCGCGCTTACTTTTTAACGAAAAGAGATAGAATTTTTTTTTTCGAAAAGTGTTTGGAAAAAAAATAGATCTTTTCGATTGTAGCAAAATACAGGTAAGTATGTTCGTAGAAAAATAACATTGATGACGTCATTTACTCCATTTTGCGAAATTGGAAAAAAATATTTTGCTTTCCCAAAATGGACCTTAGCGCAACTCAATTTAGCCCTTTAAAAAATATTTTTATTATCTTATCTGGTTTTCATACAATAGGCCTGAAGCGCCGAGTTTGGGACACCCTGTACAATTTACAACACTATTCATTTTACGATTGGTAAAATGAATAAGGGTTGTTCAGCAGAAAAAAGTTTCTATTATTACAAACCAAAAAGAAATAATATAAAAAAAATTAAGTAAGATTGCCCTGAAGAAGGCAAATTTACCTTTCCGAACCGTAGACAAAAAATATATGCCAAGGAACTAAAGAAAAAAGTATAGTTCCAATTAATTGATAGTTTGTGTTCGAACCTCACCCTAAGAAAATATTCGTTAAAATTATAAAAAACAAGGTTCAAAAATCGAAAAAAGAAAAATTTTTGTGATTTTAGTTTTTATTTATTTCTGACATTATTTTTACAGATATAAAAAAATGAAAAGCACTTGTTACTTTATGAGGAGAGTAAGATAGCGTTTACAAATTTTAACTACGACGTGTCGTTTTTGAACTTTTTTTTTAAATACCACCTATTTTTGAATTGAATATGGCTTTAAATTTAACAATTAAAAATCGAGGGCCCTATTGAAAAAACCAAGTTCATGATGGTATTCAAAAACGAAACGTCGCGTCGTAGTGAAAATTTGTAAACGCTACTGACTCTCCCCAAAAACAATGAGAAAGTGCTTTGCATTTATTTTATATCTGTAAAAATAATGCCAGAAATAAATAAAAACTAAAATCGAAAAATTCTGGAAAACGGCTGAAGTTTAATTTTAAAACCATTATGTAAAAGGTGTTTATTGTGCAACTTTTCTCTAATTAAATCAACATTGTAACTCCTACCGTTTTCGAGATTCCAATGCTATCCCATTCTTATTTTGGACACAGTGTATTAAGCTAATAAATGTGTAAAATTCTGTGGGTTATAAAGATTACTAGAACCAAAGCCTTTATATAATATGATGTGATAATCTAATTTCATATTTCGACAAAACTACAAAACATGTAAACAACAAAAATGTTGACCGATCGGTAACAAAAGAATTAACGATAATAGAAAATCTTCAATATTTAATTTCACATATTTTTTAAGTTTTATATGATTCGTCTCAGTGTTTATAACTGGCTATTAGTTACTTCACGTATTTTACTCATTTTACAAATAATAAATATTTAATTTCCAAGATTAGAGCCCTATAACTTGTTAACTTAGAGCCTCAGGGACAAATTTCATTTGTATTACTAGCATTATTTGTAGACCCCACGTCATCTCCAAAGTTTCGTTACAAACCGTAGGACATCGTGTATAAGGAGAAAGCATCAAATACAGGGTGTCCGACTTAAGCTGGATACAAGCCCATAACTCTGTTATTTATTAGCGAGGTAAAAAGTGCGGTACCCCATTGGCGTACGTTTTAATTGGGTTTATTTTTTTTTTTCGTTCAAGAGTAATCTACCTTTAGGACATAATTTATTTCAAAACTCATAAATTTACTCGAATATTTGTCATCCATTAGGTTCTAATTTTAATAAAAATTCATATAGTGTGTGTCATTAAAAATTTAAAATATTAGTTAATAATAATAATAAAAAAGTAATGCAGATTCCACGACGCCGCTCTGGATTTTCCGTATGAACTTTATAACAATTCAATTATACTTTTTAGATAGTTGCCATCATGATTAAGATATGAGGGAAGTCCAAAAACTAAATATTCTCAGTCTCATTGTGTAATATTTTTCACCTTAATATTCTAGTCCAGAGAAAGGCTGTAATATTCTTGTGAGTTGATATCGACTCATTTTTAAACTGGTATGTGCATACTGAAAGTATTTCAAAAAAGCTTTGCAAGTAGTCTGTAAAATTTGTTTATTTTTTGTGATTGTACCTGACGAATAACGAGTATTATTATTATTAATCAAGTTTAAGAACTCAGTCCATGGAAACAAAATTTTCTGTCGTTTTATTAAGAAATAGGGAAAACGTTGAAACTACGAAAAAACATTAACTTGAAAAATATAAATTAAACTGTGAACTAAAATTAATAACAACGAACTAAAAGTCAATATCTTCGACCAAGCCACCATACTTTCTAATGCATTTTTCATAAATTTTTAATGACACACACTGTATGAATTTTTATCAAAATTAGAACTTAAGAATTTTGGATGACAAAGACTCGAGTACATTTATCAGATTTGAAATAAATTATGTCCTAAAGGTAGTTTACTCTTGAATGAAAAAAAAATTAAACCCCATTAAACTGTACGCCAATGAGGTATTGCACTTTTTACCTCGATGAAAATATGTATCCCGTAACCGTACACCGTCCTGCCAAAAATGATAAAAAAAGCTCAACAAACAACAGAGTTATTGGCTTGTATCCATCTTACGTGGGACACCCTGTATATGCAATTTCCATTGACAATGCAAAGATTTCAGGATTATTTACAATTTTTTTCAAAAAAATATTGTTTTTTTGGTAATGTTCAGCTTTAACAACAACAAGGGCACTCTAAATTTATTTCCGTTAAAAAAAAGTTAATGCAATTTGAAGCTTTACATTTGGATTAATTATATTATATAAGAAGTCTGAAATGGAACTTTCATAAAGTTGTTCCTCTGATAATCTTGTGCAAACTATGTACAGCTATGGGACATTACGATCAGAACATATAAAAAAATTAAAATCACTTACACCTCATAGTTCTTCCTTTGCTTAACCTCCTGGATACCATACCATAACCAATCTTTACATAGTTCCAAGCACTAAATTGTTCACTATTATAGATTATATCACAACACATTTGGGTTTAAACACTGAGTAACCCGACAACATTATCGAAACTTTATATCGGTTATTTTTAGTACGCACATCAATATTACACGACGGCCCTCGGCGTAATTATATCTGCTAAATAAGTATATAGGTATTCCGTGATGACAATTTAAGAGATTTGTCAAAACACGTCCGTACATGTCGCGAAGTAATTGTATACTGAATAAAATAAGCACAAATAATAATAGTAAGTAGGCAAAACATATTTTTTTTATACTGTGACGAAAAATCGATAAATGGCCGTGCACTGAGAATTATTATAAAAAACACAAATGCTTTGTAGTTCTAAAATAATATTTTAAAATATTACAGATAAGAAAACAAAAAAGGCAACGTGCAAAATGTAAATAACTGACTACCTATGCATTTCATTTTTTTTATAATTTGACTTGTTTCTTAGAGGAAAATTCCGATATAATTTAGAATTATTGAACTAACAACTATTAATAATAATAATAATAGTATTTATTGATTGAGCAGTGTGTAGAAACTTTAGATGATACATACAAGGAAAGATCTTCTTCACTGAGATTTAAAATATCACAATGTCCTCAATCAAAAGGCGAAGTTTAGCTATGAAGCTACTTTTTACTTAACCTGAAACCACTATTCTAAAATTACCACTATATTCAATAATTGATTGCAAAACTATCATCCTGAAATGACCAAATGTATACAATTTTTGATGACGATGACATAACTAGGTGAGCAGCTAGGTGATTCAAATTTAAACATGCTGACGCAGATCATCAATTAACTCTATCAAATTTCGATTTGCAATATCCAAGTTTTTTTTTAACAGGACACCCCAGTAATTAAAATTAACAGTTCCAGTAACAAACTGAAACGAGCATCCCAACAACTCGCTCATAACCATTTAAAATTATACCATCAAACTGATGTAGGCTTATAACTTATTGTTTGTCTAATAGGGAAGTCTTCAAACGTTATTTTTGATCAATCTTTTAATGGACGATAGGAACAAATAATTAAAAGTATTCTCCGCGTTGAGCCAGTGAAGCTCTTTTATTTTAAGGGAAACATGATCAAACTTCCTGAGTTCCCAAGTGAAGCGACAGCAATTATTTATTATCCTCTGTATTTTTTTCTTGTTTCCGTAATCCAGGCAAGGGTAGTACATGGTCATTGCAAACTGAAAATCAGGCATAATTACCGACTCGCACAGCTTCTTCATGGTTTTAAAATTCAGGATTTTACCATTTGCGTACAGCACTTTAAAACAAGAGAAAACCCATTTCTTTATGTGTGTGTCAAATCTAAGAAACCTGTCAAAAGTTGGTCCAAGATTCTTAGCTTCATCAGATATGTGTAATTTTATGTTATTAACTTCTAGTTTAAGATTTTCCTTCAAGGACTCATATTTAGCAATTTGGGAAAAGAGAACGATGTGAGTTTCATTAGGATTTATCTGAAGATTGTGATTATTACAATAGGTTCGTAGATTGTCATAATCAATCCGCGTATTTGCAACATTGACCTCGGTAGGATCAAAGTGATGTACTAACTGACCATCATCAGCGAATAACTGCAATTCTGAATACTTAACATTCCTTGAAATACGGAAATATATGCGAGAAAAAGCATTGCAGCCAGGATGGAGCCCTAGGGAACACCTGATGCAATGCTACCAATGGACGACACTTCAGATCCTAATCGAACCAGCTGCTTACGTGTCGAAAGATAGGAGGAGAGCCAGCAATACCATAGTATTTCAACTTCGCACATAGCAGCTCATGGTTCACAGAGTCAAAAGTCTTGGACATATCTAAGAGTAGCAGAACTGCGGCTCTCCCAACATCAAAATTTCTAATTATGTCAGCACTTATATTTAGAAGTACCTAGATATTTATATACAGGGTGTCCTGGATACTGTGAAAATATCTCGGCTGCAGATAGCACATGCAAAAACTAAGATGAAGCTCCTATAATAATAACCGAAAATAATCCATCCATTTTTGGATATGCATAAGAGATGCTTTTCAAACAGTTACCCCGCAAATGTTGACCAGAGTTAGCTGTAGTTGTCAAAAAAGAATATCGAAGTGTCTTGAAATGGACGGTCAACATTTCGAACACATGTTATGAATGTTTTGGTAAAAAAATTTCTGTGCTGTTTCAGTATCATCAATGCTGTTTATGCATAATTAAGAATAATTCATAAAAACTTTTATAATTGTAGATCATTTGACATTTCTGATCCATAAGCTACTAGAAACATTTACTGTTTTTAATATACGTAAATGATTTATACAGATTCCAAGAAGACTCAAATATGATCCTCTTTGCTGACGACAAAACTAGTCTGATTAGATATCGACCAAACGACCCTTTAGGGGAGTTGGTTAATGCTGTTGAGACTGACATAGGCAATTGGTTTCTGGCAAATGAACTGAGCTTGAATCAGGCTAAAACTCAGAGCATGAACTTTACATTGCGTTCTGCGCCTATTGATCTTCCGAGCGATGTTCGGGTGAAGTTCCTTGGTGTTCATCTTGATCCTAAATTAACCTGGGAGAGTCATGTTCGAGAACTTGGGTGCTTGCTGTCCAGGGTCATATATCTCATTAGAAGGCTTGCGCAGAGTGTTTCAATCGCCAGTCTGTTGACGGTATATCATGGTTATTTTGTTTCCCGTATGTCGTATGGTATTTTGAACTGGGGACATAGTTCCCATGCAATGAAAATCTTCAAGCTACAGAGGAGATGTTTACGTACAATGTTGGGGCTCGGGTGGCGTGACTGCTGTAAAAAGTATTTTGTTGAACACGGACTACTTACTTTGCCTTCCTTGTACATCTTAAACTGTCTTGGCTACATTCGAACCAATGCCTCGCATTTCACTCTTCACTCTGATATGCATAATTATGGTACGCGAAATCGCAATGACATATTGCCTAAATTTCACCGCATATTGAGGACTAGGAAAGGTTCTGACTATTATTGTGTTAAATTTTATAATAAGCTGCCGTCTCACATAAAGAACCTTGGTGAAGTCCAGTTTACCAAAAGTATTAAATCATTTTTGATATCTCAACCTTTGAGGACCATTTCAGAAGCGATATTGTAAGATTTTTTTAGATTTTAGTTTGTTTCATGTTGTTGCTATTTTAATTTGTTTGTAAGCCTTTCTTTGTTGCTGTAACTTGGATTGTTTAATTTTTGTTCTTTTATGACGTACTATACATGTTATGTAACATAAGATGGTGAATAAATATATCTAATATCTAATCTAATATGTATCAATATATAGGGTGTGCTATTTAAAATAAGGAAGTTGAATGCCGAACTTCAAGTTATCCCAACAAAAGTTTCTGTTTAACTTTTTGTTGTACCGTTTATAGTTTCTCAGATAAGGTAGTGGTCCCTCTTAAACGGGCCACCCGGTACCTTATTAATACGCACCCTTTACTTGCAGACATTTGTTTACAGGCAAATTCTTGCAAAACTGTTCATTGTAGACCCATAAAAAGCTATTACTTTTTTAAACAAAAATTAACAGGGAATGTAAAACAATAAAAACATATTTATTCAGTGGCGTAAAAAATAGGGGGTCACTAACCCATATAGCAAGCCACTGGTTAATTTTTTTAAAATTTTGTTTACGTCAAAATAATACTTTTTTAAAGGACATATAGGTCACGAAATTTAGCTTAGAATATCGTAGAACAGTGAGTGATATTTTATTTCTTTATAATGTACTCAACCATAGGTTTTCTATTCCTGCGTTACTGATTGGGTCCATGCTCAAGGTAGAGCTTCTCTGTTCAGAATCTCTAATTATCGTTCACCTAAAAACAGATGCCTGTAGAAGGTAAATAGAGAATCCTACAGTGAAAAGCAGAGGTCCCAGAATGGATTCCTGAGGTACTCCTGAGTTAGAGATGAAACCCGCCGAATAGATTATTAAATTTTACATGCATAGTTTTTCAATGAGTATACTATGATTGACTCTATCGAAAGCCTTACTCAGGTCAGTGTATATGGCAACAATCTGGTGTCCATCCCCTAGGTGCTTTGCTACGTACTCGGAGAAAACACAAAGGTTTGTAACTGTCAGATCGCCTGCCGAAACCATGTCCCTGACATATAATTGCAGGTTTAATGTATAAAAAACCTTAGAATGGAGTATGTATCCTTTCAAATATTTTCGACATAGGAGTTAGAGCTGTTTTTGGACGATAGTTTTTAACTAAACTAGTATCCGAGAGATTTTCACAGTTTCCGGGACACTCTGTATAGAAATATTTATTTTTTAACGTTTAGTTGTTAGTTCAATAATTCTAAATTGAAATTAAACAAGTCAAATTTAAAAAAAATCTAAATGTACTCAGTTGTTTACATTGTGGGTTTTCTGTTTTGTTATCTCGAATACCTATTTTAAAATATTATTTTAAACTGCAAAGCAACTTACACACACAGAAATTGCTATATTTATATTAGAAATATTATACCAGACACTAACTTAATATTACTTATACAGGGTGTTAGTAAATAAGTGCGACAAACTTCAGGAGGTAATTCTGCATGAAAAAATAATGACACTTTGCTATATAAACACGCAGATTTATTGATTGCTCTGAAACCGGTGGAGATATGCAAATGAAATTTAGTGGGTTTTAAGAGGTAGTTATTGCGCATTTTTTGACATGCAATTAAGAATTTTATGTTCATCAGTGGCGCGCATACGGGTAATTATCTCAATTTTTTTGAAGAAAACAAAAAAGTACGCCACTGGAATTTTTCAAATTAAAAATCATTTTGGAATTCCTCGTTCAATTTGTGATAAAAAATCTCTCTTGCTTTTTTATCGTAGTGGGCATCGTCTTTGTGCAAAAAAATAAAACATCTTACCCCGTATTTTTCATTTCTTGAATACATTATCAAGAACCGGAAATGGCATTCCGGCTTTAACAAAACAAACAAATAGTTAAATAGTCTTAAAACTTTATTAGAAAACAAGAAAAATATGATATACAAAAAGAAAATTAGACCAAAATATGTAATTGTAATTTTAATTAAATTTTAATAATTCAAATATTTTTCCATAGGGTGACTTCGATAGAAATTTAATGGAATATTGTATGTCTTAGCGTTGTGTTTGTTCGATTGTTGACATGCCACTGATGATGAGACTGGTCTAGTCCCAAAACATGTATGGCCGATAGTTTCTATTAAATTTATTTTGTGGAGATTCGACTTTCATTTAAACGCTAATAATACATTTGTATTGAAAATTATTAACCGTCAGATTGACAATCAAATTTTTGATATCTACAAAGTAAAAAATGATCTTATCGAATACTCCTCGGGCCTTGATAAATACTCAACATTTTGTCATAGAGAATCCTTCAAGCGAGTTGCTCAAGGATAATACCCTGTTGAAAATACCGTATAGAATCATATTAAAACTTGATCTGGATCTATAAGTATCTATAAGTGAATGTAGGTTTTAATCTGGCTTTGACAAGCTCTATGTTATTTTAATAGTAATCTTATATGATTCAATATGGTTTGGGTTTATTTGGATATACATATAAAACACATCAATGGAATTGTATTGGTCTCTATAAGTTTTAAATATGATTAGATCTAATATGCCATTACAGATTCAAAACAAAGTGGGTTTTATACGGATTTAATAGGTTAAAATGAATAGTGTTTAATATGGAATTACTGAATAAAAATTACCATAAAACGAATTGGTTTCAATATGGATTAATAAGAAATTCTTTATTTGGAATTTATTGGTTTCAATAAGGTATTCTAAATCAAATGTTTAATTTGGTTTTATCAGTTTGAATTCGTTTTTATGCGGCATAAAACTGCTTATTTCAATTGCGTTTAATATGGAAGTACTGAATAAAAATTACCATGGAACGAATTGGTTTCAATATGGATTAATAAGAAATTCTTTATTTGGAATTTATTGGTTTCAATAAGGTATTCCAAATCAAATGGTTAATTTGGTTTTATCAGTTTGAATTAGTTTTTATGCGGCATAAAACTGCTTATTTCAATTGCGTTTAATATGGAAGTACTGAATAAAAATTACCATGGAACGAATTGGTTTCAATATGGATTAATAAGAAATTCTTTATTTGGAATTTATTAGTTTCAATAAGGTATTCCAAATCAAATGTTTAATTTGGTTTTATCAGTTTGAATTAGTTTTTATGCGGCATAAAACTGCTTATTTCAATTGCGTTTAATATGGAAGTACTGAATAAAAATTACCATGGAACGAATTGGTTTCAATAAGGTATTCTAAATCAAATGTTTAATTTGGTTTTATCAGTTTGAATTAGCTTTTCTGCGGCATAAAACTGCTTATTTCAATTGCGTTTAATATGGAAGTACTGAATAAAAATTACCATGGAACGAATTGGTTTCAATATGGATTAATAAGAAATTCTTTATTGGGAATTTATTGGTTTCAATAAGGTATTCTAAATCAAATGTTTAATTTGGTTTTATCAGTTTGAATTAGTTTTTATGCGGCATAAAACTGCTTATTTCAATTGCGTTTAATATGGAAGTACTGAATAAAAATTACCATGGAACGAATTGGTTTCAATATGGATTAATAAGAAATTCTTTATTGGGAATTTATTGGTTTCAATAAGGTATTCTAAATCAAATGTTTAATTTGGTTTTATCAGTTTGAATTAGCTTTTCTGCGGCATAAAACTGCTTATTTCAATTGCGTTTAATATGGAAGTACTGAATAAAAATTACCATGGAACGAATTGGTTTCAATATGGATTAATAAGAAATTCTTTATTGGGAATTTATTGGTTTCAATAAGGTATTCTAAATCAAATGTTTAATTTGGTTTTATCAGTTTGAATTAGTTTTTATGCGGCATAAAACTGCTTATTTCAATTGCGTTTAATATGGAACGAATTGGTTTCAATATGGATTAATAAGAAATTCTTTATTTGGAATTTATTGGTTTCAATAAGGTATTCCAAATCAAATGTTTAATTTGGTTTTATCAGTTTGAATTAGTTTTTATGCGGCATAAAACTGCTTATTTCAATTGCGTTTAATATGGAAGTACTGAATAAAAATTACCATGGAACGAATTGGTTTCAATATGGATTAATAAGAAATTCTTTATTTGGAATTTATTAGTTTCAATAAGGTATTCCAAATCAAATGTTTAATTTGGTTTTATCAGTTTGAATTAGTTTTTATGCGGCATAAAACTGCTTATTTCAATTGCGTTTAATATGGAAGTACTGAATAAAAATTACCATGGAACGAATTGGTTTCAATAAGGTATTCTAAATCAAATGTTTAATTTGGTTTTATCAGTTTGAATTAGCTTTTCTGCGGCATAAAACTGCTTATTTCAATTGCGTTTAATATGGAAGTACTGAATAAAAATTACCATGGAACGAATTGGTTTCAATATGGATTAATAAGAAATTCTTTATTTGGAATTTATTGGTTTCCATAAGGTATTCCAAATCAAATGTTTAATTTGGTTTTATCAGTTTGAATTAGTTTTTATGCGGCATAAAACTGCTTATTTCAATTGCGTTTAATATGGAAGTACTGAATAAAAATTCTCATGAAACCAATTGGTTTCAATATGGATTAATAAGAAATTCTTTAATTGGAATTTATTGGTTTCAATAAGGTATTCCAAATCAAATGTTTAATTTGGTTTTATCAGTTTGAATTAGTTTTTATGCGGCATAAAACTGCTTATTTCAATTGCGTTTAATATGGAAGTACTGAATAAAAATTATCATGAAACGAATTGGTTTCAATATGGATTAATAAGAAATTCTTTATTTGGAATTTATTGGTTTCCATAAGGTATTCCAAATCAAATGTTTAATTTGGTTTTATCAGTTTGAATTAGTTTTTATGCGGCATAAAACTGCTTATTTCAATTGCGTTTAATATGGAAGTACTGAATAAAAATTATCATGAAACGAATTGGTTTCAATATGGATTAATAAGAAATTCTTTAATTGGAATTTATTGGTTTCAATAAGGTATTCCAAATCAAATGTTTAATTTGGTTTTATCAGTTTGAATTAGTTTTTATGCGGCATAAAACTGCTTATTTCAATTGCGTTTAATATAGAATTGCTGAATAAGAATTTCCACGATGCGATTGGTTTCAATACGGATTCAATAAAAAATTTCATTCATGTCCGTTATCCTAAATAATGCAGATTTCTTGAGCTCCTTATTTTAAGAAATTATTGCATAAAACAACACGGCGTCTTAAGTTATTAAAATAAAATATATACCTAAACATTAATAATGTAAGGGTTATTCTTTCGTACTGAACTAAGTGAACAATCTGAAAATTGTCAGTTCATTCACGATTGTGCGTATTGTTTCGACATCGGTCACTTCTAACAAACTGATTAAAATTCCTACCCCCGTTGCCGCTTACTGATCAAACTCTAGGTACCGGTTAGTTCGTTCAGTTAACAGTTAACCTCTAAAAGTATTGAGAGATAATAATTGGCATATGATTTCAAATCAAACCAATAAATTGTAAAAGTTTAAAACATGGATAATAATATCATGGAAGAAATAATTTTCCAGTTTTCAGAGCAGATTTGGTTGTTTTCGAGGTTAAGTGAAAGACAATCACAAAAAAGATGATCTTTCGGTTTCGCCAAATATTCAGTTCAGTATAATCACATTCAGTTTAATCACATTCACTTGTTCAGACCAATCACTACGAAAGAATAACCCTATAGATAGGTGATGTCATTGTCTTTATAAAGACAACTACTACTTTGTTTTTTGTGTTTTGACAAAATAGTTATGATTTTCTTACCGTATCCACTGTTGCCGATAACATGCTTAAACATAATATTATAATGTTATAGCTGCTCAGATTTTACAACATATTATGTTACGTCACCAAGAAAAAAAGGTCAATTGTTGGCCAATTTAGTATATAAAAAATCCTAGTACAGATTCATTAAATTCATCTTACAGTACAAATTTAGTACCAGATTTAGTGCAAAATTGTAATAATAATTATTATGTTACAACCGGCAACGCTGACCATTTACTAATACCATTGTGTTTATTATAATATAGTGTGTCAGCGCTTGGATAGTACCTGTCAACTAACAACAGATGGCGTCATCATATACCAGAAATTTATTAATGAACGACTGAAGTTGATAACGCCGTCTGTTGTTAGATGATGGTACTAACCAAGCGCTGACACACTATATTATAATAAACACAATGCTAATACTCAGTGTTGCCGAGGTATAGCCATCACTATTACCAAAGATTAATGTACATTAATCTTTGATATTACCTACCTATATACATAATTATATACCTAGTAACTTTTACTAACGCACAGATAGGTATTCAAAATTTAATTACATTTTTTCCATACGAAAAGATAGCAAAGTATATCAAAAGAGTCACAATTGCGGTGGCATGAACATACATTTGCTCCTGGTTTTGCCGATAACATGATAACTAAATAAATAAAAAAATAACTAATAAGAAAAAAACTCAAATATATATGAATATTTTTTGAAGAAAATCGCGACAAAACTGCGGATTTGAACTAAATCTGGCAACTAGTAAGTAGGTATAGTAGTTTATGCTTGACGCTTGGGAGTAGTTCAGAGTTCAGTGTTGC
This sequence comes from Apoderus coryli, assembly GCA_911728435.2. Lineage (NCBI taxonomy): Eukaryota > Metazoa > Arthropoda > Insecta > Coleoptera > Attelabidae > Apoderus > Apoderus coryli. Next base: position 13,941,668 of record OU452204.1, read on the forward strand.
CGATTGCAGCTGACTTCTGACACGGTATAGAATTATATCATAGTATATTTCAAAATTATTCTAGAATGGGTGAAGACATGAATATTAATACAATCACATCCAGAAGTGTGTGTGAATACAACATGTATGTCGTCATAACTCAATTTTGGTAGCTTATTTAATACCTACTATTCTCTATCTATAACAATAATAGCGTATATTTATATACCTATTATCTATTATTATATTAATTGCTATGGCGCATATTTTGTTATTGTCTTTATATTTATAAAAAGTCAATATATCTAAATGTAATTAAAACATCTGTTGCAATCTCTATGTCGTCGTTATATATTCCAGAAAACAATAAAAAACTATCGTCAACTGAATAAACTCATGCATAATAATCAGACAACAAAGTCTGTAATAATCTTGATTTTGGAATTGTCGAATAAAATATGTTACAATTTGATAATTCCCTATGGCAACACTGCTGCGGTACAATTTTTTTCTTAGTCTAACCTAGCCCAAATTCCATTGCTAGCATCGTGTTTTGTTATGGCGTCGGTTTATGTTTTGTTTTTCATTATCAATAATATGTTAATTACTCTATCTCAATTGTGTAATAAAATAAGTGTAAATGCTAACCTAAATATATATTATAATATCTTTCATCTATGACTATCTAACAGCATAAAATAACTTAATAACTTTGTGTTGTGTGTTGTGATTATTATTATAAGAAGCAGGTAAGCAAATAAATTATTCTTTTTACCAAGGTATATCATTGTCTTTATAAGGAATAAAAAACATAGCCTATGCTCTGCTAATATAATATTATAGTAATCATTATCATTAGTACGCACGCAAGTGATTATTCAGATCAACCTAATACGACAGCTAATTGTGTGTATTAGCTGTACTAATACCGAATCTATCAGCATACAATAATATTGTCACTATAATATGTAATTTGGGTGAAGTGGTAGAATACATTTATTCTTGTGAACTTTATCAACGTTAATAAAGAAAAAAACGTTTTAATAGTTGTCTACCTAATTAACTATATCGAAAAAATCCAACTTAAGTAATTACTTACATTTTCAAAATATTCGTACTTAGTTACTTTTCCCAAAACAACAAAACAAAGTGTATACCATCAACCAGAATACACCCTGTACATATAGGTACTGTAATAATAGATATTTCACCACAATCAATTAATAAAACAAATGTGTTAAATTTTCCAAAACGGTGAAATATGGAACATTATTCGTAGTTATTTTAACAATTTTTATTTTATTAAATTTTCTTCAATTTATACACACATTTAAGACTTTTGGGAGATGAAAGAAGATCTAAAGAATTAATGATAATTTATTATTATATTAAGAATTGAGAATTAATGACAATATTTAAGAACTTTTTACTCTTTTTAGTATGGGGTATGCTTATCTCAGATTCCTTGATGATGATATAGTACAGGAGATTGGATTGGATTGGATCACCGAAGATATAAAAAACTTACAAACCTTTGTATTTTATATATTGAAGGTATTTTTGCTAGTTTTATTATTGATTACTTTTTAAATTTATATTCGTCTGTAAATCTAAATAAATCATGTTGTTTTAGACGATATTGATGCTCTGAAAACGCAGATAAGCGAAAAAAACGCAGATAAGGGAAAAGCGAATTAAAATGTTAAACCCAGAGGAAATTCTGAAAGAAAATTCACGAAAGCCAATGAGACTAAATAATTTGAGGGAACAACTGAAAGCAACAAATGAGTTATTAAATGTTCAATGGTTGCAAAAAATGTCTTCGACGTTGTTTCAAAACTAAGTAAGAGTGAAATCATATTATTTAGCTTTATCCATCTAGTACTTAGTAGTTTATAAAGTGTTTGCTTGCTATTTTTGTAGAAACTGTGTTCTTGGTCCTTACCAAGAACACAGTTTCTCCTTAGAAGGTAGCTTTGGTATTTTGAAAACCGTATAATTTTGAACGTTCAAGTATCATTGATATCATGACTAAAATAGAACTTTTGGGTTCTCACTTGCTACCGTTTTATAGGTTTCATTATGATCATGAGGCAGATTTTTCTTATGACACAAAGTTAAAAAAACCAATTCAGGAAGTTTATTTTATTTCCACACCAATAATTTAATTTATTATTATTTGCAATGTTTTTAAACAAATTTTGTATTCAGTGCGATAAGAAGTCTGCCGTTGTTCTATGATTCTTATACGTTTGCAATTTAAGGTTTTGTTTGTGGACTTATTTGTTGTTCTTTCTATATTTCAATATTAATCTTCAAGTACATTTCTGTCTCATCCACCTAATTATAATATCTTTTATTCAGTCTGGAAAATTAACAAGAACCCTGTCCGAGGACATTACAATGTTTGTATTGTAAATACTTACGTTTTACCATTTAAACTCTGAAATGCTCCCCAGTACAGGTTCTGCATTGAAATGTGAATGTTTAATTGTTAGGTTTTCCAGCATTAGGTTGCTGCAGGCCAATGATGAGTGTATTATACTCTCGAAGCGTGTCTCTATAAAGGCGTTAATATAAAACATATTTGTGGTGACATTTGTTTTTTACTTTGCTATTAAAATTGTACACCGCTCGCTGTAAGAATGGCCTATTTATTCAAATTTTATTTCTGTTTGGGCATATTTAGATGGCATATCTGAAGCCAATACATGGAACTGATTCGTTTTGCATTTTCAGATATTACAACATTTTATTTAATTAAAAAAGGGACTGATGAATTCGCCATGCGTACCCAGTTATCAAAAGTAAATACCTGGATTGGGATAAAGGTATCCGATATTAATAGGGCGCCCCGGCAGAGCTGTGGTAAGTACCAATTAAATAAAAGGATTGTTTATGTAATGAACTGCTTAACAGTATTTTCATAACTGATATTTTAATATTCCAATGTCTAACTTTTCCACAAAAAGTTAGTCATGGACTTGAAATTTTTTTTAGATGGGATGAAAAATAATTCAAAGAGAATACGGAAACCTCTGAAGAAATAAACGTAGAGAGTGAAGATATTTTAGACAATAAGACATGAGGAACGGAAAGTTAGTATTATTCAATAACAATTTTATGTTATAATTTTTTCTATAAAAAAAGTCCTAACATCTTTTTTTTTTATTAGTATTTTATAGTCGACAAAAATATTGGGTTTACTTTTTATCCGTTTTATACACTTTTCACGGGATTCTCTAAGGCACTCATTTTATATCGCGTATGTAGACCAAGTTTACTATGTGGCTATGTGGTGTATCTGCTGTCTTCAGGCAAGCCCAGTAAGATTTTTAGGTAGTTATGTTTTTTTTTTATTTTGCCAAAAGTTCAGAACTTAGAAATGTTCAGTAGTATGGTTTACCAAATTTGGTTCAACAAGTACTTATTTACGTATAAAATGACCTAAAACACTTATTTATGATAACATTCCAAAAATAATTTTCATTAAACTTAGCCGCGCAATATATTATGGAGCCCTAAAACTTTAATAGCTACTTATTTAGTTCACAATATATATCTTCTAAAACATTTCCATAATCAGATTATTATTGAAACCCAAGACAAGACGTCTTTAAACTTCTTTACGCCTACGCCAGTGTGGTGATTTTAAAAGACTAGACACTTGCCTGATATAAATTAAATAATTAGGTATATTATGATTATTAATTTCGCGTAAAAATTTAGTATTCATCATTTTACATAATATATGTATGACAAAAAATATATGTTAGCTCAAAGAACTATTAATATGTTCTAAATAAAACATAATTGAATTATGATTTTGATATCTTTGTTTTTGTATGTACCTAATGTTAATGATTACAGTTTCTACTTACGAAACATGTTTTGCTACCGTTTTTTGAAGATGCTATCATTGTTAACAAAACGCGCCTATACATTAAAAAAATTGTTTGGTGAAGTGATAAAACGTACTTGTTTCTACTCATCGATTAAGTATTATTAATATTTTATATTTTGTTTTAGGTGAACATTGAGATAAATATTGACATGTAATTTTAAAATAGAAAAAAAGTACATGTAACCGAGTGCAGACTGTTTTTTGCTTCCACAAATCCCAAAGTTATGGTTTTTTAAAACAATAATTCTAGACATATATAAAAAATAATAATAATAAATGAAAATTAATTCGACGAAGAGGTAAGTAATTCTATAATACTATAGACCTTAACTTTTTTCAACAAAATTGAAGAGTTATAATTTATTTATAATAATATACAGGGATTTACATTTAAATCCGTTCTAGATTTAAACAGGTTCTAGTGGGCAATCCTGATTGAATCTGATAACTACAAATGAATCCCAATAGCTTTTGCATTTGGATTTGCTTATAAAACCATATTAAATCCGTTCTAAATGTAAACAGGTTCTAGTGGGCAATCCTGATTGAATCTGATAACTACAAATTAATCCCAATAGCTTTTGCATTTGGATTTGCTTATAAAACCATATTAAATCCGTTCTAGTGGGCAATCCTGATTGAATCTGATAACTACAAATTTATCCCAATAGCTTTTGCATTTGGATTTGCTTATAAAACCATATTAAATCCGTTCTAAATGTAAACAGGTTCTAGTGGGCAATCCTGATTGAATCTGATAACTACAAATTAATCCCAATAGCTTTTGCATTTGGATTTGCTTATAAAACCATATTAAATCCGTTCTAAATGTAAACAGGTTCTAGTGGGCAATCCTGATTGAATCTGATAACTACAAATTAATCCCAATAGCTTTTGCATTTGGATTTGCTTATAAAACCATATTAAATCCGTTCTAGTGGGCAATCCTGATTGAATCTGATAACTACAAATTTATCCCAATAGCTTTTGCATTTGGATTTGCTTATAAAACCATATTAAATCCGTTCTAAATGTAAACAGGTTCTAGTGGGCAATCCTGATTGAATCTGATAACTACAAATTAATCCCAATAGCTTTTGCATTTGGATTTGCTTATAAAACCATATTAAATCCGTTCTAAATGTAAACAGGTTCTAGTGGGCAATCCTGATTGAATCTGATAACTACAAATTAATCCCAATAGCTTTTGCATTTGGATTTGCTTATAAAACCATATTAAATCCGTTCTAAATGTAAACAGGTTCTATTGGGCAATCCTGATAGAAACTGATAACTACAAATTAATCCCAATAGCTTTTGCATTTGGATTTGCTTATAAAACCATATTAAATCCGTTCTAGTGGGCAATCCTGATTGAATCTGATAACTACAAATTTATCCCAATAGCTTTTGCATTTGGATTTGCTTATAAAACCATATTAAATCCGTTCTAAATGTAAACAGGTTCTATTGGGCAATCCTGCTAGAATCTGATAAATACAAATTAATCCCAATAGCTTTTGCATTTGGATTTGCTTATAAAACCATATTAAATCCGTTCTAAATGTAAACAGGTTCTATTGGGCAATCCTGATAGAAACTGATAACTACAAATTAATCCCAATAGCTTTTGCATTTGGATTTGCTTATAAAACCATATTAAATCCGTTCTAAATGTAAACAGGTTCTATTGGGCAATCCTGCTAGAATCTGATAAATACAAATTAATCCCAATAGCTTTTGCATTTGGATTTGCTTATAAAACCATATTAAATCCGTTCTAAATGTAAACAGGTTCTATTGGGCAATCCTGATAGAAACTGATAACTACAAATTAATCCCAATAGCTTTTGCATTTGGATTGGCTTATAAAACCATATTAAATCCGTTCTAAATGTAAACAGGTTCTATTGGGCAATCCTGCTAGAATCTGATAAATACAAATTAATCCCAATAGCTTTTGCATTTGGATTTGCTTATAAAACCATATTAAATCCGTTCTAAATGTAAACAGGTTCTATTGGGCAATCCTGATAGAAACTGATAACTACAAATTAATCCCAATAGCTTTTGCATTTGGATTTGCTTATAAAACCATATTAAATCCGTTCTAGTGGGCAATCCTGATTGAATCTGATAACTACAAATTTATCCCAATAGCTTTTGCATTTGGATTTGCTTATAAAACCATATTAAATCCGTTCTAAATGTAAACAGGTTCTATTGGGCAATCCTGCTAGAATCTGATAAATACAAATTAATCCCAATAGCTTTTGGATTTGCTTATAAAACCATATTAAATCCGTTCTAAATGTAAACAGGTTCTATTGGGCAATCCTGATAGAAACTGATAACTACAAATTAATCCCAATAGCTTTTGCATTTGGATTTGCTTATAAAACCATATTAAATCCGTTCTAAATGTAAACAGGTTCTATTGGGCAATCCTGATAGAAACTGATAACTACAAATTAATCCCAATAGCTTTTGCATTTGGATTTGCTTATAAAACCATATTAAATCCGTTCTAAATGTAAACAGGTTCTATTGGGCAATCCTGATAGAAACTGATAACTACAAATTAATCCCAATAGCTTTTGCATTTGGATTTGCTTATAAAACCATATTAAATCCGTTCTAAATGTAAACAGGTTCTATTGGGCAATCCTTATAGAAACTGATAACTACAAATTAATCCCAATAGCTTTTGCATTTGGATTTGCTTATAAAACCATATTAAATCCGTTCTAAATGTAAACAGGTTCTATTGGGCAATCCTGATAGAATCTGATAAATACAAATTAATCCCTATAGCTTTTGTATTTGGATTTGCTTATAAAACCATATTAAAACGTTCTAAATGTAAACAGGTTCTATTGGGCAATCCTGATAGAAACTGATAACTACAAATTAATCCCAATGGCTTTTGTATTTGGATTTGCTTATAAAACCATATTAAATCCGTTCTAAATATAAACAGGTTCTATTGGGCAATCCTGATAGAAACTGATAACTACAAATTAATCCCAATAGCTTTTGCATTTGGATTTGCTTATAAAACCATATTAAATCCGTTCTAAATGTAAACAGGTTCTAGTGGGCAATCCTGATAGAAACTGATAACTACAAATTAATCCCAATAGCTTTTGCATTTGGATTTGCTTATAAAACCATATTAAATCCGTTCTAAATGTAAACAGGTTCTATTGGGCAATCCTGATAGAATCTGATAAATACAAATTAATCCCAATAGCTTTTGCATTTGGATTTGCTTATAAAACCATATTAAATCCGTTCTAAATGTAAATAGGTTCTATTGGGCAATCCTGATAGAAACTGATAACTACAAATTAATCCCAATAGCTTTTGCATTTGGATTTGCTTATAAAACCATATTAAATCCGTTCTAGATGTAAACAGGTTCTAGTGGGCAATCCTGATTCATACTAATTATTTCAAATATGTTTTTAATTTGGAATTGCTGTTTCAAATACACACTATGAACCGTATTAATCCATATTAAATTTTTTTTTATATGGTTCTATCTGGCATTTTCAACAGGGTAGCCCTCGGCCTGCGGCGTTGGGCTATTATCAACCAACACGCTTTCGGCATTCTCTATGACAAAATTATCTTGGTATTATCAAGACCCTAGGGGTATTACTACTGATAACATTGAAAATGCGATATTATTTTCAAAATTCAAAATTAAATACGCTACACAATTCCATTATTTCCAGTAACGAAATACAGGAAATGATAACGTATTTAGAAAAGATCTACCCTTTAAATAATACACCCAACTTCAAAAACATACTTAATTATTATCAACTCTTAGGAACTCAAATAACTTTCGCAGATAAAAAATTAATATTTGCTATGCTTGTACCAATTATTCGTTCTAAATCCTATGAATTTTTCGACGTATATCCTATAATACAAAATCATAAAATATTTACCCCCAAATATCCCTATTTGGCACGACAATCAACACAAAACCAATTCGAACAAGAAGAATGTCCACTTCTCGAAGAAACCTAGTTCTGCCAAGAAACGTTCATCGCAGAAGACAAATGTAAAATCGAATTCATACAAGGAAATGCACCCCCAAATTGTGAAACCCTCAAAATATACATCGAAGAACCAGTGGTCGAACAAATAACGCAAGAAGCAATATTAATAATCCCATCAAAGTCCAAACGAAATGTCGTAAGAATCAATATATATAGACGTCGAACATCCAACATTAATTGAAATACCTGCAAAATGCGAAATCATGGCTAACAACAGAAAATTTGTAAATAATATTGGAAATATAGGAAAACCATTATTCCTACCTAAAATCAATAATGACAAAATTAAAACCTCCCAAGTCTATTATGAAGCAGCTAATTTTACGAAATTGGAATTCACAGACATATACCAAATTCAACAAATTGCGAAACAGTTAAAACCGATCCAATTAAAACATATCGAAAGTCAACAACCAATAATACCTACTTGGAAGCATATTAGCAATAGTAATAATCATGATAATATTGCTAATAACCTGGAAGAAAAGAAAATCCATCTGGAAACGTTTAAGACACCCCAAGAAGATCCAACCCAATACCGAAGAAGGTCAAAGCAACACCCCAAACCAGCATTCGAAAAGAGAGTCCCTCTTTTTCTCATCTTAAGGGATGGAGAAATTGCTATATTTATTAATATTAGAAGTATTATATTAGACAGTAACTTAATATTACTTATATATTCATTTTTGCTTAGTTTGTACTTTATTCATAATTATTATTTTTCATTACGTTTAAGACAATAATACAAACCTTATAATTTCATTTCCGAATTTTGTATAGTTTTTAAAAATAGGTTTTGGGAAACCAGAGATAAAACTGTCGATATATCTTTTTACATATAATGTAAAATTGTAAATACAAAACACTACCTATCTATAAAAATAATAATGTTTACGTTTTTTTTAGGCATAGATAGTTGTACCTGATGTGTTGAAAATGAATCGGATACGTTTATACGGTACGATTACAGTTTGTCTCTAAATTTTACTAATATAAATAATAATAAATTGCTTTTATAATAAATATAATAAGCACATATTTATTACATGCAAACATACACAAAGGGTTGGAGATTTCGTTTCCCCCACTCTTCCAATCCACCCAAATAAATCCTTAAGACTACTAGAATAGTTAATAAAGTAAAATTAATCAAATAATCGAATTAAACTTAACAATTTCTAGTACTAAACCTTGATTAAGACGATTCTAGGACGGTCCTGCCTATTGATATGACCCACCGGCACTTTTTAATAAAATGGAAGTAATTATAGTGGAGGCTGCTAGGCTGAAGAAGAAACAAGTCGCAGAAATGGATGATATGGAGTATCAGCTACAGCCATTTTTAAAATTCTGCATGATCATCTTGGCATGACAAAGGTCAGTTAAAATATGAGTCGAGAATGCTTACGCCACCGCAAAAACAACAGCACTTCGAATGTTCTAGCTCTGTAGTGCAGTTAAGGACTGTGTGCTGGCCAGGATTATTATTACTGAAGATGAAACTTGGGTCCATCTTGATGACCTGAGTCCGCAAGCAGGAATCCATGTAAAGCCACACAACCACCTAAGATGGTCATACAGTCCGCCAGCAAACTCATGGCGACTATCTTTTGGGAATCCTATATATAAATGTATACAGGGTGTTTCTTAATAGAGAGCTCTCGCTAATTCATGTATTTTGATATAGAATAGGGCCATATACCCTTAAAGGGCGTAGTTGTCGAGATACAGGGTGTCAAAGGTTCAAATTTTAAATCGAAAATTTTCCATAATAATAATAATTCATAAACTCCTTTAAATATTTTTTTTCCAATTTAGTGAGAAAAAGTTATATTCTAACATAAACAATATGTTTAAAAAATTAACCAGTGGCAGCCTATAGGGGTTAGTGACACTTTTTATCCCCCTATTTTTTACGGCACTGCAATAAAAAAATTTAATACAAAGCAGATTGTGTTTGCTTTGTATTAACTTAGCACTCCACTGAGAGTATGGACTACTTCTTCAAATTAAAATTTAATTTCCCTGTTCATTTTTGCTTGAAAAAGTAATAAGTTTTTATGGATCTGAAGTGAACGGTTTTGCAGGAATTTGTTTCCAAACTAAAGTCTGCAGATGCCTGAGACACTGTGTAACATTAGGTACGTAAATTTCGAAAATTTACTATAATTCAAAAACGCCTATAAATATTATTTTAAAATTTCTTGACCGTTCTTTAAAAAACTCATATTTGGCATAAACAATATTTAAAAAAAAACAGAGGATGCTATAGGGGTTAGTGACAATTTTTATCCCCCTATTTCTTACGCCATTGGAATAAATACATTTTTTTATTTTTTCTTAAATTCCCTGTTTATTTTTTCATGAATTTGTCTAAACAAAAGTCTGCAAGTAAAGTTGAGAGTAGAAATGCACCCTTTACTTGCAAATTCCTGCAAATAGGGGAATAAAAAGTGTCACTAACCCTTCTAGCATGCCACTGGTTCATTTTTTAAAAATATTGACTTTTTTAAAGAACATAGCGGTCACTAAATTTGAAAAAAAATTTAAAGGCGTTTTTGAATCGTCCAGAACTTGCCCCGAGCGATGTCCGCGGAGTTAAATACGCCCCCTAGTATAATATGAATCCAACAATTTCCAATATACAGAGTGTTTCATAATATGTGGGACGCATTTACAGAGATGGGTATGAAAAATACGCAGTCTCCCGTCACTTTCATTTTATAAAACAATTTAATAAGGAGACATCGAGGGGGACATGTTCAGAAAATATAAAATTTTCATTTTCCACCCAATAAGAAAAATTTAAATATTTTTAAGAAATGTCATGACAAATCAACAAGGTCATTTTTAAGGAAAAAATTTTCTGTGCTATCGTAACGAAAACGTCAATCTCAAAAACAATAAACTAAATTTGCGCAAATCTAGTGGCCACAGTACTCAGTCGCCACAGACGTCACGATCCCAGCGCAATCTCCTCCCCCAAAAGCTGCTCAATGAGATTGGTGAAGGCCACTAACGATCAACGAACGATAAGCAATCCACATCACCGGCGACCGGCTGCTTTATGACGGCGTTATTTACAGTTATAAACATTTATCTATCGATATTATGGAGCTCTTTTCTGTGAGCTTTTAATTAAATATTATAAATTAACAGTTTTTATTTCCAAAGTTAAAACATTAACGTTACAATTATTACAATAATTTTAATTTTATGTTTAGGGAGTTATAAACTTCGTCCATGTTTTGTTTTGCTGAATACATTTCAAAACGTTCTCATAGGAAAAATATAATGTATTTTTGACCCTTAAAAAATAATCACAAAAACACCAACATTTCTAAACTCTTATTCGAGGAAGTATAAAATTCTTTCAGTAACAGCTCACAACACTATCGTAACGAAAACGCCAATCCCAAAAACAATAAACGATAAACTAAATTTGCGCAAATCTAGTGGCCACAGAACTCCGGTCGCCGCTGACGTCACGACCCCCGCGCAATCCTTTCACCATTAAGCATTAAGCTGCTCCATGAGGTAACCTATGCATATAGTTAATGCGCATTTCCTAGTAACAACAACAACCAATATGATCTTCGCCGCTGTATGGGCAGTTCTTTATTATTTAGTTTGTGGATGTCATCTTTATCTTATTCAAACATTAAATCTAGAAAATCAGTTTCACAGTTAAGAAAGTTTAGTTAGCAAGTGAGTGATAGCGGCTCATGTCATATCAGTTTAGTTGAACTCAGATGTTGCTAATTCTTGATTCTTGTTATACAGTGTAAAGCTCAATGTTTGTATATTATTGTAAGTATTGTTTTTCATTGGCTGCTGGCGGTTGATCGCCATATTGGGTCAAACACAAAAACCGTGCATTTTGCGTTGCATAACATATACGGGTGTATTAAGAGTTGCTCTTATCGTAAATATGATTTTATTCTCGGAATTCATGACGACTGTGTGTATTTTATAAATTTTATTAGATTTTTCGGGTTAAGATCAGTTATTGTTGAAAAATTCTATCATTATGTTTTATTCTATACCTATGTTATAATTTTGTCTCCTTTGGCATCACCGACAAGACGGTAGCCATAATGAGGCAAACAACCTCCAACCAATTAAAAAGCCCTTAACCTACTACCGCTATCTTGTGGTAGAGTCGACGCGAACGTCATGTCAACGTCATTCAAAATCAAATATGGTGTGTATATTTGTGTGTGTTGTTTACAAAATGTGAATCAGTCGCTAATTTAAATATCCTAACGAAGATTTATTTAAGAAGAATTAAAAATTATACTCAATTACTGTAAGTACTTATGCCGCTAATATATATTCATGATTATTAAAGGCTTTGAGGAATATTTTAGTTCTAATGCATCATTCAAATTTTATAAATAAGTCATAAACATTTTAATTTTTTACAAAACTGCTTTTATAATATTAAATAAACATATTTCACTATTATTAATTTACTGTTCAAACACTAAACCCTTAGATTTCGCTAAATCAACTATTCGAATTGAGTCAGAAAGCTATTATTATCAATTGCCAAATATTTTGTTATGCCTACTTGTTAATTGTAAAACTATTGCCATAAATCTAGACCTACCTAAACATTTAGAAACGTTAAATACTTTCTGGTAGAACACCTACATTAAATACTGTATATATTGTTCAGTTACTAAATAAGTAAACTGGACTGAATAATAAATGTAGGTACTAAAAATACGTAGGTACATTTCTTCAGTGCAAAATACCTACAATTTCTGTAGGCTGAAAATACTACATTTTGAAAAGTACCTACATACTTAGATATTAAATATTACTATAAAATAAATATATTTTTTCTATAATATTGTTGGTTGCAACATTAAAATTCACCTAAGTATTCTACTATAATTTTAAAACTCGCATCAAACCAGTGTTCTATCCGGACAACAAAATATAACAAGCATACATTGTTTAAATCATCGGGTAACTAACGCTTTAAGATTTTAATTCTGGGGTATTCATTTGTATCTGCTGCTAAACCTGAAATCATTGCTTGACTTACAATTTCAAAACGTTACGTTGAATCTTGATATTGACAATAATATATTTAGTAATTATATATCCATTATATTTTAATTAACTTAAAACCCATATGGTTTTGTATAGTAGGTACGTAACTACAATCTCATTGAAGCTTGATTATATCAAATAGAACTATACAAAAAGATACACTTAATGATTAAACATCTGGTAAACCGTAAACATTCTCGGAAGCTAACAATTCTTATTTATTTTTACATACCTAACAACATTTTTATACATATGCTTAAGTATACCGAATAAAGTCATAAGCAAACAGTTACCTAAATCATGAAATATATAAAAATTCTTTGCTTATAATATAGGGTGGACTCTCGGGTGGCCTATAATGTGACGCATTTTGAAAGTCAAACATAAATAAATTTTCGGACAAATCAGCATTGTTTTCTAAAAGTTTTTAGCTAGTTCTAACTGAAATAAGCCTACCTGCAGGATTCTTCTTCAGAGATTGGGAGTTGTGGTTCTAAATTGTTTAAATTTTGTTTATAAAATTATGATGATGACCAAGGTTATTCATTTTTCAGAACCGTCAATACGTTGCTGTCTATTTCTTACTTATAAATCTCTCATCTCACTTCAAAAATATAAATATTGGTTATACATATTCATAAATCGGATTCTCAGTCTGTATCTAAAGTCGTCTTAAGACACTATAAAAAACAATATTGAGCTGAACTTTCTAAGGCCAAAAGAAGGGCTTATGAGGAGTATATTGTATCCGCTATTAATAGGGCTGCTGCTGTGTGGAGAGTGGTCAAGGATTGGGAATCAACTCCAAATCTCGGGACAGCAGAGAACTTACTGCGCATATTTTAAATGACTACTTTACAACTGCGGCTGAGGATATCATAAAACAGCTACCAGCCACATCGGTCACTTTTGAGAAATATATGTCTCCCACTAGAGCTGCTGGATTTTGTTTGAGAACGGTAATCTTTAATGAAGTACGTGAAAAACTATCAGGTATGAAAAACACAAAAAGCTCGGATTGTTATGAGCTTAATGTTAGGATTATTGGGACTTTAAAGAATCTGCTAGTGGTGCCGCTTACTAAGTTGATAAACCATTGCATTGGTGACGCTGTATTTCCGGCGGTCTTGAAGGAGGCAAGGGTTATTCCAATCTACAAAAATAAAGGATCGGTTGATGATCCTAGTAACTATCGACCAATATCGATCTTGCCAATTTTTTCAAAAATCTTTGGGTCTATTATTAAAAATCAAATAACTGAATATTTTGAAGCAAATAATCTCTTTATGCAAAGTCAATATGGCTTTCGTAATAAGAGATCTACTACTCTTGCAATTAATAAGCTTTTGGATGGCATGGAGCAGGGCTGTGACACCTTTGCTTCCTTTTATGACCTCACTAAGGCTTTTGACTGTGTCTTATACGAGATACTTCTTCAGAAACTCTCTTACTATAACTTTGATGTTGACAGTGTTGCCTTGGTTGGCTCTTATCTCAGCGATCGTTTTCAGCACGTTTTGTATGGGGGACGATACTCGGAGAGACGAAGGGTTGGACGGGGTGTGCCCCAGGGGTCGGTTTTGGGACCTTTACTGTTTTTAATATACGTAAATGATTTATACAAATTTCAAGAAGACTCAAATATAATCCTCTTTGCTGACGACACAACTAGTCTGATTAGATATCGACCAAACGACCCTTTAGGGGAGTTGGTTAATGCTGTTGAGACTGACATAGGCAATTGGTTTCTGGCAAATGAACTGAGCTTGAATCAGGGTAGAACTCAGAGCATGAACTTTACTTTGCGTTCTGCGCCTATCGATCTTCAGAGCGATGTTCGCGTGAAGTTCCTTGGGGTTCATCTTGATCCTAAATTAACCTGGGAGAGTCATGTTCGAGAGCTTGGGTGCTCGCTGTCCAGGGTCATATATCTCATCAGAAGGCTTGCGCAGAGTGTTTCAATCGCCAGTCTGTTGACGGTATATCACGGTTATTTTGTTTCCCGTATGTCGTATGGTATTTTGAACTGGGGACATAGTTCCCATGCAATGAAAATCTTTAAGCTACAGAGGAGATTTTTAAGTACAATGTTGGGGCTCGGTTGGCGAGACTGCTGTAAAAAATATTTTGTTGAACACGGACTACTTACTTTGCCTTCCTTGTACATCTTAAACTGTCTTGGCTTCATTCGAACCAATGCCTCGCATTTCACTCTTCACTCTGATATGCATAATTATGGTACGCGAAATCGAAATGACATATTGCCTGAATTTCACCGCCTATTGAGGACTAGGAAAGGTTCTGACTATTATTGTGTTAAATTTTATAATAAGCTGTCGTCTCACATAAAGAACCTTGGTGAAGTCCAGTTTACCAAAAGTATTAAATCATTTTTGATATCTCAAGCTTTTTATACCTTTGAGGACTATTTCAAAAGCGATATTGTAAGATTTTTCTAGATTTTAGTTTGTTTTATGTTGTTGCTATTTTAATTTGTTTGTAAGCCTTTCTTTGTTGCTGTAACTTTGATTGATTAATTTTTGTTCTTTTTTGACGTACTATACATGTGTTGTAACATAAGATGGTGAATAAATATATCTATCTATCTATATCTTAATTAATATTTGACTTTTGATTAAAGTTTTTGTACTTTTTTGCAATAAAAAATGTACTTAAGTACTAGGTATATGTTTTTCAGAGGCAAAGTTTTTTTATTAGAGGTGTCCCTACATTGCAAGACACTTTTTTTCTTTTACTACTTAGTGTTTTTAGAAATGCGTATTTTTTTTACTTTAGTAACATCATATGCGTTTCACCTCCTAACAGTTTATGAACGAGACAGTTAAAGGAAAAACCGGAAGTTTTTATCATAGTAAAATAATAATTTTAATTGGCTTCTAATTAATGATATGATAAAATAAAGAATATTGTTCAGAATTAAGAAGCGCAGCAGAATATGTATATAATATATAAATTATACTGACATTAGCGGCATATTTTACTTAACCACGAATAATATATAGGTAAAGTTCTTAATTGCGTGAACTCACTTGCAATTAGTTGTGATAGGTACCTACATACTTAAAGTCGTTTATGTTTATAAAAATTTAGGTGTAATTATATGTAAACTATACACGATATTGTTATGTATGGCTCAACAGCTTAATCTTTGGCATTGTTTATTACTTGTGTCATGTCTTCACAAAACATGAAATAGGTAATGTACCTATAATGCCTTGTAGTAATGAGTATATACCATAGTATAAGGCATTTTATCATCGGAAATGAAGTTTCCCGGAAGATTAGGTGTTATGTATCACAAATTACAATAGACAGACAAGCACTGATGCATTTCCAGGGCTGCTAGATCATCATGCGAATGGTATAACTCATCATTGTGTACTGGGCATGCCTATATGTCCGGGCAACAAAAAAAGCTGACAAATTTGCCAAGGAATCAGTAGAATCCGTATATGGCTTGTGTGAATCCTGATAAGAGTGGTTAAAAGAAGCAACCTGTGACTTATTGTATTGTTATTAAGTAAATATCTCCATCCAATAAAATTTTGTGACAAAATCTATGTAAAATGTGTGCAAAGAAGATGAGGGCGCTTACTTATTCATCCCCGTTGAATAATTGAATTTGCTCGTTGAATTTTTTTTTAATTTATTTCTTAGTTCCACCGAATGATAACAATACAACATGTTACATTATGGGATTGTCAAACATAATAACTAATTAGATAATAATACATATTATTAATCTGTTGTACAATTCAAAAATTCATCCACAGAATAAAAACATTTATCCACAAATTAATTTCTCAACTCCAGCTTAAATCTCCTAAATGTTAGGTTTCTAAATTTGTTAATTTTCAGAATCTTATAATAACATTTTACGCGGATATAGTTAGGATTTTTCTGACCAATACTTAGTCTAGAAAATGGCAACACCACGTTATTTTTGTTTCTTGTGCCATAATTGTGAACATCTTCCCTTTTAAACAACGATTCACTTTGTTTTTTTATATGAATTATCAATGCGTGCATGTAGAGGCAAGGAAAAGTCATTATTTTCAATTTCACAAAATGTTCCCTACATGATGCTGCCTGAGCAATTTTTTGATTTGCTCTTACAACCTTTTTTTGGGCCCTGAATACTCTTGGCGTTCCTCTGGCTCCTCCCCAAAATATTATTCCATATGCCAAGGTAGACTGGACTAAGCCGGAGTATATCAATTTCAGAATGCTGGTTGGCAGTACCTCTAATATTCTTTATCAGAAACACACAGCTTCTGACTTTTGGTAGTCTGGTGTCAATATGTATGTCCCAGATCAGTTTGCTGTCTGTATACACTCCCAGAAATTTGGTATTACTTACATTTTTATAGACTTACCTCCTATACGTATCAGATAACTCTTATTGCTGGTCTTGTTTGGCATATATATAGGCAGAGCAACCGTTTTTTATGCATTACGGGTATGTCTGTTATGCACACACCACCGATACATCGCTTCAGTCACCACGTTGGCAGCCTGAACTAACCCTGCTTCATCCTTAAAGAATGGGATATCCAAAAATGCCCAGAACTTCAGAGATATCGTCAATAAAAACATTGCACAAGGTAGGTGAGAGACAGGAGCCCTGCGGCACCCCACTGCTCACGATCTCAGACCTCGAACGGACACCCGAAATTTCAACCACCTGTGTACGCTGTGTAAGATAGCTACTTATGCATGCGGCCGCTGTTCCTCTTATACGAACAGCATTCAGCTTCAAAAACAAAAGATCATGGCTTATGGAATCAAACGCCTAGCTTAAATCAAAGAAAAGGCCAAGAGCTATTTCCTTATTATTGAGTGACTGGTATAGGTTGTCCAAAGCCTGATTAAGAGCTGTTTCTGTTGATCGACCGATCCTGAATCCATTCTGGTTGCAAGAGAGGATCTTAAATTTTTCAAGATAATTATTAAGTCTTATGTTATATAAGCATTCAAATATTTTACTAAATTGACTTTTTAGTGCCAACGGTCTGTAATTATTTGTATCTTTTGCGTCACCTTTTTGTTTATAAATAGGAGCTATTTTTGATGTTTTAAGGCACTCTGGAAAAACACCTTCCTCAAAACTCTTATTAATGATCGCGGAGAGAGGTTCTGCAATTATTTCAATAATACTCAACACCACATGACCTGGAATGTTATCTGTACCACTTGATTTTTTCCTACAAACCTTTCTGGCAACTCTAATAACTTCGTCAACCGTAGTAGGGAAAGATAAAAAGATCTTAAAGTGACATTTATGGGAGTTGCTTTTTTCAAGTTAACCGAATCATATTTCCTAGAGAAACTAATAAAGTAATCACTAAAAGTATTTGCAATTTCGGCGGGTGTTGTCTTTAAATGTTGAGAGGCATCTAAAACTTCTCGAATAGTCTTTTTATTAGTACTTTTACCAGGATTTCGCTTTTCATTAATTATCGTCCAACATTCCCTGCTCATGTTATCAGCCCGGGTGATTCGGCCGTCGTTATAGAACTTTTTGGCAATCTTAATTTTGTGGCTGTATATTTTTTTCGGTTCTTTGTATTTCTGTGTATAAAAGTTGTTTTGTATTCTTTTATTTAGCACCGCCATCTCTCTAACAGAATGTAATGATATAACTCCACTCTACGCCAATGAAGAGTTTGGTCAGGTGCGAAAATTAATTTTGAAATGTCGCAAACCAGACACTTGTTGGTTAGGTATCGCCGACAAAATTATTATTTTGAATTTGTTATTTTTAGTTTGTAGTTTATTTAGTTAGTGTTGCTTGTAATTTGTAATTACCATTTTTTTTGGGGTGTGTGATGTGTTGGTAAATAAATAAATAAATAAAATCCTAGGCATTGGGATTTTTTTTTCAATACAGTACTTAGTTGACCACATGATTATTGTTCAATTTTTCATAATGTTCCATCAACATGTAGGTACCTAAGCAACACAGTATGAACAATATAACTAGCGGCTCTTGGTATTTACTTCCTGGAACGCATCCACATAAACTAAGTAACCAACTATTATACATTACATGATGCTTATTTTTCTCTTCACTAACCTGAGAAAAGCGTTACGGTAAAATTCTCTTTTACAACATAAGTTGAATCTCTGTTAAGGCCGTCGTTGTTTTTCTATGTGCCATACGCTGCTACACGTTTAAAAGAAAAGAATAGCCAAGCATGATATTACCATCGCCCGGGTTGAGGTATTACATATTTAACGCAACGCTTGGAATAGTGTCTTGGGGATTATTGTTCTTCTTTCGCGTATCAGTTTTTACTAAAACCGGCGCCGGTATACCATTCCAATTCATGGTTTTAACAAAGTGCATGTGTGTTTTTTAAAATCATCTGTTAATTTTTATTGTTTTCTGTTAATGAATTGTTTGTGAAATAGTGTTTGTTTTGTTTTTATTGACAATGTACAAATTATGGCAAAATTATGGTTGTTGTTACTCACACGGATATTTGTATACCGGTTACCTATAAAGACCCATATTATAGAGGAAGGTAATCATTGTTCAATTCACATAATTTTTCAATTTATTAATACAAATCAACTCGTTAAAATTGGTTAATTTAAATCAGAACGAAGTTGGCAGAGAATTACTGCCAAAGTGATTCTATTATTTTCTATAAATGTCATTATTTGAACATCTGTGTATAAACGGAGTTTTGACACCAACTAGCTGCCTTCAGTTTGGTGAACAAAGTTTTACACATAATTCTTCATGCAAAATTTTGTTAATTGACGTGTTTGCAATCCGCAATGATGCCTCAATATCACGGTATGTCGCATGTTGATCTTCCTTGATGAACTTGCTCAGAGCATTGGCGTTTTCGTCAGGGATGTTTGAATTCTCTATACCAACGAGAAGGTACGGTATTCTTATAATAATAATAATTGCTTTATTGCTCAACAGAAAATCAATTTACAGAGCAATCTTACAAAATTACTTAATCTTAATAATAACAATACAAATAAACCGAAACAGAAAGAAAGAGACATCATACATTCAACTTAAATGTTCATTCAAAACACCCAAAACAGTACTTAAGTGATCAAAAAAAATATCACTTTCATCGCTTATAAAGTTATATGTCCGACACATTGTGTAGACAGGCGACTTCATCAACAAAATGGTCTTAGGTCGGTCGTTATAAAATAAATTCTCGAATTTTGCCTTGGTACCAAAAAATACAACTTTTGCAAGAGTTCAGCGCAATCAATCTTACTATGCAATATATTAAAAAGGAATGTTACTGCATGAATTCTTCGTCTTAATTCTAAACTTTGTATTTGACATCTTCTTAACAAGATGTCATACTCTATTCCTCTTTCTGGATATGATCCATCAGTTTTGAAACATAAGTATTTTAAGAACTTACGCTGAACTCTCTCAACAGAAACATTGTAACAGTTATAAAATGGAAACCATATTAAAGAGCAGTATTCCAGCTTTGGCCTGACGTAAGCATAGTATATGGTTTTTATTGTACCCATATTCTCAAAAGATCTGGAATTTCTCACAATGTAGCCATAAGACCTAGATGCACTCAGAATTATGTTATTTGTATGTATATCGAATGAAAGAAGCTTATCAAAGGTCACACCAAGATCCTTAATGGACTCTGGACGATTTAAATTCGTCTCACCAATCGTATACTCGAAATGAATGGCTGATATGTTCTGGTATATAACTTTACACTTGGAAGAGTTCAAGATCACTTTGTTTTCCTCACACCAACATTCAACCAAATTCATATCACGCTGCAAACGATTACAATCGTCAAGATTATTAACGGAATTAAATATTTTCATATCGCCCGCAAAGAGCATTCTCTGACAATTCAGTAGTACGGCTAAGTCATTTATAAAAATTAAAAACAATAATGGGTCCAGATTCGATTGCGGAACACCAGATGACATATGGTATCTTAACGATTTATATTCATTATGGAGAACATATTGGGATCTATTAGTGATATAGGAATGGATTAGCGAAACAGATCCAGCTCCAAGCCCAAACACACAATAATTGTTTTCTGAAAGATATACAAAAATTATTGCTCGAAATATTTCTCAGATTAATTAATGGTTCGGATATCTTGTTAAAATTGAGAATTCTCTGTAGCTGGATGATTGTTAATTTTTGCGCAAATCATTAATGGTAATCAGACTAAGTTCTCACTGTCTGTAGGGATTTCAGAGCCAATTGATTCATTAATTTCGGTGTATGGTTCGTATTGCCCATTAGCTTAAGCGGTCGTAAGATGTGGCGATTCCTAGCGGTTCAGAAACGATTTTGTATCATCATAAATAGGGATATCGAAAATAGTGAGTGTATATTTGGCATCGAATTTGTTGAAAGAATTTGTCATGAATATTTATCGATAACCTCAGGGGCAGTTTTAGTGGTCATGGGCCCCAAGCGGATTTTCTTTTCGGGCCCTCTCCCATGTTTTGTTATGGTGGGGTACGATTTTCTAATTATTTATTAAAACATATTTAGAAATGGGCTTGTTTAACAAAACAAGACTTAAATTCCGAGAGTTTGTCTGTCAACCACTATACTTTCACTAGACGGCCGTTTCGTCGATCCACAACTCATCAGTGGTGATCGGTCAGTAGTTGACAGCCAAACTCTCGTAAATAATGTGGTATATACCTCACACGGTACAGAGATGTAAAATAATGTGTTTGGCGACATCTAGTTTTCGTTGGTAGTACGCCGAGCGAACAACAATCCACTATATCGACTGCCTGGGAGGTCACTGACCTCATAAAGCACGACTACTCTCGTAAATAATATTACGAGAGTTTGGCTGTCAACTACTGACCGATCACCACTGATGAGTCGTGGATCGACGAAACGGCCATCTGGTGAAAGTATAGTGGTTGACAGACAAACTCTCGGAATTTAAGTCTTGTTTTGTCAAAGCCCATTTCTAATATAGGCGGTCCCGCTTAAGGGAGTATCGGCGCATCTATGTGTTGGTAGTCGTGCTTTATGGGGTCAGTGACCTCCCAGGCAGTCGATATAGTGAATTGTTGTTCGCTCGGCATACTACCAACAAAAACTAGATGTCGCCAAACCCATGCTTTTATAAAACATAGTTATTTATAATATAAACTTTATTGATTCTTTTTTATTAATAAATATTAAAAAAATTAAAAAGTTGTGCAAAAACGTTTAGAAACAAAATAGAACAAAATATAAAAAAAAACATTTTCGAACAAAATAAAATAAACACCTTATTTGAATTATAATTAGGAATACAGAATAACATGAATTCTTAAAAAAAATCCACAAATTTGTCTAGATTTATTAAAGATCTTGACTGACAGTTTTTTTGCCTATTCGCAAGTTATTATAGGGATTGTTAGCTACACTTCTGTGTTCTCGAGTAAATAAAAGGAATTGACGCTAACGACAAAGGGATTTTTAAAATAATTAAAATGTTTTACATTTATTAAATTAAGACACCATCTAAGTTTTTAATTTTATTTTACATTTACATTTTTTTGACTTCGATTTTTTTATTTTTGAGCTTGGAAGACAAGCGGTTATTTGTTCCACTTCATGGATAAACCGGCGCTGGATAACCTATTTCTATAGATGACTGTAGTGAACTTTTAAAATAAACATTCGAATGGACTTAGAATTAGTTAATTATTTTCATTGATTGAGCGGAAGTCACTTTTCGCCCGTGCACGCCAATGAACTAGAACGTTAAACAGTAGTGTGGGTATGCCTCTTCTTTAATTATTGTAAAATGAGTTTGTTTATATGTGGATAACGTTCTAGAAACGTTTTACAAAATATAAAAGATGCCTAGGGAATTCCAGTTAGATATTTATGTTATCAACGTATTTTCGTTAAGTTCCTTTCACATTTCTGGCTTCTGCATTGTTAGAGAAAAAAATATATAAAATAATCATTGATATGAAAGTTTTCTTTAATTTTTCTTTCATCTCTAGGCGTCGAGCTATTTCGGTCCAGTTTCCGTATTATGATTTTATATTTAGACTAGGCTAGGTGACAATAATATTTATTACGTGTATTTGAAGTGCAAGAAAATATTTTTAAACATAGGAAATGGCTTCGTTTCAGTCTTTTTAATGCATTTTGAGCAATATTTTGGTAATTTCACATATTATGGTGTATTTGACAGTTCTCAAACAGTGACCAGTAGACAATAAATTTAGTGGTAAACTTAACACATGGTCTGTCTAGATTCGTTTAAATTCAAGCAAAGGTCTGGATTTTTACCTATAGTGATACCCTGGCACGACTCCACACAACTTTATTATAGGTCAGTGCCAATTACGAGATAACTAGCGTTAAGTTTCTTACAAACAGAATCTATGTGTTCGTTCTAGTCCTAAAAGTTCTTCGATTCTTACACCAACAAGCTTTGCACTGTCGCACGTTGCCAATGGACAACCATTGAGGCCAGGTTCAGATCAGAGCATCCACAATAATTGCAGTATCGTCAGGAAACATAGAGACATCCCGTAGAAATATATTATGACAAATCATTCACAAACATCAGGAATACTCAAGGGAGCCAATACAGTTCCTTGTGGAGTTGCCACTCGAACCCTAAAGGATCTATCTTTCAGAAAAGATATAAACCAGCAGTTTGTAGGACCACGGATTCCCAACGCGTCCAGCCACTAAGCAACAAAATTAATATCCATCGAATTAAATACTATGATCAAATCAAAAAGCAAGGCGATCAGAAACTCATTCCGATCCAGCCTCTCATACACAGACTTTGTGAAATTAACAGTATTCGAGTGGAATGCCCAATTCAATCAATTATAATTCTTTTAAATATTAATTTGCACACAAAACGCGCGCATCATCGCTTTTACGTTGATAGCGGAAATTATTTTTGATGTGCGATAATAAAAAATAATAAGAATTGACTTGATAGTGGCTATAATATGTCCAGTTTCTCCGATAACACAGGCACTACTTGCTCTGAAATGCGTCCTGCATGAACAACTTTAATTGGATTTGGGTCGATCTAAATGGTCGCCTGCTGTAGCGTTTCAAGCCCCGATGCATAGATCTTGTACTGAAAATTGATTGTTCGAATATTTTAGCATTTTATTATAGAATTATGGGGTATTCAAAGTGAAAAAATCTTTTTGGCAGTCAAATTGGCATGCAATTTTAAATGTATTGGAGTGATACTAATGCCGTCATGCGTCTATTTCACAATAGGGAATAAATATGAAGATCTTTCAATGCCAGGTCATGCATAGCTTCAATATTTTCTAGAAATCAATTTAGAATAGAACTCAAATAACAAAATATTTTGAATAAATATATGCCTGTAGAAACGTCAAGCTGAGGTTTGGCGGAATTTAATAGAAATTGCCATATTTCAAAATTTACCCCCAGAAATTCTTGAAGAAGTGGTTACAGTCCTACAATATAATCTCTGCCTTATTGAGTACCTGACACCGTTGGGTCACTTTTCTCGGAGCTTTTGCAGCGTCGCAAAATACATCTCTCGGAGAGGTTCTTTCAGCTTGGGTAAGAGAAGTCAGTATTTTCCGAGATCTTCATGATCGCGCTGCTAGGCATTATCGTACAATGTCAACATACCACTTTACAACATCCAGAACATGTGTTTTATGGATTTTTGGGCGCAAGACGAAGTTTTTGTAGTACGCTAAAGTGACACTAATACCCTTCGGCAGTCGATCTGTGGCGATTATAATATCTTTCATTTTGCGTTTTCCATGCTTATTTGGCTACTCGAAACTTTACGAAAACGCTTCTTTTAACGCAGTATTTTACCGCTGACTATTGTGGAAAGCTGACCTGACTCCTGAAGGGTTGTTGTATATTGGCGTTTTCCAGTTAAACGTATCACATTATCATATGATCCCACATGTTCTTTTATCTTCAATATTTACACTGACCCTTCGATTATCTGCAGATACAAATCCAGCCAGAGTGCTCTGTGCATAATTTTTCAGACTACCCTCGTAATTAACACCATATTATAGAAAACGTTGACGATATTTTGTGTATTTGCTGTTTTAACAATTAGAATTTATAACAATTCTGTTTTAAAAATATTCGAGAATATTAAAAATAAATAATTTAAAGGATGCGTTTGCAAAATTTCACTGTCAGCTGCACACTATTGATACTTTATAGGTATATCTGTTTTCTTAAGATAAGTGAAATTTGCCTTATGGCTAATGCATGGTTATGATGTTTTTTCTTTTAAATCCCGCGTTGAATCTTCTCCATTATTTTAAGTAACGTTTTTAAAAAACACTACTGAACATCAATAATTAACATTCCGCAACTACGAGGATGGTATGTTAATTGATTCTTATTATTTTTATTTATTTTATTTGTCAACCATGCCAATTTTTCAAGCCCTCAGAAAAAATATTTTGTCGTGAAAACTGAATATTTATCCGTAGCCGCTATGATTCAGTTGGCGTCAAACTCTTGCCATGTAGAAAATAGAACGCGTCTGAGAAATTGTGAAACACATAGAATAAAAGCAAGCATGAAATATTTAGAGCACTTTGAAAAGGATTTTAGATTAAAAAATGTGGTGTTTGCTTCGGTGGGGTTAAAACTAGGGTATTATAAGGGAAACTTGCACCAGTTGTCTATTACAGTTACTGTTTAGAAAGTTTAGACCAGGATTTATTTAAGAAAAACCTAAACAAAAAATTAATCTGATTATAACCAGCATCGAAGTAGATATTCTGAATGTATGTTACCTTTTATTAATGTAAATAGCGGCTTCCAAATAGTAACGGTACTCCAGAAAAAATCTGTTACGTAGTGCACTCATTGATTCTCAGCTTCGAACTCGAAAGAAATAAGTCAACTGATTCGCTATTGTTACCTTCCCTTCTTTTTTTTTTTTTTAATAATTGGACATAGTAGAGGACCTCCCTGCTATAGCACCACAAATTATGGGAACGTTATACGGAGTAGAGTTAGGCACGTGAGTAACTTTTCATGTCCGTTCAAGATCACTCACGTAAATAACCAACATGTGTCACGCAATAATTACCTCATTCATGGGTGATTTCAGATACAGTTCCAAAAATGTTGCGTTGTGTGCATTTATAAATATCAGGAGTAAAGACACAGTACTCACGTCCAGTCTCGTGAGTGGCACGGAGGGTCGCGCGTGCTTACTGGGACCCTGCGGAGATGCGTAATAATTCTGTCAGTGTCCTTATTCTGATAAATATCTAAAGTTTTAATGCCATTGGGACGTGAATCGTGAATACGTATTCGCTCACTATTCGAGTTCCATATGGTACTGGAGGAAGAGGCTAGTTTATAATAAAGTTAATTTGCTTTAATTGTTCTGATTAAAAAATTCCTTTACATATTTTCTGCTACCAAAAAACAATATCAACTTTATCGTTTAAGGAGCAAAATAAAAGCTATTTTCTTTCTTGGTAACATTAATTGGTTCTATATGGACATCCTTTTCATTTTCCAAACGTTCGTTGTATGGTTTTATACATAACATTGTTTTGAAACTGAATGGGAACACAATCAGTATGCAACAATGTCCGTTTACTATTTAAGCTAACGACATGTAATTTCTTCCAATAAAATATTGCACACAAAAGACGTTAATTGACTAGCAATTTGCAGTAAATCAACGTCTAAGTATGTATAGGGTGAGCAAAACTCGATGTCCCAGCTCTGTTATGAGAAAAAGAAAAACGATACAAAAATTCTGAAAAGAGGTTCTTAAATGGGATTAAGTAAGCTCCATTTTAACCTACATTTGATTTTTTTTCAAAATTTGGAAACTGACTTTTTTTGTTCCAGAAACTTACCTATATTTTTGCATACTTAAAAAGAGCTACTTTGATGTAAATTAGTATAAGATTTTCAAATTTTTTTAACGTTTAACCGTATGTTTATTGCTGAAGATGTTTAAACCTTAATAACAATTGCAAGACTTCTATGTAAGATTTGTTAATGTCACT
Organism: Apoderus coryli; assembly: GCA_911728435.2. Lineage (NCBI taxonomy): Eukaryota > Metazoa > Arthropoda > Insecta > Coleoptera > Attelabidae > Apoderus > Apoderus coryli. The sequence goes on from OU452204.1 coordinate 13,968,734, forward strand.
GAAGATGGAACTAATTTGAACATTTATATAAATATATTTTGTGGAGCAGACTCTTTTGATTTACAAATACATCCCGCTCCTCATCGTAATGGATTACTTCGGAATATTATTAAAATTAATGGGTTGGCGCTTTATACACTGTATTCTCCAATGTTCTCTACAGGAAGAAGTCTAGTGGGGTCAAGTCAGGTGATTTAGACGGCCACTGTATCCAATTTATTTAAACCTATCCAATATTCCCCGAAAATACCGTTTAAAAATTCTTGGACCATTCTTACTTTATGGGGCGGCGCCCCGTCATGCTGGAAAAACATATTTGCTTGTATCTGCAATGGCACATTTTCGAGAAGCAGAGGAATTGCTCTTGAAGAAATTGATAATATTGTTCACTGTATAAAACACCTTCGTAAAAGTATGAACCAATTAATGCCAAAATGTCCTTGGTTTTCATTCGGATTGACAAAATGCGGATTTTCAGTAGCCCAATAGTGTTCATTTTTTTTTATTTGTGTTATCTTTACTAAGAAAACGGCTTTCGTCTGTCCACAAGACATGTTCAAAGAACCGATTGTCGTTAATCTCCAAGTTTACAATCACTTGGGGTACATAATTAATTCTTCGTTGTTGATGTTATTCTGACAAATGTTCTAACTTGTGATGTTTAATCGTGATAACCATTTTCTTTCAAAATGTTTCGTACAGAGCAATATTTGAAGTTTAACTCACGAGAAGCTTGACGAATCGCGTTTCGTGGACGATCTTCAAAATACTGCAAAATAATGGCACGAGTATTGTCAGAATTTACTCTTTTAGCAATTTTTCTTCCCTTTCGAGAAGAAAATGCCTCGATATTTGCACGTAAATTCCGGTCCAATCTTGCAAAGCATACTTGTTTAAAACTTGTCACAGTTGTCTCTGAAAAAAAAGTTGAGACGTCATTTACAGTTCCCAATTTGAAGAAATCAAATGTGGGTTAAAATTAATCTCTTTTCAGAATTTTTCTATCGTTTTTATTTTTCTCATAACAGAGCTGGGACATCGAGTTTTGCTCACCCTGTACAAAATGGACATTTTATTATATCTTTAACTTTATTGTCATAAAAGAATCACAAAAGTTCTTGTAGACAAAGTCATACTTAAATTAATATATAACAAAGACGTATACAAGTACAACAGATTTATGTAATTAATCGTTTAAAACACAATATAACAAAAATATTTTAAAAAACATACGTAAACCTACTACATTATGTTGTCAGTGTTAGTAGGAAGGCAAGAGTAAAATGTCAAATCCCCCAAACAAACATGAAGTAAAATATGTAAATAACAACACAACATAAATATGTATATAAATGCAAGTAGCGGAACAGAAAAAATATAATACATTAAAATCATCAAACCAAGCCAAAAGCGGATCAAAACAAACATCACCACGCATCAGCAAAGTAGTCCTCCAGCGAGTAATAGGCCTTCCCAAGAAGAACGCGCTTAACAGCCTCCCTAAATTGCTTGGGATTTTTTACAGCCGTCAAGTTTGGCGGCAAATGATTGTACATTCTGCGACTGTCATAAAGGAGTGATTTCTTTACCAAGGCAGACCTCGGTATAGGCAAGTGCACCCGCTGAACTAGTCTCGTGGGATAAGGGTGACTAGGTGGAGCTGAGCTGTTAATGTTTCTTACATTTTTATGAATAAGACATATAGTTTCTAAAATGAAAAGTGATGTAAGAGTCAATATTCGATGTTTTTTGAATAATTCTCTACAGCTTGCAGTAAAATCTGTCTTACACATATAACGAACAGCCCGCTTCTGCAGTGTAAATATACTCTTAAACAAAGTTTGGCTACAAGTACCCCAGAACGCTATTCCATATCGAAGATACGCCTCCACTAAAGAAAAATACACATTTCGTGCAACTTTCAGTCCAAGAGCCCCTGACACAACTCTCAAAGCATAACAGCCAGATGAAACCTTTTTGCCTAACAGTTTAACATGCTCATCAAACTTCAGCTTTAAATCAATTTGGAGTCCCAAAAATTTAACACAATTAGGACTATCAATATGGTTATTTTCAAACATCAAATCAAAAAACTTAAAATTAAAAGATAATACATGTGTTTTTGATAAATTAAATGAGAGATAATTCGAATCGCACCATTCCTTTAACTTTCCCAAATCACGTCGAATGTTTTCCTTGACAACATTAGCATCTCTATCATGCCAAAGGAGTGTCGTATCATCCGCAAACAGCGTAAAGCTTCCCGTTAGTCCAATAGTGGTAATGTCGTTAATATAAAGAAGAAAAAGAACAGGACCCAAAACAGACCCCTGTGGCACTCCGCAAGGCACACACATACTATCAGACATACCACCCTCAAACCTGACCAGTTGCCTTCGGTCAGTCAAATAAGAATGAAACCAGTCCAAAGGTGCACCCCTAACACCATAAAACTCAAGCTTCCTGAGAAGGATGCTGTGATCTACACAATCAAACGCCTTTGAAAAATCGCAAAATACTCCGGCAACTGCTCTATTCTCATTGAGCTGGGAATAAACATTCTCGAGAAAAGAAAATACGGCATCCGAAGTGCTCCTGGCGCTCTGGAAGCCAAACTGCTCCGATGTTATTATATTATTGGCTCTGAGAAAACTGAGGAGTCGCTTTTTGACTAGCTTTTCGATTATTTTGGAAAAAGTTGACAGTAAAGATATGATATTAGATGCCTATACATTTTTTTAGATACTGCCATCTAAAATACCTTAGATACAAGTGTGGCAAAATGATTAATAAAGGAAAAATCAGTAAGACTCGTAAGTCTCATTTGGGACCAGTTTCGGTCCATGACTATCATCAGCCAACAATCGAAATCAGTGTTGGAACTTGGAGATGAGTTGGCTCTTCACGAAGGACCTATTATCTTTTATATAAAGCATCCTGAGCTTTGACTACATTAATATCTTCTTTTTTCAATCTATAGCTGTTATAAATAATATAAAATTCAGTAATGCAGTGTCACTATCATCAAAAAACAATTTAATGTAAAATACTGATAGTTATTTATGTGTTTTGAATTTTTCAGATTACAAATTCGCTACATAATGCCTTCCGCGCGACTGACACTTCGTGAAGAGGATGTGGTACGTCTCACACTCGAATTCCTCCATAACAGAGAACTCCACATCTCCCAACTGAGCATTGAACGAGAAACTGGTGTTATTAACGGTAACTACTCAGACGATGTCCTATTCCTACGACAACTTATATTGGATGGGCAGTGGGATGATGTTTTGGAATTCATACAACCTCTGGAAGCTCTTAAAGCATTTGATATGAGAAAATTTACATATACGATACTGAAACACAAATACATCGAATTGTTATGTATTAAATCTGAGGCAAATGTGCAAGGTAGTAGTGTCGATAATGCTGTTGAAGAAGTTGTGAAAGTTTTAAATGAATTAGAAAAATATGCTCCAACCAAAGAAGAATACTCCAATATGTGTTTATTATTGACTCTACCGCGTTTAACTGATCATTTACATTATAAAGACTGGAATCCAAGCAATGCGCGTGTACAGTGTTTTAGGGACGTTTATTCGTTAGTAGCAGGATTCCTCCCGGGCGACGCGAAAAACACAGACTCGAATGCAAATACTTGCGCGAAAAATGATCGACTAATCCAATTAATTATCAAAGGTATTTTATATGAATCGTGTGTGAACTATTGTCAAGCCAAAGCAACGGGTACATCAGAATCTCAAACGCATGAAATGAATTTCTCCAGGCTGCTGGATGGTAGTGTGGGCTTCAGCGATTCGGATCTCAGTTTGCTCTCGTGGTTGCAAAGCGTGCCACCGGAGACGTTTTCAGTGCCCTTTGAGCAACGAACATTAAATGTGGACGTTGAACGATTGGAGAGACCGTCGTTGGAGACTTCATGGACTGAACATATGCTGGTCACACCGATTAAACCAAAGACTTTTCCGCATTCTGCTATGCCATTTACTAGACCACGATCAGGTAATATGGCACAAATTGTTACGTTAGGTTTAATCGCCCCCGATCATTAAAATTCGTAGGGATTTGTATGTGAATATTTTGTTAACAATATGAGCAACGTTGCGCTTCCTGTCTGCAACGTAGAATAATCGAGAGATAACTTTTAGTTGGATGGTGCCTTTCCCTTTCTTTTCATTTGTCCCTTTGACAAGTTTCTGTCCCGAAATTTGGACCACCCTGTGGAGCGCAACAGCTATAGCAGCTATTGTCAACTGCATTCACATTGAACTCTGATCTTTTGTGAGAATTTTTTTTTTTTAGTCACGACATTATCTCTATTTTTGTTGGAGATACACTGTTTCAAAGCAAACGCTGAAAAAACAACAAATAAACATAAAAAAATAAGAATTGCTTGTTACATAAAGCAACAAGACTTTAAGTTATGTTGGAAATTTATTTCACACTACCATGCTTCCACCAGACGGCCGTTTCGTCGATCCACGACTCATCAGTGGTGATCGGCAGGCAGTGTGACCTAAATTTCCAACATTTACAAAGAGCTTATACTAGCACGAGAATTGATTGAGAGAGAGATGTATTTGGCGACACCTAGCGTGAACAGGCAATATGCCGGGTGAAACACAGTTCACTAACGATGGCCGGACAAGAAGTAACAACTCCATTATATCCTATTGCCAACACTAGATGCGCCCGAATCCCTTAGCAGGGAGGCTTTATTTAAGAATTGCTTGTTACATAAAGCAACAAGACTTTATACATCTCTCTCTTTATACATCTCTCTCTCAATCAATTCTCGTGCTAGTATAAGCTCTTTGTAAATGTTGGAAATTTAGGTCACACTGCCTGCCGATCACCACTGATGAGTCGTGGATCGAAGAAACGGCCGTCTGGTGGAAGCATGGTAGTGTGAAATAAATTTCCAACATAACTTAAAGTCTTGTTGCTTTATGTAACAAGCAATTCTTAAATAAAGCCTCCCTGCTAAGGGATTCGGGCGCATCTAGTGTTGGCAATAGGATATAATGGAGTTGTTACTTCTTGTCCGGCCATCGTTAGTGAACTGTGTTTCACCCGGCATATTGCCTGTTCACGCTAGGTGTCGCCAAATACATCTCTCTCTCAATAAAAAAATAAGTTTAATCAGAAAACTAACGAAAACATAAAAAATTAACAAATTTGAAAGCGCTAATATCTAGTGTGGCCTCCTCGCGCCAAAATAACTTTATTTAGTCGATTTGGCATCGAATCAATAAGGTTTGTGACAAATTCTTGTTGAATGACATCAAATTCTTCCTGAAGTGCAATTCGCAGATCATGTAGACTGTCGGGAAAAGCAGATCGACCACGAATGCGTCTTTGAAGTTGGTCCCAGAGATGCTCAATCGGATTGAGATCAGGACTGCAAGCTGGCTAAACCATTCGTTCAATACCTACTTCGTCCAAATATTCGTCAACTACTCGTGCCACGTGCGGTCGCGCATTATCTTGCATTAATACGAAGCCGTCTCCGATAAAATGAGAGTTGGGAAAAACAGCGTTCTCTAGAATATCTTCGATATATCGATTAAATCTGTACGGGCGTCCCTCGAAACTTACGCGTTCTGAAATTGTACAGGTCACAAATCTTTCATTTCGACGTCTCCAAACTCGCTCCCAACCATGAGGCGATCGCAGGCAAATCCGCGACTCATCCGTATAAAGGACTTTAGTCCATTGCTCAATCCCCCAATTCATATGTAAGCGCGCAAATTGAAGACGTGCTCGACGATGTCTTGGAAGAAGCTGGGGTACTATGGCAGGCCTCCTTGAAGACAGGTCCATTTCTTTAAGTCTTCGTCGGATTGTGCTCTCACTGACTCCAATCCTACGTACGGTTTGTAGCAGTTGTTCATTCCAAACAGCTGTAGTTCTACGATTTCGTAAAGCATTCATGACAATATAGCGGTCGTCAATTGCACTTGTCTTCCGTTTTCTTTCGGAACCCACTCGCCTGTTGAAATTTCCCGTTTCCAAATATCGATGTTTACGAAGGGTTTCGGGCACATAACGTTGACTTCGGCCATCTTCAATTATTAAGGCCACAATACGAGCAACATCCGTCACAGATAATGGCATTTTAAGACCGTTGACAAGCTTTTAATGTCAATGTCGCGTATGCGATGATTATATTTACAGTCTTTTTCCGAGGCGTTCGCTTTGAAACAGTTTATCTCCAATAAAAACAGAGATAATGTCGTGATTAAAAAAAAAACAAAATGCTCAGAAAAGGTCAGGGTACAATGTGATTCCACAAAAAGCTGCTATAGCTGTTACGGTCCACAGGGTGTTCCCAATTTCGGGAAAGATAATTCGTCTCATTGTTGCTCAAATTCAAATCTGAATAAAAATTTCTGACATAGCATCGTTACTGAAAAATCAATCTACAATTAAAAAAAAATCATCAAATTCAAATGAGCGGTTCGCGAGGAATTCAACTTTGAAATTGGGGCCAGTTTTTAGTTGCCGTTTTTTGCCGGTGAGTGTCATTTATGTTCACAGCTTATAAAAAAATTGCAGTTCCAGTTGGCTCTCGGGAAATAACCTTGTGCGCAACCAATTGTTTCGCCACAAACTGATTTCATTTGTCACAGTTTCACGGGAATTATTAAAAACGTTTAGATGTTCTACAAACTATTTTATTGCTTTGGAAATATTACCCCTCGTGGCTTTTACACTTGCATGTGTCCGAACCAGTTGTGAAAACATTGATTCCACTCTGAACAGTACATCTCATGAACCATGGTCTGTACCTACTTCTAATATTAATGTTTTTTACAGCGGCTGATATTATGACTAGATCTCTAATGCCAGTCCTAGATGGATTACCTTACGGGCTGGTCCAAACTGGTGCTGTTACACAAAATGGAAATCCGAGAATGATGGCAATGAGTACTGGTGATATTAATTTAAATGGACCAATGTCTCGGAGCAGTTTTGCTAGTTTCCATTTAACAGGTAAAAAAACGAGAGTAATCTACAATCAAATATTGTATCGATTTGCTGCGGTGAGATGTGTGGTACTCATTATGCTGCTCATGCAGGTGTATTCTACCGAGATTTCAATATGAGTGAAACATATTCGTCAATATACCATAAAATGATTTATAAACATTCAATTAAACTACAAAATTTGTGTTAATTTACAACTTGAACACTTTCGTAACATAAATTTTAAATTAAAATCAAATTCCCGAGCGCAAATAAAAAATAACAGCGTACAGTACCCCTATATGAAAGGTGTATTTCAATTTTGTGGTCAGCGCTTTACTTATCAACATAAATTAGAATGCACTCTTTATTTTCTAACAATTATAATAAATAATCATTGAAAATCGAGTTCACTTTTTAAACAGGGTGATTTTTTTGTCTTGTTTTTGCATAGTGATTATGATATTTTGTGGTGGCAACAACAAGAAACAGGTGAATGTACTTGTTCGATGGCTACTTTGGTAAATGAATGTGAATTCAATGTATATTATTATTTATTGGTACTGCACGCAATATTTCTTATTAAAAGTGTGTGGCGTTTAGTGAAATATTATTTTAAAATGTGCCTTGGACTTTTAAAGGAAATAATTCATAGTTCGTTTGTTCAATTTAAAATGGTGATATTACAGTTTTTGGGTATAGGTAATGTTTTTAAACTTTATATATAATAGGACGAAAAATTGTAATACACGTGTTGTATTTGTTATATGATTCCACAAGAGAAAAGTTCCACCAATCAAATATATAGTACGGACGAAAAGTCACACATAAATTCGATTCAGTTTGAAGAAACAATTATTGTAAGAACCGCGGGGTGATCACTTTCGGTTTTCCTTTTTTGACGTAACGTCAATAAGTATATCGAGATATTTACGATTGAATAGCAGAAAATGCACCCATAAAAAAATCTGTAATTGTTAAAGTTTCTTTAGTTTTTACTTTTTTGGCATTTGTTGCAAATAAGACACTCTCTTATTATTACGTTATTTTTAAAAGTGATAATCAAATTATTGCACATCAACGTTTTCGACAGACAAGGTTAAAAAACAGAACAGATCGTCGAATTGAGTTTTGCGAAATTTTAATGAATAGGCCAAATAATGAACTCTTTTTCATTCATTTGTATGAATGGTGTGGTCGACAGACAAAACTGTCGCTACTGGTCCACCACAAATCCGAATGGGGCTTGTGAAGCTCACTCACAATATCCTCGGTCGGTCTATGTTTGGGTCGCTATTATGTATGGCAGAGTTAGCGGGCCATATTTTTTTGGTTGCACTTTAACCAGTCAACGTTATTTGGCATTTTTAGTATTTTTTTCCCGATTTGTGTCGGATATTTTCATTTGCACATAACCCCAACATTTCAGAAGATTCAATTTGGTTTCAACAAGATACGCCTCCATACTTTAATATAGAAGTACGTCAATATTTAAACGAGGTGACTTAGACTTTTTTGTAAAAAATAAGCCGAACAGTATTAAACATTTTAACACAAAAAATGGACTAAAAAACTATGTTCAAATTCAATCTTAAAGAACGTCTTAAGATGTGCATCGATTTTGATGATTTTTTTATTCGGTTGTAGCCTTTTTCATCTTGCTCATTATCTGATATCGAGTTGTCAAGAATTTCGAAGACATTTGATATTAGGTATATAGAGTACAACCAAAAGTTGCATTTTACTCGAAATTTTTGAACACCCGGTAGAGGAATTTAACGACACAATGATGAGTCTTAATATTAAATTAATTGTATTTTTTCAGGCATCAAAAACAACAAATTAATGAACACGTCAGTGGATCGTTTGTTTGAAAATGACGGCGAAGTATTTCTCAGCAATAGTTACGCGGATTTCCAGCAATTACCATCGATACAAGAACACACTACTAGTACGCCAAAAATTAATTCGAAATCTTTACCGCACGAGCGTAGTCCTGAACCAAAAGTTTCGAATGCTTCCACGCCAGAGCATCGTGGTCGCGAGAGTCCTGCATCTGTAGGAACAGCGAGATCATCACGACGAGACTCTCTTAACGAAAGGTTAGCATATAAACTGTTGCTCCAATTTGTTTGTTTCAAATGATCATTGTTTAATGTGATATCCACCATATTCGTTCATTATTTAATACTTTCTGTTACGATTTCCATCTTCAGCCGAGCAACTTCAAATAATTTTCTTTTGTATTTTATAGACCTGCACCTGTACCTGCGCCAAACTTAGTGTTAGCAGCACCATCAGAGCCGAGTTTAGGACAGAGTTTTAGCGGTGAGCTATTTAGGGAATTTCAGAAAACCAAACAGAAATTGCAAGATGCATTGGTATTGAGGGAAAAAGAGAAAGAGGATCTTAATAATAAGCAAGGTGTGGAAAATATTAAGTACATTGAAGAATGGTAAGTAAATGTTGTTTACCACAATAATGAAAATGTCGTTGAAGTAGTTGTTACTGTAAATTGATCTTTTGTGAATTTAATTTGCTGTATCACTTCGCGAACAATGTTAAGAAAATTTTATTGTAAATAGGGTCGAAATTCGAAGATATTGGTTTATTGGGGACGTTTCTACATGTTAGATTCGTATATTTGCTTTATAAAATACAAATTTAGGTAGTAGTAGGTATAACATGAGTTAAGTAATATTCAAAATAGTTCCTTCACCACTAGTCCAGAAAATATATATAATTAATAATAATATTATATATATATTTATATAATATATATTTATTTATTTATTATTATTATTATACAGTTACAAAATTAACAATATACACTATAAATATATGGCACCTGAGGCTACTCGAGTGTGCCTACTAAATACGTTCAAAAATAGACGAAATTAAATATATTAAATTATGATTACAATTAATTTAAAAATCAAAAGCATTGCGGAGAAACTGAAGTCACGAAAGATCCGATGTGGTTCAGGACATAAAGAAAACCCTCAACAATGAAAAATGCATTTAACATTCCGTTAAAAGTGAATCTTAATTTGATATGATATATATTTTCATATCTTAATCTTAATACCATTATATTCTTTTTTTTTTGTCTGTACATATACTCACCATTTGCTTTCATTCTCATACAATAGTTGTGGCGCCCAATACAGAGAAATTCATATTATATTTGAATTGTAATTCACCAGACTAAAATCTTTTTCGTTTTAGTGCAGATTTCTTGCTAGCTAAGACAAATAAAGCAGATTCTTTCTTACTGAGTTTTTTAACTCACCTTGAAGTTGATGCCTTTCAATTGATTGCCGCTCTGTTTTAGGATCAAAAGTGGAAGCCGTAAAAGCGTGTAAAAGTAAAATATACAGTTAATTATTTTGGTCAGGTCGTGGGTTACTTTTGGTGAGGCTCCTTTGATGGGAAACAGTGTTAAATAGTTCACAATTTTTTTTATGAAAGTAATGTCATTAGAAAAGAAAAGATATGTGTGTGCTTTTCATATGGAAATCTACTCGCCTAAACATACTAACTTGCGAGGTCCAATATTATGCTCTGCTGCAAGACTTTTTTTTGAAAATTTTACCACAAATACATTCCAGAACATTTTCCTCAACAAATCGACACACGACACTATATTTGCACATAGAATATGATTAGATACTTGATTTTCCACCAAATTTAACATATTCACCGTCCACAATAATAATAATTTTTATGTCTAACAGGCTTTGCTGCGCAATTACAATAATATAACACATATTAAACAAAAACACATCATTATATCTAAAAAAACGTTTAATTTATTATAAAATGAATTTATATCGGTAACAATATAAATGAAAAATAATTTCGTGGCATAGTGGACAAAAGTAGAACTAGACCGAGACATGGGTCCACAGATATGGACGAATTCGTTTCGCTCGTCAGAGTAACATAGTCGTTGCCCATCTACAATATCGGCCTGCATATAAGCACAGCGAGATATACAACAGTAGATATATGTAAACACGTACCATCTCCATACACATAGTAATTCATATCCCACTATACAGAGGCCGAACAAATCCAATGTATAGGCTATGCCAGGAAATTATTTTTCACTTTTAATTTATAATTATTTTTATTTTAATATTATTCACATAAACTAAACCTGGCATAATTATTTGTTGTCAAATTTTGGTTCGATTATGTCTATTTTACCACCGTCACCGCCTAGATTCTGGGCATTTGACATCAATTTCAAAAAACAATTATGGTACACCCGTTGGTCTATGTGTTAACGCTAAGTGTTCGTAATAGTAACGTGGTGAGTTCAAATCTGGCCCATGGAACTTTTTTGTATTATTATTGAAATTGTAGCCGGTCTGTACCTATTTTTACCTGACATGTTTATTAAATTATTTTTACTAGATATTTCATTAATTACTGTCATGATATGAATTTACGGTTATGGTATTGTGTGGGAAATTTGAAACATTTTGATATATGCCAAGTAGCCAAACAATTGTGCGAAATTGACGAATGTTATTGTAAACAAAAATGCCCACCAAACGGATACATTTAATTTGGCACGGATGGTCAAAATGTCAACTTTCGTTCATTAACAGAGATGCAAAAAATGTATCGATATATTCGATTCGATCTCAATTTATTCTTAAGGTTGAACTATTGCCTCGAGGACTGCAACTGAGCCGCTTGTTCAAAAATAATTTCGTAAATTTCTTTGTATGAGTAGTTTTTGTATTCCAAAATGATTTATATTTTCAAACTGTGTATTCTTATAAGTTACGACTTAGGTATGCAAGGTTAACATGCATACAATGATATAATATGTTTTTGAAGTAGTTTCCAAACAGGTTATCGCTATGTTTTAAATTAAATAGTTGATCTTAAAAAGGCATATTGGTATAGCTCATGGAGTGATTTAAATATTGACCTAAATTCTTTATATTTTACTAAAATAATAGTAAAAGTGGATTAGGAATATTAATGAGATGTCAAGAGTCATTTCCGGTTTTCAAAAAAAACTATAAATATTTTAGTACCAATTATACATAGTGTGGCAAATATTTTTTTGTAAATTATATAAATTTTGTATTTCGAGAAAGTTATAGTCTCATAAGTAATTGAGGCTTACCGTATTTTATTAGTATTGTTTAGTATATTAATATTTGATAATAATAATAAAATAATAGCAGATCGTACATCAGTTTTCAAATTAGAATGTAGCAATCATGTGCCTTGGTAAAATGCATTCGTATACAGAGTGTCCCATTATTTTGCAGGGTATCTCGAAAACCAGAGGAGATGGCAAGATGTCATGAACTATTTCTGTATACCAACTAACGATGAGCGCTAAAGTTTTTTTATCAGTTGTGTAGTTTTTGAGAAATAGGGAGATTTTCGAAAATCACCGAAATTTACTCTATCAAAACTTCTTTATTTTAACAAATACCAAAATGCTAAAGGAACTTTTAATAGATACGGCAAATTGGAATACAGTGACGCACATAGAAATATTTGGACCTACTTCTGAATATATGAAAGAAACTTTTGTTGTTTTAAATGGATCACCCGGTATATTTTAGGCTATTTTGATTTCTTTTGAAATTCTCTTACAGTTTTTGCTACAAGGGTCAAATTGTGGTTGGAACATCTTGTAACTTCATATAAAATAATAAAAATGAAAGTTGGTTGCTTATTATAACACTTGTTTAATATGTATCGTATAAAACAACTTACTAATAGATACAATAAACAAATTTTCAAAATAGAAACTATAAATCTTGGAACAATGGAATACCAATGATACAGTACAAAAAAAAACTTAAATAAATGATGAGTAGGCATTATTTTCTTACACTCATTTAGTATTATTACTGGTTTATCTCCTCTTTATTATTAATATTCAAGGCTCAAAAAAATTATAAGTTTACACGAACCATTAGACGATGGCGTCACAGGTTTACGGACAATCATCCATTAGCTCTTTTCGGGTGAAGTCATTAAGTGATGGAAAAGAGAATATCGTAAATAAAAACTGACGAGTTCACGCGTTCGCATGTGGATACTTTTGAGTATGCATGAAGCTTGAAGAACGATCTACTAATACTATTTCTAATTGATTGAGCCTTATGTAATCCATTCTTTTATTAAGAAAATATCCATTTTTATGGAGGTATTTACATTACATAAATTAACGCAATAAATTTATTAATTTGTTACAAAATCAGTTTCACAATATATAATCGTTTTACATTTTAAATCAAAATTCGATATTAACTATGGAGAATCATTAGTGAAAGCAATTTATATTCAATTGTGTTTATTAAGTAAATTAGATATATCAATCAAAATCTGTGCTCGATAATACCTTGCTTCGTCTTTATGTAAATAATTTCAGTCTAATTTAAATAATTGGCTCTATCATTTTACGAATGGTATTTGGTTGTCATGTATTAAAAATATGTGTAAATTCAGTTTTTAGCTAAATTTAATCCATACCTGTAGCTAGTTTATGATATTGGTGTGTTCTTTTACACGTATACTAATCTTCCGTCCTTAACAAGAACCTAATTGTAGGTCTCAGAATTATTTTCACTCTATAAACATCTTTTTTAATACAACTCAAAACTTGGGTTCTTTTTTAGTAAACTCAAAGCATGCTATACTAACTAACAAATCTGTAGTTTACTGTTTATCATATTCGGAACCAGGTTGCACAGTTTACGGGCGCTGCCCATGCCGTTCATGTTAGATATAAGTTAACAAGAACCCCGTCGGTTCATCAATCGGCGATGTACGAACGGTCTTTTATTATTCTTATTATTATTAAATAATGGTGCTGACATAATCGATAATTATGACAATAATTCTTCATTCGCCGACCACGTACTTGACCGCAATCAAAGATTAATCTACACAATAGATAGTCAGCCCAATGCATTAAAATGAGAACATCTCTAAGTATGCCAGCCACTACGTGGCGTAGACTAGCGTGTAAAGCATAGAGCAGTATTGTCACAGCCAGAAACCGTTTTGTAGTTTATTAATATCAGAAACAAAACGCAACGTATAACAATTATTTACATCATTTGCAACAGTTATGCACCGACAATGCTGTATTGTCAGAGAGAGAGATTGATGAAATTCTGTATTAATCTGGAGGGGATACGTAGGGAGGGTAGAAAAAAAAACAAGCGAATGTGGTGTGTGTCGTGCTGTTGCCGATTCGTCGGTAAAAGAAACACACAGGGTGATTTATTACAAGTACAGTATTGAAATAAAAGCCTTATCTCTATGAATTAAATTTAATATAATAATATTTAATCCATGTCATACATGTTTCAAGACTAGACCAGTCCCATGATCAGTGGCGAACAATCATTAAATGAAAAGCTTTTAGATAGAAACATACTTCTGGCTCCATTGTAATAATTTGTTGATGTATATAAAAAAATCTAAATATATAAAAGCTAAAAGCTTTTGATTTAATTATTGCTCGCCACTGTTTATGGGACTGGTCTAGTCTTGAAACATGTTGTATGGCATGGATTAATGATTATTAGGTATATTAAATTTATTTCGTGGATATTAGACTTTTATACCAATACCGAAATCAAGTAGGTATTAATGTACATTATTCTTTGTCAAAATTATAACTCCACTTAAGAATTGACTAGATACTTTTTCAATTTATTACATATATTTTAAATATTTCACGTAGACAATGTGGCAAAGATGTAACAAGATTGTTGTAGATCTTATAATACCTATAATAAAAAAATTATCAGTGCTACCTATATTATATTAGGTATACATATTATGGTTGTTTTCATACCTACTGATTTTGTTTTGAAGAGAATTACCTAATATATTAAATTAAATTTAATCTTTGGCTGCGTAGTTATTTTTTTTGTGAATATTTTTTAACTTATTTTGTGTTTTTCTAATTTTAGACTAATTATATTATTTTGTGTTGTGTTTTTTTTTTATTTGAGAAACTTCCTAGTTAGTGACTAAATAATTTTTGTGTTTTGTGAAAATGGAAAGAAACAATTCGAAATTAAGTCGTAACCAATGTGCTTTTCGAAATTGTAACAACAGTTACAGAAACAATCGAGAGGTACATTTCTTTCGATTTCCTAAAGAAGAAGATCGATGCAGAAAATGGGTTATAAATTCAGGTATAAGTTCCACTTTATAGGTTTAGGTACTTAAATTTTACTTCTTTTTAATGTTTCTTCGGGTAAATAATAAGTTCGGTAGGAATAGGGCTTTGGGTATCAAACAAAAAAGATAGAAAATAGAAATTTGACATAGGGGTAGTTCTAAGCATTTACAAGTTTGTGACGTGTAGCGATTTTCGATGCCGCCCCCGGAGGTATACATGAGGGCGGCGCAATGCCGTTTTAAATATCTCGTTTCGCTTTCTTGGAAAATAAAAAATTATAACTGATAACTGACACTTAGTACTTAACCCATTAATCCCCAACGTTGCGTAAACGAAACATTTTTTAAATTTTTTTTTCCAATGTGCCAGTAAAAAAAATACTTGTGTTGGCAATAGGATATAATCAGTTGTTACTTCTCGTCCGGCCATCGTCTATCAACTTTCTCTCACCGGGCATATTGCCTGCTCACACTAGATGTCTGCGTAAAATTAAATGTATCCGTTTGGTGGGTAGTTTTGATTACAATAAGTCGGTGCCAAGCCCAAGCTCGAAACAAAATAAATCTATATTTACCTACTACCTATTTGGCTTGGTACCGACTATTATGTGCATTGTTGTCTTTTGAATGATATTTGTATTTTGTTATTTTTCGTATTTTTTATTAGTTCTTTTGACAGCTCTGGTGTCATCAATACACCTGTATCCCGAATTGCACCAAATTGCGATGCTATTGAACAAGCATATAATCCTAAATATAATATTATTTTTCAACTTTGAATGTACATATGAAATTTGTATCTTAAAATTAGTCAAAGAATCACCCTTTAAAGTTTGTACAAGTACTTATGCAACACCCTGTATACATAGATACTTTGATTTGCAATTTACAAATCTGTTAAACTAGGTAATGCTGTTTTTTTTTATTTACTTTCAAATATGGTGTTATGTAATTGTATTCAAATTAAATGTTTGGGGATGATATTTACGAGTTTTATTTTTTTATATAGAGAAACTGTTATTCAGTTTTTAAGGATCAATCTGAAGCAGACGATTGTACTTGTTAAAACATGAAAAAAGTTATTGTCGTGATACTTTTAACACCCTGTTGGTGGGTTTTTAAAGCTTTTTACGAAACGTGTTAACAATACAATCTACATAAATCGTTATTTTTTTAAAGTTTTATGATCATTGCACAAAAACCAATATTAGGGAGACTGTAAGTTTTTTTTCAATTCGGCGTTGCAGAATTTGAACCTAATTGTGATAATTGTGTTATTTTACTAGTATAGATATTTTTGAGTAAATTAATTCGGTTATAATCGATGAGTAGAATCTTTGGAGTAAAATACATTTCACAAAAACCCTGAACCATGTTTCTCAATAGATTTAAATTTTCATTAAAAACAGATTAAAAATTCTAATTTTTTACATCCTGCATTTCGAAACCGTATTTTTTTAAATAATTATTGTCATGCTGGAAATTTCAAACCTTATTTACTTCAGCAACTTGTAAAAAGCACAGCCTTTTTAATATTAACATTTCTTAAAATCGATAATACGCGATAACGATGACTTTCTATCAATATCACAGAAGGATACATTTATTACGTATATAATTTGTTAGATTTTACATCTCCGAATTGAAACACACGCAAAAAATGTGCATAAAAAAGTTAGGGTAGCATTTCACGCCTGTATGAGTCTGAGATTTATTTTTTCATAATGTTAACAAGTTGAATCTGCTGTTTGAGTTTGATCCTTAAAACTGAATCAGATAATAAGCGGAAGTCCTATCTATAACGCCAAATTTCGTTAATTTAAATATAACTTTTTGATGCATCCTTATATCCGAAATTTAAAATTAAATGACTAAAATAATATTATTTTAGTCATTTAAAATTATTGTCTAAAACATTTAATGAACCAGCCCTGTATATTTATACTATTATAGTAATTTCTTTTATTTTCGTCCATACACATTAATCTTTGCGTAGATAGGTGTACGTATACCATATAATTTTATATTAACCGACAAAAAACACTGCTGCACAGTAGTACATATATGATACCTATAATATAAAAACAAACTCCCACCTCGTAGGGGAAAGTATACTCGTCCTTGTCTAACATTGCCCATATGATTATTTTATTTCAACACAATACATATAACACCATCTACAATTTCCATAATTTCCATGGTTACATGTTTTTCTAATAGATGTAGCTCGTGTCGAGACAGTTTCAATTTTTGTTTTCTTTCCCATATACGCTGACTATCTATTGTGTAGATTAATCTTTGCCGCAATCATCAATTTGATGTCACTCTGGGTCTAAAGATCGTCCATGCCTGTAACAAGGGAATTAAATTAAATCTGTTGGAGTTGTTCAAGGCTGTGAAGCATCTTATGTTTTGAGCGATCAATTGAAGTTTGAACCTTTCGCTTTATTCGATTCTTTACTGTACCTAAACATACTCAGTTGCTGAAAATATATCCTAGAAGACTTATGGTTTGCAACTTTTGTGTGAAGGAAACAGAATTATTGTTGCAGTCACAACTAAGTTGTAGCGTTCCAGTGGTTCAAGGTTATTAATTAATGCGCGCGTATAATATTTCATCTAATTAATTTCAATTATTACTATAATAATTTGGATATTACAATGGACAAACAACCTACCTCATAAAAACTACAGATATAAATAAATATCATCACCTACTCGAGACTGTCTTTATATGGTGATTGTTTACATTTACAAAATATTTGCATTTAAAATTGTTTAGAGCAACATTTTCATTTTTTTTATCTCATTTTTTTTTTTTATTAATAATTTTAATTAATGATATTCACAACAGTAGAATTATCTAATGGATATGCTAATTGTTTAACAAATGATGAACAAATAAATATTATTTTTTATTCAAATTTTGACATTGGTGATGTGATTATTATCTTTTTTACATATTTATTATCTAACCCACATTCTAAATGTTACATATTTTACTAGAAGTACGTTTTTGCGAAATTTAAATTAAGTAGTCGGACGAGCGTTTTAGATTTTGTCAGCTTAAATGTTGTCATATACTTAGAGGTATGTAGTTTACTTAAAACTCTATCGATTATAAACAAAGGATTTCTTTGGTTACTTGTTGTTCAAATTGGAAGTCTGGAATTTTTAAATTGCAATAACTGTCGTAAAATATACTGTTAATATCGAAATTTTGTTCTAATTATTGATTAACATAATATGATGTTAATCAGTTAAGCCGATCGTCTTGTAATTAAGATATAAAAATTAATTAGTTTTATTGAAAAAGAAAACGATTGAAGACTTTTCTATTATGGCTTGGATGCCATATTTATTTTCGTTACATTAAAATAATCGTACTTATATAAGAAAATTTACAATTCAACATTCCGTTAACACATTTTTATTAAATAAATACATAAACAATAATTTTGTGTCACGTTTGAATCGCAATTATTATCTTTGTATTAAAAGACGTATAATGTATACTTTAATTAAGTTAGCGGTTTTGTAGATTTTTCATTCTACGTTGCAATTAACATTTATGTAAAATTTTGTCCATTTTAATAATCATGAATTATGATTTCAGTCGATATAAATCCGCGTAGGCGTATGCAAGTATCTTCACAACACTGGAATTTTCCGCGGAAATTTCAATTGTTTTCACTAAAACAATTATTCATTTGTGCGTTTATTTACGTTTGAGAGTGTATTGTGTTATGCGGCAATTTTTAATTTGATTTAAATGTGTAAATCTGTTAAGGTTGAGTGTAAAATTTTAATTAATATTTATTGTTGGTGCCCCAAATAAGTGCCGTGTGGAACTCCATAATATTTTACACCACGTTTTACAGAATTTTGATTTAATTTATTGCCTAGGGTTTGGGATTTATTTTTGTTTATTTTTTATATTAACGTTTTAAACAAATTTTCACTATTTTATGAATATATCGTTGATGATCTTTTTCGTTAAATTTAAAGTTTAATACACAACGATATTTAAATAATTAGATGTGACAATTGAATTTGTGGCTTCTTTTATACTGCTGGATACATAAGAAAGCGGTTTAATTTAATTAATTTTTATTACATATTAGGCGTTATCCTTCTACGCAATTTTCACTCAAGTTCCTTTTACAAATTTGATTATACAGTTAACTGATAAATTAACCTCAAAATGTTTCATAGCCAGTGATAATTTTGATAGTTTGTCGTTCCTTTTACAGAAAATTCAAGTGTAGTGAGCGGTAGATATTTATGTCATATCAGACCAGCTGATCTAAGTTTGTAGAAGGATAAGGCCTATTTTTAACTGCTTTTAAAATACGTCAATGCTTTGTTATTAACAATAACTTGAAAAATTGATCTCGGCCATAAAATGCAATTAAATTTATTTATTTAACAATTCGGGGTACACACAGATCAAAGATCCAAAACAGTACCCACAGTATAATATACATGTTCAGTGGGTTAATCAATAGAACTTAAAAAAAAAACAAATCATACATAAGAGTGCAAATACAATAGTTAGTCAATCATATTTCTTGCAAATATCTTAAATGTATATTTAGACATAGTGAGAAAATCGAAATCCACAATCAAAGAATTAAAAGTCTTTAACATCCTACAGATAGGAGAATTTTGTCCAGCATTAGTTCGTCTAAATGGAATAACAAATAACTCATTGTTCCTCAATGTTCTAAGTGGCTCGTTAAAAATAATGTTTTCTAAAATAGAATCTGACTGCAGTAAGCCTTTTAAAATCTTAAATATAAATAATAAATCAGAGAGTTGCCTTCTCTTTTGCAATGATATTATTGAATATCTTCGCATAATGGGATTGTAATTCACGGGAAAACTCAGTATGATGTCGGACTTATACGCCAGGTCGTCTGCATAAAGTTTAAATTGGGAATTTTTGAAGCATGTGTCACTGATATATATAATAAAAAAAATTGTAAACATTTTGATGCTGTGATTTTCGCCGTGGATTCCTGCAGTTGATTGTGTGTTTTTAGACCAGCCTAATCCAACAAAAGTAGTTTGCTCACAAAGAACCTCTAAGCAAATGGCCCGTTATTTTCGAAAACCGGATATATCGCCACCTTGCCTTTAGAGCAACTTAGACCCTTCAATTATGAATGGTACACAACGGTGGAAAATATTTTGTAAAACAATAAAGCCATTAATCGATGAGTATAACATTTTTATGTTTTGAGAAAATTAAGATAAACTGTTGCTGATTCTATTCTTTGCGTTTGGCACTAATATATTTATTACTAATCTCAAATAACAAGAAAAATACTAAAAACGTTACTAGATAATAAGAAAACGTAATTTTGTGGATATTCGTCCTTCCTCCAGATAAGCCTATTCGCCCTACTTTTGCCGTTGTGTTAAAACAAAAATTAAGCACGCGAATTTAGTTTTTTTATTATAACTTCCTTTTTGTCTTTCTGTTATGATTGTCCTTTTGTCAAAATGTGTTCAGAACAAATTTGGCGCGTTCGTCCTTTTGGCAAAAATACCGACGATTTGGTGAAGATCAAAATTAGACAATTAGTTTTACCACTTCACCAAAACAATTATTTAAAACTACGTTTGAGCTGTTAGCAAAAAGTGTTTGGTGTTAATTAATTTTAATCAGGCCATTTTCGATCAAAAATATTTATTATTATTATTATTAGTCGTAAAACAGTAAACGGTAAAACCGATGAAACTGTTGCTCAGTTCCTAATTTGAGCTTTTTGAAATATTGATGTCATCCTCACTCATCTTCTATAGCGAGTAGTGGACCAACTGATCGCCATGGTCCTCCATGAAATTGTCCAGCCTGTTCTTAAAGCTGTCAACCGTTTGCGCCATTATCACCTCTTCAGGTAGGAAGTCTAGCACATCTCTCCTTGTCAAGTTTCTTACGATTGCCACGCAGATTAGGATTTCTAGCAGGATGAAATACATCGAGATTCACCGAGTAGTAGCCACTAAGTATCTTGTATGTTTGAATTAGATCGCCTCGTTGTCGTCGATCATAAAGACATGTCAAATTTAAAAGCCTCAATCGCTTCTCATATGGTATATGGCTAAGTGCATGAGGTAGCTTAGTGAATCTCCTCTGAACCCTTTCCAATGCCTCTATGTCCTTAATGAAGTAGGGGGACCAAACGCTGTTGGCATATTCCAATAGTGGTCTGACATACGATTTACACAATTCCAATATTAGAGAGTTTGATCTCGATTTGAAAGCTCTCTGTATCAGATACCACAGTCATGCATATTAGCTTTCTTCACTGTGGCGGAAATATGGGCCTCCCAGTTCAAATCCGCTGTTACTATGACACCAAGATCCTTCTGCTGATTTACAGATTTGACGGCATTTCCGTGGATGAAATATGGAGTCCTGGGATTATTAGCTCCGATGTGTAGTACCTGACACATCTCCAAATTCAAGTTCGCCAACCAAACCGCCGACCAGGACACTGCCCCATCAATGTCGATCTGGAATTCATTATCGTCTCGTAGTGGGTTACAAAACAATTTGGTGTCATCAGCAAAGAAACTCATGTTTGACGTGATGGTACTTGTTGAGTCTGATATATATGCCAGAAAAAGCAATGGCCCCAGTACAGACCCCTGCGGGACACCACTCAAGACCGGCAATTTAGCGGATAATGCACCATTCGCTCTAACTTGAAAAATTATTTTTGTAAGAAACATCTCAATCCACCTCAGGAGTGCCCCCCGCACGCCGTAATGCTCCAATTTCAGCAACAAACGAGCAAATGGCACTCTGTCGAACGCTTTCTCAAAATTCAGATACAACACATCCGTAGGCTGACCAACATCATTATGGCTGGTCCACACATTGAGGTATTCCAGAAGATTCGACTCCACCGACCTCTTGGGCACAAACCCATGTTGTTCATTGAGAATAATATTTGATTCAACCAGAAATGAAGTCATATTTCTGGTAATGACTTTCTCCATGCATTTACAAAGTGCGCAGGTCAAACTAATAGGTCGAGAATTTTCTGCAGCGAACTTGTCACCATTCCTCCGGTAGAGTGATAATGTTGATGCATTTTTGCATTGACGTGGCCAATGGTCGTAATAATGATTCAATGCATCTCTGAAGAAACATCGGAGGAATTTCGTCCGCGCCGGGACTTGAGTCTTGCATTTGTGTTTACTTTATCTCAAGATTTTTAGAATTATTAAAAATTAATACTTTTCGCACAAGATCGACGTCATAAGTTCCTGTAACTTCTAATTGGTTCTAGGACATATATTTACAGTTCCACACTGATTTTATACAAAAAAATTAAATATTTCGTGTATCTCTGCAGCTGTGTCTTTATTTTAACTACATAGTTGTAATCTCATAGTGATTCATACAATTATGGCAAAATTCAATTTTCTTCATAATCATTTATAATTTAACTACTGGTGATGACCTAATCAAATCGATTTTTCAATTAAAGCATTTCATAATTGTCTTTGATCTTTAATCCTATTTATTAATAACTTGTACTTATTTTTGGATATGCTTCGTAATAATTCGTAATAAAGCCAGAAGCAAAATGAACTGTTCAATGTTCTGAGTCGGCTACGAAAATATATTAATTTCTATATAGTTTTTTGGTTAGATTTTAATTAACCACACTGTGTATAATTTGTATTAAAATATTAAGATAAACCAAATCCCAAATAATTAAGTACTTAACTCATCTTATGTAGTGAAATAAGTTGTGGTTTGAATGTAAAGTGTCTTGTTACACATATTTTAGAGAGTAAATTCAAGTGTATGTGAGTCACTCTTAAAATTATATGATTTTTAAATTTTATGTAGTGTATAAAAATGTATTATAATAAACATTTACATCCGCCGATTGCAAAAAAGTTGGGAACTGAGGGACATAGACGTGTTGTGACTTATGTGGATAAAAGTGATTGTGAGATTCATGGCACGAAAAGGTATTTAATTGCAAAAATGTATTTCAAATAACATAAAACTAAGAAAACTTCAATGTCAACTCCACGAAATTAACATTATTAAAAATTTTGTGGATTTGACTATGAAGTTTTGTGTGTTTTATTTTATTCGAAACTAACACATTGAATATGGATAATACTCGTATATTTCAAAAATATATTTGCTATGCACTCTAAGAGCGATTTAGTACATACGAAGGAGAATTAAAGTTAATCAGGCATTTTGTTGTACAAAATGATTTGCTGTAATATACAGGTTTCGGAATATTTTAAGTTACAGCCCTTTGAAGTTGGGAGACGAATTATTTCTCTCCACTATCTAAGAATTTAGATCAATGAAAGTTACCAGTTAATTGATATCAATAAAAGTGTAGTTCTTGACTGTTTTTTGTTTTAACACTGTAATGTTAATATGATTATTTTGCATCTGAACTTTTTCATGGTTCTACATTTTCTTATTTTAAAATTGATTTAAAAAGAACCATTCAATCTTAGGATTTGGTAAACTGAAAACAATTAAGTAAATAAAATGGCAAACTATACGAATGTCGATCTAATGCCCCCGAAACTAGGAAAACATAGTTTCTACCAAACTAGTCAATTTAAATGTATCTAAAAGGATTAATAAACTTTACAAGTTTGACCAACAATTAATGGCATTTTTACAACCAGCTTTAAAGTGAAGAAAATTAAAACAAAAACAGCAAAAAAAAAACACGTTTTACCGCATGTCTACATTGTATTCTTTTTTATTTATTTACAGTAAACAAGGACCAAGTAGTAAACCTCAACTAAATGGAAACACCATGACTATTACAAGAAATTCATCATCTCCAAAGCCTCCCAATGGAACCATGTTTAGGTAATAATTATGCATATTAAACTAATACTTCACCTGGTTTTAATACAAACACTGAAAGCTCATTTGAAATTATTTCACTTTTTATTCACGAATGAAAACTGATCATTATGGCTAAATTATTAAATTTTATAGTACATAGTACGTAGATACATTTTAAAAATATTATCAATTATGCACTGTGT
Organism: Apoderus coryli; assembly: GCA_911728435.2. Taxonomy (NCBI): domain Eukaryota; kingdom Metazoa; phylum Arthropoda; class Insecta; order Coleoptera; family Attelabidae; genus Apoderus; species Apoderus coryli. The sequence goes on from OU452204.1 coordinate 13,992,971, forward strand.
GACGAATACACGAAATTTCGAGCTCAAAACAATTTCGACTTTGATACGATAGTAAAATTATTTCTACACTTTTCAATCAACTACAATTTTTGTATTTATGACATTAAAACTTAAAAACAAACTACATTTGATCACTTTACAAAAATAATTTGAGCTAACGATGTTTTTGTATTTGGATAGGCAACGACGTATTGTATAACTGAGCACTTCGGGAAATAGTCAAAAACGGCCTATTGCCTCCATTCACTTGGACCTAAAGAGATCTTTTGTGAATGACTCTAATCTAGAGTTCCCGCCATGCAATCGCAGGGTTCAGTTGTATTTGTTGCTTCCTCTCAAAAAGACATTTATCGTCATTACTAAGGCCCATCTTTTTGTGGTGGAACCTCACAGGGTATTACCCTGTGAAAAAGCCTGTAATGCAACTGAAATCGTTTCTATCCATTTCGATAAGTTTTTTGGCTTTTGAATCCGAGGCTCTCAGGGCTGGAATATTCCTCCAGTAGGGCTTTCATTGTTCCTTTTCCCATTTATGCAATTCCTCGAATCTTTGCCCTTTGTAATGCCAAAGATGGGTGACGGACCGCAGAACGATATGATGGTCACCTGTTTCGTGTCCCACTATGCCTTCGTGTCTCGGCACTCAAGTATTGTTCTGTTGAGCTGCCAGTTGCTTCAAGGACTGTTTGGACTCCCATGCTAGCTTTGACTTCAGTGCGTTTAATGCAGCTGGGGCTTTTCTCTTTCTTGTTGTGTCCCTCAGCCTCGCACCAGTTTCTAATTTTATTTGCATGCAGCTTAATATGACCATTGTGTGTGTTCCCATTACTATGAAAACAATGTCATCGGCGTAGCTTTATACATTGAAATCCGCATTATCCATTTTTGAAATGAGGTGATTCAGGACTAGTTACCACAGAAGCTAAAGTAAGTAGGTCAGATCCGATTTTATGCAACTGGTACTTCGTGAATAGATCGTGATATGTGCAATTATTTCGTCCACGCCACGGTTCGAATTTGCCTGCAACATATACGTATAAGGTAAATTGCCGGATACGCTTAAAGCTCAATGTATAAGCACAACATGACAGCTTTTAGGATATTATAGCGAATCGTTTTTTATCTTTCAATATCTTTTTGCACATCTATATTAGTTTTGAAAATGCTGCTTGAGGCCATTTTTCTGGTAGTTTCCGTGTCTGTTTAGTGGTTTGTCCAACAAGGGAATAACGTATTTTCTATCATTTTATTTTAGGGGTCCTCCACAACAAATACAGCATGAACAAATAGGTCCTCCACAAGATAGTATTTATGACAAGGTAAGTGATAGATTTACTAGATGGAAGGTGGCTTATGAAAATGCCTTTATGTCAAACATATTCCACGTGTTTATATTTTAAAATTATCTTCGGTTTCTGAGCGAGTTTTCGATGTATGTATTTTTTATTACCCGTAGAGGATTTCTTGTTAAAAATTGATGTGGAATAATATTTTCAGTTAATGACTAACGATTATTTGGTAGTTAACTCTGTCATGATAACAAATAATTACGATATAATTCTTTTGTTAAAATCATTTAAACACTACCTACTTAATCTCAGGTTATTAATTTATTATTCAACAGCGCATTTAATTTATTATTTCATTATTAATTACGCCTTCTCTATATTAATGTGTTCGATCAAAGCTAGTATTTACCGCAAAACAATTACACGTGATGTTTGTTGCCTACCTACACAGTATTTACATTATAATAATCAGGATCTTTTGTTGATAAACAAAAGAGTGGTGTGCGATTTAATTTTGATACAATAGAAAAAGGAATATTGAAATTTGGTTTAATGGATTGACATTATTATAAAGAAAAACAAATTTTTGATTTTCTTAGCTATTTTAAATTTCAAACTCTTCAAAATGCATTTGGAGTTTTATTTATTTTCTAATATATTAATTAGAAAATGTAAGGATCTATGTTTCCTATTACACTGGCAAGATGGCTCAGAAATATTTCTGCCAAGTTTAAATTAATTAATTAAATTAAATTACATCGAAGAAGTGAACATTAACAAATCTAGTAATCTTTCCACAACAGAATAATGAAGTAGAGGATGGTAGTGGTCAAATGGATGTTGTGTGCACTAATTTCGAAAAAACGTTTTATAGGGTTGAATAGGTATTAAGAACATTGGATTCCTTGGGTATATCTAATAGCTTGGGTTTTTTGTGTACATCGTCTTGGAGACAGGCGACAATAATGTTGAGCATAAGTGCCCCAGGGATGAAATTTGGGGCCGATATTCTCAAGAATCTAACATATGTACTGACTTAAGATTGTTCGCTTTTGCGAATGTTTTTAAAATCTTTGAGGAAATAAAATTGTGCGCGGATTGTTATCTCCTTCAGGAAGCACAAGTTGAGAAAGTTCAATAACTGTTTTATTTAAGGGACTGGGAGATTACGCTTTCAGTATATTATACGAGGGGACGGTCTTGACTCCGTAGAATGGTGGGGATGAAAGTTAGTGGTGGAAATATTTTTAGTCGTGCCATGTTCTATGACTCATCATTAGTATAAATACAAAGTTTTATCATTAATTTATTAATTATAGTCGATCAAGCAACTTGATAGGGAAGAAAGAAAGGTATGGGGAAAATCGGATACTGCGCTGTTATAAAGTTCCTGACTAACCAAGCAAAGTCTGTTCAAACAATTCCACTGTTAGCTTGGCCTTTCTCCAAGTTTGATTCCCAAACTGGTTTTAAACCATTACACTTCTGTAATTAAAGTATTAATTTAAAATTGATTTACACATAAAACATGGAGATTTTTAAACTTACCCAACAGCATAAAGACAACTGCCTTACCGAACAAATGATTTTGACAGCTTGCCTTTTTGAATTTCGTTCAGTTTAAAAATATAACCTACAATAATAAATAAAGAATTTTAAATTTCTTAACTTTTGACAGTCGGTTATTGAGTATCAATTGTGTATCTTCTTCTGTATCATAGATTCATGACACATACTCATATATCTCACTTTAACTCGCCCTTTTGTCCAACTTTGATGCCAACTGAAGTCATCAACCATATACACACACAGATCTGTATAGATTTACTACTTAGTCCACCAACACAAATTGTTAACAAGTTAACCAGTTATTAAATGACAGGTGACGTACTCAATAAGTTAGACATGCTTTTGTAAATTATAATTTTATCAGAAAATCTGCATTAATCTTAATGATTTATAAAAAGAAAATACCACAGGCCATACAATGTTTTTTTGTTGAAAATTATTGTTAATTTTTATGTAATGCTCGAGTTCTATATTTAGTTTTCGTTTCTTCTTTCCACTAAGGTAAGTCGAACTTTTACAGTTATTATGTAATCTATTCATATGTATAATTTCCTTGTGTTATGTAATTCATATCCAAACTGATGATTACCTTAGCTAGGGTCGAAACATGTATGTTATTTTGTTTGAAGAAGAGATAAGTATTAAAACAATTTGGTGGATGTGACAGCGTTTTATTATCCAATATGTTATGGAAGAGATGTCATCGGTAACCATTGGTTTTCAAGATTCTCTGTAAATCGATGACATGGACTTTTCAAATATGGTAGGGAATCACTCGAAGACGACCCACGGCTTAATGCAGTGACAATTCCGAGAAAATTATACTAAGCTGAAGAAGAAACAAGTCACAGAACTGATTGAATTGGATCGGTTCCCATCCAACCATTTTGTTGTGAAGATAAGGATGGTTTGCTGGTCAGGATGTTTTCTGACGACGAAACGTGGGTTCATATTGATGAACCTGAATCCAAGCAGGACTCCATGCAATGGCATAAAAAGGGCACCCCACGACCCAGAATTTTTAAGATAACTCAATCAGCCGCATGGCCAGCATCTTTTGGGATAAAGGAAATTAACGATCCCGCACGATATTTGCAGATCTAAACAGTATCTTCTGTTTGGCTATAGCGTTTCAGTTTATATCACTTTGTTGTGTAGATTAGTTTTGATACTTTGTAGTATAACTTCTTGCTTTATCTTTTCAATTTTTATGTTGGTTTTCTCTTTAATACCATCTACTTATTGATCTTTATACATTACTGTTACGTTTATATATTTTCATTACATGCATTTTCTGATAAGTGCAATAAATAAATCAAATAAGGTAATAAACGAAGGCTGTAAGCAGGCTAGTTTCTACAGCAATCAAAATAAAATGATTTACGCCATAAAATGATGGTTATTAAGTATTTTATGGTCACACCCCGTATTGTATTCGAAATATGCACTCTGTGTTATTAATTAAATAAACATTTTTGTCATCAACAACAATAATAATCATTTCTCGTAACTCTCATCTGAAGAATAGGGTCAATGAAAAAGACAACATCATAATAATATAAAAATAAATATCTAAATTTGGTCGGGGGCTATATAATTTGTTAAAGTTGAATCAGTTTATTATACGATGTAAACAAGTCATAAATTTTAGAAGCAGCAACCTTCTCATGTAAGAATATTGTATAGAATCATTAGTATATTACCCAATTATTATTGAGCATATAAAATACGTTGCAAGTTGCAAATCCTGTAATCAAGATTTGGTACGTCCAGTTTAGGTTTGACGGTAATTGCCGACACTAGTTTCCAAATATTTTTTTTATTTGATATGAAACGACCTATTTTATCTGTTTATGATTTAGTATTGTTTAGCTACAATACTATACGTATCGCACTAGTAGGGACCCTCTGTTTCAGTATGTACAAGTAAAAACTACAAATTGAAAGTTGTCTGGTCTTAGTTCAGCTCCAGGTTTGTTGAATAGAATCAATTTGATAACTTTGCCGTAGCGACAGTTTTAGCCATTTAAAATTCAACTGTCCACATTCAATGATTTCCTATATTTTTGTATAGAGACAATTCTTAATTTAGTCCTTCAATAGTAATAATTTCTAGTCATCATTTTTATCTCATTTGTCAACCAAAAGCGAATATGGTGATGTCTACATCAAAGTCATATCCAAGAATATCATGAATTTACATGACTGTTTTTACCCATATATAATTCGATAGATAAACAAAGGAAAATAGAGTTATCTCGATAAAAATTAGCCGAACCGTTGTTTATCAATGTACAGAACAGAAGAGTTGCAAAAACTGGCAGAATGCCGTTTTATGAAACTATTAAGTAGTTAATACGACATTGCGACATCATCATATAAATAGGAAATACCGTATGGTCTGTAGTTGTTGATTTAATTGCAAAGAAGTTTTGTAAAGCACTGCTGTACCAAACCAACATAAAATAAAAGTCGGTTCTTGGTTTTATGTATCTTGCGTTTAGTTATGTATTATTTCTTTAATTTAAAAGTCGGATCGTTTCCCATAGTTGCCTTCTGTTAAATGAAAATTGTCAGATTCCAGAGAGCTTTTTCTAATAATAGTTGCCAAATATAAAACATTCAGTAGGAATACTATAGTCAACCGGTTACACATTTATAACTTTTTACATCATTACAAAGTGTGTTTGACAGCTTAAATAATCCGACAACGAATCGGGGGATCATTCTGTCAAACACGATTTGCAATTAGACAAGAAGTTTAAGAAGTATTACTCGTATTATTTTAAAGTACGAATGGTATATGACATGAGGGTCACTATTTATATTTTAAGCTTATTATTCAAAACTGATGGTTTTGCATATCCAACATATTTTAGGGTGATTGGAAAGTATGTGTCTTTTATCTCTAAAAGATGATAGTATATGGTTTAATGAAAGTTAAAGCAGCAAAAATGATATGACAACATCGTAACCCATGCACACAAACAATTTGCTAACCCCAAATCAAAATAGATAAATTGGCGGTAATTTTTTCTGAAAGGAGCATTTTAATTAAAATAGCGCTCACATATACACACTTGAAAATAAAAAAGTAATTAGGCGCACTAATAAGTTGGTGTGCAAAATTCAATATCATCAAAATCTTCAAAGAGTGAGGCTTATTGAACCATGAAATCCGATAAGGTTTCTCATATTCGATAAATTAATTTGAATATAATTAATATATCGACATCATCTATATTTATAATTAATATTTATTAAAAAAACTCGCTACGACAAATATACTTTATAATTAACAAGTTGTTTCGACAGTTAAATTGACCGGTTGTTTACCGGCACATGGATAAAGGCTTCGACTTTTATTTGTCTGTTAGTTAATAAACAGTTAAAATATTTAATAATAAAACGGCCCTTATATTGACCTATTAGATATTCACTATATTCACTAACAGTATTTTAATGAGATTCATTATGATGTAGTTGTAAATGTAGAAACTAAATATCTTCTTCTTCTTCGAGTGCCATGCAAATTCTGGCGTAGGCGTCCGTCATATGCTTTTGTCAATTGCAGCATTTTGGAACTACTCATCCCTGTCCATTGTCTAATATTCGGCAACCACGAAAGCTTCCTTCTATTCCTATTCCTCCTCTCATAATATGTCCTAAGTATGATACGTTTTACTACTTCGAAAAGCTGACGATCTTCTATTTGTGCTCTTGGAAGAACTTCTTTATTTCTTATGTGGTCTACCCACGATATTCTCAGCATTCTTCTCAGACACCACATCTCGAATGCTTGAAATTTACTTATGGAACTTGCTTTCAATGTCCAGGCCTCTACACCGTATAAATGAACTGACCAAACGTAACATCTTAGTTTGAAGTTTAGATTTTCATTTGTGAGGAATTGTTTGAGTTTAAGGAAGGTTGCTCTTGATTGTTCTATCCTACATCTATAATATCTTGTTCTGGGTCCCAATTTTGGTTCAACATACTTAAATTGCGTCACTTGCTCAATATTCTTCTCATTTACCTGAATTATGATTTGTGGAATATCTGTCTTACTCATGACCATAAGCTTCGTTTTTTTATATTAATTTTCAGGTCTAATCTTGTGCTTGTTTCATTTACGTGAATGAATAATTCATGAAGGTCGTTTGCAGTGTCGTAATTACGTACCTGAACATTAAATGAGATTTTTTCAAAATTGCAGAAAAATCAGTAGTGATGCAGAATAGCGCATAAGCTTATCCTGAAATTCTCTCGATCACATTCACGTGTCTTTGATAATAAGGCGACCAAATCACGGTAGGGTTTTCCAGCGAAGAACGGACCAGACAACACGTCTACAGCGAAAGACAGAGCGATCTCTACAGTTTCCAAGTACAAATCCTAATGTTTTTTGTGTATTCTGCGATGTTCCATGAAAATTGTGGTAATTAAAGCTAACATCCTCTGAAAAATAGACTCCATAGTTGCATATACATATGTATTATCAAATATAATACAATGTAATTAATATTTTACAATGGTTTCTGGTTATTATTATTATAAGGCGAGATGATTACCTGGCTGGTACGGAAAGGAGTTGAAATTAAAAATAAAATAGTTTTATTGCGCTACTAATAATGAACAATTATATAAATCATTTAGTATTTTCATAAACACGATATATTTCAATTATTATTGAAGTTTTTTACCCTAATTGTGCATAGGTTTTTTTATTTCCTTTTTGTTTACCTGGGCCCATAGCCTGTTATATTTCAAAATATAAGTCATTGAACTGGTATCAAAGGTTTCAGACAATCACCATGGTCTGAATAAGAAAGAAATGTGTATTTTAGATGTTTCCTGCAATTACTATAATCAATTTGTCGGTTCGTGTACATACTATGACTAATATTTGCACGGAAACTGCTGTTTTTGTCATTTACCTTGAGATAAATCACTTTTATTATTAAAACTATATCTGTAGGACATAATTTGATACTATATATCTTATTAAACAGCATGTATATATGTATTTGCACGTATATGGAATTATATTTATTACTAATAAGAATTTATGAATGTATAAAATAAACAACACGCACAATCGGAATATTTCATGATATTTTTCTGAAAATATAATTATAATTCCTTGAATTTTCCAGCACTTTCTTCAAACAAAATTATAATAAACATATTTTTGACAAATTTATGTTTACTATAGAAAGTTTTACAGAACGCAACGTTAATAAGGATTTGTTTCAATTATTATAAATTATCTATTATTATAATTCCGATTATTAATAAAGCAGTAAAAAAGTGTTTGATTCAAATAATTAGAAAACGATAGTTAAGATTGTGTTAATATGAGGAAATCAAATAATTAGGAGCGGAAGTATAAATTTATTGTTATTGAATAGTTAATAGTTAAAGAGAGAACAGCATTATTTAAAACGTGATGCTAAAGTATTATTATTATTTTATTCGTCATTTATATTTTCATACCTTTAATTATTTGGTATCAAGATCAGACAATCACAATTTAATTTAAAATAAACCAACGAGGAATTGCATATTTTGTAAAACAAAAGTTTCTTATATTATTAACGCAGTAATTATTTCTTCCACTGATGAATCAATTTTGATACCCATTACTTGTTTTATATTTAGTTAAATATGCAGACGACATTTGTAATCTGCTGTATCTTTAATCGTATTTAAATTTCTCTTATTTTGTAACCTTATTGTAATTAGCGGGTGTTATATACATTCAGAAGAATACTAATGTTATAGCTCCATCCGAATGAACTCCAATATGCTATTCAATTTGTTACGGGTTCGATTCAATGTTTTACGAGCGGTTTCAAATAAAGAAGAACAAACAAAGAATATCAACTTGAATAATAACAGAATCAAATTATTATATGAACAAACAAACAACTAAAATAAGCTTTATTAATCTGTATTGAAGTAATGCAAAATTTACTTACCATTATAGTCTTGTATCACTATCGGTCACCGACTTTAATTAAAAAGAAATATTTAATTGGTTGACCCTTTTGTCAATAAATTATAGAAAACTTTATTAGAAATGAAACACATAATTTTCGGGCTAAAAACAACTAATTTAATAATTAAAACTAATTAAAGAAATTTAATAACAATAAAGAAATAAATTTAAACTTTATATAATAAAAACTGATTAAACAAAAAGGCCTTCAATTAAAAAATATCAAAACTTACGGAACTTTATACAATTTAGAAAACACTTCTTTACTCGATCAAGGCTAGGACGATTCTGCATCGAAAAAGACCGATTGTCTTTCCTAAACACTTAACATACATGAGAAGTAGGTACCTAGATGGAAAATAGCCGACCAGAAAAAAGGCCCATTTACGATATAGTTTATATATATATAATTTTTTATTCGCCCGTTATATCTATTATTTTGATATGGGAAACCGTGACGCGTTCTAAGTAGCTTGAGTATATAATCAAAAATGTTCGACATTTAATTTGCATGAAGATCTATCGATGGTTTTGAGTGTTTAGATCACACTGTAACCACAACATCTGGTTCTCTTCTCAATACATACTTTTATCTTTGGGCTCACCCATAAACATCAACTGTATATTCTCGATTAGGAAATAAAAAGGTTGTTCTCCCAGATACGTCACTATTCCTTCAGGCAAAGATAATACTTGCATTACCTGCAGATGTTGTGAAACCCATATCAATAGACGATAAGATAAATAGAAAACATTCCCTTACATTTTATGACCGAGTTTAGAATATTTGTACACAATCTACCCAAATAATATTCCCAAACTAATATAAACCATAAAACTCAGACATAACCACAGGGCCGGACAACAGTAAATTCCATTGCCCGTTCGTTTTATTACAATTTTATCACATTTAAGAATCCTTGTATTTGCATAGCTGACGTGATGCCCGTGTCAACGGTAAAAATAGTGATATACTATCGAATTACAATATTCTCACCATAAATTCAAAAAATTGTAATAATAATAATTATAATTGAAACATAGGTATCCCTAGAATACAATATAATAACCAGAAAATTACATATTACAGAAAAGGTAACGTTGAAGTTTATTACAATATACAAAAAAGAATCTACAAATCGAAACACAAAACAAGAGAAAGGCAGAAAATCTAGGTACATAAAATTCAATCCAATTACAAAAAGGATAATTTTATTCTTTTTCTAAAATTCAGCAGGTTATAGTTTTTTAAGACATGAAGAAGACTATTATAAATTTTACATGTATCTCTTATTCAATTTCATTCTACCAGTTTTAATAATTTTGTGGTCTAATTTTCTAATTCCAAAAGCAAATATAAACTGGTGGAAGTAAAATAATATTTTTTACGTGAAAAGATGTCTCTAAATTACCTATCCAAACTTGCCAATTTCCATTTAAATATCTAAAGTAGTTAAATATATTTTAAATTTTGAATTTTTTATAAACATTTTAACCCTGTATCTTTGTAAGGAGGCATTTTTAATATAATTTATAATACAAACTGATATTATTTTGTGGTTCTCTGTATATTGTTACAATATCGTTATTGTATTATTCCAAAGAAAGTTGAATTATTCACTCTAACAATAATGAAAAAGAAACCAGATTGTGTATTATAAACAATAATTATTAGAATCATAACATAAAAAATATTTTAAACTACATATTTCTTGTACAAGTAAATTATAAGTGTGCCAGGAAGTTACTCTCTTAACACTACATATACATCGCTCGGAGGTGTTTCCTGCTGTTTAAAGTTGTTTATTTTTTCATTCGCCTTTGATATTCTCTACTTGATATTCAAATTATTATCAGAGTTAGCAATTTCTTTATTTGAATTTATTTTTTTTTGTGCGATCCATATATTATTAGAAAATTAATCAATCGTCGTTTCCTTTTTGCATTTCTCCGATGTCAATCATTAGAATTTTGTGTATACTGTACTTTGTATAACTTTGAGTTGGATATGTTGTGACAAACAAGTGTTCTAATATTGTCTTTAACAATTTTCTAATGACGATTTGTGAACAACTCATTAACTTTATCTTCCAATATAATTCACAACATATCAACATTAAATTGCAAATCTATAGAATTAAATTTGGTTTGAGTGAAGTGATTTTTCTGTTTTAGGCAAATATTTTCGAAACTTTAAGCTGCAGCCAAACAGGAACTGAAGATTCCAGGTCATTGATTAATTGGGACATTGGCCTATCAATTATTTTTAATTTCCTTCAGCAGATCTCCTGGTGTATTTTTGGAAAAGGTATTGAAAGTTTCTCTAACAATTCGCGGGTCAAAAACATACATACCATCATCAAGGTTTATAGTGAATGTTGAATTTGAGTCAATTTGCTTTTTATTACTCAACTGTGGATAGTCCAAGTCGTTCTGGTAGTACATCCTTTTTTGTTTCTTACAAGAATTCATGCTTTTATAATCTTCTCGTGGTACACTTACAACTCAACAGTATCGCACATGATTTGTTGTACATCCAATCGTTTTATTTTCCTTGATATATCTTTTATACTGAAAAATTTCGAAAAATAAAATAAAGAAAGTAGAGACTGAAATATTTCATTGGTTCCAATTAAAACGAATTGCCAAAATGACAGATTATTTACAATAGTAAAGTCGAACAATATTTACCCCCTCAAATGTCAATTTTACCTACTCAAGGCACACTGCCAACAAACAATTCGATAAAAGGCAAAGTTGCAGTCATTGTGGCAGTAAACCAAATCTAAACATTTCATTTCCGCTCAAGAATAAAATAGAATATTACACTCGACGGTAATAGTTATTTACCTAACCTACCTAAGTGCGGATAGTAGTACTTTTCCGCACGCGACGATAGTTGACCGAACGACGCGCAGCGTAGTTCCGTCATTCGTCAAGTGTGGGAAAGATAATTTCCGCATTTGTTAGATACACATTTCGCAAAACGAAGAAAAAACAGGCAAAACTGTAGAACTAAATCGCAGATACGTTGTTATTACCAAAGAAAAGGAATCATAAGTATTGGTATAAAACTAGCTTAGCTTTGTAGTTGTTTTGAATTTGAAACATCGTGTGGAAAAGTAACTTTTGTGCACTCAGTGCGGTAAAGTTACTTTTTCTACTCCTGTTTTGTTAAGCAGTCTATCGCAAAACTGTTAACGTGACATATACATTCAATCGTACATAAGTGTTACGTAATAAATCACCAAAGTGTTACGTAATGAATATTACATAACATTGTGGGGATTTTCATTATGGAATTATGTCAGACACAAATGTCAAATAAATTAAAATATTTAAATGTCATAATTACCTTTTCTTCTGTGTTAAGTATTTCTGCTTAAATTTTAATTCTGAAACGGATTCTGATTCTGCGAAGTCGTAGAAAATAGTATATTACATAACATGTGCTAATGATATTTTACATGCGAGTGCGGCAATAGTCTCGAGCATGGAAAATTATTTACAGCTCGAGTTATGTACTATACTTTTTCTACGACTTTGCAGAATCAGAGCTGTAAATAATTTTCCATGCTCGAGACTATTGCCTCACTCGCCGCTTCGCTGCTCGTGGGCATACTAGTCACTCGCATGTAAAATATCATTTACAGCACATGTTATGTAATATACTATTTCCGCACGAAACTGACAATTCAGGTAAAAACTATTGACAAATCTGTCAAATCTGTCAAATATGCCTTTTATCATAATAATATCAGTTATTGATGTGTCTTATGAGAAAAATAATAAAACTTTCGATTTTTTGTTCATTTAACATTGTTTGGCGGATAAACAGAAGTACTTCTTCTTGTAACGTGAATAAACAGTTATTAATATTTGCAACAAACAAATCTAGCATTAACTGACTTTATATTAGTTATAGCAATATCAAAAACAGTTCGGAAAAGTAACTTTACAGCACTGAGTGCGGAAAATTGCAACTTTCCGCACTAAGAAAATGCGGAAAAAAAGTGCACTTTACGGCACGCTCGCGCTTGTAGGAAAAAGCTTTACCGCTCGTGGAATTAATCATCAACATTTTCCAGAAAATAAATAAGTAAATATCTAGGAAAATATTTTTATTGTTTAACTTCACCTTCAAATTATCATTCATATCATTTTGTAGACGAATATATAGAGAAATATAATAAACTTTTTTTCCAGATTTCTCGATAATTTAGTGCAATTATAATCTTCGGTGACCGTGGAATTCTGACATACAATGCACCAATTATTATTATTTATACAATACTGATTTTGAATGGGCTGAAAAAGCAGAGGAATGTGCTGCAAGCTATAAGTTGTCGTTCTACAACAATAATGTACAACAACTTATTGGTGTTTACCTTCTTCGCAGAAAACGTTCCCAACAACGTGTGTGATGGCGGTGGCGGCGTGCGTAACAAAACCGTCCTCGCATTGATTATTAATGATTCGTCTTTGGCCGTGTGAGGAAGGAACGTGATTTATAATATTATTATAAACATTTATCGGTACAATCGTTTTAATATTATTTGTGTTTACATTCCGGCGCTTTGATTTTATTTATGTAATAGTCATTAAAGTGATCGGTAGTTTATAGTTTGTTAATATTTCAAGTGATTTGTGAATAATTTGCAATAGAGAAAGGTTGGATTTGTTTACGTTCTATTGTTGGATGTCATTTGATATACCTATAATTAATGTAAGGTTTGGTTTAAGACATTTCTGGTACAATTTTAATTATCTAAACGGCCTTTGTATATATAGTTGATAAATCTTGGAAAGTAATGAATAATATTGATTCTTGTACATAAACTTTTTAAAAGGTTTGGTCTTATGTGGTGTTTTTCTCATAATAACTATTTCAGCAAAAGACTCAGGATATTATGTATAAGATGATGACTATACGAGATCAGAATATTGTTGAAATTATATCATTATTATTTTTTTTCTTGATTGGTATTTGTTTAGTGTTGCATGTTTTTCTTGTTGTTTGGGTTTCGTTTGCTATAGTTTCTTAATTTCGACGTACCTACATAATAATAATATGCATAATTTAGTTACTTCTTTTGGGATTTCCCGTAGGAAATGATATTTGTATTACAATTATTAAATTAAATGATTTTTTAAATTCAATAAATTTATTGGGGATTAAGAGAGACAAAGTTTAGAGAATATAGAATATTGGAGACATATATTTGTGGGAGTCTCCACTAATATCTATCAATTATCAGAATTTTTGTTAAGGTTTTGAAAATTAAATATAAAATTTAATGAAGTATATTTTGAGTTCGGAATAATAATTAGTTCAAAAGTTGAGTCAAAAATTAAACAAACTGTCAAGTTTGCAAACATTTTTGTGAATAGGCATCTCTAGGTAGTAATCTGTAGGTATCTATACAGGGTGAGTCAGGTTTTTGTAGCAGGACTTTAACAACTTGTAAAATATAATTTTTTAAGATGAAAATTTTATACAAACATATCCGTGGATGTTTTCGATTTTTGTCAGTTTTCTCCAACAGTTTTAGGACTAATGGTTACAATTTAGTACACTTCTGATCTGGTGTTTTTCACATTTTTTGGGTTTGTACTGAATTTGAGCCTCTCGAACTTTTTTGTCAGACGCCTCTTCTTTCTAGTAAATAATAATTTACAAGATCTGTTTAATTTAGAAACTTTTTGGTCTCTCATATGTTTTTCAAGAACTGTATGTACTGATTTGGAGAAAAATTAAATTTATTTGTCATAGAGCGGTATGGTTTAAAAAGAGAAGATTAAATAATTAATTGTAAATTAATAAAATAAGTAAATAATAATAATAAGCTTTATTGCTCAACAGAATCTATCCATTTACATTAAATAGGAAATAAATTCGACAAATACTAACTACATTACAATTTTACAAATTACAATACAATTTAGCTTCATCTAAAATTCCCCTCAATGGGGTGAAATCTACATCACACGATTCACACATCACATTATAACAATTTAACATAAAATATATAGGAGACTTTAACATAAGATTCGTTCGAGCCCTCGGGCAGTAAAAAGTGCTACAATGCCTACCGGACACACGCGCTATACAAAAATTAATTTGGGACAACAACTCTGTGCAATCTATTTTATTGTTCAGCAGTCCGTACAGGAAGGTAAGAGCCACAGTCGCCCTACGATATTCTAGGGACTCAATCTGGAACCTACTTGTCAGATCGGTATACTCAATTCCTCTAGCAGGGTATACGTTATCACATTTATAAGCTAGGTATTTAACAAATCTTCTCTGTACACGCTCTACAGACGACTTATGACTGACATAATAAGGATTCCAAACCACAATACTCCAACTTGGAACGCACAAACGAAAAGAATAGAGCCTTCACGCATCCAATATCTGTGAAACCTGCACAATTCCTGACTATAAAACCATGGGACTTCATGGCATCCGCAACTTTACTCGCTATATGATCAACAAACGTTAATCGACAATTGAATAAAACTCCAAGATCTCTCATGGAATAAATACGAGATAGTTCACAATCCCCAATCGCGTAATGATAAACGTGGGATAATAATCGTAGAGTATAAGTTACAATTTTACATTTTGAGGTGTTTAGCGGCAAGTAATTTCGGACTCGCCAGTCCTGAATCGAATCCAGGTCCGTCTGAAGCCTCACACAGGCCGACAAATTACGGACACTTGTATATATTTTCAAGTCATCAGCGAACAAAAGACTTTTGCAATTTATAACATTTACAGTATCATTTACAAATATGAGAAATAATAATAATAAGGGGCCAAGATTAGACCCTTGAGGCACACCAGATGTCACTGTAAGTTCATGTGAGCTAAAGCACACAAACTGCTTTCTGTTAGACAGATAGAAATAATGGAATCAATCCTGAAACCCCTGTATCTCAGAAACAAAGCTTCCATGTTTGTATAAGATTTTCATCTTAAATTATATTGAATAAGTTGTTAAAGTCTTGCTACAAAAACCTGACTCACCCTGTATCTACCTAACATATTTTTTTTAAATAAAATTTGATAGTGTCGACACCGATAAATGTAACTAAATAAAAATCCTAATCCAATTAAATGTGCAAATACATAACCCTCTGTCGCATCTTGTTCGTTTTTCGCATAAAATTTTGGCTGGCTTTTTTCGAGATGCAATTTATTTTAAAATATTGTCTTGAAAATTTTTGATGAGATTACTTTTCCTAAAAATGAGATAATGACATGATTCAGAAAACAAAATGTACTTATGTAAAATTACAGCAAACATTTTGTAAACAAAATGATCATTCTCAATTTTTCTACAGGGTGTTTTATAGGGGTTCGCGAGACCATGGTCTCGGTCTTATCTCGTAAATCGATAACGAGAATCTCGGTCTCCAAAAATATTTTATAATTCTCACAAAACTATTCACAATTTTTTATTGAATCTACGGAGACCGAATTATTATTAACAAATATTTTTTTTAAAGTTTTTATATATTAATCTAAAAGATAGATAGATTTAGTGAATTAGTAAAGTTTAGAAAAAAAAAACTATAATAAACAAGTAGAAATAAACTGCAAAAATTCATCAAATTTATGGCGAGGTATTAAGACTTATAACGGTCATGACACTAAAGGGATAAAGTATATCAAATACCAATCATACATAATGATATTCTAGAAGACCATGAGCTAATAGCCAATGCATTTAGAAAAATACAAACAGCTTATCTTAGCTCTACAGATTCGAAGTACCTACTAAAATATATACGCGTACTCCAAAATTGTACAACTCCGGGAATGGACCAATAAAATCTGAAACGAAATTTATAGATTGATGAACTTTGGAAGCTGTTAACCATCTCGACATTACAGACCACTTGAGTTGGATGTTAGGATGGTCTCGGTCTCGCGAAGTCCTTCCTAGTGTTTTATGACAAAAAACAATATTTTGAATTATCCATATTATTAATTTAATTATCGGATGTAAAATAAAAAAGTTGTAAAACATCAGACATGAACAAAATTTTAGGGTAGTAAATTTTGTAAAGATATATTAATAAACACTTGAACAATTGCAAACAAAATATCAAATTTTGACGTATATTATTTGGATACGACACAAGCTTTTTATTAAAGCATTAATTTCACTTCAAATTAATATGATTCTAGAATAACTAAGAGTTGAATTACAATAGAAATCTGAATTTGCCATTGTTGCATATCCCAAATTGCTAAACATTTTACATGTTATTACAGTATTGTATTTGTGTGAGTCACAGGATGTTTAAGTATGAATTATATGCAAATTCCAATAGCATGCCGCCATACCAGTTTAGTCGGTTATTGGCGTTCAAACCCGATATCTATACCTTTGAATACCTACGCAGTGGCGTATCCAGCAGTGTTTCGGGAGCACAGGCCCGGCGATCGCTAATGTCATAATAAGTATTTAAAAAACGAAGCGGTGTGCAAGACAAAAAAATCAAAATACTCCCTTGTTGTCGATAATAGTTTATGCAAAATCTTTGAAATATCAGTTGGAGAAATTTGAGAGCGTTTTTTTTTAAATTGTTTTTGAAACAAAAGTCTTAAAATTAGTGATACTGGGTCTAAACTTTTACAAAATATATAGGGAAGACGGCAAAAATGTTTAGTACTTCCTGCGGAACGAATTCAATTTAATAAACACAGAAGAAGAAGTAGATTTAGGAAAGGAATAGGGTACTTCAACTGAATTAAAAAAAAAAAAGTATATCTAGGCCAAAAATATTCTTTGATGAAATTAATAACCATCATCAAATTCAAACAAGTAAAGACTGGTTTAAAATTAATATATTTTAAAAACACTGGATATAATTATTGTTTAATTAAAAAGTTGAAGTAATGGACTACGCGAATATGTTCAACTTTTCGAGTATTGCACCCCTTTTTTCAGACAAAGAACTGAAAGAAATGAATCAGTGTGATATTTAACATATCCAGAAGATATTTCAGATACACTCAGATTCATTCAGACAGTGAATTATTAGATTTCGTTCTAGTTAATTTTTTTCTTGTTGGAGTTTTCGCGAAGTTATAACTGCTTGCAACATATATTTAACAAATCCCGTTTCTGTGGCTTCCGCTGAGAGGTTATTTTCAAAAATTAAAAAGATTTCATGTCCGTAAATATAATAAATGAAAAATAATTTAATGGCAAAGCGGACTAAAGTGCTGGTTTTACCTACACAAGGAATTTTGTTTAATTTAGCAGGGCCCCAGTCTAATTCAATAGAACCAGACTGATGTAGATGATACGTGTTTACATGTGTCTACTGTTGTGTATCCTATTGTGCTTAAATGCAGGCTGATATTTGTAGATGGGCAACGACTATGGTCCTCTGACGAGCTCATAACAAGAGCGAAACGAATTCGTCAGTGTCTGTCGACCCATGCCTCGGTCTGGTTCTATTAAATTAGACTGGGGCCCTGCTAAATTAAACAAAATTCCTTGTGTAGGTAAAACCAGCACTTTAGTCCGCTTTGCCATAAAATTATTTTTCAGTTATTTCCAAAATTAAAATTAATAAAAAACTATTTCAGAAACACCATGTCTACTAATGCCTGTCCCTATTTATAAGACCAGGCCTTATTGTGACGTTTGGCGGATTTGACGTTCATGATAACGTATTTTCGGTAGTTCACATGACCTAATTATTTTCGTTATTATTGTTTATTGCTATTTTTGCGGGACTCCAGGCTGATTTTAGATTTATTTAAAAATTCTCTGTTAATTATTAGACCATTTTCCAAAATATCATATTCAAAAAAATCAAAACAATTTATTTGCGAGGTTAGGACTTAGCTTGTGACTAAAACATCTCAGATTTGCGAGAATATATTATAAGGCTGATGCAGTAAGTTTGTATATTTCTCGGATCTGTATTTATACATACCAAAAAATAATATTTAAATAATAAAAAGCATCATCATTAAAAATTCATTTCTAGGTAATTTATATTAATAACATGACCATTTTTGTCTTTTCACAAAGTGCACATAAAATTATTTGAACAATAATAATTATATGTTTGAGATAATATACTGATTATTAAATAAATAATAAAAATGCGTTGGCAGAATAATAGTATGAATATTGATGTTATTAATATTTTCATCAAGAAAAAAAAATGATGTAATTCGCTCGTTTAAAATTCATCGTTACCAAATTAAGAAAATTAATAATACTAAATTTTGCTATAACATTTGAAGATTTCTATGAAGAAATCTTGTGTTACGTAATCTGTTCGTAGTTTGGATTTTACTTTTATACTCTCGAAAGTATTATCTAAAAATAAATAATTTACAAGTAGGTACCCATCTAATTTATTATTTTTCAAATTTCTTCCATGCTGTGTACGAGGTCGTGATCGATTTGTTTATTGAGTAAAAATTCTTCTGGATATGCTGGAATAGTCAAGGAATCAGAAAATTTGAATATAAAGCTAGGGTAGACTATTGAAGATCGTTTTTTAGCTATAGCTAATGCACTTTTTCGTTGCTATTTTCAAAAAGGGATATGTGATGTTGTGATACATGTTTTTTTCGCCTACTAGCTAACCAACCAAAGCTGTATGGCGCCTAATTTTAATATTTTAGTCAAATTGAAATAAAAATAAACGTCAAATATTTTATATACTTATGCAATACTTTGTATTGTTTAATAAAATATTACGAGGTAACAAGCACAGCCTTAAAAGTAAAAATAAACAATTACAGTTTTTATTCCACTGAAATATTAAAGGAATGTGTTATTTACATATTATAGTCTACATATTTAGATAGTGAATACCAACCTTAAACAATTAATCAATGTATTACACAACATTTTTATCTTTTACGTAATTGGATTTTAGAATAGAATAAAAAAGACCTTGTACATCCAAAAGAAATGGGCATTTACAGGTCAAATTGAGAAAATCAGAATGTTTTTATACAATGTGTATGCTGCCAGTTTGTCAGAAGGCATTTGAGAGATTAGTTTCACGTTGAAAGTTAATTATCTCTCATCACTAGGTTTTTGATGAATATTCTGATCATTATTATACTTTCTTTTGTGTGGTGCTCTTCCCTAAACTTCAAAATTGTTGCTAGCTTGTGGCTTCCTTTACTACGTTACTCAGCTTACTAGAAAATGCTTCCTGGAAAGAAATATAAGTCCAATGATGAAATAATCGCGGAAACTGAGGCCTATTTTCACGAAAAAATTAAATCGTACTATAAAAATGATATCGAAAGTATATACGCGTTGTATTGGGCTCTAAGACAACTATGTTGAATATAAAATCGAGTTTTGTCAAAATTTAGTTTTTTTCTTAATTATCCTACGAACTTATTGAATGACCTTATATAATTTAATTAGCTAAAATTGTACCACTTTGAAAACCAAACCTTATATCGTTTTCTTTAAATTCAACCACAATTTTCTATTGTAATAGTTTAAACAAGCCAAAGATGGGCACTGCAATTAACCATGCAGCAGCAATGAAGAGACTAGAGGCGTTATTTTCTGATAATCTGAAGTTGGAACAAAAAGCAACTCCAGAAATCCACGTGGAAGTGGAGACATCGCACAGTCCAAAATGTGATGTGCATAAGGGACGTCGTGGTTCATTAGGCAGTAGTATGTTGCATTTGGCAAATCGCAGAGACTCCCTTGGACATGTCACAGGTCAAAAACGTGATATTTATTACAATTATGGATATTTCGGGACTAGTAATGGTGGTGGTGTGGGTCCCAGAAGGGAATCAATGCCTGCATTGAATAGCCAAAGCCATTACAGAAATAATGGTTATAATAGGTAGTTAATAATTTTTTTTGACTTGCAATAACTCCAAACGTTTATGATTTTTTTTTCTGAAAGTGTTTTACTTACATTTATTTAAATTACTAGATTGTTAAGATAATTTAGCGGCATATATGAAATGGGATATTTCTATATGTTTGGAAAGCAATTTTGCTATTAGTATTTAATAAATACCTGTAAAATGTATTTTAAAATGGTTTGCCTGCAATATTTTTTGTTTTTTCTTTTCGTATAGGTATAGGTCTTGAAATATTTGTAAGGCTCGATCGTAGAATAGATATTTGACACAAGATCTATTATCTGTTCTTCTACGGCGTTCTTACAACATATTTTTTTACAACAAAGCTTCATCGACTTCTCTCGCATGTTTGTTAGCCATCGTCGATATACACCAAAAATAGCAGGGATCAAAATAGTAGCTACATCTAGTCAATCCCTGTTATGTCAAATATCAGCAGGTTTCCACTCACCTCACTTTTACAAAAGTAAATGACGATTAAATGAGAAATTAACCCCCACTCTTATCGATGTATTATTACCATTTTAGTTGTTCCGATCGAAGAAGTTAGATCAGATATGAGAGTTTCTTTCACGGAGAACTTGGAGGTTATCCAATTGACCTGAACTGATGTGAAATAGGATATTCAGTAGTGAGCTCTTCAAAATATTGATTCGCATATTGTAAATTTCAGATTAATGTTAATTTATTCTTTTGTCTTTAGTAGTTTATTGTTTTATAGCCATTTAGCGAATATTGCATTTTAATATTAAATAATCGCATTCCGTTGTTGAAAGATGGGAATTACTATAATAATTGCATTATTATAATACTATTTATGTTACACGTACATAACCTACTTATTATTATTATTTTTTTAAATAATTTTAATATAAGAAATTGGTATAATAATAGCGCATATCCGTTATTTTACTTGGTTGTAAATTACATTTTTCAAAGTGATATGATTCGTATATTAAAAAAATACGTATATTACGGTAAAGTGTGTCGTCGGTTTCTCGCCCTACTTTATTACAGATACATATTTAAATTTTAAAGAATTATTAATTTCCTGACGATTAGAAATATGCACAATAATTTATTATAAAGTGCATTCATTTTAAAATTTGCCACTCAGAATAACACGGTTTTCGGCAAATTTTATAATTTCAAATGTCATCCCCTGTCACTGTACATACTCTACTTTACGTACTTGACTATTTTGTAACAAAAAATTCTGAATTTTAAGTTGTTTTAATATTCCATTTATTAGAAACAGTAATTTTACTTAAATTTAAAAGAAGATCTTCTAAAACTTCAATTAACTCGGCGTTTATGAATAATTAATTTTTTTCTTTAGAACGGTCGATTTTTCACATTTTAGTATCCCTATAGGATTCCTGTAATTTTAACAGCCGTCAAGAGTCCAAACAAATTACTTTATTTTATTAACTAGCATTTTATTCGGTATTGTAACTTACTCAAAATTTATACACAATGTCCACTACTAGTTTTACAAGAAACTGTTTTAATTAATTTTATTCAATTTTCAAAAATACAGTTTACATGTTGAAATATACAGGAAAATAAAAAAGCATATTTTTTCTCTTAAGTTTGTATCACTCTGTAGAGTAATTTTGCAACATAAACTACACTGGATATGCTTTTTTGCACAGTTTCATTCATTTTTAACATTTTGCTGTTTTATTCTTCTCTGTATCGTTATCGGTTTAAGAGATATGAATATTTGAAAAAAAAGTAAAAGTTTTAAAAGTTTGTACCTCGTGTTACCTCCTCTACCTCTTATAACAGCTAATAAACGTCGAGCCATTCCTCTAATTAGGTTTCGGATATCCTCTTGTGGAATATTACCCCATTCTTCTTCTAGAGCATTTCGGAGTTGTTGAATAGTGAATAACTGTCCTCGGCGTTTTCTGATTTGCCTACCTAACATGTCGCATACATGTTCTATTGGATTAAGGTCAGGACTACGAGCGGGCCAGCGCATAACGTTGATTCCAACTTCTTCTAAATATTGGGCCACTATTCTGGCAGTATGTTGACGGGCATTGTCATGCATGAAAACGAATTCGTTACCGCCAAATTGTGCAAAAATAACATGTTTTTCCAGAATTTCTTCAATGTACCAGTTAAGGTTCCTCTGTCAATAAAAACAAGATCTGTTCGAGCATCAAATGAAATACCGCCCCACACCATAATGGATCCACCACCAAAGTTAACCATTTCGCTAAAATTACATTGGGCTAATCTCTCCATATTCTTTCTCGCCTCATGCAAAATCTGGACTCCTCTGAAAAGAGAACTTGCCTCCACTCTTGAAGGTTCCAGTTAATGTTTTCTTGCGAAAAAAGAAGTCTATTAACTCGATGCCTTCTGAGAGGCTCTAGTCCAGTTGCCGGTCTTCTGGCCCGTAAATTGACTTCATGAAATCTTCTTCTTACTGTAATTTCATTGACAGCAACTTGATGAAGTCTTTGGAGTTCATTTCTTATCACTACTGCACTGGTATGATGATCTCTTAAAACTGGCGGAAGTAGCACGATTTCTTCCAGATCCAGGTCTTCTACCATAACTTCCAGTCTCACGAAACCTTGCAACGGCTCTTTCCACGTTAGATTTTGTGAAACCTAGCATATTCGCCACTTCTCTGTTGTAATAACCAACAACATGAAGAGCAACGGCTCTAGCTGAATCTTCAGACAGTTAAAGGCATCGTAAAATCAAAAATAAATTTGGAATTCACTCACGAAACGTTTTAAGTGCTTTAAATGTCTGATAAAACTGATTGACAAATGCAGAATACGTTTCCAAGGAAACCTAAACATTCCAAAAAAAATTCAGAGTGTTTTCAATAATTGTTGTAAAAAGTGCAATGTTTATTTCAAAAATTCATATCTCTTAAACCGATAACGATACAGAGAAGAATCAGCAGCAAAATGTTGAAAATAAATGAAACTGCAGAAAAGCATATCCAATGTAGTTTATGTTCTAAAATTAAGAGAAAAAATATGCTTTTTTATTTTGCTGTATGTAAACTGTATTTTTGAAAATTTAATAAAATTAATTAAAACCGAAACAATTATCTACATTTTGTAAAAAAAAAGGTTGGAATCGGATTATGGAGGAAAAAGTTATAATACATTAAATTTGATCTAAATTTTGGTTGTCCCGAATTTAATGTCGGTGAGTGTATTATACTTGATTTATTAAGAAAATTTGAAGGCTCTCGCAGGTGCGATATAAATTAATTTAAATCTACCACTCTTCATCTAATCTATCTCTAAGCATCTAAGTCGAAACTGGAGTATTCCCTACGCTAACAAATTGAATATATATACTTTTCTGCAGTTAACAATTTCACAGTCAATAAAATAAAAAGAAAGAAAACTATTCTTCAAAATTTATTTTGTTATCAAATAAATCTACAATAACCACAAACATATCCGTATTTTAAGTTCTCTCTATATACTTTCGATAGTTATCAGTTTCCACTTAGCTCTATCATGTCCTTTAGTCATCAGCCAATCTCTAGGTTGTTTGTGGAAATTTCTAAAGGAATCAGCAACTGTTACCTCTGACTTCATCCTATTAAAAAGCCTGGTTTCTAAATCCTTAAAATATTTTTGACCCACAGTCCCTGTACATTGTACAGCATATATGATGTATGTAATTCTTTGTAGGATTCTTTTATAATTTCTTAATCTGCAAAATAACTTAATTTCTGGCTGAGAGTCGTTATACCTACAAGGTATAACGTATTTTAAATGAGCATTTTGCATGTACTTTAATTATCACAATTAATTTTATAATAAAGATTATAGAGTTTTTTATATGTTAATACATAATTTATGATTAAAAAAGCGTGGATTTTAGAAAGGAACATGTTAGGTACTGTCTTTATTAAAGTTTATGTGGCGGTACTTATAAGAATATTATCAGAGCACATATAATATATGATTTTTTTTACAGATTCACAAAATAATTATAATGACTAACAATTTTTGCCTTGGTTAAAACAAACAATTATTTATCGCTGTTAGTTTAGTCTTTATTTCGGTACTGTCAGAAAAACACTGTATTATACTTTGTAAGTAAATTTGGAAAGATGTATTAGTTTTGTTTTTTTATATTACTTAAAGACATTTAATCTAGCCAAAATTCATTCACTATGTGATCGGTGTGTTTTAGAATCTGTGAAAGTGGTTATTAAAAATAATAGTTCAGGCCCGTATTTGATAGTAAAAAGGTGAATGTCATTGATTCTTAAATAAATTTATTGCAGACTATACATATTTTAGAACTGTAGCTAATGTTTTACTTTTAACGCCTTTTTTTTTGGAGGAAATATTGAAATGCACCTTTAAAGACATTTTTATGATATTTTATTATACACTTAAATTACTTTAATCAATTAAATTAAAATCGCATCTATGAAAATTCAAATTCTAAGGGTGTGCTTTATTAACAAAAATAGTTAAATCCTATTTTCAAAATTATCTCAGGCCTGAATAGGATACTTTGGGAATTTAACCTAGATAATCATTTATAAGCTTTCTCCGCAAATCATCGAATGATTTGAAAAATAATCGAAGGAAGCATGATTGATTAATCCAATTTGGCATTCTTTAACACCGTGCCGATATCAGTTTTCGAAGACTGCTCTCGTAATATAATGCTTGATGATTATGATATCATCATAATACTTAATTTTTTCAGTTTGGTTTATTTAATTTAAAATGTGTGTGATTTGTAGAACGTTTAAGAACGATAAGTCATAGATATTTGGAGTTATTAGCATATTTTACTTGACAAAAATTCAATTAATAAATAATATAGTCAGCCTCCTCCTCCTAGAAATTTATATTACTGGAAAATAAACTATAGTCTCTCTAAAAATACGTCAGTGTTAGCTCTAAAATTAACTAAACGACAAATATAAAAATTTGCTTAATACAATTTTTTGAATAATATTGATTTTTGTTTCTAAATTCAGTGCCTTTGTTAGCAGCAACATATTCTGATAATATAATAATAATCATATTTGGTAGCGCAGTTACAGTGATCACTACTGCTCACAAAAGCAAAACCTGGATCAAGTTGCAATTGCACCCTTTATTTTTGTCTATACAAGAAAATTATGAGTCTGAGATAAAAACTCAAGGCAGATAAATTATCTAACTTTTTGAAACCCTCTGAGCAACCCAGTAGTATTAAGAGATTGACTCGCCGATTCTAACTACACCTTATACTGGAAGCAGACACTTTGCATTTCTAATTCTGTTACTTTAATGTATGGTTTTATCTGAGAAACAGATCTTTAGAAGGTCCCCCTCAAAAGCAAAATCGACGGTTTTCTGCTATAAACCGTGATGACAAGCACTGAATCTTGTGGAGCTGCAACAAATGCATGACCAGCTCCTATTAGACATTATCCTTCTCAAAGCAACTGATTACATTACACCATTTGCTCTATCACACAGGAAGAGCGTAGTTTATAGGTCCAGAGTGATGCTTTGCGCCCATCTCGAATCTTCATAAAATAGAACTTTCTTCAGTGTCACTGTCTGATTTTTCTACAGAGTTTTTTTTAAATTTCGAACGTATTGCTGATATTTCAATTGTTCCATGATATTCATAAAATCTCTGTGATTAATCAATGTAAATTACTTTATTCTGTACCCTAACAGAATTAAAAAATCATCAACAAACTCAGCATGATTGGTCGTATGAACACTATAACTAAGGATGCTAATACTTAAAATCTAATTAATTGTTAACTTAGGCGTCGAGACTCCCTCGCTCTCCCAATAGCACCACCGAAAAAACAAATTGAACATCCCAGTCAGTTCTCATCAACACTTAGGAAAAGTGATTTGACATCTTCAACCAGCTCACTACGTAAAGAATCTTCAAACGTACGGTCATGGGGCGATAAAAGGCATTCATTTGGTGGGTCTATGAACAGTTTGAATAGTAGTAAAAGTTATTTAAGTGTACCGGGTCACGGTAATATGCGTCGGAATTCGCGAAATTATTCGACCGACTCGTTAGATGGACGTAGAAATTCATGGGATCCTGGCCGACGAGGAAGTTCTGGTAGTTCTGTTGGATGGGAGGAGCCGATATGGGAGGATGGAGTTAAGGTAATTGTTTCGTCCTTAAATTTACTAACATTTGCTTTTAATATGAAATTTGTAATAATGGAGTTTTAATAATATTTTTTTGATATAGTAATTCAACGATTATTTTTCTTTAAGAACATAGAGGGTAAAATATGTCGTCACACACGAGTATGAGGATTTTCTGTACCTACTTACTATGTCCACTATTTTATATAAATAACATAAAATTTTATCATTTAAAATAACCATAGAAATTACGACTTAAATTTTCACGTTTACAAAAGTAATAAAGATGACGTTGACATTTTATAATTTTCACGACCGGACATCTGTCATATATTTACACGTCAGATGTCAACATAATCTCTATTCTCCATTTTACTTCTAGTCCAGGAAAGTTGTCGGTTGTGCAAAAAAAATCCAAACAGGATGATATTTTCAGGGTTGGGTTATTTGTCTCCTGAGTATAAAACCAAATCACACTCGAACCCCTGGTACGTTTTGCCCTATAGGGGTGGTTTCACAAACAGTTATAGAGGATCAAAAGCTCAACAACTTTGCCCTATGAAATTTATTTTATCTCTAACGAGTTACAGCATCAAATGCTGCGACGACGGGGGTGGTTTTGTACAAACAAAATACAAAAAAATTACCTTTATAAAAGTTTTAGAGGATCAAACTTTGCCGTATACATTTTTTTTCTAATATTTATTGAGTTTTAGTAAAAAAATATTTACAAAACCACCCCTATAGCGCAAAACGTACCAGGGGCTCCAGTGTAATTTGTTGATTTTACACTGAGGAGGCAGTCCTTAAGCAACCCTTAAAATATCCTGTTTGGAATTTTTTTGCGACCCCTATCTAAGCCGAGTACAATTTCCCTAATAGATTACTTCCTCTATAAGCATTCGTAATAATATTTTTATGAAAATGAGAAAAATATATAAAGTTTGCAAATTGTGTTTTTCACCAAATAGTAAGTGAAACATAACCCACCTTTATTTTTGAATTGGTTAATAAATCGCTGTCGCATCCACCAAACTGTCTTAATACTTATCTCTTTTTCCAACAATAAAAATGCATATTTCGACTCTAGCTAGGGTCATCATCAGTTTGGATATGAATTACACAACTTAGTGGAGAGAAAAAATATAATAATAATAATAATATAAATTTATTTGCGTATAAGAAAAAAAAATCCGAAACAATATTACATTATGCAACTTTATATATATTAAAATCATTATACACAAAAAGGAGTATGAAACGTTCTACGAATGATTTAAATTCAACCCCTGGAGAAACCATCCTCGATCCTGATACATTTAAAATTTTAGCAAGCACACAAAATTTCGCATTCGATTAGTGTATGAGTAAAGTAGAGTAGAGTATAGAATTCTAGGATTACATAACCCACCAAAAACCCTATTTCAGATTCTATTTTAAGTCCACACCGACAGCGCTATATCATCCAATCTGATTCAACTCAACTTGCACTTTGTAATCAAATAACCCGAGGTCTCTGCGCAGTTTTTTGCCCAGAGAAGTGCGAATGATTTTCAGTTGTTGGTCTTTATTATGACGAGTTGCGCTTCTTCTCATTTGACGGAAAAGTATATACATTTTGTTGAGAAACTCAAAAATTAAGAAAAAAACATCGAGTTTTTCCAATAACATCCAGGTTTTGAAAAAATTAATTAAAAAAAAATAAAATTTGGTTATTTAAAGAGAAAACGAAAATAAAGTTAGGCCAAAAATCAAGTGAGTCCCTTTTTTGGAACTGAGTGTAATTTGCTATTGTCTTAGTCATAGCGTGATTTTCTCACATATTTATTTGTTATATTATTAAGCAGTAATAAATAATGTATAATGTTATTGTTAATTGCTATTTAAAACCAACGCATGCATTGCATATTAGTACATTATTCTCTTATTAGAATATAGAAAACATTAATAACAC
The DNA here is from genome assembly GCA_911728435.2 of Apoderus coryli. NCBI lineage: Eukaryota > Metazoa > Arthropoda > Insecta > Coleoptera > Attelabidae > Apoderus > Apoderus coryli. The sequence continues at coordinate 14,021,808 of OU452204.1, forward strand.
GTTTTCTATTCTTCATCCTGAATGTTAATCTTTATCAGTCTAAAATTGCATTATCTACGATACTTGTTGCAAACAGTGTTGATTAGATGTTATCTTAAATTGCTTGCTGACGCCGCCAATATTACTGAAATAACTACAAATTATTTCATTTATTAGCTGTTTAGAGCGATCCCGTATTGATCGCAACTTGAAGAAATTTATTAAACATAGTTTAAAAATTATGTATATTTTCGGTATTCGATGAAATATTCCAAACAGAAACCTTTCGACGGCAGTTATCTTAGTCTAAGGATTAAAACTCTTTTAATTTCCCAAAAAATGTCACAAGCTTAAATGTGAACTGTCAATATAAATAGTATACCTTTATCTACCAAATAAACATGAGTTGCGACGAAATCTGATTGTTCATAAATATATTAAATTGATATTGAATAAAACGAATGAATTATAAAAAACCTATATAGAAGAATTATATGGCAAAAACGAGTCGTAACACTCTATTTTCTGCCCCACGCAGCTTTTTTACCATTGATCTTGCCTTTCACGGTAAGGTCGACATCGTGTGTATTTTTAACAAGGTTTTTACTATATAGCTTTACTTTATTTACGAGAAACATTTGATTATTTTATGTTGAATATTGTAAATACCTGTTCTTCTTTGCCATTGTTACCTAACTTTCACAATATTAACCAAATGGCTAAAGTCAACTCAAAATTTGTTTGTCTTGTAGATATACTGACTACATAAAAAATATTGAAATTATCTGGCAGATTGTAACCGAGTCTGTTGTTGTTATGTTCTAACATAGTTTATTTTTTACTTTCATTTTATGTGAAATTTATTACAATAATATTTCGCAATTTAGCCAAAACAATTTCAGTAAATCACATGAGCGTTGATCTCCAGCAAAGCATACTGCTGCTGCCTCATAGAAAAAAAAGGACAAGAAAGTGCTACATCACATTGTAGGTTATGTTAATGTCAGGTATTACAAAACTTTGGCGATTTTGTTTCGTTACTTTCAAGTAAGCAAAAAATAAAATATCATACATTTTTCGTCTACTCCAAACTCACTTAAACCCTTGAATTTGCCGGAATCACTTCTCTTTTTTCTTCCCACATTCGGTTTATTAATTGCTCTATTAACTTGATGTCGGAGTTTTTGTTAGAAATTTCCTTTTAAAGGTTAAAATTTCTATTTTTTTGGCTTCATGGTAAAGGAAATTTAATAGTAAATTTATATACATTAATTAAAAAAATTTGAAATAAATTTCATATTGTAGTCAAGAAAATAACATTGAAATAAAAAACTTGAAGTCTATCTTCACTGCTTATCGCGCAAACAAATTATAAAAATGTCTTTGATGGGGAACATGATGTTTTGAAAATATAAAATATTGTTCATTATAGTACAATAGCTAATATAGAAATATCGCCATACAAAGAACGATTTTCATATTATTAAACTGGTATAGTATTTCTAATTTTAGTTTAAAATGATATAAAAAAGCACAACCTGATATCCCTTTGTAATGTCAATACCGACCGTAGCCGTCCATAGGCGCACCCTTTTAACTTTTCATAACAATACATGTCCTACGATATTTTGAAAATCCTTTATGTATTAACAATTATTTGTATAAAAGTATACTGTATTTTTCCTTGCCGCTCCGACACGGCAACATATAAACCTACGCTGAAGAAGTTTAGACATAAATGGACACGTATCTAGTTCGGGCAGCAAGGAACATTTATAACCTTTATAATTTAATAACCATCCAATTCACAGAATATTGAATCAACTCTCTGAATATACTCAGCAACGCCAAGGATATTGTAGAAACAGAGAGACTCCCCTGCTGGTATCTTCCATGAATGAAATGACCCACACGCTTCCGGAGCTCCATACTTATGATGTGCTCCCATGTTTTGAATTTGATATTGGGACTCAGTACCAACCGATATCCATACTTAATCTCGGAATTAAAAAAGAGGACAGAGATCTTAATTCTGAATTTCAGAGTAAAGTTGCTAAATTCCGTAATACACATACGTTTATATATACTGATGCGTCCCGTGATCACAAAACAAACTCGACTGGTTTTGGGATATTTATCCCCACTCACATAATTTTAGTTTTTCATCCAAACTGCCTGCGAATGCCCAAATATGCACAAGAGAGATTATAGCCATTAAAAAAGCTATCGAAACATGCATGGAAAAGAACATAATTAAAGCACTTATTTTCAGCGATTCACAAAGTGCAATATCTAAAATTTGTAGAAACATTTTTGACTCAAAACTCCAACACATACCAATCTTGACAAAGCAGCTTTTGTTTGAAGCAGCGCAAAATAGTATGGATATAAAATTGTGTTGGATTCCTGGTCACTCTAATATTGAAGGCAATATGATGGCGGACAGGCTTGCCAATGTTGGTCGTGGTCTACGAATTCCCATTCCTCTTAGATTGGATAAATCAGACTTTCTACCATACTTCAAATCATCATTGAAAAATCAATGGAAACGACAATGGAAAAATATATCCACAACTAAGGGAGTCTGGTACTCTCGTGTTCAGGAGGTCTTCCCTAACACATCCTGGTCTTCCAAATTCTCATTTATAGATCGGAGGCACCTCACAAGCATTATCCGAATGCGTACGGGTGATAGTTCATATCCGGAGCATCTTCACAGAATCAAGGTCCTATATAATCCTTTCTGGCAATGTGGACAAATAGGGAGTCTAACTCATATTATCTTTGAATGCCCTAATAATCGACAAAACCTATATTCTGAGCTCATAAAGGCTGGAGCTAAAGCTCCTATGTCGGTACAAACTTTATTAAAAGACTTAAACTACGAATCACTTAAAACACTTATTAACTTTTTGCGCCTAAATGAGTGGCGTCTTTAACTGTGTGGGTCCTTTGTTACATAAATTTCTGTCCTTCTCTCTGAATCTTCAACTCTACTACTTAGTGTTTATGCAATCCATCTATTATATGTGCATGTGTTCAACTTGATGTTCCTTAAACTAACATTTTCATTTTGAAGTATAAGAATATTGGAGACAATCGTAATCACACTCGCCAAACTAAGTATATATAAAAAAAATCAACCACGAAGATTACACAATGGATATGGGCAGCAGCCCTAGAATGGGCGTCCGAAAAGAAGATTAAACGAGAAACTGGCTAAATACCCATTGGTGAAGGACATTAACGAACGAACGACAACCTTTATAATAATTAATACTATTGTTAATACTTGTTATGCATATAAGTAGATAGATTTATAATAATATGCTTCTGATATTATAAACTACAAATTTTACGCACTTCGTCAGTGACATTTTCTATAGAACGTAAAAATTTTATAATATAATATTCGTCACTTCATTATTTTCAGACGTTAACTGATGATAAATATTTAAAAGAATACGCTGACTTTGCACATATAAATCTTGATGCTTAACCTGCCAGCGTGCTCCGCTCGTGTCGTATACCGTGTCTGATACAGTGACTGCAAAATGTTTCATCCACTTGAGGTTTTATTAAAAATTGTTATATAATTTGATAGATCTTTCATTCTATTAATCTAAGAAAAACTATTGAACAGATCATGATTACAATATTGTGCCACCGTGTTTTACTGTCGGACACAAATTTTCTTGTTTAAATTCCACATTAAGTCTTCGCCATATCATATGATGTACATCCGATTATATTTAGATGAATCTGAGAAAATAACACGTCGCCAAAAATTATTTGTTTCATTCATATATTTATTTGTAAACTCTAATCCTTTTTCTTTTTTTGTTATAATCATTAACCCAAGACTTTTTCGAGTCACTGTAGTTATTTTTATTACTGTCGGTATCCTTTGGCAGGCATGATTTATTATACGTCTTATGTACGAGGGAGAAATGTATCAAAAAACGCTACATTCGATGCCCTTTTATAATGTAAAGAGGCATGGGAACGGATAGCCCCGGTAGATTCGTTAAATTTATATATTTTACATTGACTTTCCAACGGAGACCCCAATGCTACGTTAAGACACTAACCGATGCATTGTTTACGCAAACAGAGCATAAACTTAATAGTATTTAATCGACAATTATTTGTATTATAAATTCATTAGTTTATGAATAATTCATTGTTAATTTACATTTATTTTATTTAGTACACACCTATAGAGACATCTCACGGTTCTTTGGCGAAATTACAAAGTGAAAGTTTGCTTACGGTGATGTTTGCAGTTATAGTTCTTATGCGAATGTTTATTGTGTTTTAAAACAGATGGCGAGAGTAAGTTACTTTTAAGCTTTCAAATAAAATAAAAACGAGAACGTAGTTGATGTACAATTTTTCTTTTTTTATTTACTCTGAAAGGGAAACTCAATATGTTAATAAAAATTTATTGGAAAGTATTAATAGACGTATTAATTTTTGAAATGAAGTCATGGATAAGATATTGAAAAGCGACGAGTCATGGATCTATATGTGTGAGTCTGAAAACTTCTGAGGGTGCTCACTTAAGTCCTAATCTTCATGTGACTCCTTATCTGATAAACTGCATTTACTTTTTTAAACTATCGTTAATGAAGTAATCGCGAAACCGTCCTTAAGTATAAGAATACCTGAAGAAAATTGCCAAATCGTACTGAATCCATTTGTATTAAGCAATGCGTCATGGAATGACTTGTGGTAACAACTAATATTGTGTGATGCTGGTCGGAACAAGAACAACTTGCGAAAATCGTTGGATTGGGTTGAGTTGTGATTTCTGATACAACCATTTTTATTTAAGTTCTTGCATGACCCCTTAACTCAATGTTACACACAAGTTCTCTCGAGTCACCTCTGTGAGGTACAGTGTAAGCAGGGACACCTCGCAAAGTGGCTGGCTATCTCATTTGCCCACGAAAATGCATTAAGTATTGCTATAGGCTTAAAAAAAATTGCCTCGATCGAACGTGTATGGCTTGTGATTCAAGAAGATTGTCCTTAATTTTCCCGTGTGGCCTTGAATTTGGTCGTGTTGTAAAGTTTCTTAAGAATTCGTCAAATCCTCTCCGTTTCTCTTTAGCCTTGCTTTTATTGCATTAAATAGTTCCTTTTCAAGATGTTCATGAATCAGATGTTCCGGCTCTTCTAATCGTTTGATCCTTCTTGATATTTGGTTGTCCTTAATTTTCCCTTATAGTCTTGAATGTGGTCGTGTTGTAAAATGCCTTAAGAATTCGTCAAACCCTCTATGTTTTTCTTTAATGTTAATGCTTTTAATGTATTTAATAGTTCATTTTTAAGATGTTCATGAATCAGGTGTTATGACTCTTCTAATCCTTAGATCCTTCTTGATCTTATAGGTTGTCCTTAATTTTCCCTTGCGTGGTCGTGTTGTAAAATTGCTGAAGAATTCCTCAAATCCTGCACGTTATTCTTTAATGCCTTGCGTTTAATGCATTAAATACTTCCTTTTAAAGATGTTCTTGAATCTAATGCTTTGTGTGTATGATGGTTGAATTGATGATGGAGGCGATTCTCAATGTGTCTGGTTTCTCTATACAATGTGACCCACTCTGTTATCACATATTAGCAATTTGAGGATGTCCATTATCTTATCTTCATTATAAATTGTAAATCGTATACATCTGAACTACATCTTTGGGTTGGTTCGAAGTTTTCTATAATGAAATTTGCGATAACTCCTCATTCGGATTCCCATAAATATCATTCCTTAACTTTTGCTAAAACCATTAGAATGATTTGTTCTTATGCATTGAGTGACGCCTATGCTCTTACACTGGGTATTTTTATTATTTTTCTATTTAACTTAATGTCTAATAAATGATTATGTAGTCAAAGACATGTAAAATATATTAAAAGTAGAAAATACATCTAACAGTATAAACGAAGCATATCATTTGTTCTAGATTTTTGTTCTTTTTGCACATCAGTCTCTATCATCTAGTATAATATCAATGTATGAAAATAAACAATTTTATAAACGGAAGTACCTATATTTTCCATATTTTTTTCCAATCCGGGATGATGACATGTAAACTACCTATTATTAGTTACAATTTCGTTTGCAACAACAAGAACTAAAATGCGAATAATTTAGAAAAATTACTGGTTTGTATGACATTAAATATTTAGTTACGAAATAAGCTTAATTTCTACTCTTGAACGCTTTGAAGCGTGTTTAGCTAGCTGCATAAGTCAAAACTGTTAACTCGGTGTAGATAAACACCTTTGTGTGTGTGTGTTTTGTACGAAACGCGACAATTTTACAGGTCCATACTATCTAGGGCTATTTTGCCATGCTGCCTGAAGAGAACCTTCGAAAACAAGAGAAATATGCCAATTTATGGCTAAAGATGGTGTGTTATTTGCCTTTAATTCCTTTCAAAGCGAAAATTATTTAAACGGAAATTATCTTTTGTTAGATGAGTAACAATTTATTTTCCCCTTGTCATTCTTTAACGCCCGATTTGAAATTCCTAACTGCCATAATATTGAAGATTCTGTTGAGATGAAATATAACCTTATAATAATAATACAACAGCATATAAAGGCCAAAACACTCGTAATTTATAAAACAGAACACAAACATTAAAACCTTGAAAAGAATCAAATATGCTGTGCCGGCAGAGGACTGCTGCTCACATGACTAAGATTTCTGTCTTCTGTGTTTAAAGTCATAGATATGCTAATTCTACTGCAATCGAGTCTGACCCTTCATTTTAGGCTTTTATCCCGCCCTTATAAAAATGATCAAAGAAATCCCATATCAGAGATGAGTCAAGGGCTTATTTCTATCACAACGCATATGTTATTGAAAAGAATCTAGCTATAACTAGAAGCAACCTTTAGCTCACTGGGCAGACACTGACAGTTAAAGAAATATAATAATATATATCATCTGTCAACAGCCAATCATAATAGCCAATCTAGGTACTAAATTTTAGTAAGGGAATCGATCAGTCGTTTAAAAATCTCGATTATGAGCTACAAGGAGACTGTTTAAAATTAATCACAACGTTTTTGTGCTCAAAGATGTTAAGATCATGAGATTTTCGTCGAAGTTTATGAAAAGCAAGTGTTTGGGGTAAAGTTTTAATTTTACGAGTATGATACGTTCAAAAAAATTGTTCTGTGTTTTTTTATTAGATTAGTTTGTACAACTTGGTTTTGATATATTGAACTGAATTAAAATTTGATATAATTTAAAGAGAATAGCGGGATGTAGGGCAAATTGAACACAATTAAAAGTTATCGATAACCACGAAACGTCGCTAACGCTACTTACTCTCCTTTAAAGTTGAGGATGGGAATAATTTTAATTAAAATTTAGAACTTATATACTGTATTTTTTTAAGATCCTCGGTCTAAAAACAGGTTTACAAATAATTGAAGAATCCTAGATTCAAGATATTAAGCTTTTTTGTGTTAATTAAGGTAGAAAGTGTGAACTTTGTATATTTTCATCAGAAATACGCTTTAATTCGAACGAACATTAAATTGAAAATTAATTACAATTTGAATAGGTTTCGTCCATAGACACTATAATTTGCTCAATAATATTTCTATAATATCTTGTCTCTCCTTTCACAGAAAATACCTGATTTTCAATAAAGTGAAAAAAGTGTGCATATAATATTGAAATTAATTAATAGTTATATATTATGGTCGTGTTATATAAGTAATTTAGCATAAAAGTAACGTTGATTAGGTTTTACTAATTATTTCATAGATATATAAGTTATATTTTAAAAATTACTTTCGTATATATTCATGGTTTATATTGGGATTTGTTTTTATATTCGTAAAATGGTCATGGGCTTATTGTGAAAGACAAGGGCCTTAATTCGTCATTAGTCTTGCTGGACTATAGCAAGGCTTTCGACACGATTCAACATTCCACTCTTTTATATAAATTGCAATACTTTGGCTTATCTCATAATTAACAATTATTTAAGTTGCAGAAGTCATGATTGACTGCGATTTATCTAGTTTTATAGCTGTTACCTGAGGCGTGCCCCAGAACAGCGTTCTAGGTTCCCTTCCTTTTTCGGTATACGTAGCAGATTTTGGAAATTATTTGTAAAACTCTATAAAACTTTCCTAATTTAACTGACCTTGTAGGCCTAGCTGTTTCCAAGATAGCAATGCATGTAGCCAAATTTGGCGCACACTATATATGAAATCCATTTACATTTACACAATAATTACAGCATAGCAAATATACAAAAACCATACCTTTTTACGTTATAAAATCTCCCGGGAAAAATGTATTTCAAGTTTCACTACTACGATGCAATAAAAGATTATTATAAAAAAAACCCTTATGCTTATTATGCCCAGATTGGCAGTAGATTTTTAACACAGTTCACACAAGATTTTATAAACTGGTTAATGCTCAAGTTTTGTCATGGTGCAAAATATTATTTATTATTTGCCGATCTTATGCCTATTGTACATGGTTTGTTATTAATATCCTATTTATATTTATATATAATTTGGACCTACCGTTATTGACAAGCATTTCCACAACAAGAAACCCTGTGTTTCCGGTTGTATCAATTATCTCTATTTATGGTATACATACAGTATATGAAATTATTGAACTTTATTATTATTTATGGTAATATATTTTACCGCTTTTTTAAATGCGGCAATTTATAAAATTCAAAAATCGTATTATAAACGACCTCTTGAAGGTCTAAAAGTAAAAGTATGCGATATTATAACAATACTGGAATAATAAATACCGCACATAAAGTAAGATCTAGATCTAAGATTATAGACACTAATAGGCTAATATCATAATATGAAACTGCAAGTAAGTATATGATATTTCAATTAGATTAATGACGCTTTGATTAAAGCGTTTTATTTAAATGCCACTGAAATTAAATTATGGCCATCATCTGTTAGACATATTTATGTTTAACATCGTTTTATTTATTTTTTTCTACTTGAGGCTCTTGCATTGGTCTAAGTCAATATTGATCGACAAAAATATATAACCTGCGTAACGAAACAGAATTTTAATCATAATTATTATTATAATTGTATTATTTTCATTATTACCAATATATTTTATGTTTTCTTAAGGTTGTATCTATGTTTACGAATATTGTTGCAACACAGACTCATCATTTAATTTTTTTGAAATGTTCACACATATTTATATAATTTTATAATTGAATTTCATAATGCCTAGGCGACTATTGTCTCTTTTTTATTTCCTACAATTAATAAAGTTCTTTTTTTATATAATTAAGTTTGAGTAGCTTTATTTATTATAAATGTCAAATTAATAAAATTTATAGTTCGCTTTAAGTGTAAACATTAAATAATAAAACCGAACTTTCACATGATGTTTTAATATCGAATATTTTTTGTCTAAATGCCGTATACAAATACAATTTGCTAGATAAATATTTGCTACTCGTAAATAAATATTAAATGTACCAATATAATATATTAGTTAAGTATATGTAAGGAAGACTTCCTTATAAATATACATATAAAATTGTATATCATTATTTATAAATTATTCATGATATTTTATATTTATAATAATATAATAATGTAGCTGGCATATGTCGATATGGTTGATTTTATTTTAGATTGAACTGTGTTATGTAATGATTTGTTTGTTAAGGTTTAGCAAAGTAATGTTTGTTATGTAAGTATTTGCGAAGAGGATTTTAATGTACCATGTAGTTATGCGTTATTACAAAACAACAACATAAAATTGAGTCTGCAAAGCTTTTTGGGTGAGTTGAGATAAAAGGAGGACAAGGATTCGCTGGATCGACATATTTTATTTTATTATGGTATATAATTGCAGTCAATGGCTTCTCGTGCTGCCAAAAACTAGAGTTACTTATTATAACATACAATATAATAAATCGTTTTGATTTTCTTTAAAAACTGTAGATTTGTCTAAATATTCGGCAAGTGTTTTAACTAATTCGTTCATAAAAGTTATTAACACGAAAAATCCCTGGATTTATCGGTGTTATCAGAGAGCTAATTCAAATACATCATAAAATCAATCGAATACCATCTGTTATCCTCGACAGGTTTCATGCCCTGATTGCAGTTATGTGAAACATAAACACAGCAGTATGGAGTTTTACCTTAAAAGTCAGAGGAACTTTATTCTTAATCCTTTAGATTAGAGAGTAGTAGTAGAGATCTATATACAGTGTCACACAAAACGTACGCATCATATAAGAATTCATTTTCCTTAGTATTTAATTAAAATTTGTCAAATGCATATGAGCAATCACGTGTGAAAATTGACATATTTTCCGAGAAATCAAAAAAATTGCTTTAATTTTTAAAATCTCAAAGGAAGATGTTGTTTCTATTTTAATTTTTTACCCATGTTCCAATTTTCATTTCACCTCTGGTGCAATTTTTTATTTTTTCAATTTTTTTTATCACGATATCGATTTTTTTAATGTGCATTTCGCAGGAAAAGCACATTCCCGGACTCCTAAACAGCTAAAACACTGAAAACTTCTTTAAATCGAGTAATATACCACCTATTTTTGAATTGAGAATGGCTTTAAATTAAACAATAAAAAATCCAGGGTCGTATTTAAAAAAACAAAGTTGATGATGGTTTTTCTAAAACGAAACGTCGTAGTGAAAATTTGTAAACGCTATCTTTTTGTCCTCAAAAAGTAACAATGAGGTTTCATTTTTTTATATCTTTAAAAGTAATGTCAGAAATAAATAAAAACTAAAATCGCAAAAAATTCTCGAAAACGGCTAATGTTACTTTACTTTTGAAAACATCATTTAAAATGTGTTTAAATTGTACAACTTTTCTTTATCCCATTATTATATTGGACACAGTGTATATATATCGAAAACAAAAATCTTTAATAAAAAAATAGAAATCGGGATTACCGTTTACGTTAATGTTTTAAAATTATTTAACCCAATACGAAAATGGATGTCTTTTTTATTTTAATAAATTGCAGTTGTCAACTTTGTATAATATATAAATATTACTGTTTCACATTTGCCTACTTTAAACCATTTTGGGCACAACAACATTTGGTCTGCCTACATTAGTAGTATATAAATCAGGAAATTCAACTTATTGTGCTGTTGTATATTTACAATTATTATCATAATTCGTGTCCAAGAATGTCCCTACTCACAAGAAATTCAGTTAGGTTGAATTATTTTTTTTTAATTTCTATTTTAAACCGGACGTACGTAATAAGCCTACATGTGTATAATAAATAATGTTACTTTAAGAGAACAGGTAGTTGTTTTATTTTTTACACGTTTATAATGTGTCCAAAAATAGGTGGGCTATAATTAGTCCTAATTGATAATAATAATAATTTATTTCCAACAATGCAACATTTTTACAAAGTACAATATGGAATTATTGAAAATAAATGCGAAAACCCACTGAAACTAATAGATGTGGAGTTTGTGCGTGGCTGTAAGTTTTATTTTCAATATCACTAACCATTAAATATTATTAAAATATCTACTTATAATTTTTGGTGGTTCTGCAACTTTCATTCACCAACTGCTCTTGTTTATTGGTCGATATAACTAGCAAAAGCTTGTACACACGTCAACAAAACAACATGTAGCATAAAACCATCAACGAAATTATTCATCAAATGAGTAGAAACATGTCGGTATTAAATAAGCTTTTGGTTTTGACTTCACCGACATTTTCCTAATCCCTTCAGGTAGGTAGTACTTTGAAGAATTTTGGCGTAATAATTTATATTTAGTTTAATATGCAGACCACTTTTTTATATTTTGAGCCCAATACACATAAGGCAATCTATTGGATATCAAGCTAAAAAATGAAAAATTTTGAGCTACGAGTATTGTATGAAATTTCTATTAGAATTCTATTCAACGATGATTGCATAGTTGGTATCGGTTCCGGAGACAAAAACCAAACTTCCGAGAACGTTCGCAATCGCTAATAAATGTCTTGAAAATGGAGTGAATATTTTTAACATTTATCAGAAGTATGCTTCTTTAAGGCCGTCGCACGTCAAACATGTTAGACTATTTCTTACGTACAAAAATTTTAAATATTCTATACAGCCAGTTGGCAAAAACACAATCGGCAAAATTCCGTATAAAATTGCAGTTTCTAAATCTGCCTAATGCGCGCCTATACACCGGTCACTGTTTCCGACGCACATCAGCCACGATACTCGTCGATTCAGGTGCAAACTTGCTAGCGATAAAAAAACATGGTGAATGACAATTATCTAGAGTAGCAGAAAGTTATGTGGAAAACTCAATAGAGAATAAGAAAGATGTGGCAAATAAAATATTCCGAAACAATCCAATGACGTCGGTATCTTCTTATGTAGAAAGTGATAATTTGCTCACAGTAAATAATACCGAAAACTGTAATTTTAACAGTAATAATCAATGTATTAATAATTCAAATCTAAACTTACCATCTAGCATAATTATCAATAATTATGCTCAAGGCATAATAAATATTAATATCAATTATTGAGAGCAATTTGTGTGGGTTATATCAGTTAAAATTAATTATTAAAATAAAGTTCTTTTGGTTTAATATTGTATTTCTAATTTATGAAGAGGCAGGCGAAAAATAGTTGTAAGCACCACTGGCGGTAAAGCCGCTGCAGCCCTTCGCCCTATAGCTGCCCTCGCTCGCTTCGCTCACTCGTGCGTCTATACAGCGGTGAGCTGCAACGAATGCTTTACCGCCCTTGATACTTAATATACGTACTATTAAACAACACAAATATTGCTCTATTGACAAAATGTTTGTTTGTCCTCGTATAACATCAATATAATATATGCGACAGTTTCATATCAACATATCAAGACTTAATTACATTTATATTTTAAATTCAAAAGCTTCATTATCGACGGTATTATGGGGCAGTGGACCATGTTTTATAAGACTGAATGATTAATTTAATTTTATTCATATAATTAATGTCTTCAAATATCTCATTGAAATAAAAAATGGAATAAATAGAATATAACCATCACGAGAAATAACAGCAAATAACATCAAAAGACTTTCACGATTGCACCAGCCAACAGTTGTATTATGGAGTACCTAGTCGCAATTATTATGATGTTATTATGTTATATTATTTAAAAGAACTAGTTATTATTCATAAATGAACTGACGGAAGACCACTTCTCTTCAACGTGGTGAATGTGTTCTTTATTTTTAACTATTAAAGCGTTACATTGTTACATAATTTTACACATTTAATAATAAATGGTTGGGCTTGAGCATAACAATTAAAATGTCAAATTGCAAAATATTAAAGAAATACTGCGCATATATCCGCTATAAAATCTATATTTTATTGCAATGCTTGGAATGTTATCTCTTCGATTTAAAAATGTTTTTTTTTTATAAGACAATTTTGATGTAACTAATAATTATTGCATTGTGTATACGACTGCGTTCATTTTCATTTCTGAAGTATAGGGACGGTTTTCAGGAAAAACACGTCAATTTTGTTTTTGAGGGGAAACCTCAAAATCCCAATTTTATAATTTCAAATATCGTCCCTGTCATGTGGCCCATTATTTTAGGCAACTTAAAATGTTTTATGCATATACCGGGTACACGTGTCTCACTAAGGCTATCGACCTTCTGTATCGCCGAAATTATTGGTCGTACAGTTTTCGGGAAAAAAATTTAATATCCATGGGAATTTACCCAAATTGTTTTTCACTTTCAAAACCTGCCACTAGGGAACGCATTTTTAAAAAGAAAATTAAAAACTGCAATATTAAAAAAAACTCAAATGGACAGGTAGGCATTTGATTACATTTTCGATTCTTAATTTTAATAATCTACAACTTTATTCCCTAATATTTTGACGTATCTCCTAAGATAAAGGGAGGGGGGTAAAAGAATGATGTTCTAGAAAATATGCGCAAAGAAGCCTTTATTATGTTTTACCAACTGATTTAGTCCTTTTGTTTAAGAAAACTAAATGGGAGCACACAATTTTTATATATTGGTTTAAATAAGCCTAAAATAAGAAACAAAATGACAAACCGGAAGTCTGTCATATTCCAAACTTAAGTTATAGCCACAAACTATACAAATATCGTTTACCTTTATGTCTTTTTTTTAGAATTTTCTCGATCCACAAGTCAGTGAGACGTATTCGGCTTCCATCAAAGAAAATCAAAATTTCTTCCACTGTTTATTTTTTTTTTGTTTTATGATATTTTTCGTCAGGACTGAGACATCATCAGAGCCTTATTGGGGTTCTCAAGTATGATGAAAATGATTGCAATTTTTTATTTCGAAAATGTTTTACGACGTTTTGTCTTGCTTTTGAGACATCATTAAGTACTAAGTACTGATATTACAATAATATTTTTTACACAAATTTAAAAATACAAAAATACGTTAAAGATTGTAATTCTTCTAACAACTTTCAAAACCATTTTTTGTTTTAGTATTTAGAGGAATTTAAATTTTACAAGTAGTAATAGGTATTGGACAGTTAAAACTATTTGGGTCGGTTTTGGCATGAATGAAAAGCATAGTAAACAACACAATAGTAATAGCACAGCAGTATCTTATATTAGATATTAGGACGAAAAATTTAATTTTTCGGACGTAATGTGGGATATATATAGTTCGAAAAACGTTTCTCGTCCGTCGAGTTGACACGAAACACAAGACGTCTCGTCTCGAGAGCATTTTGTCTCGAATTTCGAGACAAGACGAGATAAAATCCTTCGAGACAAGTTCGAGACGAGACATCTCGAAAAATTGTAATGACTTAAAACAATTCAAACCATTTCTAATAAAAATAATAATATTTTAAATTTTCATTAATAAATAAACAGCATCTTAGGGTGTGATCGTATTACCCCTTAATTATAAATAAAGAATAACATTTAGAATAAAATATAAAAGATTTATTAAAGAACTGTATTGTTCTTTACAGTAAAAAAAAAATACGCGTGCAGCACAGTACACGTGGTAGAAGTGAATACTTTTTTCACGAGAGAGGAAGGGAATACGAATGACGGTACAAAAGGGACAACCGAAGGATAGGCAACGTTAAGCCGCTATATACATAATGGTGTATGGTATAGGATATACTCTCTCTCTCCCCCCCCCCCTCATATTTTTTATATGCTTCATCTCTTTTGTGGGACGAAAATTTTAAAAATCCTGTCGTGACGTCATCTTGAAAAATCACTCTCATGCGGCCAAAGAAGTATTCACCTCAAAAACCAAAACAAAACCAAAAAAATTGAAGTATATTGTCTTATATTAAAAATTAAAATATAATTACTATCTAATAATAATAATAAGTAATAAGATTTCTTAAGAAAATAAAATATAAACTCTAAACTGAAGATAAATAAACAAAAATTACAATTATTTTCCACTAGTTGAAGTTTAGCTTATCTTTTAACGTACAAGTGTACCATTAGTTAAGACATAATAATGAACGAGCTGACTCCGCATAAAGTCGATTCCGAAGTTTAGTGCCTACTAAACGAGCTTTTGCAAAAAGGCTTTAAGGAATGCTTGTTACGGTAATACTTAATAAGTATCATGCCATCTTCGCAATGTGAGGATAACGTCAATCCATTTCTTTTCCACCATTCCAACAATGATTCCCCCTTTGTAGCTCTCTCTGAATAAAAGTATGCGTTTAGCTCTTGTTTCCAAAATTCTTCATTTTCGAATTGAGGAGTAGCCTTTTTGAATATAAATTCAATGTTCATGTCTTTATCTGAGCCAGATTTTTCTTCAGTTTCTTGTACGGGTGGAATTAGCCTAATTGGTGCATATTTTTCACAATAAATTGTTTCAAATTTTTGGTATGATTGATTTTTCATTTCTTCACCCCAGAAAGTCATTATGACTGAAGCCCAATTTGGTTTGTAGTAATGCTTAAGCATATTATCTCTACCTGCTTATATAAAAGCTTTGATGAATATTTCATCACTTGTTGAGTGTTCTGTCTTTTTGTCAAGTTCTATAACAAGCGTTTCTATTCAGTCAATTAACATGTTGAAGCCGATTATGACCAGTGCAGTGGTAATGTTGGGTAAGAATCCCCCGATAATATATTACTGATATACTTTCATGGCAATTTACTAAAGTTATTAATATATTTACAGTATTTAAGAGAAAAATAAAATACTCTTTCCTTACTCTTGTCTTGAAGTTTGTTGAAGAATAAAAATATAATAGGTACTGTATTCTCAGACAAGAGATCACTCCATAATTAGGACAGTTAAGTGTTTACATTTTATTAATTATTGCAATATATACTGATGAAGTTTTGGAATCCACACTCTCTTTTTCGAGACATTCTGTCGAAATCGTTAAGTGACCATGAAGAGTTTTATAGAAGCATTAAGTGCACTTAACGCGAAATATTATCAATATTTAAATGTCATTTATAAGATACTTTTGAGGTAATGTTGAAAATGGTCATAAACATATATTTTAAGATGGTTGGTTCAGGCCTACTAAGTTGATCTGCGTCCACAATAATCTATATGCGCTGCAGAGTGGGGTATTTGCCTAATTTAGCGCGCCAAAATTCGATTTGTCTTTTCCCCTAGCCAGTGCTGAGACTGCAATTGATGTAATAAATGGAGAGCTGTCTCAGTTTTCTTGTTGGTGTGTTAACAATGGTTTGCTCCTGAACTCTAGGAAGACGGTGGCAATGTGCATTGGCAACAAGCGCCACGGTAGTTTTGTTACTCAAGAGTTTAATGTTAAGATTAACAATGATGTTATCCCCTGGATGCATAAAGCTCGAGATCTAGGAGTAATCGTGGATTCTGAGCTAAATTTTAACGAGCATTGTGGCAATGTATGCAGGAATTCACTTTTTAAATTGCGTTCGGTATACCATCTTAAACACCTGGTTGATGAGCCTACTAAACTTAAATTGGTTAAAGCTCTTATTTATCCGCATTTGGATTATTGTTTTTCGGTATATTTTTATTTTTTGTTTCATTATAATAAAATGAAGTTGCAGAGAGTGCAGAATTCTTGTATAAGGTTTGTTTGCACGGTTCCTTTTGCTGCACATGTCACTCCTTTTTTTTGAGAGATTGGGTGAGCAAAAGTTGGATGTGAGATATGAGTATTTATATACTTCATTGCTACATAAGATATACCATGCTCGTGACCCTCAATATTTGTATAAGTTGTTGTGTAGACGTTCTAATGTTCATGATGTTAATGTACGTATTGATTCCTTTACTATCCCTAAGCATATGACAGCAAAATTTGAGGGCAGTTTCTCGTATATGGCCTCACTACTGCTAAATAAATGTATTGATATAATTGATTTGCCATTGGAATTATTTCAGCGACAATTGAAGCTCAGAATTTATTCATAGTGTGATTAACTTTTTACATTAATTTATAATGAAAATTTGTTTATTCTAGTTTTAAGAGTTTTTGTTTTGTACATTCTTTCTTTATTTGTATATGTTTTTTTAAGGAAGAGTGGCATTGGCCAAATCTCTATCCTTTTTTGTGCAATTGTGTATATTCTACATTTTCACAATAAATCTTTATTATTATTATTTCAGTTAGTCTTTCGTTGTATAAACTGTATTTTTGTCTAATTATTTTTTTGTATTTAGACATTATTTTAATATGGTTAGTGGTTATAAATCTCTTACTTGTTGGTGTTGAGACACACGTCTTAGTCTAATTCTAAATATGCAAAAATCGTATTTTCTTTGAACACAAACTTGGACTATTATTCGGTGAACTTTTTCCAGGTTCATCTTGATGGTAGGGTCTATATCGGGTATATGTCTAGGAAGTTATCGAAAACGTACTTTATTCTTTGAATTTTGTTCTTTATGTTTGTGATTTTTTATTTAAATGTAAACGATATACTCTATTATACGAAATAATGATATGATATGAATAAAAAATATTAACAAGCTGTAATTTTTTTGTCATTCTTAATTATCACATTTTTTTATTGATATAAAATATATTCACTAATCATTAATGTTAATAATGGTGATATGTGACTATTAGTACGGAAATCTTGATATATTACATAGAAAGCGGAAATAATATAGTAGGCCTACTACACACTGCTTCGGGTACTTCATATACTATACCTATATCTTCTTCTATCTGTCGGGTTCCTCTCACCAAACTCGCTGTTTGTGAATAAATAATAAAGCCACAAGTAGGCCGTGGAACCTACTACTATTACTACTACGATTTCTGCGATCTTGACTGTATTTTGTTTTGGTACAAGTTTACTATATATTAGTGGTTTGTTAAGCATTGACTAAAGCACAGCTACCTAGATTTGGATTTAAAGCAAACACGCGCGCGTGTGGTTCCTCGTGTATGAGTGACGTTTCGAAGTGTGACTGTTGTGACAAGACACATCTTCAGTGATTTAATACGCAAGCAGTTGGTTGATTTGGTGATCTTTCAATTTAAAGAAAATTTTGATTGCTGTTGTAGAATATTTTGGTTTTTATCATTTTTTATTGAAATTTAATTATACTTTTATGGTGTCATTTTCATCTAATGAATTATTTTTTAAATTAAATGATTATTTGACAAGGTTATTTTGTTGGAACGTTTTCTAAAACCTTAAACGCCTTTCCTATATATAAACTTTAAACAATTTCTTTAAATTGTAGAAAACTTGGCTACAAACCTTCTGTTTGAGGTAGACTGCTAAAATTTTAATGAATAAAAAAATATTTCAAATTTCTTTGACTTTAATGAATGGTCAGAGTAATCAAGTCTTGCAAAACGTTGATGAAGTCATGCAATAGGAAATTCATAAACAGTAATCGTTAAAGTTGTAGTGTAAATTTATTGTGAACAATGAACACAATCGGATAAAACAATGGGTGATATGTTATTGAAACAACGTATGCCGCCACATCATCGTTGGCAAAGCACGGAAATGCTGGCAAGATCTCCTCCACCATATTATCCTCCACCACTCATTTACCCTCCAGTGAATAAACGCAGTTCCTACCCATACCGACCTAATGAATATCTTCATCATCCACAACCTCCGTTATCTCGATGGCGAGAATCGTCCTATTATCCTCCACTTTTATCGTATCCTAACACTCAAAGAGTGGTTTCACCTGTAAGGGATCATTATTTTTTAACGCCGATGTTTCGAAATGCTATGCCGCCACCGCCGTCTACTAATAGGTAAGTGATGTTGTGGTAGAATGTGATTTGTCAAGAATTAACAAATTTTCTAAATCATATTGATCTTTAAAGACCATGTGGCACATAGTAAGGGATGACAATGAATAGAATGAACAGCTAAAGAGTGAAAAGGAAAGTTATCATGTTGCCCCGTATATTTTTCAGTCACGCTATATAAATTGATAACTTATGTGGTTTCTGAATTCTAAGGATTTTCAACATTTCAATTTTGAGTTTATTGCTTTTCTTCCAACTATATATCTTCCGAATACATGTACTGATTGGTTGATTACTCAATTGTAGTAGAGTAGTTTCTTGTACTACTCGTTGTAGATTCATGTTATTTGAAGAGTACACACTCTTAAGAAATTTTGCCGGCGCAGTCCGTAGAAGATCGGTTGTCCACTTTTTTCTGACGAGTATTATCAGAAAGCAAATGAATTCCATTATTAGAGACTCCAATAACATATTTCATGGGAATTCGTCTTTGATGAAAACTTCATAGGATATTTTTTGTCTTTTTTGTTTTTTGTTTGTTGTATATGTGTGTTGTATATCTACACCTCTCAAAATTTATAGTTCGCTTTCTTTTTGTAATGTTTTATCCTCCTTATTATTATTATTATTATCCCAATTTGGTCAGTTTTTCTCTTTCAATTTGATATTCTGATTTTTTTTAAAACTATTTTCGTTTCTAAAGAATTTGTTTTTGTAACGTATTTGCTTAAAGTATTCAGAACTTCTAGTTATCAAAAAAGTCTGTCCGTATTTTAGGAAAAGAATTTATAGGTTGGATGTTCTAGATAATAATTCATAACTTTTGAGTTACGAACGTATTTGGTAATTGATTGATTCTATTAAACTTCAACTCCAATCGCTTGCGGTTCTCAATCAACTTTTCCTAGAAAAAGTGAGCTCTCGTCGAGGCACCATCAATTGGCCTACAAGAAGCCCCGATCTTACACCCCTTGATTATTTCTTATGGGGATATCTTAAACAGAAAGCGTATACAAACAACCCACGAACTCTACTGCAATTGAAGCACAACATCCGCACCGAAATGGCCGCCATTTCCAGGGAAATGAGTAGACGCTTGGCGCTGAATTTCCGGTTTCGATTAGAGGAGTGCCAGCAGCAGTGGTCAACATTTGGAAAACATAACCTTTGTCACTTAATTTTCCAAAACTTTCACTACAAATTGTCCCAAAAATAAAAAAATTCTAACTATTCCTTTTTTTTTATTGAATTTATAAATACCCTTTCTGGACACCTTGCACTTATAAAAAAAGCTTGACAAATCTCGCATAATTCTACACATGACATCACTGAACTCATTTAAATATTTTATTACAAACCGACCCTTCAGACTGCTGATGGTTGATCCTAGAAGATCAGCAGCACCAACTAGTGGTTGGGGTAGTGAATCTTCATCACATCACTGTCAATGTCGATCGAAATCAATGGAGGATATCCGAACGGAAGTTGTGATGACGAATAGCAATAAAGATTGGGATAAGGATATAAATGGTAATCGCATATCGCCTAAAAGTCGTAGTAGTCGAATATCTAACGGAAAATCTATGGAAAGTTTGGTAATGACGCGTGAAAATGGTGGGGTTTCGCCAAGAGGGAGGAAGTTTTCAGGAAGATTACAGGTGAATTTAATAAAGTTAATATATATTTGTATTTTGACAGAACCAAAATGTCTTGAAGAATTTGTATGAAAATTTGTATTATTTGAAAACATTTTTGTACATGCGGTATTCTGTATGATTTCGATTTCAATGTTGTCTGTGTCTCCGAAGTAATTTAGATGCTTTAAAGAGAAAAACAGGTGATCCTAATTCAAAATGAAAGCTTATAATAGAAAAATAAAATCTCATTACGAAACCACAACTAAAGATTATCTGGATCAAATTATTGTAATCAAATAAATATATTATTTATTAACAATTCTTTTCACTTTCCACTGTGTAAATTTGTCATTTATTTGTCTCATTTTATTAGTAAATAATTGGTAAATCACCGTAACAAAAAATAAAATGAAAGTACCTAATCCATAATTAAGCGATTTTGCTTAATTTCTATAATGAAAAATAAATATAATTTAAAAACTTTCTTAAATGTGATTTGTTATAATTAGCTATAGTCAATTATTATTATTTATTTTTTCAGTATTCGAGTTCATTAATTATTCAGTTTATTTGTGTCAAGATTTATGTGAAGAATATGCATGATACTAAAAATTCAGAAAATATCTTCTTTTTTCGATTATACGGTTAATTTTTTTCGTGATTTTCTATATAAGGAATATTCAGAAACAATAATCTAAAATTAATTTGAAAAAAAAAAAAAGGAACCGGAATTAAATAGATTAAGTCCCCTATAATTTCGAAAACAAAAAGATTTATATAAAAGTTGATTCTTACTTATTGTGTATAATTATTGCTTTTTAATAATAAGTTATACAGGGTGTGTCAATTTGGAGTTAACAATATTGTCACGTTTAGGTTTAACGTGAATTACGATGGCATTGAAAATAAGGACCTTATCTAAAAGATTGAAACACCGAATACCAAGTTTAAATAGACTAAGTTTATTAACAGTTAAAGTTCATTTTATTAACAGATAAAGTTCATTTTCTATAGACGTACAATATTTTTCTGCAACTTATAATTACCCTAAAGACTTTTATTATGATAGAATAATATCTATTTTTTTTTAATTATTGCCTCTTTCTATAAAATTACCAAAAACAAAAAATTTGAGAAATTATTAGTATTGATTTTACCATTTTTTGTTTTGTTTATTATCAGATCAGATACAACTGATATAAGACAAAAACTTAAAAATATATTCCAATCGGACAGAAAAGATAGAATAAATGATGACTCTTATATAAAACTTTTCTCGGTTAATCTTTATGTTTTCGAGATCAGGGGATAGTTCGCGTTGCGTAAGTACAATTATTGCAAAGCTCACTCATGTAAGACGAGATGACACCTAAAACATTAAAGCTGAGATGTCAGTGTTGTTTGTGTGTGTTTTTCTTAAACAAAAAATGTACTTTTTATGAAATGAATTATATAATAATATAATGTTATGTTTTAAATATTTCTTGTTAATTAATGGATTTATTACAAAACAACTGAGAAAAAATTACAAATTTTCCTTGACTTTTTCTCACATATTTTATAATTCTGCAGAAATATAATTTCATTACCAATTATTACACTCTCACTTTGTAACAATGAATATTAATTTATTTAAATTTGATCATATATTAAGTATTATATTGAACTTTATGGTACGAATAGAAAATATCTCGTACATTCTTAGTTTCCTCAATTCTGTAAAATAAAGGCTGGTGTTTTTGAGGTGCTAGGACATTCAAGGCGTTACACCTCGTATACCCAATTTGAAAAACGCTAAAAATAAAGTTTAATACATAGTTTGCATAACTCTAACTTGTTTAATAGTGTTGTACAATCAACGACTGATGATGGCTGCAGTTGTGGTCGAAACATATATATGGTCATTTAACACTTCAAATCATTAATTAAAGCTATTTTATAAAGTAATACATGTCATAGTGTTGCATATCACATTTGTTCTACAAAATTTTTCAAATTACAATTTGCGATAACACAAATGTTAAAATTGAATTATAGAATAGTTTATTTAAACAAATTCAGCAAATGTAAACTGCGTCGCAATTTATTTATAATTTAAACAATTACAAGCATTCAATTTTGTGGAGCAGAAAGAAGCTAGAAATCGCATTCCGAATTTCCAAATATAATTAGAATAGATTCGATTAACGTAATTGTAGAGTAAATGAATTTTAGGGTTATTGAGCCAAGTAAACTTACTAGAGTGCCGACGGCAATAACTAGTCAATCGAATTTAGTGAATTGATAATTCTCATTAATAGATTTTGAGTATTGTGCCCTACTCTCGCTACTGTATGCTAATAATATTCCTAGAAAACTGTTTAATTTATTAACAGGTATGTTAAAATAACGAACATAGCAATTAATATTATTATTTTATAATTTAAAGAAACTAAACACTTTTATCTCTATAACGGATGTTGGTAACAATTAAAATTATATTGCAATTATTTTATTTCTTTTGAACTGCATTTAACTTGATTTATTTCTGTTTGTTAAAATTAAAAATAAAATGCGTATCTATATCTATCTGTAAGAGGAAACTGCATTATTTGTTGTGTAAATCTATTATTTAAATAAATTAGTTGACGATTAAATTAAATGATTATTAGTACTGCTAAATGTTATGTAACATCAACGCTGAGATACATCAATTATTTTCTAGAAAATTAATTGCCAGCTTTCATGATGAAAGTAAATATTTGTATAACAATTTATAACTTTTATTTAGATATATTTCATGAATTATTATGGATCATGGTTAAAATTGTTGATAATATGTTGTGTAGGTAGATATAATGATTTGTAATATTTATTTCTTCTGGAATGGCCTGCTGGTGGTTGAGCATATGTTTAAAATTGCTATAGATTTAGAGCAGTGCCAGTGAGCAACGTAAAAAGAACAGTTTGACGCAATGGTGTTACATTTTCTACGGATTTTACAATTCAGATACCGAATTAATTAAATATAATGTGATTCCCCCTATTGATTGCAAGGTACGTACTATCTAGCCAAAGAAACGGCTGGAAAAATTTGCTTGTATGGTCATTGTCTACTACAGCGTTGCCACGTACTTTGGGAAAATTTCTCTGAGGTATTCTTGAAGCTTTTTTAGTCAACAATTGTTTCCCAAAATTGGTGAAATTAGTTAGATTCCAAAAAAAAAAAAAATTCAGCATGCAATACATAATTAAAAGTTATTTTATTATCGTTTGACACGGAAAATAATGCCATGTAATCTGAATAAAAATTGCTGGAATGAAAAATTCAATGAGGGTGGTTCTTTTAAATCAGTTAAAAGTTAAGCTTCAGTCAGTTCATGTTCATGGTTTGGTATGCTGAATGTGAACTAACATTTTCTCAAACGCCATGAAGGAATAAAAAAGCGGAGATGGGATCAAGAGCTGAAAATTGCAATAAAGTAGCAACAAGAATTTGGCCATATTATCGTGATAAATGAATTCAAATTCCATTAATGCATATGTTTCTGTTATACGAGAAGAAGTTTCCATCAAAAGCTGTCGGTCTCTTGATATTAGACAAGATTTGATGAAATGTTTCTTCGCTAATCCCTAATTTTTATCTTCCGATTTGCGGGTTCTTGTACTCTTTTCCTCCTTTTGAGACATTAAAAAATGGAAGGGGCGTGAAAAAAATTACTGGTAATCCTAGAAGGCCAAAGGACTATTGTTTACATACATGTTTGCTTTTTTGTTGAATAACCGAAATTGTTAAGCCGACTAAAAACCGGATTATTTCACATTGGAACATGAAGTAGTATTTTGCAGGTCGAGTCTTGGTAACTTGGCGAGACTTGCAGACACACAGATTTGACACTTCAATAATCAACTTAAGGTTCTTTCCATAGCAACAAGAAATAAAACCACGGAAGCAAATGGGATAGTAAAAAGTTTTTCCGCTCACAAATGCTCCGTTTCCGGGTGAATCTGAAAATACGGGAAATTATCCAGAAAAGTTTAATTTTCCGATTGAAAAAAATGTCTTTGCCGGTACTAGTAGTATTCAATACTGGTTTTTATTATTCGCACATAATTTCTGACTATTATTTATTTAATTTCGTAAGCATGATGATTCTAGGTCCTAAATTCGAAGAATTAATGTTCACTTTTTGCTTGATTTAATTCCAACATACTATGCGTGTTACTTTAGTTATCTAACTTTACGCAGTTAAACTGAAATTGAACTGTTACTCTGCGGAAGCTGTCAGGATGAGCAGCGAAACTTTACCTAATATAAATATTTTAAGCAGGATTATCCAGAAATATTGTTTCTATAAGTTGTTAGTAGCGTCTATCATGGTTAAAGCTTTTCTGATTCAGAAAATGTCACCGGAGAAAAGCACTTTTCGCACATTTTTTACGATACGACGGACCCTTGGATTTAACAGACTTTCTGACCGGATTTTCCGACATACACGAGGCATCTAAACTCTTGGAATGATTAAAATTAACTTATTCTCTATGTGGACACTTACAGGTTCAATAGAGATTGTTGGTAACTGAATTAGTCGAATCCATCCTGGTGAAAATTCACAATCTTTCAATAAAATCATTTGGATGATCAGAGAGAATTCTAGTGACAGAACTAGAATAGGAATTCTTACAGAAGAACTCTTGGAGGGTGAAAGGGGTTGAGAATGTTTATGCTACCTCAGCGGTAGTATATAAAATAGTAAAAATATAAATTCACCTAACATATTAAGACATTATTTGTCGAAAGATAAATCAAGCGTAAACAGCAGTTGATCAGGTAAATAATTATAACTAATAAATATAAGAACTCGGTCAGTAAGTCTTAAATTTAAGTTAATTTTATGAAATTAAATCATTTCTCTATGATAGAGGAGTTTTCAAACGCATGACAAACTTGACATTTGTAACGTTCGCATCTGGCGTAATGTGCAGTGTTGTGTTTAAATCAGATACAGTATTTATAGATACATTTTATTATTTGTTTCACTTGAAGATTGTAATTTTTACCAGAGAAAGCAGCAGAATCCTATTATTGCTATTGGAAAGAAATGCATCAGCTGCTATTGTGTGTAACCGCATTTTTTGCTAAAAACTAACGATTTAAATAAAGGAAAATTATCTCGCTTTTAACTCGTTTTAACCATAATAACTGGTATATGTGTATGAGTGAGTTAATAATAGTTGATTTAGTGGGAATGCGTTTTCGTTTAGTTGGCGGTATTTTTTAATTATTATTTAGTAGTGATTGATAAGGATTTGTAACAGAATAGGTATAATTTTTATATTCACTATTGTTGGAGTCAAGTCGTAAAATTACTGATGATATTTTTTATTTAGTACACTAGGTGTCCTTAAAAAATAACGAAAATTTCACTCTCAAACATTGTATTTTGAATTGGCTAGATCATACGATAATCAAGTAAAACTAAAAAAGTAATCCATATAGGATGCAGTGGAGTATAATATGAATTACAACGAAAAAACACACGTCGTCTCCGCCCATTTATTAAAAAAATTGTTTTTAAATACAGGGACATGTTTCGGGTCTCAATTCCATCATCATCAGAAAGGAGTTGAGACTTTGAAACATGTCCCTGTAATTAAAAACAATTGTTTTAATTTTGATCCTTGTTACAATTATTTTACAGTTTTTTCTTTCTCCTGTAAGGTTCTTTATGAAATTTCAATTTTATAAAGAACCTTGCATCCCAGGAAAAAGAAAAAACTGTAAAAACATGTTTTTAATAAAATGGTGGAGCCGACGCGACGTGAGATTTTCATTGAAATGTGTGACATCATCAGGGATATAATAATAATAATCAGTTTATTTGCAGTTAAAAAACACTACAATTCCAGATAGTACAGTAACAGAACTACAAAAGGGGTTAGATGGCGGTAAAAACTGATATTAAAATCTTACCCTAAATTAAAAGTTCAATAATATAAATTAATAAATACCCCAACATAACTAAACTAAACTACAAAAAGTGAAATACAAAAAATATACAAGAATTTGATTGTACAAAAAGAAGTCATCATAATACAAAATATGAATAACATAACAGCAATATAAGAATATAACAAATAAAAAAAAATAAACAAACAAAAACATTTAACGATCAACGAGTAATAGCTAAAGGTTAATAATAATAATAGTCTTTATTGACAACCATAAATTAACATACATTGTTTACCTACAAAAAAAAAAACATCTGGAAGTCAAAAGGCGAGGTTTGGATTCAATTTCATAAGCTATCTTATGAAAAGGATCCACTCTCGAGTGATAATTCACTCTGTACACCTAACCTAATGTGGATTCAACAATCGATAGCGAACTTTTTCCTTGAATGTGCCAGTATTCAGATATTTCAGGTCATTGGGGAAGTTATTGTAGATACTGTAAATTTGAAAGAAAAACGATCGCTCAATCGCATATCAGGAACGCACACCATACTCGTTGGGCCAAAATTTTGATCATTAAATTTAATAACATAATAATGAATGAAAATTAGATTATAAAAAGTCATTTAAACTAAATGTTTGTCTTTGACAATTACACAAATGTACAAATAATGGTAAACATGTGAAAGGTTGGTTTTTATTAGATTTTCAAAAAAAAAAAGCAACTATTCAGGAGGTCGACACAATCGAAATTTTGATTTTTTTTTAAACAGTCCTTCTATTCTTGACCCCTGAACCCTAAAAATAATTTCAGTTGAAAAGTTTATATATCTAGGGGACATAACAAATTTGGAAGCACGTTCTAGGCGGCATTTTTTGACCATTCGATTGGTTAAAAAATCGGCTAGGTTAATGTTTTGCTTGAGCTCGTTGGAGGTTTAAATAAGAAAGTTAGTTAGTTTTGAAATGACTGCCTGTTAGAGTATAAAAAAATCCTATTTTGTTCATTGTTGATAGAAAATACCAATGTTACATATCAAACGATAGAGCACTTAAATTTCTACAATGCTTATTTTTAACGGCCCACCTCGACCAATCCAGCGATTTCCAAAAGTATTTGTCAAGTGCTGCTCATTAAAAATATTTTAATTTGGTATGAAGGCAGAGCTAAAGTAAATAAATTCTTTCTCGTTATATCCTATGGATTATTTTCAATAATTTTAGGTAAAATCCTTTGTCCAAAATGCCAAAAAAGTGGTTATGGCAGATAAACGAGTGAGTTCTGTAGTTTTTTTTATATTTTTTTCTATTTAAATAAGTCCTAAAAATGACTAACGTAGGTGTAATAATAAGACACACATCCTCATAAAATGTTAGGAATCTCTAAATACGCAACTCAGGCTTTTGAGTCGTCATTATACTACATCATACATGTTTTTAACACTATGTAGTTATCAATATTCAATACGTATGCTAACCTTGAGCTTTCGTCTCAGCCATCTATAGAAAATATTACCAGCGCACTTTTCATAGTTTTTTCTAAATTTTATTACATTTCATAGACCCCTACGGCAAAATGAAAATGCAATTTTACGCTATATATATACACGGTATGTTACGAATATAATATGTCATTTGTAATACTATTAACATGTTTTTGCTATTGGCATACGCATTAAAAACTGTGAAATATAATTATATGATTAAGTATTTTAAAGTTATTATCATTCTAATAAATTAAACATATATAGTATTGGATTGTTCATGGTCTGCTACGCTAATTAAACAATATAATTATTATTTTGATTTAATTTAAATAGTTGCGTTGTTGTATCGTAGCTCCTATTTTAAATTTTTACGTTTTTAATTTGTTTACTAGCGATAATGCATTTATATTATAAATAATTGGTGACTATAATTTGCGTATGTTATTATTTATGAGTTAAGATTAAATCATTAACATGTATTTTTATACCTTTAAATAAATACCGGTGCAAATATCAAGTAAATCTTAAATTCTTGAACAAATTAATTCTGATATCTAGCCACCTTCTAAGAAGATCTGCTCATATATTCATTTAGCATTTATGTGTTGATTATAATGTTAAATTTCTGTTCTAGCCTGCTCCCAGAGCGTCTTCTTCACTGGACAATTCATCAGATTCTAATGGAGCTACACGGCCTCGATTTGTAGCCGTTACATCGTTGGAAGATGTACAAGCAGTACGTTGTGCAGAATTTCATCCAGGTGGTCAGATTTATGCTGTTGGTTCCAATTCCAAAACCTTACGAATATGTTCGTATCCAAAACTTTCAGACATACGGTAAGGTTTTCTAGATTTACTATGATTTTCTATGATCTCTTTTTGCCTTTTATATTTCGGGATTTTGGCGACCCTGGTGTTGCAATCTGGCAACTGAAAGCTCTATCGTAAAGTTGGACATTTTTGAGGTTATACGTACTCATAACGTTTTGACATACGAGCGGCTATTTGTGTTGTTTACAGTAACTTAAAAGATTCAACACGGCCCAAAAATGGAATTAAATCGTGAACATTTTCGTGCGATTATTTTTTACAACTTTCTACGTGGTTTAAGTCAGCAACAGTGCATGGATGAACTTAATTCAATTTTTGGCGATGAGGCTCCATCAAGGACCAGTGTTTATCGATGGTATGGTGAATTCAATCGTGGTCGTAGTTCACTCCAAGACGAATTTCGTGAAGGTCTTCCAAAATCAGTTGTTGTTCCGAAAACCATTGATGCTGTGCGCGAACTGATATTGCAAGATCGTCATGTGACCTATCAAGAGATTGAGACAACCTTAGGCATTAGTGGGACCAGCATACATTCAATATTGCATAAACATTTGACTGTCAAAAAAAGGCAACCCTCGTATTAGTCTTAAAGTATCATACCAAAGCATAATTTTAATTAAATTTAGACTCCTGGAGGTACTTTAGATTTGTAATCTGGAATCAGCTCTTAAATATCAACAGTTTCAAATTTATCTAAGTAATAATTACTCGTGTTCAAAACATTGTAATTTTCAAGAAAATTAAGTTCTAATTTATTTTGTTGCGTTTGTCTCTTAAAAACAAGCGAATTTATCTGAAACAACTTCGAGTCCGAGTTGTTTTCTTTCTTCTTGTTTCCCAGCTTCGTTCTATTCTTCTTCAACGTTTTTCAAAAACTAAGCATCATAATTTGTACTGATCATCAAATTTTATATTTTACAATCTGACTCTGAAGTGTTTTCAGGAATTTGTATATTAAATGATATTTTACCACCCTATTTCTCTATGAGAAGTTTTGATCTTATTGCTATTGGGGCCTCTAAATAGAAATATCTAAATTCTGCTAATGTTCCGAACTGAAGGTCATTATTTAATTCCTAACTTCTTTTCTGCAGCTCCTCTAATTGTGATTATTTTTTTATTGATCTACCTAATCAAAATGTTTTAATATTTTTCAGAGAAGACCACCAAACCTACCAACCAACCGTCCTCTTCAAACGCACCAAACACCACAAAGGCTCTATATATTGCTTAGCGTGGTCACCGGTAGGTGATCTAATGGCAACTGGTTCCAATGATAAAACCGTCAAATTGATGCGTTTCAATTCGGACACATCGAATTTGGAAGGAGATGAAATAGAGCTGGCTATGCACGATGGTACTGTGAGGGACTTGTGTTTCCTGGAAGACACAACAAATAAATCCAGTTTGTTGATTAGTGGTGGAGCGGGTGATTGTAAGATATATGTGACAGATTGTGCGACTGGAACGCCGTTCCAAGCTTTGAGTGGACATACCGGGCATGTTTTGTCTTTGTACACATGGGGAGGTAAATATATATTCTATTTCACCAGTTTTAATAACGAAGCTAGCGATTTAGTTAATTTTTTTATTATCTATTCTAAACACAAACTAATTTCAGGTGCTATGTTCGTGAGTGGCTCCCACGACAAAACAGTCCGATTTTGGGATCTCCGAACACGGGGCTGTGTCAATATGGTAACACCAATTACCGTTCCAGGTAGCCGGCAAGGTTCTCCTGTAGCTGCTTTATGTGTGGATCCATCTGGGAGACTTTTAGTCTCTGGTCATGAGGACAGCTCATGTGTATTGTACGATATTAGAGGTGGCAGAAATGTGCAATGTTTCAAACCACATTCTGCTGATGTGCGGTCCATTCGATTCTCACCGTCAGCATATTATTTGCTGTCGGCTGGATATGATAATAAATTAGTGTTGACAGATTTACAAGGTAAGAAATATTTAGAAAACTGTAATAAAAACGTATATAAAATAGTCAAACGTAAAATGGGAACGAAATAGTTTTTGGGTTCGCCCTAGTTGTAAACGTATCTGTGGGGTGAACTTTTAAAGCAGCTAGGACGAGATGATATCCATTTTTATTTTTCTGCAAATTTCGCTTTAAACTCTTGGGATGGGGCTCAGAAACAAAACAGGGATTAAATAACTAAATGTTATTTAATGTCAAAACCGTTGTTTTTTTTTTTTTTAATTAAAACAACGTTTCGGCAACGTGACACTGTTGCCTTCTCCAAGTTATAATACAAAATCGTCCAAATAGATCGAAATTATTTTAATCAGTCATTTACTTGTATTATAATTATACTCAATAATAATAAACAGCTTCAGATGAGATCTTATAATCTCTCGCAAGTGCTGATGTAATAGATACTGCGCTCTAATTGTGCAATTGTCAAGTATCACTCTACTTCAAAAAAGCCATGGTAATTTTCAATACTATTTACACTAAATTGAATACACAATGATTGCACAGTCCAAGAACTATGGAATCATACCAAAGTATACTACCTACCTACATTTGGTAGGGAAATTCTATTGAAACACATTTTTCTTTTTGTTTTTTAGGTGATTTGACATTACCGTTACCAAGTGTTGTTGTAGCACAACACTCAGATAAAGTGATATCTGGCCGATGGCATCCGAGCGAATTTTCATTTCTATCAACGTCAGCTGATAAAACAGCTACATTATGGGCACTACCACCGATTTAACAAAGATTTTATTAATGTATGTGTCTGCTAAAATATGCAATCAATGTTATATACAAATCTTTTAAGTTTACATAAAAAAAGTCTGATCTAACAGGACTCGAAACGATTTGCACTGATTTTTTTTATTATGAAAACCACGTGTCAAGTATACCATAATTAGATGGAAATCCTGTTTATTTACTTCGATATTTTATTATGGATGTCGTGAATCTTAAGATTTTCTGTAGGATTCCGATTGATTTGTGAGGATAATTTCTTTAATGACACTCTGAAGTACTAATTCTATTCAATAATGTAGTTCAAAAAATTAATATAAACAGAATATCGATCTGGTTAATGTGTACATCAATATAAAATTTTATAAACTTTAACATATTTTTGAATATTAAAATTTATTGCCAAACATAAACTTCTGCTACTAAGAAATATTAATGCCTAAACTGATTATGTACTAATAAACTATCCAGTAGTACATTATGTTATAGTTCAAAATTACTTGTGAATGATAAATAATACTCATAACAGTGTTAATCTTTTTTTATTGCTATTTAATAGACTTTAGACACATTCGTTGCTCTTGAATTTGTAAGTTATTTTTTGCACAAACGTGATAATGTAGAAATAAATTATTAATATTTATAACAGTTTTTATACATACCGTTTTAATTAATCATTGTTTAATAGCAAACT
The DNA here is from genome assembly GCA_911728435.2 of Apoderus coryli. Taxonomy (NCBI): domain Eukaryota; kingdom Metazoa; phylum Arthropoda; class Insecta; order Coleoptera; family Attelabidae; genus Apoderus; species Apoderus coryli. The sequence goes on from OU452204.1 coordinate 14,054,362, forward strand.
GTCCAGAATCGTGTAAAGATATTAATAGTGGCTTTCAATGATAACTAAAATTGTCGATTTGTTCTTAGCAGCAACAAGGGTATGATATAATATTGAAATACACCTTCGAAATCACCATCATTGCCATTTCAGAATTTGTAACAATTTGTAATATGTGTTGTGTTTTTGTGAAGAAACATTTATTTGTATATTGTTTTTTTTTAATCGTTTAATCGATTTTGTTTATTTTAACATTTTACATCTCACAAAGTTTCAAAAAAATCTTCAGGTATATAAAAATATGCCATGAAAAACGTCAAGCTGATGTCAACTCGTATTAGAATCACGTGTTTTAATAAATGTTACCACATCTTAAAATTGTCTAGAATTTCCAAGTATAATTTTACCTTGGAAAAATATGTCCACAAAGGTTAGGAACCCTAGTCTTATAATAGCTTTTTGAAATAATTAAAATATCCTGATGTTTATGAACTTTTCTTGAAAATCATTAGTTATTCTACTTATGACATATTATGTAAGTCGATTTGCATTGTGTATATAAATAAAAAAAATTGAGGCTGCTCAACGTCTTATAGAACTATCGGCCAATGAGTTCCCAGGAGATTTTTGATAATAATACATACAATTATAGAAAGTTCTTCTGGATAAATTCTGCGTCATATTTACACACCTTCAGTGAAATGTTAGCTAGTGTAAATTTGACGCAGGCTTTGTCCAGAAGAATTGATTGTATAAGTTTATTTGCATGTGAAAGTTTTCTGTCTAAAATACGTGTATAATTAAATTTATTTAAAATATATATAAAATTAAATTTAATATATTCGTATTCATCTTTATGTTTAGTTTAACTATTGATTTTTACTTGCATTATTTTTGTATATATGCCACTGATGATGGAACAGTTCAGTTCTGAAACATCTATTGCATACAGACGATAGATGGGAATATGATTTAGTTTGTGGAGAAAAGACTTTGACGGTGTTGGAACGGACAAGCAAGTTATCTTATAAGGGTTTCATATTTCCTTTTATGGTAAGAGACTATATCTACTACAAAAGTTCAAGAAATGGTAAAAATATAGTTTAAAAAAGATTTTCACAAATATAGTTAATGCAATAGCAGTAAATAACCGCTTTAACCAATTGGGTATTACTGTGTTTGTGACCTCTGTTGGATTAGAAAAAAAAAATGTATTCTGCTCTCGATGTTTTGACTTATTTTCAGTCATCCTCAGGACACTACAACATAACAAACAAAAAGGGTGACTTTGAATATATGTATATATCAATGTTAAGTTATTTCCTGTTTTTCTAACATTTACATTGCAAGTTTGAAATAATTAAAGTGATATTAAACAATTAGGTAATAAAATCGTAAAAACAATAATAATAAAGTAAAAACACAATGAGCATGAAACAATTACAGGTTTTTTCCAAAACTCACGTGAAACTTTTTTTTTGTCAATTCCGTAAATCACAAAGGGGATCGACATACAAATGGAGTTTTATGAAGTACTAACTGTTAAGTTTGTTTTTGCAAGCCATAAAATTAACAAAACAAAAATCGCACCCAGACGTACAGGGAATAGTAGTTGTCAATTTGTGTAGCGATCAAATTAATCTTATTTTCTAAATTCGTGTACAAGTCGGTAATCTCAATTTTATAGAGATTCTGGATGATTTGCAAAATATACGTAATTGTTATTTATGTTACATAAAAACAAGATGAATCTATAGCATGTGAAATATGTGTAAATAATTTAGCTAATCACTAGTTGTTAGTTATTTTTTTTATCTGCATTGTATAAACAAAAATAATATAATACATACCAACACATTGTTTTTTTTTAATATATTATATTTCTCTTTTTCTAGTTGAATATTGTTAATGTGTTAATTGATATTTTAAATTGCAAGCGTTATGTGTAATGATATAATATAGCTATTATGTGTTTTCTTTTCAGATACTACTTAATAAATTATAATTTTTAACTCAAACAAAAGCCTTTGTTGTTAATATTATTCTGATTATAAATTGTACCTAATAAAAGTAATTGCTATTATTATGTCATGTTTGTGTTTCATTGGTAGTTATAAAAGGTAAATAAAAGATTTAGAGTGTACGCTGAGAATTAATCTTCAGTAATAAATTTGTTATACCAGATTTCGAAATATATTATATAACGATAACCTATGGTTGAAAATGCTATACACTGTTGCTAGCTGAACATATAAGTAGGCATCTAAGATAAAACCGAAATTATTTAAAATACAAAACCCATATTTTTACCTACAATTTTAATTTTTAACAACCGATTAGAAATTTAAGATTTCTCTAAATATTTCGTTACCATTAACATACAAGTTTCAGAGCACATGGTAGTTGTAAAGAAATACCTATTGAGAGATATATTAAATTTATTTCGTGGTGGTCAGACTTTTATTTCATATACAAAGCATACTACCCCACTTAAGTATGGACTACTTCTTTAAAGAAAAGTTTACTTTAATATTTACACAATTAATATTGAAAACTTGAAAAAAGTGTCAATTGAAAATTGTCGTGCAGTTTTTCGAGGTTCCGTAATTGAAACAGCGTTACCTACTTTACTTTAGCTAAAATAATACGATGTGTTTACAAAATTAGACCCAAATCACTCCTGCGCTGTTAATATTATATTTTAATTGGTGAAGTTTACCTATTTTTCTACTACTTTACTTTTTTTTATTATTTTATATTTAATAGATAGGTACTTTGAGTTTACTTGAATTTCGATTCATACATTTTTGGTAATTAAATTTTGATATATATTGTATTAGCTGAATAGGTTAAGGTACAATAATCACATCAAAACGTTTCGAAAATTTTATTTCGAATTGCAAACTATATCAATACATACGTCTATTATAATTATCAACGATATATTCCATCTGTTTATACAAATTTATCACATACTCTGGAAGGTGGAGGTAGAGGTCTCAGAATTGATGGGATTGGTGCATTTTCCCAGTATCCTGAAAATTAAACAATATAACTAGGGCTGTTTCCGAAGTAGGCATGAAATCTGCACCAAAATTGAGCTGTTCCTGCATATGCTTCAAAAATTTGAGCAAAAATCTAAGAAACAATATTATTACTGTAGATATCATTTGTCTTGAGAGAGTGTTTTATTTTTTTACGGTGGTATATAATATAATCGTATAGTACAGAAAATATAGAGATCCAAATAACCAAACAAAATGAACATACAACAATTTGCAAATACCAATAGATATCACAATACAATTAAACCCAAAATACCTTATACATAAATAAAAAATATATTTAAACAAAACATCACCTTCACAAGTTTATTCATCCAAAATTAACTTATGTGAAACGTGTTTCGAAAGCAGAAGCTCTCATCAGTCTCAAAACTCTTCTAAAAATAGTGTCATAACCATGTCGAAACAAAACGTTAAAAATACCTTGGTGCGATCGACCACCCAATTGCCAGAGGTGAATTTTATTTATTATAATTTATACTTCTTGTCAATACTATAAAAATAAAAACACGATATCAAATCAAGCTTGTCAACGCAAAGTAACCTCCAATAAAAAGAAAATGTCTGTGGTCTCATTACTTAAAACACTCTTTTCTCCCTTAAGTAATGTCAAATAAGAAATTACCCATGATTTTAAAGAGCTGCACATTTGTTTATCAATTGCGAGTACTCACTTGTGCAAATTCACCTCTAGAAATTGGGTGTTGCTTCACTCCAAGAACATAATAGTTAACGTTTTGTTTCGACAGGGTTATGCCACAATTTTTGGAAAAGTTCTGTCACTGATGATGAGAGCTGCTGCTTTGGTTGAATAAACTTGTAGAGGTGACGTTTTGTTTGCTTTGTTTTAATGCATTGCACTCCACTGAGAGAATTGACTACTTATTTAAGTTAAAAGATTAAATCAACTAAAAATATTTATGTAATTCCCCTGTAGAGTTGTTCTAAATTAAACCCCTTTAACAGTTTCAATTAGAAATTACAATGAAAATGTTTTATAATTTATTACACAATGCCTAGTTGTGCGAATTTTACGAAAGTAACATTATTTATCAGAATTTGTAAGTATTGGTTCTTGGAATATAATATATTGGCACACCTGGAAACCTATCTCCGCTTGACATGTTACACTGCATACTCAATGGAGCTTCGCTGTAAACTTCAGATAGTAATTGAACGCGCATTTTATTCCATTTTATTGATTTATAATTTTCCGATATTCCTTTCTGCTTTGAAATTGGTTCATTCTCCCATCTAAAACCAAAGATAATTTTACTAATGCCTGGTCTATCTTGGAAGTGGATACGTACTCTCGCATATATTCAAAATAAGTGGCTAAAGCCTGATCGCTTATAGAACTTTTGCATACTTCCAGATCAGTATGTGGATAATAATGGATATAATTTACGCACATTTCATCAGTGATTCCAAAACCACCCATTGTAATGTTATCACGATTTTCTGTATTATAATCACAACGTGTTATTAGAACATCTCCCTTAAAGATAAAAATGAAATCCTTTAAAACCCTGTATTTCCTCATTGTAATGACACTTTTTTATATACACCTTACCGGTAAAACCTTCACTGGTCTTTTCAAACGCCTAATCTCCTGAAAATGTGTACTATAATGATTATCGCGATTCATTTCTGGTAGTTCTACCCCATGTGAATCTAAATGGCGTGTGTAAACTCTAATTCCTGTCAAATGAGTATGTAATTGTGATCCAAAAACCATAATGCCCTCAGGAGGTAGTCCCTAGAATTCAAAATCAAATCTTAGTGATATAACGATAGCTGGATTTCATTTGTGTTTTGCTTACTACTGCAGTACAGGAACTAATACAATACCCAATTAATGAGAAACTCTCTAATCCTGGTGGAATTGCCATTTTATCCGTATACTCTAAACCTAACTCCATTACACCGGCATCGAACTCCTTTAACTTAGAGGAAACATACATTCTTATCCCCGAACTATCCACATAATCTGAAATATTGATACAATTACAGCTCGAAACGTTTCAATTTAGAAACGATAAGATTGTAGCTAACCTGGTTTTAACTCGGGATTATTATAGTGCACTTCCAGCATCACATATGGATTAAATTTCTCACCACCTATTGGTAGGGCAGCCTCCTAAAAACTTCCTTATTATGTTTAATAGTTTTTGTTTAATTGATTAACAACTCTTACATTTGGGTAAGTAAACGGAGTTGCGCCCATAGCCCATGCAGCTAGCACACGTTTGCAAACTTGAGTTTTTTGCGGTCTATCTGGTGCAAAACAATCCCCAGCGTACAGTGGTATTTCTTCTTCCACGTCTGTTTCGCAGTGAAATACCTCCATGTGGTGTACGAGACCCTGGCTAGAATCTTGAATATTTGCCTCATACTAAAACATTCGATTGATCTATTGTTGTTCTGTTTTAGCCTCATACGAGAGCTAAAAATAAGATAATTAATACCTGATAAATGTGGTGTTTCTGTTGAAATTGATCACCAAGTTTAAAGACATGACACCAATAAGTCGTTTCCACAGGTGGTACGCGAACTTCGTGCGCCAAAAAGTCAATAGGATTTACATAATCTGGTAAATCCGCCTCTACGTTAATGTTTTTCAATAGATTTACACGAACCATGCCGAAATTCTCATGATTTGTATTGCTAACATTTACACCTTTACTTTGATATAATTTTTTACTCCCTCTCGTCCAAACCACGTGTGTAGTTCCATCCTTTATAAGAACACAATTATAATAAAAATTTTACTGGTTAAAAGTAGTTAGTCAATACATACCTCGAGAATGTAATCATTGGAATCACATGTATCAAACTTGCGCTGAAATAGAAACTTCGTGATCCCGGGTTTGATACGAATTTTAAAATTGTCACAATCTTGTTGTTTGTCTACGTGAAGAACTCCAGAAGAATCTGCCCATGTATCCTTTAATCAAATGCCATATATACTCTATTACATTCAAGAAATTGTTGGTTCATTTACCTCAAGCTTTATCTTGTCATTGTAGTTTTTCCATAAAAGACAGTAGTCAGCAGGGAACAATTCTCCTCTGTTGGAGAATCCTATTCCAAACCATCCGAAATTTGATGGTAAATGTACTTCAAAAATTGCTAATTTTTTGCTGTAGTCTAGAGTCCAATGCAACGTTATAGTGTTGTCGCCATTTAAAGAGACGTGAAATATCCTATCTGAAATAAATTCAGGAGAAACAATCGGCTTCTTGTATGATTACTAAATGCTAATCATATTCAGGGATATTTTAGTGCGTGCGAGACCTGGTATGCAGAATATGTGTGATTGCAGCTTATTTCATCCATGTCTAAGATTTAAAGAAAAATAAACGTGATTCTCGGGCAACTAAACTTACATTGTTTATGATTTTCGAATGTATTTTTTTTCCGTTTTTATTGCTTATCTTTTTCCAACTCCAAGTGCACCAATTTTTGTATTGAAAGAAGTTTATATTAAATTTTTTTTATGAAATACCACTTTTTAGTAAATTTACAATCCGTAGAAACAATACGACAATTTCAGCAAATTAAAAGTTATTCGTTTAGGTCTAAATTAAACTACATATATTTTCTAAAAACTTTAAAGTTGGCTTACCATTTGCTGCAAAACTTTCGGTTAACCCCCAAGCAATAACCAGAAGTAAAGAAGTTAATTTAATTCTTGAAAACATATTATCTAAATAACTTACATAACTAACACATTTTTTGTTATTATATAGCCCCTTCACGGTAAAACACTTCCCATCGCAATGGAAACTCCAAAGTGGAGTTTACCGAATTTATAAATTCGCTCCCATCAAATAACAGCATCGCAAAGAATTAATGCGATTGTGCAGAGTCGGTGCGTCATAAAATTATTTTTATTGCGGAATTCATAAATTTTTATTCATAGAGCTATTAAATTTATGAAAATTGATCAGGTTATTTCAAATTTATTCGCGAATTTCTCCAAATGCGTGTATTGAAAGGCAAAAGTCTTTTTCAAGTTATGTATTATTCCTGTTATTATTTAAGAATAGAGCGCTCTATAATCGGATTGATTTAAAAAATTTCAGAATATTGTGATACAGTAGGTATTTTAAATAGTTCTTCCTAATTGGAACAAACTACGCTAAGTAGTAAAATGATAAATAAGCCTTACTATGACTATTGTATCACAACGGCTTTATATTATGATAAACATTTGTCAACTAATGTCAATACGTGTGCTTCGCGATTTTTTGCTATCGAAAAATCACAGAATTTATTTAATTTTTGTGTGAAAAATGAAATTAATAACTCAAATGCACTAAAAACGTTGACTGTGGCATTAGGCAAGTCTACTTCGAGAAAAAATGTGGTACAAGCTCTTCATATAAAGCCAAGAATATTTTAATGACGATGTCAGCCGTGTGAACGTCCCAGCATGTCAACAACTAATGAAAACGTTGAAGCAGTGAAGAAAATCGTCATGGAGAATCATAGAATCACTATTAGCGCAGTTGCAGAAGATGTCGGCATATCGGTTGGCAATTTTTTAGCTTGTTTTATATATGAAAGGTATGACAGCGAAATGTAGTCCTATATTGCTCAATTTTGACCAGAACAAGCGTCGCATGAGCATCTTTAGGAGTTGTTGAATGACGTGAATAACGATCCAGATTTAAAAGGGTCATGATGTCGAACCAAAGCCCAATAATCATCCTAATGGAAGCGGTTATACGAATCAAAACCGAAAAAGCACGCCAAGTTCGATAAACTGAAGATTTTGCTCACTCTTTGTTGCGATTCCTTGCCGGAAGGTCGTACGGTCAATACAGATTATTACCTACCAAGTTTTGCGTCGTTTGCGTGAAGTAATACCTACGCCCGAATTTGGGGTAAAAATATTCATAGCTTTTAGATCACGATTATGCATCTGCTCACACGTCGTTGCTTGTTCATGATTTTTTTGATCAAAAACAACACCGTAATCATGCCTCAGCCACCGTATTCACCGGACTTGACCCCCTGCGTTTTGGCATACCAATAACCCAATATCAGAACTGCTTCGGAATTCGAAAAGGGGTAAAATAGATAATGATGAATAAATAAATATATTTCGGGAAAAAGAAAAAGTAACCTACCTCATAGTAGGAGAAAATTGGCAATAGACTCAATTAATATTATTTTTTAACCACTAACGAAGGCAACCGAATGGCTTTTTAATTTACGTTTTTATTTTTATTAAGTTTTATACATGTTTGATAACTTAAAAGCCATTGATAAATTCAAATTTTTGCTCATTCACGCTGAATATTTAGTGTGTAGAATTTTAAATAGTGTCAAAATATCACGCAGTAATCGTTCGCGCCACCACAAACTCAGAAGATGCAAAATAATATTTTTTTCGTCCCTTAAAATATAGTTTTTGCTTTAGTTCGTACACCACTGGATTTATTCAACTACGAGCGTGGTTAAGTTTAATTAAAAATTAAATTCTTAATTTAAGGGATGGTTTTAGTAATTAAGTTACTTAATGGCAAATAATATCTAAAAATATGTACAATAATTGATACCAACCTAAGATGCAAATTAATATTTTTTTCGTCCTTTAAAATATATATAGTTTTTGCTTTAGCTTCCTACACCACTGGATTTATTCATCGTCGAACATGGTTATTTTTAATTAAAAATTAAATCCTTAATTTAAGGGATGTTTTTATTAATTAAGTTATTTAACGACAAATAAGATACAATTTTTATAAACTTATTTTTTTTGCCTTAGATTTTCTGAGATTTTAATGCCTGATGTAATCCAATTAAAGCAGTTTACTTTTAACGAGGAAAATTTATCGTATTTAATCTGTTTTAGAACGAGTAAATTGTTAGCGATGTCTGATGTTCTCTAAAAAGTAAAGTTAAATCTTCTTTTCGTCTTTTGTATACAGGATGTTACAGAAACTTGCGAGAGAAATTGAAGGGCAACTTCTATATCTAAAATTCATACTAAGAACCAACCTAAGATACAAATTAATATTTTCTTCGTCCTTTAAATGTAGATATTTCTTTAGTTACACCACTGGATTTTTTCAACGATAAGGATGGTTAATTTTAGTTAAAAATTAAATCCTTTTTTTAAGGGATGTTATTATTAATTAAGTTACTTAATTACAAATAAGATAAAAATATTATTTTTTTTTTGCCTTAGACTTTCTGAGAATTTAATGTCCAATCCAATTAGTTTTACTTTTAACGAGAAAAATTTATTGTTAATTAGTTTTTTTAGGTTAAGTATTACATTGTTATATTTAAGATTATAAATTTTCTAAATTTATATTTTATGATAATAGTATAGGGGGTTCATCTCACCCTATCGCCCCAGATAAGTCTTTTTTATCTGGGATATCGCCATAAGATATAGGATTGGAACCAAATGCTATCCTAACCTAGCAGTGAAAGTTCCTACATACGTGTCGGTTACACCCTGTATATTACTTATTTTTAAAACGTGGTGACATGTGACTTAAGACTAGAAAAAAAAAACTAGTTATTGAATGAGAATGGCACCTTTAATATGAGGAACTGCCAGTTCCTTCACCATATAAATTGGGTTCAGTGGTATATTTTATGCAATTTTTTGAAATCTTAAATTAACTAGTATTTTGTCACAGTATCACGAAAATTTTGCTGTCTACATAAAAATACACATTAATTTAAGATTTCAAAACATTTTTTTAAAGACTGACCTCATGTTTTTTACTAATAAATACAAAAAATTTCACAAGGTATACATGTTTGAATCCATTTTAAAACACTTAAGTAGTAAGAATTATATGTAAGATTTATTAATGCCACTGAAGACGGAGCAGTAAGTTCCGAAACATGATTGGCTGATTTATGCATCTATATAAAAATATTGGTAGAGCAGTCGCCTTTGATTTACATCTACTATTTAAGCAAGAATTTTCATTGTGAAGTCAAATTTGTTCTTTTTTTTTATTAAATTCTTGATATATATTAAAGAACATCTAAAACCAAAGTAATTAATTTAAAATTCAGATGCCAATAGTGCAAAGTCGGGAATACAAAAGATGGAATGTAATATAAGACCAGGATCACGTATTTATCGTTAAATAGTTCTAACGGTATGTAACCCAATTTTTGATGCCACGCAGGCAGTGAAATGCTTATTATACAGAGCGACAACCACGTAGCCTGACAAACAAAATATAATGATATATGCATGGTCCTTAATATAATATTCTTCCGGAAAATATAATTTGCGGGAATGAGACTGAAGATCTCGGAACGAACTATATTACTCCTTAGCTTGTTCAGCTGGTGACTGAATCTTATGTGATGGATTTGTACAACGAAAGGCTTGATGTAGTGAGAGTCTTTAACTGCTTCTTTCCGCAGACAATATTTCGTCTCCTACATGCTACATCACTTTGAATACCATCTTTTTGAGCCTTAGTATCCATGTTAAGAACTACGTTCTTTATATACCTAAATACGTACGTACATGCTCAGCAGACATAACAAAACTTCCCTGGTCCTTTGAATCTTTAAATTGATTGTCCTATATACATGCATAGTACGTTGAGTTATCGCAGGCTCATAAGCTAGGTATTTAAATCTGCAGCAAATGCAGACTATAGATACAAGTTAATTTACAGTTTAGGTATACTTCAAATGTGAAACTTGGTTGTTTGTTACAGAAAACAGGTGCCACACGGTATATATTTATGTATATAAGATAAATAATTTATTTTCGACTTCATTAAATTCCCCAGATATTTTTACAAAGATTCTGCTATACATAGAGTATCAGAAAATGTAGAAACGTACGTACTGATCCGATTAATAAAATGTCCAGCTATTTGGAAACTTTGATGAAATAGCGAACCCACAGATCTAGAAACTTTTCTAGATCTGTGAGCGAACCCCATTATGTTTCTCTCTAACTAAAGTCTAGAATCCGCTAATTAAATAGTCTGCCGAATACTACTGCAGTTTTGTTTTTGTTTTAATTATGTTGGAAGAGTAAATGTTGACGGGTTATATCGTTTACTATTATTATAAATTGCATGTGTTACAAAAGACATTGTCTTTATAGTAAAGACAATGCCAGAGATATTGCAATTTAACGTATGAATTCAACAGAAACAAACTACAGTGGAGAAACTTTCCAAAAAAAATCATCTGATCCTTTACTGTGCAATTAAATCTTTAGGTATAACTATGCGTACTACGACTTCGGATTCCGTAGATTTCACAAATTCTACAATATTATATTTTGTGGGTGCATAACCCAAAAGCATACATGCAAAATGCAAAGATTAATCATTAATCTTTACTACATGTATTGTGTATGCAATATGCAACTCATATTACACAGCCCATTCACATAGTTGTGCACGGTGTTAGGCAATTCCTAATACGATTTTATCATGTTATAGCCCAAAGAGAAAAGAGACATCGCATCATGATTGTGTGTGGCGTCACTGTCATTATTTAGAAATATAGTGTACGGTACATATATCTTGAGAACTATATCGCTCAAAGGAGAGGTAAGAAAGATAGAATATAGGGCGCGGCCATTTTGATGTTCTACTACAGAGGTGTCTTAAAAAGTACTTAATGAGTGAAAACAATTTCGTGGCAAAGCGGACTAAAATGTTGGCTTTACCTACACAAGGAATTTTGTTTAATTTAGCAGGGCCCCAGTCTAATTCGATAGAAACCAGACCGAGGCATGGGTCGACAGGTACTGACGAATTCGTTTCGCTCTTGTTATGAGCTCGTCAGAGCACCATAGTCGCTACCCATCACAAATATCGGCCTGCATTTAAGCACAATAGGATACACAACAGTAGACACATGTAAACATATATCATCTACACGTACATAGTAATGCATATCCCATACCATGCAGAGGCCGAACAAACTCAATGTATAGGTAAAACCAGTCGTATAAATAGAAATAAATATAAATAAAAATAGTATGAACACAAAACGCTAGCAGGAGACCATTTTATCCTTCTGCCAGCATCTCCCAAATATTTGGGTTTCAGCAATGCTCGGACGGTGGTCTCCAAGCGTTCTGCCGTCGATGTTTAATGCCAAATAATGAAAAATTAAGAGGATTTTCATGTCCGTAAATATAACAAATGAAAACAATTTCGTGGCAAAGCGGACTAAAATGTTGGCTTTACCTACACAAGGAATTTTGTTTAATTTAGCAGGGCCCCAGTCTAATTCGATAGAAACCAGACCGAGGCATGGGTCGACAGGTACTGACGAATTCGTTTCGCTCTTGTTATGAGCTCGTCAGAGCACCATAGTCGCTACCCATCACAAATATCGGCCTGCATTTAAGCACAATAGGATACACAACAGTAGACACATGTAAACATATATCATCTACACGTACATAGTAATGCATATCCCATACCATGCAGAGGCCGAACAAACTCAATGTATAGGTAAAACCAGTCGTATAAATAGAAATAAATATAAATAAAAATAGTATGAACACAAAACGCTAGCAGGAGACCATTTTATCCTTCTGCCAGCATCTCCCAAATATTTGGGTTTCAGCAATGCTCGGACGGTGGTCTCCAAGCGTTCTGCCGTCGATGTTTAATGCCAAATAATGAAAAATTAAGAGGATTTTCATGTCCGTAAATATAACAAATGAAAACAATTTCGTGGCAAAGCGGACTAAAATGTTGGCTTTACCTACACAAGGAATTTTGTTTAATTTAGCAGGGCCCCAGTCTAATTCGATAGAAACCAGACCGAGGCATGGGTCGACAGGTACTGACGAATTCGTTTCGCTCTTGTTATGAGCTCGTCAGAGCACCATAGTCGCTACCCATCACAAATATCGGCCTGCATTTAAGCACAATAGGATACACAACAGTAGACACATGTAAACATATATCATCTACACGTACATAGTAATGCATATCCCATACCATGCAGAGGCCGAACAAACTCAATGTATAGGTAAAACCAGTCGTATAAATAGAAATAAATATAAATAAAAATAGTATGAACACAAAACGCTAGCAGGAGACCATTTTATCCTTCTGCCAGCATCTCCCAAATATTTGGGTTTCAGCAATGCTCGGACGGTGGTCTCCAAGCGTTCTGCCGTCGATGTTTAATGCCAAATAATGAAAAATTAAGAGGATTTTCATGTCCGTAAATATAACAAATGAAAACAATTTCGTGGCAAAGCGGACTAAAATGTTGGCTTTACCTACACAAGGAATTTTGTTTAATTTAGCAGGGCCCCAGTCTAATTCGATAGAAACCAGACCGAGGCATGGGTCGGTTAGTCCGCTTTGCCACGAAATTGTTTTCATTTGTTATATTTACGGACATGAAAATCCTCTTAGTACTTAATGAGCTTACTTTGGAAAAGTTATAATATAATTTATATAAAACACGTCATTATACTGTATAATTTCACCATAAACTACGTATAATAATATTATAATAAATAACACAGCTTATTGTGATAATAATATAAAATATATATAGATCTAACCTGGTATATAAATTATAAATGTCAAATTTTATTTGGGAAAAGCCTTTGTTGCCTCATTTAAGACAAAAAAATATATTGAGTATTAAAATTACATATAATTTGGCAGTAATAAATCCAACAATTTTCTCATATCCGTTTCATAATGATATAGAAAAATGTTAGATTATTCTAATAGTCTTACACCAACATATATTAATTTATGTGTCCTTTGAACATGTTATAGTATACAAATTAGAAGGCAATGAAATAACTTGGCAACAAAACATCAAAATGGCGGTTTATCTACCTCCCTTTATTCCTTTGGCCAATCGGATGCGCATACGGTTTTGAGCGATATAATCCTCTATGTTATATGGTACGGTTACGGTAATATAATTAAAGATTTGATTGCACTTTATGCATGATGTATTTTTGTGTATTTTTAATTTTTTGTGATTACATTATTATAGGTATAATATATGAAACGAACTAATATTCCAATTAAAGAATATCTACAGGTCTGTATAAAGGCATATAAGTCCCCCAATGACGTACAAAAAGTTTTTGTGGTTTTAGGTATGTTCTCACAACCGTCGGAAACCACTAATCTAGATTCTATGCAGTAGATTTTCCGCGTTCGAGTTTTCTGAATGTTTTTAAACTATCGGTACCATTGATCGTATATCTTTATCGACAGTTTGGTATTATAACAGATATTTTGCAATCAAATAATTAGAGTCATGCGTAGTAAAAAAATAATAATTTAGCCCTTTAAAAGGGCCCCTTTTTTTTACATATTTTAGTGAATTAATTTATTTATTCTTATATTTCGATAATAAATGTAAATGTGACTTAACTATTCGTTATGAAAATGAAATTTATTATCCAATGGTAAATATGGATTAAAATATAATTACAATAATCATAATATATTAATTTAACATGTTGCTAGTATTTCTAATATACCGAAGCGGTATAGATCAATCAGAAATGAAAACATTATAAACGATTTCTAAATTTAAATTTTACCCGTCTGTCTCTAGCAAAACAAGTTATTATTAGCTAAATTATGTGCAAAATTGTCATTTACAGAAAGTCTATTTTGTTTAAATGATAAATTGTCTTCGACCTTCAATTAGTACAAACCGTAGTGTGCGATATTCACACCACGGTACATAGGTACTTGATCTTAAGCGACGGCGCTTAGGATGAACAAAAAAATATTTATTTAAGTACCTACCTACTTATTTTTAATTTAAACGTGTAAAAATAAAATATATTAGGTATATTAAAATATTGTTCAAATTATCGTTCATCAATCGTCCTAGCAGATAGATTTTTTAGCAACAATCAAAACATATTTCTCATAGTTGTGGATAAAATTCTTGTCAAAAAGCAGCTGTCATTTTAGTTTATCGGTTCAAATTTCTTTTTTACACATTAAAACAATTGTGTAAAATAGAATTATTAATTTATTGTGCAACTGGACTAATTTTAAATATGTATATGAACCAGTGTATGGATAAATATGAAGAAGATAATAATTCGTAAGTTAACTTCCTCGTTGTAATTTGGTTTTCATTTTTGTTTACAAACAAATCAGACGTTATCAAATGCTGATGATGTACTTACTGAAAATATGTTATTTTAACTCGCCGTACTTAGAAGATAGAAATTAGGCAAATTAATGCCTACATTTAAAGAATTTTTGTGTATAAAAATGGAACTTTACTATCTATAAGTCTATTCAAAGCGAGTTCATTTTAAATAGTTAGGTATTCGTTTTCAAGTTTCGTTTGGTTTAACGATTTTATTTTTATAGTACCTACTTACCTACTTATAGATTTAAAAAAATATAAATAAATAGTTGTTCAGAGAGAAGGCAGCCATTTTTATATAGGTAGGTATATTTGCTCGATTCAAAACGAATTTAAATGAGCATGGATCATTTATTTAGCCGCGTCGTAAAATATACCTCAAAGAAAATGGAAAGAAAAGGAATATACATAAGTATTGGGATATATCGAAGCAAAATCATCATCTTGCAATAAAGTAGAAGAAGCATCTGGCGTATCAAAATCTGATATTCAAAGAATTTAAAAAAAATATATACCTACCTAATAAATACACTATTTTTATCAGTGGTGTTTAGAATAAATCCGTAAGTACCCACGAATCTTTTGACAGTTTTGTTATTTGGTCGGACCAATGCTTCTTCTTAAGTGCGAGAATTTTTAATGTGAATAAGACTAGAAATTGGTGTACCGAAAACCACCATTTAACTTTAAAAAAGCGCTTCGGGGAATGCGGTGTCATATGTTTTGTTTTTGGGAGACGTAAGTATAGCCTATAGAAATTACCTATGGTACGTATGTATTACAAACTTCAATAAGTTAAAAGATAACTCAAATACAGGGGGTTCCCAAAATATAAGAATAGTTTTTTGACTTCACCATCTATCTTAGAAACCAAGAGGGCTATGAAAATTTTTATAACGGTATATTTAATTTCACCGAAAAGTAGCAGACGCACACTGTCACGCAAACCGTAACTCTATAGATTTAAAGTAAGTTGAAACTGGAATAGCCTGATACACCTCAGAAAATAAACTTAGAAAAAACTATTTTCAACATTTTAGCCATGGCTTGATCTTTCACAACTGGCACCCTAACTTAAAACGTTAGAGTACTGGCGCGTGATATGTCTTCATACTTAAAAACCAATAGTAAAATTAAAACATTTTATTCTTTTTACTAGTGGGTTAGAATGTGTAGACTATTGTATTGTAAACTATTTATTGCAGGGTATTGAGAAAATATTGCCGGACACTATAGCAAAATTTGTACATGTATTTTGGCCAGTGATATGCCCCTTAGAAATTTCACAGGAAGCTTTTAACAATAAACTAACGACCTTGAACACGATTCACGCCTCGTATACCTACTGCCTAAAGTTCTCACGATTTTACAAAGAAGCTCGCGAAATTGGTTATATTGACACTTTGAATGGTATTGAAAATGATCTGAAACTTTGGAAGGATGATAGGATGTGATGATCTTTATAAATTTTCGCTTAAATATGATTCTGACAATGAGCGCCAATACATGTATTGGAAGAGGATCAAACCTCACCGAGAGCTTTAAGTGATCGAATGAGCAAATCAAGGTTTCTTGTTTTTGATATTGTGGACCTTCACTGGGTTTCATAAGCTCAAACTGCGTTACACGACCCAAAATGTGGAAGAACAAATCACGTTATTGTGAGAAAGAGTTTCGTTGTTATTGCTTGGACTGAATTAAATGCTTGTAAAAATTTCACCCTATACTTTATCATGAAATTTCACTATCTTGACAACAGAATGTGACATGATAATACTTCCTAAACTTGGATAAGAGAATTTTGTCATCATAACAGATAATTATTCTATTTTCTAAATAATTTTGATGCTATCTAGGTACATATATGTATTATCGCTGATAGAAATCATGTTCCTAACAACTCTTAGTTTTGATAGAAACTATGTTTCTGTTAAATTTAGAAACAACAGCATTACCTTCAAAACCTGTGCTAAACAACAATGAATTTATTACAACAAGGTAACTATAACCAGCTGTTTTATCTTTATGTTTGCTATTTTTATATGTTTACCTTATGTTTTGATAAAATATATAGATAGGTACCTACGACTACATCACTTTTCTGTGGTAATGTTAATAATTCAAATTTAATTAATACAATACCTTTGTAAATATACTACCGAATATTGTTGATGTAGTACCTATGTGACTTGGGTAACAAAAAAAACGTGATCAATCATATTTAGTTATTCTCGTCTAAGTTTCGACACTTTTACTAGGTATTTTTGTTAAATGGGGTCTTATTTGTATCATGAGTTCGGGTTTAATTTTGATGAGTTGCAGGATCAAGAAGAAGAAGTTCGAATTGACGAAATACGAAGGTAATTCGATGAATTATTTCACATTATATACTGCTTTAAATGCCTGTTTTTGATCAACTCGGACCACTGTTGGATATAGAATTTAACATCAGTTATAGTTTTAACAGAAATAAAATATACGAATAAACAAAAAATATGAGAAGCACTCTCCACTAACTAAACATAATTTCTACGTTGTTACTTGAGATATGAATTTTATTAATATTTGTAAAACAATTATTGGAAATGGATTGATTATAATATTCAAACATTTACAAAACCATACATGTCTCAGGAATCACAGTTCCCATCATCAGGTGTATAATCAGAAGAAGATTGGGGGACGTTTAACCATAAGGATTCATTTTATTTTACCTACATTCTTCAATTTCTAAAACGTTAAAATTAAATAACGACAAAAAGTCTGCTGTAATATGGTATATTCCGTAAACTTTCATACTAAAATGTCGTTGACATTTAGTTTCTTTCATAAAAGGTTTTTCTTTTCTTTTTTCGACAAATGAATCCTTACGATAAACGCCCCCCGATCTTCTTCTGCTTATACTACTGATGATGGGAACTGTGATTCCTGAAACATGCATGGTTTTGTAAATGTTTGAATTAATATTATAATCGATTCATTTGTGGAGCTGACGCGTATTATTTCCAATATCATCTTTAATCCTCGTTACCATGGACTACAGCAGTTTATTTGTTTTTCCAGAGACACCAAAGACAACCAAATACGGACCATATCAAAAGTATATGCAGACGTCTTAACGAAGAAGCCAAATTCGTTTTACGAGTATGAAAATTACTCACCCCAATATGACCAAATTGACGATTATAGTTTGATAAGAAAACTAGGTCAAGGAAAATACAGTATTGTATTTGAAGGAATCCATGAACCTCGACAAGAACGTGTAGTTGTCAAAATGTTGAAACCAGTGCGGAAGAAAAAAGTCAAGCGGGAGATTAAAATATTGGAATGTCTTAAGGGTGGTGAGTATGGAGTGCACATTCAAAACATTGTTTAGGAATACCAAGAATTTAATAACCACACTGCTAGCAAACTTAAAAATCAGGAATTATTAGAATTCGACCAATCAAAAGTAAATGATGTGCAGAATGGTAATTAATATATTTTTCACCTAAATTGTGAACATGCTAACTCTAAGAGCTAAGTTCCTGCAAACCCAAATCGTATTCAGTCAACAGTATCCAGTAATCATTCATATCATGTCTCATGAG
This sequence comes from Apoderus coryli, assembly GCA_911728435.2. Lineage (NCBI taxonomy): Eukaryota > Metazoa > Arthropoda > Insecta > Coleoptera > Attelabidae > Apoderus > Apoderus coryli. The sequence goes on from OU452204.1 coordinate 14,073,128, forward strand.
ACTTGCCTCGTTATTTCTTTTAAGCAGACCCAGACTAACTTCTCTGTAACTTATACTACTCTCTCTCTTCTTGAGTAATATTGGGCTTTTTGCGCTTGACCGAAATAAAGTTTTCTGGACGCCGCTTCTGGACAAAAGAACAGCCATCTGCAAAGTTTCATACACAACTTCCTCCTAAGAGAGTAATCTATAGCACTTTTACGACTTCCAATCAAGATCCTCTTCTACGAAACGTTTCTGAAGTTTGTCCGCGCTGTTTTGATCGGTCCAAAACCGCCTCTACGGACCGGCAGATTAGGACCATTACGCCTTCAGCTATAGAAGCTTCTCTCTCTCTCTGTCAGAGCAATTCATGTTTGTTAAACATCAATCTGATCGTAGCTCTTCTGAAAAATCTATATCATCAATGTACAATTAATATTTGAAGAAAATTGTTTTAAAGACACTCAAATTATGTTCAAACAGTAAGCAAAGTATTTTTTTTTTTAGGAGTAAATATTGTAAAATTGCTGTCAGTGGTAAGCATTCCTCACATAGAACTCACTGCACTCGTCTTTGAACAACTAGTGAATAATGACGATTTCAAAAATATTTATTTACAATTAAGTGAAGACGATACCAGATACTATTTGTTTGAAGTGTTGAAAGCCTTAGATTACTGCCATTCGTGTGGCATCATGCACAGAGATGTGAAACCACACAACATTATTGTCGATTTGGAAAATCGAAAGATACGTTTAATTGATTGGGGTTTAGCGGAATTCTATCATCCTGGACAGGATTATAATGTGAGAGTAGCATCAAGGTATGAGTTTGTGATGATACATTTGATAAGTAAACCTTATTTGTTCAAGCTCAGCTATAAGTAGGCTCGAATTAGAGTTTTATGTCGAAAACAGTATGTTTCATACAAATTTTCAAATTATTATTAGTTTATTAATCCCTGGAGATCAGGCTTGTGTGATTAGTTCATGAGAAAATATCACAAAATGACTTATTTGTTGGATAACCATGACAAACCTTATATAAATTATCAATTGAATTATGAACTGAACTTTTGACATCGAACCTAAACAAACAATAAAATTTGCGTGTTTCGGAATCTTCCTCTGTTTGTTTTAAATAATACAATAATTTTAGTGTTCGAATAAAAGTCAAATCTCCACAAAATAAGTTTATTAAAACAATCAGCCATACATGTTTCGGAGCTAGACCAGTCCCATCATCAGTGGCAGAATCAACAATCGGAAAAACTTACTAAGATAATAATACATTGATCGAAAATTTCATTGAAGTCTGGAAAACAGTCCAATTTTATTTGGCTTATTGGTATTTAAGTTTAACGTCCATTTTATGGAAAAAAGTGTTTTATAAAATTATTTACATTGTATTCATACTAGATAAGTTCATTCTTTTTATACATTCTTTATTTAATTGAGAATGATACATAAAAAGAAAATAATGAACTTATCTGATATGCCTACAATTTAAATAATTTTAAAAAACACATTTTTTCCATAAAATGGTATCTAAGGTGGACGTTAAACTTAAATATCAATAAGTTGACTAAAATTGGGGTATGTTTTCCACACTTTAATGGAATTTTCGACCAATGTATTTTTATTTGTCTTGGTAAGTTTTTCCGATCGTTGATTTTGCCACTGATGATGGGACTGGTCTAGTTCCGAAACATGTATGGCTGATAAATTCCGTTAAAAGATTGTTCAATTAAACTTATTTTGTGGAGATTTGACTAATCGAATACGAACAATTCCACTTAAGAATGGACTACTTTTTCAAAATATATTAATTATTAATGTCTTCATCAAGAATTTATTGTCACTATCAAATTTAATTGTTCGCACATTACAGCTCACGTAAAACTCTGCCTCGTTAAACACGTTCACAACTTTCATCAGTGTGACACCTAAATTTTTCGTATAGTTAGTAAGGAATCAGTTTTATTTTACATTGTCACAATATTTCTCAAAAAAACTCTGTCTCCGTTAGCATGCTTGAAAATCAAAACGTCATGACTATCCCAAGGAAAATATTCGTGCATGTCATTGATAAACAGTGTTGTTTTCACAAACCTCTTTCTTTACAACTCTCAGAGGAGTTGGTACTTATTGGCTAAAGTGATGAGTTATTTCAGATACTTCAAAGGTCCAGAGCTACTAGTCGATTATGGTTATTACGATTACTCGTTGGATATGTGGTCATTCGGATGCATGTTTGCTGCAATGATATTTAGAAAGGAACCATTCTTTCATGGTAATGATAATCATGATCAATTGGTGAGGATCGTCAAAGTGTTAGGTGAGTAATCAAATACTGTTACGTTTGTTAATGTTTCACAAAAAGACAATAGACAATATTTTCAATTTCACATCAATCATGATCATGGTTTTAAAGCATTACAGTTATTTCTACAAAAATAAGTGATAAGTGAAGTTTTCTTTTCATTTTAGGCACCTCAGAACTCAACAACTATCTAAGAAAGTACAACATACATTTAGATCTAGCATTTAGAGCTCAGCTTACCTCACATACAAGAAAATCATGGCAGCGGTTCGTGAATACTGAAAATGAATATCTAGTTGATAGTAGTGCATTTGATTTATTAGAGAATCTTTTAAAAATTAATCACACTGAGCGTATAACAGCGAAGGATGCAATGAAGCACAAATACTTTGCCAAAGTGAGGAAACGGTTGAGTCAGCAATTCCAACAGCAACCGTTAGCATCTGCCATGCAAGTTTCTTTAGGAGATTAATTTTTATAATTGAATTATATTTAAATATTGTATTTATAGTAAATTGAAAAAACAAATTAATTGTAATAAATTGTGTAATAAAGTTCTGATTAATATGTCTAATAGCAATGTGTTACCGAATGTGAATGTCAGACGACAAAGTGGTTACAGACTGCTATTATAAGTGTATACGCTGTTCGTTCAAAAATAAACTGAAAGCAGGAATACAGAAGCTGAGTTCAAAGAACTCATGTAGTATGGAAGCTCTACGTTTTCCTCGAGACGACAGAGCTGCGATCGTCGCTTATTGTTCGTTTTCCTCGGGGAGGTCGCAGTCGTCAGATATGGAAGGTTTATCGTATATATTTTTGAAGAAATGGAAGACAATCACATTGAATAAAACGTACAGAAAATAATGATGTCCTAACTATTTCTGCGGTTGTCACGATTATGCGTTGCAGCATCTTACGCAGTGTTTTAAACATGAAATTGTTTGATTCCACCTGTAGTTATCGTTAATCTCGCATGATGGAAGTACTGCTGCGGAGATTCTAAAACGGAATGTTTTGTGGAATAAGCGGATTTCGCGGAAAAGATTTCAAGGCGGAACCTCGCCTGTGAGCATCTAAGGTAACTGTAGCAGTTTGGATGTGTTTGGTTTGGGCAAAAACTATCGATAATAATAATAATAATAATACGTTTATTTGCAGTTCATTTACATGAAAAAAACTTAGGATACATAAAAAGATATATAAAAAAAAAAGAAAAAAAAAACACATATTCTTGTACGTAAAAAATGATTAGAAATACCAAAAACTGCAAAAAGGATTAAATATCACATTTTAATCCTGCTAGACCATTACGACTAAACCAACATACCTCCCTTGAAATAGAAAAATATATTATGCATATACTTATATAATTATAGTAGATATAATTTACACAGAAAAAAAAAGAGTACCTACTTAAAACTAACTTTACAAATTTATAAAAATTAATTAAATTAAATAATAATTAAATAATAAATAAATCAAATCAATTAAAATCATAATACTTAATTAAAGGTAGTGAAATTGAATTTCATAAAATTAAATTAAATTGAATTGGCACCAATAATCGGGAAATCGAGAAGAGACAAGGAAAAATAAAAAAGTTAAGGATGTAGTGATGCAAGCAGCAAATGGTTGCGGAACTGAAGCTTAAAAGATCAGACCTTAAGACATTTAAAAACGGCAGGAATTTTATTATATATATGAAAAATACTATATGTGAAAGACCTTTTGAACAGTATTGTTCTACGTAGTGGTGGGGATAGAAGTCCCCTATACCTGAGATTTAGGTTATGTACATCGGCTTTGAAAGTTATTCTGTCAAGTAAATAGGGAGGATGTTTGTAAGCCAAAACTGAATGATAGAAAACAGCCGCATGCAACAATCGTCTCTTTTCCATAGATAACCATCCAGCAGAATGCAATTTATGACAGGTTGATACTTCCTAATACCATAAACATACCGCAAGCACGACTTTTGAACTCTCTGAACGCGAACCTGGTCAACCTTATAGAGGCAAGGACCATAGATAATGTCACAGTAGTTAAAACTACTAAGAACTAAACAATCCGTTAACTTAAGTTTGAGCCCCACTGATAAAATATGCCTATGAGGATACAACATTTTAAGAGCGGCGTATGACTTTGTTATACATAGTGAGACGAAGCTGATCATCCAAATAAAGTCCTAGATTTTTAGCACTTCTAGAGATAGGTATAGCCACATTATCAATTGTAATATTTAGATCATCCTGCACTATCTCCCTGTTTCTTCCAAATATCAGAATTTTTGTTTTTGAGGGGTTTATTTTTAACTGGTGAATGCTAGACCAATTCACAAGAGAGTCTAAATCGGCCTTCATATTGTGGGCTGCATACACAATTTTTTTATGAAAAAATGAGTATTTGAGCTGGCTGTCTTCAGCATACATATAGGAAGAAAAATATTGAATACATGAGGGAAGAGTTGAGGTGTATAGACAGAACAAAAGGGGCCCAAGAATGGAACCTTGAGGGACTCTACAAAAATATTGCTTACAGGGGAAATACCAACCAACTTCAGTTTCTACGTATTGAGAGCGACCTGCCAAATAACTCTCCAACAGATCCAGAGCACTTGACGAGAATCCAGAAAAATTATAATAATTTAATATAACTCCAGTTCAACAGATAGTGCTAGATAACCATTAGATTAACCCACACAGAACAGGAACAAGTATAAAGATATGGAATATTCTATAAATTCTTGGGGCTTGTATGAGGAAATAATCCATTCCATTCATTCGATAATTAAGGATGCAAGAATTCCATTAGATAACCCTGAATCAAATCTTTTTTCATATTAGGTACCAAATGTGTTTGGGAATACGCTTATTCCATCACCAGAGGTTCTATTAACAACTTACAAGAAACATCCAAATAGTTTTTCCAAGAATAAAAGTTTGATTGAATATCTGATTAATGTCTTTAATCTGAGTTTATATGTATGGAATAATATTCGTATTTTTTTTTATTTATCTGTTCTTTATCAAACGCTTTTTTTGTGATGAACATTATTTTGTACCCTCAACGCATTAACTTTTGTTTTCAATTGTAAGCAAGTGTAATGTTCCCAAATCAAGATGATCCCAATGTGCCCAATGAAAATATTTGGTTTTGACATGATGGAGCTCCTCCTAATTATGCAGTTAGAAACTAAACTAAAAGATGCAGTACTTAACCGACCACTGGATTTTTGGATTCTTCATAAGTTTCAATATTTGAAATTTACAGAAGTAGGATACGTGTGAAATATTACTAGGACAGACAAAACTATCGATACTACTGGTCTACCACAAATCCAAAGTGGGCAATTGAAGTTCTCACTAAAATTTGACCATATGTGTCTCATACTATATTCTAGTTCGTAATAGTTAAATATGGAAAACTGTTGGCGTCTTCATTTGCGTTTATTTGTGTACAATATTCTTCATTGCGAAGGTGCTCCATCATCTATCAAAACAACTATTCATCAAAAAGAGGTCCAAGGAATACGAACATGAAGAATTGTGGCTTAGGTGTGAAGACCAACTGAAAGCAGATCGCGAACGACCGACCGAGATGGAGGCATAGGTACCATTTACGAGAGCCATCAAGAAGAGAACGCATCGATGGAGCAGCGCACCTACAAAATGGTTGTGATTGGGTCTGTCAATTTTGTGACAAAATTTGCGGCTCGAGGATCGGTCTGTTTATCCATCTTAGGGTTCACAACAGAAATCCCTGAGTTGAAGTAATTCATACTTGTTAGAGATGATGATTACCAGACGCCCTTTTCGTCGATCTACGAGTTAAGAGAGGTGATTAATTAGGGCAATTTTCTAAAGATAGTCATGAACGTTGTTTTATTATCTGTGATTTTACAAAGACTTGAAGAAAAGGTGTTTTCTTTTTTATTTGAAAGTTTGCACTGGACCCACACACATTATTTTGGGATTTCGTATGTTAAACTATCAATGTACCTACACCTTTTTACCTACACAATTATTAAACTAAACAATACTTTTAAATTAAGAAGAATTTCAATAATGCGTTATAGTCAACAGTAGTTACCAGCACCTGTAATCGAGTCAGGCAAGATTTACTGATAAAAATGTTAAAAGCTGACGCAAGTACTATATCTGTATTACATCTTTCATTTTAATAGTAACTTCCACTAGGTGTAATAACTAATAGCAAATATTAACAATTATTTATGTCAAAACTGGATAGGAAAAAATTGTAGTCGATCTCATTGAATAATACCAAACAAGTTCTTGAATTAATATACATTTAGACTTTTAGTGGCCCTTGTTCTAGATTATTTTCTTCAACTTTTAAATTCCAAAAATTGAAATATTCATTTCATGTTTTGTTTTAGTGGGGTGGTATTTATTTGCCTATAAAATATGGGATTAACAGCTTAGTATTATCATTGTACATTTGGTTTTATCATTTGCAGTGTGTTAAGATTTACAAAACTCGTTCAAGATGTTCAAATTGGTAAGTTGTCAAATTTTCTTGAGCACTGAATTTAATCGGCATCTTTAAGATGTGGTACCAGTGAAGGGGACTCACTCATTTTGAACCTACCAACCCCTAAATATAATTATTTTGGAATACTTCAGCATTACAGCTAGTGTATCGTACAAATTTAATTCAATAATTTGTGTATATCCATTTGCACAAGTACGAAATAATGTCTTCATTTTGTTAAATTAAAAAATGTTTTTAAATGCTTCTCTGGCATTGCTCATAAATATTGTCGTGAACAATATCGTTTTCTAGTGTTTTTCATCCTAATTCATTCATTTGTTGTCCGTCCTGTATTGGTGTTTTTCTGGACTTCCATCATTAGAGCGCTTGGCTTTCCCGGCTTACCCAGCAGTATATTTGTAGTTCTTATGCAACTAAGATAGAACCTGGACTAGACATAGGCTCCAATAGAAACGTCTTCATTGTCTTCGTCAAGGTAAAATTTGTTCGAATTCTGCAAGTTATATCAGAGTTATTCAAGTGTCCGTCTACATCCAGATATATATAGGATTTGTCCTGGATGTCCCTGTGGATATAAATATTTAAGCAAGCCCCTAGATATGGTGGATGTCTCTTAGATATCCATCATGTACTGAATGCCCAGTAGATTAAGTGTATTTATAGTAAATGCAAAAGAAATAAAATATTTATTTGTTTACAGTTAGTAGTAGCTATGTTCGTATGCTTCGCCAGCGCTGGGCTGATTCCCGACTTAAGCTACGGCTCAATTGGAACTGTAGCTGTAGCCCCAAGAATAGCAATTGCTGCTCCAGCTATTGCTGCTACATCATACCAAAACAACAATTTGTGGTCTGTGAACCCAGTTCCTGTCGCCGTGACCAAAGTTGCTGCAGCTCCTATTATCACTAAAGTAGCTGCTGCACCAATTGCCGTAGCTGCATCTCCAGCAGTCAGCTATATTGGAGGATATGGATTAGGTAAAAAAATAAATAAATAAATTTAACAACAGTTTTAATATAATCAGGAAGTAGTAGTTCATCTAAAGATATTGGACAAAATCAGGAAACAGCAACTTCGAGTATACTTTTCTAAATAATCCATTATTCCAGTTTCCAGTGCGGTGCAACCGATAAGGGTAATTTGACAGTACTTATACGTTCAGATGTTTCAAAGGCCTTTGATTCTATAATTTAAGATCGGTATGTTAAAAACTGTTTCTCGCTATGCTGGTCTATCTTTAGGGGTCTTGAATCTTACATCGAAATACACTGGTTTCGAGTTTGTTATTATCTCCGTTTTTACTTACCCAATATCCTTCTAATTTTTTGGTAGCCTGTATATATCTAGTTTAGGTACATCAACGTTTGGGAATCTTAGCGTACCTAGGACGTAGATTTTAGGTTTAATATTCACATATTCCGATTAATTCAAATTAATTTTCCTGCTCCGTCATATTATGTTGACATTCAAATTACTGTTGTCTCTGCAAGTGAGCTGGCTAAACATGGAACGTAGAAGATATTTAGGTGCTGTCCTATGCATACAAGGAAAAATTTGGTAGCACTCGAATGAATTATATAAAAAGATTTTTCATGCCCCAAAACAAAATTTATTGGCGAATTACCAGCTGAATTGAAAGGCTATCTAGATCTTCAAAACATGTATGATGCGATTGTAACAAAAATTAATATCTAAATTATTTATTTATTCAAAATTTATAAACAAAATTGACCTACATTTCTCCTTGTAATCTAAATTTACAAATACACAATGCAATTTACTTAAATTTATTTATCTTACCACTGATGATGAAACAATATGGTTTACTGGCCCATACAGTGGAGATTAGACTTTTGTCCTACATATAATATTTTATAGTTTTTTGTTGTTGTATATTTGCTTTATTGTGAATTAATTAATCTTTTTATTACGTTACAATAAGTATGTTACTTATTATATTAATTTTAATCTTACTACGAACTATTGCATAGTAAATGAAATTCTTGGCATAGCAGACAAAATTACTGGTGTTACCTACACAAGGGATTAGAAGGGAGTAGAACCAGACCGAGACATGGGTCGACAGATACTGACGAATCCGTTTCGCTCTTATTATGAGCTCGTCAGAGTACCATGGTCGTTGACCATCTACAATATCGGCCTACATTTATGTAGAGCGAGATATACAACAGCAGATATATGTAAACCGTACCATCTACATACACATAGTAATGCACATCCCACCATACAGAGGCCGAAACAATTCAATGTATAGGTAACACCAGCCGTAAAAATATAAATAAAATAGAAAGGAAATGAAAATAGTGTATACACAAAACGCTAGTTATTATTAGTTGTTAAGCAATGCAAAGCTTAAATTGAAATTATTTTTTTATGTTTTCAGGAAAGTCTATCGGTTTTGGTGGAATTGGCATTGCTGGCAACTATTAGAAACGAAATCAACATACTTTATATATTTATTGAATTATAAAAAAGTCATATTATGAGATAATTAAATAAATTCATTATAAGAATTATTTTAATCACAAAACATCATATATTTTGTACGCATTGGTCTCTAATGTACTGCAACATTTCCTAGACCATATGTTCCAAGGGGTAGCCTTTCTAGAGAAGAATGATATACCCCTAGTATTCCATAATCTAAGACACTTGGACCAGTCGCTAAAGTTACACTTGGTATTGCTACTGTACCAATCACAGGAGTATTATAATCAACTCTGAAATTTAAAAATTGATAATGATAAGTTAACGGATGTCGCATGAAGTAAGCTTAACATCAATTCTCTCTCCTCGCTCCTACCTTGATGCTTGACTGATACCTGCATTCAGAGTTATAGGAGACACTACATGGGTTACAGCATGGGGTACCACTAGACTGCCCGGAGTTAGCCCATGTCCTGTTATTTAAAAAATTAAACAATTATTTGGAGTACTTAACATAAATTATGTTACTCAACATCGAGTTTAAGTGAAAATAAAGAAATGTCTCTTTAATTTTCACTGGAAAATTTTTAATAGCATCAAAACGCCACTGTAAGCTAATAGAGTTAAATTGACTTGAGCAAAACATTTAGCTACTTTAAAGTGTTAAATTAACCTAACATGTTGGTATAACTAAGTAAAAAATTACCTGGAAAAGCCAAACCCAGTCCCAATCCACTAGGTTTAGCTGCACACATAGCAGCGAAAATAAAACAAATGACCAATTTGTACATTTTATTATGTTAGGTACGTTACGTCTGCAACCTATTATATATTATGTACTAAATACATTCAAGATAATAATATGTATTTCTAGCCTTTATATGTGTGAATTTTTCTTATAAAAAATATTAAAGAACAAGATTGATTTTCATTTCTAGAGAGAAAAGTTATGACCTTAAGTTTGGTATAAAATTTATTGGTTACTAACTACCTAATATAAGAAATTTAAACTACTTATGGTGCAAGATAAATACAATATGATGGAATAATTGTAAAAAATATACAGAGTAGTCCATACATATTTATCAAAACAAATCAAACGACTTAAAATGTATAGCGCTTGACAGTGGCTCATCCAACAAATACTTTCTTTTACGAAATGTTGTGCCAAAAAAAATCATTAATGTTTAGAAATCTGCAGTTCAACAAAATAAACATATTTTCATTTCAAATTCAAGAAGCAATCCATTTGAACAATGGAATGTAAATAAGGATAACAGTTCATTTGCAATCCTAAAAATGAGAAAATAAATACACAAATGACTGACAAAGAGATGATTTTGGCGACATGTAGCAGGCAAAATGCCTGGTGCAACATAGTTCACAAACGATGGCCTGACAAGAAGTAACAACTCCATTATATCCTATTGCCAACACTAGATGCGCCCGAATTCCCTAGCGGGAGGCTTTATTTACGAATTGCTTGTTACATAAAGTAACAAGACTTTTAGTTATGTGGAAATTTGTTCCACACTACCATGCTTTCACCAGACGGGCTGTTTCGTTGATCCACAACTCATCAGTGGTGACCGGCAGACAGTGTGACCCAAATTTCCAACATTTACGAAGAGCTTATACTAGCACGAGAGATGACTGACAAAGAGATGTTTTTGGCGACATCTAGCGTGAATATTGCCAGGGATTTGAACCCAGAACCTTTTGCATGCGAAGGGCACGCTCTATCAATGACGCCAAAAACCCTTTCTCAAAGTACTTTATTATATTCTAATAAGAGTTATAGGTTCCAACTACTTAACTGGTGAAATTATAAACGCAATTTTCTCGAGAATTATAAACCGGACAACTTCTTCCTACTTCAAATGTAAAGTTAAAGATCATGAATGAAAACTATCTCAAAAAAATGCACTACGATGGAGTGCAGGAGACAGCAAAACTTTAAATCTTAAATTTAACGTGTGAACATCAGACCGAATTTTTATTATTTTTATCAACAGGCATATACGGATCATTGGTAATAGTTGGATCGATTTTAGTCGGGATAGCTATGGTATGATGACTGGATCATAAGGACAGCGAAACGAAATCGTTCATTGTTCATCGTTCCCAAGCCTCAATGAACTGAATGTTTTGTTTGGGTAAAATTAGTAATTTTAATATTTATTTTGATTCTCGTAGTTTCTAGAATAATGTTCAGTAAAACACCCAATTAAAATAGAAGTCGCTCGATTTTATTTATTCATTTAATTAAAAACAAAAAAGGAAAATAATTTAACTAAACTTTTAAAAATTCGTGAATGTACTCACAATAATTGAAAAATAAAAATAGGTTGACGCCATATCAAGGACCAACTTAGTACAGCTACAATTTCTTATGTTTTCAAGTAATTTGAGTGCAAAAATGAGGTTTTAAAAATCCCGGAGGTGATTACTGCCATTACCCCTCCGTATATTATCAAGCATGGACATAGCCTTAATAAAGATATTGTTCAAGAAGAGGAGCACGAAGTATTTACCGATATTTTTGGGGAAGGTGACTCAGATGATCAAGGAGATCACCTGATTGTGGAAGACGAAGATGACGATGAGGCAACATATCATTTGGAAGAAGACGTTCTAGGGGAAGAACATTATGAATTTATATAACATGTACTTATATTTACTTTAAAGTATTTTTGGTTAATTGATTCTATGTAGATAGTTTGTACCTCATGAATAAAGACTATTATTATTATATTATTATTATTAATAGATTAGGCTGACCTACATTTTCAAAATCTGGCATGGTTACTTCTCCCAGAACTTCTGGAGTACCATCGTCATAAGACATAAATGCATACCATATAATAGAACTAGTTGTGAAGGTTTATCAAAATTATTTTGGAATTCTAGACATGAACTTATTTTAATAGAGAATTTATTATATAGAGATAATTCTGTAGTAGTACCCACAAGTTTAAGGAAATATGTTAAAAAATTCTTCATTCAAATCACTTAGGTATCACAAAAACTCGAATAAAAGCTTCAGAAATACTTTATTGGCCTAGAATAATCCGAGATATTGAAAACACAGTTTTAAGTTGTGCAGTATGTAGTTGTTTTGCTAAAAATAATGGTAAACAACCTTTAAAACCTCATACAATACCTAAATATCCTTGGGAAAAAGTAGGTATAGATTTATTTGAAATTCTTGTGCCAGACATGTTTCGTAAATACTAAGCTGACATCGTCAGTGATATCCTTAAAAATAAATTTCCTTGGATGTTTCCAAACACAAAGATATATTGGGATATCATTACGTAAGGATATATTTCAACTTATTACTTAATATTTAGCAAAACAGACTAATATCAAAAATATATTCTTTTTTTCTAAAATAATCCATATCCAGAGAGGCGCGGTGAATTTATATTCAAATAAAACTAAGTCTGCTCCACAAAACATTGTGGTACAATATCATTGTATAACTATAATGACTTTTAAATAATTATACGAATCTTGTTTTTTATATGAAAAATATTTTTTCACAAAACGATTGTACGAGTATATCTATTTGCTATAACCTTTGTTCGACCAATGTAATGGAATATTTTTGTAACTGATTGCCTCGAAACATGTCTGACTGTCCTTTAATATTGTCAATACATATACGAATGTTTTGTGGAGCAGACTTAGTTTTATTTGAATATAAATATATTCTTGTTGCTTACATAATGGGATTTCTGATGTCAAACACTGATGGTTTCCGCAGTGCTCGATAGGACCCCCATACCCTAATACAGCGTTACTAACCGCGTTCTAAACATAAAATTGTTTAGATAATCAGCCAGTATTGCGCTCGGTCTATATCAGAGATTTTGATACACAAATGTGCGTGGAGGTGCTCCGTACTCTAGAAACATTATGTTTTCAATTGCTTGTTGCTTGTTTTGCACCTGTGGAATTGCATAATCCAAGTATTAGCTGCAATCGTAATCATACGCCGTAACAGTGACATATATCGTCTGCCCATTCCCTTTAAACCAATAATGAAATTAGCTCTGAAACCGTAACTCTCTATATATTGGACAGTTTTGAATAAGTATTATCTCCATCATTAAAAGGGAAATGGCAATTCTCTGTCCATAAAATACAGAATAGCCATTTGGGCGAAGGTTTGTAATCACAACTCGTTCCTAAGAACAAAATCTGCACCCTTTATTTCAAACAACAGTTACCTACAGTATTATATTTTTAGGATTTTCCAAAAAAATCCAAATGGGTTTTAAATTTTGTGATATTTTGTAGACTTCATTTTGAAGTGTTGCTTGTACAGAGGAGCTACAGTAAAACTGAAAATTAATATATTACAGGGTGATTTGGAGTAATACCGCCAATTTGCAGCAGGCATTTCAGAGAAAACTGTTTTGTTAAAAATAATTTTAAAACCTTTTCAATAAGGTCAGCTTCTTCAAAATAATATAGAATGTCATAATTCTACTATATTAAGTCAAAAAAAACCCGGGGGGCATTCGTTTTTCATTTGTAATGATTTTAAAAGCGTAGGGAATCGAAAGTGAATCTTTTATTGATATCAGCATATTCAATATTCAGCATTTGGGGTGTCAATTTTGATGTAAGTTTCCATAAATCATGTTAAAAATATCTAATAAAGTAAATTAGAACCTAATTTGTGGCTTGTTAAACACAGTAATTACTTAATTGACATTGAAAGGTAATGAATTTTGGTTACGCATAATTGAAACCGTGAAATTTGTTTTATTAATAATTATAAATTTAAAAGTGGGGTAAAAGTACCTATGCATCTTATAAATATGAAATAAAAATATGATTTATTTAATATTTTTTGTATTGTTAGAAAAATTATGTGTGCTATTACCAGTGTATATAAATTAGGGTGCTTTCTAACGTTCATAATCATGTCATTTCTAATACGTGATGTGTTAAATATACCATTGTTTGATAAGAAAGACTGTGATGATGACAAGCATGAACATCAGCCTTACACGTATGAATTCAAACACGATTTGATTTCGATAGCGGCTAAATTTATACGGATATTACTGAATGTTCCAGAATTGTTTAAAAAATCACCACCACACACTTATGGTTATCCAGAATTGGAATACGGGGATCACAAGAAGAAATACAAGTATAAGGACGATGTGGAAATTTCAATGAAACATGAAAACTATGTACCGTATGTGACAAAAGAATATGATAATAGAAACAATAATTACTATTATAATAAAGATTAACAACTATAAGAATAAGCACCTACATAATATTAGAAACATAGTTCAATAAATAAATGTATAAATTTTAGTGTACTTTTTGTTTTGAGATGAAATGCCTATGCTCTGATATATTCTCCCAGAATTTTTCAGTTATCAATGTTATTTTTAATGTAATATTAAATTTTGTCAACAAGATTTCCTTTTTGGAAACGGTTGAGAAACCAATAAAGTCACTTTTGTAATGAACGTATGTATCCCAATGCTTTTTTAACTCTTGTCTCCTTTCATTTCGTTTCAGTTAGCTGCAGCAAATAAAGAAAGTTTAAAAAAATATCCCAAATTAATTTAGGTACGTACCATATTTTGAATTTGATAAAATTAAGTATGTACCTAATAGGTAATCCATCCAAATAGTAAATGCAAGTCCCTGAAATATAAATTTACCTACAATATAGAATTACATATCATTTTAAGAAAGGTAAGTACTACTGCAAATCTTGAATTACTTCAACCGAATTAAACTAACACAACATGCTTTGAGTATATATATAAACTTCATAAAACTATTGACAAACATTCTGTTAACGGTTCTTTAACTCATAACTGTATATTAAATTATTCTTAGTCAAAATGTTCCTACTTCTATTCGTTGCTCTATCATCAGTTTCTGCTCAAAACTATGGTAAGCATGACATTTTCATTTAGTATTATACCTACTTCGTAAAAGATTTTAAAAATTTTCATTTTAGTAACTAGACGATATATTATAATATATCCTGCCGTACCGTTTGTTTTCAAATAAGTGAAAAAAATAATAATAATAAAAATCTCTTGTCTGACAGGTATTGCTACCCAATAACAAGACAAAATTTTACACAAAAAATAGGTTAGCGTTAGCATACCAAAATAATAGTAATCATACTTAAAACTAATTATTGAAAAATAGAAAAACATAAAAATACAAATACGTATGAATCAAGAATTAAAGGAAATAGTGATCATTACAAAAAGAAATATATGAATATATTTCACCAAAATAATTCTAAATCGGTAGCCCGCAAATATTTCTTAAAATAATCGGAGGATACATTAAAATACTTAAGGCTTTCGTTTTTAACTAATTGGTTACTGTATTTACCAGCCCGAAATAGCGATGCTTTAGATTCATCAACGAATCTGTGGCACCCAAAATAAACTATAACTTCTAGAGTCAACCCCAGGAATACGAAATTGCAAAATTTCATAGATTTTAGTTTTATTACTCACATATTTAAATCCATTCATGATGATGAATCAAGTAATTTATTCTATAAATTATCTAAACTCAATCTTTATGGAAATGGTGATTCAATTTTTTAGTTCACTTGTGTAAAGTTATGTACTTTGTTCGCTTTATAGCTGGCACCTACTTATTGATCAATCCTCGTATAGTCTACCTCTGGTGCCACTTTCCTACAAATTCATATGTTTTGTTCCTTACAGGCTATTTAGGGGGGCTTAACACAAATGGGGCCTCAGTAGCTGGCTACTCAAATGGATATCAACTAGGAGGAGGCGGTCCAAATGGAGGAGGTAATGGAGGCAATACTAACGGTAATGGATTAAGTGGAGGTGGTTATTTGAGTGGAATCTCTGTTGGAACTCCGGCAGTTGCTTACAGTAGCCCAGTTCAAGTAATTCCCACAGCTACAAGTAGCCAATCTAGACAGGATATTATTAATCCTGGATCTATTGTACAACAGGTAAAAGAGTAATAATATTTCTACATTTAGTTTTGTTGGTTTCACAAATACCAGTTTGTGGCAAGTATGGCAATATACATACGAACTTTTTTAATTGCAAAACTCTTACGTGAATTACTACAGATTCATCAAGGTCAGGAAGACGGGAGATGGTATCTTGAAATCCCAGTAAAGTATCAGACTAATATAATAAAAGAAGTATTCCATCTATATAGTTATGGAGTGCAAAGATAATTATTACAAGAAAAGAGACGCCCCACCTCCACAAATATTTATTTAAGAGTCAATGGACATGTTTCGAGAACTCTAGGGCTCTCATTTTCTTCGTTACACTTTTTTTGCGGATTTTCGTGGGAAACTTGTGGATTTGCACTTTTTTGCGAGGTTTCGTAAACAGTTTATAAATTTTGGTTACTCACGCTTTTTTTTTACGAAATTTCATAGACGTAAACATCTTTAGCGAAGGAGTGTAGATTTGCGGAGTTTCGCGGGGAAGTGTAAATTTTGGTTTCGCGAAAATGTGTAAATTGATAAACTTTTTGAGAGGTTTGCACTTTTTGCGAGGTTTCCCAAAAACCTGTAAATTTTGGTTACTCACATTTTTTTTTACGAAATTTCATAAACGTAAACATCATAGTTACTCACACTTTTTTAAATACGCACTTTTTTGGGAGGTTTCGCGAGGGGGTGTAGATTTGCAGGCTTTTTGCGGGATTTCGCAGGAAAGTGTAAATTTTGGTTACTCACACTTTGTTTTTACGAAATTTCATGAACGTAGACATCTTAGTTGCTCACGCTTTTTTGGGTACACGCTTTTTTTTTAAATATTTCGCGAGGGGGTGTTTGTTTGCAGACTTTTTGCGGGATTTCACAAACAAGTGTACATTTTGGTTAGTCACACTTTGTTTTAACGAAATTTCATGAACGTAAACATCTTAGTTACTCATACTTGATTAAAAGACAAAGATTTCTACAAAATTTAGACTGTGTCACAAATACCAGTAGTTACCACTCAAGTACGTTCAGTAGCTGTTCCTCTAGCCTACAATAATTACGGAGCATCAAATGGAAACGGAAATGGCGGCAGCTTAGGTTCTTCATACGGTTCCGCAGGAGGTTATTATGGAGCTGGTACTTCAGCAGCTGCAATTGGAGCGGCCGGAAGTGGAGCTGGAGCAGGCAATGGTGGTAATTCAAATGGAGGATATGGATACTAGTTGATTGATTATTTTAAGATTAATTTATGTTATACAGGTGGATTAGTGTTATGACAGTTATTGTATATTGATAAGTAAACGCGATAATAAACGCTAAACATTATAACCCATCGTTTTATTGTCTGGGTTTGATATACGTAAGTATAATCTAATTTTTCAATCAATGATCTAGATCATTGATTATTATATACCATTCAACACACCAAACAAATAATAACAATAATGTCTATTCAACATCATCTTTCTTAAACAAATATTAATAACGAGAATAAGATACTCGATATATTTTGTATAAGAACTTCATAACCACTTTCAAACCTCCACATTGAACAGGGAAATCTGCGAAGTTTGTCTGTAGTATAGAAAGCACGGGAATCACAAAGTCAACTTTTCATTTTATTCTCCAAGTAAACATTCAAAAAAGTATTTACCTAGTTATTAACACAAATTAACAACTCTTCCAATATTTGCAACCAGCAGTTTACAGTACCTACTTCAATCTTATTATTTATTAAAAAAAAATTTCAACATTTTTTTAAATTTTAATTGTTGTTTATTTTTGTTAAAGTTAAAGGCAACATATTATACAAAACTTGTAGGGCTGTTTTTGAACTTTTACTGTGTGACATTCGAAAACTTTTAAGGTCGCGCCCGTTGCAAATGGAATCCAATATTGTAGAAGTTGCAAATTGAGAAGTGCAAAATTTTACATATTATATTATAGTACCTAATAGGACATACAGACTCCTCTGAAATCTTTATTGTTCAGATCTTGGTTTTAAAGGTAGTTTGCCGAACGTCAAGTTTTGTTTGTCCAACCTTTGACCTAAACGTTTTGAGATCGCAACAATTAAGTGTTTCTAAAGTTAGTTTAAAATGATACACAACACGATATCCGTTTGTAATGTCAATACCGACCGCAGCCGTCCATAGGCGCACCGTTTTAACTTTTCATAGCAATACATTCCCTACGATATTTTAAAAATCCTTTATGTATTAACAATTGTATGTTCATTTGTATAAAAGTATACTGTTTTTTCCTTGCCGCTCCAACACGGCAACATATAAACCTACGCTGAAAAAGACTGTTTTTGTTTTTAGAAGTTTAGACATAGATGAAGACGTACCTAGTTCGAACAGCAAGGAATATACCTTTATAATAATTAATACTATTGTTAATTCTTGTTATGCATATAAGTAGTTACATTTATAATAATATGCTTCTGATAATATAAACTAACAACAAATTTTACTCACTTAGTCAGTGGCATTTTCTATAGAACGTAAACATTTTATAATATGTCTATCTGTCACTTCATTATTTTCAGACATTAACTGATGTTAAATATTGCTTTGGCTTTGCCCATGTAAATCTTGCTAAAACTCCCAACGTGTTCCGTTCGTGTCATTTACCGTGTCGTATACTGGCCGTGTCTGATACAGTGACTGCAAAAATTTTATCCACTGGAGGTGTTATTAAAAATTATTATCTAATTTGATAGATCTTCTTTCATTTTATTAATCTAAGAAAACCTATTGAACAGAGCTTGGTTACAGTATTCTGCGACCGTGTTTAAATTCCACATTAAGTCTTCGCCATAGCATATGATGTCCATCCAATTATATTTAGATTAATCTGAGAAAATAACACGATGCCAAAAATTATTTGTTTCAACCATATATTTATTTGCAAACTCTTTTTTTCGATTAATCATTAACCCAATACTTTTTCCAGTCACTGTAGTTATTTTTTTATTACTGTCGGTATCCTTTGGCAGGCATACGTCTTATATACGAGGGAGAAATGTATCAAAAAACGCTGCATTCCATGCCATTTTATAATGTAAAGAGGCATGGGAACGGATAGCCCCGGTAGAATCGTTAAATTTATATATTTTACATTGACTTTGGATACACAATCCTTGAATGTTGAATTTTCCGTTTCCTTCATTTCCAAGGTAAAAAAAATATGGGGTTCCATTTGAAAAACCATGCCTGACCTCAAAAAACCTTGAAGTTCTCGATCAATAATACCTCAGAAAAATTCCTACAATTTTCAAATTATGCCGTAATCAAACCTTTTGAACATTGCCAATATTTTTTTGTAAAAATAAGCGGTCGAGAAAACTTTTTGTTTAGAATTACATTTTTTTAACAGAATTTAAACTTGATAGTAGGTAATAGTCCGGTTTTGGGGACTAATAAACATTTTAGGCGTACCATTAAAAATTCGTTATTCCAATAAGAAACAACAATCGTGCAATAACATTGTGTCACCGAAAATACAATCTAAATAATTATTGATCTATATTTCATGAATATAAAAAATTACTGTTAAAATTCGGGTACCTAAACGGTATTTTGACCTAGCTAATTAACACTTCTAATATAATTTTCGACAGAAAAAATATCAACGCATGATTGTAATGCATTAGGATTAGCAACATACGAGTAGATCCAAACATGCGATCGAAACAACTGTGCCATTTGTTGGGAATATTCTTATTGATTATATTACTGTTCAAAGTTGGTACTGCAGAAAAATCAGTGGCTAAGTATAATGAAAATAGACAAGGGAAATGTAAGTAATTTCACTACAGATTTGTTTTGTTGGTATTTTGAAAAACATGAAATCGAATTTTTGTCGCGACATAAACATATTATTTTCTAATTTTAGTATGGCCAATTGGTTTAGTGCGTTTTGAGAATGACGTTTGTTCAACTTTAGATGGTTACCAAGGTACTTGTTATACCAGTAATCAATGCAGTGGTGTCAATGGTACTTCTTCATCATCATGTCATACATTTGGTACCTGTTGCCTATGTAAGTACTCTACATTTATTTCTTATGATTTCGTTTGTTATATGGAAATCTATTTTATAATTCTAGTTATGCGAACATGCAGCGACAGCTCTAGTTTTAATAACACATATTTCACAAACAGCGGATTTCCAAACACTTTCAATGGTGCAACTCAATGTACATTCACAATAGTTCCTTGCAGTTGGGATTATTGTCAAGTAAGATGACTTTGTATTTCTAATTGTTAGGCCCAGTAGGTACTATACAGTAAAGGTTCAAGCACAGGTCGAGTTTGAACAAATGTCGAGGTTCGGTTAGTTTAGTGACTGTAATTTTTGTAACGTTTACTGGAAGGCGTTTAAACGGCTTATTTCTGTAACTTTGTGGTATCTCTTCGAAACTTTTAATAGGTACTTGAGAATCCCAAAAAATGCCTTCACTTTTCCAAGAGACTGTTGAGTTTTCGCCATGATGGGCGCTTTATATGTATAGTGGTTTATCCACAATTCATGGCATGCCATGCATAATAATTTTGCTAATAATTACTCAAAATATTATATGATTAATTTGTAGGTTCGACTGGATTTGTTAACGTTTACACTAGCACAACCAGATGGTAATGGCAACTGTGTTTTTGACTCCATGATAATTACTGGTTCTGCGTCGAACGTACCAATTATTTGTGGTGAGAATTCCGGCCAACATTTGTATTTGACTTTCAATGGAAACACAAGTATCAGTATTATTATATCGACAACATCTGCACTTAACTTAGAACGCAGTTGGAATATTAAAGTTACGCAGATTGCATGTGCATGTCCCACATTAGGTAAGAATAAAGAGTTTTGCGGCCTAACTTTGCCTTTCCAACTTCAAATTGAGATCAACTAATATCAAAAATGGGAATGAACATATTCAAATTGGGACTTCATCATCTGACAGTTTTTTTAAACAGATTCAATTTGGCATTACTCAGAATCAAATTAACTAACCATTTTCAAAATGAGAATTGGGGTTAAACGATCTCAAAATAAGAATAAACTTTAATCCCAATTTGCTTTTGAAGTTTGTTCCTATGTGGAGAATGCAAACAATGTCTTAGAAACACTTTCGCGTCGGGTTTCTTAAAAGAGACGTTTAAGAAATCGAAATTGATAAAATAATTAAAAAATGATTGTTTGACATTTCTATATTTCAATTTGACAATAATTGTCATTTTGAAATTGATTAGTCCCAATTTGATTTTGTTTCAAGAACTGGCAGAAGGGAAATCTTAGTTATCAGAATCAAATTGGGATTAATCAATTTCAAAATGATAATCATTGTTAAATTGATATACGGAAATGTCAAACATTCATTTTTTAATTCATTTTAAAAAATTCGGCGTTTCTTAAATGCTCCTAAATACGAACCACGGTTGTATTTGTAGTAGATACTTAATGTTCCCTGTCATTCCGGGTTACAAGAAGTGTTTGGAGAGCAAGAATTTCACGAAATTGACTTTGTTTAACCAGTTTGGGTATGATTGAAAGTTGCAGTAAAAACAAATTTATCCGAACAAATGCCTCATTCTAACTGGTGAAGGTCGAGTTACATTATGAAATTGGTTGCTCTCAATTTGAAGCCTGATAGGTATAATTACTACTAATAATGTATTTTTAGCACCTGCTGGTTGTTTACAGTATTACCAAACCCTCACAGATACAGTTAGAAGTTTCAATTATGGTAACACGTTAAGTGGTGCCCTTGTCACTTTGACTAATGGAACTATCCTAGCTGGTACGCGCCAATTGGCGAATACCAATTATGGCGTATGCGTCCAAATGGTAAATAATAATAAAATAATAAAATTAATGACATGGCTCAAATGGTTTTGTTATTTTGGTTTATTTTCAGTTACCAGGGTACTGCTCAATTCAATGGAGTCAAGACAGTGAGGTCACATCGTTTACCGTTAGTGATGATACAGCTTTAGTAGCTGCTAATACAGGTCTACCAGGTTCGGGAGTAATGGGTGAGAATTGCACCACAGATTTTGTAGTAATACCGAATCCCTTTAATCCTAATGGCACTGCAATAAATGCTGATCGATTTTGTGGAAATCAGTTTCCTACAGTTGTATGTAAGTATTTAGCATACAATTATTAAGCAAATCTAAGTATTATTCTTTAATTTACAATCTAATGTTTTCATTGCAGCTTTTTCCAAGCCATTTGTGTTAACTGTTGTAACCGATGCCAACGAATTAGCGGATCAAGCTAACCGAGGTTTTTCTTTAACTTTTTCTCAACAAGCTTGTGGAAATTTAGCAACGTTTTTGATAACATAATTTATTATTACTTAATTTATTTCTATATTATGGTTAATAAAAAAAGACAAATATTATAGTGTTTTTGTTAAACTATTAACTTTCACAGTATGTATATAGGATGTCCCTGTGGGAATAATTGCGACAGATATTGTCGAGTAAGTATCATTAGGGCAGTTATGAAAGGTAGACACAGGTCACAAATGTCACATCGCTAAAATATTTCAACACGATAGCACTTAAGTTTTATGTCAAAAATTAAGTTTCAAGGCCGTCAAACATTTGTCATTTGTCCAGGAATTTTAAATAATTAATTTGCATGAAGATTCTTGTAGAGAAAGGTTTATTTTAGCTACTTTCGTAATATCTTTTGTTACTTTAAGATACAGGGTTGTCTAAAAATTGAAAAAGCAGTCAATTTTTTGTAATATTATCTTAGTTGTCAATAAAAAAGGGAACTGTATTAGTTTGTCCAAAATGCCTAGGTTTTCGAAATATTAACAACTTAACATTTTCCTGTATAATTGACCTAGTTGACTAAGTAACTTTGAACACACACAATTTTTGATCATCATTTCATTTGGAAGAAATGTGCATGGCATTTTACAATGAGTGAAAGAAAATTAAAAAAGAAATCAATATAGCCTAAAATATATTGGGTGTTAAAAACATAAGTTTATCTCATATTATATCCTGAACTAGGCACCCAACAAAATTTCTAAGCACGTTACTGTTCCTATTTGCTGAAATTTATCGCTCACGGTTAGTTCTACCCAAACATAGACAATAACACCCTGACAACTTCGTTCCATCACCCACTACCCTACAAAATCATCAAATTTGGGACACCCTGTACATTTTTGTAGCTTTTGTGTTTACGCTATTTTTATTTTCTATTTCTACGGCCGGTGCCGGTGCTACCTATACATTGAATTGTTTCGGTCTCTGTATGGTGGGGTATGCGTGTATGTAGATGGTACGGTTTACATATATATCTACTGTTATATATCTCACTGTGCTTAAATGCAGGCCGATATTGTAGATGGGCAACGACTATGGTGCTCTGACGAGCTCATAATAAGAGCGAAACGAATTCGTCAGTATCTGTCGACCCATGCCTCGGTCTGGTTATACTGAATTAGACTGTCATGAAAGATTCAAAATCTGTTTGCATCCCAGTAAGAACGGGCTAAGTATCCTTAGAGCAAAGATTAATGTACACTGCTATATCGCTTTCCTAGCCCCAAACTGATGAGAGCTGTCCGAGTTTGAAAGCAAATAAAATACCCATCCCAATGTTTGACGCCATAGTCACACGCAACAGAAACATGTTTTGGACATTGTCCAATACGTTTTCTGATACACTAACTGGAAATATCCAGCCAGTCAAAGTTTTGCACTTTCTGTTGGAGAACACATAATTCTACTGTTTCGACTTCGATTTGTCTCGTCACTTGCGGAACACGCGTTAATTTCTAAGGTTCAATGTGATAAACACAAATAAGCCATACAGTGAGAATCCGAAAGGATTCCGAGCCAACTGTGATTTGTGTCCTGCAGAAATGCAATGATCACAAGCCAATTGGACTTAATCAATAATGTTGTCTTATGTTCTTAGGAAATCGAAATTAAACTAGAAATAATTTTACTATTTGAAAATTTATTTATTTACACCTATGAAATATCTAACCTAATGTTATCCCTCCAGTACAAGCATTTTGGGTATACGTTAATGCAAATCCTCTATTTCCTGTGTCGGTAAGTTCATTTCCATCAGTGACTACGGTTAAAACGAACGGCTTTGAAAACGCTAAAATAATATTCATACAATTTTATCAATCCTTCCAAATTTTTAAATCCGCGAACTTACATGTTACTGAGGTAAATCCGTTACCACAAAATCTATCAGTGTTTACTGGAGTATTAGTACTATCAACTGGAGCTGGTATAACAACAAAATCAGTGATACAATTTGAACCTGTTATAGCTGCTGCAGTAGTAGCTATGGTACCATCTCCAACATTTGTAAAACTGTTGCCTGTTAGGGTGAATGAGTAGATATCGCTGGATTGCGCCCAAGTGATAGAACAGTAACCTGTGTAAAATAGATAAGGTACAACTATAATCCAAAAATATTTTATAACTAAAACGTTGGGCGCCAACATAGCAATAGTTCTCGCAATAATAACGCACCTGATCGGGTGCAAAGTTTAATTTTGTATATGTATTGTATATGATTGTTGTGGTATAAAGACATATCAATCATAATGAGCGGTTGCTGGAACCAATTTTATTTATTAAAACGCATTATAAATTTGGGAATGCCATGCGGGAATCTTTTAAAGATTGGGTGCAGTTTGGCCATAATAATAATATAAATAAGAAGACAGGGCGAATATTAGTAATTAAATTTGAAGATGGTAGTTCGGCTGTGAACATAAAAACATCTTAACATCGTCGTACTAGCCGAAAGTGTTATAGTTTATCCAAAGTTAATTTAAAATATATAAATTTAACGATTCTACCGGGTCTATCCGTTCCCATGCCTCTTGACTTTAAAAAAGAGCACCGAATGCAGCGTTTTTTGATACATTTCTCCCTCGTATATAAGACGTATAATAAATCATGCCTGCCAAAGGATACCGACAGTAATAGAAATGACTACAGTGACTGGAAAAAGTATTGGGTTAGTGATTAATCGAAAAAAAACAGAGTTTGCAAATAACTATATGAATCGAACAAATAATTTTTGGCAACGTATTATTTTCTCCGATTAATCTAAA
Source organism: Apoderus coryli (assembly GCA_911728435.2). Classification (NCBI taxonomy): domain Eukaryota; kingdom Metazoa; phylum Arthropoda; class Insecta; order Coleoptera; family Attelabidae; genus Apoderus; species Apoderus coryli. Next base: position 14,098,503 of record OU452204.1, read on the forward strand.
TATAATCGGAGGGACATCATATGGTATGGCGATGACTTAATGTGGAATTTAAACAAGAAAATTTGTGTCCGACAGTAAAACACGGTGGCAGAATATTGCAACCATGATTTGTTCAATAGTTTTTCTTCGATTAATAAAATGAAAGAAGATCTATCAAATTAGATAATAATTTTTAATAAAACCTCAAGTTGATGAAACTTTTTGCAGTCACTGTATCAGACACGGGCAGTATACGACACGAGCGGAACACGTTGGGAGTTTAAGCATCAAGATTTAGATGTGCAAAGCCAGCGTCTTCTTTTAAATATCATTTAAGGTCTGAAAATAATGAAGTGACGAATACACGTATTATAAAATTTTTACGTTCTATAGAGAATTTCACAGACTAAGTGAGTAAAATTTGTTGTTAGTTTTTAATATCAGAAGCATATTATTATAAATGTAGCGACTTATATGCATAACAAGTATTAACAATAGCAAAGATTAGTGTGTACATTAATCTTTGACAATAGTATTAATTATTATAAAGGTATGTTCCTTGCTGTTCGAACACGGACTAGGTACGTGTGCATCTATGTCTAAACTTCTAAAAACAAAAACAGTCTTTTTCAGCGTATACAGTATACTTTTATACAAATGAACCTACAATTGTTAAAACATAAAGGATTTTTAAGATATCGTAGGACATGTATTGTTATGCAAAGTTTAAAGAGTGCGCCTATGGATGGCTACAGTCGGTATTGACATTACAAAGCGATATGGAGCTGTGGTTTCTTATATCATTATAAACTAACTTTAGAAACACTATACCAAAAATCCTGTAGCCTCCATTGTGTTGTTCCCAATAAATTGCTATTCATAGAAGCAGTTTACAGCGATCTTTAACCAAATATCTTCATTTGTATCCATACAACATTGAATTCACACAGGAGCTAATAATACTAGCTTTAGCTCCTGTTGCTGAATGTTTTAAGGATGCATAGATCTTACACTACGCTGGAAATTCCTTAATTGGAATCTGACACGATGATTTAATTCTCAATGAAAATGTTGTTATGTCACGAGCGGCCTATGCATTAAAATTTAAATGGTAAAAATTGTCGCTACATTTGCCTTTATGTAGACTCTCCTGTCACACTGCGCATGAAAGGATGGACTTTGCATGGAAAATTTCCTGGTACCTACAACAATTTCATGCAAAGGGACAGAAATTTGCCAGGGCGAATATGTGATTTGCTTTCCTGTGAAGTTTCGTGAAAAATAAATACTTGTCCAACATCTTAAAGATGAGGCGAAAATTTTTGCTCAATTTAACCGCAGATATGCGAGAATGTAATAATTAAGAAAAAAACGAGTGTGTACCAGTAGAGTCGTGGTGGAATTTGACGGATATTTTATTCCATACATAATCGGAAGACTTTATATCGAAATAAATAAAAAAATATCCCCAATGCTTTACCTGGTTGCATCATAACGCAAACTCCGTAGTTCTGGAAGGCTAATTGCCTTGTACCAGTCTGACTTCCCGTGATACCATAATTGAAGCTTCTTACCGTTGCAGTTAGGTCAGTGTAATATTGTAAACATCCTGATGGCGCTAAAATACATAACATTCTTCAATACACATAGAGCAATTTTGCAAGTTGCCGTTTAAATTACCTCTATATTCACAGTCGCAACCAATTTGTGCTACCTTTAAATTCCATGATCTCGCCAAGGAAGTTGCAGAATTGGTTAAAATTGTCACAGTGATAGGATTCTGACCGTTAAAATCCACGTAAATATGTTGACCATTATTTTCTCCACATAAGATTGGTACATTGGAAGCACCACCAGTAACAACTAGAGCATCAGTTGTACAGGTGCCGTTTGTATCTGGTTGGGCCAGGATAAGTGTTAAAAAATCAATTCGAACCTGAAAATAATATACGTAGTGGTGAGGGTGAAAAAGTTGGGGAAATTCTGGTGGATGTTCATTGGGAAAAAAGTTAGTGGATTTCTGGTGGATTTTGATCTCCCATTTAGTGAAATGGAATTTCCCAGTGTTGGCAACGCTGGGTCAATCTGTCTTTGGCAGCAGAAAAGTACCTACACCTCGCGCCACAATTGTTTTTTGTTGCACACTCTCCCTTTTATTAGTTTATCTCCCCAATATGATCTGCTCCTGTTTTCTTTGAGTTTAACTAAATGTAGGTAACTACTATTAAGTGTTTTTGTAAAATAAATCGTAGTTTTAAACAAAACTCATGCTAAATTTGTTTATCACAAGTCCTAATTTATTTCTTATAATGTTCTTACTTGACATGCATCTGTAATAGGCTGTATAGTGATTGTACATGTAGAGCCACCTGCATACGTAACTGGAAAATTTGGGCTGACAAAATATGTGTTGTTTAAACTCGTTGATTCCCCACAGGTTCTTTGAACTACAAAAACATAACCTTAATCTTAAACAAAAACTAGTTATGCAGTTAAATAAGTATATATAATAATAATTTTGAATTCACTACTGACAAACACAGCAACTTCCTGCTCCACTAGCACATCTGCCTGTATCTACACCATTCAAAGCTCCACATTGTTGTCGTGTGTAGCAAGTACCTTCTAAGGTATTGTTACCGCCACATACTGAATTTTCGAATCTTACTAATCCAAAACCATAGAAGAATGGAAAAACTAAAACAATTCATGTCCAAATGGAATGAAACAGAGGGAAATAATAATAATAAAAAAAAATTAATAAAACAAATCATTTACTCTGATGAGTTCATCAGGAGGAACATATGTACGTGTTAACCTGTGTGTGTGTGTGTTGTCATTTTTATGCGTTTCAAGTTTGCCTAGCTAACTCTCAATCTTTTCCTCCCGATGTAGCCAACAATGACGAAATATAGAAGAGGCTTCCGATAAAATGAGTTGTTTTTATATGCACTATCGGACAAAATTAAAGCAAGTCTTATGATAAAATCAAATATTTAATTAGGAAAAAAAATGGTAGACGCTTCTTAATATGGAATGCGTTTAGTTCGTATTTTTGTTTACAAAAATACAGTGTGTCTATAGAATAATTTCACGTTACAATGAGGGGGTATGTGGCAAAATTGCCAAAAATCGGGAAGGCCTAAAAGAGTACAATTTGGATGGATAGGACAATCAAAAGGATTTGCCAAAGAGATCCGTGATTGTCAGGACCAAAAATAATTGCTGAAATTCCTGAACTAGTAGTGTGAATTGTCCAACGAAGATTCGTTGAAGCAAAGCTTTACAGCAGACGTCCAGCTGGTTTCCGAAAGAAATTGCTGTGTTGTTATAGTAACTACTAAGTTCCTATTAATTGTTTATTTTGTTATGATTTTAATCATAGATGTTGTTAAATGAAATCAAATGTTGGTTGATTAAATAAATTACTGCACTGAAGTTTATTTGACATTTGACAACAACCGCATTTAGCCTGTCACTGCAGCTTACTATGACCTTTGAAACTGAAGGTTTTTAAAATTCGCTAATGCCAATTATTTTTTAAATTATATATTTAATCATAACAGGTGCTTTAGTTTTGTCCAATAGTGTCCTATTATTGATACATTTAATTTATATTTATTATTTTATAAACTAATATCAAGGACTACTTACAGAAAAATTGCTTCCCATCTCTTGTCGATTGTCCTAAATTATTACTAAAATCTTCTTTTACTGCATACGAATAATGATCTTTATTATATTCTACTAAATTTTGAGCATAAACAACATAAATAGCCGCACAAAACACAATATACCTATAAAACATTTTACTCACTATAAACACTATTTACCTATTCTAAATAAATTTAGAATAACCAAAAATGTAAGGAACTATTTTACATTACCATTTATTTGGACAAATGATTAGGACCACTAGATTACCGAAATCTTTAGTCATGTAGAACAAATGAAATTGGGATATAAATTTTTATAACTGTTCATTATATTAACAGAAATTACATTTGATATTTTGGAATTGAGAACACATAGTTTAATTCCTTTCCCCATTAATAATAATAATAACGTTTATTTTGCCAAAATAAGACAATTATAACAATATTACAGTAAAGCCCTCAAAACGGTTAACAACAGAATATACTAGGTACAATAACAATGTTAAATTAATCAGCAAAATAAACATGTCTAACTCACAAAATCTTTATAAAGATTGTCCGTGAGCTTAACATAAATACCAGGCCGCAGTACCAGCACATCTGGCTTTTAATACACCTTAATAAAAACACAAAAAAAAATTCACCACATACTGCACAACGAAAAAGGATAAGACTGAATGACATGAGTATATAAAGAAAAAAAAATCCAAATATGATTCATAGAATTACAGAAAACCGATAAGAGTCTGAAACTCTTCTCGAGTCTTGCCATGCATGTATTCCTTTACAGATGCCTTAAAACTCTTCAAAGCGGGCTTGGATCTGACTTCCAGAGGTAAGAGCTCTGGAAGTCAGATCCAAGCCCGCTTTGAAGAGTTTTAAGGCATCTGTAAATCTCTTGTAAAATCGTGGGGCCAAATACATATAGTGTCTCTGCCCTGTTGATTTAGACGAGAAAGGAGTTCTGTATGAATCTTGTCTTGTTCGTGTATGATAGTCATGCTGAATTGGTTCCAGCATATGTTTGGTTCTGTGTTGGTGAAGGAGAGCGGAAAGGAAAAAAAGCTTCCTAATATCAAACACTCCTGCTGCACAAAAAAGTTGACTTGTTGGGTATAGTCGGCTTTTATTAAGTATGATTTTTAAAATATATTTTTGTGCAGTTTCCAATTTTTTTATATGGGCAATCACTGCACTCCCCCATGCCAAAATTCCATAATTTTTTCTGGATTCTATAAGAGCGTAGTATAATGTTTTTAAATATTGTACTGTTAGTACAGCTTTGGAGCGTTTAAATCTATGGAATAGGGATCTTATAGTTAATTAATTACATTTGTTTAATAATATCTTAAAAACGATTATTTTAAAAACCAGGAAAAATATTTTACAAAATAAAATACATACTTGTAATTTTCATTTTCCTTATACAAATTTAGATGAATTTGAGTCAGCAGCACTAACATGGGCGCCGCCAAGGGGGAGCAAGAGCGGGCAACTGTCTCCCCTTGCAAAAAGCCTGGCTGAAATGTTAGTAATATAGAGTTACACTTAGTTCTCAGTGTCTTGAAGTTTAATGGGTTTTCTTCCCCAGAATACCAAAAACATTTTTTCTGGTAGTTGCGTTCGTTCACCAATATTTCTCATCTAATTTTTACTGTGAACATCAACAGTACCATTTACATAAAACTTCCATCATTGAAACCGATCGTCATGAATGGAGAGATCATATGGAACAGAAGTGTGAAGTCAAATATATAGAGTTTACCCTGGATAGGAAATTTATTTAGAATAAGTATGTTGATGTAACAGCTGACAAAGCAACAAAAGCTCTTAAAATGGGCTAATGTCTGGCGACCAAAATTACGGTTGTAATCATAAAATTGTTGGACAATATAAATGTCAGTCCTGTCACGATTTATTGGACAATAAGTTCGTTAAGGAACTTTTTCCTACCTTTATTTATGTAAAGGTGCCTACTAACTTGGAATACTATAATTTAAAGATACTTACCGAATGTATATGCATTCCTTGAATTTCTATTCATTGTCGTCCAAATGATTAGCAATAATTAATTTAAAGCAGAGTTAAAATTCTCTCCTTTTAAAAATTTCACTTTGACTATGTCTTTTTTACCAAAGTACTCATTATAAGTACTTCTTGTTCTTCATCTTGTACGTCCATCATGAGGAGATTTGTAAGAACTATTTTTCTCATATTATTAGCCATTTTTAATATACACATTAATAATATCACGTTATAACTCGAACGAACGTAGCTTTAGAAAAAAGTACCTACCAAATTTGACAGAGTACAAAGATTAGCATGCATATGTATTACTGACCTCATCGAAAACTTCCCATCTCCAACTCTAACTCTGTCTAGCAATAAAACAAAACACCAAAAAGAAATAACTTTGAAAGGAATTTACACCGGAAAGGTACGTAACAGGAGAGAATTCAAAAATAATAATAATTAAGGCCTTTATTTTCAATTGGGCGAGATTCAGTTCAGCTAACCCAAAATCTCAAAAAAAATATTACGAGATGGTTTACAGATAGCTCCAAGGTCAAAAATCAATGCGAACCTATACCAGCGTCTTTCAGGCGGAAATTCATTTAATTAGAAGATGTGTACAATTTAACAGGAGAAGAACTATCGAAAGTATGACATAGTCTGATATTAGCAGCCATTCTAAAGCTGAGTTGCTACATCGTCAGCTGTGAAATAGTGTGAGAATGCCTAAGCAAACTTAACGAATTGGGGAGATATAGTTTGAAACAAACTTCCAGAGTCTCAAGGCCAATGGGATATACTATAATTTGAATATATTAATATTCATATTTTCCCGGAAATCAGTTATAGAAATCTTGCCTTTTTATCATAAAATTCAGATCAACGTTGGTCCAATTTACGTTCTATATAATAATGTAACTCAAGTATAACTTAAAGTTCCCTTCGGCGCCTGTAAGCACTATGATATAAAACAAATCTTTTGCACTGCAAAATGTGTATAACAAAACAAATAACTATGAACTAAAACTTAGATATATTGACATGAATGAGGAATATCCTTTAGAGTACATTTTGTCTGTGTTTTTTATTAGCCTATTCCATTTAGACCTCCAGAACAGGCTACTTGTGTAAAAGTCAACGAAAATCCGATATTCATTGTGTCATTAACTTCGTCTCCATTTGTGATAACGTAAAGCACAAACGGTTTTGAATACGCTGGAAAAGAATTCGGTAAATCAAAACCACATTGAGCTGTTAGCGAAGACAGTAAAAGAGCTTTAATACCTATAATCACCGAAGATATAACGGCATAGAAGGATCACTTTTGCGCGGCCCTTTATTTTCGTTCGATCAAAGCCTTGCCGACTGCAGCTGCAAGAACTAAACGAACTAGAAATTGCGAGGACTCCGCGTGCTCTCCACAGAAGTGTGTTATACGAGGACTACATTGAAACTTTAATATTTTGTAGACAAAACGAAATTTAAAAGTAAAACGGTGATTAAAATTGCGGGATTTATTAAGATGATAATAAAAACATGTTTTTAAATGCTTTTCAGTTGGATTCCTGGCATTTCTAGACAGTGTTTGTTTAAGTATCTGGAATAAACAAATGAATATTCATTTTCTTTAAACATTTCCCATAATTGTACTAATTACTAACTAACGTCTTTCTTCTTCTTCTTTCTCGCCAATTAAAAAATTTTTGATTCATGTTATCATCTCATGTAAAAAAAATTGCAGTGACCCTTGCATCACATGGTAATAATTTAAACTCTACGAACCAATTTACGGCTATTGAGGTGCTGTGACTAAGTACTTGACAAGCATACGTAACCTTCATTTTATTGAAAACTGTTGGGATAAATGTGCTCATCTGTTAATTTATTGCATACCTGTAGTCTTTTGATTTATCGTACTGGTACATGCTTTCGATATATATTTTCCTTTCCGGTAAATAAAAAAATGTATAAAAATAAATTATTTCTAGTGGATTTTAATAAATCTGACACATCAAGTAAATAAACGAGATTCATATCATCGACGAAAAAACAAGGATTGTCTTCTGTTAAGGTATTCTTGTACAAGTTTGTCAAAGTTCGGTCCCTGGTCTAAAACTACGCCTAATGGCGGTTAGTATTCTACACACTTTTGACTAAAATATCTTTTGCTTGGTCAGAAGATGTTGTCAATTTATTAAAAAATACGATACGGACTGTTTCCAGTCATAAGTTACTTACACCTCTAAACATGACCGCTAAAGCGGTGCTGGCAATTTTCCCGCTAGAAATATTACCTTGGAAACCAATAATTTATGACTCCATACTCCCTCGATATATCATAAAATAGGTGTGACTTTAGTAGTAAACAAATAATAATACCTACAATATTTTACTAGGCCACCGTATAAAAAGACACGTCGTTTTGTTCCACGGTACAAGAATACGTGGCTAACTACTAGCCGCACTGCTTTCAGCGGACGCAAGAAGTAAGGGGCAACGGCAACTGGAACGTTTCAGGTGTTTTCGCGCTTTTCCGCGACTGACCCTTCTATATGTTATATGTTCGGTGGTTATAAGTATGAAGTTATAATCCTTACTCATGATAGTATCGAAAGCTAATCCACAAAATCTGTCAGAATTCACTGCAGTTCCATTGTCATAAAAGGGATCAGCGATTACAACGAAATCACTGTTACAATCACCATTTGTAAGAGCACCAATTCCCAGACCATTTGCATTTCCTGATACCATAAAAGATGTGGAACTCCATTGGATGGCACAGTAATCCGGCAGCATATTGATGCATACACCATAATTTTCATTTACCTGTTGATATGAAACACAATATCAAGAAAAATACTGTAATACTAACTACAATTATTCAACCTCTATGAATACTTGGTTTCAATTTTTTTATTTGGCTTTAATTTAACCTAACTAGAAAATTCAGTTTTAAAACAGTAGAAGGATTTTTACAAAAAAATAGAAACTCGCTGAGCTCAGTTGATTAAACAAGTCGGTGGTAACCCAGGCGACCACCCTGACTGACAGCAAATGCATCCGACCTTGAAGACTGCTCGCTTTTGTATTGTTTTCCCTGCATATCCAAGCTTTTTAACTTTGAAGACAGATCACGATGTACCAAGTTATTTCAATTTAGATGCAAAACTTAGTTAGGTATTAAAGAGAAATTCCAGGGTACTGGAAGTGTTCGAGAAAGAAACCAACCGTATATATAGCCAACGTATATCAGGGACAGACAATCAGTCATGAAGTGAAGAGTCTACGGTCGATAGCGAACATTGTTGTGACATATAAATTATAGTGAAATAAATAGTATAAATAAATAGTGGAAATAAATATAGTCATATTAGTTCGTTTAAGTTATTAATTTGTTTAAGTGTTTATAAATTAAGTTTTAATTCGACGAACCACGAAAAACATTACATTAGTTTTAATTTAGAATTAATCCTATTGGTATAAGAAAAATCCTTAATAAATAAAAAATGGTGGAAATGATCTTTGGGTAGGGAGTAGCCTAGATCGTTGTGAGTTTAAGAAATAAAGGAAATACCTCTGGATATGTGTTCTAGGATGCCAAAGAAACATTTAATTAGGATAGCACAGTGCGACGTTATAGCGTTTAAGACCCTTCCAAACAAGAAATAATTTTCTAAGGTGGCAGCGTGTTTCCCAGTCGCATTTGTTTGGGATTTTTGGAATTTTAAACTAGGCTATCCGAAGATTACCTTCAACAAATTCCCCCTTATTAAACGGCTGTCCAAAGTTCAGCGAAATTTGGCCTAATATTGAAATACCTACTTGACGTAATAACGTACCAATTCTCTAGTGCCAGGAACTCCAGTATTTGGATCAATAACATTAGGGCCAGCACCATAGTTAAAGCTATTGACGGTATCACTAGTTACATTGTAGAACATGAGGCATCCAGAGGGAGCTTAAAATAATATTTTTTGTATGAATTGAACTGATTTCTGACTTAAATCAAATACCTACCTCTTGTTGGGCAAGCACAAGCAATTTGTGTTACTTTGAAACTCCACAGTCGACCCAAATTAGTAGACGATGTTGTAATTATCATTTGAATTGTATCATTGCTATTAAAGTCAACATAAACGTGTTGTCCAGTATTTTCACCGCATATTACTGGCACAGTACCAGCACCTCCAATAATGTAAAGGGCGTCTGTGTCGCAATATCCTGTGGCGTTAGGTTGGGCAAGTGTGAAACTAAGAAAATCAATTCTAACCTTAAAGAGTATAAATTGTATTTCAATAATTGTCAAATCTATAACATTTGTACCTGACAAAAGTCTGATGAACATTGTTGAATAGTCATCGTACATCTCTCACCATCAGTTACGGGAGTTGGATAGTTGGAATTTAGGAAATAAGTGTTATTTAGTGATGACGTTTCTCCACATGTTCTTATAACTGAAGCGTATTAAAATTAGTAGTGATATTGGTAGGATTTTAATATTATTTTATCACTTACTGACACAGCACACTCCAATTCCACTGGCGCATGTTCCACTTGGGATACCGTTCAGAGAATTACATTGACGTCTTGTGTAACAAGTTCCATCAAGGGTACCAATTGATGTACAAGCAACATTTTCAAATCTCACTAATCCGACACCGAAAACTAGAAATATTTGATAACGATGATGAATTATTTTAAAATTTGAAGCATCATTTTTAATATAGATTTTACATATAGAATACAGTGATAATAGCGATGGGGACGAACATACTTGTCAACAAAAGGTATGCGGATCAGATGAGTTTACCTGTAGATCAGCATCGACTTGCTTACCCACCCACCACATTCTCCAGATTTACTTATTGAATGACCCATATAACATTTTGGTAGAGCTTTGCAGCCTTCGCATATGGTAAATTCCGAAGATATTTAAAGCGTTAATATCTAAGACTATTGTCACGTTTAAATTTTGAAAAATCGAACTCGATTTATTTTCATCATAGTATCATTATACTTACATTTAGAATGTCTTTCAGATGAATTACTATAAGTTGTTAAATTTCTATCTTCTACTTTTAATAACTCATCCTCTAAATCATATTGAAGACTCTCTGCAAAGCTTTTCTGAAGCACGTTAAAAAGTACAAGACTTATCAAAATAGAAACAATAATATTCAAACGATGTGACATATCGAGTATACACATTTCCGCAAACTGAGTAAGTAGATTTCTTTAGTAAACTTCGCATAAAATTTGTTTAGGTTTATTATTTCTTGCAGAAAAGCTGCATTCTTTAATAACTGCATACTGCTAAAACGGTATGCAAATAATTGCATCTACTGTAAACAATTTTAAATAAATTTATGACAGTGTGGTCCTTGGATGCTTTACTATAGAGAAAACGATGCTTACCTAATTTTAAACATTTCATGAAATAAATTTATAGAAGAATTTATATTATTAATTAGCTAATCAATTTCGTCCTCTGCCCAGATTTCTAAAAACTTATCCACTCCCTGTTATAGCCGATCACTCTGAGCTTACTTTGGCAATTCCACACCACCTTAGCTGCAAGTTTCGTTCGTGATAGCTCAGCAAGCAAGTTTACAAGCCCTTCCTAGCTCAGCTATCGCAGTATGCTGTTCCTACTTTGTTCACAAAACTAGGAAATACTATGTCTGACTATTTAGGTACCTATTCTTAGTTCTGCAATTCCAAGATACTAAACCTCCCCGGACATGTTAATGATTTCTCCCTAAGATCCAAGGCTTCTTTCCTGTAAGAGCGATTGTTCCTGAATACTCTTCCAAGGTCTAGCTTGTTCCTATTCTGCATTCTGGAAATTCAAGGTTGGTCTTAATATGTCTCCTAAAAATGGTTTTTCATCAGGAAAATGTAACTGTTTATATCAGTGTTTTGATAATGGCAAAATCCTGCAAATTTCGATCAACCTGAGTCAGCTGATTACAGATACTTTTTTTTGTTTGTTGTTTTTTTTTCAGTACACTTTTGATGAAGCAAAACTGGATCTTAAATAATATCCAATGAAAAAATTATTAAAAATACTACTAAATTTTATTTTAAAAGTAAGGGGACACACTGTTTAAACAAACTTATACGTAAGAAAAGCAGCTAACGCTAATCACTGTTTGGACTAATTCTTTATGTAAACTTAACGGTCTACTAGAAGAGTATAGTAAAATTTTGTTTATTTTTCTCAGTAATCCAATAAAGCAAAAAACGTAAAAATATGCCAAACATAGATTGTTTAGCAATTCAATCAATTTATCAAAATTGTCTGTCTATTATGCGAAGTGAAATGAAACCACCACGTTAACTCCCAAACATTGCAACTCCTGATGTTTGCAAATAATCAGACAGTTACTCAGTATAAAATTTGTCGCATGAACGGAATAAAGGATATTTTAACTTTTGAGTTAAGTTAGTTAGAGTTAACCAGATTTTTTAAATAAAAAATCAAATGTATGTCCTAATTATTGTTTTTACTTATTATTTACACTAACTTGAGCCAAATTTTACAATAAATAATTGAAACATAATCCTACGCCATCATTGCTCTTCCTGAATAGTATTTAGAATTCGCTTGTGAACCCTAATGTATTCCGTGGTAGCCAAGAGCAATTGGAGCATGAGCTACGGCAATTGGAGCAGCATGAATGATTGGAGCATGTGCTACGGTAGCAACTTTAATTGGAGTTGGGTGCACAGCCCATAAGTTGGAGTTTTGGTATGATTCAGCACCATGATGGGTTTCTACAGCTACTGTGGCAATGTGGCCGTGGGAAATGAGTCCGGCGTTGGCTACGGCAACGATCAAGGCAAGAACAATCTAGAAATAAAATGTTTAAACGTTAAGAAGACAAGTCCTATTCAAGTGTTGAACAATATCAATAAAAATAATTTTGAAAAAGTCGAAATAAAAGTGAACTTGCATAACAGAAAGTAGAGCTCTCGTAGAGCCAATATCAGGAATATCAAAAATTTTGAAGAATTCTGTTAAACTTAAGGGGTTTGATGACGATTTTGGTATTGAAGAAGATAAATATTCTTAATTTATTGTTTGTATTTTTGCTTTTGAAGGCACTTTACCTTAATAAGAGTAAATGTACAAAAAACCTCTTAGAAGGTCTTATAATGGTAAACTAGATCTAGAACAGAAATGAATGGCAATAAGATAATAATAAATAAATGTTGATATAGGGTTATTGAATAGTATGTTAGACTTGTTCAAGTAACCGTGACTGAGTTAGTCTACGAACGTGATTTACTTTCCGCATTTTTATAAATTACACCTCACATGTGACAAGAAATTGTTCATATTATGCAATTACGAAGAAATATATATAATATATACATGAAAAGCATTTTGTAAATTATAAAATTTTATTAAAACAATAGGAATATAGTTGCTGAGGAATTCAATGATTTTTTACGTTTCTTTTTGTTCATGAAACTTCTAGGATTTTTTTTAATTTTCATTAATTTTTTGTGGTTTAGGTTTATGCGCTTTATTTTTTTAACAGCAGGACAGAATTAGTGTTTCAATGCATTTTCTTCAGGTAGAAACTATTTTAATTTATAACAAATAATCATGTTTTAAAAATTAAAAAGCACACAACAGGAAAATTAGATAAAAAAGTATATAAGGATTTCCGAAAAATAATCCATGACGAGGAGTGAAAATCTTTTTTTTTTTAAATGTGCTAACATAACAATTATGCTTTTTATTTCCACAATGTGGTAAGTTACATATAATGTAAGATTGTTTGAACTATAGTCCGCGTATCTTGTTGTTTCTATTTTTTCAGATCTATGACTGATAATTAATCCTTAAATAACTAAATTGGCTTTCTAATTCCAACTTTACTATTACCACTGATGAGGAGAGTGTATACTCTCGAAACATGTATGGTTTGAATTCAATTTAAATAAAGAAGATAATATTGTGGATTAGACGTCTTTCATTCCATTATACAGGGGTATGTATTATAACAAATTAATACAGGTGATAGAATGATGAATTTCAAGAAAAAAGTTTCTATAAACATAGTTCCACAAACGCATTGTAACTGAGATACAGGGCGATCAAAATTAGCCACTGATGATGGGTTTTTGTGAATATTAACGAAACGTTTTTGGATACATCAATGACATTTAACACATGTACTTGATTTTTAATTCTTAATAAGTCAAAATAAAAGGATTTCCAAAATAATAGTCATGAGCGCATCAAACTAGAGGGGGCGGGGGAAATAACGCCCCAAAATTGTTGTCGCTTGAATATTTCACTATTTCAGTTTATATTGACAAAAAAATTGTAATCTGCTTAAAAAAGGTCGTCTTCTTTTATTTTCATTAAATGCTTAGTGTTTGCGTAAATTGATTTTAAAAATGTACTAATAATCCCCAAAAAAAATACATAATTTAAAAATTTGCTTATTCCATCGAGCGTGCAAAATTTCATTGATGTATCTAACCACGTTTCTTTGATATTTACAGAAAACCATCATCAGGGGCTAATTTTGAAGGCCATGTATCTCGGTTACAATGCGTTTGCGGACGTATGTTAGGAACTTTTTTGTTTAAAATTCACTGTTTTATCACCTGTATAAATTTGTAATAATACATAGGGAATATGATGATATCGCTACAAAAGCGTTGGTAAAACTCATGCAGGGTTTTTTGATATAATGATTGAGATCCCTATGATTTGTAATATATTTTAATGTAATTTTCCTGTTTTTCTTTGTTTTCGAATTTTAAAATCATCAATATAATATAATTTTATAAAGAAAAATAGTTTTGTTCCTTGAGACAAAGCAACATTTTGAGGAAATCTAACACCAAGCATAGATAAAATGTTTTTTTATCTATGCCCCAACGAATGAATTTAAAATTATGAAATGTTTGTTCAAATATCATTTTATCTAAAGCACTTTTTATGGTTTTACAAATTATTATTTCATTCTAATGATGTCTACATATTTTATTTTTTAGGTAAAGCTTTAAGGATTTTGAAGAAAAATCAGATTTATTTGAATTTAAATAAAATAAAGCTATAATTATTGTTAACTTGGTATTTCGCGCATAAAAGTTCATCTTAATACAAAAAACCGAGCGTTTTCGCCTACATAAGCATCATCAGGGACGTTTTCATATTGCAAAAATTTGTCTGTAAAATTAAACCATACATAAATCTTCGAATTGTAATTTTACAAACTTTCTCATTTTCAATATGAAAAAATTCCTGATGATTCCTAGGTAGGCCAAATCGTTCGATTTTTCGTATTAAGATTAAATTTTATACGTGCATCCAACCAATTTTTGTTTAAACATTACCTATTTGAATTTTGAGAAAGAAAATTTGCAATAATTGTACTTACGACGAATTTGTCAATTTTTTTTTTTTAAATCTTTATAACTTTTATTTCAAATTCGTACACTATTAAAGATATAGAGAATGCGATTCTAATTTATAGCTCTTTCTTCGAAATATAATTAAACAAATTAAATTTTTATTTTAAATTGATCAGAATTAAAAATGTTTAATATATGTTTTTTTAAAGATCAATTTTCTGCTTTTCTTTTCCACTAATTCGAACTTGAGTTCTCGACACATAATTTGTAAAATGATAATATTTCGAACACTAAATGTTTTAAAGCTAATTTTATTATTTCTGGATCAAACTAAGCCAAAAAATAAAATCAATAAAAAAATATTGTTACTTACGAACTTGTACATTTTGGTTTTGTAGTTGATTTAGATTAAAACTTGATAAAAGTATTGAAATTGCTGTTGAGAAACAATTGTTGCTGCATTGGAGAATGCAATTGCGTTTTATAGTTGGTCACCCACCCCACTAATTCGACCACCCCCTATTACCTGTAAAATAATTTTAAGTGGTACAAGGGCTCCTTTCAATTTATTTTATTAGGTTTTTGTTTTTGTGGGCCACTATAAAATTGTTGTATTATGTATGGCCTACATTAGATAGACGAAAATATTTTATATCAATGATATTATGTAGGATTTACAGGCGTAAGATAGAATTGATATGAGAAAAAGAAAATAAAAACATAAATTGTTTTAATAATAATTATTTCTAATGGTTTATTGCATATAGTGTTTGTAATTTATGGGTCCGTACATAGGCGTGGTAGGCCATATAATAATTATTGGTTTAGATTCAAAAATGTGGATTCAAATTATGGTTATTTTATACTTAATCAATTATAATTAATTCACTTTAATGGAAACATCCTTGTGGCTTTTCGGCTAATAATTAGAGATAGAAATGTTGAAGAAACTGAACATTTTGTCTGAATATTTGTTACAATCTTAATAAGATGTGGAAACACTAAGATAATATATTTTTTTGCTAATATTTGTGTTATCCAAATTTCACAACATACATAAATTTAGAAATTTGTTGCATCAAGCATGTTGGTTGCCTAAACAAACATTAGATGTCACTTAGTAATCAGCGAGCGTTTTTTATTCTTCTTAATTATTGGTCAAAAATCTAAATTGTTATTTTGTATTTTCTTATATTTTTGTGCCATATATTATTATAGTAAGACCGTAAAAATTATTTTTGGGGTTTTTTCTACATTTTGGACTTGGACTCACTATAAACACTACTGATTTTTGAGAGATTTAAAGCAAATTATACTCGTCAGTCAAGTTTTTATTAAAAAATAGAATTCACTGTAAAAACGTAAACAATATTGCTTAGTCTACTCGACTAAACGTAATATGTGACTTATAAATTTAAAATGTTCGTAACATAAAAATTTAAGACTTTTGTACGATCAAGACTGGGCTATGCAACACCAAGATCTCATATAGAGTACGAAGACCAAGACCACGTAAGCAACACTAATTCCAAGACCTACCTACCAAGACTAACCCGATCTTGGACTGGGCCTTGCATTTGCTGGTCACTAATGTCAGAAGCACTGCAGAAATTTGGGTATTTGGATCACACACCTATCGAATACCATTGCCGAATCGTGGATCGACGAAACGACCGTTTCCTGAATACGGAGAATAAAATCTTCAAAGAAATATGTACATAAACGGAGCTTTGAAGCTCAATTTTACGTACTTATAACGTAAAAAGCTATTATTACTGAGTTTAAGTTTACATATGCTCATTAAATGATGTTAAAAGGGCCTTCACAGCACAGTAGTATATAAACTACAGTAGTCAAGTCAAGAGCAGATTTTCTTAATGCAAATTATAGATTAGAGTATTTTACTTTTATCAATGCAGCATTTTTCCAAAATACTCATAAATCTATTTAATTAAAAAAAACCTAAGTACATAATTATTTAAACTTCAGTATTTTGAGTAAAAATAATATTAATAAACTTTATTTCAATTCTATCTATTTAAACTTAAAGACACATTGTCTGATAAGGAATGAACAGGTACGTATCTAAGAATATTGACAAAGGCTTCTTAATTGAACTTTGGTGATGTCATTCAGGATTCATAATTTTTCAAATATCTGTGCACATCATTGCACATGTACTCATCATCAGTGGCTTATTTTTTATTTCTCAAGGCCACAGTACATTTATTTGAATCATTTTTTCATTACTTGAGTGGGAAATGGACCTAACAGGCTATGTAATTTATTGTATTTATGTATTAACAATTTATTTTTAAGACAAACAGTCTACAAGAAAGAAAAGGATCACAATTAATGGTCTAATCATTTGCGGAACTTTATATTTTAAAAAGTTGTTTATACCGCCCGTAATAAGTCCTAATTCAATTTGAAACAATGGTTTTCGGGCTTTTACTACTCGTTTCTGGTAAATGCTAGACTTATTCAATGTTTTATAATTTACACACCATGAATTTGATAGTGTTTAATGTAATGTTTACGAAGCACGACCCTTATTTGAATTTGCGTTTTTCTTATTTATTTAGCGTGATGATTTACTAAAATTTTAACATTCTTTTAAAATCCATCGGCAAATTCTCTGTTTCCTAAATATCCTAATTTAGCATTTTTTCCTAATAATTAATACTCAGGCATGAATTAAATTACTCACGCATGATAAATTAATGAATATACTAATAAAACGAATAATGTAAATCAGTGAAAAATATATTATTGATACTTAATAACAGTATAATATCACAAATGTAATGGCTAAAAACTATTTCCTTCCAATTTCCTGCAAATAACTTCCATTAACCGATGATTGCTGCATGTGCGTGATACGGCAAGAACGACCTATACGCTGCGGGTATAACCGCTGGGACTGGAGCTGCAGCTACAATTCGGGGTGCGGCAACGATTGGTGCTGCTGCAGCTACTGGCGCTGCAATTGCATGATTGACGACATGTGCACTATAAGATGATGCGTATGGGAGTGAATAGGCTGCAGGAATTGCTGCTGGGACTGCAGATATGATGCCTCCGTAGCAGCTGGAGATTGTAGCAATCAAAGCGAGAATAGCTACAGGCTGAAATAAAGAAGTGTCATCAGTAAATAATAAAAAATATTAATCATTATTAATATTTTTTATATTATTTAATATTAATAATAAAAAATATTAATCATTATTAATATTTTTTATTATGATTATCAGTTGAAGTCAAAGTACCAGCGAAAATTACTCATTAGTAATTTTCGCTAGTACTTTGACTTCAACTGAACAAGTTTAGAATTACTAAATTTTAATTTACACCTCAAGATTTTTTAAATCTTCTAATTAGAGTTTGTATATATCTTTTTACACTTTGATCACCCTGACGGAACATCTCTGAATATACGCAATCCGTAAAATGATCTACAAATAGTCAAGTGTTAAATCCTTGTGGTACCATCTTTGCCTTCATTTCAAGTTTAATATTCTTTGTATCATATTAATTTTTGATTTGTTTAATAAAGGCATTTATTATTATTATTTGGCTGCCAAGATTCATTCAAATAGTAGCAGAGGATTGGAAAATATCTACTAAAAGATCTTGACTGTTGAAAACAGACCAGTCAAAAACTCAGAGGAAGAGATTTGAGAAATTGAAGTTCCAGCTTAGAGATGGGAAAACCAAAGAATATTTATGATGATAGTCATATTTTAGGAAAATTCTTAAAATTATGTAATAGCAAATTTAGGTAGGTAACGTTTTCAATTTTGAAAATGCTTGTAATTGAAAAATGTAATAGATTATAGTATAATCTCATATATAGAATTTTTTTTTGTGATAATCATGCTGACATTGATCGATAACCTGGTAAAATTATTAGTACTCACCAAAATTTTTGAAGCCATGATATTAGTAATTGTTGTAGATAGTAAGCAAAACAAAACTATGATTAAAAATACAAACTTACCAATATTTATATCAAACTATCATCAATAACAATTGTATTTCTTTGTCAACATATTTGTATTAGGTGGGAACAATCAAATTCATGTGCCTTCTGTAAAACTTACAAAATATTCTATTATGTCCTAACCTGCACCAATTTGGAATAAAGTGTTGCTGTAATTAATTACTATGCGCCTTATTTCAATTATATTCATGTCAACATTAACAATATTTCGTAGGTAGTGTAATAATGTAAATATAAAACATGAATAGATTTATCGATGTAAGTATGTCGAAAAAGACATTTGGTATGCAAAACTGGTATCAATTCTCGTAACTATAAATTGTAAAAAGTGAATTAAACGAAAGTAAAATCAGAATCACAAATTATGTATTTTAATCGAAAAATAGTTCTTGTTTTTTAAAAGAAAACAGACATATAACAGTTTTGAGACCAGTTAAATGAATATTTAGGACCATACAATCAGTATCTACATATATGTTGGACTAACATTCCTGAGTTTGAAGCGGAATATAGATTGGAATACATACAAATGCAGGCCATTGTCTTTTGATTAAAGAAAACGTGACTAAGAAGGTATCTAACTCAACAATGATCATAGACGTTACTCTGCGTCAAGCTAAGATGACATAACAAGCTGCAAACTCACCAAGCGTTGTAATTATCCATATGATCTTGCTAATAAACAGGAACAGCATTGCGTCAAGCTAAGATGACATAGCAAGCTGCAAACTCACCAAGCGTTGTAATTATCCATATGATCTTGCTAATAAACAGGAACAGCATTGGACTTATTGTGGGGGTTCTCACTGATACCGCCAAAAACTTCCAGGCTTGGCGATAACCTAGGGCTCTTGTTGGACCGTGCTAGGTACTGTGTAAAAATTCCAGATCCAAATATTATCTAGTTGATAAGTGCCTGAGTAACACAATATCCAAACATTCGCAGTCATCAATAATAATAAGAATTGTTTTGTAAATTAAAAAGAAACTTGAAGTTCATGCTTCTTAACTTAATTCGACATAATATACCTTGTAATTTGGAAATCGGAAGCAACAGCATTTTTGAATGAAAAACCTTGTAGGAATTTTGATATCAGCTAGATTATAGTATGCTTCATGCTTCTTAACTTAATTCGACATAATATACCTTGTAATTTGGAAATCGGAAGCAACAGCATTTTTGAATGAAAAACCTTGTAGGAATTTTGATATCAGCTAGATTATAGTATGCTGCTATAAACAACCACGGGGAAGATAAGTGGATTTATAATATTTTTATATTAGAAATATTAGAGGTTTATTTTCCAGGCTGTGGGATATGTACATTTTCAAGACAATAGTCAAAGATTATTTTACAAAATATATTTGCAATAGTTAACCAAGTATACACGCACAGGAAAAATAAAGAGGCTCCACTTTTAATTGATCCCCATACGTGGACTTCAACGTATATCAATCTAAAATAAGATGCATTTGAACTTCGATTAGATTCATACAAATTCACAGTTTCAGGATCTGGTTGTCTAACTGTTATATTTATAAAGTAATCATTTATTCTGTCAACATTCGCTGAACTGATTACTATTTCATCCCACTTAGTCATTCTTCTTCAAGTTACATGTTGGCACATTGTTTCTTGAGTAAATCAGGCCCCGTAGAAGAATTTATTAGTACTTTATGATCTCAAAACGTTGGCTATTTTGAAATATTTTTATTGTACAATGAATTACTATTATACACTGTTTTCTTCCTGTGCTTGAACCCTGGAATTATTTACTATTGTTTATGTATATCACGGTAGGTAAGAACTGGCAATCATCAGCATTCAGAATTCTTAAATTAGAATTAATGATTAGTTCATTTTTAGTTGCTGTTTTAATAATTGGGTAGCTGTTTTCAGATTCGATTGATTTAGTTTGTTCTATTCTCTCCATTCTCCTTTAAATTTGCATCCGAACTAGTGATTTAACAGACATTTGCTCCTTCTTCACCAACAACGAAAGTCCTGCATACTTCAATTTATTATTAGTAGATTCCTTGTTCTAATTTTGGAATGGCGAAAATCCTTATACAATTTTCTGCACACATGAAATACAAACTGGCTACAGTTTTTTAGAAAAGCTAGAAATGATTTTGATCTTTAGGTATGGATTATATAGTATAGTATAATGGATTATACTATAGTTATAAAGTTATATCCGTAAAAATTGTGGTTTATGATTGTGCTTTATTTTCCTTCAGTCCCACTATAGGGACAGGTCGGATTACATGTTTGGAGTATATACTCATGTGCGGAGTTCTGCTCAATATACATGCTAAATTTCAATAAATTGTGCTAGTCTTTCGGGGCTATCTATTCATTTACTGCATCAGTTTACCGTTAACATTGTGAAGAGGTTCTACAAGAAGAAACCATATCTACGTAGTTACTCAGTTACATGTTAACGTCTGAAGAGACCAATCGTGTTGGCAAAACATTGACAAGAAATCCTGCAACACGATGACCTAACCCAAGAATCTACAGTTTGATGAATTATATCCAAAAACGAGACGTTCTTCCATTTTAGTTGAGTTACATCTTTTCATTTTAAAAATCACCTAGAATAGTTTGCAGAAGCTAGTTTTAATAATAAATTTCAAAGCTGAATCTCAATTTCCAAACTTAATCGTTACACTGGACAAGAATTTGAATGAACTTCATAGTATTTGTCTCTATTATGTAACACAGCAGAACAAACCTTATTTCAAAATCCACATTTAAATAATGAATACAACATTAATTTAATAAAGTTCTTATATTACAATAGTATTTTACAGTCAGTCAGTAAAAAAATAATAATTAAACTAGGTATCACTAAATTCAATCAATCAACCTAAAATTGGAGCATGTCCTGCTAAGGCTGGAGCAACAGCATGCACCGATCTAGCAGCAGGATATACTGGACCTGGCAAAACCAAACCACCAGCGTAGGCTGGAACTGGTGCATAAGGTGACACAGGAGCTGCTGGTGCAAATGGAGCTAACGCTGGTCCTGGTAAAGCAGCAGCATGTGGGAATACTGGCCCAACCGGATGTACTGGTGCTATAGGAGCTAATGGCGCTGGTAAAACAGATCTGTGGACTAAAGCTGGATGACTTGGAATAACTCCGGCAGCATACGGTGAAGCAAAAATGGGAAGTCCTCGTGTAAATGTGCTCACTTGCGCCGCAAATGGATGGATATTATATGGAGCAACTTGAGCATATCTTATAGCATGAACTGGTGCTGGCACAAGGCTGCTGTGGACCTGTGAGAAGACTGCCACCAAAATCACTGATAAAACCTGAAACAAAATATTAAATTAAATTATAACTTTATTTTGGTTTTGTATTATATTTTTGATGAAGTTATATTATAGAAACATTGGTTTATATCGTCATTATTTTTCAAAGTGAATAATTTTAAATAAATTGCAGAAATTTTCTTACCTTTGAGGAAGACATATTGAAGTTCAAAATGGTTAGATATTGTGATTGAAAGATTGATCGATTGATAGTGTTGTGTGATATGAAATTTTTTTGTATTTATATAAGCGAATTTAGACACCCTTTAAAGTGAAATCGTGCAATGTGTTGTTATAATTTCTTCTTTATGTGTTCGCAAAGACGTGACAGTTTTTCGTATTTGTAACACTTCCTTGAGAAATACTTATACTATTTTTAAACATGAGCCAAAACATGGAATTTCGGTGGTGAAATTTGCATAATTTATTTTTGTTTACATAAATTAAAAAAAAAAGTCAAGGTAAAATACTTTTTCTAGATAGGAAGTACTTTACACAGCTTATTTGTTATGTTCAATTTAATTTTGAATATTGATTGTCAAATCTTCTGGTATGTGGAATATTACTCCTATGTCAAAATGTGATCAACCCAATTTGTTCTTGTCAATTATATTCTGGTGTCAATTTTCTGAAATTAGCCTGCGATTGAGCTTTGTTTTTTTGAGTTCTATTATTAAAATTACTTTGATCTTTTGAATATAATATAGCACCCATTTGTTGGACGAATCGCAGTTGCTCCTAAGCACTTTCCGTTAGATGTTGTCGTCATGCTCATTTCAGAAAATGGAAACCATGATATCCACTTTAATGCTTAGTATTCACAAGACAGTATTTTCTTTTTCGGAAATAAAAATGTTGCTTCTCTCTCTAGATTGAAAAATCTTGTGACTTATTAGAACTTTCTTCGTTGCGAGACATTTAAAAGAATACACGGAATATTAAGGGATCATATTTGATCAAGAACTTCATCAATTCCTTCCTCTCTTGGAGATAATATTTTACGTTTGTTATATCCAAACTCGAATTCGTTTTAGTGATATGAAACTCAATAAGTACAGACCTTACCGGGTCTGTCTATAGAGGCAATTCCCCAAAAATTCAGCGTATACTTATATTACGTAAGTGCTAAACTGACTGAAAATAATCTAACTACAATTCTAAAACTTTTTCATATAAACCTTTTTTCCCCATCTTCTTAAATAAATGGTGGAGGAGCTGGAGAATGTTGGTTTGTAAAAAGTTATCTAACTTTCTTATCGATAGTCCGATTTTAATAAAATTAGGCTCAGTACAAAGGCAGTGTTTGATAGTATCAAAAAGAGTATTGGTGCCTTTATTTATTTTTTACATATAGCAGCTAGATGGAGCTATACAACAATGTTTCTGACTTTGTCAATTTTCTTAGAAAAATCAAATGGAATGGTACTATTATATAGGTAGATAAAGAAGTGCACTGTTCGTGCGAGTTCTGAGTTTAGGAATCCGCATGCGTACACAAGATAAAATATCAAGACAATCAATTAAGCCGTCCAACAACTTAAATGCAAAAACAAAGGTAAAATATTCCCTACGCTTAGCCAAAGAACATACATTATATCAGGTAAACAATATAGAATTGGTGCCTCTTTCACAATAATACCCATCCTCACTTTACCACACATACATTTAGAAATCGCCTATGAATTTCTGAATACCAGTAATGTGAATTTTATATCCAGGACTCTATATCACAGAGGCGTATTCAAGCTTAGGACGCAAAAACGAGGGATAAGGCAGAAAATTTGTTTTAACATGAGTAAATGATTTACAATTACGTTAGATTAGAACTCAGTGATCTGAGAGTCGAAGCTGTGATTTCATTATAATGTGAGACAAACCTATACAGTAAGAAAATGCTACTGGATTGAATTTGCACGTGTATGTGACATAGGAACAGTTCTCTATAATTAAGTGGAGCTTATTAACTTGACACCATTGGCTAATGCAAATAGATCAATGAGGATATGGAAAAATTTATATGAATACTAAATAAATAAGAACCCCGGACAGAACCGTGGTGCATACCACAAGTAACCTCAATGTATTGTAAACTGAAACCACAATGTTCCAGATATAGGAATCGACCAAGAACTTAAGAACAACAACAAGTTTGTCGAAAAGAAATACCATGCCAAAAATAAAACTAAGTAAGAAACTACATTTAGAGTAAATCTGCTAAAGTGGATTCAACAAATGTTCATTAATTTTTTTTTTTTTGAACGAACCAATATTTAGATGTACTTATTAGGTTATGCGGTAGGTTATTTTAGATATTATAGATCTGAAATGAAAAGGATCGTTCAAATATTGCAGTTCTATGGAAGGGAGGGGAAAGAAGATTTCTAAATCTGATATTTAGGCTATGTACGTCTGATCGGGAGAGAGGTAGAGATATGTAGGGTGTCTTTTGGTCAGCACGGAATGATATAGAGTAGCTGCGTGTAGGCGCCTTCTATTCTGCATCGAAAGCCATTTGGTATCAGCAAGTTGATGACTTATAGGTTCGTTTTTTCTGATGCCAAAAATATAACGCAAACATGACTTCTGACCTCGCTGTATGCGATTTTTATCAGTACTCAACAAACAGGAGCTGTAAACAACATCGCAAAAATTAAAAGTACTAAGAACCAGAGCATTAGTATAAGTCTAGTTTTCAGCTCAGTAGAAATTGGAAAATTATACTTGCAAATATTGGAAAGACAACAGTCTCTGTCTGGTTTGGATTTTTGGCCACTATGACTTAAAAGGGAACTGCCAAGTTTCTGGCTGGAATTCATCGAACCAAAGCCTACAATTGGCATAACATTTGTCTTTACTAAATATATACGCAATGTTATGATGTCTAACAGGATCATACACTGATCATTGTTGTTTAAGTCATGAACAGACAAACTTGGGTCTTTCGGAAACATATTCCGAATACCACTTGAACCTAAAGAAGCAATTTTAAATATAATAGAATAGTTTAATATACACATGAGATTGTATGATGAGTATATGAGCATTAAGATCACGGTTATCAATTAATGCCAACTAAAAATAGGAAAAAATCTTAGGCAAGCAGTTGATTCTTTGACAAAATATTACTGTATAAATATTGTGTCGAATTTTCACTGATCAATGCAACTTTGCTTTGCTGGCAAGATGATGAACAAAATGTTAGCGAATGTAAATTTAACATTCCTCATCATTATCATTATTGATGATAATAGCCTTAGCGTTAACGATCACTATTTAGACTTAAGTGTCATGTCAGTAAAAACCATCAGAATTTATCAAAGAGTTTATTACAATAAATCAATTTACAAATGTTGAAACAATCAGTACAAATTTCTTTCAACTATTACAACACTACTGGAGCACCAGCAGCATATGGTGAAGCAACATATGGTGAAGCAACGTATGGTGAAGCTACATATGGAGAAGCAACATATGGAGAAGCAACATATGGAGAAGCAACGTATGGTGAAGCAACATATGGTGCAGCTCTGTAAGCTACTGGAGCAACAGCAGGTGCGGCAACAATTGGAGCAGCTAACGCATTGTAGTTTCTAGCAATCACTTGGGAACTTTGGGCAGTGACGTATGCAGGAGCAACAGCTGGAGCAACTGCTAATGGTGCTGCAGCAAGGACACTTGGTTCTGGAGCGGCATATGCTGAAAGAATGATGGCAGCGAAAATTGCAATCTGAAAATGAAAATATTAAGGTTAAGATAGGTGAGTTATTGAATAACTTATTGTTAATGATAGTTTTGAGGAAATAATAATTTTTACTTACGAATTTGTACATCTTGTCTGGTATTTTAGTTGTTTTAAAAACTGATTGAAATGTTGTATGTTACTGATAATTTTAGGTTTGACGTACATTATTTTTATACTTTAAACGACGTATCTTCCCCGCTTTTAAAAATTAAATTATACAATTATTTGATAGTATTTCTATTACCTCTTTTGTATTCATTTTTGATGATTTGCCATAACGTAATAATAAAATCGTATAACCTAAATATTGCATTTATTAGTATGCAAAACTAAGCACTCGGTCTCATGGTCGCAGTATATGAATTTGTAATTGTAAGGTATATCGTAAATTTGTCATTGCAAAAGAAATTTTAGATTAATTATGTCTAGTTACTTTACGTATTGTCAACTATTGGGCGGCCATCTCACCCATTAACCACAAACTGTCTCTTAATATTATTCAATCATCCGTTATAATAATAATAATAATAATAATAATATTCTTTATTGTCTAACAGGTTAAAGACCCAATTACAAGACAATATAACTAAATAATTAAGCTACTATAATAATAAACTAATTTATAATCCTACAAAACAAAATACGCACACACATCAGATGGCCAGATTTTGCAGGAACCGAGACAATTGAGCGCAGAAAGATCTTACAGGCTCATTGAAATAGTTAATTTCTTGACTAAATCCTTCTATGTTACATGTTTGGCATGCTCGAAGTAGTGGTGCTTTGGATTCATAATTAGTACGAAAAACAGGAACGTGAAAAGTCTGCTACTCCGCGCAGAGAGGCGCGGTATGTTAAAATTTAACAATCGGAGTAGATCTGAACAGTCCACCAAGCTATTTATAATCTTAAACAGAAAGAGTTGTCCGGCATACACTCTGCGAGCAGCTAGCGAAACCATTTGAAAGCGATCGAGCAGTGCTCTATGATCGAATCCTCTACATGGGAATCTACCGTCAATTTTAAACGCTAAATATTTAAGGAATTTGCGCTGTATGTATTCAATGTGTCCTGCATGAGATTGGTAAATGGGAGACCATATTATAGAAGCGTACTCAAGCTTAGATCTTACCAGAGCACAATACAAATTGGTTACACATTCAATATCACTAAAATCTTTGGTAACACGAAACAAAATCCAAGCATGCGTAGTGCATCTCGGGTAATACTTTGAATATGATAATTAAATGACAATTCAGTGTCGACGTAAACTCCAAGATCCCTGACAACATCACAAGACTCAAGCGCAGTGTCACTCAGCTGATAGCGATATTCAAAAACAGTTTGCGATTTCGAAAATATGACAAACTTACATTTAAAGGCAATATTATAGTTACATCAATCTTCAAGCTTAAATAAGTCGCACTGCAACAATACGCAATCCGAAGTGTCTCGAATAACACGATACAACATACATACATACATACATACATACATCAAATGATTGCTTGTAAGTTCCTGGGATATGTGATTAATGAAGATTAAAAATATTAATGGTGCCAAACAGCTGACCTGATGCGCTCCGCTGGTGGGTGTGAAAGTTTCCGATTTATGACCATTGTATTCGACATAGTGTTGTCGATCAGACAAGTAGGAGGAAGGTTATTTCCTCTTATTGAAACCTTTAAAAAATTGGTTGGGGGTGTACAAATGATGATATGAAAAGGAAAAAGGGTGTCCCAATGTCGAGAGTTTTCCAGCAGTAGTCCAAATGTCATGACCGATTTTCATTCAACAGTAACGAAAAGCAATGTATTCATTTTATCAACAACAACCTGAAAATACTGAAGCAGGTCGAATGCTTCTGGGTTTGATGGCGTGTATGTACCTGGAAATCATTAAGCTATGTTGTACTGTTCTCATCCCATATTTAACTCAAATTTTTAATCATTGTATGTCCCATTCTGAAATTCTAGCACAGTGGAAAACAGCTGTAGTCTTACCGTTGCGTAAGGGAGGTAATGTTCTTCGCAAACCTGACTTGAGAGCTTTCAGTCTGTTATCTGTTATCTCACATATATTTGAAAAAGTTATATAGGTCATTATGAAATATTGGTAAAAGTATTGGACGATATATAATATTATAATAATATACTCGGCCGCGGTGAAAACATTAGTCTAGATTTTAGTAAAGCCCTTGAAATC
Source organism: Apoderus coryli (assembly GCA_911728435.2). Classification (NCBI taxonomy): domain Eukaryota; kingdom Metazoa; phylum Arthropoda; class Insecta; order Coleoptera; family Attelabidae; genus Apoderus; species Apoderus coryli. The sequence continues at coordinate 14,126,806 of OU452204.1, forward strand.
CTGGACCAAATTATACATTACTACATGGGTTAATATCAATGATGTTCATTTCTTGGACACACTCCTGCTTACGAAAAGTGTACCGCAGGTATCAATTCTTGGGCCGCTAATATTTTAAATTTGATTTGATATGGATCGGTTTGCCAGCGATTCTAACAAGCTGAGATATGCTGATGACACGGAATCATACGCTAGTTTTTCATTAGTCAGTTCAAAGTCAGGTTGCAGTGGATAAAGAAACAATTGTTTCGAAAATATATATGAATATGCTACAAAATGGCACTAGCGGTTTTTCGGATCAAATTGGAAATGGACTTCTCAAAATATGATATTTTATGTGAACAACATTGGTTTACCTGTTGTAAAGGAAGCCCTGGGCCGTGTTTGATAGTAACCTGAGATTTAAAACACAAATGGGTAAATTAGTACAAAAGTCTATTAATTTACTTACGAATTTGTTTAAGAGTAGGAAAGTTTTAGGTTTTTCTGTAATTCTTTTATGTCCTAATTTTACGAATTTTATAGTTTATTATTCATAGGTTTTAGCACTAGCTGAGTAAAAAATTAAAAAAGGAATAACCCTTAAAACTATATGGTATATATTGTTGTATTGTATTTACGTAAAACAATATTTCAAATCACCGATGCTTCAAAAAGCGACCTTGGCGTAGGAGCCACAATCATATTTCCAGACAAATCAATTGAAAAATATAAACTACACCAAACTTCAAGCAACTTCACAGCAGAACTTTTCGCTATTTTCAAAACTCTCGATTACGTCAAAGACTTGAACTCCTCATTCTGACAGACTCCTTAAGTTCCATTAATATTATCCAACAATTATATCCTACGCATCCAATCGCCATTCAAATCAAAGAAAAGCTTTACGAATGCCACTGTAGACAAAACAACGTCGTATTTATCTGGATACCATCTCACATTGGCATACAAGGAAATGAAGAAGCAGACCAAGTCGCAAAAGAAGCTATAACGGACGAGAACGCAACTTACATTCAAAATGCTAATTCAACAGACGTCAAAGCCTACATGAAATTAAAAGTGTATCAGAAATGGCAAAATATATGGAGTCAATCACAATCAAAACTTTCCAAAGTCAAGAAGTCAACCAAACCTTGGAAATTTTCACCGAAATACAGACGCCAGCAAGTAACTCTAACAAGAATAAGGATAGGACACACAAAACTCACACACGAATTTCTTATTACACAATCAGAAAGGCCAATATGTGAATCTTGCAATCTGACGCTATCCATCGAGCATCTACTTAGCGAATGTCCAGGAACAAGACAACTAAGAACATCACTGAACCTCCCAGAAAATATTGAAGAATTATTGAGCAAAGAAGAACACATACCAAACATATTTAAATTCATATCCGCACTTAACATTAAAAATAAGCTCTAAAAATGTACAATCGAGGAAACAAATAATTACATGGTACCTTATATAATTAATGTAAAATATCCATATATTGTCATTGTTATATTGTCATATTTGTATTTTGCTATGAAACTGATCCGTCGCTAATAACCTAGTAGGTTGATGCGACATTAAACTAATAAAAAAAAATATTTCAAGTATAATAAGAAACGAGCCTGAGGAAGCTGCGAAATATCGCTCTTTGTGTACTCAGGTGTTTTTACTCAAGTTTGCATTGTATTTTTTAGAAAATTTGACCTAGTAGATTTAGATTATTTAGAAAACCGCCCTCAATCTCTTTGTGAAATTTAGAGAAAAGGGTAATGACATACTGACTACTCTTGATTTCCTCTATCAAATTTGGCTTTAATAGATATTTCATAAATATAAATGAACAAAATTGTTGCAGTCAGAACCCTCTATACTATACAAATCCATCCATTATTGTATGTACCTACCTACTAAAGCTTAAAAAAATTCTTACACATTCCACATTACATAACATATGATTTACTAAATGAAGTATTTAATTTTAATTTATTATTGACATTGTTTATTTGTATTGCATACAAATTAAGCACCCGAATTTACATCTATTGTCTCATGATTATTTCTAAATTTTTTTGTTTGTCCTTAAAATACATTTAAAATCACAAAATTAAAAACAGGGGGGTATAATGACTATAAATATATATGAAATTATTGTACTAGAATATCACCAAATCGGTTTTGTATTTTTTAGTAAAAATACAACAATCAACACAGGCTAAAATGAACTCTTTAATCATTGTAAGTAAACTTTATTATAGTAATTTATTTATTAGCTATTTCAAAAAATTAGATTGTATTAACTACTCAATTACCCCTGCTGTTATAGTTACCAATTAAAAGTATTTGAATCCAACAACATTTGAGATTTAGGAACGAATAGAGAACAATTTCATGCATTTATTAGTGCTGAAATTAACTCTTAGTTTTATGCTTTTCATTTTCTATATTTTGTATTCAGCTGGTTTTATAGAATCACATATTATCAATGAGTGTTATTTGCTCTAACTACATTGCTGAATAGTATAAACTTCTGAATTTGATTATGATTATGAAAAGTTCAAAAAAATATCGTTTCCCAGTAGTCTTTAAATTTAAGCAAACTTTTGTTTAATGATAACCGGATATTGTCTATTATTGTACTGATTATTCATTAAAGAAAATAGAGATAATATTTTAATTTAATACTTCTTTTATTTTCCAGACCATCATGATAGCTTCTCTGTCAGTATCTTCACTAGCTGGTCCAGAACCTGGAGTGTTAGTAGCTGAACCATTGAAGCAAGTTGTGGCAGCATCCCCAGCAGTTGTAACATCACAGAGTTCTCAATATCTAGCACGCAACTCATTAACATCTGCATCGTCGTTAGTACAATTTGAACCAGCTAAAATTTTTGCTGAGCCTATTAATCAAATTTTCGCCGCTGCAGCTCCAGTTGTTACTTCGCAGAGTTCGCAATACCTTACACGTAACTTTAATGCACCAGCGGTAGTACCAGTTGCAGCTGCTAAAATTGTTGCCGAACCGTTGGCAGTTGCTGCACCGGCAGTCGTAACAGCGCAAAGCTCTCAATATTTTTCACGCAACTATAATGCATTAGCCACTGCACCAGCGGTAGTTCAAGTTGAACCTGCTAAAATTGTTGCTGAACCTGTTGCAGTTGCTGCACCGGCAGTCGTAACAGCGCAAAGCTCGCAATATTTTTCACGTAACTATAATGCATTAGCCACTGCACCAGCGGTAGTTCAAGTTGAACCTGCTAAAATTGTTGCACCTGCGTTAGTACCAGTTGAATCGGCTAAAATTGTTGCCGAACCTGTGGCAGTTGCTGCACCGGCAGCAGTAACAGCGCAAAGCTCGCAATATTTTTCACGTAACTATAATGCATTAGCTGGATTTGCAGCACCGATAATAGCGAGTAGAACAGCTAACATAATTGCCCAACCTGTGCAATACTTTTCAAACAACTTTGTAGCTGCTCCTTTTCTTTCATCAAATATCGTTGCTGAGCCTCAACAAACCAAATCTGTTACAACACCAGCGAGAAATGAAAATGCAGATCAAGTAGCAGCTAACGATTTTCAACGCCAAAGATCTGAAGATGAGAATAACAGAAAGGTGACAAAGAATTCAAAATTGGAGTTGGAAAATGATAAAAACGGCGATGAAAAAATTGAGAAAGAATATGGAGCAAAAAATGTAGCTTCAATCAAAAGTACTTCAGGTAAATTGACTAAAACCAATGAAAAACTATCGTTAACACCTACAGGTCCATACCTGACACCATTTTTTGCTGCTCCAAGAGTTTATTTGTAAATACGATATTGGTGACGATTTTGTAAATTTGTAAATAATAAATGTTAAAAATTCTTAGAAATTTAGTTTTATTTGCCTGATTGGGGATAAAAAAAAAACAAAGTTCTTTCCGAAAGTAAAATAAAATAACTAAGATCTTAAGTCAAATATATATTATGGATAAATATTTACAAAATATGTTAAAAAATTTGCTTCTTCTAAACCCCAGCTATAACTTCAATAAAATCCCTATTGACAGTATTGCCTAAATCCATCATAATCAACGGAATTCCTGCACGCCCACATTTTAAGCTAAAGTTGGTAACCAGGGCTACTAATGTTGCATTTAAGACTACTGGTCTCCCATAATCACCGCTGCAAGCTGAACTGAAATCTTCATCAAGATTACCAGCACAAAGTCTAGCATTCATTGTAATCTGGCCATACGCTATGGTGCAATTTTGTTTGTATAAAATTGTAACTGTCTAAAAATATTTTTAGTAATTTTTTGGAAACTCTCGGCATTTGTTTAAAGGATAATGGTGCATAAATTAAACATTGGCTGATCTTGAAAAATGGACTTCCAACCACTAAATTTAAACATAAACGATTTTAATGAAAATTATAGATACCTATAACAATATAAGAACGTAGTTACTCTTGTATTACAAAATGTGTTATTCTGATAATTCATCATTTTACCGATGTTTTTTTTTACTATATAAATAAGTTACTATATAAATAAGAGTTTAAAAAAAATATGTAATCATTTTATGTAGCAATAAGTTTTTCAAAATAAAAATGTATAAAAAAAACATTAATTATTATTCAGTTTCATGTCAGTTTACGACAGGCAGTCCTCTTTAACACCCTGTATCTTTGTAAATAAGGACTTTTCGAAAGATTACAATTTAGTTTTTTTTCACTAACAACCCAATTTGCTCACAAATTTTCACCACCTATTTTAGAAACACCTTGTATATGGTAATTGAATAAACCTACCTAGTTAGTTTGTTACGTTAGTTTATTGGAAATCTATATGTTCTGTGTCTTTTAGTTGATAATGTACCTGAAGAAGGTAATTTTGCTTTGCCGAAACGTTGTTGTCTCACACGTGAAACAAGAAAGGGTTCACTTGCAATGTGTTTTAATTATTAGAACCTCATCCTTGGAAAAAATGCATTATGAAATACTAATAAAGACGGGTTCGAGAAGAAAAAGAAATATATTTTTTATATAACGATTCAAAGTAGGTGGTAATATAATTATTATACAAATTAATAAGTCAAACTGTTGCTATCTATGTATACCTAATATTTATAGAATATTATGTAGATTTAAAAATAAATCTACTGCAGCGCTGCGCGACTATATCTTGCGTTATTATTACGGTTAACACAATTTTGTTTGTATGTCAGGATGGCCGAGCGGTCTAAGGCGCCAGACTCAAGGTTACCTTGCCTGTGTATTCAGGTCTGATATGAGCGTTCTGGTCCACTCTGTGGGCGTGGGTTCGAATCCCACTTCTGACAATATTTTTTTTTATTTGAAATTGAATTTATATTTTTTGTTCTTTTATAATAAATACCTATAATAAAAATATCATATGTATTTTTGAAACTTATTTATTTACATACATATATTTATCACAAAAATTTCTTAACAATTAAGACGTACAAAAGCGTTTTTAATATTATGCCATTATTTAAATTCAATTTGGAATACGGTCCACAGTCATAAGATGTGCGAAATAGTTGTAAGCCATCGTTCAGCATTAAATTATTTTCCACTGAAAAATAAAAGAGAGAATTTAAACATATTTCTAGGCATAATACGAGAGAATACTGCATTCAGATTTCGAACGTTACAGGCTAAAGAGCAGAAAATGCTACAAATAGTAATGTTGTATAAGCAAAATATTCACTTAAGGCTGAATTAATAATTAATAATATGTACGGAGTAAAACATAAGGGACAATTTATCAACAAAGGGATTCCATTTGTTTATTTTACAATTTTTCACCATTGAAATGGACAAGTCAGTTTCAGAAAGTATCAAAATGTAATTTAGAGTACTTAATCAATTGTATTTCAGAAAGCGTCAAATGTATCTTTTCAATTCTATTTCAAAGAACGTGGCGTTTGTTATTGCGTTTAAATATGGGATTTCTTTGTGAACTACGGAGATTATATTTTATTTTCCAGGCAAATCTGCATCATTCATCACCATCAATCAATCAATTTACGCTTTCTGAAATACAGATGACTGATTTGAAATAAATTTGATACTATCTGAAATATATTTTAATAATCTCAATTACAATAGGCATTTTCTGAAATAAATTTGAAGATTTATAAAATACATTTGGGAAATTTGTAGATTTGATTAATATTTGATGTTCTAGTTCAACTTATATAGCTCCGTTTCTTAATTACATTTGACCAATCCTATTAATCTGAATCATTTTTTATTCCTCCAGATGTAGAGGTTAATCTTTTTCATCTGATGTGTGTTCGTTTATTGCATCTAGACGTCTCAGGCGAGATCTTTTCCTCTAAATATTAGGACTGTCAAAAGTAAACACTATTTAATGCAGGTTATATTAATCCCGTTGTATTCCGTAATATCAGTTCAATCAATTAAAAAATTGTGGTACGTGACAATAAAATTTATTTTGTCTGCTTTGGATCTAGATTGCAATACCAAATCTAAATAACAAATTTCCAACTTACTAGCTGCCTGCTTTGGCCGATGCTGAGGAAGACGCACTGGCATATGCGCCACCTTTACCACCTCCACCACATGTGGAACAGCCACCTGGACCACCTCCGTATCCACCACCTCCATTTCCACCAAACCCACCGTCGCCAGATCCGCCGAGTCCGCCATTTCCAAATCCACCACCCGAATGTCCGCCTCCGCCAGATCCGCCACCGCCGAGTCCGCCACCTCCAAATCCACCACCCGAATGTCCACCACCACCGGATCCGCCACCGCCAGATCCGCCACCTCCAAATCCTCCGCCTCCTGATCCACCGCCACCGAATCCACCGCCTCCTGATCCACCGCCGCCAAAACCACCGCCTTTAGAGCCGCCGCCACCGAGGCCGCCGCCGCCTAGGAAAGGGTTGTGTAAAATTTTTTCTTTAAGTTTGTTGGTGAAATAATTGTAAACTAGAAAAAGAGCAGCAAGAATAAAGATGGTGAAAAAGAAATGGTTTTTTCGACGGTCCGGATTATTTTAATGAAATTCGAATTTGTAGCTCTAAAAACGATTATATCTAATAATGTATTTGTGACCTCTGTACGGAATTAGTGATTGTTAATTGGTTGGATTTAAGTCGTTGCAGAAAAACAATGTTGCTCCCATGCCGACGCGACGTTTCGACTTTTTTTTATGTCGTCTTCACAGACAATGAACCATTTTGTTCTTCTTTGCAATTAAAATTATTAAAATGGTTGGCTTGAATTTTGGAAATCAAATAATAATTTTAATGACAAAGAAGAAGAAAATGGTTCATTGTCTGTGAAGATGACTTAATAAAAAGTCGAAACGTCGGCAAGGGAGCAATATTGTTTTTCTTCAACGACCTAAACCCAACCAATTAACAATAATTATTAAATTTATTACCAATGGTGCTAATTTGTTTCTTTGTATTTGGACAAAAAAGAAATTAAATTGTCTACAGTTTTAGTAAATTTGCCATCAAGTTCATTCAGAGATTGTTTATTTTTTAAACGTTTTAAAACAGTTCAATATTTCTTTATTTATCTAAGCACGCAAATTTCGATATTGCGACTGAGTTCTAGAAGACCCTAGTCATAGACGGATAGGTAGCTGATATAAAGCTCTACAAAATTTTTGAGAACCTTTTCTACGCAAAGATTTAAGAAGGAACTGGATGAAACAGGCAATAGGTTTGAAAGGTTAAAACCGAGATAGAAATACCAGTAATACAGTTAAAAACTTACCTCCATTGCCACCTCCACCTCCATGACCACCTAAGTAGTAATAATAAAAACAAATAATTATAAATTTGACAATAGGAAACATGATTTATTTATAAAACAAAAAAAGTTTGCTATTGATAAATACCTCCTCCGAAACCTCCATCTCCACCAGATCCTCCATTTCCACCTCCCAAACCGCTTCCTAATCCACCACCACCTCCTTGACCACCGCCTTTAATAATAACAACCTCCCCTAATAAATAGAACTACAGGAAATAATTTCCATAAGACAAGCATTCCAAAACAGTGATTTATCGTAAGAAAGTAAGTAAGTGTGGTCTGCCTTAAACTTACTATTTCAGTTCTGGTCATCTATTTGTTTTTTTTATATTATTTTATCATGTTTTTATTCTTTTTTTAGGAAAATTCAATAATAAATGCTTAAAAAACTGGCAAGTGTAATAGATATTGCCAAACCCACAATTCTATTCATCAATGGTAACGTCGACACAAAACTGTACTAGGTTTATGAAGCCATACCTACTTACATAATTTTAAAATAAAAATAATAAAGCTTAAAAATTGCTTTTAATTCAGCTCTTTTCGCCCCTAAATAAGAGAAAAATAATGCTTGAGCTACTCTTACGATAAAATGTGTTTTGGATAATACCAACGTCAAATAGATTACATACTCAGACTGCTTATTTAACATTTTTTTATAATTTGAATGATCAAAAATAATCTCGATTTTAGTAGCTCTTTGCAGTAATCTATTTGATATCTTAGTCATTAAAGCAAAAGAATACTTTATAGTAGGTAATACTGCAATCTGCCCATCTGCATTTTACTATTTTATGAAAAAATACACACCTCCTGCTCCTCCAAATCCACCTCCACCACCTGGACCTCCTCCATATCCACCTGATCCGCCATCTCCACCTCCTAATCCACCACCTTTAATAATAACAATCCTACTAATAATATCTACTATTTTGACTTTATTTATAAACTTTTCCTTTGAAGAAAAATAATTATTGTAAGAAAATCTACTCAACACCCTTACTCTAAAGTTAAAGCAGACAATTAGTAACTAACTTCTACTAGCCGCACTTGCGTTCTACTAATTAAACTAACGTTCAACAATTCATACCTCCTGCTCCTCCACCTAATCCGCCTCCATGTCCGCCGCCACCACCTAGTCCGCTGCCACCACCTAGTCCGCCAAACCCACCTTTTCCTCCGCCTAATCCACCACCACCTCCAAGTCCGCCGCCGCCGCCTCCGCCGAATCCTCCTCCAAATCCGCCTCCACCACCGCCGCCGAATCCTCCTCCAAATCCGCCGCCGCCACCACCGGATTTACCGCTTCCATATGAGCCACGGCGTTTGCGAATTTTTGGTTCCTCTGATATTTGCGGTGGGCTCGCGATAAGTTCCTAAAGGCAAAAAATTTCAAATATTACGGCCTAGTTGGATGGTAAACTAAATGGAGATATTAAGTTATTTTTGTTTTATCACTTGACCTAACGATTATTCGATTTAGGATTAATATTTAAGCGTTAAGGCGACCAGAATCTAGGAAATTGGTTCAATAAAAAAATGGCGAAAAAAGAATGAGTTTGAATTTTGGTTAAAATAAATTTATAAATAATAATAAATAAATTTATAAAAATCTACTCATTATAAAATTAGCGACATAGGAAAAGAAAATTTTAAATTATGTATAGGAACCGTCAAACAAACGGGATTCAAATATAAAATAAAAGTAATTTTACAAAGAATGCAAAGGACTATATACTTAATTGCAAAAAGAAATACTTATAGGATACAGAAAATATATTAAAAAACATTTTTAAACACGAGCATGTAATGTGATAAATTAACTACAAAAGTATCATAAAAGTTCACAAAATACAGAATACTATTTATACACATATTATAAGGTGTAATATCCAAGAATTTTAAATTTTGATAAAGGGACAAAATTTGACAAAAATAGCACGAATGTCCCATGGCAAACCATTGTTTTTTACTTGGCTCTGCAACCCAACACTCAAACCTTTGTCAAAGTTATTATTTCTCTTAATTAAAAAAACCCTTCGTTCAATTAAAGTTTAATTTAATAATAACTTGAGAGATTTAAAAAAATGTGTTTTAAACAAGTAGAAAATCCAAATAAAACAAAATTGGCATATAAGAAGTCAGTTTGCATATTTTTAGGCTTTCAACAGCATGCCAAAAACATTGTCATGATACTTTAAAGATCGATTAAGTTTAGTGGTGTTTACCTAAAATAAATATATTTTTTTTAGATTTTTAAAGTATTATTTTGTTAAAGAATGAGGATCAAGAACACAATAGTATATTGTGCAACGAACATGAAATGACATATATTTCCTACGAGTATGATCGTTTGCATACGAGTAGGAAATGGTCATTTCATGTGAGTTTCACACTATACTTGTGTGAGTTTCACACTATACTTGTTCTACGACTGTTTTTAATGCTTTTGAATAAATTTAACATAATTTTTAGGAACATATTTGTTTTTCGAAACTTACCCTTGTTAGCGTATAAGCCTAAATACGATAAATTAGAAGTATTAAATTGACTAGGTGGTGTTAAACTATATTCACTATCACTGTTTATGTGTTTTGAAATTAGCGAAATACTTAATTATAATTATTATTAATTATAAATACCAAAACTGTCAATTTGGTGTTTGTATTTTCGGCGTTGCTATGGTGATTTTTCACGCCCGCCGCTACTTTTGTCATTACCAGGAAATTTTATCCGTGCGTAATAATATTTCGCACGGGTTAATGATAAACAGCATTACAATGTACTACATTTTCAAATCATGATTGAAAATATAATAAAGTAGAAAAATAATATTAATCCAGCTGGCCAGTATACGTAAAGCAATATCTTCAATACAATAATTTTTCTTTTCAATTTAATTACATAATTAAAATAAATATATAAATTTTTCATTAATTTGGTGGAAAACAACTAATTTTACCATAGTTTCGCAGTATTTTCGTTTTTTCCTAATATATCTTTAATAATATACAAACATACTACTTCACTGGCTAATACCTCGACTAGCACACTCTTACAATACCAAAGATAAATATGTATATTCTTTATTGTGAGGAAAATAGTGAAGTCTTACCTGTGGTTCGTTTAAGGGTTCACCATTAGCTGGTCTAAAATACACTCCATCACCAGCCTCATTGATCGGTATCGGCCTTACTAACAACAATCTATGTTTCGCGGCTTTTCCCAGATCACCATCAGATATACTGTTACTAACACCAGCTTCATCAATTGTATTGAAGTCAGATTTTCTACCCGACTCACGAATTGAGTCAATTAAATAAACAACACCTACAGGTCTTGCTGCGAATGGTTCAGGATTTTGCGCCAAACAAGCGCAAAACAGTGCAAGCAGTGGTAGTCCGTACCACTTCATGGTTCTATACTGATTTGATGGTCATGGTTATGATGGGTCTATTTATATTGCCATTAGCACAAAATACGAGATGTAGTGTTTTTTTTTCTTATTCCGATTTGTATATATTATGTAGATGATTTTCTTGGATTCATTCGAGATAATTACAGGTCACGATTGTTGTATCGTAAAAAAAAAGTTACGTAATTGGATAATTGCTTGGGTATATCTATTATTGGAGGTACTAATAATTAAACAATATATTTTTGAATTAAACACGTGCTACAAATGTTATACAGTGTCCTGAAAATTTAATTTAAAAAAAAAATGCTCTACCAGGGCAGCGTTACTTATCTTATATCTCACTATCAGTACATTCTTTGGAATGAAGGTTCTTAAGTGTCTTTCTTATTGATACTGCTCTCTAATGATGATGAACTGAAGAATTGCATTGATAAAACAAATCTATACAACTTGATCAGTCAAGATTGAGACACAATAAAGTATACAGGCAGGAAGACAAACACTCACGAGCGGCACTCCGATAGGCCTAGCCTCGTGAGATGCTGATACAACCGACAGTGAACAGCGTATTTCCTTAACATGCACCGCAGTTGAGACTTACTCATGACCAATAATTCAATGGAATAATATACTCGAATGAACTAAACCTGGATGGTGTTGCCAAAAGCTTTGAAATGTTGTCATTATCCAGGTATTAAGTCTGTCTTTGATGGTGCTGAATACTATGATGATTGCCAACGAGTACACCATTTCATTCTCCTATATGAGTTGGTTGGAACTCATACCCAAATCAGATTATAGTTTTTCCTGATATTTAGGATTCTCTTTGGCAGTTCCACACTGTTCTTGGTGAGCTTAGGGTGTTTATGGCTATCAGAATAGGTTAAAAATCTAGCAAACTTGATCTTTAGAAGTCTATAGTGGATAGTCAGTCAATGTGGTATCGTGGTATGTCTAAAAATGTATTCTAACCTATCATATCCATTTATACCTAATTTTTATTGCCAACTTAGTTTGGTCTGAATTTGAGTTTGGCTGAATTGTAAGAAATTATTCATTTCAGACTCAACACTACAGACTCTTTACTATAGGTACTACTAATTCTATGTCAAACTGATTACAAGTTATAGAAATAAGTTAGATATTTAAGATAAATAGTCACAAATAACAACAATCCATGGTAAAGATAGAATTGGAACAGCTTTCTGCAAAAAGAAATAGGTATTCTTGTGGATGCATGGGACACTTGCTGATGTTTCTAGGGATGTAGAGAATTATCTACATATAAAGTTTAAAGATAACTATAGCACTTGGCGCCGGTGTGTACAACTGGCCCATATGTACAGCGAGTCTCCCTCTACGATTCTCTCGTGTAGTTCACAAAAAGTTGCGCCAAACATCAAACTTTGATTCTTAATTTATTTAGGGATTTATTCCACCGACAGTATCTTGCAAATCTTAGCAGACAATATTTATGATAAGAGATTAGGAAGTAATAAGAGTAAACCATAACAAAAGAAGACTCCCAAACATCATATACAGCAAGTTTGGCCACGAGCAGTTGACGACTCTAGGGAAAGTCTTGTAGAAGTCCGGAAGAAGACTATATACATAGACTAGACTTGGCTTAGTTAAAATTGCTTTCTCATTTAGTTCCAAAATATATTAGAGAACGTGATAATTTTAATATTATTATCTTATAGAACATTTCAGGTCCTACGTGCATCTCGTCATGCACCACTCGCCAAATGATTATCTAAATACCAGAGATTGAGCATGCAATAAATATAACAGGACTCACAATAAATAGAAATCATATCACAAAATTTGCAGCTATCCGACAAACTGCCAGAAATTAGATGCAATCGTCGATGTAATGCAAAACATCGTATCAAAGCAAACTCCATGGGATCAGCACCATATTTACATTTAGACTGGCTAAGTATGTATCTAAACTTGCGGACGGGACCTGCGATTTGAAATTTGCGATTAGAATAGGCTGAAACGAAACCATCACTAAACTTGTAAAAGTGCAAAGTTGGGCATAACAGCTTAAATGATTGTTCCAAAAAAAACATACATAGGTATGTAGGTTAAAAATGAGCGTTTAATCATATTTTACCCAGCAACTCACTGGTGAAAGGGCTACTTCACCAACTGTTGCAAATAATCAGGAATTCTTGATGTATTTTCCTTCGCCGATGATACTGCATTATTTGTAGAAGGGACAAATTGGGAGGAAGTCGAGGGCAGAATAAAGGACGGTCTGCGACAAATTTGTCATTGGTTTGATAAAAACTTGCGTACAATTCACTTGGACAAAACGACGTACGTAAATTTCACAAACAATAAAACCAAGGTCCCACCAAACAGTAAGATTACAATTATTGACCTGCCACAAAGAAATCGCTCTTGGGAAATTCAACGAAAAGATTGCGCTAAATATTTGGGGGTAATGGTGGACAGCCATATGAAGTGGGATATTCACATCCAGAATCTGATGAAAAAATTACGATTTTTAAACAGACAGATTTTCAAAAAAACAAAATTTATCCCTAGATTATGCATTGGTCCAGTCTCTATTGTCCTATGGTATAATTGGGTAAGGCGGAGCTTATAGTGAACACTTAAAGCCATTGATCTTAACACAGAAGAGGATATTGAAGATAATTTTTAAATTGGACACTAGATTTCCTACCGCCAGATTGTTCAGACATTGTAGCGTCCTGACCATCAGGGAAATATTTTATAAATGTTCTATAGTACACCTAAACAAACACAAACTATTTTTGAATTTACCGGAATACCGTCATTTAACACACCATAATGTTCGTGTCTCCGAGCAAGGAGGTCTATTGGACAGAGAGTGTTTCTCGTGGTTGGACATAAGCTGTTCAATTTGTTGCCAAATGAGCTACAGTTATGTATCTCGCGTGGGTCTTTTATCCTCCAGGCACAAGTAGCATTTGGAATTTTCCGATAGGCCTGACAAATTTCTATTCAAGGCATTAGGTACTTAGATAAATCTAAATATGTGAAAATGAATACTATAAACACCAAGGAAAAAGATTTTATTAACATCATTTTCATATATAATTTTCAATGCAAATAGAATCTTCTCCGAAATTGATATTTTATTAATAATCATATCGTCGTCAAATGGCATTATTAATGTATTATTCAATTAGTGGTTTTGTAAACACTTAAATAAAGTACATAATTTTGTGCACAATTATAAATAACCACAATATTCAATAAATAACGGCTAAATAATTATTTATGAATATTAAATTGGCATGTAATATACACATCATGTATACCTACTTAAATATTCTACGGGTATTTTTTTAATTCGAAATCTTTTGGACGCTCGCAGGAATATGCCCGCTGCATAAATCTAGAGATTCGACACATATCAGGAACTATATCGTGCCATTCCAATTCTCTTAAACTTTGTGAAGGTCTTTGAAACGGTATTACATGAAAAAATATCCAATAAACAACAAATTAAAAATTGTTATTACTGTGCAGCATAGCTTCTTCCTGTGACAAGCATTAGCAATTTCTTACAAGACATATTTACCGCTATCGCAGAGTCCTTCGACAAGATGGATCACTGAAACGGGCTGCATAATTTCCATTGAGGACCTAATCTCGTTTGAGGTTTTGGAGAGGTGTTACCTGATTGGACCTTGGGGTGTTTGTTGACAGCGATTTAAAATTTACTCACCATATCTCAGAAATTACTTTGAATGCACTGAGAATGCTGGGTTTTATATTCGGATCCACAAAAAAATTTACTAACACCAAGTGTCCTTTGAAACTTTATAACTCTATGGAGCGCTCTAGGCTTAAGTATGCTTCTGCTTTTAAAATTTCTCTTGAAGGTCATTTTCTACCGGGCGGTTTTGTTCACCAACTCTTATTGGATCGTTTTGGGTTTTGGTCGCTCTCAAGAGCAAACTGATTAATGCTACTTTGTTGCCCACACTTGCTGCAGCAGGCTCAGTTTCACTTCCGAATTCCCACACTCTTTTATGTACCTCAGATTTGTACGAACTACGAATCCAGAGCACCCTTAAGGCGATTGCAATTCCTGATATTATGATATGTACTTTTAAATATGCTTTATCACTGCCTCTATGGGCTAGCAGGCTCGATAATAATCATAACTCACATTCTGCATTTTGTTCATAGTAATAGATAGTTTGTTTATTGTAAGCACTATTTCATTGCTTGCATATTGTATTTAGTTTTTGTCTTGTAATTGCGTTTCTCACTTGTTAGACAATAAATTTTATGTATTTATTTAAGGTAACTCTAATTCGATATGCATAGAATAAAACCTTGCCTTTAGGTTGTAGTATACCAGAATTGGGGAAATTCACCCCTTGAATATTTTTTTAAGAATAAAAAAAAATGGAAGCAAGGAAAGGAGAATGTATTTAACACGTTGAGTGCCGTATGAGACCAATGTGGCCTCACAACTCTTTGGGACCATACGGCCACGTGAAGCCGCAGTGGTCTCACAGAACTAATGTGTAATTTTTGCCGCGTGGTGCCACGATGGATTCACAGACGGCATTTAAATGTATGTAATCTTAAAGTATGCGGCCTACAGACCCGGAAAATCATTTCGGCTTATGGCTGGTGATGCCGACGGTGGCACCACGGCACGACTTTGTCAGTATTTTGATTTCCATATTTATTTATTTATTTTTTTCAGGAATAATACTACATAATATTATTGTAAATAAACTAAAAATTCCAAAAGCATTAAAAATGAAAAAACTTAACACTTATAATATTCAAAGAAAATAAAGAAAAATATACGAAATTTTAAATAAATAAAATAATATTTATCGCAAGCTATACTGAAACAACTTTGTGGAGTTTTTGAACTAGCTAGTTTTCTTCCCAGTTCTCTTACTTCGACCTACATCTTCAAGACGAAGTTGTTCTATGCTGTTTTCTTCACGCGTATTAGATTCGCATTGTTGCGGATTTATTTTTAGTAAACCGTGAATTACTTCTTCTCAAAAAGTTGTTATCGACATTTTATTTTTCGTAATGTCTTGGTGAGCAACAAAAGTGTTTACCAGCGCTGTTCCAATCAGTATTTCTATAGGTAGCTAACATTCTGTACCACTTGAGGCTTTTTCTTAGGCTAATGTTATAGGATTTCATCTGGTCTGAAATGTCTATATAAGCTTTGTGTTTATTATAGGTACTCTCCATCAATTCTGGGATTCTTCACATCCTTTCGTCTTTTTTCGACGTCGACCATTTCATGTCCGTGTCTTCTTCTGAACTATTATTCCTTGACCACATTCTTCAGCCACAGTTCCTCCTGCTTGTAATTTCTTCTGTATGACAGTTTTTGGGTTGAATTTTCGCTTTGATCTATCGTATTTGAAACGATGCCCACGAATCCAAACGACCACAGCGGACCAAACCCGTGTTACTCGCGCTTCTGGATTGCATTCCACTCGACAATGTCTGACCTATTGCACGCAGCGTCTGAGCGTCAGAAAGGGTGTGAGAGTGTAATAGGAATATCGTGGTGACACGTTGGATTCATGCGGCCAACCCGGCTGTTTGAGCTATCGCCTGGCCTCGTGAGACCAATGTGTCACCATAAAAACAAAAGTCAAAAAAACTAACTTCTAATTAAAAAAACATATTTTTCAAGAGTATATTTTAATGTTTGTGTAATTGCCAACACTTTCATATCAAAAAAAGTAAACGGCCTACGAGACCATTTTTTTCTGATCTATGGTGGCACTCAACGTGTTAAAAGCAACAGATGTAAAATAGATCATATAGTTATTTAATTTAAATTGACAAAACCTCAATTAAATTAGCAATGGTATCTCAGACATTGAACAACTCGTCTCGCTCTTATCATGATCTCGTCAGAATACCATATCGAAAAACAAATAATGATTTGTCTTATGCATTAGTGAGCAGTCTACTAATCAGCTCCATTTTGTTTCTAACATTTTTGCGCTGATCTACGCTGGCGTGGTCCAAATTCGAGTCTTACCATTGAGATTTCGGGAACGGTTACATTCTAGCAAAATTGGTGACTTTGTTGCCTAACAATATGACTGCGAAACCTAATCAATGCCAATTACTTCCGAGGATATCCGCGTAAAACCGATAAGTTGCAGTTCCTTTTTGATTGATTTTAATCCTATTTTTCTGACTTTGTAAGAAGTACCTAATTATTGAAATTTTTTCTGCTCTACAACATGGCACTATATAATGTCTTCTCTATTTTTTAGTTTTCGAAATATTTTATTTTTTATTTTGAATCGGAATCAATCAAAATAAAATATTTCGAAAACTAAAAAATAGACATACAAAAAAATAATGAGAAATAATATGCTCTGATTCTAAAACAATTTTTACAGTAAAAAAAACGTGCAAAATAAATGACCAACCCGAAACTGTTGCATTTGATCTGTTCGATCTGATAACAAACTTATTCCAAGGTTATGTTCCTGACCATCTTCCATTAAAAATAATCTGGACGCAAATCTACGATATGAGTAAGCAAAAATTATTCGGAGAATGGTTTTCTTTTACATGCCCATTTAAAATTTAACTGCTAATAAAAAAAAATAACAACAAAAGATCTTTCTGTATTTGAAGGTTAACAATAATGACATAAGCGTATTTCCCTGAATACCTGTGTAGGTACAATTTAATTAAAATGAAGAGTATAGCAAGTTGATGAATGTTTATTTACATAATTTACAATAGAATTAAGACGAAATTATTATTTTTATAATAAGCTTTATAAAATTCTTATATTGAGTAATAATATATACAATAATGACACAAACAAGTATATAGATTAATTATTTTATTTAATTTTTTATAATAACTTAATTTAAATATATTATTATCTATTAAGTCTGTAAAATTCAGCATTAAGTACTGTTGCAACTGATAACCATATGTAGTAAGGAAGCAAAAGCCAGCCAGCTATTTTACTAATTTTGTAGAAAAATATACCAGTGACCAACGCTGAGATTAATATAATTACTAGAAGAATAAGTCCCTAAAAAGGAAACGAAAAAATAATTATGCAGATAATTTAAAACAAATAATAAAAGACTCTAAGTCCACTCTACTTAATGTTTTTGACGGTGGATAAATTGCTTAAATTAAATTAAACATGTGGTGTATCAGCGGAGATGAAAGGTTTAATTGTTGTACTTACGGCTAAAATAAAGTGTCCATTGAAGAAAACAGGCGTCCAAGACCAATTTAGAAGGAGATTCAAGAGGTACAAACCTAATGGAAGTCTTGCTCCTAAAATGAGAATTAAAAGTTTACGAAACACTTAACATTGATACAGTTAATGAGTAGACTTGTCTTAGGAAATATTGTTTCGTAAAGTTTATTAAGTCTGTTTTTTAAAATTAAGAAAGTGGAATCTATTCCAATCATGGTTTTTTTTTTATATATTTCAATTCAACTCCTCCGGAAGCCCATTTCAGAATTCTCGTACTCATTTATAATACTTTTAACTAGCGAAAAATGTTATGACAAAACAAAAGGGCAACAAATATTTAGCAAAAAAATCATTGCCGCATAACTGACTAGCTTCATGGTCAACAACGCAATACTCTGCCTTCAAACCAACAGGACTTCCTACCACGAAGATCCGTACAACTTGTTATAACAAAGTCCCTTTCCAAAGACACCACCACGGATTCAGGGATAAATTGCTTGATTGGATAGGGAGTTTGTGACCGACCGTGAGAGGTGAATGACGTCTTGGCTACTGCGCATGTTGTCTTGGGCCCTCCAGTTCTTCTTTTGTACTTCGGAGACCTGGCTTGTTGAACCATCTCTGTAATTTCAATGTGGCATGCACGACGCACTCCAAAAGATTAATCTTTTTTTACTTTAGGATTACTCAAGGCAGTTCATACGAAAATATTTCGAATCATCATCATTTTTCTTACACCAATGAATAACGCCTAATATTCTTGCTGCAAATATCAGTCGGATTACGTAGGTATTTTACACTAACATTAAAGATCTTAACTTGTATGGTAAAACACATAATTGAATAATAGTGACCCCAAATGCGATCCTTCGGACATGTCTGAAGAAGGGTAAGTCTGGGATCTATACTGCAAATAACTCTCCAGCTAGTGTAAAATGCTGATTCTCCCGAAGTGAATGCAAATAGTTGGTTTACAATTTTAAATTTAGAAAAAATTATAGTACAACCTTATTGTTAAATGTTACAGACAATATTTTCAGATCATTGGATGACAAGCAGGCTACTGCACTGACTCTGTTGGATTTTTAAAGCCTTTGATACACTCGATCAACTTATACGTGTGTAAAGCTCGTTATTTTGGGTTTGACGATCTTTCTACCCATCTCTTATCATCCTATTTAACTCGTCCTTGTCAGGCTACTGTTGTTGAGAATGTCACTTCCGTTAGTGGATCCTCAGGGAAGTAGTCCTGGGCCCATACTGTTTCTGCTGTATACTGCTGATTTATTTCATTAAATAATATACTGACTATATTGCACTGACTATATTGCACACAATGGTGTGCAATATAGTCAGTTAAATTGCTTTGCGGGCGACTCTCAAGTTTCTCTTGTTTTTAACCAATCTACATCTACAGAAGAAGTTTCTCTTACGCATGTTTTCGGTTAAGTTGAGTAGCTGTAAGCTAGACTTCGCCTTTTAACACAATGTATATGTTTATTTGTGTTTAATAAAGTCATTATTATTACTATTACTTCGAACTACACCGATTATGTTCGTTTTTTTCTGTATTCATGAAATTATGTACCAACATTGAATTCCAAATGTCAAAATTTTCTCAACATTACTCCGTAAAATGATAAGAAAAAAATGAGCCAAATTTTTGAAGAACAAGTCATCGATTCTTAATCAAAACAAAGCGCAGCGGCAGTCCATTCTGCACTTTTCTAACCAAATCTATGTGAAAGTGTTAAAGTCCATTCGCCTTCTGCACCTAAAGTTGCAGAATCGACGGATGCTAAATCTGCGTTAAACCTATGAAAGAAAAAGCGGCATGGGCAGTTTTACCAAGCATATATTTTGGAGATATGCTATAAACCATAGTTTAAATAATAATAATAAATAACAATTAATTATAAAATAAATAAGTTTGTGGTATAGCGGACAAAATTACTGGCTATACCTATACCTACACACGGGACTTTTTTTAAATTAGCAACGCCTCCGTCTAATTTTATTTAACTAGACTGAGGTATTGATCTCTTATTATTAGATAAAACTACTAATGTTGCTCTTTATTTCACAAAATTATTTCCGCTTTATAATATTATGCTTAAGGTTCTTATATTCTATTACCTTTAAATCCATTCCCATTTTTGTAAACTAAATACGATGCAATGCCTAAAAGACAGTATAAAAACACCCACATAGGTGCAAACAACCAATTTGGTGGTGTAAAACTTGGCTGATTAATAGTTGTGTACCAATTATCTCTACTGTCCAACGAAATTAAAGCTCCTACCATTCCACCCAAATTTGGAAACACTATGGCACCGATTATTTTTAAAATTTCAATCTTATCTATATTCATTTTGTACTACGTAAGGTTAAACTATTTTTAGTATAAATAAAACAGAAATGCAGCAGTTTTGAAATTCCGTGCCAAGTTTTATAGTAAAATTATCTCTCAACAAATAACAATTTATCTCATTATTTTTTTTTTTTTAGTTTTTGTTTTAAGCCCCGCTCATAATGCAACAACGTATAGGAATTAATCGATTAATAAACTGCATTATATCACAGTCTTTGACGATGACGATAAAATGTACAAGGATCATAAAACTAATAACGATTTATGGGTAGGTACATCTAATCAATAATTGTTTTATTGAATTTTCTAGAATTTTAAACATAATTTTTTCTGATTAATGAAATTTTAACTGCTTTTAGACAAATGTTAATAGGGCTACAGTGGCGGATTTAAAGGGAGGCGCCAAGAGTGTCAAAAATATTTTAAAATTCCTCGATTTGTGCTAGACAAACTCAGAGACAATTTTTCTAAATTCGTAAAAGTATATATGATAATGCATTAAAAGGTTTACGTAATTATTGCGAAGAACATTTTCCGCATATTTAAAAAATATTTAAGATTCTTTATTACAATATGGGTAGCAACAAAATAGGCGTCTTGACGTTGTCTTTTAGTACACAAGCCTTAAATTAATAATTTACTTCTGATCTATCTTAAGTAGGTATAAGTATTATTTTGTGATTTTCCGAATCCCGTTCTTATACCTTTTGTATTCTTGATTTTGATATTTTTAGCAGAACCTTTTTGTAGTAATCATGCATATATAAGAGCCGTTTTTGCCTAGATGCATAAGTCACATAGAGTGGAATTTTGACAAAACAACTTTATTCACTGAAGATTATCAGAATTGCTGAGATAGCAGACTTAACCCTTAGCTGGTATCGTCATTTTAACTTACGTAACTGGTATCGTCGGGTCGATTCTGACCCAACCCTTTTTAAAAAGGGTGAGACTTCGAAATACCGAAAAATCATTATCTAAACAATTTTTGCAATGTATACAACAGGTTTATAGATATAAAACTCTTTGGTATGGAAACACTTTATTTTCGGAAAACAAATACAAATACTGTCTCTAAAAATGAGTAACAAAATATAATTTCCAAAATTTTAATTGCAACGTGAAAATATAAAAAAAAGTAACCTAATAGGCCCTTATAAAACATATTAAGCCTTAACATTCTACAACAAATAGCTTCTCGTATAAAAAAAGTGCAATAACATTTGCATAACATGTCACTCATATCTGGTAGTTTTCACATAGCACTGTAGCTGCGCTGTGTAGTTTACACACGTGCTCGTTACACGCATTACAATATTGTAGAATGTTTATTGTCATTGTTTGATCGACACATGTAACACGTGGTTTTCTCGCCCTACTAACTGCGTCAGGCTCAGGAACTCTGCTCTGAGAAGTAGACGGCCTACTTTCATTCGCGGTAGTCTCGTCGCACTTTAGGAGTCGAAGTTCCCTAGGAAGTCTTGTTTCCAATAAACGTCGTCTCATCTGAGGTTCAGTTAGAGTTTGACCTAAGTGAATAATAAAATTGCGTCGCCTCAGAACTTTCAGTTCCAGATTGTAACAATATAAAGAAATTTACAGATTCTATAATCAACACAGCATACCAAATAGCGCACGGCCACCTTCTGGTTCTACGACCCTTCTGATCTAATGCATCAACCCCCGCTTTTGTGGAGTTATAATATATAATCATATCAGGTTTCTTTGATTCTTCATCTAATTTGTTATCATGGTGGTGGAACGATGTATTTGGTACATACGACACTAAATTTGTATTGCGCGTGATTACTATCGATAGTAGGCATGTCACTAATATCTCTATTATCTTCACCATTCAAGAACAACTCACGTACTGCTTCTCCGGTACATTCCTTGCCGTCAATAACGATAAAATCCATAATGAAATAAATTGAAAACACACACACAACTGGTATTCTGGGGTCAAATCTGACCAGAACACGTTCAACTCGACACTAGCGATGCTTAAAGTGAACTGCCGCTTGAGGTATCTAATTGTACGCATACTATATAAGAAGTCACGGGATCCTCACCATATAACTGCAAAAGCGTCTAATCTGTGAACACTTATTGATGCTCCGGGTCAATTCTGATCCGACGATACCAGTTAAGGGTTAAAAATAACAAATACTTGCGGCCAGCTTTCCAACAACCGGTTAAGAAGAAATGAAAATGGTTTCCTTTTGACCTCAGCAGTCAATTTATTCAAAATCACTTTGAGCTTCTTGACCACGAACATGTAATTTTCTTCACAATCTTGACTTTTTTCGTTTTCTTCTGTTTAAATCTAATGCCAAGTATGCAGCCGCCGCAGCTGCTTACAAAAACATGATGACGCAAATTAAAGTTGCCTCTATGACTTGATTGCATGCTAAACACTTTTCCAACAAACAACATGCGGCAGTGGGCGACACAATTCCTAGCCACAATGATTATAGGTATGCGGCATAGTCGCATATTTAGAAACAGGAAACAGAAGTCGACTTGTTGCATGTAGGATAATGTTGCCTCAGTGGAATTGCGCTTTTTTTTTAAACGACTTTTATTAGATTACAGCAAAAAATATACAATTCGCTATGCATATTTGAAATAAATAGTAAACAGGGAAGCAATACTTTTCCAAAAATTTATTAAAAAAAAACTGAACCAAAAATATAGGAAAAAACTCATGAGACTACAAATTGTTCTATCACTTACAACCCTAGTGGAAAAGAGATGGAATTTTCCTAGATTTAGATAATCATTTTGCACCACTTAGAGAGAGTGACGGCTTCTATAAAATTAAATACTTCAACTCGTTTTTATTCAATATCCTTTATTTTTAATGTACAGGGTGGGCACTTGTTTACAGAATTCAGAGCTATTCTATTCAAATAATTGCTTTTCACGTTTATGATCCTAATTGGTTCTAATTAATAGTTTAGTTTAATATTGTTACAAAAACATTCAGAGAATTTCAGAGGCTAATTTCTTACCAATATTTAAATTATTTTTTTATATTTTAAATATAGATGGTACATTTTTGGAGTAATACTTGTGAAAAACTAAGCAAGGTTTTATGAAAGGCCTTATCATTATAGGTTATTAATTATTCGATCAAATTAAATAATTGATTGTGTAGAAAAATCGCTGTGGAAAATTAACATGAATTGTAAAATTAAAAATATATAATTTTATGACTATAGTTTTCATTATTCTTTCATTTTCATCCTATTTTACTTCTTTGGAAGAGAAACATTTTAGAAAGCGTAAAAACTTAAAATATTTTAATATTATCAATACATTTGATGGTGACAAAATGGTGAAAATCTTGCTAGAAAACGCAAGAATTTACGTTTTCTACTTAAAAATTATGAAAACGTACCTACAAGGCAAATATTCTAACATAATCTACAATAAAATGACTGCTGTCTCCCTCCGTATTCCACGTAGGCAACCACTGTGATTTACCATTCCAGAAGTCCCGGAATGCCGTACCTGAGCTGCTCGACCACGGTTTTCCACCAGGATTGGTTGCATCATCAGGGAAATATCCATTTGTTCCACCTACCGCTAAATTGATAAGAAGATAGTATTCCTGATCGAATGGTGCCATTTTTGTACCATATTTCCAGGGGTTCTCCAGACCTGATTTAGAGAGATCGCCATAGTTCCAAAAACCAGCTAAAATAAATAAAATATTCATAACTTGTTTTGCGGTCTAATATAAAAGAATTATTCTGCTTTTTGTTGTTGTTTGATATGTTTTAAACAATAAAATAAATATGTTCATTATTATTATTATTATTAAAGATAACTATATGATCCGTGAAACAAATTATTGCCCTGTAATTCAAATTATCAGAGTAATGGTGATGTAATTACCATTTATTTTTTAAAATGAGTATTGAATCAGCCATGGTCTTTCATAATATTGTTTTTCTACAATTTTTTACACAGTTTCTGTAATTATCTAGTATACCGATGCTTATTGAACAAAACAGTAATCCATGGTGATTATTAGGAACTACAGTGCCTCTAGAGTTTCGTGACTATTCTTTTTCGATTTCTGTCACCATGATATATCCTAATTTTTTGTTAAGTACACATCGAAAGGAACTCCGTAAGTATTGTGACGCTGCCTACTAACTAACTGCATCTCCAAAAGTTAACTTCAGTAGGATGTAGGATGGGTCGGTCTAGTTCGAAGGGAGTATTTATACGGTACGTCTTACTGTGCGGAAAGTTGTGGCAATTACTCTTAAGATGTGATTGAATTAAAATTAATAAAAATTACTCGTGCACAAAATTCCAATCACTAATTATTTACAGACAGTCAAATGGATTTCAATTACCAATAATTATTTCTAAAAGTAATTAATTACTTTAGTCAATTATTTTGGTTGACTTACTTATAAATATTTCAATTACTTGCAAGTAATTAAATTACTTGCACACGTTTCAATTGCTTTAACGATTATTGAATTAGTTTCGTAAATTAACTCAATAATAAATGTCGTACCTCTATGTGTCGCAGTAGGTATTTGCAATTTGTTAAAGTACGAAGGGCAGGTTTTAGTATTATCTCAGGTTTATTTATTTAACAAACAAAGTGTTCTTGATAGATTTAACGGGGCACTTATAAGAAATCGTATTTTTAATTTTTCGATAAAATGTAATTGTTTAAAATTTCTTTTGTTTGTTCAATAAATCAACATAATATTAACAATGATAATTAAAAATTTTTTGGTACAGAATGCACGACAAACTTTGAAATGTAGATACGCAAAATTAAAAACACTTATTATTTGAAGTATGTACCTAGCAGAAATTGGAGAAAGGATTCTGAAAACGGAAATTTTTCTTCACAAACAACACAACGCAACAGGGAATTAATTTAATTACAAAACATGTTTATTCAATGTGAATCAAGTTCTATAATACCTACTACTTTAAATACCAAATATCAAACTTAAAGTGAAGCTGCAGAAATGCCCTTAAAAGTTTTACATAGATACCTACTCATCAATTACTAACATACATTCAATATTATATTTAAGAAGCACAAAACAGTTAGTACAAACCTTTAATGATGTGGGATACATGATATTTTATCTGTGAAAAAAGTCTAAGATATTATTAGTTTTTGAAATCTCTTAAAACGTTATTTGTAATTACCTACTTCAGGTGTTTGTGAGGCGTCAAATGAATAAATAAATAAATAAATTTCTATATGCTTCAAAGTTACATGCCAATTTTATTTAAAAAAAGGTCAATTAGTAATATATTCGAAATGTCCACCTCTTTGTTCCATGCACGCTTGTGCCCGTCAGCCAATAGAACTAGTTACCTGGAGTTGGCACTCGTATTATCGTATTTGTTCGACAGCCTGCTACGCTCCAATAAATCCTCACGTGTATTCAATACAATATCAATTCACATTATTTAATGAAGGATCAATTGCTTAGTTGGTTATCTTATTTATGTATAAATACCGTTTTTTTTTGTAAAAATTCCCATATTTTTGATTCATTTATGACTCCCAAAGACCCATGTTGAAGCTCCTGTTTCGGGGTCAATAGTGTTAGCAGAAGTAATATTAAGGTTAGGGGGCTATGGTCTTTTACGTATAATAAAGATTTTTGTTTATTTGGGTATAAAGATTAATTTTATTTTTATTGTTGTTGCTTTAATAGGCGGGTTTTTTGCATATTTAATTTGTTTACGTCAAAGTGATATTAAATCATTAATTGCCTACTCATCTGTGGCTCATATGGGTTTAGTGTGTGCTGTTTTTTTTACTTAAAACAAGTAGTGTACTATACTCTCCCACAATTTGAACATAACGACACGGTATAACTTGTATTACACCAGTAATTCAGAGACAAATTACAATTACAGCTTTTGTGGAGTAATTGAATTACTAACAAGTAATTGAAGAGGATTTTTAAATTATTTTAATTCAATTACCGACAGCGAAAAACTACTCAAAACAAACAGCTTACACAACACTCACTTTTACTTAGAGACAAACTCTCCAGACGACGCAGGTCAAACTGATTCTCTAGGGGCATTAATTCCTTTGGCAAATGACTACTTTTCTGAGAATAATGAGTATTTCACAATTATTAGTAACATTTAAAAATTATATCCTAAATTTTTTGGAAAATAATTCAAATAAACCTTATAGATGCGTTGTATTTTGGTTTACTGACCTTCTGTAGGAGTAACTGTACCCAAAATCTCATCATCAACTGAGAATTGTAAATAATCCGGTGTCCAAGTAAGTTGATATCTATGGAAACCAGTATTGAAACCCTTAACATCATTTTTCTCAAAATGTGTGTATGGGTATTGATTGTAAAAGTAGTTTGGTCCCCAATGCATTGTACTCGATACCTGGAAACAAATTTATGAATTTATAATTTGTATATTTTGAGAATAGCAGGCACTGTCCCATATATGTCTGAGAACGACATGGAACATTAACTAAAATTATTTAAAATAGAATGGCCCTCCTATATCTGGACCCCTCAGCAGTGATATCATTCAAATATTATATTAGGAATGCTGACAATAGTATTTATCTACTTAAAAATTAAAAACACGTACTTGTTTTGTGCCGATATTTGTACCAGCTGAATTCACCAAATTCTCATTCCCACGGCTCTCCATAATATCGATTTCACCAGAAGCTGGCCATGTGGAGTATTGATTGTATCGGGGCAATAGCCAGATAGCTGAAAAAGCAAAGGAATTGTTTCCTTAATATTTCAATAATTTATATCATAGATAGATAAAAATAGGTTTTATAAAAGTTAAACATATTAGAATTAAAAAAAATATCGTACAAGGCATTCCATTTAAATATATATAAAATTTTAAAAAATGAATAAAACATTTATTTCTTGGGGTATTGCAGTTTGGAAAATTAAAGAGTATGTGCTTATGTGTGTTATTTGCTATGCAATTTGACCTTTAATTGTTACCGTTTGGAGTTTTTGTTTTCTTTCTTTTTTCACTTTATGTTTGTTAATGGTTAATGTGTATAATGTTTAAATACATTTAGATTAGGTAGAATAACGATCTAAGAGCGAACCTCACCTTTTTAATAAAATACGTTGATAATTTGTAGGTATTATTTTCAATTCGTATTTTGTATTTTATTTAATATAGGATGTGATTGTTTAATTATGTATAGTTTTGTAAGGTTTATTGAATGAAGACGTTTGTTATTATTATTATTATATAAATTAGTTTTTGATATATAGATACGTTTAAACATTTTTTAATATTCTATTTACGTCCTACTTATTTAGACTTAATGCAAATGTTCAATCACCAAAGTTGACTAAATAAATCAGTTAAACAATATCAAGTAATTTCCAATTTCACAGATATTTTTTTGCTGTTTCTAATAATAATATCAATTACCTGGCCATAACCAATCTCCTGTTGGAATCTTTGCATTAACTTCTACTTTACCATATTTAAAATTAAAAGAGTTTACGGTGCGGATTCTTGCACTTTTTATGGGATTGAGATAGTTGGTTGCTGTTCCTGTTCGACTGCATCCATAGTTTGAAGGATCAGTACATCTAAAATTTTAATCAATTTTTATCAGGTATTTTATTCATGCTCATGCTATTGATCTGGATTTTTATATAACAAATTCAATGTAAATAAATTAAAATTGTATTTCTCCTGAAGTAATCCATATATATTTATCTCAAATGAAAGATTTGAAGTCGGGAGTCTATAAGTTGACTTGCGGGAGTTGTCCTAAAGTATGTATAGGACAAAGGAGACGTACTTTCAAAAAACCTCTCAAGGACCATCGATCTTCGTTCAAGAAACAAAGAGAAGATTCAACATACGCTAACCACCTTTTAGAAGAACACCATGATTAATGAGGATTTTGAGATATTACATGTTGAAAACAAAAGTAAGAAACTTAACCTCTTGGAATCACTAGAAATTAACAAATTTTAGAATTCTAACACCCATCATAATGTAATTTTACATGAACAGACCAGAAACTAATTATTCTCCTTTGTTCAACTATTACTATTTCTTCCAGTTTTTATTATTCTTCTTTCCCTCTTTTTGGTTTTATAGCTTAGGTAGAGAATGTTTGTAAAAGTAGTTTAGTTTATATCTAACATCTGAAGAAGCCACTGTGTGGTGAAACTATACGTTATATGCAGTTCTTGCTATTTCAAATAATCACATTTTTATTATATCAGTTCGAGTAGAGTATACTAGGAATAACTACGAGGTAGAACTATTCTACTATAATAGTACGACACTGGACAAGATTTTTCAAATGTAAAGTCAAGTCAATATATAATTGAGAAATTAGCCACAGAAATTTCACAATAGTTCAATCCCATTGAAGTATGCAAGTTTGTTAAACAAACGTTGATTCTTTATGATGGGTTCCCCCTAGTTTTAGCAGAGCCTTTACAAACATAAAATTATCAAGAAGAAGCGGCTCCGAAAAAAGTTAAATCAGTCTTTACAGTCATTTTAATTAAAGGATAGTAATTTTAAGGGAAGTTATTAATTAGTTGCAGGCAAAGAAGTTTGTTGACCAATACAGTAATTTTGTAATTCTATTTAAAGAAACGTCTTATCTATGAGACTTTTGATAAAGCCGATACTTATCATTTTTATGAATAAATACCTACTGATTGTAATTTTATCAATTTTTAAATAACTACTTGATTTTTAACGTAAGTGCTGGGATTTTTAACAAATATTTACCTCGATATGGATATTTACCGTATAACTTACATAATTTGACAACTGGAAAGTTTTTGTTGAATTATTGAACCCGTTTAAATACAAATTTGGTCTACTGGTGAATTTTATTCCCATGGAATGGCATTGTAATATTACATTGCTCATAGATTAGGTAGCGTAGGGAGATAGTTACAACAACTGCAGCTACATGCATACATATTTGAGGAGTAAAGGAAAGTCAATCTCCACAAAATTAAATTTAATAAAGTCAACAAAATATGATGAGAAGAAGTTAAAAATCAATTATTATGCATGTTTCCGGTACCCTTATCCCACAATAACTACTCTCTATGTTATTAGTGATAATAGGACCACGAGTCCTGAAACTGATTTTTAACATTTTGAATTTAACATAATTTTTACACTCATTGTCATTTGACTCTCATAATTAAATTTAATAATTATGTTTTTGTTGTTTTATTATAATACCTAATAATGTATTTTCTTGTCCTCTTAATAAATAAAAGGCCCCAAATGCAAACGTACAAGAGATGGCTAATTATGCAGTTATTTTTCAATGAGTGAGAAAAATTATTTTTGAGTGTCTAAAGAACACACTAACAGATGATTCTATTGAACTAAAAAAATGACTGTGAACAATTACTTCTTTGTTTAAGATAAAATTACCTTGACTACTTTTATACAAGAATAGAATATTTTCATTCAATAATTATTATCAGTAAAAAATATATGAAGATAGTAAAAAGTAGCCAACAAATACAAGATTGCTAATATAAATATGATAAATTGTGATGTATCTCCATCTAGATTCTAGATTGTTTTTATGTAGTTATAGGCTGGAAGTGGAACTATAATTTTAGACGTATCTAGTATATTTTTTATGTCAACATTCGTTACTCAAATATTTGCCCCTTTGGGGACTGATAAAACAGCCAAAATCCCTTCTCGCATAGACCCGCCACTGGAAAAGACTTTGCTGGGTGATGAGTTCTACAATTCAGAACCCGCGAGAAGAAGGAATATTTGACAGCTCAGGTTTTAAATGTTTTAATATGAACAGTAAATGAATGACAGACTTGGGCTCAAATTTCTTGATAATATTTAACCCGTATCAATTAGAAAAGTTTTAGCCATAAAACTGGTCGGTTGCGTAACATATGGCTTACAACGGCTGTATAAGTTATCGCAGTATACTCTACTGATTAAGATGGAATATTATTCTGAATACTATAAATACATACTGTCCAGCTGGATCACCACCATATATTGCCAATGTTCCAGAGCTTAAAAAGTCTTCACCGTGTTCATCAGCTAGCAAAGTGGGACGAATATGTAAATAACCATTATCCACATAACTGTTTGATCTGTTGTTCGTGTAGTATTCGAATTCCCAGTTCTATATAGAGAAGAATAGAAGTATTATTGCAAACAGAAATAAAAACTGTAAATTGATCCACATAAGAGGCACATCATCATCCACAAATAGTTTGTCGAAAGGTTTTTGCAAGACAACACAAAAACGCCATGCATGAAAGACCAAAAATCAAGGGGGTGTGGTATCACGCCAATAGATCATAAAGAAGTCTAATTTATTCTTAATATTATTACTGATTTAGGACAAAGTGTTTATTATTGAGCATAAACTAATATTGATACACACTTGGCGAGCTATTTTCTTGAAAATTAAATTAATACTGGACTATAAATAAGAGACACCCTTGATTGTGAGAAAAAGTACTTCTACTTACCCCACCTCCACTCAACGTTAGTTCGTGCTCCCAAATTTTCAAATCGAACTGATCGAATGTCTCTTCAAAAATAAGATCACCAGAACATAAATTCTGAGTCTGCGGTACCTTTCCATAAGCATGAGTACCAGTTACTGTTGTCTTACTTGGCGTGGTACAACCCTGCACACTATAAAGTATTACGCTCAGTATGGCACTACTGCACAGAAACAAGTTAGTCATTTTGTTTTCTACTTAATCGATATTAAAGACTCACACTAATTAAATGATATATGGCCTTTATATGCCTCGTTTTGCTTGATAAAAACAGTAATAATTATGTAGTATGCACTTAAACCGGGATTTTTATCAGTACCTACCTACACTTAAGATTGCACTCTATTGTTTTTGTAGATAAAAGTTGATATTTTTTTAAGTTAATTTTATATTTCGGGAAATGCCTTGTTGGTATGTGGTTGTATTTCCTTATATCCGCAAAAGTCCCGTGGATATTTCCGGATTGAACACTAATGTTTAATTTTTTGAAGTAATGTTTAATGTTCGGAGTTAATCCAGAAATGAATAATATAATTTTCATTAATTTCAATTACACGTATAGCAAAACCAATAATTTATTGTTGTAAATTAGGTATTTTATTGCAGAAAATATATATAATTTTTGTGAATAGGTACTGGAAACCATACAAGGCCATGATGCAACATAATTATTTAATCTAAATGAGATATATTTATTGATTAATTTGAGTTTATCTGAATAATAGTGATTAATTATATCTGACTTCTGGAAACTCCATAATTTTAATACAGCGGATATTAACTATATGTTAAGACAATGGATTGCCTTACATATATGCATTACAAACAAAAACCTAATAAGAATTAACTACTATTTATCATATCCGTAAAAATCAATATACAAAACACTTGTATAAGAATTGAAAACCGTTTTAACAGTTGATTCCACTCTGAGATTGTTTTAATAGATTTTACATATGTCTATGTTTTTTCTACAGATAATTTATTGACAATATCAATTTAAAAACTCACAAGATTCTTAAAGATATTTCCCAGCATGCGTCGCAAGAAGTTTCTGCTGTTAGATACCGATGCATGAGTGGTTGGGTTTTCTGATTTTCATAACTTAGACCTGTAGTTATAATGTTGGTCTTGCCACTGAGTTTGCAGAAACGTTATTACATTATTTAATATACACACACCGGCAAAATTAGCCCAACGGCCAAAATTTACTCTAAGTTTGACTTCGCTTTTCTGCAAACTCAGTGGGGTCTTGCCACCCGAAACATTATTACATTATTTAATATACGCAAAATTAGCCAGAGAGTGTCAAAAATATTTTAAAATTCCTCGATTTGTGCTAGACAAACTAAGAGACAATTTTTGTGATTGCCAAGTAGGTAATATTTATTCCAATTTTGGATATTCTGTTAGTCAATAAAAATGCCGCATCAACGAAGAAAATATGTCAAGTTTTAATTTAATTTTTTAATTCCTAGTAATCTTTGTAATACAGATTCCAGTAACCAAATTCTCGCTAATCGTTTAGAGCCTAAAGATTTGGGAAAACCCTAATATTTTGGAATTAATGCGGCCGATGTGCAATTATATCAACAGAATCGGTCATATATAATAATGCATTAAAGGCTATATTTATGTAATTATTGTGAAGCACATTTTCCACATATTTAAAAAATATTTAAGATTCTTTGTACCCTTACAATATCGGTAGCAACAAAATATGCGTCTTGACTTTGTTTTTTAGTAGGCACACAATCCTTAAATTAATAACTTACTTTCGATGTAACTTAAGTATAAGTATTATTTTGTGATTTTCCGAATCCTGTCTTATACCTTTTGCATTTTTGGTTTTGATATTGTTAGCAGAACCTTTTTATAATAATCATGAATATATAAGAGCCGTTGTTGCCCAGACGCATAAGTCACTGCTCCACAGGAATGACCTTGTCGAACGATGTTCGCATTATCCATCAGTCATCAGATCAGTGCGCACGTCTATCTGCCAAGAAAAACTGGAATTTTGACAAAACAACTTTATTCATTGAAAATTATCATAATTCTCCAGAATGATGGCATACTTAAATTGCTGAGATAGTAGACTTAAAAATGACAAATTGAAACAATTAGCAAGTAATTACAATTGTAGTGGGATTGAGGTAAAAAAGAAAAACTTGTTGCCAGCTTTCCATTGCGAAAGAAAAAAAACTACAACCGGCTAAGAAGAAAGGAAAATGGTTTGCTTTTGACCTCAGCAATCAATTTACTCAAAATCACTTTGAGCTTCTTGACCACGAACACATCCCTAATTTTCTTCACAATCCTGACTTTGTTCGTTTTCTTCTGTTTAAAGCTAATGCCATGTATGCAGCCGCCGCAGCTACTTATAAAAACATGATGACGCAAATTAAAGTTGCCTCTATGAATTGATTCCATGCTACACAGTTTTCCAACAAACAACATGCGGCAGTGGGTGACAAAATTCCTAGCCACAATGATTATAGGTATGCTGCATAGTAGCATATTTAGAAACAGGAAACACAAGTCGAATTGTTGCATGTAGGATAATGTTGCCTCAGTGGAATTTCGCCTTTATTTAAACGACTTTTATTAGATTACCTGCGACTATAGTGAAAAAAAGGTGGAATTTTCTTGCATTTTCCTAGATCTAGATAATCATTTTGCACCACTTAGAAAGATGGACGGCTTCTATAAAAATAAAATACTCTTTTATTCAATAAATATCCTTTATTTTTAATGTACAGGGTGGGTACCTTTTTTCAGAAACTAGAAGAGAGAGAAAAGGTACTGTCCCCAAATAAAGTTCTCATCCTGTACAATGACTACTTGTTTACAGAATTAAGAGCTATTCTATTCAAATAATTGTTTTTCATCTTTATCCCATTAAAGCCCATTGGCACATAAATGTGCCAGCGTTATTTTCTTTTATTTTTTCAAAACTCCCCAAACTGAGCTGTTCTAGATACATGCTGAACTGTTCCTTGCGTAGTTATTTACAGGTCATAATTTTTTTTTTAGATTTTACAGTGCTTGATTTTTGAGAAATTAATGAAAACCTAACCCACTCTGAAGCATCTTACTACACCTGTCTGCACTGATGTAAATATACA
Organism: Apoderus coryli; assembly: GCA_911728435.2. Classification (NCBI taxonomy): domain Eukaryota; kingdom Metazoa; phylum Arthropoda; class Insecta; order Coleoptera; family Attelabidae; genus Apoderus; species Apoderus coryli. The sequence continues at coordinate 14,161,332 of OU452204.1, forward strand.
TTTTTTTTCTACTTTTAATTACTTTACTAGTTGTTACATTTTTCATTGTGTTATTGATAAATATTCATTGTAACGATATTCAACAAAACCATAAGTTTTTTTATAACATAAATTTTATTATGAAGGAAAAAAAACCATTGGCACATAAACGTGCCAGTGGGCAGACATGATGTCTATTTCAAAGATATGCATGCGCAGTTGGCCTTGTTCTATTTTTAGTATTTGAACTGTCAAACAGGCACCAGTAGGTATTTATTACGTTCAGTACGCAATTTAGAAATTATTACTGGTACTTTACGGAAAAATAGAGTTTCAAAAGAATCAAATATGTCGTGTATAATTTGTTGCTAAAACAAGCCGAGGAACAATGGAACTCAAAACCGATGGAAAGTTAGTACTTGTGCGGGGGAATGATAATTCCATTGTACCTGTATTATCAAACTGCTGTAATCAAATGTTTCCTTTGAAAAATGTAGAGATATTCTATAACTAAAAAAAGTAAAATTCATATTCAAATGCCGCTTATAACAAAAATATGGGAGGCGTCGATTTTGAATGATCAGGTCTGTCTAGCTATGGAATTTCAATAAGGACTAAACAGTAGTGGTGGTCTTTCTTCAGTTGTTCAATTGATCAACCTAATCTACAAGGTTGGCTATTATGGAGAAGGTGTGAAAACAATAATATGCCGCTACTCGAATTCAGACGGCAACTTATTGCTTTATATTTATGGGCACCCTTCAATGAAACCAGGGCCATCATCAATTAGTTACGTTTGAATGAACAAAATCACTTGATAGTCCAAAGTAGTGAAACATAGACAAAATGTAAAACATGTTCTAACCGCACCAGTTTTGAGTGTAATACCTGCAAAGTAGTCCTGCACCCAAAAACATACTTTAGAAATTTCCATAGAACATACCTTTTTATTATATTTATCAATAACTGATGTAATTATTCAAAAAATATTTAGTTTTAAATATTTATGTAATGTTTCTCTTATGTTACTGTATGTGCCTGGTGGCACATTTATGTGCCACTATTTTTTTGGTACTTTTATTATAAATAAATTTTAAATTTTGCGTATACAATGTTATTTCACATATATAAACAGCAACTAACGTGTTTTTGTTCTAATTAAAACAGACAAAAATTACGGGCACTAATGGGTTATAATCCTAATTGGTTCTACTTAATAGTTTAGTTTAATATTATTACAGAGTTCACATTCGGAGAATTTTAAGTAAATTCAGAGGCTAATAATTTCTTACCAATATTTAAATATTTTTTTTATTTTAAATATACGTACATTTTTGGAGTAATACTTGTTGTAAAAAACTAGGCAAGGTTTTATGAAAGGTCTTATCATCATAAGTTATTCATTATTCGATTAAATTAAATCATTGATTGTGTAGAAAAACCACTGTGGAAAATTAACATGAATGGTAAAATTAAAAATATACAGGGTGTCCCAAAATTAGCTTAAAATAATTTAAGGGGACATTCTACAAGCAAAAGTAAGATGTTTTTTTCTTATGAACATATATCGAAAAATGCTTCGTATTTCAGATACGGGATGTTATTTGTAATTTCTTGACGATAGGTTTTTAGGAATATTTCCGACACGCGTCTCGATATCAAAATGAAATCTGGCACACTTACGTTTCTTTGTAGGATAGGGAGAAGTTATTCTGTTAATACGCATTTCCACCCTGTTGCATGTATTATCGAAGCCGTATATTAATATTGGAGAGGGTGCATAGAAATTTTCAAAGTCATTTATCTTGAAAACGGCTTCTTCTAGCGTTATGAAGCAAGTGAACATTTTTTATGTACAAAAGTCTGAAATTTATTATTTTTTTTAGAAAAGGCAAAAAAAAAAAGTGCACAAAAAAAAGTTGGGACAAAATTTGTTCTCATCCATCATATTTTTTAATAATCCTACAAAGATACGTAAGTGTGCTAAATTTCATTTTGATATCGACACGCGTTTCGGAAATATTACTAAAAACCCATCGTCAGACATTTACAAATAACACCTCGTATCTGAAAAACAAAGCATTTTTCGATATATTTATGTTCATATGAACAAAACATCTTATTTTTGCTTGTAGAAGAGACACCCTGTATAACTTTATGACTATAGTTTTCATTATTCTTTCATGTTCATCCTCTTTTACTTCTTTTGAAGAGAAACATTTTAGAAAGCGTAAAATTTTTAAATATTATAATATTATCAATACATTTGATGGTGACAAAATGGTGAAAATAACCAGTAAGAATAATAATAAGTAACCAGCAAGTTAAATTATTATTAATAATACTTATGAATTTTACCTACAAGGCAAATATTCTAACATAATCTACAATAAAATGACTGCTGTCTCCCTCCGTATTCCACGTAGGCAGCCACTGTGATTTACCATTCCAGAAGTCCCTCAATAACGTACCTGAGCTGCTCGACCACGGTTTACCACCAGGATTAGTTGCATCATCAGGGAAATATCCATCTGTTCCACCTACCGCTAAATTGATAAGAAGATAGAATTCCTGATCGAATGGTGACATTTTTGTACCATATTTCCAGGGGTTCTCCAGACCTGATTTAGAGAGATCGCCATAGTTCCAAAAACCAGCTAGAATAAATAATATATTCATAACTTTTGGTGTCTCATATATAATAAATTTATTCTGCTTTTTGATGCTGTTTGATATGTTTTAAACAATAAAATAAATGTGTTTATTATTATTATTAAAGATACCTATATGATCCATGAAACTATTGCCCTGTAATTCAGATTATCAGAGTAATGGTGATGTAACTACCATTAATTTTTTAAAAGGAGTAACAAATCAGCCATGGTCTTTCATAATTTTTTTCTACAATTTTTTACACAGTTTCTGTTATTACCTAGTATACCGATGCTTATTGAACAGCACAGTAATCCATGGTGATTGTTAGAAACTACAGTGCCTCTAGAATTTTGTGACTATTCTTTCTCCATTTTAAATAGATACCCTTCTGTCACCATGATTTATCCTAATTTTTGGTTAAGTACACATTCGAAAGAATTCCGTAAGGATTATGGTGCCGCTGCCTACTAACTAACTGTAATAATCGGCATCTCCAGAAGTTAACTTCAGTAGGATGGTTCGGTCTTCTTCGAACGAAGTACTTATTTATAGGGTACGTCTTACTGTGTCGCAATTACTCTTAAGAAGTAATTGAATTAAAATTATTAAAAATTACCGGTGCACAAAATTATAAATTCCAATCACTAATTATTTACAGACAGTCAGATGTATTTCAATTACCAATAATTATTTCTAAAAGTAATTAATTCCTTAGTCAATTATTTTGGTTGCATTACTTATAAATATTTCAATTAATTGCACACATTTGAATTGCTTTATTGAATTAGTTTCGTAAATTAACTTAATAATAATTTTTGCTTTTCAAAATGATATTCTGAAAAATAAACGAAACATGTCGAATATGTGTACTAGCAGTATTTTCAAATTGTTAAAGTACGGAGGGCAGGTTTTAGTATGATCTCAGGTTTATTTATATAACAAACAAGTGTTCTTGATAGATTTAACTGGGTACTTATAAGAAAATGTATTTTTAATTTTTCGATAAAATGTATTGTTTAAAATTTCTTTTGTTTGTTCAATAAATCAATACAATATTGACAATGGTATTCAAAAATTTTTTGAACAGAAAGCACGAAAAACTCACACCTAACATAAATTAGAGAAAGGATTCTAAAAACAAAAATTTATCTTTTTCTTCACAAACAACACAACACAACAAAGAATTAATTTAATTACAGAACTTGTTCATTCAATGTGAATCGAGTTCTAAGTTCTATAGTACCTACTACTTTAAATATCAAATATCAAACTTAAAGTAAAGCTACAGAAAAGCCCTTAAAAGTTATACGTAGATCATCAATTACTAACATACATATATTCAATATGATACTTTGGAAACACGAAACAGTTAGTACCTACAAACATTTATGATGTGGGGTACATGATATTTTATCTGTTAAAAAGGTGCAAGATATTATTAGATTTTTTGAGAATATTAATGTTCGACGACAATTTTTTTGGGTTAAAATTAAGTATTTACTGTAATTACTCTTACGGTGATTGAATTACTGTGAAAGTAATTAATTACCCTAGAATAATTATAAAAAGCAGTTATAAATTTAAATTATACAGGCCGTCCCGTATCGTTATGTTTATATTTTGGGAGCTTAAAGTAGACTTCTTTTCAAGTAAAAAAACGCAAAACTTGAAGTATATCCATCCGGGCTGACCAGTGTATTCCCGCTGAACAATGTTCTAAGAATAAATAATGAGATTATAAGTTATTGGTTTGCTTAATTGCACGTCAAGGTAACTTGAGCGGATCCTCAGTGGGGCTGATGCAGATGAGTAAGTGAACGAATGTCTGGGCTACTGCCCGTTTTTTGAATTTTGTGTTTTGTTGTTAATTACGTTATTTAGTTTTGTACGTTTTAGCATTGTTGTTTATTTCCTTTAAGTTGTTTGAGCTTTTAAAACGTTACTTACCTACTTTGTGTGTTTAAAGGCTTCAAATGAATAAATAAATAAATTTCTATTTGCTTCAAAGTTACATGCCAATTTTATTTAGGAAAAGGTCAATTAATAATATATTCGAAATGTCCTCCTCTTTGTTGAATGCACGCTTGTGCCCGTAAGCCAACAGAATTAGTTACCTGGATTTGGCACTTGTTTTATAGTATTTGTTCGGCAGCCTGCTGAATACGCTCCAATAATTCTTTACGTGTATTCAAAAAAACAGTAACATTCACAGGCTTAATTTTGAAACAAATAGAAATGCATAAACAAGTTTTTCCTTTTTTTTACTTGAACAAAGTGTACCTTTTCGCTCGCAAAATTTGATACATAACGACACGGGACACTTTGTATTACACTAGTAATTCAGAGACAAATTACAATTACAGCTTCTGTGGAGTAATTGAATTAAAGCAATTGAATTACTTACACCCTTGCGGAAAACCACTCAAAACAAGTAGCTTACACACTACTCATTTTTACTTAGGGCAAACTCTCCAGACAGCGTAGGCCAAACTGATTACTAGGGGTATTCATTACGTTGGCATATGACTACTTTGCTGATAATAATAAATGAGTATTTCACAATTATTATTAGTAACATTTAAAAACTATATCCTCAATTTTCTGAAAAATAATTTAAATAAACCTTATAGATAGGTTTTATTTTGGTTAACCGACCTTCTGTAGGAGTCACTGTACCCAAAATCTCATCATCAACTGAGAATTGTAAATAGTCCGATGTCCAAGTAAGTTGATATCTATGGAAACCAGTATTGAAACCCTTAACATCATTTTTCTCAAAATGTGTGTATCGGAATTGATTGTAAAAGGAGTTTGGTCCCCAATGCAATGTACTGGTTACCTGGAAACAAATTTATAATTTGTATATTTTGAGAATAACAGGCACTGTCCCATCTACGTCTGAGAACTACATGGGACATTAACTAAAATTATTTAAAACAAGAATGCCCCACCGAAATCTGGACCCATCAGCGGTGATAGGGGCTTTTATTGATATTTAACATTAAACTACCTAACTAAACCAGTTAGGAATTTTGACAATACTATTTATGTACTTCAAAATTAAAAACACGTACTTGTTGTGTGCCGATATTTGTACCAGCTGAATTCACCAAATTCTCATTCCCACGGCTCTCCATAATATCGATTTCACCAGAGGCTGGCCATGTGGAGTACTGGTTGTATCGGGGCATTAGCCAGATAGCTAAAAAAGTAAATGAATTGTTTCGAGTATACAGATTCCAAAATAATTAATAAATAAATATAAATAATACCTAAATAAGAAACCCCAGATGTTCGATGGAAAAATCCAAAAATATTAATTTCCTGTTTAGTCTCGATTATCTAGATGAGTTATTATGGTTCGAGAATCTGGATCCTTGCCTCTTACCCTCCGCTTTCAAGGGTACCTAATCATAAATTATATGAAAATAGAAACGTAGCTGTTTTTGCAGTTCGCCCTTCCTGGATGCGCAATAATATTATTATTATAATAACCAATTAGACTAGAGAAATCTGGAAACCATCTTTGATTCAATCCAACTTCTCTCATTATCATTGGTCACACAGGGAGGATTTAGGCGCAAGATTGTTTAAGAGAGGGATAACCCTTTTATTATAAATTCTCCTCTCTAGAGAAATAAGTTTAGTTTTGTCTTAACTTTTATAATAATTAAACTAATAGTAAGAAAAACCTGAATGCAGTAAAATGTGAATAAAGACGTTTATTATTATTATTATAGTATAATTTTTTAAAAACGTACAGATACAAGTTTAAACATTTTTTAATGTTCTCTCCATACATTCTACTTATTTGGACTTAATGCAAATGTTCAATCACAAAACGTATAGTGATTAATAATGTTGAATAAATAAATCAGTTAAAAAACAAATAAATTATTTATATCTAATATCAAGTAATTTCCAATAATAATAACAATTACCTGGCCATAACCAATCTCCTGTTGGAATCTTTGCATTAACTTCTACTTTACCATATTTAAAATTAAAAGAGTTTACGGTGCGGATTCTTGCACTTTTTATGGGATTCAGATATTTGGTTGCTGTTCCTGTTCTCTTGCATCCATAGTTTGCAGGATCAGTACATCTAAAATTTGAATCAATTTTTAACAGGTATTATTAATGCTCATGCTGATGATCTAGATTTTTATTCACAAATTCAATGAAAATAAATTAAAATTTTAATTCTCAAATGAAATATTTGAAGTCGGGAGTCTATAAGTTGACTTGCGGGACTTGTCCGAAAGTATATACCTATATGACAAACGGGATGTACTTTCAAAAAACGTATCAAGCAGCGATCTTTGTTCAACAAGCAAAAAGAAGATTCAACCTACACTAACCACCGTTTAGAAGAACACCATGATGATGAGGATTTTGTATATTACATGTTGAAATATAAACAATTATGCTTACATTCACCTTATGATTTTTTTTTTTTGTACACGAATCAAAATATTAACATAAACTTAAGTATAAAAATTAAAACGCAAAGTTGATTAACTATAGGTAAGTTAATACACTAGATACTACATAATGTAGGATTGTTTCTGTTTGAAAATCATATTAGGTACGGTGAACTTGAATTAACGAAAAATTACTTTTCCACTTATTGCGTCATTACTACTTTGCAAAAAAAATTTATAGTTAATCAATCTATATTTTTAATTTTTATTTCATGTTAATGTTTTGATTCGTGTTCATGTCTGGCATGATATTTTAATATTGTATCGTTAATTATAGATAAATTATACAGGTAATTAAGTTTCAAAATTATATCTTATAATTTTATTTTACATCCACTTCCTTCCAAAGAAATATAACTATTGAAACAGATACAAAGGCACTGCCAGTAAGATACAACAATAGCTTATAAAAAATGCAAAAAGAAACAGTACCTATAGCTGTCCTTGGACAAATATACAAAGGCTTACGAGTTTAGTTGTTTGTGCCTATAAATTCGTACTCCATACTACTTGATATTTTATTATTCTTGCTCTCTCAAATAATCACATTTTTCATGATATCAGTTAGAGTACTATAGTACGTACCTACCTATAGGAATAACTACGAGGTAGTACTTTCCTCCTACAGTACGACTCTGGAGAAGATTTCTCAAATGTTCAAGTCAAGTAAATCTATAATTGAGAACGTTGAATCTTTCTGATGTGCTCCCCCGAGTTTTAGCAGAGCTTTTATAAACATAAAATTATCAAGAAGATGCGGCTCCTAAAAAAGTTAAATCAGTCTTTGCAGTCATTTTAATTAAAGGATAAGTTATTAATTAGTTGCAGGCAAAGAAGTTTGTTGAACAATACCATAATTTTGTAATTCTATTTAAAGAAACGACTTATCTATGAGACTTTTGATACTTATCATTTTTATGAATAAATACCTACTGATTGTATTTTTATCAATTTTTAAATAGCTGCTTGCTTTTTAACGTAAGTGCTGGAATTTTTAACAAATATTTACCTCGATATGGATATTTACCGTATAACTTACATAATTTGACATATTAAGTAACTGGAAAGTTTTTGTTGAATCATTGAAAATGAATGAATGAATGAAAATTTGGTGTATTGGTGGATTTTATTCCCATGGAATGGCATTGTAATATTACATTGCTCATGGATTAGGTAGCGTAGGGAGATAGTTACAACAAATCCAGCTACATGCATACATATTTGAGGAGCAAAGGAAAGTCAATCTCAGTCAAAATTAAATTTAATAAAGTCAATAAAATATGCTGAGAAGAAGTTAAAAATCAATTATTATGCATGTTTCCGGTTCCCTTATCCGACAATAACTACTCTTCTATGTCTTTGAGTGTGTAAAGAACACACTACTTAACAGATGATTCAATAGAACTAAAAAAATTACTTTTTTGTATGTTACTGATGATGGGATGTGCATCCCGAAACATGTTTAAGCAACTAACTAATTGAATAAATTAGAGTATTGATTTTCTGGAGACAGACTCTGGTTTTTTATTGTCGTAAAAAAAAATTTCTGTTAACAATAATTTCTTTGTTTATCAAAAGACAAAATTACCTTGACTAAAGAGGTATTGTTCGTTCTGTAGATTAAGATATCGAAATTCTACTTTTATACAAGAATAGAATCGTTTCATATCTATTTATCATTAAAAAATATATGAAGACAGTAAAAATTAGCAAACAAATACAAGATTGCTAATAAACTTGATAAATTTTGAGGTTTAGATTGTTTTTATGTAGTTATAAGCTGGAAGTGGAGCTATAATTTTATACGTATTTGAGGATCCATCTTTAGATAAACATACAGTAGAATGTAAAGTTCCATACCCAATAAAAAAACTTTAGCATTTAAAATAAAAATACCATACTAAAAATTTTATGTTGTGTTTTTTAGAAGTTTTAGCCATAAAACTGGTTGATTGCGTGGCATATGGCTTACAACGGCTGTATAAGTTATCGCAGTATACTCTACTGATTAATATGGAATATTATTCTGAATACTATAAATACATACTCTCCAGCTGGATCACCACCATATATTGCCAATGTTCCAGAACTTAGAAATTCTTCACCGTATTCATCAGCTAGCAAAGTTGGACAAATATGTAAATGACCATTATCCACATAACTGTTTGATCTGTTGTTAGTGTAGTATTCAAATTCCCAGTCCTACGTAGAGAAGAATAGAAGTATTCTTGCAAACAGAAATAAATACTATAGGTCGATCGACATGAGAGGCACATCATCATCCACAAATAGTTTGTACTTCCGACTTTTGTCGAAAGGTTTTTGCAAGACAACACAAAAACGCCATGCATGAAAGACCAAATCTCAAGGGGGTGTGGGATCACTACAATAGATCATAAAGAAGCCTAATTTATTCTTAATATTATTATATCGACTTAGGACAAAGTGTTGATTATTCAGCATAAACTAACATTGATACACACTTGACGAGTTATTTTCGTGAAAATTAAATTAATACTGGACTATAAATAAGAGAGAGAGAAAAAGTACTTCTACTTACCCCACCTCCATTTAACGTTAGTTCATGCTGCCAAATTTTCAAATCGAACTGATCGAATGTCTCTTCAAAAATAAGATCACCAGAACATAAATTCTGAGTCTGCGGTACCTTTGCATAAGCATGAGTACCAGTTACTGTTGTCTTACTTGGCGTGGTACAACCCTGCACACTATAAAGTATTACGCTCAGTATGGCACTACTGCACAGAAATAAGTTAGTCATTTTGTTTTCTAATTAATCGATATTAAAAACGCACACTAAAGGATAGATGTCTTCAAAATGGCTTTTATATGCCTGGTTTTGATTGATAAAAACAGTAATAATTATGTAGTGTTCACTTAAAAAGGGATTTTTATCAGTACCTACACTTAGGATTGCACTATATTGCTTTTGTAGATAAAAATTGGTTTTTCTTTTAAGTTAATTTTATATTTCGGGAAATGCCTTGTTGATATGTGGTTGTATTTCCATATATCCGCAAAAGTCGCGTGGATATTTCCGGATTGAACATTAATGTTTAATGTTCGGAGTTAATACAGAAATGAATAAATATGCAATATAATTTTCATTAATTTCAATTACACGTAAGGTAAATGAACCAAATAAGGCCCACCTTAAATGTTTTCGATCATCTTTTTGAAAATTATTGATATATCACCATGAATTTCATAGGACTAACTTTTATTGTCGTGTACTTTGATATAAACAAAGTTAATTTAAATAGGAACTAAAATAACCTTTAAAAAATACAGAAAACCAACTTTGTGTTTATGAACCTTTTTAGGAAGCCATAGTCCCAATACAGCCTATTAGCTTTTAAGTGAAATATACAATGAATCATGGTAACTGACAAAATAAAAAGGAATCGTTTAAGTTAAGCTTAATAATTAAATTAAGTTTTAAACTTTCTAAAAAAGAACAAGACCCAAAAAGATAACAAAACAAACAATATCAAAAAAAATAAAAGATGATTTTCTTAACCAATGTTATAAAACACTAAAGACAGTCACCCGGGCAATCAAAATATTCGTCTTCTTCAGTGAGTCCGACACAAAGCTCATGGAACCAACAGCCACCCTTTCGACACTGTCCCTCCATTCATTTTCAAAATTATTTATAATAATAATATAATAATAATAAACAGTTTATTTGCAGTCATATATAAAGAAAAAATTACAATGCATAACGTGTAACATAATAAAAACGCAATCACAATTACAATATAGCAACCGCAATCATAACTACAACAAGCCAAAAAATAACTGCAAAAGGGGTTAGAAGGCAGTAAAACTGATTTTGATATTCTAACCCGTACGGAAAAATTAACACTTTATACTACTACATCTATAACCGTTCCCGAAAACTTACAATTATCTAAATCAATTTGAACTGCAATGAATACAAAAAAAAAAACAACAAAAAGAAAACAAAATTAAAATAAAATAAAATTTGAAAGCATAACCACTACACAATATGAAAATTAAACCAAATTTAATAGTTTCCTTCTAAGAAGTACACGAAACGTTGTTACTTTATAAGTCTTAAAATTGTGAGGAATTCCATTGTAGATGCTATAGACGTTATAGGAAAAGGATAGCTCGAATAACAAGGTGCGATGAGCTGGAGGAGACATTTAAAAATTATGAAAATAATGCAGAAATATGGGTGCTCTGAATGAACCCCAATATCGCTGATCAAAAAAAAACACGAAGCGCGCATGCCGATGCTAGTCGGAGAAGGAATCATGACAAAATATCGTTCAAGAATAAAGAATAGTGATACTTTTATTTGGAAACATACTTACATAGAAGTCTATACAGAAATAAAAAAACGTTTTCAACTTTAGATATGATCTTACCCTGTATAAAAATATTAATGATCGATCGATCAAAGATGACATTTTTCTGAAATAGTCTGCCAAACAAATGTGAATGAATATTGTTACAAGAATGCTTTTAAATGCAACATAGAATGCTTTGAATGTTGCCCTCAAATACAGACGATGATGATTCTTGATGAATTAAATTTGTTTATTTATATTCCAGATAAGCTTTGTAGATTGTTGGCCTTTTTTGTTATTCAATCAATTTAACCATATTATCATCACCTATTCATTTTCTCAACATATAAGCACATGTTGATAAGAAGTTTGCTGGAGATACAAAAACAATAGCAATATACAATCAATACTCTTTATTGATACACAAAAGTACCTAATAATATTAGTTCAACGTAAAAAACGAGTATTCTTTGAGAATAGAAAATTAATATGAACATAATTTATGGTTTACTTATTAATTTATTTATTTTTTTAAATATTTATAGCACAATTGCTTTGTCAAACTGTATAAAAAAAAGTGAAACGACTGTTAGTGGTACCAGTGCACATATTTTGGTACCAAAGGGTGAGCAAATTTGTTCAGGAGATTTAATTTTTGAAGATGATTTCAAACAGTTCGATTTGAAAGTGTGGCAACATGAAATCACTTTATGCGGAGGAGGGGTAAGTAATTATTAAAATAATAACAATGTCTTAGTTTAACCTGGACAACAAGCTAACTAGTTTTCAACGTTGCCTTTCGATACATACATGGCTTGGAAGCGGATCGTAGTCTCAAGCTATCTGCATGAATTCTAGAAATCATAATCTCAGAAATTCGTAAAGAAGCTTAGATGAATCTGTTCTAAATTGCGATAGACCCTAATACGGTAAAAGTGAGGAATCTGAAAGCAAAATCCTCTTATCCCACCTAAACTTTATCTCATCAGAGATAAAACAATAAGTTTTGCACAAAATTCGAAAGAACCAGCTTCTCACAACTTGAGTTCTTCACACTGTAATCACACCCCACGCAATTGCTACAGAATATGTGTTGCGTACTTATATTCAAGTTGTTCTTGTCGTTCAACTGATATAAAAAATCTCATTGGATTGTTATTTCCAGAGTTATGAGTTCCAATACTATACAAACAATAGATCGAACAGCTTCGTAAAAGACGGGTTTCTTCATATTCGACCTACATTGCTTGCAGATGAATTTGGAGAAGCCTTTTTAAGTTCTGGAGTATTTGATGTTAATGGAGATGATCCTGGTACAGCGTAAGTAAAAGCCTTTACCGATTTTATTTCCTTAAAACAGTATTTTGAGAATTGTTTGTTCCATAATGTAGGTAACAAGACTTTAAGTTATGTTGGACGTTGTTTCACACTACCATTCTTTCACCAGACGGGACGTTTCGTTGATCCACAACTCATCAGTGGTGATCGGCAAGCAATGTGATGTAATGATGTGAATAGGATGTAATATGGAGTTGTTACTTCTTGTCCGGCCTTCGTTAGTAAACTTTGTTTCAATGGGCAAATTGCCTGCTCACACTAGATGTCGCCAAAGCCACAAACATCTTGTTATCATTTGGTATCTCGTAAATGTGGGAAATTTGAATCACATTGCCATTTCCAACATAACTTAGTCTTGTTACAGTAACAAGCATTCCTTAAAGAAAGCCTCCCGCTAGGGAATTCTGGCGTAACTAGTGTTGGCAATAGAATGTAATGGAGTTGTTACTTCTTATCCGACCTTCGTTATTGCAAATTGCCTGCTCACACTAGATTTAGAAGAAAATGAATGAGCAGCATCTTTACTTAAATAAAAATAAAATATTTAGTTAAATAAAGGACGAATGGAAAGCTGAATCTTTCTGACTTTTTATTTCATTTAAGATGTACAAACCCAAGACACAATGGTTGTTACAAGGTAGGAACCTCAACCGAATATATCAATCCAATAAAAAGTGCTAGAATTCGAACATTATATTCGTTTAATTTCAAATATGGAAAGGTTGAAGTTAGAGCAAAGCTACCAGCTGGAGATTGGCTGTGGCCAGGTAAATTTGATTTATTAATATTTATGAACAAGTGGTTATGTACTCAAAGTAATTGTGAAACGTTTTGAGACATCGAAGAAATGGAGTTTTATTTACTTTCAGCTATTTGGCTACTACCACATTATAATCAGTACTCTACATGGCCAGCTTCCGGTGAAGTCGATATAATGGAAAGTAGGGGAAACAAGAACTTAAAGAATATCTTGGGCGAAAATATTGGGACGCAACAAGTAGCGAGTACATTGCATTGGGGACCAAACTCAGATCATAACATGTATAGATTGACACATTTTGAGAAAAATAATGTGACTGGGTTCGATAATGGCTTCCATAAGTACCAAATGGAGTGGACGAGTGAATATATCTTGTTTAGAGTTGATGATGAAGTTATTGGAAAAGTTGAAGCTCCAGATGAAGGTTGGTGAAAATCTTAGTACAGGTTTTAATATGTTGTCAATGTTAATATGTATACAAATCGTAGACGAAGGAAAAACTTGTGTCAGACCATGTGGCACTTTTCCAACTGTCCCTGAAATTTATCAATATTATGTTGAACAAACAGCTTTTTAAACATTAGTAAATTATTTCTTGTAGGTTTTTGGTATTATGGCAACTTAAATGCAACCAACATGGAAAATCCATGGCGATCTGGTACAAAGATGGCGCCATTCGATCAAGAATTTTACATACTACTGAATCTAGCTGTTGGAGGTACAAGTGGATATTTTTCTGATTTCTCAACTAATCCTGGTGGAAAACCTTGGATGACATGGTCGACTACACCAAACGCTGATTTTTGGCACGGTAAAACCCAGTGGTTACCTACATGGGATATGGATAATGGTAGTAGTGATTTCATTGTGGATTATGTTAGGGTTTATGCTGTCTAGAAAATGTTTGTATTAAATGTGTTATTTTTATTCTTTCTAGTTTTTGCTTTAACACCCATCCAAATTGAAAATTTTGCATGCTCAATTTAACTGTGTCTGTTTCTATTGGTGTGGCAATAGTCTCGTGTCCTCAATGGATGTGAGAAGAGATTCTAAATCTTGTACGTTCCCATTTAAGATTGACACGCTGTTTACACAGTTCCCCTAGCAGTTTTGACATTGCAATTCTTCAGTTAATTTACAATTTCTTTATGCGCAAATAAGTTTTTCGTGGATAGTCATTTTTATAAATTTTGACGATCCTCGTCAGGTAAATCATAATAGTAATTAAATGCAGTACGAAATGATATTCTACCAACAATAACCACTCTGTCTATTAATTTATACAGAGGCGTATCAAAATGTTGCAGCTTTGGTTAAAGAATACTGAATGTTCACTACAAAGTATTCTTACATATTCTTGGTATACAGAAAAACTACATTTTATTTCATCGGATAGAGTTCAAGAACCAAGCATGTTAAGAGACAACAAAACGTTGGTTCTGATGAAATTTTCGTTTAACGTTTCGCTGATCATACTTGTTCAGAGTAACTTTGCGTTAAAATTTATTATTCCAAACGGGTGGAAGATATAGACCCGTATCGCGCTTTAACTTATTGGTTGTTTGAAGATTTCTAATAACTCTGCAAATTTATGTTGATAACAGAAAGGTGTATTAACAATTATTAACTAGGAATTTTCGACAAAAATCTTGTGTTCGGTTTCTAAAAAATAAAAGGCGAGTGCTGATGAGGTTATGTATATAATTCTGACTGGTCTTTCATGTTCCTTTAAGACTCAAGGGAAAAAAACTACAATATTTTATAATAATATTATTAATAAATGATCAAGCACGAATAATAATTCACAATATGAAAAAAAAAAACTTAAAAATATAAATAATAGGTACACAGTCACTGGCATAGTTTACCACTAAACAATAACAAAAATATTTACTACTGAGACATAATCAAAAAAATCAACATGAGAGAAGTTGAAACATAAAAGACGTAGTTCTCGACTAGTACAAATAATTTACTCTAAAAGCAACAGTTACTTAAATTCGGACTCCTGTAAACAAACTATTAGAGTTGTATGAAGGTACAATAATAGAGTATTATAACATGAACTTTCCGATTATGGCAGTTACGACTTAAAGGACTAGAAGCACTAAAAATCTATAGAAACCTGTTAATAAAAAAATATATATATTTATATATATTTTTCAATTCAGTGGTAGTCTTTGCTGATCAACCCAAGATATACAGTTATATATTTTTAAATGTACCCCTGAAAATATTAAACTTGAAAAACCTGTATCAAATCAACAAAAATATTCTTAAAAACAAAAGACAAAAAAAATTAAACTCCAACTGCTCCTGGACAAATAACCAAGATTTGTATCTTTGATAAAGATATGTTCATTTCCCCCAAATATGTTAAAAACTAACTGTAACCTGTGGTTTACCATCTATATGGTATGTCTATAATTTTTTCATAAATTCAATATCAACCTAATTACAATATTTGGATTAAATTTGACCATTTTCTCTTTTGGAAATGCTCTTTCAAATAATAAACAATTCAAGAATTAAGTAGTATTTCTAAATCAAACTCTAGGCATGCACAAATCTGAAAAGAGATATATGAAAACACCTGCGCGACCCATTAATTTAATAACCATAACATATTTTGCAATTGTATTGCATCTATGCAAAAATCACCCGTTACCTTGTCAAATTCCTCAATAACTGAAAAATTAAACAGGTGTAAAGATTAAGTTTGTAATTAATTTTTGATTATATCTCAGTGGTTTTCATAATAAAAAAACAAAGTAAATTAAGTACATGTACTGAGGTATTCATTAATGGCATTAGCATCCCTTTGCAACCACTGAACATTGAGTAGAATTGTTTCTACAGACTGCTGCACTGTTCTTTCCGTACCCGGTGTTTGGTGTGTTCGGAAGAATTCCAACACTGAAATTACAAAAATATTACAAATTTACGTAATTAGGTAGGAATACCTTTGTCATTCAATTTTTATAAAATTGTTATTTGCGGAACCTCAAAACCTCAAACTGGTGGTTCTTTTAAAATAACTCACACAACATCTGAATAAATAGTTTTTATTTACAACTTATGAATCTTCTCAAAATAATATCAGAAGAATTTAGTCCAAAAACTAACCTAATTCTTAATTTCCGTATTTCAAAAATGTATTCAATAGGCTGAAGAAGCGACGCCAAAATCTATTATTTGGTAGGAATTGAAGGTAAAAAAAATAATTTAACAAAACCGCATATTTTTATATTCTCATTATGGCAAAATGCTTTTAAGGTAACAGCGCTCAGTAAGAATGCTTATTAGTACACTCAAGATAAACCATGGGATTCAAGAGCTTTACAATCTTGAAGTTATCGGGATACATGATGAATAAATAGTTCTTCTTCACAGCTTCCACATCCCATAAATTCAACGACGCCAATTTGGCAGCTTGCCTTACCGTCAAAGACTGCGGCCTAGTTTAAATTATTTCAACGCCAACCAGATGTAACAGATGAAACAAAGTCTGGTGTGTCTATAGCAAATCTTCTACTCACCTCATACTGCTTAAACAAATTACCTTCATTCATGCCAAATATCGTCAGAATAATTAAGAACAAATCAACATGGTCAACTAGAATAAATAGATAAATAATTTTACCTTCATCATGTTTATCTTTCGTTGAAAAATTCTCCGTACAGTATTTTATCAGTCTAGTCAAAAGCGCACCACTATAACGATCCTTAATTACCGGCCAATTTTCGTTCAAAAATTCCCATGCTAAATCACGTCCAGCTCGATTTAGTGCGACCATTACGATAACGAAAATGGAATCCTGCGATCGGACTTCATCCTGAAATGAATATATCAAACTCGTAGAATATTGATACGTAACTCCATCAAATGTAATACCTACAGACATCGCAAACTGCAACGTTCTTTGTAAAAGCTCTTTTTCTTTTGCTGCTCCCAATGACCTGCTTATTCTATCTTTTTCTTCATGCAGATCTGTTGATCTGAAATTTAGAAGAGTTCAGTAAAACCGTGGAAATTGTTGACATTAATTAAGAATGAATAAGAAATAGATATAGCGACATCTACTGTTTAGCAGACAATATCACAAATAAATAAAAATTGGTGGAGGAGATTTAATCATATTACAACTCTAGGAGCCATCAACTTAATGGTGTTTAAAGATGAGAAATTCGGTGCATTTAATGTTGACAATAGAATTTGATGTAGTTGCATTTGTTGTAAATTTTTAAGTACTTGGTATAATATGGTCTGTTAAAAGGTTGGAAAGACTACATTTCCAGTAAAAAATATTTTTCTACAACTGTCTTTAAATGACTTTATTATATGTTCAATCATAATTAGAAAATGTAGTACATTGTAATGCTGTTTTTTATTTGTCGCCAACTAGTGGGAAATATTTAAAAATGCATGGGTAAATTTCCTGGTAATGACAAAACATTGGTTATGAAAAATCACCATAGCAACGCCGACAATACAAGCAAACCAAATTGACAGTTTAAATTATTTCGCTAATTTCGAAGGTTTCAAAGCTATTTATATAATGAAAAACAGTGATATTGAATATAGTTTAACACCACCTTACGCTTACGCCAACAGGACGAGTATAGGTAAGTTTTGGAAAACAAATATTTTCCTAAAAATTATGTTTAATTTATTCAAAAGCATCGTCTATATTAAAACAGTCGTAGAAAAAGTATAATGTGTAACTCGCATGAAATGACCATTTCCTACTCGTATCATTTGCAGCACTCGCCTGCGCCTCAAGCTGCAAACGATCATACTTGTAGGAAATATATGTCATTTCATGTTCGTTGCACAATACACTATTATGTAGAAATTAAAAAAGTGAATTTATAATTTTTTGATGTGAGACCACTCTGTAAAATATCTATACACATCTAATAAAAATAACATCACATTCAAAATATAATTCCCGTATCATCACGAGTGATCAGCTGAAGAAAGTTACTTTACTTTTCATGTCTTGTTTTTTGTCACTTTATTTTAGTCCAGGTAAGTTGAACACGGCTTATAGGGTCGCCAAAAAAAAATCAAACAGGATATTTTCAGGGTTGCTTGGGGACTGCCTCTTGCGTATAAAACCAAAAAATCACACTCGAACTCCTGGTACGTTTTGCAATATAGGGGTGGTTTCATAAACATTTTATTAAAGAAAAAGGCCAAAACGTACCAGGGGTTAGAGTGTGATTTTTTGGTTTTATACTCAGGAGGCAGTCTCCAAGCAACCTTGAAAATATCATCGGTTAAGAGAAGATTACTTTTTAATGATGACATTAGATTAGTTTTGTTTATCAACATGTTAAATCAGGAGGAGGAGAGAAGGCCTTTTCAGACGGTTATAGATTTATTACTAAATTTTGAACTAAATATATAACTTTTTCTACTTACTAATTCAGTTAGTTATACCTTTTTCCAATGTTTACTAGTTGTGCTATTTTTAGTAGTAAATTTATAAAGTGAACATGCGCAATGATGTTTTGCTGATGTCAACAGTCACTATGACAACAATTTTCTAACCGTAAACTCATGCGCAACTAAAATTTAAAACCGAGGAATTTAACGAAATTTGCCTAAATAGTTAATCTACTATGAATCACAGAAATGGCTGCTGCTGCAACAATAATCGTTATTTTCCTACAAATAAAAAATAGGAGAAACAAATATAAACGCAAAGTTTGGAGTTATAGCTGGCTGTAGTGAAGACAACATGGAGAAGAAGAAGTTGTGCGCATAAATTGGCGCATTTTCCGTCAGAAAATAGATCTATAACCGTGTCAAATGGCCTTAATTTAATAGTTAATAGCGGGCATCGGGCAACGATAACTGCAAAATACGCAAACCTCTTTGTGCTGTCCCTGAATAGTATATTTCTAAAATAAAATACGTACTCGGCGAAACAGAGATTTTTGATTTATTTTTTAGTAGCCGTAATAATTTACCTATAAAGTTGTAATAAAGTATCGTAGTAGTTCTCGCCACCAGCTCTCAACATAGTTTTATAACATGCACTCCTCAAGTCGGCTGGAAGATTCTGTTTTCCGGTAACATGATCATCCAATCGAGTTTTTGCCTCCTTAATACTGCTCTCTTCATTTAAAAGCGCTAAACGTGCCAAAACTAGTGCTCTTAACAATGTATCCAAATGAGTTTCGTTTTGTCTAATATGCCAGCCGAGCCGTTGATAGACTTTATGGAACAACTGTTTTTGATACTATCAAGTAAGGAAATAAAAATATAATCATCAAATAGTAGCGATCAAATAGTTGCGAACTCACATTATCAAATGAATCCACAAACGCAGTATGAGCTAAAAGTTGACTAAGTTTACCCAGTATATTACCGATTGACGCCCATACATTATAATCCGTTTCATCCTCATAGGCTTTAAGGAACTTCAAAAGTTCCACTGTGCTTGTGTGACCAGCTTTTACCATAGCAAATAGATCGTCCAATAATCCTAATCTAAAATAATATACATCGATTAGCATCCTCATTATCTCCTGAGAAGGCTTACAGCGTTAGCGAAACGCACGTCGGTATACAGTGAGGAACAAGTCGCAAGCTTTCTTCAAAAAAAAATCCTTCAAATTTTAGCGTGACTGTTGGGCCTCACTGTATAAGAACGGAAAAGGTTCAGTACATAAATCCCAGAATAAAAGCCGATTTACACGTATCCAGTAGCTGGTGCCAGTCTCGCTGGTACGTCAGCGCTGGCAAGGTAGTAGCTTCGTGTAAACACTTTTCCGCGCCAGTCCAGCGCTATATGCCGGAGCTTGGAGAGAACTCGTCTATTTTTTCTGTACAGTGGCTTCCGCCCGCGTCTCCCTCACCCCCGCGCCAACGTTGTCAACACGTGTGAACGCCCGGTTTGCGCCAAATGATACGAACGTGTCTCCATTACAAAAATAAATCACGACTAACTCGACTCGTATAAATGATACGCTCCAACATTACCCGCGAAACTGGCGCCAGTCCCTGGATACGTCTAAACCTGCCTTAAAATGAATTAAGAGTTGTGACTCTATGAAAAATATTCTAACCTATCTAAAGGTGGTAGAGTTTTGTTACGAATAGCCGGTATAAATTTCTCCAACATTTCCGGTAGATATTTTGTTCTGTAGAAACCAATCGTGCCCGGATTGATTTTGATCCAATCATTAAGCGATACGTCAGGTACTAATATTTCGGCGGTCTTACCACTCAGCACTGTGGAAGCCACCTCTTTTGTTGGATCTTTTGAGGTAGATATTGAGATCGGTACCAACCAGAGGTAGTCCTCTGTTGGCACAGAACCATCTGCAGTAAATTTATTTTGACTTAGTGTCACTTTCACTCCATCTCCTTCAAAAAAAGTTAAAAAATAATTAAGGATATGCAACGGTTAAACAGACAATATACAATACCTTCAGTCTTACTACTAACAGTGATAACAGGAAAACCCATTTGTTTCGTCCATGTAGACATAACAGCACCAACTGGTTTATTACTAGCTTCCCCCAAAGATGCCCAAAGGTCTTCGGTAAAAGTGTTTTTGTACTGATATCGTGTCAAATACAAATGCATACCCTTCCTGAAAAGTAATATTTATGTCAAGGCTTTATTTATAGTAATATTAAATAAAAATATATCATACCTGAAATCATCATCACCAATATAATGATGCAGCATTCTAATAACACTGGCTCCCTTATTATAACTAATATCATCAAAAATCTCATCAATTTCCGATGGATTACCCACAGGCACTTCAATTGGATGTGAATTATTTAGACTGTCCAATTCTAAGGCTCTAATATATGAATCGTTTACGAATTGTGTCCATATATCGTATTCAGGGAAGAGGTAGTTTACGCAAAGGAATTCCACAAAAGATGCGTATCCTGTGAACAGATATATAGCGCATCAGATTCAATGCTATTATTAAGTGTATAAAAATAAATCGCTTCACAATGTAAAATCTATAATGAACTTGGGGTTATTTAACGAAATTATTTATCGAATTTAGGGAACCCCGGATGTAACCGAAAGTTTTGCAGCGCTTTGGCAGCAGAATTATTATAACCACACCAAAATGTGCTATCAAAATTCGGTCACATTAATTCAAATGGTTTCTCCTTCTTAACAATCAAAAATATAGTTGAGAAAAACTGCACCACCGAAATTGTGGGTCGATTCCCATAAATATCCGACCGGCTTTCATAACGCAGAACGACAAGTTTTTTGCATTCGCTGCTTTTGATATCTTCAAAAATAACTGAGAGACGTGATTAAGGAATTTACATTAAATTTTGCTTTAAGTTCTCAAAAGACTATGTATCCTGTTCTTCAGGATGTGGAAGCACCGAATGGAGAGTACTGTTTAGTTAAATGGGAATAATTTCGAAGGAGACAACAAACTGGTTAACTAAAATTAGCACCAGAGCGGATTTATGCCCAATGTTCGAATATTTAAGGGACAGACCTAGTAATCAACTATAGTTGAATTAAGTAATACTAATAGCGATAAATTATAGAAGAATCACAAAAAAACGTGATTCTATGTTTATTTTAACATTAATTAATTAATTAATTAAAATGTTGGTATGAATTACCTTCATTTAACCAAAGATGTGTCCACCATTCCATGGTAACCAAATTTCCAAACCATTGATGAGCCAATTCATGGCCAACAACTAAAGCAATTATTTGTTTACTGGCTGCAGACGAGTTTTGCGGATCAACTAAGAGACAAGTTTCCCTAGAACAAAATGAAACTGTTTAAAAAAAATTACGTGAATATTTCAAAACATATGATAACACAAAACACTTTTTAATGAACTATAATAATTTTCTTGACCAGCTGTAACAAGTAGTGTATGTTTTAATTTCAAAAATTTTTAACTTTTAGAAATAGAGCAATGCTTTTAAAAATAACGAAATCATCGCAGTTTTGTTATAGGTTGTAGAAGAAGTTGTGCTAGCCTTTTTACGACAACTTACGCTGCATCAGGATTTAAATCCTTCAAAGGAAATATTAATAATTGTGCGCCCTTTGGCAGCCATAAGAGGGTGCATTGAAACAATAAGAATATTAAATTCTAGCACTTTGCTATTTATCCTAGAAATTGTTTGATCCTGGAGTTTATATTTGTAAAATCAACTCATAAGTCAGTACAAATTATTATTTCGTAATAGTATACTTCGTAGGAAAAGGAACACTTTCCCGGACGACTAAGGCCATGGAGTCCGGGAATCTGCTTTTTCTACGAAGGGCACATACTATTTTTTCTGAAATCGTTAATAAGCCACAAGTTATATTTGTATTATTAAATAATTAAAATTATTTTATTTTAGAATGGTGTATATGCAACTTTTTTATATATAAATACACACTTAAAATACTGGAAAACGCTCCTAGAATGTCAATATTTTGTCATGATTTCAGAAAAAGGAGGCCTCCTTTTTTTAAGATTCTTTAATATTTTTAACAAGTGTAATAACATTATAGAAAAAATAATAATGAGAAAGATTATCATCATTTGATCATTTAAGGATATTATTATGTATTCAGCGCTAAAACAAATTGCCTATACAAATAATATATCTCGTCAATAAAACAACAATGTAAATTGTTTTAACAATAAACACAATATTAATTAGCATATAATTTACATATCACATGTTATGCATATTATGCATCTCGACATATTAATTATATTATAATGCATATATTTAATAGATAGGTTAATCAATTGGAATAATTTCATGCAATTTTAAACAATTATTATCATAATAAAAAATATAAATCAACCAAACAATGAATCATCATCCCTGCAAATAAAGTATGTACTAAGCAATTAGTAGAATGTATGTGTGTGTGTAATTTACTTAATATCCATTAAAATGAATGAGTGCATTTTCAATGTCATTAACGTACCATATGAACAAAAATGGATTGATTTCTTGCTTCGAAATAGCAAGATTCTAACGAGGAATTATACAGAAGATACACACGTTAAACTGAAGTTACTCACCAAGATACGTGATTTGAAAAAGTACCATTGTAGAATATTTACCCTAGAAATTTAGAAGCTAATACAAATCCCATATGAAGTTAATCAAGTAAAAATTCCAACCCGTTGAATTCACAATGATATACGATGCAATATTTGCTCATCTTGCCATTTAGTATGGTATCTCTTCTATAATTTTCGTAAACACTGGATTAAACGATTTTTTTTAATTTCTTATGTTTAAGGAAATTTATTCTGAAGTGCTACTGCTTTGAAATAATCAGTAATTGAAGTTGTGAAATTGTATTTTAACGATAACACTTAAGAAAATGTCGTTATTTGCAACACTTTTACAAATAAATAAGCTTTAGATCAAAAAATGCGGACCTACTTATGACTAAGAATATCTAGAAGCAACATAAATAGTTGAAGTCCAAATATTTGCGAAAATGGGCATGATCATTTCAGATTAATGTTCGGAAATTTAGCAAAACAACAAAAGTAATTGTAGAGGAACAAATTTTTTAATTTTGATAGAAACTCAACTCAACAACTATTTTAAATTAAATTTTATCAAATATGGGCATTTTTACATAAAAAAAAAAGTCAATTTTGACAGGACAAGCAAGTCGCGCAACTATCATGGTATACCTTCGTTTTTGCTTTTTAGACAAGCAAAAACTAAATACCTCATTAAATTTCACTTGTCTCTAATAAGAAAATGCCATTTGATGCAGATTTTTTTTGCGAACATAGTATAAAACTAAACGAGCAACGATACGAATATGCTAAGAATTCATGACAGGTCATATACCTGCATGAAATTGGACTTTTTAACGGGACCAGAAACAGCAGAACAAATACTAGGAGAATGCGGTGTGTTTAATTGGCGAAGACAAACCGAGAAACCAGTAGAAGACCCAGAACTCAGAAATCGATCTGTACAAGCAGATATCTGAGTTCTCTCGATAAAAATAATAGTAATTTCATATTATCAAAGAGACATTTAATGAGAAACATTAATTAAACTAATATCAGTACCAATTGAAAGTTTATAACATATTTAGTTAGTTGTAATTAGTTCGCATAAAATAAAAAAATGCCTTATGAGGAAATAGTGGGATATAGGGCGAAGTAGTCACAAGATTCAATTAAAAGATCGCAACATTTCGTGATTTTATTTAAACTTATACAATTTGTTAACAGGTAGTTAGTTGGTTTTTACAAAAAAATTGTCAATACATAAAATTCACTAATGAAAGTAGAAATAACATAAAAATACAATACAATAATTTACCTCTCTCTCATCAAAATGCTGTACATAATAATATACTAACGGTCGTAGAAAAATGGCATTTAAATTATTTTTATTAGCACTATCAATATGAATAAAAATTTGTTAAAATTCCCAAAAACTAGGAGTAGTACAGGATAAAAATATAAAATAAAATTATTATTTTTTTTGTGATTTTTAACAAATTTTCATTCAGATTGATAGTGCTAGTTTTCAATTTTCAATGGCAAACATAATAAAAATAATTTAAATGTCATTTTTCTACTTGAACATGCCATCGAATAAAACCGTTAGTATATTATTATGTACAGTATTTTGATGAGAGAGAGGTCAATTATTGTATTTATTTAGTGAATGTTATATATTAACCTGTTAACAAGTGTAACTAAATGCTAGTCATGTTCTGATGATGATTTTCGAAACTGTTTTAGCTTGAAAAAGTAATAAGAAAATCACGAAACGTTGCGATCTTTTAATTAAATGTTGTGACTACTTCGCCCTATGTCCCACTATTTCCTTATACGGCATTAATTACGAGGGAGGAAGAAACCATTTGAACATAAAAAAATCTTAAAAAACTGCCATTGCGTCATTATAAGTTTAACCACCTTGAGTTCGTAGTATAGTCCCTTATCCACGAGATGGCTTATGTCTTTAATCATCAGGAATCTGATTCAATTCCCTCATTATTGGACAGATTCAGAAAAATACAAAGCTAGTTGAATCAGACTTGATTTCATCGTCATTCCATGGTTTTCCTTCGACTTGATATTATTTTCCTATTTGCTTATTAGGATTTTAAATAATTACTTGTATATTGCATTGGTTGCTTTTATTTATTTTCAGCGGTGTCCGATATACGTGAGTCATATTTAGGAGGATTCCTTTAATGAAATCATGCATTATTATTATTTAACTGTATTTGTTAACTATGAACATTTTGCAGATAATTATGTTCCCAATTAACGTACGACTCTGTTCAACAACAATTTGCATAACTGTTTATATAAACTGATTACAGCATTTTTTTAATCACCATATTATTTGTGTAGGATTGTAGTTGCTAAGGAAAAAAAAAGTGATGATATAACTGCAAAAAAAATAATAGCATTCAGTTGGTTTGATTAGTTGTTTAAAAAAAATAACGGAACAAGATTATTAACTGTACAATTATTATAAATCATAATTAGGCATATAAATATCCGTCACGTCATGAACATAGGTTATGATAATCATTTTTTGAGTATATTTAACACAGTATTTCTGGTTGTTTTACATACAAAACCATTAAATTTTGTGCGTTTTGGCACTAAATGCTTTTCTATACCTACAACCTTGGGAAAAGACGCTCTATGCTACAACTAAATTATATACCATGGCAATTATTTTAGCAAAATGAAGGCAGTTACTTGTTAAATTTGTTTCTGAAATACTAAAATCAAATAATAGTTCGTAATTGTTTTAAAAAATTAAGTGTGGACACTCATAAGTCATAAGATACTAGTTACATAAAAATAAACAATAAGAAGAAATCATAAAGACGTATTTACCTATAGGTAACAAGACCCCAATTCTCCATTGCGCCAGCGCTGAAATCTGCAATAGCAATCAAGTCGATTTTTGGTAGAGGATACGCGATATTAAAGTAATCCTTGTAGTACGGTAAAACTTTAGTCGCCACTTCCAAAGCGAATTTTCCCTGCTCCTTTTTACCCTTTGGTGTGTAAACTCTTACCAGCACCCCATCTGTCGATTTATCTTCAACATAATCGTATTCACCTATAACCGTAGCTACGAGGTAGGTCGACATTACTGGCGTTTTCTCAAAAACATATCTGAAAAAAGATCAATAAAAATGGAAAATCTTATCCAAGGTATACCGAAAAAGCATTCTGTCGTTTTCAGAACATACAGAATACGTTTTGTGTTTGTTGTTACCTCACTAAATCTCCTTGCTGCTTCCTTTCTAGCACTGGCATGTTACTTAGAGCGACTAGATGTTGTGGCACTGTTACACTGATATCGAATGTGGCTTTTAACGCTGGCTCATCCCAACAGGGGAAACACCGGCGTGCATCAGTCGCCTCAAATTGCGTTACAGCTGCATACACTTCCTCCCCATTCTCATTTACGTATTTACTGCGGTAGAGACCTTTCATTTTGTCGTTAATTTCACCTAGAAAATAAAATGATCAAAACTAATCAAAAAATCAATGACTTTGCTGTAGATTCTCCATATTATACGGCCGTTCAAGTTTGGTGCTAATCCTGGGGGGGATTTGAAGTTAGTAAATCAAAATTAACTGCACTTCCACAATGGAATATAAAAATGTGTTAATTATTTTTTACCTAATGTGTTTGAAAGAATATAACTTTCTAAAATTCTTGCAATGTAATTAATGAATATTTGTTTAAATTACTTCTGCAACTATAGCCTTACCTTTAAAACTTATATCTAAACTGTACATTCCCGGTAATATAGGTGATTCAAATACAAATGTTGCAGTCTCGTTACTCGCATCACAATTAACTTTGACCGGTTTGACAACTTTATCACCTCTAACTTCGACATTTTCCAAATCCAACTCCTCAGCATTAAGTACGATTGATTCCGTTGATTTTTTCACCTTGAAATAAAAAAAAATAATAAATTATTGTGAGAAAATCAATAAACACGATAATAGCACACGTTGGGAGATTGAATTCTCTGCCATTGGGGTCCAATATAGGAAAAACAAATGAAAGTCATACAAAAACATGTGTTTGTTGGTAATAAATAGGTTTGTGAGAGTATACAGCGGGAACCAAAATGAATACAAAGAATATGACAACAATAAAAAAGAATATCTGCATTACCTAAATTTAAATTAATTTAATGTTTATAATTATTTAATTTAGAAAAAAGTCATGTCTAGAACAAATTAAATAGAAAATGAAAAAACATACTTATTTTTGGGAATATTTCAATTTTTTATTTTCTTACAGCCGTCAATGAACATTTTTATTTTTAAATAATTTTATTATTTAAGATAAGATTTTAGTATTTTGAAGTACGCTGTCGGAAGGAATCTTTTAATCTTGTATAGTAAACCTAAGTGCCAAACTTTGTCAAAAGCTTGACTAATGTCGAGAAATACAGCACCGCTGTATTTTTTGAGATCTAACGCTTGATTTATTTCTTGGGTTACTCTGTGAATTTGTTGTGTGGTCGAATAATTTGCGCCAAATCCATACTGGTGAAGTATTGGGATCGTTGTTTATTCTACTGATAAAGAGCCTTTCCAGTACTTTTGGTATGATTGGTAGTAAACTGATTGGCCTGTATAAGGAAACGACAAACTACTCTCATTTGAATGGATCATATACGAGTTGGTTTATTTCCATTAATTCTGTTCCAAGTGGCCTGTGGTTGGAGAATGTATATGTGCTTGAAAATTTCACTAGCCTAAATTAAAGCTGTCAGCCCTTAAAAATTACATAAAAATAATCTGATATGTTATACTATATAATTTCACACCTCTACTTTTCAACCAATAAGATGTCTTAATTTTGACTCATTACCATAGCCACCAAAAAATTCCCGGAATTTTTTCGAGGCTCGGAGATATTTACGTGGATATTTTTTGACTTATGACAGAACCGTTTAAAAACAAATAAAAAATGTCAGGTAGGAATTATAATTTTATTTCAAATGTGAAATGTGAAATGGCATGTAGTTTACGTCTTATAAAACATATTTTCTACCAAACAAATAATATTGTTTTAAAAAAAAATATTCTTGCATACAGAAGAGACCTTGTGAAACCCAACTTAACCTAACAATCACCAAATTAAAAAAAATTAATAAAATATCTTGAAACCCAATATACCTACGTGAAAAAACTAAAAAAAAATAACAAAACATAGAAGTAGCAATTTTTAGGCGAAATTGGTATTTAGATTAACATTTAGTAGGTAGTATTTTGAAAATCTACATAAACCCTATGATTAGAAAGCAAAGGTTATGTTTCTGTCTCAATCCTCTGTTCTGCAAAAATTAAAACACTCACGTGTCAAAACACCACTTTCATAAACTGTATTTTAATTATGTATGAAAAAATAATAAATAAAAGTTTCTCCTTGTCTTAGAGCTTACAAGTTGTTTATTGTTCTTGCGTAACATCGATAAATAAAACAACCACATGTCAATCAATATTAGCTTAAAATAATATTAATAGGAATATTAATACAAAAAAAATTATTGTCTTTTACATAACTAGCAACAAGGTGTAATAACGGTAACTATGGATAATAATATAGATTAAGGTGAGCTAAATGAGTGTTGGTCAGCAAATTAGTACTAAACAATCTTATGATTTAAATGAAATGAAACAACTTCAAAGTCAACTCCACAAAAGTTAAGTGTTAAGTTAATAACGATCCAAAAATATTTTTGAAAATATGCTTGTAAAATTTAAGAGCTTGGGTTGCTCAAGGGGCATGAAAATGCAGTTTTCGTCACTTACTTTCCGCAAGATTTGGAAACAATAAGTGAAAAACCAGGGTGCGCATATTTAGATGAAAAAAGATTACTTACGACTTTTGTTTTGTGTTTATAACTTGTGAAATACAGCCGTGAAAATTGTGAAACGACGTTCGGAAAGGGAAAAGAAAAAATATAATTTATCTGATTATCTAGAAATTATTAGAGAAAAAGATATTTTTACTTTTAAAGTACGTAAATAAAATGACATAGTGACTCTAAAATTTCATATTTAGAGCTATGCAGATACTCATTTCTTAATATTAATTTATGTTAAAACCCTTAAATGCATGCGGTTGCAGAAATGCAACAAAATCATTTTAGTACGTAAAATGCAAGTTAAATTAATTTCTCGGTCTATCCGTAATGTTGCAGAAGTGCAACAGTGTGTTAGATATGAAGGCAAAGACTGCGCGCGAAAAATTTAAAAAAATGTAAATGATTCAAGCCGGCATCGTGGAGATAGTCATATGTGCTAACCCTACTTTTGTTAGTGAACCTTTCTGAGAATTAGAATTCCAACAAAAAGCGTATTTTGAGTTTTATAAAATTGTGTTTCGTATTGTCCAAGGTTAGTATTATAAACATTTTATAGTATTTGTTGTTATATTATGTGTGATGTTGAATTTTTCGGGAAAAAAAATATGTTGCAGAAATGCAACATCATGCATTGCGACTCATTAATTTTAGAACTTTTTATGTGTTTGGTTGACCGTGTTTTTTCCTTTTTTGTTTTTAGCATGTCGAAGGGCGATCGAAGTAAGGCACTTACCAATGATGAATTACAGTATTTTATTGACAATTTAAGTGAAATTAGTGAAGATATAAACTTCTCAGACGTAGATTCTTTGGACGATCCAGAGTATTTTCCCGATAATGTCTTGGAGGAACAAGAGCAAGGTGAATTAGAAGATTTAGAGGTGCCTGATGAGATTTTAGATAACACCGAGGAACGGGTTGAAACAGTGATTAACCATAATAAGTCAGCAAATAATGTGTTACCCTGTAGCTCAAAATCAAAAACTGCAAAAATTGAAATAAAATGGAAGAAGAAGAATTTACTTTTGAATGAGGTTCAATTAAGTTTTAAAGGAAATGACATTATGCCCAGTAAGCTGCTTAAAATGGAAACTCCATATGAATGTTTCCAACATTTCTTTTCAGATGATTTAGTAGAAAAAATTGTTCAAGAATCAAACTTATATGCTCAACAGTTTGACATAAACAAACCATTAAATTTGTCAGCCAGAGAGCTAAGACGATACATTGGTATTATCATTTACATGTCTCTCGTACGACTGCCGAATACTCGTCATTATTGGTCACCAGATATTGGTACCGATGTAGTCGCAAATTCTATGACCTTAAATAGATTCGAGAAAATTCGCCAGTTTTTACACTTTAATGACAACAACAAACATTTACCTAGGGATCATGCAGATCACGACAGACTTCATAAAATAAGACCGATAATAACTCACTTGAATGCAAAAAATTCGACAGTGCCCCTTGAAGCTAAACTTTCAGTTGATGAACAGCTGTGTTCTACAAAGGTACATCACTACATGAAGCAATATTTGCCAATGAAACCTCACAAATGGGGTTTCAAACTATTTGTGCTTTGTGGTGTAAGTGGGTACGCTTACCACTTCGAAGTCTATTCGGGCCAAGAAAACGATAAGAGGCAAATAATAGATGCAAGTGAACCAGACCTAGGAGCTGCTGCTAACGTAGTGGTTAGATTATCCCGAAGAATACCGAGAAATCAAAACTACAGGTTGTATTTTGACAACTATTACACCAGTCCGGCTTTGATGGTATACTTAGCAAAGAATGGAATATACAGCTTGGGAACTATCCGGCGTAATAGAATCACAAATTGCAAATTACCATCTGAAAAAGATATGAAGAAGGATCCTCGAGGCACTTGTTATGAGTTTGTAGGAGATCTTGATGGCATAGATATTTCATCTGTTGTTTGGAAGGATAACAAGATTGTAACTCTTCTGTCAACCTTTGCGGGAAAATTACCATTAAGTACCATAAACAGATACAATAAAACAAGCAAATCTACTGCTGAAATTACTTGTCCTTTTGTTGTAAAAGAATACAACCATCACATGGGTGGAGTGGACTTGCTAGATGCTTTTATGGCAAGGCATAAAATATTGAACAAAAGCAAAAAATGGTATATGCGCTTGTTTTATCATTTCATCGATATGGCATTAGCAAATTCGTGGATTTTATTTAAAAAAATATCTACAATGCATCAAAGTGGTCAACAACATATTACACTTTTTGAATTCCGAAAACAGGTAGCACTATGTCTAATACAAATTGGACAACACAATGCAATCAAACGAGGACGTCCAAGCAATAGCACTCTTGAAGAAACAATAAGGGCTAAGAAAAAATCAGGTCCTGCCCAACATGCTCCTCCAAAGGACGTTCGCCTTGATCAAGTAGGACATTGGATGATCTGGACAGATGTACGTGGTCGCTGTAAATTACCAAACTGCAAAGGGTATGCACAAACCATATGTGAGAAATGTGGCGTGTATTTATGTTGCAACAAAAAAAATAACTGTTTTAAAGACTATCATACCACATCATAAGTTATCTGGTTAATGCATAATGTTGCAGATATGCAACAACTAGCTTTTAGCTAAAAATAGCCTTTAACTTTGTTATTAAATTTTTTCCTTATTTTTCTCTGAATAAATACATCAAAACAATCATTCAGGATTTTTTTTAGTAATTTTCAAAAAATCATGCATTTAAGGGTTAATTTTAAAAGTCTTTCGTCCTTCTGGTAAAAATTAGAATTATAACAAAGGTGTGCCTAAATTCGCTCATATCATTAATTAACTAATAACAGATATTATTGAAGTTATAAATGATTTATGTAAAGAATCCTATCCTTGAACTGATACCAAATATAGAGATGTTTCGCCTCAATACTTCCATTTACAAAAATCCTATCAAGTACTTAATGATCATTATTATTATTCCTATATAATGCGACCAACCCATTAAATTCCAATTTAAGCTGCTCCTATACACTTATATCAATATTGAATTAATTAAGTGTGCTATTATTCTAAAACCATATAGTTCCCCCTTGTGTGTTATGTGACTCCAACTACATCTACGTATATATAACGGTAAATCAACGTTTTAATTAAAAATTTAAATATGCATTTTTTTCTTATTATAATTTTGTATGAAAAAATAAACTTTACATATTATTACAATTTATAGATTTTTAAACATCAAAGTCAATAACTTTCAAAGTAAAATTAATTAAAAATAAAGTGACAAGATATTGTACAAATTGTTTCGATATTTTTTATTTTACTTATCACCAACAAAATTGAAAATAAATACAACACTCGACGACTCACAGTCCAACATTCCGATAAGAATTTTTTTTTAAATTATTCTAAAATTGCTTTGTTGGCTGTCTGCCTTCTATTTTGTTTGAAATTTGAATATACAATAACCTGACCATTGACCTTTTTAATACTGCACTGTTAACTGTGTTCGGCAGTCAAAAATAATAAATCACTTTTATAACTATCTAATTTTAATAAATTTATAAATCTACCGTTGGGGTTTACACGTTAAACCTCATTACTTCTTGAATAAAGAGCAAGTAGATACAATGTTTTAATCAATATCGAGTTTACAGTCGTATTTCTTCCTTAATATAAACAGTATGAGCTTGTTTATGTAAATTTTATTACGATTTTTGCAATAAAATATACATAAACTACGAAACAAAAAAAGTATTACAGGAAGTCGGACTGTTGAGGAAATAATACGTTATAATTATTGTTGGTTAGAAATGCAGCCGGACATATAAAGTATTGTGTTAAAAATGGAAATAAGAAAATGTAGTTTTGAAATGTATAAATTTGGTATGATGAAATTCAATTGTTCTAGGACTTTAACACGAATGTGTTAGCATTATTTCTAGTTTTTTATTTTTGGCCTCTGATGATTTATTGTCACTTATAAACGATTCTTAAAATGAATTGGAATTCAAAATTACTATAACCCTAACCTAAACAATTTTTTATCACATTTACCCACTTTTTTCCAGATATAAAATGTAATGTTATTTTTGTTTATCAATCATTTTGACTCATTTTTAGTGTCTGCTAATTTTTTTTATGCTGATGATGTAAAGTTCTTTGCCAATACTCAGGGCCGCGAGGACTATGAGCTTCTCTAATGAGACCTTTATTATTTAAAACAGTGGTGTATGTATGAATGCAAGTGAGTTTTATAAATATAGGGCCCTCATAACCTTGGTCATTACTTTTGTTTGTCCGAAGTTGGAATATACATCCATCTGGCACCGATACAATAACATCCAAAAAGCAAAGAACGAAGAACAGAAAACAGTTTTAATAATATAATTATTGCTCACCTTGGGATTTTTTTCTGTATATACTTTGTTTCAGTTTTGTTTTTTATTAAGTTAACTATTTCATTTTCGTCATGTCCAAATTACTTAATATTGTCCTGTAAAGGGCAAACTTTTGGGCAATAAAAGTTTTTTATTTGTATATATACTACTCACATTTATCTGTTAATTAAAAAAAATAAGGTTGTAATGGCCTTTAATTCATATAATTAGTACAAGAAATAGTTAGTGTGGTATGGTCTAATTGGACATACGTGTATACTAAAATATAACATTGTTAAATATAATCAGTTTAAAAATAAATGTTTAGTATAATAGTAGCAGAACAGTTAGTATATAGATGAGTGGGTATAACACTCTTAGGTACTTATTAAAGGGCTCCAACTGTGTGCTATATAGATCGTTTATACTTTTATATATTTTTACCGTTTCTCTTTATTTTATTATTCAACCTCTTCCACCTGTAATAATGTGCCGTTAGGTTTGAATCTTTCATTATGTTGCTCTGGTTATAGTTATGATTATTATATAGGATGGCACAATTAACTAAACTAAAAGTAAGCAAAGTCCCAGATATAGTAAATCGAATAAAAACACATATTTACATGTTCATTTCGATGCACTATATTATGTTGTACTATAAGAATAATATACTCGGTCTAAAACTAAGATAAAGGGGTATAAAATTACTATACTACTAACTCTATATCAATAGAAAAAATTCCGTTGAAGATTCTCAGGCTAACGAAAGATAACTACCACCAGCTGTGGTTATTTGCCTTTATTATACGAACTTTTTTAAAATATATATACAGACTTAGGCGTAGACATGTAATGGATAAAAAATAAAGGTACCCTTTTCTCACAAAAATTAAGATACGATCAGCGGGTGGCAAACCATGTGGTAAATGTAGATTAAATTGTGTGTAGTTAAGTTTAGGTAGAAGGTAGGTAGGGTCTACTATTATATAAATTGATTCGTAAATTCTAGAAAAAAATGCTGTAGAGTTATACTGAGTGGCACAAAAACATTTAACTATTACGATCGATATTGTAATGCACATTTTTATTGAAGCAGTGTGAAGAAAATCCAAATTTATGGTCTCACATGACACCTCTACCTATGCAAAACATAGGAGCACACAACCTGGTAGCAACTTAATTTGTATAGTAATTTGGCCAGTTCATCTTCTTGTAAGAACAAAGAACTTACCAGAGAAATAATTGAACCACTTGGGCACTTAGGTACACCAATAAATACCGCTACTTAAATTTGAGTTATTTTAGAATTACCTGCGTAAAAACTCATAATAAAAAGTCAAACTACAGGAATTTAAACGAATTTTCCCAATAAAAAAAAAATAGTTTATCATGCTAACCCCAACAAATAATATTAGGCTACGAAAGGATCAATGTAAGTTATCCTACTCCTTGATTTTTTCGTAGATTAAATGTGTGGTTACATTGAGATTTTTCAAAATTGTTTCCCTTATCACAATACTTATTCACTGCAGGCCGCTCTTATCTACAGACTTCAGACTAAGCATTAATAATGAATGCAATTCCAATTAAGTAGTTTTAAAACTATTGCTTAACTCTCTAAATTAGTGTACTAAATAAGTACTGATAATTTATTTCCTAGAATATAGTAAACTACGTAATATTAGGTATTGACTTGCCCGTTATCAATAGGTACCTACCTAACATTCAAAATAATCTTTTAGTCAAATAAGTAGGTGCCACGAATTGATTAAAGTATCTATATCAACAAAATGGAGGTGTCTCAAAAAGGGTTGCGTGTTTTAAATTGCGTTAAAAGGTTGGCTTAACTGTTATCAGATCATCATAGTCATTCTCATGCTGTATAAAAAGAGAAGTTTTATGTCAATATAGGAATTGAACTAAATTTTCAATGAAATAAGTAGTATGAACCCTTTCTAAGAAAGTATCTAGATAGAGGTATCTCAGTATCAAACCACTAGCCAAGTATTTCAAAAACTATTAGAATTTATTTATTCCAAATACTTAATACCTAATTTACCGGTTAAAAAGAGTCAATAAATTACATCTTGATAGGGTCAAATGCATTTCCAAAATTAAAAAAAAACAATCGTAACAAAACAGTAAACCAATCAATAACAAACATATAACATTATAATAAAAAATGATTAAAACCTACCTCAATATCAATAGTCACCGATCCTTTAAAAGTGAGCAACTTCAAATCTGGCACTAATTCTAACCTATAATGTTTTGGCACTACTGTGTCAGGTAGTCTTTCAAACGGTTTAGACATCTTGTTCAATATTGTGGCAGCAGCGGCCCCTTTCACGTTATGATAACTGGAACACTGTGGCCGCAAAACGTTATATCGATACCGGAGTCCTACTGACACAATGCTGCTGTATTGGCGTAAACCGTTGCGTGTAGCTGCTGCTAGGCGGGGGACGGGCGATGCTGTTGTTCGTCCGCTCTCGATTAACGGTACTCCGTTGTTGTTGTGGATGCGGGTGCAAGTTGTTTTGTAGCGATTTTTGGTTGTATTTAAAGAGTTTTGAATGGAAAACGTATTACGGTAAACGACAGATGTATAAAATCTATTAAATGATAGTGACATTTGGTTGGAAATGACGTTTTGTATTTTTTATACGGTTACCGTGGTTATTGATATTAAAGGCACGTGGCGTGATTGACTTAATCGTATTGACGAGAAAATAGGAGTATAAACTTTGGATTTGGTTGCATAACGCTTACGATTTACATACTAACTTAAAATAATGCTGGATTGGCGAAATATAGAGATGATTTCCAAAAAAAATCCTTCAGTAATTAGTAGACAATTACCTATTTACAACAAAAAATTCATCTATAATATATCTATAGCTGTGCTGAGTGCTGATACTCTAGGCAAAGATTAATTTTGTACATTAATCTTTGCTCTACCTAGGTTATAAATATGGTTATACCTAGCTGCAACAAATCAGAATGTTGTGCTACGTGCTAGCCCAAGCCACAGGCAAGATATATCCCAAAGATATAATAAGAATATAATAGCTTTGATATATCAACTATTCGCTAGGGGCTAGGACCCGCCCGTCTAGTCGTCAACAATAATGTCCCTCCCGGCGCGGCGAAAAGAACGTTCAATACCCACGCAATATTTCGACATCGGGAATGATTGTAGACCGGCAGGTCCTAGCCACTTTTAAATATCCATCCACTAATAATAATTTAAACTTATGAACAAACATAGGTATACTTATTTATTGCGTTTTGCTTATTCTTGATTTCTGTAATTTGTATATTTGGTTGCATAAAATTAGTAAAATTGGTTATTTTCGTCTTCCTAACTTTTTAGAATAATTATTATTGTTGCTTAATTAGTCGCACTAGCCAAAACATATCTATTCGCTAGGCATGCTGTGTTGCTAAACACATTCTGATAGATTTACTAATACCATTGTCTTTATAAAGACAATGCTAATACATTCATAATCAATTTAACGATACAAAAAAATACCTTAATATTCGCCCTATCCTCTATGAGAATGTTTTAATCCATTTTTAAGAACTTCACAGTTCCGCAAAGACATTTAGTATGTTACTTACCTTTGAGTATATATTTTTGCAAGAATTTCACTCCATTAGGAGGACTATCCTATTGTATACGCGCACTGCGTGTAAGAGAACAACACCAGTAGCTTTTAACAGTTGTATGCCAACCTTAAGTTAGTCAAAATTCGCATGGCTAAGTTTATAGAGCGGATGACATATGACACGAGCACGAAATTGTTATTCTGTCAATATAAGGTCAATGTATTCTGTACGTGTAGGTAGGTATCATTGGTAGGTATGTATAAACATTATTATTATGTTCTGTAGTCGGTAGTCTGGATTATTTCAATTATCTTTTATCTTATTAATCAAGCTCCACACATTGGGATTGGGAATTGAAACCAATGTTGGCGCCAACGTTGGCTTATGGTCCCGTATAAATTCCGTATTTTTTTAATGATTAATTCATTTGTTGCAAAGGTACAAATTTAATATACCTACTGATGTAGCTAGATGAACTTTAAAAATCATAGTTTTTTTTTATTATATTAATAGTGTTTTGCCAACATATTTTATTGTAGGTATTTAAATTTTGAGCTCAATAACATCATAATGTATGTACATATTTATTATGAGAGTTTACATATAATTACAAAAATCTTTAACTAGTCTAAAGATATAACACTTTCAGCACTCCATCGATTTCTAGGTGCTATTCTTGGTCCACCTAAATAACTTAATGGGTTCCCAAATTTTCGTTGATGCTCATTAAGAAATACCGGTTTCAAACCTCTGGAAAAATTCAGCTTCTCTTTTGACAACGATGATTTTAATTCATTTTGATTCTCACTGGTTTCCTGACATTCTAGTTTCTCGTTTTCGTTATTTTCTTTAAATATAGAGTTTTGAGCTAAAACATATGATTATGAAATTAACAAATAAGCAATATTAAGTAGTTGTCGATCGAATATCGTACATATTATATGTAAAAAAATACCTTGATCTTTCATGTCAATCCCATCTGCTTCCAAAATTGGCTCACCACTGCTAATAAGCTAAGAAAATTAATAATAAATATTTGGTCTATGGATAATGATAAGTGACCACCACCAATTTACTATTTAAATTTAAATAAAAAAGATTATATATGTTTCATATTTATATGTACACTTAAGTGCCACTTAAGGTAACCGGTGCAAATAGCTGTTAGTCGCAGCTTCAAGCTGTAAAATAATGCTTTCAAAAATGTGGTAAATCATGAATATTACATTTTTTTTATAGGTTAAGATGGCTATATTGGTAACAAGTACCTAAAATAAGGTTTTAGGACTGTTTCGACTAAATTATTCCAAAGAAACCTAATTTAGGTACGTACATATCACAAACCATATTTTTTTGTGATAGCTCTCCAAAATTAAATGCATCTACGTCCCTTAAAATCTATCTAATGTTCAAAATATCAACTAATATATAATTTAAAAGAGTTTACAAAGGTTGTTATGACGGTACCTACTTTTAGGGACTAGGCAGAAAATAAAGCATTTTACAGACTGATGAGTCGGTAAATTAAATTTTTCTGGAGAGCGTACCAAAAAATTATTTTATGTGTAACTGCAGTTTTTTTGGGTTATTATGCTGTCTAAAGCACCACGATAACTTATGAAAGTGGCGACACTTTGTGTTAAAGAAACATTGGTGAGTTTACACGTGGATGGATTTAGTGGCGCCAATAAAAACTGGCGCGCCAGTAAATTAAATTAGCATGTGTAAACCTCAACTTGCATGCAAGTTTTATTTTTGCATGCATCGACCAAAAAAGTCTGCATCCTTCTGAAATTACTGGCACGAGTGGTGAAAAATTCCTATCGAAATTCAAAACTTGCAAGTGTAAACAAGTGCTTGCACGTCGGACGTCGGCATCTACTCGTCAGTTTTAGTTTGGTTTCGGGTTTTGTTGATTGTAGTTTATCTAGTTTATTATGGCTAAAAAAAAGGGGTCAGTAAAACTGACAATCACATTTCTTTATAAGTAATACGTGGTGTCACACAATCAAAATGTTGCTTTGTCATTTGAAGATAGTTTTTATAGCTTGCAGGATCCTCTGCTGCGAGTTTCCTAGAAGTCTTGCAGAAGCACCCAAAATAGGTCGACGACCAATCCCTGGTTTAACGCAAAACCTTCTTACCGTGAAAAGCACTTTAAAATGAAAATGGCGGGCCAGTTACGTTAGTTTTGGAACAATATGTGAACCTTTACTGGCGTGCAAATAGAACTGGCGCGACCACTGGCGCCACTAAATCCATGCATGTGTAAACTCACCTTAAAGCAACGAAATGCATAATAACCCCAGAAACTACAACCACAGCTAATACACACATAACTGTGCTAGCTCAGACGGATACAAAATATTTACACCATCAATTTTCATTGTGAAATATTTCCATGATGATGATGATGATAGATATAACACATATTAACAATTATTGATTTAAAACGATAATATAAATTTATTAGAATACGTAATACAAAAATATGTATTTACTTTGCAGTCTAAAATACTTAATATAAATTATGTTTGAAGCACAAAAAATAGCTACACAAAAGCCTAATGATAATAATACTGACACAATATTCATTTAGCGTACTAAAACAATTTTGGGACAATCAAATTATTGGTGTAGGTATTAAGCATGAAATTAGGATGGTGTGCTGATAATTTCCGAACTGCCCATTTCGTCAATCTTAAATGGTAATTGTGTAGCCGCAGGACTACGTTGAGGTGGTGGACTTCGCATACGAGGCCTATGTAGTGCTGACGACAATGCTAATGCCACTCCCTGGATGATATTAATACAATATTTTACTAGCATAATGTCTGTTTATTATTAGTTCGATAGGAAAGCATTAGTAGGGACAAGACAACTTAACTATAATATTAGGCGATATGATATAAACATGCTTACCAAGTTTTAGAGTATAAAAGTATGAAAGTAATGTTCCTCTAGTACTCTAGTGAAAATTAAGGTTTAGTTACACTGTTTTTAATTCGACAACGTACCGTAGTAACTGTGTTTTATTTATGATTGTGGGCGATTTTTCTTTGTTCAGTGTGTCAATCTTAAGCATCAGCATCGCATGGGATCCTGGACGATAGCCTAATTTTTTTTATAATAATAAAACCAAAAAATACCCCTGGATTTGACGGCATACCTTCATTTCGAATAAGGGACTGCGCATATATATTTGATAAACGATTACAAGTCCTATTCAATAAATCCATAAACGCTCAAACCTTTCCCGACGCGACGTTTGGAAGATAGCTCGTACATGTCCAGTGCACAAGGGCAATGTCAATGAAATCTGATTTTGTTTAAATTTTCAAAGGCCTTTGAAACATTATTTATTCAAATAAAAAATCTAATAATAGTTAGAAGCTCTCAACCGTCTCTAACTTGTCAGAGTTCCTACAACATGTTTATCCCACTCTAAGCAGGGGTGACCAGGTTGATGCTATCTACACAGACTTCTCGAAGGCTTTCGACAGGTTGGACTCTGGTATATATCATATTGAGTGAGATGATGGCACTAGGATTTAGTGTTACCCTTGTTCGATTGTTCGAGTCTTATCTTGCTTGTTTGTTGAGTACGATGGCTTTAAATTTAGGGATTTTATAGCTACAAGTGGTGCACCGCAGGGGAGTAACTTGGCTCCACTTATATTTCCAATACACATCAATGATATCGCTGAGAATGTATCTAGTTCTTGTTTGCTGATAATCTGAAGCTGGTCAAGATAATACCAAATCCCTTGGATTGTAAGAAGCAGCAACACATTCATAATATTTGCTAATAGTCGACCAGAGCACTGGGGTTCGTGATAAGATCAACGAGGGAATTTCATAGTCTAGACTTTCGTAAAGCCCTTTACCAGTCGTTGATGCGGTCAAAGTTGGAACAGGCGTTCAGCGTAAGTTTTTAAAGTACATTTCGTACAAGATTGATTTACGATATCCAAACAGAAGGGTTGCCACTCTCAAACCGTTTTGATTTCCAGTCGTTGCCGTGTGGAAGAGTGTGTGCTTCTCCAATATTTCTTTTTAAATTAATCAACTCCATGCTGGATTGCCCTCGCGTCTTACAGGAAGTGAACCCCAATATACCACTGGCACATGCAAGGAACTCCCATTTATATAGGGTTTCCCAAGCTCATACGAATTATGAGACGAGGGCTCCCTTCGCAAATGCCTGCAATCTGTGTAATAAACATAAATATCTGTTCACATCAATTTCTTTAGTGAGAATTTAGTGGCATTTAAACATAGATTGCATGCTCATTTAGTTAATTTATATTAATATTGTTTATAATATTATACAATCAAAGAATTGTCTTGTAATTGGGTGTAACTTGTTAGACAATAAATAAATAACCAGGATGTAAACATTTAACTTATATTTTTGCAATAATGTTGATAAATACACTGAAACTTATAATTAACAAGAATATGATTCATGCATTGCATTGCGTACATTGTTTGTAAGATTGCATGCTTTTTAGCTTCATGTTTAAGCCTTACAATTAAATCAAGCAAATGCCACAACCATGCTTAGTGATATATTTAATGATCAAGAGAACTTTTGTTAATATATTAGACGAATTAATGTCAGACATCAAGGCAATATCTGGTTGGATTTTACAAAATTATTAAATGACAGCTTTCTGCCATTAACCGCGAAATTTTTGCTACAAAACCTGTAGTTCTTGACGTTTTCTATAAGAACAGATATTAATTCGTCCATTTCTTTATAGGTTGTCTTCGATTCTTACCAATGACTTTCTATCTGGATTGAATAGAGTCACTTCGCTGATAGAACTAAGCGGTGCCATGCGTGCAATATTATTTTCCTCACTTACTGTTTCTCTCGTTTCGTCATCACTTTCTATTTCTTCTTCTTTCTCTTCATCTACATCTTCCAACATTGGACTAAGAGTTTCCTGCTGATCGTCTGGAGTATCCCAGGATAGTTCACTGGCACTATCTGTGAAACCAGTACAAAAGTTTTCATAAACAAAGTTCGTATAAGTCGTGAAACTTACCTCTGAAACTTATTCGTTTCTCTTTTAATTTTTTGCTGTCGACTCGTTTTATCGGTTTAACTTCTTCATTCAACAATGGTGTTTCTAGTTCAGCTTTATGCAATCCATTACCATTCAGTTTTTCAAGCTTTGGAATCTTTCCATTTTGATGATTTGGTTTGGCAACTATTTCTTCGAGTTCGGTAGGCTGAAACATTTTGTAATTCATAGACAAAATAATTTGGAGAATTTTCAGATTTGAAATATAGTGTCCAACAAAATATCACAAACCTACCGATTTACTATTTTCCTGTAACATCAGCGCAGCTTGTTGCTTCGATAACAAAATACTAGCATCAGTTTCGTATTCCTTCTTAGCTCTATATTTTTTATTTGTCCTATAAATATCATAGGAACAACAGAGTAGTACCAAGACGAAAAATGAAGCTAATACTATAACAATTAGTTGACTAGTGCGATCTTCCTCAACTGACTCATCCGCGTAGTTTGAGATGTAGAGTACTCTCTGTGGAGCGTCTTGTACCCACGTTTTGTCTTTACCCTAAAATTACGTTTAAGTTGTCAATGTTTTAGTACCTAGTTAGATGAACCAGCGATAGCTGTGTTTCATAAAGCGATTCTGACGGTGGACCTTGTTTGTAGAAGAGCTGTTCTTATTTTATTTTACCATACAAATTATAAATGTTATTATGGAGCCACGAATTGTAATGGAAAAAGCGGTACTGAACTTTTATTAATTGAAGTTGAAGTTTGAGTGTTTCCAAAACGGCGAATAAGATGATTCACAACCGGGCCGTCGCCCTACTACGTTAAATTCTCGTTATTGAGTTAAAAAACTCGTGAAAATGCTTCCATGCCATTAAAGATGATCCAAATTTTTTGGAAAGTCATGATATATTTTTTTTTTCAGTCCGCAGAAGGTCAAACAATTAATCAACTCTATGAAAGATTAATATAAATAACATTTTCTGTACTTTGGCGTAAATATATTTTCAAACTTTTTGTTATATTTTTAGTGATGCACGATTTAATTGAAAGAAGAAAGTTAAATAAAAAAAGGTCATACGTTACTGGTGATTTCTTACCAGACCTG
Organism: Apoderus coryli; assembly: GCA_911728435.2. Lineage (NCBI taxonomy): Eukaryota > Metazoa > Arthropoda > Insecta > Coleoptera > Attelabidae > Apoderus > Apoderus coryli. Next base: position 14,204,912 of record OU452204.1, read on the forward strand.
ACATCAGTGATTGGGCCTACTGAGAGACCTGAGGACAGTGGCTGTGCGCAGTTTGGCACAACCACTTCAAAGGAAATATGTCTGTATATTCTATTTCCAGGATAATTTACTATTGTACACTGTGGCTAACAGAAACTGCATAGCAATTAACCCGAACTTTCCCATTATGGTAATCTCCCACCGTATTAACAAGGAACAGGAATAACTTCTAAGGAAATTTATCGAATGGTGATTCTGGTAGTGAGTTTCACGCTAGAAGAACTTTTTTTTAACTTTGTATTCGAACTGGCTATGTAAAGGACTGGCCTCACACCGTGAAGTGGTTGGTGAAAAGAGCTGGGTGCGCTATCAGCACTGATACATCTTCAGAACTTATCCTGTTAATGTCGATGAAAAACAAATAAATTGCCCACATTTCTACAGTTTTAGGATGAAATCAACTTCCACGTATGTTTGAGATCTAAACCAAGCTTTATACAACGTAATCTAATTGTTTACCTGACTAATATTCAAATTAGGAGTTCCTGGAATTTTTTCATGCACAACATCAAAGTCAGCACTGCATTGTGCACTACGCACTCCATGCGAATTAGAAACATTCACTTTTTCAGCTCCAGTTTTTGTAAACAACATGTATTCTTCTAGCGGTTTCATGACGTGTTCGTTGACTTCAATAAAAATATCTGGAAACAATATAAACTGCTTAACAAAGCTCGTCATCCATATGGTAAGTTCTAAAGTTACAAAATCTTTTAACTTACTAGATAAACATCCACTGAACTTTTTGAATATCGCAAATCTTGGATCATTCGTCTCCTGTCCGCCGATTTGAACTTCATTAGCACCTAGTTCTGGAATATTTGTAAATGACTGGGCAGGAATCTGTTCCATAGGTGTAGACTCGCGATCAACATATAATATTGAATCGTTTAGGTCTCTTTTGTAGTAAACTGAATGTCTTGCTCCATTTATAAAGCTCTTTTTGTTCACTGTAGCTGAGAAAACTGCACCTTCTCTGTCTTCTTGAACTATGAGATAACCTTCTAGACTGAGGCCAACTAACAGGTAGTAACTACGGCTGAAAATACAAATGCGGTAGAATTACATAAATAAATACATTAAATATGGTTGAACTTACTTGTTTTCAGTTTGTAAAAGCAGTAAAACAGTATTTTTTTGCCTAACGTCTAAGCTAGAAAACGCCAATTGGATTTTAACATGATCCACAGTCCCATTCAATACATATACTCTAGATAGAATTGCTTCGCCATTAAAATCTGCCCCTTTTTCTTCACCGCAGAACTCGCCATAATAACTGGTATGTTCGCAGTCGCAAGTATGTTCCTGTTTGCGGAAGTCTTCGATACAAACTCCACCATGTTTGCATGGCACCTCGTCACATTTCATTTTACAGTGGGCTATGACCCCTGCAAACATTCGAATTTCAGACAACTTTTAGTTTTTTATGAACACAACTAACCTTTGTCGGTATTATTAATTTTCGATGGCAGATCCAATATTGTGGTTCCTATTTGGAATCCTCTTAAACAACCAACATATCCAGGCAGTTTAGCAGGATAATCCGATACTTTTAATAGAGTTTCTGGATCATATCCACCTAAATTTAATTGGAAATACTCCGTAGGTGGAGCTGGAGGTCTCTGCGGTGCTAACACCTCTAGAAAACATATACATCAGTGAATTAATATGTTTTTTTTTTGTTGGGCAATAAAGCTATTATTATTGATAATAACTTATACATACCTACCTTTGGCTGGATTTATCCAAGGTTTTGGAGAATAAGCATCCAAGAGTCTAATTCCTTTTCTTATTGTGCTATTTCTATCGTTCACATGTACCGTTGTGCTGTTTTCACATCGTTCTATTGCTACTTGTACCGATTTGCTAGTATTGAGTTCACGATAGTTTACAGTGACGTTGAAGATTTCGTTATCGTTGTTAAACAGCAAAATAACTTGGGTACCTAGAAGTTTAGACGATATAAAATATATCTCATTATTTATTATTGAAATATTCCTCTAAAAAGTACTTCACAGTTAATTTCAATTCAATGAAATCTTTGTCAATTATTATAGTTAATAATAATTACATCTATATAAATTAAAAACAGTAAAGGGCCTGAAACTGAGCCCTGAGGGACACCGTATCTAATGAAAAGGAATTTAAACTGTTTTCAATTAACACATCGTTACTACTGTATCCAGATCCCCCTCAGGAAACGCCCACTCATTTTTAATTGTCATAGATTTCGCAAAAACTATTAAACAGAAAAACAACAGCACTCTTACCATTATCAATATAAAGATGAAGAAAATTGTTTAGGTGATCATTAGCGTAGAATATCAGCGATGTATTATCATACGTTCTCAAATTTAATAAAATTAATCGTGTATCGAACAAACTTCCTAAAAGTGTCTTTTCAGAACTTGTTTCGTTTAACAAATAGTTCCTGTGCAAATATGATTCGGGATGCGTAAATGTTAACGCATTTTCATTGATATCTAAAAAATTATTTAATAAAAAATTATGAGATAGATTATTTTCTATTGAGGCATACTTATTTCACAGTGTTTTCCTCTATACGCCCATTTATTAGGACATATACACTCAAAAGTACTCCAAAGCTCTTTACATTGAGCACCATTTTGGCATGGATTTGGAACACACGATGGTTTACAATCTTTGATAATTTCACTTAAGTGAACGCTCATGTAACTGTAGATATCTAGGATTTCTTCATTTACAACCAATCCCCTAAAACAGCCGATTAAGCCTTGGTGGACTGAAGATTTTGGATCCAGTAGGTCACTAAAAAATACCACATCTGAAATTTGAAAGTCCAACACTTTGATTTAATCGTACTTACAACGGTGCACCTCCAATGAACATAGAACCTTCAAAAGGGCCAAATTCCTCTTCTGCTTTTAAATCCACCATTTGATAATCTTCATTTATCATGAATCTTACATGGTACTTGTTGTAATCTATCCACAATTTGTGCCATTCACCTCCATTAAGTCTTCGACCAGATACAATAACCAATTCCTTTGAGACCCCAGTATTTAGGGTAAAGTTGAACGTCAATTGGAAGTCTTTAAACAAAAACATTTAATTAAATTTACTATTTTTGGGCATTTAAGCTTCTTAACATTCAACGATAAATATTTCAAATATTTTTTCTGAATAGTGCGAGTTCTACATTGCTTACCGCTTGTTAGGGCAACCATAAAACTAGGGTAATTTGGTCTAATAGGTGGCTGATACAACAATATTGCTTTCTCTCCAGTTGTTCGAAATGAAAATGCTAAATCTCCTTTTCTCCAACCGGGCACTTCAATATAAGATTGACTAGTAGTAAATGTCACCACATATCTTTGAGTATCTAGAAGAAGAAAATGGTTTATTCCATTTAATCCATTCCAGAACGAGTTGAAATTATTGAACTTTATTTTCAAAATAGACTTATCCACTCTCGTTGGACCATCCTGTATGATGATGCTGACTTAATTGTGGTTTAATATTAAGCAATTTGCACACAGTAACAATATTTCCTGATAAATATAATTTAGCATCGACCATAATAAAAGTAAGTATGCATATTATATCTGCTATTTGTGTTGCCTAATTCTATTTATTTTTGTATTAAAAAGAATGACATATTGTTTCATTAAATTTAAGCTGCTTCATTTTCCTTAACCTGTGAAATGAATTTTTCAACAATACATACTAGTTTCAACGCATTCCAAAGGTCCCAATGTTATTCTCCCTAGCGCATCCTCAGGATTATCACGTTGTTGTAGGAAAAACATTTCTGTGATTCCCAGACTGTCACCCCGTGTATAATAGGCATCATCAGAGTTCCATTTGTCATCATTGACATCGTCACAATTACACCACAGTGATGCATTTTCGCATTGTTTTCCCAAAGAACATGGACATGTACCTCTATAAAGTTAAAAAACTGAGAACTCACACAATGATTTAAAGATACAATGTAAAACAATTTTTTTCAAGTCTTCTGGATACGGACCCAAACAGACAAATTAAGTTGTCCTTGGGTGCGTTCAAGCGGGCTAAAGCCAAACTAAAATCGGCATAGAGCGTTCTATTCCAGAATTCCAGCTGGAGCTTGCCAAAATGGGTTGGCTCAGTTGGATAAAATCAAACCTAAGCAAATGTAACTTTTGGAGGCAGTCGCAAGCGTCTCCATAAAAGATTATACGATTTCTGAATGGTGGTTATTTTTTTCTTAGGTTAGGTTGCATTTTGGTTTGGTTGGTGTTTTATTGCTCCAAGAATTTATCAAAATAAATCGGATACTTTAATTTTTCGCTATTCGCCTATAATTCCATGAGATTGATGGATTTTTTTCTTGTTTATGGATATGATGAATAATATGTAGGAACGTCATCACTTGTCAATGGTGGCTTTGGTCGTTCCATCTCGAAACTAACCACATGTGGGTATTCTTTGGAAGGGGTAAAGTAACGTTTATACTTTTACGCCTTAGCACCCCTTGCCAAAAAGAATGTTGATTTAACAGCCTGCTAGAACGCCAACTTAATATCAATAGAGGGAGCATTATTAAAATAAAGATCGAGACATACGTAATACTTAACAGATTACCTACCTTTTGACATCTCCAATATAGTCTACCGTTTGATTTGCTGAACTTCTGAACCAAGTGGCCGAATGCAGTTCAAGTGGGGCTCTAAAGCAATCATACCTGATGTATTGGCTACAATTCAATGAATGTGACACCAATTCTTGAAGCATTTCCGCGTTGAATTCCCGATATTTTATGCTGAAACTGTGTGTTTACATCTGGAATTTAATTAGCTTTCAAAATGTTTGGACTAAATGTTGTTTTACCTGAAATCCTGTTCGCTTGGTGATCGAACATCCATTTGACTTGGTAAATTGTGTTCTACAATAGTTTTTGTTGATTCTTCAATACTTTGAAATTCACATCTGACATGAGCAGGTGGAAATCTTCCATTGCCATCTATATCGATTAGGTAAACATCAGGCTTGGTATACCCTGTATGGAAACAGAACAATGAGAAAACTGAAGTTCATTCTAAAACTTACATACCTAATAAAGCCAGTTCCTCACAGGTCTTTCGATACAAAGCAAAATGGCAGTTCGTCCCAGTATATCCCGTATTAGTGCAATCACATATCAATCTGTCTTCCTTCACAGAACATTTCCCGCCATGTTCACAAGTATTAGGTCTCTTACAAGCATCTACAAATCTACAATCATCCAATGTCACCTCTCCTACTACCCGCTCCGTTTGCAGTATACTTCTAGGTTCTAATTTGGCTCCATTAACAATAATATCCCTCATGCAACCGACCAGTCCAGAATTAGACCTTGACCCTGCAGCAATCTTAATTTTATCACCTACAGAAAACTTTAAATCACCAATTTTTTCCTGTTTTTCTTTGTTATCTACAATCACACTGACTTCACCATTAAAGTACGTTAAATTAAAGAAATGCCATTGGCCCATTGTTTTCTTTACACTAATTAAATGTGTAACGTTCTTGATATTCTCAGCTAACTCAAATCGGATTTCATCATTTAGTAACCGAACTTCCCAATAAAGTCCTGTTTGGGCTTCACTCGAAGCTATCACACTCAAGTTACTACTAGCTCTAAAATGAAATGATAACGATAGGAAATCTGTATAATCGTTATGCCACCAAATGTGTGACGACGAAAACGGAAATGTAATTGGAATTTCTTTAACATCAAATTCATAGAACTCCGGTCGAAGAATACCGATATAATGAACTTTTGGGTTATTTTTATTCAGTTCATATATGATTGAAATATCATTGTAGAACACGTATTTTAAAGAACCTACAAAGTTGTTGGTAGATTTTAATCCAGTTTTCTTCTGCAATTCCGGACCTCCCCCAATATAAATTTCTGGATCAATATAGAGTAACGAATCCCCACTAATATTCAAAGAAACTCTTTCGTCGTTCAGATATAAATGCATTTTGCTATACTCATGTGATATAGTTAAGTTATTCCATTGATGTAGTTTGAAATCCTCGGTTTGCCCAAGGATAACAGTAACAGGATCTTCACCGAAATCCATGACGATGTATACGGAATTGTTAAAAATTGAAGCAGCGATGTAGTGATCAATGCCTTGTTCACCACCTGCAGCATAAAGTAGAGCTGAATCGTCGAATCTGGTTTTGAACATCATTGAGAATCTCGTGACGGATGAATGAACGCGATCCTTCCAGTCGTAGACACGGTAGGAAACATACGAGGAACCTCTAAATGTTAGAACTGTGGCAACTGAAACAAGAAAACAAAGTTAGTTTTACATTCATCTCTACTTCATTAAACTTACTATAAATATCACAATATTCCCCTTCATAATTTGTTCCGAAACAATCACATGTCAACGAATTGTAATGGTTAATGCATTTGGAACCCTTAAAACATAAATTTTCCTCGGTAACACATTTATCTACACATCCTTCTTGAACGTTTTCATGTTTCGTTGCAATCAATGGTGAAATTTGAAGTAAATCTGAAGCTGATTTACCAGTTTTTAACGATACATCTTTGATACAACCCACAAATGATTCTATAATATATTTGACACCATGCAATCGTTCTTCTGAGCTTAAACCTGTCAGATTCAGAGGTTAGATCTTTATTTCCAATAATAGTTTATTGTTAATTCACATTACCTCCAATAAGGATAACGGAAGTGACATTTTCAGCTACTCCGTAATTGTTTTCTGTATCTAATCCTTTTAAGTCAGTCTCTGCTTTCAAACCGTCAACTGTAGCTGTTAGTTTAGCGCCATGTACGTCAATCCTAACCTGTAAAACATTAATTAAATTATGCTGCGTTGAATATTGTGTTAATAACAGTAACATACATTAACCGCATGCCATTCATCTCTATTGAGTCCTCGGCCAACAGTAAGAGCTGTTGAATGTTTCCCATATACGTGTACCACTTTAAGTTGGCCTTGTTGTACAATAATATATAAGGCATATGGTTGTAAAGACACACCATTAGGAACTTTTACATTGTGGTAAACTAGTAGTCCATGGGGTAGCCTTGTACGAAATTGGAACGAAATTTGTCGACAAAGTCTGAAATTATTCCATCATTTGCTTTTAGAGACTATCTACGTAAAATGTTTGATATTCTTTGAAATATTACAGGCCGCTACTTACCTAAGCTGAAAAGTTTGAATAATATCACCATCGATTTGAATAAACGTATTTGACTGTGCGAACATGAATGTGTTTGATTTTCCTGTTTCCTGGAAGGTTAATTTTGGCCCGCGTGGGACTTGTGGTGCTAAAGTTTTTGAAGTATTTGTTCCGTGATCCACTGAAAATCATAGACTCAGTTCATTTCATGCATTCAAATTAATTGCTTATGATTTTCAAGTGCTTTTATTTAAACTGTTGAAATTAGATCTATGAAAACCCTGACTAAATAAGCACCAGACCAGTTGTTGTTTCCAGGCCATTTCAGTGATATAACTTATACTCATAGAGTTCGGCAGATACGCACCATTTTTCTAGGTTTACTTAAATTTAAAATTTAAGACTATTAAATGTTTGCTAACATTTTGCTTCTCTAATAAAAAACTTTCCTCACCTGTAACTTGCAAACATTTCTCTATACATTTCTTCTCACTATCAAACCTATTTTTATCATTACCAGCACACCCGCCCCATACAAACGTCACACATTCTTGCCTGTCATGATCGAAGGCCCATTTGTATATATTTCTGTTACATGGACCTTTATCAGGAGGTCCTGGACATGGATGGATGGAATTTTTCTCTGGCCGTGCACGAGTCAATGCCAACAAAGTGAGGGAGTAGCTTAGTAGAAGGACTCTCATGATAAGTCTGAAATTAAAAGTTGTTTACACTTTTTTTTGTATCTAATCAATAAATTATGGGTATTTTGGATTTGACACTGTTTTGGTATCCTTTAGTTTGTTTACTAAGGAATAAGTTTATTACTTGTTTAAAATTTGAACTAATTAACTCTCTCATATGCTTGTCAATCAGGAGTAAAGTCCTGATAAAATTTCAGCCATCGCTGAAAACTAACTGACGATGTTAACGTATAGAAACTACGCATAAAAAGTACAAACAAGGAAAACCAACTATTTTATTGTCCACCAATCTATTTCACTGTAGGTTTCAAAAAAAAAACTCAAATATCTTTATACATCCAGTAAAAAACCGCTAACATACCATAACAGTCCGATTATGTTGGTGTCGTCTGCGTTGGTTGTATTCTTGTCGCCAACATGTCGCGGTGTCCATGAGGAATCACAGTAAATGTGAGTTTCCGTTAAGAGGGCATGTATGGACTTCTCGAGAGTTTTCCGTAGCCTAGTAGAGATAATTTGGTCATAGTGGTGGCAAAACAGCAAGTACCTATTATATTCCCCAATAAGTTCAATCCAATTCCTGACCAATCATACCAGTCGCCATGTTTTTCAGATATCTGGTCTGGCAAACAGTTACAAATTCGCCATTTGGATTTTGATAGCTGTATCATATACACTATGTGAGAAAACGACCCCAGTACCAGCTTTAAAGACCACACATAGTAATATTCTATTATTTTCATTATTTCCAATAAACTAACGTAACAAACTAGGTAACTACTTCATTCAAAAATTAGAAAAAAAAAAGTATTGCCAGAGCTAGGACTCGAACCCGTAACCTTCCGCATGCGAGGCGAACAGGGCGTTCGCCTCGCATGCGGTCATTGGTAGGGCACCAATGACCCAACAGAGACCTAATAATAAATAGTGTATTTTATTTGTTATATATACAGGGTGTTAGTAAATAAGTGCGACAAACTTCAGGAGGTAATTCTGTATGTAAAAATAATGACAGTTTGCTATATGTCCGCAAATGATTCGTTTTCTGAGATACGGGTTTTTCTTAAAAACTGAAGATTTATTGATTGCTCTGAAAGTAGTGGAGATATACAAATGAAATTTAGTGGGTTCTAAGGGGTAGTTATTGCGCATTTTTTGACATGCAATTAAGAATTATGTTCACCAGTGGCGCGCATACGGGTACCTAATAATCTCAATTTTGTTTAAGAAAACATGGTACGCCACTGGAATTTTTCAAATGAAAAATCATTTTGGAATCCCTCGTTCAATTTGTGATAAAAAATCTCTCTTGCTTTTTCATCGTAGGGGCATTGGTGCAAAAAAATAAAACATCTCTCGGCGACGCTAGTAGGCTACTATCAACATTCTGTTAAATACGAATATATCAACGAAATGTCAAATTAGCGTTTCTTTATTATTAGTGTTATTTTCTCTTATTGTTTTGGTTTAATGTTTATTGTATTAGATAGTTCTTGTTAATGTATTAAAGAAATGAAGAATACGGGGTAAGATGTTGTATTTTTTTGCACAAAAACGATGCCCCCTACGATAAAAAAGCAAGAGAGGTTTTTTATCACAAATTGAACGAGGAATTCCAAAATGATTTTTAATTTGAAAAATTCCGGTTGCGTACCATTTTTTTCTTTAAAAAAATTGAGATCCTGATGAACATAAAATTCTTAATTGCATGCCAAACAATGCGCAATAACTACCTCTTAAAACCAACTGAATTTCATTTGCATATCTCCACCGGTTTCAGAGCAATCAATAAATCTTCAGTTTTTAAGAAAAACTTTAACACCCCGTATCTAAGAAAACGAAGCATTTGCGGACATATGTTTATATAGCAAACTGTCATTATTTTTTCATGCAGAATTATCTTCTGGAGTTTGTCGCACTTATTAACTAACACCCTGTATATATACGTTCCAACTAACTGCTGGAAATTTAAACGTTATTTTCTCGAGAATTATGGGGCAAATATCAAAAGTGATGTATGTATATGTAAAGCAGATAAAAAATGCTTTAAAATGATGTATCACTGGACCCCTACTGATATATGAAAATTTAGCGGTTGTCCACCCTTATCACAGGGCTTCAGCGATTTCAACCAAAATCTAATGGCTTCATCCTATAGGACTGCCCCAAACACATATACCAAAATTTAGCTCAATAGGTTAAAGCGTTTGGGCGATATCGTGGAAGAATATATACAGACCCACTGAAATGAATAATGATTTCGTTCAAAAAGCAACTTTTTCAACAGCGTGTATATTTAACCTACATATGGGCCTCACACTAACGTACCAGACCCTATATAATGAAATAGCAATAAGTGATATATTAGAAAACTATATTACACAATGAGTAGTGACGACATAAAACAATAACAACTTTAATGTTTTTGTATGGAAGAAAGCTAGCTGACATTGATAGATTTATTAGTTACCTAATTATATTGAATTACATTAAAGCAATTTATTACCGTTTTAAATTAACCGAACTAACTGATGTAATTCGTTTATTTTATTAATAATAAATAACATTGTTTTCTCACATGATGAATTTGGAATATAGGTACCTACCTACTGTAATAACTCGGTAGGTATTTGATATAACTTGATACAGATGTGGACAAAAATGTGGTAAAATAGACTCCCAAATAAGTTTTTAAAATGTAGATCTAACAATTCATAAGATTTTGGCAGGTGGTAAGCTATTTTTTCATTATCTGACCTGGAATGCAGGCAGGAAGAAATATGGGTTGTATAGGTAGGTGTATACAGGGTAAAATAATTGAGAGTTGCATTTTCAACTAAATCTAACAGGTTTTTAAGCCTCATCCTTTCTTAAAAGTTCGTTTTTTTGATTTATATCGATATCATTTCTCTGAAAGATAAACACATTTTTGAGAATACTGCTAAGGAAGGAATAAAAAAAACTTCAAATATCATTAGGACTTTTTGAGAAAAGGTAGAAAAAACTCTTAATATTGACTTGGTTAGGCAACAAAAAACCTAAGTCACTTCATTCTAAATATGTGTTTCCTTTAAAAAGATATTTCTTTTATAATATATATATATATATATATATAAATAAACAAACAAAGATATTCAACTAAGTTGACAGAGTATAGTATATCACCGATATACAAAGAAAAATGAAATAAACTAACTTGTACGAATCAAAAAAATCTCGTGACACAAGCTGGATTTGAACCAACATCTCCCAATTGCCGGTCAGGTGTTGGCTAAAACACCTGACCGGCAATTGGGAGATGTTGGTTCAAATCCAGCTTGTGTCACGAGATTTTTTTGATTCGTACAAGTTAGTTTATTTCATTTTTCTTTGTATATATATATATATATATATATATATAATACTATTGGACTAACGGGAAGCTTTACGCTGTTTGCGGATGATACGACACTCCTTTGGCATGATAGAGATGCTGATGTTGTGAAAGAAAACATTCGAAGTGATTTGGGAAAGTTAAAGGAATGGTGCGATTCGAATTATCTCTCATTTAATTTATCAAAAATACATGTATTATCTTTTAAATTTGATGATTTGCTATTTGAGGATAACCATATTAATAGTCTTAATTGTGTTAAATTTTTCGGACTCCAAATTGATTTAAAGCTTAAGTTTGATGAACATGTTAAACTGTTGGGCAGGAAGGTTTCATCTGGCTGTTATGCTTTGAGAGTTGTGTCAGGGGCTCTTGGACTGAAAGTTGCACGAAATGTGTATTTTTCTTTAGTGGAGGCGTATCTTCGATATGGAATAGCGTTCTGGGGTACTTGTAGCCAAACTTTGTTTAAGAGTATATTTACACTGCAGAAGCGGGCTGTTCGTTATATGTGTAAGACAGACTTTACTGCAAGTTGTAGAGAATTATTCAAAAAACACCGAATATTGACTCTTACATCACTTTTCATTTTAGAAACTGTATGTCTTATTCATAAAAATGTAAGAAACATTAACAGCTCAGCTCCACCTAGTCACCCTTATCCCACGAGACTAGTTCAGCGGGTGCACTTGCCTATACCGAGGTCTGCCTTGGTAAAGAAATCACTCCTTTATGACAGTCGCAGAATGTACAATCATTTGCCGCCAAACTTGACGGCTGTAAAAAATCCCAAGCAATTTAGGGAGGTGTTAAGCGCGACTACTTTGCTGATGCGTGGTAGTGTTTATTTTGATTTTGTTGTGTTGGTCTACTTTTGGCTTGGTTTGATGATTTTAATGTATTATATTTTTTCTGTTCTGCTACTTGCATTTATATTGTGTTGTTATTTACATATTTTACTTCATGAATGTTTGGGGGATTTGAGATTTTACTCTTGCCTTCCTACTAACACTGACAACATAATGTAGTGGGTTTACGTATATTTTTAAAATAGTTTTGTTATATTGTGTTTCAAATGATTAATTACATTAATCTTTTGTATTTGTATACGTCTTTGTTATATATTATTTTAAGTATGACTTTGTCTACAAGAACTTTTGTGATTCTTTTTTGACAATAAAGTTAAAAGTGATGTTAAGTTATGTTAATAAGGATACTGCTGATATAAAAAAAAAACAAACTTAAAGAAATGATGAGACTTAAAAACACATCAGTATTTCTTCTTAGTGTGTTCGTAAATTCAGGTGATAATGCAAACGTTTAGATCTGCCATTTATATCACTAATTAATAATTAAAATTGCTAAAACGTAAATTTGACCAATGTCAATGTTTTGAACTGCTAATCAGAATTCGGTTAGTCTAAAAGATGTGTTTTGTTAGAAATAATTTGAATAGAATGTCCACTAATGAATATTAATAACATTTCGTAGGGTTTGAAGGATTGATGTTGAGATTAAATACTGTAGCGTTTTGAAGCTGAAATTGTAAATAGTTAATTCGTAAATTGAGTTGAAATCTCAGCAACATTTTTGCTTCTGATTCTAAAAATATTGCTTAGTTATAGACAGATAGGTATCTATCATTTGAAATTATTAAAATTAAATACTTCTAATTTAGAAAAAATAAAATTAGTTTGTCATATTGCCTCCCGATTATCGGTCATTTTTATATCTATTAGATACTTTAACAACAACTTAAACAAGTAAGAGGATTGTAACAGACGTCTCTAAATTTGTTTCAGACTTTTTAACTTTTCTACAAAAAATTTTGCGATGCAGCTTAACTTTAATGAAATAGAAAATTAAATTATTAACCATTATAACTTTATTTGTATGGAAATTATTTTAGTTACGTCTAAAGATTTTTAAACATTATTTTATCTTTTATATGTACCTTGTGTTTTATCACCTTGAGCCTTCCTTAAATCAAATAACTATAATCAGAAAACAAATATAGTATCCGTCGACGAGTCAACAATATTTTTAGTTGCATGTTAATATTTTTTAGAAAATGTGTATTTTTATTTCTAAATTGTATATAAAAATTTATTTTTTGTATTGTTTGAACCTTAATAATATACCATTATTATGTTTTAGGTTTCTTTAAGATTTAATTTTAAATAAAAATAATTTAAAGTTCCTTATATTTGTTTGCATAGGTAACGACCTGATTCTAGACCACACATAATAATTATTAATTAGTTTAATCCAAACCAAAGAAAAAAAAATATCAGAACTACTTAAATTATGTTTTTTAGTGTTGGTTCTTACTTGAGTTTTCTTACTTACATTTCTTGTAAAAAAAAGAAGTTTATATGTTTATAGTTAAATGTTAATACCTAAAAATTATTTAAAATAAAGAAAATATCGATCTAAATTAAATAGTTTACAGCTATCGAGTTTGTGTATTAATCTGCCGTTTTAAAACTTTAATTTCTACCGATTTTGTGATGAGACGTTCCCAAGCACGCAGATTTATAGTTTCTGTACGAAAAGTGGTTAATTTTTAGTCTGCCACTGTTCAAATTCTTGCGAAGTCCAATGCCATGATCCGGTATCAGCTTTAAAATATGAGAAACAAGACAGAAGTACTTGAAGTGCAACACAGATTTTTTTCCAAATCTCTATCGCCTACTAATAGCGTCAGCTACGAAATAATTTCAAGTGAAAGTACAAAATTTAACTTGTTTGTACTCTTGAAATAGCCGCTCAATGATTATGACTCCAGATGCAGGCAAAATCTATAGAAATGTTTCCACTTGACATGAGTATTTATTATTTATCAGTGATTAGTTATGCCATTGTCATTACAAACATATAAAGACAATGGTTATGCTTAGTTCTGACTTACGAATAAAACCCCAAATGTTGTTTTGTCTTTTATGGATCCAAAAATCAATATGCGAGTTTCCTATCGAAATATAGTACTTACTAATTCTTATTTGAAATTAAAAAATTGTTCCATATTTTATTTTATATGCCTTAACAAATGGAAAATTTAAGTAGATAGGTGGTGTACTTGTTTTATACATAATCCGTTTCAATTCTAATCGAATTAATAGTATAATATTTTATAACATTTGCTTTGAACTTTGAAAGTCATTTTGCCTGTTCATGCATCTTCCAGCAGGTCGAATTATATATCCATTATAAGTAATAAGATCAATTTAAAAAAATTACAAAAACGACATCCACTAAACTCTTTTAGATTACTTGCTATGCATGCTGTGTTTATTATAAAGCATGTGACTCTTACCCTTTTAGTAAAACGGATGTCTGTAAATTGTTAAATATTATTATTGTTATATTATAGTGATGATGCACACAAAATTATTGTAATGATATGGAAAAATTAAAATATCCTATAGAGATCTTAAAATATATTTTTGAATAATGCCAATACCTTTTTTTGTAATGGTTTAATTGTAGAATTATTATTAATCGAACGAAATATACCTAGGTATCAATAAGCATAAAATAAACTAAAGTTAAAATGTTGTAAATAATCATACAAAAACTACAATAAATCATCTTATTTTTCTATAATTTTCTTAAGTTTCGTTCTTTTGCAGTTGGAAGGATTAGTTTTTAATCATTCCCTTTATTGCTAATCTTCCTATTTTGTTATGCTATGCGCACAATAATAATTGTCAAACTAATTATATTCAGCTCTCATCTTCTATAGAAATGCGACATTTATATATCATTTGAAAAATAACTTCCTACTACGATTCTTTAGAATATCAATAATTCCATCCAAACGTCATAATAAATTAGTAAGTACATTCTACCAAAGATTAATGTACACAAAATCTTTGATTCTACTTAAGCTCTATTATATAGCTTCAAAATTTCAAAATGAACTTTTACATTAAATTTGTATAAACGGCCTAGCTAAAAGCTAAGCCTTCAAGAAATACCTCTATAGACCCATTTATGTTGTTCCTCTCCACGGAAATCTTTAGTAAAAGGCGAAAGATTTACTCGCTTGAAGAGAAACCTGGGTAACATTGAAATGTTTGTCAGACCACTATATACCCCCTTAGCGCAATTACTACGGTTGTTTATATGTGGCGCCATCTAGTGCATAATACTAACACCAAAAAAATATAAATGCTCTCCAGCAAGCATTTTTTACCTGTAAAATACAATAATAAGTAAGTTCATATGGTAAAATCATTAAAAACTGTAGCATGGGCGTAGCCAGGGTGTTCCCCAGGGTGGGGCAAGAAAAGGAGGAAACTTATCTTAACGTAAAAAATTTATTAAAAAAACATGTTGGGTTCATAACTCATAAGTATTTTATTTTAGAATTATGGCTAAACTTGGACAAAATTTCTTTTTCAAACTGATCCTTCGCGTTTAAAACTCTTTTTCGATGGACGCTCATCAAGTCCAACAAGCCGTTGTTCCAACATTGTTGACCGTAAACAAGTTTTTACCCAACGCAAGGTGCTGAATGATCTTTCCATTGTGCAGGTAGTGCACGGTTGTGCGAATGAAATTTTGAGCGCTTTTTTAATGTCTGGGTAAAAAGATTGCGCCTCTTTAACTAGTTAAACTTCTTTTAACTCCGAGTCTGACATTTCTTTTTCTTTCCACAGATTATACCATAGTTCCACTTCAGCCAAAATCTCATTTAAGTTGTAGTCACAAAAGATTTTAACTTTTTTTAAAAACTCAGCAAATAGTAAAGCAAGAAATATATTAGGTTGTAATGAAAGCAACTCGTAGGCCTGCCAGATTCCCAATAGAGAATCGCTGTCCTAAAGACATTATCAATGCATACGGAACAATTAAACTATTATATACCTTAAAGTGAAATTTTACATTAAATTTGTATAAACGGTCTAGCTATAAAGCTAAACCTTCAAGAAATATCTCTATAGACCCATTTATGTTGTTCCTCTCCACGGAAATCTTTAGTAAAAGGCGAAAGATTTATTCGCTTGAAGAGAAACCTGGGTAACTTTGAAATGTTTGTCAGATCACTATATACCCCCTTGGCGCAATTACTACGGTTGGTTATATGTGGCGCCATCTAGTGCATAATACTGAAACCAAAAAATATAAATGCTCTCCAGAAAGCATTTTTTTATCTGTGTTTGTAAAATCCAATAAGTAAATTCATATGGTAAAATCACTAAAAACTGTAGGTAGAAATTGAGTCACACTTTAGCGAGAAAAGTAATTCTGTAATCACAATATACTCTTGAACCTCAGCATTTAACACTTGTCTGCCTTTATTACCATTACACGCTTAGGTAAAAGGCGCCTTCTTCTTGTACCTACTATCGCCATTAATCGCATATCCTAGTGGTACAAACTTATAAAACAAAGATCAATTCAAAATGTGCTGAAAATATGTGATCTAGAAAATGAAAATATTGATTTGGAGGACTAAATTGATTTTCAAGTTAATTTCCAGTAGAAAAAAGTCTGGTTCTGACTTATACTTACCTACTTAGTCTAAAAAAATAAAAGGGCTAACTTATTGTTTCTTTAAGCGCTGGAATTGCATCAAAATTAGAATTATTTAATGTAACAGTAGGTAAGTATAGTAATTTTACTTTTTTTATAGCCAAAATTGAGCGTTAGTGCTAGGCTTAAAAAACTTACTTAAGTATATGATTCTAAAAATATTTACTCAAAAATAAAATTTTAGTCTGAGGGAGAAAATGGTTAGTTGCTAGTCACAGTTATTAAAAATGTAATATATTATATTAGAAAGATCTTATTCTTGGCGACTCTGGGGTTTTAACGGCGCATGAAGCAGATGATTGTCTGGTGACAGCGAGAGAGAAAAGATATATTTTATTTGATTAACATTGCCAAAATCTAAAACATTTTACCAAAACCATCAATATTTAGCACAACCAACAACACGGTTTTTTGGGAATTTTTTGAATATCGTTTCTGGAGTAGAAGCTATTATATTAGGCGAGGTAGATTCCGATGCTAGAAAGAAGTCTATAATATTACCTGTCATTTGAAGTAACCGGCAAAACTTGATGAATATTATATAAAACACACTGTAAACTACAAGGAAAACCCGCAAATTTAATAATATGTTTAATTTATATTAAATATCACTTTATCTAATATTCATTACTAGATTAATAATTCTTTAATAATGATATACGTAGTAATTTATTTGAATACTTAATAAACACTAAAACTTATTACTTAAATTACGTAAAACTTTGTTTTAAAACTTTTAACACTGCATGAAAATATCGCGAATGCCCTTGTGGCAAATTTGCGGAAAAACTCGTTAAAATAATAGTGACATGTGATCAATTTACTGAGGAAATTATCCACCTCATACTATACCTAATAACTAGGTATAGTCACTTGACACTTGCCTCGTAATTAAATATATTTTTCTTATTTTTTTAATGTAAATGTTAGAAATGACACTGTTTATTCATCTAATTTGTGTTAATTTTTTGAGTCTAACAAAGTGTGAAGGTTTTTATTATTTTTTATTTATTATCAGTGTAATATGTAACAAACGAATTGTACATATAGGATTCTGCGACCGCATCTTACGAGATACTAAATTAAATAATGTATGAAAATGTTATATACTTATTAAATGTTAAGTTAGATAAAAAGCCTTAAACTACTGTCTCGAGTGTATAATATAATAATAATGTGATGTATGTTTAATGTTTATTAAGTCTCTGATTGTTAATAAATAATAATTTGTATAATCTCATTTTTGATTTTATGGTCCAATAGTTTTAAATGCAATACTTACTGTTTTTTTTATTTAATTATACTATTATCACACGCAGTCTCATCAATATCTATTATAGTTAGTTGATTTTACTGGCATTATTTTTGCAGTGAATATTTTTTATTATAGCAACTCAAATCAAGCATATTCTTGTTTGTAAGTTTTACGGAATGCGTTGTGTGATGGTGTACAAACAATTCAGATTCGCAAAGGATATCAATGTAAGGCTGCACAAAAATCCCGTCAAGTCGGAATTGGATACTTATTGGTTTTTTAGCAAAAATTAGTTTATGAGTTATTAGTTTATTGTACAATATCTAGCTCGTGTAATATAAAAAATATTTTTTATTCCAGAATATTAGAGTATATCAGAAATAAACATGCCATATAGTGTTTTTGTAACTAAACATGTGTATATGTGAGGTTTGCAACCAAATCTATCAAATTATCTGTCTCTTGTAATGATCAACATCACTAGTAACCCCAGGCTCTTGCTATTTCAAGAATATAATAGAAATAAGGGTATCTTTGATGAACTACATCAACTTGATTGTTACAGGAATGGCAGCAGTAAATGGCTGCCTTGGTATCAGAGTAGATTGCAATGTGGCAAATAACTATAGTTATTCTGCAAACGTTATTCAAGAATAATAACATAAAAACTTAAGATTTATATTTGAATAACGATTCTTTTCGATCACACTGTTGTAGAAAGATAGCTCCTAATAAAACTGTTAAACAGAAAATGTAAAACAATGCATGATTAGACAATTACAAGATTTCTGCACATCAAAACTAAGATAAATAATTGTGCGATATTTTTACAGATTTTGTGTTTGTGACCCTGCTTGTTAAAAGTACACTTCCTGATTATTTTGAAAACAATATAATTTTCTGCACTGATGTTCATACGTCATAATTATTGTCGACCAACGCGAAGAACACATATTAACTTCACATTTTTATAATTCAAATTCGTTAATTATCATGAGGCTTAGATACATATAAGATACCTAATTTTTGTGTTTTTAAACTAGTATAATAGTATATCGAATCTAAAATACTTGGAAAATTCTCAATTTACTTTTAGGTAACAACAATAAATACTCCTATTAAAATCAATGTGGCAGAAGTTAATTCTTTGAATTAAACAAGATATTAAATTAAGTCTTTATTTATATACCTATTATTTAATTACATACCTAACTAATGCCTATGTAACAGAATTTTGATACACGTATATGTATGTACAAAGCTTAAAACTAAGAAAATTATTAACATTTTATAAAATATGACATCATAGTCCTATGATATACTTACATTGCATACTTAAATATCAAATTTTGATTACTCATCTTCAATTAAATGATCCAATTTTAACTCTTGCCCCTTTTCAATAACTTTGGTCCTTTTCTTTTCTTTCATAATTTTTTGTCCAATTACATACTCTGGCATAACGACTTTAAAGTTTTTCAGAACAGGCTTATCTTCATCGGTGTTACTAATTGAGCTTACAACAGACATTTTAGGCTTTATCCGTTTCTTAAATATTATGCGTTTTGGACCGTCGTCTTTAATTGTACCATTGTCAATAGAGTTATTTTCAATTTTTTTTCTATCTGCAAGTTCCTTCAAGAAACTTAATGCAGATCTTGTATTACTTTCATCAGTAATATCTTCTGTATCTTCTAATGAATATTTTGTCCATTTATGTGGGTTTATCTTATAGTCTGGTATTCTGTTTTTATAACTTTTGGGTGCTGGATTTTGAGGTTTTTTAAATATACTTTCTTTACCTCTAAACGGTTTCATTGCTGCTCTTTGAGTCCTTTTATTCTCCACTGTAACTTCCATACTTTCTTCAATGTTAACTTTTCTATTGTTTTCGAGTATTTGTAGGTGATCAAAAACATCTTTTTGACGTTGATTAAAACTAGCATTAGTGCTATTTAATTTAAATGAACCGTGTTCCTTCATATTTAATAATGTTATTTAAATGATAATATAAATTTTTAGATAATAATTAAAAATGTTTATTTTGGTTTTTCAATACAACACAATCAAAAATGTCTCATGACAGTAATACTAATGTTTGTTATTCTGTGGTAATACCACTCTCTTTATATTGACATAGATCATTGACAAGAATGACATTAGTGACATCATTGACAAGAATGACATTAGTGATATCATTGTCATTCTTGTCAATGATCTATGTCAATATCTAGAGAGTAGGGATGTAAAATAAAATAAATATATCGATATATTGAATCAAAAGATATATCGAAACAATATATCGATATACTCGATATATCGAATGAAAAATATCGATATTTTATATATATCGATATATTTGCTATATTTTTATTTTAGAGTGGGTTTGTAGTTGTAAATAAACTTCAAATTTTGAAGATTCAAATAATGAAATAAAATAGTATTCATTAAAATTTATTTGCCTGAAAATACATATGCATTTCAAACAAACGTAAGAATATTTGTTAGAAATAATTACATTAGGTTAGGTCAATTAAATCAAAATTTCAACAGAACTTAGAAGTAATAATTTTGATAATCTATTTCCAGTTAGACGATTTCAATTTTTTCTTGTGTGCGTCGACTGCTACGGCAACACAACAAGGACCTTTTAGTTTTAAACCTGTGTATGTCAGCTGCTTTCTTTCGCTAGTGATTTCAGAATCCAAACGCGTTTCGATTCACATGTTCTTTCGCTAAAAACGCATTTTCTGATTCATCTCCACTTTAGCGCCCATCGCGATCGGGATACGTAATCCCCTTGCCTCTTTTAGGTAAACTTATCGAGCCTTCAGAAATCCAACAAATTCTGATTAATAAATCCGGAACAAGAAAACTAGCGAAAGAAAGCAGCTGTAGCAGATACATTTATTTTGATAATGTACCGATATATCGTGTTGTATATATCGATATATCGAAAGAAATATATTCGATTAAAATATATCGATATATTAAAAAAATATGTCGATATTTTTAATATATCGATATATCTTTGGCATCCCTACTACAGAGTGGCATTACTTCTATCGTTGCTAAAATCATTGTGTTTATGATAATATAGTGTGTCAGCGCTTGGTTAGTATCTGTCAACTAACAACAGATGGCGGTATCATATACGAGAAATTTATTAATGAACGACTGAAGTTGATAACGCCGTCTGTTGTTAGATGATGGTACTAACCAAGCGCTGACACACTATATTATAATAAAGACAATGCTAAAATATTACAAATTTAATTTTATGCTATAAGAAGTTAGTTGTTAGCTGCTGCCTAAAACTGTTCGTTCACCCGACCATTATTAAAATTATCTACAGGACAATAGACAAAAGTAACGTATTAGCGGCGCGAACGTGCGATTTAGTGCGAAGTTAAGTGAAAGTTGTTGATATTTGCCTCTAAAGGAAAACAAGGAACGTATTAGGTGTTACGTTCCAATCGTAATAAAGACAATGGTAATATCACAGAACATATTCTGTGGTAATATCAACAATTTTCACTCACCTGTCTATCACGCACGTTCCTTTTACAAATTTGATTGACGGTTAACTAGCAAGTAACCTAAAAAATGTTGAATTTTGACAGTTGTCACTTGTCACATCAGTCCAGCATGTCCAGCTAGGGATGCTAAAAAAATAAAAAGTATCGATACCGATACCAATACCGATACTTTTTTGCCAAGTATCGATTCCTACCGACACTTGTCTAAAAAGTATCGATACTCTTACGTATCGGTATCGAAACTGTACATTACACTTTTAACAATAAAACTGTTGAATGTATGTATAGGGTTATTCTTTCGTACTGAACTAAGTGAACAATCTGAAAATTGTCAGTTTATTCACGATTGTGCGTATTCTTTCGACATCGATCACTTCAACCAAACTGATTAAAATTCCTACCCCCCTTGCCCCTTACTGATCAACCTCTAGGTACCGGTTAATTCGTTCAGTTAACAGTTAACCTTTAAAAGTATTGAATATTGAGAGATAATAATTGGAATATAATTTCGAATCAAACCAATATATTGCAAAAGTTTAAAACATGGATAATAATATCATGGAAGAAATAATTTTCCAGTTTTCAGAGCAGATTTGGTTGTTTTCACAAGATTTTGAGGTTAAGTGAAAGACAATCACAAAAAAGATGATCTTTCGGTTTCGCCAAATATTCAGTTCAGTACAATCACATTCAGTTTAATCACATTCACTTGGTTCAGATCAATCACTACGAAAGAATAACCCTTATGTTACATAACAGTGGTCGTCTGAATGTATGACCAAAAAAAAACACAGAAGATAATATGGTGGTGGCAGTATAATGTACAATAATTATTTTCGATACCGATACTGCTACGAAAGTATCGATACCACCTTGGTATCGTTCTAAAAGTATCGATTACAAAAATACTCGATACTGCAGCAAAAGTATCGATACTTTCAGAGTATCGATACTTTTTTAGCATCCCTATGTCCAGCTGTTAAAGGATGTTCTGTGTTCTGCGGGTATGGAGCATGGAGGTAATAATTAATGTTTTGGTGTACATAGTTGTGTATTTATCGTTAATTTAAGAGTTAAAAGTGATTTATCAAATGGTCAATTACAATACAAGAAAGTATTGTAATTGCCTCAGTAACTGTTTTAACAATCTCATCTTAGTATCCTACTGATATTTGGCACATGCTGCACAGAATAAAATTAAGATAATAAATTGTGATAAATAAATTAATAATTTGATTAAGCCAGTGTGTGTTTATACCGTTCGGTGATACTTATTGTTTAATGGGCATCGCAACAATTAACAGCCAAGATCTCAACAATCAAAGTAAATGAATAATTGTTTATAACCTCAAATCAAATTTGAAACATTTCGCAAACCAAAACAGGGCATGTTAGAAGATAATTTAAAATTTTATATTAATGTGTCTATAACTTTTTTATCAATACACTTCACTATCATTACTTTTTGGTAAATAAGTACACATCAAATTTATTTTGGTTATAATTACTCTTTTTCAGTTATTTATTGATATATGGCAAGAAAATGACAGGAGCACAAATTACATCGTCAAAAAGAAAATTACGAATTGAGAACAAAAAGAAAAAAATGGCAGCCCTAATAGATATCGCCAAATTGAATGAATATGATAGACAGAAAAACAAACAGAAATTGGACTGTGAAATTATAAATACAGAGACAGAACCGAGTCCTAAAAAACTTAAAACAGAACAGTAAGTAGTTAGGTGTTATGCTTCTAGTATTGGTCCTATAAACTAAATTATTTTAGACTAAAAGAAGATTCGAATAGATTTCAAGAGGAGCCTCCACCTGAGCTAGGCTATAGTGGTAAACCAAGGCTGCAGGGTGCGGATTTCCTTGAATTGAAAAAAATGCTTCGGGAACGGACCACACAACGAAGAAATCTGCCTAGATTTAGATTGCGTGATATGGGCGATCATGCCAGCCTTAGTATTGATATGGACAACCGTTGTCCATTATTTATATCAGATATTCAACATCTTATAATGTATTCACAAGTGGGAGTACATTCACCTTATTCACCAGCAAGATGGTGTGCTTTGGAAAAATACAATAGATTGAAAAATTTCAATGTGCTGATAATTGAAAATGTATCTCTGTACCATTATATAAATCATGAAAGTTTGTTTCCATATTTAAGCGGAAACTTTGAATGTAAATTGGAAATTATTTCCCCATTTTCGTATAGAAGTGATATTGTTAAGGATTTGTCTATGGTCCCGCTGTCAGGTAAGATAATATATACTATACTACTATTTGTACCTCATGGTTTTAATCACAAATTTTAAAATCTCAATCTACCTATATGTACTTGGTAGGTGTCCAACATTTATTAGTTTTTAAATATGTATAAGAATATCTAGTGGGAACTCGCCCCTCTGTATCCAAACCCTCAAATACATCATAGTGGGCTGAGGACAATTATTTTAAACACATTGTAGTGACGACTTTAATACCTTTTTTCAATTCTGATTTAAATGAAATCTGTTAGTTCTCAATAACAATTTAAAAATATTTGTCTTCGAATATTTAGGGAGAGACCGCAATAAAAAAATTATCCAATCCTTGTTAAATTTTTGTTTCTAGTGAAACCAATATTTTTATTCAATTCAGTAAACATCTACGTATTGAAGTAATCATGCCTCTTTAAAAGATACTATCTAATTATTATTATATAATGGGGAAGTCCCATTTCTGTCATTATTATATATGGCTTTTTATTTTTTGGGGGAAATACAGTTCTCTGTTCTGTATATTTACTTATCGTATTAAACTATGATCAAAAAAGATTATATTCAATCCAAGGTTTATAAATAAGACATATTTACTTTGGTATTATTTTTGTTTATTTAAAGTGGTTTCAAAAGTAATCAAATGATATCATTATAATGAAGTGCATAATTTAATTTTGCGTCATAGTTCATAGTCTATGCATATTTCTTAAAAGCTTTTAGAAACCATTTAAACACTCAACTATTTTTTAAATTTCTAAATTGT
This sequence comes from Apoderus coryli, assembly GCA_911728435.2. Taxonomy (NCBI): domain Eukaryota; kingdom Metazoa; phylum Arthropoda; class Insecta; order Coleoptera; family Attelabidae; genus Apoderus; species Apoderus coryli. Next base: position 14,229,583 of record OU452204.1, read on the forward strand.
AAATATATCAATAAAATAACAGGCATTCACAAAATATATTTAAGCATTTAAAACAAATAACTAAAACCATACATATTTCGCAGTTAAATTAATGTCCGTAGAGAAAACACTATTGTCACCAATGTTGATATTCAAATTCACTTGACGAAGTGACAAACTTAGACTTAGAAAATAAATATGTTTGTTATTTGAGTGTACATACTCTCATGAATTATATTTATCAAAGATTATTTTATGAATTGATTGTAATATTAACAGCACTGATAACGGTTAGTTTACCAGATTAACCGATATCGTCTGCTGTATGAAAATGCCCCACAATCGACGGTCGAGTAATTTTAGTTTGTTTCTTTTTTAGCTACACAGATGAAAAAACTAATTGCCGAATATGGAAGTCTCGACGATGCTGTGAAGAACTGTAGTGAAATATTCGATACAGTTAGAAATTTTTTCCCTATCGATAATCCTAATGAATCGAATATTATTTATGATAATGAGAATTTACGTCCAACTGATAAATTTCCGAGGTTTGTTTAATCTTTGACTGAAAAATTATGTGTGTAATTTTTTTTTCGTTCTTGTAGAACTCAGTTGTTACTTTCCGGTTGGCAGATGATTGAGGAGAACTATCCACTTCCTATTAAAGGTTTAATGGAACGTAAATATTCCGAATATGTTTTAACTAAGGAGAAATATAAGAGGGTTTCAGCAAACAGTCCACTATTAGCCATTGATTGTGAAATGTGTAAAACGACGACAGGTAACAAATTGTTGATAATTTAAATAAATTAGAGAATTATTTTATTTCTTCAAGGCTAATTATTGCTTGTATATTTTCAAGGTGATTTGGAATTAACGCGTGTTTCGGTTGTAAATGAGAAGCACGAAGTGTTTTACGATACTCTAGTGAAGCCTGACAATAAAATAGTTGATTACTTAACTAAGTACTCTGGAATAAATGCAAAAATGATGAACGGTGTAACGAAGAAATTGAAAGACGTTCAAGAGGAATTGCGACAATTACTACCTGAAGATGTAATTCTCGTGGGGCAATCATTATCGAACGACTTGCATGCTTTAAAAATGATGCATCCTTATGTTATAGATACAAGGTAGTGTATTGGAATATTTTCTTAGTTAATGTTAACCTAATCTAATGACTTTTTAGTGTAATATACAATATAACTGGTGAGAGAACTCGAAAAACCAAACTGCAGACACTGGCTCGAGAATTCCTATCTGAAAAAATTCAAGTTGGTCATCAAGGACATTGTTCAACAGAGGACAGTTTAGCTTGTCTTAAGCTAGTGCAACTAAAACTTAAACGCCATCTATATTTCGGTGACGCAGTCATGGGTTCAATATACAGTGACCAGAGAGCGTATCCTGACATAGGTTCCAATAATTACGCGACTAGTATGTTAAAACAATGCACAAAAGCCGATAATAACGCGAGAGTGGTAGGTGTCGATGATATTTCACTTAAATATAGCTATTACATGAACAAAAACACCAATAACAACGCAGAAACTAATAAAGTGACGTGTTCATCAATGAATTCCAACAAAGATGTGATCAAAGAGCTCTGTGCAAGCGTGAAAGACTATTCGTTAAATATCGGACATATTCGTGTAGCTGACAACCAATTAGATGGGAATCATAATAAAGTGTTTAAGACTCTAGATAAGTGGATAAATGAAGTGTACGAAGCAACACTGTCTCCGGGATTTCTTGCTATTATTTTCGCTGGTCAAAAGGATGGTGGTAACGGTGTGTGTTTCTTGAAGTTGAAAGCGGACATGGTTTGATTAATTTAATTTTATCATTTACCATTATCATTTTCATTACGAAGGCGGTCATACCTAATCGTTTTGAAACGTTATTAAACATTTTGTTAATAAAATAGTTGTTTTATTTAATTTCTCGATTACAATATAATAAACAATTCGAAATATTATACAACAATTATATACATATTCAAAATTACCTAATTAGGTATATATAAATTTGACATTTGATGACCATATCTTGACAGTACATAGTGACTTATTGTGAGTGTAATAATAATTGGATGTTATAGTGACTCAAGGCGCATTCACTATATAGGTTACCTCATTGAGCAGCATATTGGTGCGGGGGTCGTGCAGTCACCGGCGACTGGAGTTCTGTGGCCACTAGATTTGCGCAAATTTAGTTTATTGTTTTTGTGATTGACGTTTTCGTTACGATAGTGTTGTTGTGAACTGCGTCTGAAAGAATTTTGTAATTCCTCGAATAAGAGTTTAAAGGACAATATCAATACTAGGTACAAAAATACTACAGAATATTTTTACCGAGATATAAACCGAAAACACCCTTGTGACACTGGGATATGTAATGCACAATTTTATAAAATATCTTTAATGCAAAAACTTTTTACAATAATATTTTTTGAGGCATCCAAAAAATAAAAATACATTATATTTTGGAGGTGAGAACGTTTGAAATGTATTCAGCAAAACAAAACATGGACAAAGTTTGTAACTCCCTAAATATAAATTTAAAATTATTGTAATAACTTAGAACTTGAATAATATAATAACTTCGGAAATAAAAATTGTTAATTTAATAAGAAAGGCGGTCGCCGGTGACGTCATTGCTTGTGGTAGGTCAAGATCAACCAGGTAACCTATTTAGTTAATGCGCCTTGATAGTGAAACCGTTTATGCGCAATATCAGCTGTTTTTGACTCACCTTAATTGGACACTCCTTATATAACGATCAATTCGTTTCACTCACATCAGTTCAACTGATGTGAGTCAAAATTGTCATTGGTCATAAAGCATTTTAATGATAACTTTGCAGGAAGCCAAAAATTGGAGGAAAGAAGTATACATTTCTAATTTAACTATCAATTTTATAAATGGAATAAGGGATTTAATAATAAATAATTTTGTTTTTTTAATATTTGATGTGGCGATTAGCAACACTTTCATTTTGCCTTCTGGAAAAGAGTTGGTCCTTTTGGCTACATATGAGAATCTCAATTGGCATCAGGCTTCATAAATATAATTAGAAATTAGCACAAGGAAGCACACTGTCAAAATTATTAATTGTTAAATTACACGTAAAAAACTTCTTTTAATATTTTTTTTAATATACGTAACATCACATTTTGAAATTAATTTATCAGTTAATAAAAGAATTAAGGTACTGAACAGTGTAATCATACTTAGTTTACCGTTAAACCAAAAAATATACTTATTTAACTAAAATGGCGTGCGGCAAAAAAGTGACCTTGTTAGTAACTTTTTTTGTAATATTTTGTGCCTTTTTTGATGTAAATGCCCAAAAAACTGTGATAGAATTAAACGAAGATAATTGGCGAGATATTTTGAATGGAGAATGGATGGTAGAGTTGTAAGTTAATAGTAAAAATTAATAATTGTTTAGTTAAGTCCGTAAATATTCTTTGATTATAATAATCTTGATCGCGCTTTCGATTCAGTACTAATTTGGGCCAATAATAACTATTGAACTTTTGTGTTGTAGTTCATTTCAATTCAGGGTTTTTATTCTACTACTCCTATAAAGTAGATTAAAACTTCGACTATTTATTAAATTGTATTTTTAAACATATTTTATATAGTTACGCGCCATGGTGTCCAGCGTGTAAAGCACTAGAAGAAAAATGGAAAGAATTTGCGCAGTCTGGACCTTCAATAGGCATCAAAGTTGGGGCTGTAGATGTTACTGTGTCCCCAGGATTAAGTGGTAGATTTATGGTAACAGCTTTACCCACGATATTTCAGTAAGCTATACTAATTCGTGGTATTAAACTGGTAACGTAACATACGAAAACAATTTTTTAAATTTCAGTGTGATCAATGGAGAATTTCGACAATACAAAGGAGCTCGTGATAAGGAAGCATTCCAACTCTTCGTTGAAGATAAAAAATGGGAGCAAGTAGAATCTATTTCGACTTGGAAATCGCCGAATTCACTCCAAATGGGTGTTGTATCTTCCTTTTTTAAACTGAGTCAGCTTTTGAGGGTAATTTTCCTTAATTATATCTATTTTATTAAAATAAAATTGTATGTATATTGCAGCAAATTCACAACAAATTTACTTATGAATATGGTTTACCTGCCATTGCTTCGTATCTGATATTTGCTGTGGCTACAATCATATTGGGTGCTTGTTTAGGATTGGTACTAGTTTGTGCTATTGACTTAATTTATCCACCAAAAACAAATAAAAGGCGTTCTGACAAAAAAGACAAGAGTAGTGGAGATGAATTGGTAAGTTGTTAAATGTGTACATATTATAAAATGAATAAAAAACATACGCAGTGAATACTTAACTATTATAGGAAACAGCATAATATATCACAATACATATTAAATAATAATAATAAATAAATATGAAAGAGATGTCTTACCGTACCTAAAATGTATTTCTTAGAATCTCTTCAGTGTTACTCGGAAGTCGATTAGAATTGATATTGAAAAACAGTGGTCCCAAGTGTGATGGGGGACTCTTGATGAAACTCTTATCTTAAAGACAAAAAACCTTTGATCCGCACTCAACCTTGTAATGTAGCTACCGATCTATTCAAGCAAGCATCGCTAATGCCAACTGTGGCCTAGTGAATGTATGAATAAACTTTTAAGATTATCTTTCGATTGAGATAATCTTAAAACATTATTCATACACTTTCTAGAAAAATCGGTATACATAGAATGTACCTCCGATTCACACTCCAAAGCGTTAAAAATAATGTTGGTATATTTCAATAGGTTTAGTTCAGCTGACTTTCTAGGCAAAAATTCATACTACTACTACCTATGATAGTACCGCATAGTAGAACCTTACAACTTACAAGTCTCTTAAATATCTAAGATTTGTGCTTAAAGATTAGAATTGATTAATAAGATGAAAATGTCTCGTCACTAGAAAACTGCAATGTCGCAATAAATTTTGAGGACTTTTATTTGGGTCCAATGTTGAAAGAAGTGCATATCTTTTTGATACTGAAATCTGCCAACTGCTAAGGCATTAAGTTATTTAATGAAGGCAGAAATAGTTCACGTATGTTAAATTTAAATTAAATGTATAAGAATATATTTTTGAACACGTTGTAAAATGTTTAAGCTGCTGACTTGGTTATATTAACAATTTTTATATCATGAATTTGACTGATTTTTTTAAACCTTGACTTTCTTTTTGAAATTGTTTCTGATTAACTGTTTATAACGTCTGGGTATTTCACTACTTCTATAATATCATCTTCATTTCAGCCTGATGAAGATATTAAAGATGATCTAGTCGATGATGCCAGTCAATCAGGAGTTGACCACAATTCCGGTACTGATTCAGAAGTGCAAAATTCGCCGAAAGTGAAGAAACGTAAAAACAGGCTTGATATGTGATGAGGTATCGGATAATAATAACATCGTACAAGAAAAAAGGTAGAATTCCTAATAATGGCTCTATTTTTACGTAACACGTAGATATTTATTTTTGTTTATTTTTTGATGAGAATTTGATGCTTTTAATAATTTATATATTATTGTTAACCGTAAAAAAATTAAATATATTTTATATAAAAATTAATATTTGCAATATCTAAAAAGACTTCTCTATTAGTACCTTATACTATGTCCGCGAAAAAGTCCGCATCAAATGACATTTTCTTTTATCATTGGAGATACCTAATTTAATGACGTTTTTGTTTGTCAAAAAACCAAAATGAGGTATACCCACTGACTTCTACATACTGTATTATTTACATTCAAACAGTGGCGGTTTGTCCCAGTTTACTGTGGTGAAACGTGAAGCATAAAAAAAAGTAAAGTCTTCTATGCTATGCTTACTTCAATTAAACGCTGGCAACTATGTTTATATGAAGGGCGACACCCGGCCGTCAGGTGGTTGTATCTTGTTGTATATTGAGTTTTTATTTTAGCCTCTGCCTTTGTTCCACGTTTAGATTTAGTTGTCTATCTCTTTTGCAGGTGTTTGGGACAAAACAAAATATATTTTATGAAATGTGTGATCTATTCTCGAAGTCAGTGGGTATACCATAGTAGTTGCGCGACTTACTTTACCTGTCAAATTTGACAGATTGTGTAACATCAAATAAGAGTCACCCACGTTCCTTTTACAAATTTGATTTGACAGTTAAAATGAGAAATTAACCTAAAAATGTTTCATAACTAATGATATGTTTGACAGTTTGTTGTTGTTGTTTTATAAAAATTGGAAGCAGGTAATTCGCGCAACTATACTTTTTTCTAATAATACGAGACAATCCAATTTGATGTGACTTTTTGCGGACATGGTATATTAATGGTTGTGTTAAATATAATTATTAATCAATATTTAATTATTAATACTCACTATAAAATAAATTGTAAATACATTATAACGTACCTACTATAAGTTTTATTCTAATATCTCTTCTACTAAGTCATCCAATAAAATTACTTTTAAAGTTTTTAAAAGAAATAAAATACCATAAAAAATGTTTTAACTGGCAGTCTTAAATTTTGAGGACCGTTTTACTAATAGTCAGGTATATAAAGTAGTAGAAGATACGTTTCTGGGAAGGCAATGACTCGCCACGGACAACAGTTCAGTTAAATTTAAATATTTCGATCTTCTTTTTTGTTGACCGAAAATGAGGAAGTTATAATATGATCCAGCATTTCGCAAAACTGGAATTCGATTATATTGTTGGATATACTAGGGGAGCTTTTTATCTGGGAACAGTATTTTAAATGGGTCGCATTTAGGAAAAAGTTTTAAAGGAGAGTTGTAGGGTTTTAAAAGGACTGTCCACAAATATATATGTATATATATATATAATTTGTGAGTGACAGTGTATTATTAACACGATAATAGGTTTTCCTAAAATATTTTCAATAACATCAATTTCAAGTTAATAACCAACATGTTAAGTGTAATAGGAATAAAAGTCGATCCTCGAAAAAGCTACGAGTACATTGCAATGGACAGAAATTTTTATTGTTTATAATTAATACATCCAGGTCATCTCGTGAAAACTATCTAAAATTAAAATTTTTTCAAATCAAATACATCACAGTATTATTATTTGACAAAATTTTTAATTTTACATAACATTTACGTAACACCACTGATGATGGAGTTATAAGCCCCTAAACATGTTTGGTAGATCCAGTAATATATTGAATTTATTTCGTGAAGGATCGGCAAAAGCCTTATATGTAATAGGAATAAAAATTCCTATTACATATAATTTACTGCACTCCATAATGGACTACTTCTTTAAAATCAACTATTTAGGTTCTCAATATTCCCCGTTTTCTTCTGGTGTTTCGTCTTCTCGGTAGCCGTTTTATCAATATTTTCTAATACACAATAATTGGAGTAATTGTCACCTTAAATTAAATAAATAAAATGATGCGAAAATTGGGGGCTACTGGTTTTGCTACCACTCTTTGCCTCAAATTTTAGTAAAGTGTCAACTGATAATATTACAAGAATTTTGTTCACCAACCAGCTTTGTCAATATTTATAATAAATAAAACAATTCTTACTCCACAATATTGAACTTTATTATTGCTAAAAATTCCTAAGTTTTATTATATTTACGGCATTCGTCTTCAAGTATAGAGTACTTCGTTAAAATGTCAATATATTATGTTTTTATACATGGCAATAATTCTTTGGGTTTAGGTTCGTTCGATTATTGATTTCAAAAAATAGTTTTCGGTGTATAATATTCATGCATACCGGGCAGTTATTAATCGCTCGCCCCCAGTATTTTCTTGTACATCCTACTCCTACATTGAGTGAAATGTAGATATCGCCTAGCCACATGTCATCTATTATCCTAAAGTTAAGGTTTTAATATTATTTTACTGCCATTGAATTTAGCAAAAAATATGAGTTAGCTCTCCTTAAGTGTTTGTTTGGAGCTCTCCTGGCACTTCCACTGTCGCGAGTTTATTGTTATTGCCACTAACTTCTAAAAGTAACGGTTTCGATGCCGATAGTTTCGATTTATCTTTTGAACTGCTGCTGCTTTTTAATAAACTGATCTTCTTTGACTGTTGGATGCAAATAAAAAAGTAAAAATGTTAAAACTAATGACATCCACATATAGCTCGAAACTATCGACAACTGAACCACGTCAGGGAAGAATCCAACTGTAACAAGTGATACGTCAATTATTAATGTATTCAACAGTTACTACAAGTTAAACTATACAAAGTTTCATATTTTCTTCAAAATAATGGGATCCAATTAATTTATTACATTTTTTAAGGATAAATAACTCACTCGGTCAATAAGCTACAAAGTCAGTCCATGTGTATTTTAAAAATATGTTCGTTATTTATTTAGTATTACATAAATAAGACTGTTTTCAAATTATGTATTTGTTTTTTAAAATAATTTTCAAATTATGTATTTGTTTTTTAACATAATCTCTCTATATTTTCATTCCAAAAAAAGGTTGTGTATCGTTCAGGCTTGTTCATTGAAACAATATATTTTTTTTCTCACAACTAAAATTGATTTATTGAGTTTTTGTATTTAATAAGCCTTTAAATGCAGCTTCATGTATTGTAAATGTATTTTTATTGTACAGAAGATAATATGTAAACTGTTCTTAAGATTTTTTTATAAATAAAATTATTAATTTTTAATACTATTTTACTCTGTACAATTATTTCTCCTTTCTCCATTCTAGCTATGCATGATGGAAAAATCGGTATTTCTAGAAAAAGCAGGCATCGAAATTGCTTCAGGTAAAACTTGAAATTTGACAACATTAATAAAATAGTTTCAATAAGCGGCGAGAAGACTACAAGTTTCAGTTCTTTTTTGACAACCTTTCCTGATCGATATAAGCTCCAACCTTTTTGAGTTCAAATTATCTGTTCTTTCTTACTCACAATGCCCAGTTGGTGCATTATTTACCTGTCGTTTGAAAGCTTCATTTTGGACTTTTTCACGCAAAAGGGGCTTAAAGACTTCCTGAACCCATTTCATTGGTGTTATGAAAGGTTTTTTGTTTTAGTTTATTATCATTTACTTTTTTAAATTTAAGATTCTCGTATATCAAGATTTAATTTGCAAATCAGGTAGTTAGAAACAGTTCAGAAATAAGCTGTAAGCTTAGGTACTGTCCATAAGCATTATACGTTGGTTATAATATGAAACAACATCTTTATTTTTTTTTTAAATAATTTTAATATACATATATTTTTAGATAAAATTTCTTGGGGAATATTGTAGCCCTCATAAGATATAATGATATATCGAAAGCTTGGCATAGTAAGAAAAAGTTTTATTTCAAGCATTAAAGACTGAACATCGCAAGAAATTTTATCTACCAACATAGTCAGTCAAGACTAATAATCAACATATATTTTTACATACATACAACATACATTATTGTCAAAAGTATAGGAAAAAGTAATGCATAAAATGTAAGTAGGTATATGAAATAGTGGATATTTGACACATCGTAAACATAGTACTTAGGTATAAAATAGTGACAGATATACAGTGTAAAATAGTTGACCCTGTAGGTGGTTATTTAAGAGTTAAGCTATAGCTTAAATTCAGTTTGGTCAGTTCTTTAAGCCTTAATTACAATATCGAAGAAATGACTAACTATTTTATGAGTTGCTTCATGTCACAAGACTTTATATTTAAAATTTATCTGCAACTCATCAGTGGTGGTAGGCAGGTATGTGACACAAATTCCAAATACATCGAAACGGTTCCCACCATGCATGTCGCCTGACCAGGCATTTCATATTGTAAACATTAATTTGTCTCCATGTAAAGGTAAAATTGATACAAATGATCAAATTCATCATGGGGGTACAAGAAAGAAATTACGATACTGCCGGCTGTTCACCGTTGTTTCCCATTTGTACCTCGATCAACAGTTCGTTGGAAACTCTTTCTGTTGTCTCTCATTTAGCCACTCCCTAACATATACCTTGGGGGGGCTTTCATAAGAAAGGGGTGTTTTTTTAGAGGCGGAGAACTTGGCAACACTATTTTCTGTGACAGCCGATTTGACGATTCTTGGTTGTTTTGAGGTTAGTTTTGTTTGGCAATTCAACTTGAATGAGACTCACGCCGGAACAACGTTTGCAAATGGCTCAAATTTATTTCTAAAATACATCGGGCGTTACGTGAGTTTTATGGTCTTCATAATCGTCCTTCAGAGCGATTATTTCGAGAAACTGGCTTGTTTACACTAATCGATAAAATTGCTGGAACATTTCGCAGGGAGGACTTCACAAACAGAAACTTCAACTATTACTCTATATGCGACGTTTCGCCCTTATTGCCGCTTCTTCAGGCACTTAAAGTTCTATAGAATTAATTGATGCACCTACTGTGTTATGTTTTTACTGTATTGTGTAGTATATTTGTGTATTCTCCAACTAACTTTAAGTGCCTGAAGAAGCGGCAATAAAGGCTCTGAAACGTCGCATATAGAGTAATAGTTGAAGTTTCTGTTTGGAAAGTCCTCTTCCCTACGAAATTTTCCAGCAATTTTATGTTTGAGAAGGACACGAATAGTGAGAACTAATCGATAATATCCATCCCGTAAGACATCGTACGGTGTTTACACTACAAGAGATTGCTGGTGTGCTCAACATTTAAACTTGGATCTTGGTTTGCGTGATTACCAGATTTAACTTGTGCAGGAATTGAACCTACACGATCATCTTTCGCGCCGTGCATTTGGTGAATGGGCCGACGAAAACATTGCAATTGATCCACAATTTCATCGCAAATTTTGCTCAGTTATGAAGCACACTTTTGTTTAAATAGTTATGTCAAAAACAGAATTGCTGAATTTGGAGCGATGATAATCCACAAGCCATTGTCGAAACACCATTACATACAGAAAGTCACCGTTTTGTGTTGGGTTGTATATATGGGCCGGTGGAATTATTGGTTCCTGGTCTTAAAAAATGCTGATGGTCAGAATGTTACAATCAACGGTGAGCGGTACAGAGACATGATTATTACCTTTTTCGTGCCTCAATTGGCAGGCATTAATGTTACAGACATGTGGTTTCAGCAGGACGATGCCACATGCCACACAGCGCGGGATACATTAATTTGCTGCAAGAAACATTTGACCAACGATTATTTTTTTGGGGATATGTAAAGTTGCATGTCTACGTCGATAAACCAGAAACAATTGAGCACTTGGAAGCCAACATTGGACGTGTTATTGCTACCAGCCTGCTTTATTGCAAAGGATGTTTGAAAATTGGACCTCTAGATTACGCCATGTACCGCCAGCTGCGGCGGCCACTTGCCCGAAATCATATTCAAACAATGCCAAATATTTGTATGTGCCCATAAGGGGTTGTTCAAACTTTTGTAATCAAGGCTTTACTAAATATTCGAAATTCATTCATATAATTTTAATTTTTTGGTTAATTTGTTTTGTGTAAATTCCCACTGATGAATTCAGTGTAAAGAAATTTTTGAATAGAATTAGCCGATACTTGTTGGAAATTCATTATAACTGCGTAAAATAAAACAACAACAACAACAAAGAAATTTTAGCTAGTTGGCACTATGAATCTGTGTTCTATGTTGAAGTGGTTTGTATGATAATACTTCTTACTACTTAAATACAGGGTGAACCACATTCAGTTTCGTCATAGCATTGTAACTTTCGTGATAATGTGTATTTTTTAAATACCTTTTTTCTAATTATCTTAACGAAAGCATTTTAATTAGAAAGTTCCAACATAATACTTTGAGTAAATTAGATGAATGGATTGCGAATATTTTATTCAGAATCCAGATTTATAGCATAGTATAAATAGTAAATTGGTAGTATTGTGATAAATTTTAATAGAAACATTATATAATATTAGATAGTAAAAATAGGAAATACTTATTCTAATCAAGAGTATATAACTATTTAATTTTTGTTATTTTTTTTAGTTATTTTATGGAAGGATTATTTACTTAGTATATTTATATTTTAATTAGGTATTTACAATATAATTCCTTATTTTCTTAATTCTTATTACATTATTGTTACACTAAATTAGTATGAAATTATACAATTCGAAAATTATTTACAAATATTTCTTGCAGAGATTACAAAGTACCTAGGAGTAAAGGCTTTGAGCTTTTTTAAGTACCAAGAATCGTCCTGACGCAAAACAAAATAAAATTTAAGGTGAAGTTTACTACTGCGTATACAGTTTGCTTCTATTACAAGCACTTTCAATTTAGAATTTAGTGGGTAAGATGTCAAATAATTTTTTAGGGAAAAACGAAAACAAATCTGACACTTTTATATATTGCTACATAATTTTTTGAAAACTGGATAACCTTATAGCGAATGCAAGCTGGATTTCTGAAATAAACTCCAAACTGATTTCTTTCAACCAAATGTCCTAGGAAATCAACCATCTTTTTTGGAAGGGCTCCGATCAACAAAAACCCCGCGTTCACCTGCAATCGTATTAGCTTATTGTGACAAAATCTCCGTATTATTATGCTACCGAACTCAATCCAGCAGCCTTGTACCTCCCATTTACTTGTGGCATTCAGTTGGGTGACAATGTCTGCTGGCCTATCAGACACTTGTACAAAAAAATAGCGTGGCTCCTTCGTAGTAAGGTATGCTGTCTCAACTGCTCGCATCTAACCTTTGCTTAATAATAGCAGTTTGTCAGTGCGCTGTTGTTGCTCCAGTTATTGACTATCATGTTCCTGCTTAGGTATATTCCAAATATTCCTGGTGGTTGTTTTTCGTCCAGCTTTTCAGGAGCTCCTGTATTCAGACAAGTTCCTGAAACCGATATGAGGTTAACCCTGTTATGATCCGCCAAAGCCCTGAGTTCTTTTTAGCATTTTCACACCAGTTTAATTTTTGACTTTAGAGTTCTTTAGAGGTAAGCTGATTTATCTTGGTCCACCAAACCGGGGACGGATATGTTATCATAGGTCGGAGTACCACAGCGTACAGTCGCAGTGCATCATCTTGGGATTCAGTCCCATGTCTCCTCTGTTACGCTTTGAAGGAACAGTGGTCAGAATCTCACGGTTTTCTACCTCCCTGTAAAAACTGTAGTCCATGTTTCACACTCAAGGGCCGGTTGTATACGTTCGCTTCTCTATATTGCTAAAGTTTCCCTGAACTATGACTAGGTCATCTGCGAAACCCAGAACCCGAAAGCTTTCACTTGCTAGCTCATCTATAACAAGGATCCACATTAGAGCAGGTAACACTCCCCCCTGCGGAAACCTCATACAGGCATTGCTATTATTGAGGTACCTACATACCCTTCTTCGCTTAAGCATGCTCAGTGCTTACAGGATTGAGGTCGTTAGCACGTTGTCGAAGACGATCTTCTAGGAATTTTGCAAGCAGAACCTCCCTAGTTTCTAGAGCTTTACTAGCTAATTGATGTAGAGCTGTCTCAGTCGACATACCGCATCTAATTGGTATATTTTATAATAATACTCATTAAATTAAGAAACATCTGTTAAATGAGATTTTCAATATTAAATATCGTTCCTAAACAAAACATTGAAAGAAAAATTAAGAAGTTATTTAAGGAAAGCTTTAGTTTTTTGATCACTTGTTTTGTATTCTTAGTAGAATTAGCCTCTTTTAAAATATGAAATATTGGCATACTTTGAAGAGATATTTGAAATAGTCGTTTCAATTTGTCCAATAGTGTACATATGACAATATTGTTTGAGACTTTATGAGCTCTTTTCAAGCATAATTGGTGCAACAGGTAGATGTAGATTGCACGTAATAATTTAAAACTGGTTCAATATAGTTTTTTGTTCGATTCTTTTGTATTTTGATTATAAACTCTACAATTCTATTCTATTGAAAACGTTGAGCTTAAATTTTTACATTTATGTGAAAAATTAATATTATAAATACTTGGCCCACGTGAATTTCTTATCTTTGATTAAAACAATTCTCTAACGTCAACTTTATACTTAACAATATCAGCCATCACGGAATTTGGAGTTATTCTCACTTTTTCAAAAGTGAAATGTTGATAAGGATGTCACAAAAACTTCTAATAATTTATAATTGGAGTTTAGTAGGTATCTTAGTTTTATTTTTATCCTCATGTTTATCGAAGTTAACTAATTATACTCTTTGAACAACAGTTCATTGTTATTTGACTAAATTAAACAGCTTTTAATCACATTGTTTAGCTGAAAATAGGTATAACAGGCTTAAAGTCTATTGTAACACCCCTCGATTAATAATTATAATGTTCATACAACAATTTCCATGATAGTCGCATCACCTTTGTCGCTTTTACAATAAACTAATTTTAACACTTAGGCCGAATTTATACAACATAAGCATATCCATAACTAAGTTATACATGATTCATAACTTTAAGTAGAGTCTTAATTGTAAATTAACAAATTAAAATTATTACATACAAAATTTGTACAAAGTCAAAATTTGATAGATATGCTTATATATTGTATACACCTAGCCTTAATCCGATATCCTTAAACGTAATGCCTACACGCATCTAATTTACTAGAATTGTCATTAAGCTAAAGGATATGTAAATTTTCACAGTTTTTAAACTTCGAATCTTCCTTGCCAAACAGCCACGTAAACATTTGTCTTGCCTTCATACTGGCCTTTACCACTCCCCGACTTTTGTACCATTGGTGTTGATGTCCTACATCGTCATAATTGTGAACCTTTAGCCGAATTTGTGTTAAGATTCCGACGAGTAGTTCATCTACGTTGTGGTTGATACCAACAGAGATCTCGATGAATTTTGAGCGGAAGGTGCATGCCAAACATTTTCCATCTGAAATTGAAGTTAGAATTATGTTAAACTATTTGATTTTGAAAACTATGTGATATTGGGCATTGAACACAAAGAAAGATCGAGACTCTTCAAGGAAATGGTGTACATCAATAAGGAGCCCGATGCCATTAATAATCAGAGAGACATTAACGGTTTGAGTGTCATTTACACTGGCTTAATTAAAACATAACAAAATGGTTGACCTACGCCTATGAGTTACTTTAGTTCTTTTTATGATATCTATTTTATCTACTTACTTTTTTATGATCTGTGTGGTGAGAGAATTCCCATCTCTCATTGACACTGTGAATATTAATTTTATTATATTTTGTTCTATTTAGCTGTTATAGGTTCGAAAACAATGTTAATATTTTTAGGGAATTTGACCAGATTTTCTATGGTAGGTATTAGACTCTGTGTCAATATAATCTAATTTTTTAAAATGTTATGTTAGTCTGCTTGGTCATCGTCCTTTTGTTGAGTGTTTTTATTTATATAACTTTTGCTTTATTGAGGTTTTGTGTTTTTTGTAGCCTGATGATGTGCATATATTGCACGAAACGTTGCAATAGAATTTAAAATTCAGAAACACTGAGTTTAGATTTTGTCCCAATACCCAAGAAAACTTGATAAATTAAACTATTTTTGTGATTTAGATAAAACTAGAATCGCACAATTACTCAATATGCTGGGTTAATTAAAAAATGACGGTGGTCAACAAAAGAGGATTGCGTAGTTGTTTAGTTCTGTTTTGTCTAAACAATATACTGTATGATATATAATTCAGGAATATACACTGGCTTTGGTAGGATGCTGGTCCTTATGAGACTCGACGGAGTTTATTTTGATACTCTGATTTTGTGTTGGCCAATTTAAGTTTAGCAGATAGTGAGAAACAGGAACGTTGTCAGATGATTGAAAATCAAATTTTGCAGCACCAAACCAGCTAATATATCTGATGAGAAAATATAATCTTGACTCAAATTTTCAAACCAGTCGTAGCTGATAACCAGTATGGGTTTTTATTTGGTAGGTATACTGAACGTAATCTTCTGGTCTTACAGATTTCTTGAGTAATGCAGTTAACCTAGTGCTCAGTAACTGTAGTTTCTCATGTTATGACGTCATCTTGTAGGTGCAGGTTTCCTCAGGATAATCTTGAACCTCTATTGATTAATATATTCCGGCTTGTACAATTTCTCCACCAAAACGAGTTGTAGAAGAAATTTGTGTGAGAGGAACGGTATGTCCTATCTTATATCAATTTTAAAGTTTGTGGGTGTCGAGAAGTCTCATGGACACTCGTCTAAAGAGGCAGTCCATTTGGGTATGCCACATAAGACTATATTGGGGCAATTACTGTTCAGCATTTATACTTCAAATATCGGTTCATCCTTAAAGTACTGTAAAATTCACTTATTTGCACTGCTGACGACACGCAGATTTACTACTGTTTTTACCTTCATGAGGCTGCGATATCATAAGATAGGATTAATCAGGATCTCCAGCGTGTAGTTTTTTTTTCAGAGGCTCACCAGTTGAAACTTAACCTACTAAAATCATCAGTGAGGGTTTTTGGTGAAAGCGGAGAGTTCGTTTAATATTAAACTTGGTACCGGCTGAGGTTTTCTTCCTGTTCTAGGGATTTGGGTCTACAAATCGACACGACGCGACGACGACGCATACAAAGATGCTTATAGCATCGTTTTCTATTATAGCATGCTTATGAGCGACAAATTTAAATATAAGTACGTATAATTGTTTCAAGTTATAATGTAGGTTAGGGTTAGATAAGAATCTTTCTGAGATTGCTTCCAATCCTTTTTGTAATTTGCTTAAATAGCATAAAATGTTGATCATACCGATCAACATTTTAGTTTTAGTTTGTAAATTTAGTATGAAATTGCAAATAAATGAATATAATCAAATATCAGTTGCAATGGCCCTATGTTGAGATCTGCCGATACAGTTTTTTGATACTGCATTTAAGCTGTTACTATTTCTATAATGAAGAACCAATTCCAAAAACTTGGTGGTGTATTCTATTTGTGATTACAAAACTATGGTGCAATTATGGCAGATGCTTCATCATTGTCTGCTTAAAATAAACAGTAAAGTTCATTGTCCTTCCCAGAATTGGAATTCGCTTTTTATTAGACATAGACGAAGTTGCCATCAGAAAATTCACAGAAACGTACACACCTTGCATTTCTACTGCTGTATTGTCGACATTCTTTAAACGGTTTATGGATATTACATTTTAATTTCAATTCAATACTTCGTAAAAACTTCTTTTTTTTTTTTACTTTTGTTGTGTTTGAAAATTTACCTTGTGTGGAAACTGCTCTACTCCTTGCCAAATCAATTTTGTTAGCCACTAGAATAGCCGGCCGCATTCTCAAGAGATCTGCATCCTGTAAACTAGTTAGTTCCGCTTCTGCTTTGAGAAAACTCGCTTTGTCTACTACGGAATAGAGAACTACAAAAGCGTCTGGAGGATGAGCTCTGTCTATCTCCTAAAACAAAATAAATGGTATATTATAAATAATTATTATAGAAAATATATTTTATTATATTGAGAATGGCTGACAAGCTTTTAGCTTAGTAATTCTCAAATAGTAGAAAGGGTTTAGTTAAGTATGTTTTATTATGTTGGGAATTTCTACTATATATTTATTTTAAGCATATTCTTGTGAAATTCAAAATTTGTACTGCAGTTTCTTGAATAAATATATATTATTATTATTATTAAATTAATGAAATTAATATTTGAATACTGAACTGTGATGATTATGTTTAAACTCTAATACGAGAGTTAAAGTAGCTGGTATGATGCTTTAAAGGGATGATGATATTTCTTAACTTATTGTAACCTAGTTTGTAAATATTACAAAACCTCAGAAGATATACCTACACTATAAGCAAACAAAAATTACGTATAAAACTATAAAATTTGAATGAAAATACCACTAGTTGAATGAAAACCACTACTTCCTTTCTGTATCATAAAACTTTCTTTATAGGTATTCTAAGTAATTATATGCCCTCTAATAAAACAGAAAACAAAAATGTTCTAAAGAGATTTTAAAACTTTGATGCTAAGTAAACCTATATAATGCTGTTGGAAAGATCAGTGGTAATACACAATTCTAGTTTTAAAGGTAATAAACAGGTCATTCGTAGGATAAGTAAGAAAGAAACATAAATTTGGACAAAACTAGATTTCATTATTCAACATAGTTGCCTTCGAGGGCAATAGAACGAGTAGGTATAGCGATTTTCTAACTTTCCGATACCACAGTTTCAGCGATTACTTCATCATTGGACTTAAATTTCTTTCCAGCAAGATCTGAAAACAGCAAAAAGTCGCTCGGGGCTAAATTTGGAGAATACGGTGGATAGCCTGAACTCGCGTAATGAGAGAATCACTCACAAACCTGCACTTGATCAACAAACTTCGTATTATATCGCAGAACAAAGTGGACTGAAATTTGAATTTAACTAATCAGGGGGCGCAACATGAACACAAAGTCAGCTAGAGAGCGTGGTAGGCTCATCCAGTGTCTATATCGGGAAATCTTGCGATTTTAGCCGAAGCGTGAGAGAAATGCTCATAGCGCGAGTGCTGCAGGGTTAAGCCATGGTTTGGTTTCCACTGTATAAAAATAAAAACTGACTTATTGAATGACCTAATATGTATTATGGACACTTTATAGCCGCTTCTACCGGGTGGTCCAGTTTAGAAAGCGGAAACTTTAGAGGCAAACAGAGAACCATACCGGGTGTCAAAATTTTTATAAAAAATTCCAAATTTATTATTATTTTTAAAACTACTTTAGATATTTAAATGAAACTTGGCACGTTTGGATAGATAATTTAGATACATCTTTTGACGTAAATAATATTATTTTCCTTCCACCAGTGTAGTGCGTACGGACACATCTTTTTTGGCTAATTTTAATGAAAACAAATTGCTGTTTTTTAAGTATCAATTTATTTTTTTACTTGCAAACGGTGTGTCAGATGGAAAAAAGTAAAAAGCCTTTTTTGTTGTAAATGGAACTAGGATTCTAGAAATATATTTTTCTTCTGAAAAAATCGGTGGCGTACCATATTTTTCATTAAAATTGTGCGAAGATGTGTTCGTACCCACGCAACTAGTGGAAGTGAAATAATCATTTTTGCATAAAAAGATGTACCTATCTAAATTATATATTCAAACGTGCCAAACTTCATTTAAATCTGTAAAGTAGTTTTAAAAATATTAATAAATTTTATAAAAATAGTTTATAATTCAAACTGATATTATTTTGTAGTTCTCTAGCTGCTGCTTTCGGAACTGGACCACTCTGTATATGTATCGAAGTTGCTGAAAGTGAGAATAATAATTATAATCATGTCCAATCTTTTAAACAAGAGCGAAGGAAGTCTTTTGATATATCTAAGTCTAAACTTTTAGAAAGAGACTGTACAAATTAACCATTTCGAGTTTTCTACAATCTAACCCAGACCAGTCCATAACAAAAAGTTACGGAATATACTTCAGAAGCCTGCACCTAAATGTCAGTCGGTCCATGGAATGAGTATAGTTAAATCCGTGCTAATATTGACCAAAAGCATGGAGCAGAATATTTACACTCCTGAATCAAGAGGATCTCTCACGCTCTTGGGATTTCAGAGTTAATACAGGACAGATAACACGCTGCAAAGTTGCCAGAGGCATTATAACTTTTTCATGTTTTGTTTGGCCCCCGGGGGATGCATAAATGGAATAAAGGGGCTTTAGTAGGTATGACATAAAAACAACCAACTGCTACGGCTTATTCAACATAATGTTGAGCCCCAATTTCTCATTTTATGGTCCCGTCAATGGACATCAAATACAAATTGTGCAACGTGAACACCTCATTCAATTCATGTTAAAGCTCTCATCTCAACGAGAATCAACAAGTACATCCATACATTGTATGGTATAGTAGGTATACGATACAATGTGTAAACGGAGGTTGGAAGCTTTTGTTCGAAATTGAATCACACCATTCTATTCGTAATACTGCTCCGTAGATGATAAATTAATGATCGTAATAGAAAATTATTATTTAGAAAATTTGTTGTACTTATTTGATTTCTTCCTCTCTATATTGACTGTTGGTATCTAGAACCTTCAGAGATTTACCATTTATAGGAAGATAATATACTATACGAATCAAAAATACAAAACAAATATAACGAACAAATTCACAAAGAGGGAGTATCTTAGGCCAATGTTGTTCATATTTATGTTAATGATATTGGAAACGATTTGAAAGTTCTGTCACCCTCGAAAAATCTTAATTTTTTTGTGAAAGTTTAAAATATTTAATCAAATTTCGTGTTGCTGTGTAAAAATACATGTAAGTATTGATCCAACAATTTATTTTTCCATATAATGTTAATAGAGTTCATTTACTCAAATTCAATACTTCTTTTCTCAATGTAAACATCATTACATAAGACATTTAAATAATATTTAAACACATGTTTTGAAGATCTATTTGGATTGGGCCATACAACGCACAAACCAAAATTATCGGAGTCCACCGTTGATGTTCTTCTAAAATAATAAAAATTTTCTTTTGGGTGTACCGGGTACAACGATGCTCAGCAACCTGAGATGATACCGGGCTATAAAACTTTAGTAAGATAGTGGAAGTTATCTTGCTGTCCTGACGCATTGGTGATGAGGATATAGTAGATTATTACTTACTCAAACATATGCATTTTGTAAATATTTTGTTAACGTTTTTCTTGGCCTTCTTCTTCTTAGGACGCCGTCTCCCTACGAAGGTTGGCGATCCAAATGGCTATTGTTGTGCGGGAAACCGCAGCTCTGAAAATTTCTATGGACGTCTGTCCGAACCATCTACGTAAGTCCCTCAGCCATGAATTTTGTCTACGGCCGACTGACCGTTTTCCTTCGATCTTTCCTTCTATTATAAGGCGGAGAATCTCATATCGTTCGCCTCTCATGATATGTCCTAGGTACTGCAGCTTTCTCTCCTTGATTGTCGTGAGGAGTTCTTTGTATTTACCCATTTGCTGCATAACCTCTATGTTTGTCTTATGTGCCGTCCAAGAAACTCGCAGCATTCGTCTGTAGGCGTACATTTCGAACGCATCAATTCTCTTTTCTGTGGTTGCATCAATGGTCCAGCTCTCACATCCGTATAGAAGGACAGGGAAGATGTAGCTGCGAAGTAATCTAATCCGGAGGTCCAGGCTGAGGTCCCGGTTTGCCAGAAGTGTCCTCATGTTATTCAGAATTTTCCGTGCTTGCGCAATTCTTGATTACCCCCAAGTATTTTATAGATGACACTTGTGTAATGTGCTCTCCGTTGATCATTAGAGTAACGGGTCTTGGTGATTTTGAGAATACCATCAGTTTGGTCTTGGATGTATTCATATAAAGCCCAAAGTTCTCACTATACTCCACAATAAGGTTCATAAGGGATTGAAGTTCTGTTATACTGCTGGCTATTACGACGGTATCATCTGCGTATCTAAGGTTACTTATATTGATTCCATTGATCTTTATGCCTGCAGTTGAATTTTCGAGAGCTTCGATGAATATTGCCTCAGAGTAGAGATTAAACAGTAGTGGTGACAGTACACAACCCTGTCGCACGCCCCTTCTTATTGCTATTTCTTCTGATGTGGACCCTTCGATTTTGACTGTTGCTGTTTGGTGCCAATAAAGTTCAGAAATGATCTTTAGATCTTGAGCATCGATCCCGGTTGATTTTAGGATATTGATCATTTTTTGATGTGACACACAATCAAAAGCTTTTTTATAATCAATAAAGCACGCGAATACATCGACGTTCATGTCCCTACATCTCTGAGTTAGCACATTCAAAGAGAAAAGAGCCTCTCGGGTACCCGTTCCATTACTAAAGCCAAATTGCGAGCGATCAATTACGGACTCACACTTTTTGTATATGCGGTTATGAATGATCCGCAAGAATATCTTCAAGGCGTGGGACATCAAACTGATCATGCGGTATTCGTCACATTGTGATGCCTTGTTCTTCTTTGGCAAAGTAACAAAGGTGGATCTCAGCCAGTCTGTGGGTATTTTTCCGACTCTGTACATTCGGTTAAATACAGTAGTAATGAGATTTAGACCAACCCCGTCCTCGGCAGCTGCAAGTTTAAATGTTTCCGCATGCACGTTGTCAGGACCAATTGCTCTTCTGTTCTTTTGTAGTTTAATTGCATGTTTGACCTCTTCTTTTGTAATTTCAGGAGCCCTTTCGTTGATTTCGTATATATCAGGGGGTGAGTCTGGTCTCATGTCATTCAAGAGATTTTCGGTATATTCCTTCCACCTTTTTAGTTTCTCATCTACTCCTATAAGAATTTCATTGTTGGAGCCCCTTAATATTCCACTATGACCTCTCCACTGCCTGCCTGTAAGCTCTTTGATATTCCTGTGTAAGTTAAAGAGATCGTGCTTCTTCTGAAGTATTTCTATTTCCGTGCATTTGTTCGCCAACCATGATTCTTTGGCTTGTCTGCATTTCGCACGAATGAGCCTGTTAATTTCGTCATATTTATCTGTATTGTTGTGTTTTTGTTCTCTTCGTTCATTCATAAGTGTGAGGATTTCATCAGTCATCCACTCCTGTTTTTTGGTGTTATTTGTAAATCCAATATCAGTCTCCTGGGTCGTAGTTAACGCCTTTTTCAGAGCTTCCCATGAAGACTCAATGTCTTCATCTGATACGTTGTTTATAGATCACTCAACTTCTTTCAACCTGTTCTTTCTTGGCCTATCGATAGGTAATTCATTTTCTCATTCTTATGCTCTGTACTTATATGTTTATATTTTTAAAACTCAACTTTATTAAAGTCTCTTACAACCGCTATAATTATGTTTGTTTACATCCAAAACATTACTCGATTTTTCAAACATCAACCTAAAAAAATCGACAAATATCCACATATGTATATACTCGACCTAAATTGTTTAACGCTGTTTGGCTCTTGATTTTTTTTTAATAAAAAATGTATATAACTAAGTAACAACGTAACCCATAAAAATACGAATACTATTTTTACGATGATTTAAATATATCCATGCGATGGCCTACTTCTTTTAATTATATTCATCTAATTGTTGCCAACTTAGTTGTTTTTCAAAGATTTCCTAGAAACCAACCCATAGAATTAAATGTGCGTCAGCGTTCTATCAGTGGCTCTCTTTTTTTGAGGTTTTAATACCTTTTGGTTAGGTTGGTACGAACATTAACTTTAAACAAAAATCATGATTCAAGTTTTGTACGCCAATGAATTTCTTTACAGAAAAATATGATATGGTAAAGGAAAACAAACTTTATTAGTTTAAATTTCATGAAATAGTCCATTGCTCCGAGGCGTGTATGTAATATGAAATGAAATAAAATACGTCCAACTCCATAAAATATAACTTATAATAATTGTTATTATGCTCAACTAGGCAATATAAATCACCATACATGTTTCGATATAGGTACATACACAGATATCATGTTGGATCAATAGAGAATGATAGTCTTTGATATTTTCGACATACAGTCATATAAAATCAAACACGCATTAAAGTTTCCATCAAAATTGTTTAATATTTCACAAAAATCTCAAGAATTATGATATACAAAAAGAAAATCACAGTACTCATTATGATATAGTGATGTGTTAACTTTATTTTCATTTTATAGAATTTTATCTTAGTACCACTAATGTGTACAAATATTAGAATCATTTTCCACAAAATGTAAATGAAACTGTTTCTTCTTTTTCGAAGATTTGTGATTGGTTATACACCACTGAAGATGATATCGAAACATGTATGGTGAATATTGATTCAGCATAAGAACAATAATAATAAGTTATATTTTGTGGAGTTGGACGTATTGGATTTAATTTCATATTTAGTAGTTTGGTTTATTTATAGGAAACTTGAGGAATATAGAAGACTTGCAGTCTCTTTTATATAAAAAGGTCCACCTAGTTTACATAACATGGTTTTCACTGGACATTGTTTACTTTAACCAAACATTTTGTAAATGGATTGTATTGTTTACAATTATTTGAAAATTGTTTGTCAGTGTGAAAATTGTCGTGCGATGATTTATTACGACTTTTGACGTGCATTATCAAGACAACAGTGTATTGATCAACCATGAATGATGAATTCCCATCCTTTGCTTTGAGGTTCTCCAAAATCATTTATCGTGTCCAAAAACTCCTGTGCAAAAACTGATCAAGCAAGATCGTCAGCAGGTAACATGCATAAAATATTACATGCACATTTAGCTGTGAATCAGCTTGATCTCGTTGCATCCCAGACAATTTGACGAAATCTCAAAGAGAAACAGTGCCAATCGAACAAACGTGGCTCACAAATGGTCGCCTGTTTTTGCAAAAAAACTTTTAGAGGAAATTGACCGTCCTCAATTCTGATTGGTGCACATCAATTTGTTTGCAGGAATTCGTTGGTCAAATAAGGAAAGACCAATAATGACTTACCAAAGCATTACAGTGAAGGGCTCAAACATCTGCAATACTGTCAGCAGCAATAAAAATATACCAGTGAACACAAATATTAGAGATGGTAGAAATACGATTAATACAATTTTCTCTAAATACAGACCTTAGACGTCATATGATGAATATCTGGCGTCGATCTATAATCACAGATAATCCAAAGTGGAAGAACCGTCGGAAGATCCAACATATTTTAACCGACAGGAACAAACAGAAGAGAGAAGAAACAGAATAGACAATAAATAGACCTTCAGGACATAGTCCGAAGTCATCTGAATACGAAAGAAGATACCCTAGAGGAATAGAAGAGAGCTGCGATCAGATACCTCATTTCATGGGAGATGTGTTGGTGGGTATTAGCTAAAATATATTCCCTTGTTTGAGACCCACACCACCTGCAAATTACATGTGTGTGTGTACTAAAAAAAAATTAAATTCAGTTTTATTTCTACTCTAACGATGGACTGGGGACAGGTTATACTTTATCACTAAATAAGAACCCCAGCGGATACGAAAAGAAACTCTGATATACGTGATACGGAAATGAAATGTGAGAAACAATAATCTGACGCTGAAATGTATTCATGAAAATATTGGCTTAGAGAGAATAAAACCAGCAGCAATTTATTTATCCTTCGAAATCAAGAGCGAGATAGCTTTGGGACCACTGATTTTAACCCTACTGATAGCATTTATATAGCTGTTCATAGTAAATCAGCAAAAATTGTTTACTGCTATTTTATAGCACTGATTACGCCAACTATACGAGCATTCCATTACATGTATCAACTTTTACCGTTTTTCCCTCGTTTCTTTCTTTTTGTATTCTCTTTGTTATTGACATTCTATTTCCCATTCCATTTAAATGAAAGAGAGAAACTTGCCAAGGAAAGTGAACAGCCGGCTCGCCGCAGAGGAACGTGAAACTCTCTCTTGGAAACTTATGTAGGTATACATATTACCAATTCACATAGAAAAGGTTATTTTATGCTTTTGTCTTTTGCTTAAAGCGTACGATTATGTTCAACTTTAAGTAAACGGTTCAGTTACTTTGAACTGCAATAATTTAAATTCAATTATATTGTCTAAAAAGTTTGATAATATATTGTTTTAACTAAGTAATATTTTAGTTAAGATATTTCATGGTAGCTAAATTTTAATGTTTATAGTAATATTGAGACAGAAACTTTGATGGGTTGGGTGTCTGGTGGTTCGCAAAACGGCTTGTGGCCAATCTAAGTTATAGATTTGATGCGAATGCATGATAGAGAGTGCACTATGGACCTCAAAAAGTACAATAGGTTCGAAAGGTTGCACTGGGCCTGAAGCGGAACAGTGTGTGTGAGTGGAGGGCTAGAAATAACTTAAAATAACTAAACTCTCTAAAGTTTGCCTGTACCAAAACAATTGATCTGACCGTGGCTTTCGTTTGTATATGTTTTACTGGAAAATGATAACTATAATCAACGAATTATCGTAAATCATCGATGGTCATGGTTTTTTTCGGTATTCGGGAGTTTGGCGAAATATGCCATTTGGAAAATCCGAAGATATCGAATTAGGTACGTATTGCCTACTAACACCTTACTTTGATTGAAGAACCGATGTGTGTTTGCTTCCGATTAGCCAAATTGCACCAAATTAAATTTTGCAGCTGATGCCATATAAAAACTGCTATAGCAATCGAAAAACTGAATAAAAAAAACTACCATATAGTGTCTTACTTTCCCGACCCATAGGGAAAGTATTGTGAACGCGCTAAAAAAAGATTGAGATAAAGGCGGATTTCATTTTGAATAAAAATTGAAACCACTCACCAAGAGTCTTACGAAAAAGGTAAATGACAAAAAGTCACAGAAATATTATTTTTACATTTAAATATGGAGGATTATTTATTTGTATAAATATAAATTGTAGAAATTTGCAATAAATGACCCTGCTATGATTAAAACAAGGATCTACGAGTGGATACCGAAGCTTTTCCAAGGACGTAGTGACGACGTTGAAGATGACAAGCGACCTGATCGTCCCAGCATATTAACAACCCATGAAAACGTACAAAAGTGAATTAATTAACTGCTTATGAATGATCGCCGAATCATATTAGATGATGATGTTGGAATATCAATTGCCTTTTTGTTTTGGGTGTTGCATTTCGGACAAAAACAATCCTCTTGTTGGGGAACCCGGTTCGTTACAAAACACTAGTTTTATTCGGTGTATATACAAACAAGAACACTTTTACACGCAGATTAATGAATAATATAAAGGAAGAACGTAGAATACGCAACTAAATTTAACAACTCGTGAAAAACGTACTGATTCTGACAGCAAGTAGCAGCTCTGCCTAAAAAATTATGATTGTTTTTCGGCTTCTGCCAGAAATCGAATAATATAATCACAGTGGATTTTCTAACACCTCTTGACAAGCTGCAGTCACTCTGAAAAGAAGTAGTTTCCAAAATAGTTCTGTTAAGATGTTAACGTCCATCGCATTGTATTGAGCAGCTTTTGCTTTAGAATCTGCAAATTCAATTCCTCTAATACGAGTACAGGCAATAAGAAGATTTCCTATGTAAGTCAGATTTACCATTAACGGAAGGCGCTGATATCACCTCTTTCGACTGTGCATTCCACATATGCATGACTTTGTTTGCTATAAAACTTCTATGCGCAAGCTTCGAACACCTTTCCTTATCCATCTTTTTGCTGTTTTCCCTTAGGTTTCCATTTCCACTCAAAACTTTATATGTTTGAATTAAGTCGAGTGTTGTTAAAATTCTACCTTTTCAGGCGCGCCTTGTAAGGCTGTTAGAATTATTTTAGCTAGAAGGTAGTTCGACACCCCACCGGTAATAAATTTGACCGTACTAAGACAGTTGCCTTTTATATTTCGGAAAATGGAATTAAATCGTCAACATTTTCGTGCGATTATTTTTTACAACTTTCGACGTGGATTAACTCAGCAATAGTGCATGGATGAACTTAATTCAATTTTTGGCGAAGCTCCATCAAGGACCAGTGTTTATCGTGGTCGTAGTTCACTCTAACACGAATTTCGTGAAGGTCGTCCAAAATCAGTTGTTGTTCCGAAAACCATTGATGCTGTGCGTGAACTGATATTGGAAGATTGTCATGCGAGCTATCAAGAGATTGAGACAATCTTAGGCATTAGTGGGACCAGCATATATTCAATATTGCATAAACATTTGACTGTCAAAAAAATTTGTTCGCGTTGGATCCCACACAATTTGTCAATCTCTCAAAAAAAGGCTCGTGTCGATTGGTCGAAAGAAATCCTCAAAAAATACGATCGCGGTGCTTCGAAACACGTCTATGACATCGTGACAGGTGATGAATCGTGGATTTACGCGTATGAGCCCGAAAGCAAACAGCAGTCGACGGTATGGGTGTTTCAAGATGAGCCAAATCCGACAAAAGTTAGCAGCACGAAGCACCTCCAAGCAAATGGTCGCCAATAAAGTGATTTTCGATGATTAATATTTGTTTTTGTTCTCTAATCCCGAAATATAAAAGGCCCAACCCAACCCAACCCTCGTATTGCATTAGGGGGATGAGTGTTAATTTCGTAATATATTAATGCCTGCCAGATTGCGTATGATTCAATTTAATGTGTTTGTGGCAAGGAAGAGAGATGTTCCGCAAAATACTACCTAAATTAGCCCTAAAAGGAAATTGCATTCAGAGAGAGAGAGAATTGAAATTGAGAAACAAATTATTTTTGCTGTCTCGTATATAAGTAAGTGCATTATGATTAGGTACAGAACACAACATCGCATATATTTTGTGTGTGTATTTTTAGAGCACTGCACTGATGCCACACGCTTGAATTTATTAATAGCTGAGCGATTACAGGTGTCATTATTAAGTAGTCGTGTTTGTGTAATTAATTATTGAGAAAATCCCACTCATTCAAATATGTTTGATGGATGTAGGTTATATAGGAAATACAAATTGTGCATCAGTTCCCATTCACTTCATAATCATATGATGTATATTCAATCGATGCAGATAGATTAATTAATAAACAATGTTTGGATAACTGGCAGTAGGTATATGTTTAAATAAATGGTGTATTACCAGTTTGAGTTATTCAAATTGGAAGTTTGCCTGCCTACCAGTCAGAATTTACAATGAAATGCTGGCAATGCTGATCCAGAAGTCATTGGATAATCTGTTAAATCGTCTAGACTCGTTCATAAGAAAAAAATTACAACCCTCTCCAGTTCACATTAGAGATATCCTGACCATTTTGAAATGCAACCGCGTGAGTACAAAAATTGGCATGTACATGTATTTTTGGGGCTGTGAGATCATGCCCCACTAGGGCCCTAATCACGGACCTCACACCTCTGTACTTGGTAATAGAAATACTAGCGAGCTGGAGAAGGGAGATTCAAAAATCAGAGGACTTGAAGGTCTCTGATCGAAAACATCTCATCTCTAAACGCCCCTGTGGACGAAACATCGAAAATAAATAAACTGGGACGGAAACACTTGAAATTTCAAAGAAAATACTATAAGATGATTTACCGATGGCTGACAACCCAATAATAGGTCTCGAAAAGGAGTGTTTCAGCTTGAAACGAGATATCTAGAATCAATAGGTATTGTAGGAATTTAGGTATAAGAAATTTATTGTATGATACCAATTATTGCTCTAGCGTCTTTCAGAGGGAAGTTTACACAATTTGAGATTATATGCAATTAAAGCTGGAAAAGCTATCGCAGCTGCAACATTGCAATCTACCTTGATAGCCAATCCAACGCAGAACTTCTACGTTACCAGCTCAAAATTTTCATAGCAATGCCTTGTCAAACGAATTCGATAGAAATAACATAGTTTCTCTGACTTAAATATACGAACACTCGAAAATCAGAGGAAACGAGGAAGCCAATGCAGAAAGAAACTGATTTCATAGCTTGAGGCACTACAGGAGACTCCTTAGCAACTTTAATCACCAAAGACAAGAAATCTGTTTCGAGCCGCCTGCAGATTCTGTAGAAAACAGGACATAACTCACATAATAACTAAATGTGTCGACACCGGCAACCAACGAAAAGAACGCTTAGAGCATTACATCATAAGCTGTGGTACTGGAAACACACTTCACGGGCCTCAAAGAAGAACACAGGTCGCAGAGTATCGGATGGTAATCGTACCCATTAGCGGAAGAACCAGAAATACAAATTGTATGCCTAAAATTATCAAAGTGCGCGAGTTCTTAAATAGTGGCATAATCAAAATAATTTTAAAATGGAGATGGGAACACATGATTTGATACTAGCGTTAAATGTTAAAATTCCTTTTTTGTTGTTAAAGCTTCAACTTACCTTTGCAGTTGCTATATTTTGAAATGTCAGTTCTGATTCTTCACCATTGAGCATAATTGATACTGTTTGAGATCCTATGATCATATCTGTAACAAACAGATTGAGTATAAATAAAATATGTTTAAAAACTACTAACTACTATTAGTGGTCTTCATATTGTAACGAACAAGAAAGTGTGCACCTGTTGGCAAAACCGCCAGGCGTACACTCATACTTGAGCTAGCTGTATTGTAGAACGTCACAGAATAGAACAGAAGAGAAGAGAAAACTCCAGAACGTTCTTGTATTCTGTAGAAGACAACAAATCATATATAAAGCCAGCGTGAGAGCGACAGAAAACTAATCATGAAATGAATAGTCTATAGTTAAGAACAGTGTTGTAAAATATAATTAGTAGAAATAAATATAGTGAAAATAAATATAAATAGCTTGGAATAAAACTCCGTCACATCCACCAAATTTGGTATTCATCAAAAATATAAATAGTTCTTTTAAGTTATTAGTTTATTTAAGTGTTTAGTTTTTAAGTGCAAATAAATTAGTTTAAATTAAAACTCGTTATTATTTCGCACAAGAACCCCGAAAAACGTTACAATATTTTAAATTTGGAAATTTATGTTACATATCTTGCCCAAGGAGAATACTGCAAAAAAGTATTACCAGAAGAAAGCTGCGACTAATTGTGAGGGTTTTAACTGGCCACTACAAATTAGAGAAATTTATCAAATGAAATTATGCATGTGCAATATTTCTAACTTGAGAGAATCGACTCAAGGAGAATGAGGGCCAATCCAAAGGTCAGTGAGATTGGCACGCACAGGTATCATCACCGAATTACTTTATGTGGTAACATAGGGTTTAGATTGCACTGCGGGAGATGTACAGGAAATTCAATGAGGCCTAGGTCCAGTGACTTTTCCAATATATCCTCCATCAATTCAATTCTATATCTACATTGATGCAATAGCTGAACTAATAAATTAAAAATATAAACTCATTTCCTAATTTAGCTAATTAGGAGTTATAGTTAAACTCATCAATCACTCTTTAATTTGATTAGAACATTTGAAAAACAACCGAGATCAGGAAGAGCAAGAATTAGTAATGTCCAAGTTGCAGAAGCTTTTCAGGAAGATTAAAACGTAGCCAATTCAAATCCGCTAGCAATAATAAGTATAGAGTGAACTCGATAATAAATAACGATTACAAACGCCATAGTTCGGAACATTTTACGAAAATTCCTAACCCCTAAACTGCAACTGCTATTTGAATTAAAGGATGCAGATGGATTACTATATGCAACCTGAAAACAATCACGAATTTAAACAATGTAAAGGGCGAAAATTAAATTATACTAACCTTATACTTTCTTACTGTCTTCTGTTTAAAGATCAAACTGTTTATTGTACAGAAAACTTTATAAAAGAGTTTACTTCGAATAATCAAGAAATGAAATGTTTATACTATGATACAAACAAAAGTGGCTGATGATGTTAAAGGAAATGACTGGTTTTCGATGGTTTTAAAAAGATTGTTCTAACTGTAGCATGCAGCTGTTAGAGATTAATTGAATTTCTCTATGGGTTTGAGGTTTTATTTGGTTGAAGGTATATATCAAATATCATGTAATTCATCGATTCTATTATTGTCGTTGATGTATTTGCTATCGTCGTGTATGTTGCGCTCTATTGTATGAAATGGAATAGAAAGTTTCCAGAAAATTATACGAAAGCTCAAAGGAAATCTAATAAAAAGAAATCTCTACTCAACTCATCTGTTTTCATCATTTTATCACCGCAGGCTTCGACAAAAACCGGCTAAAAGTATCGTATAATTTTAGCACACCTAAAACATTTGAAGGTGTAGCGATTACGTAAAAGTACCTAACGGATGTTCCCAAAAAGGCTTTCCAAAATATCTCAATACCTACATATACACGACAAGCAGCTCATGTAAAATGTATTTGAGGAAATAGGGTGTTTCTCCATGAATTCCAAAAAGTGAAATAGTGAAAGAGTTATGCAGAGATTTGTACAGTTGGGTAATTCTAAAATCTAACGGAGACGTTTATCAAAGGGAATATAATACGTTTAGCAGAAATAAAGAGGCGAATAAAGTGCATAATTACAAACATAGGTATAGAGTTTGATAGTTTTGCAAACATACATACTGTTCTACAGTCAAACAAGATCGAATCAGTTTTGGGAATTGAGTTACTGAATTAACAGTTGTAAAACTAGTTCGAAATATATGAGGTCCAAGCAGAACAGACGTTGTTTTTTCTTATTCTTTTCCTAGGTTCCTCGAGCAACCTTATAAACATCGAAAGAAACCGTACCTAGTTCTCGATTTGAGTCTAGATTTGCACGAATTGGCGCTTAGCTTTAGATTATAAGTGAAAAACGAAGACTAGTGACATGTTTTTACTACTTTCAATGGCAGTTAAAGTGTAATCGCAGTTCGGTTGATATTACGACTTTTTCAATCTTCAATCTTTTTGATGTGAAAGAGCAACCCTGTCATCTTCTTTAAAGTCATTTTGAATATATTGGAAATGCTTAAATCAATGAAAAACTCGTTATTATGATGAATGACGTTAAGGCAAAAACCACCAGTTTCCAGCTGCTGTAACGAATTGTGCTTAGCGAAAGTTTCCAAACAATACTCGTATAATCGATGAGTAAAACCTTTGGTGTAGAGGAATACCTTTTGTTCAACGAATACACATTTTACCTACGTTTGTTGTATGTTTGTTTATATTGTTTGCATTCGCGTCTATCTTACTATTTCTGTTTTAGAAGCGGTTATTCATTTTGTGTGAAACCTAATAATGGTTTCCAGACATGCAATGGGAAATAAAAAATCTCTAAAGGTGTATTACTGTAATGAAATCTAGAAATAGCTGCAGCTTTTGTGAAATTTAGTATTCACTAAGGTAGAAACAGAAGGCTCAACTAACATCAAACTTGCTCTGTTGATGTGATGAATTCGGGTTAATTTTGAACCAGTTTATCAATATTACTACCTACCGAAAATACTAAATTTTCCATATCGTTTCAGGGGATATTGCGTATTCAAATAATCATCGAAATTTGTTATTAACAGGAACATTGTTTGTTATTAACCTCAATTTCGTGTTGTTTACAATATTCCATTAGTGGGTTTGTTGCCATAAATACCAGATAATAGATAACTGTTTCATCATTCTTATTGATTTTCATTTACGTAAATTGGCAGATATTTACAGAATAATATATGAGAGCAATATATAAAAATCTAATTATTGAGGAATTATGTTGATTAATATTAAACATTTATTGTATTATCATCAGTTATCAATTTTAGTAATGGATAATGGACAATTTTCACAACCATCTGTATTTTGGTATTAGCAAAGTGAATATCTGATGTCACTGGGGAACTAAAATAGATTTTCTATGATTTTTATTGTCGAGAAAAGTTTTTTTCGATAGCAAGTAGTAATTTGTAGAGTAATAATTAGATTCGGTTATTTCTTTCTATATATTAAAAGATCATCACTAACTATAAATCTTCTAAATCACCAAAAAGCTATAAGATTTTGATATTTCTAGTTTCAAATTATAATAAATGCATTTTGTTAAAATTTATCAAACAATAAGTGATTGAAACAAATGAAATGAATTACCCAACAAGTCTGATAATAACAAACAACTTTAGTAAGTATAACGACAGCAATCCCCGTCAATAATTTTGATCACACAGCATAGTTGAATTTAGCAAAGTGGTAGCAATTTTTGTGAATAATCAGACTTTGGTAACAGAAACTTTGCCTGTATTTTCTTTTCTTACTCTAACCAACTTAAAAACATTTAAAACTAAGAATGAGAAAGAAAACCAAAATTAACTAATTCCATATAGTTATGGGTTAAAGTTTTTTTTTACATTAACAATTAACTTAATTTCTACAATGTGATGTGTATAAATGTTCAAATCTTAGACAAAAACATATAACCCTCACATTTATGTAATCAAATAAGGTTCCTTAAGCCACTGATGATGGATGTATGATCCGAAACATGTCTGGCTAAAATTAGAAGGTTTCAACATATACATATAAATTATTTTGTGGGTTAGACGTGTTTTATTCAAATAGATATCATTCACTCCTATCTTTTTACTTAAGATCCGATGATTAATGTTGTGTAAAATCTAAGTACCTGATATATATAGTATAGAAATGTTTTATTATTAATAAAAATTTATTTAAAATTAACCTGTATTTTGAATTATTGTAAGTCTAAAATTCACAAAATATGTAGTAGTTACCTATTTAAGTATTAACTATTTAAAATTTTTGTTAATAGCTCTTGGGAAACTGAGGGAATGGAAAATAATCAAGTAATTTTCAAAAAATATTTAAGATTTGTCAATTTTATGCAACGAAAAATCAAACATCAGACAAGCCTAACAACATATAATTAAAAAATCCTGATGGTAGCCAGTCGGAAAAGTAGATTTTCGATTTATATGTACATTTTTTATTTATACTTAATCTACCACTGACACCCACTATTGATAAACAAATAATAGAATATCCTGACACTCGTCAAATATAACCAAAGTGTCATATTGACAGTTATTTTAATTGAAATACCCATTATACTATAATACATACGTAAGCACGGTTTTTTTGATTTTTTGTTACTTTATATTGACTTACATTTACTTAAATATGCCAGCGATGAAAAAACTCTCGAAATAAACATTATAGAGATTTAAGTGCTCTATCATTTGATATGTAACATTGGTATTTTCTATTAACAATGAAAAAAATATGATTTTTTTAAAACTTTGACAGGCCGCCATTTTGAAATTAGCTCTCCGATTTCAATCGCCAACGAACTCACGCGATTCCATGACCTAGCCGATTTTTGAACCAAATTTTGTTTCGATTTGTTAAAAAATGCGGCCTAGAACGTGCCGCAAAATTTTCTATATCCCGTATATATGTATATATATAGAGATATATAAACTTTTGAACTGAGGTCATTTTTAGGATCCAGGGAAGGACTGCATACAAATATTTTTCAAAATTTCAGTTGTGTCGATCTCCTGAATAGTTAGATTTTGTTTAAAAATCTACTAAAAAAATCTTGAAAATAGTTCAAGATGTTAAATTAATAAAAGTAACTTAATAAAATTTTATTATACACATCATATAATTTTGGCATACATTCATTTCCTTAATAAAATTATTAAAATTCATATTTAACACATTTAAAACGTATTTATAATAATATTTTAAGGAAAAAACAATTTATGTTTTATTAATTTATAAAATACTGTTTCCAAGCAGTTCTGGAAATATCATTTAGGTATATTTATTTAAACTCAACAGATTTTCTTCATAAATACCTACTCATTACAAATAATGTTACAAATTACAATACATCTAATTTAGCAGGGACCTCGTGTTCTATTTACGAGATACTTTATTTATTTAGTGTTTTCTTCCACAATGTTATTGTATTCAACGTTTCCTAAAAAAATACACAAAGAACAAGTTATTTTCCTTTGTAGCAACACTCATTTATAGACCAAACTCAAAGAGATACTATAATTTGTTTATTATGTAACGATATTTTTGAAATTAATTGTTTTGTTTTTAGATCAGTTTCTAAAAATAACCTATTGTTATGACAAGTCTTCCAAATTAATTATATATTAGCGCAAATTTCTAATCTTTGTTATTTTCATATTTAAATCAACAGATACCTACTTGAACTCATTAACGGACTTGTCGAGTTGAAGAATGAAGTTGCAAAGCTTAGGGTACTATTGTTACATAATTTTGGTCTTGAGTTTTACTTCTAACGCCAGCCCGATGTGCTTGTAGCAAGTTTTTTAGCAATCTGGACTGCTTTAGCTCTTGTAAAATGCAAACCGTAAAGGCTTGTGCGACCAAGAACGATCTTTCAAGCCCAAGACCAACGCGCGCAAGACTTTTTCAATTTATTATTTACCTAAAATTCCGATTGATTGATGGTTTTGTGTTTTGATATCATTTTTGAATCGATTATTATTATTTAATATAGAAATTTTGATTTGATTATTATTATGTTTGGGTGCTAGCGACGTATTTAAATTTGTTCTCAAGGACAATTCAGTTTTTCATTTGAAATAAAATAATTTTTTAAATGCGATTCAAATTAAAAAAAGTTTAAAAAATAGGGATTAGTCAAATTAATTAAACGTGAATTATTTAATTTTAACATGTTCGTACAATTTAGATTCGTGCTTGATGGGTTAATTTGTTTTAAAGTACTGAGTGTTTACAGCTAAATGGCCCCCCATTAACTATTTAATTTGATTATTGGAAAAAATGTCCCAAATAGAAGTTTAATGGTTCAAAATAGATTTTTTTAAAACATAATTTTTACAAAATCTATTTTGAACCATTTAACTTTTATTTGGGACATTTGTTTCCCAAACATCAAATTAAAAAGCTAAAATGGGGGGGCCGATTTCAGTGTGAACAACCTGTACAACAAACTCTTATAGTTCTCTCAATTTTGACAAAAAAATCGTGTTTGATATATTTATGGACTGTTGGTTCAGTGTATTAAAATGCACAACTCGCAAGACTGTTGCAGCAAGGCCAGGACCAAGAACAAGGCTGGGCTATACGATCCTAAGTCTAAGAAAGAGACTATAATATATAATATGACAGTAAGACTAAGGCTGCGACTGGAATTTGAGATTTAGCGAACAAAATCTCAAATTCCTAGAAGCAAATGACAACTACTATTAATAATTATTGAGAAGAACATTGCGAAGTATTTTAAAAATAATATTGGATATTTCGTTCTACTTTTAATTAGGTAAATATTGACTAGGTTAGTGTTGAAAATTTTGCTTATTTTAATTTCTCTATTTTTTAAAATAACTTTTCACATATGAAAGACAAAAATCAAGAACGCGACCAACATGGTACTATTGTCTATCCAACATGACGGTGACGATGCGATGGTCAGAACGAATTGAGTTCGATTTCATTTTATGCGGCTTTTCTTTGCGTAATAAAAATTACTTAATCAACTTAATTGAGTTATTCAATAATTCAATTCTTTCTCATGACTCATGAAAAGTTTGAGGTATCAATATGTTAATGTGGAATTATTTATGTAAATTTGAATACAATATTATCCATGTTTAACATACATCATGCTGCGCGCTATCGATCACAATCAACCACGTAACTAGCATATAGGTATGATAGTTTGCGGTAGCCTGAAGGACTTTACTGGAATCCCATTGGAGCTTTATACAATGAGAACCAAAAGTCAAGCATAAATTCATTGTAATTTGAAAGAATTTTTTTTTTCATGTCACTTTTGGATCGTATAGTTGCTAAACGTGATTTCATATATTTTTCTTAAAGAACCCTCTTGTATACTATATTTTCTTTTGATTTTCCATAAGAAGAAGAACAATATTTGAAATGTTGTAAAATTCACCTACGGTCAATGGTTATCGAGATACTTACAGTTGAATAGCACAAAACGCATTCATAAATATTCATCAATTCATTTAATTTGAAAAAATAAACATTAAAAACTACTCTATTCCAAGCTTTATTAGGGTTTGTAAATTAGAATCGTTCTACGATAGTTTGAGAACTGTTTGAAAACTGCGTCGAACTGATTGTGCGTTAAATAAAATTCTTGGACCATTCTATTACTGTTCAAAATTGTGAAAAACTCGAACGCTCATAACTTAGTAAGGACTACTCTTCTATTTCCTTAAATAAAGCATCATTTACTCCAGACGAAGTTGATTCACTATTATATTCAAGTATATTTATTAATAATAATAATCTTTATTCAGTAAGTAACATACATCGCTCCTACAATCAGTATAGATAGACAATATACAGTTACACCCAGAAAAGGCAGAAGTGCAACTGTCAAACCTGGGCTGCAAGTTGTTTTGAACACTCAACTTTAAACACATAAAGACAACACACATAGCTCTCTAATTAGAAAAATCCATAAGGAAATTATACAAAACCAACATGTGTAGGTACACTAATTAAGTGAGACTACTCAAGACCCCTCGAGAATGTAGAAATGGAATGGATTTTTACTACTTAATTTAATTGTTATAATCCGCGATTCGTTTACAGATTATTATGAGGTTAGGAATAGTATATTGTGTACTAAGATCAAAATAACATGTTTATTCATAAGCGCATGCCTGTAGCACAAACTCCAAAAACAGTGCCAAATCAGTACCTACTCGCCCCCAAGGATCGATTTTGGGTTAAGCCCGAACACGAAGCTTCTGGTTGTAGAACTGTCCTAAATCAGTTCAACAAAACCAGACCATGTACATTTAAAGTGCGCACAGGGCGGAGAGTTCTAGAACCTGAATAAAGCTCTAGATCGCGCCAAATGCTGGAATTGTTGCTACATACACTATTGTGTTTTAGATAACCCCAAGCAAAAAAGTCCATAAGGGTCAAACAACTAGCAGACCACTCGATTTCATCCCATTGCCCAATCCATCGTCTCACGGAAATATATACTTAGTTTAAATATATATAAAATACTAAATTAAAAAAAAATCTTTCAAATTCGATCGAATTTATGCGCGACTTTTGGAGCCCACTGTAGACAACACTGTTTCGTTTTGAAGATAAACTGATACCTGCGTGTTACGTAGGTTTTGTTTGAAGTTCAATAAAGATCATGGTGATTTGTCTGGTGGCCAATCGATAGTCAACCTCTAAGCCTTGTAATGTATCTCCTAACACACCTATTATGTTTTAGGGTTTGTTTTTGCGATTCAATAATAGGCATAAAGTTACTCATTAGGCTATTCTACATGTTGAAATAGTTTGGAACTAATAATCTTACTTAGCAAAAGAAATGCAACAAGTTTCAACTTTAAACAAAAAGACCAAATATTTGATATACTATGTAATACGTATCTAGGATATTTACATTTTACATTAGGTACTTTATGTGTAGTATTAATTAAAAAATGAGTAAAAGTAGGTAAGCCAAAACAAAAATTAATGTATATACATATATACAAGATATTTTAATAAATGTTTCTTATTCGAGAAATAATTAGATAATATGGGGTTGTGACAAAGGGGATGCTCGTGTTAGCTTGCCTTGTGTATTGTTTGGACGTGAAAAAGAATTGAACCACTTAAGCGGCAAAATTAAAAACAATAATATGATCCTCAACTAGCAAAACAACATCTACACAATCAAATTGGGTACACCTCATTGGATTCGGTTAATTCGATATATTGGATAAATATTCAAAAGTTGAAGAATCAACCATTGAAGATAAGGTTTTAGAACGAAGACACCTGCCTATTTAAAAATGTTGGCAATAATTGTAAAATTTACTTTTTTGGAGTAGACTTGATTTATTTATATTATTTTTAGTTTCAATTTTGTTCTAAACTGTTAGATTCAACGTTTCAACTTCAGTAATTTTGTTAGAAGTATCCTGTCTCAACAATCTTCATAACATTTTGATTCTACCCAAGGCTCTAAATTCCTTTAGATTTATTTACGGTGATTCAGAATGTATGTTACCTTTTAACTTTTCTGCTAATGACTTGATTGCACTGTTCATGAATTTGAAACATGGATTTTTATATTTGAGAAAAGAAAGAAAACTTATTATTTCAGTTCGGCATCCAGAAATATATGTTAATTAATTCCGAAAGTAATTTCAAACACTAGTACTTTACTGGGTATATTAGTAACATGATATACCCATAAACATTGATAAAATTATGATTTTTTTAAAGAAAACACTTCAAAACTAATTTTAATAATTATTATAAAACCACTTATCACTATCATTGTCATTTTTTATAAATGGATTTCTTTCTTGGGATAAAATGAAATTGATGGATTGAAAATTTGTCATCGCGTCGTTCGGAACGACGATGTATAAATTTGAATGCCTGTGGTGAATAGGAGACGACTTGGAATATACCTGAGAAGGGCGATTATGCACTGCCGAAACGTTGTAGGCTGACCTGAAATACCAACAATTATTTCACCTACCTATCTGTTTTAATTGGAACTTCATCCCAAGAAAGAAATCAATTTATCAAATAGTAAAGGCGAGTTCAAGAAAAATATATAGTATACTATAATAGTCAGGTATTACATGAAACTTTTACAAATAGAGATACACACCAGTACAACACATTTTAATTGTTGTACAACATATTTTAATTGTTGTTCTCATTGTCATACATCCACCATTTATGTGTATATTAGGTGTTAAATTGCCTTATCGCCGAAAGCATCAGATTTGATATATTATATTGTGTGTCCGGAAATAAATCAAGGTTGACACAAATTGTAAAATGCTGTCTTGTGGAAATGTGTGAATGGACGAAAATCGGGAGGAAAAATGCATGTAAGTGTACGGTTAAACGAACGCCAGATGCATTGACACTAAAAATTTATGATATTTTCGAATGATACAACATACATTGTAAGTAAGGATATAAAAACATACATTTAATGTGCTGAAGTCACCATTTTACGAGGAGTTATATATGGAATTTTGTCCTTAATCGTCTTTTCAGTACTTTTGCTGCAGATTTATTTTCGTTTAGAGGTTTAATCTTTCCTGATTCATTTAAAGCTTATATTTTTGGTAATAATATGGATCGTAACACATTTAATGTCTCAATATAATTAATTATTCAATTGATCTTGGACATCGATTTGTTTATTAAACAGCTGTAATCCTAACCTAACGGATAACAAGGTATATACAAATTTGGATGATCACAAACAATTTTATTCGATACAAAAAGCATTCAAATAAAGATATAACGAAACTAGTTAAATTATACTGTCACGAACAAGAGAAAATGTACACCTGTTGGCAACACCGCTAGGCGTCTAGTTATACTCGAGCTACCGATCAACGATGGCTTAGAAGAGTCCTTGGAACTGAATGGCAGGACACATTTGACATGTTTGCCTTTTATATCAAGGAGTTGTTACAAAAATATTAAATGCACATGAATTTGAACAATTTTGGTGGAGTAAGACTTTCATTTATCAACATAGAATTTTTTTATAAGCTAAAAAATAAAAATTTATATAAGTTACTAAAATGAAAATAAAATTACTCAAGTAATTATCAAAATATTTTGATTTGTAGCTGTTCATAATTACATAATAATCTCATACGTTTATTAAATTTGATATGAAAAATATGCCTCAAGTTAATTATTTGTTTGCTTTTCTCTATATTTTGTCGAGGGACTATGTTTATTTTTAATTTACCATATACCTACAGTCTCATTTCGATTCTGAGTTAAGAATGTATAACGTATACAATTTTCATACAAATACATATTTTATGTAGCATTTGATAGATTTTGAGTTGTTTTCATTATAGACATTTTTAAATCTAATAAACAAATAATGTTCAACCAGCCAAAGTACATATGTACCATGGGCAATTCAAAGCATTTTTGTATATTTTAACATGAGAAAGGAATAACTTAGTATGTTGAAAAATAATAAACCAAAAATATCAAAAGTATAATAAAATGAACTTGTGTATATTTTTATTGTAAACTTTAAAATACAATTTGTACTGCATCAAACTGTATCAAAGCTAGAATTTTTAAATGAAATGCTATTGTTTCATATTATGTTGTCCTATAAAATAAAGTTGCATGTGTAAGGAGGGTTAAGTTCAGAAATATTTTCTCTGTGCCGACCAGTCTTTCCCGAATAGGCTGTTTGCAAATTTATTTTTTTATTTACGGTTGTATTAGTATTGGGGCCTACTGGACTTCTTCTAGGGAAGGTTGATAAATTTGGCGCAATTTTGAAAAATGCGAATGAGTTAAAAACGCATTTGTTTAAGTCTTTATTGAAATAGAAAGGTAGAAAAAATAGTAAGAAGCTTTTTTTCAAAGCCTCACTAATCTTTGGCTTTTATGGGAAAACAGAGCATTTTATGTAGGTTTATTTATGTATTTTTTTATTGTTCGAGATATTTCTAAAACTTTACCAAGAAAAATAAAATTAATTTGAAAAAATAGTCCATTCTTAAGTGGAGTTGTATATTTTCAATGACGAAATAATAGTCTAATCTCCACAAAAATACATTTAATAGAAATGTATATCAATCATCCAAACATGTTTCGGAACTTAAACCCGTTCTCCATCATCAATAACTAACTTTATTATACCATTATTTAAAAAAATAATTAATTCAAACAACAAAAATTTTAAAAGTGAGTTGTTCGTACTAATACAATTACTTTTCAACAAGTGTTCACTAATAAATATATTTCCAGACCTCAATAGAAATTTCTGGAACATTAATCTATAAGTTTCCCTTCTGCCACTGATGATGGAACTGGTTTAAGTTCCGAAACATGTTTGGATGATTGATATAAATTTCGATTAAATTTATTTTTGTGGAGATTCGACTTATATTTCGTCATTGAAAATAAAATTAACTTAACACGAATTTGTATTAAATTTGATCTGTGTACTTGACGATTTGCTATTCTCCAATGTGATACAAAGCGACTTTGCATTTTTTTGGCACCTAAAAAATCGTGAACAATTTTGTATTTGTTCACCGATTTTCATTTCGTTTGTAAATAATCTAAAATGTTGCAATTACTAATAATATTTTTCTAATTTGTCTTTATATTTGTCGCATCCATAGGCGTCGAAAGGATGTATAGTATTTCTAAAGTTAGTTTAAAATGATATAAAAACCACAAGTCGATATCCCTTTGTAATGTCAATACCGACCGCAGCCGTCCATAGGCGCACCCTTTTAACTTTTCATAACAATACAACAAATCCTTTATGAATTAACAATTGTATGTTCATTTGTATAAAAGTATACTGTATTTTTCCTTGCCGCTCCAACATGGCAACGTATAAACCTACGCTGAAAAAGCCTATTTTTGTTTTTAGAAATTTAGACATAGATGCACACGTATCTAGTCCGAAACATTTTTTGATAATAAAAAGCTTAAAGAACGAGTTATATATATATTCTGAAAATGACATGATTTTGTTTTTGAAAGGAAACTTCAAAACCATTGTTGTTTGAGTTTTGTATTCCCCCACATTAAGCAGCTTAAAATGTTTTATCCATCTTTGAAAAATAAATTAAATTGTTCGATCTGATTCTGAGATAAAGCCGTGAAAAGCATAGTAAAAAAACAAAAAAAATAGTAACAAAATTGGTATAAAATGCTGGCACTCGTACATGATTCATTGAATGCTT
Organism: Apoderus coryli; assembly: GCA_911728435.2. Lineage (NCBI taxonomy): Eukaryota > Metazoa > Arthropoda > Insecta > Coleoptera > Attelabidae > Apoderus > Apoderus coryli. The sequence continues at coordinate 14,272,654 of OU452204.1, forward strand.
AGTATTGTTTTATTAATAAGAGTAAAGAGAACTTCAAAAATGGTTTATACGTTGGCAGAGCGGAAAGAGATAAATCACATTTACGGAAGTGAAAATCGATGTGCTTGATTTAGTAAGAAAATTTGAGATGACTGGTTCGGTTACGAAAAAACCGTTGTATCTTGGAAACAATGCATTTCCGTACGTACTTTTCTTCATAAAATGACCTGACAAATCCTTAAATATTGCCGCAACACCCTTTATACCTATTTAGTGAAAGTATTCACGATAATTACGTTCTACTGTCTAGTTCTCTCAACTTTCCGTACAAAATTGCAGCTATACCTACTAATCTCAAAAGCTTGAAAACTCATAATACTACTAATTGTTTCTTCTGCTATTGTAAAGTATAAAGTTTACAAATTTAATGTAAAACAAAGAATTAATGTCCAAATGAAAATTCTATTCTGAATAGCTGTTATGTAGGTAACAGTTGTGTGGGAAAGTCGATTTTAGATTATTAAATTTAAACTTTTGTCATTATTTACGAATTTCATTTGAATTGTGTAGGAAATAAATTATTCAGTTTTAAAATTTAGCGCAATTTCACTTTTAAGTGTACCTACATGTACAACGTTTCAGCATTATCGCCTTCTTCAGGTGCAATTTCTTACCAACATATGAATAATCCAATTATAGTATTTGTCTTTGAACTACAACACGGTACAAGAAATACGATAAAAGTTCTATTATACGTAATAAATGAGTAAATTTTTATTGCTTAAATGCTATTTTAAATTGCAAAATAATCATTACCCACTAAACTCTTTCTACTTTGCCTTTTAATGTCTTTGTTAGTTAGTAATTTAAGCGCCTGGTACAGTAGTAGTTAACGTTTGTTATTATAATCTTAAAGCCGTTAATAATAGGGACATTTTATCTATGTACTTATATATATTGTTCACTAGTTTTAATTAGACTAAAACATTTGTGTTGGCAAATGCTGAATTAACTATAGCAAAGATAAATTATAACTTTGAATAGTAATGGATGGATCTACATATTGTATAAGTATGTAGTAAAAAAGTAAAACGACTGCAATTTCGTAAAATGTTTGATAGAAACAATAAAAAAAGACGAAAAAACCCAGAGGAAAACAGGAAATCCATCGGGAAAATTCCACGAAAAAACAAAAAAAAAGTTTCCTTATTCATCTATAACTTTGACATGTCCTTTTCACATCCCTAAGAGTAGAATTGCGATAAACAAACTTACCTACGTTTTGTTATCCAACTCCAAAAATGTTATCGCAGGTAGAATTACGTTTTCGCAGTGATTATTTTTGGTATTTCTTGATAGAACAGTGAAGGAGACTTTTAATTCGGTTTTAAAATCAATCAAAATGAACTTTTTTGCATTAAAACTATTTATAATATTCGGTAAGACGTAGTAAAATTAATAAATATTTCTGAGGCATTCTACAATAATTGTTACCAGGTTGATATCGGTTTCAGGATTGCCAGCCATTATATTCGTGAGCGAAGAAAACTGTATACAATAGGAAGAAGGGTTCGAATAGAAAATTAATTTTAAGTTGGGAAGATATGAGAAAAGAGCCTTTAGTAACTTGGTTGAATTGCTCCTTGGCAATCTCCTTCCAGTAATCACTTCATTGTAAAGTGTAAAGAAACCAATAAAATATGCAATCTTTAAAAAAGTACTTAGCTAACAAATTGTCTCGCAATTTCAGATAAAACCGGAATATAAAGTTCAGTGAAGCAAATTATATTATATAGCATCTCCCTATGTACAAAGATACATAATGTACTCAGTCACTGGGCTGTATAGTAGAAAATTAAATTGTCTGATACACCTGTGGTCCTCCACTAAAGCCTTTTCCCACATTATTTAACTCGTTTTCACCCACGTTTATACAATGATGAAATATTTGTGCTTCGCATCTTAATTTATAAATTTTAAATTCCAGATGAGGTCCGTAAGATTTTTATTTATTGTGTGAAATTTAGAAGCAAGAAATGTTAAAATTCATTTTTCTTTTAGTTTTTATTTCAATATATTATGACTGTTAATAGATTCATTAATTGTCCTCCTCTACTAGGATCTGCGCCAGACAGGAAAGCGACGAACACAAGTCAGTAGATTAGTGAGAAATCACTCCCGGATTTTAATTCTGGATACGGCCATGATGGAGCTAGCCGTATCGTATCGTCGTGTTTTAAGTTGTATTTTAGTTTAACATATACATATTTTAATAATAACGAAATAAAAATCGAATATCCACGGAATAAAGGCGATTTTTATTTCTTTATTATTGAAATTTTAACACCACTCAAAAATAAACTCCTTTTTCAAATTATCAAGTGCTATCTGAGCTATATTAGTCCGTGAAAAGATTTTTATTTCTATATAATTGAAATTTTAATTCCACTCAAAAATGGACTACTTTTTCAAATTTTCAAATGTTATCCAAGCTATATTAGTTCGTGAAAAGATTTTTATTTCTTTATTATTGAAATTTTAACTCCACTCAAAAATGGATTACTTTTTCAAATTATCAAGTGCTATCCAAGCTATCTTAGTCCTTGCACGATATTTAGTTCTTTACTATTAAAATTTTAACTCCACTCAAAAAATGGACTAGTTTTTCAAATTAGCAAGTGCTAATCAAGCTATATTAGTCCGTGAAAAGATTTTTATTTCTTTATTATTGAAATTTTAACTCCACTCAAAAATGGATTACTTTTTCAAATTATCAAGTGCTATACAAGCTATACTAGTCCGTGAAAAGATTTTTATTTCGTTATTATTGAAATTTTAACTCCACTCAAAAATGGATTACTTTTTCAAATTATCAAGTGCTATCCAAGCTATCTTAGTCCTTGCACGATATTTAGTTCTTTACTATTAAAATTTTAACTCCACTCAAAAAATGGACTAGTTTTTCAAATTAGCAAGTGCTAATCAAGCTATATTAGTCCGTGAAAAGATTTTTATTTCTTCATTATTTAAATTTTAACTCCACTCAAAAATAGACTACTTTATCCAATTATCAAGTGCTAACCAAGCTTTCTCAGTCCGTGAAACGGTTTTTATTTGATTATTATTGAAATTTTAGCTCCACTCAAAAATGGACCACTTTTTCAAAATAAGTGCTATACAATCTTAGTCCGTGCCAGGATATTTATAGTTTTTTACTATTATATTTATTTTTTTATTATTCTTGAACCGCTATTCTAATTTTTTTCAGTTTACTTTTTTCTTGGGGTGTTCGGTTCTTATAAAAATTCCTCTTTACACAACTTCTCTACATAAAAAAATTCATATTTATTTTCGTCACTATCAAACAAAAATCATATTAAACGACGTTTCGTTACTAATTAGTAACTTCCTCAGGTTGAACAACATTTTTTTTCCCTCTCCTTTCTAACACAAATTCCAATACGTCAATATCAATAAAACAACAAACAATTTTCATTACATTTAAAACATGTTTGTAAACATAATGAAAATTGTTTGTTGTTTTCTTGATATTGACGTATTGGAATTTGTGTTAGAAAGGAAAGGGGAAAAAAAAATGTTGTTCAACCTGAGGATGTTACTAATTAGTAACGAAACGTCGTTTGTTATGATTTTTGTTTGATAGTGATGAAAATAAATATGAATATTTTTATGTAGAGAAGTTGTGTAAAGAGGAATTTTTATAAGAACCGAACACCCCAAGAAAAAAGTCAACTGAAAAAAAAAAGTTCTTTACTATTGAAATTTTAATTCTACTCAAAAATGGACTAGTTTTTCAAATTAGCAAGTGATAATCAAGCTATATTAGTCCATGAAAAGATTTTTATTTCTTTATTATTGAAATTTTAACACCACTCAAAAATGAACTACTTTTTTCAAATTATCAAGTGCTATCCAAGCTATATTAGTCCGTGAAAAGATTTTTATTTCTTTATTATTGAAATTTTAACACCACACAAAAATAAACTCCTTTTTCAAATTATCAAGTGCTATCTAAGCTATATTAGTCCGTGAAGAGATTTTTATTTCTATATAATTGAAATTTTAATTCCACTCAAAAATGGACTACTTTTTCAAATTTTCAAATGCTATCCAAGCTATATTAGTCCGTGAAAAGATTTTTATTTCTTTATTATTGAAATTTTAACTCCACTCAAAAATGGATTACTTTTTCAAATTATCAAGCTATCTTAGTCCGTGACACGATATTTAGTTCTTTACTATTGAAATTTTAACTCCACTCAAAAATGGACTAGTTTTTCAAATTAGCAAGTGCTAATCAAGCTATTCTATTTCGTGAAAAGATTTTTATTTCTTTATTATTGAAATTTTAATTCCACTCAAAAATTGACTACTTTTTCTAATTAACAAGTGCTATCCAAGCTATCTTAGTTCGTGACACGATATTTATTTCTTTATAATTGAAATTTTAATTTCACTCAAAAATTAACTAATTTTTCAAATTATCAAGTGCTAATCAAGTTATGTTAGTCAGTGAAACGATTTTTATTTTTTTATTATTGAAATTTAAATTACATTAGTCTCTATTTAGTGTTAATTGGTGTGATGTGCAGTGGGAACATGTAAAACTGACAATGGGAGTTAAAATTTTGATAAAAACTGCTTGATTATACAATAGTATATTGTGCAACGAACATGAAATGACATATATTTCCTACGAGTATGATTCTTTGCAGCATGAGCCCCAAGCGAGTGCTGCAAATCATACGAGTAGGAAATGGTCATTTCATGTGAGTTTCACACTATACTTTTTCTACGACTGTTTTAATGCTTTTGAATAAATTTAACATAATTTTTAGGAAAATATTTGTTTTTCGAAACTTACCCCTGTTAACGTATAAGCCTAAATACGATAAATTAGAAGTATTAAATTGACTAGGTGGTGTTAAACTATATTCACTATCACTGTTTATGTGTTTTGAAATTAGCGAAATACTTAATTATAATTATTATTAATTATAAATACCAAAACTGTCAATATGGTGTTTGTATTTTCGGCATTGCTATGGTGATTTTTCATGCCCGCCGCTACTTTTGTCATTAACAGGAAATTTTATCCGTGCGTTGCCTAGCAACTAGTGGGAAATATTATTACGCACGGGTAAATGAAAAACAGCATTACAATGTACTACATTTTCAAATCATGATTGAACATATAATAAAGGCATTTAAAGACAGTCGTAGAAAAATAAAATATGTGAACACCAAATGCAATTCCAGCTTTGTTGTTGCAAAATGAAACAAAACGACAGTTTGCATCCGTATATAAAAAAATATAATTATATAAAGATCATCTTTAAATTGAGTAAGTTGACATATTTCATTTTGTGTTTATATTATATTTTGCATCAAGAATTAAATCCATCCAACATAGCCAAGCTAATAACAATTATTTTTCAACCTGAAATTTCCTCTGGCTCTAACCCTCAATGTTTTCCAGACGGTAGCATAAAACAACGTGGAGAAAAAACCTAATAAAACCGCCCGCACCCTAACAAATGGCGCTCTGCATCATTTTATAATTGAAACATTTGCGTTTCAATTTTATTTTATAAAACTCATGTTTAATTCATTACTACAGCTAATAAAAATATATTTACTTATACCTGACTTCTGTGTACGTATTATTATAACATTTCTTTCAAATACGTACAGTGTTTAAAGTAAATTATCATAACTGCTAAAAGTAGACTTCTTAAGCAATCTGCTTCTCAAGCAAAAATATATATATAAAAAACCTTTTTTAACTGCATTTGGAAAACTTTAATTGCTTTGTTAAATGTAGAATTTTGTAAAGCAAGACCACGTAACATCAAGAGCAAAGCCAACCAATGTCTTAACTCTATTTTAGTGTCATGACTAGGGACGTCTAACGTACTTCGACCTGACGATCTATTGTTGAAGTTCCTTCGAAGGTACATAGCTCTAATGAGGGATGTTGGGATGGTATTTTCCTATCTTGGATGATATCATCATCGTCATCATCAATCATTCTTTGTGTTGGCTGCTGTTATCAGCTGTTCGAAAGTTTACTTCTATTCCATGCAGAATCCGCAACCCAATCTTACAATGTGTTTCCTTACGCGACATGTTCTGTAAGAATACGTAGTCTTGTAAGTGATCCAAATATAGGTCAGCTTGGGAATATCTTGGACGGCCTCAAGCCAGAAAGTTTTCCCCAGAATGCTGATCTGTGAAATTGAATTGAAGGAGGAACAAAAATGTTAAAGAGGTTCACATGGTATGAATTAAAATAAAATACTTTAAGGTTTATGATGATGAAAGTTTCGAAACATGTTGATGTTGGTTGATTGTTATTAAACTCATTTCGATTTATTTGTATATAATTTCCTGCAATTGTCCAATATCCAATAATTATTATTTATTTATGTTAACAATTAACAAAAATATTAACAAAGTTGAAAACCATATTTGCATGAAGCTTTCGTCAATTTGTTAATAGTTTGATAACCCCAAAAATAACAGGTACTGGCTTGCATTTCATAACTATTTTACTTGTTAATGTTCTATGTTTAGACGTTTATTCTAATTTATGCTAGTTTTAAATCAGTAGCACCCGTGCGTAAATTAAGTTTATTGCCTGAATTTATAGCATGTTGTTTAAGACTTTTTTCTTTTAAAGTCATTAATGCAATATATGAAACATAAATTATTTGGCCTAATGTTTATTGAAATAGATTTCGGTAATATTACGTAATATACATTTTGTTCTATTGAATTTATTTTTGCCGATTCCTATAGTGAATGAAACACACAATTAGTCATTAGCACCTTCTATATACACAAGGGAATTTTCTATTGTTCGAAACAATACTGGAACTCTTCTTCGTTCTTCTTTTTCTTGCACAGTTGCAATAGAGTGAAATCGTGTTCCTTTTAACAACAATAATACATAACAATCGTTGTTTACAATAAAATAATATGCAAAAAACACAAAACGAATTAAACTACTTAAAAATTGAACAATCAATACAGTATCAAAAACCTAATACAACAGAATAGTCAACTAAACTAAAATATCATACACCTACGATATTTGAATGTGTCAGAAGATTAAAGCACATGGCTCACCATCTCTGCAGTAACAAATTATGATCGCAACCCCTTTTGCATTTGCCTTAAAAGCTAAATACTTCCCAATCCTTCTTAAGACTATCTCGAGAGTTGATTTAGGTACAGGGTAATATTTATACCAAATAACAAATGCATATTCAAGATTGTGCGAGCGTATGCCACGTATAAAGTAGTTAAAGCATGATAAATCCATAAGCCCCGATATCTTTGCATGCTTCTAGATTAATGTACCCAGCAAAGGAAATCCGGCATCAATCACTACCCCTCAATTTGTAACGGAAAAGTATATCTTTAATGAATTGTTTCGAAGGCTATACTCAAAATCAATAGAGGCATTTAGTTGCAACCTATTAAAATTACACCAGCTCTAAACCCTAGTTAAATTATTGTAATTATTTATTGAATGGTAGATTTTAAGGTCTTAGATTATTCGTATTTATAAATAAAAAGAAGGAAGAAACATGGCTGATGGTTGGTTGAAAATGACACCACCTAGTAACCAATAGAGGAATCAAAATGTATACCTATGCCATTTTAATATTTCATCTTTGACTTCAAAACACACAAAATTTTATTTCGATCTAGCAATTAATTATTTGTTTACAAGCCATTGCAAGTTGACGTGTCTAGTGCGGTAATGTATTCCAAAACGCACTAGTACGTTATTATGGCATTGAAAATAGTGTCAAATTACATGACAGTTGTAGATAAAAGTATTAAAGGAATCCGCTCTTTCATTTGCAACTGAGTATCGATAGGTTTTAGAGTTTAAACGTGATCGTTCAAGCGTTGAAGATGAACCAACTAGTGGACGTCGAAAAAGTGCAACAACACCAGAAATCATTGAGCCAGTGTATGCTGCTGTTTGTCAAGTGTGAATGAGCGTGAAATTGTTGATACCATAGGCATCTCAGATGAACGAGTAGATACTCAATATTTTTCATGATGATTTACGAACTGAATCGAAATCAATTTTCTTAGCGTAATAAAAACTGGTGCCACGTTATGACAAGTGCCTCAATATTCACGGAAATTATGTAGAAAAGTAGATTAAGGTACAGGCTTTCATGTAAAAATAAAATTATTGCGATATCTTTGCACGTCTTTTTTTAATTCCAAAACGGTACTTACTTAAAAAAAAAGCCTCGTAGATGAGCCTTAGAGCTTCCACTTGTTCAGCTCCAAAACTGGTAAAGTCAGAACGATCGGCCAAAAAGGTATGGCATCAATTTTTGGCCAGCTTTACAGAAGAAGAAAAATATTTTTCATCTAAACAATGCACTTGTTCATACAAGTCTTGTGACGATGGCTAAATTGAATTAATTAAGAACGAATTGCTTGGGCACTCACCAGATTTAGCTCCTGGCGATTACTATCTCTTCAAAAACCTCAAACGATTCCATCGTGGAAAGCGTTTTTCGTTGAATGAAGAAGCTATTGCAGCCGTGTAAGAACTTCCGGAAGATCATTATAAAAGAGATTGTATATAAATTATTGGATAATCACTGGAATAATTCAAGCTGAGGGAGGGAACAAAAACCAAATTTGAATCAGAATTTCGCTTATTTTATTTTGTTTTTCAATAATTTTCAACCACATTTTTCCATAAATCCGGATATTTTTTACACTTAACCAGAATCAACACAATTCGTAATCGTTTAGCGAGAAATGCAACGCAATCCTGAATATTACCTGGTTCAGATGTTACAGATTTAAAATTCAGAGACAAAACTATTAATTATATTCTGTGAATCAGAATATGTACAATCCAAGTATACGAGATGTTTGCTTTTTAAAGCTAATAGCAGACTTAACAGGCGATCGTAAACTCGTGCAGATATTTTCGCAAACACCTTTGTTTTACGATATCCGATGACAAAAATTCACACACACATAAATCAAAAAACTCATAGAAAATTCTATAAAAGAGGAGTTAATATTCATTCAAAAAAAAGACCATTATGGAAAATTTGCATTACGTATTCACTTCTTTCCATAATAAATAAGTTTCAATGACGAGTCCTCCAAGTTTAAACAATAAGTATTGGAAAGAGAAGGCTTGATCTTTCGCCATTCACGAAAGCGTAATTTTTCTGTAGAACTAGCAATCTTATTACTTTATAGCCACAGCTCGTATTTGCCATTCCCGGTAAAAGCATTAATTTTATTTAATATAACTACATTAACAAATTACATACATTTATTATTCAAATTAAAACAAACAAAACATAATATGCATGGGATAATTTATTAATAATCAATCGAAATGTTTTACATTTGTTTAAGTACCAAATAAATTCTATGCATTATTAATAACACTGTTGATAGTTTTCAGAACTCGCTACATAATTTTCTCTTCATCTATGTACCGGGTTATTCATTATATGGACGCGGAGTAAAAAATTTTCGGCTTGTCAAAAAACTGCTTTAGATAGTCAAAATTTAAATTTATTCCCATTTAAAGAGACGAAATTCTTCTTCTTGTCGGTTTTTTTATTTTATCAAATATACAATTATTATTCATGACGTAGTTGTCAGTTGTCACCTAACGTATTTTTATAAAAGTAACTACAAACTGTCAAAATGCTATTGGCTATGAAACATTTTGATATTTATGTTAACTGTCAATTAAATATGTAAAAGGAACATGCCTGACAGACAGATCAGTGAGAATTGCTGATATTTCGCATAAAATTAGATATAGGTTTGGAAAGCACTGTTGGACAAGATGATATAAATATGGCGAATCAGCATCAAATCAACCCTAAAATCAGCTGTCTTTCATTTTTGGAGATCCTGTAGCTATACCTATAAATTCGTCCATGGAAACTTGTATAGCACATTTAAATAGCATAAACGAAAAATATTTCAGCAGCGAATAAGCTTCGTGGTGCTATAAAGTAAAAGAAACTAGGTATAATACATTCATACCAAATAAGAATATGTCACGTACCCAACAAAACTTTTGTCCCTATAGGTATTTTATATACGAGTAAATTTTAAATGAAAATTCACTTATTTATATGCGCTAGGACGAACTTGCACCAGATGCATAAAATTTACTAAAGAACAAAGAAATCTTGATGAGACGGATAGAACGTATTGTATAAAGTTAAATGACACTATGAAATGAAGAATCCGCTGGGACTATAAACTTAAAATACAAACGCTTTAATTTATAGACTTTTTCGTTAATAATTCGTTTTGCAATTTTAATTTACCATTATTTATCAGTGAGCGTTAGATTCAAGGGTTTTCTCTATTAAAATTAAAATCTTTATGCAAGTTTTGGGTTCTAGCGGCAGGTAATTAGGAAAATGACGGAGAAAATTCTCTGCCAGCCTTTACTATATTGTTTTAACTTTGTTTTCATGGGGAGGAGGTTCAACCAATTAAACCATATATTTATTTAAAAATTTTTGGTTATCTTTATATTATCTTTTTAACACTTCAGTAGACTTAGCTATCTTCTTCAGAAACTAAAACTGAAAACAACATCTTCATTATACATACATCATCCTATATAAAGATTATTATTTCTTTGACCTGTGGTGATTATTATTCTTGCGCCCCACTGTATAGAATGTGTCCACGGATAGAGTTTGGAAGAGGAAAAACTTTTTTATTTGTAGATTATTTAGAAGAAAAAGTCATTCTTTATAAAAATGTCTGCTTGTGTGAAAACTACAAATTCAAATACCAAATTTATGATTACTATACAAGGACAAATGGCACAGAGAAAAGCTATTTGGGAACAATATATTAGTAATCTTTTTGCAGATGATAGACCTCAGTTAGAAGATAATCAGGAAGATGACCTGTCTGGACCGTCAATTACAATAGAAGAGATTACTAGGGCAATAAAAAGCTCGAAAGATAAGAAAACGGTTGGACCAGATTTAGTGCCTGTTGAACTGCTCAAATTACTAGACAACGAAAGTATTAAGAGGCTACAAAGACTTTTCAACCAAATTTACAACACAGGAAAATTCCCAACCAAATGGCTTACATATCTTTTTATTCCACTCCCAAAGAAGAGCAACGCAACAAGATGTGAAGATCACAGATTGATCAGCTTGATGAGCCACACTCTGAAAGTGTTTCTGAAGGTCATTCACTACAGAATTTCCACAAAATGCGAAAGCGCTGTTGGATCCTCTCAATTCGGATTTAGAAGGGGTCTCGGTACAAGAGAGGCACTGGTCGCAACCCAAGTGTTGGTTCAGAACTGTTATGATCAGAGAAAAGATGTAGCGATGTGTTTCATAGATTACGAAAAAGCATTTGATAGAGTGCAACATCACAAACTCGTTCAAATGCTGAGGCGAATTGACATAGATCAAAAGGACATACGCTGTATTGAAAACTTGTACTGGAACCAAACAGCGGCAGTTAGATCTGACAGCGAAGTTACGAAAGCACAGAAAATCCTTAGAGGTGTAAGACAGGGATGTGTCCTCTCCCCACTTCTGTTTAACATTTACTCTGAAAATATCTTCCAGGAAGCTCTCGAAGGACAACAATTAGGCATCAAAGTAAATGGCACATGGATCAACAATATACAGTATGCACACGACACAGTCCTGATAGCAGACAATATGAATGACCTCCAAAGACTCCTGGACATGGTTGGAATGCACGGCCGACGCATGGGAATCAACATCAACATAAAAAAGACAAAATTCCTAGTAATCAGCCGCAAATTGGATGAGTTCCGGAATGCGGAACTTACATACGATAGTGAAGACATAGAACGAGTTAAAAAGTTTAACTATCTGGGGACTTGGATATGTGAAGACTGGTCTTCAGATGCAGAAATCAGGTACAGGATAGAAAAAGCGAGGAGCTCATTCATGAGATTCAAAAACGTCTTTACGAACTCCGACTTTGAGCTCAATCTCAGAATAAGATTCACAAAGTGTTATGTATGGTCCGTACTGTTGTATGGTATGGAAGGCTGGACAGTGAAGGTTAGCACAATGAATAGGCTAGAAGCATTTGAAATGTGGATCTATCGAAGAATCCTGAAAGTCCCATGGACAGCAAGAAAGACCAACGAGGAAATTTTGAGGACGATAGGAAGAGAACGCGAATTGCTGGACACGATAAAGCGCAGGAAAACAGCGTATCTGGGGCATGTGATACGCAACGAAAGGTACCATTTCCTACAATTAATAATAGAAGGAAAAATAGGAGGAAGAAGGGGTGTAGGCAGAAAGAGGATGTTGTGGCTCCGAAACATCAAGCATTGGACAGGAATAGGAACCACAGGAGAATTAATTCACACCACCAGAGATAAGAAAAAATGGTCAGAAGTGATCGCAAACATCCATTAATGGATAGCAGCGGAAGAAGAAGATACAAGGTATATCAAAAATAATATTTTTAATGATTTTGATTTTATTATTTTAATAGTAGCTATGAAATCAACCACTTTGAGAAAAAAGTTTATTAGTGTTTTTTGCACAATTGGTCACGATTTTGAAAATATTTTAATAAAATTAAAAAAAAATCAAAATCATTAAAAATGTTATTTCTGATATACCCTGTATAGTAATCGTAAATTTGGTATTTGAAATTGTAGTTTCGACACAAGCAGACGTTTTTATAAACAATGACTTTTTCTTCTAAATCTACAAATAAAAAAGTTTTTCCTCTTCCAAACTCTATCCGTGGACACATTGTATATTATATTTTAGTTTGTAGGTACTGTGGCAACAATTTTTCTTTTAAGTTTAGTTATTGTAGTTGTAAATAGTATTCTCCAAATTTCCATTACAACATGTGGCACTTTTCATATTTCTGCTTTTTTCATACATTTGTATTTTTTGGAACAACAAAATTCCCAAGTCTCTACGTAGAAACGTTGTGACCATAAAGTTTTCGTATTGTTAAAGTCCTGTACTGGCCCGCAGGTAGGTACTTCTGCCTTTCGATAATTTCAAATAGGCAGTCAATAGCATCTAAACGGTTAACAACTCTCTTGCCAGCAACTAACAACACTCTCACCAGCCTCGCACAAAGAAACATACTTTGTTGAATAAATATTCACTTTTGTACATACCGAAAACAGTGTTTTAATTACAACCATACTACCCAAATTACCAAAGACCTAACTAATTACAATAAGAACGATTAAAATAAAATTACCATGTTTTTGGGTTTGATGACAAAAGAAGACATCTAAAATTAAAAATTATTTTTCTCTACCTAGAATATATCGTCGAATTAGTTTTGGTTTTGATATTTAATAATAATTATACATATACAAGATCCTGGCTTTTGATTTAAGCTCCGACGCTTCGTCTTTCGGTAACTACCATCAACTTCGTTTTTTTAAATACGGACCTGGATTTTTCATTTTATTTTCTTAAAGCGTTTGTTATTCCCTTTAAGATAAGATATCAGTCAGGCATGTCCATCAAAGTTTTGTTATGAAAATAACTGACATCATATCTTTTTTCAAAGTACGGACCTGCATTATTTTTCGCTTCATATTACGTATTCGGTATTAATGGTTATGTTAACCTACTTTCCTTTGTCTGATTTTGAATTTTCAATATTAAAAATAATTTTTTAAATAATTTATTTACTTTTTTAATTTAAATTCAATAAATGAAATAACGAAAAAAATAGTTAAATTTAAAAATGAAACAGGTTGTGTTGCAAGCTTTGATGTTGTTAAGCTTTTTAGGGTTTTTTGTTAGGGGTTTTTTGAAACAGATGAAAGTTGGGTAAACACTATAGGTATATGTTTAAATAATTTATTAATTAGGTACCTATAACCACAAATTAAAAGGTTATATTATATGTTTGAAATAAAATGAAATAAAACTTATAACTTATAATGCATCTGCTGCAAAATCTAGTCTTCTACTGAATAAATTACACAAAGATCGCAGAAAACTAAAGTCAAAATAAGTAAACACACTCTGTACGCGGTAGTCAAAGGGTTGCCGAAAAGCACACGTGCAGTGACACAACTACTAGGTATCGTTTGTTACAGTTGTCAATTTTAGTGTAAATGTTATTATTTCTTAAACACAACCTTGCATTTGTTATTATATTTTTCTGGATATTCATTAGCATTCTAGGAGAGCTGCTTCTTCAATTTTCATTTTTAGATCATCCACATTCAAAGGACTAGTTTCATAAACATGCTGGTCTTTTATGTAACCCCATATTGAAAAATCCATTGGGGTGAGGTTGGGTGAACGAGTCCTGGACCGTTATTACCAATCCATCGATAGGGCATGAATCTATTAAGAAATTTGGTACATCGGCGATCACGATGAGCTGAGGCTCCATTTTGCTGAAAGTACTTGATATTTCTAATGACTGCTAAAGGAAGATCATCTAAAATATCTTGAAAATTATTTTCTATTTAAATGAACAAGGAAATAAGTCAGGTCGGTACAAAGGAAAAATTTTGATGATGGTTATTTTCATATCAAAGCGTCGACAGACATACCTGACTGACAGGTTTTGTGGCGTCAAAATTCTCCTCGAATGTCAATATTTTGTAATGATATCAGAAAAAATGTCAACACACAACAAATTCAACAAGCAACTCCGAAAACAGATTACGCTAAACTTTCTTGGCATAAATCTAGACAATATAATGTGAAATTAACATCTATTATAAAATTTAATGTGCGAAAATTAAAAAAAAACTAAAACATATGATGATGAAAACCGATATTTTTGATATGGCGTAGTTGAAAGAATTATAGTTTTATTTTCAACATTGTGCAAGATATTAATTCAATATAATATCCACAGCAATACAGGGTGAGTTAGAACGAAAGATATTAGAATATATGTCGAAAAAAATAGAATGTAAATTATAATTACAGATCAATCTCAATCCGTCAAATTCAAAAACTCATTAATTAGAAATATCGTTCAATTTTAAACTATCAAGTACAATTTATATATAGACTTACCTTTCTGTCTATCATAAGCATTAATACATTCTGAAGTCATAAATTGACTAATCAGCGCTGTTTTACCAACACCTTGTGTTCCTAATAATGCTACCATAAAATGTGACACTTCACCTGGATCCGAGTCACCTCCTAATACTGGTGATGGTGTACCGCCGCCCACCGATGGTGGACAAACGCTATTGCTTCGTGATCTTCGCCTTCGGAATGAGTCACCTCTGTTTACTATACCTAAAACAAATATTCAAATTAATACTAGGAATCTATAATACATAACATACCAAGGCTTCAATTTTATTGGAAATTTGACTCACACTGCTATGCTTTTGCCGTTGATGAATCAAATTTTTAATATTTATGGAGCTTATAATAGCACCAACTATTAAATGACTACAAGATTTAGGTATATGGCGACATCTAGTGTTTGAGCAAGGTACTTACATATACACTCCTCAAAAAAAATTTAAGGGACACTTTTGGATAACCCTGTAACTTTTTGGCTTGCTGTTATTAACAAACGAAAATTATATTTTCATAAGGATTTGCATTTCATTTTAGTGATTTGTTAAAAAATAAACGTGATTATGCTCATTTATTCGAGATAAGTTTAATATTCCACAGCAAGTACAAAAAATAAAGTGACTATGAAAATATTCACATTTAGGTTTTGTGTCGCGACAGGATTAGAGAGCGTTCCCGGGCAACGACATGACAGTTTGTAGTTGTTGAATTCATTATCTGTCAAAATGAGAGATCTTAGCGAGATAGAAGTCGCTCGTGCTATAGCTTTAATTGAAAATGGTATAAAAACTCGAGAGTACCAAGAAATTTTAATCGCAGTCCGTCAGTCATCAAACGTGTGTATGAGCGCTATAGAGAGGCTGGACGATATAAAAGGCGAACTAGACCAGGTCGAAAGCGGAAAACTACACAAATTCGATATTTAGTAGTTTCTTACAAATAGCGACAGCAAAAGACCTTCAAAATACACTTAGGATGGCGCATCAAGTAAATATTTGTTAGAAACAGGTTACGGGAAGCAGATTTAAAACCAAGAAGACCATACGAAAACCTGTTTTAACTCGAAATCATAAAACTAGGCGGTTAATAATAATAATTCTTTATTTGCTTCTTAACCGTCGTTATCTGCATCGTAATACATCATACATTAGGTATACTATAACTACTATAATATAAAAACCATTATTATACAACAAATAGAACGACAACAACATAATTAAGTGTAAAAAACACAAAACATTTAAAATTTGTGATTAAGATAGTCAGCGTAATTATAAGGAATTATATCAAGAAGGTGCAGTTTTACCTTCCATTGTCTTTTATGTTTTGCAGAGATATTAGTAAGTGGTTGTAAAATCGTATGGCCATGATGAAACACTGTTTATCAGTTAGTGTCAGTCTGTGCTGAGGTAAGCATATCATTTGCTCGTGATCATTCGGGATGGCAACTTCGACAATGGAGGCCAGAACTTTTTACAGACGACTCAGAGGTGTGTAGTAAGTTTGGAAGCAAAAACCGATCTTGTACTGATACCATGAAGTTTTACAGCTGCAAGATATATTGATATGAATCTGTCATATCATGAGCATATCGTCTAGGCCCTGATTTTCTTTTCATGCAGGATAATGCAAGGCCTCATACTGCTGCGATTACTATAGATTAACTTAACGAGTATGGAATTCGTACAATGGATTGGTCAGCGAATAAAGGATTAGTTGGAAGTTCTATTAATCGATGTATTAAAAGAATATAAATGTTCATCTGTATATTTATAATTATGATTTAATAACTTACAGGGTTATCCAAAAGTGTTCCTTTAATTTTTTTGAGCAGTGTATTTTAATTTATTTGTATTCAACATTTTCTATAGTAGCAAATACTTCCTTTCGCTCAAGCTATTAAGCCTAATAACATTTATATATCGAAGAAAAAGAAACTCCTGCTAGCTTCCTATTGCTCCAGTAATTCCTTGATTAAATTACAATTTACCTTAACGAGCGACATAACATAAGTTTAGACATTTCAAAGAAGTATGAGAAAAAAAAAGTTTACTTATATTTGTAAAGTATTTGCACCCCGTACGGAATCACTTTGCCTAAAGGAAAATCACATCAAATCCATAGCGGAAGCAGCAAGTTACAATGTGGCGCACGAAGCGACATTTAATCCTACGAGATAAATGAAGGCAATCAGGTAGCGACATTTCACGACAGGGATTGTGAAAAATTAATAGAACCGTACTTGCCTTGTGTATTATAAAACGTGGGACAAGCAGTAAATCCTTATTCTGTTAGATATGTCCCTTTTCTGACCCTGATCCCTTCATCCTTTTTCTCGTCCACTTTTAGGCACGTATAATGTAGTGGTTATGTTTGGTTGTGAGCAAAAAATATGTTTCATATATTTATTTCGGAAAGATATATACGTATTAATTGAATAAACAAGTTTGTAGCGGACAAAATTACTAGCTTTACCTATACACGGGATTTTGTTTAAATTAGCAGGGATCAGTCTATTTTTTTTTAGACTGAGGCATGGGGTGCTCGTAAGAGACCCATAGTCTCCAACATCTAGCCTTTAAGCACGGTGAGATACACACCGGCAGATATATAAACCATACAATCCACACAGGACGGCCGATAAATCCAATGCATAGTAAATTGCGACACAGACGTAGATAAATAATTTTTTATAATATTACATAAAAAGTTAACACAAACTATATAAAGATTTACAGAAAGTTAATCTACAATTTACAACAATTCTTCCTCGAGTAAGAATAAACCGAGATTTTCGAGTGATTTATTTAATGTAATTTATATTATTCAATTTTCCACAATTATAATGAGAAAAAGATATAAAATATTTATTAATGAACAAACAAGAAAAATACTTTCGGTCAAGGAAAATATGTCCCTCTATATTACTCGTTGGTCCAATCTTTGCTAAGTTACGGAATAGTCGGTTGGTGAGGGTCTTATAATTCCAAGTCGAAATCACATTTTATTATTCAAAAGAGGATGTTAAAAATAATATTTTATCGGAATGTTCGCCTTCATGCTCTATATCAGAAACTTGTTTTATAAAGCAGCTTTATGGCAGTTGCATATAAGAATAAAATGTTCCGATCATAACAAAATTGAATAGAACTTAAGTAAAACAATAAGCTAAGCTTGTGATACATCAAGGAAAAGCTTTTTCAAAAATACCAAAAAAACAAGATGACGTCCGTAAGGAAATACAAAATTTATGTAAATATCTCGAAAACAAATGAAATTAGAAAATTAGTTTTACCTTCATTAAATTCTTCTAATAAAAGTGCCCTAATAATGTATTTTCCATAAAATCATACTACCAGTCATTTACAAGCCTCACGCAAAAATTCAAAATGCAGCATTTTGGTTTTCCCTCATCGTCTCAAATACTACAAATGATAACGGAAATCTTAAGGCAGATTTAAATTTGTAATAAAATTCTCTAAAACTTTCATAATATAATTTATCCGACCTTGTAGCTCTAACTGTTTCCAAGATACCAAATTTGGGACACATATATATGTTCTAGACTATAAAATCCAATAATATATTAGTTTCGATCTATAATTTCAGAATACACCCGCACTTTAACTTTTCTCTTCGCCTTGTACGTAAGTCTATTAATCTTTCTCCTAGCCGGCTTGTCATCCCCATGGAGTTTTCATAATGTTATTATATGGTGTATAGAAGATATTCAATTTGTGAATATCATAATCGTACTACCTAAAGGATCAGCTTAACTTTCTCAACAAAATTTTACAGTCTTTTATACGAGTATATACATGTGGAAAACAATACAATAAGCAGTTTCATAAAAAACAAATTACAATTCTTTCAAATGCATACAGCTACAAGTAATGCAAAAACATTACGTAACACAATAAATCTCCAACAAATAATTAGATTAAAAATAATGTTTTTAATTTACATGGACAGGAAAAAGATAGGGACTTTATTTTCACATGCTCTTTCCATCTAGTGAATACTAATAGTACCATTCCATTTGATTTTTCTAAGAAAATTAACAAGATCAGAAACATTGTACTTCACCGCTTTTTTTAGGCCCACGTCTATTGGTGCAAAGAAAATTACTTAGTTTTTCTATTTAGTTTAGCAAATTTCTGGCCCTTTTATATATCACCTACGCCCTATGGGTTCCAAAATCTAATCAGTTGGTCACAATGTTCCATAGTATTTTTGTACGGAATTTGAATAAAATTTGTTGAGCCGTTTTTTAGTTATCGTGTACCTACACGAACTGACAGACTGACAGACATATAAAAAACATGTTTATTTACGTCTAAAATGACCTAAATCACGATTTTCCGGTGAAAATGAAAGCAAACAAAATTTCCATAAAACTAATTCCTACGTAGCTTCTCAATATAACAATATGTGTTCGTTCTTTAATATACGCCAGGCTAATTAGTTAATTCTTTGTACTTAACGAAATCTGTTTTGATTTTATTACAAATAGAGGATGTCAGTTTTTTTACCCTAATTTTAATCTTTTTGTGAATATAATATGCGTAAATAACCCTCCGCTAAATAAATGCATAAGGATTTAAAAATATTAACACTAAATAATAATAAAAATACCTAAAAATTCCTAAAAATTCATATTATAGTTCTGATAAAAATTTAATTGAAATAAAGTATCAACATGCTCCTGGGTGAAAAACCGGTATTTGGTAAAATTATGTAATTTAGAACTCCGAAATTCCACCCCCATACGGGGTTTTTATTTGTCATTATCACTCAGCTGAAGACGCCTACTTCAAATATCCCACATGAATAGCAAATATTCAACTCAATCATCATTATAAATAAATCAACAACATTGTAATGCCTTTGTTTAAACATTGAAATGCAAGACAAATTTCAATGTGACGATAAAGTAG
Source organism: Apoderus coryli (assembly GCA_911728435.2). Lineage (NCBI taxonomy): Eukaryota > Metazoa > Arthropoda > Insecta > Coleoptera > Attelabidae > Apoderus > Apoderus coryli. The sequence continues at coordinate 14,292,692 of OU452204.1, forward strand.
AACCAAATGTATCATATAAGTTTTATAGAATTGTACTAAAAACGAATAAAAGAAAGTGTAAAAAAAATTACTAATTCTAAACTTCTTAAATTCCGAATATGTTGGGATAAATTTACATACTCCACTATCACGAATTTATAATATATAAATGAAAAGCGTCGAAGTCCTATACAAAATGTCTGCTTTCAAAGAAAAGATGAAAAGCGACTTTTCTATCGCACGACCCACAAGTCTATGAACAATCCCCATCACGGTACATCAAAATCAGAATATATTTATCATAATCGGGTATTTAAATTACAATAGCATAACAGATCGGAAATTTTCACAATAATAGGTAGATATATACCGAACGTGCTCCAGAATACACAATAGAATAATTATTAATTTAGTAATTTCCAAATTCAAATGCGCGCTTTAATCAAATATCCTTCTCTCAGAGTATTCTACAATTATTGAAACCAAAGATTAATTATTAATTTTTAATAACAAAATGTTGAAATTAACAAAGATGCCAATATTGTAAACCAGTGCTACAAAGAAATAGCCGCAAAGCTAATTGGACAATTACAATAAATAATTGCTAATATTTTTGGAAGTTTTGATTTAATTTCTACAATACATAATCAAACCATTCTGGCTAAAGCTAAAATTCACGTGTACGTTTGACCGAAGGTCTCTTGCACACGGACGGCACTATGCCGGTCGGTTAATAACCGAGAAACCTTTTCACACGATGCCGGCGCGGCGCTCGGCTGACAAACGTATTTAAAAATCCAGTATCGTTTTAAGATTAGCCCTTTAAATGTTTCTGACAACTTTGCTGTCGACATTATCAAAGCATGTTGCATTTTGCATAATTTTGTAAGGGTAAAAGATGGATATCATACTGAAGACGCACTCTACGTAGAAAGTCTTGATGATGTTCCCAGACAAACTAAACTAAGAGGAACGAGAAGTGGTACCTAATTGCGAGAGTGTTTTACAGAATATTTTATGAATAACGAAGGGTCTGTGCCGTGGCAATTTAATAAAATTTAAAATCAAAATGTTTACCTTTTTCCACTTTATATTTCTGTGGTAAGTCGTTAAAGTTTTAAAAAAATATTACGCAAATATCGTCCCACGCAGATTAGTCTTATTCCTGTCTTTAAATTCATCCAACGTCTTATCACAGAGCTTTCCTCCACAGCATTTATCAAAACTTCAATATTCCATCATACCTACTTTGAACACTAAATACGATACTGCGACTTTCCTATTAAATAATTTTCTTAAACAGCCATTCGTGTGCAAGCGTGTATAGATTTGTCTGTAATAAAACAATACTCCGGCATAAAAACCGACCGGGCGCCGTGTGTTTGCCGGTCAAAATATAACATGGACGGCAGCCGACCGGCAACCGTCCCTGAATAGGTTCGTGTGCAAGATTGCATTTATTCTAATGTTAAATAATTGTCACCGGTTTTTTCGCCGACCGGCAACATAGCCGGCCGGCAAATTTGCCGTCCGTGTGCAAGAGACCGAACGCGGCAAACAACCAGGCTGTGGTTTCCTATCAACGTTTAAAAACATGTTTGGAAAAAAAATTAGTTGCTAAAAGTAAAGATTAATATACACAATGGATAAACAGCGTAAGTGGAAAATCAAACTGATTTTAATACAGCCTAGATGATATCATCCTGGTTTTTTCCAAATGGTTTTGAGATATTCATGAAATTTCACAAATAGTTAGTTTTTTTAATTCTCTGTCGAACAATGTTAACATTATTAAAAAATAAATCTCAGAGGCGGGTAAATTAAAGGGGGATACAGGGGTTAAATTCTACCTTAACTTTTGTATGCACATTTTTTTCATAAGATTCAATTCAGTGAAGTAAAATCTAACAAATTATACGTAATAAAGATATCCTTCTTTGATATTGATACGAGGTCCTGTTATCGAGTAATAACGATTTTAATTTTTTTTTCAATTTGGTTTTTCTTGGGGTGTTCGGTTCATATAAAAAAAATATTACAAAACTTTTTTTATTTTCGTCAAATTATTTAAATAAAATGAATAACGACGTTTCGTTACTAATTAGTAACTTTGAACCCAATTCTTTTCTATCTAGTACGAATTCAGTTTTATTAATGACATTGTTAATGGCGTGAAATGTCGCTCCCTACTCTTTGCTGATGATTTTAAGGTTTATTCACTTATTACCTCAAATTCTGACTGTTGCAGAATGATCTGAATGTCCTGCTTGACTGGTGCATTCAAAACAGGCTTGCCCTTAATTTGGATAAGTGTTGTTCTGTAACTTTTACTCGTAAGGTAAATCCAATAAAATTTGTGTATAACATTGACTCTGTTCCGCTTAAAATATGCGATGAGGTTATGGATCTGGGGTGCTCTTTGACGCTAAACTTAGTTTTGTGGGGCATGTGATTGATGTGGTTTCGTCTTCCTATAAGAGTCTGGGCTTTGTGAGAAATACAAAGCGTTTTGTGTCACCTAAAACTCTTATTTTACTGTATAATTCCTTCGTTAGATCGAAATTGGAATATGCGTCTGTTGTGTGGAGTCCTGGTTTTGCGTTGCACTCGAATAGCTTAGAGAGGATTCAGCGAAGATTTGTGAAATATTTGTGGTTTAAGTGTGACGGAGTCTATCCAACCATGGGATTTCCCCATGATGAACTTCTGGGTCGTTTTAATTTTGTACCTCTTGATAAGCGTAGAGAATATGCCTCACTCCTGTTCCTATTCAAAATCGTGAATGGCATCATTGACTCTCCGGACCTACTTTCGATGATACCTTTTCATGCTCCACATACGAGAAGGCGTAATTATGGTTCTAGCTTTTACTTGCCTACCGCACGTACCCACTTGTTGCTCTTTTCGCCATTGTTTGAGATGTGTTCTGTTTGTGACTCGGTGAGTAACGATATTGATGTGTTTTTTAATACCATATCTTATATTAAAAAAGTGTTTTTTAGATAAATATTTGTTGTTCAACCATTCTAATTTTGACTATTTTTTGCGATTGTAATATTTGTATTATTTATAATTTTGAAACGTGTATTTATGTTAATTTTATCGTTTTGTAATGTACCTGCCCTGTAATTGGATGCGTTTCTGTCTGGGTAGATGTAATCTAAATAAATAAATAAATTCAAACATATTCACATTAAAAGTAACTAACAATTTTCTTTATTATTACAAACACAACATTCAAATATATAAAACTCATTCTATAAACATGAATTTGACAATAGAGAGAGTAGTATTGTGTTCATCAATGGACATCAGGAACAAATAATAAATTAATTTTATTTTAAGGGAAAGATGATCAAACTGCTTGAGTCCCCAAGTGAAGCGACAGCAGGGCTGCAATTTGAAACAAACATGACTTAGATGGCAGCACATTTCGGATCAAATACGTGGGCTACAAAATTCATAAACATACAACAAAACTGACGTGTATGGCTTTTCTTTTCAAAATGTACCGTTTAGAAAATAATCGCGCGTTCCCTGTATAAAAAGAACAAACAAAAGATACTACAATCGTAAATTTAACCTCCTAAGTAAATATATCTAATAAAACACTAAAACAAAATTTATATGTATTAATGTTATACGGTTAATGTGTTTACTTGGATAGTTTATAGACTAGCTGGACAGTATACAAACTATCTGGAAATTTTGATGGAAAATAATAGTTTTGCTACAGTAGTTCTCCATCACAATAACCAGACATTTCGATGGATTGTATAGATACTATCCTAGATAGTCTACAAACTAGCCAAGTACACACATTAACCGAAACATTAATATAAATTAGGAATTAGGTACTAGGAATTCATATCATAAATTACTCAGATAAGTGGCTTTACTCTTAATTGAGTATAGAAATAATTATGTAGTTTATAATAAAAATATTCAGTTCACCACAGGATAATAATATATTCCATTTGATCATTTCACAAAGTTCAATATTGAAATCTGGTTGGTAGCTGTCCCGAAATCTTTATAGTTTGCTGATTGTGAGCATTTCGTATGCGTACCTATAGCTATATTGCTATAAACGTAATATGACTACTTGTCAATTGAAATGTCATCTGAAATTGAATGGAATATTATTGATTTGGTTGAATATAGTTTGAAATTTCGCAATTTAACACGAGAGCGGAATGGAATATGACAGCATAAAATGGTGCGCTATAAACCTACGCTGCTCTATCTCCAACATGAGAATCAGTGGAATAATATGAAATGTAAAAAATCGAATGTGTTGAGTACACAAACAAATACGGAATTGGTTTTGTCTGTTTTGTTTTCTGTTTGGTGTATAGAACATATCATGCTGGGTAGTTGTACAAATTTTTATCTAATGAACCATAACCAGAGGGAACAAGGGAGGTTATAACGGTGCGGTGGTTGTATTGGAATCCGTCATAGTTTGTTTAACTTATGACATGACTATGGAATAGAAGCATTTCTTTTGTTCCAAGTGTTTGTACATATTCTAGGAATATATTATATCGTGTAACGCAACGAAAACTAAATGATAATAAAAATTTTAAAATGATTTTGTAATTTTCATGATTATGTATTGGATTTTTTCAGTCTCTGTATGGTGGGATATACATTGCTATAATACATATACCGGGTCGGGCAGTACATTCGCCTCGGTCTCTCATAGCCTAACAAAATTGAAATTGCAAATTTTGTTTACGCGGGTGTATGTAGGTCTACCAGGAGCATTTAACAAAAATGTTTTTCAATATACCGGGTGTCCCAGAAAAGTGTGGCATATCAAAGTTATATTTTTTTAAATGGAAGACCCAGTATTTTTTGAAAACTTTGGATAAAAAAAGTAAAGTTATTGTTATGATCCCTATACCTAAATCTACCCATTTGGCCAATTTTTGCGGTTTATGCAAAAAATAGGGTAATTTTGAAAAACATTCTGTGCGTTTATTTTTTTAACTAAACCGTTTAAAATTTTAAAACGACAAGTGAATAGGACATAAATTAGGTCGGTGTATAGCCCAATTGGAAATATTATACAGGGTGGTCACAATTTTTTATTGTTCTTATCAATCATATTTATTTAAATAACTTTTGTATTTTAAATAGCACACCCTATATTGCATAGCACCTGTCGATACTAATTAATGTTTTCTATCAAATGGTATTAAGCCTCCCTATACCTAACTGGGATCGTTTCCCAAGAAAACAATATTTTAACTTATTTCTCTTATTGATTTGATGACATTTTCATAGGCTAGTAAGGCGTACTCTATCGTTTATTTCCTGAGAAATGGATTGGCCGCGGTGGTCCATAAAACTAGCCCGCAAAGTCTCCAGACTTAACACCACCAGATATTTTTTTTATGGGGGTATATTAAAAACATTATTTATGATACGCCAACAACAACACGGGATGATATGAAACAGCGAATAAAAACTGCTTTTGATACAATTGCACCACAATTATTAGCAAATGTCAGACATTCATTTGAAAAAATAATTCATCTGTGTATTGAAAATAACGGCCATCATTCTGGTTGAATCAAATATTATTCCTAATGAACAACATGGGTTTATGCCCAAGAGGTCGGTGGAGTCGAATCTTCTGGAATGCCTCAATGTGTGGACCAGCCATAATGATGTTGGTCAGCCTACGGATGTGTTGTATGTGGATTTTGAGAAAGCGTTCGACAGAGTGCCATTTGCTCGTTTGTTGCTGAAATTGGAGCATTACGGCGTGCGGGGGGCACTCCTGATGTGGATTGAGATGTTTCTTACAAAAATAATTTTCCAAGTTAGAGCGAATGGTGCATTATCCACTAAATTGCCGGTCTTGAGTGGTGTCCCGCAGGGGTCTGACTGGGGCCATTGCTTTTTCTGGCATATATATCAGACTTAACAAGAACCATCACGTCAAACATGAGCTTCTTTGCTGATGACACCAAATTGTTTTGTAACCCACTGCGAGACGATAAAGGATTCCAGATCGACATTGATGGGGTAGTGTTCTGGTCGGCGGTTTGGTTGATGAACTTGAATTTGGAGAAGTGTCAGGTACTACACATCGGAGCTAGTAATCCCAGGACTCCATATTTCATCAATGGAAATGCCGTTAAATTCGTAAATCAGCAGAAGGATCTTGGCGTCATAGTAACAGCGGATTTGAAGTGGAAGGCCCATATTTCCGCCACAGTGAAGAAAGCTAATAGACTGTGGTATCTGATACAGAGAGCTTTCAAATCGAGATCAAACTCTCTAATATTGCAATTGTATAAATCGTATATCAGACCACTATTAGAATATGCCAACAGCGTTTGGTCCCCCTACTTCATTAAGGACATAGAGGCATTGGAAAGGGTTCAGAGAAGATTCACTAAGCTACCTCATGCACTTAGCCATATACCATATGAGGAGCAATTGAGGCTTTTAAATTTGACATGTCTTTATGATCGACGACAACGAGGCGATCTAATTCAAACATACAAGATACTTAGTGGCTACTACTCGGTGAATCTCGATGTATTTCATCCTGCTAGAAATCTTAATCTGCGTGGCAATAGTAAGAAACTTGACAAGGAGAGATGTGCTAGACTTCCTCGGAAGAATTTTATAACAAACAGAGTTGTATATGCATGGAATTCATTACCTGAAGAGGTGATAATGGCGCAAACGGTTGACAGCTTTAAGGACAGGCTGGACAATTTCATGGAGGACCATGGCGAACAGTTGGTCCACTACTCGCTATAGAAGATGAGTGAGGATGACATCAATATTTCAAAAACCACAAATTAGGAACTGAGCAACAGTTTCAACGGTTTTATCGTTTACTGTTTTACGACTAATAATAATATTAATAATAATAATCATTTTGAGCATTTTTTGTAGCTATAGTAAATAGGTATGTATGGTATAGGTCTTTTTTTGTTGTTAATTTTTAAGAATTATGAATATGTTACTGAATGCTAAAAATTTGTACCTATTTTATTATTCTTAAGTTTTAACTTTCAGAGTTTGTTAGAATGTACAATGACTATGGTATTCTGACGAGCTCATAATAAGTGCGAAACGAATTTGTCGACGCATGCCTCGGTCTGGTTTTACTTTGGAGAGGTTGAACTGTTAATACATTTTCTTTATAAATAATTTCTATTAATGATTTATTAGTTAATAATTGATAATACGGGCAACGTTTTGGTAGGTATATAATTTATTTGGATTTTGTCCAAAAACGAATGTTGCTATTATATTATAGACCATATCATAGACATTAAAATTGTTTTTTGTGTAATATACGAGTACACTCCCAAAAATAGCTATTTTACGGATTTTCATCAATCAAAATGCCTCATTTTCGCCCTGAAAGTTGAGCTTTTTTGGTGCATCTGCCTACTGCTTACTAAGACAATTTTTCCCTTTAAGAAAATAGAAAGCAACTTTTCTAAACACAACTTACGTGAATTGTAAATATCAGTATTACTGAATTCCCCATAAAGTTTAAATGCGATTCAGCTAATGAAACGTGACAGATTAGACGTAAACAAATTTAATTTTCAATGCACTTCACAGAGCTTAATCCGATGCGCGCTGTTTTTTTTTTTGGCAAATAGGTAATTTGTGATATTATGTTTTTAATTTAACCGGTGAACTAATCCATTAAAACGAATTCGGAATAATTTATACATTGGGGAAAATATTGGAACACATGTAAATGTGTTAAAATTGTATTCAACTTTTGCAAAATGTCTATATTTTACAAACATGAACTACAAATCATCAACGAGTTTAATTTGTTTTTAGTTAACCGTGAATATTAAATTTATATTTTATAGTATTGAATATTATTATTGTGGAAAACTAAATAAATGTCACAAAGTTATTAATATAAGCAATACTAAAATGAATACAATGTATAGAAGTATAATGAATATGTATATTTTATTAAATTAAATTATTACTATCCATAAATTGTAGTTGTATTATGTTCCTGCACAGCCGTAGCTAGAATTAGTTGCAACATTCGGAGAAGTTGCCGCTCTACCAGCGATTCTAAGAGTAAAGCTCTCTCAACAAAATAAAAAAAAAATCATCATTACCATTGACATTAGCTCAGGTAATAAAATGGACAAACATACTTTACCAGGAAACCGAATTTATTATGAAAGTTCACACAAGTTGGCAACCTAAGAATAGCGCAACGTTCTTAATAAAAAAAAGTGTTCTATAGAATAAAATCAACTCCTGAATAACTCCTTGTTTTGCTATGACTGAGCTTAACATTCTCAAAAATGAAAAATGTGGAGCTGAGATGAGAAGCATTCAGAAGCAATCTACTCAACAAATGTCGAGAACTGCATCAGCTCAATCTCAAGAAAATGCAATAATGGACGGTCAGCAATCTGGACAACCGATTTCTAAAACGCCTTCAGCTCAACCTGAGGATGGCGGAGGTCAATTGTTAATGTGTAATAAGCCTTTTCTTCGACAAGCGTCAGTATTCGATCAAACAATGTTTGGATTAAAAATGGCGTTGTTGAATCTACAAGAAAAGTGTCAAGCCAAAGATAAACTGATTGAAGCAATGCAGCTTTCCAAAAAGTGATAACTGCTACGAAAGATATTACAAAACCGATTACGATATGCAAGACGATATTAAATCCTACACTTCACAAATTCAAATGTATGTGTTATTCGCACCAAAACAAGAGCGTGCAATTGGAACAACAGCTTTTGAATCTGATTTGGAAGTTAAAGAAAGCTAAAGTATCGAAAAGAGTTGAAGTTCGAACGCATAAACACAAATGAAAACGAAGTAGTGTAACAAAGAAGTACTGCGCATGTTCGAAGCCACAATTCATTCAAACTGAAGATAAAGATTGTCAGAAGATTGAACTTCCAGGGCTTGAAATCGTTGATATCATATCATTACAACGGGCAGTATTCTGATTAAATGAGCGACACCGAATAACAGTCTGGTCATTGGTTACGATATATTTGTTAACGAGGTGATTTCTAGAGAGTAAAGTGGTGCCAGAACTGGAGCTATGGATTTGTCCAAAACTGTCGAAATTACAATTTGTGCTGTAACAGGGTTTGGGAGAATTTTACTTCCCGCTATTGCTGTCTACTAAATTAAAAATTAAGGGACAAAAGAAAATTTTAAATACTTCTCTGCACTGCGACCACTGATGGTCTATTGTGGCTCATACCTATTTATATTTCAGTTTCAGCAGTTCAATCTTCTTAATGAAAGCGATAATTTCGCTGGGTGAGCTTTCTTTTAGACTCGCTGGTAGAAGGGTTACTTTACCAATTCTAGTTCTAGCTACCGCGTGGGGAAGAACATAGTTACGCCGTCTGATCATCCTCCAGGTAGAATCGGCACTCTGAATTTGCGTAGAGACCCAGCTTCGTTAGATGATGAATCAAACGACAATGACCAGTATATAGTCTAACCAGGCAGCTCAGATGAGATCTACTCACCTAGCCCTTGGTTTCGATGGATTAATGAAGTCGTTCGAATGTAATAAGCCTGGAAAAAATTTTTGTCGTCAACCAGGTATTAAGTATGTATTTGGCAGTGCTAAACAATATGCCAGTTGCGGGTTCTGATCCGATAAATTCTCTTTCAGCCCCTTCTTTTGCCAGAGAGGCGGCCAGGGATCCAGACGGGAGTCAGATTATTGTTTGTCCCGATCTCTTTTGACAATTCCACACTGTTTTTGATGTGGATCTTGATGAGCTTAGGGCCTTCATGGCCGCTTGGCTATCAGAGAAGCTTTTTATTGACATTCGCTCACAGTGCTCCTGCTCGAGCTCCTGAGCAAACAGACATTGTGAAATTTTTGTCTTGGATCTGTTTTCATGAACTCCGGCACCTGTACCTGAGTTTGTCTTTGAACTATAGTCACTCTTTGCAACTGCAGGATCCACTGATCTGTGTTGGGAAACCAACTTTTATAAGGCAGATCATACCATACTGTGACTTTCAATGTCGACCCGCAGTCTGTTGTCCTCCACATATACCTCGGCCTAGTAGTATGATGTAATTTGTATGTAGTCCTAATGATGATGAAAGATGAGTAACATCCAGAAGTACTTCCATAGCTGGTGACAGTGTGATGGATAATGCACCAGTCATTGCCAAAGAAGCTTGTCTCTGCAAAGCAGATAATTTTGCTTAGGTCATTCTCTGTAAAGCTTTCGCCCACGAAGCAACAGCTTCATACGATATTGTTGGTCTTATGACAATAACGTATATCCAGTAAATTTGTTTGGGATTCATTCCCCAGGACTTGCCACAAAGTCGTCGACATGCCCATAAGAACAGCCTTCCTTTTTGTAGAGCGCTTTCCAGATGAGCATTCCAGTTAAGAGTTTTTTCTAGTACTAACCCTAGATATTTCACCTCTGTCTCATAAGGTATATATTTTCCGTCGAAGGAAACTGGAATTAAGCCGTTCAGCTTCCTTTTTTGAGTGAAAGGTACAATTATGGTTTTGCGGGGATTTACAGACATCTGCTCCCACTGACACCATCCCTGAATCATATTGAGTTCTAGAAGACGCAATTGTTTCAGAACTTGATCTGAATAGTATGACCAGATAATATCATCAGTTAATATAATAAGTGCTTTCGGATTGTGTGGTGTCTAAAATATAGTTGAAGATTTGTTGCTCTTATGCAATGTATTTTCTTTAAAATAGGTTAGCAATTGTTTAGTTTTGCCTATTATTTTATTAAAATTACACTCAAATAACACCACCTGATTTCGCCTGTCTATAACGATAAAGTAAAGGCAAAAGGCAAAACATATTCTTATTTAATTTTCTATATAAGTCACCGCCGCTCTGTACACGTGTGGCAGAAAAGCTCTTTGTTTTGCACCGCATTGGTTTCATTTTATTATACTTATTTTTTGGTTTGGACATTCACTAAGACTTTAGCTTTTGCAAAGAAAGGATGTAAAAGCAGAAAAGGTTACATTGACAATTTTTCTTAGTCTTTTAATCACTTCACTTCACTTTAACCAATTTGTATTTCTGCGAATTAGAATTGTACAAACTTACCTAATGTGTGATTTGTAATTACATAATTTAATGAATTTGTTTTAACCACAGAAGTTAATTTAAACTGTTAAGTTGTTTAATAAACCAATATTAAAATCAACTTCGTGTAATTTGTTGTTATGGTCCTTCGAGAGGTTATTCGGAATTTTTTACGGCGGATTGCCATTGTGTATAGTGTTGAAACTACACAGCAATGATATTTTTAATTGCATATGTCTCCCTTTTTGCAAAAGCAGTTTTTCATGTATTGCACTGGATCATAATATATATTTTAAAGTAAATGATAAGCGCTGAATACAAATATATAAATCCTCTCCAAATAAGCGATTAAAAATCCATTCATAAATGTACGTCCCTTATAATTACTCACCTATTCACCCTTCTTAGGGAAAACGACGCTAAAGATTAATTTGAAATTTTAAAATTTATAAAAAGCTTTTTTTCGTTCTAATTTCATCTACAACTTTTCGTTGATGAACTTTCTTTTATGTACATATAAATTTTCAAGAAATTTTAATTTAAAATTATGTAGCTAACAGTTTGCCATTAATAGATTCTTCAAGGTCGTGAGCTACGAAAATATCAGAGGTGCAGTGAAATTTATATTAAAAATGTTCAGTCAAGTATCAGACAGATGCATCAATGTTTTTTTAATACTAAAATGGGAAATATCACAAGTTTCAATCAGCTTCAACTCGTTTTTGCAGTTAACAATTCGTTATTTACTTCTATGAACTCTAAATATCCACATTTTTTAAAAACAAATGTACAAAGATGTTGCAAAATTGTCAAAAAGGACTTGAAAATAATAATTGGTAAATATCTGAGGGTAAAAAAATGTATAATGTTTAAAATATTCAAAAGATTTGTTATAGCTTTGACTTCCAAAATTCCTCAATCCACTTCTGGCAAGTTTGTAAAAGTATGTTTAATTTGAGAGCTTAATTTAGTTTGTGCTGATTAAAAAGCCGTTTAATATACGTATGTATGTAAACAGTATTCTATTTTTGTAACATTTTGGTACAGATTTAGCCACAAAAGTTGCAAACTCGCAGAAAGCTGTAGATTATCTGTTATTTTACATATTATGTAGACTTAACCTCTGCAGTGTCGTGAGTCTTGTCATCCTGGATAACTGATGATATGTCAGCGGCGTAACAAATATTTTCCTATAATACATTTACAGCAGAAACTAGTTATCACTTTGAAGAAAAAAATATACGATTCCCCAAACTATGGTGCAAGAGTCAAGCAAAAATTCGATGAAATTTGAGGCTAAAATTTCTGGAAGAAACGTTCACACCTGTCACTTTTGGGACATCGATTGTCTTGTCTGTCGTAAAATTTAACATTGACGAAACAACATGAACAATTATGATAGAATGTGCTGTGATCGAAGAAAACCCCAATTGTAATTCAGATTTTTCAAATGTATTCAGAAAATCCCAATTGTAATTCAGAAAATTTCAAATGTAATTCAGAATAATTCAGATAATACACTTTATGACTTTGTTTTACTTACCTGTCAATTTTTACAACAATGTGTCACTATCTGTGTAATGAAAAAGAAAAAAATTCAGTTCTCCTATTTAAAAAAGTGTCGTATGTATTAATGAACAAATGTTTACTTTAATAATGGAAATTCTTAAGAATAATTTTTTTATTCCTATATAAACATCTGTTAAAGTGTCCTTTCTATGCTCAAAAAAGAATTTATCAAATTGATTGAAAAATAAATGTACAATTACTGATTTCTTATCTCTTTGCATTTGGGGGTCTGATCAAACAGCCTTAAGGATAATTGTGCAATTTGCCGAAGTTCTATGGCAAGGAATCCTGTCCATAAGTTGTTGCCTTACAGACATTTACCGAAGACATCGAAAGAAAAAAAGTATAAAAAGTACTGTACTCAAGATCTATAAAGAATTGTTAGTTGTGCTAATAGAGGGGAAGACTGGGTAGCTCTGGCTAGCACATTGGGAATTGAATATAAGACAGCTTATCACTCTGGAAGGAAGCAATGCTAATGAAAGGTGGAATAAAACCAAGAACACTGAGTGATAATGAAATTACACACGAAAAAATTACAGGAATGAGCTAGGGAAAATTTGTACAAAAATATCGGTGGGAGCACTGTTTCAAATTATTTGGAGGAAAAATTATTTAGCTTAAAATAAGCGCACAAACCGCCCCCGAAACCAAAAGGAAAGGAGCTGAATATGTTCAAACCCTAAATCAGTTTGTTCAAGACGGTAAGCGAGTTGTCTGGATTGATGAAACATATTTTAATTTGTTTTGCCGCCGAACGGCAACTACCAGCTGCAAAAGGTCTCAATGTACATGTAATTGCAGCTATTTCAGCTGCTGCTTTCGTATGTATAGAACAAACAAGGAGATCTTTTACATCTGCTTTGGCAAGAGCCTGGGTTAAAAGTTTATTTAGGCGATGGCACTATATGGGAAACCAAGTGGAGAATTTGATGGTTGTGTGTGACAACGCGCTATGCCATTTCAACCTGGAAGCTTCGTTTGAGGGAACAACCGGTTAACTTTTGCGATTGGCTCCTTATTCGCCGATGTTGAATCCCATTGAGAACATACGGTCCTAAATTAAATGTGGAATTAAGAATCAGCTGAGAATTCCGGAGATGGTAGGTCCAGGTCTCATAGAAGATAGGGTAACATATTTGGAGGGAAAATTCGACCAAATGAAGAACATCAAACTAGGAGGTGACTGTGCTCGTGCCGATCAACACAGCACGACCTATCACGCAGTAGCATTGGCCTTAGAAGATATATAATTCGTTAATAACAACAATAACTACTTTTTAAGGAATATTTTCAATATTTTCAAAATTCCTGGCTTTTAATATTAATGTTTTCCTCTAGTGCAATCTATTCATCATTCCCTCCATATCCTCAATGAAAGAAATACGGCCATCGTCATAATATGGGTTCCATCACACGTCGTCATCGCTGGGAATGAACTGGCTGATCAACGTGCCAAAGAGACAATTACACTCAGCCTCGATGAAACACACGTTCAGCTAGCCAATGATCTGAAATGCCTGTTCTCAAAACGAACAAACACGAAATGGCAGGAGATATGGAATGTCTCATTTACCAAGCTCACCGAAATCGAAAAGAGCATCTGCCACCACAAATTACATATCTCAAACCGAAAAGATAAGTCCATCATTCGCCGACTAAGAATAGGCCACACTCGAGCAACACATAAATACCTCTTAACCAGAGAAACACCATCAACATGCGACTTTTGTCACACTGCTCTAACAGTTAAACACATCCTATCAGAATGCCAAGAACTCCAAGTTACACGTGACCAGTCAAACATAAGTGGAGACCTCCAAAAAGACCTCAGCTGCTCCAACATCAACAACATCATACAGTTTCTGAAAGCCTCTGGATTGTACAACAAAATATAATTAGCTATTCTTCTTAATTGTTAAATGTCTTCTGTTCATGTAATATATGTACGTAATTGTATTATCATATTAATCGAACTTAGTGTCAATGGCCTTCGATGCCGAGACACTTAATTTTTTTTCTTTCTTTTCAATAAAAAAAAATATTAATGTTTGCTAAAATGTGTATATAATTGTTCAATTGATTAATAAAAATGTTAAATTATTTTATCAAAAAAAATCTTCCTGAATTGGAATTACACTTGATGATTTCCGAAATACAATTAAAATTTTCTGAATTATATTTGAAAAATCTGCATTGTATTTGAAATTATTTGAATTACATTTTAAAAATCTGAATTACATTTTTTGAAAATGTGAATTACAATTGGTGTTTTCTGAAATACATTTGGCCCATTCTGAAATACAATTGGAAAAGGTGTAGAACTAGAATGAGGTTTGCGAAATCTAATAATAAATACACTAGGATAGATAGGATAGAAATTTAGAGAAGTAAGTTCTCGTATGTGCCCACGAGAACTTCCTATAGCTGGTCAACCTCCAATTTCCCAGAATAGGCAGTTAACCGTTTTCTTGTCCATTGAAGAATATCCTCATAATATACCGACTTAAGAAATAACACTGAGAGGGATTTAAAGAAAACAGAAATATCATCCGTGTAAATTAAAATTAATTCATGAGCTAGGTAAACGAAGATGATCGTCGAATTCATTCATTCATTCGCAAAATATTAATGATAAAAAATACGCAGGTATTAATCAAAATTACGAGAACATGAACTATCTTTAAAGTTCCTAGTATTTTTATAACAGCGAATAAAACAAGACATAACAACAAACGTTTGTCGGAAATTTATTTGTGTCTATTAATTTCATGTATTCGTATAAACAAAAATATAAACTTTGTAAGCCGACGCTTATGTCCTTTGCATTTCCTAAAATATGCCACAAGTGTTGAGACAAAAAGAAAGCAATTTATCTTGAAGTTTTTTTTTATGTTGGATAGTAGTTGACAGTTCCGGGTATATTATTTTGAAATATTCTGGTGTTCTCGTTAAACATAAAAAAGAATATTTGATATACGAGTATAATATAAAATATCGCAGAGTACAAATAATTTAAAGTAAGTAAATAAGTTATCGATGAATTCTTTAGAATATCAATAGAATAGTAGATACTGTATTGTGTAGAACGTTAAAGGATTGCGGGTGTTCAGTCTGGCACGTTTAAATTTATTTGAACCAGGAGTTCAGAACAGTCGATTCTATTATGTAAAAGATCACACAAAAATTTTAGAGAAAAAAATATTCTTCTAAACTCCAAACTCTTGAATTCGAACCTGGTCAGCAACAACGAATATTCAATCCCTCTGTCAGGATAAATACCGTCTGCCTTAAATGAAAGGTACATCAAAAACTTCTTTTGGGCACTTTCAACATTCCACACATGATTCTGATAGATCGGATACCAAATCAAAGAGCTTCGAACGCACAAAAGAGTTATACAAAACTATCAACGCATCAATACTATGAAAACTTCTACAGCTTCTCACGATAAAACCGTAGGATTTCATAGCTTCACCAGTCCTAGCAGCAGCCACACACCTAGCCAGTGCAGTCCCACCAACCGTGTAGCGAAAATTTATAATATTCTTCCTTCTAGTGAATGTCATATATTTGCATTTAGTCTCGTTAGAGATAGTTTATTAACGTTACACCAATGTTCCACAGCCCTCACATTGTCTTGCAACCGAAGACAGTCTACGTGAGAAGTAATAGGGGCGAACAACTTAAGATCGTCGGCAAAAAAAAGCCGCATTACACACAGATAATCATTTAGATCGTTGTTTATAAAAATAGAAAAAAGCAGTGGACCCAAATTGGATCCCTGCGGAACGCCTGAGGCAGCCCAATACCTCTCTGATGTATAGCCGTTATAATATACATTTTATAGTCTGTTCTGAAGATATGAAGTAATTAACGACTTCAAACCATCATCAAATCCGAATCGATCGAGCTTTTGAGCAAGTATTCGGTGATCCAGCCAATCAAATGCTTTAGCAAAGTCTGTATACAACACATCAAATTGACCACCACCATCAACAGCCTCATTGACTTGTTGAGTAAAAGTTGTAAGGTTAGTGGCCGTGGACCTTCCGGTGAAAAACCCATGCTGATTCAGGGAAACTTGCCCATGCACGGAATTACATATTCTGTTATACAGCACAGCGTCAAATAATTTAGAGAAATTCCACAATATAGAAATGGGTCGATAGTTATTAATGAGCGATCTGTCGCCTGATTTATAAACAGGCAAAACTGTTGCCTCTCGTCACTGATCTGGAAATTTACCTCCGTTGAGAGCCCTATTAAATATTGTTGATAGTGGACTCGCCAAGATTCCCATGCAATCCTTTATTAAAAACGATGGCAACCCATCAGGTCCGGCCGTAAACATGTTTTTCAATTTTTGTTTTGTTTTGATAAAGCATTGCCTTTTGATGAAAAAAAAAAATACAGTGGAAACCAAACAATGGCTTGATAAACATTATCCGAACTCTGCTTCATCGAGACAAATGGTCGAGAAAAATTCACAAATTGAAGCTAGCTGACATTTTAAAGATATGATATCAGATGGTAGTGTATTTACCGTTTTATACGAACATTTGGGTATGCGAAAGGTCTGTGCAAAGTGGGTGCCGCCTGAGCTCACGCAATCGACCAAAAACAACAACGAATTGATGCTTCAGAGGGGTGTTTGGCGATGTTAAACCGCAATAAAATGGAATTCTATCGTCGATATGTGACAATGGATGAAACGTGGCTTCACTATTACACACCAGAATCAAAAAAACAGTCAGCGGAGTGAACAGCAATCGACGAATCAAATCCAAAGTGAGAAAAGACGCAACACTCGGCCGTTAAGGTGTATTTGTGGATGAGAACGGAGTAATATTCATCAACTACCTCCAAAAAGGAACCACTATCAATAGCGACTGTTACTGTGCACTTTTGGATTGATCGAAGGCTGAAATCGCAAAGAAACATTTGCAAAAGGAAAAAAAAGTGTTGTTTCACCAAGACAATGCACCATGTCCGAAATCGATGAAAACTATGCCAAAATTGACTGAATTGGGCTTCGAATTGCTTATCCACCCATCGTATTCTCAAGATTTAGCCCCCAGCGACTTTCTCCTGTTTTCAGATCTCAAGAGAACGCTTGTTGGAAAGAAATTTAAGTCCAAAAATGAAGTAATCACTAAAAGTGAAAAATCTGTTATTACTGAAAGTAGTAATGTTCCCCATTTTTCAGGGAAAGAACTTCAGACGGATATTAATAATTCTCATAATTGCAATATAACAATTAATATACATAACAAATAATTTATGAGGCCTTGAAAAACGGTATGGGAATAATTTTGCCGGCCGGGAAATTGTTTCCCGTACTGTTATTTTTGTCGTTGCCCGGTAAAAACTGGAATACCAGGTTTTGTGGCGTGAAAACGGTTCTAGAATGTCAATATTTTGTAAGGATTTCATAAAAATATATTTTACCGCACTCGTTTAGTGCTGATACGCTACTGCTTTGCAAAAATACACAGCTGAATGTTTATTATCTGTTGGTGTATTATAAAGCTTTGACATTCGAAAATTTATTTCCAGAAGGTATTATAAAATCTGGTAGCAAGTCGCATTACTCCAAATATATTCGAAACGTATAATGCACACTTTAATGAACTAAAAGCTATTCTTGTAGTGCGTTCAATATAGCGAGAGCTGTCCGAAATGTCCACAGGGCGCTTTAATGTAACTATGCAAATTGTACCTAACGTAATCGTATTATGTATTTGAGAAGGACGTATGGTGGAGAAAATTAGAGGAATTTACAGGGTTTTTAAAAACTTCAACATTTTAAGCCAGGAAAAAATGCTACGTCAAGGCCAAAGTTTAAAAGGAGTGTACAGGAATCCACGTTACAGTTTAGGATTTTATGAAGAAAACTTATATCCAACAAGACGCGTCTGTTTACATATTAGTAAACAGATCAATCTTCACCCAATCTCGAATTTTAACGACCAAAAATCTTTTCTATAAAGCAGCTTTACTTCTACTAATTAAAGATAAAAGACTAGTAAATATAAACACACATCGACATCCAACGCGGTTCAGACTAAATGAAAACCTAATTCTTCCCAAAACTAAATTACAGATAGGACAGAGATGTTTCGCGTATGTCGGTAAGCAAATTTATAACAAACTGCCTCTGGATTTAAAAGAGAAAACCTCTTATAAATCATTTAAAAAAATCTTTTCAAATTGGCTTATAGATAATAAAATTGAAATAAGCACCTAAATGGATATGGGGTGAAATCTGTGTCTAAT
Source organism: Apoderus coryli (assembly GCA_911728435.2). NCBI lineage: Eukaryota > Metazoa > Arthropoda > Insecta > Coleoptera > Attelabidae > Apoderus > Apoderus coryli. The sequence goes on from OU452204.1 coordinate 14,311,603, forward strand.
AAAATCGGGAACGATTAGAATTCACTTTTCAGTTTAACTCATTTATTGCTTTTTTTATTTGTTTCTTTTTGTTTTGTTTTCGAGATATTTCTAATTTTGGGTTGTAAAATGATATAGGTAATACTTAACTAAAATGGCTTCATGTGCACTTTTATCTGTTCTACCTTCATCTACAGTTGCAGACAAGTTTTAAACTTTGCAACACAGCATGACACAGAATATTTCACAGGAGTTTGATTAATATTTATTTCACATTAATTATAAGATATATTGTACCGACATTGTAATCCTTGTACTTACTGAAATAAATATTATTATTATATTATTATTATTAAGCCGTTGCATAAGATGTTCATAAATCATATTTTCTTATAAATTGTCTCTGGCATTTTTTCAAGACTAGATTGATAAGTAATATTGACATATCGGTCATGTATATTCCTAAAAACTCACGAGCAACCCGACTAGAAAAAGTAGTCTTTATATATTTATATAAATAAATCCAAATAGACAATATTTTTTCTTACTTTTTTATTACAAAATTAGGAAAAATGCAATTTGTGATTCCACACAATTTCTGCTAATTCCGTGCACTATAAAAATCGCATTTTCAGTAGTAATACCGCTAGGGTCTTGATAATACCGAGATAATTTTGTCATAGAGAATGCCGAAATCGTGTTGCTTGATAATAGCCCAAGGCCGAGGGCTATTATCCTTGAGCCCGAGGAGTATTCGATAAGATAATTTTTTACTTTGTGGATATCAAAAATTTGATTGTCAATCTGACGTTTAATAATTTTCAATACAAAATGTATTAGTTTTAATCAAACAAATATTATTCATTTTTATTTAAAACTACAGTTGTGAAAAGTACAATTGGTAAATGTTAAATTGGAAGAAGAGTTTGCTGAAGTTAACGGATTGTTAATTTCCACTGTTGAACAAATTCCTCGCATGGTGTTGATTATTTCACCACGGCGTTCTTAGTTAATATTCAAGTACAGTTTAATTGAATTAGAGCTGCTATGTCCTGTTATTTTTATTAATTGCTGTTCAGGAATTCCTTTATTTGCCAAATGGCTAACTGCAGTTGATCTGTTCGAATGATTTAATATCTTTTTACACTTAGTGTCCAAACCAATAGCTTGCGCGGATGATTTGGTCCACATATTAATTGTATTCTTGCCTACCGGTATATTGTCAAACCATGTGTCACTTTCGGATTTCCAGAAACGATTTAGTCTCAAGAATAGGCAACTGGAAGTAATATTTTTCCCCCTTTTGGACAATAATTTATGGAATAACCGAACAGGGCATGCACTTTCGTTTGCAATATTTGGAACAAGCCACTTACTATTTGTACAACTTTTCGATCCTCCTTGGCATGTTTTACTGAATATTCGATTGTATTCAATTCTGTTGGTTGGCGTTCCATCATTATTTTTCTCAATCGTGAAATAATTCCTCGCCAAGCTAACTCAACAGCTACAATATGGCAATTTTTTTTTGTAAACCTTCTGGTGTACATTCATCCCATAATCCAATGATTCTAGCCAAATCACTTGAACTCAAATTTGATGAACTGCATTTTCGTTTGTTTGGATTCTGCTGTAATCTTTTACGTTTTGCATTTCTTGCATCTCGCGCATTTTTGAATATCACACTGGTAAACGGGTCGAATACAATTTTGAAGTCATTGAAGTATTTTTCCTAGCCTACTCGTAGTATTCCAAATTGTTTTTACAGTTGCTTCTTTATACTCAGTTCCGTCAGCTTTTCTCATATTTACCGCATAATCTTTCAATATATTAGCCAAATTATGCAAACTCGTTTCAGCATTCAGTTCGTATTCTCTGGTCGCACAAAACTCGAGAAATATTTTCCATACATATATTTTTGATTTGATTGTATTTTTTGGTATATTATTCGCGACATTTTTAAACCAGTTGTCAGTTTGACGTTTAATTAATATTTAATAAAAAATACACCAAGTTGAAAACACCACATGTAGGGTATTATCGCTGTAATCCAGAGGTGATTGGATGAAATTTGATACATGACTTAAAATTACGTAATTTGATTGGTTACTATATTTAGTAAGAAATTTTCTTCGGAATATTTAACTATAAAATAATGACCGTCAGGTTATGATTATAAGACGATTAAATCCGGGGCAGTCCACTCTGTATAATGTATTTAGTATTATTCCACTTAAACAAATTACAACTAACAAAGACACTTTTTTAATTAGCGCAGAAAAATACGGAATCAGTACAATTTCAAACTAACTGCGTCAGTGCATACTAACTTTACTCAACATTACTAATTGACACAAAGTGCAAACCTAAATTCTTTTCTTAGAAAAGAATTGTTACAAATAGCAACAAGGAAACGAAGTTTTATATTTATTTTGTAATGGAAATAGAATAGCTTTTAAATTTAAAATTAGACGTACATTGTTCTAAATAGAATATGAAACTTGGTTCTAAGAATAAACTTTGATGGCTTGCAGAGTAAGAGGCTTTACGACGAATTTACTACTCAATACTGAGAAATGATTTCGCATTAAATGTAAATTTTATGCTACATTATTTAAAACACACCGGAAATTACATTGATTGATATTATTTGGCCAACAAACAGATGCCATAATATTTTCTATAGTAAGGATGGTAAGCACTATCGAAGATTACCGAACGTGCCGAAAGTAAGCAAATGCAGAGCAATTTGGGCGAGTTTGATATCCTGCTAAATGTTAAATGTTCAGTCCAGTTTCCGTAGACAACTGCTACAGCACTTCTGAAAATAGTCGACAATATAACGAATCCACTTGATAAATCGCAGCTACTGATTCTGGTCCTGTTATACCAAAGCAAAGCATTTGATTTGGTAAATTCTAAGATCTTTCTCAGTAAGTTGAGTTAATTGGGATTCGATAATGCTTCAGTACAATGGTTTCGCAGTTATTTAAGTAATTTGCGAAGAACGAGTCTTGGTATTTTCTTTAATTTCTTGGTCTCGTTTATCGAAAATGGTTACACTATATGAGATATTTTTTGTCCATTTCTAACTGTTGCCAGTACTTAAGAAAAACGCTTTTTCGTCACAATTGATTACTCGAACGGAATGATTACATAAAGTACTCAGCAACTTCATCAAACCAACGTGTAATTGCTTCTGAGGCAGACACCCGACTTTTGGTTCAGGTTTAAGATAGTCTTTTAGCAATTTCAGAGTGCCTTCTCTGAAAAACTTCCAGCCAGTGCCGTTCTGGTCGATTTTATTAGCTTATTTTGAGATTTAAGTAGGATTTAGACAATATCCAGAAGATCTTCTTACCTAAGTGACAAATCCATCTTGTAACAAAATAGAACCCGCCACTGGCAAGCTTACAGATTACGCAATTCTAGAATGCATGGGTGGCAGATCGTTTTCTTTCCGAGAATTTTCAATGTCAAACATGTCCCTTTTTTTCTATCATATATATTCATAATAAGACGAAATATTCCCACAGATTGTGGACAGGATGCTATTTTTTGTAAACATAAATACGAACGTACCCTAAGATATGGGGGTCTAAAACTTATCGATGTTTTAAAATATTTTGTTCTTAAGATAAAAATGTTTATTACGTACTCTACAGATATTTATTGGGTAACAGTGTTGCCGATTTGCTCAAGCATTGCTTTCTCTAAACATTGTCGATACGTTTATAAATTGTTTAAATTAAGGAATACGTTATGATCGATGGAATGTTGATATTAATTATTTGGTTTTTTTTTGCTTCCCAATGTCCGACTCTACCCAAGGGGGTAACAATAATAATAATAATATCAATAGTTATTGGTGAGTCTTGGGCAGTCTTTTTTTGAACTGAGTTAAAGGCTCTTGCTTTATTTATGAGTTATATCTTGTCACTAATTTAGTTGCTATATTACGGCAAAATGTACTGGCATTTACAACAAGAGAAATATCTACATCACGTCGAATCATAGTTAGTATAAATTAAGTATCTTGAAGCAATTATACCAATTGAATTGAATCGTGGAATTATTACTCATAATTTCACAGAATTAAACCTCGTATCGCCATCTCTGGAGATACGCTTGAACCACATCGAATAACAGAAAATAAAAGTACGACTAAAGAGTAGAAAATCAATAATTAGTGCTTTATTCTAACGCTGCGCAAGGGTTGCGCTCTGAAACTGGCGTCTTCGAATTCCTATTGGCTATCATCCCTCTTTTGAGGCATAATAGGGGAGGTAATCAGATTAACGTTCTGAAACAAAGTACCTCGTTAGTTCTTGTTCGAGATCCAAGTAAGTCACTTCTAAATATATTTTCTTATAAGCTGTTTTAAGATTTATAATTTTTCTAAGTTCATTTTTCTGATTACAAAAATTCTTTTATTTTATTTTTACTTATTTTTTTTTTGAGATTTTATTCAGAAATCTATCAAAGCTGAATTATTGGTATAATTGCTTTAATTTTTTTATTTTAGTTTCGTATTATCTTTTTCTTTTGCTAATACAAAGTAACTGAAGACATTTAAGTGGAAATCAATGTAAATTATTCGTAATTACATCGATTTCCATTATGCTAAGGCTTTATTAAGATTAAATATTAGTTAAATAAGAGTTTTGTTCATTTAATCAATTGTTGATTATTCTATGTTTTAGTTTGTTTTTTTTTCTTGATTTTGTCTAGTTTTTATTTAGATTTAGATTTTCTTTTAATAATTATTTCTTCTCTTTTATTCTTAATTTTAAATAAACATAAAGTTACCCCCTACAAAGAAATTGAGTTTTATTACGTGGGGACACAAAATGAATAAGTCTTGAAACAGTAGTGTTAAACAAGGTTGAAGTGTTGTGAACGACGCCAAAGTTGCTGAGTCATCTAAAAAAGGTTTGATTAGCTATTAGTTGTTTGTTTCTTTCATTTAATAATTTGATTGTGTTATTATTCTTTTGACTATCATAATTTGGTTCTGAGTCTTTGAGAATTACGTAGCATCTAGATTAACGCTCGTTAAATATTATGTATTAAATTCGAACCTAGTGGTTATACTAATTATCTTATTAGGGTTTAGACGGGGTAATACTCTCTGCATTCATTATCCTATCTATATATAACTCCGGTTAATTAGTACTACTACAATCTTACAAAATTTTGCTTTTCTATTCCGAAGAGTACGAAACAAGTTCAATTAGTATATTTCGTGGAATTTTAACAATTTTAGCTGCCTTGGAAATTGACTAGTCTTTTTTAACATCCTCTATTGCTTTTTTGATATTTTCGTCATCTTAATTAATCGACCTATTTATAATAAGACAATCCATTTATCGTGACACACAATTTTAGAGCATCGTAAATATTATATTATATTGAAATAACAATTACTGGTATAAAAATTTCGTAATAAAAGTTGTTCCTCTACAATCGCATCAAAAGCATCTGACCTTTTTTGTCTAGAATAGTGTAAAGTAAAAAATATTTGTATTGCATAAGAAAACAATTATTAAACAACAAATGTTTAATTCAAAATGGTTAAAGTTTGCATTCCATTTATCCAATTATACATACCGATGCATTTTTGTTGACAGACAAATTGAATTTGAACCGAATACTATATGGTTTTGAAACGAACAAAATTGAGTTTAAATAATAATGATTTTGAGAATTAACAAATTGAATATAACGAGATTTACCCAAAATATATTTGTGCCAAGTCAATATGATCAATTAAAAAAATTGGAATATATTTTTAGCATATTTTTGTTTATTTCTATATGTGAGTCAATATTATAGAAACCTACGTTATTAGTTATTAAACACCTTAACTGTGTCACTTTCGTAGTACACTCACACCTATTTCTCAATATTTCACTCAGTTGAACACACTTTTTCGTTTAGATTTACTGACGAGACAACAACCTCACCAAAGTTTACAAATATAATTCTAGCTACATGTCCTCTTTTTTATATTTAGATGAGTTCTTGCAATGTAACTTTACTACGAAACAAAATGCCCGAGAATAAAACTGGAAAAACGCTTAGAAAAAAAAAACCTGGAAACACCTTCCGTTAAAACCACTAGGTAAATCGTATATTTTAGAGAGTTTTTTATCAAACTTCCAAGGGGTTTTATTACTTTATTCATAAGAATTACATGTCTGCAAATATTTTCACATTTTCACGTCTGCATCTGTATTCTTTCAATGTAGGATGGAGGTGGAGCTACAATTTTAGACATAATTAGTACATTTTTTATGTCAACATTCGTTACTGAAATATTTGCCTGCCTTTTCATTTCGTGACTGATCAAACACTGATTAACATTGATCATATCGGAGGACAATAGCGACACACGGTATTTATAACTTCATTTGCGAGTGTTTAAGTAATAATTAACTATGTTGTCAACGAATTTTCTAGAACAACAGTTTCGGGTTTCGAAATGGAAATAGTAATAATTTAAACGTTGCCAAAACACATATTAGCAAATAAGAATTATAATTTAAGCTTTACTATATATGTATACCTAAAAAGTTGCAAATCTAGGTAGATATGAAAGTTTGTGAAAACTTTTGCCAAACATTTTATTAAGTATGTTGAAAACTTTCTAATTAGGCTGGAGTACAAACTGCATAAAGGCTTAATTGACAAGGAAAACTTTAGCATGTTTTGCGAGAAGAAGCTCCTCAGTGTGAAATTCACATGCACACAAAATATGGATTTATTCAAAGAAATATTCATACGCTAATTTGTGTGTCTGTGTCTTTAATTATTATTTTGTTTAGTTATTATTTGTATTTGTTGTTAAAATCAAGTTTAGATAGGTAACGTGGATAATTTTTGACTACTATCATACTATAAAAAAAATTTTTATTGATGAAATAGTTTCCTGGCAAATTTGAAAAATGATACCTGCCACATTTCATTTCAAGTGGTTTACAATCTAATATATAATATCTTTATTAGTCTTAAAATATACAATCTTTGTTGGACAGACTCGTCATAAAAAACACAATAATAAAAAACAAACAATAATTCACTTCCACAACATACATGTCAAAAAAAAACACATAACACATTGAAAATAAAACCAGGAAATCACAAAAACACTACAATGAGCAAATGAATTCGCTTAGGCTGTAAAAGGCGTTACTAATCAAAAGTATCCTTAATGTTCTTGGAAAAACATTCCCCGATTGGCAACTCCTCACGGCTGATGGAAGCAAATTAAAATAAAAATAGCCCGAGTACAAGGGTAACTTCTTATACCTAAAATTCATGTTTTGTGCGATGCAAATACAGCAGGTCCCCTCGCCGAGTGGCGCCCGATCTCTAACTCTATAAAAGGAAACCAGTAGTTTGTATAGATATCGCCCGTTTTTGCAGTATAAAAACTCTGTCTATCTCCATGCAACTGCACCACAATCTCTGTAAGAAGCAATTTTCGCATATATTAGGGCATAATAAACAGAAACCAGGGAGTGTCTGTCCATATAGCTTTTTAAAGAATGCAGAACAATCAGACCTCTACTGAGCCTGCTGCACACGCTGTCCAGATGATTCTTCCAGTTGAGTTCAGAATCTATAAGGACTGCCAATAATTTGGAGCAATCCGATCACGGTATGTGCAAGTCATTAAAATGTATGGCTAAGTTAAAGGGCCTTCTATATATCTGGAAACGCTATAGTTGATAATAAGATTATTTTTCTGACACCAAGACCGAAATTCTCTGAGAGTCGCGTTGATTTGATTATTTAGAGTGTCTGGATCCTGTCATATAGTAAGATAGTGGTGTAATCGGCGTACATATAATAAGAATAGTAACAGTCCCAGCACGCTAGCTTGAGGCGTGCCCATGTCAAGATCCCGAAAGTCCGACACGACCCCGCCATACTCCTATGCCCTAAGTATGTATGAGTCAATCCATGAGTTAATCGGCCCACGTAAACCAATGCTATCTAACTTAGCAGACAGGAATTCCCTATCGACCACATCAAAAGCACTGGACAGATAAAATAACAGCCTAACTACACAATAACCACTGTCAGTCAAGTCATGCACTCGCTGCACAACATAGAAGTGCATGTTTCGGTCGAACCCATGCTGACAACCACACAAAATTTTCTCCGAAACGATCTTCTCGATGACCTTTGAGAATATACTTAACAGCGATATCGGTCGGTAATTTTCAACAATTGGGGACAATATAAGGACTGAATTTTTAATTAGTCTTACGGGTATGTTATCGAATCCTGTGGATTTTTTATTTGACATTTTTTTAATTACATTTGCAACCGCACGATCTGTGACAGGGGTAAAGAACAGGATCTATGATTCATCAGACCATTGTACATTCAGATGACTGATAGCAGTTGAATAGGAGACGCAAAAAAGAGCAGCGACATCAGTTGACTCAGAAACGCGCGTGTTGTTGTTAGTTATTGTAATTGTGATATTTTCCTGAAAAAGCTCCAGACAGTTCTTGATTTATTTTGGGGCCTCGATAATGACTTATTGAAGATCATACTTTTCTCCCATGCTCTCTATATGTATTCTTCAGGTTAGCATCCTGAACATTGAGTCTGAACCAGTTCAAATTGTGCAGCTCCGCATAAAACCTATTAAGTTCCTCAGAAAAAAAGCCCTATAACCCAAAAACTGAAAAATCGAGGTACGCGTATATCAGACTGTAAAATAATAAAATAAGATTTACTAGAAGAACCTACTAGACTCTCAATAGATATTATATGTTTTACTCGATTTAAATATTTAGTTGTTTACGTAAAACCTATTTTTTCCAAATTTGTGCACATTACAACACAAAAGTTTTATATTTTAAAAATGTAAAACTGATTTAACCCATTGCACATAATTTGCTGAACCATATCATATACGCATAATGTAAAATAACCCTTTGAGTTTAGGCAACTCAAAGTATAATGTATGTGAATACAATGAAAAAACAAAAATCGTAAAACAGTAAACAAAGCTTTTGTATACTTTTGTACAAATCATGAGAAAAAATATATACAGGGTGGTCCAACGAAAAGTTTGCACCTAGCTTTTCTCTTTTTTTTGTAGTCGAATGCGAAAATGCTCGGACACGTCGATTTTGCTTTTGAGGGGGACACATTTTAAACATATTTTTCGATCTGCGCCTTTAACCCCCTAGCGGGGGTGAGTAACAACCCTAAAATTTTAAATGGAAAGAGGGGTCTAATGACATATCATTTGAAAGGACACAAAATTGTCTTTCTAATGATACCCTATTTGTCGAATTTTAATAAAACAGTTAATACGAAAACGACTTTAAAGACATTAAGCCGATAATTTTGGTATTAATGAGAAATACAAATAAGTTTTAATTATTGCGAGTGAAAACACCTGCAATCGTTAGTACATTCCAATGTTTGTTAGTTTTAACATTGCTTTGTAAAAAAAGTAAACAAGCTGTTAAATTGATTTATTAAAACGTTACATTAACAAATGTTGAAAATGTGACCCATTTGATTCCATACAATAATACAGATTTTGTTCAAATCTATTTCTAACATTTTGTAGCATATCAGGTGTTATGTTTCTGCACTCTTCTGTAATGCGTTGGCGAAGATCTTCTATGGACTCGGGCTTCGTGGCAAAACATTTATTTTTTAAGTGCCCCCAAAGAAAAAAGTCTAAAGGCGATAAATCCGGTGACCTGGCAGGCCATTCAATTGGGCCCCTCCTTCCAATCCACCGTCCAGGGAACCGGTCATCTAAGAACTGTCTTACAGGAGCCACATAGTGCGGAGGTGCTCCATCTTGCTGGAAATAAAGCCGATCAGCAGTATGATTTTGGTCATCTTCTATTATTTGTGTTATTAAAGGATCAATTGTGTCTTCAAGCATGTTTAGGTACACTTCACCAGTTAAATTTCCAGGAATAAAAAGTGGTCCTATAATATGATTTCCTAATATGCCACACCAGACGTTTATTTTTTGAGGATACTGGGTATGAACCTCACGGAATAAATGTGGATTACTGTCATCCCAGTAACGGCAATTGTGCCTATTTACAGCTCCATTCAAATAAAATGTGCATTCGTCGGAAAAACAAATGTTAAATAATAATTGCGGATCTTCAATTAAACGCTGGCTCATTGCTTCACAAAATTGCAGCCTTCTATCAGGATCATCCTCATTTAGTTCCTGTACTAATTTGATTTTGTACGGATGAAATTTGTACGCTTTTAAAATTCGTATTATGGACGAACGGGAGACACCTGAGGCTTCAGCTAGTTGACGGGTACTTTGACTATGATCCATTTCAACATGCCCTAAAACAGCGACTTCCACAGCTTCATTTCGTGATCGGTTTCTGCGGCTGGTGTTTTACATTACAGACAGATCCGGTATCTACAAACTTTTTAACTAACTTGCCAACGTACACATCATTCACATTTTTATCGGGATGTCTCTCATTAAATAAGCGAGCCGTAAGTCTAGCACTACTATTATTTTGAAAATAAAGTTTAACAATTTCAACTCGTTCTAGAATGGAATAAATCATTTTGTACGGTAAAAGTAAAATAACTTGAGAAGCAACCAAACTGAATCAATGAAAAGACTAAAATAAACGGTGTAAATTCTTTTCCTACACGTATCTGCAGTTTTTATTTCAACAAAAAACGCAAACGATTAGTGAGGAATTTAGTTCTGATAAATAAGATAGTGTTTTTGAAATCCCGTTTTTCTTCAAAGTAAATAATTTAGAAATGATTGTAGTTGTTTTCAGTCGTAATAATTAAAACTTATTTGTATTTCTCATTAATACCAAAATTATCGGCTTAATGTCTTTAAAGTCGTTTTCGTATTAACTGTTTTAGTAAAATTCGACAAATAGGGTATCATTAGAAAGACAATTTTGTGTCCTTTCAAATGATATGTCATTAGACCCCTCTTTCCATTTAAAATTTTAGGGTTGTTACTCACCCCCGCTAGGGGGTTAAAGGCGCAGATCGAAAAATATGTTTAAAATGTGTCCCCCTCAAAAGCAAAATCGACGTGTCCGAGCATTTTCGCATTCGACTACAAAAAAAAGAGAAAAGCTAGGTGCAAACTTTTCGTTGGACCACCCTGTATATACAGTGGTACACAGAAAGTGCGCATCATATGGGAATTTTTTTCCCTTAGCATTTAATTAAACTTTTAATTATGCTATGTCTTTTTGCTTTACAAATAATGCCAAATGACATCCATATGAGGAGTTACGTGAACTTCCTGGTCTATCAAAATTGAATTTTTTTCATAAAATTTCAATGTTCCTATTTTACTTTTTTACCCATCCACTATGGCGGTTATATTATAGAAAAGTTGTACAATTTAAACATCTTTTAAATGCTGTTTTCAAAATTAAACTAACTTTAGCCGTTTTCGAGAATTCTTGAAAAAACAATTTTTTGCGATTTTAGTTTTTATTTATTTCTGCCATTATTTTTAGAGATATAAAAAAAATTCTTCGGAACGGTCATTAAGGATAGTTTCTTAGGTCTTGATTAGGTCCTGTATGATAGCGTCCTATACCAAACCAAGGCCCCAAAAAATTGAAATCTGTTTTCCTAATAATGGGCTCGTGAAATTTAGGCAGGACAATGATATTATGAAGGGCTATTGGCATGCCAAACGACATTCTTCGGAATGGTCATTAAGGATAGTTTCTTAGGTCTTGATTAGGTCCTGTATGATAGCGTCGTATACCAAACCAAGGCCTTAAAAAATTGAAACCTGTTTTCTCAATAATGGGGTCGTGACATTTACGCAAGACAATGACATTATGAAGGGTTGTTTGCATGCCAAAGGACATTCCTCGGAACAGTCATTAAGGATAGTTTCTTAGGTCTTGATTAGGCCCTGTATGATAGCGTCCTATACCAAACCTAGCCCCAAAAAATTGAAATCTGTTTGCCTAATAATGGGGTCGTGAAATTTACGCATGACAATGATATTATGAAGGGCTATTTGCATGCCAAACGACATTCTTCGGAACGGTCATTGCAAACTCGCAATTTTCCTTTTTTCCATTTGTTTTTCAATAACAAACGTTCCTTCACACAAAATGATATAACTCACGAATCAATAAAACCATTTACTCATTGTTAAGAGAGAATAGAATAGCGTTTACGAATTTTCACTACGACGTTTCGTGTCTGAAAAACCATCATCAACTTGTTTTTGTTATCAAAAATGTTATGCAACAAAGTTATTTATAAATTAACATAAAGTCAAATTTTTAAATGAAAATTTCAATATTTAAAACTAAGCTCCCATCTCCACACAAATTTCCAGTAACCTAATAAATTTACCGTACACGTTACGAATGATTCCTTGGACATTAACTTTATGAATTGCTTCTTCTATTCGGCCAAATTGCAGGCTCTCTGAATCTCTCGGGAAAAGTCCCACTATATTCCAAGCAGAGATCAACGCTATTAATCGTTGTGCTCAAGAATGCCTGCAGAGAGGCATCCCGGAACGGCAGATCAATATGATGTCAGACAGTCAAGCTGCGTTAAAAGCATTGAGGTCTTACAGTCTTACGTCAAATTTTTAAATGAAAATTTCAATATTTAAAACTAAGCTCCCATCTCCACACAAATTTCCAGTAACCTAATAAATTTACCGTACACGTTACGAATGATTCCTTGGACATTAACTTTATGAATTGCTTCTTCTATTCGGCCAAATTGCAGGCTCTCTGAATCTCTCGGGAAAAGTCCCACTATATTCCAAGCAGAGATCAACGCTATTAATCGTTGTGCTCAAGAATGCCTGCAGAGAGGCATCCCGGAACGGCAGATCAATATGATGTCAGACAGTCAAGCTGCGTTAAAAGCATTGAGGTCTTACAGTCTTACGTCAAATTTTTAAATGAAAATTTCAATATTTAAAACTAAGCTCCCATCTCCACACAAATTTCCAGTAACCTAATAAATTTACCGTACACGTTACGAATGATTCCTTGGACATTAACTTTATGAATTGCTTCTTCTATTCGGCCAAATTGCAGGCTCTCTGAATCTCTCGGGAAAAGTCCCACTATATTCCAAGCAGAGATCAACGCTATTAATCGTTGTGCTCAAGAATGCCTGCAGAGAGGCATCCCGGAACGGCAGATCAATATGATGTCAGACAGTCAAGCTGCGTTAAAAGCATTGAGGTCTTACAGTCTTACGTCAAATTTTTAAATGAAAATTTCAATATTTAAAACTAAGCTCTCATCTCCACACAAATTTCCAGTAACCTAATAAATTTACCGTACACGTTACGAATGATTCCTTGGACATTAACTTTATGAATTGCTTCTTCTATTCGGCCAAATTGCAGGCTCTCTGAATCTCTCGGGAAAAGTCCCACTATATTCCAAGCAGAGATCAACGCTATTAATCGTTGTGCTCAAGAATGCCTGCAGAGAGGCATCCCGGAACGGCAGATCAATATGATGTCAGACAGTCAAGCTGCGTTAAAAGCATTGAGGTCTTACAGATTGCAAACAGACCCTAAAGCAACTGGCAGCTCAGGGGAAAAACATTACTCTGACATGGGTGCCAGGACATGAAGGCATAGAGGGGAACGAAGCGGCGGACCAACTTGCAAAAGAAGGCGCAAACGCTCCGTTCTGCGGCCCGGAACCCATCTGTGGCCTTCCAAAAAGCCATATGAAGGAAGAACTTCGGAGATGGGAAAAGGAACAACTTAAGTTCTACTGGAGAAACACTCCAGGCCTAAGACAATACAAAGGTTTATCAAACTTTCAAAGGCCAACGCAGGGAAGCTTATCCAACTGGAGAGAAGCGACCTAAGGCGAATTACAGGCCTTTTTACGGGACACCACCCAGTGAAGTCCCATCTCAAAAAGATGGGCCTAACCGAGGACGACACTTGTCGGTTTTGCGAAGACGCAACAGAGACAACAGAACACGTGCTCTGTGAATGCATGGCACTTTTCTGCAAAAGGCTAAAACACCTTGGAGGGGTGTCCCTAACACCCGACGAGGCAAGGAATTTAGCCCCCAGAGGAATCATCAACTTTATGAAAAGTGTGGGACAGCTGGGCAATTCATAGATTAGAGTCATTCACAAAAGATCTTTTGCAGGTCGAAGTGAGGGGAGGCCAAACCGCCTAAACGACTCCGAAAAACAATCTACAATCTACCTCCACACAAATTTCCACTAACCTAATAAATTTACCGTACACGTTACGAATGATTCCTTGCATATTAACTTTATGAATTGCTTCTTCTATTCGCTCTTTTAATATATCCCTGTCATATGGCAGGTTGCCTGAATAAATCTTTTATTTTAAGAGCCCACAAGAAGAAGTGTGAGGCGGTGGAAGATAACTATGCAGAATAATTCTTGATATTCGAATTTTCATTTCAAAATTTGTGTGTTTCATAACATTTTTGATAAAAGTAATACAAAATATTACTTTTCTCTTGAGGCAATTTCTATTTTTCATAACTTAGTAACACCTTGTACATCTGATCGAACAATTTTATATTGTAAATTAATTTTCTCAACAAGGAGAACTTTTTATAGAGAATTACTTTTTGTCGTAAAATGAAAAATAACGAATTTGTCTCTCTTGTGCACTCCATCCACGATATAGTGAGATAAATTGATTAGTAATGATTTTAAAAATTCATTTCAATCAGCAATATAAACAGTATGTTCATGTATAACACCGCCACTTTCTGTGTGTTATTTAATTTATCTCCAAGAAGAACTACTACTGACTTACATAATTAATTATTCTTTGAAATCCATAGCAAAAATAATTAATCCATTATTTATGTACTTTTTTTTAAACTGTGAACACACTGTATTATATAATTTTTTTATGCTGCCAAAAAAATTGGTTATATTAAAATAAAAATCATTCAATTCAATGCGCTTGTAAAATTTTCACTTACCAGTTTGTTTTGCGAACATTCCTATAAAAATAATTTGATTAGTATTTAATAGTTATTTACCTAATAAGTGTGGAAAGTAGTACTTTTCCGCATGTGTTAGGTACAAATTTTTTTCTACGAGTATTTCAAATTTCATAGTAACACACATCATTCACGTATATTGTTTATTAACCTGAACTGTCAAACTGACAATTCAGGTAACAACAATTGACTAATGTGTCAAATATGCCTTTTGTCATAATAATATCAGTTATTAATATGTCATAAGAGAAAATTGATAAAGTTTATGATTTATAACAACTCTAGCACTATCTGACTTATATTAGTTATAGCAATAAGAAAAACCGTGCCGAAAAGTAACTTTACAGCACTGAGTGCGGAAAACTAACTTTTTCTATGACTGTCTTTAAATGCCTTTATTATATGTTCAATCATGATTTGAAAATGTAGTACATTGTAATGCTGTTTTTCATTTACCGTGCGTAATAATATTTCGCACTAGTTGCCTAGCAACTAGTGGGAATATTATTACGCACGGATAAAATTTCCTCGTAATGACAAAAGTAGCGGCGGGCATGAAAAATCACCATAGCAACGCCGAAAATACAAACACCAAATTGGCAGTTTTGGTATTTATAATTAATAATAATTATAATTAATAAAGTATTTCGCTAATTTCAAAACACATAAACAGTGATAGTGAATATAGTTTAACACCACCTAGTCAATTTAATACTTCGAATTTATCGTATTTAGGCTTACCTATACGTTAACAGGGGTAAGTTTCGAAAAACAAATATTTTCCTAAAAATTATGTTAAATTTATTCAAAAACAGTCGTAGAAAAAGTATAGTGTGAAACTCACATGAAATGACCATTTCCTACTCGTATGATTTGCAGCACTCGCCTGCGGCTCATGCTGCAAACGATCATACTCGTAGGAAATATATGTCATTT
Source organism: Apoderus coryli (assembly GCA_911728435.2). Classification (NCBI taxonomy): domain Eukaryota; kingdom Metazoa; phylum Arthropoda; class Insecta; order Coleoptera; family Attelabidae; genus Apoderus; species Apoderus coryli. The sequence continues at coordinate 14,327,533 of OU452204.1, forward strand.
CATGTTCGTTGCACAATATACTATTATAGCACTCAGTACGAAAAAGTGGAAATTTCGGAAGGAGGAAAATGCGGAAAAATGCACTTTAACGTGCATTCGTAGGAAAATATATTATACCAGTTATATTACATAAATCAATAAAATTGTCCATCTCTCAAAGAGAGCGTAGAAAATATACAAAATATTTTTTTTAGAATTCTGACGTTTTTTTTGCAGAATCCTGAGGTGGTGACTGGAATTTATTGTTTTATTTTATATAACTTAAGGCTTAATAAAAATGTAGGTTTAAACATTCACCTCCTATATTTCTTTTAAACTCATGATTCATATCGTTGGAAATATTTCTAATAACCGAACTTTCTACATGTTCCAGTTGCCATTCAGCATTAATTTATAGCCTCAACTTTCTCTTTAGCACAGCATTTTCTTTCAACCCCCCTCTGCAACAAATGAACTGTAAACTAATGTAACCAATATCAATCTAAATTAAAGACTTATTTCGCGTTTGTTCAATTGCCTGTGACAAGGAAACAAATAAATAAAAAAAAAAGACTGGCAATAAAACTCAAATCAAAAATCTACTATGTAACTAATCTTAAAAGCGTTTCAACTTGTAACGTGATACGAAGTGTTTCCGTATGTTACCTGAGCCGTTCAGTATTTTCCATGTCTATGCGGTAGAGATTACGTGGAAACCATTAGTGATCGATTAGAGACGGTCTTGTTTGAAATTCAATGAACTCTAGAGACACCAAACCAACATATACGTTGATTTACTCAATTTTCATTCGTGAATATTTAGGTAGAATGGTGTTAGTTGTGTTCAGTAATCTTGTTTTTTTAATCTAAAATTATTGTTTTGAATTTAACATGTGCAACTGTCGAAACAGATTTTCTATACAAAGCCATGGCTTAGAAATGAATATTAAATGCACATTATAATAATAATAACTGGCTTTATTCGTCAGGTATTTGACTCGTTCTTCTGAACTTATTATGTCAGAGTACACATAATATACACTCTCCAAAATATAGATTGATATGACTGTTAAGATCCTTGGGTCTTTAAATAATTGACAACAAGAAAATCTGGCTGATTTAAATCACTTCGTCCTAACGACGCTCTTCTGCAAAATCAACACGTCTTATATGCATCGCAAGTCACGCCACAAAACAATAGCGTAACTGAAAACATAATTAACATACGCAAAATAACATGATCCCAAAAAATTAACAAAAACAAAATTTCTGAGCTTCCAATTCAAAAACGAATACCTGCAGAGCTTTTTTGATATTTCAGAACCCTTCTCTAGACCACACAGCGATTCTCATTGTGGATTCTAACACTATAGTCAACCTCCCTAGTTGAGAAGTGAATGTGGCTAGTCTTTTTGAAATTCAATTCTTCCCCCTTTGAACTTAAATTGGCATAAAGTGTTATGTGTTTGATGGATTTTATTCGTGTTGTTATTTCGGAAACAAAAACGTTAATCTCAAGAACCGATTGTAATAAAACGGACGGGCAATGGAATTTACTGTTGTCCGGCCCTGTGGTTATGTCTGAGTTTTATGGTTTATATTAGTTTGGGAATATTATTTAAGTAGATTGTATACAAATGTTCTAAACTCAGTCATAAAATTTAAGGGTATATTTTCTATTTATCTTATCTTCCATTGATATGGGTTTTACAACATCTGCAAGTAATACAAGTATTATCTTTGCCTAAAGGAATGGTTAGGTACCTAAAAAGAACAACCTTTTTTCTTATTCGAAGAATGACAAGTTGGAAATACCGGGTCTAAACACTCAAAACCATCGATAGATCTTCATGCAAATTAAATGTCGAACATTTTTTATTATATACAAAAAGCTATTTGGAAAGCGTCACGGTTTCCCATATCAAAATAATATATATAATGGGCACATAAAAAAATTATGGGTTTTTGTCCAGTCGCGAAATCCAAACTTAAGAATCTTTATTAAAGTCGACATACAAATAAAAATGTATCTTATTTTGTAATGTTCTCACCCTGTAAATGTATTTGGGTATATATTGTAAAATGGCCTGTTTTTCTGATTGGTTTATTTTCATTTTGTATTACCTACTATGTAACTTTTATGAGGCAATTCTGGAAAGGAAAAAGGACTTTGAGATTAGAATGGTTCTAGAATTGCTTGAGTAAAGAAGTGTTTTCTCTAATTATAAAATGTAAATTAAATATTTTCCTCTAAATATTCATTATCGCTTAATTGTTATTCTCTTTCTTATTTATACATATTTATTTCTTTATTGTTATTAAATTTCTTTAATTAGTTTTAATTATTAAATTAGTTGTTCTAGCCCGAAAATTATGTGTTTCATTTCTAATAAAGTTTTCGATAAATTATTGACAAAAGGGTCAGCCAATTAAATATTTTCTTTTAAATAAAAAGTGATCCAAGATTATAATGGTAAGTAATTTTGCATTCCTTTAATACAGATTAATAAAGCTTATTTTAGTTGTTTGTTTGTTCCATATAATAATTTGATTCTGTTATCATTCAAGTTGATATTCTTTGTTTGTTCTTCTTTATTTGAAACCGCTCGTAAAACATTGAATCGAACCCGTAACAATTTGAATAGCATATCGGGGTTCATTCGGATTGAGCTATAACATTAGTATTCTTTCTAAATGTATATAACACCCGCTAATTCCAATATGGTTACACGATGACGATTACTCAAATATGGTACCATTATTGATTAGACTTACTTATTCCCTACTAGAAAGATGTGAAACAATCCAAGCTGAAGATGTGCCTCGAATACCAAAATTATGAATGAATCAAAAAACAAACCTGAACACTTCTCTCTCTATTCCAAACTCATCAACACACCAGTAGTATGCTTATTTACGAATCTATAGAATGCTTTTTCTAAATTTTTTTAAAAAACTGACAATATGGAAATGCCTCTGTAATTCACTATATATTTAGGATCATCCTTCTTAAAAATAGGCACGACTTTGGCTAGTTTCAATATTTGCGGAAATTCACCATCAAGGAAGGCCAATTTACCAAGGGGGTCAAAATCGGTGTTCCAAAAGAGAGCATGGAATACCATTAAAGCCACTTAAATATTTTCGCGTGATTCTTCGCAAAATATTACACGTTTCAGTCTCATCAACAGGGTGCAGGAAAAAAGACTCTAAGTTCTTTAGTTCTCAAAAGTTCTCTTTTAAATTTCCTTGAAAACAAAGTGGAAGACTTCATGATAACCCAATTAGAAATTAAATTAAGTGAATTTAAAAGTGCAAAGGCATGAGTTGAATTTAATTAGAACAAGAAAACCACTTTAAAGGTTAAATCAAATCTAGGTAGAGATGAATGCCGCCACTTTCCCGCATTATCAGCACTCTCTCAAACCATATTCCAACCTATTTAACGTAAACACTGAGACATTCTTTATGATGGTTATACGAACAACTACAGGATATTTTAATCATAAATGTGTGAATGGAAAGTAGAAATATCATTGTCAAAGCTGTAAGTATATTCTAATTCCTAATTATATCAGAAACAAATAACACCACTAATAATTGCAAGGAACTCATTTAGAAGATAACTAAATTAAGATGCTTTATATGTAGTAGTTCCGTATTTTTAGGTCATCTAAATTATCAAGATGTTGATTGAAACACACGTAATTGGATAATATATGTAGGTTTGGAAATGATTAGATGGTTTATGTATTGTGTTTTGGACCAGAAACAGCTTATACGAAGAACCTTAACAAGGGTTGAGAAAATTCAATTTGACACAAGCCGTGTGCGTGTGAAATTTATTACTCAAGGCATGCATGAATTTTGGTTAGGAATGCTATTAATGTGCTCTTTTTATTTCGTTTGTGTGGAAAAGTTGAAATTGAAATTTAAACGGAAAACTTTATAACAACTCTCACGCTGATGTAGTGTTTTCCAAGAAAGTATAAATCATAATTAAGCTAGCGCTACGTGGAGCCTGTGAAGTTTTTATGATATCGTATATATTGAACTTAATTTTTATCATCATTATTATTATTATTTTGCTATATATAAATGTGATTTTTTGAGGTAATTGGCGCTAAACAATTAACCATACCCAGACCATATAATTGTTTATAAAATTTGTCTTGGAATTTAAAATTGCTGTTATCAGAAGCCAAGCCAGAAACACTTGGAGCATGAAATCTTACAAAATGAAGACGTGCTGTCCCTGAAACCAGCCCAGCTACTGGAGTTCATAAGAGCTTGAGAACTTAATAAAGAGTCGTAACTTCTATCAGACACCCTTAATTTTAACCTAAAATCTTACTCAAAAACTATTTTTTTAGATAGATTAAGCCAACATACATATTTTATTAAAACCAGAATTGTTATTTTTGGTGACTTTTCCATCCATATTCCCCTTTGTACAGTATACCAAAGCCACACAGTAATCAATCAAATGCACAAACTCCGAAAACCAATTAGTAAAACACGCATTCTTGTCAATATTGATTGAATTAAAAATCATCCTGCGGTCTGTTTAATTTTGAATTTCTCTCTTTGCTGTACGCTTTCCAGACTGTTTTTTTAATCATTATTTTGCTACTCAATAACGATTATTTACAACAAACATAGCGATGCGCAATTTCAATTAGAAAATAAAACAGAAGGTTAGAGCACTTAAAAAGTCTAAATGCAAAATTATATTGAATTAATATTATTATTAGTTTCTTGGCTTTAGTTTTTAACGTATTTCCTTATAAACTAGATTCATGTCAATAATTCAGTTGCTGCCTTGAAATACCCTATATATACTTACAACCCTAAATACCCTCAACTTTTTATATTTGGTTGCTTTTTTATGTACGAAGTTTAGTCTCAATCTAAAATATTGTGTTCTGTTATATAGTATATATACACCAAGTTTTACACCAGAGGGAAAAGTTTACGAACTTGAAAGCTCTTTTCTTTTATTGTTTTACAAATTAGGTTAGAGCATAATTGGCCATGTCAACAAAGCTTTATTTCTTCCGATATCAAGACATAGATTTTTTTGTTTTTTAACTTGAGAACTCTAAAAGTACGCAATATTTCTTAATACATCAGTATATGTCTAAATCGTTGTAAATAATGTCCTCGTTGCAGTGAGCTTTTAAGAAGATTTCCGTTCGGTCACTATATAAAAATCTTCAGAAGAAGTATATATTACGGTTATCTTTTTTAACATTTAACAAGTTTTATTTCCCACGCAGCGAGCCAACACAATTTTGTTCATTCTTATTTTGAAGCATGTGTTATGATTAGTTAACGATGTAGCAATATAGATTTAAACTTTTGAATTATTCGCGCGCTTTACAAATGTGTGTTTGTCAGTGCTTCCGTTGTGCGTGGCGTTGGTACGCGGTAATATAGATACGAAGAACAAACTGTTATGTTGTAGTCAGTAGTTTTTTAGTTATGGCCGACAATGACCTTGGTGTTTAGTTTTGTTATGTTTTATAGTATTTAAATAAATATAGTTAAAAGATATGAGTGACAACTTTTATTTCTCTAAAGGACACAGATTACTATAAGGATTTAGTGATAAAGTCAATGGAAGGCCATTTTGAATTGGGTAATATATTGTCCGCATTCGCTCTTTTTCTATGTGTTTTTCTCTATATTGGAATGACTAATATTGAATTTAAAACAAATATATACTAGCTTTTAATATGTGCTACAATGTAGAGATCAAATCTGGCCAAGCACTTAAACACACATAAGTATTAAATAAATTCTTAATCAACGAAGATTCACAAGAAGAATTAGGCAACAAGATCTGGAAAATTAAGAACAGTAAGGTACCTAATCCAGAGAGCATCAACAACAAGGCGATGAAACTGCTACTTCGAAAGGGAATAGTGGACATCCCCAACATTGTAAGCGAATACTGAAGCTGAAATACTTCAGCCTCTAGTAGGGGTGCTACCCAAGCAGAACAAAGAAGTTCCCACAGAACTACATGCCCATCAGTATGGAAATATCAGCTTCCCAAAAACAGTTTGGCTTCAGAGGAAACAACCTTAGCAAACAGCTAGAGCTACTCAGATTGGTTGAACATACAGTGCAATGGCTGAACAGAAAACCGCCAGAGCATTCAACGGAGTTTAGCAAAATACTTGTTCACAAGATGAGGTCACCTATTACCGGTGACAAAGCTGACAGACTCGTTTCAAAATTGGGCAACATCTCTTGGAGCCCAGGACACTGGTGATAGGGTAAGCGAATACTGAAGCTGAAATACTTCAGCCTCTAGTAAGGGTGCTACCCAAGCCGAACAAAGAAGTTCCCACAGAACTACATGCCCATCAGTATGGAAATATCAGCTTCCCAAAAACAGTTTGGCTTCAGAGGAAACAACCTTAGCAAACAGCTAGAGCTACTCAGATTGGTTGAACATACAGTGCAATGGCTGAACAGAAAACCGCCAGAGCATTCAACGGAGTTTAGCAAAATACTTGTTCACAAGATGAGGTCACCTATTACCGATGACAAAGCTGACCGACTCGTTTCAAAATTGGGCAACATCTCTTGGAGCCCAGGACACTGGTGGTAGGGGTGCGAGAGGGCTAGCTACACCAGGGATACATCGACAACGCAGCACGCTAGCGCTCTATAAGGACGATACAGCATTGATATAGGTAGCAGCCGCAGTCCAAAACTGGTTACTAGACTGCAGACGACTTCACGGAATGGTGTGCCAATTTTCTCTGTCTGTGCAAAAGTGCATCAAATTTACCGATAATTTTTAGGTGAAATGTGTTTTTTATAGTTACGAATGCAATGTGTAATAAAAACACGTTGAATGCTGAAATTGTCTGGTTGCTTTTGATGCCCGAATGTAATTTATATTATATAATATATGAAATGAATATTTCCCGTATCAGAGAAACAACAACCAAGAAAATAATAATAAGAAGCAGAAGAAGGAAGTTATCCTCGGGTTGTTGTGTTTGCTCAGGGCACACGAGTGTGGAGTTCTCACTCACTAACCATGCGGAGTATGGAGTGGGTGAGAACTAAATGAATGACAATGCTTCCCTGCCCCTGACACCTGCCGGTGGCGGAGGCGGTCGGAACGATGGAGGGTCGTCTGTGTCGTTCGTTTCTCTTTTGAGCTGGGAGGTACAGATACAGGGAGAATTCACATCGCTGGAGACATGCCGCTCTAGTCCCGCAACCGAAGAAATAAGAAAAAATAAATAAGAAAATAAATATTTTATTTTACAGATGATTTAGCTTAGCTTACGAGGGCCATCAAAGTTTTGTAGAGCAGCGTCGACGACATGAAGATGCGAACAGATTGGGAATACTTCATACTGATGTTGATTGAAAATAACACATCAAAATTATATTAATGTAAATAGAATAAATATTCTATATCATTTGTTTAGAAATGTTTGCCTTTAGCCTCAATTTTAAAGTGTCCCCATATAGAACATAGAACTATATAAAACTCTATTATACTATAGCTACTTATATTTTCTTAAATATACCTTAAAGCTACTAAACATCCAAGCTTTATTACACATTTTGTGATTTCCGGTTTATTGTTATACTTTATTGATGTAATAAAGGATTCGTATAAATGTGTAATATCCTATTTCGCTTCCATTGCTTTAAGAACAATAAATAAATTATTCTGATACTTATAATTTTAATCTGGTAAATGTATGAATATACAGTAAGTACTTTGAATTACTGATAAATTAAAAAGATTTTTAAGAAGCATAATTAACGTACCTCCATTTGTTTAGAAAATGTGTTTTTTTTTCAACTATTAAACCCCTTAAAACAATTCTTGTTGTACGCCGATGGCTACCAAAACAATAGAAACCGAGTATACGTGCATCCTGATTTTTCTAAAGATCATCCAAATCGCTTAACGCGTTTGTGACTTATAACGAACACAGAGACATAGAATAATAACTATAGATAAGAAGGGTCAGTAGACGCTAAAAACGGCATCGCCTCGTCGCAATCCCAGCCACATTCTGACCCGCTACTATATATACTATAAGATACTATACTACAATTATAAGTGCGGCGAATTGCTTTGTAGACAGAGAGATAAAACGTTCCGACACGAAGTGAAGTAACTGTATATTAAACTGTGACAGAGACACACACACGGACACAAAAACATGGTATTCATCAGGGGATTCAGAACGTCGATTTCCATCAACATCTCCACACCCACATCGAGTTTTTGACCTTCTATTCTACTATAGTGTGCTGCAAGGATTATAAAAAACACCATCTCTATTTTAAACATTATTAGGTATTATTAGTACCTATGCATATGTTTTCATCTGACATTTTGTACGCTAAAAGCTCCATAAACCACTCAACCATACATAATGGGTTATTTCAAAAACATGGATATATATTCTATATGAGGATATAAAATTTATATGAACCCTTAATAAAACCAACATAAAAAGGATAGAAATTAATGTATTTTACTAGGCTGGTGAAAACAAACATTGCTAAAACAAATTACTTTTATTAATTTTTTATTAAAAATAGAAAATATACAAAAATTTAATTATAGAAATAAGATTAATAAAAAGATAATACAGAGTGGCAGAATACTCATGCTTAAGAACAATTTGCCTTCGACAGACACATGAGAATCTTGAGGTCTCAAAAAAAAATAGCGGCCATGCCACAATATCATGCAATGGTCAAATATATTATTATTTTTTTATTTGGCTTTGTCACTATGCTGTGTGCAATAGTTGAACTGAAGAAGGAGTAGATATTAATTGCATTTATGTAAATCCAAAAAATGATCGCAAGCTATATATATTTATGTGATTAAAATTATGTAAATCCTACGTTAATCGAAACATTTCTGCAATTCGGTCAGCAAAGCAAACCGCAATAAGAGTTTCATTGCAAGTAATGTCCCGCATACGAAAATTATCAACCGATGTTACTAATTGTTCTGGAACGATGATTATGATATTGGAATGCAGATAACATGCAGCAATTTTCACAACTTTTCGTCAATTACGCTTTAATCTAGAATTACATTTAATAATATTCTAATTGTATTTTCCGCGGTGCATGATATGTTTACTCATTATGATAATATCAAATTATTAGTAAAATTGCTTGTTGGTTTTGCTATTCTAATAATTTTGCTAATCTCTATAATATACAAAAATGCCTATTGAATTGTCCTTTCATTATTAATTCATTACCGTAATTAATTAAATATTAAGTTTTTTCTTTCAATTTAATAGAAATAATGAGAATTGACTAATTTTGTGTGAAACTATATTGTCATTCACTTTAAAGTGACAGGTAGAATAAAATTAAAAAAAGGCTGAGTTGTAGCTAGGAATAGGGAGCTTATATGGCCCCTAACTGGATGAAAATTATTAAATCCAGTGACGTAATGAAAATTATTGGCAAAAAACAATGTACGCCACTGACTGTAATGTTAAAGGTTTATTATAAAAAAATATTTGCTCTCATTTTCAAGTTTGCCAGTATTAAACCCCGGAAAAAGTGTCTGGATTTTTGTTATTAATATTTAATTAAGACGCTATTGAAATTTCAGAGTGAACCAAAGATTTCAAATGGTATTATCACTAGTAATACCCCTAGGGTCTTGATAATACCGAGATAATTTTGTCATAGAGAATGCTGAAAGCGTCTTGCTTGATAATAGCCCAAGGCCGCAGGCCGAGGGCTATTATCCTTGAGCAACTCGCTTGAAGGACTCTCTATGACAAAATTTTGAGTATTTATCAAGGCCCGAGGAGTATTCGATAAGATAATTTTTTACTTTGTAGATAACAAAAATCCCGATGGCAGCCAGTCGGAAAAGTAGATTTTTGATTTATGTATTTTTTATTTATACTTAGTCTACCACTGACAACCACTATTAATAAACAAATAATGGAATATTCTGACAGTCGCCAAATATAACCAAAGTGTCATAGTTATTTTAACTGAAATACCCATTATACTATAACACATACGTAAGTACGGTCTTATTGTTATGTCACAGGTGTTTATTTGTCAAAATAATTACAGGTGTAGCGGGTGATGATATTTTTTTTATTTTTTGTTACTTTATATTGACTTACATTTACTTAAATATGCCAGCGATGAAAAAACTCTCCAAATAAACATTGTAGAGATTTAAGTGCTCTATCATTTGATATGTAACATTGGTATTTTCTATTAACAATGAAAAAAATATGATTTTTTTAAAACTTTGACAGGCCGCCATTCTGAAATTAGCTCTCCGATTTCAATCGCCAACGAACTCACGCGATTCCATGACCTAGCCGATTTTTTAACCAAATTTTGTTTCGATTGGTCAAAAAATGCGGCCTAGAACGTGACGCAAAGTTTCTATATCCCATATATATATATATATATATATTGAATCTACTTTCTAACCTAATTAAAAAACTTGACATTTCACTTAAAAAACAATTTACCACAAATTAACTAAACAAAATATTTTTGAATAAACATGTCAGTGTCAATCACAAAAAAAATTCAATTAACTCAAAAATGTTAAATGTTAATTATTATTTTGCAAAGTTTACAAAAATTTATATAATTTTTACTAATGTAAAACTTACCCAAGACACTAAGTTATCTATATATATATATATATATATATATAAATAAACAAACAAAGATATTCAACTAAGTTGACAGAGTATAGTATATCACCGATATACAAAGAAAAATGAAATAAACTAACTTGTACCAATCAAAAAAATCTCGTGACACAAGCTGGATTTGAACCAACATCTCCCAATTGCCGGTCAGGTGTTTTAACCCACCAACCAAGCAAGGCATGTACGAATTAAAGAAGTTTCTTTCATGTGCCACGATAGTTTAATTGGTTAAAACACCTGACCGGCAATTGGGAGATGTTGGTTCAAATCCAGCTTGTGTCACGAGATTTTTTTGATTCGTACAAGTTAGTTTATTTCATTTTTCTTTGTATATATATATAGATATATAAACTTTTGAACTGAGGTCATTTTTAGGTTCCAGGGGTCATAAAATGAAGTACTGCATAAAAATTTTTCAAAATTTCGGTTGTGTCGATCTCCTGAATAGTTAGATTTTTTTTAAAAATCTACTAAAACACCAAACTGAAAACACCACATGTAGGGTATTATCGCTGTAATCCAGAGGTGATTGGATGAAATTTGACAATCACTTTAGGGAGGATTAATAAAATGTAGATCCTATCAAATGTGTCTGTCTTATTAAAATGTATTTGTTAAATTACTTAAACTTCCGATTAACGTTTGTTGGCCTCTGAATTACACCTTTCTATTCTGCGCAGTACCTGTTGTTACGGGTTGGGTTAAGCCAACACAGGTATTCCTGCTTTTCATCCCATAGATACTAAAAGTGAAAAAACGTGAATCAAACACTTCATTAAAAACACGTTACTTGCTCTCCGACGATATAGTTATCTAGGAAAACACAACGAAACCCTTTTTAGTAATAAAAAGATCATTGGATCCGATAGACGATAAATATACTATCATATAATGAAATATCTAATACAAACCCCAATCCATTTTCAACTTGCTTTTTAAAGGACATGTTCACCTATCAAGTTATGTGCCGTAAATATTTATTATGTGAAAATGAAATAAAAAAGTAATGAATATTTATTATTTAAAACAAATAATAACTGATGACGATAGAATAGAATAATGGTAGTAATTCTGCTGGAATGTTTTGTTTATATTAAAATGCAGGACAATTAAATTCAAATAATATAAACTGTACGGAGTATCATGCACAATTTAGAATTACGCGGATGTCAGTCGGTAAATAGGATGTTTTTGCAAACAGGAATATTTAATAACTCATTATATAAATTTTTTTTGAGGAACAAATTTTTTGAAAAATTTCCTTTTTAACAAAAATGCAGTGCGGGTATTTAATTTTTAGAATTTGAAGTAGTTTTTGCTCTGCGAAAAAATGCAAAAATGCATTTTTATAAACAAAAATTAAATGACGGTATGTTTTAATTAAAATTTAAATTACCTTATTTGTTTTATCTTTTTGAAAACGGATGAATATTTAAGAATATTACAAGATTTACTGCCATCATCATCATGAAAACATTTTAATCAATTTTCCTTCATCCACATTAGTATTTTCAAATTTTTCCAGATATTGTTTTAAGCCATATCTATCGGTAAGTTTGAAAATTTACAATCATTACTTATTCCTTACTGAAACGGATATGGATATTTCCAAATAAAGGGGATTTAACTATTGAACTAAACGAGAAGAATCTCCGTCAATTGTACAATTTTAAGGTTAGGTTTAGGTTTTTTGTGTTAAACTTGGGTTAGTTAGTGTAGTGCTGAGTTAATTATTTTATTTAATTTTTTCAAAAAAACTTTAATCCGAGATATAATCGAAAATTTGACAAGCAAAGAAAGTACACCAGTTTCACTAGCACGCAAGTCCGCCAGAGAGCATCAAAGCTAGTCTAACGGGGACGTTACTAAAAAGTATCTGCGACTTTTCACTGGACTTTACAAATGAGAGTAATTGACCCAATCGTGGGAGAACATGGTTGATGTTTGTGGCGTCAATTCCTCGTTATCATCGCTGCACGATCTTGGTTTTGAAAACTAAGAGCAAATGCAGGTTAATACTTTAAAATTGAGACACCTCAAGCATTGCATAAAAATAAATTGAATAAAAATAAAGCATCTCGTGCAATAATAAAAATTACGATTGTCTTATTTATTTCAAGTAGATAACTACAAAAGGTTTTTTACTCAATCATAAGTGAAAAGCCTGCTATGAAGCAAATGGTAAGGAATCACGTTAACTGTAAAAACAATTCTCAGAGTTTTAAACATCAAATAAATATTAAAAATCAAATTACGCCATTTTAGATTCAGACTCATTGTTGTGGAATAGAGGAAACATGGAAAATCCAATTTTCGTCATTGGTATAGCTTTCAATTCTCTGAATTGCCTTTAAATACGTACAGAGAAATATCGAATAAATTTGGGTGAAGCGAAAACAAAAAAGGAAGAGGAAAATGGGAATGACGACAATTTTAATGCCTAATATACTTCTAGAGATTTCACGCAAAAATAAACAATGCAACATAGTAATTGGATTCTAATTATTATTTCGCCTTGAAGCGAAATTACGTTTAAATGAGATAATGAAGTAATGTTGTAGAAGCTGAAGATGTCACTTTGATTAATATTTGCAATGAAAAGATAATTTGGTTAGGTTTTTCGTGTTGGGTAGTAGCTGACTTAATTATATTCGCATTTATTAATTAACAGCTGTCGATAATTTGATTAATTAATGTAGAACTCATGACTAGGTACAAATGTATATCATTTTCTTTAATTTATTTAATTTTTTTTCATTGCAGAAATAAACTTGAAAGGAATAAACAAAATGAATTTGTTTATTTTTTATTTATTTAATTTTAAACCAGTTTTTCCATATAAATTTACGGTTACACATACGGTGTGTCCAAATAAGAGTGATCCTTAGGCGAAAATCAAAATTAAAACAGTTTTAATTCTCTCCTGAGGATTGTTACAGTATTAGCGAAATTAAAGAGAGTATTTTGGTGAAGTGGTAAAACGGGTGTTTCAGTATTACTCAAAATTGTTTGGGCAAATTGATAGATGTTTTCAAGACTAATCGCAACTTTCATTTTTCGGAATCTACAAAATATTATATACCTACATCAGTTTAGTCTAGGTCATTTGACCTATTAAAAAATTGATGTTAGTTTTATAACCAATAAATTTTACTCAAAGAGTGTTGACGGACATTTTTCTGAACATCAGAAAAAATACTAACGTCTGCCATACACAGTTTACTTTGGAACACTGACAAAAACGATAGTTTACAAAGCAAGAGATAAACACACCATAAAACTTTTTTAGAAATTATGTTGTGTACCTACCTAAATACGCTCTATTATAGTAAGTCAACGTGCGGTTATATTTTCTCAGTTGAATTGAGCTCATAAAGTTTGTTAATTAGGCTATAAAATGGTATAGAGTTTGTTTGGGTATGTTGGAGTTCCATATTTCAGTAAAAGTTCTGGCCCAACTGTTTAGCGGAATGCAAATAAATACCAACTTTGTTCTATTAAAAATAAACTGTTGCCCTCGAGGCACGAATAGCTCTCCATATTTAAGTGTAAGAGTAATTTGGTTTAACTTTTTTTACCCCTTTTTTCAAACGCCAAAGTGATCTAATTTTTATATTTATATATTCTATTAAATCAATGAAAAATTGATAAATATTTCGGATAGGTTTAATAACTATGAACACTTTAAACCTCCTACGCTCAATATTTTCCCAAAGGTAAATCAGCACCTGGAAATATCCCTTAGTAGTTTTGTACAAAATTTATTAAGAAACTGTTAAGTGAGTTTTGAGTTATCGTGGATACAGATTTTTCTGACTCTTTTTTACACTTTAAACGACGCCTATGGTACCCAAATTTTTTGTCGTGTATTTTTAACACCAATTCAACTACTTAAAAGGATAAATATATTATTCTTACAGCATATATTTTTTTATTCTTTTTCTACTATTTACTAACACCTATGTATAAACAAGTTTTTTTTATGATGAATTTTGTAGGTTATCTTATATCAAAACTCTATACAGGGTGTCCCATAATTAATGGTACACAGTAAAACTGCAGATACGTATCTGGACGAGTTCGGAGGGTTCTGGCGGAGCAGCAGTGCGGTTTTATGCCAGGAAGATCATGTATAACGAACCTCGCTACCTTATGTCATCGAATCTGTATGGCTATCGACAGTCAGATTCAGGTTGATGTAATATATACTGATTTCCAGAAGGCTTTTGATCGTATTCATCACTACGTACTACGTGTTGTTGTTTAAACTCAGGATGATTGGGCTATCGGAGCCCCTTCTCAATTTACTTAAATCATATCTTCTAGACAGGGTACAGTTTGTCCAATACCAGGGTTTCAGATCGCACGAGTTTGTTGCTACTTTGGGAGTGCCACAGCGTTCAAATCTTGGTCCGTTACTGTTTACCATTTTCATAGATGACTTCATCAAAAAAGCTAAAGGCTGTAGGCTCGCTTTTGCAGATGACCCCTTGCTTTATTCTGTCGTCAGTTCTGTGAGTGAATCAACATGGTAAATGATTGATGTGGAGTGAATAAATTGTTTCTGACTGAATATAAACTGGATGATCAGGTTTTAAGCCGTGCATCTGAGGTTACGGATTTGGAGGTCGCTTTTGATGCTAGATTTTCATTTGTTCCTCACATAACCTCTGTGGTCCGGTCAGTTCTATTTATTTTATGTGTGATTGTTACAATTCTTTCTCAAGTTCTGATTATGACATATACGGTGATTATCTTCCTAATGTTATAGATTGTCTGCATGCGTGAGCTTGGGTTTTTTTTTCTTAGTATACAGGGTGTCCCAAAAAACATTCCCCACCCTTTGGGGGAAAAATTTACGTACCAAAATAAGACGAAAATCACTTATGTCAAAATTTCGAAAAATGCCTCCTTATGAAATTATGACCATTTTGAATATTGAAATTAGACGAATCTTTCACTTGGAATTAATAATTTAAATCTGGTCATCCTTGATAAAAACAGATTCATGAAAAGAGAAAATCTGCATCCTTATCATATAAAGCCGATTCAAGAATTGCATCCTGGGGATACTGAGTTGCGCTTATGATTTTGTAGATTTTTTTTTAAATTGCCTGGACGCAAATAAAGACATTTTTAAACAAGTACTGTAGAGTGATGAAGCCCATTTTAACCAGCAAGGAGTGTTCAATCAGCACAACTTGCATTGTTGGAATTACGAAAAACAGCACCAAATTAGAGAATCCCATAAGCCAGCACGCTGGAGCTTAAATGTGTGGCTTCGTCTGTTTGAGAAATAGGATAATAGAACTACAGTTCCTACCTAGGATACCAAACGCCGAAAACTATGCCAATTTTTGCGATAACAGATTAGCAACTCTTCTGGAAGAAGTTCCTTTAGTACTGCGGCCAAATATTGTATTTCAACATGATGGTGCACCTGCCCGTTATTCTCGAAATGTTTGAGAGATATTAAATCGACGTTTTCTCAACCAATGGATCGATCGTGGAGGACCTATTTCTTGGCCTCCTAGATCCCCGGATCTCAACCCAATAGACTTTTGGCTTTGGGTTTATCTGAAAAATACGGTTTACCATGTCCTACCCAACAGTGAAGCTGATATTGTTCGTATTTATGGAGCTTTAGCACAAATTACAAACGAAGCAATAGGCCGTGTAGAAAACAATTATTGAATAAAATAGTGAGGATTTCGAACACTTATTGCCTTTGTAAATCGAAATGTTTTTGTTTTATTATGTGTTTAGTTAATAAATAATTTGAATTTGAACATTTGATTTTATTTTCGAAAATTACTTCATTTTAATATTCAAAATGGTCACAATTTCATAAGGAGACATTTTTTGAAATTTTGACATAGATGATTTTTGTCTTATTTTTGGTCATAGATTCTACCCTCAAAGGGTGGGGAATATTTTTTGGGACACCCTGTATATCATTGTGTGTTGAATTGTATTTTATATTGTTTATATTTGATGCTTGTATTTTATATTTTTAATTTTATATATTTTAAGTTTGTTTATATCTTTTCAATATTGTTGTATCTTTTTCCTATTAATGGGTTTTTGACCTGTAAGTATTTTGTAGAGCGGACATCGTCTTATTTATCTTTAAAATTTACCGCTTCTCTCAGTAATGGATCACTTCAGAAAATATTTAAAAATTGGACATCATTCTCCATAAATAAAGGAAAAAAAAAAGATATCCAAAACAGCCATCTTCAAGACGTTGTATCTTTGAAACAATTACACGTATGTGTCTAATTATTTGTGAGAATATTCTGGAATCACTCATGACTATATATATATATATATATGACTGATTAATATTTCAATGGTAACTGAAAATATCATTCATTCCATATTTTGAATCACCTTGTGGTTATAGTCCTGTTCAAATTCCCTACACTCAGAAAAGGCTGGATGCCGAGTAATTTTTGTTCCCGCTCTGTCATCATAGTCATCACGTCAAAAGCATGTAATTTATCATAGTGCGAGCTATGGAAATTACCCGTAATATGGCTGTACCAAACATTTTGTGATCGCACACAACAGAATTCATATGGGCTAAAATTAAATTTGGTTTGTCTATTATATATTACTTGATAGACCATATAGAGAGAATGCATATTAATGAATGTAGACACATAGTATGCGTCTACGATAATACAACTTGCAATATCTGCTTGGTGAAAATTTAATTCGTATTAAGCTTGGAAGTAGAGAAAAAACTATTTTCCACAGCGAACAAATAAAATAAATGCCGGTGTAATTGGATACCGTGAAATTGAGTTTGTAGCAATGGTACATGTCAAGAATTTTCATCATGTAAATTCTGGAAACAATAGGGCTCCTTGCTTGTTGGATTAGTTAGATAAATTTGTTTCTCTTGGAACCATTTTATTAGGTCATTCAATAAGTCCGTAGGATGACACATAGATGGCGTTACTAGAATTTTTTCCATATGATTTTTATTTAGGACTAACCTTCAAACGATAGGTGTATAAATTTGTCAGCAATCTGACTATTGATTCGTGAGTTCTAGCATTTTGTGTGAAGCAGCGTTTGCTATGGGAAAAAAATGGAAAAAAGTGAATTACGAGGTTTGATAAAGCATTTCTTTTTGATGAAAAAAAATGCAGTGGAAAACAAACAATGGCTTGATAAACATTATGCGAACTCTGCTCCATCGAGACAAATGGTAGAGAAGTGGATTGCTGAATTTAAACGTGCTTGTACCAGCGCAAATGATGCAGAGCGCAGTGGAATGTTTAAAATAAAAACACTCATAATAACATTCAGAGAAAAAAATAAAATAAATAAACAAATGAACAATTACAATCGCTAAAAAAAACTACCATCAGTTAGTATCAACAAACTCTTGAAAGCTGTAGAACACGTTATCAATCAAATACAGCTTTAATTTTCTTTTAAATTGTGTCTCAGTTAGGCAACCCTTGACGTCCTCGGGCAGGAGATTATAACATTGGTAGCCCGCTATTTTGGTGACTTTTTGTAAAATTCGTGTTTGGGACGAGGCAAGCACAATCGGTCCCTTCCCCTAGTGGAATACTCGTGGTTGTCTCCACACGTACGCGCGCCCTCTTTATTTTCGTAAATATGACAGAGCGTTTTCTATAGGTAAATAGATGGGACTGTGAGCAAACGATTTTGTTTAAAAGCCTCCCTACAAGTACCCCTAAAAGGAATATTAAAAATGCAACGCACTGCTCGTTTTTGTAGTATAAACACTCTGTCAATCATACTAGACCTGCCCCAGATCACTATACCATACGTAATTGCTGAACAGATCAATGCATAATATATTGAAAGTAAGACATGCACATTCATGCAAGTCTTCAGCGAATTAATAATATATAAAAACGTATTAAGTTTTTTACAAAGGTGGTCTATATGCGTTACCCAGCTGAAATCCGGATCAACAAAAACTCCTAGCAGTTTAGCAGAATCTGATAGAGGAAGATGGATATGATCAAAGTTTATGTTGAGATCCAATGTTCTAAACTTATTAAAGTGTATAGCAACTGTTTTGTCAAAGTTGATAATCAGCCTGTTACTCCGACACCATATTCGAAACTCATCGAGCGTGACATTTATCTTATGTTTTAGAATTTCAGGATCCCTGTCAGACAATAAAAGAGTGGTGTCATCAGCATACATGTACTGAAAACCGTGTGTGATATTTGCAGGAAGATCGTTAATAGAAAGTAAAAATAGCAATGGGCCCAGTATACTTCCCTGAGGAGTGCCCGGATCAACATTTAGGAAGTCTGATACAACAGATTCAATTTTAACCGCGATTTTTCGGTCCTTTAAATAAGAATGTATCCACTGATTGATCGGTCCACGTATGCCAACTTGTTCTAATTTTTGGCATAGAAAGTCTCTATCAACAACGTCAAATGCGCTGGACAAATCAAATAAAAGAGCCACTACATGGGAGCCGTTATCAATCAGATCATGAACCTGTTGAACAAATTCGACGATGCAGGTTTCATTGGAAAAACCTTGTCTAAATCTGTGCTGACAACCGCTTAACACATCACACTGGCTTAAAAATTCAAAAATTCTCTCGGCCACAAGTTTTTCAATCACCTTCCACACTGTGCTTATTAAAGCTATTGGCCTATTATTTGCGATGGGTTTCTGGTCACCCTTTTCATGTAATGGGATGATAACGGACCTCTTCAGTTGCTCCGGAAATCTCCCATGATGTACATACATACTTGACAACTCCGCTGACAGAACACGTCAGAAGAATCCTTTAATACCTTTATTGGAATACTGTCTATACCCGTAGATTTTTTATTAGGGAATTTAGATAGGACTCTTGCAACGTCCTCCGCTGACACTGGACCAAAAAACATACTTCTGGGATTATTCGTCCCCACCGTACAATGGGTAGACAAATTTCCATTAAAATGGGAATGTAGTTTATCTGCAATTATAGTTGAGAAGTACGTGCAGAAAACAGTAGCGACCTCAGATGGATTTGAAATAATATTGTTGTTGTGAGTGAGGGCTATTGGTTTATTACGATTTTGTACCCTTCCAGTACATTCTCGGAAAATTTTCCACACCGTTTTGGCTTTGTTGCTGGAAACCTAACCTAAAGCCATAAAAAGGGGCTATGAGATTACTCAAGTGCTCTTAATTGTGCTGCTCCCTTAAAAAAAAGAAAATTTCTTCCATAATGGTTTGGTTTTTTACTTTTCTTCCTGATCGAGTAACAACTTGCATCCCTACCATTCCGCGTGTGTCTCAGGATTCACATCAGGGCCTCTTATCGTTTAATATATTTCTGATTGACATATCACATGTTTTTTGAACAGTAACTTTAAACTTTTTGCTGATAACCTGAAAATTGCGAGATGCAGAGACTTTGCAAACTGACTGGTAGTGTGAGGGGATGGCATGTTTCTAAATATATCCAAATGTTTGTTTATTCATTTCAGTAGATCACGGAATCCTATTGATATCAGTTATAATATCAATGGCTCTAAGTTGAGGTCTGTTGACACAGTGAGGGATCTTGGTATGCTACTTGACTGTTCTCTTTCGTTTGCTCCTCAAATTGCAGACATTACTAACAAAGCGTTTAGAACGCTGGGATTTCTTAGGCGAAGTACTGCTGATTTCAATGATGTAAATTTTATCAAATGTCTGTACTTTGCTCTTGTTCGGCCACATCTTAAATCCTTCCTATCACTGCCATGTAATTAATTTGGAGAGGGTTCAGAATATATGTTTGCGTTATGCTGGATTTACACCTCCGCCGAATTTAACTTTTAATTATAACACAATATTAAGTATTTTCCAAATTACAACGCTGAAGGCTCGTGGAGATAAGAGGGATATACTCGTCTCTTCAAGTTACTCAATTACGAGGTCCACTGTCCTGAGATTCTTTCCAGGATTGGCACAAAAAACACGGTCTTTTGGGGTATTTCATGAACCATTTCATAGAACAAATTATACCTCAAATTTCTTTACAGCTAGAGTGCCTGCTCTGGCTAACCGGTATGGTCGAGAATTATATCTAAAAAACACTAATTTTGTTGGTGCTTATCCGCTGGAGTTTTTATGTGTCATATTTAAATGTTTTATTGGTTTCTATCAAATATCATGTTAAGTTGATTCATTTTAAGGGGTTGTTACATACATATAAGTGTATAAGACGATAAAAAGGATAAAGATCCAGTCGATTGTTGTGTCCGGACCTGTAACGTATTAGTGTTATGCATTAAGTACATACGTAAGCAAAAACGCATAAATTACTAATTCAAAAATCACATTATATCCGTACATCATATTCCAATTTATTATTGTGCACGTAAATAAACAAGAAGCTTTAAAGTCTATTTTTAAATGCAAAGAGCTCTCACTAGCACAATAAATATCCCATGAAAATGTTATTTTTTTAGCTCCTCTGAAAAATTATTGAGGTTACTCATGCCCTTGGACTACATGAATTAAGTGGGTATACATTTACAGATTGGCGTTCGTTAAAAAATAAAAAAAAAACAATTTCCTTCCAATTCTATGTGATTATATGTATAATTTTTTACAAGTAATAATGTGTAATCTTCATAATCTTTATCGTTCCTACAAAGAAAATACCAAATGACATGGATTTCCGAGCAATAATGGATTCATTCCAAGTGCCTCTACAATCGCATGTATGGAAATCCTAAATGGAATCATGTAAATGGAATTTGCATATCAATTCAATATTAACCCCTCTCTGTATCAAATAGTTTCTCTATTTTGCTCGACCTGCACTCTCAAGGTAATATATATTTTTAGCTCAACCATTATGGAAATAACTATAAAAGTTTTACGCTTATCTAAAGAAGAACTTTTAAGATTTTCATATTGACATTCAAGTTTAAATATATACTTTAACTTTATGATAACTAAAAACAACTTTTTTGTCGTTTGGTTTGTTGTTAGAATAAATAAATCTACAGATAACTAGCGTAGCATTGAAACAGTGGTTACTTTTGAATTCATATCAATATGACTGTAGAATGGTTTATGCCATTCCAGAACGAGTTGAAATTATCGAACTTTATTTTCAAAATAATAATGGTGCCATGCTTACTGTTCGTTTATTTGAACATTTAGTGGGTCTGGATAAGTCATCCACATTTGGTATCGAAATCAAGAGCCAGCAGTGGCGAAGCGTCCATGTAACCACTGTTACCATTGGTAACAGTTAAAAATCTTGAAAATAAATATTTTATGACTACTAACTGTAAAATTATTTTATTTATTTTTTTACCAACAGCAATACATAATAATTCAGTAACTAATCAACATAATTAACCAAAACCACGAAAATAATTTGCTCTATACTGTCTGGGTTATGCATTTCGTAGATGAGATATTTATAATAAACAAAATGCGTATATAAACGCGTGATGGTCCGTCGGTTCCTAGTCGGGCCGACTCCTGGGGGCGTCGCGATATTTTGTACGCTTGTTACCATTTTTTGTTTCGGTTACTCGTTAGTCGTTACACAGAATAGGCTGCGGGATACAGTGTGCGTGTAATTAAATAAATAAACCTGAAGGAGTACCGCTGCGTAATCTGGTTTTGATATCACTTTAGAAAACGTCACGCGTCGCCACTGAGAGCCAGGCAGTTATTGGATATGAATAGATCTCATTTTCGCTGCCTGATGGGACTATATGATACTGGTCATTGAATCATAATTTTTGGAGGTAAAGCTCTGAGTCTTTATAATAGGAAATCAGCTTCTTTCTTATTCGACCACAGAAATAATAGACGATGACCAGAAACATAATGTTTATCGGCTTCATTTCTGGCAAGAAGGAGCGCGCTGTAAGAGAATTTTTAATGAACCATTTCCCAGACGGTGAATTGGCAGGAGAAGTCTAATTGAATGGCTGCCGCGTCACCTGAGTTCAGATTATTTTCTTTGGCGGCATTTCAAAAATAGAGGTTTCTCTACGAAACCTGATTCCATAGAAGAGATTTGCCCACGGATTATAGATGAGTTCAGAAGCATAACTTCTGATATGCTACAAAATATTCGAAATAGATGCACAAAAATACAGATTTTGTGCATCTATTTCACAACAAGAAATATTTTGGTAAAGGAAGGAAATGTATGTATATGGCATGTTGTTTTTTTTTTCAACGATCAATAGCATCAAAAAGATCACACACTATTATTAAGCAACGAGCTTGAAAAAGCAACAAAGAAAAATTTGCGTACCGGTCTCATTGATAACAAATATTCAGGGTTGAAATTCCTAAAGCCGTTTTTGCATTAACTGTTCAAGGAAAAGGCAACAACAACACATAGGGTATCATTAGCAAGATAATTTCTTGCCCTTCGAAATGATGGTCACTCGACTCCACTTTCCAGTAAAAATTTTAGAAGTGTCATTGTTCAGCACTAAAGGGTTTAAAGATGCAGTTTGGAAAATTTGGAAGTTTCAGAAAAAAAGGAAAAACTATGTGAGTACTTTCCTTTGGATCACCTTGCATAGCATTGTTAAGCATATTTTATATTTTGATTTTGGTTCTAAGTAAATAAATAATTACTTTATTTAAGAATTGCTTGTTACATAAAGCAACAAGACTTTAAGTTATGTTGGAAATTTGTTTCACACTACCATGCTTTCACCAGACGGCCGTTTCGTCGATCCACGACTCATAAGTGGTGATCGGCAGGCAGTGTGACCCAAATTTCCAACATTTACAAAGAGCTTATACTAGCACGAGAATTGAAACATCTCTCTCTCAATTACTTTATTGTTCTACAGTATGATTAAAGATTACCATTTACAGAACAATGTTGAAGATATAAAAGCTAAATAATTGTAACCTTATACTTTCATATGGATTCAGACATTCTCACAACTACTTTTCTGTACCTACTTAAAAGAGTAAATGTTTAGCAATTAAAACATGTGAACTCACCCTTTGATGTGAAACTAAAACTTCGCAATCTATATGAATCCTCATCTTCTTCTTCAGTATTACTATGGCCATTAGTTCGTCGAGAATCTGGTACATCCAAGAAAGCTGTTGACTTTCTGTGATGATATACTGATGTGCCTCTTCTTTGTGAACCTTTTCTTCGTATATTTGGTGAAACGTCTGGTGTGATATCTTGGTCTGCTAATTTAGGTTCGCTGTTGCTCTGTAATTGAAAAATTATATTTCAATAGACGTAACCACTTTTTTAATGATATTAGAACTTTGTTATGATGGAATTAGAACAGGATTCTCCTTCATGTTTCAACAGTCTTTAATTAAAGTTTTTACAACAATATATCTTTTTATTTTATTTTTTCAATTGTTATGTCAAATAACAAATATTTTATTATGATTTTTTTTAATTCCCTGTTAATTTTTGCTTTAAAAGGTAATAACTTTTTATCGGTCTAAAGTGAACGGTTTTGCAGGAATTTGCCTCTAAACTGAGGTCTGCAAGTGCCTGAGATACTTTTCGAAAATTTACCATAATTCAAAAACTCCTTTAAATATTTTTTCCAAATTTAGTGACCGATATGTTTTTTAAAAAAGTAATATTTTCACATAAACAATATTTAAAAAAAAAAAAGAACCAGTGGCATGCTATAGGGGTTACTGGCACTTTTTATCACACTACTTTTTACGCCACTAGAATAAATATATATTTTTAAATTCCCTATTCATTTTTGTACCCCTAACGCCCCTGGACTTAACAATTTTGATTTAATTAATTAGTGCCATATAAGCTTCCTATTCAACAACGTGCAACGGTGCCAAATTTCAAAGAAACCCGAAAGGAGATGTTGGACATAATTAAAAAAAAACCTTTATTTACAAAAAAAAACTTTAACACCTTGTATATTGGAAACAATCCCTTTCCAGACGTATGTTTCTGAGAACTTTTATTCATAAAATGACCTGAGAAATGACCCCCTTAAATATTGCCGTGTCTTTTTGAAAAACCCTGTATAATCACACACTTTTATAATCAAATTCAGAGCATATTTAATACAATTGATGTTACATTTCACAAACTTGTGAAATCCTACAAATTCTTTTAAATAGTTAGTAGACATCTAAATATAAACCATGACAATAAAGTGTAAACACGCTATGGTATAATAGCAATTTTCACATACACATTTCTAAATAGCCTACTTTCACTTGATTTCATCCACTAATGTTGGAAATATTTTGTTATTGCTAGGGAACAGGTGTTCCATATATAAACACGGAGATAGGTTAGTGTGGTATCCTCATCCAAATAATTTCTGTATTTCTGTGGTTGCCAAGTATCAAAAAGAAAATAAACCAAAAAAAAAATTGTACTCGTAGTATTCAATCTAATATTTTGGGAAGGGAGATTCTTGTCTAAAAATCTTGCATAGCTCATGATAAACTGAAGACTTAGACAACTGGTGAATATCGCAACATGAACAAAAAGTATAAAATTATCTACTGTCTTACAAACAATTTCCTGCTTCCATTTAATTCTGAGCGTTCACAACAAATTATCAATTACAAAACTCATTAGATTATTCAACTCATTTAACATTCCATAAGTATCAAGATAATATCTGATTGAAAATTCTAAATATTATTATCAAAACTCAGTCTCATTCAGCAAAAGTTAATCGTGCAATAATAAGCATTGCCCTCATTTTAAAGTTTACCAACCATTTAAGTCCTAAGAAGAAGTAAAATTCAAGCTCAACGATTTTTAACGCTAAGTCAGCGCAAAATTCTAAATTCAGAATGAACTTTGGCATCAACTTTAAACGAAGGTAGTAGAAAAATATCTGGCCTGAAAATAACAACCATAATTACTGAAGTTACTCGAATAGCCATATAACATAACTCCGAAACTTCTAAACTGGCGAAATTCGTTCTTCATCCCAAGCAAAACGTTTTCAATAGGAACTAATTATATATTATTTGCAAGCTGTCGAAGTGGCGTGGAATGATTTTACAGTGGCTCAATTTATGTTAAGAAAATGACTCAGTTTTATTTAATGTAATCTTATTTTTTCTTTCTATTGAAGAAGAGGAACGAAGACCAATGTCGGCTGGCCAGCTTGAACAGATTCGCCAACAAAATCAAAGTAGGAGCTAATAGGTCTCGATTCTTATGCTATTTATAATAATAATAATATTTATTTCTCTTAGCAAATTACAAAAAAACATTATATACATAATACAAAATCAATATTAGAGAAAAATATGTATATACCGGGTTATTCACGCTTTATGGCGCGGAATATTGTGGCCAAACTACTTGACTTTCAAACAGCTTCATTTGTTGGACATGTGAGCATCTACTATGGGTACTTTTTAAAATTGGTTTCATATTATAAATAACCCAAAAGTATCAAAGTTGTGTTTTTTTAAATGGAATCCCCTATATTTTATTGCACTTTTAGATCCTCTGATCAAATTAAGTGTTTGTTTCATTAACGTTTATAATACCTAAACCTTAAGGTTTTTTAAATAAATTGAATTTTGTCAAAATTTAGCATAATTTTCATCTTTCAAATATTTAGGGAGTATTTAAGGCATGTTGGCGAAATTAACTCTAAAGTGTAATAATAGATCATGTTTACTATTCCTATTATAATTAATAAACTTGGAATCTTATACAGGGTGTCCAAAAATAAAACTACTCAAATAAGAACTTTAAGTTGCTATAACCTGATTAATTTAAATGGAACGTCATATTTCTGAACTTACCTAGCAATGTACTTACTAATTACCTGTCGAATGGTATTAGGGTGTACTATAGCTAAGTCAGCGCGTTTTGGCAGAAAACGCTAAATAATTGTTTTGTACACCATTTGGTGCTTTTTAAATAAACGCTTTAATGTATCTAGTAGCCAATGGAATCAGAAATGTCAAATTAGTGGTAATAAAATAGCACAGATGAATCTCTAACAAAATATCCATGAGCTGTTCGAAATTTTGACCATCCATTTCCAGACACATCGATATTCTTTTTTGAAAACTACGGCTAACTCTGGTCAATATTTGTGGGGTAACAGTTTGAAAAGCATCTCATATGCGTATTTTCATATCGTGTGGTGTTGTTGGAGACGCCTTGTAGATAATTCCTTTCACGTATCGACATAAAAAGAAATTCGGAGGACTTCCATCCATTTCTTCCAATCCACCTGTTCTGAAAATTGGTATCCAAAAATTAACGAGTCTCGTGATGATAACCACATGGTTGTTCTCCTGTTTAAAGGAATTTCTTCTAAAAATACAGGAAGTTGGTGTAGAAGACAATCGAGCAACATCATACAATTTAATCATCCCTCAACAAAATTGGAGTCCTATTAAATACGGATCCAATGTTCCACCCTACACATTAATGGACCACCTATTTTGATTCATGCGGATTCAGAATAATAATGGTAGGTAGTTGTGTCTGTTCACGAGACCATTGTTGTGAAATGTACATTCGTCACTAAATAACACATTATCAAAAAATATTTCATGTGCTGTCACTTCATCTAACACCCAAATGCAAAATTCAATTCTATTGTCAAAATCATTTCCAGAAAGCTTTGACAAAGCTGCATTTTAAAAGCATGAAATCTATGTTTTCTAAGCACTCGCGAATATTTGCCTGACTAATATTGGTGTTTTCGGATATCTGATTTTGATTAATATTAGGATATTCGATAACTGAACCGACTATAGCAAAAATAGTTTCTTCATTTTCGGAGATAGTTTTTCTTGTAACGTATTTCTTATAGCTAACACTTTCAGTTTCCTTAAACTGATTTAAAAGTCTCTGAAAAGCAGCTGGTCTTGGAAGATTTCGTATGGCAAACCTTTGAGCATAAACTCGAGAAGCCAATAAAGAATTCTCATGACATTCTCCAAGGATCAATATCATAATCAATACGTTCTTCTTTTAAGTAAATAATCTTCATTTTAACAAAGCAACACCAAAACTAACAATATTGTAAATCAATAACACTACTAAGGGATGAACAGCAAATTAAATTGATAGATAAAATAATTTATTTGACATTTCTGATTCCATAGGCTACTGGACACATTAAAACGTTTGTTTGAAAAACACCAAATCGGTGTACAAAACAATTATTTAGCGTTTTATGCCAAAAAAGCGGAGACTTAGCTATAGGACACTCTAATACCATTCGACAGGTAATTAGTAAGTACATCGCTAGGTAAGTTCAGAAATATGACGTACCATTTAAATTAATGAGGTTATAGCAACTTAAAGTTCTTATTTGCGTAGTTTTAATTTCTGGACATCCTGTATAAGATTCCACGTTTATTACAATTGGAATACCAAACATGATCTATTATTACACTTTAGAGTTAATTTGGTCAACATGACTTAAATATTTAGGTATTATAAACTTTAATATAATAAAAGTATTATTACTCATAAATAACGTTTTTTCTACAGTAGAATATACTAGATGACGCTCTCAGTGCTTTATTTACATATTCGTTTGTTAAATAAATCAGTTGCAGAATGTTTGTTCAAGTACAATACACATTACAAGACATATTTGTAGCAATCGACATTATGAGTAGTCAAAAACATGGCATTCGTTTTGTGCAAGTATGACAGTGTTATTGACTGCCGCTTTTTTTTTATCATATTGTTATGATTTATTATAGGCATTTGTCTATATTATATTTTAAAAATAATGCAAGCCTAAAAATTATTGCGAACGCGCTAAACAAAAAATGTTGAGATAAAGACGAATATAACCATTTTGAAGTTCCATGACACGATTAAGACCATTTCCAGATGGAAGTCTGTCTGTCTGTGTGTGTCTGTACGTATTCTTCCACGAGAGCGGCCAAACGCTTTAACCAATTCAGCTAAAAGTTCTAACAAAGCATGTTTTTTTAATTTTGAATTATATCAGACGTATACAATTACTTCTCTTCTTGTCTCGATAATATCAAAACTTCAAAACTATTTTACAAGTGCTGTTCTTACTTGTTGTATGTTACCTTACAACAAGTAAGAACAGCACTTGTAAAATGGTAGGTGGTTGCACAAGAATATAGTTAGATCAAACCGTCCTAAGTCCGGTAGCACGAGTAGCTAATCCTAAAGTTTTATAAACTTTCAACAGCTCTCAAATTATGTTTCGGGTAGGTAGAGAATACATGTTTTTGTATTCTTCATCACTTACAATTTTCAAATTTTAGGAAATTTAAAAATAAAAATATCAAGAAGTATCGTCTCTTAAAATTGAGAATAAATTCTATGATATTGCTCTCTTCTCTAGATTTTTTCAGTTTTTATTTTTATGGTAACTTTATTATACAACAAATAGAGCAATAACATCAAAATGATTTGTTTCCACTGCATTTAGCAAATTTGTCTCACTGCACCGAACATGACTTTAGGCTATAAACCTGATGACAAACATGTGAACACAACATTTTGCCAACAATAATGTGAGTTTACGCAGTTGTTTTTTTTTTGTTTTGTAAATAAATAGTAAATTGATTAAAAGTATACCTACCGAGAAGTTGTGAAGTCTTATTATTTGTTTTGCGTGGTATTGTGTTATGTCATAGGTAAAAGTTGGGAGCATTGGCGTCACGTTACGACAATTAAAACAATTTTGGAAAGCTACCTTATTTATAATAAAATTTGCGATATTTTCGGAAGTTGAAATAACAATGTAGGCCAAATAATATTGTTTTCATTAATTTATTTATTTAGACAGATTATAAGCCCATTAATTTCAATATGTAATACAAATAATAAACAAAATACTAAACAAATACTAAACATAAACAAAATACTACAAACACCAATACATACAATATAAAAAAATAATACCTACTAATAAATAATACCTAAAAAAAGAAGAAACCTATTTACCTAAACACAGCTGTTCGCAATGGACGGATCAAGCATGAAAAACTATTTTGAGAGCCAAACATCACGATAGAATTCCGTTTAATCAGATGTCTCATAAGACTTAAAAACTCTCCCAGAGGAGACAAGAAATCTGACGCAACATCAAATTCATAATGCGTCCGCTGCAACTGAGCAGCTTGTTTACAAATTGTGAAAGTTAGACACTATGGAAACCGCGGATATAATCTCTGATTCCCGCGAAAAACCCGACTCATTCCGGGAGTTTGAAAGAGCGATATCCAGCGCCGAACCAGATTCCATGTGGTAGGTTAATATCATCCAGCAAATACATCACTCCAGTGGGAAATTTGCAGGAGAGTAATGCAACAGTATCACTAAATACATATACCTAATATAATCGTCCAGAGGAAACTAAGGTGGAGAATAAACTACTCCGAGTATCATAACAGTTCCCTCCCAGGACAGCAATACAAAAACTTGCTCTATAAGTACCTTGAGAACAGCTATGAACACACCGCCACCGCGAAAACACGAACTGGTAGGAGGGCTGGGGTCAACTCTATATATCGTATATTGGTCTATAGCCAACTCTGCATCAACAATATCTTTCAATAACCATGTTTCCGTAAAAATCGCAACGTCGTAATCCGAATCACAAATACCAGTCCTCAATTTGAACAATTTAGTCCGAAGGCCACGCACATTTTATTCTTAGTATGTGGGTTTATTTTTAAAAGTTATTCATGCGGAACAGAAGGATAAAAAGAGGCAAGCAAAATAAGGCCAATTCCTCTGTGAAAATCCAAGGAAAAACGTGATTCTGGTAGGTATCACTGCTATCGGATGTGGTGTTACATTAGCGATATAAAAACAATGTTAGTACTGCATAAGAAAACATCATTTGGAAAATATTTTCAATGATTTCTAAAAGTCATGAGGGAAAGCAGTGGCGGTTGGTCCATAAGGGCACGTGGGCACGTGCCCTACCTACAAAATGAAGTAGAAAAAATAATTTTAGATTTTATACTTCGCACCAGACCAGTGTGATTTCGTTAGAATTGCCTATAAAATTTTGCATTTGAAAATTTGAATCGAAGACGGCCCTGTGCGTGTTGTTGTTTTTATTTTCGCGATCGCGCTTTTTGAGTATTATAAAGTGAATGTTTTGATTTTGAACAATTACAATAGTAAAGATTAATTCAGAATAATGTTAAATTAACATTTGAGGATCGAATTCCTATAAAAAAGTTTTGATGGACACCTAACTGTTGCAAATTTATTTAAACCTGAAAAATTTGGTGAATATCGAACCGTCTTTCCAAATGAAGATATTAAAACTGTGTGTAACTTATTTCCTAACGTACATTACTTAAAATTAAAAAATGAACTCTCGATAATATACGCACGGGACGATTTTCTGAAACACAGTGGGGCTATGCCTCTGTTACAAATGTTTATCCAAAACAATTTAACATCAACATTTAGTGAATCTGTGGAATTCCTGACTATTTTGTGTACTGTCCCTATGACGACTGTAGAAAGCGAAATATGGCAAGGAAAGGTTGTGCGCGTTAGCTTTGCTATCTATTGAAAAAATACTTGTGAAGTCCATCTCAAATTTTAATGATCAAGTCATCAACAACTTTGCTGTTCAGAAATGTAGGAAGATGGACTTCACTTACAAACAGTTTTAATGGTCTTGGTGAGTTTAGAAAAATGTTATTATCAAGCTACTCTAACTACTTAAAAAACCTATCATTTTAATTCTTTATTTTGTAAATTTTTGGGTGTTATTGCCTTATTTCCACTTTGTTCTGCCCCACCTCTTTCAGACCTCACGAGCCGCCACTGAGGGAAAGGCTATCAAGGTTTTACTTGAAAAGTAGGAATTGGATTCGATTACAACTGTTTCGTTTCGACGTAATTATTGGACTGTATGTATTTGATTAAAATCACTTCTTGACTTGTTTTAATTATTTTATTTGCGATATAACAACTAAATGTATGGTGCACGATGTGCATTGTTTGATAGTTTTTGTACAAGTGCTGAATATGACTTTTTGATATTTGGCGCAATGCTTAAATACGGCGTTGCCACGTATTTCACAAATATATATAAGATACGAAAAGTAATGATGAACATAACAACATCCAAAACAGAACGTTCAGAATTCACTCACAAGAGGTACACACAAGTTACTTTTCAAGGCAAAATACCAAACGAACGGAGGAAGGTATGATTCATGAATGGCATGGAGAGCTAATATCCCCAAAAATCGACCTAATTTAATGTTGACATTAAATGTTAATTTATTGACCTTATAAATAAGAAAAGAGAAATATCGAACTCAATTTCTACTATTTATATTGTTATAAAAACATATTTTTCAATATTTTGTATACTTATAAGATTTATAGTACGATTTCTCTTTCTCGTTAAAATAGGCCTCAGTTTCAGCGATTACATCACCATTGGACTTAAATTTCTTCCAGCAAGCATTCTCTTGAAATCTGAAAACAGGAAAAAGTCGCTGGACGCTAAATCTGGAGAATACGGTGGGTGGGTAAGCAATTTGAAGCCCAATTCATTCAATTTGGCCATACTTTTCTTCGATTTGTGACACGGTGGATTGTCTTGGTGAAACAACACTTTTTTCTTTTGCAAATGTGGCCGTTTCTTTCCGATTTCAGCCTTCAATCGATCCAGAAGTGCACAGTAACAGTCGCTGTTGATGGTGGTTCCATTTTGGAGGTAGTGGATGAATATTATTCTGTCCGAATCCCAAAATACAGACGACATCACCTTACCGGCCGACTGTTGCGTGTTTGCTCGCTTTGAACTGCGAAAAAAATTGCCATAACAGCTTATTTGTTATTCTTCTTATTCCTTCCAATAACGGGGAAAGCTTTTTTTCAAAGACATAACAGTTGAAAGTGAATAAATAAAACTGAAACTCAAACAGTTTATCTGCAATTTGCAAGTCATGTAGATATAAAGTTTCACAGACATAATCCATATCTATGTAATGCATTTCTAAAACGTGCACATTTTCGAAAAATAAAAACGCCGGAATTCAAGGATAGCACACAAACAGAGATTAAATTAAATTAGATGGAGAGAATATTCCGTGTATAAGTGAGTTGAGTAGTCGGTCCAAGCGGTAGCGTGAATATAAGCAATGTAAGTTCGTTGAACTCCCGCAATATATAGATGGTGATTATGATAGTTTTTAAAGGAAAATTATGCTCGTGATGAGTTTTGTATCTTTTATTTTTGGTTTATATGGAAAACGGGTTTCTGCGAATTACACTTTGTTGTAATCTGTTTTTATCTGCTAATTAAGGAGCATTTCTAAGCCTTTATGCAAATAAGGTGAATCTATTTATATAAGTTAAAGATTTTGAACAAAGTAAACGTTATATATTTCAAATCGGAAAAAGTCAGTCCACAAATGCGTACCTTCAGGGTTCTGAATTTGACCAGTAATATTAATGAAAAAGGTCAAATTTTTAATGATAACTTAAAAACTTTTGACAATCACGCGCTTTTTAAATCTGCGCAATTCTCAAGACCTCCCTCACCGTGGCTAACTGAAAACTAAAAGCCATGGTGAACTATCACTCAGTACAAAAATTTTAACCACGTGCTCAGAGAAGCATGAAAAACTATAAAAAATTTGTTTCGGAATTTTTATTCGATGTTTACAAAATGGGGCAAATCCACGTTTTTCCCCGGTAAATCATGACAACCATTTTTCAATTCATCAATCAATCAATTTTTCAATAACAGCTGTAGGGTTAATATTCGCGGCGTTGCCAATTGTAGAGACGGCGAAAATGAACAGTTTTGTTAATAATAATAATTAAAATACTTAATAAATAAGTTCATCTGCATAATTGTAGATTACTTCTTCGCTTTTGGAAACTGCTAAAAGGATATTTTCGTATATTGAACAACTACACTAATAACAAAAGCCGCAAACACACTAAAATGTCCGATTATTTTACTCAAATCGGTTATTTTCACAACGACTTCTCGCGTAGCGAAAAACTCAAATGTTCGAAGTGGCCACCGTTAACTTCCCTTTATTTACACACTTAATTACTGAACTTCATCATCACCAATCTCCGTTTCATCGACAAGTCTTCATGTAGATCTATAATTATTATTATTTTACATAAATCGTTCATATTTTCCAACAGGAACTTCTCGCTCATCACTAGGGTTACCAGACCTCCTATTTTTAATATGAGACTCATATATTTTAATTCTTTCTCATATCTCCTATTAACATGCTCAATATGAGACTATTTCTCATATATTTTCATTAATAGATGCACGTGGCAACCCTAGTTGCGAGTGATGGGCGAGAAGTTTCTGTTGTACAACATGAACGACTTATGTGAAATAATAATTTTAGATCTACATGAAGACTATTGTATAAGAAACGGAGATTGGTGATGAAGTTCAGTGCGTAAATAAAGTGAAGTTCACAGTGGCCTCTTTGAACATTTGCAGTTGTAGTGCTAGTGTTATTTGCATTTGTGTGTTTTTTGTTACCCTTTGTGGTTTTCCTGACGGAGGGGATCCACCTTGTCGTGGTCGTCGCGCTGAGTACGTGACATTAAACAAGAAGAGTGAACGAGGAAAACTCAGAGGCCTCCAGGAAGTTCAAAAATCATTCTATGGCATGTTAGACAGATCCGAAAGGTTGGTGCTAGCATAATATTTAATATTTCTCATGATTTAAATCACATCATCATCTACATTTTCTAAATACATTTTTTCTTTAAATGCTCAGTAAATCGATACACTTGGCAACATGTCGCTGTATTATAACCTTTAAACTAATGTCTAATTTAAACTTCAGTTGGGTAGGCGGTCATAGGCGTCGTCAAAAGAGAGTTTAATATGATTTACAAAAAAAATATTTTCAGCCTTAGTAAAAATGTTGGAAATTTTTTGAAAGGCGATTCTGTTAGATCTTATTTTTTTCTACCTCCAGTTAAAATTTTTGTAGTTTGCCATAGTTCACCCTTATACAAACGAACAAGAAATTTAAAACACTGCGATTACATATAATGCGGTAAGGATCTATAATACACTAATATCCAATAATATTCGTTGTAGCTTGTTTCATATTGTATTGTGTATTGTGCCTGATTGCAAGTGTTTTCTTCTGTTGATTGTAATATTGTCATTGTATATTTTATTTATACGTAAGCTATTGTAATTTATAATGTATGTTCTTGTATGGTAGCTATTGTATTGTATTATGGGTGTTTGAAAAGGGCCCTAGTTATTTGATTTAAAATTTTTAATTTCTACTATGTTATATTTGCAAATTCGGTTAAGTGTTTGGAATAGCATTTGCTAAACTTCGCCTGGTTTGTAGATTTTGTGAATAAAGACGATTATTATTATTACAATAAAGATCTGCGTAATTTGGTTACACAAAGTATACGTAACGAAAAGACAGCATTCATATCTACGAAACTCAGTGGTACATCATCTAAAGAAAAGTGGCTCATTTTAAGCAGTTTTAACATCTACACTAGTAAAAATAAATCAAATACCATTTCTAACAACTGCGAATGAAATTAATGATTATTTTTCTCAAATTATTATTACCACAGTGGCGGCTATTCAGGTGTAGTAGGTTCACCAAAAATAAATAATAACAACATAAAAATATATACTAATAGTTTTCAATTTTTAGTCTTTATTTTTAAAGACAAAATGCATTTTAAAACTTATTATTTATTTTCAAACAAAGAATTTAGCATTAATCAAAAATTAACCACTGGCGCCAGAGGCTCCAGCCTCCGAATTCGAGTGTATTGCAACTGAAGGATGGACGGAAAAATAGCCCGATCA
Organism: Apoderus coryli; assembly: GCA_911728435.2. Lineage (NCBI taxonomy): Eukaryota > Metazoa > Arthropoda > Insecta > Coleoptera > Attelabidae > Apoderus > Apoderus coryli. Next base: position 14,363,042 of record OU452204.1, read on the forward strand.
TCACAACCATAAGGACCACAGAGCGTTGTGTGTACACCCTAGAAAGGTCGTAGAGGAGATCTTGATATTTGGTCCGTTTCTCGTTTTCCTTAACAAGCTCAATGACAAAGTTTTATTTGTTGGTCTTCAAGAGGAACAATGTGAGCCAGGCTTTAGCGTAGGTAATGGATAATTCCACCTACATACGCCATATCCTATTGCGGATAGCAGTCCTGCGGGAATATACGTCAACACTGGGGTTTCATATCTACCATACGAGTGCCGTAAATGTAAATACAGCATCCCTCATTGCCGCATTATGGCGATAAAAATAACCAGAGATTGCATATATGTTAGACAAACCGATAAAGAATGCATAAGTGCTTCTGGCGTGGAATGACAGGCCCAACATTGAATCCTAAGGGCAACTACGGTATGATAATATGCTAAATACCCCATCTTGGCAGGCAATAATGAAACTCTGCTTCTTTGCCCATAGGATCTTAAATGGGAGAACGGTATAGCAACTTGGATATGTCTTTCATGGTTTTATACAGGTGACCGTGAAGGAGCCTAGCTTATTCTTGTGATGGTTGAATCTGACGCGGGAAGAACTTAGCTTTTTAATAGTTTGAATAGTTCAACATGTCTACCGCAAAAATAGTGCAGGAATACACTAGGAACCTGACTCACAGCCCAAACTTGTTACGTAAATTACGATTATAGGACAGTAACTATCATTATGTATATTTTTCCCGCATGCCTTTGTTTACTCAATTTTTCATTATCAGGAGAAATCTTCTACGTTGAGCACACAAGCTAATTTCTTTCGAATAAGAAAAGGGTATTTTAATTAAGGCTAAATTCAGATTTTAAATTTACTCATTTACATTTCACAAGATATACATTTACTGACAGTTTCAATTAAAATTTTCAGCTATAAAATTCTCAGACGCAATCTGGTCCCGACATAATTTTTCGTGAGATTACTTAATACTGCATTTTCGAAAGATTTACTTTTATTTTAACGCTTAATTGTAAATTTAAATTAGAACGGGTCACAAAATTTCAACTACAGAAGATATCTTCTTGGAAAAATTCATTAGCGTCCGTATCAAGCTAATAATGTATCTCAGTTTCAAATATTTCTCAGATTTTTTGCAAAAATTGTAAATATTAACGAACTATTAAGCACGGGAAGTCCTAGTTTCCCCTGCTATTCAATTTAAGATGCGTGAAATCTGGATCAAATTTGTTTAATCAATATGGGGGGAGGGGTGAACATTATTAAGTAATTTATATCTTGCATAATTAATAAGTAAAATTTTTAAGATCAGTTTTCGGATATTTTCTAAATTAACTAGTTTTTCAAGAAATTTGAGAATTAACTCTGCTATGTTGCACAGAATTTGACACGAACAATACATATTGACAGTCAATTTGTCATGTGTAAGTAATACATTTTTTCAGATTACACTAACTTTTTAATTGAGATGATATGCTGTTGGGATTAAGAAAGGCTGATTCCCGAGAAGAGATTTCACGGGATCCAAGAAGCTAAAATAGACTTGCAACAGCCATTAGTTTTGCTCTTAACCGTGGTGACATTCATATGTTTCGATGGTATAAGGTTCAATAGCAGAACTCAACTTTTCAAAACAAGCTTCTCCACTATTATCTTTCACAAAATACTAACTGTGGCGGCACTGTTAATTTTAGAAACACTATTTATTTAATACTATTAAGAAAAGAATCACTACAAAAAAAAAAAGAAGTCCATAGAGTTGAGAAACAGCCTATATACAAGTAGTAACCAAAATATCTTTTAAAATAACCCTTTATTATTTTATTATTAGTAGTAACCATGGTTCTCAAAGTATTGGATATGTAGAACAACTTAATTAACTCTATTAAAATGACAATTTCTCAAACTTAAACGTTCATTAGGTGACAGTTCAGATAAGACATTGTAATGTTGTATGTGCGTTGCGAGTATAATAATGGTCTATATCGATATAGATAGGAGACTTCTTGCAACTATAGAAAGCTAAGTTCAACATAGAAAGCAAACGATATTCAACTTACATCAAAGATGTTTGTAACTTTGCCTTAAAATATATCAAAGTCCAAGTTCATAAGAACATGTATTTCATGTTTGTAAACATCTCAGTTGCGATATTGACATGAGGTTTAGTAATTTGGAGTAAAATTTGTAAAATTATATTTTTCAAATTATCAACGTTAGTTTTAAGTGTTAAGCAAACATACAAACGTCTCTAATTTTATGGAATATATAGAGAAACTTTCCTTTACACAACTTCAGGTAGACGTAGAATGCTCGATTGGATGATTTTCAATAAATAAAACTTTAGAAAATTTTGTATTAGGTATATAACTTTGTTTCTTGACATTTTGTTGTGGGTTTGAGTAATAATTCCAGAGTTGCTCTTAAAACTTTATTTATTACTCTATACTCGTCGATTATCTAAACTTTAAGTATTTATTAATGCATTAATTAATTGTGGGAAATGGGAAACCCGAAAAGGTCAAGATCTCGATAAATGCATAAAAATTTATAATTAAAAGTCCGGTAATAATTTTATTATATGGAGTGCTACTCATTTTAAAGATTTTCATATTTTTGTTTTTTATTTTAATTAAAAATTTTCTAAATATGCTTATCAATATTTATTGTAAATAAAATAAATATTTATATATTTTTTTCAGTTTACTTTTTTCTTGGGGTGTTCGGTTCTTATAAAAATTCCTCTTTTTTCTACATAAAAATATTCATGTTTATTTTGGTCACTATCACACAGAAATCATAACAAACGACGTTTCGTTACTAATTAGTAACTTCCTCAGGTTGAAACAACATTTTTTTTTCCTTTTCTTTCTAACACAAATTCCAATACGTCAATATATTAGAAATAGTTATCAACCCGGATACAACGTTTTTAATGAAGATCTACTCCAATGTTTATGAGACAAAAACTCCCAATCACTGGTAAATACCCTTAAAGTTTGTTGTCAAGATAAAGACTACGGAGAACTTAACAACAATTTTATATTAGTATAAATTGCAATTATTTAACAAGGTCTTAGAATTAATTATGATCATGATTTTTTAAATAATATTTCATTTAAGCAAAGCTTTTATCACTAAATGAGGCAATAGCAAAGCAAATCTACTGTTTAGTAGCAAGTTGTACCTTTTCCATAGAGTACAGGGTGAGCAAAACTCGATGTCCCAGCTCTGTTATGAGAAAATGAAAAACGATAAAAAAAATCGGAAGAGGTTCTTAAATAGGATTAAGTAAGCTCCATTTTAACCCATATTTCATTTTGTTTCAAAGTTTGGAAACTGCAGTAAATGACGTTATCAACTTTATTTTTCCAGAAACATACCTATATTTTTGTATAGTTCAAAAGAGCTAATTTTTCTAAACAACTTCATCTTCATTCGTTAAAAAATTATAAGCAAATTTGTAGAAAAAACTAATATGAAAAATTCCCAACCGTCACAACTTTTACACAGGTAGGCAAACTGCAATTATATCTGTCAATACTTAAACTAATGGTTGACAAATAGTATTCGTCTGATATCTTCTAATATAAGTCAAACATTTGATATTCAGTCAAGAGAAAAGATACGTATTATCCATCGGTTGTTAATAATAATTACTTATTAAACACTACAAAAACAGATGATATTATTTAATAGTAACTATTATTACCACAGAATTAAACATAGTAATACTATAGGTTACTACTAATTAATTATAGGAAATCAATCACTACAACAAATTTTCAATGTGACCACCTCCTAGTTGTAAACGCTTATCTAATCTCATCCTTACTTCTCTTCCTGAGGCCTTATATAACATTTCTCTTGAGAGTTCATTGCATACATTTCTAATTTTTTCCTTTAAATGTTCTAAGTTATGTGTTAGCAATTCTTGCTTGGAGCGCCGCCCCGTCATGCTGGAAAAACATATTTGATCGTAACTACAATGGCAAATTTTCGAGAAGCACAGAAAGTTGATCTTGAAGAAATTGCAAATATTCTTCACTGCATAAAACACCTTCGTAAAAGTATGGAGCAATTAAATGCCCGTTAATAATACCACACCAAAGTTAATGCCAAAATGTCCTTCGTTTTCAATCGGATTGACAAATAACATGTCAACTTTTTCGTTTTGCGTAAACATTTAACATAAAATGCATACATTAAATGACGATAAAACTATTTATCAACCATTAGTTTTATTATTGACAGATATAATTGCAGTTTGTTTCCAAAGACTATTTGTTTAAAAGTTGTGAAAGTTGCGAATTTTTGATAATAGTTTTTCCTACAAATTTGCTTTTAATTTTTTAACGAATCAAGATAGCAAATTTTTTTCTTTACAAAAGTTGCTTAGAAAAATTAGCTCTTTTGAACTATATAAAAATAAAGGTATGTTTCTGGAAAAAAAAAGTTATTGACGTCATTTACTTTAGTTTCCAAATTTGGAAACAAAATCAAATGTGCGTTAAAATGGAGCTTACTTAATCCCATTTAAGAATCTCTTTTCAGAATTTTTGTATTGCTCACCCTATACTATGCACTTCCCTTAACGGTTTGTTGGCCAATAAAATTAGTAGCATAAAGCATTTTACCAAATCTAGTGTTATTCACCACATATACCTACACTAGCAATCCTAACCTGGCTCCTTTCCGTGTGTGCAGCTGCTGCTCTATTCTTCACCGACCGTCTATTTGTCAAACGTGCACTTTGACTTCTAGCCGCAGGTCTTCGACGTCTTTGTTGCGGCGTACCACCGTCTGCTGTTGGCGGAAGATTCTCCATACTGGTACTACCGCTGGCGCAAATTGATGCCGATCTACCTTTTGTGTGACGTGTCGATGTCGTTTCCGACGACATCGCAAAAGAACGTAAATTTACTAAACTGAATTATTTCCGTAGCCAATATAGCCGTTGTATGCACCACGTGAAATACCGACAACTACTATTACTACCACGACGTGGGATATCTATGTTTAAGAGCGTCGCGACGTTGTGCGCTACGACGCCGTTGCAACGATGACAAATTGAAATTAGTTTTTCAAGTTGAAGGGACTTACTAAGAATATCCTTATAATTTTTGCTATACGAAACTAGGACCTTGACTCCATTGTGATTAAGTGACATTCCGTGACTTTGTGGGAGATGGAGTTGGGTACAGAGTAAGTAGTGAAATGTTTAATTTAGTTTTGTGGTTGTTGAAGGGTTGATTGCATATTGGCCGGTGCAGAAACAGTTATTGCAACTTTAACTGTATTTTGAGGCGCCTCAAATTTAGGTTGTCGATTCAGATTTTAATTTTTAATAATATATTTTAAAGGTAGGATGGTCAGAAGGTCTGGGTACAAAACTGGTCGCCAAGGCCACGATTCCATTTCAAAAACGTATGAAAATAATTTTAAAATGTCGATTATCTGATCGGATTTGATCTAACCATCTACTTACTATACTTCTAAATTATCCTATGTTCGCGTGAAGTTCCTTGGGGTTCATCTTGATCCTAAATTAACCTGGGAGAGTCATGTTCGAGAACTTGGGTGCTCGCTGTCCAGGGTCATATATCTCATCAGAAGGCTTGCGCAGAGTGTTTCAATCGCCGGTCTGTTGACGGTATATCACGGTTATTTTGTTTCCCGTATGTCGTATGGTATTTTGATCTGGGGACATAGTTCCCATGCAATGAAAATCTTCAAGCTACAGAGGAGATGTTTACGTACAATGTTGGGGCTCGGTTGGCGTGACTGCTGTAAAAAGTATTTTGTTGAACACGGACTACTTACTTTGCCTTCCTTGTACATCTTAAACTGTCTTGGCTACATTCGAACCAATGCCTCGCATTTCACTCTTCACTCTAATATGCATAATTATGGTACGCGAAATCGCAATGACGTATTGCCTGAATTTCACCGCCTATTGAGGACTAGGAAAGGTTCTGACTATTATTGTGTTAAATTTTATAATAAGCTGCCGTCTCACATAAAGAACGTTGGTGAAATCCAGTTTAACAAAAGTATTAAATCATTTTTGATATCTCAAGCTTTTTATACCTTTGAGGACAATTTCAGAAGCGATATTGTAATATTTTTCTAGATTTTAGTTTGTTTTATGTTGTTGCTATTTTAATTTGTTTGTAAGCCTTTCTTTGTTGCTGTAACTTTGATTGATTAATTTTTGTTCTTTTTTGACGTACTATACATGTTTTGTAACATAAGATGGTGAATAAATATATCTATCTATCTCTATCTTCACAGCACTGTTTCGAAAAATTGAGGATTCATATGGAGGGTTCTAGCAGTGAATTAATGAAATAACTGTGGTCAATTATTATTAATTTATTTGTTCTTCTTGTAGAATGTCTGGTTTATAATTTCTTTATACCTTCAAAAATAATTTATTTATATTTAGTTATTTTTGCTTATACATTTCAAATTATCATATTTATGTTTTCATAATTAAAATTTGTTTCTGTGTAAGGTTCCTAACCTCTATCACGAGCCTAAATGTGATTCTACGATTTCCTTTTTGTTTTACAAGATTGATGCTGAAAACGTATTATTAACGAAACAAGCGAACCAAAATCACTAGGTGTATTTTGTGGAATTGAACTGTAATTTAAAGTAGATGTATTTCTCAAAAAAATTTATGTTAAATAACGTACTTAAGCGTTATTAAGTACATTCACAGTGTTTTGGAATTGCAGAAGATAACAACGGCAACATTGTCTTATACTACAGTTGGCACGTTATAAAAGTTTTTGTTGATGTGGGAAGCTATTTTGGAAAACACCATTCACCTCGTTGTTTTCTTTTTGGTCTCCAAAGCGGTAGTAGTGTTTTTTATTTACTCATTTTTCCTGAATTATGGCGAATATGTAAAATTCTTAATCATGCGTAATTTTATAGCAAATCACAATTCAATCAATTTGGTTTATTTATTATACTATTGAAAAATTTTAATATAGCTGCCTGCGGTTATGTATTTAATTGCTTTTAATGAAATCCCAGAAAATATAAAATAACTTGTACGAGCCTATGCAGCAGGTTCTTGATTCTCGGAAAGGTATAGAAATGGTTGCGACTTAGAAAGGGACTGATTATTTGATTTTAGATAATTATTTAAATGCTATTATTTATTTTTTCTTTGTCTCAACGTTTCGACAAGACCACCGGTCTTCATCAGGAATTTAGTAAAATACGTTCTCGTAAACTTCTTCGCAACACAGGAATAGCATTTTTATGTGCAAAACCACAGGTAATATCAACAAAACTTTTTCTGAGATAGAAAGATATTCCATATTTTGTTAAAAATCGCAAAATTGATAAGAGACTAACGAACGTACCTACTGATCGTCATTCGGAAGTAAAAGTTAATAATTCCTCATACCAAATATTTAGTTTTTATATTTTTATACTTAAAGAAAAAGAAGTAAATTTTTCTACACATTTATAGCAAAGAATTTATTCATAATATCTTAACACTTGTGAGTGACAATAAACAATTAAGTTAACTTTGAGAAAATATTATATTTCTGTAGCACAAAAGGTTGAGATGATATTGCTCTAGGGAAAATGTCACAGAAATGTCGATAATGCGGTAGCATTGTATATGCAACGTTTTCCAGAAAGAAATCCTATATCCCGCGCCACATTTTACCGTGTTGGGAAGGATTTTAGAGAAACCGCAAATGTACAGCCGAAAAAACGAACTCGACGAGCTACTGTCAGTGGTGAAAATAATGAAATCGCAGTTTTGGCGGCTATTATGCTGTGAATCCGCATGTTTCTTGTCGAAGAATTTCTCGAGACTCTGGAATTTCTAAATCAAGCATTCTTAGGCTATTAAAGCGGCATAAATTTCACCCGCATCACATTGAGATTTCGCAACTCTAACATGAAAGAGATGTGGGCAGAATTAAAAAACTTATATATAATATTCTTGGAACCAAATCCTCAAATATATCTGAAAATTTAAGAGATCCGGATAGACTAAATAACTATTTTATCGAGGCAAGCGTGAATAGTCGACCTCCTGATGTTAACTTGATAAATTTCTATATCAACAACAGAATAAATAACCAAGACTTCAGGTTTTCGCTAGTTACGGAGGAGGAGGTCATAAATATTGTGCGACAAATCAAAACCAAGGCTTGTGGACTTGATGACATTAATATAGCTCTTATATCTCTGTGTTGTCCTGTGATTATTAAACCTATAGTGAATATCATTAACACATGTATTGAGCAGTGTCTTTTTCCAGATGAATGGAAATATGCTAAGGTTGTACCTTTGCCTAAGATTGGCTGTCCTTCTGAACTGAGCCATTTGCGTTGTATATCTGTCCTGCCGACACTTTCAAAAATTTTAGAAAAAATTATGGAACAGCAAATGTCATCATTTTTAATTACAAATGAAATTTTGCCTGCTTTCCAATCGGGCTTTCGTAAAGGCTTTAGCTGCTCTACAGCATTGTCTCAAGTGACAGATGATATATTTCACGCTTTGGATAGTGGCAGGGCTGTCATTTTGGTTCTGCTTGATTTTAGTAAACCATTCGATCTACTTAATCATGATATCCTTGCTGCTATGTTGAATTATTTTGGTTTCAGCGTAGAGTCAAGAGGTTTGTTGAGATCATTCCTCACGGGTCGTTCTCAGTGTGTTGTGAGCGATGAGCATATGTCTAGGAAGAGATCTGTTCTATCTGGTGTGCTGCAGGGTAGTGTTCTGGGTCCGATACTTTATAGTCTGTATTCGTCTGTTTTTGTCAGAGATTTAGAGTTTTGTAAATATCATTTGTATGCAGATGATATACAGATTTATAGTGCCTTTAACCCGTTAGACGCTGCGGTGGCCGTGGATCGTATAAATCAGGACCTGGAGGAGAATACATCAAATATCGCGTGATCATTTGTTAAAATTAAACACGAATAAAACCGTTTGTATGCTGTTTTGCGGCGATAATGTAAGAAATCAAATTCAACAAAATGCCCTTGAATTGGATGGAGACATTTTGGTTTTCCAGGAAGGAGCAAAGAACTTGGGACTTGTTCTGGATCACAAGATGCGATTCAAGGACCATATAACATCAAAACTTAAAATCGGATATGGAATGTTAAAAAAATTATACCCACACCGACATTCGTTAAATGTAACCTTGAAGATTCGTATGTGTGATGCTCTTGTCTTATTGCACTTAAACTACTGTGACAGCATCTACGGTCCTTGTCTTGATAGTGTGGACAGAGGGAGAGTTCAGAAGTTGCAGAACTCTTGCTTGCGGTTCATATTTGGCATTCGCAGAAGACATCGCATATCTCACAAACTTCAGGAGGCAGGTTGGCTGAATATGTATAACAGACGCATTCACCATTCAACATGCTTCTTTTACAAAATAATAAAATATAAAACCCCTCCTTATCTGGTTAATAGAATTGTGTATAGAACTGATGTGCATAATCTAAACATCAGACGTAAGAGTCTAATAACAGTCCCTGTTCATAGGAAATATTTAAAAGATCGTTCTCTTATAATGTCGCCACGCTAGTTAACCGGTTTGTGATTAAGGATTTCTCTCAGAGTTTGCATGTGTTCAGATCCACGATTAAAATATATTGCTTGACAGCTTTTAGGCATTTCATTTGGGCATTTTGTTTGCACTGTTTTTAACCCAACACTTTATTTTTGTATACTTATGTGTTTTAATATTGTATTTATTGTGTAGTACTGATTTTTTTTTGTTATTTTTTATTGTGTATTGTTTCTTGGGCTTCAACAGCACTCAACTTAGTTGAGAGGCTGAGATTTCACGCCCTTTAGTTCTAGTGGTTGTAATAATACATTTTTTGTACAAATTTATGTAATACCTTTTAGAACTAATAAACATATATTATTAGGTATTATTATTATTATTATTGCTTTGCATCAAGAACTTCATGGCAATGATTTTGAGAATCGAGTCAGATTTTGTCAGTGGGCACGAGAACAAATTCGATTAAACAGAAACTATTTCTTTAGTGTGTTGTTTTCGGACGAATCTGGTTTTACAAACCATGGACAGGTGAATCGCCACAACCTGCATTATTGGAGTGGCGAAAATCCGCGGTGGTTAAGAGAAGTGGAACAGCAGCGCCCTTGGACTGTGAATGTATGGCGTGAAATTCTTGGAGATAGGTTGATTGGTCCAAATTTTATTGAAGAAACATTGGATGGACATTTACTCCTTCTACTTGAAGATATACCACTCCAAGAACGGGCAAACATGTGATTTCAACGTGCACATTATGCCAGAATTTCCCGTGAAGCGTTACATCATGAATACCCTGAAAGATGGATTGGAAGAGGTGACCCCGTTGTGTGGCCTGCTAGGTCACCTGATTTAACGCCCCTGGATTTCTTTTTATGCGGAAGTATAAAAGAAGTAGTCTATCAGAACGCCCCAACTACACCGGAAAATACGATGGAACGCACTAGAAATGGTTGCAGAAATGTGACCAGATAGAATATTATTCAGAGTCAGGAATCCTTCATAAAGCGAATTGATAAGTGCATTGAAGTTGGAATCTTTTAATGAGTAAAAGGACGTCTCATAGAGAAAATCATATATGCTCCTTCGAAACTGGTATATATTTGACTGGCTTTTAATGCTTAAGTGCAACTTATTATACAGGGTGTTTCAAAAAGATGCAGCAATATTTAAGGGGTTGATTTCTCAGGTCATTTTATGAAAAAAACTTCCCATAAACATACGTCCGGAAATACATTGTTTTCAAGATACAAGCTGTTAAAGCTTTTTCTGTAAATATTGTTTTTTTTTAACACTTTGCCTGCCAAACTGATTTTCGGTTTTTACCGGCTCCGGCCAAAGCGTTATTTTATGACCTTTAAAAAAATTTAAAATTTACTAGAATTATTTTTCTATGCATTTTTTAGGGTATTTTTGTGTTTTTCGAAGTTGTATTCCAAACGATACACCTGGCCTGGAACGTTGTTTATGTTTTTTTTGTTAATTTTTGATAATTATTCTATGTTCCCTTTTATTAGTGGAGATTATTAGTTTTTTTTTGTATACTCTGATACATTTACTAATTTACTTAGATTTGTCAGTTTAGTTTAGTTGTTATTTTTACTTGTATGAACAATTTTTAAAACTAATTAAAACAATCTAAACTCGTTTTGTGTTTGATTGATTTACCCCCTAGATAGGAGTATATATTAAAAATAACATGGAGGCTAAAATCTCACCCTGAGGCACGCCCGATATTACTGAGGCTATGTCAGATACTCCAGAGCTAGTCCGAAACTAATATCATTGAAATAATTTTTGATGGTTTTGAATTTAAAAACATTTCATTTGTTCTAATTTTCATTAATATTAAAAACTATTAAAATAATTAGATTTGCGTAAATTAAAGTAGGTACCGATTTCATTTTGATTTTTTCCTAAATTGTTTTCGGATAAATTATACGTAAAACAATACTGAATTTCATAGTTGAATTTTTTATTGATACTTATAGATTGTGCGTCATACTTATATGATTTGTGGTTCTTTATTGTTTGTATTTATATATGAAATCATATAAATCACAAGCAAGCAGGCTTTCTTAGATTCTAATAATTTATGAAATTGTTACATTTTGCATGTTTTATTATATTTTAATAAGCAATAACCTACACCTGATACAAAATTTGTTGCACGATTGATTATCATGATTTTAGCGAACAAACAATAAAAGCCTTTAAAACTTGTGTAGTCAATATTATGTAATTCTGTGTGCCACTTTTTATCAGTTAAAAATGTGATTTGTTGATCGTTTAATAATAAATCCACTTCGGATTTTTAGGTTTTTAGAAATGTATGTTGTCAGCAGTAAAAAACCGTTGTAATTCTTCGTACACAGTTCAAATAACATTATTCATAGAGATTGCTTAAGGAATTTGCTAAACCTTTAATGAAACTTCGATGTGACTCTAGTTATATGCCTATTTATCAATAAGCAGAGCATCGTAAATATAAGGGATACTGTATATTTACTCGGGGCGGCTAGCTTTGTTTTGCATTTGCATTTAAAAAGAGATACCGCTTATCGAGACATGCAACAACAAAAGATAACCGAGAAAGCGTAATACGGGGGCATCTATACATGCATGTTTAAACATTATTCTTACAAGGGCGGTAAAAATTGTAGAGGTGCCGGAGTTTATAGAAGGGTGTCTTGAAGACAAAAATTTCACAATGTGTGGGTTCTCACGCGACTGTACGCAGGCAGAAGTTCTGGCCATTGATTTGAGTGCTCAGGAGCTGGAGCAGTCAGTAAAAATCTTCTCTGGTAGCCAAGCGGATATAAAGGCCCTTAACTCATCAAGATTCACATCAAGAACAATGTGGAATTCTCAAAACGGACTCTAATATCGGGAGAAATAATAATCTGACTCTGGTCTGGCTACGTGGGCAACTCTCTGGCAAGAGAAGGGGCTGAAACAATATTTATTGGATCAGAACTCGCAACTAACTTATCGTCAAGTTCAGAACTTTTGTCAAAACTTTCCAGGTTTAGTTCATTAACCCATCGAAATCAAGGGTTAGGGAGTTGTTGGGTATGAGTAGATCTCACCTGCATTGCCTAGTTGGACTATTGGTCATTATCGTTTGATTCATGATCTCACAAGGTTGGGTCGCTTGGAATATTCCGAGTGCCGATTCTGTCTCGAGATGATGAGACGGCGGAAGATATTCTACCAGCGCAGAAAAATAATTGACTTCATTATGAAGATTGAGCTGCTGGGTCAAATCTAAACGGACCCACTCATTTTGAACCTACCTAGCTACTACTACGACTCTAAGTAATATCACCAAATTGATCAATAAACTTATTTGGGATAATTTTCAAATTATAACGTCAGCAAATGTTTTCTTGCAATCAAATGTACATACAAGGTGTTACTATGATTCAAACACTTAGAATATGGAATAATTTATTTTTAAAATCCAAATTTGCAGTTTTGAGGCCGAGATTCCAACTTCAAAATAAAAAAAATAAAATGTAGGCAAAATAAACTGTAGGGAAATATTATACTAATTATATCATATTGCAACGAACAAGAAAGTGTACACTTGTTGGCAACACCGCTAGGCGCCTAGTCATACTCGCGCTGGCTGTGTCGTACACCGCTCTAGAATAGAACAGAAGAGACTAGAAAGGTCCAGAGCATTCCAGTGCGATATGAAACACAAAATAAGGTATATAAAGACAGAGAGACAGACACAGGAAGACATATGTTATGTCTTCTGAATATTTTTTTCGTAATGCCAATAATCTTTGCAGTCATCCGGGAATGTTCAGATTATCCTACTAGGTATTCGATGTAGGTACTCTTAATCAAAACAATGACAAACAATTCTTTTTAAACAATTTATTATTTATAAATTATCACACAACCCATCTTAAAAACTATGTTAAACATACACTGCGTGTCAGCGGTCAGGAGCTATAACAGGAAGGTTGTAGGCTCCTAGGTTGTAACAATGCACTGCTTAACTATCTCTATCTTAAACATATTGCTCCATTCTGTAATAACTAGCCTTAATTCTACTTCTATAAATATCGTATGCCTCAAGTAACAAAACAGTTACACCAATTAAAATCAGTATCAATGAGAAAATCTTAAAATAGAAATAATTAACAACAATGTATTCGTCGCTGTTGATTTTGAATATAAACTTGTAGGGGTTGAACGGTGCCTCTGTAAGTATCACAACGTGCGCCTTGGCTACACAGGTATTTGTCTCATCTAATGCTTCTAGAGTGATGACATAATCTTTTAAGGGTTGTTGAGTGATTATGATGTCTATAGTGTCTTCATGGGAGATTACGATGAAATTTGCGAAGTTTTCTGAAACAGAAAAATTATTGGGGGTTAGTAATTTCATAACAGTAATTTGAAATGTCAATTGCAGCTTTAGTAAAGTAAAGTAAAAACTTAATTTGTGGGTAACATTCTAATAATGTACAGTCTGACTATTCTATGGTCGTTGTCTTTTACTTGACCATTAGAAAACTTCTTGTATATTGGAATGTACATGGAAAAAAAATTCTGCTTCAATATATTAACGTAGAATACGAGTAGTATATTGTGTACTTAGTACGAAAAGGAACACCTTGTTGTTCAGATTAAAATTAAAATGGTGTACATCAGCTATTTTTTGTTATTCCTTGAGCAACTGAATGCAAAAGAAGATATGGACGTATCAAAATACCATAAATTACAAGCTTTTCTAAAGCGACAGTCGGACGGCTATAAAGCGAACAAGTCAAAAGTTCTATCACGGGAACGTAGATACAGCAGTTTATGACTGAAGCACCAGATGACATCTATGTGATAACTAAGGTAATTTTAAAGTAAAACGGGAAAAAAATGTACTTTATTCAATGAATTAATAACACAAATATAGCACAAAAAACAATTCATTGAAATGGCGAGATTCGCTCTAGGAGCGCTATTCTACCTAACCATACAAAACATTCTTATACACAGCCATACAACAAAATAAGCCTCTTACAATTACACATACAATGTACATAAATATATAGCCAATTTTCAATTTACCTATTACCTAAATTACTATCTACGTACATAACAATTATTTAAATGAATCAATAATTAAGCCACATGAATCCAAGTCAAGAGCAATACAGATCGTCATCCTTTTAGCCCTCAGTTAATCTGACTATAGTACAACTTGAGTCTTTTTTTAAAATTCAATAAAGAAATATTTTTCAGGTACTCCGGCAGTGCATTATAATATTTGCAAGCTGCATAAACGAAACTACGTTTATACATATTTGAAACATCTCTTGGGATAACAAACATTTGTCCCTGCCTTGTGTTTCTCGCAGTAACGTTTGCAAATTTCTTAAATTTGTTGAATAGATAAATAGGTTTCTCAGTGGTTAGAATTTTATGTGTCATCCCCATGATATGAATCTCCCTCATCTTTTCAAGCTTGAACCGACCAGACTCGGAAATTTTTTGGCTAATATGGTCGAATTTTCGAATGCAATAGCTATGGATCCTCTGCAAACGATCTGAATTAAACTTAAGCAAGGCCGGACCATACACAGTGTCACAATATGAGACCTTAGAGACAATCAACGCTTCACAAAGGCCAAGTTTAGTTTTAGTATTAATAGTATGACGGTGAGGAAAAAGATATTTTAAAATCGGATAAGTGGCCCTACAGACCCGGTTGACATGACTTACGCTCATCCATCTAAAGACCAAGGTTCCTCGCTTCACTCTGTCTAGAAATTACTTCCCCGCCAAGGCGAAATTCGAATCTGCTACCCACAGTCACTCGCTTTACCCTTGGACCGAACAACATACCGATGGACTTACTGGCATTCAGCTTCAAATTGTGAGCCGTTGAAAATTGTACAAGACGCTTCAGATCGGCGTTCAATAAATCCTGAGCCACATTCCTCTCATCTGCCTCAAAAGAGATATAGGCCTGTGTATCGTCGGCATAATGCTCAAGGTGGCAATTCTCGATGACTGTATAAAAGTCCGAAATATATATCGAAAAGAGCAAAGGTCCAAGAACCGAACCTTGCGGGACGCCCATTGTTATAGCCGAGTAGCCAGAATATACATTTTTATAAACTACCTGCTGCCGGCGGTCGGACAAATAGCTTCTAATCGTATTAACAGCTCTGTTTGAAAAATTATAATAATAAAGCTTACTACATAGAATATTCGGGTCCATACAGTCGAAGGCCTTCGAGTAATCAAGAAGCACCAATGCAGTGACTTTTCCATTATCTGTCTCTTTTATAAGATCGTCCATAATATGCGCCAAAATCGTTGCTGTACCAAACCCCTGTCTGAACCCAGATTGATTCGGCTTAAGAAACCCACTACTCAGGACATAATCCGAAAACTGCGCAAAAATTACCCTTTCCAATATTTTTGATAACACTGGAAGAAGACTAATTGGTCTCAAATCTTTCAGTTCGGTAGGTTCTTCAATTTTTGCTAGTGGAATCACATTAGCCTGTTTCCATCCTTCAGGAAATGTAGAGCTCATGAGTGAGCAATTGATGATATGCGTCAGATGATCAATTAGGTCAAAACTAACCACCCGTAACATCCTCATACTAATCAAATCAGGTCCGACAGCACTCTTGTTTATACAATCAAGTACCGCGCAACCGCAGTCCGATCCACAGCACTGAACTCAAAGTGATGATCCTGTTGACAACGGTCATCATATTTATCCAACAATCTCAGTTGAGCCTCTGTTTTCTGCAAAACTGCCTGATCAGTAAAGTGCTTGTTTATATTTTCCAGATCCAACAAATTCTGAGGCAAGCTGTCACCATTTCTTTTGTCGCGTATACAATTCATAGATTTCAGAGTATAATTTTTTTGTTATTAGTTTTAGATGACTTTAATGAAAGATTAAAGACATGTAAAACACACCTTTTATCCGTATATGTATGTCACAAAATTATTTCTACTTTAGTTCCTGTATATCTTTTAGATATTTTAATAAGCATATTTTCCAATATGCCTAGGAAGCAGGGCCAAGATTTTGTCGGTGACATAGTAGCCTTGTCTTAATCTTAATTGGTAACAATTGCATACTGGAGAGCGTTTATTTTCTTGGTATATATAAAAACAACGCAATAAAGCTGTTTTGCCGATACAGGAGTCATCAATTATGCTTAGTCCAATTGTTCGGAAGCTCACATTGGTAAATCCGACATAATAAGTTAGCTGCAACTGCAACAAGAAGCAATAAGCTCTAGACATTTATAACGAAACGGGAACCAACCTGTTTTCAGAGTGTTCATTTGTGCAATAGTTACTGAACAAATAATATTCATTGCATTGAAAATGAGCAGAAGAACTGATACATAATAGAAATTTCTTGGCGCATTCGGAAAATCCCAAATATGAATTTTTAAACAAAAGCTCAAACGGTTGGGTTTGGTATTTTTATGATTACATTAATGTTTGATAATGCCAATTTGTTGATTAAATTGGGCAAATCCAGTTCCTCTAAAATGTCGTTGCTATAAAAAACAACAAAAAAAACTTTAATTCTCCAGGCTAAATATTTACGTATTTAAGGAAACGAAAACCGTTTCCAATTTAAATGTATGTAGGAATAAATATAAACCAAGCGGGAGGTACGTTTTTTACGGGAAAATTAAGTTTGTATTACAAACATGGGATAAATTACTGTGAGTAATCAAATGTTTAAGGAAACTAAATAGACACGCTATTATAAAACTAAAATTTAAACAATTTAAATGCAAACCAGTTACCGGAACATAATTGATTTGACAATAATTAAGTTGCAGGCTTTTGTCGGTTTTTACCTTTCATGTCTTAATTTAGTTTGAATATATGGTGAGAATAAGATGATGGTTTATCTTTAAGTCTGGCTTCAGAACTGTCTGTCTATTTCAACAGTTTTTCTCAAATGTTCGCAGGATTTTACAGGGGATGTTAGCAGTTGCCAAACAAAAATGATGCAGTCCAGAACATTTGAGTTTTTCTGTGGCTTGGTCGGAAAAGAAAAATCAAGTTTCCAGATAATCTAGCATGTGTAAATGTTTAAAATACATTGGTTAAATAAAAACGCTTCATCCGAATTAAATAAAATTTGGACAGCATGTTATTAGAAATGTAATAATTGTAATTATATTTATAATTTGTGGATAGTTCTATTTATTAACATATGTTTGTTTGTTAGGCCCCTACACTTTGGGCCTAATTCACATAGGCCATAAATCTGACATTCACATAAGCCCTCAAAATCGTTAGTTAATCCCTGGCAAAACTTAGACCCTTTTTGACTATTAAACATTGTGAGTATTATGCTTTATTTTTATCTTTAATAATAATAAAACACTTTAAGGAAATTGGTCATATGATTAAAATTTATTAAAAGTTACATATAATTTAGCAACAATGGGCAACGCTGCCACTCCGGCATATACCCAATATACAACGAGATACAACCACCTGACGGCCATCTGTCGCCCTTCGTGTAAACATAGTTCACCACAGTAAACTGCCACAAGCCGCAATTGGAAACAATTGTCATGTTTGTGCAATAAATTTTGCGAAAATTATTTAAAACATTTGTTGTTTTCTTCAAAAAGTCAATTAATTACTACAACCAGAAACGAGGTGTTCCAATTATCAAAGTTTAAAAATGTATTAAAATGTCTTCTGGTACAAAATTGATAATTTAATTAAACAAAAGTAATAAGAATGCAGCGCTAGGCGAATTAATTTTTCAAAAAAAAATAGTACAATTTTTAGTTTTTTAAGGTTCATCCATGAATATTTTTAAAGTTGAACGATTTCCTCGAGGACTGCAACTGAGTCTATTAGATTAGCTGCTTGCAATAATAATATAACATGAACACAATTCAAGGGAATTACCAGATGTAATGGCGATTGTCAAATTAATTCCAGGTGGTTTAACAAATGTTAATGGACCATTAGTGAATTCCAATTCGCTGTTTATAATACGTGCCAAATAAATAGTGTCTGAAAATATTGATGAACTGTTCGTATCTTCATCCTGTAAAGAAGAATTTCAACAACTGATAACTTTGAAAATACGTGGTAAAAAGCAAATGTAGGTATCTGTTGTTCATTAAAGTTAGCTAAGATTATAGACAATGAGCAGAGATTAGTTGCATGTGACCACGATTCCTTTCCAAAAAAGGCCTGACAGTACAAAATAGCTATTTTTGTAAGGTTTTTTAGGACGACTATTGGTGTTTCCGTGGTGTTAAGAGTCAAGGATAGCAAATTAGTCGTCAAAAGCCTAATATATATTTCAAAAACCTGGAAACCATAAAAAATTACTCGAATAAAAATACGCGTTTTTAATGGCGCGGAATGGTGGGTATAGAAGTGAGTGGTAGAGGCATTTTTAGTTATGATATGTTCTATGACTCATTATTAGTATAAGTACCAAGTTTTATCGCATTTGAGTAATTAATCTTTGTACTATCGTCGATCAAATAACTCAATCGGGAAGAAAAGTAAAGGACTGTTTATAAAGTTCCTCACTAAGCAAGGAAAAGTCTGTGAAACCACTATGGAAGAGATGTCATCTATTTACGGGGAATATTACCCAGGAAAAACAATGGTTTACAAGTGGTATGGTCTTTTTAAGCTTGGTAGGGAATTTATCGGCCTGGGTGGCCTATTGAAGTGCCCACTTCGCAGTAATGTTTGGAGTATCCGATCCAATCATTTTTAAAATTCATTATGATCCTCATGGATGAGAAATATCAATGCAAAATGCGTGCAGAGAATGCTCTCGCTACCGCAAAAAAAAACAGCGTGTTTTTGAATTTGTAGTGAAGAAAGGGATGGGTCCTTGCTAGGATTGTTACTATGGAGACGAAACTTGGATGCATGCACAACTCCATGCAATGGCATAAAAAAAGGCACACCACTACCCAAGAAGGAATCATCCATTGAAAACTTTAATCATGAAAGATCCAAAATCTGTTTGGATCTTACTAAGAACGGGCTACGTATTCTTACAGGATTTCTTACAGGACATTGTTGGCAGTATATCAGACACAGCTAATGTTAAACTTAATCTTATTGGCATATATATTTTCAACCCTTATCCTATCCCCTATTCCGCCGCGAAACTAAAAGGCTCCTTCGTAGTTTTGAAAGAGAAAAACCATGAATCTTATATCGGCAACCGGCCTAAAATATTATCTACGCAATCATTTATAGTAGCCTGCAAAGTTTTCTATGGAGAGCATTCTATGGATTGATATCAATCCGTACAATAGCTATTTTTGGCAGCGCATAGAAATATATAATAATCGGTTTCATTACTCACCAAATAATCATCGGCACTAACAAGTTGAAACAATCCGAAACTCAGTAAAAGACTTAAAATACAAACGGTCAAACTACTCGACATATTATGCGATAATTCGTTTAATCACAAATAAATTAAAACTGTTAGATAGGTATACAGGCAACAAATAGTCTCAAACATTCCTACCGCAGATTTACATAAAATGAGTTTGAAAAAATATCTAATCTTATCAGGAATGTGATAAAATAATCGGTGTCCATATTTTTGTAATCGTATCTACATTTTCATTTTAGTTGTATTTGCATTACCTTGAGCATATTGTTTGAAACTGTGTTTAAATGAATGAGAACTTGAGTGTAAATAAAACAAATGTTTTAAGGAAATATAGACAGATAAACAAGTTACCAACGAATTTTATTTAAATTTTGTACAGATCTCTAATAAGTTTTCATTTACCTTCATGAAGTGAAAATTACCGCTGCTTTCAATTGTTTTTCAATAACACATCGCCTCTTTGAGCAAATAGCAAGAAATTGGCAAGCCTCGGCTTTCCACTATGTACCACGGTAGTTCAATTGGTAGATTACCTGACCGGCAATCTGGAGATGTGGGATCGCATCCCACTTGTGTTACGGATTTTTTTTTAATTTATTACATTTTTCTAGATGCCTATTCATCAGCATTCACTCGCTTCTTCTTCTTCTTAAAGTGCCATGCAGATTCATGCATAGGCGTCCATCGCTTCTCTCATCATATGATTCTATTAATTGCAGCATATTGCAGTGCCTGGAAGTCCCGCATTCCTGTCCATTGTCTTATGGTTCGTAGCCAGGATAATTCTCTTCTACCTACTCCTCTTTTTCCTCCTTCTATTTTATCCTGGAGGATAAGACGTTGGAAATGATAACGTTCTCCACGTAGTATGTGTTCAACGTAGCCAGTTTTTCTTCTTTTGATGTTTTCGAAAAGTTCGCGGTCTACTAAACTAGCTAGACATGGGTGCCAAGACATGAAGGCATAGAGGGGAACGAAGCGGCAGACCAACTTGCAAAAGAGGGCGCAAACGCTCCGTTCTGCGGCCCGAAACCCATGTTTGGCCTTCCAAAAAGCCATATGAAGGAAGAACTTCGGAGATGGGAAAAGGAACAACTTATGTCCTACTGGACAAACACTCCAGGCCTAAGACAATCAAAAAGGTTTATCAAACCTTCAGAGGCCAACGCAGGGAAGATTATCCAACTGGAGAGAAGCGACCTAAGGCGAATTACAGGCCTTTTTACGGGACACCACCCAGTAAAGTACCATCTCAAAAAGATGGGCCTAACCGAGGACAACACTTGTCGGTTTTGCGAAGACGCAACAGAGACAACAGAACCCGTGCTCTGTGAATGAATGGCACTTTTCTGCAAAAGGCTAAAACACCTTGGAGGGGTGACCGTAACACCCGACGAGGCAAGGAATTTAGCCCCCAGAGAAATCATCAACTTTATGAAAAGCTGGGCAATTCATAGATTAGAGTCATTCACAAAAAATCTTCTGCAGGTCGAAGTGAGGGGAGGCCAAACCGCCTAACCGACTCCGATAAAACAATCTACAATCTACACAAACTAGCTCTTCTCTGTATGTCCTCGTTGGTCACATGATCAACCCACGATACTCTCAGCATTCGTCGCAGGCTCCACATCTCGAAGGCCTCAAGTTTGTTGATAATTGCTGTTTTCAACATCCATGCCTCGACTCCGTACAAGAGAACGGACCAGACGTAGCACTTTACCATCCAATATCTGAGACTGAGTCTTAAGAACGTTGTTCGAGATTGCTCGATTCTGGATTTTATTTCCTGATCTGGGTCCCATTTTTGGTTGATCATGCATCCCGAGTATTTAAATTCAGTGATTTGTTCAATGCTCGCTCCATTTATGGATTTTGTGGTATTCGGAGTATCGTTTCTACTAATGGCCATACATTTGGTTTGATGGATGTTAATTTTCAGACCCAATCTTTGACTTTCTTCATGAACCTTATCCAGTTGTGTTTGTAGATCATTTGCACTACCGCTAATATCACGTTATCATCCGCAAATCGAATATTTTTTTCATAAAATGGCCTGTCTTTTTGAAACACCCTGTATAAGTATTATAAGAAATTCCTTGTGTATTTATTGTTGCTCCGCGTTAATAACAATAATTAATGACAATAGCCACAAATGTGGTTTTGTGTGGAAGCGCGTCTCCAAAAACCGTCAATTTTATATTATATAAAGTTAGTCATCACTTGGTGCATTTTAAAATCAAAAGTCACCCAATTGCCCATCTGACATTGTCAAATAATCATAACAAAAATTATTCTTTCGATTGAAAACACTCCAAATTTTTTGTGTCTTGTACAATTAAGCTATACATAAAACAACAAATATGAACTGAAATACAAAAAACATATATGAAAATCATGCCGTGTTTGTCAAGGATAAGACCCAAGCTTCTTTTGATGAAAATACCAAAATATGTATCACCACGATTTTGTTCATCTGAGAAACAAAAAGAACCACCACATAGAGCTGAAAGACGATTGAATACAATCTGGAAACTGAGTGGTTTAGCAGCAGCTATTTTAACTTCATATATTCTGGTCAAAAGAAGTTACAATCAGAAAGATACCTTGCTTGTTAGCGATGTAATTGGTAAGGCTTATTTAATATAAACCTTTAGCCTATAATAATTCTAAAAGTAAATATGACAAAATCAAGAGGAGATTTTGGACGTATATAATAACTCTAATTTTCTTTTACATAATAGATTGCGAGGGTTTTAGCAATAATTGCGCAACTGGTGAAAAACGTAGATATAAATTTCCCAAATGTGATTTATCGCTGTATCGTGTCACAAGTGGGATTCGAACCCAACATCTCCCGATTGCCGGTCAGCTGTTCTAACCAATTGAACTACCATGGCACATAGTAGAAATTTCTTTCAGTCCGTATACATTAACGCCTTTTCTGTGTGCAGTGCTACGTTGAGATCTTTAAATTATAGACGACACAAACTACACACTGCCACAATGCATTGATACTTCTCATTGCAGGCTGCAAACACCAGATAAATGACACGGTAATTTTTTTCAGTTCGTATACAATATTAGTTTATTTCATGTTTCTATATTTATATTATTAATAACATTAGTCGTTCATCTGTCTTGCTCTCACAGATTGAGTTCCAGGTTTGTCCAATAAATGTTGAGACCTGGAACTGGAGTTTTTCTTCCCGATTAATGAGTCCCTAGGCCATTTGATGCAGGTCTCCCGAGAGGGCGGCTTTTCTTAATTGATTTTAACAGAGTTTCCCAACTGCTTCGCGATTAGTATTGAGCCTTGGTTTGGGCTTGTGATATTGTAATGTTGTACTGGTAATTAGTTTAGTTAGATATCTAAGTGTTTGTCACGCCTGTTTCTTGTTATTTTGGTATTTTAATAATGGACTTTGTCCGTAAATAAATAAATAAAATAAATTAAAATTCTAGACAAAAAACGTGAACGTCTCCTTGATCGCGTAGGACCAAACTCGCCAAACTCCTCAATCATCAGTGAATTAGACAAAGAGAATTCGCTTAGAGAAAAATATAACTTTATCAAACATGTTGTAAATGATTGTGCTGGAGCAGTTTTTTACTTGGAGTTACGTGATCCGCACAAACGTGATCCTGAAACTGGTGAACCGCTTGTAACCTCAAATGGATCAGGATTTATCATCAGTGAAGATGGTTGGGCGTTGACTAATGCCCATGTAGTGCTTAATAAACCTCAGTCAACAATTTCTGCAATAATGAGAGATGGTAAGGATTTTTTAATAGTATAGTAGTGAATGAAATTAGTGTACTTGGAACTTGGAAGGTTACCTTTGCCGATTAACTGCAAAGGACGTGTAGCTCTCAAAAAAATATATAAGTACTTATGAAATATAATTTAGTAAAATTCAAGTAGGTATATTTATTTCAATACATGGTGTCCCACGTATGCAACATGTATCCAAATTTTATTTTAAATCATGTATCTTATTTATTAAGTATCTACGCAATTCAAATGATTTAAATTAATTGATTATAGAATAGTATTGTACTCCTGCTTACCCTTAGGCACTTCCAACAAGTTTTGATGACTTAATAAATCGTCCCTGTATATAGCCATGATTTTCAAGCATCAAATCAAAATTATCGTCGTTTCGCATTCCAAATAATAATTGTTGTAGATATACGTTTATTTATTCAAGTATAATTGTCAGTTGGACAATGGCAGAGCGGATTTTACCTAGAATATGACCCCATATCTACGGGATGATTAATGATGGAGAGGTCATTACACCCCTAATAATAAATCCTTTTCCAGTCTTTTGACTGTGATTGAATGGCACAATTTAACATGCAAAATATGTTTGAAAATGAAAACAAAAAATTATTTTGCCTCGAATTTTTCATAGTAAGTATTATGGTTTCTAAATACAAGGAAATATCGCAACATCCTAGTCCGGAAAATGATTGAGACGCTACTATTAGTAAGAAAAATGAGGTGAATGGAAGTTTTGATGTATTTTTTCTTCGTTTATTCTTGAACCGTAATCCTATTTTTTTCAGCTGGTTTTTCTTGGGATGTTCGGTACTTATATTATATATTTTTATTTCAAAACTTTTTTTTTTAAAACAAATACATTATCCATTTTTATTTTCGTCACATTAATTAAATAAAATGACAACAAACGACGTTTCGTTACTAATTAGTAACTTCTTCAGGTTTGATACAATCTTTTCTGATACTCGTATAATAATAATAATAATAATATTTATTTCAGGTGTATAACAAAATACAGTTAGGTAAATCTTAATTCGCTAAGTTACAGAAACTTGTCAGCAATTACGATAATCTAATTAATTTGTATTTTACACAGTGAGAATACTTATACATATATATGATTTATTAAACAATAAAGAAAGAAAAACTAAAAGAAAAATTCAAAATCAAAACAACAAAAGCCATATAAAACAAACAAAATACAAATACAGATAGATATCCAGTGTAATAAACTAAACCCTTTTAACAAGGCTTTATTTAACTAGAATGCAGCATAACGTATGACATTTAAATATAAATATGACATTATATGAATGACAACAACTAAATACTAGTATTGAACGTATAACAATAATAAAAGAGTTAGACAGGATGAACTGAATATTATAACATTCACCCCCCTTTTTTTAAAACATAATCATTTAGATAATTGGGTGTTTTCTTCTCGCGAGTACCTACTTCGTCTGAGTGTAGTGTCTGTTTGTTGAGAATCGTCAACTTCTATGTCTTCAACTACTTCAGGTACCCGATCAGTGATATTTTATTATTATTTAACTAGAATGCAGCATAACGTATGACATTTAACTATAAATATGACATTATTTGAATGACAACAACTAAATAATAGTATTGAACGTATAACAATAATAAACGAGTTAGACTGGATGAACTGAATATTATAACATC
The DNA here is from genome assembly GCA_911728435.2 of Apoderus coryli. NCBI lineage: Eukaryota > Metazoa > Arthropoda > Insecta > Coleoptera > Attelabidae > Apoderus > Apoderus coryli. The sequence goes on from OU452204.1 coordinate 14,388,486, forward strand.
CAGCCAGCATCAACTTGTAACTATTTCATTTTCGTCAAAATCCAGAAGCCACTCATTTAATATTCTCGGAAATTTTTTGAGTCTTTGTTAGACTTAATTATCATTATATATAGTTACCCACTATATACTGCGCCTAATATTCCCAGCTCCGCCTGTCAGAGATACCTTCAGCTCGACATGCATATAAATTTTATTAGGATCATACCACAACTCCGTTTGGCGAGCAAAGTATTCCTCAGTTTGTCTGTTCGTGGTATAACTTATCAGATCCAGTGTGAGGAGATTTGTAGTGTGTGTAATCTAAAAGTCAACCAATCTATCCAGCATGTTTTGTTCGAATGTGTCCCCTTGTCATGTATCAATGAGAGTTCCGAGTATTTCCTTAGATCGTATCTCGACTTCAAGACTGAACTGTCTAAAAGTAATACTAAGTCAATTAAGACGATATGTTATCACATTGAAAATGTATTGAAGTTACGCTCCTTCTTTATTGATGAATAGTGGTTAATTATTATGATATTAAGTATCTAGTAGTATGCATTTTTTTGTTTTTTTTTTAATTGTTATTTTCTTTCTCGTATTTTATATAAAACAATTAACTATTAATTTTCAGGGTAATAGCACGGTATGTAATAGTATAATATATTTTATATGCATTGGTTAGTGTTTGGTAGTTATGGTTGTTGTTGATTGTATTTATAATAGATATTTTTGTTTTTGTTCTAAATTTTGCATTGTACACAAACATTTGGCTGTAAATTTGTAAAAAAAAATTTATAAGCAAATAAATTGAATTGACTTAATTATTTTAAATAGATAAATATTACATAATATATTATTTTAGATATTTATGTCGGTTAAAGTATAGAAAAGTTGTACAATTTAAATGCCTTTTAAATGGTGTTTTCTAAAGTAAACAAACATTAGCCGTTTTCGAGGATTTTTGAAAAAACGATGTTTTGCGATTATAGTTTTTATTTATTTCTGGATTTATTTTTGCAGATACTCGTATAATAACATGAAAAGAACTTTCTCATTGTTACTTTTTGAGAAGAAAAATATAGGATTTACAAATTTTTACTACGACGTTTTGATTTTGAAAAACCATCATCAACGGCCCTGGATTTTTTTTATTACATTTAAATCAACTTTTAATTCAAAAATAGGTGGTTTAACACATGTAATGGTTTAAACAAGTTTTCAGTGATTTCAGCCGTTATTTAAAATTATTCAAGAAAAATCGCACTTAACTTACTGAATGCAGAGTAGTAAGTTTTGCAAAAACATTCTTTCGTCGTTACTCACAATTATTTATTATTATTTGACAATTTATTTCTGTCTCAGTACAACATTTTATTTTGTACGCAGTTTTTTAAATTTAGATGAAATTTTTGAGCTTTTTGCGGTTATTAAAAAAAAACGCCTTTCTCAGATGAATGTTTTATGTAATAATAATCTTTTAAATTAAATCAATTCGAAATTGCATTGCCTAAGTAAGTGGGTAGGTATACCTGATAATAATCTTACTTTTTGTAGTGAATTTACAATATAAATGGAAATTTATTTTGGAAATTCACGTGTAGGTATAATTATTATTGAACTTCCAACAAAAATTATTTAGGTTTTACATTTCACTCAAAGTTTTATTTTAATCATTGTTCGGAAACTGTAAGTTCCGTTCTCTAGCAAAACATCTCATAAAATATCGACGACGGATAGTTTTGCGAAAAACATTTTCCTTCCAGCTATAAACAAAAACGGGCTCACAAGAGTTTAATTAGTTTCTCGACGTTAATTTGATGAAAATTAATTATTATACCTACTTTATTATACGTATGAAAACGACGCATTGACGGAGAATATGGATGCAGTAACAAAGATGATGGATATTGAAGAAAAATGTTTTTTAACCTATGGACTATCAATTTGAATAACCGGATTACAAAAAACATTTAAATCTAGTTTACTATTACCTGATTTGTGTCAAAGCAACATTTTTAAAGTGACTCATTATTTCATTTCTGCATATAAAAGATAGTTGATTTTTCAGGTAAAACTTACAAAGTTAGAGTAGAAGACGCTGATATGAACATCGATTTGGCTTTATTGAAAATTGAAACCGGCGAAAAACTACCATGCTTGCAATTTGGGGAATCTGGTGATACTTCAGTTGGTGAATGGGTGGTCGCTCTCGGAAGTCCCTTGTCGCTTAGTAACTCGGTGACAGTGGGAATAGTAAGACAACTTTATTTTAACATTCTTTAAATATACTATAAACTTATGTACCTACAAAATACGCACGTACATACTTCCATCGGGTGTGCCTCAAGGGTCACATCTGGGACCTCGTTCTTTCAATATCTACATGAATTTCTTTGAGCAACTTTTTAATATTTAAATTGACGTAGTAATCCATGTCATGCAGTTGAGTATAATATAATTACAATAAAACAATGCACGTCGTCTCCACCAATATATTTAATTATTTAAAATGGGACATGTTTCGGAGTCGCCTCCATACTAGTCAAAGAATCTCTGCCTATACAAACTTTTCAATAATGTTCTAATAAGGCTGAAGATGGAGCGTCTCCGAAACATGTCCCTTTATTTTAAATACTTAAATATATTGGTGGAGACCATGTGCATTGTTTTATTGTAATTTTTAATATTTGCTTGTGATCTAAAGTTTTATACCATTGTTCACAGCCTATGCAACCGATTCTCAAAACGTTCAGGCAGATCTTATCACATCACACCATTTAATTATCTCCGCTCCAGGAACGTATTTTTTGTAGACGTTTGACGCATTTTGGGGCTACATGAGAACTCACTCAGACGTCTTTTTGTAAATAGTCTTATTTCTTCTCTTTTTTAACTGTACAGGTACAGTTACTGATATTTGATTTGCTCACAATTTGATGGATAGGATAGTTTTTGGCTTGGGATACAGAAACACCTTTATATAAATTAACATTTTCTGCTGACCGTCTCGGAAGCTCTACAAACTTTGGTTTTATGAATACATAATGCACTTGGCACTAGCTTTGTAATCTTTGATTTGATATACAGTGTGTTTCAGAAAGACATGGCCAAATTGCTAGATGTAATAGAACTACTTAAAATAAGTGTAGCTTGTTATATGAATTTTTGCCGAAGGGGTCTTCCTTTTCGAGATACAGGGAATTAAAAATATATTTTAAGTTTATTAAGACATAAAAATACAGACAAAAAATAAAAAATTACACTAAAACAAAATAACTGAAAATGTAAAGATTTATAAAATTAGTATGTACACTGTTTTCATTAGATGCTCAAAATGTCCCCCATTTTCACAAACGCATAATCGAATCCGCTTTCCTAGAGAATACATTAAAGGATTATCCATTAAGGCAACTCAAACCTCGTTTGTAGGTCTTCCACATAATTAAGTTCAGAGGCATACACCTTTTCTTTAAGGTAATTCCAAACAGTAAAATATAGCGGGTTGAGATCAGGCAATCGACGAGGCCAATGAATTGGAACATCAGCACTCTGGCCTATACACATTGGGAAAATGTTCACTTAACCACCTTCTAGGCGCTCTACTAAAATGTGGTTGAGCACCATCATGCATAAAAAACATAGCTGCATGCTCGCTCGTCTAATTGATATATCTGCCAAAATTTCTAATAAATCATTCTGCAGAAATTTGAGATCTTGAGAGAAAATATGGACCATAGGCAGTTATAGATTTAATTTATACGCGATAACTAACCAATAAACGGGGACTTACCTTAATGTTCGATGGTTGGTCTGATGGGCTGGCCAGCACGGTTATTGATAGTTTTCCAATTTCCACATTCACAACAAGTACACAAACATTCCAAAAAATTAAGCTTGAAAAAGTGAAAATAAATTCACGAAACGTTGGTGGATTTTGATTGAGTGTTGTGACTTTATTTCACCCTACAACCCACTAATGCGTTTTTAAAAATTACACAAACTTTCACAGGATGCGGTTTTTTTGGTTTTACTACAAATTAGTACACGAGACGCTAAATCACACCACTATAGCTGAGAATTTATTTTGAAGTAAGTTTATTGTAAAGATAAAGATGCGGTGCGCTCATCGACAGCTTGTCTTTAGGCCAAATACGCGCAAAAATTTAAATTTAACAAATAAAAGAGAAATAGGTACTTTGATTAATCTCTATATAGAAATTAGAAATGAATGAATAGGGTGCAGATATTTTGGGAAGAAATAAATTTTAAGGAAAAGTACATACAATACGAGTGGACGCGACATACATTAATTTTAAATGAAAAATAATTTCGTGGCATAGCGGACAATTAAATTATTTTTCATTTTATAATTAATTTTAAATGTGTGTTGATAATGAGTCACTCGTTTTACCATAGAATTTTATTCCGACCAAGAGCATTGTGGAAAGTGAACATCCCTTGCCGTGTAAAGATAGCTTCGTCAGTAAACAGAATATTATTCAAGCAACGCGCATGAGCTGCTTGTTCGAGTAAAAATTCGCAGAATATGAGTCTCTGAGGGAAATCATTTGGCAATAGTTCCTGAACTTGTCTGCAATGATACGGATGTATCTCATACCTACTTTGCAAACATATTTGTAGCCGCATATGACTTTCTTCTAAGAATTTAACACCAATAGCATATGTATTAATAAACTTAAAATATCTTGGAAACGGTACATCCTAGCGGTTTTTTCAAAGAGGCAGGTTACACCACTGGCAGAACAAGGTAAAATTCTCGTTGTGAACAGGCAATCTCAGAATTATTCAATTTATTATGTGCTATTTACTGCATCGGGAATCAATAGCCTTTTTACGTCTTTATTTATCTACTGTTTTACAAACACATATATTCAAACTGTAACTGAATACATATGAAACTCCAATGTAACTGAATTGAAACAAGTTTTATTAACTAGAAGATAGACAAGATTTACACTTTGCACTTTTACGTTTTTCAAAAAAACAAAATTATTCAGACAGAACTTGGGCTGCAAGCATTATGATACAAAACAATTAAGGCGCAAACAGACTGTTATCACGTGTTGTCACATCAGCAAAATCTGTCATGCTGTCATGCCTTAAAAACAGACTGTATAACACCGCAGATCATCTTTATTACATATTTTGTATTTGTCATGAAGGAAAGTGAAGTTTGTAGCTCGACGAGTGCGAAGAAGAAATCGAAAGTTTCATATATATCCCTACACATAGGCGTAACCAAGGGAAAAAATTTGAATAAGATCATTTAGAAATTGAATAAAAATTTCCCATAATTCTGATTAAAACCAAAAGTGACAAGTGCGAGCACTTCTTCCAAAAATTGTTCTTTCAAATTTTATTGAATTTATGCGAGACTTTTGGTTCTCACAGTATATTGTCTAATAGGTAAGTTGCGTGGACCGTCCAGCTGAAGAATTGGGGTTAAAGAACTATTCCATGACGTACATACAAACGGATGCCAGCATCACATTCGGAAACTCTGGTGGTCCATTGGTGAACTTGGACGGAAATGTAATCGGGATTAACAATCTCCGATTAACTTCCGGCATATCGTTCGCTATACCAATTGGTAGGTTAACGACAGGGTAGTATGTTACGTGGTGGTTTATATTTAGAACTTGATGTAAACTTGTTTATTAGGTACAATACAACTGAGTAACAATTATTCTAGGATGCTGTTCAATCAATCCTGTATTTCTTGTTTTTCCAGAGTACGTGAAAAAATTTTTGGAAAATGGCAAGTATAGAATAAAAAATGCAAAAAATACAGGAATATCTGGTAAAACACTCTTTGGGATAACTACGATATCCATCACACCAGATTTATTAACTGATCTGATTCGAGAAAATCAAAATATACCAGATGTGTCTCAAGGACTGCTGGTTTGGAAAATTATTCCCGGATCACCAGCATATGTGTAAGTAGTAAATTATAAAGCCAAATAGTATGTCTATATGCACAACTTTGAAATGTAATTTAATGTTTATATGTAAAATAGTTGGGAAAAAAACTACAAATTTTATTTTAAAAAAATACCTACTACAAATAATTTTTTTAAAATCCATAATCACACCTGCAAAATTAGCTGAACGGTCAAAATTTACTCTAAGTTAACATCCATTTTCTGTTAAACCGTGATATTGAGATGACTGTTTTTAGAAATGTAGGTTTGATCTATAGTTCATTATAAGCAATTGGTTCTTATGTCATATACAGAGGTAAAGATAAAGTAATGTTTTCTTGCTAATTTTTGGAGCAACCATCTCAATATGTTACAGCAGGGTTCAAGAGAAAATGGATGTTAAACTTTGAGCGATCGGCTAATTTTGCCGGTGTGATTAGGTATATCAAAGTCACTGTTTTAGTTGTGGTCTGGAAGTGGGCGATATAATCACCCACGTAAATGGAGTACCAATTAAGAAATCCTCTGAACTATACGAGTTAACAAATACTTCGCAGGATAGTGTGGAAATAAATGTTATTCACAAAGGGAAAGAAAAGAGACTCAAAATTTCTATAAAATCTATTTAACTGTAATGTTAATTTTACTTGGTATTTTAAACATGAAACTGTTATTGTGTTAGGCAATGAAATTAATAAAACTAACTTATTGTGACACCACTAGGTTTCTTTTTTACAGATACGTATCTACCTACTTAATATAAAATTATTATATGTATATCACATTTTATACAGAACATCTTCTATAAATATAGGTATGTGTATATTTTGTTCAACTTCTTACATTTATATACTTAGTATAGTTTCTCTGAAAAACAAATCACAAATAATTCAGTTTTTCAATCATAACTAAATACCTAATTTATATGTAAGTGTAAGGTTACCGTTTATAATGGTTCCATTAATGCTTTTTTTCTTGCATAAGCTCCAATACATGCTAGTATGCCTATTACAGCAAAGAAAATGCCTAAAACTAAGGCCACAGTGTCACCGAAATCAAACATTTTGGGAAAGTTTTAATTCTGATTTGAATGTAAATTGTAAATATTATTGTTTTCCTGATTTCCGGTTTTGCTATTGTCACCTTTTTCGAAAATTAGGTTATTTGTCTTCGCTTCATCTTCTATCTTCAGCATATTAGTTATAAATTTAAAAATAGTCTACTTACAAGAAAAAGTTTTGTGGGAATAATTTTTTAGATTTTTATGTTAAAACAGACGGAGAATTGAGATTGTTTAACTAGGAAAAGGTTTAGCAACTAGTATATTTTAAGTATTAATAATTATCAATTATTCGCTTTTGCTAGTTCTTCTTCTTGTCTTTTGGCCACTAGCTTCATGTGTTGCTAGTTGCTACCAGATATAAACGTTATTCTATCGTTCTACAGCATAGCAACGTCAATCAGCCCAGTTACGTCAGATGTGAATGACATTTGAATATATATTTGACGTAGTAATATAAATTAAAAATAATAATGGGGCGGTGTTTACAATTGTTAAAAGTACAATTATTTATAATTAATAGTCAGTAATATTAATTATAATGCCAAAATATTACATATATAGTGAAAAATACAGTGGATAATAAAATAACAAAGATGCCAGCCATGAAGGACTCTTATATTGTAAAGATCGCAGTCGAAATGACTGATCAGGTACCCCAACTGATTGAGTTTAATCAAAAACAACCCCTTGCTGGTATTATTCAGGAATTATGCAATGGATGGAATCTCACTGATCCAGAACAGTATGCTTTACAATTCAATGAAAATAATAATAACAATTATATTACTGAAAAGAATAGAAATGAAATAAAAAACGGATCTGTTTTACGTTTACAAGTAAGATATTACCGTGTTATTAAACTTGTAGTTTAGTACTTATATTTTATATGCAATTTTAAGTACTCACCTTCAAAAACAGCTCAAGACATATTACATAAACTCAATACAGGTAGTCCGGAGGAGAAAACCCATGCTATGAGCAAATTATCAATACTAAGTGCTGATATGACTTTTGCGTTAGACTTTATAAATAAACAGGGTCTTACATTAATTATCAAACAAATAGAAAATGGAAAATGTAAAGGTACTTTATTTCCATGCGAATTTGACAGTTTGTATTAATTTGTACTAATTTTATAGGGATGGGGTTAGCACATACCCTAGTATCTTTCGTTGAACTTATGGAACATGGAATAGTTTCCTGGGATATATTAGCAGCGGATTTTATTTCAAAAGTTGTAGGTTTTGTGAATTCTCAGCAAGAAGTACAAGTGACTCAAGCTGCATTATCCATTTTAGAGAATATAGTGTTCAATAGCACAGAAGGATACGGTCAAGTAAATATAATTTAACATGTTTAATGGCCAGTTAGCTTTTTAATTCTTGAATGTTTAGGTAGAACGTGAAATTCCTATAGGTTCTCTGGTAGGACACTTACAAGCCACAGCTGTTGTTCAGCAAAATGCTGTAGCCCTTATCAATGCCCTTCTGTCAAGAGCTGATATGACAAAAAGACGTACCTTGGTGGCCACTTTAGCATCAAAACAGGTACGAACTGTCATACAAAATAATATTTTACAAAGTGGAGCTGCAAGCGGAGCTGAGATGGCGCATCAGTTGTACGTGCTGCAAACGTTAATGTTAGGATTATTGGAACAAAGGATGTTGACCAAAATGGATCCACAAGTAAGTTTCACGAATTTGGTGATTTTTGGTTTCGTTTGATTTTAAATCAAAGTAATGCAACGTTTTTATTCCATTAGGATCAAGACGGTCATGACAAAATTAAAGAGTTGCGTCGTATAGCTTTCGATGGGGAGGGCGCTGCCGCTAATATTCGAGGTCCAGCTGGTTTTACCAGAGACTACAAAAAGTTGGGCTTTAAAAATGATATTAATCCAGCACTGGATTTCACAGAGACGCCACCTGGTCTTCTTGCTCTAGACTGTATGGTATGTACACATACATAGGTGTTTTGAAAATTAATTATTATTAATTAAAATGCTTCATAGGTATATTTCGCAAGAAATCATCCAGAAAGCTACACCAAACTTGTGTTAGAGAACAGTTGCAGGGCAGATGAACATGAATGTCCCTTTGGGAGAGCCAGTGTTGAGTTAGTTAGGATTTTATGTGAATTGCTAAAAATAGGTAGGTGAATGAAACAAATTAATTATACTTAACAGCTTTATATATTGAGATTGAGTTCTTTATTCAGTCTTAGTTGCACAATAATTAAATGGTAAAAGACTCGTCATCATAATAATAGGTACACAAAGAAATCAATGTCAAAAATATACAAAAAGAAGGAAAACATCAGGACACAAAATCTAAAAAAAAGAAAACAAATAGTGAATCGTCAGTACTGTTGTGCTTCATCCTTTCCATTTACGAAAGCCAAAAATCGTCCACACTATAAGAAGCTTGAATGTTAAGAAGCGCCCTTGATTTACGTTTAAAGATACTTATATTTGGACTTTGTCGCAAATATCTGTCTAGTTGATTATATATTCGACTACCAGCATACAGAGGAGACCTTTTGAAAAATTCATGGTCATGTTTTGGAAAGCTAATATTGTTTTTTCCCCTTGTTTCATATGAATGAAAGTCCCTGTGCTTCTCCATCGAAGAGCACCTAGTGTATATGAAACTCAGAACTCTCAAAATATATATGGAGACAACTGTCAAAATCTGAATACTCCTGAACGCCCGATATGTTAAACCAAACATAATTAGTTGTTTTTAGAATATACAGTGCGCCCCTTTTCTAAATTGTGAGATTTCAGCAGATTTTTCCCATGTTTTAGGCTGTAGTTTTCCCCCAGTGTTTGCAAAACGCTCATCGAGTAAAAAAAGTTAAAACAAGTCAAATGTGACAGGTGCCACTACTATGGTATATCTCCTAGAATTTTTTGCGGACATGGTGTTATGTGTATTTTTTCCCGCCAATATCTAACCCCTATACCCCCGTCGTTACACCCATGGTAAGCCTTATCGTCTGAATTTTAAAATCTATTCGCTGAAAGTGCTAATTGTTTTGCTTCGGATTCGTATTAGTGATATCAATTCATTTTTATTGACTGATACGGAATGTGCTAATATCTATAAATGGTGTTAATTGTGTGTTTGCCGTTGTAGTTGTATAATTCAATTCATGTAACTGTTTATAAGATTGAAATTTCCTCAAGTGTATTTCTTCTCATAAAAGTGGAATATTTTACTTTGAACGATTTTTAATTTGTATTTATATATTGAAATTAGGCGAAGTGCCGTCTGAGCAGTGTGTAGCATATCAACCACTCTTTTTCACTAACGACCACCCTTTTGAAGAATGTTTCTGCATTTGCATTGTGTTGCTGAATAAAACTTGGAAAGAGATGCGTGCTACTTCCGAGGACTTTGGCAAAGTTGCAAGCGTGGTAAGTTGGTTTTACATATTTTTAATAAGTGCAGAAGTCCTAAGTTAATTGTAAATATTATAAAGATTTTGATTTTTGGTCTTTTATTTAAATATTGAATGATATTTGTATGTTCTGAAAAACACATGGTGTAAACTGTTTGTTTTTTCACATCTGGGTGAAATTTCAAAATAAGTAATTTACATATTTCGAGATCATCACCGATTAAGTCGGAACAAATTAGAGTCTTACCGAAGTCACTAATAAACAAGGAACCCCTGGGGAACACCAGTTGTGACCAAGTCTATAAAAGATTGCAACTTTGCATAATTTTTAGGTCAGAGAGCAAATTGTAAGAGCATTGGAGGTGACACCACTATCACTTGATCAGCTGAAGAACAAATTGCAATCGTTGACATATAGTGAAATTACACAGTTATGGCAGGTGGAAAGGTAAAGTCTCAATTTGTTCACTTCATTTATTTGACTGATTCTGTATTCATATATAGAAATACACGAGAAGAATGGGAATCACATGCCAAACCGGTGGTCGAACTTAGAGAAATGATCACACCGGATATTATGGGTTTAATAAAGCAGCAGAGATTAGCGTTTTTGGTTGAAGGTAAATATATTATTTTTGGTTAAATGCAAGAACTGTAAAGATAATACAATTAAGACAACGTAATTCCTTAAGCGATCAAAGCCACTTTTCATAATTTTTTTATCTTTGCTTACGAAATTTCCATTTTTAACGTTTATCTCTTGAAATATAGGTGTGTTAAACCCTGGTTTGCAAAGCCAAGTAAATGGACAAGTTAGTAATCTTACTTTGAAAATACTAATACTAATTGGAACAGAGTAAATTGTATTTTTGTCTCTTGATATAGGAACTCGATTTACTAAATATTCCGCTCGAGGCCAGCGCATCAAAGACAAATTCTGGTACATGCGTCTCTCACCAAACCATAAAGTGTTACATTATGGCGATTGCGATGAAAAATCAGCTCCAACTACTGAAGAACTACAATCAAAACTATCTATCAGTGATATTAAAGCGCTTCTAGTTGGTCGTGATTGTCCTCACATGAAGGGTCGAAAATCATCACATCAATTAGCATTTTCGTTGGCCTTAGAAGGTATTTTTAACATAATTATACAAATACAAGTATTGGTTTAATTGTTTCAATCTCATTTCATCAGGAGTGGATTTGCAATCACTGGATTGTGTAGCGCCTGATGAGCTAACTTTAGCATATTGGACTGATGGAATTAATGCACTGTTGGGCCAAAGAATGACGAGTAAAGAGACTGAAAAGGACTTGGATACCTTGCTGAGTATGGAGATTAAATTAAGACTGCTGGATGCTGAGGGTGTATCAATCCCACAGGATCCACCACCGATTCCACCCGATCCGCCCCATTACCATTTTTGTTACGATTTAAAATAGACATGTACCAAATCTTTATTGTAGGTTTGAGCTCTCTATGTTTACGGAAAATGAAACTGAATTAAAAAAAAAAAACCTAGACCTGAATACAAAGCACAGTGCGTAGAAGACATAACATATTGCATGTTATGTCCGACACAAATTAAGACTCACAAATTTGTATCCAGATTTGCGATTTCCGTAAGTAAAGAGTAAGTAAATACATACATAATACCTATACCAATTACTTTGTTTAACAGGAAAATATTAGTAATATTATGATTATGTAGATCAAATTACATTATCATTTTAGATCTGAAAAGAACTATTAGTTTTATCAATTTATATTTTAATGTGTTCCATGTATCGGTAGCTTTATATTTTATTTTATTGATATTAGGTATAACCAAAGTTTAAAAGTTTTATATCTTTTTTTATTATATATTACCCACATATAAATAAATATAGTAAATTATCTGCTATCTGTTTATTGTTTTACTCATATATTCAGACAAATACAAAATGCATTTTACACAGAAATCTTCCACCTTCCCGTTTAACCGCATTTGCGTAAAATTGCTCTGACAAAACTGAGGATGATCACCGAAACGTTAGCTAGAGTAAATTTGACGCAAATTTTATCCAGAAATCTATGGTTTCTAGAAATACAAAAGAATTAATAGGTTAAACACTAATAAGCCTTCAACATTATGTGAAAAAAACTTCTTATTGATAAAATTCACTTTTATGGGATATAATAGCATATCGAAACCACATATTACACAACACTAGGTATTATTCATTTGGCAATCATCAATTTTAGTAATATATAACATGCAACTAATACCAAATTTTGTTGCATGTTATAATATATTACTAAAATGATGCATTTATTACAAATTCGATGTACTTTAAATGCAAGTGAGTCCAGACGTTATAATTAAATGTTACAAGCTTTGACTAGAGACTAGTCGAAGGTTACAAGCAAGATGCAAATGAATCAGAACCACTGATATACGATGAGGGATAATGAGCTTGACAGATGCACGAACTGCTAATATACTAAGCAGCCATGTTCCACCATTGACAGTGGCGTATCGTCTTAAGGCGTGCAAATTAAGTAGAAAGTTTGTATAATAAATATAGATTATTTTAATAATATATTATTTTATTAAACTCATTTTGTGGTCTTTCATTTCAAACATTAACAATCAATTTTATGTTATTTTTATATAAATGTTTCCAGTTTTGTTCAATTTTTCATAGTCCTTGTGGTTTAAGCTTTTTATTTGATAATAATAAATACTTTAATTATCGAAAAAGCATAAGCTCAGAAAAATACACCATAAAGCAATATAAAGTTAACAACAATACAACAAAATTACCATACGACAAACTCATCATACGCTCTACATGTCCAAGGTGCTCAAGTACCGATACAAACGAGCGCGAAAAGACCACAGTGACCCGTCAAGGTAATGTACAGATCGATTTGATAACTATCGTATCCTGTAACGGTGGATATAGTTTTAGTTATACAATTCTACATTTTTTACTGCTATCCGTGCTGGTAGCAGAGCTTTGATGAAGCATTCGAGGGCTGCAACAGAGATGAAAAATAAATAAAAACATTTTGCTGCTGCCAACATATAACAGCGGCATCTTATTGGCCTGAATTTAAAATTCCCGCTTTAATAGACGAATCGTAGTTGAACACCAGATGTGTTTTCCCACAGTTGGCACAGCAATCTTCCAAGCTCATTCAGAACTCACAATTGGGGTTCGCCACTGACTTTATTTAAGTCAGTACACGTTCGCAAATCGCACGTTCGTTTTACAAAATCACTGTCTTTATATATAGACAATGACAAAACTATTCATAATGGGGTTAATACAAGTGAGTGAGGAATTTTTTAAACTGACTATCACCTATCACCATTGTTTTTATAAAGACAGACAGTTATCACCTTCGTATAACAAACAAATGGAACAAATTTATAATTTTTGGACCGCTTATGCGAATGTCAAACATATAGTTAGGTAACTAGGTAGGCATGGAGCGGGCGGATAGTATTTTACCTCTTTATCCGAGCATCGTTTTTCAGTGAAAAGTTAAAATATAACAATATATATTTATTACATTTTATTTTACACTAAATCTATATTATTTTATGATTTCAAATTTTAATTATAGAATACCTATGGCACAGTTTAATCACAGAAGAAGGAAGCTTAGCGTGGCTTCCGTCCTCTGTGGTGTAACTAATTGTGTCTGTGGCTTGTTTAACAGTTTAGCACATCACTAATAAATGTCAAACTCATGAAAGATTTTTTTCTATAGATAGCAATTGAAAGTTGGATAATTTTCTTAACGTGTTTAATTTATTAAAAACTATAATTTTTTTAAAGTCCGAATAGTTTCCATTTGTATAATTCTGTTTTAACATTTTAGTATTAAGATGCCACCTAAAGCTAAACCGGCTCAAGCTAGTAAAAAAACGGAACAGAAGAAAAAAGAAAAGGTTATTGAGGTAAGTAAAACGTATGTGCTTTTTGTACAGACACCTATATAGATAGTTATACAAAATTTCAGGATAAAACATTTGGTTTAAAAAATAAGAAAGGTGCTAAACAACAAAAATTCATTCAACAAGTTGAGAAACAAGTTAAATCTGGCGGAATTCACCCCCTAAAAGATTCCTCTAAAAAGTTGGACAAAGATGAAAAATTGAAAGAACAAAAAGAACTAGCATTACTTTTTAAGCCTGTTCAAGTCCAGAAAATTGCAAAAGGCGCTGATCCGAAATCTATAGTGTGTGCTTTCTTTAAACAAGGTCAATGTTTCAAAGGCGATAGATGTAAATTCTCTCACGATTTGACTATAGAGAGGAAAGCTGAAAAGAGATCTTTATATGTGGATATGCGAAACGACGATGACACTATGGAGAACTGGGATGAAGAAAAATTGAAAGAGGTAATTGAAAAGAAACATGGAGAGAAATCAGGAAAAATGCCCACGACGGATATTATTTGCAAACATTTCTTGGAAGCGGTTGAAAAAGCAAAGTATGGCTGGTTTTGGCAATGTCCCACCGGTGAAAGTTGTATATATAGACATGCATTACCACCAGGATTTGTGCTGAAGAAAGATAAGAAAAAGGAAGACAAGAAAGATGAGATTACTTTAGAAGACTTAATAGAAAAGGAACGGGCAGCGTTGGGTCCTAAGCAAACCAAGGTAAGTAATATTGTGTATTGTTTTAAATGGCGTGCTATTGGAAAAAATTAATGAATTCTGTAGATCATTCACTGAATACTTAGTGACATTTAATATCCAATTACCACAGTAGTTGTAACTACAACCTGATACTTAGTACGCATAAATTTATAACAGCTTTGTCTCGTTACTGATGTCTATATTTCAATTTTAGATCAATTTAGAAACATTTTTGGCTTGGAAGAAACGTAAAATTCAGGAGAAAAAAGACCTTGCTATAAAAGATGAAGAAAAGAAACGTAGCGATTACAAAGCTGGTCGTCAAGTGGGCATTTCAGGTAGGGAAATGTTTAGTTTCAACCCAGAGATGGCAGCACAAAATGATCTTGAGGATGGTGATGAAGCGTTTGATTCATCTGCATTTAGAAATAATGAAGAGCATGATCAGAACATGTATAGAGAGATTTCTTTTGATATGTTGGGAACTGAAGCGTTAGAGGTAATATAGTTTATATATTCCTGTTATTTTTTATATTCATTTGTCCTATGTTTTTAGTCTGATAATACTGGTACGCAGGCTGCAGATGATAGATTTAAAAATAACGAGACCCCAAGTAGTAGTAGTGAAGCTACAAATGATACGTCATCAGAAGCTGCAGCTGCCGCAGTTCCCATCAATGAAAACCTGTTTTTAGAAGATGATTTAGAAGGCTTAGATGACGAATTAGAAGATTTGGATATTAATGAATAAATATGGGGCATTTCGTCCTATCGGATTGAATTTTAGAAATAAATATTTTTATTAAAAACAATTGTTTATTGTATAGGTAACTTTAATAAAATATACTAAGAAAAAATTAATTATTCCAACAGAACTTTGTTTGCAATAATTTAATAATTGTAATTATTAAATAAATTAATGGAATTGCTTGGTTTCAATTAAGTCTATGCCATAACTTCTCAAATTCTTGACTAAATCGAGCAATAATGTTTGTATCATTGGTTAGCACAATCGCGTCAAAATTTGCACTAAATGCTTGACGTGTTAGATTAACAGATCCAAAAAACACCTTTGCCTTTTCATTATCTGTCTCATCGATAAGACAAAATTTGTGGTGCATCATGTATTGATCACTATCTTGAGTCTTACATGGAATTCCTAAAATAAATATGCTAAATCAGGTGGAAATGTGACCCTAGTTTATCTTCAACATCATAAGACTGAAAATTATATTTTCTTTCCGCACCTTTTCTAGTAAAAAATTCAGCACTGGATCCGGTGGTTTTTGTCATAACTTTATCAGTTATAATTCTAATTTGCACACCCCTTTTTTGTACATCTGCCAATTCCCAGGCAATTTCTTTAAATGTAATTGTATAGCAACATAAACTTATCGTTTTCTCTGCGCTGGCAATAAACCTCAATATTGTTTTTACATGTGCATATGAACATTTATCACTGTGTTCAGTTTTATTAATCAAATGTGGTTTACACATAAAATTATTGTGATTAAAGAATATTGTCTGGTAGTAGTACTTCAATTCATTATCTTTAAAATTGGTTTCCTCCCAGTGTTTATATTTTCGTTTAATGAAATATACTAAAATAAGAGGTATAACGGTGAAAACTGTGGAAAATATAGTGGAAAGTTTTATAAATTTGTTCATGATAAACATTCTCTTTTTTCAAACATTATAATTTTTGAATTTAACCTACAAATTATTGACGTTGTTGACAAACGTCACATTTGTATATTCGCATCTTCTTCTTCTTAATTAATTCTTTTCAGAGTAATTGTTGCTACGAGTTTGTATTCAATAAAACTTTAACATATTTTATTTTTTTAAATAAATAAAAAGTTAAATATCTAGATTATTAAGCTATTAAAAAAAATAATATGGTATTTTACGCAATCCCTCTTGTTGAATGAAAATTAAATTTTATTATAAATAACCTCTGAATACGTCAACACGTAAACAAATTCATTACTCATACATAATAGTGATTCATACGTCCGTCAGATCTCCAAAATATTTATTGCTAATTCTCTCACTTAAACTTTAAAACATTCGTGTAATAGTTTAGACAAAGTTAAGTGTTCAAGAAGTGATAAATAGAAATAGTTGGATTTCGTACTAGTAAGTGGTATACGCCTTAATAATAATGAGTGTATCCGGTTTTTCAGCAATTCTTAACGGCCCCCTAGCTGAATATCTAAATATATCGAACGCCATCGGCGGGGATGTCGCCACCCATAGCAAGTTAGTTCAAGGCGCCTTTACCGCCCAATTACAATACATTAACCTTGCTAATGAAATTGCACAACCCAGTCAAACGGAGATAATAAGTCTGTTAAAACCGACTAGTGATAAGATAAGTGCAATACAAGATTTTCGTGAAAAACATCGTACATCGGAGTTTTTCAATCACCTCTCTGCAATTAGTGAAAGTATATCGGCATTAGGATGGGTAACGGTCAGCCCAGCACCGGCCCCTTATATCAAAGAAATGAACGATGCAGGACAATTTTACACCAATCGTGTTTTAAAGGAATGGAAGGAAAAAGATAAGAAACATGTCGATTGGGTAAAGGCATGGGTACAAACGTTAACTGAACTCCAATCATTTGTTAAACAGTTCCATACAACTGGACTGGTTTGGTCAGGTAATAACATAATAAAATCTCTTGCCTTCAGCGGTTTATATGTACATTAATATTCTCATAAAAATTCCAATAAAAGATACTATTGATATTTTTTAAAATGTTCCATTGCACAATCACATTGGCTTTCTTTTTAACAATGGCTTTTAAGCATGAAATTTGAGTCAATTATGGGTAAAAATTATAACTTACAAATATGTTGTAAGAAATTCTGCTACTAAATCAAAATGACTTGCATGTCTTTACTATTTATTTTTCCTATAACAGGTAAAGGGGCAGTTAAATCTGTACCCCCTCCACCTCCTGGTTGTCCTCCACCGCCTCCAGTAATTGATTTTTCCGCTTCAGCGGCTGGCGATGCTGGATTGGATAAATCAGCCCTGTTTGCAGAAATTAACCAAGGTGAGAACATTACTAAAAGTTTGAAGAAAGTTACTGCTGATATGCAGACACATAAGAATACAGCACTAAGACAAGGACCAGCGCCATTCAAACCTTTAGTACAACCCAAGAATATCGCATCTATTAAGCCGCATGTGGTAGAAAAACCACCGAAATTTACTCGTGATGGAAAGAAATGGTTGATTGAATATCAAAAGAATAACAACAATCTTATTGTGGAGAATGCTGAAATGAATAACGTCGTATACCTGTATAAATGCGAAAATTCCACAATACAAGTTAAAGGGAAAATTAACTCTATAACTTTGGATTCCTGTAAAAAAACATCCGTTGTTTTTGACACTTTAGTCTCTGTAGTTGAATTCATTAACTGCCAATCTGTACAGATGCAGGTTATGGGTAAAGTTCCGACAGTATCCGTTGATAAAACTGACGGTTGTCAAATTTATTTAAGTGAAGACTCGTTAGACGTTGAAATTATCAGTTCGAAATCTTCTGAAATGAACGTTTTAGTTCCTAAAGGTGATGGAGATTATACTGAGACTCCAATTCCTGAACAATTCAGAACGAAAATATTACCGAATAAAACACTGCACACTGATATTGTTGAAACCAAAGGTTAAATGCTTAATTTTCTCTTACCTAAGTTTAAATTGATGGCGTTTTATTCAAACATTCAAATTCAGAGCTAATGACACTCAAAAAATATAGATCAGCAATGTTTTGCACTACTAATTAGCTTCACAGCAAGCAACTATATCCCCGAGTAATACCTACTCAAAACGGAAATTTGGTTTAGAAATTTTGTGCATTTTATGTCATAATGTTGATTCTTCTGATTTTTCATAATATATTAAAATGTATTTTTCTTGGTTTTCAATTTGAGGCAAAAAAACGTATTACTTGGCAAATAGCTAACGATTTTCGATTAATTAACAAGGAAGGTGTGCAAAACTACTTTTTTTACGTACAAATCATTTAGCTTTAATATTTTTTGATTGTCATTGTTCAACCCAATATAAGTATTATATCTTACATAGAAAATTTCTTTTTCCATAATATTTTAAGCAATACAGTAGATTATTTAATTTTTATTTTTGGATTTTTTATTTTATGACTAGTAGTGTCACAACAAAGTTTCAGCTTTTTTAATTAGTCAAGTCAGTCATTAATAGTTGTTGCATTATCAATTAGATAAGTGAATTTTTTTACTTTGTAAATTTATAGTAAAATTTTGCAAAACATGAAAAAAAAATACCTACTCGTTGAAAACCTAAAAAAGTAGGTAAGTTATTGATATAACTGATAATATATAATTGCCTCGTCGGTTGTGGATTTTTCATATCATATTTATCTGGTTATTGGTTTACAATAAGTGATGAACTATTAACGAATTTGTTATTTTATATTATCACTTATTGTACAACAATATTTTTTAAATATTGTAACCATTCATATAGTAATCTTCTCATACCTAACATTTTTAGGTATCCCATTATTATAATAATAGTACTCTTGTATGACTTATTGTTTAATATAAATTAAAAAAGTATTATAGATATTCCATGTATTCCGTAAAATAAAATTTGCTTTTGAAAATATTGTGAGTTTCATATTAACTTTCACTACTTAATAGCAACATATATAATACTTGAAAATATATACATTAACAAATTCATCTCGCTTAGCTAGGCTAGGTAGGTGTTACTAATTTAATATTATACCGTTCATTTTCCATTAACTTTTAAAGGCTAATAGGTACTTCTAAAAAGTCATCATCAGCATTCACTCGCTAACGAGTATTAATTGTTCCAACTCAGGGATATCTGCTGTGAAGCCTAAGATGGCGAAACAGATCGATCCTAGAGCCACAAATTTTGTCCAAAACTGACACACCCAATCACCACTATTTACATCTAAGCCACACGTCTTCATGTTGGTCTTATGAACATCCTTGTACCTCTTTTGCTGTCCTAACGACTTCTGGAGGCGATAGTTAGCTGTGAACAGTGTTGCGATGCTTAAAATCCGATTTAAAAACAAAAATTGATTAATTTATCTATTATAAATATTGTAAACAGACGACAAACCCAAACAGGAGAAAAAATAAATTGGCTAAGTATTAAATCGATTAATTTACAGAACAGAGAACCATTTATAAACTTAGTTAAAGAAAATAACTTCTCAAAGGCAGTAAATGTGAGAGGAAGAGCATCCGCCACTAGTTATTCACCTCTAGTGCCTTCGTGGCCAGATGGTAAACCAATAGCAGAACGAAAACTTAAGAACCTGCAAAAAATGATGCTCTTATACCATACCATACCCTTTTTCGTTATACCAAGCCAAGCTTTTTACATACTGCTCTACAACGTAGTTTACCCACAACTTCCTTTTTTATAAAATGTTACGAAATACTAAATTCCTTTCTGCTCCGGCTTGTCCTGATAGATTACCCCTAAGCAAAATATTACTGATATTGAAAATAGCCGGGAGTTTTCTGCCAGTTACTAAAAGTTTCGTCAAAGCCGCAAACTTGCAATACTGCGCGAACGAAATTTTCATGTTAAAACTTCTCCAGTTTTGCTTCGGATCGTATCTGTACTTGTAATATTCCTGCGCAAAATATTTATAAGCAGTTAGAAATATTTGAAGATAATAATAAATGAATTTATGTTCTTTCTCACATCCATTATTTATCAAGATCTTTATAGAAAAGATTAATGTACATTAATCTTTGTTTATAAGCCCTTTGAGGCGTTTGAATTGATGCTAGATGTATAGGGATGAATATAAAAACTGATAAAAGGGTAAATAGAAACTACTTTTATTCTAAGGATTAAATATTAATTTATTTTATGTACAACAATACTTAAGATTGTTTATAAGTCTGGTCTTACACCAAACCCTGGGCCAGGTGGATCACAAATCAATGATGTTGGTTCACCTAATGGCTCTGAGGCATATCGGCCACTCCTGGAACAAAGTTTTTTTAATGGCACTTGGAATGATTGAACTAACCTAACTATATTATTTATTAAAAATAATCTATAATTCAAAGAAAGATTTTTATGTTATCATACATTACCTTGGTCCTGGCTTTGGTTTTTTTCCTGCTTTTAAATCACAGAGTATCTCGTCCATATCCTTGGTAGTTAGATCTTCCTTAAATTGTATTAATATATAATTAAGTCCATTTATAATACTAGTCATACATGAATCATTTGAATCTCAACTTAGCGTTTTTAATAATTTCGAGAAAGAGAACTAACAGTCAGATCTTATTTACTCTGACTCTAACTTACGTAGTAGTCATCATTAATTTGAACCATAGGAGCATTAACGCAGGCACCTAAACATTCAACTTCTGATAAAGTAAACATTTTGTCATCGGTAGTTTCGCCAACCTCTAAATTTAAGTTTTTCTTAATTGTTTCCAAAATTTCATCTGATCCTCTTAGCCAACATGGAGTGGTGGTGCAGATTTGAACATGATACTGTCCTAGTCATAGAAACATACATAAGTAGAGACTAAACTAAAAGATAAAGTTGATTTACCTGTTGGCTTTCTCATAAACATTGTGTAAAAAGTAGCAACTTCATAAACCCTCATTCGGGGAACATTTATTATTTCAGCTACCTTGTGCATTGCAGATATTGGCAACCAACCATATTGTCTTTGTGCTAAATCCAATAGAGGAATCATGGCACCTCGTTTATGACCTTCTGGATAAATCGCCAAAATTGCTTCTACCCTCTAGGAATAATCAAATTAGTTCCATGTTACATCAATTGATTTGCTTACGTACTTTGTTATTTTCTGGTGTAAATTCAAACGGGATATCAGGATTATCTTCTGGAGAATCTCTATGTATAAATAAAGTACCTCCATGTTGAAGTGATGATGTAGTTTGAATGCTCCGTTGCCCCAGTTTTTGCTATAAGAATACTACATTACAAAAGTAACCCATACTTATTAATTACATAATTTACATATTATATTATTACAGCAATGATCTCTAATAAAACTTACAAGACTGTTACATATTCTTCTTAAAGATGTTGATAACATAGTATTAATATATTTAAAAAGTAAATTATACAATATGTATTTTACTTCCTAATAATTATTACTCAAAGTTTAATAAGAACTGACAATTTAGAATTGACATTTACGTTTTACGCAATTTATGTGTTGAGAAGTTAGCAAAAAGAAGAACTATAGATACTCGTAGATTTCTTATTCTATGGTAATACATACTATGTTGCTAAAAGATTTTAATCAAAATATGCTGGTATCTGTGGCTCAGACTAATATACGTTAATTTCACACACACACATGCGCCAACTGACAAATTTTGTTAGTGGCCATATTGCCCACTCTTAGTCCAGTGGCGTATCTATATGGCTTTAAAAATTATTTCGAAGAGTTTAACCCTTTGAGCCTACTAAACTTGAATTGAAATCCAAAGAAGCAGTCGATTTAAATTGAAAAATATACATTATTATATATAGTTTAGTAATATCGTTTACCGTCCGTAGCCGGCTTAATATAAAATTATATTATATCTCACTGCAAAATATATATTATCGCTTACCGTCCGTTGCCACCTTTATATTATTATGTTTTTTAAATAGTAACTACCGGTATGTAGGTACTTTATGCTTGCATAATTTATATAAAAAACTAGGTATTCTGAAAAAGATCAGTAATTATTGTTGATGAATAAAATATAAAGCTTTTGTATAAATCAACAAACTGTGACTATTATATTTGCGTCCATGCATAACATTTTTGAATATTAGAATTGCAAAGCACAATGTGTTTCAAAAATAAAATGACAACAATAGGTATTATAATAATTAGAAATTTATTGTTGCCGTTTTTAAAAGGGCATATTATGGTTACAATTTAAGTTTTAGTATCATTAAGTTAGAAGACATTTTAAAAACGTCCATGAATCTATAATAAACATTAATTATATTTGAATAAAAAAAAAACTAGTTAAGCAAAATGGGTTATTCGCCGTATAAAGATCTGTTGCATAGGAATTTTCAAGATGTTCCCGAATATTATCAACATCACGATCCCACATATCGCTGCGAATTTATACGTATTTCGGATGCCCGAAAAGATCAAATGGTTCCGCATTATATTTTCCAGATTGTTCTCACTGGTGGCCTAGTGATTTTCGCAGTATTTGTTCTAGGATTTTTGATCATTTTAGATCGGTCAAGACTAACTCAAGTGGTGAGAGCCAGAGAATATCCAAGAAAATCACATATAAAAAACTATCACAATATATTTTTGGATGCACTTGATAAATTTGATGGTATGAGTAATGCGACTACGTAATTTACTTTTATATATTCAAATTAACTATTTATTATTATATTAATTAGATAAATATATAAATTATAATTTTTTTTTGTAGCTTTATTTATTTTTTTTCCTTCGCTTCTTTATTGGCCGCAGGTACCAGGGCTATTTGGCCATGGGTGAAATATAACCTTTTTACCTTCGATTGCCATATACAACTTCAAGTCAGGGTGAGTTCCAAACCGTATCGAACTTAAATGAAATAAAAGAAAACACTTTGACTTCACTTTATATTCAACTAAGATGCCACACAGGATAAGCAATATCAAAATCTACAGCTAGCAGAACGATAGATAGATTTCCAAGAAAGTGTGATGTATATCGATTCTTCTTCGCCACATATACATGAAGGATTGTTCTTAATTTGTATTTTGTGCCTTCCCTTTGCAGTGTGGGCTTTCTGGTAACAACACCTTAGGTATTTATAACATAAAATCACAGAATTACTATATGTTTCGATTTTCATTAAACAGATCAGTTTAATTCTGTCGGCATGGTTGGATGTGCATTGAAAAGTGAGTAAATAAGATGAAGAAAGAAGTATTTTGGACTCTCCGTCCATTATTAGTCGCCTAGCGCAATTATTTAACTAATTGATTTCCAAATTTGCATAATTATAGAAATCTTCATCACGTATACATTTGTCTACGTATTTAACTACCACCATGTTTTCATTTTTGCAATTCAGATTCGTAAATATTAAATAAAAAAAAAACTTTATCATTTTATTAGCTGTAAAAACTAAAATAATTTTAGCAGTGGCAAAAATGTTTAAAAAAATTACTTTTTAACGCCACAATCGGGTACGCCCATGATTAGATTTGTGACGTTCGTCATTGTTTACATTGTGAATTTTCTTTTATCAAATGGTGAAAACCAGTTGGAATAAAAGTGGACAAATACTTACGGATGCAATGTTATTCCAAGTTCTGAATGTTTTGGAGTTTTAGAACAGTTACAAGCTAACTATCTTGCACTTTGCTGTTTTAGTCCATAATTCACACTTTTACCACTAATTAAACACTATGAAATAATATGTCCACACGGTTAGAAATTGTTCCAAATTAAACTAAATCGCAGATAAACACCTTTAAACACAAGAAATACCATCAAAATACAAAACTACTAAACGACATCAAGAGAATGAGTCATGCATGGTTTCTCAAAATGGCCGACTTTCGTCTAACTGTCAAACGGGCCACATATTCCTTCCTTTCATAAAGATTATTCTATGCTTCCTTTCTCTTCTTTCTTCATTAGGGTTATTATTTCGTACTGAACTAAGTGAACAATCTGAATTATAATTCGGAATTCAGCTGGGATATGATAATGATACAGCTATTTTTAGACGTGACATGATCACAGTTTTGCGAAAGACTACCAAATCAAATTGAACAAACGTACGTGTTTTACAGCTTAAAGAGTAAATCCATTGTCTTTAAAAGACTGCTTTTTGGTACTATTAAGTAATTTTTTTAATATCAGTGAAAAAATCACAGGTAGATAATATTCGTCAACTCTAGTTAATGTCTTAACCCTTAACCTAAAATAAAATATAAATACCATAGTTTTTACATAGAATAAGAAAGCTAGCTTTCTTATTCTATGGTTTTTACGTTTTTAGTTTTTAAATACATTGATATTCAGTTTATATAAACAAGGCGTTTTAAATCTACTACCTATTCCCCTAGATACCCCAACCCAAAACAAGGAACTTCTTTATTTGCTACCAAGCGGAATAAGGAGCAGGATTGGTTAATCTTGGCTTGTGGTAGCTACCGTTCTATCACTCTCTAGTGTTAAGTAAATTTTATATTATACAAAATATGTGCGTTACAAATTGCATAATATCTTACAAATAACGGTTATAAAGAACATTAATTAGTATTAAGCTTTTTTTGAATTTTTAAAATATATTTTAAATTATGTCAGAATCAATGTTAGAATACAGAAAACTCTTACGAGAAGACTATAATAGAAACTGTAGAGACCTGGCTTTATATCTCTTGGGAAAATACCTAGTACGAAAATCAGAAGATAATACAATTATGAAAATAAAAATTGTAGAAACAGAATGCTACTTAGGGAGCGAAGATAGGGCGTCTCATTCCTACGGAGGTAGGTATGACATTTCCAGATTAAAAATGTATCTACCGATCTTTTGTCATTAACATCTTTTAGGAGGACTCTTAGAAATGAGCCAATGTATTTAGAACCTGGAACGGCATATGTATATATGACTTTTGGTATGTACTTCTGCTTCAATATTTCTAGTAAAGAACCTGGAGCTGCGGTTTTGTTGCGAGCTGGAGAACCTATACAAGGCATTCAAGCTATGCAAATATTTCGAAAAAGTGTGTTACTATTTAATTTGTTTCCACATTATTTGTTAATCATTTAGTAAATTGTAGGAAGACACAAAAGAGAAAATGAATATAAGATTACAGAATTATGTAATGGACCATCTAAATTATGTATCTCTATGGATATCGATAAAAATAAATGTAACAAATTGGATTTAACAAATAATGATAACTTATGGGTAGAAGATTTATATTCAGATCAATCAGACTTTAAATTGGTGAAAACATCTAGAATTGGAATTGCGAATTGTGGTGAAGAGTGGTCTAAAAAGCCACTTAGGTATTACATTTTTGGAAATCAGTGTGTTAGTAAAAAAGATAAAACAACTGAAAAAGAAGTACCTGAAAATTTACAGTCGCTTGAACATGATCAGTATGGTGTGTATATTGTAAGAAAATAAATTATATGTAGGTACCTACCTAGGTAACGAAAGTATACATTATTTTACCTAGTTTGTATTAAAGTATTATTTTTCTGAAATGTATGTTTTATTGCTTCCCGAAAACATTATGTTGGGGATATTGAAAATTTTGGAATATAACGTTTAATTCCACTAATTATTTTATTTCATTTTTCAAAAATTATTTGTTAAAGCCGGCACTTTAATTGGGAATAGATTCACAGATCAAAACAAGAATTTACCAAATTATTTTAAGAGGTTCGAGGAATATATAGGTAATAATTTGTCCGCTATGCCATAAAACCTATGTGTTTAAAAAACGCAGTAAAATAAATGAGAACCTATAGGCATTATCAGAGAATAACCTATTCTCTGGCATTGTGTTTATAAAAACAATGGAATAGGCATTTGGTTATAAAGACAATGGTATAGGGTTTATAGATTTTGTAGTAGTAAGTAGTATCATCGAAAATATACTACGACGATTTTTATATCTACGGTGGTAGTATTTAGTATATCACCACCAAAAATCTTTATTTTCTACATGCTGTTGATATTGAATTCTAGACATTCCATGAATCGATAGAAATTTTCACTTTAGAAATTACCGTACTGTAAATTATACCATCTGGCAAGATCAAGCTGTAATTAAAAATTGTACACCTGGCACCCGGGTCTGCTATGGTCATTGCCTTTATAAAAGACTATGTTTTGGGTCATTGTCATTGTAAAGTCAATGGTCTGGTTAAATCAGATATCCTTTAGCAACAGTAGAAAAATTTAATCTTACTCGAGTAGTTCAAAGAAACTACGCAAATATTTGACATCGGTCAAAAATTGACATGTAACATGTCAGTTT
Source organism: Apoderus coryli (assembly GCA_911728435.2). NCBI lineage: Eukaryota > Metazoa > Arthropoda > Insecta > Coleoptera > Attelabidae > Apoderus > Apoderus coryli. Next base: position 14,415,585 of record OU452204.1, read on the forward strand.
TCAGGTTGACACATTACATGGAGGGCGCTTGCTGCGCTCCTTTTTGATTTGTATTTTGTTACGAACATGGTGAGTTGTGTGGAAAATATTGTTTTATCTTAAACATCCAAAAGTATTTAGTTATTTTATTGCATAAATATCTTTTAAAATTTAATATAATCCTTAATTTAGTAATTATTTCTGTTATTTTCAGGGTAAAGACATTAATCATAAATATGACCGTAAGGTTAGACGTACAGAACCGAAAAGCCAAGATGTATATTTACGTCTTCTAGTTAAGGTAAATTAATATATTATTTAAGTTAAATATATCATAACTAATTTCGAATATTTTTGCAGCTATATCGTTATTTAGCCCGTCGTACTGGTGCGAAGTTCAATAAAGTAATTTTGAAACGATTGTTTATGAGTAAGATTAACAGACCACCAATTTCATTAGCTCGTTTGGTACGTTTAATGAAGAAACCCGGACGCCAAGGTCTTATTGCTGTTGTTGTAGGCACCGTTACGAATGATTCAAGAATCTTTGAAGTTCCAAAACTTACAGTGTGTGCACTTAAATTTACAGAAACTGCCAGAGCTAGGATATTAAAAGCTGGTAAGCAGTTATTTGTATTTGCTTACGTGTGTAGATTTTTATTTACAAACAGTGAAGGTTTAGGATACGGTAATTTAGGTTAAATGTTTATGTATATTGTTTGAAGATGTTAGCATCGTTTTTCGTGGAATTTAAACTTTTAAGTTTGTTTTAAGAAGCGAAATTTGGATTTGAACTAGACAGAATTAGAAGCTAACCCAATTGTAACGAGTTATATTTAATTAACATGATGAATGCTTTAACCGATTTTCTCTTGAAAATATGAGGTTTTATAAAGTGGACGTAATTCTGATATTCCATTACTACATATATTACTATTCGCCCTTAAATAGTAAGTTTACGTCTTATTAATTGGTAACTTCTTTGTTACAGGTGGAGAACTTTTGACGTTTGATCAGTTGGCTTTGAAAGCTCCAACTGGCTCTAAGACAGTCTTACTCCAAGGTAGAAGGAATGCTCGTGAAGCAGTTAAACACTTTGGACCAGCACCTGGTGTACCACACAGTCATACTAAGCCGCTGGTACGTTCCAAGGGACGTAAATTCGAGAGAGCACGTGGTCGCAGGAAGTCTTGCGGGTACAAGAAATAGATTAATACAATTTCTATGTAAAATATTAACCTGTATTGTGGACAGTTCGGGAAATAAAATTGTGTTTATTTAAGTATTTTGTAGAAACGGTTTATATATTTAGAGTTCTCGTTCTTCTGTTTTAAAAATGTGATTCTCTGTTTGAGCATGCGGGTAGTGAACGTAAGGTTAATGCTTACAAACAATATTTTTTCATAAATGTACAATTACAAAGGAATACTCGTCCTCCGCTAGTTTAATTTCCAAAAAAATAAGGGCATGTTCACAGTTGGTTCACTCGATGTCAGCTTAGCCCAAGTTTTCTTGGGAAGGAAGATTGTTTAAGCTGAGAGCCGGCTGAAGAGATGCAATTCTATAAGAAGTCATTGCAACACAATATATTGCGGCTTTAAAGAAAAATAGACTTAAAATCATTTGCTGTGTCCTTGTTAGTTCTAGATACCTGCCAGATACTAAAATTGTGTTGTGGTTGTCTCGCTCACACAACTCGGAACTTTTGTAGATTTGGTTCACGTATGCCCGTTTGAACCACATACAATTTAATATGCATCTATTTTTTTATTGCACCGCATTGAAACTACTTAAATTTGCTTAAATGTCCCTTAAGTTAAGGGTAGGCTTTCCACTTTTGTGGCGATTAAAAATATGTAATTCTTTGGTGATGATCTTGACGTTTTCGAATTAATTGATGGGTTTCTAAAGAGGGTTTAGGTAGTTGTCTAATAGGTTCTAACACGAAGGTACCTACTTCAAAATAATATTGTTCGTATTAAAATCTTGGATGTATTATAAATTGTACTATTATATCGATAGTAACTAAATTACCATTTTTAACAATAATAAACTCTTGTAGTGGATGTACCACTAAAGGGTTTATGAAGATCAGTTTAACTTTTCTTGAAAGATTTTGACTGACGAAACCTACGATTCGGCATATCCTAGACCAAATTGAGCATTTACTAGAATTTGATGAGATTAAGTAAATTTATGACAGTTTTCATTAGAAGATATATTAGGAGCAAAGACCGAACAGAGGGATTATGTCTATTTTAGAATTTAATTAGGTACAATATATTTTAGAAATAACTGCATGACCACCATGAATCAGTTATTAAAACTGCGACTCTACGCCATAGAAGCGTAGTTTGTAGCTCTTCTTTTATAATGTATTTAATAATTTTCATTTAAAATCAAAATTAATGTTTACATATTATGAAAACAAAACGCAAAACTGAGAGGTTAATATATAAGGTTCGTTCCAACTCCCGGTTTTCGTATCATCATGAAACTGATTCGGAACTGTTAGGATCGATTGCAGGCGCATGTGTGGACCTGGCACGGTTTTATTTCGGTATAAACATTATTATATGATCGTCAGTAGTGTCTAACAAATAACTGCTTCCGTCGTCACTCATTTTTCTTAAAATGTATTGTCTTTATTTATTAAACACTAGGTAACACAAACAATTAGTAGAGCCTCGAAAAAAATAAAAACATATTCAAGAGCAAAAACGCTAAAGGTTAGAGATTGGTTGTTTAACAAGAGACATAAGCATATCATGGAACAAAGTGAAATTAAATTGCGCATGTCAGTGGTGGATCAGTCCAGACGGTATTGGCTTTTCACCTGTGATCGAAATGACGGTGCCGAAACCGATTCTTAAACAGTCACAGGTTTGGTTGGAACGTTAACGAAATCGTACAATGAATCATCGCTCGGTTGGAACCCATTTAACGTATTGCGCATGAGCGTGACCGTACTTTACACGGTTTTTAGGGGGGGTTGGAACGAACCTATTACTGTCACTGTCCAACCAAAAAATCTTCTTCGGTTGTGGGCTACCTTAAATTTGCTATGTTGACAAATGTACCCGATACTTAACTAAGTGCCACCTATTTACGATTCGGTGCAATCAATTCCGTTCTAAGTAATACCATTGTCTTATAAAGACAATGGTATTAGGTATTATACTTGTATTTTAAAACTTAGGCGATACTTAACTATTCTCTACTTAAACTGTATGTGGTGCGAACGGGCATTATCCAGTTATTTTATACACACTATTTATAAACTAGGGTGTCAGTGCACATATATTATGCACAAATTTAAAAATCATTTAAAAACTGTCCGATTTCAGTTTTACGATAATTTATTTTTGTGCTTTAATTTTTGGACACCCTTGCAAAACAGTCTCAATCGGCATCATTGGGCAACACCAGAGATGTATATCTCTGGACAACACTTATTATTATCATTGTCCTTATAAAGACAATGTCATTATTATTCTTTCGAACGGAATTAAACGAAAATCTCTGCACCTGGCACCTAAGATTGTGTTTTTATTTTTTAGGTGCTGCCACTATTTGTGCAAACAGCGAGTAGAGCAGTTCTAGGGTTGCTCGTGTCATCATATTTTTACAAAGAAATCAGCTATTGTCAAATTCACTGGACGAATAACAATGACTTTTAACAGTTTAAACACCACGAATCATTGTCTTTATACAGACATTGCCACGAGCTGAATCAAGAACGTGGAATATAAAAAGAACCCAAAGAAGTTCCACGATAGTTGCTATAGCATTTGGTCTGGCAACACTGCTTGCTCAATGGATCCTTTTCCGTCAAAGAACGAAGATTAGTTAACCTAGATTCTAGTTTGAAAATAAAGTGAACATGTTTTGATCAGATCATGGGGAAAACAATGAATTTTGAAGTACTTGTGGGCACATATGAAGAATATTTGTTAGGATACTATTTTTCTGCCAAGGTAGGTACTATATTAAACATTGAAAACTTTACGAATTTTAATAATATTATTTCTTTCAGGAAGGCAAACTATCTCAAAGTTTCGCATCCCATGACCACACTAGTAGTATACGGTCTTTAGCTGTCTGTGACAATTATTTAGCCTCAGGTGCTGCTGATGATCGTATAATTGTCTATAATTTGAAAACTAGAAAAGAATACTCTATGCTAACACATCATGATTCAACTGTGACTGCGTTAGATTTTACAAATAACCATTCCCATATTATTTCTGGAAGTAGTGATGGTGTTTTGGCTATGGCTAGAGTTGGTAGTTGGCAAGTGGAGAAGAAATGGGATAAAGCACATGGAGGGTCCCCAATACACGCTATTGCAGTACATAGTACTGGTAAACTCGCCCTGACATTAGGTGGTGATTGCACTTTAAGAACATGGAATTTAGTCAAAGGTAGACCAGCTTATACTATTAATTTAACCACTAAATCTAAAGACGCCAAAAGTTTAGAACATCTAATATGGGCACCAGACAGTGTAAGATTTTTGTTATTCGGGGGTAAATACGCGGAGATATGGAGTATAGAAACCGGTGGTATGTTAAAAGTATTTGAACATAATGAAAAAGTGACTAGTGGAATATGGTTGGATAATGAACGAGTCTTACTTGGTCATGAAAATGGTGAAGTTACAGAAATAGATATTGAAACGGGAGATATGATTAGTCTTGACGCACACGAAAGTAGAATTAAGTGTTTGAAGCAGTATAAGAAATGGATAGTTACAGCTTGTAGTAATGGCGAAATTAAAATATTTGATAAAGAGCTAAATGAATTAGCTAAAGTTAATATTGGTTGTAGAATTACTTGCATAACAGTCAGCCCAAGTTATGATGTAGCCAAAGAGGAAAAAGAAGAAGATATTGAGAACGCTGAACAGGTTGTGGAAGAGCCCCAGAATAAAGGCAATAAAAGAAACTTTGGCAGTGTAGTAATACAAATTGAAGATGAGGATGAAACGGAGCACATGCCTAAGACAAAGGAACGAAAGAAATATACTGATACAAAATCTACAACCCAACGCAAGAAAAAGAAGAAAGTATAATTATTAATAATTTTTATTTATGATGCGGCCTCGACGTTTAGGTGCCAGTTATTTTGTAAATTGAAATTTATTCTTAATCTAAACTAAAATAAACTAGGGTAAAATGATTTGTATTTTTCTTATGAGTAATTAGTAATTATTATCCTTATATCTCGATCAACTGGACTGATAGGAGAATGTGAAATTATCATCGCCATTCAACTCACTTCCATTTTTGTTGTAAAAGGTAGTAATAACTGTCAACATTAGGGTTATTCTTTCGTACTGAACTAAGTGAATAATCTGAAAATTGTCAGTCCATTCACGATTGTGCGTATTCTTTCGACATCGGTCGCTTCTACCAAACTGATTAAAATTCCTACCCCCCTTGCCGCTTACTGATCAACCTCTAGGCTAGGTACCGGTTAGTTCGTTCAGTTAACAGTTAACCTCTAAAGTATTGAATATATAGAGATACCTAATTGGAATATGATTTCGAATCAAACCAATAAATTGTAAAAGTTTAAAACATGGATAATAATATCATGGAGTAAATAATTTTCCAGTTTTCAGAGCAGTTTTGGTTGTTTTCGAGGTTAAGTGAAAAACATTCACAAAAATGATGATCTTTCGGTTTCGCCAAATATTCAGTTCAGTCATTGTCTTTAAAAAGACAATGGTTCAGTATAATCAGATTCACTTGTTCAGATCAATCACTACAAAAGAATAACCGTATTGATGTTATTTGGTATTGAAAGATAACGCCTAATATAACTGATTATTAAAAACCCTACATTAATACATTGCCTATAAAAAGCAATGCCACAGCCCTAGACAACAACTTTGCTTGTCTAAGGCCACAGCACAGTATAATAATAATGCTGTGGCCACAGCATATTATTTTATGCTGACAATGTCGTATACTATTGTCATTGTAAAGACAATGCTGTCAGCTGAACTGATGTGACTTGATCCTTAGTCACTCACTTGCTTCTCGCCCCAATTGTCAACTATTTTTGAAGGAATGTTCAATTAAGTTAGGTGAGTGGAAATCAGTTAATAACGCGATACGTTATTCCTATTCATGTGCTTAAGCACGCGCACTGGTTATGTTGTCACGTAATCAGTGTGCGCTGTCGGTGACAAAAAGTTCCTTTCGCAGTGTAAGTCGTAAACCATAAACAGTTGTGAGTTACAGACATACAACGCGATTAATTTTGACACTAACAATGAGGTTAGATGCTATAATAAAAATGTATATCTTTAATTAAAATACGTCCTCAAATTTTGAAACCGGAGCACTACAGATAAAAAGTTCATTATACACGTTAATGCAATAACGTACTTGAATTTCTAATGTCAATTTTAAAAACTACGCCAACCACAACTGTTTTGAGAATAATTGTCACAGTATTTGTTTTTCACCCCCTGATTATTCTTTCTCGATGGGAAAATACAAACTGCGCTAAAATTCAAGCGCATGCGCCATAAGTTATAAAAATAATTTCAATTTCAGTGACCAGTGATATCCGCCGTGATTCGTGATTAATAAACAAACATCGTGTTTGTGGACAATTTGCATTTTAAATTTTAATTTAAAAATGGCAAATAACGTTCTAGAAACGGTCCGAGAAGATGATTTCGTTGAATACTATTTATTTCCTCAAGTAGAATCAGCTGACGAGAGAGAACAAGAAATTATATTAAATAGTGTTTTAAACAAAGCGAATAAAATTATCAATAAATATACGGCAAACTATCTATGGCACAAAGATGAGTTCAAATTGGCCCCTCGAACAACAATGTCGAATTATTTGAGTCATATCGATGGTGGTAATGGTAAGTACATAATATATTTTTTTCATAATGTATAATAAATAATTTGGTGTTCTTCTAGAAAACCTTCCACCTCACTTATATGGTGTATCTCATTATGGCGATAATATTGAAGATGAATGGTTTATTGTGTTTATTTTAAAACAGTTAACAAAAGAGTTAACCGGCACTATCTCTAGAGTGTATGATATTGATGGTGAATTCCTTTTAATTGAAGCAGCCGAATATTTGCCAAACTGGGCGACTCCTGAGACGTGCGAGGAAAGAGTAAGTCAGTATTAGGTTAATTATTGCGTGAGACATTAAAAGTAGCGACCTATTAAACGTTTAAGTGGATAATAAAACAATGCACCCATATGGACTTTCTTGGAAATGAATCAATACAATAGGTTCCTATTGTGTCTTGCTGTTGACCTTCTTTGGGTCAAAAAACTTAACTTTTGTTAAGATTTTGTATATATAGGTTTATTACCCATTAGCTTTAACACTAAAAATACATGCATTAGGTATGTAACAGGAAGTTGAACTTTTTTTAATATATGTACCTATCTTAGATTCATAATTAGAATACGCAAACACCTGACTAGTTCTAGTTTTTTATGGTATCTTATTATTATCTAGTTATACGTGCTTTGTATTTGTGTGTTTTGCTACTAATTTTATTATGTTGTTTCCATATATGTTCAGTTCAACTTTATTGTTTTTCTGAGTGTTTTCGACCTTGCTATTCAGAACTATAGAAAATATCGCGAACAATAGCATCTTCATTTTGTTTTAGTCAGCTATAAGATAATTCCTATATTTCAAACAAGTAAATATAAAAGGGAACTAAAATTATAGATATATGGTAAATTAATTATAAACTTTAATATCTCTAAGCAATTGTAATATAAGACGGTTCACAATATACCGTTGACCTTTACTTCAGGACATTCAAATATCTTCAAATGAAATAAATAATATAAATATTTATTACTACATATTGATTTATTTTAAATTAAGACCAATTAATAATACTCAGTTCCACTCTTCTACTTCACTGTATATTTAGTTCTGTGTGGTGAGGCTCTCAATAGGTTGCACGAGGTTAGGGATTTGGGGGTTAAATTTGATGAGGAATTGACGACATTCATTCCTTACATTGTGAGAGTTGTTTCCGCTTCACTGTTGCTGGGATTTTTTCATTAGAAACAGCAAATGATTTCAAGATGTGGATACCTTGAAATTGATTACGTTTTCGTTAGATCAAAACCCAACGAACCCAATTTATGAGTCTCATATTCGTACTCTTGAGTCAATCCAGAGGGGTTTCCTTAAATATTTGGCCTATCGAGAGGACGAGGTTTATCCTACCGCACGTTCTTGCTGGGCTGTGTGAGATTTCTAGTTCCTCGTTTTGCGGCTAGACATTCAGCTACAAACGCTGTAGTACAGCTAGAACAAACGTTCTCTATCAGAGTCCTATATACTTCATGTGTTCGGCGTTCAATCGCGTCTGATATCAATGGATCGTCACTTCCTCAAGTTGTTGGTCTTGTCGGTGAATGATGGCGCGGATGATTGATGGTTCAGCGCAGAGGCTGGCAAACTCTAATTAGTATAAATTGTATTGTGTGATTTTGATTGTTTAGTTATTTGCTTTTTTATTTGTATGTATGTCTTGAACATTTTTACCTGAAACGCAAAATGATATTATGCCGTTGGGTGAGACATTCATTAAAAAAATATAAGATGCCTCGTTTGTAGACAAGGATTTTAATTTCATTGTACAAAATATAACTGAGTTAATATTTTTCTTTCAGGTTTACATTTATGATGGCAACATTCACCTTATACCAGTCACAGATCTCGAAGACCCTTCGATCTCTGTCGTCAACGCCATATCAACAATCCGCCAGAATCCATCCCAAACTGTTGCCTCGCAAGATATACAAAATAGTGTAAAAAACAAACTCAATTCTTATCCGGACAAAATTAAAGATAATTTACATCACAGCACAATATACGTTCCTATAGCGATCGCGGCAATTTTAAAAGCTAAACCTAACTTAATTGCTCCAGCAGTTCTAGCGTTTTGTAATAGAGATCCTGTAGATCTAAAAGCTTGTAGGGCCATGAAGTATTTTCCACCAGAAAATCGTGTTAAAACTAGAGTTACCTTTACCAAATGCCTATACGCCATGCTAATGCACAGTAAATATCTTCCAGATCGTAGAACAGGATGGAATTTACCACCGGTAACAAGTGTTGACTACAAATCGCACATTTTAGGTGTAAAAGTAGCATGTGGCTTTGAAATATTATCGGCTCAAGCTAAACCAAGTGCTGATATTGAAGGGGATAAAGCTTGGAACAAATACCTTAACAGTCTTAGAGATAAAGGGTACTTCAAAGATCTCTTAGAACATTCTAGAGAGTATAATAACCTATTAAACAAGGCGAAAGAGTACTACATAAACCATAGAGATACAATGCATTACAGCCCAGCAATCGGTCAAGAAATATTGGACATGCTACGCAGTATTGAATTAAATTCTGAAGAATTAAAGCGGGCATCTGATAACTTACAATCAGATGATGACGATTCTTGGATGAATATTAGTCCAGAAGAATTAGATAAGATGTTGCAAGAAAAATACGGCCAACGGAAAATGTTTAAAGGCAACAATAATTCTGATGCAGAAAATTTTGCAGGAAAGATAAACACATTTTTAAATCATGTATCCGATATTGAAGGAGCAGAATTTCCTGATAATGAAGTACCGATTCGACCGCCGCGGAATAAGAATAAATTTGGGAAAGTTTCGTTTCAACAGAATTCTTCAGACAATGTGCCAAATAATAAGATAAATTTCGACGCCAACTCATTTTCTTGTGCAGTTCAGAATATTTTGAATTTTGTTATACCCGAAGACGATTCTTGGGATTTGGATACAGATTCTGATATGAGCGAATACGAAAATGATGATAAAATGAATACAGAAGAATCTTACGCTGAAACAAACACTAAAAAAAGTAAAATGGAGAAATATATGGCGGCAATGGATGCAGAACTTGCTAAAACTACAATTGGTGATAGTTTTGAAAAGAAAAAGACACAAAAACAGGATAATTTTGAGGATATTGAAGATTTCCAACCAGTAGATATAGATTTGAATGCGTTAAAGAATATAATGGAGAGTTATCGTAGTCAGATGGGTGAGGCTGGACCTTCTAGTAATATGCTAGGACCAATGGGATTGGATTTGGATGCTAAGGATGATTAAGAGGCTGTTTTAAAAAAAATTATGAATTAAGTTTGATATCTAAAGTATTTATACGTTTAAGAGCAATTATTACTCTAGATATCTATGCCATTAAAAATATGTCTAGATTACATAAACCAAGAAGCTTAATTTTGATAATCTTATTAAGAATAGAATTTTAAATAAAGGAAATGACGAATGTGTCCGATAGAGTTTTTACCAAATTTTTTGTCATATTAATAGCTGTGTTAATAGAGTGCTGTAAGTTTGCCCCAAATTTCTAAATCAAGAAGACAAAATAGTTCTTAATCATGGTTCACAATTTTGTACATCTAGTTTATATGCGGGACTTCTAATATAAACTTATTTGAGATGAACTTAACAAGTCATACATTGGTAAAGGATTCCCACTCCAGTCCGATATCCAGTGTAATATTGTGATAAAGTCAGTGGTGATGGCGGCGGTTATTTCATTTGAACAAAATATGTGTGGATTATAACCACTGTAAGTTCCCTGACTCTGGCCTCTACGGAGCCGAGGATCATGATGATGCTGATACTATCTCGGGCAACCGTAATGCTGATTTCAACGAAAAAAGCATTTTAGCATTATAACGACTTGAAGCTTTTTTATAATAACCCCAATATGTATTGGGGTTATTATAAAATAGGTCTGTTCATAGATCAGTCAGAACAATTATCATTGCCGGTACTGACAAAAAGAATGGGCATGTATCGGTCTACCAACATGGCTTATAACTGAATCAAGTGAACCAATTGTATAAACATTGAGTGAGATTTCGTAGGTGGTATTAATTGTAGCAGGGTATTTTTATCTACGAAGTATGTGATTATGTTGGAATTTTTAAAAGATATTATATTTAAGTACTTAAACATGTCAGCCATATTATTTCTTCACGTAAATATAAAATATTTATAATAAGTATGTATTATGCAGATTAATCAAAATTTATTAAAGTATCTAGTCCAATTACGATTTAGTTACATAGTAATTTTTGTAAATTCTTTTTTACTTTTTTATTATCCATATATTAAAAATATATTTGAAAAATAAACACGTATGTCCAATCAAAAATTGTGTGTAATTTAATTAAGTTTTCAAATAAATACAAAATAACAAATTAGCAATTAATATAACAAAACATAATATTTTAATAGTAGAACTTTCTGTTCATTGTTTAAACCATTTTGGTACATTTTCGGTAGTTTTGACAATTTTCCGTTCATAATTAGGTGCGGTATCATGTGTAATACCCGTACTTGTGCTGGCACCTGCGTTTGCATTCGCAGTGTCTTCTGTACATTCCATGTAATCATCAGAATCGTCGTCTTGAATCTGTCTGGTGTTTTCATGCCTTAAAGGAATTATTAAATTAATTCTTGTTTCTAAACTCCAAATTCATAAGAAATTATCCGATAAAAGGAATGATAACGAAAATGTATGTGAATACAAACCTAAATTTAGCAGCAGCTAAACTGGCAACAGAATTTGATATTATTTTGTCTTTAAGTTCCTTCTTTAAAATATCATCTCTGTTCTCCTCATTTGTGCCGAAATGTAACAAAGCACCTGGTACACAACCTATTTCAATAAGTTTACTATGCTCATCCAAAACTGACTTTGGGGGCGTAAGATCTGATATATAAAACATATATAGTATTTAGTTTTAACCTGTATAGATAATGGTACCTACACAAATAGAAGTTCATTTTATTGTCATCCAAATATTCCTTGACAAACTCTTTAACTTCACTTATTGTATCGATCGGTGAAAAAATTCCTTGAAGCACAATTCTATCAGGAAATTGTACTCTTATAATAGCTTTCTTGTATCTGTTCAACTGCCTTAACTGTTTCTTCGATTCTTCCAATTTTCTTAATTCAGCTGTCCTCAAAGGGGTATTATCCATTTCATAACGCATTTTTCTGACATCTTTTAATATTCTTTTAGCATCCGTAATTGTTAATTCGAAGAAGTCATCTGGTAAATCCTCAGTAGGTATAGACGAAGAAGTTTGTTGAGAAAATAACATGGCGTTTCTTTTTCCCAACTAGAAAAATTAACAAATCTAAACTAATGGAATGATTTCATTCGAATAAAGATTTCTTAAATTCAATCTAAATACTTTGAATTTCTTAATCAATAAATTAGTTTTTCACTTACAAACACAAATTCTTCCTCCATACTGTTTTTCCTCGAATTAGCCTGCACTTTAGAGTTTTTTTTGCAAGATTCTAATTCCATGTTTTCTACCAAATTATTGCTTTTTATCATACTATATCCCATATTTTTCTTTTTCTCTTCTTGTCCTTTGTCATCATCTGTCGATTTACGTTTTTCTCGAGCCAATTTTAAAACATCCACTTTAGTGTCTTTAACATTTCTTTGAGGTTTAAAATCACACGTAGCTGCATCTGAACTCTTAGAGTCATCTACGAATATGTGATATTAAAGTTGATTTACATAAAGCACTGAAACTAGTGAAACATTAAACATTGTTATGAACAAATTTTTATGCCAGTAATGCTGTGAAATAATCTAACTAAACGTAATAACTACTTACTTTCAATTTGACTTTTAGAAGCAACATTTTGACTTTCATTGGAGTTGGGTTCTTCAAGTGGTTGGAACTTCCTTAAATAAGGTTTTTCTTCCACTGGCTTCGAAGGCAATGGTGCAGAAACATTTGCTTGCTTCCTTAAAAGCTCCGGATCTCGATTAATTACTCTGATCATAGCTCTACCGCCTGTTATACCTAAACTACGTAAATTACAATTATCTAATTCATCTCCATATATCTCTCTTCTAGTGTAAATTACTACTGGATTTTTGTCTTCTGCGAGAACTTCTGGACATACCTTATGTAGCACTTGGAATAAGGTATCACCAGCTTTAAATGTGTCTGTTAATCTTGTACCATCCTCTAAATTTATTGCCAGAATTATATCTGATTCTACACGATTTTTAATAGCTGATGTTAGTTCTAATTGAGCATTATTCGGTAAACCAGAAAAACGAAAAGTTGCAGTTGTATCTAAAACTTTGTTATGATGTTTGATATCGTATTCTTCTGGTTTAAACCCTTGTTTCTTGCAGACCTCTTCGATAATCTAAAATTCACAATAACACTAAAAATGGATATTCCTGAATATAAACGTACCTGTAAAATAGTTGTATGGGGTGTACATTTAACAGTTTGCCTTCTACCGTTTGGAGCTAACACACAAACACTTTGGCCTGACATATTTTTTTTTCTAAAAAGCAATATTAGAGCTTAAAAATTACTTTTTCTGTAAATAGAAAGTTTATTTTTAAAATTTTGACTGTCATTGTCAACAAAAATAAAAAATTAGGTTATTTTTTTTCCAAAGAATCACAAACAAGCTCATTCCCAACCTATGCGTTTTCTACAAACTCAGATCAGCTAGGCTGATGTGACACAATCACCTACTGCTCAACTCACTTCTGTTTTTAACAAACAAAATATTTGAAATCATTTTGCGGACAAATAACATAATATTGTAATGGTTAGAACCCTTTAGTTTACGTCATTTTTAGAAACACTATAAAGATATAGCATTTCTAAAAAAAAATAAGAAATATCTTATGGTCAATTTCTTATTTATCATACTTTTATGGGATTCATATCCAAACATTTGTGACCTATTGGAACAACTTACTGTGTTCTGTTACGCTCACTGTCTGGCAAAAAATGTAAGCCATGGATTGGCGATTACACTGTCTATATTTTTAACCTTTCTGTCTATACAAGGATGTTAACAAAGTCCCATATACCAACATCTACAGAACAGATATTTAAAAATTCATCATCATTAATTTTAATCGTTTTTCACAGGACATGAATATATTTTAATTTGTTAGCAACATCATTGCATTAGACCATATTATTATGTAGCTAATTTCAAATACTATTTAAAACATTTGATAAACGATTTTTGACAGATTATACAGAGTTCGACATATTGAAAATTTCAAAGCGTTTTGCCTGTAAGTTCACACTGAAATTATAATTTTACTCCCAAAACACGAAAATGATATCAACAGCAGAAAAAGATGATAAAATGGAAGTAGCAAATAGCGAAAGCAATAAAACTGAAGAATCATTCGATAATATTGAAGAAGAAGAAGGTGAAAGTTTCTTCCAAGATATTGACCTACTAGCCGAACAAAAAGTCTCATCACAAGATGTAAGGCGTTTGAAGAAATGTGGTATAAATACCATAAAAGGGCTACAAATGACTGTTCGCAAAAAGTTGCTCTGTATTAAAGGATTTAATGAAGAAAAAGTCAATATTATTAAAGAAGCATGTTGTAAAATTTCGGTTAGTGATGGCTTCATTACGGCGTTGGATGTTTGTGACCAAAGAAAGCAAGTCTTTAAGTTAACTACTGGAAGTAAAACTTTGGAGTAAGTAAAATCTGTCTGTCTTTAATGCTAATCTTAGCTTTGATTTTGAAATTACCAAGGCATTCCTTTTTTACGGCTTAAAGTTTAGATGGCGTAGGTATATAAGAATTCTTACATACCTGGTTCTGTGCAACCTCAAGGATTCTGAAAATTAACGCTCTAAATCTTTGTCAGCTACTACTTCCTAACAAATATCTGTTGTTACATTTTGCAATTATTCTTTTTAGTAAACTTCTTGGTGGAGGAGTTGAATCCATGTCAATAACTGAGATATTTGGAGAGTTCGGTACCGGAAAAACTCAGATAGCCCATACTTTATGCATCACAGCACAAATGCCTGGAGCAAATAATTATATGGGTGGAAAAGTAATTTTTATCGATACAGAACACACTTTGTATCCTTTTGAGAAATTCTACATTTATTAAAACATTTAGGTAATTTATAATATGAATTTTGTCGTTTATATATTTCTTAACTAAACTTGAAGTCGCCCTGAAAGACTTCGAGCAATCTCTGATAGATTTGATTTAGACCAGACATCAGCATTAGAAAATATTCTGTATGCCAGAGCATACAATTCCGAACATCAGTTTGAGTTGCTCAATAAGTAAGTTTGAGACAATCCATGTCATACTCACGGTTCTAATATACATTATGTTTGTAGTGTTTCGGCTAAATTCCACGATGAACCCGGAATGTTTAAACTGTTAATCATTGACTCGATTATAGCTTTGTTCCGGGTAGATTATACTGGTCGAGAGGAACTGTCAGAGAGGCAAATCAAGTTGGGACAGATGATGTCGCGGTTACAGGTAATTTAATAATAATAATAATAGCCTTTATTTTTAAATGGGCAATTGTCTCAACTCCCTTTCGAGTTGCATATATATAGCAATTATTATAATACCCGATACCCCTTTATATCAGAATCAACTAGGAAAGATCGGGTTATGCAGACTCGCATATCTGTGTTCTAGCTGTTACTTTCCCCACCCTCAGGCATAGTATTCACGACATTTTTCCGCATCCAGCTGCCGGTTTGTTCTTTTTACTCATTTTGTTTGCCAACCTAGTTCGGATACTCCAACTATCCTGTAAACGTCCATTGAAATCTGACCTGCAGCACCATATGAATGCCAATATCTCGTGGGACGTAAAGCACTCAAACAAGTCCAATTGCAACTTCACTTCCTAGTTTAAGGGTCAGAAGCAGAAGAGATACGATCAACAACCACCTGAGAAGTGAGTCATGCGAGACACAACAAAAGTCTTGGATATATCTAGTGTTACCATTGCCATTGTGTATATCTATTGCTTTATTGAACAATTTTGGTGCATTCTTCCGGTATAATCGGAAGTAACTAGTTGAAAAAAGTAAACAAATTCTTTCGTTATCTCTGTTTAGAAAATCAGTGAAGAATACAACGTCGCCATTTTGATAACAAATCAAATCACCAATGATTACAAAAATATGCTACTGTCAGATATGGATGACACAAAACCCACTGGTGGAAATGCTTTAGCGTTTGTATCAACCAACCGAGTAGCTTTGAAGAAAGGTAAGTGATATTTGACCAACATCAGAATTGTCTGAAAAACATTCTATTTCTAATTGTGTGTCCGATATCTGAGACCAACGCTAGCAGATGTCACTTTTAGTGACTACTTTTGTTGAACTACTCTAATCTGGATTGCAGCAAATGTTCGAACTGTGCTCCGTCAACATCTAAACAGTTAGGAAGCCATAATTCGAATTCTTTGACGTTTCGTATCATACTTATTCGGGGGTCCATAGGGGTTAGGTTAGGCGACCTAGCAGACTACTATAGTGTAGTTATAGTATAGTAAGCGAAATTAATCATGCTTCCTGCGTGAGTGGCCAATGCTACAATGTTTTGCGTTTATTGTATGCAAACTGGAGTATTCTGACGAAAAACATGCGAAAGTCTGATTCTATCAAGATTGAACTACTGCAATGTCGTGTATTTTCCTTGTTTAGATGCTGTTACTAGGAACCGCTTACAAAACTGTTGTTGTCGGTTGATTCATAATCTCCGGAGATATGATCAATTTCTGAGGCTTGAATTGGTTGAAGAAGACAAATTTATTTGAATTTAACTTTTTTGTTGTTAAAAATTAAGCGAAAACCGCACCTCAAGCAGCACCTATGGTCGCAGCAGGAAAATCAAATGATTTTATAAATTATAGTTTTTTTGTTTCTTTTTTGATCTTTTTTTTTTTTTTTGTAATTGCATACCTTATGTAAGTATATTACATTTTTTTTCTCTTTTCTACTTTTGTTATATACTAAATTTAAATTTAAGTAGGTATTATTATTTTTGTTATTGTTATTTTTGCTACGGTAATTTTTTTTTCGTTTTTATTTTGCTTTACAATTTAATTTATTTTTATTTTTCTAAAAATGGTTAAGTCGTTAAGTGTGAATGACCACTGGGCTAGACTTCGCCAAATAAAGACGTTTATCATTACTAATCGATTTCACCCCTTCGTCCAATCCATCGGTGTGAAATACTTCGTTTAAATATTGATGCACTTCTATACTAAACTACGAAGGCGCACCATATTGTTGAAACCAAATTGAATCGTCTGGAATATTGGGATTGCCTCAATATTTAAACGAAATCGAGTGGCCTGCTAAGAGGTCTGACCTAACCCATATGGACTTTCTTGTTTGAGGTTAATTTTTATTTTTATATTGGCTTATCCGGGCCCGGAGTTCGAACCCACTAAATACCAGGACAGTCTGCTCAAGTGCGGACTATTGCTGGTTTACTGATGGCGCAGACAAACTCAGGTTCCGGTGCCGGATTTTACGGAAGCAGACCCAAGACAAAAATTTCTCTGGGTTCTCACGCTACTGTATTCCAGGCAGAAGTTCTGGCCATTGATCTGCTGAGGAGCTCGAGCAGGAGCACTGTGCGCGAAAGTCAATAAAATTTTTCTCTGATAGCCAAGCTGCTATAAAGGCCCTAAGCTCCTCAAGATCCACATCAAGAACATTGTGGAATTGTCAAAACAGACTCTCTAATGTTGGGAGAAATAATAACCCGACTCTGGTCTGGATCCCTGGACATTCTGGTTTAAGGTGGAATGAAATGGCCGACTCTCTGGCAAGAGAAGGGGCTGAAGGAGAATTCATCGGACCAGAACCCGCAACTGTCATAGCGTTTAGCACTGCCAATGGATGACGACAAAAGTTCAGAACTTTTGGCAAAATCATCCAGGTTTGGTACATTCGAAGGAGTTTATTGATCCATCGAAATCAAGGGCCAGGTAGTTGTTGGATATGAGTAGATCTCATCTGCTCTGCCTGGTTGGACTATATACTGGTCACTGTCGTTTGAATCACCATCTCTCGAGGTTGGGTCTCTTGGAAAATTCCGAGTGCCGATTGTGAAAGCTCACCCAGAAAAATAATCGAATTCATTAAGAAGGTTGAGTTGCTGGGTGAAATATGAATAGGTATGAGCCACAACAGACCCTCGGTGGTCGCAGTGGAATCTGCTCAAGTCTAGCGCGCTTGCGCTTAGCCACTAGACCTGAGACCATCCGACTGTTTGGGGTTATCTACAACATAGGGTGTAAACCAATGAATAAAGAAGGCTTTAAACACGAACAGTATTGAAATTTCAAAAATAGAATCAGGTATGAAGTTCAGCAAATATCCCCTGAAATGATTAGAAACGATATCAAAGAATTCTAATTACGGCTTGGTTACTATCAACAAGTGAATGGAGTTTATTTTTCAATATAATTAAATAAATTACTAAAAAAAAACAATTTACTTAATTGTTAAAGGCAAAGGCAATACACGCGTAGCAAAAATCTATGATAGTCCAGATTTAGAAGAAAATGAGGTGATGTTTGCTATCACAAATGGTGGCATCGATGACCCTTCAGATGAATGAACTCGTTTTCATAATAAATATTGTAATTATCAACCATAATTTATTGATTAGAAATAGCAAAGATTTATTTACACAATAAATCTTTGGACATTATTATTACTTAAATAAGAGTTATAAATATTTACATAATTTTATTAATGATTAAATTGTTGTTAGACTTTAAAACGTAAGTGCATTAAGTTAAGTAATATTTTTAAAATACTCCTGATAAACTATTAATAGTACTAATGCGTAATTTGTTATATTATATAGGTACTTAGTTAACTGTTGCTACAATGTTTTAATAGAATAAAGTTTTAAATAAAACGTAGGTACCTTCTTATTTTATTTATTTGAAATAAAATGTACAAACTCAATTACTTCTCTAATGTTATCTGCTGTCTAAAACTGTCTGTACAAACGGCCATTAGCCTCACAAAGTCTTAAATTAAAATTGATTAATTAAAACTTGCATCATTCAACACATAAAATATTTAAAAAAAATAGCAACAGGAAAGTAAACACCAGAGAACTTTCTACAGATATTTTTGTTAAACATTCTCCTGTTTTAAATTTCTACAAAACGCTACTGCGTCTCATGTGGTTTTACAAATCCAAATTTTAAGATTCCTATTTTTAAATTTGTTAATACGTAAATGAAATCAATGGATATTAGATAATAGTATAGGTACATTTAAATTTTAATACTAATATAATATCCATTGATTTAATTTACGTATTAACAAATTTAAAAATAGGAATCTTAAAATTTGGATTCTATAGAATATTTTAGATAGGTATGAGCGATAATATAAATATTTTGAAGGACGGATATATGATGGAAGTCAGGGCTGTAACAAGAAAAAGCTGAGATGAGATAAATTATAAAACTATGTACCACTCAGTTAATTTATACGTAGGTACCGGGAACAAAACTTAGACAATGTTTGTTGCATTCTCGTGCCTATTCATCAAACAAACCCATTCTGTTCGGCAAGATTACATTTTTACATCATTGGTCATTTTTACTATCTGATAAAATAATGATTAATATACAGATTTAGGAATAGGAATATTTTACTTAGTACAGTCATGTTCTCGGTTTATATTGGGGGAAAATATGGTCTGATGAATTCAAGGGCCACCTGCGCATGCTATGTTGTCAAATGTTCAACAAAATGCAGTAATATGATATTAACCTTAGAAGGTTTTAAGACTATATACTCTGATTAATCTTGTACGACCCCAATTGTATCACAGTTTAATTTGGGTAGGTATGGATTGTAAATTTAAACTTGTGGAAGGTCATCTTCTGTTTCGACCACCTAAACAACAGCTGAATGAATGGTATAGTTTGTGCGGAATTCCTATATTTAGGGAAGAATCTAGAAATTCGCTTTGAGAGACTATAATCAGTTAGTGAAATCAATCGGAAAATACTTTTGGTACTTTTAGTTAAAGGTTAGTTTTTTTATGTTAGTACTCAAGTGTCAGGAGAAATGGTAAGAACGGTATCACATATTCACTAAATTATTACACAAGCTGACAACAAAGCATTATCAGTGTGACACATGTAACCAGAGTTGCCAGTATGGCGCATATTTCGTAGCCAGAATTGACAAATTAATTCTTTGGCGGAGACGCAAAAATAAATGTGGCGCATTTTTTAAAACTAAGTTTGAATTTGTTATTATTGAGTTTTGTGGTTATAAATACTATTAAAGTAACTGGGAAAAACATAGGAAAACGCCATAACTCATCCTCATTGGTCTTTGAAAATTAAGCAAGAATCTCTTTTTATAATTAAACTGATGCGAAGATTTTCTTCAGGCTTACGCATATTAGCTTATTATAAACGGGGATGGGGTGCTCTAGCTCGATACCTGATTCTCTCGATCGATCTATTCCCTGTTTTTAGTTTTCAGAAATAAGTGACACCCAGATCATTCGTAGAAATCTGTGGTGAAAAAAAGCTAAGCTAAGCTTAAATACAACCGTGTGAAGTTCAAGTCACCGATCTTTTACAAGATCAACATCTTTTATTCATTACATAATAATTATCAGTATGCAGGGACTTGCCTCTACTGCATAGGCGTAGCCAGGATTTTTTTGCTGTTATAATTGGAAAAATTAAAAAGAAACATACTAAGTATCTTAAAGATTCAATAAAAATTATGAATAGTATGTAAACCATATTATATATTTTTAATTACTGACATTTATGTCTGTTTTTGTCAAAAGACATTTTTAGAGTACCGTGATTATGGCTATAAATATGGCGCTTTTGAATAATTAAAATTTAGTTGCGCAAATGGAGCTTTTTGTGGCCCGATTTTCATTTTTAAAATCTGGCAACCCTGCATGTGACTATCAGTCCATTCAATAATTATTTTCTGGCACAATGCGTCAGTCGATAATAACAAATAGATCGAGTTTGGTGGTATTCTTGCGTTGCTATGTTTATGTTAGAACGTCTGCAATTTTGACAACTATTTTAAATATTTTTAAAGTGACAGAAACAAATATTTTATACAATATATTGAATGAAAATGCCGGAAAATCCAAAAGTAAATGGACATAAAGACCAAATTCGAGTGTGGTGTGATGGATGGTAAGTTTGTACATATTAACAATTATTTTTCTACTGATTTGTTTTAGTTTTACCGGTAACGGTTGAATAGTAAATTTTAATCATATCCGTTAATTATTATATCCCTCCAGTTCACAAAGATATTATGACTCACTAATTTATTTGATGGGTATACATTTAAATCGATTTTAGACGGGGGTGGTTAAAAGTGATATATCTATGTCGCAATTAACTTCTGCCCACTAACAAAACCTTGTTGAGGATATTGGAAACTCTAGTAAGACATAGTAAAAACAATTGCGAAGGACGAGAATGCTCACGCTCACATTCATCACAGGAGCTTGACACGGTACTCGATACTCGTGTTGGAATACCTTAGAATCTTCAGAAATAGTCTGCAACTTCAACATCTAATTGGTTTATTTGATCTTTCTCATCAGGGTTGCGGGAGACAAGCGTGAGGGTCATTGCTAACTTTCTTACCGTAGTACCGTGAACTGCACTATTGTTTCAAGGTCATTAATGCTTTTCTACTATGTCTGCAGACTGTGACTGTTGATCTGTTTATAGGCAAATTCATTTGCCACAGACAAGTTCAGCAGGGGCTATGTCTGGATAAGGCTTAAGCGTAAGAGTTTTGCAATGAATTTAGAAATCGTTCAACATTTCTTTTATACTCACCTCACTCACCTTTATTTCCCGTTGTTCACTTTTAATTGCAAAATTTGAGAACCTTGATAGTTTTTGATTAATAAAGAACAATTTATAATCTCTCTTACTCATCTTTGAGCAAACTTAAAGCTATATTGGCTTGGACGCGAAAATGGGAGCAGAAGGCATTACCTAATGCAAACAAAAACAAAACAAAGAAAAGCTGGGGGGTTCACCAAATAAGTAAAAAAAAAAAGGGAAGAACATTGTATTTTCGGATGCCACAAATCTGCTTTGAAAAAAAGTTGTTGATTTAATTTTTGGGAAATGGTTATATTATGTTTACTTGTTCTTTTTTAGTTATGACATGGTACATTTTGGTCATGCCAATTCATTACGACAAGCCAAAGCATTAGGTCACTATCTAATTGTTGGTGTACATACAGATGAAGAAATTACAAAACATAAGGGGCCACCTGTATTTAACGAACAAGAAAGGTAAGTCCGTTAGTGAATGTGTAAATATTTAAATTAAAATCTCTTTAAATTAAAAAGAAAACAACCCCTATTATAGCAATTAGGAGATCCAACTTGTAGATTCAGGTTCATATTAGAAATGCTAAAATATGTATTAGCAGACAGGGTAATTTGGCGCAAATCGATTGGAACCAATAAAATAAGCGTTGCATATTTTTGTTGCATAGGTACTTTAATAATTATTACTAACTCTATTTTTTAAAACAATGAAATACTTTTGTTCTTGTTGTTTTTAGATATAAAATGGTTAGAGGCATTAAATGGGTCGATGAAGTAGTTGAAGGTGCCCCGTACGTTACCTCATTAGAAACTTTAGATAAATATGACTGTGATTTTTCTGTGCACGGTGATGATATCACCATGACAGCAGATGGAGTGGATACGTATCAGGAAGTAAAAAATGCAGCCAGATATCGGTAATTGAAGTCTTTATAGGTCCATTGATTTAATTGATTATTAATTATTATGATTTCTATAATTTCACTTAGTGACACTTTAAATGTCCACTAAGGAAACTTCAATTAGCCATTGTATTTATCACTTTTTACAATTATTTTTACAATAAGCAACGTAAAAGAAACCCAATTATGTTGAAATGTATTGAAATATTCTAAAATCGTAACAAAACTTAAAATACGTCATATTATAATTTATGATTATATAAATATAAATACCTACTTGGAAATGGTAAATAGTATTTTATCTGAAATTTGTACATACATACATACATAAAATTTTCAATTTGTTGAGTACAATACACCATATTTTATATTACAATTCGCTAACATTTTTAACCATTAAATAATTAAAATGGTTCAGCTGCATTTAAACTTCAGCCAACAGAAACTAATGCCTTTAACTGCCAGAATTTGATTGGAGATCAAAGTCGCCCATTTAGTTGTTGCACTGTTGCGGGTACAGGCAGTACGGCTCGCCAAGAGTGCCGTAGCTGAGAATTCATTCTCTGGCCTGACTCGTAATATTTAGTCCTTTGAATTAGATCACCATCAATGGACATTGTCGTTTTATTGGCACGATGCCTCAGGTTTACCATCAAAATTTAGGAGTTCTTTATCCAATACTTGTCTATTCAAAATTCTTTCTGATAATTCAGGATTTTGTGCACTTTTTATTGCTTTTTCAATCACATGACATAATTTGGATAAAGAATTATCACTATCATTAACGAAACTGTCGTGATTTACACTTGAAAGTTGGTCTTTGATTGCACAATCATTATTATTTATCCAGTCTTAACATTATTTAATTTTTCTGAAGAATGCAAACTTATTTTACTGTCACTAAGTTTACTACCACTTTCATTATCGTCATTTTCAAATTCCTCGTCTAATTCTGCTTCAGCAATTTCTCTTTCTAATTCAATAATTTTTCGTTTTGCTTCCAATTCATGTTTCAATAGTTCTGCTTTGGCTTTTTCTGCTTTTAGAATTAATTTCTTTTTTTCAATTACTCTTTTCGATGACTTCGATGTTTTTGAATTTATACTTTTCGAACTACCTTGTTCATTTCTTGCATTTGACTCTTTAACCGACCCAGCATTATTATCATTATTAAATCCGTCTTATATCTGCTAAAGAATTTTTGCAAGACTTTTTCTTGGCAGTTCTCGTCAAAATTTTTTGATTTTCTATTTTCTGGATTTAAATCTTCCAGAGGTGTTCTTGGACTGTAAATAACTATTCTACGTTTAGTTCAGGTGTTCTCGGAGGACCATGTAAAAATTTATCATCTATTTTTGTCTATAATTTGATATTTTACCAGATTTATATCAATTGACAAGTTACATCAAATTATTATTATTTATTCTCTGTTCAATTACTACTACAGGATGATAATATCAACAAATACAAACAAAAACAAAAGTGTTGTTTCACGAAGACAATACACCTTGTCACAAATCGATGAAAACTATGCCAAATTGAATGAATTGGGCTTCGAATTGCTTACCCACCCACCGTATTCTCCAGATTTAGCCTCCAGTGACTTTTTCCTGTTTTCAGATCTCAAGAGAATGCTTGCTGGAAAGTAATCGCTGAAACTGAGGCCTATTTTAACGAGAAAGAGAAATCGTACTATCAAACTGGTATCGAAAAGTTGAATAATAAAATCTAGTTTTATCAAAATTTTGTTTTTTTTTCTAATTATCTTACGGACTTATTGAATGACCTGATATTTAACAAACACTAATTAAAATATATAGAAGCAAAATATGTTAACAAGATTTCGGTTGATTTTGTCTATTTGTTGACCAGCGACGATACTATTTTTTTCCGTCCGTTATCACTATAAAACTAGCAGTATTATAATAACTATGACAGAATCCGTTTGTTCGCTTAGGTTCTCTCTAATTTAAATGCTCATTTTCTTCTGTTAACATAATTTATTATTTCATTTGAGCAAATTCAGATTTGTACCTGAATATTCTGTTAATTTGATTGTTATAGGGAAGTTGAAAGAACGGCAGGTGTTTCGACAACAGATCTCGTTGGACGTATGTTACTTCTCACTAGGAATCATTTTAGACAAGGTCAGTATGAATACGACGTAGCCAAAGAGCACTCATCAACGATGGGTCAAGATTCTTCTGCTAGGTCTCCATGGACAGGATGTTCACAGTTCCTGCCTACCACTCAAAAAATTATACAATTCTCTGATGGTAAATCGCCACTGCCCAGTGATAGAATAGTGTACGTGGCAGGGGCTTTCGATCTCTTTCACGTCGGCCATTTAGATTTTTTGGCTAAAGCTAAAGAAGAGGTAAGATATACATATTTTATTATATCTACTTGCAAACAAAAGAATTGAGTGTTTTTGTTTTATAATTACAGGGTGACTATTTAATAGTGGGACTCCATACGGATCCTGTGGTAAATCGGTATAAAGGATCTAACTATCCAATAATGAATCTGCATGAACGAGTTTTAAGTGTTTTGGCATGTAAATATGTATCGGAAGTTGTAATTGGAGCACCCTATAAAGTCACCAAAGATCTAATGGACCATTTTAATGTAAGTTAATTTTTGATATTTCCTAATATTGTTGGTAATAAGTTGAGGTATATTAGACATCGTGAGAAATCATAGAACCAAGGAAGATAGAAGAAATTAAACAGAAACGTCGCGCGATCAATCTTTTGATAATCTGTTTGTCGTCTTTTTCTTTTTTTCGGGTGGCGATTATTCTTCTGAATCTAAATATGTCACAGAAATCTGTGCTGACTTGAATCTGATTGATTCGTCTCCTTTTTATCAATATTACCATGATAATGTTCTGAAGAAATTTCAGCGCTGATTCCTCTCACAGCTACTTTCATTTGGACTATCCAGCGCAGCATTTAATGAACGATACAACCTCATTTCGGGGCGGGAGATGCTGACATGTTCAAACACCTCTCGGTACGAGCACGGTAGTCAAGTACTGATGGCGTGAGAGTAATTGTATTGGCGGACGGTGCTTCCGACAAAGCCGGTTCGGAATCCACGCTAAACTGTAGGTCCATACTGAAGGCCAATAAATATATAAACAAAATAACCTCATTGTATAAGATTTGTTATTGAATGCATTATCGAATGTGAATAATAGTTCTTTCATATCCTAGTGATTAATTCTGTGGGGATTTTATTTCCAGGTAAATATTGTGGTTCATGGTACTACACCGGTAATGGCCGACGTTGATGGGACCGATCCTTTTGCGTACCCTAAAGAAATGGGCAAATTTATAACAGTAGAGTCAGGCAGTGACATGACCACAGAGAAAATTGTTGAAAGAATTATTCGAAATCGATTAGATTTTGAAAAACGGAATAGAGACAAGGAGATGAAAGAGGTTGAATTAATTAAGGCATTGGCCGAGAAAGGTGTGTTTCAAAAATAATTAATTGTATGGCGGTAAGAATGAATATGAGGGAGTTATAATGAGAAATTGAGAACGCATGTAAGAAATGCAAAATAATATTTTTGTTTTTGGGAGAAAACAACATAACTGCTGGTTCATTAAGTTTTTGATATAAATTCATTCAATCACGTGTTGTTTACAGCTGTGGTTTTTCTTTGAAGCAGAGGTAGTATGAGTCTAGGGTTCTCACTCATTAGAGATAATATAGCGATCACCTTTGAATATATCTCAATGTATGCTGAAAGTTTGTAAACACATGACAAATTTCAATGAAACACAGCTTGATAAGCGGAAATTCTGTCTACTGTTAACATATTCTACTTTATGTTACTATAATATGATATACTGACTATAAGTGATTGCATTTTTGCATTATTACATGTGTTTTACCAAGGCAAATAGAAACATTAATTCAAGTAATAATATTTTTGTTGTAATACGGATAAATAGTTCGTGACATGAATCCTAATATTGTGTTCTATAAATACTTATATGGATACAGAATAGGTAAGAATCAGAATGCGATCTTCCCATATGTTTTATTTTGGGCAACTTAGACCTTTAATTCATCATCTGTATGCCACTGTGGTGACCAACAGTTGTAAAAAATGAAACTTTACGCCTAAATGGTTTCAAGTAAAATAGTTATTGGTCAAATATAATCTAAATATTCGTAGAGCAGGTAAGTATTATCGACAGAAACTGCCACAGGGAACTAAACCTATAGAAACAATATTTCTGGATATACTCTGCTTCAAATTTATAATAGCGAATGTTTCGTTGTCAGCTTCTTCAGAAAAACTTTGCGTGAACGCGGTTAAACTGTTTCAGTTCAGTTTCAGTTTAATCGCGTTCACGCTAAGTTGCTCTGAAGACGCTGACAGGGTGATCAACGAAACGTTAGCTAGTGTAAATTTGACGCAGGATTTAGCTAAAAATGAAATGGCGTTGTTTTAAATAGGTTACTTGACGACTCCCTATCTGACGTAAATTTTACTAAAATTGCATTAATTTATACGAGGCGGTTCAAAAGTTATCATTAAAAAACTGAATTTCAGGTCTAGTCTTTAAGGGCTCATAACTTTGCAGCGAAGGCCGATTCGACAAAACTTTATATGAACTTATAACTTTCATTTTTCACAACCTACCCCAATCCGAGATATTGCCCACATATTCTGGGACACCCTTTATATTATTATTCTTCTCTGAAATGTGTTCACGTTTAGCTAAAATACAGAATAGTTGTTGTCGATTGATTAATAATCTAGGCAAATCTGACCACATATCCGATGTATTCTCTAGCTTAGAACCTAAGAACTATATTTTTTCCAATATTAGTTTTCTTTATTTTAAATCTATTAATAGTTTGGCACGCGTTGTTTGAGCTGCTGTACAGCTATGGATTATTTGTAAAACTTGTCAAATTTGAATAGGCATGTTAATTATTAAAGTAGAAATAATAATAACCCCCTGAAATATGTAGGTATATTTAAGGTCGTCGGTTTATATTTCTGATTTTCCCCAGATTTTGTTTGTTTCAAAAAAGTTTTTGCCCAGTCTCCAAATCAAATAAATTTCCCCAGTTTTGGGAAAAAATCCCCAGACCTGGCATCACTGGCCCACCTTTTTTTGATTAGGCCAAGGCAGAGAAATCATCATGACACCTAGGGAGTTCCTTACCACTTCCCTAGGTAGTGTGGGACTCTAACCCAAACTAAAACTCTGCCTTTTCCATGTTCTCGCCTGATTGTCCTCTGTTGCTGTTGTCTTCTGATGTTGATTGTCGTCTGTTGCTGTTGTCCTCTGTTGGTGGTGCCTAGAAAACACTCTGAAACATACCGTTAGATGAGTATACCTGACCTGAAAGAAACAATATTAATTGGTGTCCTAATCCTGTGGATTCCTTCGTCAGAGTTGACTCCTCGGTGCTGGCCCACCTTTTTTTTTTTTTTTTTTTTTGATATCGGCCAAGGCAGAGAAATCATCATGACACCTAGGGGGTTCCTTACCACTTCCCTAGGTAGTGTGGGACTCTAACCCAAACTAAAACTCTGCCTTATCTTTGTAGTATGGCTCGGGAGCCCTCCCTTTTCCATGTCCTCGCTTGATTGTCCTCTGTTGCTGTTGTCTTCTGATGTTGATTGTCCTCTGTTGCTGTTGTCCTCTGTTGTTGGTGCCTAGAACACTCTGAAACATACCTTTAGATTAGTATACCTGACCTGAAAGAAACAATATTAATTGGTGTCCTAATCCTGTGGATTCCTTCGTCAGAGTTGACTCCTCGGTCTCCGGTACCGCCTGGCACCGTCTTCTACGTTGTAGTTGACTGCTTCGCGAATCAGTGGGTTCGCATGGGTCTCTGCCATTGCAAAGACCTTCTGGGCTCTCAACCTCATGACGTCCCTGAGGCCGTCGAGTTTGAGATCCCTTCGGATCTGTGCGTTTGACACAAACCAGGGTGCACCCACTGCCATCCTTCTTGCCTTGTTCTCCGTGGCCTCCAATCGTTTCAGGTACGATGGTGCCGCGTATCCCCATGCTGAACTGGCATAGGTCAAGGCAGGTCGCACGACTGCCTTAACCATTTGGAGCTTGACCTGCAAGGGCATCTTGCTCCTTCTGCAGATCATCGGGTAGAGCTTCGACATGATGCCTTTGGCATTCGCGATGCTCTTCTCGATGTGCGGTCTCCATGACAGGGATCTGTCCAAAGTTACCCCCAGGTACTTTGCAGTGTCCTGCCATTGTATGTCAGTACCCTCGATGTTGACAAAGTCGTCGGGGCGCACTTGTCTTCTTCTGATGAGGAGCGCGGTGCTCTTCTCGGCATTAATCTTGGTCTTCCACCTGGTGCACCATTCGGTAAAGTTGTCCGCTGCTCGCTGTAGGTATCTTGTCACCAATTCCGCACTGCGACTGCGGGCAATCAGGGCGGTGTCGTCTGCGTAGAGTGCCAAGATGTTCTGATCTGTCCTTGGGATGTCGCTGGTAAAGATGGAGAAAAGATGGGGGGAAAGTACGGACCCCTGCGGCACGCCGGCCTCCAGTGTCCGTGATTCCGAGACCTCCTTCCCTGTCCTGACGCGAAACTGGCCCACCTACTTACATCGACCTCGTCTTAAGCACAGCGAGACATATACCACCAGAGAGATGTAAAACATAAAGCACACATCTCATCGCAGATAGGTCGATACATCCAATGTATTATAGTTTTAGTTAACACCAGTAATTATTGTGCTAGCCATGCTGCAAAACGATTTATAATTTATTATATTTATGGACATCCTTAAGTTGATTATATGGTAATTTTGGGGTTAAGTAATGATTTGTGTGGCATGTCAATATTCTGATTATTACCTAGTCTGTGAGAGATGGTCAAATATGTTGGTTGAGTATTTAATTAAAAACACGTGATTTAGGTGTTTTTTAATTAAATACACACACCGGCAAAATTAGCTGAACAGTCAAAATTTACTCTAAGTGTAACATCCATTTTCTCTTGAACCCTATAACTTCGGTAATAAGTGAGTTTTTAGAGTGAATAATAAACCAAATTGCTTAGAAAAGATCAATCTTTAATTTGCCATCATCGAATAATTTCTACTTTCATTCGTTCACACCACAGATTGCACCAAAAATTAACAAAAAAACATTCTTTTTACCTCTGTACATGATATAAAATCAACTGTAGGCCTAACTTGTTGTCCAAGAGTCAAGCTACATTTCTAAAAAAATCATCTCATTATGTTACAGGGCTTAAGAGAAAATGGATGTTAACTTGAAGCAAATTTTGACCGTATATTTAATATGTTTTTTGTATTTTTATTAAAATACATAATTGCACGGACTATTTAACTTAGGTATTGAGTGATAATTTCTGATTGATGCTTTCTAAATATCTAAAACGCATACTAGTACAATCAGCTATTGCAATAAGCATTTTTTTCCATTAAATTACTTATAATTATTAGGATTTAAAGTAATTTAATTATTTACATTAATGTTATTTTTAATGCCATATTATGAGGCCAAAGAACGTATTTAAATACTATATCTATTACTTCTTTTTAAGTAAGTCTTAATCTATTATTTACTTGTATTGTTAATACATTGTTTTGTTAATGCAATGTATTTTTAAAGAATTATTGGGAGCCCATTGTGTTTTGAATAATTGTGAAATATTTTTTCAAATAACATTTGTTTTATAGAATGTTTATAGTAAACATAAAAAAGTCAAAACAATTTTTAGATGTGTATGCAAATATTTAAACGAGGGTTTAGCAAAAATAAATGTTAAAAGGGCATCTGATATTTTACAAGCGCTCTTTTTTTATTAATGTAAACAAATTTATAATTAAAATGAAGGGAAAAAAGAATTTTAAAAATTATGCAATCATATAATATTATATATATATCTATATACAATTTATTTTGGATATAAAAATTGATTTCGACTCAATATTTTTCAGAATCAGTGCGTCATGTTTATACTATTATGGAAAGCAGTAAGTGTCTCGACTATCAATGTGTTTCAACGTAATATTAGGGACACTATTACTATATAACATACTACAGGACACATTTATAAACACCTTGTCCATTAATATCAGTTTTAAGGAAAAAATGAGTGCTAATAGATTCTCTATAGTATTGTGGGATTTGTCAACACGTCAAGATGCTCCTTACCATATTTCTATAAATTGGAAACTTAAGACTAGTTACAATATTCGCGTATAATGTCTTTCATAATAAATTCAGGGTTAATTATTTAGGATTATTAAAAAAAAAACAAAACAATAAGTGGTACCTAGTGAGAAATTAATTATGTATTTAGGATAGACAAAATCTAATAAAAGTATTGTCTGAAGCAAAGCGTCACATAAAATATGCAAATACATCTATTAATAATTATATTTAAATTTTTATTATTTTATTTTAGTGAAATTAGGAATTATACATCTATAATTATAATAATGCTATTTAGAAAATGTTTACAAGATTAATTGATGTTTGGAAGAAATTCAGTTTATGTAATCATCATGTTTTAATGATGGTTTAAAAAAAGGAAAAGTTAATTGTAAAAAGATCAAACAAAAAATGTACCTATGTTGATATAAATAGAATATTAAACATATTTATATATATATTTTTTTGGTTAGCACCATTTAATAGCTTTTTTTATTGTAAACTTGTATCAATTTTATTTCTTTATATTTATTTTGAGTCTATGTAATTTTATACAATGTGTTAATATATTTGTTGTATTTTGAAAATTGATGCGTATTAATTTGAATTAAATTTTACATGTTCATTATTATTATAATTTTTTAAGATTTTATTTACGAATCTATATACTTTTCCTAAACAAACATACAGTATTTATCGTTAGCAACACAATCAGAAAAATTAGCAACAGTAGGTTTTTCGCTCGCAATGACACATTGTATAACGTTGTCGTAATGTTTTTATGTTCAAGATGGGTAAATCTCAGATACATCCATATGTCTCTGGTAAATCTACGTTTTATTTCTAGGCATATAAGAAAAATTCAGAATTAATTTTAACCAATCAGAATCCAGTACAGCATTCTAAAATTTAAATTTTGCTTAAGTGCATAATTTAACGACATAGAAGTAATAATACAGACTGCCACATAGAGTTCTAGTTATTGATTTGTGGAAAGATGTTGGTTCCACTATTCTTAAAGAGATGTCGACTTGAGCTCATTTATTATTTCTTAAGTTTAGAGTCACAGTTCAGGGAGAACTGGAGTTCTAGAGCTGGGAGAATTTTATTTTGAAAATGACCGGTATTAAGGAAGATGTTACTCACTTTCGTCCACCATTTCACGTTTAATGAATAAAACAGATTGTGTATCTGACGTATCTGTTTAACTAAAAATCGTTTTTACACCCACCATCAGTTTCTCGCGAGCTCGCCAGAAATAGCATGATTCGTTGTCCTATTAGGACGTCAGTTCGAAGACAGCGGAATCTCCACAGTCCTCGCCAAGTCCGATTTTAATGGTCTCATAGTGCTGTCATTGTTGAGAGGATACACAAGTATGAACACATTTGTTCACTGCAGGAAAGTGTTTTTATGTACGGAAATGCGAAAGCTCTTGGCAACCGATATTTGTTTCTATACTTTTAATGATAAGTAAAACTTCGTCTGCTCCACAAACAATTCTTTTATTTTATTAATATTGCGCCATAAACCATACATGTTTCGAGACACATTGTTCTCATCATCAGTGGTCATTCAAAAAGGGGAGATTTAATACAGAAATTAATATAATATGCTTGTTCGAGTCTGGAATACAATAGTAATAATATCATTATAGGTTTTATCAGTTTTGATTTATATTGGACTTACCATTTGTAGAAAAAATATTTTTATGACAATTTAAACATTAAAATTTTGTGAGTTCATTAGGGAATTACTATTACAACTTTTTTAACTTAGAAACATTATATTGCTGTGCAACTTTAAATTTATATTTATTTTTCGACTTCATCTTGATTTAAATTTTTTAAATTTTTAAAATTCACAACGAACTATACTTTTAATTCCGAAATCCTTTGGTGACCCTAAACGTTTGCAGTTTGCACAGGTTTCTCCAAATGAACCGGGTGTTTTCAGCACTCTTACGAAGTTATAGCGTTTAACAGGATACCTACGTGAGTGGAAATCCAAGAAACGGCCGATTTCCAAGATAACGCCATGTTCCACAAACCGGACTGTTATGGAATTTTCATCTAGGCTACCCAATGATCATTTCCACTAATTTTCAGCTTGTTAAACTATTTTTCCGAGATTCAGCATATGGTAGGTACTGTTAATTAGTTTATTTATTGTTGTAATTATGTTCATTAACTCTTATAATAAAACACGATGTTTCATATTATAACCTTACTTTTATTCTTCTTCTTTTTTGGTATATCCTATTAGGTCTATACCCTCACATCCCCCTTTCTTTAAAGGCTCAGTTTCTGAGGCGGTTTAACCATTCTACCTGAGGAAGTCTGTATAACAGGAATATAAGCAGCCTCAGAATCTGACTCATTACTAATATTAACATTTAACAAATTTTCATTGTTTACATCTACACTTTGAGTGGATTCCATTGAAACACTTTCAGTATCATTATCACTTTCGATATTATTTTCACTATCACTATTCACACTGTCACTGTTCTCTAATTCTAAATAACATTTCTTTTCCTCTTTCTCTTCCTTTACAATTTTAGGAAATAAAAATGAAGAACGGTTTTCTTCCTGTCTCTGGCTGCTTAATCTTATAAATCTTCTATTTCTAAAATACTTCTTGCCGTTATTCATTTTTATTACATATGTTCTATCTCTAACTTTTCTTACAATAATACCTGGTGTCCAAAGACCCTTAGGTTGAAGTTGAACAAATACTTTATCATTTTCATTTAGAGGTTTGAGAGCTTTAACATGTTTATCATGATAGGCTTTGGACTTTTCAGCTTTATTTTCTAAACATTTATTAAATTTACTTATTTTAATTTTATAAGGTTTTAATTCAGAAGTTTTTATAGGTAATATTGTTCTTAGTTTTCTTGACATTAAAATTTCGGCAGGACTATAATTTAAATCAACTTTCATATTTCTATATAGTAAAAGTGACATATAAATATCTTTATTATCTTCTAAAGTCTTCTTAAATAAATTTTTAGCAATTTGCACGTTTCTTTCAGCCATACCATTACTTCTAGCATTAGTAGGTGAAGTAACTATATGATCAAATTCCCACTTTTTCGAAAACTGTATAAATTCTTTTGAAGTAAATTGAGGTCCCCCATCTGATACCAAAGTCAATGGTATGCCGTGCCTAGCAAAAATACTTTTCATCTTAATTATAATATTATGACTTGTCGTATCAGCTTCAAGATTTTCTAATTCAATGTATTTAGAATAATAGTCTATTACAATTAAATATTTGTCCTTTTTAAATTCAAATAGATCACATCCTAATTTGTTCCAAGGTAGGTGTGGAATCGAATGATTCATTAACGGTTCATGTTGTTGACTTTTAGAAAATTTTGAACAAATCTCGCAATTAGAAATTACTTGTTTAATATCGTTCGTCATTCCAACCCAAAAAAGAGTTTCTTTGGCTAGTGAAAGACATTTATTTACACCCATATGGTTATAATGAATTCTTTGCAGCATTTCATTACGTAAATCTTTAGGTATTACAATTGCTTTATCTTTAAAAATTATGTCGTCAACCACGGTTAAATCACTTTTATATTGAGCATATTTCCTAACACATATAGGCAAGTTTTTATTATTATTATTAGGCCAACCATTTAATATGACTGTTTTAAGCATTTGTATTTCCTGATCACTGTTTGAGACTCGTTGAAATTCATTCCATTTTTCTTTAGTAATATTTATTTCTGACACTATTAAACAAACATGATCTGAAATTTGAGTATCCATATCCAATTTTTGATTTTCATTTAGGAAAGCACGCGAAAGAGCATCTGCAATAATTAGATCTTTACCGCGTTTGTACTTTATATCGAAATCGTATTTTTGAACTTGTAGAAGCATTCTTTGTAATCGAGCTGGACATTTATTGAGCGGTTTTTTAAATATGTTAATTAAAGGTAAGTGATCTGTCTCGACCATAACTTTTTTTCCAAACACGAATTGATGAAATTTCTCTAACCCTACCACTATTGCCAATAAT
Source organism: Apoderus coryli (assembly GCA_911728435.2). Taxonomy (NCBI): domain Eukaryota; kingdom Metazoa; phylum Arthropoda; class Insecta; order Coleoptera; family Attelabidae; genus Apoderus; species Apoderus coryli. Next base: position 14,450,477 of record OU452204.1, read on the forward strand.
TCCTTTTCGATTTGTGCATATCTACATTGAGTTTCTGTAAAAGCCATCGACGCGTATGCGCACGGTAAGTTATTCTGTAGTAGCACCGCACCGCAACCAGCCTTTGAAGCATCTACTGACACCACCGTTTCTTTACTTACATCATAAAACTGTAATACAGGTGTTTTTGTTAATATCTTTTTAATATCTTCAAATGCTGACTGGTGTTCCGGCTGCCACTCAAAACTAGTTTCATTTTTAAGTAGACTGCGCAAGATTAGCGTTTTATTTGAGAAATTATTTATAAATTTACTGATATATGTAAGCATACCAAGTAAGCGTTGTACATCTTGTTTGCATTCTGGACGAGGCATGTTCTTAATTGCATTTATTTTAGAGTCGTCTGGACTTACTCCTTTGTCCGAAATTATATGACCTAAATATTTGACCTCAGTATGACCAAACTTGCATTTTTCTAAATTGAATTTAACATTATGAGTTCTAGCTAAACTCAGAACTTTTCTAAGACGTTCGTCATGCTCTCTTTTAGTAGATCCCCAAACAAAAATATCATCTATATAGATGTCAACACCATCAATGTCGAAAATATTCTTAAACTTGGTTTGAAAAACCTCGGGTGCACACTTTATACCATATGGAAGTCTTAGGAATTTATATCTACCATGTGGTGTACTAAAAGTGCATAAATTAGAACTTGCTTCGTCCAGAGGGATTTGATAAAATCCTTGAGTCGCATCTAAAGTGCTAAAATACTTTGCATTACTTAATTTACTTGTAATTTGATCAAGTGTAGGAATTTTACAATACTCACGCTTGATTGCTTCATTTAAATCACGTGGGTCCAAACAAATGCGTAATTTATTATTTGGTTTCCTCACAAGAACAAGTGCATTTACCCAGTCTGAAGCTCCATTTACTTTTTGAATGATTTTTTGTTTTTCGAGTTCATCCAAACTTTCTTTAAGTGCTTCTAACAAAGGCAACGCCACCCTTCGTGTGGGGTGAACCACAGGTTTTGCCCCTTCCTTAATATTTATATGAAATGGATCTCCAATACAACCTATACCCGTAAATAAATCTTTGTAATTTCTAATTATTTCAGAGTATTCCTTAGCATTTGAATTAATATTATCTATTTTCATGATTAGATTTAACTTAATACTCGATTCCAAACCTAAAATGGCTTCTGTATTAGAGTTAACAACGTAGAAATTTAGGTCGTGACTATTAGTATTTCTCTTACATGAAATTACACAAGTACCAATTACTTTTAATGTGTCCCCTGTATATGAATTTAAGGTAACATTAGTCTTTTCTAACTCATGATACGAAAATCCCAAAGACCTAAATATTTTGAAAGGCAAAATATTCGCCATGGCGCCTGTATCTATTTTAAAGCTAATCTCTTTATTATTAATTTGAATATCAGCACGCCACTGTCGATTATTTTGTTCATTTATAGCTAAGACATTTTTATTTACACTTCCCACATAGACAAAATTATTGTCCTCAGATTCTCTAACATCATTTGAAATTGAATCAATTGTTTCTGTAACTTCGCGTATTTGGTTATTTTTCTTACATTTTAGATTAGACTTTTTCTTTTTAAAATATACAGCTTCAAAATGATTTGAAATTTTACAAAAGTTACATATTTTATTAAAAGCAGGGCATTTATTAATTAAATGTTCTTTCTTACCACATTTTTTACAGTCTTTTACAACTTGTTGTTTACCATGTCCTCTTGTAAAAACTGCATCAATTTCCGTTTTTATTTTCGATGACTGGTCCATGAGTTGACTGCGAACTTTTGAAGACTCGATAACATGACATAGTTCAATTGCGTTGTCCAATGTGAGTGAGTCGTTTTCTAGTAACCTCTCCCGTACAACTGGATTTCGCACTCCACACGTTATCATTGTTTTAATTAGGTCATCTTGTAGATTTGCGAGCTTGCATTTACTAGCTTTCTTTTTGAGTTCAACTATGAAATCTTCCGTGCTTTGACCTTCTTCTTGTATATATGTAAAGAACTGGTACCTCGCGAAGGCTACATTTTCCTTACCTATAAAATGGTCTTGAAATTTCTTCATTAACGGTTCTAATTTATCCGTTTCATTTGGTTCAAATTTGAATGTAGTATACACTTTGAAACCATCATCACCTATGTAATGTAACATCTGTGCACACTGCGTTTTCTCATCTTTTTTATTTACTTCGGATGCAATTAAATAATTTTCAAATCTGGCCCTCCATAGTTTCCAGTTTTCAGGCACATTGCCCTTAAACGACAACGGAACAATACCGCGATTATCACCCATTGTGTATTTATAAATGGTGAAAATCTTATTTATAATTATTCATTTAGTTATTACTATGAGCTTATACTGACTGCGCCATGTTAATTAGTTTATTTATTGTTGTAATTATGTTCATTAACTCTTATAATAAAACACGATGTTTCATATTATAACCTTACTTTTATTCTTCTTCTTTTTTGGTATATCCTATTAGGTCTATACCCTCACAGGTACTTTAGACTACAGTGACTATATATTCTAACAGTGACGACATTAGGGTATAGTTCAATGTTAAAAAAGTTGTCTTGTTTTTTATTGGCTCACAGAGAAACGTGGTTTCCGGTCCGGCATTAATCTGCACACTTTTTGTTTGTTTACTTTTTTTTACATGGGGTTCTTATGGAGGCATTCGGACGTTGAAAGTTTTTGTACAAATTTTAGTGTTAAATATTATATTTATAAACATTTGCGATTGAAGACTTAATAGTGTGTTAGTGATTCTTTTAAGACTATAATTGTTATTTCAAACCCTGTTTAAAAGAGTGGTTTTGCTGAGAAAATAAGTATGTACCAATCGCGTATTGCACGGCGTTACAGAATCAGTTATAAATAATAATAAAAATTAGTTACATAAATAATAATTAGTTACATAGATGCCTAGAAATAATGCTCACGCATAAATGTATTTCCACAGCTCATAAAGTCCGTTTGGATCATTTGGCTCGTCGATTAAAATAACATAACCTAAGACTGTGTTGTGTTATAAAAAAAAACAAGTTTTTTGTCATTATTTTGCACGAAAATATATGTGTACATAATAACAATGTTTTAAATAATTCTGTTTGTGTTTGTAGTAGAACAATAATGCCTGGCTGTGCTGTTGTGGGTTGCAGTAATTCTGCCAGAAAAGGATTTGTTACGAAAACCTTCCCAAAAGATCCTGAAAGAAGCAAGCAATGGTTAATAAGACCCGGAGGGACAACTGGCAACCTACTGATTAATCATGATTGTGTGAGGTTAGTAATAGTAATATACTTAATCTAGGCGTAACAGCACTACAAAAATATATTATGCTTTATTTTTATACATAATTTAATGGTAGTTATTTCTCACTTGTACTTGATATACGTATTCAGGTTCACTTTCCTCCTGAAATATGGGAAAAAACTAGAGAAGATGGCACTCGCAAATTAAAGAGTAATGCTGTTCCCTTCTTCTCATTTTCTAAACCAGTAAAGAAGAGAAGGCCTCCACCTCAGAGAAGTTTAGTTTTGTACAGGAAAACTAAAGCCGGTATGTGTGTCTCTAGATCTACTTTTTTGCTACCTATATCAAATATTCCACAAAATATGAAAGAGTAGGTAGTTTGTGATACATTTTAAGTAGAATATTACGAGTATTATTTAGTGGATTTTCCAATTTAGAATTATAGATGCAAAATCTAAGTGATATTTTTATTTGTTACAGATTCGACCAGCAAATTGTACAATCAAACTTCACTAAAATTCTTGATAAAACACTTGTAATGGTTTCTTTCCAAGTAAAACACTTTTTATTTTAACCAACTTTATTGTAGCCACTTAGGTATCTATAATCTAAATAATGATTTACAAATCCATTATACACTGTATAGGTATTTATATAAAGAAAAACAGGGTTTTTTGTAAAAAAAGAATGCATTTATTTAATAAACATTACACATAAATAACAGTGTTTTAATTTTTGAATTTGTACATAAGTACCTACTTTAATAAAATTGTACTATGCTCTAATCAGAGATGTTACCCACATCTTGTAATAAATTTTACCAATAATATACAATAGGTACATCCATTTTCTACCTGTATTTGTAATATTATTAATTGCTGAAGAGCTGTCACATACTTAAGTATCAAGTAACAATTACCGCAATAATGAGCCGGAAGTACAATATAAATTTATCTAAAACAGTATCGCCTTCTGTAATTCTGCTTGGAGATGAAGTAGACAAAGGTGATCCTGAAACAACACGTAATTTTCTTGCACAAAACTAAACTTCTCTGAGGTGGAGGCATTCTCTTCTTTACTGGTTTAGAAAATGAGAAGAAGGGAACAGGATTACTCTTTAATTTGCGAGTGCCATCTTCTCGAGTTTTTTCCCACATTTCAGGAGGAAAGTGAACCTGAATACGTATAATAATTAATAATAATAGATAAGAAATATCAAGCAAGTACAAGTGAGAAATAATACCATTAAATTATGTATAAAAATAAAACATAATATATTTTTGTAGTGCTGTTACGCCTAGATTAAGTATATTACTATTACTAACCTCACACAAGCATGATTAATCAGTAGGTTGCCAGTTGTCCCTCCGGATTTTAATTAACCATTGCTTGTTTCTTTCAGGATCTTTTGGGAAGGTTTTCGTAACAAATCCTTTTCTGGCAGAATTACTGCAACCCACAAGAGCACAGCCAGGCATTATTGTTCTACTACAAACACACAAACAGAATTATTTAACATTATTATTATGTACACATATATTTTCGTGCAAAATAATGACAAAAAACTTGTTTTTTTTTTATAACACAACACAGTCTGAGGTTATGTTATTTTAATCGACGAGCCAAATGATCCAAACGGACTTTATGAGCCGTGGAAATACATTTATGCGTGAGCATTATTTCTAGGCATTTACGTAGCTAATTATTATTTATGTAACTAATTATTATTATTATTTATAACTGATTCTGTAACGCCGTGCAATACGCGATTGGGCATACTTACTTTCTCAGCAAACCCACTCTTTTAAACAGGGTTTGAAATATTAATTATAGTCTTAAAACAATCACTAACACATTGTTAACAAGTCTTCAATCACAAATGTTTATAAATATAATAATTAACACTAAAATTTGTACAAAAACTTTCAACGTCCGAATACCTTCATAAGAACCCCATGTAAAAATAAGTAAACAAACAAAAAGTGTGCAGATTAATGCCGGACCGGAAACCACGTTTTTCTGTGAGCCAATAAAAAACAAGACAACTTTTTTACTCTAATGACATCACTGTTAGAATATATAGTCACTGTACTTTAGACTAAATAATAATAAGCAGTATGCAGTTATATATAAACCAATCAGTGTCGGACTGGCAAAATTTAAATGAAATTTGGCACATCTGGATAGATAATTTAGATACATCTTTTTACGAAAACAATATGATTTTATTTCTACCAGTGGCGTGCGAACGGGCACATCTTCGCACAATTTTAATGAAAAATATGGTACGCCACTGATTTTTTAAGAAGCAAAAACTATTTCTAGAATCCTTGTTAAATGTACAAGGAAAAAAAGCTCTTTACTTTTTTTCGTTTGACACACCGTTTGCAAGTAAAAAATTAAAATATCTACTGATTTCTGAAAAAAAATTAAACAAAAACGAAAATAACAACAACAATAACAAAATTAAAGAAAATTAGAGGTAAAATGACAAAAATTGGTTGTAGTCCACCCACCTCAATACATTTTCGACATCCTCTCACTAACGCATTTATTGCAGCAGATACTAAAATTGATTTTGAAATGGTCTTGGCCGAATCTCTCGAGGATTCTGATATGTCCAAATATGGATATTATGGTAATTTGAAGAAGTAGTCCATACTCTTAGTGGAGTGCTAAGTTAATACAAAACAAACAAATATCGTCAGCTCCACAAATCTTTTATTTGAAAAAATCAATTAAAACATACATGTTTCGAGGATTGAGATCCTCATCATCAGTGTTATGGGAATTTGTTACCCCACGTCTGGTAAAAGAAGACTTATCCGTCCAAAAAGTCTTATGTAAATAGTCAGGATTTTCTTCCGTCGAGTTTAAAAGCCACTGGCAAAATCTTATTCTTTTTTCAGTATCACCAGGGTGCAAATTCTGAACTGTAAGTGATATGCATGTCTGTGGTCATTCGTAATATTTTATACTTAGCTATGCGCAGGTTCTGAGCTGTCTTCCGAGAGCTCAGCCTCGGATTGTTGTCGCAAGTACGAAGTATATGATTATTCTGAATATTATATTGACGGTTTCTGTTCCGTTCGTTATTAACACGCAGGCCAAAATTATGAAAGTTCTGATGAAAACGCGAAACCCGACCATCTGAAACTCTTCTATTTAGCATCTACGATATTCACGAACTGCCGCTTGTGCATTTCCATCACAAAATCTGTAGCAAAAATGAATATCTGCGTATTCGTTGTTAGAAAAAAGCATTTCTCAGATTAATATCTACTTACACAATGTCACAATGTCGAAAGTAAATTTTCTGACACAATTCAATTAACTGTCAGAATAAAATGAAAAACATTGACAGTAGTAGTCTTTTTTTTTTCACGGCCTACTGCTATAGATTGATTGAACTCCAGTTGCTTAAATAATTTTAATTTTTTGGCTGGAAATTGAACAAGGATTCGAGAAATAAAACAAAAACTTAAAAACAGTGGCGCACCATTTTTTTTATCCATTAAAATTGCCCGAAGATGTGTCCGTACGTCAATGGTAGAATTAAAATGATATTTAGACTATTTTTTTCATGGGGGTGTTGGCCTCCATCTCACCTATTTTTGTCCGCGTTGCCAGTCCAACACTGAATGCAATTTTATACAAAATGTAAAAATACTACTGCAAAAAAGGTTAGGCTATTTATATTCTAACTCAAAAATATTAACCCAAACTTAAATTAATTACACTTAATTCAGCAAAAGCCGAACAGTACAAACTAAAACAAAATTAATGATTTCAACACAAAATACCAAAAAATTAGATCCAACTCTATGTAATTTATTTGCTATAATATAACATTAATAAAAAAATCAATTTAATGCTTTATTTCTAAGAAGAACATGAAACGTCTGAAGCAGTTTATAAGTTTTATAATTATAATAATAATAATAATAATAATAATAATAATAATAGCCTTTATTTGCCCAACAGTACAAAACCCTTTACAGGACAAATAATTTAATAATTTTAAACCTAAATCATAGTTCACCAATGCACAAAATAAATAAAAACTAAAATGAGTACCTATATCTAATTACCGAAGTGCTGGATGGCAACTTCCAGAACCTCTCTCATCTCAGAATTGAAAATGTCACAGTCTGCACAAATCAAGTTATAATTACCACACATAATATTGACAGGAGAACGCAGCAACACATTGGTTCTAGCTCTCGCAATGTGAAAAGTTGAACTGTATCTAGTTTCAAATCTCGGAACATTAATATTTATATTCATTAACATTTCAGAACAGTCAACCTTTCCATGTAGAAGCTTATACAAATACTCAATTGAATTCAAAATTCTTCTTTTTTCCAGGCTCCGCGTATCAAATCTAGTCAACAATACATTATAGTCCACTCCCCTTTCAGGATATATTCCATCTTCCTTATACCCAAGATGTTTAAGAAATTTACGCTGCATTTTTTCAATTGCAACCTTATGAACATTATATATAGGGTACCAGACTAACGAACCGTATTCAAGCTTAGGCCGAATGTATGTAGAAAAAAGAATTTGTAAAGCAAGAATATTATTGAAGCCTTTTGTATTTCTCATAATGAAACCATAGGTTTTATTGGCTTCCGCTGTCTTAGTTAATATGTGTTCAGCAAAACTAAGTTTAGAGTCAAAGATGATTCCCAGGTCAGTCACTGTCTCAGAGGATGTTATGGCTGTGTCACTTATGCTGTAGTTATATTGAATATTTTGTTTTTTCTTTGTATACATCACGATTTTACATTTTGCTGGATTAAGAGGTAAATGGTTAGTTTGACACCATTCCGATACATGATTCAAATTTGCTTGAAGCTCATTACAATTATTAATATTTTTTATTTCAAGAAAAATTTTTAAGTCGTCAGCAAACATTAACTTGCCACAGGTCAGTCTTTCCTCCAAATCATTAACAAACAATAAAAACAATAAGGGCCCAAGGTTTGAACCTTGAGGAACTCCAGAAACTGCATGGAAGGGAACTGATCTGTAACCGTTATGTGACACAATCTGTTCTCTTTTCAACAGATAAGATTTCAAAAAGATTTGCAAGTCCTTAACAAAGCCGAACTTGTCCAATTTCATTAGCAATCTGCTATGATCCACCCTGTCAAACGCCTTCGCGAAGTCCGTGTAGATCACATCCATCCGACCACCACTGTCAATCACCTCTGAGATACTTTGTGATATTAAAGTCAAATTACTTATTGTGGATTTCTTTGACATGAATCCGTGCTGAATTGGTGTGATCATGTTTCGGACAGAGGGATAGATGCGACCAAACAATACAGTTTCAAAGATCTTACAAAAATTTGACAGAATTGATATAGGCCTGTAGTTGCCAATATTTGATTTATCCGCCGACTTGAACACTGGTACAATCCTCGACTTTTTCCACTCAGTTGGAAATACACCACTATTTATAGCCAAATTAAAAATAAAACATAAGGGGCCAACTAAAACCGGAACACAATCCCTAACCAAAAACGATGGTATACCATCAGGTCCAGAAGTCAGTTTATTCTTGAGATTTTTACCCGCTATTAAAATTTCATTCTCAGTTATAGTTTCAATGCTGACTGGGTCCACACAAGATGAAAATCGCGGTTCATCCAGACTTTCTGACGAATGGATATACACACTTTCAAAAATTATGCGTTGTGCTATAAATGTCAAACGTAAAGAAACGCTCAAATAACAAGGTAGTATGAAGAGGAGGAGATAAAAGACCCTTGAACCTAAACTTAAGGTTTTGTATATCCGATCTGAAGTTTATATTTTCATAAAGATATGGCGGATATTGGTGGAGCAGGGAGCAGTAATGAATGGTAAAAACATGCAGCATGATGAAATCTTTAATTGACAACCAATTTGCACTATAACTATAGTTAATTTATCGCAAGCAAGACCCGTTGAATACGATCCTGATCGGACTTTAATACAACATCACAATAATCGCAATTACTCAATACAAGAGAGTCAGTTAATTTTATTTTTAATGGTTTTGTAAGACTAAATCTATGAGGGTATACAACATTTTCAAAGCAGATCTTGTGGATTGGTTTCCCTCTTTAATTTTGAAATAAATAAATGAAATAATTAACGCTATTACGAAATGGAAAGAAATAAAAGTTGTCCAGAATTAATTATCTAGACACAACCTTGCAATATTCATTTGACTATAATGATGCACTAGTGATAGTGAAACTTAAGTAGGACCTAACTTAAAAAAACTGTTAAGCAAAATGTGAACTAATTATTTCGTGGTTAATACCATTTCCCATCCCATGCCAAGAGATGTTTCACTAGATAACGATATAAGATATTAATAGGCAAGTAGTCTACCCAACTATAAATTTGAAATCCTTTGCTTTACATCTCATACATAAAGAAAATTGGTACAAACGGTACTTAAATCATATCAAAGTATATAAATTGTTATATTTATGTCACTGATGTAACGCGACAGACGCTCCAAAGAATAAATCGACGCTGAAATCCACCAGTTGATATCCGGCGACGGCCGGTGATGCATGGTCGTCCCGACGGTGCTGTAATAAAATACTACGCTAAACGTGCGCGCGAATAGTAATCATTTTTGGCGCGCTTCGCAATTTGTGTACAATTTATATCAATTTATATTATTCAAAAATATAAAAATATTTGCAAGGACAAACAGATTTAGAAAGACGCAAAAATGGCTGAAATGAAAGATGAAAGCCGTGAAGGTATGTTTAGTTATTAATTTGAAATAAAGCCTTAACTATATTTTTGGAAAAAAATTAATATTAAAAGTATAACGAATGGAATTAAAAAAGTGATATTTTGTTATGTTTACCGCACTGGACTTGATATTAATTTATTATTATTAATTTAAAATTTTAGTACCTACCTATCGTAAGTTTCCATTCTGGCCTTCAGCGCGAACATCCTTATCAATAAGTTGCTAATGGATAAAAAATGATGATAGGATCAATCATTATTGTAAAAATCAAACCTTGCGATTTTTTTATATTTATTGAATTAACATAATAGATTTTTATAAGAAATTATTTTACCAAAAATATTTAGTTTCTCAAGATAAAAAGAACGCATAAGAGAAAACAAACGTAAAATGGACAACAAATTTGTACATAAGTCTATAAGGCTTTTTTTATATGGCACTCCAACTGATGTTTTTGATTTTTTTAATTTTGTTAATTCGCTACACCCTAATATCAATTTTAAAATTGAACTACCTTTTTGGACATTTGGATTATTAGAGATATTTTGGCGCATCAGTGTGAATTTGAGAAATATAGAAAACACTCTAATTCCTTTTAAATCTATAACCACCCGTTTAGTACCCGGATATTAATGTGACAATTGTCACATAATAATGGTTACACTCTTTCAACCATTATGGACTGTATTTTAGATTCTACGGAAGATTTAGACCTTCTTTTAGGGTTATACGTCCTCTTGCAGAAAACAAAACATATGTCTCCCGTACTTATGCCGGTAGTTATTGTCTTAAGATTGCAAAAACGCTAAGAATTAGTAATCCTGACATGGTCGTTAGTTTTTCAGGAGTTTATAGACTGTCTTGTCAGGATTGCAATAGCATTTATATAGGCCAATCTGGTCGTCGGATCCTTACGATATTCAAGGAACATTTGCATTATTATAAGCGTTATAAGAATACTCATATTTTTAACACTCCATCTAATTTTCCAAACACAACAAATCATAACTTTGATACTGGAAATTTCGGAAATCATGGACGCTATAAAACAAATAAAAGTGTCACTTGCTTGAATGACCAACCAGCTTTTATTGAGTCCTCAATTATTAATTCCCTTTTCAGTTTGTAATGTGTTCATTTTTTATGTTTTGCTTGTCTCATTTCAATTTACTGATTTTTATATTTATTAGTAAGATTTCTGTTCAATTCTTTTTGGACATACTGTACTTACTGAAAAAAGATAACCGTTTTTCTAATTTTTTCATGTGGTTCGAACCGAACTTCAATATTCTGATTTTTATTTACTCAACACAAGATGTTTTCACAAACACGAAAGGTTATTTGAGTGTGTTGTGCTTGTTGAAGATTGAAGTTTTTTGCCTATAGACTTATGTACAAATTTGTTGTCCATTTACGTTTGTTTTCTCTTATGATGCGTTCGTTTTTATCTTTATTGTAGGACTGATGATGGCTTGTTAAGCAGAAACTAGTTTCCGTTTTCATAATTGTATTAAATATAGTGTGGAGTTGACTTTGAAAGTTTTTGTTTGTTTTCTTTTATTTGAAGCTGACACTCGGATAATAGATAATTTATTTCGTTTATTATTTGTTTGTTATATATATTTATTGTTCTATTGCAATTATTGATCACCGGCTTCTTTTCATGAAAAAAAGGCAACTTTACTACTTGCATTAATAACAGATTTTTTTGGCAACAATTTGAGGCATTTTACCAAACTGATGAATTCATACCATCTGTGTTAGCAGCCGTTTCCGTTTTGGTATTTAAAGAAAAAACGAGAATTTCCAAAAAAAAATTGCCTTAATCCATAATGCAGAATATTTCCTATAAAGTTCCATGTAGGTCTCATTTATCAGATGTATATAATATTGTCATGATGAGTATTGTGAACCATCCAGACTGGGTAAACTTTAACTGATACATACTTCTTACCGAATTTTCAATAAGACTGCTTTTTATATAATTGGGATTATGACTGAGGATAAAGGTTTAAACCTTCGAAACATGTCTCGCTAAAAATAGACAATAGAAATAAAAATAAGACAGATTTGTGGAGGAGGCGTATTAAATTATCATGCTAGGCAGTTGGATGCTACTGCGAACGACTGGTTTTCAAGTAATTTAGTGAAACTTAATTTTCGAGCTCTATTGGTCTCAGTGTCGTAGGTACGGCAAGCTTGTTGGGTTGGGTTGGGCTGGGCTCCACACATTGCTTGCCTCAAGAGTAGGTAAGTTATCGTCTGGTATTTTTGCCGTTCGCAGGCTCAGGATCTGTCTGAGTCAGCATGCTAGGAGGACGGTGTTGTCGTTGTTTCACACCCATGTTTGTTATGGGGTGATACTCTGGGGCAATTCGTCTTCGGCTATTCAGATTTTTAGAATGCAGAAAACGGTTATCCGTATACCCGGAAATTTAGAGGATTGTAAGCCAATTTTCAAATCTTTAAATATATATTATCAGCTGCTTGAGATCCATAGATGTAAGCGTGAGTTTCGTACTAACTCGGCTTTCCACAAATATAACACTACGTCTGTGCTTCCAAGAATTGTTTGCATGTGCAACTTCCTCAAGAAGTGCAGCAATATAATTCTTGCAGGTTTAGAACACCATAAGGTCATTCTTGCATTTTATTCCCTGGATGAGTATTTTGATGATTAATTGTTTGTCTGTGTAGATATTAATTGCTTGTAATTTTTAATTTTACGATATATTAGCTGTGTTTTTTATATTTGAGTGTTTGTGTAACCATTATATTTTGACTTGCTGCAATTGTTTTATACAAAACGTAGTCAATAAAGATGATTGTTATTAAGGACTACTTCTTCAAAAAAAGAAAAGAAAACCTCACTCAGTCGCTAGAAAACCAGACCGATGAAGACGGGAACCTTATGCTGGAAGAAGACAATTTGCTTTTCCAACAAGATGGAGCTTCTCCTCATTACGCTCTTCGTGCTAGGCAATGGCTGAATTAAACGTTTTCTCATGTATTATGTATTTGAAAGGATAGGTGCCCAAGATTAGCTGCCAAGGTCTCAAGACTTAACGCCACTGGATTTCTTTCTTAAAAAGTAAAGTTTACAAAACTCAGCTAGAAGGCATTGATGGCCTCAAAACTTGAATAAGTCGAGCCTGAGATATCTTAGGAAACCTGACGAAAAGTCTAGCTGGCAAGTTTTAAAATGAAAGCACTGTATGATAGAAGACTACGTGGCGATTCTCAAACAAATTTCTGTGGTGGTTGACAGGGGAAGAATTGATGCAGTAATTTAGACATCACGTTAGTATGAACTCCGTTTCACTTGTTGTTGTCTTTTGTAGGAAAATTGGGACAATTTCCTGATGTTATGTGTGACGATCTGGAATGCTGGAAATCCCATCGAAATGTTATGCTAAAAGTATTCTTCACCGATAAACAATTGTTTTCTGCTTCTTTGGCAAAGGAAGAGTGTTGTAGACAACAGATGAACAGTCTTTAGGTACTAATTATTGCTATTGTAAACCAAATGAAAACCTGAAGAACAATCCGACATTTTGACGTAAAATGTAAAATAATGCGAAATCAAATGATTATAAGTACCTAAATATGTTTTTAAAACTTTAGTTTTATTTATTTAGAAGATGCCAGCTCAAATACAGACAGTGAAATAAATACGAGTAATTCGAAATACCAAAAAGAACCACTAAACAAGCTTTAACCTTTTCACCGTTTATATATGCTCAGGTTAAAAGAAAAGAAACATAGAAACACAAAGGTAAATTTGAAACACCCATTGAATTTTTACTTTCCGAAATACACTAGATTAGGAGTATGCCTTTTACTTTGAAAATAATATCCCCATTAGGAAGTTAAATCATATAGTCGATGAACCGAAAGTTAGCTCTCCTTTCATTTCAGAAGACCTGGGACTATGTCCTGAAGGTCTATCTATCATCTATTTTTTCTCGTCTCGTCTGCTGCTATATGTGTCTGCTAGTAGTTTGGAACTTCTGGCGTTTCTTCCCCGTGGATTGTGTCTATTTGGACGCCGCTAGAATCGACGTTGTCTAGGGTCATAGTTGGCATCTTGGCCTCTTGAACATCTTTGCTTCTTCCTCGCTGCTCGCAGAAGTGGATTCTGATGTCGCTCTGCCTTTTCAAAGACCGGTATTGCGGTCAAAAATTAGATGTGGATGACGTACATACCCGAAGTGTTTCTTCAAAGGGTTGAAAAGTTAAGAAAAAATCATAATTCTTTAGCGTTATTTATGTATAATCTATGTATAAAAGCAATATCAAGAAGTATTTTAATTTTTGAGATAAATCGGAATTTAAGTTAGGTTGAGTAGGAGTTTGTTTTATCGTAGCTGCATTTTTTTTTGTATTTTTATTCTTCCTGTTCCAGGAATATATTTTAGGGGTTTAAAAAATTAATCAATATGATGTGTTCGGATTCTCTTTTGAAGATCTAAACAAAATCCTGAACGTTATGTGTACGGAACACATCAAATTTCAAAGACAATAGTAGCTGATCATCAAATAATGCATGATATATAGGTAGAAAGTTTACACCCTTATAGATAAAGGAGCGTAACTTTGGAACATTGAATTTTGAAATAAAAACACGTCATTATCATTTTCAACTTCATACAAACTATTTTGAAAATTAAATTAAAGTTGAGTTGCGCTTGGACTTTAGTTGACGCAGAGCCTTGTTTTACAATGTGATGACAATAAATACATATTGATAACCAACTAGATAGTGTTTATTAAGTAATATGATATTCATAGAAGCACAAGGAATACCTACCTACCCTTCCATAGCGGCTATCTACGGCATGAATTGTGGAAAAGCAACACGCAGAAAATCAACATTTTACCTTTTTTCTTTTCATTTTCACAGTGCGTGCCCTATTTACTTTTCTTTTCTGATACATAATGTTTATTATTTTGCTTATGGCATCAACATTATTATGTTGAACAACAAAAATGTAGGTATATGCTTTTTTTATTTGCCAAGTGAGTAGGTACAGATAACTTGCACAAGAAAAATTCGAGTTAAAAGGGTAGGGTCGATGCTTTAAAATAATAAAAAAAAAATCCGTTGGCCTAAATATCAGTTTGGTAACTATGATTTTCAATGAATGAATTTTGATGGATTAACTGTCTAAACTTCGCTTAACGCTTCCATAGCTATGAGTTTCGTAATTCGTAACAAATAATATACTATATATATAAGTATATTATGTAATCGTTTACAAAATTTCCAACAATGTATTCAAGTTGAATCTGCGCATATTGAACACCTTTCATAACACTTTTTTTACTTTTAATGATGTTAAAGTAACGTTAACTTCCATAGAAACGAAGATAATAATATAAAATAATTGAGTATCCCAATGGCATGTTTTTATTAAAATGCGATTTTCTTCGAAACGGTACAAAATATTGATTAAGATGGGATATAACTTTTTTATAGCAAATTGATAAAGGAATCAAACGATCAAAGCGAAATGTCACATTTGTTACCTAGTGCGAAAATTAAGCCAACCACTTTCGTCCAACCCTGTATAAAACAGACATACTCAACAGCACTTAACATATCCAATGAAGCACTGTTATGCGATAATTAAAATATCCAAATTTCCTTGATACCGTGTTAGCCGCTTAAAAGTTATCAACTAAAATAGTTTTTTAATTCTCAGTTTGAAGGGCATTTTATATGAAAAGCTAATATTATTTTGTCGTCTTCATTTAAAAACGATACACATAACCTCCAACGGAAGCACCAAGAAAACTACTGAACAAATCCAATTCCAGACCATACCGGTTCGCCAGAGCAGGCACTCTAGCCATAAAGTAATTTGGGGCATAATTATTAGTTGTATGAAATAGCTGAAAAGACCGTGTCTTTCGTGGCGGGACCCGAATGCCAATCCTGGAAAGAAGCCCAGGACAGTGGACCTCGTAATTTATTAATTTGAAATCTCTACGAGCCTTCAGATTTGTAACTCGCAAAATGTATTGCGTTATAATTGAAAGTGACATCCAAGCTTATACAAAACATAACGCAAAAATATATTCTGAACCCTCTCCAAATTATGTACATGGCAATGATAGTGATTTAAGTCTGTTTGCAAAGCCTCTTCATCTCGCAATGTAGTTTAAAGTTAATGTTCAAAAACATGTGGATATGTCATTCACAAATATATTAAACAATAAGGGGCCCAGAAGTGAACCCTGAGGCACATTTGACGAAAAATAAATGGCAGAAGACTTGACACCTATGCGTACGATCTGTGAACGCTCATATAGATAGCTAGTAAGCCAAGTTGGTACGTTTTAATTGTTGATATTAGGTCTTACAAGGATACTAGAAAGAATTGGAATTGATTTGGAAACGGTTTGATGTAAAAACTAGCACAGTGATGTTGATGTTTCGACCTACAAAATTAGTATATGTACAGGGTGTTCCAAATAGGACAGTTGATGTAAAAGATCAATTTCTAAAGTTGAAAAGTAATTAGGATACCATGGGGTTGATTTTTGAAAAAATGGTAATAGAAAAAACCGAAAACCTTCGGAGTCATTTCGGAAATACACATGTATGATTTACTTGTTTTTTTCTTATACTAATATTTATCAATGAAGAATAAAGCTTTTTAGAAATTTAAAAGTATAGACCTATCAATTTTTTTTAGAGATAAAAAGAATCATAAAGTTACGGGGACGAATGTTGAAATTCGGTTGTATTTTCATTATTCCCAATTTATAGAAATTCGACCAATGTCAATGGTGTGCCAATGAAAGCCAGCCATAAAGCGTTCTGGGGCTTAGTTGATGGAAGCTCGACGTGACGGATAAGTTTTCACTTGTCCTGCTGGTTTATTACTAATTTAAACGCCTTCAATGCGCCAGAATATGTATAGTGAACGGAACATTTTGTGTATGCTACAGCTACAACGTAGCATGAGCGTATTTTTTAAGTTTATATAAATAAGTATACATATTACACATTATCATAGAACCATAGTAGTTAATATTATTATAATTAACATAATTAATGTTACAGTGCGTGCTTCACGAAAATAATAACATAAAATGATAGATCTACTCGTACTTATATTTTCTCTGTTCATTCGTTTATGAAAAGCGTTTTAATAATTCTTATATTCATGAAACAAATTAGACACTTTTATACGTTTATAAATATATAACTAATCGCTAAAAGCAATCTCGACGAAATTAAAGCGGTCGTGTGTCCTGATTTGCTAATTTCGGCATATTTTTTCCTCCATATATATCACAATCTAATCTACCCATGAAAGCGCGAGGGTTTGTCACGATAAATATTGCGTTAAAGGGTGAGTATTTCTGGTATTTAAATAAATAAGTATATTTATATACATTTCTGATAAAGGGCAAGAAAAAACTTATTTTAATAATTTGTTTTTGTTTGTTATAATAAGTTTGTTATAATAAGGGTTTTCCAATTTAGAGGTTTCATTTTGATTTTCCAGCTATTTTCCTATTTATCAAAATAATATCTGTCATTTTTTGCCCAATTAACAGGGATTTGGGGGTGGGATTGTATATACTCGTATATGTGTACATCATATTGAGGAAATTGCATCCAAGGTCACTTAAGTTGCTTGAATTCATATAGAATATACAAATTGAGTTCGCACCGCTGAGAATTCTATTGAATTCGCTTGTACGTAGTAGGCTCATTGATTTGGGCTCCCATATACTCAAATTACATTGACAATGCTTATCTTGAGGGTCGTCATCAAAAAGAAAAAGGGATAATCTTGGTCACTCCTCAAGGGTTGGGTGTTGCCAAATCCACTTTTATAATCGGCACCATAAGTATGGTGACATTCCAATTCTCAACGACTTACTTGTGTAGAACTGATCAAGTCGGTAAAATATCTTGGTTTCTTCGTTACATCATCTTGCAAGTGGGCTCTGCATAATAATATACTCAGAATATTTTAAAAATCCTTTTACTGTCTCTAAGCATTTGCTGTACTCTAGGTTTATTGCACTGAGAGTATTGAATTCTAAGGCATGTTTGTGTGAGCTTTTACTCAATACAAGAGTTGTTCAACGAAACAATTGGTCAATTAGATGCAGTGGCGGCCCGTGAGTCCTGAGGGTTGTGAGGCAGTACAAAGATTTTTATAAAAAAATGGTTGATTACCAATTAATGAGAGTAACTATTCATACTTATATATATTATAATATTATGTATATTATTTGCTGATTATTTGGGAACATGGGAACCTCTACTTAGTCAGTTACGGTTTAACTGGCATTTCAAAAATTGTATGAGAGCTTTGAAAATGACCGGCGATATATTAAATAAATAATTGATTATATCCCCAGAATTTCGCATTTCTAAATCTACGTTTACTTGTACTACTGTCGGCGTTGGTGCACTACAGCCTGGACCTAGAACATCCATATTTTCCATACTATTAACCACACACTAGCACAAAAAAAATTGCTTCACTTTAAGAATTTTTACACGAAAAATTACTAAACAACTATTTATTTATTCTATTTATTGCCTATCTCCAGTGTCCCTTAATTTATTACGATGATTATAAAGAAAAACCAGAAATGAAATAAATGCACAATCTACTGCATGATAATTTACAAATTTTTCTTAATGCGTGTATAGGTACTTTAATAATATTATAATCAAAACATGTTATAAGAAAGCAAAAGAAAACAGTAAAGTGAATTGAACAAAGATCAAAGATAATGCATGATCAATAGGTCAAAGCGAGAGTACACTAAGTAGTAAATGAAGGGCTATAATATAGACAAACGTGGATGGGGCATTTTACCCCTCATTTATTTTGTCTTTCTCACTCAATTTGCTGTACATCTAAAAACGCCCTAAGAGGCAATGCCGGACTTTCCATCTTTGTTTCACACATTAATGTATTGCTGCAGTAATACCTACTATGCTAGACAGAATTGTGCATCTCCAATTGTTATTGTGTTTAGTTTAACGTTGATAGAAATAATTGGAATGTGTACTCATATAATAAATACTTTGAAAATAAAATACGTAGGTACATGAGTATATGCCTGCGATGAATTAATATGCCATTTATAGCAATACAATAGAGAATCAACTCAACTCACATAAATTAGTAAACATAAATATTTAAATTAAAAAAAAACTTTGTAAAACTCATAAAAATGTGTGCAGTTAACTGTTAGCTGATTAGTTTCTGTTTAATAAAAAATCGGAGACTAATATTAATCAATGTGGTAGTAGATAACAATAATTAAAAGTGGCAACTCGCCGTGCATAGGGACGAGAGGCAGTGCCTCGCGCTTAAAATGAATCAATTACGGCCAATATGGATGTTTTTATTGACATAATTTATAACAAATCACCATATGCGTAGGTATAATAAGTATACAATCTATCCATCTGTGCGCCATTTTTTAACAGCAAAAAAAATTTAATTCGTTAAAAAGTTAGTGAGGCACTACTTCACTTGCCGTCCTTGATTATATGTGAGTTCTATGCAGAACGTTCAACTAGTGACGCTTTTATAATTTGTTCTTGTGTCTGTAATTTCTGTTCTGCTCATATTTATTTCATATAGAAACAGACGTAACCCTATTGTACATTACATTTAGTCTTTATTTTCAAAAGATAATATGAAAATATGAATTAATTTCAGCTGGCTATTGTTAATATTCGGTACCAAAAAGGAAAACTGTCAAGTTCCGTTTCAAATAACTCCATTTACAATTATGAGCATTTCGAAACCAAATTCTATGTTGCATTCATTAATATTAAATTTATAAAGCTACTTAATTAAATTATCAGTTTGCATATTTGCTTTAAACATCTATTGATGTAATATAATATTGATGATAATATTTATTTATTAGTTCCATAAATATATCAACAGAATATTAATATTGTTATGGAAAATGAAAATTGAACATTAATTCCTATTAGTTCTGTATGTATTACTAGATATTAGTGTGGATCATTCCATCATTCTAATATCTAATTTAATTTATGGATTGTTCTATAAGTTGAAATTATATTTTTTATGAAAAATTTTCTATAAAATTTTAGTATTTTTATTTGCTTGCAGTTTAACGTGCAATCCGAACCACGTTCATGGAAGTTTGGAATATAATAGAGACTTCCGGTTTATGTCATTTTGTTTCTTATTTTAAGCCTACTTAAACCAAGATATAAAAATTGTATCATCCCATTTACTTACCCGGTATTTAGGTATATTTAGTAAATTTAGCATATAATTTTGCTCTTTACTTCGACAATTTTATACTTTATTTAAGAAGCAATACCATTCATCACAAATCATCTAATAAATAAAAATAGCCAAGCGTGAACGCCACGGTCTTTCCTCTATCTATATTATAGCAATTTTCTACGGCATTTTAAAAGGTAAATTTCAAATTTAAACAGATCTAAATCTGCGATATTAAACTTTGCGTGCTCGTTTATTTTATTGGCTTATTACAAAATTTGCCGCAACGTATAAATAATTCCACCCATCTGAGTAGAGAAATTATACAGAAAAAAAAAATGAAAGAGTTAAGCACGCTAAAATCAGCCCTTGAAAATATCTGTCGTATAGATTAAAGGGATGTTTTCATTCGAGGATTGGAAATTACGGATTGCGATTGCAAAACAAATAGAGGAGAGTATTACTAATATTTGGAAAATAAATCCTAAACAAATGAGGATTGGACGTTCAAATAGTACATTTGTGTACCTAGTAGGAAAAGCTAGCATTCCCGGACGTCTGCCTGCGCCTCGACAGGCAATATGGAGTTCGGGGGCATGTGGCTTTCCCTACGAGGTACGTACTATTTTTATTAATATTTAAAAGTTGTAAAATATTAATTACTCTTACTAGTTCTGCAGAGTTTAGTTCTTGTATTAATTGTCAGTGTATAACAAACAAATAATTTTTAAAGAAAATAAATTGTTTTTGAAATTGTGTTGCGTTTTTTTTTGTTTTGAAATAACTGTAAGGAATAGCATAATTGTGTAGGAAAATTAACAGTTTTTCGAAGGATCATGGAATTTTAAGGGTGAGGCTCCAGCCGAGACCAGCAACCACAGTGGCGGCTTTTAAGAGTGAGCATTTAGAAAATGACAATGAATTCATCCAAATATCAATACTCGTAGATACATTGCATACATATTTTTGAATCGAGCACCCGACATTCTTTGCTCTTGGTCTTTTAATGTGGATTTCTAAGAGCGGCGTCTTTGTCCTTGTCGGATTCGTGCATCGTTGATGTTCGGCGTTTTGT
The DNA here is from genome assembly GCA_911728435.2 of Apoderus coryli. Taxonomy (NCBI): domain Eukaryota; kingdom Metazoa; phylum Arthropoda; class Insecta; order Coleoptera; family Attelabidae; genus Apoderus; species Apoderus coryli. The sequence goes on from OU452204.1 coordinate 14,471,864, forward strand.
TTTTATTCATTTCTGAGTCAGAAATTCTGACTTGGTTTCTTGATTAGAATAATAAAAATTAACTTGAGTTTAGGTCAGACCTCTTAGATTGATGTACATACTGTGTGGCAAACGGATTTGTAATAGCGCGGCGTCTATAAAGGGAATGCAATTGTAATAAAACATGGCTGATTTCATTCATAAAATTTCCAGCGGCGTGCGTTGTAAAAGTTTAGTAATAATTAATAAACATTTATGTGTTACTAAAAAATTAATGAAAATTTCTTCTCGTGTTTGGTAAAAGCACCTACTGCTATTAAACTATAATACCCAAGAAGTATTGTCTTTAATTATTTATTTTATTTTAAATATGTACTAAAGGTTGCATACCAAAAATAAAAACAAAACGTTCTTATGAAAAACAAAAACATTCTAAAACAATTTAACGAAATAAATTAAATACTTTGGTAATTTTGCTTGATTCAAACAAAAAAAAAATCTAAAACAACTTAGCACTTATCGAAAATAATTAAAATATCTTGGATCTTTTTGTTGCTTTGAGTCACGTTTAGAAACTACAAATAACTGTTTTAAATATTTTGATTAAATATATGGATCATAATTAGTATTACTTTGTAGAAGATGACAATCTGTAGATTTCGTCAACTTAACCATCATCATTATCATTAGTCTCACTGTCGTCAACTTGTCCTAAAGTTATTATAATGTGCTCAATTTCCTCCAAAACTTCACTTCAGTCAGTTTTCGGAAGTAATTGCACAAGTGCATCAAATTTACTGATAATTTTACATGACAGCGTGTTGTCTAAAAACTGCATGTTAAAAGACTCCTCCACCTTCGGCGTCGGGCTCTTTCTCCAAAATATGAAAATGCCCGAATGTAGTTTTCCAAGACAACACGGTCGAATGCAAAATTACCTGGTTATTTTGATGCACGAGTGTAATTCGGGGGTATATTTCCCGAATACAAATACCTATTGGTTTAAATATTAAATAAACTGTCGCCACACGTATTGTATGTTGTGTTTGGTGTTCTTTGGTTCGCTTTCCATCACTTTATTTTCTATAATTCCCAATTAATAACATCGGAAACGAGACATTTTTAAAAATATTTTTGACCTTACTTGTCAAACTGATTTTATTTTTAATTATCATGGATTCACAATGAGATTACCGTGGATACGTAAACAATGCAATTATCGCAGTGCTCTTTCGGTTTCTACAGTGCAGTTACCGCTGTAATCAATCGATAATTGCACTCCTCTCATAGGATTTTTTACACATGAGGGAAATATTCCAAATAAACAATATTTCGCCTCTCTTGGCGGTATTTACGTATTTCACGAAAAAAAATAACATATAAAACAGGTAGGTAAGTAAGTAAAAGAATGCCGGCAAACGAGGCGACTTTGACACTACCTATATGCTCAGTTTTGTGTGTTTTTTTATTTTTTTTTGCGTTTATATGAATGCAATTATATTACCTACCTATGAACATTCGCTATCACTTCTCAAAAATAAATAATAAATCTAGTAAGAACTAACAAACAATGAAACAAAGTAGCAAAACAGCAAATTGTTCATAATCACAAAACACTAAAGTAACAGAACACTAAATATACAATAATAATTTGATATAGTATTTGATAATATTGCAACTCATACACGACAACAAAGGTATAATTACACCACTCTGCCACTGGATGATTCAATATTACTCGATATTCCAAGAAGGGCGGCAAAAATTGCGGGGAAGTACTCAGTTTCCACCAATTGCGACTTGAACAGCCGCATGGCGACAAACCGTGTGAGGATCTACTCACCAATTACGTAGAATCGTTCAGGCGGCGTCTAAACACGAATTTCGCGTGGTATTGCCGATTTTACTGAAGATCATAATTTATTTTCCCTATTTTAATATTCAGTGGTGAAAATTTTAGTTATTAAATAAAAATAAAACTAACAACTACTTTACTTAAAAATGCTGAGCTTTTTTTTTATTATTATTTATAATTCTAAAAAATCGATTTTCAAATTAATACTACTTTTTGCCTAGAACTGGTGCTTTTTTGTAGTTAAATTTGGAAATATCGGATTTTTTTGTCCGAATTTCTTTAGCTGTTACACATTCGTTTGCCACACTATATGTGTTGCGGGAGCTTGTCCACGTGAAGCAATAACAAGAATGGCAACTGATGACATAGTTGAGCGACGGTCAGTCTTAATTGTGACAATACCATTTACCAAAACCGTTACGGAACGCACATTCACTGTGCCTTCGTCCGTGGCATACTTCGACTATACGTTTTCTCCTAAAGTATTAACATGGAAGAAGTGCCGAAGTTAATAGCGCAGTTTCTTAAATTGCCGAAGCCCAAGAGTTACAATGGACATTGTTTTAGGCGAACATAGGCCGCCCTGCTTGCAGTTGCTGCAACTCCAAATTTGCCACAGTTGACAAGCGAATTAGGCAGTCGCAGTGCATTAACTTTGCTGGAATCAATATCACCGCGTGTTATAACTGTAGATACTATTAACGTGAATATTGTGAAAAATAGTTAATACTTAGTTAAGAATGTTCGAATCTATTTTTATGTGTGGTGAAAAAATTTCACTCTTTTTTGATAGTTGTGGAATTTTTTTTATATTAATTTTTCTTTGGGTTTGAAGTTCTCCAAAAAACCTTTTTTTTTTTGTGGAGATTTTACTTTTATTTGTCACTAAAAAGAAAAAAAATTCCACTTAAGAATGGACTATTTTTTTAAAGTAATTATATACCTAGTTATTTTAAATTCCAATGATTAAAAGTATCTGAATTGAGAAAAGAGCGAAACGAAGCTGCTCGAAACGTTGTGAAAGTTAAAAATAAAATTTGACAATCGAATATGTAAATTTTGCTAAAAAACAATATGTTATATGAAAGTTTTTTGAGAACCTTAAACCCAAAGAAAAATTAATACTATAAGATTTGTTATAAGTAAAATATATGCAATTACGTTGATTTAGCATACGATCGCCCCTGTATACTTTTGTGTTATGTCAAAAAAACGGGCAACTTAAAACCAAAATGACATGTGCGTAACTTTCGGTCGTCACTGTATAGGTGTCGCCAGCACGTTCGATCCAATAAGAAATGTATTGTTTAGTATATTTTGTCGCCTCCTAATTTATTATAAATTAGGTCAGTTCTGTTTTATGTTCAGACATCTTGAATTAATCGAAGATATTTTGAAATCGCAAACATTTTCTGAACTCATTACACAAATGCAAGGATTAAGTTGTTTTTCATTCAATATTTTTTCAAATTTCTCAATTCGCGTTTAATAGTCTGTTTAAATTGCTGCGTTATATTTATTTTGGCTACACACTAAGGTTTACTTTAATTTTTGAAACTGTTTTTGATGGTTTATTCATCAATGAAAGATACTTTTTATAAAATAATTATTGTGTTTATGGATACATTTCATTTTATAGTTGAGTTAATTAAACAAATCGTCAATTTTGGCTTATTTCGTTTGCCTCTGTTTATTTATTAAAATTTTAGGTAAAATACAATGATTACAAATTAGTAATATTGACCACGGAAAAATATGACAATAGTACAAACAGTGATAACTTATGAAAGTTAGTTAATCTATTATTAAAAATTATGTAACAACATAGTATGAAAAAAGGTTATATTTTAATAAACAAATAATTATTTCATATTAAACAATATTCTAACAATATTCCTACTTCGTTAATGTACATAATTAATTTTATCTTAATTTAGATCAGTGGGTCCCAACCGTTTGTCCGAGGCCCTCTTCCAAGTGGTCCGCGAAACTGGCACAGCTGATTTTGATTTTTTCATTTATCAAATTTTAATTTTTTCCAGTAACGGATATGGCTGATGGATTAATATTTTAATATGTATTATGATACAGTTGAACAGTATAATTGAGTTTTGTAAGTGAGAGCCTCAGCACCAAATCACAGAAAATTCGCGGCGTTATCCTTTCTCACATTACTTCATATTTTGTTTGTAATATATATTATATAAGAAGTATGAAAAAATTAGGCAACACACCTCACACCTGATGATATGCAGGAAGAGCTCATTGAATGACAGAATGATGGCAGTTGCAAAGGTATCTCTAGTTCAGGTTTAAACCTCGCGGAGTCTTTGTGCAAAGAAGCTGATTCTTATCCAAAGCTGCGTGATAGCGCCTTACGTTATTTGGTTATGTTTTCTACGACTATTCTTTGTGAACAAGGATTTTCGGCATTACTTTTAATAAAAAATAAATACAGAAACCAATTAGACGCGGCTGACCATATGCGCGTAGCATTAAAAGCAATATCAATCCAAGAATTCCTATGTTGGTGAAGCAAATGCATCAGGCACAAAAATCTCATTTGAAAAAATATTTTTCGACGACTGTTTTAGAATATAGGTATTCTGATGTCAATAATACTCTGACCTTATTCAGAGAGCCTGGAGAAGCCAGTAAATATATGGCGAAACGTCGCTTGAATGAATAAAAGCTATTAGCATTTTTCAAAGTCCTTACTCCCTAAGAATCCACCACTATTTAAAAGGATTTTATTTTTATTAACGTATCTTATGATTAATACAATGAACAATCAGGGAGGACATGTGTGTGCTGCAAAATGTTGTCCCAATAAGCGGTACACTTGCTCTAAACATTTTTTTCGCTTCCCCACAGATCCTGTTAGGTGAATAATAAGTAAAAATAAAGATGAATACTAGATAATTTTACGTTTATAACAACTATTTGTATAACCGTAAAATTTATATTACGAAATGACAGTATCTAATATGTTTTTAAACTAAATGACTAAAATTGCTGAGAACAGGATTCAGTTGATGCAGAATGCAGGCACACGGCTTGGATGTGGAATTCGTAGGGGTGAAAGAGGCTAGCAATAAGATTAAGGAAATCGGCTGGCTAAGAATGAAACAACGTGGTATTTTCATTCACTAATTTTGATTAATAAACAAAGTTCCGGGGATCTGTGTATGATGTGAATATTCCTCATAAAACTGTCATTACGCCACCGCTACACTCAACATCTTTGAGCGGTCATTTACCTATACGGTTTCAAAATATTACAACGCTCTACCGGAGAATATAAAAAGTTGACAGGAGTTTTCGTGCTGTCTGACACGTAATAGAACAAATTAATTTGTAACCATAAGGTACCTACTTAATTTGGCCAGCGATGTAAAACAATTTTCAGATAGGTTTAAGCTAAAATATAAGTTAAATTCAGGTTAAGTTAGGAAGCACTGCTTCAACTTTTGTAAAAATGTTTTTTTTTTTACGAATAAAGTTTTTATTATTATTGTGTTTATTATTATTATTATTAAAAATCACACAATCATGTCAACATTTACCTGATAACACCACTCAAGGCTGTTTTCAATCACTATGACACCACAAATATTTCTGAAATTGACAGCGATATTATTATGTACTTAAATGTTTTTACAAAAATAAAAATACAGTATTGTGGTTAGAAACTGAAACCGAAAACTATAATTATTTTTAGTCAGGACCTGACTTTTAACCCAAAATGGCGGCGTCATACGTCACAGTTTAGTTCAAAGTGCCAACGTAGACTCGGAATGCTGTACTTATTAATGCTGTGGAAAAAGTATAGTCTGTAACACGTGAGGAATCAGCTATTCTGAACTCGTGGAGCGTCACCCTCGCCTATCGGTTCGGGTGACAAATTTCCACTCGTTCAGAATATTCCACATTCCTCACTTGTTACAGAATATACTATTTCAGATTCTAATTATAGATTTAATTTATTATTTACACAAAATTGTCAATTATTCTCCCTCGAGGGTCCAGTTTTACTGTAGTGGTCGGCCATTACTCAAAGGTTGGGAACCAGTGATTGTTTTGTGCTTTTACATTTACTTATGTAGTATATCGAAATTAAGTTACAGTCAGTGGCGTACATTTTTTTTTGTCAATATTTTTATTAAGTTGCCCTCCTAAAGCCACTGGAGTTAATAATTTTGATCTAGTTAGGGCCATATAAGCTCCCTATTTCTAGCAACAATGCTGCCAAATTTCAAAGAAATCGGTAGGGAGATATTTGACTTAATTAAAAAAAACCGTTATTTCCAAAAAAACTTTAACACCTTGTATCTTGGAAACAATGTATTTCTGGACATATGTTTATGAGAACTTAAAATGACCTGAGAAATCACCCCATTAAATATAGCTACGTCTTTTTGAAACACTGTATATTCCTAGGCTCTTGTTGAGAGCCAGTTTTAATGAGATTGGGCTTTTCAGCACTTTTTGTTTAATTTTTAACGTTTTGTTATACATAATTTATGCCAATAAATTCATTTAATATTATTTTGAAGTAAATACCATACGTATTAACATGGTAATGATTAAATTTTTATTTAAATCTAATAATTACATTCAATTCATTTCCATTTAACTACATGCAATATAAATCTCTATATGCGTTAATTACATTTAACTACTCATCAGTTTAATCGGCTTTCACGTGCGAATTATGTTAGTGAAATTCCTTTTTTAATTAAAGGCAGCAATTTTACACTACTTAATGGAAGCTTATAGGGATCTAACACTGTAATTAGTGTATCTTCTATTAATTACTAATATGAGTGATTATTGAAGGTATTTATCATTTGCGTTATTAATTCATATTTCGGGTAAAAGTATGTAGTACTTAGGTAGGCATCTATTGAATTAAAATAATAATTGATCGTCGAATTAGGTCCAACTCACAAGTTAGTTTTGCATGTAAAATATGCGAACCGAGATCCTATTTCTAATATGCGTCAGAGAGAAACCAGGTTTTAATATAAATCTTTGGTTAACAGAGTATCGGAGTTTTAATGCGAGACTTGAGACTAAACACCCTCTTGTGCATTTTTTGGCATTCCTTATCGTACCATTAAACCATTAAGTAAATTCTGATAAAATACAATGAAACATGACACGAAACCAATATTAAATGCAAAGGGAGTCAAATTTAAGAGAAGGTATGTTTTAAATTGCCAAGTTTCAACTGACATCGGCTACCCAAGTCTTCATTTGAATTCATTACATCTATTTGCTCTTTTATACAAAAAAGCATCATTATTAAACATTGTTTGCGAAATAAATAAGATTTTCCCGTGTCTATAATAAATTCCCTTCTGCCTTCTGGTTCGTATTTTCCTTCTAGATTATACGATTATACATTCCGGGATGTCGATGGAAAATTGAAAACAGATATTAAATAGTTTACTCAACGCTCAAATGATGCATACAAACTTCCTGTCGATTAGACTCTGGAGATGACATGATTAAAAAAATAAATAAAAATACATTAGGATTTAGAGAATTTACATATTATGCAGAACAACTAGGCAGGATTTCATAGTTTTTAGATAATATAGAGTTTATAATCTAGACGCCAATGGGATCCCTGTTTTAAATGTGTATACCTACCTGTGTTCATTGGACAACAGGTGCTTTGGAAATGTGCCAACGTTATGATCCTGTTTCACACTTAACCGGTAGTTGAGAGCTTTTTAGAGTGCTGTTAGGTTTACTAAATGTACCTAATACAAATGGTGTTGTAATGAGTTTTATATCTAAGTACTTACTACACAACATATTTCTGATTCATTTTTAATGTGATGTTACTTTTGTTTGATGCGTATTAGAGATATTTTACTGTTAGATAAAAAATCTGTACCCACTATCGAAAATGTTATGGATACATTTTTTAGAGAACGAGGCAAAACAACTACTCGGGAATATTCCCAACTGGCATTGAATTACAAACATAAGTTTTCTAAATAAATCCTGAAATGAAAATTTTATTTAGCTTTTTCGCATTAAATTAACTGAATATACCGGGTTATTCATATCTAAAACTCATATTTGTTTCCATTTTATTTCTTGTGAAAACGCAAAAATATGTAAATAGTTTCTAAATCAAGCGTTTTTTTATGGACATTATTTTGTACCATCCACCCTCCAGCACTTATTGAGGTCTTCGACTTTTCGGGATTCCCATTTACATTTTTATACCGCATTCTTTTGAAAATGTTCTTAACGCGTTCATAACGCCTAATGGTAGACAATAAAGCAGATAGATTTCTGTAAGAACCATTTGTGTCATAAATAGGTTTGAACCGGAAAACTATTATTATTAAACTCTCTCGATCGATAAGTGTTAATCTGTTCCTTATTTACATAGCCTATAAAATTGTCCGAGTGATTTCCTGAAGTTAAACGTTGTTGATTATTGTAATAATGTAATTTCAGGTCACCTCAAATACTGATTACTCTATTTAATGCGTTCGTAAGCTTTTTGCTCTGTATTGTGTTGAATCCTATATGCATGATATATCCTGCATCCACCGCCGCGTCGTTTTGCTAAGTTCCTCTGGTATCCTGATTATGTGGTTTACGTAGTCAATGGAATACTCTGCTAAGTCGTTTTAATTTACAGGTATCAAGAGAATATTCTGCATTTATGTCGCTATTTAATTAATGGATTTGTTGACTGTCCAGAGTTTCAAGCAATAATTCCATATTCAGTGTCATCCCCAAAGTATGCACCGTATGGGAAACTTGTTTATTAAGGGGTTTTCGACAAAGAGTTATTCTTGGTGAAAGTTTGTGCATCCCTTAGAACTAAACATGCATCAACAAAATATAGTAACACATACGTATTTTATGAGGAGCCTTCAAAAATTTCATTTTAAGACAAGAGTAAAGTACCTTTATTTCAAAAAATTTCGGGAAATGTTATTTAGAAAAGTTGTTAAAAAATACATCAAGTCATGGCCATCGAAGTGAAGTTTTATTTTTTACAACGGGGACTAGGAAAAAAATTCCTAGTTTATATACATATACTCATTGATATTATATACGAAACAACATAATAGTCAAAATAAACGGGAGGAGGTTCACACTCATAATACACGTTGCAGGGGCGATATTTATGTTTGCCATTTTCACGACTGACCATTGGACAAAGGAACCCCAATTATATATGCATAAAATGCTATAATCACCTAATGAAACTGGATCATTCCTTTTCTGAAGTAATGACAATGAATAAATTTAAAAGCAAATTAAAGACTCTCCTGGGTTCTAGAATATATTATTCAATAGATGATTTTTTTGCCGAAAGAAATGTGACTGATTGTAATTAATGTTTGTAAATCGTTGTTTTGTTAAACAAGCCTCAAATGTAAGTTGATATTTTTTTTTGTTTCTTTGTATTGTGTAATCTTCTTATTACAATCTTACTGTTTATAAAAAGTTTCTGGTATTTGACGATCCCATGATGCTTGTCGTTTTGCATTGAGTGGAAAATAAAGATTATTATTATTATATTTAAAAATCCTGTAATATTAAAAATTACACAACAATTGTATTAGTCACGGTGCAAAGTTATTTTACTTTCCCGCAGAGGGAAAGTATTGTAAACGCGCAAAAAAAAAATTGGGATAAAGACGGATATAACCATTTTGAAGTTCCCTGAGACGATTAAGATCATTTCCAGATGGAAGTCTGTCTGTCTGTCTCTGTGTTTCTGCGTGTCTGTATGTATTCTTCCACTTCTGTGATAGGGGAGGACACAACCGCTAAATTTTCATATATCAGTAGGGGTCGAGTGATACATTGTTTTAAAGCATTTTTTATCTGCTTTACATTAATAAGTCACTTTTGCTATTTGCCCCCGTAATTCTCGAGAAAATTGTGTTTAAAATTTCTCAGTTAGGTAGTTGGAATCTATCATATTACAATTATAATACAATATTTTCAAAGAGGGTTTTGTGGCGTCATTGATAGAGCGTTCGCTTCGCATGCGGAAGGTTATGGGTTTGAATCCCAGCTCTGGCAGTACTTTTTTTTTAATTTTAAATAAAGTAGTTAGTTTGTTACGTTAGTTTATTGGAAATAATGAAAATACTACAATGATAATAATAATTATTTTTAAATTCCGATTTATTTATTTTTGTTAACACGGAAATAGCTATTTTATTTTAATGTTTGAATGTAATGAATATTTAGTTCCTGTGACAATATCGGCACCGTACGATCTGTCCTTGGAAGACCAACACGACTAGGACGTCTCAGGTTCACTTTCTCTAACAGGATGAAGACGTGGGACGATGGGTGGAAGCAAAGGTTGTATGATGAGGTTGCCCTCGTTCCGGATATCTATCTCTTTTCATACAAGCGTGCTGTGCTGTTCTTCTTCTATTCCACTGTGCGGCAGCATACGCAAGATATATATCAGCAAGTTGTTCAACTGAGAAATCCTTATTCTTTTTCAATACAAACTTTTAGCGCCCATTTTTTAGTTCCCACTTACAAAGTTAACCTGAAAATAAATCTGACAGTTAACGTCAAAAATGATATGGTTAATAATTATTCATAAGATCGTTTTTGAAATTAACCGTCAGATTTATTTATGCAAAGTGATTTACTAAAACTTTTTTATAAAATCCCAAAAGAGTTATTTCTTTTTTATCGGATTAATCGGCACATTTGCTTGTGTTAATGTTCTGTGGCGACCATTATTCTTGCGCCATACTATATATATTGTATTGTATTCTATAGGTCCTGTGGCAACCATTTTTATTGTGCCAAACTGTATATATATATATTTTTAAGTTAGTTATTATAGTTGTAAATAGTGTTTTCTAAATTTCATCCAATTTCCAAACATCTGGCACTAATATTTCTGCTTTCTCTTTACTTTTTTTCATTTTCACGAACAAAAAAATCCCTAGTCTGTACCTAGAAAAAGCGGTGGTTATTGTTAAAGCCACGTACCGACCAAATGTGGTACTTTCTTAACAGAAATGCTTTTCTATAATTTCACCCAAGTTAATCAGAATCAGAACAGTTAACAACTCTCTCGTGCCAGCAACTAAAAAAACTCTCTCTCCAGCTTTTAACAAGTTAACTCTCTGACACGCTCTGTTAATTATTAATAAATATTCAGTTTTCTACATACCGTTAAACAGTGTTTTAATTATTACAACCATACTACCCAAATTACCAAAGTTCTCTATCACCTCTTAAAGTTTGTCGGTATGTTATTGGGACACACTGTATGTCAAAGTGAAAAACAACTTTATTAAAATGACAAATTTGACTCTTGGCTCTCTATGCTATTTTTGGGACCAATAAAGTATTTTTTGTTTCATTGCGACAGACACCTACAACTACGAATCAAAAAATAGTGACAATTTCAGATATAAACAAAATAACATCACATAAAATTGTTTGAGACAGTTACACGTTTAAACAACCTCGACAATTATATTTTGGCACAGTTGGCAAGCCGGCATTTAAACTCTGTATCTAATTTTATTTAGTTTGGTGTATATCGCGTAGAAATCAATTCTTTGATATTGCTATTTAATTTTAATCTTACATGCAATAATTTTTGACAATAACTAGAGTAACGTGAGTTTTAACCAAAAATAAAAGTATGAAAACTGGTGTAAAGTGTAAATAAGTTTTAATTTTGTACGCTTAAAATTCGACTTAAACCAACAACATTTTCATTTAATTGCATGATTGAACGACGTAACTTAATAGTAATAGTAAACAATCAAAAAAGGTCGGTCGTACAAAAAATATATTGAAAATAAGAAGTAAAACTGTTTACTTCATTTGTCCAAAATTAATTTTTTAATGGAGTATTACATTGTATTAACCAATGTCGACTTATTCTCGTGCGGAGTCGTTAGCATCCTCATCAGATTCATCTTCAACAGTTTGTTCCATATGCGTTTCTTCAATGAATTTATCGAATACATCTTCTACATCGAGTCAAGAGGAAGATGACCTCATTAATAGATGTAAACGCAGAAAAGAACTTATGGAAGCTATGAAAAACAATAACGCATGTGGTAAATAAAACACGTAGATACTAAAGGAATTTAAGAGTAATAAACTGTTGCCCGCGATGCTCTAACAGCTCTTCATATTTAAGTGTAAAAGAAATATTTTTGTGACTTATTGTCATGTACCTTTCTCGTGACAAGCTATAGTTTCCAAATAAAATATTTTTTTTATAGCAGATACCAATTCAACTAGGTACTTAAAACTCCAAATATATACTTTTTACAGTCTAATTTTTTTGAGTCTTTTTCTACGCCTATATGTAAACAAGTTGTTGGAATGCGTGGCATAAAATACGGGAACGTTTTTTCAATTAATAAGCCCATGGGGCTACATCAGTAAAACCGGGACATTTTTTTATTTTGCATTTTGTATCTAATTTCAAAACTATATATAATTAGTCAATTTTTCTGACAGGTTTGGGGAATATAATTTTTTTTAATTTTTAACCCCTTTTTACACTATTTGTGAACGCCTGTGTGCACCAATTCTTCTAGGTGGCATTTCAGAAGTTTACAGGCGACTTAGAATAATAATATTATATATTAATAATGATAATTTATTGCAGTACAAAACACTGTAAAAGGATTTGGAGAAACAATGTAAAAACAGATCACAGTTCGAATCCTAAAATAACATACACACAATAATAATAATTGCAATAGAACAAAACATAATCACAAAAATTGCATACAAAACAATTATATATAGTTAATAAGAATGAATATATGAAGTCTGCAAACTGATATCTTATAAATCAATTAATCGGTAGCAGATACTTTTGAAATCTCGTTTAAATCTAGAAACAGGCATTTCTTTTAACGAATCGCTAATTCCCTTGTAGAGTGCATGTAAAATAATGTGTAAATGACCGCTGAAAAGTGGTTGTTCGATGAGGAGGCGTTTCTACCTCTAAATCATAGAACTATAGATAAGAAGGGTCAGTAGACGCTAAAAACGGCATTGACTCGTCGCAATCCCAGCCACATTCTGGCCCGCTACTATATATACTATATCTATATATACTATACTATAACTATAAGCGGCGGGGAATTGCTTTTAAGACAGAGATAACAAAGGTGCCGACACGAGGTGAGGTAGCTGTATATTAAACCAACTGTGTCTAAACCTTAGGTTGAACGAATGAACATCCGTTCTGAATTTAATCTTATCATACACGCAGAGAACAACTAAGGGAGAGAATATAAAGTCTGATGGGCGCGGCTAGTTTGCGCACCTCATTCGCGCAGAGGGATTCGATGACGTACTGAGTTTAGACATAGGCGCCACACGCAATTTAGTCTAGTTTAGCGTTGCGAGCGAACGGGTATTCAGTGGCAGCGTTAATCTGAGATTTTCGATTGCATGTGAGATATTGTGTGATTGCGAAATTTACATTCTTATCGTTTTTCCGTTAACATGAATAAACCTAAGTGTGGCGTAGTGTGTTCAGCGAAAGGCTCTGCGAACAAGAGTCATAACTGTAACTTTTTGTTTTTCACGTTTCCAAAAGATCAAGCATGTAAGTTTTGTTTCGATTAACTTATTGTATTGTATTTTTATAGTTATGTGGTATATTGTCTTATTCTTGAAATGAAATTCCTCCTGTAATCTTATATTATGCGTAGTTGTATTTTATGGTATAATACCCAGTGTGTTATGTTCTATAGAGCTGAAATTTGGATGGTTCGTTCAGCCGTGAAGATCTTAGAGCTAGTAAAAATTTGAGTAGCTACAGTTTGTGTGCTGCTCATTTTGAAGACAGGATTAAGTAATTTTGGTGGATTCATGATGCCAGATCCTGATTTTGTTTTATATACATCCCGTTTGGAAGTTATATTTCAAACTAATTTTGAAAATGTGTGTACCTACACAAACAAATATTTTGAAAAAACTTATTTGCCTTAGTAAAGATATTGCATATGTACAACCATGTTCAGAATTTCCTACACTTATATCGTAAGTTTGTATTTCAGAGTAAAGTTATTTTATACGCTAAAAATTAGTGTACCAACAAAAATAAACTTATTATAATAAAAACGTTATAGAAAAATATATGTTTTTTAGCTTCTGTTCACCCCTTGATGCCCACCTGCATTGCACCTACCTAGGTTCCTACTAATGACAAATACAAAAGAGTTCTTACAATAGCAGGTAAAATATCCCGATAATAACAGTACCTAATTATATACACGCATAACCCCGCAATAGTTTAAAATATTTCTTTAATTCGTAGTAGATTTTTTGCTGAAGATTATCATAGTATTATTAGAAGTAGTAACTTCTGGCAAACCCACTAGTTAGGAGATTTGTCTATTATAATTACCGACATTACCTAAAGTATTCCATGCATTCAATCCACACTGTAAGCATCTCGAACACCTTGAGTACCGACCTGCACGATTATTTCAACAAAATTTAAATACGACCCTGTTTTCTACTCTTTCAACATGGCGGCCACAGGCTGAATGAGATCAAAGGCGGCAAGACAGAGATTATATTCTCTTCCTTAGTTGTTCTCTGATATACAAGTATGGTGGCTTTTTTCCGCAAATGATTCGAGAAACTCTGTCTGAATGGAGAGCGCATCTATTGCCCATTTTAAACCATCGTGCACTATACCTAGCGTGTGCGACACCTGCTCGAACTTTCTAACGCAAATATCAACTTGGTCTAAACAATGGACCATATATACAACACGTCGGCATAATTAAAATAAGACAGAACGAGTTCAGCACACAATCTAATCTTAATAAGCTCTGATAGAACACTACATAATAATTTGAGAGCATAATGACGCTTCTGAATTGTTTTACTTACATGATCTTTATCATAATCATAGATTTGTAGCTAGGGTTACCTCAAGGTTTTTAACAGACTTAACCAGTCTTAGAACTCTGCCCTTAACAACAACTCTCATGACAGACGCAATATTATCCCTGTGCATCCCGAACACAAGCAAATAACACTAATCAGGGTTGATCCTTAGTTGGTGCTCAGCTGCTCAGGCAATCAGCCGATGCAAGGCATCGTTGATAACAAGCTCCGCACAATCTCGTTCGAAAGAAAAGATAAAATGGTAATACTGACTGTCATTAGCATAGAAATGGAGTCTTGAACTATCAATAGTATTGGCGTTGTTGCGGGTGTAAATTGAATACAGAATTGGGCCCAAGATAGAGCCTTGGGACACCACACGCAAAATCACTTCATTAGACGACTGTCCTTTTAAGGTTACAACGTATTGTTTCCGATCTTGCAAGTAATGCTTAGCAATTATATAGCACTCTGAGACAATCCTATGAAATTTAAAATGGAAAAGAGAATTGCGTGATTTATAGTATCAAACGCCTTAGAAAACTCGAGTAGATTGTAGATTGTTTTATCGGAGTCGTTTAGGCGGTTTGGCCTCCCCTCACTTCGACCTGCAGAAGATCTTTTGTGAATGACTCTAATCTATGAATTGCCCAGCTGTCCCACACTTTTCATAAAGTTGATGATTTCTCTGGGGGCTAAATTCCTTGCCTTGTCGGGTGTTAGGGTCACCCCTCCAAGGTGTTTTAGCCTTTTGCAGAAAAGTGCCATGCATTCACAGAGCACGTGTTCTGTTGTCTCTGTTGCTCGAGTAATACGAGCATCTAAAAAATGTCATCGGTTATCTTTAGAAGAGCAGCAGAAGTACAACTATATCCCGGCCTACACCCTGATCCGCTTTCTTTGAGTATAATTAAGTATTAATGATATATACTAGAAGAGTGATTTATTTATTACTAATTTCTGATTTACTTGGCATTTTAACCAGCTTTGAGTTTTGAGCAATTATTTCCAGATGTGTTTTCATAATTTTTTGTTTTACCTGATGTTGGTAATAAATCTGTTGTATTTTACAATTAAATATAAAAACACATTGTGTAAATAAATAAATTAGTTATGAATTTTTAAATATAGAATCCATATCATCAAAGATAAATTTCAATACATAATAACAATCCTAAATTGTTATTCGCTATAAAATTTAAATTTATTCTTAGTCCGCTTTGCCATTAAATTATTTTTCATTAAAATTTATATTTTATGCAATTAAATATAAAAACCACATGTACCTAAGTTGAGTATAGATACACATAAAATTTTGGACAGATGATTTTTCGAAATAAATTTAAAATGACAAAACAAAGTAAACATAAATCTCACCAAGCTATTAAAAATATAACATACATTTAAGTATAGATATCAATTGCTACGTTTTGTTTATAATTAAAAATTTTTTATTAACTAACTTGAAGACATAAATATTGAAAGCATATGGGAATTACCACAAATTAATAAACAAGATTGTATTATACATCATTATACCAGAGAATAAGATACATTTTTGAAGAATTTACTAAGCATTTAATGATTTTATACCTATTTTTATTTGGTTTACTGGTTATGGACAATTTCATTTATTCTTGGTAGGTATACGGATCTTAAACTGCTTAAAATGATGTGTCACAAGATAGGGGATCCATCCAACAATGCTTTTAAAGTTCTCCCTCAAACACTACCTCGAAACAAATATTCAGTTCGTTAGGCTACGCACACTGTCGAAATCCCAAATTTGTTATGATATTAAATAATTTTGGAACTGCGTTAACTCCACACGTAGAGATGTTCCTCGATGCGACTAGAGCTAGTTCTGGACAGTCCAAATTTCTCGTCTATTTACACTATAAAGATCATTTTCCTGATCGACTGAGTGTGAACCCCGTTAGTTTCAATGATTTGGACATATCAATATCTGAAATTTAGGAAAAACTATCGAGACGACCTAAAGAAGAGCCCTGGGCCTCATGGATTGCCTTATCTTTTTTTGTGACAGTGTAGCTTTATGCTGGGTGGTCCCCTGCATATCATTTTCAATGCGTCCTTAAAGTCTGGGGTGTTCATAAGTCTGGGAAGAAGCATAGTTTCAAGAATTACAGACCCATCAGTATTCTCAGTGTTATTCCTGAGGCATTTGAGAAAAGCATTATAGGATATCTTCGGCCTCTACTTGATAGGACTATCATCGATGGTTCTTGCCCGGAAAATCAGAAGAATTGAACCTTTTGAAATACAGCAGCTTCATCATGGAGGCTCTGGAGTGTGGGTCAGAGGTGCATTCAATATATACAGACTTCTCTAATGCGTTCGACCGTGTCAACCACAATATTTTATTGATGAAATTAGCTGAAATCGGAAGTAATGGATATTTTCTCGGATGGATTGGCAGCTACCTTACTGACAGAGTTCAGTACGTTACATCTAACGGGACTTCCCCAGGGATCTCACTTGGGACCATTATTATTTAATATATTTATTAATGACATCGCAAAGTGTTTCACTTCTAGTGATTTTCTATTATTCGCTGATGATTTGAAGCGATTTAGAAGGATAGATAATGCCGATGACTGCCAAAAATTGCAGTCGAATTTCACTGTATTTCATGCATGGTGTACTCAAAATGTGTTGTGTGAGTCATCACTAAAGTCGGTCGCTATGGTTAAGCATTTGGCAGTCTTACTTGATAGTAGTTTGAGGTTTGATCCGCAAATTTCATCAACGCTTTCAAGAGAAGATCGTTTGGAATTATATGCAGATTTGGAGGCGCACATTTGCATTGATACGCTGATACATCAACGTCATGCACACAAGCTAGTTTTGCGGTAGGAATTCATATTCCCCTTCTGTCGATGCGAGCAAGACGTTTTTTTTTCATCAGCCGTTTAATAGAACTAATTACGTTTATAATTCGTTTCTGTCTCGTGCAGTGAGAATGGCCGATAATGGCGCACAAAATCTGGTATAAAAACATTCCATTTGGAACAAACACCATTGGTCAATAGTTTTAGAAATCACGCATCAGTGCCAGAATAAAAAATTCTTGAAATCATTTACTTTCAGATGAACAACAATCTTTTTTTTTTCTGAAGTAATCCATTTATCGAGGAGTGAATAGTATGATTTGAATAAAACGACGTCTACTCCACAAAATGATCTATGGTTGGAAATTTGTCAATTATTTCCAAATTTCCAACCATTTAACTATATTTTTTATTAATTTAACAACTCAATTTATTTCCAACAAGGTGATATGTATAAACGTTTAAATCAAGGTAAAACTGTCTATTAACATTTGTATGAAGTACGACCCTCACATCTGACAATACTGTATAAGGTTCCTTAAGCCACTGATGATGGACGTGTAGTCCGAAACATGTCTGGCATTTAAAACAAGGTTTTAACGTATATATATAGATCATTTTGTGGAGTAGACGTCATTTTATTCAAATGAACAACAATCATTCATTCCTATGTCCTTGAAAAGCCTCATTTGTATCTAGACCTGTGATGATGAGCAGTATAGCTTTATTCGGTTTAAGAAATTAACTCTGTTCTAGCGCAGTTCCGAGACAGTTTGTGAACTGCGTTGAACTGCTTTACACACATAATTTTGTGATGAGAGGCCCCACACATCATGTTTGTCGAAATGCGTATGTGTAGGAAATAGTCCCAAATCTTGGTCATGAGCTAGGATCGATTTTGACTGTTCTAAACTGTATTAAATTAGTTCAGCAAAACCCGAACATTCGTACACTTTTGACAGTCCTAGAACAGTTCTTGTTTAAACCCAAATAAAGCTATCCCTAACTTTTCTATTCTATTTTCTATTTCGTGTTGAAAACGTATTTGCGTGCTCAATGTAGATAACAATTTGGTAGCTGAATTTTTAATTATTTAACAATTTACTAATCATGAGGATATATAGCGATAAAACATGTGGGTGCTGGATGATATTAAATAATCGTTTCACACCCTGCTGCAGTAAATGTAGAGATAGCTTTTTAATTAATAAATATTGTTAATGGTTGAATTCTTAACTCAAACTCTCGTATATTTTTGGAGCAACATGATGTACAATGCATTTATTTATTACATATGCTAGGGATATTCGTTATTAAATCATTAAAATATATTTTTAATTTGAATTATCTCTATTTGAGTACTGAATGAAATAATGTGTAGACGTTTTATTCAATTCAATTCAATTTATTTGCTTATACAATTTTTTACAAATTTACAGCAAAATGTTTGTGTACAATGTAAAATTTAGAAGAACAAAAACAAAAAATATCTATTATAAATACAATCAACAACAACCATAACCACCAAACACCAACCAATATAAAATAGGTGTTATGCGATTCATATATTATACTATTACATACCGTGCTATTACCCTGAAAATTAATTAATAGTGAATTTTTTTATATAAAATACGAGAAAGAGAATAACAATTAAAAAAAAAACAAAAAAATGCATACTACTAGGCCCTATCCAAGATACTTAATATCATAATAATTAACCACTATTCATTAATAAAGAGGGAGCGTAACTTCAATACATTTTCAATGTGATAACATATCGTCTTAATTGACTTAGTATTACTTTTAGACAGTTCAGTCGTGAAGTCGAGATACGATCTAAGGAAATACTCGGAACTCTCATTGATACATGACAAGGGGACACATTCGAACAAAACATGCTGGATATATTGGTTGACTTTTAGATTACACACACTACAAATCTCCTCACACTGGATCTGATAAGTTATACCACGGACAGACAAACTGAGGAATACTTTGCTCGCCAAACGGAGTTGTGCTATGATCCTAATAAAATTTATATGCATGTCGAGCTGAAGGTATCTCTGACAGGCGGAGCTGGGAATATTAGGCGCAGTATATAGTGGGTAACTCGAAAGCGTGGCCAAATGGAAATCCTCACCAGAACACCTGTCCCTAAATTCATCCGAATAGAGCTACTTTTCACTTTTCAGTTGTGCGACTGTCATACGTTCAAACTGGTCACCACGGTCAATATAGTTAAACATGCATTTCACCTGTGCTGCCCAGTTATATCTGCCATCAACATCCGTGCCAAGTAAGCTTATTTGTCGCAAAAAACATTTTTTAGGAAATCTGGAGGAGTCCATTAGCATTAGCTTCTGCAATCAATTCAGTGTTAGCTGGAATAGCATAACTGAAAGCTTTACAGTGCCTGTCTCAATTCGAATTAAGTAGTTTGGGGTTGTTTTAGGCAGTAGGAGCAATCGCTTAAAAAACTGAACTTGCACCCGCTCGATTACATCAGGGTATCTAAGACCCTATACTACCGCGCAATTCATTAATATGCTCAAAATCAGCGAGTTATATAATTGCATTCTGGCTTTCCACGATGTTAGTCGAGAATTCGCCATTAGTCCCAAAACCCTGCCCGTAGCTTGAGTTGCCTTTGTGGACATAACCGCAGCTGCCTTCGGAAAAAGTGATGAAGCAGAGAAAGTTATCCCCAAGTAAACAAATTCTCTCACCATTTCAATGGGGTTTGACAAATATTTGAAGTTTCCACTGACAGCCCCAAAACCTCCTCTCTGAAAACACATTATTTTGGTTTTTGCGACATTGACCTCGAGTTTATTAATCTGACAATAGCTCTCAAGGTTCCTTAAGCAGCGGCTCACCCCAATTTCAGAATCAGAGAGAATAACCAGGACGTCTGCATATAGCAGGATGTTAATGTTTGTATCATGGTCAATGCAAACTCCCGTCGACCCATTTTCTTTAAAAAAACATTCTATATCAGCCAAAAATAGTGAAAACAAAAGGGGGCTCAAAGAATCTCCCTGCAAAACGCCCTGGGTGATACCAAAATTCTTAGTAAATTCATTTTTCATCTTGACTTTAAAAGCAGCACTCTTGTAGAAGTTTATCAGAGTATTAATAATATTAGAGGACAGGCCTATGTCGTATAATTTCTGCCACATAAGAGGATGATCTAGCAGGTCAAAGGCTCTACGAAAGTCGACAAATATAGCGAACACTTTGCGCTTTTTCCGTCTGAGATGCAGTTGAATTGCGCAACTAAGGTTGTCGAGACAACCCCTACCTTTCCTGAACCTAGACGTTTTATAATAGAATTGATCAGTCCATATAGTGGGTTAGCTCATTTTATTGCTTTTATGTTGCCACTATCATTGATATGTTACTGTAAATAAATCTTTACCAAAGACAAGTAATGGTAAAAAACCGAAAACTTAGCTTAGACAAAAGAAAATGATTTTATGTCTCTTATCCCCAAAATTAAATAAAAAAACACTTAAAATTAAGATTTAATTTAGGGGTATCTGATACGCTGCGATCTGATGGTCTATTGTGTCCCCCTGTCTTGAGTTACTAACTGTGTCTCAAGTTAGAACTCTCGATCAAGTTCTAGAGCTCTTATGATCTCCAGTAGCTTGGTTGGTGTCAGGGACAACACGTCTTCATCTTGCACGATTTTATGCCCCAAGTGTGCCTTGCGTTGGCTTCTGATAGCAGCGCATTCTGTTACTAGTTGCCATATCTTTCCAAAGGCGACAATGTCCTGTAAGACATCCTGTAAGAATACGTAGCCCGTTCTAACTGAGATCCAAACAGATTTTGGATCTTTCATGGACGAAGTTTCCAAGGAATTTATTGGATAGTATCAATGTAGGAAGATTTTGCTAGAGTATTGCTTTTTCTGTTTCCTCGTTAATTCTGAACCTCTCCTTGCAATTACTAAAACGGTGAAGAAATTATATCAGGTAAAAGTACAGGAACACTAAAAATATTAAAGGAAAAAATAATAAGGGTTGGTACCATTTTGAACAGTTTTGGACTCTCGCAATTGTTTATTAATTTCTGGGAAGATTGAAATAATGACATATCGGTTTTTGTGGTATCCTGTTCAACATCTTTTAATGTAAAATAATTACTAAAAAGTTTAGCTAATGCTATTTTTAAATAGATAGTTTTTTTTGCAATACTAAAATTCTAATTTTTTTTATTTTATTTTAAATTATTCGTGATAATATCATATTGTCACCAAAATTATATACATCTGCGACCTTTTGCTGCCACACATTTATTAAAATGTAAAAATAGTCACGAAACAGCTGCCTATTACAAATTGCCCACATTCATATGTATCCAACACATATGAATTTTATTTATTAATTCAAATTGTGGAATTTTACACCATATTATTAAACTGTATTACTTCCATGGATGTTGTTGTATTGTTTTGAATTATCAAAAGTCCGGATTTGTAACATATTTTTTTATTCAGTGTGGAAAATTTACTGTAGTTCATATAATATATGATTTAAATTATTATAACTTGAAATAGGTGGATCTGTTATCGACATGAATCAAAATTAAATAAATAAACATTTCTATTACGTTGTTCCTCAATATAGAATAGACAATTTACATGTAATCTGAAAGTCTTAATAAAAAATGTGCAATAAAGAAGATTACTTGATCATACATTTTAAAATTTTTAGCTTCCAATTCATTCGGAGCGAAAAATGCCAAAGTTAATCTTTATAATATAAAAACAAAAAATTGCATGTTGTTTCAGTGAAAATGGGGATTAAAAAGGATTAACCTTTGATGATTTTACGCAGTACCTATACGCTAATGCTGCTGAATATTATATTATACTAATGTTTATTTTTAAATCTGGATTTTTATTAAATTAAAAAAAGTTAGCGTAATTATCGCTAGTGATAATTTTGCGAATCATTTCGCGTTCTATGTATGTGAGTTGGTTACACAAATCTTAACCTAACAAAGGGTTGAATTCGTCGAAATGACCTGAATCCTTTTTCATTTTTTTATTATTTTTAAGAGAAATTAGTAAGCAATGGCGGCTCGTGAGTTTGGCTTCAGGCGGACGCAAAAATAATATTTAATAATTTAATAGACATATTTAGGTAGAATATTTAGCTAATTATAAACAATTTGTTATTTTATTTAAAACAATAATTGTATGAGGTAATATAACCTTCTACCTACTTACTTATCTTTTAACATGAAAACCCTTTTTGTATGGTTTTCGAAATTCCTTTAAAAGAACGTGGAACAATTTTGCTACTAGTTTCAAATAGTTATTTATTGTAAAATAAATGCATCCGCGCTACGCAAAAATTATCTGTGTGGAAGGGAGCAGGCAGTTTCATATAACGGCGAAATTTCCAATTTTTTTGCGCTTCGTAAGGGTGTGCCTCAAGGGTCAATCCTAGGACCCCTTTTGCTTTGTATATATACTTCCAATGCACCAAAGAGTATTTCAAACTGCTAGCAGCATTACTTTGCAGATGATGCATAACTATATCTATCTTTTACTCTGGAAGAAGCTCCCATGGCTATTAATTTAATCAGTAACAACCTTGAATCATTTAGAAGGTATGCTGAGGATCACTGCTTGAAACTAAATACCGAGAAAACCGTTGCAATACTATTTGGTCGGAAAAACGAAAGAGCCCTATTTTTTAACACTTACACCAATGTTCTGAACGTGGATGGTTCTGTTGTAGAATTCCGGAAAAAGGTGAGAAATCTTGGTCTAATACTGGATGATGAATTACGTTTCACAGCGCACGTAAGTAACTCTTTACAAAAGCTTACTTAAATTTGAGGCTTTTATTTCAAAACAGGCATTGTCTACCTTCAAAACTTAAAATATTGTTGTGTGAAACTCGAGTACTATCCCATTTAAATCCTTGTGATACAATATACGATCCATGCTTGACAGTAGCTAACAAGGGCCGCATCCAGAAATTGCAGAACTCTTGCCTGAGGCTCATATTCGGAATACGAAAGTTTGATCGAATCAGCCACACATTGGCCCAAGCTAATTGGATAAATATGCAAGGAAGGCGAAATCTTCACATATCGGTGAGATATTGCTCTATTCTTCTGAATAAAACGCCTCCATACCTTTACAATAAAATAAAATTTCGAACAGACATCTATAATATCAACATTCGTTTTCCTAATTCACTAAACAGAAATATTCAAGAGGTCTTATTCTTATACCGTCTCTAAATGCGTGAATTCTTGGACCAATGATTTAAGGAATACTTTTTCAAAATGTGTGTTTAAAAGAAAATGTAATAGACTCTTACGACCTTGAAATCTTTTTTTTCATAATAAGGTGGAATGACATATCAAGCTTAATTAATAAGTATAATTTTGAAGATATCTTGTATAGATTGTATGCTAAAAGTATTTATTTTATTTTACTGTAATGTTTAGTGAGTGTGCTTTTTCTTTTGTATTTGTTTGTATTTATTAACAACAGCTAACCCGAACAGACGGTTATATGTAAATGCATAGCACCGTACTGAATCTCGCCCAATTGCGTATATATAAAAAAATGATTTACTTGTTTGTTAAATATGCAATAAAAGACCTTTATTATTATTATTATTAAATATAATTTATAAAGCTATCAGTATAATATGTTCACCACTTTCGCTAATCAGCCTTATTACAAACTTTAATTGTTTTTCGAGCTATTTTTATTAAATGTCATGAACCAAATGTCTAAACTAAATAAAAAAATTGGTTGTGTTGCCCCAAAACTTTCCCGACAAGATATACCTAATATAATCAAAAATATATGACCTGACAAACGAAACAGAATTTTAATAACAATTATTATTATAATTATATTATTTTCATTATTTCCAATAAACTAACGTAACAAACTAACTACTTTATTCAAAAATAACACAAAAAAAACATTGCCAGAGCTGGAAATCGAAGCCACAACCTTCCGCATGCGAAGCCAACGCTCTATCAATGTGTTAAAGTACTCAAGTACCTACATATTATATTCTTATAAGAATATAGATTCCAACTACCTAACTGGTGAAATTTTAAACGCTATTTTCTCGAGACAAATATCAATGTAAAGCAGATAAATGATCCCCCTACTGTTATTTGAAAATTTAGCGGTTTTGCCCACCCCTATTACAGGGCTTAAGCGATTTCAACCAAACTCATACACCAAAATTTAGCTCAATTGGTTAAAGCGTTTTGGCGCTATCGTTTTTAGCGCGTTCACAATACTTGCCCTATGCGGGAAAGTACAATGATAATGTTATCTTTAGAACCCAAAGCTTGGAAAAGTAGTTCAGCTACTTTTAAGTAGTTTTAATGTCGAGTATAAATAATGCTTTTATTTGAATCATATCCATCATTTTTAAAATTTTGAGCTCAGTTTAATTTATTTCCAATTAAAGTATATAAATCTATTTTTTCTGTAACATAAATTCTTCTCTCCAAAATTTCTGAATTCCATTACTTTTCTACGTACGGAATTTACTTTATTTAGTGCATGTATTAACATTAACATGTTTTAACATTAACAAAACTAACTGACAAGCCGAAAGAGTTACAGCATTTTTTGTAATACATTTAGTTTTTCAGGAGGTGATTCCACTGAGGATGCCACCCTCTTCAGTGGCGTAGCCATCAAATTTATTAGAGAGTTAAGTTTCGGAAATTAAAAAACAAAATAATATATTTAGGCATAGTCAAAGTGTCTCAAAAAATCAACGAAACAATAAAAAAGGAAATATACTTAAAACAAACACAACATAACCAAAATAAAAAAATTCGAATCCTTTTATAGGATACAAAAAAAAACCAATACGGATAATAAAGAAAGATATTCAAAATAAAAAATAAATTCGGATTATCTATTTCATCGCGCGATGTATTAAGAATCAAAGCTTTGCATGAATTTTGACTAAATAAACTCATAGGTAGGTAGATACATTTTGCTAGTTATTAATTTTGGGTGATGATGGTGTGTCAACTTCCTCTCTCGTTAGAGAGTTGGCTTAGTCTTTTGATTCTCCTGTTAAAAAAATCGCGAAGAATCCAGACTAAAGTGCATTCATTGTGTTCTTTAACATTTGGGAGACGAATTTAACGGTTTCACACTGTTTTTGATGTAGATCTTCATTCCTAATATCAGAAAACATTGTTATTGATCAAAAAATTTGCGAAATGATGATTCTGAAAGATCTTTTCTAAAATAATCACAACAATGCAATGCTGGCCGCTTTTAGAGAGAAACTCATTATGGAATCTTGAGCTAAAAACCATTTTTGTGATTAAACACTTTGTATGTTTTAGATTTTAATGAAAATCGACAAGTTAGGGGAGAAATCAAGGCTTGGTCTTCTGTTTCTTTATATTATCCGCTTATATGAAACAAGAAAATTAATAATAATTTTATATTCCAATACGTAACCATAACGAGAAGTCATTTTACTGTTATAATAAAATCGGGCGTGCAATTATTTTTCTCGTTCATTATTTTTGCTCATCTCCCTTGGGAAAGTTTCAGAGATATATTATCAGGGGGCAAGAAAGAAAAAGTACGAACATCTAATTGGCTTTAATCTGTATAATGTTACGGTCTTAAAAAAAAGAAGAGCGAATACCTAAATTAAATTCTCACTTTTGCTCTTTTGTTCCTGTTTTGTGGATATAGCAGAGATTCAATAACAAGGATTCTTTTAATACTTTTGCTGAAATGGAACCGGATAAGAAAAGAACAATAAGTGACACTTGCGGAGGGTTTAGGGAGGGTTATATATACTTTTTTCCGGTAAATTATTACAAACTGGGGCTTGAGGCAACGGGAAATGTGTTGAGGGGATAAGAAAAACTTTTTGTTCTGTAGATCAATGATTAGAAGTTGAAAGTGTGGATGCGTTTTTTGTTCGGATATATAAGGTTATCGCTGTTATCTGATATTAAAAGGTTTATTGATCCCGTCAGCGAAGTTTTGGACGTCACAAATTAGCCAGTGGCGGCGTGTGCTGGTTATTCTATGCTTTAATAAAAGTAGAATTTCAATCTCTTCATCTACATAACGAATAATACCTCTTTTATCCAGGTTACTTTGTCTTTGGTTACACAACGAAATAGATAAGAGTAATTCTATTTTAGTCGTATATAGTCATCTGATAAAGTGTGCTTTATTTCTAAAGTAGTCCATGATAACGAGGAGTCAGCTCCACAAATTAATTAAAAATGATAGGGAAATTTTTTTTAATGTTACTTGAAAATGAGGCTTCCACCAGGTCCTGATCAAAACCAGAGTATTTCATATGTTAATAGGTTCGTTCCAATTCCCGGTTTTCGTATCGTCATGAAACTGTTTCGGAACTGTTAGGATCGATTGCAGGCGCATGCGTGGACCTGGCACGGTTTTATTTCAGTAAAGAAAAGATAGGTTGTTGGAACAGAAAAACGCTGAATTATTTTTAAAGTGTCGAAATTATAATTAATTTTAAGTTTTCTGATTACGTATACAGGGTGTCCAAAAAACATTCCCCACCCTTTGGGGGTAAAATCTACGACCCAAAATGAGACGAAAATCACTTATGTCAAAATTTTGAAAAATGACTCCTTATGAAATTATGACCATTTTGAATATTGAAATTAGACAAATATTTCACTTGGAATTAAAAATTTAAATCTGGTCATCTTGACAAAAACAGATTCATGCAAAGAGAAAATCTGCATCCTTATCATATAAAGCCGATTCAAGAATTGCATCCTGGGGATACTGAGTTGCGCTTATGATTTTGTAGATTTTTTTTAATTGAAGCAAGAAGTGTTCAATCAGCACAATTTGCATTGTTGAAATTACGAAAATCAGCACCAAATTAGAGAATCACATAAGCAAGCACGCTGGAGCTTAAATGTGTGGCTTTGTCTGTTGGGAAATAGGATAATAGAACCACAGTTTCTACCTAGGATACCAAACGCTGAAAACTATGCCAATTTTTGCGATAGCAGATTACCAACTCTTCTGGAAGAAGTTCCTTTAGTACAGCCGCCAAATATTGTATTTCAATATGATGGTGCACCTGCCCGTTATTCTCGAAATGTTTGAGAGATATTAAATCGACGTTTTCTCAACCAATGGATCGATCGTGGAGGACCTATTTCTTAGCCTCCTAGGTCCCCGGATCTCAACCCAATAGACTTTTGGCATTGGGGTTATTTGAAAAATACGGTTTACCATGTCCTACCCAACAGTGAAGATGATGTTATTGTTCGCATTTATGGAGCTTTAGCACAAATTACAAGCGAAGCCGTGTAGAAAACAATTATTGAATAAAATAGTGAGGATTTCGAACACTTGCCTTTGTAAATTGAAATGTTTTTGTTTTATTATGTGTTTAGTTAATAAATAATTTGATTTGAACATTTGATTTTATTTTCGAAAATTACTTCATTTTAATATTCAATTTCATAAGGAGACATTTTTCGAAATTTTGACATAAATGATTTTTGTCTTATTTTTGGTCATACATTCTACCCTCAAAGGGTGTGGAATGCTTCTTGCGACTAAATAAATAAAAAGTGCCATTTTAACTTCTTATTTATTTAGTTATTATCACAACATAGATCTTTATTAGGTATTATGTAGGTTTGGTAACTCCAGAATTTATATGCACTATATACCTATCAACATAAGAAATAATAACACAACCTATGACATTAAAAATCAACCTACATAACCTAAAAATCGGTCCCCCTAGCCGCTAGTTCGTAGATGAGCAACGACTATGGTACTCTGACGAGCTCATAATAAGAGCGAAACCAATTCGTCAGTATCTGTCGACCCATGGCTCGGTCTGGTTCTACTGAATTAGATTGAGGTTCTGCCAAATTAAACAAAATCCCTAGTGTAGGTAAAACCAGTCATTTTGTCCGCGATGCCACGAAATTATTTTTCACTATTTTCTATTTTGTTTGTATCTTTAATATTTTTTTAACTGTTGCAATATGGAGACCATTCGAACATGATAATTTAAACTGTAGTGGAGAATTTAAAAATAAAGATTTACATGTGCAGTGTCAAAAATTAATTTTATGTAGGTATGTATCAGTGCCTTAAAAACGAACATGAAGAAGAATGTGATTTAAATATCTGTAAATGGATGGAATTCCAAGATTGTCTATTAAAATTTCTAATACCAATACCAAAAAACAAGATATTATTAATTTTATGACAGAGAAACAATTAACTATTTCTAAAACAAAGTTGAGAAAGAAAGAATTACTTGATACAATAAAATCATCTAATTTCAAAAAAGAATATACAATAGACCAAATTTGCCTAACTCAAGGACACATTGTTCTCAGTTTGCCGCCTTCAGACTATATTTTCAATCCGATCGAGAAGAGTTGGGAATCTTTGGGGATCATAAAACACGATTACAAAAAACCATTCATCATTGGTACAATCAGAAGAATGTTAAACAACGAATGACCTTTGATAACATATTTATACCTTTAGAAAAAAGAAGTACTGACAAATTAAAATCGTTCAAGTTCAGAGAAAAAAAAAACATAAAGAAATTTGGCAACAAAAGCTACACAAAACGTGCCGCATGGGAACGGTTGTAAAAAACTTCAAAATTATTAATTTGTTGGTTTGTACCACAATAGCCTTATGCATTCGTTCCTCCGTATTTGCTGGTCCTGCTAACCCAAATAAAGTAAAATTTATTTCCCACCTAATTGCGATTTCGATACAATTTGACAATTACATTGGTCCGATGTACGCAATCCGTATACAACACTACAGAGCAATAACTCTAAATTTAGTTGTTACTGTCTAACCTGCGGCGTCTAACGCTGGTCTCTAGTAATTTGCAGGAATTGCATTTCTGTCTATCCTACCCTCTTCGGTATGGAATGGAATATCTAGATAATCATATTCCTCTTGGCCGCCTGTGTGGAAAATATTTGTGGTCATATATGTTCGTAGGTAAACGCCATAAGCTTTAATGGACAGAAATGTTTGATAGGAGTTGTCGGCAATACTAATTAAGGCAGTGATTCATAGTAATCTGTGGTAGACCAGAAAATTGTAGACAGTTTCGTCAATTCCTGAATTTTAAAGAAATAGTCCATTCTTAAGTGGAGTGAATTTAATGACAAAAGGAAATAAAACGTCAAACTCCACGAAATCATTTTAGAGATTTCGTGGAGTTTGACGTTTTATTTCCTTTTCAATCCCTGAATTGTTATACGTCATCCAAAAAACGTTCAAAATTGACTATTTTACGTTCCTCGAAAGGTATAGGCCATATTTTCAGTTTTTTTAAAAAACAGGTGACCAATTGCTTTGAATTGCTTCGATCCTCATACAGACGATGGCTTAACGTTCTTGCTCATAGGCATAGACCTCTTATAAACGTCTTTTGAAGAACAACTATTGTATTTTTGACCATTATTTGTTTGCACTAGTTGACGGGAGATTTTAGAAGGCATTATAGGCATTATAAAGATAGAAAGAATATACTCTATAAATAAATAACAATTATTTTACGTCTGTGATTAAGAATCAATTACCTAAAACTATATAATTATCAATTTTTTTTTATCATGTTTGGGGAATATATACAGGGTTTCCCGAAATTAACTTAAATAATTCAAGGGGACAGTCTACAAGCGAAAATAATTTTTTTTTTCATATGAACATATATCGAAAAATGCTTCGTTTTCCAGGGTGTTACTTGTAAATTCCTGACGATGGGTTTTTAGTAATATTTCCCAAACGCGTCTCGATATCAAAATGAAATTTGGCACACTTACGTATCTTTGTAGGATTATTAAAAAATATGATATCCCATGGTTAGGAAAATGTCCGGGGTGGGTTAGGCTGGGGGGTCAACACAAATTTTGTCCCAACTTTTTTTTTGTGCGCTTTTTTTACTTTTTCTAAAAAGAATAATAAATTTGAGACTTTTGTACATAAAAAATGTTCACTTGTTTCATAACGCTAGAAGAAGCCCTTTTCAAGATAAATGACTTTGAAAACTTCTATGCAACGTCTCCAATTTTATTTTACGGCTACGATATACAAAAAACGGTGGAAATGCGTATTAAGGGTTGACAAAATAACTTCTCCTTTTCCTACAGAGATACGTAAGTTAATTTCGGGACATCCTGTATATTTTTTAATATTTCACCTCTTTTTACACTATTTACGAACGCCTATGTAAGCAAGTTTTTTATCATACATTTCATAGGTTATGACCCTGACCTTTTCTTATTGGCGTTCTGCAACTTGGCAATTTAGCCATCATCCAATTAATTAATTATTTTTAAGTATGGACCTACAGTTTAGCGTGGAGTCGGAACCACGATCATAGACTGCCAGCACCTACGACTATGTAGTCCATAACTGTGCATAACGTGGCATAGGCAGTCTACTGACAATGCAGGAAGCACCATCCACCTACTTGACTACCGTGATCGCATCGCGAAAGCGAGGGAACTTCAAAATAGTTATATCCGTCTTCATCTTAAATTTTTTCACAATACTTTCCCTATGGGTCGGGAAAGTAAAAGTCAAGGTGAAGAAAGCAGCCGTTGGAATGTCCAAAAAATCCGAAAAATCTTCGCAACGTGATAAAAAAATCTGAAAATCGAACTTTATTGTATGGTTTTACACGTTTCTGCTGCGGTATGGTTAAAAGCAGCTCGATATTTCTGGCTGGTCACTGTATTATAGACCGGGGCTTCTCTAATTTACACAACAGTTTCTGTAGAGGTAAAGCTCTAAGTTGGTTGTTTTGAGGATATACCTATAAGGATACCTACCAATAATATCACAAAAGCAGACTTTCAACTATGTATTTACTTGGATAACGGCAACAATTCTATGACTACAAAATGAACTACCTGCTGAAGTTCAAGTTTGATAACATTGCGAAACACAATTATTCGGTATTTACATTGTCGTGAATATTTCAATAAAATTACAGTAGAAAGGGTACTGAAATTCTGCTCGCAATATTGAGTTGAATAGAGATAGAGATAAAAAAAATTAGATTACCTGAAAATACCAAATTTGCAGTAAAATTGAATCGGTTTCCACCGGAATGAACGAGAGGATAGCACTATGCATTTAGCCGACGGCTGAAAATCCTGCCACTGCACTATAGTCCAGGTATTATTATTTGCTCGTTCGCAATAACGACAATAGAATATCTACACGATGTATAAAAATCAGTACCTTCATATAATGGCTATTTGTTTTTCGTGAATTATTACGCAAACTATGATCATTTAAATGAATGTGAAACTATACCAAATTCTTTCAATAGAAAAGTGGGAAAAGAATAGTATATTGTGCAAGGAACATGAAATGACATATATTTCCTACGAGTATGATCGTTTGCACCATGAGCCGCAGGCGAGTGCTGCAAATCATACGAGTAGGAAATGGTCATTTCATGTGAGTTTCACACTATACTTTTTCTACGACTGTTTTAATGCTTTTGAAGAAATTTAACATAATTTTTAGGAAAATATATGTTTTCCGTGAATTATTACGCAAACTATGATCAATTTAAA
Source organism: Apoderus coryli (assembly GCA_911728435.2). NCBI lineage: Eukaryota > Metazoa > Arthropoda > Insecta > Coleoptera > Attelabidae > Apoderus > Apoderus coryli. The sequence continues at coordinate 14,504,090 of OU452204.1, forward strand.
TGAATGTGAAACTATACCAAATTCTTTCAATAAAAAAGTGGGAAAAGAAACAATATTGAAATTATCGCTTTTAAGTTATTTATCAAAAATTTTTGAATTCATTTTACATAATGATATTAACAAACATGTGGCTACTAAATTTCACAACATGGTCTTATTAGAGATAGGTCAACGGTGACAAATTTGGCAATTCGGAAAATGCTGCACGGGCCAATCATAGACAAAAATATCGAATATTTCAAAATGTCACAACACTTTGTACTAGGAAAACAGTTTATTTTTAAATTCTTAAGTGAAGTTTTATGAAAGGAACATTGTGAAAACAAAAATGAATGCTAAATGTGATAATTGGGAATATTTACATTGAAAAACTATCAAAATATTCGATAAATTTAGGAATATTTAGATTGAAATTAACTCTCAAAATATTCGATAAAATTACGAATATTTACATTGAACTTAACTCTCAAAATATTCGATAAAATTAGGAATATTTAGATTGAACTTAACTTTCAAAATATTCGATAAAATTAGGAATATTTACATGGAACTTAAAGATCAAAATATTCGATAAATTTCGGAATATTTAGATTGAACTTAACTCTCAAAATATTCGATAAATTTAGGAATAATGGAATGAAAGACGTCTGCTCCACAATATAATCTTCTATAATTAAATCAATGTACATCCATACATGTTTCGAGTGTATATACTTTCATCATCAGTGGTAATAGTAGGGTCCAAATTAGAAAGCTAATGCATTATTCAAGGATCAATTGATAACAATTACAGATCTGAAAGTAGGTACCTATTACAAAGTAAGTGAACCAGTTCAAACGATCTCAAACTATGTGTAACTTACCAGAGATCGTTTGAACTGGTTCACTTACTTTGTAATAGGTACCTACTTTCAGATCTGTAATTGTTATCAGTTGATCCTTGAATAATGCATTAGCTTTCTAATTTCGACCCTACTATTACCACTGATGATGAGAGTATATACTCTCGAAACATGTATGGTTGTACATTGATTTAATTATAGAAGATTATATTGTGGAGCAGACGTCTTTCATTCCATTACACTTTCACTCCTCCTCATGGATTATTTTTCGAAAATTTAGGAATATTTAGATTGAACTTAACTTTCAAAACATTCGATAAAATTAGGAATATTTCGATTGAACTTAACTTTCAAAACATTCGATAAAATTAGGAATATTTACATTGAACTTAAATATCAAAATATTCGATAAATTTAGGAATATTTAGATTGAACTTAACTCTCAAAATATTCGATAAAATTAGGAATATTTAGATTGAACTTAACTTTCAAAATATTTAATAAAATTGGGAATATTTACATGGAACTTAAATATCAAAATATTCGATAAATTTAGGAATATTTAGATTGAACTTAATCTCAAAATATTCGATAAAATTAGGAATATTTAGATTGAGCTTAATCTCAAAATATTCGATAAAATTAGGAATATTTAGATTGAACTTAACTTTCAAAAAATTCGATAAAATTAGGAATATTTACATTGAACTTAAATATCAACATATTCGATAAATTTAGGAATATTTAGATTGAACTTAACTCTCAAAATATTCGATAAATTTAGGAATATTTAGATTGAACTTAACTCTCAAAATATTCGATAAATTTAGGAATATTTAGATTGAACTTAACTCTCAAAATATTCGATAAAATTAGGAATATTTACGTTGAACTTAACTATCAAAATATTCGATATTTTGTTATGGCTGTATATACTCATTTTTGTATATGTATTTGTAGTTTTATAGGTAATACAAATTTTATTTACTCAATAGATCAGTTTGTAATAATAATAATTTTTTTTATTATTTTAAATTTTATTTATTATTTTAAACCAAATCAACCCAAACTGTATAACATAATCCACACGAAAATTGCGTATGACACCATTAAAAAAATGCTACCCCGCATGCATTGTTAGTTGTTAGTGTTATTGGCATTTTAACTGGACAATAATACCTCTTAACTCATGTGTTTTATTGCCAATTTGAGAGGTTTATGGCTGACGCCACAGTAACACCACTGTCGTGCGGTTATTCCTATAAATTATAAGTTATAGCTGTTATACTATACCTACTATTTGTAGATTTTTATTATAGAATTCGAAAATTGCTTGTTTATTATGCCATTTAATTAATGAGTTTACGGTCAAAAATCTACAGTTTCTACGAAGCCACCGGGGTTGTTGTCCATCTAATTTTGTGGAAAGTTAATCAATATTTGGTGACAGTCTATGCTTTGTGTTTAATTGTGCAAATAATATTATTTGTACAAAACCCATTTAGGTATATTGAACTCTTGAACTTAAACGCATGTTTTTTCTTTCAGAAGATGGAATGGAATTGGAAACATTATATCAAAGATATTGCATTAGACTGAAACATGCTCTCTACTTGTCTTGTCTATCAATTTCAACACTGGCTAGTTTTGGTTTACTAATAACTACATGTGTCATTCATGTCCAGGTAGGAGTAACTGAATTTATACTATTTTTGAAGGCTTAATAAGTTATTTATATTTTCTGAAGTAATCCATCTTCGAGAGGAGTTGAATGTGTAAGACACAAATAAAAGAATAGTTTGGTGGAGTAGACGTTGTTTTATTTGTGTCTTATTTATATTTATTGTTGTACCTTAAAAGATAACAACTACATAGTGGGAATGGTCAAGTATACGTTTTATGTTGATTTGTGTTTTGACTACACCTTTTCCATTTATTGTATTTCAGAAAACGTCAAATGTATTTCAGAAATAATTATAAAACATTTGTGGAATTTTGGATTCAGGATAAAGTTAAAAATTGTGAATGCATTTTGTACAATGTGTAGGACATTGATAACTGGGCATGTGGTATGTACCGGGAGATAATTGTTTCTTGTGCCAATCGTGGGGAAGACTGGGTCACTTTGGCAGAAAGGTTGAAAGTAAAATATAAAACCGCCTACACTTAGGTGACTTGGGGCGGGAATTGATGAAAAAGAAAGGGGGAATGCAACCCAAGGCGCTTAATGAAGATGAGATACATAGGGTGATAGAATGGGTGGAAGATGATCTTGGGGTGGTTCTGAAACAGTTGCAAGCCAAGATATTGGCAACCTTTCAAAAGCAAATTTGCAAATTAGACGGTAGATTGTTTACAACAAAATAGGGTGCATTATCAACTTGTTAGATTATGTCAGAACCTGAAATGAATACATTTAATTTGGAAAACAATTTATGAAACGAATTTTAACTTATTTCGCCGAAGAACGAGAGGCCGGCCGTGCCAAAGTTGGTAACAGACTGTTCAAGTAAAAGGGCCCACTTAATTGGGGGTATATTTGCGGGAGGTGTGGTACTAATGGAGCCTCGCCGCGCCGGGGACGTTTCACAGCACGTACATAAATAAAATAATAAAAGCAAGTAATCCATTGAAAACTATGTGAGTATTCATTCATATGATAAGAATTGCACTAAGATTCGTTCGACAAAGGATTGAATACAAAAATGTATTTTTGTTTGGTATTTAAAGAAAACAACGAGAATTTTTTAGCCTTAATGCAGAATATTTTTTATATTTTATTAGAATTTTCAATTGAAAATAATTTTCTAATGGTTTATATTATTAAATATATCAAATAGCAAAGAATCTTTCTCTGGTCATGAAAGATAAGTAACATAAGAGCTTAAAGCGACTTTTCCAGTTTTTTTTTAAGTAAAACTTCAATGAAAAAAATAATTAAATCCAAATATCCCAGATGACTTTTTAAATAAATGTATTGCTACCTAATCTGATTAATTTAGAATTAAAGTTTTTTAATGGATGCTATTTTGCGTATATTGATTTCGTCGCTAAACGACGGAGCTACTCATTTGGGTGTGAATTAGAGCATAAAATCCGTATGGTTTGGTGGTGTAAATTAGAAGCCATGGTCAATAATTTTCAACAAGTTTAACAGCAAATTTAGCCGAAATTCAGTTATAGACGCTCTATTATTTAACATGAATGTTTAATTGCAGCATCAGATTGAACTATCTATAAAATACATTTGGATGGAATTTTCCAAATGAATATAAATAGATGAGTTTTCATTTTAATTTCTTTTTATATTTTCATTCAGCTAATTAATTAATTAAGAGGATTAAGCTTTAAGCTCTGGAATTTACCGTTATATAAATCACTTCTACATAACTAACTCCATATTCTGTAAAAGCAAGCCACATAAGCTAAAAATGTATGTGCAATATAGGCTTATGCGCGAATTTGAATTATTGATAATCGTCTATTCAAAAATCATCTCTTCCACTATACCCATTGTTCGCTTGTACGAAAATATTGGAGGCATTGTTGTGAAATGGTATTCCAGGTATTTTTATTTGACTGGAAGAACTTGCAAATACATACTGATAGAAAGGAAAGATATTTTCTATACATCGTTTTTGGGAGTTAAACTGAAAAGTCTCGTATGATAAAAAAGGTAAAATTTGTTCTTTATGTTAGTTGAATTCTTGTTTGACAAAAGAAGTTTTTTGGGTTTTTCATCAGTGGTGTATCATGTGCTATTGTTTAAGATCAATTCCACGCATTCTCCATCAACAAAAAAATTACTGAACTAAACGTAAATGTTTGAAATTTGGGTCACACTGCCTGCCGATCACTAGTGATGAGTTGTAGATCAACGAAACGACTCGACTGGAATGCATGATTGTGTGGAGCAAATTTCCAACATAACTAAAAGTCTTGTTACTTTATCTAACAAGCAATTCACAAAAAAATTACTATTTACTCCCTGTAATTGGTTGAGGTTGAGGAGGTTCAGGTTTTTGCAATGTTTCTGGATTTTTGAAGAGCTTTCGCGTACTACAATATATTATCAAGTAATGCGGCGGCAAAATAAAAATTTCATCGGGTACCAAATTTTTGAGCGGATTTTGCAAATTTATTCATTAAATGCTCACTTTTTAGCATTGTTTCTGTTGAATATTGAAATGTTTTTAAGCTTTTATGTGCATATAAATTTTGCTGAATCGGAGGCAGACAAAGAATAAAAGTTTTAGAAAATAATTAGGTACTTACTATGTTTAATCTCCGTTGATTCATTCTAGTTTTAAGATTGATTTACTGGATTTTTATTATTATTTCTGAAAGTTTTGTGACTTTTTGAAAAGTGCTAAATTTTATTTCAAGCCATTAGATTAGGGAACTGGATGACTTGGAATGCTCCGGTAGCGAACAACTTTGAGTATCAAGGTAAGGGGAATTTTGCCCAGTTCTTATTTTGTTTACTTACTCCTTAAAATGCCACTTTGGTGTACAATTGGTATATAAATCAAAACAACTAAAATTTCATCAGGACAAATTGCAGCACAATATGTTAATGAATTGATCTATCGTTCAGTGAAAAAAATCATGAAATAGAATCAAGGTTTTTTTTGTATATTAATTTTCCAGTATTAATACAAGTGTCGAATGAATATTTCAGATGGTAATTGCCTGAATATCAAACGAAGGGGATGGAAAGCCACAAACTCCAATAAAAATTCAAATTCTATTTGTAATACACTTGAGACAACCAACTTACCGATACACTCATAACTAGGCAATAAAGGTACTTCGTAAATATGCAAAAATCAGCGTTCACGCTTCAGGGCTACATGAAATGAACCAATATAGCAGACGTAACTCTGTCTGTGCAGAAAAAATATATGAATAAGTATGTAAAGCAAATCACTGTTTTAGAGTTTTATTGTAGTAAAGAGAAACAGGAAGAAAAGAATCAGAATAAATTGGGATTCTAAAAGAATGTTGAATAAATTGATTTAGAATGTAAAACTCAAGTCATTTTAAACCAGGAGTTTTGCGAACATTTGAGTTTTATACTGAAGCCGGCGTTGAAAGGGTTGTAGTAATAAATTAATATTACTATTATAATATAAGTAAACTGAGTTGTACAGGGTGGGAGTTTTATTAAACATTTTAAACATCAGAATAACTTGCCATCTGAAGTAGATTCGAATTTCAGCAAAAATACGTCGATTATGTTTGTGAGGTGTTTCACAGCACCACTACATCTATTTTGAAGAACCTCCGTAAGACTCACAAAAACCAAACACTAACAAACTACTACGCCAAATCAAAACCAACTGATTCACGACCCCCACAGACATGATAATAAACAAGACAGCAACAACGAGTTAAGCCAAGGTCATTAAGCGGGGGTTTGCTATATTTTTTGCTGCCTATATTACCCTAAGTTCATGGTTCTATTTTCATGCATGGTCTTGCTGTGACTCGGAATAATGGCTGGGGAAGGTACCAGTAGTTATCAGAAAAAAAATGTTCAATTTCTATAGAAAAGTGCTTAATTTTAGTCGCAATTCTCATGAAACGTATGTTTATTGGAACATTATTTCATAAAATTACTTGCCCCATAAATATTGCCAGGTGTCACCTGCGTTTTATACCAGACAAAATTCAACGAAAAATGGTTTTGCAGTTTTAAAATGATCAATGATCACTTTATAAAGCTGTCTCGTTACTTGTTGAATACCCGTCGTACATATATAATACTAAATAGCCTTATACAGAACTTTAAGTTAATGTTTTCTGTTTCAGGACCTCCACAAAAGCACCTACCCGATATCGGTCATGTCCGTATTGACCTTCGCCTTGATCACTGTTCTATTGGCGTCCCAATTTCCCGTTGTCCTGGAATCGGAGGCGTGGGCCTTGACATCATCCCTGGTAAAGTGTTGCACGACATAATATTTAGTTTTCTGCATACTGCATTGTACGCGTTTAGTAATTGATTTGATAATTACATCTGTTTCCTATATTGTAGAGAAATTGTATGTTTTAACAAATGTAATTTTGATGGTCCCGAAAGAAGTACTTCTTGGCTATGCAATTTTGAATCTTATTAACTAAATATACAACAAAACAAAAAAACAATAAGTAGTATTCAAAATATATCAGTTAAATTTCTGAAGGTGCTGAAACAAGTACTTCTTGGCTATGAAATTTTGAATCTTATTAATTAAATATACAACAAAACAAAAAAACAAAGTGTAGTATCCAAAACATATCATGCAGTTAAATTTCTGAAGGTCACGAAAAAAGTTCTTCTTGGCTCTAAAATTTTGATTATTATTAATTAAATAATATATAACAAAACAAAAAAACAAAGTGTAGTATCCAAAATATATCAGTTAAATTTCTGAAAGTCCGAAAACAAGTACTTCAAAATTTTGAATATTATTAATTAAATATACAACAAAACAAAAAAACAAAGTGTAGTATCCAAAATATATCAGTTTAATTTCTGAAGGTCCCGAGAGAATTACTTCTTGGCAATGGAATTTTGAATCTTATTAATTAAATATACAACAAAACAAAAAAACAAAGTGTAGTATCCAAAATATATCAGTTTAATTTCTGAAGGTCCCGAGAGAATTACTTCTTGGCAATGGAATTTTGAATCTTATTAATTAAATATACAACAAAACAAAAAAAAAACAAAGTGTAGTATCCAAAATATATAAAAACGACAATACTATTGTGGTATTTATTTTGGTTAAATGTTTGTTTCATTAATTTGCAGCTTGTTACTGCTGCAGCTACCACAGCTATGCTTCTGTTAGCTGGTACTCACGCTCCACTACCTTTATTCGCTTTACTCATCGCTGTCCACACGATGCTACCATTGTCACGGGCAGTATCCATTGCAGTTGCTACAATCGTTACTGTGGCAGACTTAGCTACATCAATTTCTTATCGGATGGCGAGGCAAAACAGCGATCCTAATTATATACAGGTGAGAGTAACATACATACAACGAAAAACAAAATTTCTTCTAATATCCTGTTACATTCCAGTTGTTTCCAGAAATCATCGTGTTACTCATTGCTAGTTGCACAGGCTTGTACTATCGCTACATGACTGAAGGAGCTCATAGACGTACCTTTGTTGGCACGAGAACTTGCATTGAGTCACGAGTGAAATTGGAGTGTGAAAAAGAGCAACAAGAACAATTGTTGCTGAGTGTAATACCGGCCTACATTGCAGCTGAGGTGAGTAAAACGTCTTGTTCTTCTAAAATGGACTCCTCGATATTACATTGTAACTAATGAAAAACTGTTCACCCTAAATTTTAGTATTTTCCTCTTTAACAATGTTTATTCGTTGAAATAACATGTTATAACATTTTTAAAATTACTAGCAAGTACTTGACAAGGTTCTTTGGTCCTTCTTTTTTTTTTTTTTGATATTTCTGCTGGATGGTGTGCTCACAAACTTAGGGTGACATGGGTAAACGAGGATGATCTGGTCGTACCGCTGACATGAAAGAATTACTTTTACCTTAAATACGATTTAACTGAAGCTTTGACGTGAAAAACCTCTCGACTTTGAGAATGGATGATCGATTGGATTTATATCCCCTTTATTTTCTTTTCTTCTCTACCGTAAAACTTCACAAAATATACTTAGTTCCACAAAACTAACTTAATTCGGTCCTCGTTTCTTTATGATTTACATTTATTAGATACTATTCGTTTGTCTCTACCTCTAGTAGACAATAAATATTGATTTTCCAGCATTATTTGGCAGCTATTCGATCATAAAATTCAATTTAAAACTTTTTACTCGTCAGAGCTTCCAAATAAGAGATTTCCGATTTAAGTGATGTGCAGTATGGCGGTAGCGTTATTCTATTGTTTTTTTTTCTACCCTCGCACTATTCACTATGCATTTGACTCTATGTTTTGTTTTACTGGTTTGTGTTATTTTCGATATTGGCATTTAGCTCACATTTTGATTGTTATAGATTTACACATCATATAACATTGGAAATTAATTTGGCTGTGAAGGGAATTGAGAATTTTATTCAACATTTTGTTTGGGAGTTGATTGAAAAATTGATAACTATTGTTTTGAAGTTTATTAAATGTGTAAAAAATGTTTAAGTTCGGTTAGGATAAATAAAACAGGAATTACCTATATGTGCACCTTTAGGAGATTTTTTGTTTTATCCAGTTTGTGCTTCAATCTGGATAAAAAATCCTGCAGGCTCGCGCGCACAAATGAACTTTTATCTATCAATTTGCTTTTACAATCGCGACCCATAAGGAAAGTATTGTGAACGTGCTAAAAAAATTGAAATAAAGACGGATATAACTCAAGTCCCTTGAGACGATTAAGACCATTTCCACATGGAAGTAGCTAAGCGCAAAATGTTTCGTAGCTGATGATAATTTTGCCATTTTTATAAAAAATTTCAAGTGAGGTGAGCGGATTTCCGCAGAATCCAGACTGTTTCGGACTGTTGTGGAAACAGACCTTTAGCGTAATATGTGTCGCATAATACCACCTGTCATCTGTACAATAATTATTATAATGCAGATTTTTCCTGCAAGGTTATTAACCGAATTTTGTATTTTTTGTTCCTGTTTAAATTTTGTGATGAACTAATAATTATTGAAAAATATGATCGATTTACGTAAAATAAAAGGGCATTTTGTGTGCTTGCGGAAATCTTTAATTATTAGTGTTAGTAGTGTGTTAAATATGGAAAAATTTCGCTTTAGGAGTTTGCAAAAACGAAGAAGTAATATACCTAAGTACAAAATTGCAGTGATCCAGATCATAGAATAATGTTTATCGACTGTTAATGATAATGATCAGGTATTATAAGACTGAAGACAATGTCAAGTGCGCCTATCAGACGTAAACATTTTGCAGGGGTCGTATACAGGCCCCGGGTAATAGCAGTTGGCTTAATATTTCGTTAAAGTGTTCTTTTGGCAATCTTTTATTATTAATGTTAGTGTATTCAATATGCGAAAATATCGTTTTAAGAGTTGGCAGTTTGCAAAGATGAAGAAGTAATGTACAATTGTGCAGTAATCCAGATGGACTTATTTATCAGGTATTTTAATCATCATTATTATTAACAAAAATGTTCATTTTTGTCTCAGAAAAATAATGTTTATTTTTCTGAGATTTTCGTCGTCTCGTAGGCAACGTCGTGAAAATCATTTCTACACCTTTTCGTATGTTGGAAGGCATTTTTAAAAGTGGTTGTCATCGGCGCCGATTTACCGGGGACAAACGTGAGTTTGGCCTATTTTTTAAACATCGAATAAAAATTCCGAAACAAATTTTTTATAGTTTTTCATGGTTCCCTGAGCACGTCGTTAAATTTTTTGTACTGAGTGATAGTAGTAGTAGTATATCTTGTCGGGAAAGTTTTGGGGCGACACACCCGATTTTTTTTAACTGTATCCGTGACATTATTTGGGGAAATTTCAGAAACCTTTAAGGAAAAAGTTCTAACGAAATTTTTGTATCTAGTTTGTATATCAAACTGGTTAAAAAATCCTGAAAACCTGCTTAACAAATGAATTAAACTGTCAAAATTGCTTTTTTTTTAATCTACGTCACAAATCACATTATTTGGGGGAATTTCAAAAACACCTAAGAAAAAAGTTCCAATGCAATTTTATGTTCATGTACAAACACACAGTCACCTACGATGAAGTTGCTTTTTCTACATTTTTAGCAAATTGAAATAAAAATTCGTTAATATACTTTTTCTACGACTGTCTTTAAATGCCTTTATTATATGTTCAATCATGATTTGAAAATGTAGTCCATTGTAATGCTGTTTTTCATTTACCCGTTGCTAGGCAACTAGTGCGAAATATTATTACGCACGGATAAAATTTCCTGGTAATGACAAAAGTAGCGGCGGGCATGAAAAATCACCATAGCAATGCCGAAAATACAAACACCAAATTGACAGTTTTGGTATTTATAATTAATAATAATTATAATTAAGTATTTCGCTAATTTCAAAACACATAAACAGTGATAGTGAATTTAACACCACCTAGTCAATTTAATACTTCTAATTTATCGTATTTAGGCTTATACGTTAACAGAGGTAAGTTTCGAAAAACAAATATTTTCCTAAAAATTATGTTAAATTTATTCAAAAGCGTTAAAACAGTCGTAGAAAAAGTATAGTGTGAAACTCACATGAAATGTGATTTGTAGCACTCGCTTGCGGCTCATGCTGCAAACGATCATACTCGTAGGAAATATATGTCATTTCATGTTTGTTGTACAATATACTATTATCTAAACTATACAGTGTTACTTATATGTATGGAATTAAATTCAAATATTGTTTCCGTTTTATTTCTTGCGAAAACGCAAAATCACGTACCTAAATAGGTCCAGAATCAAGCGCTTTTTGGGGTGAACATTATTTTGTATCACTACGCTCAAAGGTTTGTACAGCAAATCATATTTTTAACCATTTGGTGGTTATAAGATGAAAAATTCAGAGTAAGTTTTGTTTTCTTTACTAATAGATACAGTTTAATATTTTAATTTATTAAATGTTCAAAGTGACCGCCGTTTGCTAGAATGCAATAGCCAAGCCTATTATAAACGTGTTGCACTGAACGTTGGATCATTTTTGGAGGAATACTATTGGCTTCTGCCCTGATACGTGTTTTTAAAGCCTTGATATCCATGCTCGATTATGATATACTCTACAGGGTGAGTCGGGAGGAATGGGCCTAACCCGAAGCGTGTAATCTATGCATCAACATAATAAGAAAAAACTGTTATCCAATAATCATTTGTTTCCAATCTATTAGACAAAAACAAAATATTGCATTAATGTAGCTTTTCTGTAATAAATGTCATTATTATATAATATACTAATTAATATGGGTTAGATGAAGTATATTTTTAGTTTTTTTTATTTGCAAAAAAATGCTTATAATATAAGTTTTTTTTAATTCCCCCAATTAATACCAATTCGGACACATAAAAATGTCAATTTTAACAGATAACAGGCATCAATTTTTAGTGAGCGAGTTTGCATGGTTTTTCTTTCAATTTAAAGGACAATCCCATAACATGCGGAATTCTTAGAAGACACAGTATATTTCTCAACAGTTATTATCGTTTGAATAATTTTTCCATATCGTAACATCTTTAATTCTACCCTCCATCATTATCTTTGACACATTTTTCCTATAATTTAACTCATGCTTATGCGTAATAGTATTCAAATTTTGTTTACTAAAGGCTCCTCTGTTAATTTATTCTGGTCTGAGATAATCTTAAAATCCTTATTAAAGCGTTGCAAAAGCAGTTAATTATATTTATTAAAAGGATTATAAGGTAAACACGTTACACTTTTAGTCTGCAATAAATTTCGTTAATTAAGTTTTTACTTGTTAAAGTACATTTTGAAAAATAAGCATTTATCTTCATACAAGCGATTCAAATGTGTGCTTTTTAATACACTACATGATTTTATTTTAATAGTTTTAAAAAATATCTAAAAATTTTAAACAAAATTCCTGGATATATGAGAGGGTTATTTGTAAAAGTAAAAAAATATATAACTGACACATACAGACAACTCTATGTAAATCAGTTCCCTGTTAAAACAACATCATGGGCATAGGCGTAGTTATAAATTGTTTCAGGGAGCGCGAGGCAAAATTTACTTAAAATAATAATAAATGATTTATTGTGAAAATGCAAAAAAAAATTACAATCACACAAAAGGTTAGAGATTTGGCTAATGCCACTCTTCCACTCTACCTAAAAGATACAAATCTACAAAAAATAGAAAAAAAAAGAAAAAATGTTACAATTTAAAAAAAAAAGAACCCATCCACAATTAACAAAACACTGAGCCTATGGGTAAATTCTTAGTTTCACTTCTCTCTGAAATAAGTTTAATCGTAAGTCAATTATATCAATCACTTTATTTAAAAGCAGTGAGGCCATATATGAAAAAGAACCCTGAAATTTTGATGTGTGATGCTTAGGGATTGTAAATGTATTAACCCGTATATTAACATCATGCACACCCGAACGTCTACACAACAAACTATACAAACACTGAGGCTCTCCTGAATGGTAGATTTTATGTAGTAATGAGGTGTATAGGTACTCGAATGTGGCATTCAACTTCGGTACCCCCCAATCTCTCATAAAAAGGAGTGACATGTGCCGCAAAAGGAACTGTGCACACAAATCGAACACATGAGTTCTGCACTCTCTGCAACTTCAACCTATTATACTCGAACAAAAAATAAAAATAAACAGAAGAACAATAATCAAGTTGTGGGAAAATTAGAGCTTTAATCAATTTGAGCTTATTAGACTCATCCACGAGATGTTTCAGATGATATATAGAGCGTAATTTAAAAAGGGAATTCTTGCATACACTGCTGCAATGCAGGTTAAAATTCAAATGAGAATCAATCAGAACACCTAAATCACGAACTTTTTGACCCCAAGAGATAATATCGCTGCCAATTCGAACGCTAAACTGCTGAGTAATCGCACTGCTATGACGCGTATTACCAATGCACAAGGCCACGGTCTTTTTAAGATTCAAACGCAATCCGTTATCAGCGCACCAACCAGAAAACTGTGTTAGTTCCCTATTTATAGTATTCAAGACAGTCCCTGCGTTAGCGGAAGTAAAGGACGAATATACTTGTATATCATCTGCATACATGTGTATATAGGAGTGCTGAAATGATTTTAAAATGTCAAAGATGTAAAGAGAGAACAAAAGCGGTCCAAGAATGCTTCCTTGTGGGACACCACTTCTGGTTTGTGACTATCCCGAGAACTCTCGATGTAACTTTACTCTCTGCTTTCGACCATATAAGTATCCTGTAAACCAGCTCAGTGACGATTCATCAAACCCGAGGTACCTAAGTTTGGCGAGTAACAACTCAAAATTGACTAGATCAAACGCCTTACTCTGATCCAGCAAAACAAGTACTGTCAATCTCGAGTCGTCCAGAGCTGTAGCAAGGTCATTGGTGACACTCAAAAGTGCAGTTGCAGTACTATGCTTAGCGCGAAAACCCGACCGTATAGATGGCAAAATATTATGGTCCCGTACGTAATTCATAATTTGACTACCAATGATGCGCTCAAATATCTTGGACACTGCGGGAAGTATGCTAATTGGGCGCAGATCGTTATAACTTGAAGGACACTGAACTTTGGGTAACGGTATTCGCCATTTTCCAAATGTCGGGGACCAGCCCTGTACGAACAGACTGATTGAAAATGTTGCAAATTACATCAGCACAGTGAGGTATGACCAAGCGTAACATTTTCATGTTTATATTATCAATACCATAAAAATCCGATTTAATTCCCCTCGCACACCCTAAGATATCTCGACAATCTATTTCCCTAATTTGAAAAACCAAGCCATCCCTTAATGATAACAAATTTTTCAAACTTTAGAAGGATTATCTTTTTTCAAAGGGTCTTTCTAAAGTTTAAAATCCTATAAAACTGTTTTCTTTAAAAACATATTTAAACATAATCTTCTTGAGAGTAAAATATGATTTTATTTTTTATGTAGTCACAACGATCCCAAATTTACCTAAAGCTCCAAGACTGGTGAGAATAAATGTTTAAAAGTAGATGTCGCAGATTGTATTCCATTGGTTCTGGAACATTTGAATTAAATAATACGAATACGATCTTCGATATTCCATTGGTTTTTTATTTAATTCAAATGTTCCAGAAGAAAAAAAAATCCCGATGGCAGCCAGTCGGAAAAGTAGATTTTTGATTTATGTATTTTTTATTTATACTTAGTCTACCACTGACACCCACTATTAATAAACAAATAATGGAATATTCTGACAGTCGCCAAATATAACAAAGTGTCATATTGACAGTTATTTTAACTGAAATACCCATTATACTATAATACATACGTAAGTACGGTCTAATTGTTATTTCACAGGTGTTTATTTGTCAAAATAATTACAGGTATAGCGGGTGATGATATTTTTTTTATTTTTTGTTACTTTATATTGACTTACATTTAATTAAATATGCCAGCGATGAAAAAACTCTCCAAATAAACATTGTAGAGATTTAAGTGCTCTATCATTTGATATGTAACATCGGTATTTTCTATTAACAATGAAAAAAATATGATTTTTTTAAAACTTTGACAGGCCGCCATTCTGAAATTAGCTCTCCGATTTCAATCGCCAACGAACTCACGCGATTCCATGACCTAGCCGATTTTCTAACCAAATTTTGTTTCGATTGGTCAAAAAATGCGGCCTAGACCGTGACGCAAAGTTTCTATATCCCATATATATATATATATATATAGATATATAAACTTTTGAACTGAGGTCATTTTTAGGATCCAGGGGTCATAAAATGAAGTACTGCATAAAAATTTTTCAAAATTTCGGTTGTGTCGATCTCCTGAATAGTTAGATTTTTTTTAAAAATCTACTAAAAATACCTAATACAAACCACGCCACATTAACTTCATTAATTAACAAAACTATATAGCGAAAAAGAAATAAAGAAGATTACTATCTGGTCGGGAAAACTAATAATTAATTTTAATACTGCTTAACTAACTTCAGGAGTTTTAATAAGATTATAGGAGAATATGAAACAAAACCTTTTTGCTATATAATAATACGGATTTAATTGAAAACAAAGTTAATTTACTTTTAATAGAACAATGCTATGTTATACTTTTGTATGCATTCTCTACTAAAACATCATGCTATGAAATTGATACGTTTCCTGAAATAATGAGTATTCATATGCCAACTTCAACTTCTGCGATATGATCATTGGCACCTCGTTGTATTTGTTTATGTACGTGTCCACCGAGATTTGTCGCATATTTCGCGACTATGACAAGAAGATACCGTTTCATATTTGAGCAAAAAAAACAAAAAGATTTTATCGTAATTAAAAAGTTAAAATAAAAAAATATTCATGAGCCCAAGATACAATTATGGCATACTTAGACTGTAATTAACTTAAGATGTCACAATCAGAATTAGGCTAAGTGTTTTTACTTTTTGGGATACAGGACGCTTTTGAAAGTTCTGTAATTTGGGTTTGTTATTACGCAACTTCTTCTTCGTATAGTGCATCTCCTATCGGAGGTTTGCTATCATCACATAGGAATCCGGGCCTTGTTGATTGCAGCTCTGAACAGTTGAACATTGCTACAGTTAAACCAATCCCTCAGGTTCGTTAGCCAGGACACACGGCGTCTTCCAATGCTCCGCTTTCCACTAATCTTTCTGTGTGTATTTCTGTCCTCTCATTATGTGTGTATTTCTGTTCTCTCATTATATGACCCAGGTATTGAAGCTTTCTTTTTTCATGGGGTGAATGATTTCGCACATCCGGTTCAGCACCTCTGCATTAGTAACTCTATCGGTCCTGGGAATTCGCCACATTCTACGGTAACAGCACATTCGATGCTTCAACCCCATACAAGAGCGTGGAAGAAACATGACAAGTACAATAACTTCTATAAATGATCTTAGACCGATTAGTGTCCTTCCAGTACTTTCAAAGGGTTTAGAAAAAATTATGTACCTTCAGATTCTCTCGCATGTAAAGAAATACAATATTTTACCTGAACATCAATCAGGTTTTAGACCAGGCTACAGCTGTGCTACAGCGCCTTTCGACATTGTTGACATAATGTGTTGACATAATTCGTGCGACGGACCGATGCAAGAGCACGGTGCTTGTTCTGTTGGATTATTCTAAGGCATTTGTCACAATTGATCATGAGACACTTCTATCGGTTTTGAAATTTGTTGGGTCAATCAGATTCTTTCACAGCTATTTGCAAAACAGGTTTCAATTTGTTCAAACAAGTAATGGGGAATCTTCAAAGGAAAGCCTGACGTGTGGAGTTCCACAAGGCTCAATACTTTCACCTTTATGGTTTAACATTTACACATGCTACATAGCGTCAAGTCTAAAGCATTGCAAGGAGCATATATATGCGGATGACCGGCAAATTTACTACAGCTTTCCTTATGACGACTATTATCTAGCTAATCGAGATATTAACAGAATTGTGGAGCTCTCTCAAAAGCACGGTGTCATGATCAATGCCTCTAAGTCTGACGTTCTTGTCTTTGGTAAAAACAGGCGCCTGTTGGAGTTGCAACTGAATATCAAAGTAAATAACCTAAGTTTAAAGTTCTCAACTTCAACAAGAAATCTTGGCTTGGAATTGGATGTCGAATTGCGGTTTAAGAAGCATGTGAGCATCAATATCCAGAGAGCATATTCGTCATTAAAGATGTTATATCTTCATAGGCGATCACAACCTTTGAAAAAAAAAATTACCGATAGTTTAGTCTTAAGCTACTTTAACTTCTGTGATGTTGTGTATGGACCGTGCCTAGATTGTTCTGATAAAGACAGAATTCAAAAAGTTCAGAAATCATGCCTTAGATTCGTGTATGGAATTAGAAAATTTGAGCCCGTTTCGCACAAATTGAGGGAGGCTATGTAGCTGAGCATGCAGGATCGAAGAAAGCTACATCCGCTAGTTTTATTTCAGAATATAATAAATAACCATCGTCCTCCATACCTCTCTAATAAAATTAAATATAGGACTGATCTTCATACGTTGAACTTACGTTTTCGCGGACTTATTTCGCCCCCGCCTCACAAAACTTCATTATTCAAGAGATCATTTACTTACCAAATTTATATGCTAGACAATAACATACCAGAGGACTTCAAAAAGTTAGGGGTTACAGCTTTTAAGTTTAAATACAGGAATCGACTTTTGGATTTCAAAAGGCATGACTAAGGAGTGCAGTTATTGGTCGGACGTATTAGAAATTCGGTTCTAAAGTTATGAATTTTGGGGTTGAACTTAGAAATTTTTTTAATTGTTTTCAACTCCATTTTGCATATCAATTCATTATTATGTTATGTATTTATGATATTCTGACTTAATCTGTACGTTGTTATGATTTGAATGCAAATAAATGTATTATTATTATAACAACGCAGAATCCTCTCTGGTTATCCCTATCCTCGTTCTTATTTCTCTTGGTTGCTCACTCGATTGTTCTATCCAAGTTCCCAGATATTTATATTCCACTAACTCTTCTCCTAGGGTTTCCCTAAAAATAGCTTCGCTATAGAGGTTAAATAGAACCGGTGATAGGATGTAACCCTGTCTCACACCACGACGAATCTTCAGTTCTTCTGTTGGTTGGTTTTCTACCATTGTGTTAGCTTTTTGGCCTCAATATAGATGACTAAAGTCGTCGGAGTCAATATTTCTGCTGATGAGCAGCTGGTTAAGTTTCACCTTGTCAAAGGCTCTCTCGAAATCGATGTAACATTGGTTTATATCGAGACAGCGCTGGAAAAGAACGTTAATCCCAAAAAGCGCCTCTCTTGTTCCAAGTCCTTCGCGGAATCCAAATTGTGTGTTCCTTATGTCTTCCTCTAGTCTTTTGTAAATTCTTTTGTGAATGATCTTTACGGACAACTTCAAGGTGTGCGATGGTTCGTTAATCTGAGCATTCTGTTGGATTTGGTTTCTTGGGTATTAGCACAAAAGTAGGCATTGCCAAAAGTATTGCTTAGGAATTCATAAATGCGGTTAAAGAGGTCCAGAAGAATATCGATCACATCATCGTCAAAGAGTTTGATAAGCTCTATGGTTACCAGAAGCCTTACCGGTTTTCATAGTTTCCAAGGCATATACTATTTCTGATCTGAATATTTTTAAGTGCACATTGCTTGATTCTATAGGACCGGTTTTGGAGGTCTTTCATCATCGAACAGTTCTGACCTTTTATTACTCAACGTACGATCATAATCATATCATAAAAGTATCGTTATACGGTTTTTTACCTGTAATCCAGTGGCGTACTTAGTTTATTTGTGAGTCATTTCAAGTTTGATTTATGAACGAAACTTGATATTTCTGTAATGAAACACTTTATATACAGTGGGTCCCAGGATATATGTAACGAGAGGTGTGAAGGACACAAAAAATTTTTAATTTTGGAAAGAGTTAAATTCGTGTTGCACAGGGTGTTTTATAAACAAATTTATAAAAATCATTATCAATGGAGTGTCTTTATTTTACAATATACGCCAAAATTCAACTAACAAAAGTTGTTTAGAATGCAATTTTATATCCCCGCACCGAATTTCAGGAACATAAAACCCCAATTCTGATTTTAGCATCTTAAGTTTCATAAAAAAGTAGCAATAATGCGCGAAAACCGCAATGGTATCAAGGAATTTGGAACACATGGTACTTTGCACAAACGAATAATATTTGACTTTTCTCTTAACTTCACAAGAAAATATTAGAAATTAACAAAACCGATAATGGAAAATGTGCAACAGAAACAACACTGTATAATATATTGAAATTGGTTTCTCCTGATTGAAGCCAAAATAACCGCCTTTTAATGAACTTCCAAACATGTTTTCAATAATAAAAAATATTTTCAATACAAAGTTTTTACTCCTCATCTGACGAACTCTCCCTGCTTACAGCCCGAGCGCGGTAGATTTCACATTCTCCTAATCAAAAGTTTTATTATTCGAAAATTTGCTTTATTACACCTTTTTACTGCTTTCGTTGTGATTTTATTTCACATTTATATTCCCTGCAGATTTTATTTTTATTGTAGTCCCTTACGACAATGCAATGTGTAGGTATTTGATTACTGTCCAGAATGTAGCTGCACACCGTTGTGTTGTTTTTGTTCTTTTTATTGAGATTTTGTTGATTATCTAAATTTAGTTTTATTTTTCCATTTGATTGCAGTTTTATGTTGGGTATTTGATAATTTATAAGTACATTTTTATGGTCGCCGTAACCATGCACGCTGGCGGAAATATTTCCAGGGGGGCAAACTCTTTTCAGCGTTAATATGAGTATTATGTATATTAATGTTAGCCCATATTCTTACAATACCCTAATAATACCCATCTCTAATGAATATTAGTTTGAAATTGCAATTGAGATAGGCAATATTAACCTGTAAGACAGCGAATAAACTATTGTTATTAATATTATTAAGTAATCAGTGCGATTTATTTAAAAAAACTAATATATTTATGATTCAAAAATATAAATACAACATTAATATAATTTTTATTAATTATTTTTCTTTGTTTATTTTCAAACTATATCAATCCATGAACACCTGAAGAGGTTACCAACGTTGTTTTTTTATAGATTTAGAGGAAAAAATGAAAACATCTTGATTTTGAAATAATCCGTATATGGTTTTAAAATGAACAAAAAAAACCCAAATAAACATAAAGCTTACCAACAATTCAAAAAATTGAGGTAAATTTACACACCTTTTTCCATTATCCAAATAGTTATTGTACACCGAATGTGTAAACTAATTCTAAGTACACGTAAATTATGTTATAATTCCACTAATCAATGTATTTTTACATGTTTAGCTTACTTTTACACAATACAATGTAAATATTTTGAATGCTTCTGTGTATTCGCAGAAGGAATATTATGTGAAAATCTGACTGCACGATTTAATGTGTAATAATACATTTTACATTGTAGAAATACTCCATAATGTTATGGTTAGACCAATTATAGCGTTGTTTTCGACGTGTTGTGACTTGTTGAGCCAATGAAGTAAAAAGCACGTCTACCATTTCTTTACTAAAAATTAGTGAACGCATAACGAGTGCATTGTTTAGTAAATCTTTCTGATATGTTTTTGTATAGTAAAAACCTCAATTAATTTATGGAAAGTGGTGTCTAACTCTGTATAAATGTAAATTGTGCTTCAGTTTCATAGAAATGATAATCGCCATTTATTTTCTTGTTACAGAATAAACTGGAATAAACAATATTTTTTATTAATAGAAATATTTTTTTATTTGCTTAATAATTTTATTTATGTTTTGTTGTTCATAATGTAAGTTTATAAACGGGTTTATTTGTTTAATAAAATATAATTTATTTTTATATTTGCTTCCTATTTTTTATTCTTTCTAACTGGTCATTCAAATTTTTAATCCAGGAAATGAGGAATTGAAATGCTAAGGGTTTTTTGAAACTGATATTCCTATATTATTTCATTGATTTATTGTGTAAACGTTAATATTCTACTGTAGTCGGAATTCAAGATATTGCGAGAGTTCTTGCAAAAGACAATACAACTTCGAGTATATCTGAATTTATTTAAAAATGTGATATATTACAGAAATATCAGACTTTTTATAACCGTTGCGATGTAGTCCCTCATCCTTTTCCATTGTAAAAGTACACATTTTTATTTTAAATGTAATTTTACAATGCTGCATTGCAAGATTACGTTTACTATAAGTTACATTTAATTATTATTATTACACACACAAGTACTAATACACAAAATATATGTAATTATACAATGCATTAATTCACTTTATTGTAAAATTTCTTGGACCATAAAGATACATTTCACAATTAATATTCCGTCTGTTTACATATCCATACATAAAAATATGTAAAAGTACATTTGAAAATAGTTACACTCACAATGGATACACACATTTCAAGTGTAATATTCCAAAGCTGTTGTAAAATAACACGTACCGGCATGACCTTTTATAACCAATGACTGGATGTGTAAATTTACAAATCGTTTTTCTCAGTGCATTTAAAATATCTTGAATATGAATGAAATTGAAGTAGAAGACGTTAATATTAAATTAAGTTAATTAAAACCTCAAAAATTAAATTATGACTGCGAAGGTCGGTACCAAATTGGCAAAGTATTAATTATGAATTACACAAATTGTTAGCTGAAAACTCGGCCAAGTTTTAGCTATGAATTCGGCAAACCGATATCTACAAAATTCGGTAAATTGTTAGCTAAGACTTTGGTCAACTTAGACAGTGCTTAGAAGAATGTTAGCTAAGAGTTTAGTCAAATTGCTAGCCACGAAACTGACGAAGTATGAATTATAATTAGGCAGATTGTTAGCTGAGAACTCGCCCAAGTTTTAGCTATGAATTTGGCAAACTGATCACTACAAAATTCGGTAAATTGTTAGCTAAGACTTTGGTTAACTTACATAGTGCTTAGAAGAACTTTATACCTAAGAATTTAGTCAAATTGTTAGCCACAAAACTGGCAAAGTATTAATTATGAATTAGACAGATTGTTAGCTAAGAACTCGGCCAAGTTTTAGCTATGAATTTGGCAAACTGGTAAGTAAAAAATTAGGCACATTGTTAGCCTAGACTTTGGTCAACTTATTATAGTCTTTAGCAGAATCTTAGCAAGAATTTAGTCAAATTGTTAGCCACCAAACTAGCAAGTATTAATTATGAATTAGACAGATTGTTAGCTAAGAACTCGCTCAAGTTTTAGCTATCAATTTTGCAAACTGATAACTAAAGAATTCGATAAATTACTAGCTAAGAGTTTGGTCAACTTAATACGTCTTTAGCAGAATCTTAGCTAATAATTTAGTCAAATTGCTAGCCATCAAATTGTCAAAGTATTAATTATGAATTACACAAATTGTTAGCTGAGTTTACAAAATGTGTGTGGTTACCTTTAGAAACCAAAAAATAACAACTCAACAAGCGGGAATTACTCATTTACATTCTTTGAACAATCTACTTTACATAAGCATTTAATCTAAGTTTGTTTTTATGATGAACGCTTCAAAATAATTACAATTATTCTTTGAGCATTTGAGAATATTTCCAGCAGCGCGTTACTATCTCAATAATTTCCTTATATAAACTCTAAACAAACTTATTCTGATTGCGAAGTTCAGTTATAAGCGACCTACTTCAAGTAAATGGATATCAGGACAGGCTTGGCCTTGCGTCTTGTTTTTCTTACACTAATTAGATTAGGTTTCGGAAATTTATCGTACTTCTTTTTAATAAGACAAGTTTAATATACAGTGCTTTCATTTTAAAACTTGCGACCTTGAATTAGAAACGACGATTTTGTTTTTGGTTGGAATTTCAAAACCATCGTTAGAAACCCTGGTAAAAATACAAGCAACTACTACTGGGTACCTCTGGACCCTCCACTGCGACCACCGAGGGTCTATTGTGGCTCATACCTATCTAAATTTCGCACAGCAGCTCAATCTTCTTAATGCAGTCGATTATTTTGCTAAGTGAGCTTTCTATTAGATTCGCTGCTCGAAGGGTTACTTCTACTTCTAACTGGTCAAGAACATCACAGCATCAATGGTTTTCGGAACAACAACTGATTTTGGACGACCTTCACGAAATTCGTCTTAGAGTGAACTACGACCACGATTGAATTCACCATACCATCGATAAACACTGGTCTTTGATGGAGCTTCATCGCCAAAAATTGAATTAAGTTCATCCATGCACTGTTGCTGAGTTAATCCACGTCGAAAGTTGTAAAAAATAATCGCACGAAAATGTTCACGATTTAATTCCATTTTTGGGCCGAGATGAATCTTTTAAGTTACTGTAAACATCACAAATAGCGCTCGTATGTTAAAACGTTCTGAGTACGTATAACCTCAAATATGTCCAACTTTACGATAGAGCTGTCAGTTGCCAGATTGCAACACCAGGGTTGCCAAATCCCGAAATATAAAAGGTACTCAAAGAAAATAAGTTATTTCTTCTTTCTGTACAAGCTACAACAACTTAGTGAAGAGAATTATGACAGAAGGCTGCAGTTCTGTGAAGAGATGGCTAGACAAATAACAGATAATCCGAGTCAGACATTTACAACATAATAAAATTAAAAACTGTATTTATTTATTGGCCCCAAAACGAAGTATTAACTAACTGAGAAATTTTGAATAACTAAAACACAATTTTAATACGAACCATGCGATGTCAATGTTAGCTCTACATATCGTAGCAGCAGTAGCATCAATGTTTGTTTCGAACTTTCATATTATGACATTATATTCTATGTATGAATGTGCTTGAGCAATTTTCAAAGTTTTCTCTACAAAGATAGTCCACAGAAATAACTAAAGGAAACCTAAATAATTAAATAACTTAACCAACTATTCTTTAAGTTACATTAATTTAGACTCTGTGGTGATATATCTTAGACGGCAGAAAAGTAGAGAAGTGTTTCATTACGAAAAAGAAGAGGTTAATAGAAATTCTATAAATACTATATTACTTGAAGAATTTTATACATATAAGGCATAATAACATATCAAAGTATTAGTAGAATTAGAACAAGTGAAGTGAATCTCTCGTCAGGGGTTGTCGCATTACTTTCTGTTACCGTCTGATGAGACCGAGGCTATGAACGTGTGTCCACAATAATATGCATTTCAATAAGAAAAGTGCCTTTTTATTTTTT
Source organism: Apoderus coryli (assembly GCA_911728435.2). NCBI lineage: Eukaryota > Metazoa > Arthropoda > Insecta > Coleoptera > Attelabidae > Apoderus > Apoderus coryli. Next base: position 14,528,331 of record OU452204.1, read on the forward strand.
ACAAGGTCTAGACATGACATGTCTTTAAATTACTCCTTGAACCCATCTCCTGTTGTAGTTAAGCATGCTAGAGTCTTACTTGAGCGTTGCTCCGTACATTACATTAATATTAATAACTTAATAGTTTCAAGTCCACTAAAAGTTTGTTTCGTTAAGCTTTATCTGAAGTAAGCTTCAGCAGTATGGTAACCTAACCTTAATAAAGATATAGCTAAGATTGAATAGATATATCACAGTCGTCTAAGCTGGAAGATGGTTTAAATTTTTATACTGGATTGGAGCCACAACTTGACACTGATTCCTTGATTGATGGACGGCAAAAACATCATCTAGTTTTCCTTGACAATATTATCAACAGTAAACTGAAGTCTTCTGGTTTCTTGTGGTAATAATTAATCATCATCATCATCATCACTCAGCTATAGTAGTCCACTGCTGAACATAAGCCTCTCGTTTATTTTGCCACTCTGCTCTATCTTGAGCGATTTGTATCCAATTACCACAGAATCTTTTGATGTCATCGGTCCATCGTGTGGGGGGGCGCCCTCTACTACGATAAGCTTCGTGCCTCGGGCGCCACTCCAATAGTTTTTTAGACCATCTTCCGCCAGGTCTTCTAGCTACGTGGCCGGCCCAGTTCCACTTTAAATTTGTTATTTTTTCGATTACATCTATAACACCTGTTCTTTGGCGAATAATCTCGTTTGGTACTCGGTCTCTAAGGGAAACACCCAGAATAGCCCAAGGAAACTTTAACAATTAAAGATTTTTTATGAGTGAATTTTGTGCTCCTTGATTTACTCAGCCTGCGTCTGAAGTCCTGGATGGACAGGGTCAGGTGGATGTAAGATATACTGCCATTTTTCTAAAGCATTCGACCGTGTTTGTCGTTGTGTCTTGCTTTAAGTTGTCGTGTTTTGGTTTCTCTGGGTACTCTGTCTAAGGTCATATCTAATAGAAAACAGTTTGTGAGCGCCAAGGGTCTAATCTTGGTCCCTTATTGTTTCTCATTTTTGTCAATGATATAGTGAACGTTATAAATTTCAAAGGTCGTTTGTTCGTTGATGATCTGAAAATTTATACAAGTGTCCGTAATTTGTCGGACTGTGTGAGATTTCAGACGGACCTAATTTCGATTCAAAAGTGGTGTGTTCGAAATTAGTTGTCGCTAAACATTTAGAAATGGAAAATTGTCACTTATACTCGACGATTGTTATCTCACGGTTCTCCTTACTCGATTGATGATTACTGTCTCGTATTGATGCCATGAGAGATCATGGTGTTTTATTCCATTGTCGATTAACGTTTGTTGATCATATTGCTTATGGTTTTATAGAAAGAAATTGTGGAAGTTTTACAGATATTGGATATGTGTGGAAACTCTATACTTTTCATGACATGTACAAGCGTTTCTTCCAAACATTTTCCCTTCAAATTTTATCCAATTCATGCGTGACTTTTCGATCTCACTGTATTTATACTTTCAGGCTATTACGAGATAATTAGGTGATGAATTTAACATCGATAATATCTAGTTTATTTGAAGGAACTTACGTTGTATGTATTTTTTGTTACAGGTAAAACGGAGCATAATGCTGAAAATGGCTGATGCTTGTCAGGAACAGTCTAACAGAAGTTTCCATGAAATGTACGTTCAACGGCATAATAATGTTTCTATTTTATATGCGGATATTGTAAATTTCACTCCATTGTCAGAACAACTTTCTGCGTCAGATCTGGTAAAAACTCTGAACGAATTATTTGGTAGATTCGATCAAATAGCACAGGTATGTAGAGACTGTTAACTTCAAATATCCAAAATATGTTTGTGTTTGAATAAAGTGTTGGGGAAAAACGAGCAAAGAAAATGTTGGATATTTTAAGTTTTGTAACAATATTTTTTGATATTTGACAGTCTTCATATTTTGTCTGTTTGTAGTTTAATTAGTTAATTAATTATGTGTTATATTATTTCAATTAGGCACCTCAATTTTAATCGCTTATCAAGTTACTCTAGAAGAGAAGCAAAACATTTATTTAGTACATGCAGTATCTAAAAATTAGGTAACACAAAATGAAACTCTTCATTTTACTTATTCTAAACCATGTGATTTAAATAAACCATTTCGATTAACCCGTTGCGATGGTCTCCTCTATTTTATGTTCTAATACACCATTAATTACCCAACTCTAATGAATAAAACCACTATTTTAACCTCCAGTTCCGACATACCTACTACCTATATCCACATTCCCAAGGGTTGTAAAGCATTATCACATTAATGTCCCTAATGAAGTTCTGTCCTAAACTTGCAAGGATTCACCTTTAAATTTCCATGCATTTAGTTGACTACGGCACACTAAAAGGCCTATGGTAGCTTCGAACAAGATTTTGAGTGTAAAGCTTCATGTTGTTATGAGAGAGTACGAGTGCGGGTGGAAAGTTTTTCCGGCTTGGTAGGATTTTTTTTTATTTTGATGTAAAATATTGCTTACTTTCAGTTGATATCTCAGTAGCCGCAGCTATGTCACTCACTGTTAATAATCGTCGGTCCTCTAGTATGATTAGCAAATTGATTTTATTGAATTTTTTAATCATTTCGGGAGTTGTGGCCTCTTGAATAGGTTGCGTTGTTGAATCAGTGCTCGTTCTACCCTTCTTTAATTCCGAATTCCTCGGTGAAACCATTGAATATGATGGAGAAAATTCTTTCAGTGTTATATCGACTTTCTTCTGTTAGAAATGCTGGGGTATTTGTTGCTAAAAGCTGGCCCAACATTTCGCATCCCATGGGATTGGTTCTTTATTTAACAAATGTGTTTATTCCAGCGGATTTTCGTTTCTTATGCTGATCCATAGTAATGAAATACTGAAATACAAAAAAAGCAGAGAATGTCTACAATGCCTTCTTGCTCATTTTGTTCTTCATCACTTGCGGCGGTGGTGCTATGGTGTTCCCTGGGCATTAAAAAAAATAATGTTTCTTTTAAAAAGCTGATCGTCTTCTTCCTTGGCCGGTTTCTCATTCCCATGAGTAGGGGATCCGATATTAGTAAAAGATGATTTAGTCTAAATTACATGCTTCACGTGAAAATTTCAGGGAATGGTTTAGTCTACATTCCCTTGAATCTTTATTACGGGATTCAGCTGCTTCTTCTGATAGTTGTTCTATTGGAAGTAATGCTTTGGATATCACCTCTGCGCCATGACGGAAAGCTTTTTCATGGGGTGCCATCCATACAATTCCTGTTTCTTCTTGAATACTTTTGAAATGCCTCAGTATTTATTTTGTGTAAATTTTAAATCTGTATATCAGACGGATGTTAATCCCAGTAGCGGATGCAGATAGCTCCTTCTCAGCGAAAAACCTTCGGCTGGTATTGCTATCATTCGTGTTCCCGAAATGTGTCCCATCTCCTTTTTAGAGTCTCTTTTTCGTCTTTTCTACCATATCTTTGTCCTACATTTATTGATTGGAATTTTGTAGACCATAGGAAGAAGACTTTCAAAAAATCTAATCTTCGTATGTAAGGTAGAAAGACTAAATTCCAACAATCCTTCAGTAATATCCTTTTTCTTGGATAGGTCGTTGAAATCAGAAGATGTAGTATTAGTTGCTGTTTTGCATACTTTCCCATCAATTATGGTAAACAGTAACGTATGTTTAGTTTGTGTGTTAGCGAATTCAGTTGGTTTTAAATTTTTCACATTCGACTTGATGTATGCGATTTCTTCTTTAGTTTTGGCAACAGTTTCGCGCAAAAACATTATTCTGATTGGTCTGCAGTATCGCTGTGATGACGGGGTGCATTTTGCCACAAATCATTTGTCATGGTACCATGGAGCTCTGAAATATATTCGAATCAGAGTCATTTTGGTTTCCAAACTTAATTTTATATGGCGTTTGTGTTGATACATCACATCCACATTTGCAGATGAATTCCAATGATCGGTTGTCGTTTTCTTCCAAGGTATCAACCACCGTCGTTTATATATGCAATCAATCTTGAAACCGTTTGGTCTAGTAAGATTTGCAAGTTCACTTCGGCACAAGTATCCGTAAGCTTTTTTGCCATTTGTAAAATACTGTAGCATCGATAAATTTTAGGGTTTTCTGGAGCGTACTATTTCATATGACCGTGAATGCCCAGCCTCAACATACCTCGACAACGATTCGTCTTGAAAAAAAACTTCATTTTAGGGACTTGTAACAAAAATAACTCGACGGTCGAGTCTACTTCAATGGGCTGTCAAACGTATACTAACTAACAGGGCAATTTACTTGAAAAAGAAGAAAAAACCCTAGGTAGGGATGTTTTTTTCGAATTCTAGGAAAATTCAGGCCTTTCTACCTATTAGGAATCACAGTCCTTAAATACCGACATATAAAAGGTATTTTAATAATTAACATCTTTCGAATTTCCATTTTATTATCCAAACCACTTGTCTCAATAATTTTAAGAATACCGTCTGAATTTTGATCAAAGTTTAACTTTGTATTAGAGAATGGGAACATACCACGGAAATACAATTTTGATTTGAGTTATTTGTCGAATGTTCCTTTTGAATAAAATTCTACCGTGTATCTTACAATAAATATTATGACAGAATCATTTGAAAAGATTATTTTAAATCAAAATTCCACTTGCGTTTATACTGAACCAGTAATAAATATAACAAAACGGAATGGTTATTTTAAAACATCATCTATTGACATATTTAGTGTTATATAGACTATCAGACCCATAGTAATTCAATCATGTGAAACTATTAGAGCAATATTGCCGACAGATAGATAGGTAGGTTAGCTAGGTATGTGAATTGCGAACGAACATTCTAATATAAATTAGATTGTCTGTATAAATTTTCATTGGTGTATTCATATTGTCATTGCAAAATTTAACAACTAATTTAACTTAAAACTGAAAGGAGTCACATACTGGCGTTGCCAGCAAACAATAAAAAAGGTCTTATGATCTGTTAGAGCATTTTCATACTTTGCCATACCTACTGAAAATTAATTTAAAAATTTGTCCTAGTTAGACATAAGAAAACTTCTATTTTAATAGCTCCAGTAATGGCCGATTGTTCTTTGGTCCTGATTGAGCTGCAGTATTGTTGTTTTGTGTTGATTTCTGATCCACAAGACCTTCGTAAAAATCTTAGGTAACAATCTAAAGCCAAATTGTGGTAATAGATTTAATTTTCCAAGTTTTCTCCATGATGGAGGATGGAAATATCATAACACAGGCATCAGTTTTGTGCACTTTTGCCAAGAATTATGAAATTTTAACAATATTGAATAAAGAGCCCATGTCTCTTTATGTTGTCAGCGTTCCTGGACTCTAATTTACGGTCCTGCTTGTAGATCAAAGTGTATATGCGAGGCACAATGAACAAACAAAACCCCATGTTAAAGTTGAGGCATTATAACGGTCCATCACGGTTTTTTGCAATTAACTACACAATTTGGTGTTTTTTTTTTTATTATATGGGAAATGGTTATGCGTTTTTCAACTTTGTTTATTTATTACGAGATGGGCATTTATTATTCACTTACAAAAGGACCGAATAAAACATGTAAAATAAATGATTAAATATTTAAATCGTTGTGGTGTGGCAGTTAATACATTAAAATTAACAATACCATTAATTTAATTCAATTATATTTATGTGTTTGTTTTATTGTAGTAATAGAATTCAAATTATAATGAAATTGTAATGTAATTATGGGAATATTTAATTCAACGGTTAGTGAACTGCAAGGCTCATATTTTTCAAAAAAACTAAAATTTTTCTTTGTTCAACTTTTGTCGTCAAAATATATTTATTTATTTATTTGGATTACATCTACCCAGACGGAAACAAATCCAATTACAAAACAATAAAATTAACATAAATATACAGGGTGATTCATTATGGTTGCAACAAACGAAAACTGGAGATTGCTGAAAGTGATTTAAGCATTTTTTGCCATTGAACCCATGTCCGCAAATGCTTCGTTATCAAGATACAGGGTGTCCAAATTTAGTAGTCAAATTAACTTTCTTGTTCATGTCTCAAAAACTAGCTAACCGATTTCGACAAAATTTTACATGCATTTGGGGACCGATAAACTAAAATAATCTGCATTATTTTGGCTTTCATTAACTGTTCATTGGCGTAGATGTAGGGGGCATTTGGGTAAATTTTACTGATAAATTAATTAAAGACAAGCTTAATTATTTTACATTATTACTTTTTTAAAAAGAGCAACTTATAAGCTACAAAAAAGTTAATTACGTCGATGTTGTGATTTCTACCATTTTTATGGAAACCGATAAATTGCAAGATAATGGTAGATTTTAATCAAAATAAAGTTTACCAGAAAACCAAATGAGAAATTAAAGTTGTCATGGAAAACGAATGCCGCAACAATAAAAAAAAATTGACAGCAACAAATTTAAATTCGTTAAAATTGTTTTATTATTTCGTAGTTGTTTTTAATATTGCGAATGTTTTTTTCTAAATTAAAATGAGTTTTTCAATTGAATATGTTTGTGCAATGTAAATGCAAGAGCAGCGGCCAGAGAATACCAAATTAGGTATCCTAATAGACGTCATCCATATCACAAAACATGGACGGCTACATTTCACAGGCTTAGAACGATAGGGAGCATTTTACCTAGAGTTAACAAACGATCGCATCGTCTAAACATTCAAACTGAAGAGAACATAGTGGATTTAGTTTTAGACGATCCGAAAATAAACACTAGAAGAATACCAACTCAATTGGCATTAGCTCGAACAACTGTTTGGAGATTATTATTAAATCGAGAAATGCTCTATCTCTATCATCATCAATATGCCCAGGCCCTACATCCTGGAGACCGTGAAAGGCGCCTACTATTTTGCAATTGGGTTCTTGGTAAGCATCAAGAAGATGAAAGATTTTTAGAGAAAGTGCTCTGGTCAGATGAAGCAACTTTTATTAGAGATGGCATAAATACAAACCATAATGAACATGTATAGTCTTTAAACAACCCTCGTGCTATTAGGCTGCGAAATTTTCAAGAACGTTTAAGTATCAATGTTTGGGGTGGCATGTTTAACAATAAGTTATTGCCGTTGTTCGTAATTAATGGGCATTTAAACTCAAATCAATACAGTATTTTCCTACACCGCCTACCCGAATTTTTTGAGGATGTACCTCTGAATATTGGTCAAAACATGTGGTATCAACATGACGGAGCCCCTGCGCACCGTGGTAGGCAAGTAACTAAAGTTTTAAATCAACTGTTTGGAAACAATTTGATTGGTTTGGGAGGTTCCATTGAGTGGCCTCCAAGATCACCGGATCTGAATCCGCTCGACTTCTTTTTATGGGGGTACAAGAAACAATTGGTTTACAGTGTACCAATTATAAATGAAAACCAACTACTGGAGATAGTTCATGAAGCTGCTAGGAAAATAAGAAACAATCATAATATCCTTATTAGAGCTACAAATTCATTAGTTGAAAGATGTAAAATGTGCATTACTGTCAATGGAGGGCAGTATGAACAGTTGTTATTAATTTTCTTATTAAAATTTCGAGTTTAGTTTTTTTATTGTTAAATTTTTTAATTGTACTGATAGGCCTTAAAATTTGTTGTTAGGTAATTTGTTATTATTAAGTCGTTTTCCACGGCAACTTTGATTTTTCATTTTAATTTCTGGTAAACGTTATTTGATTTAAATCTACCATTAACTTGCAATTTATCGGTTTCCATAAAAATGGTAGAAACCACAACATCGACGTAATTAATTTTGTAGCTTATAAGTTGTTCTTTTTAAAAAAGTAATAATTTAAAATAATGAAGCTTGTCAAAGCTGTGTTTAATTTATGTGTAAAATTGATCCAAATGTCCCCTATATCTACGCCAATGAACAGTTAATGAATACCAAAATAATTCAGAATATTTTAGGTTATCTGTCCTCAAATGCATGTAAAATTTTGTCAAAATCGGTTAGCTAGTTTTTGAGAAATGAACAAAAAAGTTAATTTGACCACTAAATTTGGACACCCTGTATCTCGATAACGAAGCATTTGCGGACATGGGTTCAATGCCAAAACATGATTGAATTGTTTTCAGGAATCTCCAGTTTTCGTTTGTTGCAACCATAATGAATCACCCTGTATAGATTATACGAACCTTACAATCAGAAAAAATAAACAAAATCAAAATAAGAATGGTTTAAACAAATACTATTTATCTAGTATTTGGAGTATGAAAAGCTATCATTGAAATGATGCCATTCACAATCTTGAATCGAGTAAAGCATATTTTCTACGTTTATCCAGAGGAACCAAATTGAAACGACCAAGAAATTCATCATGGGGAAACCCCATGATTGGATACACTCCGTCACACTTAAACCAAAAATATTTAACAAGTCTTCGCTGAAGCCTCTCTAAGCAATTCGTGTGCAACGCATAACCAGGATTCCACAGACAGCAACAGACGCATATTCCAATTTCGACCGAACAAAGGAATTATACAGTAAAATACGAGTTTTAGATGGCACAAAATGCTTTGTATTTTGCATAAGAAAACCCAGACCCTTATAGGAAGACGAAACCACATCAACCACATGCCCCACAAAACTAAGTTTAGCGTCAAAGAGCACCCCCAGATCCTTGACCTCATCGCACATTTTAAGTGCTATACACAAATCTTATTGGATTTATTTTACGAGTAAAAGTTACAGAACAACACTTATCCAAATTAAGATCAAGCTTGTTTTGATTTCACCAGTCAAGCATGACATTCAAATCATTCTGCAAAGTCAAAAGTTTATGTAATCAGTGAATAAACCTTAAAATCATCAGCAACGAGTAGAGAGCGACACTTCACCCCATTAACAATGTCATTAATAAAACACATAAATAAGAGAACAGAACCCGATACTGACCGTCAAACTTTCATTTAAAATTGGAAACATTTCCAAAACCTGTACTGGTGGCTTGGTTGTTTTTCTTCCATCGATAATGATTTAAATTTAATTGTCTTTAAATAGTGAATGCTAAAAACACTAAATCGGCTCATTACATAACGCAATGCCATCACGAAAATCAAAAAAATCAAAACAAATACTACACTACGATCAAAGTGCACGTAATAGTTGTGCACATGAGACAGCACCAATTAGATTAGAAATTTGGCTGAGCATCACAGTACTTGCGATGACGCTGATCACGACGGGACAGCTCTGGGTCGGATCAAATTTATCAGTATTGATTAGGTACTTGGGGAGTTTTCCAAAGATTGTAAAAAAACAGCAACACGCATATCAAGAACAGCATGGAATTGTCAAAAAAGCCTCCCTGGGAAAAACAATAATCTGACTGATTTGCATAACGTTCAGTTAATCTATCCTAATCAAGAGCCAGATGCCTGGTGGGCATGAGCAGATAACTGGTTACTGTTGTTTGAATTATCATCTGTGAAAGTTAGGCTCATCGAAAAATTCCGAATACCGATTATGCTTGAAGGATGACGAAACGGTGGCACATATGGTGTGTTCCTGTTCAGCTGCAGCTAGAATTACATTTGCGATATCTGCTAACTCTTCTACCAAGGAGCCTTAAAGAAACCTCAACCAGCAAAATAATCGATTTCATTAAGAAAGTTGAGCTGTTGAGGGTAAAAGATGAGCCACAATAGTCCCTTATATAGTTGTAGAGGAGGATATGTTCCCCACCCACTTATTTTAAACTTACCTACCTACATTTTTCTGCTTCAGAGAATTGATAATAGAAGAGTGAAAAAGAGAAGTTTACGTTAAATTCGTACTAAAAACAGTAAAGCCTGATGACAGTAGATGGACTGAAATCCATAAGTAAAATATCAGGAGCATTAAACTGTACAAGGGTCTTTGATCTTTGATCTCCAGTCAGACGAAGATTGCTGTGAATAGACTCAAAGTCCTCCAAACTGAAAAGATTCATTATCGCCACAGATTGTTCTCTTTCAGAAGACCATATTCTGATCGGCGGCACTGAAATTCGACTCTTTTTTGAAGAACTAAGTTCATTAATCTGTTGAAGAAAAGTTATTACAGACAATATGTTGAATCTGAAACATAATGTACCCGATTTTATTGAAACTATAGAAAAAAATCTGTTTTTACAATCTTCAATCTATTTCGTTGTATCCATCGTCTTACATTTCCCATTTACGTCTTGTTGGTGGAGGCAGTAAATAAAACAAATCAACATTGTTGAAATTACAATTTACTACGACCCAAAATATCTGTCACTAGTAATTTGTGATTCATTAAGTAAATTAGTATGAATGGATTTTAACAATACGATATTATGCTATTTAGCTCTATTATTGTTGTAACCTGCCTCATAAACTAGAGAGATTTAGCCCTTAGGAAATATTTATATATCATTGCGTAATTAACTGTTGATTCGGTTAATTAATGTTTGTACCCTGGCTGTTATGTATAGAGCTACAGAGTGCAGCAAGCATTAGTCAATACCGGGTCATATTTATCTGCTTTCTAAAGTCATAATGGTCAACTACAATCAATTAGACTTCAAAATCCTATCACAATTTGGAATAGAAAAATGTAAAATTGTCAATATTTTGAAAACTATACATTTTTGGAATAGACATTCTTTCATAAACTTACCCTTCTGCCCTGTATTAAATATTTTATTACTACTAGGATATCCCAACAAATTAAATTATTAATAGACCAGGGTCGATAATTTTAAAAATGGTAAAAAGTGAAAAAAAATTATAGTAGGATGATATCCATTGGAAAATGTAGAGAATATAACAAAAATGAAAGGAAAAATAAATTACGGGCGATCTGAGGTCGGGAAGGGGGTGAGTTTTTAAGGGTAAAAAACGGTTAATCTTGATTTCCGGTAAAACTACAAGTCTTATGAAAAAAAGTTAAATGGCAAAGTTATAGGTAATACAAAGATCTACAACTTTTGTATCGACACTTTTTTCACATAACCTCAAAATTTATGTGAAAAATTCGAATAACCGAGTTTTTGGTTTTCTATTTTTATCTTTTGCAAAAAAATTTATTTTTTCACGAAATTTGGCGAAAATTTACCTTTGTATGTCCCAAACATACAGTAATTTTTTTGATTTAAAATATTCATTTTTTCGCCTTATTTTGAGTTAATATCGAAAAAGCACCCTAATTTTCAATCCAAAATTCTCGCGTCAAAATATCTGCTTTTTTAAAAAAGTTGGTGTGTTTTTTGTTCGTTGAAATCTCTACTTTCTGATGGTATAAAAAAAATATACACTACTATGGTAAATGTTTTCAGAAAATGCAAATAATGAAAAATACTCGAATCCGAATTTTTTTTTCCTAATTACTTCTCCATTAGTTTTTGTCTCTTTGATGGTATTTCTTCATCGTTAGATTCGACAAAACCTTCCCGATTCTAGTGGATCTACGAAATCTTCAAGACCGTCACTGTCTCCACGATTATTTCCGGTCTGCATTGGTTCTTCATCTGAATCATCAACTTCCTAGGTTTTTTCTTCCACATTGGAGCATGTTTCAGAACCATGACAGTTTGAGCATAAATTTGTGCATTTTAAACAATGTTTTCGGCGCGTTGATGTTGCTTCCAGCCCCAATCTGTCGAGATTAACCGTTTTTTACCCTTAAAAACTCACCCCCTCCCCCTTCCCGACCTCAGATCGCCCGTAATTTATTTTTCCTTTCATTTTTGTTATATTCTCTACCTTTTCCAATGGGTTTCATCCTACTATAATTATTTTTGGTCTCAAAAATTATCGACCCTGGTCTATAAACCTTATTCCATACAATGTTTTTAGAATTACAAGTAGAATCCAAAAATAAATATGATTTATATACGGTCGCATTTAAAATAAGGAAGTTGATACCCACTTCCGGTATAACCGGAAGTACTATGTTCTTGAAAACATTTTAGCCGAATTGGCCACGTCGAACTAAGGACTACACCAGATTTTCACATTGTTCCACAGTGTATAGTTTCCCATTAATCGACCGAAACCTTTCCCGGTGGAACACCCGGTATATTCACACCAGCAAACGTAAAGTTGATCGTAAAAGCTTTGCAAACATTTTAGAAGACGAACAGGTCAACCATTAATTTACATAATAGCATAATATTTCAAACCCTATTGGAATATTAGGAGCACACTTCTATTGTCCTCAATGTGAAGCTCTTGTATATACAGTGTGTCCACATGAAGGACTTACCACCCTTGTAACTTTTTTTTTTAATAGATAAGTACTCAAAATGTTCATTACACTATTGAGAAACTTTAGTTTCGGAATCTATCCATGGACAGTTACGACTACTGTTATTAGTAGTAGTAAATTGCACAAAGTATTATTAGGGATTTTTTTCTAGAAAAAAAAAACGGATGACGAATTCTTATTTAGGATAACGTAAATCCGATTTGTACCGATTTTCACTGTTCTAAAATACAGGGTGTCCACGAAAAATAAAAACTTCTGTGGATTAAAATTTCAGAAAGTTATTATTGGGGGTTATTAAACAATTTCAAGTACATTTTATCTACCGAATTTTCTTATACGCTTTCCAATTATTACGTTTCTTAACTGCTGTCGAGTTATACTGCGACAAGTTTCTCCGATCATATCACAAAGTTCTTCTTGGGCCTGGGGCCTTTTAGCATAGACGTTATTTTTTAATGTCCTCCAAAGAAAAGATCTTGACAGCCAATGATTTCGTCCGCTCTAACGATTAGGAAAATTTTCATTTAACCACTGTATTATATTGCATATTTAGAACAGTAATAATACAGCTGTCAAGAGAACATTTTGTGGTTGCACAGACCTCTAATTTTTCGTCAAAAGAAACAGCAGCCATGAAAGCTAAAGGAGAGTTGAAAGAATATGAAATTATCGGGCGCAAGCTGCCTACAGAAGTAATTGCGTCAATTGAAAAAATTCAAGAAATCCACTGGTGAAATTGTATCGTGAAAACTCGTACCGGAAAGATCCCCAACGAAAATTAAGAATTTCGGTATCTGCTTGAGGTACGATTTCAGATCGCGTACGCATAACATGTACAGGGAATATCGTGATTTGAGCGTTTCTGGTGCCATCACACAGTGTTATAGGGATATGGGAGCGCGTCACCGAGCTAGAGCTCATGCTATCCAGATTATTAAAGTAGAACAAGTGAAGGCTGGAGACATTAGACGGCCACAAATTAAACAATTCTTGGACTCAAAGATACACTTCCCATTGCCCAAACGTATCCAATATAAATCAATCAACAGATTCTCTGTAAGGAGACCAAGAACGAATTTCTGTTAAAATTAATTTAAAAAAAGTGACGTTTTTAAATTAATAAATACTAAATAAAATAATTAACTGCGGCATTATATTATAAATAAAATCTACATTTCGATTCAAGTTGGTTTTACGTTACCCTAAATAAGAATCCGTCATCCGTTTTTTTCTAAAAAAATCCCTAATAATACTTTGTACAATTTACGCCAATAACAGTAGTCGTAGCTATCCATGATTATAAAGATAAAAAAGTTAGAAGGGTGGTAAGTCCTTATTGTGGACACACTGTAGAGATATACATATATTGTTTCAGGACAACCAATGTATGCGTATCAAAATACTGGGAGATTGCTATTATTGCGTATCAGGTTTGCCGGTATCAAGACCGAATCATGCCTACAACTGTGTCAATATGGGTCTACAAATGATTGAAGCTATACGGTAAGCTTTGCCTGTATGAATAAATAATTATTATAATTTTGGAGTCTACATGACTGGGTTGAGTAATAAAATAAAAATGTTATGTGAGGTAAACACGCACAAAGTTAAATAGAGAAAATCAGGATGTTTATAAAGTTAAGGTACTTAATATGTGGATTATTATCAGAGAAAAATTGACATATTACTGAATATTTCTAGAAGAATACGAGAGATTTTCTGCAAATTTGGTGTGTCGAGTAGGTTCAAATCGAGAGACCTAGGCGGCCATGTTATTGGACCTCCTCAACCAATCCACCTCCTTGGAAAACACTTACCTATTTAAATGTTGACGAACGTCGCGACGAAAAAGCATGTCAGCCAATTCTTCGAATGAAAACTTCATTTTAAAAAATACTGATACTGAAGTTCAAACTTGAGCAGTGCCGTTCTTTGAAAATAATTAAGAAACGGCTGCGAATATGAAAAAATACTAAGAAATACTTTTTGTTAAAAATTGGATTCACCATACAAAATAAATTTAAAAAATCCGATTATACAGGGTAATTATATTTTTCTGAACTAATTAGCTTTGATAACACATTGTATCTCCGCAACTGGAAGGCTCAAAAGCTTCATATGAACCTTAAATTTGAAAGCTCATCAGCTCATGTGAGACACTAAGTTCTTGAAGAAAATATACCGTATTCTTCTAGAAATATTAAGAAATATGTGTAATTTTCTATAAACTTCTACGGTCTGTATATTGTTTAACTGTTTCTTCCTTATTTAAATTTGTAAATTTGTTCAAATTCTTGTTAGGTGGGTGATGGCTTGAACCGAAACTAATCCCTATTTATAGAAATAGTCCATGGTGCGTGGAGTTTATCATTAATCCCTATTTGTTCATTGACATTGGTCAAGGTTAAACCTCAGCTTAATATCTTTGTAGCTTAAAGATATTAGGCAAAAACTGCCATTAAATACATACAATAATATTATATTCATATAGATTTTAACATTTGTACAGGTTTGTCAGAGAAGCAACTGGATTCAACGTCGATATGCGTATAGGAATTCATACTGGCAATGTACTGTGTGGTGTTTTGGGTTTGCGAAAATGGCAGTTTGACGTTTGGAGTGATGACGTAACCTTGGCGAATCATATGGAGTCTGGAGGAATAGCGGGGTAAGTACATTTGGAGGCAATATTATCAGTTTACAATGAAGCTTAAACGATTTTTGAGGAAATTATATGTATCTTTTGTAATAATCCATTATCAAAGATGAGAGGGATTTATCCAGAAATCAAACACGTCTGCTTCTCAAAATATCTTCAATCTAACAACACATGTTTCGAAACTAATCTATCTGTTGGATAATGAATTAACTAGTTAATGTACAAAGAAAGACTTACGCAATGAATTTCTATAATGTAACATAAGTTTAATTTTAATTCTATCACAAATTATTTTATGTTTGATTCCTAAAAATTAATTTTTTCCTTAAAATGTTTGTATATGTTGAAGGCAAATTGCGAATTCGGCCCACGGCCAATATAATTGGACATATGTTCATACTAGACAATCCAGATGCCGAAATTCGCCATCTGACTAACTTAATTTGGACATGTCGCGAAGTGTCTCTATAAATAGGCTGTTGCCGATCGAAACACAAATAAATAACTGAACCTCAAATTGAGACTGTATCATTTCAAGTCATTAAATTTAGAATCCCTCACAATTTCTTTCACTTAAACGTCAAGAGAATCAACCACAAAGCTTTAAACTTTTAACCCAAACTCTCATAATTGATTCGCTTGAATTCTAATTTCCAGTCAACATCATCTAGTTTCCCAAAAACATAACTGGAATCACACAAAAAAGAGAAAACACGAAAAGTGCAAAAAGGGGGCTGCCGCATCGTACACAGCGTTGGAATACGTTGGCGATTACTACAACAACAAACAATTGACGGTTAATTTACGTGTCAAAAGCAAACCGGTAATTGAATTCTGGCTAGTCTATTGGCATACTAAACGGAACTTTAGTATTAATCTATACACAATTTCAAGATATAGACATCTATGTTTGATTGTTAATATTTCGTGTTTAATGAAGTAGAGAGAAATAAATTGAGGCGTAAGGCGAATTAGAATCTGCAAATGTTATCCCTTGCCTAAAAACGGTAGTTTACATTTTTTAACGTGTCTACTTTCCAAGGGATTTATTAAAACTAATTGACAAATTGTAAAAACTTAAAAAAGATTGACTCTCAATACAATTCTTTATCCAAATCTGATATAAAATATAAATATTTTTATATACGAACTCACTCAAAAGAATCTTTTTGAGGAGTTTGAAGAAGTAGGCCATATCAGAACGGAGAATTCCATATAGGAAATTCAAGACGTTTAACAGCAAAAAATATTTTGCACGTTCACATTGACCGAGCACCAATTATTAATTATAAATGACTCAAATTAGGTTTATCAGGCAGACGTATTTCGGAAGGAATCATCATCATCAATAGCACGAATTATTATTTTAACAAAATTTTACATTATAAACGTAAGTATTTAAAATTTTTGGTCATTTACCAGAGTCGTTTCACCTATCCAGGGACATACTGTATATAATATGGTCGAAAATCAGAAATTGCAAGGATAATTTTTTACTAAATATAGTAACCAATCAAATTTTAAGTCATATGTCAAATTTCATCCAATCACCTCTGGATTACAGCGATAATACCCTACATGTGGTGTTTTCAGTTTGGTGTTTTTTTTTATTAAAAATTAATTAAACGTCAAACTCTAACGATGCAATTAATGATATTATATCTAATAATATACCAAAAAATACAATCAAATCAAAAAAATATGTATGGAAAATATTTCTCGAGTTTTGTGCGACCAGAGAATACGAACTGAATGCTGAAACGAGTTTGCATAATTTGGCTAATATATTGAAAGATTATGCGGTAACTATGAGAAAAGCTGACGGAACTGAATATAAAGTAGCAACTGTAAAAACAATTTGGAATACTACGAGTAGGCTACTCCAGGAAAAATACTTCAATGACTTCAAAATTGTATTCGACCCGTTTACCAGTGTGATATTCAAAAATGCGCGAGATGCAAGAAATGCAAAACGTAAAAGATTACAGCAGGATCCAAACAAACGAAAATGCAGTTCACCAATTTGAGTTCAAGTGATTTGGCTAGAATCATTGGATTATGGGATGAATGTACACCAGAAGGTTTACAAAAAAAATGTTACCATATTGTAACTGTTGAGTTAGCTTGGCGAGGTGGTGAACCGATTGAGAAAAATAACATGCCAAGGTGGATCGAAAAGTTGTACAAATAGTAAGTGGCTTGTTCCAAATATTGCAAACGAAAGTGCATGCCCTGTTCGGTTATTCCATAAATTATTGTCCAAAAGGGGGAAAAATATTACTTCCAGTCGACTATTCTTGACACCAAATCGTTTCTGGAAATCCAAAAGTGACACATGGTTTGACAATATACCCGTAGGCAAGAACACAACCAAGAACGCCATGGTGAAATAATCAACACCATGCGAGGAATTTCTTCAACAGTGGAAATTAACAATCCGTCAACTTCAGCAAACTCTTCTTCCAATTTAACATTTACCAATTGTATTTTTCACAACTGTAGTTTTAAATAAAAATGAATAATATTTGTTTGATTAAAACTAATACATTTTGTATTGAAAATTATTAAGTCAGATTGACAATCAAATTTTTGATATCTACAAAGTAAAAAATTATCTTATCGAATACTCCTCGGGACTTGATAAATACTCAAAATTTTGTCATAGAGAATCTTTCAAGCGAGTTGCTCAAGGATAATAGCCCTCGGCCTGCGGCCTTGGGCTATTATCAAGCAACACGCTTTCGGCATTCCCTATGACAAAATTATCTCGGTATTATCAAGATACTACGTCCGCTTTTAATAAATTCTATTGAAAACGACTTGATTAAATATTTTTATTATGACAATTAGATTCGACCATTTGTTACGATGTTGTCTAACTTACTGAAAATGTGTTTTATCTATTTCTAATTTTAATTATTAATAGGTTTAGTAATTAGATGAAGTAAAAATGTAATATTTCCAATCCCTATAACCAATTTATATTCGGTATCTGGTTTAAAACACATCGGTACCTACATGTTTTGAATATGCAACATGATAAAAATTGCATTAATTCGTATCTACTAGTTTAAAGCTATTTTTTTTCTCCGATTTACCTATTCCATAGATGCATATTCATACATAGATTTATCAATTGAATGTAAATTGGAAACAGCAACATAAAATAGAGAAGGTATGTTGCAAAACTGATGAATATTTCGTTTGTACAATTAGCTCGTTTTTAATCGAACGCGTATTGGCCGTAAATGAATTATAACGTTAATTATTAATAAGTGCGTATATCCATCTAATAATTATTAATTTTGAAAAATCTTCTAGACAAATCATGTTTGACTGGAAATACACAACTAGGCAACAAGAAACGACTGAGATAATTTTAATAAAATTTAATTTGAACGTTTTAGTAACATGGTACTTGTTTTTCTAATCCAGGGGATCTTTGTGAAACTTTTAATGCTCTTTTTTAAAATAGGTACACCTGAAGAATTGGTAAAAGAAATTAAAAATAATTAATTGTCCAGCGTCATACAATTTTTGTTTTTTTTTTTTCATCATTCCATGTTTGAGTTTGGAAGAGGAAAAACTTTTTTATTTGTCGATTTAGAAGAAAAAGTCATTCTTTATAAAAACGCCTGCTTGTGTCGAAACTACAATTTCAAATACCAAATTTACGATTACTATACAGGGTATATCAAAAATAACATTTTTAATGATTTTGATTTTTTTGTTTTTTTTTTTTAATTTTATTATTTTAATAGTAGCTATGAAATTAACCACTTTGAGAAAAAAGTTTATTAGTGTTTTTTGCACAATTGGTGTAATAAATCACGGTTTTGAAAATATTTTCATAAAATTAAAAAAAAAAACAAAAAAATAAAAACATTAAAAATGTTATTTTTGATATACCCTGAATAGTAATCGTAAATTTGGCATTTGAGATTGTAGTTTCGACACAAGCAGACGTTTTTATAAAGAATGACTTTTTCTTCTAAATCGACAAATAAAAAAGTTTGGAAAAATTATATAGAATATTAGAGCTTTTGAATTAAAAAATGAGACTTGCGCACGGTCATTATTGATTTTCCTATTATATTTAAATAAATATAAAAAATGTTTAAATATCAAAAGACCTATTGTTCCAAAGAGGTCTGTATAAAAATTAAAATTATTTATATCATAACATGAGGTTTCCATTAAATTTTATTATTTTGACATTTAATTTGCTTTGTGTAGTTGTGGATAAATCATCACAAAGGCTTTGCTGATTGCAACAGTGCTTTCATTTTAAAACTGGTCACCTTCAAAAAACATGCAGTCTTCAGAATATATTCTCACAAAAAAAAATACAAATCTAATGTAAAAGATCCCAAAAATATTAGATTATAACCGACTTGATATTAGTTTTTGATTAAAGGCAGCTTAACTAAAAGCCTAGCTCTAGCTTAAATTTCTATCGGTGAAAACGGCTCTAAATGTTTTTGGTAGGAGGGACTGTATTCAGTTCAATTTTAGGGGTTCTAAATCGATATTTTCGCATACTCGCCGGTTGTGATATTCACTAAGCTTCTTTATTCATTCGGAGAGCATTAAACAGTTTCTAATACGTGCCAAACAGGAATAAAAACGTCCGCGATCTTGTTTGCCACAAGGTGATTCCTGTCCTGTGCTATCCGGATTATTATTTTAATTTGAATAAAATAAATATCAAATTATTATGAAGGGTTATTGTTTGAAATGAATACATTATTTACAAAAATACTGAAAGAAATATAATTAATAGTTATATAATATTATGTATTTCATTTATAAAACAACAAACATTTGTTAAACAAATCTTTAAAGAATAACCAATTTAATTGTATAAATTATCATTATTTACAATCGAAACACAAAATAATATACTTGCAAAAGGATTTATAACAATAAAAGTCGATAGATATGTTGGTACATTGGGTAATAAATGAATATTTGATATTAACAATAGTAATAAAATTCAAGTGAGTATAGATGTAATCTATTTATAATTAATATTTATTTGCAGGCGGGTACATATCACGAAAGCCACCCTTCTACAACTGGGTGATAGATTTGCCGTGGAGCCGGGAGATGGTGCAAGTAGAGAAGGATATTTGGCTGATCATAAAATTGAGACATACTTAATCATACCTCCAAAAGTAAGTCAGATAGATCATTATCAAATAAAAAGGTGATAAAAATCATTAGTTGCACCTTTTCACATCAGTTGAGGTTACTACTTGCACGGAATCATATAAATTTTATTATGAAAAGTTTCAAATAAAGTTAATATGATGTGGTAGGTTATTATTAATGGTTTTACAAAAGTTCAACACAACAAAATTGTTTACTCGAGCAAGGAAACTCATCGATACGAAGGTGGACTCTATCAAAAAACCGTTACTGTACGTAACACTACTCAATTCGGAAAGGACTTGAATCTTATTACCAGGGTTGCCCATTAAAGTCCTTAGAAAAACGAGTTATTTTTGGATTTTTTAACATAATCTGATTCCTAGCGTTGATCCACCTAAATAGTAAGATTTCGGAAAGTTCTCAAACTAGGCATCTGTTTGGCGATATCGGGTTCGTTCAACGTGACCAATTGCTCGTCGAGCCATTTTTTAAATTGGGAAATAACAAAAGTCACTGGGGGCTAAATCCGATGAGTAAGGTGGTAAGTCAACGGAGCTGCAGAGGTCTGCAGATCTTCCTCTTTTTTTAATGATGTCGGCCATTTAACTATTTTTCCCTCTTCTTTTAGAAACTTGTTTTGATTGTTGTTTCACATCTGGAGTGAGTAGTGTTTCCAAATTTCGTTTACAATTAGTTATCGACGTAGTTGTCGGTATTGCGACAAAAAAGCGTTAAACTAGCTTCAGAGTCAGACGATTATGTTTAATCTCTGCTGAAAACAAACGGCATACATATAGAACAAACAGAAAACACTGTAACTTTCAATATGCCTGTTCTACCTATTTCGCCCATTTTGATTGCTCAAATGCATATTGACGATTTTGTCTATAATTTCGGAAGTATCGTAGCTCTTCCAGCGTTAAGCCTTTTAAATATAACCGCTAGGTCTACGAGCATTCAATGTAAGTGAATTAGGGAAGTGAACGAAAAAACGAACAACAAACGCATATTTAGTTTGTATTTGAAAGCATTACAAAATATTGACATTCTTTGAGCGTTTTGCAGTAAGAGTTGCTCTTAGCATCGAATAATTTGACCACAAAGTAGATGCTTTCATCTTCGTAGATAATTCAGCAAAATACCCGATAACAAAATTTTTGGAGCGGGATGTCGTATGTGTTTTAAGGCAATAGTCTATGAGACGATTATAGGTCAATTCGTATTTTTATCGAAATTGCTTCGGCAGCAGATTTAACGTAGCCATATTTGCAGTTTCAACAACTTTGGGTGGAGTCCCGCAAATGGCTATATCCTCATCACTTTCCGTTTTAATCGTTTTCGAAGCACACAATTTACGAGAAATAACTTTGACGTTACTTAATTAAAATTGACAACTGCGGTTTGATGCTTGTTATCAACTTTGTTGTTGGCAACATACTTTTTTACAGGGAATAAAAAAAGGTGTATATGTACACCATTTTAAAATAATATAACTTTAATTATTTGATAATATAAATATAACTTATGGCTTATTAACGACTTCAGAAAAAATAGTACGTGCACTTTGTCGGAAAAAGCATATTCCCGGACTCCTATGGTTGCTGATTCCGGGAAAGTGTTCCTTTTCCTGCGAAGTACACAATATACTATTTTGTCAACATAAGCAGCATTCGCATTTTTTCTATCGGCACGTATATGGGTCTTCAATAAATTATAGAATTGGAACATCAACTAAGAGCATATAAAATGCTACAAGGAAAGAGAAAATAAAGCGATACAAATCGTTGGTAAGACCTGCAAGTACTAAATAATGTTACACCTTGTTGTTACATTTTATATTTTATACATATGGAGAAGATAAACCCTGGAGTATATCACTATGCCGCAGCTACATTTGTGCATAACTGAATGAGATCTCTCCAAGAGTTTTAAGTTCTTCTATTTCAAATATTAAAATGACAATACATCTACCCGAAATAAAACTCTCAAGAACTATGGAAATTGTAAATAAAACAACTCGAAACTTAGGAATTTTCTATTGAAAACTTTTCAACAATTTATAGGTTGTGCATTCTTGTTTCTGTTGGTGTAAAATCCTTTCTCACTATTTAAAGTTGAAGATAACAGTAGTACAATAGTAATGAAACCTGTACATATAAGGTTCGTGGTTTGAATAAGAATTGAACACAAACTTCAAGGCTTTTTTTATATAAGTATAGAGATATGGTAAAGAAAAAGATTTCAAAAAGAATACAATAGGGATTTGTATCTCTGTACGTATGTCGATAACAAATAATATGTTTTATGTTCATGTGGAAAATAATAGGCTTTAGGGATTTGTTGTAGGCGTTTTTATATGTGGGAATGAATTTTTCTATAAAGGTAGATGTTTTTGAAAATCTGACCATACAAAGGTATCCTCTTTACCTAAACAAAAGACAACAGACACAAAAGCTTATGTATGTATAAGGTTGGATAAAGATTGTTTTGTTATTTTCACAATTTGAAACTATGTAACTGTTAATAATAATAATAACTGTCTTTATTCGTCAGGAACAATAGAAGTACAGAGAATGCGTCACAAAATAATTCAACTAACAAAACACATACAAATACCTTCAACTCGTCAACAATCAACAGCAAAATACTCGTCCAACGAGTAAAAGCTATCAACGACTCCCTATTGTGGTATACGAATAAATTAGTATTGAGTGAAAGCAAGCGTAGTATGCTGTAGAACTCTTGATGAGAACATGGAATGACTCCTCTGACAACGTTGAACGTAGAAATTAAGTTTTTAACTTTTAAAATGAGGAGGAATGGGCTGATTCGCCTCGAGACAAACACTGTGTTATAATTACTTAGAATTGACTTCAGCGGAAAATCTTAGTAAAGTATTGGCATTTAAAATGCTTACCATAATATTTCCGAGTTTACAATGATTGAACATTGAATTTTGTAAGACAACATTGATTAATTTAAAAAATAAAATAAATAAAAATACAATAATTATACTTTACACATTACATGTTCGCAGGCTCGTTTGTGTGTGCCCCACTTAAGTTCCAAGGGAATGTACAAGACAAGCTGTTAAAATCATTTGCTTTTATTTACGCTTTTCAAAATACGTTCATGTCACTCTAAAACCCCATGTTCATCCAAATTTTACACCAGCAACTTTCCAATTTCCCTTGGCATGGAATAGATCTTAGGAGGTAATGTCACAAATTTTGTGCGATGCGCGAAAAATTTATTCTCAATTCAGTATGTTATGTACACATAACGTGCGAAATTATATTTTCCAACAAAATGAGATTTTTCGCTTGAATAAGATCACAAAATTGGTATGCAATTCTTTTTCCTATGTTCACATCCATAGCTAATACATATATATTGCCGAATAATATTAATGTATTATAGAAAAAATATCAGAACTTGTCTGATGGAAAATATACTACCATCTATTCTCACTTGACGAATATGTCCAAATTTTACGATAACTTTGGATTATACTGTCAAATTGCTTTTGAAGAGTTGTCTCAAAGGTTGCTTACTTTACTATTCATGACAAAACTCTTTAGTTGTGAGTTAAAATAAATTTTTGCTCAAAAAATTGTGCCTATTTGAGAAGAAAAACAAGGTCTTTTCGTTATTTGTATAAATAAAAGATTTTATATGTTCGGTTGATGATATTGGGCGATGCCTCAACTTCTCCATCTGTAAACTCTTTTTTAACAATAAAGATATACCTAATTATTCTTTACATATTAACCGATAAATAAACTAATATGAACACATATTACGATTTTGCTTTTTTACATTTGATTCATATAGTATACTAACATGTACGAATTAAAACAATTCCGTGACACATGTCGGATTTGAACCCACATCTCCCGATTGCCGGTCGGGTGTTTTACCAATTAAACTAACTGACGTACGCGAAGTACATTTTTTTTAGCATATTGACATTGCGAAAGGTCTACCATTTCTAATGATGTAACCATATGCCTTGAATGCATTAGCTATCATCGTCATTATGTGTTCTCTGAAGGTAAAGCGCGAATCGAACATAACACCAAGATCGCTGGTATTTTCCACACGTGACAATGCAGTGTCATCAATTCTATATTCAAAATCAATAGGGAACGTTCTCCTAGTATATGACACAACTGTGCACTTTACCGGGTTTAGCATAAGATTATTGGCATCACACCAATCCTCTACCAATTTCAGACTATTTTGTAGAACGTGACAGTCGTCAACAGAGTGCACAGTGGAGTCAATCTTCAGATCATCAGCAAAACTCAATCTTTCAGATTTTAAATTGTTTCCCAGGTCGTTAATAAAAAGATTGAACAGTAGTGGACCCAGATTCGAGCCTTGAGGTGCTCTTGATGTTGCATGGTAGCTTCTTGATTTATAACCGTTATAAGAAACAAACTGCTTCCTAACCAAAACCGAATGATGGTTCCTATCAAACGCTTTACTTGAAGTCGGTATATATATAGATATGACGTCAACCTGTTCTCGAGAATCTAACGCTTCGGAGACATACTGCGTGAAAACGGCTAGTTTTGTATCAGTCGAGCTTCCTTAGTAATTTATGTGTGAGAATCATTTCACAATAAATGATTTATTTGTTTATAGAAGCAAGATGCCGAAATTCAAAATGGCAATGTAAAACTTCCAATGTCCATATTAAATGAACGCAACAACAGTATATGTGAGAGCATGGCAACACCAGGTGGTCTCCCTGCCAGATCACGCCCTGCAAGCAAAATGACAAAATACGTAGAATGTTGGGGAGCTGATAAACCTTTTGCCAATATTGCCGAGTCGACACTGGCGAAAAATATCGAACTAACGGTAAGCATTCTTCAATAATTGGATAATGATGTGTACAATTATTAAATTATTTTTGATTTATATTATTTAAAAGTGATATTTTATTTTGATTATTTATATTCACTCTTTTATTGTACGTTGTTTTAAAATACCAATTTGACAGGATAATTATTCACTTCACTATTTTTCGTTTTTCAGTCTGGTTTATACAAACAGGTCAGTTAATGTGTTCTTTTGATTTTGTCTGAAGTTTAATTATTTTTATTCCTAATTAATCATTAATTTGATTTTGTCTGAAGTTTAATTATTTTTATTCTTAATTAATCATTAAACTGTAGCGGCAGATTGCTGGATTTAATTTTTGCGAATGTGCGATGCTGGGTTGAATTAGGTATTTGTCCTTTGGTTGATGTTGATCAATATCATCCAGTGTTAAACGTCATTTTTGAGACATATACATGGCAGTAATTTTAAGATTAAAAATAATAATGTTCGTGAATTCAATTTTAGGAAAGCAAACTTTCCGGTTTTATACAACAAGATTATCTCTGCTGATTGGAGCGAGGTATACTTGTCTATTACTGTTGGTTCTTCGAACTCGGCTTTTTACAGCAGTCTCGAGAACATTTTTGAACAGTGCGTTCCTAATAAATCCAAATGGCATCGGTGATTTCCAGTCTGGTACTCTGCTGAGTTAATTTTGAATATTTTTAATAAAGAAATCACTTATAGAAACTATAGAAAGCTTGGATCTGATTATTACAGGTCTAAATACGTTGAGTTGAGGCGCTTGATCAAGTCTCAGATAACGACTGATTTTAGCACATATCTGTCAACTATCGAGAGAGATTTGCAGCGCGATCCGGCTGGATTTTGGTCTTATATAAATAACAAACGTGGTAATTCCAGAATTCCGGGTGTAATCAGGGATGACGCTTCAGAGTATGATGATCCGCGGCAAATTGTTGACGCTTTTGCTAATTACTTTCAGAGTGTTTATGTGGAATCAAACCCTCAGCATACTGAGACTTTGCCGGATGACATTGGCAGTAATTGTGACCCGGGGTGTATTCATCGAGTGACGGCTGAGGACATTATCAATGCAAGTAAAAAACTGAAGCCTAAACCTACGTGTGGAGCGGACGGTGTGCCCAGTTTTGTTGTAAAGGACTGTATTTATTCTTATATAATCCCTTGTGTCATATTTTTAATTTAATTCTACGAACTAGCACATTTCCGGACTTGTGGAAAACTGCAAGAGTAATTCCAATTCTGAAGAAGGGAGACCCTAGTATTTTTCTAAATTGTTTGAAATAGTGTTGTATCAATATATATTCTCCACTGTTAAAAATTCTATTACAACTAAACAACATGGCTTTTTCTCAGGCAGATCATGCGCGACAAACTTGGCTTGCTTTTCACAGCATGTTTGTGAAGTCTTGGACACGCGTGGTCAAATTGATGTAGTGTATACGGATTTCCGAAAAGCCTTTGATCAGATCAACCACTATGTTCTATTGAGAAAGCTTGAAAATTTTCGTTTTTCGTCGGGGTTGTTCGGCCTACTTAAATCTTATCCATTGCACCGTCGCCAGTTTGTGAAATATGAAGCGTATGAGTCATTCAAGTTTGTACTTACATCAGGCGTACCACAGGGATCCAACTTAGGTCCATTGCTGTTTATTATTTTTATTAACGACATTTCCGATTGTGTGTTATGCAATGGGCTACTGTTTGCCGACGACTTACAACTTTTTCATGAAATTCGTAGCCATGACGACTGTTTGTATCTTCAAAGATGCTTGCATTTTCTTACAGACTGGTGTGATAGAAACAAGTTTCATCTGAATATAGACAAGTGTAATGTGGTGACTTATACGAGAAAAGACAATAGAATTACTTTTAATTATTACATTGACGGTTCTGTCTTGAATCGAGAGACGGCTCTCAGGGACTTGGGTGTTTATTTTGATGAGCGTTTCTCCTTTGTGGCTCATGTGGAGCACGTCTCGCGACATTGCACTAAGCTGCTTGGTTTTATCCTAAGAAATTGTAAATATATACGTATATACGTTGAGATTGGTATTACCTAATCTATTATGAAGTAAGTACTCACAAAACATTTGTTGGTCGACGGCAGTGATATAGAAACTTTATTATTTATTTAAGTAAATGATTGTTTGCTTTATTGGAATTATAACAGCATGTTTTTTAAAAAGCACCGTCAATTTGCGAAACCAATCCTTCTACTAGTTGATAAGGAGCAAATTATGAAAAAATACTATCATCTTTCGGTATGTAAAACCAAAACTTTTAAAATTTTATTTAGTGCTTTTATAAGATCCAGACTGGAATATTGCCAAATTGTATGGGGTTGTACTCTGTTGGAAATAAAGAACTACTTATGTATTAAAACTTACTACTAAATTAATTTTCATGAATTTTTTATAATATGGAAGCTTTAATAATTAAAGTTGTTGGGATATCCTAGTAATTACATACTTTATGTATATTTTTATATTTTTTGAATTAATAATACAGGGTATTTGAAAAAAAAAATGAAATAAAGTGTCTATATTAAAAAATTTTAAATGGCAAATATATTTGTTTGCATCAATATTGTATTGTACACGTTTTTATCAATAGTTGGGAAATAATAATATATAGTTTCCCCCAGATGTAGCTTACTTGGAAACGTACAGGGTATATGACAGAAAAATAATTAAAACTATTATCGTGAAGAATACTTTTTTCGATCGTAAAAGTTGTCGCAAATAATTATAAAAAATATGTTTAACTAAACAGTAATTATTAATTAATTTCAAAACAAAAATGTACCGCTTGAAAAAGTTTCGAAGACGACAAAACTTTATACTCTAGGTTAGTATATCTAGAGAAGGAAAATTGTAACACGTTAAAGGTGTCACAAAACAGTTTTTGCCCGTTTTAAGTTTTTAATTAAAACATTACTTTGTAAAGTTGCTTGTTGTAAAATCTGCAGAGTAAGCAACAGATATAAAGTAGGTAGCAAAATAAAAGATTGGACAGTTTGTAAGTGTGTGTACAAAGTTTTTAAGATGAAAAGAAGTTTATCTGGAATTAAAAATCACAAGTGGTAGAAGGTATAACTTAAAAGTGTAAGAAATTATATACAGGGTATATATTATACAGCATATGCGCAACGTAAATGCTGCTGTAGATAGGTACATGAAATGGTTTGTCCAAATGACTTGACTTTTTTCACCTCCTGGCACTTTAGAGAATTAATCTGGAAAAACGAAATGCGAACGTCTTGAATTATGTTTAAATTTATTCATTGGTTCATTTTTCGATACTATCAAAACAAGATTTAAAAGCATTGATTTATTCTAGATAAAAAAAAGATACTCTTATTATATGTACGTTCGAGAAAAATCTATTTCACATTCTGTTGCCTTTTGAATTATTTACTTACATCTAATTACAAAGCTTCATATAATGTTTCTGTTAGTTTTCTTTTCAATAATAAAGTGTGAAGAATATACGAGTTATGCACATAGTTTATGCTGGAATGCAATGCAAAGCAAAAAATGTCTAGGATAAATTTAGATATAATTTTTGATAGGAGCTTTTGAATATTATCTACTATGTCCTGTATACTACCTGATCACCTAAATGATCTCATTTTATTGCAAAATATTATTAGATTCGATATTTTTTTTATCGAAATCTATGGTTGTCCGGAATAACTGTTCGTGAATTTCTGACTGCCATATTAAGCACATTGGAGCGAAGGAGGGTGGCCAGATGTTCAGTCACCAAGGTCT
Organism: Apoderus coryli; assembly: GCA_911728435.2. Lineage (NCBI taxonomy): Eukaryota > Metazoa > Arthropoda > Insecta > Coleoptera > Attelabidae > Apoderus > Apoderus coryli. The sequence goes on from OU452204.1 coordinate 14,557,051, forward strand.
CACGATTTAAATCCTTGCATATTTTGTGTTTGAGGATACTTAAAGTTACTAGTCTATTATCTACCAATTCAAACACATGATGAGCTATGGGACAGAAATCAAAACGCTTGAGTTTAGAACGTGTATCAATTGGTGCTTTTTTTTTATTATTTTTTTTTAATTCGCAAAGCCACAAAATTTTGATGTGAATAATGTAAAATAAAATAATAAAATCTGAAAAATGTTAAATAGATTTTTCTCGAATACCGAAGCTTCTGGCCTTTTGTTTTCCAATTCTTCTCACTTTTGAATCTATTTTAGCAAGGTCTAGGTGTCATTTTTGCAAACATTTTGTAATACGTTCACAATATCGAACACCCCCTTAAAAAAGGTAATATTGGGAAATATCCTCCGCGATATGCTCATTTGTTTTTTAAATTTGAAGTAATGTATCACAAGCTGTCACTCACGTGCGCCAGGAAACCCAAGTTGCCTCTATATACAGGGTGTTCCACTTAACAACTCTTTTATTTTTTGAGCGTTTTTTATCATTTTTGGTAGCAAGGTGTCTTCTTCCTAGTCGGTAGCTTGTTTTCAAGCATCGTGATTCCGTGAAATCTCCTGTACTGTCAGCCTCCATTCATTTCGATTCTCAGCCATCCTTATTGATTGTGGCAAGGTCCTGCCAGTGAGTTGGGTGATGAGGTCGGTATACCTTGTTGGCGATCTTCCGCGGCTTCTTTCCTGGTACCATGCCCTCTATTGTTAGTTTTTCGAGCCCATCTCTTCTGACCACATGACCAAGAATTTGGCGATGTTTTCTGAAACTATGATGCGTAGCCTTTACTTTACATTAATCTGTTCGAGGATTGACAGATTAGTTCTCCTCTCGATCCAGGAGACCCTAAACATTCGACACCAATAATACATCTCAAGTGCGTCTATCCTCTTTTTGTCTGATTGCTTCAGTGTCCAGCACTCAGCTCCGTAAAGGAACACAGAAAATACCAGGCTCCTAACCAGTCTTATTTTTGTGTTGAGCGTGATACGATGACTTTTCCATATCTTAGTCAATTTCGTCATAGCTTGCTTAGCCAATGCGGCTCTTTTGATTTCTTCGCTGCATCCGCCCTGATTCGTGATGAGAGAACCTAGATAGACGTACGTGTTTACCGTTTCGATATCACCAATCTGGTCTTCTTCTTGTTCATTTGAAGACCGAGTTCCATACTCATTTGCTCCACTAGTTGTATAAGTTCTTTTAATTCATCTTCGGATGCAGCTATGAGCGTGGTGTCATCAGCGTAGCGAAGGTTATTAATTTTGACCCCGTTGATGGTTATTCCTCCTTTCCAGTTCTCTAAGGCGTTTCTCATAATCCATTCGCCATATATGTTGAAGAGCATTGGGCTTATTATGCAGCCTTGTCTAACACCCTTGCTGACACTGAAATGTTCGGTGAGCTCGTCTCCTACTCTGACTTGACAAGGTGTACCGTTACACATTTTCATCGAGGTAAAAAAATCGTCCTCAGGCAGTCACCTTTAACACCCTGTATCTTTTAAAATAATTTAATGGCAAAGCGGACTAAAATGCTGGTTTTACCTACACACGGAATTTTAGTCCGCTTTGCCATTAAATTATTTTTCATTTATTATATTTACGGACATGAAATCCTTTTAATTTTTCATTATTTGGCATTAAACATCGACGGCAGAACGCTTGGAGACCACCGTCCGAGCATTGCTGAAACCCAAATATTTGGGAGATGCTGGCAGAAGGATAAAATGGTCTCCTGCTAGCGTTTTGTCTTCATATTATTTTTGTTTATATTTATTTCTATTTATACGACTGGTTTTACCTATACATTGAGTTTGTTCGGCCTCTGCATGGTATAGGATATGTATTACTATGTACATGTAGATGATACGTGTTTACTTGTGTCTACTGTTGTGTATTCTATTGTGCTTAAATGCAGGCCGATATTTGTAGATGGGCAACGACTATGGTACTCTAACGAGCTCATAACAAGAGCGAAACGAATTCGTCAGTATCTGTCGACCCATGCCTCGGTCTGGTTCTATTGAATTAGACTGGGGCCCTGCTAAATTTAACAAAATTCCTTGTGTAGGTAAAACCAGCATTTTAGTCCGCTTTATCATTAAATTATTTTTCTTTTATTATATTTACGGACATGAAATCCTTTTAACTACACTATATGTTATAATATGTTCGATGCCGAGACCTGCAATTCTGACTGACGCCAGGGTTAGCCAATTAAAGTAACTCAAATTGGCCTTCAAAAATTCACTGCTTTCATATTTCTCAATAAATTTTATGCTGATTAAGGAAAAATAAAACAGACAAAACTTCAACTTTATATTATTTTGACAGATTGCGTCCTGTTACTTAACGTTTTCTTTAGTATAAAAGTATAATTAGCGCTTTTAGAACCAGATGGCATTTTCAAAACTATTGGAATATTGTATTTCAGATATTTTTATGTGATGGAGACTCTCATAAAAATGTAAAATTGTGCATGCAGTTTTAGGGTGTGTGGGTTTTGTCCTATTTTTTTTTATAACATGCTACCGTTATTAACTACTTTAATAGAAGGAATTCATTTATCTAAAAGCTTTTTTCAACCGCTAAAAAGCGTAAAGCAAATTTAAACATTCTGCCGTTTAAAAATATCTTTGTAACGAAAAATGCAAACCTAAAAAAGAAGTGCAATGTAATTTAATGCCCATATTTCCTGGCTAGTCTATAACATAAATTAACAATGAAGTTTTTAATATTTCCCAGGTTTGAAAGAGAGGGACATACATTTTTGCTTAAATATGCATTATTTTTTGAGTAGGAAAATTTATTTGGTATTAAAAAATATTAGTTTCGTTATAAATTTTGTTTTACTGCTATTTACATTGAAAAAACAGTAGTGGTCAAATATAAATTTGCATATAGCTGGACAAGAAGATATTAGACTCTTCTATTCGCCACAATAGTAATCTTTGGAGCATCTCAAATTGTACCGCAGGAGCTTAAGTGATTATTTTAGCATTGGAGGATGATACTGTACTCACTATGATCATCACCATTCCTTCTACAACTCAAATAGGTCTCCTGCTTCTCCATCGTCAAAAATCGTTGCTTGATGGCAGATTTATATTTTACCACAACCCAATTGTTTACTTACAAACCTATCCAATCGCCACTGAGCCAAACACCACTCATGTATGACGAAACTGCTTTTGGTGCACGTCTATAGCTCGGCGGAAAAGTCTAGGGTTTTTCCCTCCTTGATTTACATTCAGACATAACACTTACTAATCATTTTTTTAACGTAAAAACTTTAACTAATTTCACTAAAAAAAACTATGGAGTTTTGTCAATGAATTGTTTGTTTTCTAGACACTTGCAATGATCGAGTCAAATTTGCTACCGCACAGATCTACATGCTTGGATTTCAGGTAAGTGGTTTAAAAATCTTTATTTTAAATTCATACAAAGAATAATTGAAAAATAATAAACAAAACACGAATTTATCAATAAAATTTCAAATAATAATAAAATTTTTTGATTGTTTTTTTATTAAAGAGTAAAAAAGTAATAAGATCGCATTACGAAACAATATGAGTTCGAGATTTGAGGTTCATGAGACGTTAATAAGAGGATGAGTCAACAGAGAACCGACTGATATTTTCCTTTTAGGGTAAGGAACCTGAACCTGTTCCTAAATTACTGAGAAATATTTTAAAGGGTGATTTTTCAACAAAAATATAAAGTGTTGGTTAAAACATCTTCGCCACTCAGTTAAAACCTTTTAAAATTGATGAAAAAACGTGTCTAATAATAGAGATATTTTCTTGGGATTGAGGTTCTTATTTATTGAAATTCCACAACATTTTTGCATATAATGCTCAGAAAAAAAACTAAATAAGTATAATAAATCTAAGAATTATTGTGCAATTAGAGCAGCTCATTGATTATATGATTATAAACAACAAAGTAATCATGTAATCAATTACTGGAAGAAGTTACTTCGCAAAATGTGATACTGAGGACGATTACTCTGCCAGAAACATCCAATGTCGTTTAATTTTGCTTAAAATTGTTTTGGTACAGGTCTGCATGGCTTATTTTATATTATGTATTTACATCAGCAGCATGACAGTTGTTAACAGATATAGTTTTGTTTTAGAAATAAGTTTTCATTCGAAAACAATCCCAAAACGGAACCATCGTTGTACGTTGTACATTTAGATGACGGGGGAACGAGATAGTTTACAGCTTTAATCAAAATAAATGGTAACACTTGTCAGCTTTCTAGCTGTACAGCAGAATTTAAATTTATAAAAGTTCAATGTCAAACTGTTATGTATACGGCATTCATTTTGAATTAAAATTATCATTCAAGTTGCAATGTTTCTTTAATTAATAAATTATTATGTCATGATATTTCACTGCAATTAAATTTGGATAGCTAATTAATATCATAGTTGATTCTGGATCATTTAATTAAGTTTGAAAGTTCTGGACAGATATTTAATATTTAATTATTGTATCGGGGATGGCAACTCATTTGATCGATTTAAAATTAGTTGTCAAAATGTCAGTTTATCTACAATTGAACAATTTTTATCCACTCAAAGAAATATATTTGGCAAAGGAATATAATAAGTATTAATGATGCAACAATTTGTAATTATTCAGAAGTGGGATATCCATAAGTTATACATTTCTTTTATCACATATATTTACTTTTTAGTAAATCCCGATACAACTCCCATGAGTGTGCAGCTTGAGTATATGTTTGGTAATAATTTGAAGATTATAGAGCATTTTTGTGTTGAAAAGCCATTTTATTTCTCACTAAAAGTATACCGTTGAGAATATTATATTTATGGATAGTACGTGACTTACCTCTTCATAGAGCTTGGTAAAAATTTTATGAAATAACTTATTAGGCATCCGTGTTTATGGTTTATTGCATTTGACATATAAATTTCAATTTAAGTCAGGGTTAGGTTGCATTCATTCATAAAGACGCGGATTTTATGGGAAACATGTTTGCACAATAATTTTTATAAGCTCGACATATGAAGAGTTTATTCAAAAATGAAATATCAGATTCTGATGTACAAGTAAGAAAATTTATAAAACTGAAATCTTAAAACCAAATCACTAACTTGTCTATAGCAGTTAACTCTGGCATGTATAAAGGGTATGTTCTCTATTTTAAGAATCCACTTGCATTATGCAAAGAGTTTTCATACCCCATGACAAGAATCTATTGTATTGTTATGGATGTGTGAGAAACAACAATGAATTTTTTAAATGAATATACGTACTTTTTCAAATGAATGTTTCCGAGGCATCTCTGCTTTGTGCGCGTTTATGTAGGTAGCATATAATAAATTCACTCTGAAAAAATCATATATCACTATTTTAGTTGCACTTAAGAATATTTTATTGGATGCAAAAACTCATCGTCATAAAACATAACATGAAATAGTATATTGTGCAACGAACATGAAATGACATATATTTCCTACGAGTATGATCGTTTGCAGCATGAGCCGCAGGCGAGTGCTTCAAATCATACGAGTCAGAAATGGTCATATGTGAGATTCACACTATACTTTTTTTAAGACTGTTTTAATGCTTTTGAATAATTTAAACATCATAATTATTAGGGAAATATTTGTTTTTCGAAACTTACCATGTTGGCGTAAGCCTAAATAAGATGAGTTAAAAGTATAGGTGGTGCTAAACTATATTCACTATCACTGTTTTTCATATATTTATTTATTTATTTAGTTGCCTAACAGGTTTACACCCAATTACAAGACAATTTAACAAATGCTCAGATACAATGACTGAATAATATTACATAATACATCATCATAAAACATATTCATACATAATGCTATACAAACATTAAAACCGAATACACACAAAAAAGACCCAAATCTAAATCAAAATCAAAACTAGACCCAAATACAATTGAATAACTCATCTTAAATGTTGCAGCAGATAGTCATGCAGAGTGCTTTTAAATAATTCAAACTTCTCATTGAAGAAGTTGACTTCCTTATCAATATTATACACATTAAATAACTGACAAGCTCTCAGAATTGGAGCTCTACCTTCAAAATTCGTGTGGGTCTGCGGTACGCGAAACAGATTAACAGATCGGGCATTGAATTAAGGCACATTCAGGCTCACATCTATCAACAGTCGAGAACAATCGATACCCGCATTCAAGATCTTGAACAAAAATATCTGAAATGCAGAAACTCTTCGGGAATTCAATGACTGAAACCCGAAACACGAGAGTAACAACCGATGATCATAACCCCTGCATGGGTACCTCCCGTGAATTTTAAAATAGAGGTATTTCAAAAATTTTCGCTGGACGCTCTCAAGCTGGTTTATTTATACTTGGTAGATTGGGGACCATACAACAGATGCATACTCCAACTTGGACCTAACCAGTGCCTGGTATAAAGATACCAAACAGGGTACGCTCCGGAATCCCGAGGTCGAACGCTCAACAAAACCCAGGCTACGCATCGCACCAGCCGTAATTTCTTGAATGTGACGGTTGAAGGATAAATCACTATCAACCCAAACACCCAGATCCCGCAGACTCTCGCACTTTTCAAGGACGGCACCGCCAATGTTATAATGCCATTCAATGAGATTCCGTTGTCTGGTAAATGTTACGGATTTACATTTGCTTTTATTGAGTGGAATTCCATTGAAAGTACACCATCGATCCAACTCATCTAGATCCTCCTGTAATCGGAGACAATCGCTGCGGTCCTCTATGATGCGGAATATCTTCAGGTCATCAGCAAACAATAGACATCTACTCTGAAGATTAGCCGTGATATCATTAATGTTAATTGAAAATAACAATGGAGCCAGAATACTCCCCTGTGGGGCACCACATATAAATAGCTTTAAAACCTTGGACCTTTGCGAAATAATGTAAAGTGTCAATTTGGTTTAATTGTATTGTCGGCGTTGCTATGGTTGTTTTTCATAATTGATGCTACTTTTGTCATTAACAGGAAAATTCCGCGTGCATTTTTAAATATCTCCCACTAGTTGCCCAGCAATATAGTAGTTCATTGGTGAAGTTGACGTGTTGCATGACGATATAGGCCATTTCTAAAATATAAATTTATTTGTTGAAGCATTTCCTCCATCCAGTACATTACAAATAAGGACAATAATTTTTCTTTCAGTTACAGAAAATGTTGGAACAGCGAGGATCTACATCCGGCAATTTTATGGTTTCGCAATAAAAAGCAGGAAAATGCATATGCTGGTCAACCGGATCCGGAATTTCGCTGTTATATCACATTTGCCTCAGTGATTTTCATGGCAATGTCTGTTATGCAAATAGCCACAATACGCAAGTAAGTGCAAATTTACGGAAAACTGTCGGTATACCAAGTGATTTTAATTTTATTGTGCCTTGCTTCATTTCTCGCAGACGCTAAGTGGAAACTGACCATAAATACCTACTAATAGTTCTTCCACGAAGAGGCTGTATTATGTGTATTTCCTTTGAATGATTTGAACAAAAAAACTATTTTTAGATCAAAGATTTATCCAGTATATTGGTTTCAGAGGCATAATACTTTATGGTACAATCGCACCTACGTTGGTTGTACTTCTCATTTTTGTTTACTTATGCTGGCTAGACGGATGCTGCAGTCCACAAATAGCCTCCGACACTCCGAGAGATGAACCAGAGGCATGTTCACCACCTGGCCAAATAGTTGCAGAAAGTCGATGTTTGAGATTGTCGATATTTTTGGTATCAGTCTGTTTGATATCCGCTTGTGCTGTCATAACATTGGTAAGAATATTTGTCATATTGAAAAAAAAAACACTCTGCGGAATTTAACTAGGAGATATTTTTAATCGTAACTTCGATGCTTTGTATACCATATTAGAGACATTTAATCAAACCTTTAGTTAGCACGTCAACCGTATTTAAATTTACATTAAAATGACCCTTGTCATCTGATGAAGGTGTACTCTAAATAATTTAAATCCCATTATCTTCACTCTCTGCACCTTTTTGTAATAGCTTTGAGCAAACTGGATAAATCTCATCACATTATTTCCATTGTACGAAACCCTGGAAATATATTATTACCGTTATATGTATCTACAATTTGGATGAATGTCATCGCACATGCTTTTTCATTACTTTATCAAATTTGTACAAAGGTGTTCGTTTTCGCTAACAGTAGAACAATTTATTGACCAACAAGTGTAGGTATATAATTTTAGAAGCCCTCTTGTAAAATTTACACAACAGAATTGGGTAATTAAATTGTCATGTTTGTGAGCACGTCTAATGGCTATTTTAACACTCAAATTTTCTACTAAAGTATATTTAACTTGAAAAAGTAGTCCATTCCCTCAGTGGAGAGCAATGCATTAAAACAAAGTATATTTGTATAAAGAAAATAACACTCTCCCGGACGATTATGGAATTTGATGGGCGATGTGCCAGCCGAGTCCGGGAATGTGCCTTTCCTACGAAGTCACATACTATTTTTTCAGAAATCGTTAATACGCCATAGTTATATTCGTATTATCAAATTATTAAAATTATATTATTTTAAAATGATTTACTGGGTGATCATTTATAAACGCGCACACCCCCTTTAACTTTGTTGTTTCACCCTGTAGAAGAAAATGTTAAATACAAACGAATTAGGGCTTCATGTAAACTATTTACAGCATATATTATAGTATATACAGCAATGCATTATAAATGACAGTTATAGTTTTTAAATGGAACAGCTTTTTCCAAAATTAAATGTATTTTAAACAAAACCAAAACTAAAAAGATTGTGCTATGATGTTGTAAAAACAGCAATGTAAAAAGTCAAATCGAATTGTCAGTTAAAATTAATAATAACTGGCATTTTGTAAATAATATCATATGTAAAGATTGTTTATTTAAAAATGATTTTTTCAAATGACGAACGGCAAAATATGTTGTTATTGTATGCAAAAAATAATTATAACGGGTCCTCTACAGTACGAGAGCACAGTATAATAAATAATACAGTATTCTGACTTTGCGCTTGCGAGCCGTCCTGCACATATTGTCGCGCATGCCGCCATTATGGGTTAAAACGTCACAATAATCGCATTGACGTAGATAGATACCGTTCACTCGTGTGAACTATATAGTTCATTGTCGGCGTGTACGAGATAAATAAATATTATGTTTGTAATCTATTCCTGTGTTTTTGGTATAGTGTTCGTGAGAATTAAAAGAATTTTATTTTTATTAACGTATCTTATGATTAATACAATGAACAATCAGGGAGGACATGTGTGTGCTGCAAAATGTTGTCCCAATAAGTGGCACACTTGCTCTAAACATTTTTTTCGCTTCCCCACAGATCCTGTTAGGTGAGTAATAAGTAAAAATCAAGATGAATACTAGATAATTTTACGTTTATAACAACTATTTGTATAACCGTAAAATTTATATTACGAAATGGCAGTATCTAATATGTTTTTAAACTAAATGAAAGTAAAACATAAACACAAGTTGTCTCGTGGCGAGATAGGATGATAACGCAATCAGCTAGGGGTTATAGTATTGACAATATATATATGGTCCTTGTTTGACTAAAATTGCTGAGAACAGGATTCAGTTGATGCAGAATTCAGGCACACGGCTTGTATGTGGAATTGGTAGGGGTGAAAGAGGCTAGCAATAAGATTAAGGAAATCGGGTGGTTAAGAATGAAACAACATCGGATTTTCATTCACTAATTTTGATTAATAAAAATCATCAGATGGAAATAGGCGGAATACTTATATGAAAGATTGAAGTTCCGGGGATCGGTGTATGATGTGAATATTCCTCATAAAACTGTCATTACGCCACCGCTAGACTCAACATCAATCTTTGAGCGGTCATCTTCCTATACGGTTTCAAAATATTACAACGCTCTACCGGAGAATATAAAAAGTGTACAGTGTGTTTTCGTTTAAGAGCGCTGTCTGACACGTAATAGAACAAATTAATTTGTAAACATAAGCTACCTACTTAATTTGACCAGCGATGTTAAACTATTTTCAGATAGGTTTAAGCTAAAATATAAGTTACGTTTAGGTTAAGTTAGGAATCACTGCTTCAACTTTTATAAAAATGTATTTTTTACTAATAAAGTCTGTATTATTGTTGTGTTTATTATTATTATTATTAAAAATCACCCAATCATGTCAACATTGAACTGATACCACCATTCAAGGTTGTTTTCAATCACTATGACACAGCAAAAATATTTCTGAAATTGAAAGCGATATTATTATGTACTTAAATATTTTTACAGAAAATACAGTACTGTGGTTAGAAACCGAAAACTATAATTATTCTTAGTCAGGACCTGACTTGTAACCCAAAATGGCGGCGTCATACGTCACAGTTTATTTCAAAGTGCCAACGTGGAGTCGGAATGCTGTACGTATTAATGCTGTGACGAGAGTATAGACAACAATATCTAGAAAGACAGTATCCCTCTAGAGCGGTAATTACACGTCTGTAGAGAAAATTTAGGGAAACCTCAAGTGTGAGAACAGTTGCTGCAATAAGATTTTGCAATAAAACAAAGCTTTTTAAAAATTAAATGTATTTTAAACAAAACTAAAAAGATTGTGCCATGATGTTGTAAAAACAATGCAATGTAAAAAGTCAAATAGAATTGTCAGTTAAAATTAATAATAACTGGCCTTTTGTAAATAAAATAATATGTAAACATTTTGCTTCATTTTGAAGAAAACCCGCGAACATCAATTCGTAAAGTATGTCAAACTTTACGACAAAGAGGCTTCCAAAATAGATGCTCTTTCGTAAATGTAAGAAAGGAACCTATAAGATGCGAACAACGCAGCCATTATCTTTGCTGAACAGAAGCGAAAACGAGTTCAATTTTGCCAGCAAATGCTGCGGAGAATGGGCGAAGATCCACAGTTTCTTCATAAAATTTTGTGGTCAGATGAACCCTTATTTGCAACCAGTAGAGTTCCCAATAAGCAAAACCATATATTTTGAAACACTGACAATCCAAACTTAGAGAAGCGCGATTTCAACAGAAAGAAGACAGACGCTCAACGTATGGTGTGGTATTTTAGGGGACCGCATAGTAGGATTTTTAAACGCACATTAACCGGAGAAACATCTAAATTTTTATCGATTTTGTAGAAAATTTGCCATTGAATCAGTTACAAGATCTCCTCCTCATAACACCAGGGGTGCTCAAGACTTTTTCAACAATAACTTTAGAGAATGGATCGGTAAGTTTGCGACTATTCGATGGCCACCATACAGTTATGATTTAACGCACAGAGAGCAGATGAGAGAGTTGGTTGAAGTAGAAGTGAGTAGCTCAGTTGAAAACTTTCCCGAATTTTTAATAAACACTATTAACGACATAAGGAATAGATTCGAAAAATGCATTGAAGTAAACTGAGACAGATTCGAACATCTTTGGTAGATATTTTCTTTTTTTTTTCTCAGTTTTGTGTAAATTACTTTTAGTTTTGTTTAAAATACATTTAATTTTTGAGAAAACTTCATTTTATTGCAAATTCTTATTGAACCGTTTAAGATAGACCCATCGCTGGGACATGCCGACGCGTGACGAACTGTACAAACTGAGTTTAAATGATATAGAGGATCCAAGCTTTTAATTGAATTTGAATTATTTTGTCTATATTGCGGGGCTTGAAGAACGGTATGGGAATAATTTTGCCCGCCGGGAAAGTTTTTCCCGTATAGGTACTGTTTTTTGTGTAATTGCCCGGTAACAACTTATAATACTGGAATATTCAATTATACTCAATCAAAAGTTACGTTCATCCTTTAGTAATCTAAAAAATTATGTTATAGATCGATTATAACCCAGATGTAACACCAATACTAATTGCTTCAGCAGCGAAAGATCCATTAGTTTCAAACATTACTGAAACATTTGGTTACAAAAACTCAACAATCAGAAATGGAAGTATTGTTAACAACTTCACAGCATTCTCAGCAGCACAACAGGAAGAATTTATGAAAGAATCGATTCAGCGACTAGTGCCTGTAAACAAAAATAATAATTATCGTTAAAGGATAATCAGATTTAATTTTGTATAATTTTCAGACATATCTCTACAGCTCTGCATTAGTCTTAGCTGCAATCTCAGTATTTCTACGAATGGGATTCCTTATGAAGCTAATGCTGATGTTAATTTCGGTAATAGTACATATTTTGATCTATAGCTACTTGGACTTTTTCCAAGAATATCACCGAAATGACACTCATGAAGACGAGTAAGTACTTTCAATTTAAAATATCTGTAACATTCGTTAAACTAAAACTCGCTGATTATAAAAACCGCCATTCCAGGTTTCCGGCTATACCATTCGAGCTGAAAACAGCACTTATTTTAGCTTTGGTGGTTGTATTTTTCCACACACTGGACAGACAAATTGAGTTCACATCAAGGACCGACTTTTTGTGGAAAGCAAAACTAAAAGTAGAACAAGAGGAAGTGGAAACAATGAGAGGTATTAATAAGGTTGGTAAATTTAATTAAATTAAAAAGGGAAAGATACTTCATAGGGATAAATTTATCTCGTATTAGTGGGGTTTATTTTTAATCAATGCCAGTAAAAGGTATTTTGTTGCGTTTCAGATCTTGCTAGAAAATATACTACCAGCCCATGTAGCGCAGCACTTTTTATCTACAAGAGTTACTGAAGATTTATATCATGAAAGATATTCATGTATAGCGGTAATGTTTGCGTCAATACCGAACTATAAGGAATTTTATGATGAAAGTGATGTTAATAAACAAGGGCTGGAATGTTTGAGGTTACTAAATGAGATTATATGCGAGTTCGATAAAGTATGTTGCAACTTTTGCAAGGTGAATTATCAAGTTTTAATTTAATCCGGTTTATTGCAGTTGCTATTAAAGCCAAAATTCAGCTGTATAGAGAAGATAAAAACTATAGGAAGTACGTATATGTTGGCATCTGGATTAAGACCTGGAGAGGAAGAGTCTAGTGCGGTAAGATAATGGCCGGTTAATTACACGGCGAATTATTGATTAAGTTTTATGTCATTTTGTTAGGATGTCACTAGGAAAACAGAACATATCATTGTAGCACTAGTCGATTTTGCGATTTGTTTGATGACAAGTTTGGATCAAATTAATCGGGACGCCTTCCAGAGGTTTAAGCTGCGAGTGGGTAAGAAATTATTAGCATATCTCTAGTTTTACGGATAAACACCACCTGTCAGAATGTTTGCCCAAAGTACCTATTCAGTTATTAATTTTTTTTGGAGTTACGAATAACCAAGACGAATCCTTTCAATGCATGGTTAAGTGCTTCTTTGCAGCTACTGACAATAAAACGTCTATGGATCTTATAATACGAAATATTTTACAATCGTCTGCAAATAATTTGTTCCTAGAAATGTACGAACCTATTTGGCTTACAAATAGCGATATTAACATAGAAGCAAGTGTTGTGCCCTGTGGTACTCCGCTTGCAACTCGAAAATTACTTGGCTTACAATCTCTCACTTGGACATATTGATGACAGTCGCTCAGATATGATTGAGTATATTCAGGCAGAGCTTGACAGGACCTGATTCCCAATAACAAGCACGTTGTCATCTATTCTATCGAAGGCTTTAGAGAGGTCAGTATAAATAGCATCAACTTGATATTTTTTTATCCAGCGTACATCCCATAAACTGTGAAAAACGTGACGGTTAGTAATAGTACTCATTTTAGGATAGAAACTAAACCATCATCATCTTCAATCAACTCTTTCTTGTATCCACTACTGGATGTAGGTCTCCCTTAATTCTTTCCATGTATCGCGATCCTGCGCTGCCTGCATCCAGTTTCTCTGACAACACTTCAGGTCATCGGTCCATCTTGTTGGAGGGCGGCCCCTATTTCGATAGGCTTCCCGCCTCGGTCTCCACTCCAATATTCGCCTGGTCCATCGGTTGTCCGTCAATCTGGCGACATGTCCCGCCCAGTTCCATTTAAGAGTTGTTATTCTCTCTATTGGATCTACCACCCTTGTTCTTCGTCGTATTTCGTGATTTGGGACTCAATCTCTGAGAGATATGCCCAACATTGAGCGTTCCATCGCCCAATGTGCGACACGGATTTTGTGTATAGTTCTTCTGGTCAGCGTTAATGTCTCAGCTCCGTAGGTCAACACGGGCAATATGCATTGATTAGAAGTCTTTCTCTTAAGGCACATTGGAAACTAAATCACCAAATAATAATCCCGAAAAGTGAGGTGGACGAAAAAAAATTTGAAACCCCGATCTGACCCTAGTCAAATATACTACTAAATATAAATACGCAGTACGTTATTCAATTTTTAAACATCCATAGTTAGCCGACGCGACTGATTAAGTCAATATTTTCGCACACCTTGACAGTCGTCCATTATCTGTAGGTATAAATATGAAGGATATAGAGCTGGTGCTGTTCTTAGTTAAAATATGCGAGAATATCCTTAATGAATTGAGTTTCGTCTTAGGTCTGAATCATGGAGCCGTTATAGCGGGTGTGGTTGGTGCCCAAAAGCCTCAATACGACATTTGGGGTAACACAGTTAACGTAGCCTCCAGAATGGATTCATGTGGTATTATGGGTAGAATACAAGTGACAGATGATACGGCGAAAATCCTGATGAATGCTGGCTACCCGTGTGAATGTAGAGGTCCGACTTACGTGAAAGGCAAAGGAAAATTAACAACATATTTTGTGAAAACACCTTTCGACGATAAATAATTTATTTACGTAATATACTTAGTTGTAATAATTATAAGAAGGTATTTAAACAATAATTTATTTAAAGTTAGTCGTAGTCGTGTAAAAATACTCATTTTTTATAAATATGTACGTTTAAAATATTTTTGTTATTAGATAAAAATTTTGAATGAAATGGGCAAAAATCGATTTCGGAATAAATCATAATGTACGATAAATCGAACTCTGCCAAATAATCACCAATTACTGAACACCATTCAAGGATTTTTTAAATAATGTTACTTATTAGTACTTTTTTAAATAGTATTTAAATGTTGTAAAGTTAGAAGTTAGTTCATTTTAATTTATGATTGACATAATTCATTTTCAAATTCATTGATGAAAGATATCACATATCATTTACATAATATTTAATTTAATAAAGGTTACTGATATCAAGATAACTATTCTTCTACGTATAAGTATTAAACATGTTTTAGGACAGAAAATCTTTATTAACTGGGAACTGGGAAATATCAATACTGGAAAATTTACGGGTCTAATAACTCGCGAGCATAATATAATAGTTTTCCAGCTAAAGTATAACAGCAATATGCGAAGAAATGTCTGTAAGTCATTATAAATAAACTCGAGACACGAATAGCTCTCCATATTTAAGTGTAAAAGTAATATTTTTGTGATCTTTTTATTATTTATCTTTCTCGTAAGACTCTTGGTGACAAGCTATGTTTCCAAATAAAATATTTTTTTTTCACGGAGGCTTATGGTCCATACATTTTTTGTGGTGTATTTTAAACATCAATGCAACTATTTAAAACGCTAAAGTAGCATTTCATTTTTATGTAAAACGGTTAGCCTTAAGCTCATGAAATGACATGAATAAAAACTATAGGAAATAGACTTCTCGAATCTAAGCAGATTTACATAGCGTCCCATTTAACATTTTCCCATAAAAATACAATTCAGAAAATGTGACCACCGTGGAAAATTACAAATCACATATCAATAAAATCTAGTAAAACGGAGAAAAGAAGGGAATTCAAATGGACCGCGTTTGTGAACTACCATGTATAATTAAAAATATTTCTGGGTTGTACATCTCTTCAGTACCTAAAAGTTTTGTAAAGGATTTTCTTGTCTATCGCTTATAGATCTTGAGATATCTTCCGCCCACCCACTAATGAGCTGCCCTGTATAATATATTACATTTTATAAGATATGGAGAGCTAAAAATACTTACTATTTTCAGCGAAATCTTTTGGAAATGATATACTAGTTTGTTAAACATTCTATATTTGTTAGAACACGTGAGTTCTCCAGGGTAAAATAATGCGTCTCCACCAAAGTAACATAGTTCAACTTAAGTACTCATTGACGAACTGCAACCGTTACAGAGCAACCAAATTCCCTTGTGTAGACCCGCTGCGGTACAAGTTGTCAATTCTGAAATTAGTTCTGCAATGGATTCATGTTCCACTAATATGTTGACACTTCCAAGCAAATAATCCAGATACAGAGGTTCGGGGGAAGCAAGAAAATAAAAGAGAAATGGAACATAGACAACATCAGAGAAAGTTTCTAAAACTGTTCAAAGTTCTCAACAAATCTATTTCCGCAAATCTTTTAACACTTCATTGTTACAGTTAAGTTTTCCATTTTCTGAATTTTGTGAGTTTTTTGAAAAAAAAAAACTGATCTTGCCAGCCGGAGCTGTGACAATAACTTCATCACTGTTTTGTTGTCGTAGACGCACAATTGAATTATGTTGCATTTTATTAAAACCCAGTATCAACTTTCCAATAATGTTGAGTGGCTAAACTCAAAGTTGTTCCATAGATTTTAAATATGTGCAACAAAGTTGAACTACCTATGCTGATTTGGTAGAGCATGATACCTACCAAAATAGGAGAGTGAGTATCATCACCGCTAGTGGCACAATTTCTACTTAAATACAGGGACTAGGAGCGTATTGTTTTATTTATTATTTGATATACCTACCTAATATATACGTTTATCACTAGCCTTGTTTATTTAAGTAATACACTTTAGTACCTATAATTATCAAAAAAATAAATAATATATGTACCTGATTATTATTAATTTTAAGGATGTTATCGATATAATGGATTTAAATGTTGAAAATTGGTCTTCTATTAGAAAATGTATATTTAAACATAGTACAGATTGATAATAAGTGGTTGATAGGTACTCCGTACTTAATTAATGTACCTAGTAGCGATGATTGAAGAGAGTATCAACGCTAGTAGCTACCTATACAGGGTGTCCCTAAAGTAACGGAACGGGCGAGTATTTTCAAAATGGTACATTTTTAAAAGAAAAGCCGAGACACCTCAGTTTTGATTTATGGTATTTGATCCGAAATCTGCCGCATGGCGACGCCACCATCTGAGTCATGTTTGTTTCAAATTGCTACCCACATTTTTAGAGCACTTTTGAGTTACTGCTGTCATCCTGAGTACAATGATGTGCCACGTAGGAGTCGTTTAGGGGGTTTGGCCTCCCCTCACTTCGACCTGCAGAAGATCTTTTGTGAAATGATGTGCCACGTACTTGCTATTGCAGTACGTGGCTAGTATGTATTGATCCTCAGATCTGGTTCCAGCAAGATGGGACACCACCACATTTTGCTCGAGTAATTATTTATATACGGTGGCCAGCGAGATCGCCCGATTTGAACTCCTATGCTGACCTCTTAGAAACCGTGTTTACCTAGATAGGCCACAGAATTTAGATGAATTAAGGCACCACATTGCCAGCTTATTTAGATGCTTTGCGCTTTTAACAAGTTTTATGCATAATAATCTCACAGTCGTTTTTTTGCAGAAACCTAAACCTTCCTAATCCAAGGCGCATGTTCTGATACGCCGCAGAACGAGAAAAGTTCAAACCTTTGTGAATACCTATCTCCTATACAAACTAATATAAAAAAAACAGCAGTGAGGCACAGATTGAGCAGTGAACAAACAAGCCATAAAGTCCAAGAAGAAGCAAATAAAAAAACAAGAAGCCTGGAGGTACTGATGATTGTTATCAACAAGGAAGAAGCGCTGGCTGTTTGCTATTGAATAGCAGGAGGCCATAGGTATATAAGGAAGAAGAAGAAGAAGGCACCGCATTCGAAACGAGATGGCATTGATCCCTGCCGAGATCATAGAAAACGTGCAACGCTCGTTTGTAGAAAGGTTAGACCATTGCCAAACGGTTAACGGTGCCCACTTTGAGCAACTGCTCTAAATAATCCTCCCAAACACAAAATTAATTAGGTATATTCGTTATTTCATTAGTCACAACACGACACATCCAAAAGTGGACAAGGAGGCAAAAACCTGCAACATTTTTTGTTACCCCATGTCGTACATCATTGTATAATACTCAGGACGACAGCAGCAACACAAAAGTGCTCTAAAAACATAGGGGTTGCAACAAACATGACTTAGATGGTGGGGCCCTCATGCGGTATATTTCGGATAAAATACGTGATCAACAAAATTGCTAAACATAAATAGACGTGTCGCCCGTTTCGTTAGTTTACGGCCACTTATTTAATAATAATATCTACTTAACAATATTGTAAATGTACTAAATATAAAGCCTAAAATAACGTTTAAATATTATATAAGACAATCGAATCTCTGTTATTGATTTGGCTTTGTAGATGGTAAAAAAATAAAACCCCAAGAACTAAACACAGGAAAATGATCTATATACTTCTTTATTCCATTTTTTTTTCTTAAGGTTTGTTCCAGTGATTAATCTTCCCTGTATTTGGGGTTTCTTTTTTCAGAGGTTATCTTCAGTAGACTTGCAGATACATAATAAATATATTATGGAATTTCAAATGATTGTTTTTTTTTATAATTAGCACTATAAACTTACCTTGCGATCCGTTTTTGTAGTTTATTATAAATAATAAATTTACATGCGTATTTCTCCTCTTTATAGAAACAAGTTATAAATTAGTGAAAGTGAAAATAAAAACATTAAGGAATACCCTTTAAATTTTGTTGCATATGATTTGTAACACCCTGTATAAAAAGGAGTCTGAGATATATGCAACCCATATTACCTAAGATACGTGCTGACATCTATACACGACTAGCAAGATCAATTCGTAAATGCTGAAACTGCCGACTGTTGCTAATGAATTTAACACAGCACTAGCAGACGAGAGTCAACTACGGACATCATAAAAACACAATTTTAATTTATCGAAATCAGATAAGTATATTATGTAATTTATGATTTGCTGAAGGTTTAGTCGGAGATATCTTAAGAAATATAAATTATCTCTTCCTATGCCATTGTCTTTATTATAAACTTATATATTATTATCCTTATAAAGACAATGACTAAACGCATAGGCATAGGGAATAAAGACAATGGTTTAGTACTTTTTTGTATCATATTTATATATCAAAGGTTCAAGAACCGAGAATAGGCACATCACTATTCTCGGACAAGAATGGCAAGAGTGACAAGAGGCAAACATTTAAAAATAAAAAAGAAGACAATTTCTGAGGTTAAGTTGTTTTATTTTTAAATCATAATTATCCATTTTTGGAGTTCTTTAAAACCCTACCCACTCACAGATTTTCCAGTAATAATAAATTGCAAATTATATTACCAAAGTCAGGCCGTTGCGAAAATTTTCATTTTACAATGGCTCAAGAATGTAAGAGCAAGCTCGAAGCTGAAATACGCAATTTTAAACTGGCTCAAACAGGTAGATATGTCCACATTATACTTAAAATTATTAAATTTTAATTTGTTGCATATTTTTTAGAATTGCAAACAGCGATTTCAACGCGACAACAACTGGATGGCCAATACAATGAAAACGATCTGGTTAAACGTGAACTGGAGATCTTACCTGCTGACGGAAAAGTGTACAAGTCTGTCGGTCCAGTTCTCATCAAAACTGATTTAGTTGAGGCTAAACAGAATGTCAGTAAACGAATGGATTTCATTAACAAGGAATTATCGCGAGTTGATAATTTGATTGTGTCATTAGAAAACAAAACAGAGGTACATAGAGAGGCGTTACAGAAATTACAAATGCAGTACCAACAGATGCAAGCTAATGCCCAGAAATTTATGGCTTCTACTGTACATGCTTAATGTCAAGGTTATGTGTACGTTTCATTATTTATATTCATTAAATACAATTTTGTAATATTCATTATTAAATTATTTTATTTACTTTGAAGAAGTAGGTATATTAGTGTCTTTACTATTGAAGATAATACATTTTTGTTTAATTCATTGTTTCTTAGATTTCTTGGCCCATTGCACTAATGCCTCAATTTCGTATTTTAAATATTGAATTTTTTCTTCATACGTTTTAAATTCGTTCAGTTTTTCTTTAACCTTTTTTAAACGCTCCTCTAGTATTTTACTTCTCATTTCAACTAAAGATTTATCATCATTTTTATTATAATTATAATGTCTAACATGAAATTTACACCGGTGTATAAGAAACATTAGATTTAGGTGTCCTCATTAATCTTTATTCTAACTTTTTTATTGACATAAGTATTTTGACATTTAAATATCTTAACTGTGACTACATCATTCATTTATATGTCTAAAAATACTGTAATAGGTAGATACAATTTGCTTATGTTTAACAATTATTTGATATCACACAATAGGGCAACTCCTCTCAAAGTCCAATGCCTAGGATTATGATCTGTTTCAAAATCAATACTTCCCACATATTTCTGATCGGTCCTTTGGGGTTTCCTATATATTGGGCATTCATACAATTTAGGATCCTTACCAGCTGTTGTATTAATAGCATAGATGTATATAACAGGCATTTGCTCATAAAGGACCTTTAAATAATATTTAGATATTGACATTTGGTTAATATGTATATAGTTTTTATACCTTTGCTTTGCTTTCTATAAGTTTTCCTGTACGTCTGTCTAAGCTAGCACCCTCTAAGAATAAGCCATAGACATACACGCCTTCTGCGGGTCCTTCTTTCATATCTTCCTTGTTATATCTGGTAATTAAGTTTTGCAATACTACTGAATCTAGTGCCCAACCCTTATGTGCTCTTGTAACGTCCTGAAATTGAGTTGATAAGATTTTCTGCATTGTTAACTACATTATTTGACTCACTTGTCGCATTGCAGTTAAGAATCCTTGTGGATTGAAAAATCCAGTCATCCAAAACGCATTAGGTTTGCCGTTGTTGCACCATGTCCGGAATTGGGTGTCTCTTTCTAAGAGCTCAGTATACCAAAAACCTAATGTTGCAGATTCCCAAGATACCTATAAAAAATATGTTTTTAATTTTTTGTTTAGAATATTTGTCTTTCTTTACTTTTTGCCATCTTTCGGGAATCCTGGCATCGTACATTGCATCGAGAGAATCCCGCAAAGTTTGACTCATGACAATTGTTCCATCTATTGCCAGTTTTAGGTCTACTAGCGTAGACTTAACCTAAAATACATGTTCGTTGTGACACGCATTTGTTCAAAGTTCATTATATGAATTTTATTAATTAATAACACACCTCTAAAATAACTTTTTGTATCCTGTCAATTTCCTGCCGCAGAAATATATTCATTGGTAGTAATGCTCCCATTCTTGCTAGAGCTTCCTTTACCTCAAAACTGTTATAGGGTTGCGGTAGTTTCTCCAACATATCTTCCGCCAAAGAATATACAATACTCTCACGCGTTTCCCCGCCTTGACTGCCACCTTCTTTTGGTTGTACATTTAATATGGTGTCCAGAATCCCTAAAATAATATTAACAATTCCTTACTTACGGTTTCTTAAAAACACTTTCATAGAATTCTTTATTCTGGCTATGAAAGTTAAAAACTAAATGAATATGTTGACATAAATGTAGTCTCACCTTTTGCAGTATTAATTTGGTAGGTGATATCAGCATTTCCATGCAATCCAAAAACCTCTGGAGTATCAGTAGCTGGTAAACTATTTACGTAGTCCAGATATCCGTGCAAATTCCGAGTTTGTGGTACTTTATATCCCTTATAAAACTCAAATCCTGGACGTAATAGCACATCACAAAACCATACCTAGATGGAAATAGTATAAACTCTAATCATACTATTGAATCCTTTGTAGATTTGAATCCTGGAACATGAAATCAAGTTACCTGTGTGAAAGTTGTCAACAATCTCTTGTCAAAATCATCTGTTACTCGTCCGCCATACTGGACTTCACCCAACATATAACAAACAGTAGGCCATGATACGCCCTTTTTCGGATCCATATCGTCAAGATGGTTTTGAATGAACTGAACACTAGCAGCAAAGTCAGCTTGATTGAATTCGTAGGGCACATTCCAACCTAGAGGTCCAAATTTACGTCTTTCCTGTACCACAGTATGTAAAAATGCTACAGCGTACAACAGTGGTGGCCACTGAGATTGTGTCGAGTAATCTAAGTAGTCTTGAGTTATGCTCTGATAAGTTCTCTTCAGACTTGCTCTGATACCTAGAAAGTTAGATTAGTCATATTTTTAACTTTCCTTGGTTCATTACCTTGTGGTGGTTCATTCGTAAATTTAATCGCCATTTGTAACAAGCCAATAGGAAAACTTTCATGGACCTCTGTTGTTAACCAAATTCTAAAACTATCTTCGATTCTTTCTGTATCTACTATCATTGACATGACTTCTGTAGCAAATGGTAACGATAAATGAATATTTTGTAATAACACCTACGAAAAGTTTGTCTTTATTATTTAAATGATCAATCATGAAGTGCTGTTTTACCCATCCTCCATTGACCATTGAAAACTCTATCATATCTTTGGCGACCACTTCTTGACCTTGACCCATCGATACAGATTTTAGCGGAATATCCTTAGCCTTGGCTAGTGCTGCGATTTGTGGTGAAGGATCCGATCCAATCGAGAGTATACAAATTAATGGAGTACGTGCATCTGATTCCCCCCAAGTTTTTTCTAGGTCAAGTATACTAGGTTCACCGTACTCACTTCCCAGAGATCCTAAAAATGTTTCACATTTAAATAGAAATCAACTAGTCCGTATTTATCTTCCATTACCTATTACATATTTACGAGCCTGTGACAAAGTTCTATCTGGACTCCATGACCTTATGAGTAATAACTTTCGAAATACATCCAAACTTTTCTGATAACCACATGGTAGCTCTTCTTCCTCAGGCCTTTCCTTTTCATACCAATGCCGCCACTCTTTTTCATAGGACTCAATCTGGAATGTTGGTACAGTACTTTTATACCACAAAATATTATAAGAATCGTCGTACCTTTATTAAAATTTCTGAAAATACTGCTAATTTATTAATCTCCACCAAATTTAACCAAGTTATATCAAGAATCCAACGGAATGGTTTAGGTTTGACTGCATTTAAGTCTAGAGATGCGCCACCTTTAATGAAGGACATGAATTCTTCGTGACTAATTACGCCTTTTTGTAAATCGATTTTCATAGCCATCATTAGTGTAAAGAGAGGTTTGTGTCTTTCGTACAGACTTCTTTGTGTAAATTTCCATACCTATAAAATAAAGAATGTGTTTCTGAATGAGTTCTCTATTGAGTGGAAAAAGTCGAGGATTGTACCGGTGTTCAAGTCGGCGGATAAATCAAATATTGGCAACTACAGGCCTATATCAATTCTGTCAAATTTTTGTAAGATCTTTGAAACTGTATTGTTTGGTCGCATCTATCCCTCTGTCCGAAACATGATCACACCAATTCAGCACGGATTCATGTCAAAGAAATCCACAATAAGTAATTTAACTTTAATATCACAAAGTATCTCGGAGGTGATTGACAGTGGTGGTCGGATGGATGTGATCTACACGGACTTCGCGAAGGCGTTTGACAGGGTGGATCATGGCAGATTGATAATGAAATTGGACAAGTTCGGCTTTGCTAAGGACTTGCAAATCTTTTTGAAATCTTATCTGTTAAAAAGAGAACAGATTGTGTCACATAACGGTTACAGATCAGTTCCCTTCCATGCAGTTTCTGGAGTTCCTCAAGGTTCAAACCTTGGGCCCTTATTGTTTTTATTGTTTGTTTTTATTGTTTGTTAATGATTTGGAGGAAAGACTGACCTGTGGCAAGTTAATGTTTGCTGACGACTTAAAAATTTTTCTTGAAATAAAAAATATTAATAATTGTAATGAGCTTCAAGCAAATTTGAATCATGTATCGGAATGGTGTCAAACTAACCATTTACCTCTTAATCCAGCAAAATGTAAAATCGTGATGTATACAAAGAAAAAACAAAATATTCAATATAACTACAGCATAAATGACACAGCCATAACATCCTCTGAGACAGTGACTGACCTGGGAATCATCTTTGACTCTAAACTTAGTTTTGCTGAGCACATATTAACTAAGACAGCGGAAGCCAATAAAACCTATGGTTTCATTATGAGAAATACAAAAGGCTTCAATAATATTCTTGCTTTACAAATTCTTTTTTCTACATACATTCGGCCTAAGCTTGAATACGGTTCGTTAGTCTGGTACCCTATATATAATGTTCATAAAGTTGCAATTGAAAAAATGCAGCGTAAATTTCTTAAACATCTTGTGTATAAGGAAGATGGAATATATCCTGAAAGGGGAGTTGACTACAATATATTGTTGACTAGATTTGATACGCGGAGCTTGGAAAAAAGAAGAATTTTGAATTCAATTGAGTATTTGTATAAGCTTCTACATGGAAAGGTTGACTGTTCTGAAATGTTAATGAATATAAATATTAATGTTCCGAGATTTGAAACTAGATACAGTTCAACTTTTCACATTGCGAGAGCTAGAACCAATGTGTTGCTGCGTTCTCCTGTCAATATTATGTGTGGTAATTATAACTTTGAGAGATTTGTGCAGACTGTGATATTTTTAATTCTGAGATGAGAGAGGTTCTGGAAGTTGCCATCCAACACTTCGGTAATTAGATATGGGTACTCATTTTAGTTTTATTTATTTTGTGCATTAGTGAATTATGATTTAGGTTTAAAATTATTAAAGTATTTGTCCTGTAAAGGGTTTTGTACTGTTGGGCAAATAAAGGCTATTATTATTATTATTATTATTATTATTCCTGGATACAATATTTACCTCAAATGTTAAATATTTTAAAATAATGTCTATCCTTTCCATGGTATTTGTGCTCTTCTCACTTTTCGTTATAGAATTATCAAAAATAGTTAAAAATTGTTTTAACGAATTCTGATACATAACATTCACATTGCTCATTTCAACAATTAGAAAGTATAGTATAGATCCTCTTGCTGCTACCGCTCT
This sequence comes from Apoderus coryli, assembly GCA_911728435.2. Taxonomy (NCBI): domain Eukaryota; kingdom Metazoa; phylum Arthropoda; class Insecta; order Coleoptera; family Attelabidae; genus Apoderus; species Apoderus coryli. The sequence goes on from OU452204.1 coordinate 14,582,188, forward strand.
AAATTCCTCTCTAGCAATATTTATTTTCTTCTCAGTTTGGGCAGAAACACTCAGCTTTTGTGTGACTTCTTCTGCCGTAGATTTAGTTACTTGTAGTACGTTTATTAGTTCCTCATCGTCAACTAAGGAGCCTTCAGTTGAGTTAAGTCTGCTGAGTAAATTCGTTTCTAATTCTTTCATTTTCTTTTGATTTTGCATGACCGATTCGAACAGAGCAACGCGTTCTGCTTCTAGATCTGATTTTTCCATAAGAATAACTCGACCGAGCAATTGATCTTCCAATCCTATATACATTAATTAGAAATTGAAATGTGATATGGACTATACGTAAATATTTAAAAAAATTAGATCCTGAAATATCGAAACGTACCTAACATAGTTACTGTGAAGTCTATTATGGAAGTTTTGGCGCTGATCTCTGGTGAATATGGAGGATTCGGCAACTTCGTGGTAATATAGAGCATGAATCCTTTTAAAACATCACATTCCTTGTCACCGACTATTACTTTTTCGATACTTCCAGACTTAATGAAGTTCTTTTCAAGAACATTATCTAATACGGGGTCCATCTCTACATCTATGTCTTCTATTAGAAGAGGTTTTCCTGTAATAAAATTCAAACGAATACTAGACTTGCTTAAAATATTTCTTTGATTTCCATTTTGTCTTACCTAGTGATAGGCAATCCTCCAAATGTGTTCTGAAATATTTATGATTCAAGGATGTAATTTGTAAATTGTTATTAGCTTCCTTGTTCTTAATCCACATCTTTCCTTGCGTTTGTGGATCTATTAATAATGGATACGATCTTGATTTTGTTACAATCAATGCATTCTGGACAGACAATTCGTCATTAGGCAATCCTTGAAGGGTCCATTCAGAAATAGTTCCACTTTCTACCAACATATAAGTAATATTCAAATTTGTTGTGTAGGGTATGGAGCGGGAATGGAGGATTTCCATCCACGTTTTGACTAAGCCAGCTCTAAATTCTTGGTTGTAAGGTCCACAGTAAGATAAGAAACCTGTAGCCAGAAGTACATCTCCTACCAATCGACCTAGAAAAAGCAAACTTGATATTTGGAAATTCTGTTTTTTGTATATTGTACCTAATTGTTCTTTAAATTCTTTGCTTTGTTGCGTCCACCTCTTCTTTTCACCGCCTAATCCATTTATCAATGTTGTTGCTGTATTCATTTTTCTCAAACATAAATTAGCAGCATCGGTTAATCTCTGCTTTTCCATTACAGCACTGTCGTATTGTTCTTTTACTTGCCTTAAAGACTGTTCCCGTTCCTCCAATTGTTGTTCAGCTCCAGCTAAATCTTCCATGGCTACCTAAAAGTGTATTCCAATAAGATTTATGCAATATTTCTTATAGGGTTGGTAATTACTTTTAGTCGAGCTTCTTGCAACGTAAGATTGGCTTTCAAAGGTAGCACTTCTCTGTTAACACTGTGGAAAAATGCCATTGCTTTTGTCCAGGACAATAGGCCAGCCACATCTCCACACACTCGTTTTGCTGTATCCATATTGTAATCCTCCATTTCAAAATAGGGTTGTAACAGATCAACCATTTCATTATTGATGATATCTTTGGGGTAGTTTTGAAGTTGAAGTAGGAAAGTCGTAGATGCCATCATCTAAACATATATTATTAAAGTGCAGTCAAGTGATTGTATCCAATCTAGTAACTGAAATCGTGCTAAACTAACTACGGAATAGGTTTCATACTGTTTTAGCTCTCCATAATAATGAAAATATTTTTTTTATTTCTCTGGAAATACCTGTTTTCGGTCATTATACCTGTGTCTAAGATAATAATGGGGTAGCATTGGAATCAACTTTACTTTTCGAGAATTTTTGATTTTTTTTGCGATTTTAATTTGTATTTATTTCTGACATTATTTTTGCAGATATGAAAGATTTAAAAGCACTTCTCATTTTTACTTTTTGAGGACAATAAGATAGCGTTTATAAATTTTCACTACGACGTTTCTTTTTTGAAAAACCATCATCAATACGGTCATGGATTTTTTATTGTTAAATTTAAAGCCATTTTCATTCAAAAATAGGTGGTTTCCACGTAATAGTTTAAATAAGTTTTCAGTGTTTTTTTATTTAAAATTATTCAAGAAAAATCGCCATAGTTTGGCCCTTATTTTGCGTAAAACATTCATCTGAGAAAGGCGTTGTTTTAATAACTTCAAAAAGCACAAAAATTACAACTAAATTTAAAAAAACCGCGTACAGAATAAAATGTTGTACTGAGACAGAAATAAATTGTCAAATTTTAATCCTTATAAAATCTGATAGTGCTGTCTTTGTCGTCGAAAATCTGCAAAAAAATGACCGCTATCTATGTGACTTAACTTAGAGCCGCAGGTCTGTCTATATAGAAAATATGTTTTTTGCTGCATACCAACGGGTACTTTTCAAGGGGATTTAATGCGGCCACACTATTTTATTAATTAATTTAATTACATCTGCAAAAGTTCATTTTGTGTGCGACGCAGAGGGAGATATCAACTATTTCCCATCCATCTGACTTAGGTTATTGAAAAAGATATGATCACATCCATCCATCTGACGGCTCTCATGACACTGTCACTTTAGGTTATTATCACTTTTTCAGTAATATTACTTCAAATACACAATGACAACTTCTAAATTGACTACAACTATATGGAATAACCATTTTATAACACTACAATATATAACATGTTGATAGAAATTGATCTTAAACATGAAAATAATGCCGAAAACTCTTAGACTATTAATGTAAACAAAGAAAATAATAAATTATTGGACAAAGCAATTTGTCTGTTGTGTTAGAAAAAACATCTTACCAAACCAAATTATGACGTGAACTAGAAGTGTCAACTAAACTAAAATAAGTGACACCAACGTTAGAAATACTACCAAATTATGACAAACCAACGAACCATAATAGAGAGATATGGTAGCCCTAAAAAATAACGTTCGCCGCTATTAACGTTAATTTAACACCAACGATTTTCGAATAGAGAGATGTGGTAGTTCTAAAAAATAACGTCACCTATGATGTTAATCATATTATAGGCAGCCATTTTAGACTAGCAGATTTAAAATACCTATCTAATATTTATAGTAGGTATTTAGTATAAAATTTTATAAGGTTATTGAATTTGACAAGTGGATTTATTATTTAAATTAAGTATTTATCAGATTATAACAACATTAATTAATAAGCAGCATGTACAGAATGCAAAAAAAAAACATTTAACAAATTTTCCAGATTGCAATCAAATAAATTTTAAACGCATTAGCAATTTTTAGCATACACTTTAATTTTATGTATGGGGTGAGTCAAAAATGTATTTGTTTATTTTTAAGGACAGAAAAGTAATATTTTCAGTATTTTTTTGATTTTTTTAGATTTCAATTCAAGATTTTTTAGAGGTGAAACTATAAGCTCATAGAGGTTATATACGAGGTAACTCAAAAATGTTTCTATTTATTTCTCAAGACTTTTAGATACGACAGGACCTAATAAATAGAAAAAAAATAATTTTTTTTAGTTTGTTAGAATGGTCTCATGCATTTTTTGCATAAGCACTTTAAATTTATATACGCGGTGAGTCAAAAATTTATTTATTTATTTTGTTAAGGACAAAAAAGTAATATTTTCAGTAATTTTTTGATTTCAATTCAAGATTTCTTTGAAAGTTAAACTATAAGCTCCCAGAGGTGATCTACGGGGTAACTCAAAAATGTTTTTATTTATTTTCAATATTTTTAGTTTTTTAGGTACGGTAGAACGTAATAGAAAAATTTTCAGATTTTTTAGTTTTTTAGATTGGTTTATGAAATTATTGCACAGGGTGGTCAAAAAATGTTTCAAGAAAATTTTAATTTGAAGCTTTTTATATATTTTTTTTATGTTTCACAGTATTTTTAGGTAGAATGGGCTCATATTTTTTTAATTCTTTTTTTATAATTTTTTCTTTTTTAATTTTTTTTAACTTTTTTTTTAATTTTTTTTTATACTTTTTTTTTTAATTTTTTGTAATAATAAATAATTGTGAGTAACGACGAAAGAATGTTTTTGCAAAACCTACTACTCTGTATTTAGTCAGTTAAGTGAACTATGACGATATTTTTCTTGAATATTTTTAAATAACAGCTAAAAACCATTACGTGTGATATACCACCTATTTCTGAATATGGCTAACAGATAGATACTCAGCTTTTCCATCCAGATTGTATAATATCTCTGATGTAATAAAGTAACAACGCTAATTTTTAAATTAATTTATTCCATGAGAATCATGAATACAAAGTAAATAATTACAAATATCAACACACCCAATACCATCAATATTTTCCCGATTAAAGTCTAAAGTTTCAGTGAAAAACTTAACATTTCTCCTTTGAAGTTCATTCACCATTGGTCCCAAATCTTCACACTTCCATCTATTTTCTCCAATTCCTAGTGTTTCTAATTTACTTAAGTATTCCAAAAACAGTTTGGTCTTAATTTTTTTAATATTGTTACCACCCAAATTGAGATACGTTAAGCTTTTTAATGTCACAAATGATTCCAATAAAAGTTTAGAAACATTATTGTATGACAAATCTAATTTATCTAATTGATACATATTAGAAAATACTCCAACTTTCAAATCTCTAATAAAATTATTCTCAAAATATAATTGCTTTAATTCTGGAAAGTGTTGAAAGGCTCCAATTTCAATATCAGTTATCGAGTTATTCTTTAGAAATAAATAATTAAGACTGTTTAATCCTTCGAATGATGAGATCGTTAAAATAGGTAATCCATTATATTCCAGATTGAGCGTCGCCAAATTTTTTAAACTTATGAATAATCCATCAGGTAAAGAATTAATTTTATTGTGACTCAAATTCAGTGTCAGAAGATTTGATAATCCAAAAAATGAGTTACCAGTTATGTTTTTAATTCTGTTAAAAGATAGATCGAGTAAGTTTAGGCTCCTTAATCCAATAAATGTATTTTCTTCAATACTTTCGAGATTGTTATAGTTCAAATACATTTGTTGGAGTGACAGTAACCCTTCAAAAGCTCCTGTTGATATTTTATTTAATCCAATGTCTGATAAATTAAGTTGTTCCATTGTATATAAGTGTTGAAACTTTCCGCGATTTAATTCATTAATATGTTTGAAGAAGGTTTTTGTATCAATAGATCTTAAGCTAAATAGTCCATTCAAAGCTTCATTATCTACATTTATAACTTCACTTTCATTAAGGAATTCTAGCTTTTCTAAATTATTTAATCCATGAAAGGAATTATTATATATTGCAGATATATTGGAATGTGTAAAAGTTAATTGTTTTAAATAATTGAAATTTGAAAACGATTTGTTATATAACTCTCCGTTAACAGAAATGGTTAAGCGAGATATGTTTAGAACTCTATCCTTTTTATCCTGAATTATTTTAGATATTGGATTCATAGAAATATCAAATGTTTTTACTGTAGTATTCTCAAAAATATTCACATCTAAGTCGTGTATATTGCAGTTTCTAATCGATAAATTGTCTATCGTAGCATCAAAAAATGCTTTATGTTCAAAAGTAATATTAAAATTATTATCCAGAACCAAATTGTTGATATTTGAGCTACCAAATGCCGTATGATATATTTTCTGCAACATATTGTTTTGCAAATATATATGCTTCAAGCTTGTATTTAGAAATGTACCTGGATATATAAACTGGATTCTGTTATGTTCCAAATGCAATTCGTCAAAAAAATTTGAAAATACATCAAGTCCAATAGATTCTATCAAATTATTTTGCAAATATAATTTAGGATATCTAGCTTGAATATTATATCGAAATATCACAGATGTAGGAAGGGTTTCTAGATCTGTGGGAAATATGTTATTAGGTAACATCTTTATAGAATTATTTCTAAGATCTAATACTTCGAGCAATGTCATATCTTTAAAAGCTCTTGAATTTAGATTTGAAATATTACAAGAATCCAAATATAATCCTTTAAAGTGATATGCTGATTCAGTATGGAATTCTGCATTGAAATTGTTATTATGAGACATTTTAAGGGTAACTCGATCATCTATCTGTTGACACTTATTCAAAGATTTTAATTTATTGTGACTTAGATCAATATACGAATTCCAATTCTGGTATAATACTGATAATTTAAGTTGTTCACATTCTTGAATATTGTTATTACTTAAATTAAGTTCATTGATTATTATAACTTTAATTGTAAAAGTGTTTGATAAATTGATAGCATTGCTCAATAATAGATTGCTAATAGTTCCACCATTTATGTTTGTTAATTTATTGTTCTCAAAATCAAGAAGGCCAAAATCACCAAAAAGGTTAACGGTATGTATATAATTGTTTCTAAATTTGTAGGTTGGAAAAAATTCATATTTATAATCATTGAATAAATAAATTTCTGTTAAACAATTAAAACTTAAATCTATATAGGAAAGACGATATTTATAAGATGATACAACGTAATGAAAATTTTTCACTAAATTGTAGCTCAAGTCCAATTTTGTCAATGAATTATTTTTTAGAAACTGTAGAAAATTCAAATCTTCAATTCGGTTATTACTTAAGTCTAAAGTGTTGATTCCCTCTATTCCTTCAAACGCATGTGGTTCAATCGTCTTCAATCCACAATGATTGATTCTCAAAGTCTGTATATTTATGGACGAAAATTTGTTTGGAAATGGTACTCTTTCTAGTTGTGGTAAATCCGTATGTATGATCTTTATTTCGATTACATCCTGGATGTTAGGAATTAAAACCCTGTACATCTTATATGATAAATCCAGGTTTCGTACGTTTTCGCATAGCAAAATATCTGTAGATGATATAATGCAATCGGTGTAGCATTTCTCAAAGTTTGCGGTCAGCAGAATCGTTATGGACAACATCAACTTCAAATATTTTAACTGAAACATTAATTGAATAATCAGTATCACTATTTCGAAACGCATGAAATGTTTGTTTAATCAGCATAGGTCCCTTCTTGAAGAAGCAAAAGTTGTAAAACCGTCTTAAAACTGGTGGAAGAAAAGTTTTTGTGTACAAGGGTTTAAAACCCCAACTCTTGTAACGGTGCACATTTTATGCAGTAATGATATTTGAGGTGTGGAAGGTTTTTTTGAGGCAAAGTTTGGAGGTAGCAGACGTAAAATTTCTATAGTGCCATCTTGTTGAATAATATGAATATAAATAAAATGTTTATAAAAATATTTAACTTACCATTTTTTTGAAGCAAATGGGTAAATTTGGACATATGTTTTCACAATAGTAATTCGAATGATATTGTTTTCAAGTTTGCATAATAATTATTCTATACGTACTTGTTATTGTATTTTAATTAATTTATTGAATTATTCCAATTCATATTAAAATGTGATACATTTTCGTTAAAAAAAACATGTATATGGACGACTCTCAAGTTCATATAAATGTCTTTCAAATAATGGAGATTAAACTAAAGTTATTATTTACTTTTACACAAAACACTTCACTCAACCTGGTATCCAATTTTCTGGCGCAACGAATTTTCTCATCATAAGAAACGACTAAGGCTCAATTTTGGATATTTCGTCACTAATGCAGCGGGTTTTATTAGTTTATTTATTATTAGAAAAATTATTGTAATTAAAATAAATAGGCGTATCGTACTTATTAATAATCATTTTGTAAAAATGTCTATTACCTTTAAGGATTCCGACCAAGAAGGCTTTGGACAAGGAGCTGCAGTATCTGGTACAAGTGAATGCAACTTCCTCTGAAACAAGATTAGTACACAGTCCATAATACGCATGATGAGATGAGGTGGACGGCCCAATTTCCGCACAGTAGCTAGAAATATAAAAAAAAAAAATGATTATTGCAGCAATATTCCTAAATGTTCATACTATCTATCCTTACGTACCGATATGTGCTGGTTTAATAGTGTTTAAAGCCGCCTCAGCCTCTTCAAGAGCTGGTTTAGCTGCCTCCAGTTTTTCTTCAGCTAAAGCTTTTTCCACAGCGATACTCGACACCAAGGCTTCAGCTTTTTCTTTTACTTTTTGTACCTGATTTTTGACGATTTCAGCCTGCATTGCTCTTTCAGTCACCTAGAATTGATCAAATAAATATGAAATACGAATATTTTATTTTTAAATATACTACTCACTTCAGTTAAAACACGTTCAGCTCTTTGTGACGCATCTGCTAACTCTTTTTCCATAACTGCGAGTTCTTTCTTTAGTATCAAGACTGAAGATGATGCCTCAGCTAATTTCTCTAATCCAGTGTCCATTCGCAAAGCACCATTACTCAATTCGTTCTGTTTGTTGTTGTAGATACTCTTGTATCCAGCGATGAAGTTCAAATAAGACTTCGGAGTAACATGTGTAGCCCTTCGGAACCTAGAACCCCGCAAAAGATTGTAGTATTTCAAATGAGTTTAGTTACAAATTTACCTTTGGAAATACTCTGATGAAGTCAGGGAAACAACATCCTGTATTGAACCAAGTGCTGTAACAAGCTCTTCTTTAACTTCTTCTGTGCAAGCGATTTTAAAGTCAGCAAGAAAGTGTCTTGCCACTGCTACTAGAGCGTCTTTAGGCCATGGCTGGAACCAATCTATTGTGCATCCAGAAATTAGAGCTGGGAACCTAAGTGCTCTGTTCCGAAATTTCTCTCCAACCTACATCGTAGTATTTAACCCTTAAATTCTATTATCAGCGATAGAATATACAAATTACTTACTGGAGAAAAGCAGAACACGACATGTAAATTCTGACAAGTTCTGTTCATGAAAAACTCCATTACAGCTTCATGGGTCAGCGTACGCTTTGGATTCTCTCGTTTCATGATCGGTGTCATTTCTTGGATAATTTCCGCTTGTTCATCTTTAGTGAATAAATTCGATATCACCCCGGATGAAATATTATTAAGATACTCTAAAAACCCTTCCTCTTTGATATCCAGATCTGTGAAGATAAATGTTGTTCCTTTGCCTTGACATCCACAAGATCGATATAAAACTTTCAGGTCTTCTAAGAAATTTCCGATATTGTACGATCGAGTTAATGTAATTTGGAAGGTTTTGTAGCCAGCAATGAATGATGACAGTTTTGTTAGTGACTGCTTGCCACTACCACCCACACCTATATCATAAAATAAAAAGAAGAAAATATCTGAATTACTAGATTCGCCAAATTTCTTACCAACAAGCATAACATTGCCTCTAGGATGTCGAATAACTCTAGAAATTTTAACTAGATGTAGCATGGCATCAGGAAAGAACACCAGATCCATTCCGGATCCTCGCACCATTTCATTGAATTGTGCTAGAAACATTTCCAATCGTTCTCTTAATTCCTGATGATTATTAACTGGTTCGTAAACTTTTGGCAGTTCCATATCGGCATCTTCACCTTCCTCTCCTGTTGGTTCTGGAGCGTCTCTAAAGTATTAAAATAATGTTCATTTCATACGTTTCAGAACAATGAATTTATTTACCGCATAAAATCAACAAACACGGGATCGGGTTCAGTTTTCTTGCGTAATTCAGGTCCTAAATGTTCTTCAACTAAATGAAGTAATTGCTCATTGAACCATATTTTGTCTTCTTCAATAGTAAATCTGTCGGAGAATACTCGTGAGCATTCGTGTTTCCATAGAACCATCATGCAAGCCTCAGATTCTATTACAGTGGATAGTGTTCCAATCTGAAAGACCACAAATTTTAAAATACATAACGAGCTCTCAATCAAGAAAAGAAAAGATTCAAAAAGTACTCTTACCATTCCCTGCCATATTCTTGACATATCCCTTAATGAAAATATATAATGGAATTTTGCTGGAGTCGGTAGAAGTTTGCTTCGTGTAGTCTTCCACATTACTCGCGTTAGAACTATAAGTTTTTTCACCAAATTCCTTACTTCCAATGTGAAGCCTCTTTTAGCATTGTAGTGTCCTGAAAATATGTAAGATAATCGTAAATAAAATATTGTTTTGCATTACTACTATTAAATTAGCAAATATTAAAGTATTTGAAGTGTCATTACCTTGAGCTATAACTCCGAAAATCTTATCAATCGATGCATCCGTAGGTAACGGACAATTGAATATAGAGAACTGTCGCTTCAATCTTGCCGGAATATCATTTCGGCCACCTCCTGGTTGTCCCATAGCGGCAACAAATTGAACGTCCACTATAGTGGTAAATTCTCCAGGCTTCTCTAAACTGTAGAAGCCACTCATATCCATAGTTTGTCGAACTATTTCATTAGTTATCTGCAATATCCAACAATACCACGATGCCTTTGTATATATTTAATAATTTAGGCTTACTTGGTCACCCCAGCAGTTGATTTCAGGTAAATTTATATCATCAATAAATATAATTAACTTTTTTCCATTTGGTGCCCCGAATGTGTTACCCATACGCTTTTCAATATAACTCTCGATGGTTTTTTGGAACTGATATGGAGATGTAGCACTTGAAAAGTTGAAAGCTCTCAATAAATACAATTCAGGATTGGCTTTCTTCATGTAGGACTTCATCATTACGGTTTTAGCTGTACCTGGTTCACCTTTAATAATTATTAAACAATATTAAGGTTGATTTATTTTATTTATACGCGTTATTTCCAACCTATTATCATAACAGCTTTCTCCTGCTTTGCGATAGTGTCAATCAAAAAATTGATTCTAACATTGTCTGGTATTGGAATGAGAATATTTGAAAATTCTGGAGTTGCGGTTTCAGGATAAACATAATTTGTGACTAGCGAACTCCAAAGTACCCAATCTCCATCAGAGTTCACAACGTAATCAAAGACAGTTGCCTAAAATATCATATCGTAATCGACAACTACTAAGCAAGTTCAATTATATTGTACTTACATCTGGGTTTTTTATATTATGTTGTGGTAAATCCAAAATTTTCAAGTTTTCTTTTATAAAGAGATCAAATTTTATTCTATCCTCAGTTTCTAAATGAGCTCCCATGCCCCAAGTAACCGCAAACACATATATTTTAGCTAAGTGCTCAACTGTAAGAATTTTCTGTTCCTCTACTTTTTCTACTTCTTCTACTGTCTCTTCCTCATCACCAATATCAGATTTGGCAGCAGATATCTCTTCAGTAGGTTCAATTTGATTTGGAATCAAACCTATAATGTTCCTACCTTAAGTACTTAGCAATTTAGATAATTAGTATTACCTTCAAGTAATTTCAGCATTTGTAAGACTATATTACACTCCAAAACGTTAATGACAAGGGATAGATTTTGGGTGCCCCATCCAAAGAAAATTGGAAACGATTCGTCAAACAATTTTTGTAAAACATCCTGCTCTTTGGAACTTCGCTTTTTCATCCAAGCTTTGACGATCGGTCGCCAGGTCAATCCTGATAATCACGTAATTAACTTCATAGGGTCAACTTAATTACTTTTATAAATACCTGAAGAACTCATGTAAACCATGCCATTTCTTGACACAGTTGCTGGAGATGCGTTATCAATATTTTCTGGTTCAAATATAATTTTACAAGTTGGAGCCATCGACAATCTATCGCCGTTTGCTAATGTTAGAGTTTTGTTGTCGTCTAATACTGAGTTGAGATTTTCAATCCAGATGCTGTCTACTGGACCATCCAATACCAACCAAATATGTTCGCCTAATAAATATCGGTAATTTAGAAGTAGTTGCTACGATACTCCAATAATTGTTACTACCTGATTTAATCTTTAAAGTTTTTCTCCATAAAGCTGAGAATATTCCATCTGTCCAGTCGTTGGTAGCTACATCAAGTCGACCAAACATTTGTGCTGCTGTTATAGCTTTAGGATTCATTCGCATTTCTCTATAAATATAATTTATTAAGTACATTTTTTGTTTACAATTCATGCGGTATACCTATGAGCATCTCCCATGTGAGTCAGAGCTTTCATCAGAATTTGTATACAAGTGGTTTTACCAGCGCCAGACGGCCCTAAAGTCATTATACCGTGGCGAACACGTTGCGTTTCATACAACTACAAATACAACATATTTTCGTGGAATTTATCACAGACTATTTATTTGTTTAATTTAATAGAAACGAATATACAGCTATGTAGCTCTAATTTCTTTGACGATTTTTGAAAATTATTAATTTTGATAGTTTCAGTTTGGAACGAGCTTAAAGTGAATGATTATAATTTAGCTCCCCTGTAAATTTTGATTAGCTTTTTTCCCGACTTAAGAAAAGCTCACTCTAATATGCATAATATCAAGTTTGATCAAAATCGGTCAAATTTATACGAAGTTATTCAAGGTCAAATAGAATTCCCACTTAATTTTGCCCACAGTATACCTGTATGAGTTTCAACGCCCATGATGGATGGTTAACCAGTGAAAATTCTTCCACTTGTTTGTTTATAGCTTCTTCGAGCTCTGGGTAAGCCGTTTTCTCAAGAATTTGATTAGGAAACAAATCAGTAACTAGAGACATAAATAAAGGTTCATCTTCGTCAATTAGCTTAGATAAATTCATGTCCCTTAACACTCTCATGACTATGGTGCTTTCTGAATCTTTGTTATTAACACGTTTTGATGCACCTAAACTTCGGAGCACTGAGAGAATGTTACGTAGACCAAAGTCATAGTGCACCTAAAAACGTTTGGTGGTAATTTACAAAATTATAAATCAACTTGTTAGTTATGTGTTACCTGTTTTGTAAGCTGTTCTTCGCATAATTTATACAATGTGTAAAATTTTCTTGCCAGAGTAATATTTTCCAAAAAGCCGCAACTGGCCAATTTTACCCGAATAATTATTTGGCGATCAGGAACCATCATGGCGACTGTTCTAAACTGAATTTTCAAGTTTTCTGGTAACTCCTTCCTACCGGCATACCCGGGATTCTAAATTGAAGACAAATAATTAATTAAAAAATTTAAATGTACGATTTAAATAGTTAATTTACCATGGTTATAAATATACCGAATTCCGGACACATTTCAATGATATCTCCATCAGTAAATTGAAAGCTTTTCTTCTTTTCTTTCTTGCTAGCTAATACCACAGCTACTTGTTGCGCTGCTACTGACAGTACTGGTAGTTCGATTCTATTGAATTCGTCGAAACATCCCCAAGATCCAGACTGCGCCAATCCTTTAGAGAAAAAATTAAATAAACTTTTCATTCATAAATTTTAAGTACCTACCTTTATAAATCCGTCCCAGGCCTCTATAATCCATTTGGTCGGAACAGTTAAAGACTACCACATATTTCGCCAAAGTTTTACCCATGTCTTTGACAGTTTCGGTTTTTCCTGTCCCAGCAGGGCCACAGGGAGCACCACCCATGCTCATAGCTAAAGCTTGCGCCAGCGTTATGTAGCATCTAACAAAACAAAGCAAGTTGTTGTAGATTTATGTTACATTTTTCACACTCAAAGTTGAGTGGTTAATTTGTATCACCTGTCTGTCAACGGTGTTATTACAAGTCGGTCAGTACAACCAAGATACTCATTTTGATATGAGAATGAGACGTCAGTGATAATAATCAAGGTTTTATCCTGTTCCTCTTTGAAATAGAATCGACATTGTTTCAACCATTCGAAATCGTTGACATGTCGGATGTTTAATCGACACTGAAATTTATTAAGTCGATGAAATTATTCAAAATGATCAAGACATGTGTCCTGTCCGGGCTTGTTTTAATTTTTCTTACCATCATATCAAAAATATCCCTTTGATGCACATGAATTGTTATAAGTGTCTCAAATTTGGTTCTTTCAATTTTAGTCAGATCCCTAGTGGTCTGATCAATAAGTGTATTCAGCAATTCCAAGAATTTATTATTAGTATCTGGCATAACTTTCTTGTCATGTCTTGCTTGTAGTAATGCCAGCTCCGAATCTCTAGTCCAAATCATTTGCAAACCTAGTAGGCCAACCTAAAAACCCCTACTTTAATTTTTATTTTTTAATTAACTCTTCTCTCTTACTTGAGCAGGCATTTTATCTAAGAACTGCAATAGATTAAAATTAGCATCATTAACCATGCAAAAGGCTTGTCGTATGATCGAATGTAAAGAAGCTTGCGATGTTACCAATAGCTGAGTCAACCATGTTTCAACACTACCTTCAGCTCTAACCGCTTTTTCCAACTGTATCACTTCACCTTCTGACGATATGATTGCTGTGATTTTGTTGTATTCAATATCGTGGAATTTTACAGATCGTGTATTATCGAATATCGAAAGTAAATGATTTTGAATGGTATGAGAATCTGATGCTTGTCCCAATATTTCTAAAAGAGCTGGATCTGATACGAAAAAGAATCGAGGAAACATCATACGCTTCCTTTCAAGGTATCCGCTTAGTGATTTCTGGCACAGCTCTAATTGTTCTTGGAGATGTGGTAGCAATTGCTTTAGCATGTCATCACCTGGAAGCAGTTTAATAATTTTTAGCACACAAAACAATTTGAGTTTTCTTACCAACACAACAGGCTACGACTCCTGGTGTTTCATGTGCTCGCTGCATAATTTTCTGCCAGGACTTATCTATTTTGGAGAATCTTTTTGCCTCTTTAGGAAGCTGTTTAGCGATATCACCTCCAACGAACACAGCTTCGAGATAAACCCACATATTTTGCACTAGTAACCATCGCTCCAGAATTTCATTAGTATTTGAAAGATCATGAACCCATTGCTGAATCTGTTTCTTAAACGGTGCGTTATATCTGTTACTTAATAAAGAACCAAGAACCATTAAGCTATCTTCTAGTTGTCCAATCGTTTCAGCTGTAGTGTCTCCTCTCAGCAACAACTCACCTCTATTGTTAAAGGTCATGAATGTTAATTCATGGACCGACCATTCATTTGTAACTTGGCGTAATTTTGCTTCAATATCTTTTTCTTTCATGGCAGATATACAAATATCCTAGAAGATAATAAACTGCATTGATGAAGTGGACATGTACGTATCAATTACCTCTATGTCTTCTTTATGTTGCAGCAAAGGAGCTTCTAAAATGTTTTTGAGACAAAACCCTTCACTCTCAAATTCAAAAATATGATTCAATGAATCCATGATCCTTTGCCAATGTCGCGGTTTCATGGCCTTATTAGCCATCAATTCTAATAGAGGACACATATCATTGAAATCGTCTATAGTCTTCTTTAACGCGTAAAATGCTGGCCATTCTTTCAACCCCTTCGGTAGTTTTCTGCATCGGTTTTGAAACTCCATAAGTTCGTTATTAATTTCTTCAATATTTACTTCGGCCCAGGGAATATCATAATAGCTATTCACGCGATCAATGACGTCGTTGTAGAGTTTGTAAAGTTTTTGAAGAAGATTCAATTCCTTTCGTATTTGCGCTAAATCTGGGTAATCAGTTGTTGGTAAACCAAAGAGTTCTTCGCCGCTTTGGTATGTTTGAAGTTTACGCCACATCCCGTCAAACCGGTTCTAAAATAATTGAAGTTATTGTCGGCTAAATCTCGATTAAGCCGATAGATTTACCTGAAATAAGATAAGTCGATCCGATGCCTCTCTAGGAGTCAGACCTGCTTGCATTGGACCTGCTGTTCTGTATTCATTACAATAATCAATTTTATCTTGTCTGAACTTATCTAAATTATTTTTCAATTCGGTTTGGAAGTTTGGTTGCATATCCAATAAGTTATTTTGCACTTTAAGTGCATTGGCTAGCAGTTGAGTCCAAGTGTATCTCAAATTGTCCACTTGTTCAGTGATTTCTCGTTCTACAGGTACATTGTAACGATTGAGAACGTTGAATGCTTCCTATAAAAATAAGATCAATTGATTTTTTTGTTTGGTTACAGAGAAGAACATGTTGTCTTACCTCTATTGGATCAATTTTTAATTCCATATCAACCTCCTGTTCCCTAATCTTTTTCAAAGTCTCTATAATCATCCTAACATCATCCAGATCACGAATGGTTCGGTCCAATTTACGTTCCATCTCATTAATAACCGCATAAACATAATCCATTTCCCTACGATACTTTTTCTTCATTGCCTGTCCAATGCGATAAGTACATGATTTGACTTCAGTTATGATGCCATATTTTAGTTTCTCTGTAGAAACTGCTAGACAGTTTGATATAATAAATATATCTGGTTCTGTCGTTAACCGTTCACTAAGTTCTTCGTGTTTGCGGAGAGATGACTCAAATTCGTTGAGGCAACAATTTAAGAGTTCACGTTGGGTTTTCTCATTTCGCCAAAGGATACTGTAAGGTCGCCATTTGGCTATAAATTGCTGCATCTCCTAGATATCACCAAGATAACAATATTGTCAGTTTCTTGCGAAAGGATAAATGCATTACCTGTTTCATGTCCTGCGTGCATGTAGATAACAATGACAAAGTTTTGACAACTTCCTTATTCTCCATAACATGGTTGTAAAAATTTCTATGTTGCATTGGGAACATTGGTTTCTCCTCAGTCATGAGTCTGTAGAGTTTTCTACGCCGCATGCGAAAATCGTCATCTTTAGTTTTGATTGGTTGTTTGGTACTAGGTTTCTGTTGGATATGTCGAGAACGATTTACTACATCCATTAACGTGGACGATGGACCGACCAATTTTTTCCAAGTAGACTTTTTAGGTACTGCATTCTTCTTGCATTCACATGCCGCATGCGTATTGTGTGGTATAAGGAGTGTCATGCCATATTTTTGGTTCATATATTATGTGGTATTAATTGGAGTGAGTGATTTTGAGTAAAGAGTAAAGCGTGAGTATGGTTGGGAGTGTGGAGTGAGATAGTTGTAAATGAGGAAAGAAGATAAGAGCAAAAATTAATATCAATGCAATGATATTTTAGTTAAGTGAGTTAAAGAATGGAAAGTTTGTATAAAAGAATATCAATCCAAACATAAACATAACAAATAAGACTTACGATACTATTACAACTGTCCTCATGAAATAGCTTTTTTGATATTAAGTTTGTATTAATTTTAATATATCAATTTTTTGTCAGGCAGACCAGCATTGAATTTAATAGGTTTGTAATGTAAAAATTGTGATATTGCCTTTAATAGTCTGGCCTTAGCTTTAATATCAAATGAATCAATTATTTCTCACAAGGGGTAATGAAAATCAACCCGCAGGAACTCGAAAAACTATAATTATATTTTAAGAATACCACAAACAATTCATCTGTTAAAATATCTATGGAAATTCTTAAAAAGTATTAACCAATAATTAACTTATTATTTTTCAGACAAACTTTAATATTTTTATTACCTCTTGTCCACCAGTCCATTGACCAACTCCTTTCGAGACGGATGTGATATTTTTTCCAGCTAAGTTTAACACTTCTTGCACCTCATCCAGATTTGGCTGAATTCCAACTTTTGGAATGAGAAGAATTGCATTCAATATAAAAACTGGAACTCGTTCAGATTGATCTGCATGAGTGAAATCATTTTGTTCAACAATTTCAAATAATAAGGACAAGAACAAATCTCATTCAATTGATCATACTCTGAATTTATATTTTTAATGGGATTTTTTTGTCTTGTCCTATTATTATAAATATTAAATTACATTCAATACAAAAACGCTTCCGCAAAGCTTCTAACGATTGCCGTGTCACTTTTACTAAAACATCAATAACTTTTCTGGTGTAATATCGTCTCATTTCACCAACTGCACCTTTGACAACATCATTCATCGCTTTACTCATGCCGCCGCTCAATAAGAGATGAGGTTTTTCGAAACATTCCCATACTAGAGACCAATCGGATTGTTGTTGAGTTGAAGAGCCAGCTTCTGTCAGTTTTTCCTCCTCTATAACATATTATTTAACACCGTAAAAAAACTTCTGAAAAAAATTATATTAAATACTCACGAGAAGAACTCCTACTTTTTTTTCTTATAATACAAATTTCGTTTAGAATTAGGATTTATCAATAATTATAATAAAGATGTGCCCAAAATTGTATATAAATTGAATTGAATCTTTAAAAATTGCAAATCATTTCGAATCTTTGCCTGCATAATTGTCAATCTTTATCCTGGGACATAGTAAAATACATCGTAACCTCCTACAATCCACGTTGAAGCATAGTACATGTAATTCTGAAGAGAACCAGTCAAAATTTGGAAGAAACAGTTTTCGAATGTCAATTTATTACTTTCAAAAACTGTTCCTTCTAAATCGTCAACTGATGATGGAAGAGTGAAGTTTCGCTATCCTAATTAAACTATTTCTTCATCGACTAAATGGCAGAAACATTATTGCTTAAAATTTAGTGTTAATAATACTGGGTTAGGCACCTATTTTCAAAAATCTGCTACAAACAGTTTATTGAAATTAAGTTATGAGAAATAACAAAATTAATATGTGCAATTTATGTTTTAAAAATAACATCCTTTACCTTTAAAAGAGTTTCTCGATTCCCTATAAATTTTTGAGAAAATGTACACCTGTTGGCAACACCGCTAGGCGCCTAGTTATGCTCGAGCTGGTTGTGTAGACCGCGCATGAAATAAAATGGAAGAAACTAGAAATGTGCAGAAAATTCGCGCGTGATGTGGAACACGCTTTGACAACTTTCCTTGTCAAAGGGACCACGACATGATGGAGACACCCACAGAAAGGACAGTAAATACTTGAGAACAGTGTTGTGACGTTTAAATAATAGTGAAATAAATAGTAGAAATATGAGTTCATTAATGTTATTACTTCGGGGGAATTAGCGGGCCATGTTATGTCCCAAATTTCGATACCGAGCGACAGGGGAACATTTCTTGCAACAAAACTCGAGTTTGCGGTGCTGTATGGCCCCATCTTGTCGGACCCAAACGTGACTATGTCATAGTCTTCGCAATTCAGTTCAGTTCGGTGTTTGTCGTAAGAGTTTGGTTATTATTTTCAAGAAAATATGGCCCTATGATACCAAATATTGCAACAACATATCATACGGTGAATTTTTTATTATGGAGATCAAACTGCTCAATATACTTTGGCGTGTTGGAATTCTTCCGCGTCTTTCCATATTAAATTCGCGACGAAAATTTCTTTGGCCTTGCCCAAATGAATTACATAATATCAACTGTTTTACGACAAAAATTGGTTAATTTATTGGAAATTTGTGCATGGCAAATTAAATTGCAACTATTGACACATACGAATGTGGCAAGATTTGGTCTAGAAGAGAGCGATTAATGCATATTCTGTAGGGAGGTAAAAGAAACTCGTGATCACCATCGTACAGTAACAGAATGCGCCGCTATGAGAAGCCAACGCAAGGAACACTTGGCCCATGAAGATGGAGACGTGTTGTCCCTGAAACCAGCAAAGGTACTGGAGTTCATAAGAGCTCTAGAACTTTATGGAAAGTTGTAACTTGAGACACAATTCAAGTAACTCAAGACAGGAGAACATAACATACCATCATCAGAGACCCCTAATTTTAATCTTAAATGTTGAAAATGTCATCAATTGTTTGTCTTTTTTAATTAAAAACAGACTTGTCATCAGAATCCTACGACCATGAAATGATTTTTATTCGGTTACTTTTAACCGTTTTCGAAATAGTCTACCGTTCGGGAAGTGATAAAATACAGTGTACACATTGCCAAGATCTTGTCCAATAATCCCGAAGATTAATTAACGCCGGACTGCTGAAGAAGATCAGTCAACAATTTGGAAGAGACGGTTTTCGAACGTAATGTCATTACCTTCGAAAACTGTTTCTTCTAAATCGTCTACTGATTCAGAAGATCCAATTTTGGCTTTTTTAATCAACGTCAATATTTCCTCTACTGCTTCTTCTACCATCAAAGATTTCTTGTGTAATTCGGTAGCTGCATTTCTACACACATTGTCAACTTTGTCACAAAAGAAATCAATATCCCATGGTTGTTCGCTGAGTTCTGGTAGAGCGTGTAGTTGGATTGATTGCATACTTGTAAACACTTCCAAGACTCTGTTGACGTAGACATCATGGACTCTTTCAGTCTAAAACCAAATCAATAGCTATTAAATGAGTGAGTCAAAATAGCTTTTGCACCCGAATGCATTGAGGTTCTGTAAGGAGCTAAAACCCTATTCTTTCTCCCACTGATCGATCAATTTTTGAGGTTTATTCCTAGCCGAACAGGAGGACAATAATGTATTCTATTTTTAGCCACTAAACTTGTGTCACGGTCTGCAAAATTTGTTTCAGATACTTATTTGATTTCATAAAAGTCACCATTGATCTGTGTGTCAGGATCTCGAGCAGGAGCACTGTACGCGAAGGTCAATAAACATTTTCTCTGATAGCCAAGCGGCCATAACGACCCTAAGCTCAATAACAGTGTGAAATTGTCAAAACAGACTCTCTAATCTCGGGAGAAACAATCGTGACTCTGGTCTGAATCTCTGGCCACTCTGGTCTAAAGGGGAATGAAATGGTCGACTCTCTGGCAAGAGAAGGGGCTGCAGGTGAACTTATCGGACCAGAACCCGCAACTCGCATATCTTTTAGCCAATACATACTTAATACCTGGATGACAACAAAAGTTCAGAACTTTTGGCAAAATTATCCAGCAGGTGTAGTACATTCGAAGGGGTTCATTAACCCATCGAATTCAAGGGCCAGGGAGTTATTGGGTATGAGTAGATCTCATCTGCTTTGCCTGGTTGACGCTGATCATTGTCGTTTGAATCATCATCTCACCAGGCTCGGTCTCTAGGAAAATTCCGAGTGCCGATTGTGCCTAGAGGATGCTGAGACGGCGGAACATGTACTACTATGTACTTCTATCAGCGAGTCTATACAGAGAGCGCACCCAGCTTTAGCTTCATTGAGAAGATTGAGCTGCTGGATGAAATATAAATAGGTATGAGCCACAATAGAGCCTCAATTCAGTATTCAAAATATGTCAGCATTTCTACTTACCAGAATTTCGAAATTTTTTATCGCCTCATTAGCTTTGTCGACATAATTTTGCCAGTCTGGCGATACCCAATTAAGTTTACTTAATCCCGGCTCAATGTTTGTAGTAAGCTTGATGAGATGTGGTAAAAACAATGGTCTGACTTCTAATTTTACATTTTTCACAACTTTAAGAAAATCATTAATTAGGAACTAAAAGCAAAAAATATTTTATAGTAAAAAATTGTTGCAATTGCATTAATTTTCTGAACTTGTAATGAATCCTGCACTAGGTTGAAATGCTCTTGCTTTGCGTACAATGTTAAAGCTACCATAGGAACAGATAAATCCATCTTAATCATTAAATCTGATTCACGAATCAGAAGTGGGATAGTGCTGTGTAAGTTCACTTTAAGCTTTTGTTTTTCTGGACAAACAGCTAATAAATGGCGTGTAAGGCAATTATCTACATCAGAAACCTAAAATTGGTATAGTTAAGTTAAGTTTCAATAAATTAAGTGGTTTATTTATACATGTTGATTCATCCATAATGCTACCATATCAGTTTCGTATGTTTTCAACATATTTTCTGCAGCTTTATGTCGCCTAGAAAGTTCTACAGTCGCTGGTAAGTTTTTCATAATATGATGCGTTGTAACAATTGTTAGAAGTTCTTCCAAATGAGAAATAAGACATCGCGCCCACTTAATGCGACCTGAAAACGAAAATTAGTCAAAGGTACACTTACCTAACATAACTTACCTGCGATAGGTGGAAACATTCTTGGTAACGGCGGGTCATCTTTCTGTTTTCTATACATCTTAATAATTCGATCAACTTCCTTTTCACAATACTTCAATATTCTTTCATATTTTTCATCCATTTTAGCTAATGGAATCTTCTCACTAACCTTTTCAAATCTTGTGAGAAATCTTGTACCTAAACAACAGCAAATATTAAATTAAATAAACACAAAATTGTATTTAGTGCGCAGGCACCTTGAGGAGTTTCCCAAACACTATCGAAATTTCTTTCAATAATTTCCGCAATTTTATCTTTAAGTTCATCAGTGTGATCAAGAAAACTCTGGAAATCATTTTCAAATTCTGCATTTCTTTGATCAAGATAATCGTATTGCTTATTCATAACAATTGATTTGATTTCTGTAAAGTTTTGGATTGCATCATCCAAATCTAAAAGCATAATTTGTACCAGAAAAACGTTGGATTTATCAAAGAGCAAACGTTTGAACCATCTCCTAGAAGTAATCCTTCCATTCTCCTTTGAAACAATCCAGTATAGTCATCAATTAGATCAAACATAGAAATGATCTTCCCTAGTCGTCTACAAAAGGCGTCGAATTTTCCAAAAACATAATTTTCAGAAAAATTAAATTGTTGTTGACGTGGAAGCAATGGTTGTGTCTTCACTATTGTGTACGTTTTCCGGTAAACTTTATTAAGAATTATGCACTGAGTTAATTTGTCCTTAATGGTAGCTCGCTCTTGTGACCAAATGCTTTCTTGCCCTCTGCATGTAATGTAGCCTTTACAAGTTTCAATCATTTGATTGGTAATCTAAAACAATGCTTTACAACAGTCCAATTTCAAGAGAAGACAAGTTGTTTAACCTAACCTTCACCATTAATGCTGAAGTTCTTTCCGATGTGTTGTAGAATTGTGACACTGTATGTATTAAACGAACTGTTTGCAGTAGTCCAAGGATGCATTCCCGCATCTTGACCTACAAATACTAAAGTAATATTAAAGAGTTAAATTATACAATTTATTAATACCGGGTCGTCTAAATACAGAGAATGACACTTTGACTCTAAAGCCTGTATAAATTTAGCGTTATCTTTAGCCTCGTTGTAACAAAACGTGATCTTTTTGTCGGTATCCCTCCAATCTTTCAACAGTTTCGAATGAGCTACTTTCAAGCACAGTATAGTCATTTGTACTTCTCTGGAATTAACTTGGTTTGAAATCTGTGAAAATTGAGCGCCGCGTTTTTTCCAGTATTCTAATTCATCTTGAGGACCTTAAGCATAATATATATACATTGCCAAATTTCTAACTGGCAATATCTACATCATTATTTACCTGATGAATCATTCTCTCGTCTAATTTGTTCACTTTCTTTCAAAACTTCATCCAGCTTTTTACACCATGCCTTAATACGACCTTCCATTTCCAACACTTTTTCAGGATGTTTCACCAGCTCTTTAACGTCCTCAGCATCCATTCTCCTCGTAACAATATTTCCATCGTCAAATAAGTTTCCTTCGTTCGCCACATCTTCACAAACTGAAAACATAGGTTAAATAAGATTCTCAAATCATCCCATCAAAGAGGTTTAAGTATTCTTTTAAAGCATACCTTTAAGGACACTGCAAAATGATCTTAAACTGGGTAACAGTTGATTTTTTACCATAGGACAATTAGAAGCATCGTCTTCACAATCTGGACTTGGATGGGCTAGTGCTTCCATAAAAACATGTTCTATAATACGTTCGATAGTTGTGACCATTCCAATCTTTTGAGAATCGATAACTCCGCAAAATAAATCCTAAAACATGATTTCCTTGCTGAACTTTAATGCAGCTAACATAGAGTAATGAAACCGACAGCTTAGAAAAACTAAAGTTTTCATAATATACCTTGTGGAAGCCTTCCTCCGGCAACTGTTTACTGCTGTTGGTACGAAAGATGTAAATACATATTCCGGTGAGCGGTGTATCCCAACCATCGGTTAAAAAGAGTTTTTTCTTATAAACTGGCTGTACATTTTGTGTTAAATTTGCTCGACTTGTACTAGGTTGCAATTGGCGACTAGTGCTAGGTTTATTAACATCAACTACCGGTTGTGCATCAGTATCAATCATATCTTGGTAGAACCATAACAGTCTTGATTTCATATGGGGTAGAAACAATTGATTGATCTCGTCCAGCTAAAAATAATGTAGTCCAGAATTGGTTTTAAAACGTATAAGTCAGGACAAAACTTAGCCTGTTTGATAATCCTCGATATTTTCTTTAAATATCTACTTCATCAAACCCATAGTTTTGAATAAAATATATTACCATATCTCCTTCGAAAACATGATCCATAATTTCATGTCGTGGTAATCCAGTAGCATCGATCAATATTTGGAAAGTGAACTCCAATCTGGGGTCCATTTCCCCTCTTCTTGCTTTGCGTTCGCATTCTTCCCGGCGTCTCTGAAAAACAAAATGACTATTAGAAGTTTTTAATTATATAACCACTCGTCTTTCTCAAACTCAGCCATTATGATTAAAATTAGGGGTATCTAATACACTGCGACCTGATGGTCTATTGTGTCTTGAGTTACTTGATCTGTGTCTCCATCTCATGAACTCCAGCAGCTTGGCTGGTTTCAAGGACAACATGTCTCCATCTTGCTCGATTTCATAACTCAAGTGTTCCTTGCGTTGGCTTCCGATAGCGGCGCATTCTGTTACTAGGTGACCAGGAGTTTCTTCCTCGTCCCAAGGAGAATCTGCATTCGTCACTCTCTTCTAGGCCTAATCTTACCATATGTTTCCTAATGCGACAAAGTCCTGTAAGAATGGGTAGCCCGTTCTTACTGAGATCCAAACAGATTTTTGGATCTTTCATGGTTGAAGTTTCCAAGGAATTTCTTGGAGTGTATCAGTCCAAGAAGATTTTGCCAGAGTACTGCTCCGTATCTGATTCATCCTTAATTCTGAACTTATCTTTGTAGGTGTGTTTCGCTAAGCCGCAGAAAGGTTAAGGTCCTACAAAAGAGGTTGATTGGCTTCTTCGGTTCCCCTGATACCAGAATTTTCGGGTATCCAAACAAGGGTTATTCTTGCTAAGCTCGTTAAGACCTCTTAAACATTCCCACGCCATGGTGACATATGAACTCAGCGCTAATATGGCCGCCACTATGATAGAACGTTTAAGTAAAATTGGAAAGAATGGTTTTTAACCCCAAATGCGTCTTTATGATGGAAGTATGTTGGTTGTCCCGACATATACTGAATTAAAAGTCAAGACTTTCGTTAAATATTTTTAATCATTCACAAACACCTCTCGACAAAGATTAAATAGCTAATAAATCAAAGCTTACCGTTAATATCCTTTCCGGTTTCAATTATGTAATCAGAATAAAGTCATACCTGGGTTATTAAAGTAGGTCTAAAGTTCTACTCTCAAATTCTTGAATTCAAATGAAAATCAATTCAAGATAGTAAACCTTACACCGTTAAGAGCAAGCAAGAAGATATTGAGCTTACGGTACAAATTTAGACCATTTAAACGCAGATTAACATTTAACCGTCCATGTTGAGCTTTCGGAACTTTGATGTGATTTCGAAGGCCATGAGACCAGAATCCATTTATGTATTGCGGCCTCCGAATTAAAACTCCTCAGAAGAGACTTCCTATTTCTTGCCACTACAGATGCCCTTTGCAGAATATTACGTATCCTTACGTGAATACTGAGGCTTCAAGAACTTGACGAGATTCACGAGAAGCGGATGTTTTGTAGTTATTGAATTTTGAATTATTCAAATTTATAGATAGAGCCTCTTCTTCTTCCACATTATCCTTTTGACCGATATAACACTTGGTCATTCTAAAGGCCTACTCGCCTGTGAAAGACTGAGTGATATATTAAAGTTTACAATTTATTTTTAGAAAAAAACTTAATAAACTTTCACTGTTGGCAAACAAAGTCTGAATTGACCTGCAAAATTTAAGCCCGATCGATTCAATATCTGAGTACGAAAGATAGAAGACATTAAGATATATCATCGTTGTTTAATTCTTGTTGGCTCCCTAAATGGTTGAAATGTATTTTTTATATCAAAATAAAATATTGATTCACTAATTTAAAATTAATAATATTTTTACCATGAGTAAATTTTCTGGATTATCATCATCGTCATCGTCGAAATTCTCTGATTCTGAAGAAGAGTTTGAAGCTAAATGTGGCCCGTAAACAAACATTTTTGAAGTGGAATTTTGCAATTTCACCCACTCAAAATAATTTTACAAATATTATGTGAGATCACTAGATTTTCTAACCAATTGAAAATTCAGTTCCAGCACTTAGGTACACGGCTCTCTCTCCGAGTGGGTATACTTGACAAGGGTTACTAACTTTTATAACGAATAAATCTCAACTTGTTTTATTTTGTGAAAATTAACATGCATATTCATGTCAGGTAAAGGTTTTGTGTTATTCGATGCAGCGTGAAGTTTGATATTAAACTTCGAAATACACTTTACAGTGCCTGGTACGAATTTAGAAGTAGGTAACAAGTTCTTTTTTGTCTTTCAGTTTTATGTATAGACGCGATATTCATATTTCTATTTTTAGATCCCTATTTAGATTGACAATCTGTCAATAATTTTTATAAATATTAAACATTATTTTTTAATAGAGTTGTATAGTGTATGATTCGAAGTTCTTCTGAAACTGTATTATTTAAAATCGATTGTGTATTTTTATTTCATGTTTATCTGTAAGGGAGTTGTATTGTCTCTATACCTTGATAACGAAACATGATTAAAAGCAATTTTTTGAGGCTTTAAATCGGATATAGTGTTATTACAAATGTTTTCCATATAACGATAACAAAGCTACTCTAAAACTTCTTTTGATGTAAGCAAGACTTAAAGAAGATAACAGCTGCAATTTCGGAACTGAGAATTTTAAAACACATTGCGACCTGTAAATCCTCGACCTTAATGAGTTTTGATGCAAACTTCTTGAATCTGCTGTGGTAAATTCCCCAAAAGGACAAATAATAGTCTCTGAAACATGAATATATCGACAACTGATATTTATCAGGCAATAACTCGAGTGAATAGAAATCACGGCAAAAGACGGATATGAGTATCTCCTTGCCCAAATTAGTCGGACTATTTTCATAATTGCAAAATTCTAGTCAAAGTTTGATTAATTTTTTCAAGTAAATCCTAATCCACACATAATACTTATAGTTATTGAATATATCTAGCTTGAAATTTCTCACTTACCGTTTTTGAATCTTCACTAAAAGACCGACTTGGCATTGCCAATCTTCTTAGTCCTTGCAGAAAAATTAAGTTGCTACTGTGACGATTGTTTTTGTCACTATTTTCATCAATGGAATTCATATTCACAAGCAGTTCACAATACTTATAAATGCTATATAACTTTGTCGATTAAAAAAAATATTTTCGTTGTTCACAATGAAAAGTTTGATCGAAAGTCTGATATTATGTTGTTTGAAAGAACTATATTAAATATATAGTACAAAATTGATTAGGAATTTTTATTGAAAAACAGAGTGAAATGAAAACTTTTTATAGGTGTTGTTATTTCATGGAAAATAAGAAAATAGTCCAGAATTGGCTTTGACATGAATGGTAATTTAGGGTACCTATATAAAAATATTTTTCCCAAAAATCAATATAATATTCATTTGGATATGTACTTTAATTAGCTCATTAATACATGCATAGTTATAGCAGGTGTTTCAGAAAGACATAGCTCCTTAAAATAAGTGTAGCTTGTTATATAAATTTTTGTCGAAGGAGCCTTCCTTTTCGAGATACAGGGAGTAAAAAAATATTATTTTTACTATTTTTTCATACGAATGTTTTTGTGGTCGCAGAATCGATTAAAAATACTCGCGTTCCTTTAAAACATAGAGGGCGCTAGTCACACAATTTCTAAGCAAAATTTTTGATTCATAACTTTTTTGATGTTTACTTTAGAGACTTGGTAATTGCAAAAAATGATAGCTCGTTTATTACGCAACAAAAAAGGTACTCTTCGAAAAAAACGCTTGTATGTATCGTTTCCAAGATATTTTAAGTTTATTAAAATATAAAAATACAGACAAAAAATCAAAAATTCATATTACACTAAAACTAAGATTTATAAAATTAGTATTTAAACTATTTTTATTAGGTGCTCAAAATGTCCCCCATTTTCACGAATGCATAATCGAATCCGCTTTCCTAGAGAATAGGTACATTATTAAGGATTATCCATTAAGGCAACTCAATCCTCGTTCGTAGTTCTTCCACATAATTAACCCTTTCTTTAAGGTAATTCCAAACAGTAAAATCTAGCGGGTTAAGATCAGGCAATCGAGGAGGCCAATGAATTGGAGCATCAGCACTCCGACCTATCCATTTATTGGGAAAATGTTCACTTAACCACCTTCTAGGTGCTCTACTAAAATGTGGTGGAGGACCGTCATGCATAAAAAAGATAGCTGTTTGCTCGTCTAGTGATAAATCTTCCAAAATTTCGAATAAATCATTCTGCAGAAAATTGAGGTATAACTCACTGTTTAGAGTTCGAGGTAAAAAGTGGCATCCAATAAACCGATTGTCTAAGGTGGTAGTCCATACATTAAATGAAAAATTAGCGGACTCAAAGGATGGCAGAGAGACAGTTGTCGTCCTTAAAGACTAATATTTACAAGAGTGTTCCATTCCATTAAAACTATTATTAAGTCGAATGAAGCTCAGTTGAACTAGAGACTCCCGGATTTTGTTAGTGAGTCCTTTTTTCTTTGCCCTGTCTGTGCATGATAATAAAATGTGTAAGATCTTGCGTAAGGTAACACGGAAGAATTCAAGTGGTTCTGATGGTGTCCCGTGTTCAGTATTGAGGGACGTAATTGATTATATAAATAAATAAATAAGCGTTTGTTGCCCAACAGAATAAATCCCTTTACAGAGCAACATATAATACAACATTATAAATAATAAACAATAATAAAGATAATAAATCAAATTGCAGTAAATCAAACAAACTAAAATCAATCACAATCAAGAAACTAAACGGAATAATATTGAACAGAATAACAAATGAAATTTAAATGTAGACATTTACTTTCATTACATTCTATTACTATTACATCACACCCTAAAAAAACTATGAGCAGTTTCCATTAAGTCGTGCAACGAACAATCAAATATGTCGCAATCGTTACAGATCATTTTAAAATTATTGCACATCACAAAAACTGGCGATTTCGTGTATAGATTAGTAATAGGACGTCTGCAGTAAAAAATTAATCCGTTACGACTCCCCAGGCGTGGAACATTTATATCAATCTCAGCCAGCAACTCAGAGCAATCGATTTTACCATTTAAAAGATCGTACAAAAATTTCAAAGAAGCAAGGATGCTACGGAACTCCAAGCTACTCCTCTTTCTGGATAAACGCCATCAGATTTAAATATGAGATATTTAAGTAATTTCCTTTTAATTTTTTCAATGGTGTACTTATGGACCTCATAAATAGGATACCAGATGATTGAACAATACTCTAGTTTCGAACGAACGTAAGAGAAATACAATGTTTTCAATGCGTTAATATTTTTAAAGCCTGTGCAATTTCTAACAATGAAACCATAAGCCCTAATCGCTTCATTCGCCTTTAACTTAATATGAGGAACGAAAGACAATCTCTAGTCAAACGTAACACCCAAATCGGTAGAAGTTTCACATCTCGCGAGAACAGTCTGTCCAAGTCGATACTGAAAATTACAAGCAGTTTTCCTTCTCGAATAAGACATGCATTTACACTTCTTAGCATTTAGATATAGCTTGTTATTGTTACACCAACTCTCCATCGCCTCAAGCTCACTCTGAAGACCTATGCAGTTCTCGTACGACACGATAGTGGCGAATAGCTTGACATCGTCAGCGAAAAACAACCTGTTAACTTGCAGACACTCGTTAAGATCGTTAATGAAGATCAAGAAAAGCAGGGGACTCAAGTTTGAACCCCGAGGCACACCAGAAGATGCTTTATATTTTTTGGAATTATATATATAGCGCCTATTCTGACGTATTTTGTAAACTGTTCCTGTTTGAATGCAAATTTTCGCATGAATTAAAATTGGCAAATGTTGTGATTATTTTTAAAAAGGGGATCCTGTGTGTATTGGTAACTATAGAGGTATCTCTGTGTTATCAGTTTTTCCGAAGGTTTTTGAAAATATTACCGACGACTTGTCCAGTTTGTAAACAAATACAATATCATTGGTGAAAACCAATTTGATTTTAGGCAAATCTACCCAGGATGCCATTATTCAGTTCGTCGGTGGCGTGTTGAAGAGCTTGGAAGAGAGGCTAAAGTGTTCGGGTTTATTTTTTGAGTACATCTAAAGTTTTGGTAGTAGGGGACCATTTTTAAAATGGTTAGCGCCGTATCTTATATCAAAAAAAAATTGAGTCTCAACCGTGGTGGTAAAACTTTTGAATCATCAGTTCTGGAGTTGGATGTTGGTGTACCGCAGATCACTACGTTGGGACCCTTGATATTCATATTGCTTTCCAACATATCCACATTCATATACCCGCTCAACACATAACGCTTTTTGCAGACGATACCTCAGCCATAATATCTGCTGATAGTGTTAGGGATCTAAGATCAAAGGGGCATGAATCTTTGGAACAAATGCGAGGTTATTGTGCCGCTAATGATTTGGTGTTGAATTTGGGGAAGACAAACCATATACACTTCTCGGTTAAGGACGTGGACTACAGCATTAGAGTTGGGAATGGCAATCATCGGCTTGTACAGAGCTCCTGTGGAAGATTCTTGGATGTTGAGATTGACTCACAGTTGAGTATAGGCAAATCGCGGTTATATCATGCAAGCTCTGCAAGTTTACATTTTTAGTCTGGAAGATGAGGAACTTTGTTTCCATCGGTGTATTACGATCGTTCATTTTTCTAATATTCACTCTGTTTTGTGTTATTCTATTGTGCTGTGGAGTAACTCACGACTCATAGACGAAATACTTTTATTGCAAAAGAGCAGCATCAGAACGATGACATTTAAGTCAGCAAGATACTCCTGTCGTTGATTGTTTAAAGATCGGAAGGTATTATCAGAAGCGCTAAACGCTTCAACCAATGGAGCTAAATTTTGGTATAAAAGTTTGGGCTTAGGAGTTCTAGGATGAACCCATTAGTTTTTGGTTGAAATCGCTTCAGCCCTGTGATAGGGATGGAACCTTCACATTTTCAAATAACAGTAGGGGTCGACATCATTTCAAAGCATTTTTTATCTGCTTTACAGCGATAGGTTACTTTTGATATTTGCCTCCATATTTCTCGAAAAAATTGCGTTTAAAATTTCACGTTAGGTCGTTGGAACAAATTACTTAAACGATAAAAAAGAATTTTGGCCCGATGAACGTTCGGCGTCTTTGATTTCGTCGGGTACTTTTCTCCCATTTCCCAGTGTTACGCGCTCATGTATACACGATCTTGGTAGACTACCGCCGCTACTGGAGAGCGACAGCGACCACAAAATACTTGTTTAACATCACTAGTTATTGGAGTTATTGGTTTCCAATGCCAAATTGTCTGGGTTTCTTAATATTATTATGTATTATTAATTGGTATACAACACAATGTTAAATCATGCCAATTTTTATTTTAACTCAACTAAGTAGTTTCCTTGTTATTATGTTGCGCTAAAAACTTTATTTAGCTGCATGCGGGTGCTTTCAGAGTTTCTAGTATACCGAGCTTTATGTTGATAGCCAAATACTTGGATTTGATTGAGCCCGTGCAAAACGTATTCATTTCTATAGCTTGGGTTAGATTATAGGTTCTGGAAGCACTTTGAGTTGCTTAAATTGATACTCTCCTTGCAGGGCTTTATTGAGAGACCACGTCACGACAACATCCATTACCAGGAGGTCCTTCAGAAGTCTAGGAGATGTTTTTATCACCATACTTGGACTCGATTATTATTTCGCTTGAAGAGCATTTTGCTGAAGAGACGATTATTTAGATTATATAAATTACGCACATACCTAATTCAAACCATGTGCGTAAAAACTGGTTGGTAATTTTTTGATTCACCAAAAATAAAAATGAAATACAACTAATAATAATTTTGACAAGACATAGCCATGGTTATTGATGTCTTAAAAGAATCGTTTCCGGGACAGGTAAAGGTATAAAATTTGTATACAGGGTGGTCCAACGAAAAGTTTGCACCTAGCTTTTCTCTTTTTTTTGTAGTCGAATGCGAAAATGCTCGGACACGTCGATTTTGCTTTTGAGGAGGACACATTTTAAACATATTTTTCGATCTGCGCCTTTAACCCCCTAGCGGGGGTGAGTAACAACCCTAAAATTTTAAATGGAAAGAGGGGTCTAATGACATATCATTTGAAAGGACACAAAATTGTCTTTCTAATGATACCCTATTTGTCGAATTTTACTAAAACAGTTAATACGAAAACGACTTTAAAGACATTAAGCCGATAATTTTGGTATTAATGAGAAATACAAATAAGTTTTAATTATTACGACTGAAAACAACTACAATCATTTCTAAATTATTTACTTTGAAGAAAAACGGGATTTCAAAAACACTATCTTATTTATCAGAACTAAATTCCTCACTAATCGTTTGCGTTTTTTGTTGAAATAAAAACTGCAGATACGTGTAGGAAAAGAATTTACACCGTTTATTTTAGTCTTTTCATTGATTCAGTTTGGTTGCTTCTCAAGTTATTTTACTTTTACCGTACAAAATGATTTATTCCATTCTAGAACGAGTTGAAATTGTTAAACTTTATTTTCAAAATAATAGTAGTGCTAGACTTACGGCTCGCTTATTTAATGAGAGACATCCCGATAAAAATGTGAATGATGTGTACGTTGGCAAGTTACACAGAGAAAAATCTATCATATCATGAACCATATGCACATTCAATCAATGATAGCATATATTCCGTATTCCACAATCAAAGCTACATTTCTTTCAATTATACTTATATGATTAATTGCGAAATATATGACTTTATTGCTTTAAGTATAAGAATTAATTGACTTCCAATCAAATGCCTCAATTATAAGAATATATTGAAATTAAATAAAAAGTATTGATTGGACTAAGTGTCACTATCGTTGATAGAACATTTATTGCTTTTTAAGGGGAATACAGAAATTATAGACAGAATATATTTTGGTATTGAAATAATTGTTTTGTCATTTTAAATCAATTTTATATATAATCCTGGAGAGAAATTAATTACTTAATTTAATAAAACTATCACGTTAACTAATTGTATGAAATAAAAGAAAGTTTTTATTCAAAAACAGTTTTATTAATTCTATAATACACTGTATTGTAATAAAAAAAATATTACTCTAATCACAGTACAAAAAATAAACAATACATTAAAAGATGTATGTCATTCTAATACATGAACATTGAACATGTACGACTAACAAAATATTAAACCAAATATCGTATTTGTGCTTTTTTACCATATCTTCATAGTGTCCCACTCCCACTCGGTACTTTGTATACTGTATACCTACATCGTGTTAAAACAGGATATTTTGAATTTTGAGGTTATCTGAGGTTGCAAAAATGTATTCCATGCTGCCATGCTATACTGGTTAATGTGAAATACAAAGCTTAATATTCATAACTTTTGAATGGAACACCCTGAATAGTTTTGTTAAAACGTTTTTATTATGCATTATAGGTACCTCTTAAATCATTTGTTGGCTAGACCGATCTTTAATAGTATTGTTCGAAAAGCTTACACAAAATAATTTATAGTAAAAAACTTATGATTAGATATACTTAGTTATGAGTAAAACTTACCGGAGAATATTGGAATTAGTTTGTCCAATTCTGAGGCGTTTAAGAAGTCTTCCATAATATATTATTGCAGATTATAGAACTTAACTATATAGACACGCGCTACCGGCACACAATTAGATTATATAAATGTAACATAACCTATTGTTTTAAGCTTTGCTAGTGACTAGGGAGTTCCGAAATTTCCCGATACATCAGCCCGAAATCTACGTTTTTATATCAATGGTTTTGAATTCGTTTTATTATGATATCGGCGTATGAAAGCATTTTTTTTAAGTCAAAAACTAATATTTACGAAGTGGGGTAGGTAGTACGAAAATCCAGTTTTTATTTAATTTACATACTTAAATTCGATACATGCATGAGTGCAAAATGTTGGATACTCGACGTTTTGTGTTTCGATATATCGATGAATTTAGCCCGGCCCAATAATAAGTTAAGGTTGTCCCAACAATAAGAAGTATTGACTTAATATTATTTAGTTTATTTAAATAGTAGAATATGATAGCGAGTAAAATTTGATTTTGTTAATTCAATGATATATATCTAATAATCCGAGTAGAGAAATAATATTCTTCCAATGCTTTTTCTTGCTTATCGTAATATAACAATATTTGAAATAATACAATTGCAATATTAGTTGCCAATTATTACTGTAATCATTGAAAGAAAAAATATATCTGTTTTGTGCCTAACATATATGAAATTGAATTTCAATAATATCTGGAATGTCGGATTAAGTATATGTTTAATGTTGGCCGAATTGTAATCTAATGAATTAAGTATTACTGTCATTAAACCAAAATAGAGGCAATCAAACATATCGCTAATATTGATATTACAGTAAGATTTTTTTCTGTGTAGTTAAAAAGTTTGTAGATACCGGATCTGTCTGTAATGTAAAACACCAGCCGCAGAAACCGATCAGAAATGAAGCTGTGGAAGTCGCTGTTTTAGGGCATGTTGAAATGGATCATAGTCAAAGTACCCGTCAACTAGCTGAAGCCTCAGGTGTCTCCCGTTCGTCCATAATACGAATTTTAAAAGCGTACAAATTTCATCCGTACAAAATCAAATTAGTACAGGAACTAAATGAGGATGATCCTGATAGAAGGCTGCAATTTTGTGAAGCAATGAGCCAGCGTTTAATTGAAGATCCGCAATTATTATTTAACATTTGTTTTTCCGACGAATGCACATTTTATTTGAATGGAGCTGTAAATAGGCACAATTGCCGTTACTGGGATGACAGTAACCCACATTTATTCCGTGAGGTTCATACCCAGTATCCTCAAAAAATAAACGTCTGGTGTGGCATATTAGGAAATCATATTATAGGACCACTTTTTATTCCTGGAAATTTAACTGGTGAAGTGTACCTAAACATGCTTGAAGACACAATTGATCCTTTAATAACACAAATAATAGAAGATGACCAAAATCATACTGCTGATCGGCTTTATTTCCAGCAAGATGGAGCACCTCCGCACTATGTGGCTCCTGTAAGACAGTTCTTAGATGACCGGTTCCCTGGACGGTGGATTGGAAGGAGGGGCCCAATTGAATGGCCTGCCAGGTCACCGGATTTATCGCCTTTAGACTTTTTTCTTTGGGGGCACTTAAAAAATAAATGTTTTGCCACGAAGCCCGAGTCCATAGAAGATCTTCGCCAACGCATTACAGAAGAGTGCAGAAACATAACACCTGATATGCTACAAAATGTTAGAAATAGATTTGAACAAAATCTGTATTATTGTATGGAATCAAATGGGTCACATTTTCAACATTTGTTAATGTAACGTTTTAATAAATCAATTTAACAGCTTGTTTACTTTTTTTACAAAGCAATGTTAAAACTAACAAACATTGGAATGTACTAACGATTGCAGGTGTTTTCACTCGCAATAATTAAAACTTATTTGTATTTCTCATTAATACCAAAATTATCGGCTTAATGTCTTTAAAGTCGTTTTCGTATTAACTGTTTTAGTAAAATTCGACAAATAGGGTATCATTAGAAAGACAATTTTGTGTCCTTTCAAATGATATGTCATTAGACCCCTCTTTCCATTTAAAATTTTAGGGTTGTTACTCGCCCCCGCTAGGGGGTTAAAGGCGCAGATCGAAAAATATGTTTAAAATGTGTCCCCCTCAAAAGCAAAATCGACGTGTCCGAGCATTTTCGCATTCGACTACAAAAAAAAGAGAAAAGCTAGGTGCAAACTTTTCGTTGGACCACCCTGTATATCTACCGTGCAGTGTGTCGCCTGCGAATAAGCAGTTATTCAACAAGGTCTTGCGACAGAACTACGCTAATATTAGGTTATTTTTTTAAATTATTTTATTGGTCTTCTGCAACTTGGCAATTTAGCCATCATCTAAATTGAAAAAAGAATTCATTATTTTTACGTATGCACCCAAACTAATAACAAATAAAAAAATACTTTCAATGCAATACAACAAAACATCTATCTAATTTTTCCGTTAAAAAAGAATACGACGTAAACGAGAATATCGGTCAAATAGACCTCATACTGACATGTTTCTAGATGCGATAGCACATTGCTTCTAATTTAATGCGACAAAAAAACGTCGAGAAATTTTAAGGTCCTGAGAATTAAAAAAAAAAGGAACATATGAAAGGGATTCGTCCGTTAAAAAGCGAGAATTAAAATTTCTGCAAAACTGCATTTCAAAAATGTAACTACTGAACCCACTTATTCCCAAACATCTTGATAAATGCAAATGAATCAAGGATTACTACTAAAATCCTACACCGCTATAATACACGAATAAAATCAAATTTCAAAGAATCTCGAGCCAAAAAAACAATAGGATAAAGATTTTACAATTATACATAGCCCCACGTTTGTACAACTTATTGCCCCAAAACACAAAAGATAAAACGCGTAATTCATTTAGAAAATATACGTTTACCTGGATTTATGAAAACACAAATAAAATTAATGAAGTAATTTCATAGTGTTTTTATAGTATTATGCTTATGTTATTTAAAAAAATAAAAAAGGAAACAATATATTATAGGATATGTGGAAATGTTTTCACTATGATAATCTCTTTCCTTTCTTCGTTAGCTAGTTTTGTTAAGGATAATGCAACTATGTGATTGCTTTAATATTGTCGATTAGACGCGCACAAGTTTAATTTAAACTTAAGCGTCATTTGAAACATCATTGTTGTTGTAAATATTTAAATGATTTAAATAAATACTACTATACTACTACTACTTACTATCTAAAATCAGCTAATACATACAGGTTAGGCATGTCCAACAGTATTTCGCACGAAGGTAGCAAAGATTCTTGGCGCTTCCTTAGTTACAACAAAGATTAATGATGCAATGTGTAATCTAACATACTTATATATCTTTTACGTTTTCGAATGACTGGATTTATTGGAAATCTTCATTATAAATATGGTTTTAACAGGAATACGTAATAGAAGTGGCACATAGCCAGGAAGAGCATCTGAGTGATTCGTACCTCAATCCAAAATTTTGAAACTCAAGATTGATATGCAGTGATTACTGATATACAAGAGAATTCGGACAAGGATTCTGCTCTTACGTCTCAGAAAGGATCCCGACGCGACGTTACTTTATTGTAAATATATTTTTTCATAAACTTGCTTATGAAAACTTACTTTATTAATCTCATCTTCGTCAGCCATTCTTGAAAATTGTGTTAATTAAAATTTTCTAAAACACTCAACGTAAAACTGATCAACAATCAAACTTGAGTCTAAGGACTAGATTCTCTTAATGATTGTGATGAACTACTAGCCATTATGGTTTTAAATAAAGTTGCCTTTAAAAGGCCAATCCAAATTACACTATTGGACAGATATCGCAGGGCTTTTATATCTACAAATCGTTTTATAGTAAACATTACCTACTATTGCATGTAATCATTATGGGTACCCCTCTTACCCCTTTGCCATGCTTTCTTATAGGATGGTAATTTCCTATAGAAATGGGAAGATAATTCATTAAAGGTTGTCACGAAACATTTTAGTTAAAATGTAAATTAGAAGTATGCCTTTGGATCTTTAGAATTTCACAAAACGTAAAACATGATGAGGTGTGTGAGCATAGGAAACCCTCAAATGTGGATAACCAAATCAAGCGGTAATCATGGCTCTATAGGTACATAGTGAACATAGTTTGTTAACGCAATAATTGCTCAATATCATTTTCATATCTTCAGAATGCAAACAATGCTGTAACACATAACATATTACATATTGATCTTATACAATAGTATAGTATTTCTAATCTTAATATAAAATGATATAAAAAACCATAACTCGATATCCCTTTGTAATGTCAATACCGACCTCAGCCGTCCATAGGCGTATCCTTTTAACATTTCATAACAATACATGCCCTACAATATTTTAAAAATCCTTTATGTATTAATACTTAAAGTTAAATGTATAACTGTTTTGCCATTTTAAAAATATTTTTAAAAACAAATATTATATTATATGCAAGAAACCCCTTTGGGATTTCCCAGTCGTTTTGTGGTAGTCTTATCTATGACAAAAGTCATTGAGGGTTAAAAAAAATAAAAAAAAACGCTAAAGAAATCATGAATTCAAATCAAAAAAATCAAAAGATTATTCAAAATATTACTTTTTTGACTCACCCCGTATATCAATTTAAAGTGTACGCTTAAGATTTAAAAGTTTTTCGATTGCCATCTGAAAATTTTTTAAATGTGGGCTAATTAATGTTTTTTTTACCATCCTGTACATGCTGCTTATTAATTAATGTTGTTACTGATAAATAATTAATTTAAATAAGAAATCTACTTGTCAAAATCAAAAACCTTATAAAATTTCATACTATAATATACCATATCTCTCTCATTTGAAATTCGTTGGTTTGTCAGGTTTCCATTTTTAGGACTACCATATCTCTCTATTTTGAAATTATTTAATTGCAGTTATTATTCTACCATACCTGGTGTCGAACAGTTTATTATTTACATTAATATTCGCGTGCTTTTCGGCATTATTTTCATGTTTAAGATCAATTTCTATCAACATGTTGTATATTGTAGTGTTACAAAATGGTTATTCCATATGGTTGTAGTAAATTTAGAAGTTGTCATTGTGTATTTGAAGTAATTTTAGTGGAAAAGTGTTAATAACCTAAAGTGACAGTGTCATGAGAGCCGTCACATCGAAATTTGTAGTTATTTTACTCTAATATTACTATTAATTATAAAATGTTCAATAAAATTGTTAACATAGATTTTTATAGTTTCACCCTAATTTAAAATATAAAAAAAGCAAAAAAAAAGTTTAATGACACAGTTTTCTATAATAATAAAAAGAGTTCCATGTCCCTGGTTTTGAACTTGCAACCTTACGATTACCAGAGTAAACGTTTACACAATTGGCTAACAGGTATGCCATGGTTGGTTTTTTAAAATGGCCTTTAAATGCACACGCTCAGAACGTAGATGGTGAAGACGGTGTCAAAATGTGTTATTTAAAAACAGTTTTGCCAGATTTAGTTCATGTGTATAGTATTAAAATAAAAATACGCACATTAGGAGTGTGGCATCCGCGTATTTCTCATCTTTTCTTCATTCTTGCCGGAATTTGAATGAATGACATATAAATAATATGGATTTTGTTCCACAACGAAATTATTTTAGCAAAGGTAAAATAAAATAAACTTATGGGAAAATTGAGTTTATATTTATTTAAACATCTGGGGGTGTGTCGGTCTAAATAGGTTTCAGTTTCATTAAGCTATTGCGCGAATAATAAGTGCGATGTGTAGGATAGAGATAACTTCAAAGACATTCTGGCAGCCTTGCATTGTAAGTTGGTATGTTGTTTATACGAGTAGATTCCATAAGAGTAACACACAAATCTGTTTTCTTTTCTACTGACTTTAATGAAAAAAGTGACGGTTTGGTAACTATTTTAAAAATGTTTCCCTTCAATGAAGCCTCAACAAAAGTAAACGTTTCCCTATTCTGACTATTTAAACGTACGTTAAAACACATGGCATATTTTACACTTGTTTTGATTATTATGTAATTTGATAGATCTTCTGTCATTTTATTAATCTAAGAAAAACTATTGAAAAAATAATGGTTACAATATTATGCCCGCGTGTTTTACTGTCGGACACAAATTTTCTTGTTTAAATTCCACATTAAGTCTTCGCCATATCATATGATGTCCATCCGATTATATTTAGATTAATCTGAGAAAATAGCACGTTGCCAAAAATTATTTGTTTTATTCATATTATATTTATTTGGAAACTCTCATCATTTTCCAGTCACTGTAGTTATTTTTATTATAGATCTTATATACGAGGGAGAAATGTATCAAAAAAACGCTGCATTCGATGCCCATTTCTAATGTAAAGAGGCTTGGGAACGGATAGCCCCGGTAGAATCGTTAAATTTATATATTTTAACTTAGGATTAGAAAGACTATACCTACTTGTATAAGAACAATATTAATGATGCACTTTCGAAGGTGAAGCCTCAAATTATTGTTGTCCCCTTTTTGTCACGATTAGTCTCGATTAGCAGGCAAATGACTGTCTAGCGAATTTTGCACAATCTAGAAATTTGTAAAGTAAAAGGAATACTACTAATGTTTTTATGTATAACAAAATGAAACGTTTCAGTTCATTTATTTGTTGGCGCAACCAATTTCAATTTTATTGAGTTTTGATTTATTTTTCTTCATATGTTTCCATGTATTTCAAATCTATTTAAATTGTCGTATAAATTAGAGTTGTATTGAGTTTTTGGTTATAACAAGAATTTGTGGAATACAAGGTCAAATTGAATAATATAGAAAACACCTCAAAAGTGAAAACTAATAAGAACTTTAGATCCCACAATCTCAATAAATGGAGCATATTCATACTCACTCATACTTACAATTCAAAGGTATCAAGATCAAAGACATTATTACTGAGAGTGTGCTGTTTTTGGCCGAGCCTCTGCCGATTATTTTTAACTGTGCGCTCGGATCGGGTTGCTTCCCCCTGTTGTGGAAAACTAGTTTCATTATGCCAATCTTCAAGTCCAGCAGCAAAAACAATATCTCTGATTACAGACACCTGACGGCGGCGGCGGCCTTGGGTCCTTCTATTATAGACAAGCAATTTGGTTTTCAATCCGGTAAATCAACGCTCTATCTTCTCGAGTACACAGACTTCTTGTTTCGGGCGTTTGAGAGTGATCAGGTTCATACATTATGTACCGATTTCTCCAAGGATTTTAATCTCGTCAACCACGGCCTTCTCGTTCGTTGCCGGGGTAACAGGTAGGGGAGCTACCTGTCAGGTAGGGCTCATGTTCCTCGACTTAATGAGATTCATTCTGGGCCGGTGAAGGTCACTTCCGCGGTTCCCCAAGGATCCTTCTTGGGCCTATTATTATTCAGCCTATTTATTAACGACATAGAGATAGAGCAATGCTTTCTGTATAGTGAATTCAAGCTTTTTGCCGATGATCTCAAGTGTTATAGGACGCTCCGAGGTGACACCGACTGCTACCTATTGCAGCAGAATGTGACTTGGTTGGTTCAACGTTTCGAAGTTTTTTGGGTCAATTTTAATCGTTCTTGAAATCCTCTTTTTCATGATTACTTGATGGGTCAATCGGTTCTGGAGTTCAGGACGATGGTTAGGGACCTGGGAGTTTATTTGGGGGCTTCAGTCATCACATCGAGCGTTCTGTATTGCGTTCCTTGCTAATTTTTGGCTTCATCAGGTGTTGCTCAGCAGACTTTAGCAGTGTGAACACAATTACATTGTTATATACATGGCTATGCCTGCCATGTGGCTCATATCGAGAAAATTCAGCACCGTTTTCTGAGATTTATACATTTTAAGCTCAGTCGCCCACCACCTGTTGACCATGTGTATAATTATGATGGATTGATTGGGGATATGGGATTGATGAGGTTGGAAGCGCGTAGGAGTGTGAGAGACCTTACCATTGTTTACAGAATCATTAATAATATCATTAATTCATCTATCTTGCTCTCACAGATTGTGTTCTTTCCAGATTTGGTAGGGTGACGACGTGATGTATTTCATGAGGCATTCTACCGGACAAATTATGCCAG
This sequence comes from Apoderus coryli, assembly GCA_911728435.2. NCBI lineage: Eukaryota > Metazoa > Arthropoda > Insecta > Coleoptera > Attelabidae > Apoderus > Apoderus coryli. Next base: position 14,623,881 of record OU452204.1, read on the forward strand.
GGGTAGTTTTATTCCTAGGGCATGTCGTTTGGCCAATCAATGTTAAAGCTGGAACTATACTCTTTCTCTCCGATTAATGAGTGATGTATGCCTCCCGAGGAGGCGGCTGTTCTTAACAGATTTTTATAATTACTTTGCGATTAGTACTGGGCATTGTTTGAGCTTCCTCAGCGTTTCTCTATGCTGTTCTCTCTTTTTCCGATTCACTTTACTAGTGTTGCTTAGTGCTTTTGATTTTGTAATTTTGTACTTGTAAATAGTAATTAATTAGTTTATTCAATTAGATACCTAAGTGACTGTCATGCTTATTACTTTCCCGCTTAGGGAAAGTATTGTGAACGAGCTAAAAATTTGTTATTTTTTGATATACAGTGTGTCCCAGGATAGATGTGACAAGAGGTGTGAACGACACAAATTTTTTGAATTTTGGAATGACATTTGGTGGATGAGTCCTGCTTGTTTTAAAACTAAAGTATCCAAAAAATGAGTTAAATCTGTGTTGTACAGGGTGTTTTATAAACAAATTAATCAAAATTATCATGAATGGAGTGTCTTTATTTTACAATATACGCCGAAATTCTACTAACAAAAGTTGTTTAGAATGCATTTTATATCTCCGTACCAAATTTCAGGAATATAAACGCATATTTTTGAAAAAAATACTTTTTTGCAATAATTCACAATTGGATTGCCAGAAATGGACCGATCTAGGGGCCGCCAAGATCCCCTGACTTATCAATATTGGACTTCGTTTTAGGGAGTCGGCTCAAACAATTGGTTTATGCTGAACCACTTCCTACTGATGCAGAACAATATTACAGGAAAGACTTAGAAATGCTACAAACTCTTTAGAAGAAATTCAAAACAATTTTAAGGAATTAAGACGAAGGATCAAAAGATGTGCGGATATGGGCGTTAGTTGTCTCAATTTTGATATTTGTTATATGTTATAATGTTTATGTGGCGTTTGTTCTAAGATACAAAATAAAATAATACGAAGTATTCTATGATACTAATTATTGTCGCAACAAAGTATTTTTTCCAAAAATACACTTTTGTATTCCTGAACTGCGGTGCGGGGATATAAAATTGCATTCTAAACAACTTTTCTTAGTAGAATTTTGGCGTATATTGTAAAATAAAGACACTCCATTGATGATGACTTTTATAAATTTGTTTATAAAACACCCTGTACAACACGGAGTTAACTCATTTTTTGGGTACCTTAGTTTTAAAACAAGCAGGACTCATTCTCCAAATGTCATTCCAAAATTCAAGAAAATTTTGTCCTTCACACCTCTTGTTACATCTATCCTGGGACACACTGTATGTAGATACAAAAAATATATGTCGATAAAAGTTATTTGAAAAATAGTTACTGCATAATAGCTAAATTATCACTTATTGGGTTGCATAAATTGTTAATGTTCTTCCTACATGCAACTAAGTCTGGCTAATATAATATGTAGTTTTATTATTTTTGACGAAAATTATCAGTGACTGGTACAGGCAATATGAAAACTAGACTATTTACTGGGTGGATAATTTTTCACTTGCTGCTGTTAATTGCATTACGAAAATCAGAATCGATTTCCGGACGCAAGTGGAACTCAATCGTCATCTCCACTATCTTATATCGTGTCCGCCATCTAACGTTTTTTTTTCAACTAGTGCTTATTTCGTGAAGGGTAACACTTAGCTCATGTCTGATTTGACAGATGATTAGTTTTACCCTTCCGCTGAACGAATATGGTTGTGTATACGCTTGAACAACGCTGGGAAATATTGCGACATTACTTTGAAAATCATGGTAATGTTGCAGAATGTGTGCGAAAATTGCGTACGGATTTTGGAAGAAGAGAAGCACCGTCAGCTCCGTGTGTTCGTTATATCGTGAAAAAAGTGAAAGAATCTGCCATCCTCATCGATAAACCAAAGCGTGAAAAGCCAAAAACAGTGCGTACACCCGAGAATACTGCTGTGGCAGAAAGTGTGCGTGAAGCGCCATCAACATCAATTCACCGTCGGTCTCAACAATTCAACATTTCGGAGACATCATTGAGACGAATTTTGCATAAAGACCTTGGTATGACGCCATAGAAAGTCCAATTGGTTCAGGAGTTGAAGCCAACTGACCATCCAATGCGTTTTCGCTTCGCTGAGTGGGCCTGCGATCGACTTACAGAAGATGCCGATTTTGCCAAAAAAATCATCTTTTCAGATGAAGCTCATTTTGATCTTGGCGGGTATGTAAACAAGCAAAATTGTCGCATTTGGGGCACAGAAAACCCGCACGCATGCATTGAAAAGCCGATGCACCCAAAACGAGTCACTGTTTGGTGCGGATTTTGGTCCGGAGGCATAATTGGGCCATTTTTCTTCGAAAATGAGCAAGGAGTGGCCGTTACAGTCAATGGCGATCGTTATCGGGCCATGTTGAACGAATTTTTGTTCACAAAAATTGAAGAGGAGGATATTGGCAACATTTGGTTTCAACAGGACGGCGCTACGTGCCACATAGCCGAAGCTACACTTGATGTTTTGCGCCCTGTTTTTGAAGATCGCATTAGCAGCCGCAGAGCTGATGTCGTTTGGCCACCTCGGAGCTGCGATTTGACACCGTTGGACTATTATTTGTGGGGTGCCGTCAAAGATAAGTGTTACGCCGACAAGCCAGAGACAATTGACGCTTTAAAGGACAATATTCGTGAAGCCATTGGTGAAATACAGCTGCACACAATCGATAATGTGCTTAAAAATTAGACCGATCGTGTAGGCTACTGCATGGCCAGCCGAGGCAGCCATTTGAATGAAATTATTTGTCATTATTAACCGGAAGGATTGTACTTTCAAACAAAAAAAAAGAAATTTGAGAAAATATTCAGCAGTTTTTCTTTTATAGCATTTTCAAAAAAAAAAAGTTATCTGGCAGACCCGCTATAAATGTTTGACACACAAGTTTATCTCAATCAAAGATTCCAACAAAATTCTTATAATAATATAAATTTAGTAATAATTTTGTTGGAATGTTTTATTGAGATAGGCTGACATGTTCCTTGTGTGAAAAATTGTAGAGTATAAGATAGTGGTATGATTGTGTTTTTTCGTATTTTTTATAACAATAAAACTATAACCAATTTTGAGAAAGATCATTGATCCTGCATTAAGTCCACCGAACACAGACACGGTGTGGTGAGAAGGAATTTTGGCAATAGGTTTATTGAACTTTATTTGTGTGAATATTCAACTATACATGAAAGAAAGTAATTCTTTTTAGGTCAGCTATATAATAAAATTTTCGTGGAATTAATAATTTAATTACGCCCCTGTTGTAAGGTTAATTGAAATAAAATTAACAACAAAAACTTCAAACATACTTGGTTTTAAATTATGCCAATATATTGAATGTCTAAAACACAATTTAAATTTTCATGTAGAAATAATACCGAAGCATTAACAATAAAATTCCAGTATCAGCAAAAATAGACAGATAACAACAACAGCACATTGATAAATGATTTGTTGATTCAGTTTTTGTTTAAACAATTTCCTTACTTTAAAATTTTATTCGTATTGTCATACCTAAATGTTACTAATAGACATAAAAATAAAGTAATCGGGTTAAGGCTGTGCGTGATTTAAATTATTATTGTGGTTTGGTTTTTGATAAACACTATTATGAGTAGGTATTCTTTGACTAATCTAAGCGAAGTTCAAATTAAAATTATTTTTTTTGTGAATTATTTATTTAAAAATCATGAGTGAATTTCAAGATGCAAGAATTGACGGATACTCTGTTTCTAATGCATATTATTGTACAGGTAGGTAATTGATCAGTGATATTTAATGTTTACAATTTTTATAATAATAAAATTATGTTATTTTTGTTGTTGTTGTTAGATTTTAATGTTTTTTCTTAATTGCACACTTCTGGATATTGTATTGTCTTTTAATACGCAAAGTCCTGTTAACAAAATATTTTTTGGAAGGCATCCATTGAACTGTTCCTAACCAATTCTTCAATTTTTTTCTATAACATCGAAAATGCTTGAAAAGTCGAATATAATATTAAATTACAAATAATGTAGATCTTTTGTAGACCTTTGCACCAAAAAACAATACAAATGTTTGGTGCTATTTTAATTCCCAACTGTAGAGGTAGAGGCGATGAATTACAAAATTATCGGCTTGGGAAACCAAGAACAAAAATCCAATGTGCATTTTGCTACTGGTCTTTGAAACAGCATTGGAATAAATTGCATTAGCTACTTGTTTTTCTTTTTGAAGAACTTGAAGGCATTAGAATGTGGTTATTTTAAACTATTTTAAAAACTGCTGCTATCTGGTTCTGCCTGTCACTTTAACTTTACTCCGTGGTACCATCTTAAAATCACATAGCATATCGTGTACAGCAATGGCGAGGCATCACCTGGGCTGTCCTAAACGCAAGAAGTAATCGTGACATTACCTTGATGCCAAATTAAAATTGGTAGGGCTATGGCAATTTACACGAATTCCGAGCTTAAAAATGAAGTTCTACGAGTCACGAAGAGGAAGAAGTTTCTGGGAATCCTAAACAATAATAGGGTTATTTTTTCGTACTGATCTAAGTGAACAATCTGAAAATTGTCAGTACATTCACGATTGTGTGTATTCTTTCGACATCGGTCACTTCTACCAGTGGTGATCCAACTAATTAAAATTCCTACCCCCCTACCGCTTACTGATCAACCTCTAGGTACCGATTCAGTTAACCTCTAAAAGTATTGAATATTGAGAGATAATAATTTCGAACTCTTGTAATATGATTTCGAATCAAACGAATAAATTGTAAAAAGTTTAAAACATGGATAATAATATCATGGACGAAGTAATTTTCCAGATTTGGTTGTTTTCACAAGTTTTCGAGGTTAAGTGAAAGACAATCACAAAAAAGATGATCTTTCGGTTTCGCCAAATATTCAGTTCTGTATAATCACATTCACTTGTTCAGATCAATCACTACGAAAGAAAAACCCTATTATATCAACAATCAAAAATATCAAATAACGTTATGACTGCTGGAAAAACACGTAAACTTCATTTTAGACAGAAAACTTCCACAGTCAACTAAACTTATATAAACAATGCTTCTGAGTAATGAAGGAGAGGTGAAAATTGTTCACTGAGTGCTGATGTGGTTATATTCCCAAGTCTGACCGATCTTTCATGTTCCATTACGGGTTTAGTCTCAACGACAGGTATATAAAGGCGAATATAGACTATTATCACGTCACGTGAGGTCACATGCTATTATGCAATGTCACGGCACGTCCGAAAGATCTGCAATACAATTTAAGCCTACTTATCAATGGTTGTACTGCAACATTTTGTTCTTGCAAATTGTGTTTAGCACCATTGAATAAACAATAGTTTACTCAATTCTAGTACCTACTCAAGAAGAACTAAGGTACATAAAGATATAGTTTTCAATCAACAAAAAGCTTATTTAGAGTAATTTTATAAAGCCTAAGTTCAGTTATAACATCATATTCAGACATTTTTGACTGGCCGTTAAAGAATAAATTAAAAAATTCAATGTAAGCCATGACTCGGTGTTCATAGCGTTTACTTCTTAAATAATTTGTACAAGATTCGTAATATAAGCAGTCTAAACTTTGTTAACCTCAGTGTCTGCTAGCATTTATTTTTTTTTGATGAATTTTAGGAAATTCATCGCCAAATGAGACATGCATCTGTAAAACATCTCAATCAACACAAGTTAGTTTAAATGGCGTTCCACCTAGTCCTCGATTAGAAGTTACAGAAAGAACCAGTCTCCTTGGTCGTCATGAACAAAATAGAAGAGAATATAACAATGGTATAAATTGGAGTGGATTGACTGAGAAAATAGTATTTTTTTGTTTTTGTGTAGTATCAATCATTGTAATTTCTTGGTCACTATATATGCTGTGGGTACAACATAGTAAGTAAGTACAGAGGCGTACTTATCTCTTTTTTAAATGGAAATATTAACTAACAGTATTGCAACCTTACAGTGTCTTTAAAGTTGGTGCTAGTAATGGCTATACGTTTTCAACTGGCAACTAGTGTTGAAAATGTATCTTTTTTTGATTTGAAAATATGATAAAAATATTTTTTAGAGTCACCAGAAGCTCATATTGAATTTGATTTTATTCCACGAGGAACAAAACGGTCAGATATCGCAGAGAATGGTGTTTTATCACTACCGGTCTCTCATATCCTCTTGACACAAACGGATTCAGTTAAATGTTCAAGTAATTTAAAATATGTTTTCTTATAAGTACCAATTCGATTAACGTTTGTCGTGATTCTTCTTACAGGTAGTAATCAATGCATATCAGATATTAAAAGTCTTGAAGGTTCTGAAATTCCATACAGTTTTGTGATTGAGAATGACGGAACAATCTATGAAGTACGCGGATGGGAATCAAAGCCTTTGGGTGTTGCCAATGAAGATTATAATGCGTTATTTATTGCTTTTATAGGTTGATTATTTTTATAATACGCTTGCTATATTTTGAAATGTATTTTGTAAGTTATTGGGAAATTATATCAAATTTACTCGATCTGTTTCAGGTTCTTCACAACCACTCAGTGTGTCCCAAATACTGAGCTTTAAAGCTCTGTTAGATTATTCAGTCATGAGTGGATATTTGACAATTTGTTATAATATTGAAGTAAAAGCAAATAGTAGTCAGGAGTTTATAAAGATGGCATTGGAATTAGAGCAAATTAACCATAGTAAATATAAATGTGATGTATATTTTTAAATCAATTAATTGACTATGTTTAACCTTCAAGACTGATGAATTTGTATTACTTTAGTACTAGAATAATTTATGTTTCATGTATCAATTCTTAGGTTAAATTGTACTTATTCGTTTATTTTTAAAAATATATTTATAATGACATTTAAACGTTACCTTACAGCTGCATATAACTTGATCTAGTTAATAATATTTAAATAAAAATAATAATTTATCTGAATAAAACAACGTCTACTCCACAAACCTTTACTATAAGATTGTTCTGGTAAATCTTACCGAAATCTTTACATCGTATATTTAAAAATTAAAATGAGAAAAAAGAAAAATGAAGAAAGAAGAAAAATTATACATGCATACGGTTTGGAAATGCCTCGTATAATCTTTAAGAAATTTTAAATTAAAATTTACTGCATACCTACCTACTATCTAAAACATTTAATAAACGATTTTTCACAGAAACATTTCTTAAGTTTGACATTTCAAATTTATTTGAAAATTGTATTTTGTCGTAAATTTTTAGTTTTTCCTCACGACATGTAAAATTTTTGCAAAATTACGGTAAAAATAGAAAAATTACAATTAATTGACTGTTTGTTGAGGAAAATGTTGATATGATTAAAGAAGGAAGTCGTAAAATTTCTGCTAGTGCTAAAGTTAATTTATTACTGGAAGTAAGTAACACTTTGGATTAAGTAAAATAGGATGTCTTGCATGTGAGACTAGACTTTGATCTTCAAATTGGTTGTCCCAACACAAATTACGAAGTCATGCAAACGATACCAATGCAAAATTACGTAACATTTTCAATTTATATCGATCAGAACAGCAATTAATGAAAAGAAAAATATTCTATGAACTAGTTACTTTCACAACACAAAATAATAGTTGTTATACTTAGATATGACATTGACCATGAGACAAAAATTGCTTACAGTGAATGTTATAATAATTCTATTGCTGACCTTTCGCTATAAGTATTGATTTATTTATTTAATAAACAAAATAAGCAAACAAGCACATAAAGTATCTTGGTTAAATTTATTTATAATTAATAAAAAAATCATTACATTCTAAATTACAAATACTTATATTTTATATTTTTCTAAATCTATTGAACAATGAATGAATGTACTTTCAAAATTAAGTAGGTATAATTTATTAGGAGTCTATATTAATTATTATTACAAATCTAATTACTTAACTAGGTAAGTATATTTATGTTCTTATCATTATTAAGAGCAAAATATTAAATATTATTGTGATGATTTCAGTGGTAATCAATAAAACAAGAAGGACAATTATTACATTTCCTCTGGCTATTTATCGTATAATATTTTAAACCCTATTTTTTTAAATAATAGCTACTTATACTTATTTATTAAATTTTATCTAAGCACCTACATGTATTCATAAAGATCATTTATATTTTAATGTAATAAAACTTGATAGTGCCTATTTGACACTTATTCAAAATCATGGAGTCTTAATAGAGTAAAGTGACCAAAACTAACCAAGTGAACTTCAGCATTACATGGCGATCGTGCAAACCGAACAGCCAATAAGAAGTTGCACAGTAAGTTGCAAAGCAATCAAAGATTCCGAAAATAGGAATTATCTTCACTGAAGAAGAAAGTTATATGGGGGGTCTATTGTGGCTGTAGTCTAGAAGTCTAAAACTAACTTATGAATGGATATTATATAGTTGTATAATTGTATTCGCAGGACTTATATATTTTACAAAATCTTAACATTTACCTACGCTAACAATTTCTATTCAATATTACATTCAGCGATAAAATTATTTGATCAATCAACTTCTAATTTTCTAAAACTTCCTGGTAGACTTCCAACTCCCGCTTCACTTTGTTTTACATCTTTTCGTCGAATAATGCCTCTATCACTCAACAGATTCATCGAATCATACGATAGCAGTCTTTGGCGTTTTGACTCCAATTCAACTTTCCATAGCTCAATCATTTCTTTTGAACACATGCTTCCGCCCAATTCTTTGGGTAAACAACGTAAGTCAATCTTTTTGGACAATCCATCAACAGAGTTGTAGAGCTAAAATAAAGGCAATAAATGACTACAGCAATCATACTCGTATATTTAATGGAGAATGCATAGTAAAACAACAGCGACTGGAAAATGAGCCTTACCGAAAATCTGTCTTTTAATTTTTCACTCATATTTGACAATGCAAACTCTAGAACGAATTTCAAACTGTGTGGCAGGTTTAGAAGATTGATGTCTTGATGTCTCATTGGAAATGATTGCTGAAAATATCTTAAAATAAACTCACCGACAAAAAAAGCGGCACCTAAATTTTTACAACAGCTTTAATGTGGCATAACTTTTTCATTTTTGAGTTTATTTCATTAATTTTTCACTGGACGATAGATTGATTCATTAGGCTTGAGCTGCACTTTGTCCTGATGAAATTTTGGCTGCTTGAATGTTTATATACCAGGGTAAGGCAAAACATCCTTGTTCCAACATGATTTACGATAAAGCTTGATGTGTTCTGAGCATTTTGTTTGTTTGTTAAAGCATCTGGCTATATCGTTTCTTTTACGAGTAACGTATTTAAATGAAACACTGCATTTGAAAACAGGTTTTACTTCAAACATTTCAAGTTCAAGATTATAAATAGCATTAAAATTAACGTGAAAGTTAATAATATATGTGTCCACCTTTAGCAACAATAACAGCCCTGGCATCGAATCAATAAGATGGATTATTTTTTATTTAATGCTAACCTCAGCCCTGCTAAAGTTGTAGGCTTGATAAGACGATGACGAATGCATGTTTTAATCCATTCAAAAATTCTCAATTTGATTGAGATCTGGGCTGCAGAATGGCCAACTTCCGAATTCCAACTTCATTCAAAAACTCACTTACGACATGCGCAAAATGCGGTCTGGCATTGTTTTGCATGAGTATAAATCTTCTTCAATGACATATCGAAATAAAACGACAGCTTCCTGTACTATTTCTTCAATATATCTGTAGGCGTCGCTCCGATATTGTACAATCGCCAAACCGTTCATTACGTGTTTGTAAACCCGCTCACACCCATCTGGCGATCGAAGACAAACATTGATTCATCCGTGAACAATACGTTTCGCCATTCTTGTTCTGCCGATTAAGATTTGCGAAGCAGCATGTTAATTGCTGCTTCGCAAATCTTAATCGAATGTGACGATGGAGAGGAAGGAATTTAGGCGCTACAGCAGGTCTGCGAGAATTAACCCCAGCTTCCTTTAACCATCTTCTTATGGTTACTTCACTAACGTTTTTCCCACACGTATCTGTTGTAGGTCATGTTTTAGTGAGCTAGCATAATAATCGAGTAAAGTAACGAGTATCTGTGGACACACCCTTTCTTAACTTTCACGTTAAATTTTAGTACAGTCAGACCCTGAACTTGATATTTTTGAAGTAAAATGCAGTATTTCATTTAAAAATAGTAGCTCGTAACAGAAACGAGATAGCCAAGGTGGAAAACATCCAGCTTTATAGTAAATCATGTTGGAACGAGAATGTTTTGAATGTTTTTCACACAGGGTGTTTTAAACTTCCGACTCAAACATCATTTTGACTTACCCTGGTATATTAACATTCAAGCAACCAAAATTTGGCCAGGACAAAGTGCAGCGCAATCATAATGAATTGATCTATCGGCTAGTGAAAAATTCATGAAATAAAATTGAAAATAATAAAGTTATGCCACATCAAAACTGTTATAAAAATATTTGTGGCGGATCTACCAGTGTTCCGCGCAGGGCCGTAACTGCATTGATACGCCACTGTTTATGATCATATTTAAATTGATATAGACAAAGATTAATCTTTGCTATAGATAACAGTTCATCAAGATCATGCTGTCTATAAAACCACAAGTACTAAATAGGACTCACTTCACCCCATTTGATGAGCATAGCAAACTCAATAACAGGAAACAATGTAACAAATGCTGGGTTTGCACCTTTGACATTTGCTACATGAGTAATCCCAAAGATTTGATTATGTTCTTCCTCTATCAAAGTTTCATATGTTATTGCATGGATTCGACACAGGTCCGTACTAGTGTATTTATGTGGATCGAATTTACCTATAAAAATTGTTTAATCGAATTGAAATATATTTAAATTGTTGGTAGTTATTAAATATCTTACTTGTGTCGTAAATTATAATTCTTCTGCCATGAGAATCCCGAAATGGACTGACGTAAATGTATCTAAGCAAATACAATTTGAACTATAAATATTTAAATAAAGTGTTAATAAGCATCTTACCCATTATCTAACAACTCCATCATTATCTTATCCTTGTAATCCATATTACACATAATATGGCTAAATTTCTTTCTGAAGTTCATGTATTTTAGGAGAGTTTGTTGTGCCATATACATACTGTACTTTTTTACTCGCAAAAAACGTAAAAGAAAACTATCATCTGAAAAATATTATATGATCGGGAACGTTCTCAAGTCATAATTATTGTCTTTTACCAAATTACTGACAATAATAATATCATTAGAAGAGCATTTTAAATTTGGTGGTAAAAACGAATGGGTTGTCGCGAGAACAGACTACTGAAAACACCGTTAAGGAATTCTTCACCGATTCACGCTCTGAAGGAATGTTGGTGCTGCAGATGGACGATAAAATGACCTGACAACTTGAACACTATGAAAGGAATCTGTAGAGAAAATGAAGTCAGACGATGGAAGCAGTAAAGGTAAAAAGCAATATACAAATTATAAGGAAACTTTTGGGCTCAATAAATGACCATTCCTATGAATATGAATATCGGCAGAGACGCATTGAAACTTAAAAACGTCCAAAGCCATTAGATATGAAAGTTCTGAATAAGACGGAGCATACGTGGCCAATGTTTTAAGAGCTAATTCTTATACTTGTAGTTCTGTGTTGCAATCGGAACCAGATCTGACTGTTTGGCGCTGTTAAACCGCAATAAAATGGAATGCTATCGTCGATATGTGACAATGGATGAAATATGGCTTCACTATTACACACCAGAATATAAAAGACAGACAGACGCAACAGTCAGCCGGTAAGGTGATGGCGGCTGTATTTTGGGATGCGAACTGAATAATATATCGCCTTCCATTGGCTCCTGCCACTACAAGCTTGGCTACTAGGAGTTCGAATATCCGAGATAATTTAATGAAGAAGAAAATTGTTAAGACCTTTAATAATGTAAATTACCTGTTAAACAATGTTCGATGTCAATATTGTCATCAACCCATTTCCTTAAAAATGTTAAACATTCTTTTCTGTTTTCGCTTTCCTCGCAAACTTCTTTTTCGGCGATGTTGCGTAATTCATTAGCAATTATTGTACGTTGTTTCTCCAGAAAATATTCCACATCAAAATTATCACCTTTAGTTTTATCATAGATTGGTAGTATTAAAAGAGGTTCCTCTTTAGTGGTCATCTGAAAAAAAAAGAAGAAAATTGGAAACACACCAACATGACTGTAACATCTAGTTTAGTGTTTATGATGAAAATCCTATACAAACATATAAATATACAGGGTGAACAGTTGTTATATATACAGGGTGAACAGTTGTTATATAGTGCTACATAAACCTGACTCAACAATATATTGCGAAGTAACTAGTATAGTTTATCCAAAGTTAATTTAAAATATATAAATTTAACGATTCTACCGGGCCTATCCGTTCCCATGCCTCTTTACGTTATAAAAGGGCATCGAATGCAGCGTTATTCGATACATTTCTCCCTCGTATATCATGCCTGCGAAAGATACCGACAGTAATAAAAATAACTACAGGGACTGGAAAAAGTATTGGGTTAATGATTAATCGAAAAAAAAAGATTGCATATAAAAATATGAATGAAACAAATAGTTTTTGGCAACGTGTTATTTTCTCAGATTAATCTAAATATAATCGGATGGACATTATATTATGGTGTGGGGAAGACTTAATGTGGAATTTAAACAAGAAAATTTGTGTCCGACAGTAAAACACGGTGGCAGAATATTATAACCATGATTTGTTCAATAGTTTTTCTTAGATTAATAAAATTAAAGAAGATCTATCAAATTAGGGTAAATGCGGGAGAGTTGCCGCGGAGGGAGAGACGCCGCATTTGACGTATTGGGGTGATTACGCTATAAGGTAGACAACCAACCATATCCACATTCAGAGTTCATTGTTTAGTGGACGGTTATAACATCGGACGAGTTTGTTTTCTAAAATATCGCTTGCCATTCTTCAATTTACAAAGGTAAGGTAAAATTTTCTTAGCAAAATTTTAAGTACTGTCCTAATAAGTGTGGTTCTTTGCAATGTGGTAGTTTTATTTCATATTTGGGAGTTTTATTCAGTATTTTGGGGTTATGTGTACAGGTGTCATGCCGTATTTTGTTGCGTTTTAAATTTGTGACCTTGATAATGAGGATAGTTGCCGCATTTTCAAGGAGAGACGCCGCATCCTATTTTTTCAAGGTTATTGTTTTTGTTATTGTTTACAAGGTTTTTGTATTTTTGTTTTTACTAGGTTTTTGTATTACAAGGTTATTGTTTTGTTACGATTTTTTTTACATTAAAATCACATTTTTAGATATTACAAAAATGCCACGAAAATATCAAAGAAAAGTTAGTGTGCGTCCAAGAGGCTTGTGGACCGAAGAACAATTACAAGAAGCTATTAATAAAGTTAGTTCCGGTGAGATATCCCAAAGCCATAGGCGTTATCACGTGCCACCAAAGACCCTTAAACGTAGAATCGCTAGCGGTACACTTTGGAAGGGGAGCCTCGGTCCAGAAGGTAGATAGATTTTGCAAAAAAATTATGTAAGAAATATCCTAAAAATACCAGACAAAAATCAAAAAGAATTACAGGAAGACCGAGAAAAAAAATCAATGGAGTGACAGCGATGATGAACCTCTAGCCAAAAAGAAAAATGATGAATATCAGGAACGCTGCGTGGAATGCTTCGAAGCTTATGCAACGACAACTAAAAAAGTGGATTGGTTACAGTGTCTTAAGTGCTTAAAATGGCTACATGTCACTTGCACCATGTATGGTGAAGTTTGTAACATCTGTTCTAGACTCGGGTTCAGAAAAAAAAATTAAAATTAGACGTTTTTTAGAGAAACAGTTACAGCGGCGTCTCTCCTCTTTCCACGCGGCATCTCCCCCGCTAGAGTGCTATGTTCATGTTTTCTTAGAATTAACTTTTATTTTGGTATTTTAATAAAGTTTAACGCAGTAGCCGTGCATTGATTCATTTTGAAGAAAAAATCCCAAAAATTACAAAATTTATAGCTACTTTTCAAAAAGTGCGGCAACTGTCCCGCATTTACCCTAGATAATAATTTTTACTACAACCTCAAATGGATGAAACTTTTTGCAGTCACTGTATCAGAGACGGGCAGTATACGACACGGTATATGACACGTGCGGAACACGTTGGGAGTTTAAGCATCAAGATTTATATGTGCAAAGCCAACGTCTTCTTTTAAATATTTAAGGTCTGAAAATAATTAAGTGACGAATATATAAAATTTTTACGTTCTATAGAAAATGTCACTGACTAAGTGAGTAAAATTTGTTGTTAGTTTATAATATCTGAAGCATATTATTATAAATGTATCTACTTATATGACCTAACAATTATTAACAATAGTATTAATTATTATTAATTGCTGTTCGAAAACGGACTAGGTACGTGTGCATCTATGTCTAAACTCCTAAAAACAAAAACAGTCTTTTTCAGAGTAGGTTTATATGTTGCCGTGTTGGGGCGGCAAGAAAAAATACAGTATACTTTTATACAAATGAACATACAATTGTTAATACTCGTACATAAAGGATTTTTAATAAATAAATAAAAATAAATAAATAAAAGGGTGCGCCTATGGACGCCTACGGTAGGTATTGCCATTACAAAGGGATACCGAGTTGTAGTTTTTTATATCATTTTAAACTAAAATTAGAAAGACTATACCTACCTATATGCTATAGGTAATTCATATAATTTACTAAAAATATAAACATATACTATTTTTTTATAATGTATTAAAGTTTACATTAAATGTTTGACCTCGAATACAAATAAAATAATTTTTAATTACTATTATTTATTTCGTAATAATAAAGATCTTAGGAAAACATACATGTCGGTCCCTTTACATACTTGAAAGTATAATCTTTCACAATTCTTACTTATATAATGCCTACAACATCGGACTCGAATAAAATTACGCATTTTTTTTGTAAACGAACCGTTCCCGCTTTGTGTGAAAGTTCAAATAAGCATTTGTATTGTTTTAATAAACAAATATATAACTTCGAAATGTTTCGCGATACGGTTGCTTGAATACATTTAATTTCTTCTTCAATATAGAGCTTAAAACACTGAAATCGTCACTTTTTCTTTCACAGCTTTAAAGAAATTAAACCTTTATGCCTCTTTTCCAGATTCATCCTTGACAAACAATTAAAAGTCGTCTTTTATTTCAAGCTCAGACGATGTTATACTAATGTAGTATAGTATAGTAGGGAACAGATCTTGGGGAAAACCCTCAAAGCTATATTGTTGATTAATAGTTTGACTTTGTAGAACACCTTTCGATATTGAAGATTCGTCACAAAATGTTTGGCAAACAAAAATTCATCAGAAATATATCTGTAATTTCTTAAAACAATTGTCGGGATCGGACAAATAAGTAAAAAACCTAAACTTCAGACTTCAGCCAACGTTACGTTTATTAAACATAAATCATTTCAATTTACTTGAATGACACATAATACCCAAATAAATTTACAAATAAGATTGACCTAAAATGGTGACAAAACAAAATATTGGAGTCAACAATTTAGTCATTCTTATTTCAGAAAGAAACCAAAGTCAGCCCAAAGAAAGCTGCGAAATTAGAGTAATACTGAAATGGTGGCCAGTATCACATTCTTAAATATTTGAATGTCATGGGGCACCACCTGGTACAAATAACCTTAATAAAAAAGTAAAGAAAGTTAATCATACTTAGGAAGCAAAATAAGTGTGTTTTAAACAAGTTGTTGGGTAGGATTTTTATGCCGTAACAAGTGTCACGAAATTTTTAAAGACCGAAATATTTCGTAATTGCATTGTGATCAAATCAGAATATTATTATGTATCCTCGTTGGAATCTGCTGTTATTTTAATCTATAGCGCTCACTTTCAAGTAAAAACTTTCAGTTTATTTAAATTTTGAGAAACGTCAATTTAAATTTGGTAGGATTTAATTAATTACACAGTAAAAAAAAATCCCGTGTATAATTACACGACGGAGTGGTAAACGCCTTGTGTGTAACAATTCTACACCATTATTCGTATTGTGCCGGCCTAGTAACGAAATCAAATTTGGTAAAATAATATTTCACACACTACAGTGTAAAATCAAGTTATTTGCTTGTTCCGTGTTACTTTCTCAGACACTGTGTTATTTTATACACCACTCGCATTACTTGTACACTAAAAATATTTAAATTTACACTGCACAATGAACGATTATACACCCTGGAGTGTATAATATGATAAGTCCAAGTTGGCGCATGCGCGTGTCGTTTGTGTGGCGTCACCGACGCAGTTCCAGATTGTTTATGATTCGTCCATGTACAGAATTAAGTAGTGAGTCTCGTAGAGAGTTAAAACTTAAAACGTCTTATAAAACAAATAAAAATGAGTGATATATTAACTTGTAAATTCAATTCAATTTTGTGAGAAAAGACGTCAAATCTTTTATGAAGACTGGTTAAAAGAAGACTTCTATCATTTCTGCACAAATATGAAGTATTAACTAGTAACCAATTTGGATTTTTAGCTAACAAATGCACTAATGACGCTATATTCTACGTCTTCAACAATGTTTACTCCAACTTGAACAATCTCCACTTTACAGCATCAATTTTCTGTGATTTCTCCAAAGCATTCGACTCTGTAAGTCATAACATCCTAATTAACAAGATACAGCACTACGGAATTCGGGGGGTTCCACTGGGATGGTTTAAGTCGTACATTAGCAACAGAAGTTAGTGTGTGAGGGTCAATGCGGCTGTGTCTTCTTGCAGGCCGATGGATTGTGGAGTTCCACAGGGTTCGGTGTTGGGTCCTATTTTGTTTTTGCTATTTATGAACGACATTACGTGCCTAGACGTCAGCGGTAAAGATGTCTCTTTGCTGATGATACTAGTTTCACTTGGTGCGGCCCGGATAGTGTGGCTCTTCATAGTACCATATCCAAAGACTTAATCACAATCAAATCATGGTGTGACTCTAACCTGTTGTGCTTGAACACTGTGAAAACTAAATCTGTGTCATATAAAGGTGCGCTGCAGTCTTTTGAACTTAATAATTCCACTATTGACGTCGTTTCTTCTGTGAAGTTTCTGGGCCTTGTTGTTGACAGCTCCCTGAAGTGGAAGTTGCACATTGATGCGTTATCAAAAAAATTAAGCTCTGCCTGTTTTGCGTTAATATCAGTTTTCAAAGAACTTAACTTGTTAACTTCCATAACAGTCTACTTTTCACTCTTCGAATCCCATCTTCGATACGCGCTCCCATTCTGGGGTACATGCTGTGCAACGCAATTTGGGCGTATTTTTAGATTACAAAAAAGAGCTATTCGATACTCTCTGAGATTGCACTATAGAGCCCATTGCCAGGACTTCTTCAGGAAATTTAAAATACTAATACTACCTTTTTATTCATATTGGAATCGGTCTGCTTAATCCGCAAACACCTGTCAGATGTCTCTGGAATACCATTCCATAATTATCTCCTTAGAAACTCCGAAGATTTATCTGCCAGCCCCATCCTCCTAACACAAACCAGTGTTATACATAACACACCATATTGTGTAAATTTTACACCAATTCGTGTTAAAAATACACTGAGCAGTGTAATCTGCTTCATTTATCCGTGTTAACTTTACACTAAACAGTGTTAATTATAAATCAAATATAAATTATTTTGATTTTTGGTCTGCGTCATTAAATTTCACTTGTGTTCAATAATAAAAAATATCATTTATTGCCTACTTTGTTGCGGACATACTTTATACTACAAAAACACCTTTTAAATAGTGTTTTCAAAAGTAAAGTAACTTTAGTCGTCTTCGAGAATTTTTTAAAAAACTATTTTTTGCGATTTTAGTTATTATTTATTTCTGACATTGTTTTTATAAATAAAAAAAAATTAAAAGCACTTTGTCATTGTTACTTTTTGATGAGAAAAAGATACATTCTTTAGTTTTATTAAAATTGTGTCAAACCATTGGTACATGTTTCGAGACCCAGTGTTCTCATCATCAGTGGTTAGTAAAAAGGGGGAATTTAATACAGAAATTAATATAATGAGCTTATTCGAATCATTTGCAGAAAATTTTTTTATGACAATTTAAAAAATTAAAATTTTTTGTATGTTCATTGTGAAATTACTATTACAATTTTAATTTTTTAAATTGTCATAAAAAAATGTTCTGCAAATGATTCGAATAAGCTCATTATATTAATTTTTGTATTAAATTCCCCCCTTTTTACTAACCACTGATGATGAGAACACTGGGTCTCGAAACATGTATGGTTTGACACAATTTTAGTAAAATTAAAGAATTATTTGTGGAGAAGACGGTTTTATTTATCATTAAACGATAAACTCCACGCATAATGGACTATTTCTATAACATAAAATCCGATTAATTGCCGACATTGTTGCGGACATACTATATACTACAAAAACACCTTTTAAATAGTGTTTTCAAAAGTAAAGTAACTTTAGTCGGTTTCGAGAATTTTTGAAAAAAGTATTTTTTGCGATTTTAGTTATTATTTATTTCTGACATTGTTTTTACAAATATAAAAAAATTAAAAGCACTTTGTCATTGTTACTTTTTGATGAGAAAAAGATAGCGTTTACAAATTGTCACTACAACTTTTAGTTTTTAAAAAAACATCTTCAAGTTTGTTTTTTTAAATACGGCTCTTGGACTTTTTATTGTTAAATTTAAATCCATTTTCAATTCAAAAATAGGTGGTATATTACACGTAATGGTTTAAACAAGTTTTCAGTGTTTTTAGCTGTTATTTAAAATTATTCAAGAAAAATCGCCATTGTTTGGCACTTATTTTGCGTAAAACACAGAAATTTCAACTAAATTCAAAAAACCGCGTACATAATAAAATGTTGTGCAGAGATAATTGTGAGTAACGATGAAAGAATGTTTTTGCTAAACCTATACTACTCTGGATTCAGTCAGTTAAGTGCCAAACTATGGCGTTTTTCTTGAAGAAGTTTAAATAACAGCTAAAAATACTGAAAACTTGGTTACACTATTACGTGTGATATACCACCTATTTTTGAATTGAAAATGGCTTTAAATTTAACAATATATCCAATGCCGTATTTAAAACAACGAAGTTGATGATGGTTTTTCAAAAACGAAACGTCGTAGTGAAAACTTGTAAAGGCTATCTTATTCTACTCCAAAAGTAACAATAAGAAAGTGCTTTTAATTTTTTTATATCTGTAAAAATAATGTCAGAAATAAATAAAAACTAAAATCGCAAAAGATCGTTTTTTCAAGAATTCTTGAAGATGGCTAAAGTTAGTTTACTTTTGAAAAAACCTTTTAAAACTTTTCTCTAATTTAATCCAGATTGTAACTCCTACCGCTTCCAAGATTCCAATGCTATCCCATTCTTAGTGTATATTTTTATATCCCAAAATAGAAAAATTGAAATATGTAATAAATAAAAAATAATAATAAAGAAAGCTTACAGACCACTTTAATTTGCTTTTTGTTGAATCAAAGTTTTAAAAATATAATTTAGATACCTACTTATTTTCATAATAAAAATCTTTGAAACTGTTACCTTATTTTTGCCTGTAGATAAAAACACAAATATTTTCCAGCCTGCCAAGACACTTTTTTAAAAATCAAAGGCTTACTCGAATTTTAATAAAACGTAGTTGAGCCACACACTGAGAACTAGCTTAAGAGACACCACATAAGGTAATTGTAATATCTGATATAATCCGACTTGCCATTGTGGTAACAAAATAAATTTTACCATTTCTTTACCGTGGTACTGGTACTTTTATCCGAAATAGTGGTGGTGATTTCAAGGTCGCAGCTTTCAGGAAAATTTCATTTGTTTATAATTTTGTTGTTTCATAATGTTTTTATTTCCTTTGTAATTACGTGTGTTACGTATATGCTATGTATATATTTAAGAAGCGTTCTTGAGCTGCTTACATTTTATTTCCAAATATTATTTTAAACAGGAAAGTTGTTCACGTAAGTAAAAAAAAATGAATCGCTATTAATTTAGAAAAAATATACAGGGCATCCGTAAAGTAACGGAAATAGTACATTTTTAAAAGAAACGCAGACACGTCAGTTTTGATTTATGGTTGGCATGGCCAATTGTCTGAAACGTGCTCTTTCATATTTAACAAATAGTTATAATTAAAGAGCGGAGAAAATGCACAATGCATTTTTTGTCTGTTTTGTACAAAACATGCATTTTTTCCAATAATAGAGCATTTATTGCATTTTATTGCCAAATAAAGACCCGAAGTTATTCGAAGATCTAAACGACCTGTCTTCTGCCGCTCTAATAAATGCAAAAACCCTTTTTTCTAACCCAACAGTGAAAGTAAATTTAATATTTATAAAAACAAATTATTCTTTTGTACCTATTGCACTCACGACATTGTTTCTTTGACAGATTCAGTGGCTTTAATAAATGAATTTGAGGTAGATTGCAAAAAAGTTTCAGGTACTGTTGGGGGTGCGGTTATAAAAAAATGTATGTCAGTAATTGAAAATAACCCAGGCTCCAAAATCATAATAAATATTTCAGAAGTTTTTATAGGCAATTTCACTAATTTCGAAAGAGAACTGGATTTGTATAAATTAGAATTTTTAATTAATTAATTAAAACTAAAATACTGTCCGATAACTTCTGTAGATGTTGAGCGAAGTTTTTCCATTTTTAAACATATTTTTACAGATAGAAGACACAATTTTCTTTTGGAAAATTTTGAAAAACATTTAATTATAAATTGTTTTTATAACTGCAAAGAATAGTTTGTTAATTTACGGATTGTATGTTGTGCAAGTTGCTATTATCTGAATGTATCAATGGTATTGTGTCAGTGTAAAATTTTTATGTTTTAGATTTTATGTTTTGCATTTTGCTATGTAAGTTTCAATGTGTGTATCTATGAATAAAAAACTTTTATTACGATTTTTTTTGTATCATTTATATTTATTCAAATAGATCCGTGGCATAGGTAAAAAACTATAGGATTTCTGAAGAACGGGTTTAATTATAAAGAAATAGTTCTGGCTTTATTTAAAACAACATTAATGTTCATAATTTTTCATATGATAAAAATGCATATTTAATGCATTTAAATGTGCATATATTGCATTTTTTGAATGTTTGTTGTTTTATTTACAATGCTTGTATCTCACTTAGACATGGATAGCATATTCGATATTATGGATAATCAGCGATTAAATTTTCGATATCTGGTAAAGTAGTGCAGCTCAAGAATTTCTCTAGTTTAGCAAAATTTAACGTGCAGTTAATACGCACTAGATATATGCAGATTAATAGGTATTTTAGAATAATAATAATTGAAATAAACTGGGTGGCCCATTTAAACGTGTCTACTACAAATATCTGGCTGAAAACAATATATATTTTTTGAAAAACCCTAGAAAACGTCGACTTTACATTTAACGTGGTGGTAATTTTGTGACCAGATGAGAGAAAAAAATCAAGACAATCTCAATTTTTTCTATTCCATATGTTTTTCTGATGAATGCGCAGTTTTTCTCCAAGATCTCGCCAATAGACGTAATTGCGGATATTTGAGTGATTCAGATTCTGCAAATATGATTTCAACATGCCATTTTCCCTAGATGATAACTTGACGGAAGAATCTTACTTGGAAATTGAATGACCTGTTTTAACAGGTGCTCCGCCATATTAGTGACTCTTAGCGCTAATGTCTGGTACAAGCGGTGAGCATTCTGCAATATACATCGCCATAATTAAATATGACAGTACTAAACTGTCGCATAAAAGTTTTTTTTTGCCAGTTAAGCCATCTTCTACTACCGTATATTGCTTTAAAATTAGTAAAAGACCTCCTTATGCCAAGCCTCACATGCTTCGTAAACCTCAAATCGATATCCAGTACGATTCCCAGGTCGAATCCAACCCTTATATACCATACAATGCGTGGCATGCAAGTATTCACTGGGCACCGATGACGTCACTGCGCGAAACTCGACTTATTTTGAACTGGTCGATATACTCCCTAGAGAGTTATTCTACCATGCTGTTTACAACAACTACGCTGAAATCAGTTTACTCAATTTAGAGTTGGCATCGCTGTATATTCGTTCCATCTCATTTCTAATAATATCTAAGATGTACAAGCACAGCATAATAAATAACAGCATTCCGAGTCCACGTTGGCACTTTGAACTAAATAATTTCAAACTGTGACACAGAATCAGATTACAAACACAATATATATGTATCTCTTCTCTCGTACACGCCGACAATGAACTCTATACTGAACACAGGCGTGAACGGTACCTACCTATGTCTATGCGATTATTGTCACGTTCTATCCCATAATGGCGGCATGCGCGTCGAGATGTGCATGACGCCTTGCAAACGGAAATTATACTTATTATTATGTCAAAAGTAAGTCATCTATAAAGTAAGGTTATATAAAAATCTAAAAATGTAAATGGATAATCTATTTGGTTTTTCTAATAAATAGTGAATTTTGAGTTCTAATCCATTGATTTTATTTCAAACAAACTCAAAATAATAAAATATCTGAGTATCATCCGCGTACATGTGAGCCTTACAAAATTCTAAAGATTCGGTAAACTGGGACTGGGACAGAGTAGAGCCCTGCGGAACTCCACTCATAAATCTTTCAGCTATATATGGTTGCTAAAATCTTCAATCATGTGACAATCATAAAAAATCGGGGGTTTTCCGGAAAAGATTCCTTAAAAAAATCCGAGGTGGAACACCCGGTATAAGCGCAGAATAATAATTATGTTATGACAATACCATATTATTTGACCCACTTTTTCTGATACTCTTATTATTAAATAGGTATATACCTACCTAATAATACGATATACTCCTTTTTCAATAATGAATAATTTTTGTTTATGTTTATGTAATGTAAAGGAAAATCATAATATTTTGATTCTAATATCTACAATAATTCTTTCATATACGTGATTGAAAGAAATTATTGAAACAACGCATTGTAATGTAAACAACACAAAAATCAACCAAATTTCAATGAATCATGGAATATGAATGTCGAAAAAGGATGTTTCCCTGAAGGTTTTTGAGTAAATTGTAAAAATCTGATTGTCGATAACGAATATAAACTGCGTCATTTGCCAATAACAATCTTCTGGTTTTGAAAGTAGCGTAGCGCATTAAGTTTATAACGGCTATCTGATAACCATAAAGAAGACAAGATACCTAGATAGATTTCTCAAATCAATTATCCCAAGCCGTTGCATGACTTTTTGAATTTGCTTACGCTTTGTTTTAGATGGAGCGGAGACTAACCACTTTTGCTTTGCACGGGAGATTAGTTATAACTACAATCATAGACGTTACCAGAAATTTGTTCAGAAGGGACAAGGCAAAATTTACTTTAGGATAACAAATAGTTTACATATTACATATACTTAATCATTTCACCAATGCATACTCTTAGAAACCTTAAACTCCTACACTGAAGTCATTCTTTTTTAGTTTTCCCGAAACTCAACTTAAAATGATTGTAGAAAATGTCAATACAAATTTTTTACTCCATCGAATTTTTTGAGATAATCTCCGTCTGTTGTCTGAGATTGTCTATTACACTTAAGAATCATTTTTAGTAGAGGCACCAAATCAAAGTCTAATTACTAAAAACAACCTAAACAATGGATTTTTTTTATATTAGACTCAATTAAATTGTGACATGGGCAAAGCAATCGCTCTTTTTACGAGCGTTAAAATATCATGGCCACCCCAAAAAACAAATATCGATCGCTATATTCATTAGTGAGAGTCCACTAGCAGAGATATGTATGATATTCGCAATAGCCGAATGTTTTGTCCACAACCACAACGCGTTATGGGTACTGGCAATATCCCCATGATACGTGTAGAAGCTCTTTTTTCGAACAGTGAGTACCTAAAGCTAATTAATCAGAACGCGTTGTGCGTACATTATAATGCTCAAAACGTGAAATAAATGATGGTGAGCTTTTATTTTGCTTTGTGGGGCATTCTTTTTGCGCATCGCGTTTTTGCTATTGTGCTTTATTTAGAACGCGTTTCAAATAAGCCACTTGCTAAACAGTCAAAAATTAAACCAGATTGCTTTCCTAAATATAATTATTTGTTAACTAATTTATCTGTTTTGCCACCTGTTAACAAATCGTATCGTTTTAATCTACGAATTGCTTTGATGATATTTCAAGTCCGTCTCGTTTTGTTTGGTTTCGTTTACAATTTCTGTATAACGTTCATCTGATAATAAAAACGACCTCTTTTCAGCAATTCTCGTAATCTTTGATCAAATTTAGCCTTTATATTAAAATATTTAGAAGAACCAAGCAGAAAATTTTATAGCATATAGCATTATATTGTACGCGAAACGCGTTCTGATTAATTAAGTTTACTCACTGTTTGAAGAACTCAGAAATCTAATCTATCGTAAATCCAGCAAACATAACACTAAAACGCATCCACACAAACGTCGATCTTAAAAGTAGACAAAATTAGATATAAATATTAAAAGCATGTCCTAGCAATACATGGAATTATTGAAAAGTTTAGAAGAAAAAAGTAAAAAATAAGTTGATTTTCACAATATTTTAATAACAAAAAATTACAACGTATAAATAAAATCAATTAAATAACATAAGAAAAACTAGAATATATAACTGTTTACACTTATTTTGTACTCTTATACAAAGTATAAAAAAAATCTATTTGGAAGATGTCAAAATACAAAACAACACAATATTTATGTACTTAACGTCCTTAGTAACTTAAGTTACTAAAAACTATACTCTCATCTTATATTTTGCATACGTTTTTGTCTTCGTTCCATTTTCTTTTGCTTCTTTTCGTTTACCTCTGGAGTTTGTGGTGCTTCCTGGAAGAAATAGGGCGACAGGATATTTTTCCATACAATCCAACCTAATCTGACAGGAGCTAACAACCATAGCAACCAGAAGTAATTCGAAACGACTGATAGAAATTGGCAGCCTGCCGTCAGAATAACCACATCTTTAACATTTCTAAAAAAGAACTTAGTTAACACAGTTCTAAGTAGTTAGACAACAAGTTTTAATTCATCTTACTATATAATTTTATTTCAAATAACAATTCAATGAATACGATACGACTTCTCTTAAGAGGTTGTTGGGAATCACTTACATAGGCAAGATATTCTTTAAAATACAAAAATAACTAAGATCGCTACATCAAATTTTTTAACCACTTAATTGACGTGAGTACTCGTATAAAACTCTTCTTACTTTAAACAATTAAACTTACTCAGCTAAACCACCTTCCATATTTAGATCTACTCCGCTGTCTAACAATTGTCCAGTCTCGGTATATTTTGCTTTGGCCATAAATGCCATGAATTGATATGAAGCTAAGTACACACCACACGAAAATACATATAATACCTAAAACATTTATAAAAACTTATAACATTGTGTTGGATATTGTTTAGCAAAAATACATACTATACTAAGACCGGAATTATAAAATGCTAACACACATAATGATACTGCACTGGCAACCAAAGCCATATTTCGGTAAAATGCTAATGTGGACTCATTTTCTTCTACAATTTGTTTAGCACCTTTGGTAGCTTGTTTTCCTTTCTGTGGAGGCTAAAAACCAATGCAAGTTAAATTTATGAATGAGAAAAAATATCAATACTTACAGCCATTACTTTTATAACTTATGGAATAATTATAAGTATATTATCCAAATAATTGCTATGTTAATTCAATATTAATTAAAAATCTAAATTCAAAATATGCTAGTAGCTATTGTATACCATTGCCTATTCCACGTTGAACCAAATTTTTGCTTAATGTCATTAGTGTCACTTTCAAAATATGACAAATAAGAAATTCACTTTGTGTTTGTCGTGAACTACTGTTGCTAACAAATATGTCTGCTCGCTGACTAGCGACAGCAAGTTTAGTTAGCAGTCACAATAATGATAATTCAGTTCAACTGAAGATAGAGGTAGAAGGATCACCTAATCTAAAATAATCCTGTCCAATAGGAGATTTTAAATTATAGTATCATCGTAATTTATCAATAATTATTTTAGGACTGTAGGACCCTATTTGTCAACTTAACATGTGTGCATAGGCAACCAAGTATACACAATCGAATAATGATCTTGCATAATTTCTAGGACGGCATTTTATTATATTCCTGACTCATTGGTAACGCCCATTTTTTGGTTGAGTGAGAATTAAACAGAGAAATGCAAAGATTACCCACATGTTGTGAAGTGTGGAGAAGGGAAAACCATGCGTCAAATTTACTGTTGTTTTCACCAGTTCAGTGTTCGCCACTCCAGTTTGCTTTTCACTAGTTGAAAGAAACTAAAATGGCCGTCACTTTGTGAACTTTTGTGTATTTATATTATTGTGTGTGACTTAATAAAATATGTTATAATTTGTGATATTATGTATGAAACAAACACTTTAAAGTTAATATATTATATTATAACATTACTGTGGATTACTTAAGAACATTTTTCAAGAAATCAAAACTAGTTTCCATGGAAATTAAGGTCAGTATTTTTGTTTTGTTTATTGTTCTCATATGGTATAATAATATAGTAGATTATTGTTTTGTTTAATACTGACCATCTTACGTATCTATTCTAGCTGATTGATTTTTTATTTCTATTTAGTATATTATTAGATACAATGATTCCTGTGAATAAAAAACAAGTAAAAAACATAGTTAGGTGCACAGTTGATTGAACGACCTGTCTTGGAGGTCTATCAATTTATTTATATCTTGCAACACTACTCATACATAGATTACAGAATCACAGTTGTTGGCTTTTTGTTATTGTTTTTTTACAGGTATTTATATTAGGTTGTTAACACTTTTTTTATGAGACTTGTCGTCTAATGGCTATATAATTAAATATGTTAATATCTAATAATATAATTAGGTACTTACTACTTACTTAGTAAAACGAAGCGCTTTGATTGATTGGTAATTAATTCTTACGTGTATATGACTCTATTAGGTGGAAAATAAGTTATAAGTAGGCACTAAAACTATCATTATGCCTATAGGATATAATTTTATCGCCTGTTATGGGATATTCCTGTGGGTATCCATATACATGTCCCTTAAATAGGTTATGTTATTCTAACACTATCGATTTATTCAATTATTTCATTTGCATGGTGAATTTATTTGATGTGCATAAACTAGAAAATATATGCATGGGTAAAGTCTGTTTCAAAATAATCTGTTCTTTTTCTCTAAGTACTATTTCACTAAAAACATAATACCTACCCTATATATGTAGGTATACAAATTCAACCCACCTAGGTTTTAACAGTAGACAATTAAGTAATCTAAGCTTATTTTTAGCATAAGTATCACATATTATTTTTAATTTCGTATAGGGATATTATATAGGGTGTTTCAAAGCAAATGCGAAAAACTTTAATATGTGATTCGTTTTTATAAATTAAATGTAGCTAGGTATCCTAGAAGATTACCGTCCAACGAAAAGATGATACCTCAATACAGAATGTGCTGTACATGTGGTACTTATCTCTCATTTGAGTTAGTATAGCTTAGAGCTTATAAGGAGACCGTGGGGCATCCTGCAACTAACTTTTATTTATAGGATAGGAATACTGATTTCAAGGAACCTGATTTTTTCTTTCTTATTTGGATTTAGTGAATGTTGTGATGATTTATTTATTTTATTATAGAATTGACAACTAAGTACCTATTTAGGAATACCCAGCATTTAAAATACAGACATATGATTGATTATTGAATAATATTTTCAACATTCCAAGCGACTTGGAAGTCCTATACTTATCTGATGTGATCGATAAAATTATTCAACGTAGTGTCCAGATAAACTCCCAGATCCTTGACTGAGGATCTATATTTTACGGCTGGATTGTCAATATAATATTTATACAAAACTGGTCTTCCAGTTCGGTCGATGAAATTAACTTCACACCAATACAACATCCTCCTGTAGGACGTAACCAGCTGAATTCACACGAAACACTGCCTGATATCATTTATAAACAAGGTAAACAACAACGGCCCCAGGTGAGAACCCTGAGGGACACCGGATGAAACCAAAATATAAAGGAATTCATTGTAAAGTCCGTTATGAATGAGGAGTCGGTGATTCTCGCAATTTTAGTTCAGATACCATCACCAATTAACTGTTTTTATAATAATTCGTTGTTAATGAATATTTTTTGATCTTAACCTGCTCACTAACTGTTCGCATTGTTTAGTTATTTAGAATTGTTTTTATTTTTTGTAATGCTGTTATTGTGAAATGTGGAAAACTAATGAAATGATTAAACAAAACCAACGCTGATGCATAAAGTGCTGTAATGTGCTATTTAGATCAGTAAAAAGCTTTTAAAGTCGCCTTCATACCAAATAAGTAAATAGAAGCAATAACTTAGTTTTGCAGCAGTCTCATTTACTATCCATTAGTGTATAATAAATAAAACCAAGTGTACTGACTACTTTGTATTATAATAAGAGTTCACAAAATTATTGTAATAATATTAATCATAATGTTCGTGTTTAAAATACACTTTCTAATGCCTACATACTTTACTTATTTAATATATTATGATACAATAAATTGGAATGTGGAACAACACTTTGGGAACAAGGAAATAATCATTTAAGTTGAATCTAAAATTAATTGTTATGAAAAACAATTTGTTACGGCCCCATCATACATTTAATTCACTTTGAAATTATAACAATTACTGAGCTTAACATAGTTTTTATTCTAATCCAGAAATCTCAGGTAGTCGGGTATATGGATTATGAAATAAAATACTATTTCCAATGGTGACGTTTCGTCATTTAATTATGACATCATCAGACCTAACAATCAAAAAAACAATAATGGGTCACAAGCATGTTAAAACTTTTTATCAACCTCCTCTATATTATATTAAAAGCAAGGATTACTGTGATAGGGATGTGAAAGCAAAGTGTTGGGTGAAAGTAGCTGAAGTGATGTTTGAATATTGGACAGATCTTGATACAAAAACAAAGGATGAAAAAGGTCTGAGTATCTGGTACGGAAAAACCAAAAATCTTATTATTCTTTGACTTCGTCAAATGTCTCTACAGACATCCGGTAGTACAGAAGAAACTTCTCAGGATGTCTCCGATGTTCTGCGAAGTTCAGATGAAACACCTCTAAAGTCAGGCGATTAGCACCAACGTGGTGTTCCCACCAACGTCTTTTTTTATGTTTTTTGGCCAACAAACTTAAAAGCGTTAATTGGTGAACAGCGATACACCCAACTTGTACGGGATCCATAGCAAATATGAGCCGTTTTGTCGCTAGTCTAGAATGGGTCGCGTTTCCCTCGCCGGTTATACGCGCTCGTATAGAATGGGCAAAATTTTCAAGCGACTGAGCGACTAAACGGTTGCGTTTTTGTGGTTCGTGTAGAATGGGCCTTACACAAATTAAAATAGAATGAATCTAGAAATATTTACCTAATTGGATGTTGTATGCATAACAATTTGAATGTAATAAAAAATAAAACAAAAATAACCAAAATAATAAGGAAACAACAAACCACCAAAAGCATGGAGACTGTCGGCTCTACATTTTAACAGAATTATTAAATTTAAAAATTTTTCTTTTAAATATTAAACATACTTATGCATTTACAATCTGCTCTCACAAAAGCTCAGTTATACGAAAAAAGGCAACAAAAACAAACACTTAATAGGAAATATACATTGTGCTAAAAAAAATCGCATATTTATATTATTGGATAACGATTTGTGAATCATTTCACTAATATTTCTTTTAAGATAGTTTTCCTCTCTATCTACGATTTTACATTGGTCAAACAGAAACGTATGCCCGGTTTCAAAACGATAGATTGGCCGTCTTATTAATTTTAGTCATATTGATGTTCTTACAGTCATTTCTATGTTGGCCAATTCTGTCTCCGACATATTGCTTAGTTTGTCCAACATAGCATTTGCCACATGAACATGGAATACTATATACCAAGTTACTTTGCTTTTCAAACAGAATATTATCGTTTAGGTTTGTAAAAATACTAGACACCTTCATAACATTATCATAAGCTAACTGAGTGCCGGTAGTTTTAATTTATCTTATATGACAAGTCTCTAACAAACAGAAATTTAAAATATACGTTACTATTTTTGGGAGCTCTATTTATGGTATTGTTATGGGTATATTTATTTATTATTCTGTTAGTTAAAGATTCATCTTCAAATTGAAATTTTGATCTCGATAATTGCCTTCAAAATATTACATAGAGCAAACTAGAAAATATATGAACAAAAATCAGACAAACAAAAATAGATTGTGACGTGCCTTTTAACTGATGTTTATACGAGAATAAATAAATAAGAACCGGGCATTTTCAACCCTCTTTATCTTAAAGTAGTCCACCCTTATAAACAGAGAATAAGGGTCTTATTGACGTTTTGTACCTAACTCAAAAACGTTTATTTTTGTAAGTATTGTAGCTTATACACACATAATCAATAGTTTTGTTGTGTCGACTGAAGTTATTCGCATATTATTTTGTTCAATTTACTTTTTTTAAGGACTTTTATTGCAATATTCAGGTCTGATTTACATGATAAACATGCATGGATTACAGTCTGTTGAGCTAACGCTTAAAAATAACAATAATTAATAATAAAAAAAAATAATTATAAAACAAGACCAGAAACCTTATTTGCGACATATACAAATAATAATAAATAATACAAATATAAATATAAATTAACCTTTATAACAACTGCTTAACATTTTATCACATAGGATTAACATGTAGTAACTTGCTCTCTAGCACTTGTATGTTTTGTTAATAATCTATATGTTGTGGCTAAAAGCCGAAGTGCGGTTAAACCTAGTTTTAGCCCGCTAGAACTAGCTAGAGCTTGCAAGCTGTAAGTAACGGGTGCAGAGGGTGCGGGGCGGTGTTGGAGGTCGTTGTCCGACGAGGATGTAGTGTGAATCATAACCCTGCTCTAGGAGGCCTTTCGCGAGTTTCCGTTAGGAAGCCATGAAGTTGAGTTTTTACGAAAAGTTTGACCTTGTTATAGCTTCGAAACATAGTTTTAACCGATTGCAACTGGCTACACCCAATTTTAGCCGATATGATGATGCTTGCACCTAGTTTTATAGTTTTAGCCCATTCCAACTGGCCAAACCTAGTTTTAGCCCAAGATAGGACCACCTAATTTTAACCAACTGTTGCCGGATGCACCTAGGTCTAGCCGGCTAAAACTAGATTTAACCGCACCATTTATATATTCTTGTTTCTTGGACTAACATTTTTGACAAACAAATCGAAGAAGAATTCATTATATTCATTCATTTGTATGCAGCACGCCATTGCTAAAACTAGTTCAATTTGCGAGCTGATATATTAATATTACCTGCATTATTGACCCATTTCCAACAACATCCGAACACTATCGCACATGCAAATAATGAAATGTACAATTTTATTTATCGTTAGTGTAAGGCTGTCAAATTATTATCGTACATTAAACTTTATCAGTATTTAAATAAGACATGTTTAGTACCCATATAAGTGAAGTTTCAAGAAATAACGGTTTACAGTCAAAAGTGATCACAAAATTTTTATTACAAAGTCGTTAAGGTGTATAATTTTGTTGACGAAATATTTTAAATATTTGGTTTTTGAATATAAATGTTTTTACAGCCAATTTTAAATGTCGTATCAGGTTGTTTGTTTAATTTAAATCATCTTGGTGTCCCACAGAGATCAGTTCTTGGTCCTTCTATTTCTATACTATAGACAAACGATTTTTCACATGCATTGGAACCAACCTATAATGTAAGCTTCTTACCTTGAATGATATGTTTTCTTTAGGGAATGTTCAGGCTTGATTGTTTTTAGGTTTGTGATTTCAGGTCAATCGGCATCGTAAGTAATCATCACCTTGCCTAGTGGGCTCTTCTTAGTTGAGACGAGAGTCGTTAGACGCGCGTTTTAAAAATGCTAGAAATTAGATCTGCTGCTGATTAGACCCAAAGCTATATTTTTTCAAAGTGCACGTGGACCGACGTTGACGCGCGTTTTTAGATATCAAATAAGTTCATTGTTCGTTCAGTTGCGTGTCTTCGCCTTTGGTGCTCTTGGTTTCTTGTGTCATTCGACAACTGGTAGGTATTCGTGCTGTTTTTACTATGGCAGGTGAAGTATTTACTACAGATTTATTTATTTACAAATTAAAATAAGGGAAAGGGCTGGACAGAAATCTTACCAATTTTTAGAATTGGCTGAACCCAATATGATCTTTTTCTTCTACGACGTCTCAGTCTCCTGTATAAGCAATCCACAAGATCCATTCTCGGGCATCACTGAATATTTCAATAGGTCCGCGGTAGTCGCACTCTTGTGTCGTGATGCACGGGCCGAATATTACCATCAGAAATTCCAGTTATATTACGTAATATTACCTCTACCATCCGGTAACGTTACATTGTTACTGTAATATTTCCGAAAAATTTCGTTAATTTTCGGGGTAATATTTCCGGTAATATTCGCTTCAATATTACGTTAACGTTAACGGTCTTACTGCTTGTTTCAACATACTGCAACACGTCTAGTGATAGCTGTTGCTTAGTTCTTACGCCATCGCTATAAATGTGAAGCTCGTTTACATACGAACTAATCGGAAATTCTTACACAATAACCGTGCCGAAATGAAAAATGTTGCATTAATGACCCCATCAACAGTTACAAATACTTTTAATGAAACTGAATCTGATTTATCCGAGGATTTGTCTGCGGATGAGGGTTTAGCAAATAATGACTAAATATTTATTTTTACCGACTGAAAACTATTTTTATCATATGTACCTATTCTTTGGCCTATCTAAGAATTGTGTGATTAAGTTTTAAAGATTTTTTTCAGTTTGTGATATGTTGTGATAAAAACTCAAGTTACCTTTTTTAATTATTAATCAAGAGTTAATATTTATTTATAAATTTTGTTTTCATATAATCTTTATGTTTACTACTGCACATCAAAAGAATATATTATGTTGTTATTTCTAATAAACATAACCTGCATAAGTACTTAACTTATTTTTTTTATTATAAAATTTGTATTAGGCATAAAACTATATAGTTTCAGATTTCAGTTTATTTTGTGTTTTATAGACCTTTTAGAGCCATATAATTGAGGCAATTATTGTTTAATTTGTTAAAGCTTCTTTGCATATTGTAAAACCAGCTTTTTCTAAGTTGTTCAGCAATATTACCTAAAATTACGTAATATTTCGTAATATTTCCAATGTTCTTACCAAAAAATAAATTACCGGTAATTTTGCATCACTACTCTTGTGTACAGTTTACAAATTGCATAGGATGCGCATCTAATGTCTCTTATTAGAACTCGCGTGCGTATTAGGTCCCGCTGGACGGCAGATTCAGATTCGATAGCAATAAACTAATTTTGAATTTTATTTTTATCTTAAAATTATAAATAAAAAAGTAGATATAATAATTAAAACGTCCTAAAGTAACCCAACTAGGTACCTAGCTACTTTGTTGATAAATTATAAATTAAAAAAAAAATGGAAGAGCAGGTATCGAACCTAGAACTCTTCGATTACACAGCCCACCCGCTACCCGCTAGGCTACACGCGGTACACATCTGCTATACGAATTACCACGAGCGCATATATTTGTTTTTCCAATTAAAGGCACAGCCTGTGCGTTACTCGCCTAGGTAATTGTAATATTTAATCATTCTGCGTATCCTATGCCGTCCGTATTTTACGGACGGAAAGAGGGTCCAAAAATTTTGAAATTCGTGTGACCTAATTTATGCATAAAGACATAATACAATGATGAACAATTTTTTTTAATAATTAGCATCATCAGCTATTCATGATTTGTATAGTAAAATTCTATTAGAACTTTCGTGTATTTTTCCTTACCGAATAAGATATAATAAGATCAAACAGTGCCCAGATTATTTGATTCTAAAGAATCCATTCGCTATTCTCTTGTTAATGTTTATGGAATTTAGTAAAATTCCTTTATCCATCCTATGTCATTGTTTAACCCATTATACTATAATCTATTTCTTCCTGATGGGTGCATTGCACAGATGTAAATATTTGTGAACATCTGGACCCACAGGAGTGAGAATAAAAAGATTAAGAGCTAAGTGTATATGATAGAGTTTCATTGAAAAACCGAGCGTCATTAATATAATTTTAAGAGAACTTGTTACGAGGTGGGGCTATAAAATAACGAGACTTTTTCTTTGTCAATTTCAACTGACGGGCTGGTTAAATTAGATTAGTGACTTCCAATATTTTCATCTGTTTTTTACGTTTAAGGTTGTATTTTTTGTTGATTTTGCAGACAAAAGAAAAAACAACCATGTTTCAGTCTATATTAATGGTATATAAATCGGCAGACTAATATTTTTACAGGTTCCGATTTACAAAAAAAAAATAAATACAATAAATAAACATTTTTGACTTTTAAGTTTGTAACAACACTTCCAGTGTTTATACGCATATCAGCAAATTAAATGAATTAACTAATAAAAAAAAATGGCAGGTAGATTTCTCTTTCGTTAACTCGCTTATCCTTATCATCTCTGTACTCTGAAACAGACAAATCTGTTATGTGGCCGTATTAAATTAATATTATCAAAAAGTTCTTCTTCCTAATTTTATTATTTTTTGGTGAAGAGTCGCCACTGATTAATCATTTTCTAACAGTAGATATTGGACGACAAAATGAGATAATTTTGTAACAGCATTATTATATTTAATTTGTCAAAATGAGAAGTTCACCAGGCATTAAATTATAATTTAAATAACGTTAATTTTGCATTCTAATTTGACTATAAATACTTATACGAGTAGTATAATTTTAAGTGTAATTTGTCATATTAGGTAGGTATATCAAATTATGATAAAATTATCTAACATAAATAGGCATTCCAATTTACCTGTTATTTAATTTTATTAGGCATTATACAGTTTCTTTGAATATATTATTATAACAACATTATTATTATAATATAATAATTGGTTAACACCTGAAATGCTGTACAGTGCCTACGAGGGTGGTTCACTATCTTGTATCCTATTTTAGTTTTTCTGTTTATATACAGTTATTTGGTATATTGATAATTGTCGATCGATTAATTTTTGTAAGTCTAGCAATAATTCTTTTTCATTATTTTCAGAAATGACATTTAAAACTAATTAATAATAATTTGAAAAAGTAGGAAAGTAGTATGGAGATTTGATTTTTATTTCTTTATTATTGAAATAATAAGCGAATCTCCACAAAATAAATTCAATAGAGTAATTGTCAAATTACTTCTCTACAGCCAAACATGTTTCGTAACTAATCCAGTTCTATCATTAACTGGCAATAATAAATCGTGTATTCCATTGGAGTCAATTCATGGAAAATTTTCAGCCAGACATGTTTTGGATCATACGTCCACCATCAGTGACTTAAAGAACTTTATTATAATTATATAAATGTGAGAATTATATGTTTTGCTTATGATTTGAACATTTATACACATCACCTTACTGAAATTAAGTCAAATGTTAACATAAAATAAAAAGTTTTTCAAAAATTAATACATTGAATTATGTATATTTATTTGTGTTTTTTGGAGGTATATCATTTTTATATTTTTTGAATTAAAGGAATTTCGGTTAAATCGTTCTCGCTTTACTTTCCTTATATGCAAGTTTTTACGCAGTTATAAAGTATTAGTAGTTTAGTTAGGTATTTTATTTTTAATGAAATTAAGAAAGATGATCTTCTTTTTGACAATGTCACACACAAAAGGCATCCTGTAACACTATTACCTGTCGATTACCACATTGGCAATTACATATTATAAGGGATAATTGCGTCACCAGCCAAAAGCATTCTATGGGCAATCTTTAAAAATTGTTATCTCAGAAAAAAATCCCTCTGAAATATGAAGAAACACTGAGAAACAAGTATCCAGATTAAAAAACGCAAAAATATTGCTCAAGATTGCAGAAAAACCGTGTGAAATAATTTAAAGAATTCCCGAATCTTTAAAAAATTTTATCTCAGAAAAAATCCCTCAGAAATATAAAAAACGTTTAGAAACTAGTATGTGAATCACAAAACGCAAAAAAATCGCTCAAGATTGCAGAAAAACCATGTGAAACAATTTAAAGAATTCCCGAATCTTTAAGAATTGTTATCTCAGAAAAACAAGCCCTCAGAAATATAAAAAAACGTTCAGAAACAGATATGTGGATTGAAAAACGCAAAAATATCGCTCAAAATTGCAGGAAAACTTTTTGAAACAATGTAAACAATTTCCGAATCTTTAAAAATTGCTGTCTCAGAAAAAAAACCCTCAGAAATATAAAAAAAGCTCAGAATCAAGTATGTGGATTAAAAACGCAAAAATATCGCTCAAAATTGTAGGAAAACTTTTTGAAACAATTTAAACAATTCCCGAATCTTTAAAAATTGTTATCTCAGAAAAAAAAACCCTCAGAAATATAAAAAAAGCTCAGAATTAAGTATGTGGATTAAAAAACGCAAAAATATCCCTCAAAATTGCAGAACAACCATTTGAAACCACTTATCTAAATTTTTCCGAAAGCACAAAACGGTCTTATATGATCTTGACAGTCTAATGTGATTATTTATTTTTGAGAGTTTTAGCGCCACAAAAATAAATAAAATATTCCATATCAACCGCTTTTTTTTTTCATTGAAAAGATGGGGTTTAAGACTGTTTCCTTGAAGACATGGCTCCGACTTTTGAATTAAACTATTTTTGTATTTTGCTAACTTTTATACTCTTCAAATCCTAGCAATTCAAGTATACTGTATATCGCAGATTCTGATAATTTATCTTCAACTGAAAATCTGTAGAGCAGTATTAAAATATTGCGCAACACATTCTGCGAAACTTTACAAGATTCCAAAAAGAGAACACCCCTCGTCGTCGTGCAAATAATTTACTAATTAATTAATCGCACGGATATTACTCATTTGATAAGAATTTTCATTTATAAATTGTATTCTAATAATCATAAACAATAAATTTACATGTTATTTCTGATAATTATAAATATTATGAAATAAATAAGTAACTTTAATATTATTATATATACTACAAAAGCTATTCTTTTTATTGTTCTACAATCTGCAGTCATGCAGAGCCGAATGGCTTATAATAAATACATAGGGAAAATAATTGTATAATCATATTATAATATTGGTGCATACTAAAAGAACACGTGTTTAAATTATAAATCCTTGCACGGCAATTTATATTCCTAAATATTATGCTTATTGGTTGTCGATTTTAATCGTTTTAAAGTAGCAAATGTAGAAATTATAAAGGTATGTCTGTGTCCCCTTCCAGTGGAGATTAAATAGAACCCCAGCCGTTTTGTATTTAAAATTTTGAATTATTGATTCCTTTAACATTTGTTTGGCAAACATTACTTGAAAATGTAATACAAAATAAATATTTTAGTGAGTATGCTCAGGATGATATTTTTAGCATGATTTTGACAGGTCTATGCAGTTAACCAACTAAGGTCACTAGGAGAGACGATTTTAATGAATATTGAACGCAAAAACTATACATTTTGATTGGGAATATTACAAAGAAAAATACACAGTGTACTTCAAAGTCGTGCCAAAGGCATTTTGAAGTTGGCGTGATTTTTTTATTTGTAAATAATAAATTCCATTTTTTTTTACAAACACCAGTAAAGGTGCATTGCATATTATTCGGCACTGTATACTTTCCGATTTTTATAAAACCTGGACAAACTGAATGAAGAACAATTGGATTAAATAAATCAAAGCATTTCCTAAGTGGCTAAAAATTTGAAAATATACTATGTTATAGTCTTTCTAATTTTAGTTTAAAATTATATAAAAAACCACAACTCGATATCCCTTTCTAATGTCAATACCGACAGCAGCCATCCATAGGCGCACCCTTTTACCTTTTCATAACAATACATGCCCTACGATATTTTAAAAATCCTTTATGTATTAACAATCATATGTTCATTTGTATAACAGTATACTGTATTTTTCCTTGCCGCTCCAACACGGCAACATATAAACTGAACGCTGAAAAATACTGTTTTGTTTTTAGAAGTTTAGACATAGATGCTCACGTAGCTAGTCCGTGTTCAAACAGCAAGGAACATCCCTTTATAATAATTAATAGTATTATATATAAGTAGGTAGGTTTATAATAATATGCTTCTGATATTACAAAACTAACAACAAATTTTACTCACTTAGTCAGTGACATTTTCTATAGAACATAAATTTTTTTTAATATGTGTAATCGTCACATCATTATTTTCAGACCTTAACTGATGATAAATATTTAAAAGAAGACGCTGCCTTTGCACATGTAAATCTTGAAGCTTTAACTCCCAACATGTTGCGCTCGTGTCGTATAGAGTGTCGTATACCGGCCGTGTCTGAGACAGTGACTGCAAAAAGTTTCATCCACTTGAGGTTTTATTACAAATTATTATGTAATTTGATAGATCTTCTTTCATTTTAATAATCTAAGAAAAACTATTGAACATATCATGGTTACAATATTCTGCCACCGTGTCTTACTGTCGGACACAAATTTTCTGGTTTAAATTTCACATTAAGTCTTCGCCATACCATATATTATGATGTCCATCCGATTATATTTAGATTAATCTGAGAAAATAACACGTTGCCAAAATTATTTGTTTCATTCATATATCTATTTGCAAACTCTAATCCTTTTTTTTCGATTAATCATTAATCCAATACCTTTTCCAGTCACTGTAGTTATTTTTATTACTGTCGGTATCCTTTGGCAGGCATGATTCATTATACGTCTTATATACGAGGGACAAATGTATCGCTGCATTCGATGCCCTTTTATAATGTAAAGAGACATGGGAACGGATAGCCCCGGTAAAATCGTTAAATTTATATATTTTACATTGACTGGATAGATTATACCAGAGACAACTATCAGAACTAAAATCAGCATACGTATTATTGCAACGTAGTGAGTAACTAAGTAGGAAGCCTTCAAAATTATAACTTTGACAACATAACTTAAGATTATGAGTTATATTTGCAACGATACATCGGCGTAATTCCGGTTAACAAATTTGTCAATAGCACTACTTAACACAAGAACTATCACCTATATATTAGAAACGAGGAAAGTTTTTAATTTGTAACTCCTATATAACAAGAGGGAGTTCTGGGACAGGGATAAAGTTCCAATTCCAAACTACAAACTAAACGCTACAAATCTAAAATAAGCCTTTCACAGCACATTCAATACATTTCCAGAGTTTTATGGTTCTGGTTGAACGTTCTCTCAATATGGAAATATTTATAAAGAGAGGAGGAATATATTGAGAAATGCTGAAAAATTATTATTTATTTATTACTTTAGTTTTTTTGATGATTATTATCAAGTATTTTGATTGATTTGTAGTTCATTTATTATGAAATTGAAATATATACCGAGAACAATTATTATGTTTATATAAACCTTCTACCAAATTGCATTATGCACTTTGCATAAATGCCCTTCTTTAGTCATTACAAACCTTTAGCAGTGCCGTAGAAGCACCAAAATTTACAGTGGCGTATATTAGATTGTAATGGGAATAATTTAAATGACCCTTTAGAAAAGGACTTAAAGCAAGCTTTGCTTCTTAGTATCAAATAATATCTTGATTGTTGTGGTAAGTGAATTGAAAGAAACAACCTACCTGTATATTTTTTACGCAATGCTATTTCGTATTACTACAATGTGCTTTCAAATCTGTACTAAATTTTAAAATCATCATTCTTTTGTTATCTATATCTTATTATACTTTACATCTTTTTTTTTTTACATAACTAATGAATAATATGTTGGTTGAACATGCATGCATTAGCTTGAACATAACGAAACGTGTGGAAACTTTCTATTATATTATATTCCAGTCAGATTTATACAATTTTTGTGATAATACTCTGTGTGTTTGAAAGGGATTTGGAATAATGTTCTAGAATTTGAATGAAAGGCTTATATTATGTTAATTCAAATTTTAATTCTGTTTCGTTATGTGAAATAAAACTCTTAACTGGATCATTGAGCACTTGTACGAGGGTTGATTTTTATATTTGCATACTCAGACATTAAAATAGCTATTATTATAAAAATTAACTTCAATGTAGTATGTAATGTAAAGTTTTTCTCAGGTTCGTTGTGTGAAATAATAACGAGTTTTAAATAAAACTAATTTATTTACACTTAACACTTAAACGAACTAATATGACTATATTTATTTTTACTATTTATTGCACTATAATTTATATGTCACAACACTGTTCTCAAATATATGGACTATTCACTTCATAACTGATTGTCTGTCCCTGTTATACGTTGGCTATTTATATGGTCTTTCTTCTTTCTCGAACGCTTCCAGTAAATAGTCGTTTGTTATACAACATTCTGGCGTGCGTACGTCCATTCCAGATCTATAGGTACTGTAAGCGAGGCACATTCTACAGAGTCGCCTTTGGTTAATTTGAGTCGCGGGCTCTCGAGAACGAATACATCTGATTACAATAGTATTGCCAACGCGGTGTTGGCAATGTATTTATTTATCTCTAAGCGTAGGGGACATTTTAATATTCGTCACAGTAATAATAATAGTCATTTTTTCTGTGACGGGAAAAAAGTTTGACATATTTACTCTTTTGACAGGTAATAAAATGTCACTTTTTATTTCGGGAAAAAAGTGAGTACTTTTTTCCCGGACACATAAGTAACGGTAGATATTTAATTTTAGGAAATTTTATTATACAAAAGTTACATTTTCTTTATAATCAAAACTGGCAATAACTTGTGACGCTACTTTTGCTGCTTCTACTGACTCCGGTGGAGTGTTCGCAATTTTTAAATTAAATCACAGAATGAAATTGACAGATATTTGATTACTGAAAGGTTTTTAAAACTTCAAATTTCACTTGGATAATTTTCTGACTTTTTTCAATATTAAATCGAAGTTTTTCCCGTTTCAGAAAAAAATAGTGTATCATACACGGGAAAAAAGTTATATTTTAGCTCTCGGTTTTTTGTCCGCTGCGCGTCGGCACACACACAACCTCGAGCTAAAATCTAGTACTTTTTTCCCTGGTATAATAATAGTTATTTATTATACAAGGGAAAAAAGTACTAGATTTTAGCTCGAGGTTGTGTTGTCAAAAAACCGAGAGCTAAAATCTAACTTTTTTCCCGTGTATGATACACTATTTTTTTCTGAGACGGGAAAAACTTCGATTTAATATTGAAAAAAGTCAGAAAGTTATCCAAGTGAAATTTGAAGTTTTAAAAAAGTAATCAAATATCTGTCAATTTCATGCTGTAATTTAATTTAAAAATTGCGAACACTCCACCGGAGTCAGTAGAAGCAGCAAAAGTAGCGTCACAAATTATTGCCAGTTTTGATATATAAAGAAAATGTAACTTTTGTATAATAAAATTTCCTAAAATTAAATATCTACCGTTACTTATGTGTCCGGGAAAAAAGTGCTCACTTTTTTCCCGGCGATAAAAAGTGACATTTTATTACCTGTCAAGAGAGTAAATATGTCAAACTTTTTTCCCGTCACAGAAAAAATAACTATTATTGTTTGTCAAAGTTACAACCTTATAACAAGAGTATGGCTTAAATAAAGAAAAAACAATATCAACACAATAGTTTAGTGTCACAATTACATAAATAAAATATGTGCCATGCAAAAACGAAAAAAGAAACAATAATATTCTAACAAAATGTGAAAATTTTAAATTAAATAATACACTTACAATTTGATCTAAATCACTATTAATTTTAACCTTAACATGGCTACCAAATATTTTGCTATCCCGGACAAGTAAGCAAGCAGATGCCAAAGCAGAGATCAACAGCAAAAGTCTGCTACATCTGTCAAAAAGTTTGCTGCTATGTCCATACAATGGACACTCAAAGAAACTATGCTCAATTGTCTCCGGTTTCTGCTGATTACAAATTATACACAGCCCGTCCATTTCGATCGAGTAGGCTAGACCATTATGTCAACCGTAAATAATCCCGACCACAAGTTCTAACTTGTACAAAAGAAGTTGGACAAATAGGAAAAAGTTGATTGATACTACCAATCTATTGATGTCATGTTGTTTTAAAAACTCACTATACATGTTAGGAATCAAATCAATATTAGCAGATTCCCATAAATGAGGACCACCGCAGATGTTATAAAAGTGTTCCTGATTTGAAAAACCCGGTTAAATTTTACTACATTAACAATTACCTAATTCTAACAGCCTGTGATAGGGGTGGACATAACCGCTAAATTTTCATATACCAGTAGGGGTCGAGTCGTCATTGATAGAGGTTATGGATTCGATTCCCAGCTCTGGCAATATTTTTTTTCTAATTTTCGAATAAAGTAGTTAGTTTGTTACGTTATTTTATTGGAAATAATGAAAATAATACAATTATAATAATTATTATTAACATTTTGTTAATAGTTAAGTTTTGGGGATTTAATCAATTGAGCTAAATTTTGATATATGAGTTTGAGGCAGTCCTAGGATGAAGCCATTAGATTTTGGTTGAAATCGCTTAAGCCCTGTGATAGGGGCGGACACAACGCTAAATTTTCATATATCAGTAGGGGTCGAGTGATACATCATTTTCAAGCATTTTTTATCTGCTTTACAGCGATAGGTCACTTGATATTTGCCCGCATAATTCTAGAGAAAATTGCTTTTAAAATTTCATCAGTTACATATATATATTTAAGAATATATTCATTGCATTTTGTTGGGATATTCTATTGAAGATTATTTACACCGAAAAATCTTTGTTGTATTAAATAAACCATCACAAATGCAATTAAATAATTTCATAATATCTTGTTAAAATCAATGACCAAATTATATGGCATATTTCCTGAGGATATCTGTGCTTTAATTATTTTGCAAAACGATACTATTGTAATAATTATAGCTTCGTTAAAAAAATCACAGCATAAACACAATATCCAACATATAAATAATCACTTAATGCTTAATTAAAATATGAAAGTTACCTATTCAAAACAGAAATATAGACACAACATACTTGCATCTACCTACTCTATAGTATCAAATCCGAGAGACCAAATAATAAAAATGCTAAGTTATTACTGTATTTAAATAACTAAATTGTTGTCAAGATACTTGTTTGTTTGATACTAACTTTAACATACAATGGACATTAAACAAACATTTAATTGTGTCTTGCATTAGAGAAATATATACTTAATTGCAAATCGTTGGTTATAATTATTGGTAGTACCAATGATCTGAGAGCCTGTAA
Source organism: Apoderus coryli (assembly GCA_911728435.2). Lineage (NCBI taxonomy): Eukaryota > Metazoa > Arthropoda > Insecta > Coleoptera > Attelabidae > Apoderus > Apoderus coryli. Next base: position 14,667,518 of record OU452204.1, read on the forward strand.
CAAGTTATATACTGCAAGCGGTATAAAAAGGCAGAAACGGCATGTAATTTTTTTTTACCAAGGTCAAATCTGCCTTAAAAGGAACACGACTTCATTCAGTTGAGGCTGTGCAAGAAAAACCTCACAAAAGAAGACTTCCAGTACTGTTTTAAATACAGGAAAGTTCACATAGAGTGATTTAAAGCGACCATCGCTGTTAACAATTTTGTAAATACGAGGGTTGCCTTTTATATTTCGGGATTAGAGAACAAAAACAAAAATTAATCATCGAAAATCACTTTATTGTTTTTCAAAATATTCCTCATGAAGATCTATGCACTTTTGCATGCGTTTGAACCAATTGTCGAAGCACTTTTGCCACTCTGATTGAGGTATCTCCAAAACATGCATTCTGAATGCAGCAACCGCTTCTTCAGGTGTCGAAAAACGTTGACCTCTCAAGAAGTCATTCGGTACCAAGTCAGGACTATACGGCGGATGACTCATCAAATCCATTTTTTGGGTGCTCAAAAATGCAGTTGTTTGAGCCGATGTGTGAGAGCTCGCATTGTCGTGGTGAACAGTGATCCGTCTTCGGTGGTTGGTTTTCCTGATTTCTTGGAAGACAACTGGCAAACAAATGGTTGTGTACCACTCAGAATTGACTGTTCTGCGTTGTTCTAGTGGTACAGTTGCGACATATCCAGTTGTTCCGCAAAAACTGGCGACCATTTGCTTGGAAGTGCTTCGTGCGCGAACTACTTTTGTTTGATTTGGCTCATCTTGAAACACCCATACAGTTGACTGCTGTTTACTTTCGGACTCATACGCGTCATGTCACGATTTCATAGACGTGTTTCGAAGCACCGCGATCGTATTTTTTGAGCATTTCTTTCGACCAATCGACACGATCCTTTTTTTGAGCGATTGACAAATTGTGTGGGATCCAACGCGAACAAATTTTTTTGACAGTCAAATGTTTATGCAATATTGAATGTATGCTGGTCCCACTAATGCCTAAGGTTCTCTCAATATCTTGATAGGTCACATGACGATCTTGCAATATCAGTTCGCGCACAGCATCAATGGTTTTCGGAACAACAACTGATTTTGGACGACCTTCACGAAATTCGTCATTTGGGGTGAACTACGACCACGATTGAATTCACGATACCATCGATAAACACTGGTCCCTGATGGAGCTTCATCGCCAAAAATTGAATTAAGTTCATCCATGCACTGTTGCTGAGTTAAAAATGTTCACGATTTAATTCCATTTTTGAGCCGAGATGAATCTTTTAAGTTACTGTAAACAACACAAATAGTGCTCGTATGTCAAAACGTTCTGAGTACGTATAACCTCAAAAATGTCCAACTTTCCGATAGAGCTGTCACTTGCCAGATTGCAACACCGGGGTTGCCAAATCCCGAAATATACTGCAATATATAACCCAAGTATGAAGTAAAAACTGATATTAATCATGATAATTATACTGAATGTCATTCTTAAGCCAATGGTTCTTAGCAGTCTTTTGCTTCAAAACATTGCTTGTTTTTGCTTTTCTTGGAGGAACACTAGAATCATCTGCCTTGCGTGAGATTCACTGAAGGTTCGGCTTTAATATCAGGAATGGCATAGACTTCTTGAATCCTCAGTCCGATGGTTTTTGGTAGACTAGTTGGGGTCAGGCGTCCGTAACTAACATCAGTCTTTGAGACTGTGATAATAACTTCCGAACATGCATCAAAGTCTGAGTAAACGCGCCTGAGTAGCGAAGGTAGCGGAAGCATCGCGGCTGATTTGGTTAAGTAGATCAGCGCTTGACTTAGTTATGTAGGCAGCGCAATTGCCGACGCCCTTTAACTACGAATCTGGATAGTATTTAATGAGGGACTACTTCATGGATAGTATTTATAAAGTCAAGCGGTTTTCGACGATTCAACTTATCTGGAACTTATTTATACAATAAACAATAGAGGCCCAAGAACCGAGCCTTGTGGTAGATTGTAGATTGTTTTTCGGAGTCGTTTAGGCGGTTTGGCCTCCCCTCACTTCGACCTGCAGAAGATCTTTTGTGAATGACTCTAATCTATGAATTGCCCAGCTGTCCCACACTTTTCATAAAGTTGATGATTTCTCTGGGGGCTAAATTCCTTGCCTCGTCGGGTGTTAGGGTCACCCCTCTGTTGTCTCTGTTGCGTCTTCGCAAAACCGACAAGTGTCGTCCTCGGTTAGGCCCATCTTTTTGAGATGGTACTTCACTGGGTGGTGTCCCGTAAAAAGGCCTGTAATTCGCCTTAGGTCGCTTCTCTCCAGTTGGATAAGCTTCCCTGCGTTGGCCTCTGAAGGTTTGATAAACTTTTTTGATTGTCTTAGGCCTCGAGTGTTTCTCCAGTAGGACTTAAGTTGTTCCTTTTCCCATCTCCGAAGTTCTTCCTTCATATGGCTTTTTGGAAGGCCAAAGATGGGTTCCGGGCCGCAGAACGGAGCGTTTGCGCCCTCTTTTGCAAGTTGGCCGCTTCGTTCCCCTCTATGCCTTCATGGTCTGGCACCCATGTCAGAGTAATCTTTTTCCCCTGAGCTGCCAGTTGCTTTTCCCGAGAGATTCAGAGAGCCTGCATTTGGCCCGTATACTCCCATGCCTGTGTTCTCTTTTATTCATTTTGAACCGTCCGTATACCAGACGGATGTGTTTTCTGGGAATCATGGTTCCCCATTTAGCTAATTTTGACGGTCTGCAATGACCACTTCAAATGGGATTTCAAAATCATGTTTGCGTGGCAAAGCGTCCGACGGTTTTCTTCCTGAATCCAAAGGTATTAGATTCAGGATTCCCATGTATCCCTCTAGATCGCCAGATTTGTATTCCATTACCTGTGCCAGTTTCAGGGCGTTAATTGCTGCCTCTTTTTTGACTAGGACAGGCAAAGGTATTAGATGCAGCAACGTTTCCATTGATGCTGTGGGGCAAGTTCGCATTGCCCCTGTTATTCCTAAACATGCAAGCCGTTGCAACTTTTGAAGACGGCATTGTGTATGCTTAATATTAACTTTTGGCCACCATACTAATGAGGCGTATGTAACCTTGGGTTTAATGACTGTTTGGTACACCCAGTATGTGAGCTTTGGCTTTAGCCGCCAAGTCCTACCGAGTAGCCTGTGACACGTCCATATGGCCGCTGTGGCTTTCGATATGGTTTTCTCTATATGCTGGTATTTGACTTTATCCGAAAGGCAAATTTGCTCACCGCTGAGAGTGGGGTTAATAATGTCCACCTTTCTCTTTCTCGTGAATGGTACCAACACTGTTTTTGAGCCTTGTGGTACACCAGCTTCAAGAACAATAATGCAGAGACTCCTCGGAAATTGCAAAAAAACACATTTTAGTAAAAATTGCTTTCAACTTGTATAGAAAGGAAGGTTTGGTCTACAAACAACTGCGTAAAATTGTTACTTAATCCTGTGATATAAATCTTTTGATTCATTTCTTGGCTATAGAGTTTTACTACACATTTATTTTCATGCTTGAAGCAACAACATAACTCCAAACTTGTCTCAACAATCTGAAACACCTTTTTTCTCCAATGGTGCTGTCTTTTCATCCTGTAGTTAAATACCCATGTAAGTAATAAAAAAAAGTGTTAAATGATTTTCTTATATTTCTCGATATTTTAACAAGTAAAGGTTGTAGGTTAATCAGCATATCAATTAAACGAAGCATTTACTGTGTTAAATGACCCGTTCCGCTAATTGCGTTCGAAATTAGAATAAAACTATAAAAAAGCTATTTAGTTTTAACAATAATTACATTACTATGGTGCCATTGAAATTTGTTTTTAGTTTTTTAAGGCTTATTGTTTGACGTAAGTAATGTATCATTCTTAAATTTGTTTATTTTTATAAATAAATGACTTACAGTTTCTACGAATTGGTTGTGGCTACAGAATTTTGAAAATGATGCGTGATGTGAATTTATTTTATTTTAGTAATTAACGGTTGGTTGCAAGTAGAAATGAAAAAAATTGAATTTTTAAACATTTTTGTTGAATATAATTTTCCTCAACTTGAATTCACTTATTCCAATGATCCGCCAATAATTAGAATAATAAACGCAAAACGGTTTTCACAAAGTAATCGTCTCAGGTTTCTGAAGAGATAGTAAGCGCTGGGAGCCAAATCTGAGGAATACGGTGGGATTTCAAGCAATTCGTACTTTCATTCTTTCAATTTAGCCATCGTCACGAGTGTTGATGTGTGCACACATGTATTGTCTTGATGAAAAATTATTTATTTTGCTGTAAAGCGCGTGTCAAGTTTGCAATAATATTCAGGATTAATTGTTTTACCTTTTGCAAGACAACCAATCAACAGGAAAATGCTGTTGTACATGGTGAGCAAAACTCGATGTCCCAGTTCTGTTATGAGAAAATGAATAACGATAGAAAAATTCTGAAAAGAGATTCTTAAATGGGATTAAGTAAGCTCCAACAAAAGCAAATGTGCGTTAAACATTTGATTTTGTTTACAAATTTGGAAACTAAAGTAAATGACGTCAACAACTTTTTTTTTCCAGAAACATACCTATATTTTTATTTATTTATTTATTAGCAACATACAGATCTGACGATCCAATTATATGTTGAATTTTATCTAATAACAATACACTAATAAAGCTAACATTAACAACATAAAGTAAAATAATACAAAAAAAAAAGAAATACAGAAAATCAAAAAGAGAAAAATACAATCAATAATAATTAATATAGGTACAAAAAAAGTTCCAATTACTGATTAAACTTTAAATAGTTTACTATTAATTTCTTAAACTCAATCAGATTATCATTGAAAATATCACAGTGATGTTGACATTGATTGTAGTTTCTTAACATCATTGAAATCGGGGAATTCTGCTGGTAGTTCGTTCTTGGTATTACTGTCATAAATGTTTTATTGTTGGTGGTACGAGTTTTTATCGAGGGCACTAGTATATTAATTTTCTCTAGTATAGTTGGGTCATAAACTTTATTATTAATAATTTTGAATAAATAACATACACCCTGTAAGAATCTTCTATTAAATAATGATAGTAAATTGTATCTTGTTAGATTGCGCTCATAGTCGGAGATGTGACAGTTAAACATTAAGAAATCTGTTTGTCTAATAAACTTTCTTTGCACCCTTTCAATCATCAGTATATACTTAGTATACATAGGCGACCAAACTATGGACCAGTATTCGAGCTTGGACCGTACGAATGCGTTATAAAGTAGAGATAGAGTGGTTTTATTTCGAAAATCTCTTGAGTTTCTGATCACAAATCCGAGATTTCTATAAGAAGCATTTGTGATATTAATTATATGGTTGGAAAACGTTAATTTATTATCAAAAAGGATGCTCAGATCTTTAATCAAACTTGGTCTACTCAATCTGATATTGTTAATATTGTATGGATAGATGATCGGTGTTTTTATATAATTGTATGTCATACTTTTACATTTTGAAATATTCAAAAATAAACAGTTTTTAATAGTCGAATGATAAATAGCGATCAAATCAAGTTGAAGATCCTCACAGTCCTTTATGCTATTAACCTCCTTGAAAATTTTCATGTCATCTGCAAACATTAAGCAGCTACTAATTTTGAGTACTGACGAAATATCATCAATAAATACAAGGAATAATAGTGGACCAAGTGTACTCCCTTGTGGAACCCCTGAGGAAGGCACAAATTTGTTGGACTCGCAACCCTGGATTGTAACTAAATGAGTTCGATTTTGTAGATATGACTTTATGAAATTACACGTGCTATTTGAGAACGACCTCCGCTTTAATTTGGCTAAGAGAATCGTGTGGTTAACTCTGGCTTTGGCAAAGTCTGTATATATTACGTCCACTTGTTTTCCCTCAGCCAAAGCATCAGCAGTCACGGACACAAAATTGACCAGATTTCCGGCCACGGATCTACCCTCTCTAAAACCATATTGGACATCCGACAGACGGTTTTTTAAGTGATTATTCATTTTAGCTGATAGTATGAGTTCAAATACAGTAGCTATATTAGAGATAATTGCAATAGCTCGATAATTTTCAATATTAGATCTATCGCCATTTTTGAATATCGGTGTAATTTTTGCTATTTTGAGGGAGTCAGGAAACATCTGCTTTTTTACGGATAAGTTAAAGATTATTTGCAAGGGTTTGCATAGAAATTCACTACAACCCTTTAGAACGAATCTGGGAATTAAATCATGTCCTACACATTTCTTTGGCTTAAGTTTTTTTTAGGGCGTCTTGGACATCATTTACTGAGATATTTTCTATTGAAAAGCAAGATTCCCAGTTATATATTTCAAAAGAGCTAATTTTTCAACTTTTGTATGTATGTTGTACAAAAAACGGACAAAATCTTAATTTTTGTAAATTAAATCTGAGATTGCTGGAATTGCGGGAGTTTTTTTTTCGATATTTTGAAAAATATATGTGAATAATAAAAATCATCTTTGAAATCTTATTGGATCTGAGTATAAAATCATAATGACTAGGTCTCGGTTTTAATTAAAAAATATAGCTTATTCGATAATACTTTCTTAGAATTATAATCAAACACTATAAGCATGAAAAAATCTTCGGTGTCATCATGCAGAAAATTATATTGCCTGTACGAAAAACGGAAGGGAAGTGCCAACAAATATCCTTGTGATTTTTTATATTCCGAAGACTACACTGAAATTAAATATTTAAATTACTATGTATAGTATGTATGAACAATAACACAACATATTTTCTCACAACAGCAAACCACTATAATTTTTCTTTTGTCTTTTAATAAATAGTATAAATTATTTATTTTTGAATTTGACGTCGAATACAAAAATAAAATAAATGAAACCGCAGACGTGAAAACTAGACAATAGACCAGACGGTTAGGTCGTAGAACCACGATGACTCAGACTTAACCTGGGCACATTTGAGGGCACATGGTTTGAGTACACACAAATATGCAACTATAGACGCGACTTTGGGCACACATGGGCCGAGGTTGAGCTGTAAAATACCTCATCATCATTTTAATTCTTTATTTTGAAAAATTTTGGGTGTTATTGCCTTATTTCCACCTTGTTGTGACCCACCTCTTTCAGACCCCACGAGCCGCCACTGCCTCTATTATAAGCAAATTTAACGCATGCACTGTTAGACGAAATAATTTCGTGGATTCGACATAGCACGCTAACGAATACCAAATTAAATATTAATATTCATAAATCTCAACAAATAATTTGAAGAAAATTAATGAATTCCCCTAAGTTATCGTATTAAAATTCCGCTTTTGTCGTCAAGGGCATTTAATAATTTTTCAGAAGCGTTAAGTTTCCGTTTGTATGTTCTTATTAATATGCACAAGATGTTGTACCATAGACAACTGCTTTTTTCCTTTTATTTTCACATCATATTTTAATTCATTTTATAGTATATCTACACATAAATGGAATAATTCTCTTGGAACATGATCGAACCTGTAACGTGGATAAATTATGATCAGTGCATTAAACTTTATGGCTGGAAACGTTATATCGAATACTATTTGCCTCAATTATTAATGCTATATACTCTATAAGCAACACATGAATCCGTAAAGGATTTTGCCATAAGACCTACCGGATTCGATTGATAGATAAAACAAAATGTAAATTAACAATTCTACAGTACATCTTATTTTATACTATTAATTAAGCGTCAATTCGTTATAGATATTGTTAATCATTCTATAGGAATATTGGCGTAGCTATAAGACACATAACCTCAAAAAAAGTGATAACGTTAAAGCTTAAATATCAGCATTTCGCAATTAAATTCTTCCTCCGCAGTAAGTTGTTTCTGGGTTTATCAGAATTACAAAAACAATGCATACCAAAACTGTTTCTTCGATTACCGTTTTACAAACGTTATGTTGGTGATAGTGTAACATTTATTCCGTATGATAAGATTGATGAAGTCCTATATATTTTCAATAGTTTTCATAGTAAACTAAAATTTACATTAGAACATGAAATTGACAAACGAAAATTCGATTTTTAGATGTTACATTATTAAGAACCAATTACATTACCACACAGTTTAACCCGACACACCCCCAGATGCTTAATTAAATATAATCTTAATGTTATCACTGATAACATGCAAGACTTACAAAGACTGATCAACACAGTCGGTCAACATAGCAGATTGATGGGTCTAAACATAAACACTAAAAAGACGAAGTTTATGATAATATCAAGGAACCTAAATGCGTTTGAAGACTCACAGTTAACATTCAACGCAATGCGCATAGACAGAGTGAACAAATTTAAATACTTGGGCATGTGGTTATCTGAAGACTGGACCTCTGATATCGAGGTCAAGAGTCGCATCGAACAAGCCCGACAAGCATTCCTAAGACTGAGGAGAGTATTTAGTTGCTCGGACTTCGATCTTGGTCTGAGGTTGAGATTCTTAAAGTGCTATGTGTGGTCAGTACTTCTCTACGGGATGGAAGGTTGGACCCTTAAAGTCAACAACATTAACAAATTGGAAGCGTTCGAGATGTGGCTTTACCGCAGAATGCTCAAGATACCGTGGACTGCAAGAATAACAAACGTAGAAGTTCTGTCCAACATCAACAAAGAACGTGAACTGTTAACCACCATAAAAAAGAGAAAGACTTCATATCTGGGGCACGTCATAAGGAACAAGAAGTATGAGTATTTACAGTTGTTGATCGAGGGTAAGATAGAGGGCCGTAGAGGGATAGGAAGGAAGAAATTGTCCTGGTTGCGGAACATAAGACAGTGGACAGGAATAAATGACATACAGACCCTAATTCACACCGCAAGAGATAGAGAGGAGATGGAAAATGTGATCGCAAACATCCATTAGTGGATAGCATCCGAAGAAGAAGTTTATTTTATTTTTTCTAAAATAATTTGGTTGTTAAAAGAAATCCATATTATTTATATGTCATTCCATTCTATTCCTTCAAATTCTGGCAACAATCAAGAAAAGATGAGAAATTCGCGGATGCCACACTTTATTTGAACATTTCCACCATAAAAATATTCCAGCACAGTTTCCTCAACAAATCCATACATTACGCAATATGTTTACACATAGAACATGATTAGATACTTGATTTTCCAACAAATTTAATTTAGTCAACTACCACAATAATATAACTTTTTTAATCTTGTATTTTTTCTTGAACCTTGTTACAATTTTTTTTGTTTCTTTTTCTTGGGATAAAGGTTCTGTTTTAAAACGGGAAAATTTTCTTTGAAATATTTTTTTTTTTCATGTCTGTAGGTACTACACTAGCCGAAACGTAGGACCTACAGACATGAAATAATAAAAAAATATTTGTTAAAGTAATCTATTGCAGAGAGGAGTTTCAAGTATAGTAGGAAATAAAATCACGTCTACTCCACTCAATAATATATATGTGTTCAAATCGTTACAATCACGTCATACATGTTTCGAGAATCATCTCATCATCAGTGACAAAACTTACACAGAAGCCCTCATAACATTCACAGATCAAACATCTATGTATCAGTCAGCGAAAATTTTTTTTTTTTTATAAAAAACATCACTTAAAAAACCAAAATACAATAATCAAAACTCAGACAATGAAATTTGAGCTGATCTAAAGCAGGATTTCTTTTTATATATCATAATTATTAAATGTTATAAAAATTGGAAGAGCAAAATCAAACTGTATTGCACTTCTACAACGTTGTAGAAGAAAATTTTCCCGTTTTAAAACAGAACCTTTATCCCAAGAAAAAGAAACAAAAAAAAACAATAATATAACAAATATTAACACATTATGATATCTAAAAAAACTTTTAATTTATGCGTACTTTTATTTTAATACTATACACATGAACTTATCTGGCAGAATTGTTTTTAAATAACACAAGTGGACACATGTTGACACATTTGGCATTCGGATTTTGATTTTTTACCGTCTTCACCATCTACATTCCGGGCGTCTGCATTTAAAGGCCATTTTAAAAAATATTATGAAGGGCTATCTGCATGCCAAACGACATGTGGCAAATTCGTCATTAAGGATAGTTTCTTAGGGCTTGAATAATATCGAATTCGTCATTAAGAATAATTTCTTAGGGCTTGAATCATAGCGTCCTATACCAAACAAAAGCATTAAAAAATTGAAACCCGTTCCTTGTATTATACATAAATAGAAACAATAAAATATAAGTACTAGTTAAATTTCGAAGCATTGGTTTATTTGAAATGTATGTTAGTTATAGTAACCTAAATACTTAATGGGTCAAATAAGTAATTTAATAGCAAATATGTGTATTGCAAATTAACCTTCATGTAATTTGTTTATGTTAGAGTATTTAGGTGTAGATACCATATTACATTATCGATTTCATATTAGATAGTTACTCTGATAACAACATAATATCAAACCACATTGGAATTAAACCGCAAAGATAAGGCGTTGTTGTGACGAAAAATAATCCTATAAAAATAGAAGTACAATAATTTTAATAAGCATACTTATTATATATTGTTGTAAAAAATAATAATAATGAAAAATAAAGATGTGTTTAATCCTCTAATTACGGTAGTTACGAGGGGGGTTTTTAATTCCGCAAATTGTTTTGACATAAATCTTGATATAAGTCAAAAACGGCTGGATTTATTCGTCAATGCATACACCAAAATTTTCCAAATTTAATTCAAAGTAGTCTCTTATTTATAAACACGTTATTACGTAAAAGGATATTTATTCTTGCTTTGAGATATTTGAAGGGCAAAAGTGTGAATGGCCATTGGGCTAGACTTCGCCTAATAAAGGCGTTTATTATTATTAAAAGTACGTACTACGTCAAAATGTTATATCAGGTATAAATAAAAAACAATTTTGCAATCTTTTCTTTTATTACGGTCTATAGAAACTTATAAACAAGTACAGCCAATAAAAATTTATTAATAGCATATTTAAATGTTACAGATATTTTAAGATTGTAAGTTTTGGTGGTTCTTTTCTGTTTTTTTTTTTTGATATATTATTTTCCTGTTTGCAAATTTAGTCGTTGCAGTTAATCGCCGTATTTTTGTACCACGTGAATTGCTTATTTCAAATTTCTATTATTTATTGTTCAAAAATTTTCCCTGTGTTTCATAGAAAAATGGTCAGACAATTTTAGACTATAGCCACAGCATTAATAAGTACAGCATTCCGACTCCACGTTCGCACTTTGAAAAAACTGTGACGTAAGATGCCGCCATTTTGGGTTACAAGTCAGGTCCTGACTAAGAATAATTATAGTTTTTGGTTTCTAACCACAGTACTGTATTTTTATTTTTGTAAAAATATTTAAGTACATAATAATATCGCTGTCAATTTCAGAAATATTTGTGGTGTGTCATAGTGATTGAAAACAACCTTGAGTGGTGTTATCAGTTAAATGTTGACATGATTGGGTGATTTTTAATAACAATAATAATAAACACAACAATAATATATGTATATATATTAATTTAAATATCAGCATATCAGTTGCTCATGGTAACTATTGGAAAAAGTTGTTATTGTCAAAAAAGAATTAAGATTGTCAGATTTTTGATTAGTTTTCAATTTCTATATTATATTGGTCAGTTAAAATCGTTTCAGTTTTGTATTTAGTTTGTTATTTTTCTTTATTAATTAATCGCGTTTATTTCAATTTTCGTGGTTTATTATGAAAATCGTTGTAGTGAGTTAAACGGGTAGTTTAATTCACAAATTACAACAACAGCAACTTTAAAGGCAAATTTTGGCAAAGACTTCTTGAAACTTTACAATGATATTGTCAATAAAATAACAACTAGCCACGCGACAACTTGTGTTTAATATAAATTTTACGGTTATACAAATAGTTGTTATAAACGTAAAATTATCTAGTATTTATCTTAATTTTTACTTATTACTCCCCTAACAGGATCTTTGGGGAAGCGAAAAAAATGTTTAGAGCAAGTGTACCGCTTATTGGGACAACATTTTGCAACACACATGTCCTCCGTGATTATTCATTGTATGAATCCCAAGACACGTTAATAAAAATAAAATCCTTTTAATTCTCACGAACACTATAGCAAAAACACAAAACACAGATTTAGATTTAAACACAATATTTATTTATCTCGTACACGCCGACAATGAACTATATATTGAACACAGGAGTGAACTGTATCTATCTACGTCTATGCGATTATTTTGACGTTGTAACCCATAATGGCGGCATGCGCGACGATATGCGCAGGACGGCTTGCAAACGTGAAAGTCAGATTACTGTATTATTTATTATACTGTGCTATAGCTACAATTGTAAATATATTTTTTTGTGTTACTTACCGTACAGGGTCTTTTGGACATTGGAAAAAGGATAATCCTCCTTGGGTATGCCTGTCACATCCATCAACACATAATTGAATAATATTTGGAGATAAACTGGGTTATTCTACGAAAATAAAACGCCCAATTGGTTCGTAAATAAATTTACTTATGAAAAGCTACTACTACAAAAATAATATGAAATAACACTAATTAAATTAATTATATTAAAATATAACAAAATATGGAAAGCGTCCGTTTATAATATTTTTACGTTATGTTGCTATCTTCGCTTAGACTCAACTAGTTACAATTAAAATTATGTATACCTAGACAAAAGGGATGAATAAGAATAGGTATTTAGGTATATAAAAAAACGGGTTCTATTTGCAGAATGTCTTAGGTAAACAAATAGTCTGGTTTTTTAGATATTTTTAACAATATTCACACACACACAAAAATAATACCACCGGTATAGCATATAATACTCGAAATAACGTTGTGCGCGCGGACGCTCTGTATCAACTACGTTCTGAAACATCTCACCCGGTGAGATCTCTGCCGTCGGTCGGCGAAAGTGGAATATAGGTACAAGTGCTGTGACTAGTTTAGTATGTGGCGCAAGAATATTCCGCACATCCAGGACTTTTCACACTGTCTTGCTGGAAGTATAATCTTTGGACGATGGTATAAGTAAAGTTGTTTTCACGAAAAATGGTTTTGGTTTATCAACTGTAATAAACTATCTGGTGTAATCCTATTGTGTAGAAAATCACCAGGTAAAAACCGCCGTAACAAACCTGGCCGAGGGACAAAATTACCTGCTTTCAGAAATTATAATAAATATACAATCCGGTCCTTTTACATTTATGGTAGGCATTCTTGGGTTTTATGATGGGCAATATCGGAATACAACTTAGTCAAAACCATTTATCCTAAATTCCACTATACATCAACGCTTTCAGTGCTGCGTTGAGATCTACACACACTGCCACAGTGCATTGTTATTTCAGCAAGTGAATGAAGGTTGCCTCCTCGAAAATCTACACTTCTACTGACTGCTGGGAAGTCTCTCGTACGAACCGGAAGTGGTGTTTGTACAAATTATATTTCATAACGTCCGATTCTTTGATAAGCCAGGAGTGAATTCTGTGTTTTTACGAGAGAAGTGATTCGAGCTGGTTCATTTGAAATTGTCTTTTCATTGGTGTTTTAAGTCCGATCCTGTCCCACACGTACTACAACACGTATATTATTATTAAATGTACGTACCTACTGATATATTTTGTATATATGTATAACTAGCTTCTCAATTTCCCTGCTGTGGCCTCAAAATAAAAGGGAAGCCAGACGCTATTGAAATCTTACACCTAAATAATCAAAAGTAACAAAGAAACATAAAACTGCACAAGAGAATTTAATTTTTCACAAAAAAATTACGTATAAAAGCAGATAATTGTTACATTTGACACATATTCTTGAAATCTGATCATATATTTGTTAAATTTATTGTAGAAAGTAGATTTTTCAAGATATACATTTACAAGGTAAGATCAAAATGAATACAGAAAGTTTTACAAGGCAATAATTATAAAGATAAAGTCCTTACTAACTTTAGTAAGGGTTTAAATAGGAAACCTATGAGTGAAGTCATAGAATACTAAAATAAAATCTTGAGTAAGTCCGACGAATCGTGTAAATTTGAAAGTTATCAAAATTAGATGGCGAAATAAAAAGCCAAACTATTTTTGCGCTCAAGTTGTACGTTCTAGTTTTGACTGTAAATCAAAAAGTGTTTTTATTTTCATACAAACAATTTTTACGTCAAATTTAATAATACGGAGAAATAACTAGTGAGCAAAAAGGAACTCAAGAGTTCACACATGACATGAAAACCGTACACATTTAAATTTTAGAATATCGAGAATTAAAACCTTTTAAAGGCACGCAAGAAAAACGTTATCATTTTCCCCTAATCACCAAGTCGGTTTTTCTGTCCCAAATTGTAATTGCTACATATTATTTATCACATAATTATTGGTTTGCATACACGGAAAAAAGTCAATTAAAATTTTAGCAAGATAAGAATAATTATTTTATTAACAGTTCTTGTTTTCATAAAACCGAAATATATGTTTTTTTTTTGGGAATTGTAAGGTGTGATCTACATTGACAATTGTCCGAAAGGAAGAGTGATTTTTTGACCGGTATCGACGAAGAATTAAAGGAGAAACGGCCTGGTATGGCCCACAAAAAATGCTCTTTCACCAAGACAACGCTCAGGCTCATTCATGGCCACAATCAAATTGGTTCTTATCCAAAATGAAAATATCTATGAAATTCCCTCTGGAATTCCTCCAATGAACTGCCAGATACAATCTGCAATTATCGACTCATAAGTATGACCTTTTAGGTTAGGTATTTCTAGATTTTGTGATGGAAAATATTTGCTTCTATTTAAATTTTGAATATATTTATTTTGGTAAATATAAAATACGCTTAGGGTTCATTGTTCAAATGGCCTTTCATTTCTATGTTGTAAAGGTGGCTAACATTGATATGCAACTACAATTTTTTATTTCAACATATCACACCTTCACCAGTTCACTAAAATAATAAATTGTTAGGTTGTAATATTCTTTGCCCCTAGAAACTCCAAATAATATCTCACAACTGTTAAAATAAAGGGTAAAAATTGATAGCACACCAGACCGTACAGCGTTGCAATTTCCGGAGGCCGCAACGTAGATCTATTACTTAAAATTCTGCCATATACGGTCGTATGTATCTATGTGAATAAATATGGTTTATTTGATCCCCCAACACTTTAAAATAAGTAAATCCAATATATAAATGTATTTTAATGTATTTCTGAATTCCTATGGAACCTTTGTAATTCAATAGGTAACCATCCAAAAATTATAGCAACTCAACAGTTTAACTTAATTCTGAACATAGATCTTCGGCAGCCATCTGGAGAAAGTATAGTAATTGACAGATATTAAGTCGTGTTTTGTTAAACAAGCCCGTATCTAAATATCGTATATTTCCAGAATATTGTTATGCGGCTCCTTATTGTAAGATTCCTACCAGATGTTTAAATTTCACAGTAATTCTTTCTAATGCATCCTTTACTTATTGTATGCCTAATTTATATTTACAAAATGTCATAAAGTATACCCCTCAAGGGAAATATTAAAACGAACAAACACAACTTTGTTGTTTGCAAGTCAGAAAAGAACACATGCGTTTCAAAAAGATGTATTTCTTGTAGCATATTTTATTGCAGGAGAGTTATTTCTTTTAAATTCATACAACTTATTTAGAGATTTTATTATGTCGTATAAATTACTCAGATTTATGGTATTTAACAATAAAATATTTTATTATTCATTGAATTCTTTATTACGAATATATATACATTGAGGATTCAGTTTTGTTATAAGCATCTAACTAATTATTGCATTAGTCATAACGTTTATTGTGATAAAAACAACAATTACCATTAGGATTTGTTAATGTTGATTAAATTGTGTTCAACTGTAATTTCTATTGAAGTGATATGGCGTAAGAATATTAGGTACCTATAATAAATTAGTTTTAATTATACAAATTTCATCGAATTTAATTCTAAAGTTCCCGAAGAGATTGTTAATGCCGCAATTCTGAGAACTTGACAAGGTTGAGTAAATACCAATTTAAATATTTGGCTTGACAAAATTTCCATGCCATAATATCTCCCTAGATTTAGCAATTTCACAGTATTCTCTACCTGATCCTAAGATGCTCACTTGCATTCTGTATGAAAATGTTGCATACACAATTTCTTGAGCTAATCCTGGTCATTCGTGACCTAATGTCAAAACGAGTCTAAATAGAATAGTTAGTCGATGGGACTTTTGTTGTGCGTTACGTTGTCATATGATACTCGGGCTGATGGTAAAAATTGGAAATTAACATCAATTCAGGTGTTTAAAGATGAATATTAAGATACTTAACAAGATTTCGCCACGGATTTGTTAGAGAATTAACGAACAGATAATGTCCAATGACACATCAAAGCTTGTTTATACAAAGTGGTTGGCAAAGCTCATTCATAACCATGTGTGGTATTATTATTTTGAACACAGAAGAAAACGTTATTTGCAAAGCAGAAAAAAGATTTCCCCAACAATAGTCAGAAATAAGAAATAGACTATCATTCCGAAAAAATAATTCTTCCTTCCCCGTAATATGTTCAATGACTAAAAATGATTTGACTTTGTAGTCAAAACAGGCCGAAATCGCCGCTTTTGTATGAAAGCCGATTTACGCTTTGTGCATTGTCATGAAAACATAGCATCCCATTCATGAATTTCCACAGCATCTCTTAACCGTTTTATAAGTGCGGCCGTCATAATCTACCTGTATATTGACACTCTTTTGATCAACAGATTTCCTAGTGTAACCCAGAAGTCCGTCGCCACAGGAGCTTTCGGCTCCGACTCTTAATGATGAGCCCCTGTTTCACCTCAGCCTGCCAAAAACTTCTTTTTTGTTCTCACCAGGGTTGAGATGATTTAAATCACGATTAAAATTAGATTTTAATCAGTATGATTTTTTTTAAATCATGATTAATTTAAATGTTAACACTTAAAATGTATTTATTCATAAAAAAATAAAGCCCAGGCATCATGATTTTTATCAACCCTGGTTCTCACTGCACGGACCCAAAACCCTGCATCATTCACAGCATCTTTGATATACCAAGATTGTAATGTAGGTTATTCAAAATGGTTGTATCTCATACACCAATCATTTCTTCATCAAACAGATATTTTATGATATTAGTTTATAAAGTTTGTCGACGTTTTCTGCAGTGGCATTTACATCCTGGGTAAAAAAATAGTAAAACCATCCTCGTCACTACGCGAACACCTAAACGATTTGTATAACATCTGATTTTCCGGATTTTTGTTTCGCCGCTTAGTTAGTTGTTAGTACGCCACTGAAATTAATTAATAATTGCAGAGCACGATAATCACACTACGTGATATTTTACAAATAATTTAAATGTGGGTTCTTTTCGATTCATTACATATAATCATTTTTTTACAAACCAAAATTACAATATTTATATAAAAAATTACAAAAACGATATACTTACTACATATTATTGTAGAAACCTTGAACGCAGTTCCTGTATTTTGGTGGGAATGGTATAATTAGGCGAATCTACTTACTTACTTTGTAAATCACTGTTATAAAAGTACATAATGTGAAATTATTGGTTAATAGAAATTCACTATTTTTGCGTGCATCCTGTTTTATACCGAGTGAAACGAGGAACAATTATCTTCCTATAGTGAGTTCCACAATTCCGGAGTGTCAAGCTCTATAGTCTAAAAATAGACTGTTCTTGGATGACTGCGAAAATATTAGACCAAAAAAGAAATCAGCTTTTTACTTTGAGGTAACGGTCATTGTGTTTGAACCAACAATAACAACAACAGGTTGTTCCTATATTAGACCGATAACGCTCTACTCCAGAAACTGTATAATATACTCGGCCGGTGAGCGGTCGCAACGAAAATATTTGTAAATTATTTTGTAACATAGAATTTTAAATTTTAATTTGTTTTAATATTCCTGTTATTATAAACATTAATTTTACTTAAATTTAAAAGAAGATCTTCTAAAATTTCAATTAAAGCGGCCTTTATGAATAATTCATTTTTTTCTTTGCAACGTTCGATACCCCAAAAAGACACTCCACCGCTTGGTAGGTATACAATAAACACTATGCCGCAGCTTATACCTTGTGACTATGCTAAATCACTTTATTTTATTAACAAACAATTTCACAGTGTTGTGACTTACAGAAAATGTAGACGACATAATTATACACTCTTATCACTACTAGTTTTATTAAAAGAAGTCCAAACAAATCACTTTATATAAAAAAAATAAGTAAAAATCCATCATAAGATGTTCTAGTTTGAGTTTTATCTACAACTAACTACGCAATATTTGATATTTTATAAAATCGTAACAAATTTTTTTAAGTGGTATGCGATACAAGAGAAAAAAGCGTAAACCGAATTCCACAGAGTTAAGCATGAATGTTTCGTCAATATCAGAGTTCGTTTGTTTTTTCTAATTTAAATTGAGGATTTTTTTTTTCACAATGTGGTAAGGGATGGAAGTAACGAAGTCCTTTGAGGTGTACCGATTTCTTTTTATCATCTCTATCTTATCAGATCATAATAATTAATATTAGAGACTGTTAAGACTATCAAAATGCATGAATAATTCAGGGGTCTAGAGCGTTGTCGGTCGAATATAGCAACACCCGGTAGTTAGAAAAGTCCTCGATATTTGGACAATTCCTCTCTGGTCGAATCCATTTGTAATTTCACTGTGACTAATATTGGTGCTTACGGTCACTCATGACAAAAAAATGTAAACGATTTAGATAGCTATTATTAATAAAATTATTCCAGAAACTTTTTAATACATAAATTGGATTTATCTAAGCAGAAAATATCAAATTACTTCGATATACCTTCTACATTATAAAAAAAAACCGGCAAACAATTCGATTTGTTCTCAAAGGAGCTTAATAATAATGCGATTATTGATGATTTCGGTCATACATCAATTTAATTAAACCTTTGTACAGAGAAGTATGATTATATTTTTGATATTAAAATAAAGATTTAGTAATGATAACCCAATTTAAATGAACAATACTAAAAAAACACAGCCGTTATTTTATCTGGCGATAATCATTTTGGTACAATAATAATTGTGCTTTAAGGATTACGGTAGGATGATCTCTCCTGTGGAATTTTGACTTTCCCGACCCAGGGAAAGTATTGTGAAAGGCAGGCACGAGTCCTCCATTTATTGAACTTACTTATGCCACGTGAAAAAAATTGAGATAAAGACGGATAATATTCAACTTCAATTGAACGTCAGTTTTGACAATATTTGAGTCTTCTTCACGACGAGAATTGATGAAATAAACATAAATGATTGCAGGAAAACTTATAGAAGCAAATACATCTGGATACATGTTGCGTCAAATTTGTGACGTGCGTGCGTGAGTTTCCTGCCATGATATTTATTATTTTCATTTATTCTATTTTGGCTCTGAAGAAGATTTAATATTATAAACGAAACGTTGAAGTTTTTGGTTTGTTTTTATGTCGTACATCCGACAATTTAAATGTTACAGTTTCCAGGAGGTCTAAGAAAAACTGAAGTTCTTCTAAAAGCTTATCCATGACATGATAATATAAATTGTTGTTTAGGCTTTCTACTGATTACCTGTAGTTTACGGAATTAATAGGACGTCCGTCGTATTGAAGAATTTTTTTGTTTTGTTTTTTTTTTTTTAGGAGTTAAGATGATGATGCCAGTCGACCAATCCTGTTGGAGAAACGTTATGAATAAATTCTACAAAACTGGGCTAGATATTCATGGAAGCATATTTAGATCTTTATTCCTTTATTTTAGCAGCCATGTAGCTAAAAAAATTAACTAAACGCGCTAGAAAAAAGAAATAACGTAAAGTCCCGTTACAGTTCTTCTCAAGTTAGAAATTTCTTCTTTCGCTATAGCAAGAAGCAACATTTCTATGCAAAAGTCAGCTTCCTTAATGCATTTGGGGATTGTAAATTAAAATGCGCGTCCAATAACAAAAGAAAAACCAAACATAGACAAAATAATTATTTTATTACAGTATGGGATTAGTTTTATCACCTAAAAAATTACCAGTTTATCAAGCAATCATAAAACAATAATCACGAAGTACGTATTGGTTGCGTGCATATTTATACAAATTGCTAAATTCATAGTTGTAATCAATGTGTCATATGAATAATTCTCTTTTAACATTTCTATTGTGTTTTACAAAGTTTTATTTTAATATATGAACAGGTTGTTGATTCAATGAAACGGTGGGTGGTATGGTCAAGGTTTCCTAGGTTTTTCTAACGGTATTAATGCGGTAGATCAGGATCAAATTTATTGGAATAGCGGACGACCCGAAAACCAAACAACTAAAATTCTTCTTTGATTGACAATCGTCACAATACGTCAATGCAGAACCATGGAAATTAATTATTATTAATTAGTAAAGTATACTGATATTTTATCTTTGTAATCTACGTAATGAATGTTCGCTTATCTAAAAGAATTTGTAAATTGCCCTGTCCACAACAAAAATACATTTGGTCATCCCCATACAGGTGACTATCTTGTCGAATTGGCTATTAACTCAATAAATAAGTGCAGAAATGAATATAACTGTAAAGTTACCAGTATTGTGGCAGACAACGCGAGCAACATGGTCTAGTCAGTATGAGGAAAAAAAATCAATTGTGTCGCCCGAAAACCTTCCCGGCAAGATATAATATAATGAAAAATATAAGCCTTGCGTATTATTATAATTGTACTATTTTCAATAAACTGACATAACAAACTAACTACTTCATTGAAAAATTAGAAAAAAAAATTATTGCCAGAGCTGGTATTAATTTTATTTTATAATGACGCCACAGTACCCTCTTTCAAAATATTGTATTTTAATTATAATATGATCTGTTCCAACTACCTAACTGGTGAAATTTTAAGCGTAATTTTCTCAAGAATTATGGGGGTAAATATCAAAACTGATCTATCACTGTAAAGCAGATCCTAGAATTCCCCCAAACTTTACACCAAATTTTAGCTCTGTTTTCAGAGGAAATAATCAAAAACGTAACAGCAGTCCAGTGGTGGAAATCTCAAGATGTTTCAGAAATTAAGCCAGTGCTCCCTATAGTGATTTCTGTTTTGGGGGCCTGCTGATATCGAAAGGATGTTTTCTACCTATGGATTCCTACATTCATTTATTTTTTATGAACAAATACATTTTAAAAATAATATAATATATGTAATAAATACATTGTAAAATTTTAAAACTACTCACTTTTAAATTAATCATGTACATTAAAATTGATTTTAATCGTGATTTTAATCATTTGATTTTAATCATCTCCATCCTGCTTATAATCAATATATCATTACGATTATTTATGAAATATAATAAATAATAGCAACTAATAGCTGACGTACATTCACAAGTAAATTTAAAGAGAATAAAATTAACGTAAATAAATTAAACAAAAACACAAAACAATATTATACCCAGTACTTATATGGTAAGTAGGTAACAGAAATATTTTGATGAACGTTTTTTTTTTTAAATTTGTTATTTAGAATACTGATTGACCGTCGATTTTGCGTTCCTAAAATTTTGCTCCTGCGTGGATGAACGTCCTGCACGCTCGCCAGGAACGGCCCTGTCCAGCTGTTGATACTGGCTATAAAAATATACACTAAATTTTATTTTTTATAATTTTAAATATTGATAGAATTTTTTATTATAACCCTCACTATGTATTACCATCGTAAATACAAGGCATACAGTATAATCACACCGGGCGGTATACTTTGTTTTGCGTTTATAGAGAGATACCGCCTATCGAGACATGCAACAATACAAGATAAGCGAGAAAGCGTAATACGGGGGCATCTATCGAAGTAGGTAATTTTTAAAATAAAACCCGTACATAAAAGTTTTTTTTTATTTATTTTACACAAAATTACCTATGTTTGATTTGTAACAACAAAATGTAACAAAGATATACTTACAAAAGAAAAATAAATTGAAAAAGTACAAAATTACATATACTTAACTAAGCATTTATAAATTAAAACATAGGTATGAAACACAATATTTTAGCACATAAAATAATAGAAAAGATATATTTATAGTATATATTTTATATTATATATAGGTGATCGATTGAAGGTCTATACCTTAAACCGATATATTGTATATAAACTAAATAAATGTTATTATATATTAAATCCCTAGCTGCTTAGACGAAACTTAATATACAGGAAAAATTAATAAGTCAGCCTTCACGAAATAATTTTTCCTGAATAACGCTCACTCCACTTCTTTCGGATAGAAAATTAATATAGTTTGATTAGAGTTTCTTATACTCATTCTGTATAGAAACTGGTATTGTTCGTTTTATAGCATGGTAAAATCTAATAGTTCTGTTCCTTTTTTACCTGTATTCTTCTTTGGGAAACCGAAAAAGAGATCTTCCTGATGCTGGTCTTCCGCTTTGCAATTTTCCACACAACACAGCACTGGCATATTAAAATTGTTTGTGTATGCTATTAACTAAACTAATCAAATAACAAAAACCAAATTAAAAACAAACAAACAAACGTTTTAAAATTAATTCCAATATAAGATATTTATATCAAACTAATATACAATTGAATAAACACTACAACGAAAACGTACGACTAGAGCCTATCACACCACAATCACAAATAAAAATCATATTATACGAGGCATGTTTTTTAAGTAAGTACCGTTTTGGAATTAAAAAAAGACGTGCAAAGATATCGCAATAATTTTATTTTTACATGAAAGCCTGTACCATAATCTACTTTTCTACATAATTTCCGTGAATATTGAGGCACTTGTCATAACGTGGCACCAGTTTTTGAATACCCTCCTCATAAAATTCTGCCGCCTGACTTGTTAACCACTGTATCACAAATGTTTTGAACGAAACATGGGTGGCCTATGTCACACCAGAATCGAAACAACAATCCATGGAATGGCGACATTCATCATCACCCAAAAGAGTGAAGTTTAAGCAAACAATTTCTGCCCGGAAAATCATGTGCACAGTTTTTTGGAACAGAAAAGGAGTATTGCTAGTGGAGTTTCTGCCTCGTAATGAGACAATCAATGCAGCGTCTTATTGTGAGACATTGAACAATCTGCGTCGTGCAGTCCAGAACAAAAGACGTGGCAAGTTGAGTAAGGGTATCGTTTTGCTGCATGACAATGCCCGTCCACATGTGGCTAATCGGACCAAAGATCTCATCAAATCTTTTAAATGGGAAACTCTAGATCATCCTCCATACAGCCCTGATCTGGCGCCCAGCGACTACAATTATTGTTCCTGCACTTGGAGAAACACCTGGGTGGTCAGCGTCTTCAAGACGATAACGAAGTCAAAACATTTGTGATACAGTGGTTAACAAGTCAGGCGGCAGAATTTTATGAGGAGGGTATTCAAAAACTGGTGCCACGTTATGACAAGTGCCTCAATATTCACGGAAATTATGTAGAAAAGTAGATTAAGGTACAGGTCTTTTTTTAATTCCAAAACGGTACTTACTTAAAAAACATGCCTCGTATATAGGTATTGCACCTGCATAATCTCGAAAAAAATAGAAACAAAATCCCAAACTAAATTATTGTACAATTTAATTTTAAGAATATAGCGGACACAAAGTTTTTGTTCTAATATCAAATTATTATTCATTCATTTTTAATTAAAAATTAATCATTCTTATTATTATTTATGTCAGTAAAAACTATTTAATCTCATACAAGAAAGTACAATTGGTATAATAATACTCTTGTGCATGCTGCAGGTCAACCGGTATAAATCAGAACCAATCGAGACTCCCAGCTGCCTCCATGAAAGAGTGGCGACCGATGCTGAGCGAGATAGACAATATTGTAGATTTCATAGTGGTTTTACTGTCTCCCTTTAAATATACTGTGGTATTACTTTAGACTTCAAATTGGATATGAGAGAAAACCAATTGTCCCGACCTTATCCACGCAAGTGGAGACTGATCAAGAACAGGTCATACATTATTTTTATTTACATTTGTGTATCTCATTTAAATAAAATCAATTAGTTATCTAAATGAAACAATTATTCTTCTCTCCACATTATTCTATTAGTAAACAATTTATTCGCAACATGATAGTATCTGATTTAATTATTTGTTGGTATATCAAGCTATAAAATTGATTGTAGGATAAACATAATCATTTAAATAAAATCAATCACCTACTAAAAAGTTGCACACTTGGCATCTAACAGCATGTTCATTTGTTTTGACAGTTGACACACATAATTTAATATGGAGATATCGTTACCGTTTATTAAATTAGCTTTGACAGGCGTTGTGTTCCACTTTATTTTCATGTTTGAATTTGCGAATGAAGGTATGGTAAATATTGATGTTGTAATTTGCAATTGTCTGTCGTAGCTACATACTATATAGTTTGTACGTAACCGGGGGCCGAAATTTTCAAGCCTATAATATATAGGGTGTTTCATAAAAACTGGATTGGTTTGATGTAGTAAGAAATAGACTAGGGGTTAGTTGGGATGTAAGATTTCTAATGAGGTGTGGCCCAAGGGTCCATACAAGGTTGCAGAAAAAAATGAGAAAACTTTAATATACCAATATGTAAATATTTTTCACAATTTTTCAATTAAATCAGGTAATTTCGTGGAATATTTTAGACGCTTTGTTATTGTTAACCAATCATCCTTAACAATAATGATGTTCTGAACAATTGACAATACACATACATATATTATGTAGGTGTGCCTTTGCCTTTGTTTATGAATGAGCGGAGTTCGATTTCTCCGTGTATATTCGTAATAATTGTCTTCTAAAACGGATGTAGTATAATACAAATTAAATGGAAATCAATTATTTTCTTTATAATAGATTCAATGATTCAATTCAAAATATGAACGTGTAATAGGTTTATATAGCGCACAATGCGAACAATTTTTAGATGTGGAAAATAAATTCTAGACGATTTATTGAAAAATCTTTGGAGAGTGATGAACTTGTAGCTTTGGCAGCTTCTTTAATTATATATAATATTCCAGTCTGGATCTTATAAAAGCACTAAATAAAATTTTAAAAGTTTTGGTGTTGTTAAAATATTTACAATTTCTTAGGATAAAACCAAGCAGCTTAGTGCAATGTCGCGAGACGTGCTCCACATGAGCCACAAAGGAGAAACGCTCATCAAAATAAACACCCAAGTCCCTGAGAACCGTCTCGCGATTCAAGACAGAACCGTCAATGTAATAATTAAAGGTAATTCTATTGTCTTTTCTCGTATAGGTCACCACATTACACTTGTCTATATTCAGATGGAACTTGTTTCTATCACACCAGTCTGCAAGAAAATGCAAGCATCTTTGAAGATACAAACAGTCGTCATGCCTACGAATTTTATGAAAAAGTTTTAAGTCGGCAAACAGTAGCCCATTGCATAACACACAATCGAAAATGTCGTTAATAAAAATAATAAACAGCAATGGACCTAAGTTGGATCCCTGTGGTACGCCTGATGTAGGTACAAACTTGAATGACTCATACCCTTCATATTTCACAAACTGGCGACGGTCCAATAGATAAGATTTAAGTAGGCCGACCAACCCCGACGAAAAACCAAAATTTTCAAGCTTTCTCAATAGAACATAATGGTCGATCTGATCAAAGGCTTTTCTGAAATCCGTATACACGACATCAATTTGACCACGCGAGTCCAAGACTTCACAAACATGCTGTGAAAAGCAAGCCAAGTTTGTCGCGCATGATCTGCCTGAGAAAAAGCCATGTTGTTTAATTGTAATAGAATTTTTAACAGTGGAGAATATACAGGGTGGTCCAACGAAAAGTTTGCACCTAGCTTTTCTCTTTTTTTTGTAGTCGAATGCGAAAATGCTCGGACACGTCGATTTTGCTTTTGAGGGGGACACATTTTAAACATATTTTTCGATCTGCGCCTTTAACCCCCTAGCGGGGGTGAGTAACAACCCTAAAATTTTAAATGGAAAGAGGGGTCTAATGACATATCATTTGAAAGGACACAAAATTGTCTTTCTAATGATACCCTATTTGTCGAATTTTACTAAAACAGTTAATACGAAAACGACTTTAAAGACATTAAGCCGATAATTTTGGTATTAATGAGAAATACAAATAAGTTTTAATTATTACGACTGAAAACAACTACAATCATTTCTAAATTATTTACTTTGAAGAAAAACGGGATTTCAAAAACACTATCTTATTTATCAGAACTAAATTCCTCACTAATCGTTTGCGTTTTTTGTTGAAATAAAAACTGCAGATACGTGTAGGAAAAGAATTTACACCGTTTATTTTAGTCTTTTCATTGATTCAGTTTGGTTGCTTCTCAAGTTATTTTACTTTTACCGTACAAAATGATTTATTCCATTCTAGAACGAGTTGAAATTGTTAAACTTTATTTTCAAAATAATAGTAGTGCTAGACTTACGGCTCGCTTATTTAATGAGAGACATCCCGATAAAAATGTGAATGATGTGTACGTTGGCAAGTTAGTTAAAAAGTTTGTAGATACCGGATCTGTCTGTAATGTAAAACACCAGCCGCAGAAACCGATCAGAAATGAAGCTGTGGAAGTCGCTGTTTTAGGGCATGTTGAAATGGATCATAGTCAAAGTACCCGTCAACTAGCTGAAGCCTCAGGTGTCTCCCGTTCGTCCATAATACGAATTTTAAAAGCGTACAAATTTCATCCGTACAAAATCAAATTAGTACAGGAACTAAATGAGGATGATCCTGATAGAAGGCTGCAATTTTGTGAAGCAATGAGCCAGCGTTTAATTGAAGATCCGCAATTATTATTTAACATTTGTTTTTCCGACGAATGCACATTTTATTTGAATGGAGCTGTAAATAGGCACAATTGCCGTTACTGGGATGACAGTAACCCACATTTATTCCGTGAGGTTCATACCCAGTATCCTCAAAAAATAAACGTCTGGTGTGGCATATTAGGAAATCATATTATAGGACCACTTTTTATTCCTGGAAATTTAACTGGTGAAGTGTACCTAAACATGCTTGAAGACACAATTGATCCTTTAATAACACAAATAATAGAAGATGACCAAAATCATACTGCTGATCGGCTTTATTTCCAGCAAGATGGAGCACCTCCGCACTATGTGGCTCCTGTAAGACAGTTCTTAGATGACCGGTTCCCTGGACAATGGATTGGAAGGAGGGGCCCAATTGAATGGCCTGCCAGGTCACCGGATTTATCGCCTTTAGACTTTTTTCTTTGGGGGCACTTAAAAAATAAATGTTTTGCCACGAAGCCCGAGTCCATAGAAGATCTTCGCCAACGCATTACAGAAGAGTGCAGAAACATAACACCTGATATGCTACAAAATGTTAGAAATAGATTTGAACAAAATCTGTATTATTGTATGGAATCAAATGGGTCACATTTTCAACATTTGTTAATGTAACGTTTTAATAAATCAATTTAACAGCTTGTTTACTTTTTTTACAAAGCAATGTTAAAACTAACAAACATTGGAATGTACTAACGATTGCAGGTGTTTTCACTCGCAATAATTAAAACTTATTTGTATTTCTCATTAATACCAAAATTATCGGCTTAATGTCTTTAAAGTCGTTTTCGTATTAACTGTTTTAGTAAAATTCGACAAATAGGGTATCATTAGAAAGACAATTTTGTGTCCTTTCAAATGATATGTCATTAGACCCCTCTTTCCATTTAAAATTTTAGGGTTGTTACTCACCCCCGCTAGGGGGTTAAAGGCGCAGATCGAAAAATATGTTTAAAATGTGTCCCCCTCAAAAGCAAAATCGACGTGTCCGAGCATTTTCGCATTCGACTACAAAAAAAAGAGAAAAGCTAGGTGCAAACTTTTCGTTGGACCACCCTGTATATTGATACAACACTATTTCAAACAATTTAGAAAAATTACACAAAATTGAAATAGGTCTATAATTAGTAATGATACTAGAGTCTCCCTTCTTCAGAATTGGAATTACTCTTGCAGTTTTCCACAAGTCCGTAAATGTGCTCGTAGAATTAAATTAAAAATATGACACAAGGGATTAGATAAAGGATAAATATAGTCCTTTACAACAGAACTGGGCACACCGTCCGCTCCAGACGTATAGGTTAAGGCTTCAGTTTTTTACTTGCATTGATAAGTCCTCAGCCGTCACTCTTTCGGCAACTACCATCAACTTTGTTTTTTTTAAATACGAACATGGACCTTTAATTTTCTTTTCTTAAAGCGTTTGTCATTCCCTTTAAAATAAGATATTAGTCAGGCATATGTGTCGACGTTTTGATATGAAAATAACTATCATAACATTTTTTCCTTAGTAACGACCTCACTTATTTCTTACTGAATAGGTATGTTATGTACCTACCTTGTAGTATCCTTCTAAAATTGCAGGATCAAAATACAATTATCCAATTAAATTTAGTTTTTTTTTAATTAGACGCAACCATAGAGATCAAATAACTGTTCATGAATATACATGAAGAGTAAGGACGCAGTAGGTGCTTGGAAAAACTATACATGTATTGTTTAGCATAAAGAGAATTTAATTTCCTAGTTTTAAATTTGTTTCACGAGTTTAGTTGGACTGTTTCTCTCTCGTCTTTCACTCGCTTTTACATAATACGTACTTACAGAGTGAATTTAAAACACAAAATCCGAACAGGTTTATTAGATTACAGTTAGGTAGGCAATTAAAATGGAGGCGCATTTACTACGATATGGCAATTTTTATCCATTTTACTCATCGAGCTAATGTTGTATGGAGGTGCGATGCCTAAATATTTTTTAGTTTTGTTTTGAATTTAACGCGCCAAATAATAAAAGTAACAGTGACAATTAATAAAAATTTATAAAATTGAATGCGTAATCGTAGCAATTCTGTAATAATATGTGATATGATAGTTGCTGAAGCATTTTACTGTCTACATTTTAATATTAATAAAGCATTTGTGGAGTAGTTTTTGAAGTTGGTTGTTATTATATAAACTGTCTCTTTGCATTGAAAAAATGCCTATTTAAAAATGTATGACCAAATTTCTTTTACTTTAAGGATTTGCCTTCAATGCGAAATATAAGCATTTTCACTCACTTTGTTTAGTACACTGTATACACTGTGTCCAAGATAGGATAGCATTTGAATTTTGGAAACATTAGGAGTTACCAGGTCGGTTAAATTACGAAAAAGTTGTACAGTTTGAATACCTTTTAAATGGTGTTTTGAAAATTAAACTAACTTTATCCGTTTTCGAGAATTTTTTAAAAAACGATATTTTGCAATTTTAGTTTTTATTTATTTCTGACATTATTTTTACAGATATAAAAAATTGAAAAGCACTTTCTCATGGTTACTTTTTGATGAGAAAAATATAGCGTTTACAAATTTTCACTATGACGTTTCGTTTTCGAACAACCATCTTCAACTTCGTTTTTTTTAATACGGCTCTAGATTTTTAAATGTTAAATTTAATGCCTTTTTCAATTCAAAAATAGGTGGTATAGCACATGTATTGGTTTAAACAAGTTTTCAGTGTTTTTAGCTGTTACCTATTTAAAATTAATCAAGTTTGACACTTAACAGACTGAATGCAGAGTAGTAGGTTTTCCAAAAACATTCTTTCGTCGTTACGCACAATTATTTATTATTATTTGACAATTTATTTCTGTCTCAGTACAACATTTTATTCTGTACGCGGTATTTTAAATTTAGTTGATATTTTTGTACTTTTTGAGGTTATTATAGAAGGCCTTTCTCAGATGAATGTTTTACGCAAAATAAGTGCCAAACTATGGCGATTTTTCTGAAATAATTTTAAATAACAGCTAAAAACACTGAAAATTTGTTTAAACCATTACGTTTGACGTACCACCTATTTTTGATTTGAAAAATCCAGGGCAGTTCTGCTCCTTTTCATCAACAATTCAAGTGATGTCACAGCAGTGTATATATAAAGAAAATTAGAGATATCTTCACATCTCTGAGCAAAACGCATATTGATCTTTCGACATCCAATAGTACTGGTTTACTTAAGCTATTTGGATGATTCCTTCTAATAAAAACCAGGTAATACCAAAAATCGGTTACTATAGTTTTTGATGACCATCGCCATATGAAAACGACGTACGTTAGATGCGTAGAAAACCGATATTATACATCTTGAGAAGGTGCTTTTTTTAATTCAATATATTTGTTTTTGGTTAAAATGAGTCGAGAGGTCCCTGGTTCGAATCCTGGTGGATGCATTTTACCTTTTTTTTTCTCCTTAATTGATGTTTAACTAAACTGGTACTGTCTCCAACATATTGTGTTCCTGATTTGTTTTGTTAAAATCGTGTTGTTTATATTGTTTGTATAGTTTAGTATTTCATCCTTTTTATTTTTTAATCTTTCGTTAAGTTGTATACTCTACGATCTTATATGGTTTACCACTTAGACAAACTTGTCTAAGGTTTACCATATCTTGGCTCTCTCGTAATCGGCTGATACCAATCAAGTGCCTACTGACTACTGAGTCGTTTATGCTTGGGTAAATTTAATATTGCCCTAAATGTATTAACTATTGAGTTTTAAGCAAAGCTTAAATAATTTCCGGCAATATTTTCGAGTGGAAGACGAAGGGATAATTTTCTAAAAATATTCATGAGCGAAAATAAATTTCCGGATTTAATTTAACGTCGAGCGGTATTCGGTAAGAAAATTCCACACCAAACTGTGTCTGTATGGTTTGTTTTACTACAATTGGTAGAAAATTAAAATGTTATTAATTTTCCATATAGGTAATAGGTACATAAACAGATTCAGTTTTCTCCGCAGCTCCGGCGGCCATTAAATTATTAATGTCTACTCATTGTTGTTACACGGAAATCTAATTTTAAGGCTTAAAATAGTATATTCATTACATTATTTTACATATACATACATTTTTAGTTACTACAAGTGGTAGAGAAAATTGATTTATTTAGTTTTTATTTCAATTTTTCATGCGTACATTATAATATAAAATGGCGTGCATAATTAGCGCCAGCGAATATGTTTGAGAGCCATATTTTTTTAATAATAATTATAGTTGTGCAAAAATACTATTTTAATATTTATTATAGTTCCTTATATAATATAATAATAATAATAATAATCTCTTTATTGTCTAACAGGTACCCCAATAACAAGACAAAATCTTACATTAACAAAAACAATTGCCTAGGATTAGCATACAAAAATACCCAACTTAGAACTAAAAAAAAAATACAAAAAAGGAAATACACGCATCAAAACGAAAGAAAATTGGGAGGATTACAAGAACAATTAATAATAACAATAAATAATTAACACATGAACATAATTCATCAAAACAAATCCAAATCAGTAGCCCGCAAACATGTCTCTAAACTTTTCTTAAAAGAATCAATCGGTTGCTGTATTTACAAGCCCGAAATAGCGGTGCTTTAGATTCATAATTAGAACGAATCTGTGGCACCCAAAATAAACTAGCGCTTCTAGAGTGAACCCTAGGGACACGAAACCATAGCTGCTGAAGCAACCGAGGAGAATCCAACATATTGTTGATCAACTTAAAGAGAAAGATTTGAGACGGGAAGATGCGTCTCTCGGCCAACGGCCCAAATCCGAACCTTGTCAGTAACAGGCCGTGCTCACACCCACGAGGAGGAAAATATCCATAAATTTTAAATGACAAATATTTTAAAAACTTACGTCCAATCTCTGTATATGAACACGGTAGATGGGGACCAAATGATTGTAGCGAATTCCAAAATAGACACAACAAAGGCGAAATAGAGACTTTTCAGGCAGTCCATGTTGTTGAATTCTCTCGTCTGTCTAGAAATAAATCCTAACATTCGCAAAGCATTAGCAGAAATTTGCTCAATGTGGTAGTTGAAAGATAAATCACCATCCAAGTATACACCAAGATCTTTGATTAAAGGGCAGCGTTCCAAATTTGAATTATCGATGGTGTAGTTTCGCAAAAACGGATCTTGACGTCTTGTAAATGTCACCGACTTACATTTGTTCAGATTTAGAGGAAGTCTGTTAGGATCACACCAATCTGAGAGCCGACAAAGATCTGTTTGAAGCTGTGCGCAATCGTTCTCACAAACAACAGTTCGATACAATTTTAAATCATCCGCAAACAACAAATAATTGCTATTGAAACCAGAGCCAATATCGTTTACGAATATTGCAAAGAGAAGAGGAACCAACGTACTGCCCTGCGGAGTTCCACTTGAGGCTGTGAATGAACTTGAACTGAATCCATTGTATTCAACAAATTGTTGCCTTGCTCCCAGATAGGACTGTAAAAAAGATATCAGACTCCTGCCGAAGCCAATGTCGCACATCTTCTGTTGAATCAGGGAATGATCAATCTTATCGAACGCCTTGGAAAAGTCAGTATAGATTGTGTCGATGTAAGATTTGTTTTACTACAATTGGTAGACTTAAGCAGTATATAGAAAAACATGGCCAAATTGCTAGATGTGATAGAACTGCTTAAAATAAGTGTAGCTTGTTATATAAATTTTTGCCGAAGGGGCGTTCCTTTTCGAGTTAGAGGGAGTTAAAAAAAAATATTACTTTTACTATTTTTTCTATATGTATAATAGTTTTGGGAAATGTAAACACGTTTAAATAAATTGATCTAACTTGACTGACCAATAATTATTAGTGGTTATGTAAAAAAATGTCCACTATAATTCGCTGGTGGGTACCTATAGCGAGTGACAGGGAGGTCCTTTAGGGGATAGAAACCCCCATTACCCGCTAAATTAAAGAAACATTTATTTTAAAAATTCAATAAAATTTAACTATGATTATTTAGAAAATAATTTTATTATGTTCTAAATCGCGGACTCCTGGTCACGCCTATGGGAATATTTGTTTCTGTTTTTTTAGATAATAACTAAATAATCTATCTCCATCTCAAAACTTTGTTAATGGTTTTCATTAAAGCATTACTTAAATAATAACAAAAAATCTCCCTGATATGTGTAATGATAATAAACCTTGACATGCGAGGTGCAAAGTGTGGTTAATTGCTCTTTTTTTTTCGGTTATAATTCGGTAATAGATTGCATGACAAAGAAAAACAAAAGATCTTGACATCATATCTTCATATTATTTATCGAAAATAGCTACGTCTTTTAGTAATATAAACCTTAACAAAATCAGCACTATTATGTTTTTTCGATTACTAAATTAGGAAGAACGGTAAAATTGTAATAAACATAATAACTGTGTTATGTTTTGGTAACAGTATAGTAGTGTTAGGATATATACGAGGGTTGTTTCTTAACAGAAAATATTAATTTTGAATCAAATTATTTTGAAAATCTGAATTTTGAAAAGAGATCATTTAAATTTAGATATACCATGGCAGTCAAGAATTTAGCTATTTTAAATTTCGGTTAATTTAATTGATAATGTTCATGTTTCCCGACAACTTAGATGGGTAACCAGTAAAAAGTACGAGGGGGTGTATTTAATTAGTTGAAATAAGGGATGAAAATAAATTAAAATGCAATATTGTTTTTCTTTTTGCCAAAAAATACACCAAAACTACCTTTTCATTTCTTCATCGCTCGTAAATTTCTCTCTTAATTACTACTACCATTTCTGCCAAGTTTTTTCAACAACTGCCAAAATTTTTATTTTAGTTACTTTTGAACTCTTTTTCCCGCACAGGGAAATTGAGCTAAATTTTGGGGTATGAGTTTATGAGAGTCCTAGGATGAACCCATTAGTTTTTGGTCGAAATCGCTTTAGCCCTGTGATACGGGCGGACACAACCGCTAAATTTTCATATATCAGTAGGGGTCGAGTGATACATCATTTTAAAGCATTTTTAATCTGCTTTACTTACAGCACTTTTGATAATTGCCCCCATAATTCTCGAGAACATTGCGTTTAAAATGTCACCAGTTTTGTAGTTGGAACGTATGTATATATATATCAAACTAAGATTAAACTGTGTTAACCAATTTATTACGGGTTATCGGTCTGTTAAAATTTACTGTTGATTAATAAACACCCATTTAATTATATAAACCTCTATATCTCGTCGGAAATTCCAACATCTTCAGGAGGATACACTGAAAAAGAGACAATTTATTTTTATAATTTTCCTTAAAACTTCCAACTGCATCATACATGTCTTGAATGGTCATAATAAAAATAAGAATACTTTAATAGTTTAACACTTACATTGAGAGTAAATCAATTAAACATCAGAACTTTAGACATCGTTATACACGTTAAAAACAATAAACATTTTTTGTCGACAAAATC
The DNA here is from genome assembly GCA_911728435.2 of Apoderus coryli. Classification (NCBI taxonomy): domain Eukaryota; kingdom Metazoa; phylum Arthropoda; class Insecta; order Coleoptera; family Attelabidae; genus Apoderus; species Apoderus coryli. Next base: position 14,701,951 of record OU452204.1, read on the forward strand.
GGTTTTTGTTAAGGTTTGGTCGAAATAGTAGCAGCATGAAAACGATACAAGGTTTTAAGTTAATGTAGTTTGGTCTAAACCAGTTATTGTTAATAAATTGTTTTTTGTTGTTACAGTTGACATCCAACACGGTCACCATTTGCATTTGCTGGTGACCCTCTTCCAGCTGATACGGCCGGATATCTGGTGTTGCTGGCCCCATTTGTGAATCATCACTATGGGGAATTGTTGTTGCTGTGGCACTGGCCATCCAGCACCGGACAGGTTTTCCGGCCTGAAAAGCGCCTACGGAAATGAAGGTAAGAGAAACATGAATTGGAGAGGTTGTGAAATTGTAAACGTACACACGCCGGCAAAATTATAGGAACGCGCAAAAGTCTAATTTTTACATTAAGTTTCGTTTAAAAAAAAAAACACCGGAACCGATACGTACTCGACAATTTGTGGAATAAAATAGTTACAGAGGATTGTAAGGAACTAAATTGGCGAAATTTATGTGGTGATTGAAGATTGACGATCGGCGTATGTCGTGAACCGCACTATGGTGAAAGCTACGCTCGTCGCACCGCTATCTGGCGCGTACCTCTTAGCTCACCGCTTCACTGTGAACGTACACTTAGGAAACGAGCCTACGTGACTGACAGTGAAGATTGCATGCTTTTGGATTTGGGTGAAACACAAAATCAGTTAGTTTTTGTCCTGGTACTCGCCTAAGTATTGGGAAAATAGCTAAACGAAGTTTTCCGAGGTCGAACATACTGTGTCTGCGAAATTAAAGTGGGAGGAAATCAAAGATTTGTTAAATAGCCATTGTTTTGTCCGCCATCTTAGAAGACCTTTTGCTGTAAATTCTTGAAGGCACTCTCCACGCCGCTGTTGCATATATTTGAATTTTTTAACTACGTGTGAATTTCCAAACATATGGAAAAATGCAAGAGTTACGCCTATTTTAAAAAAAGGTGATGATAGCTTAATTTGTAATTAACGTCCTATCTCCATTATTTGTAATTTTTCAAAGTTCTTTGAAATATTAATCCACGATTATCTTGCTTAAAAATTGTAGAGTGTATTGGCGGTGGAACAACGCGGTTTATTGCTGGCCAATCTTGCGTAACAAACTTGGCAACTCTGTCACATCAGACTTGTGACAACCACAATCACATCATCTATATTGACATTCAAAAGCCGTTTGACTGTATAGACCACTATGTTCTCCACAATAAACTTACATCGGTTGGATTATCGCAACCTTTTCGTTCTTTAATCAAATCCTAGTCCTCAATATGTTGAATATGAGGGTTTCAAATCGCATAAGTGTTCTGTTAGCTCCGTTGTACGCCAGGGGTGGAACCTTGGACCGTTGCTTTTTACGGTTTTCATTGACGAACTACTTAACAAATTTAATGGTTCTATGCTTGCTTTTGCCGACGACTGCCAACTTTTGGTGTTACTTTCGACACTAAGCTCACGTTTGTGCCCCATATCGCATCTGTTGTTCGCTCAGCCTCTGGTGCTTTGGGTTTTATATTCAGGAACGGTAGAGATTTTAATATTCCAACATTGAAATTGTTATAATTCGCGTTTGTTCGCAGCAAGTTGGAGTTGGCGTCGATTATATGGCAGCTCATGCCATGCGAGTAGCCTAGAATCCGTCTAGAGGCTTCTAAAATGAATGGAGTTTACCCTGCTCGGGTTTTTGTTGTTTCAATGCCATTTCTAGTCCTGACTGCGACTTATTTGATAAATTATAGCTCTTGATTTTTTTGTTTGGTTCATTGATTTAAGATGTGCTGTTTCTTAGTTTAGTTAGTGTAGTTTAGTGGAAAATATTTCGAGACCTCATCATTAAAATAATAGAAAAGAACACACCAAACAATACCAAACCAAAAAAACAAAGATGGATGACTGAGGAGATCCTGGAACTCATATAGAAAAAAACGAAAATGAAAAAACAAGACAGAGGAATATAAAAACCAACAAAAGGAAATAAAGAACTAAATCATGAATGCAAAAGAAAAGTGGATGGCGGATAGATGCAAGGAAATGGAAGAACTGGAGAGAAGACATGATGCCTTTAACATGTACAAAAAGGTCAGAAAGATAGCTGGTCTGTTTACCAAAAGAGCCCCTAGTATCTTAGTGGACAACGCAGGCAAAACCATTATAGACGAGGAACAAGTTCTTAATGCATGGAGCCAATACATAGCAGATCTATTCAAAGACAATAGACCGACCACGATGACTGTTATAAAATATTATAAATGTTGCGAAGACAAAGTTTATGGTCTTTAGCCTCAACACATCACTACAGATAAATGGACATAACATTGAGAGAGTATCCAATTTTAAATACCTCGGATGCTACATCACCGAGCAACTCGACCCGGATAAAGAAATTAGATGCAGGATTACATCGTGATTGCCAACGTCAGGGAGATCTGACAGGGCGCAATAAGAAGAAGTTTAGTTTAGGCTAATTCTTGTGTTTTTTTTTATTGATATTTTTTTTAATTTATTTTTTATTATTATTTTTTTTAATTTATTTTTTATTATTATTTTTTTTAATTTATTTTTTATTATTATTTTTTTTAATTTATTTTTTATTATTATTTTTTTTAATTTATTTTTTATTATTATTTTTTTAATTTATTTTTTATTATTATTTTTTTTAATTTATTTTTTATTATTATTTTTTTTAATTTATTTTTTATTATTATTTTTTTTAATTTATTTTTTATTGTTATTTTGTCTATTGTAATTTTTCTCGTTTTCCACTAAGTGGATCTACTTGATCTGTTAGGAATAAAGTTATTATTAATACACTCTCTAATATGTTTCAAAAATTTCAAGTCATTATCCTATTTTAAGCCATTGACAAATACGGCATATCATATTCAGATTCCTATTACTCAATTGTTGTAATTCCGCGAAGCATTATAAAACCAAACTGAAAGAAATTTAAATTAATTAACCGTGTACAGGCAAAAACAAGAAATCACCCAAAACTTAATTGTATTTCATCTGTCTTGCGTGTTAACTTTGAATTACGAAAACGAGTACATAAATTAATAATAAAACTCAACGCCTCGCCTGGTGTATATCTGCCTACCTGTAAATTTGCGATTCTTGTCTCTTTTTTTATCAGATAATTAATTATGATTGTTTCAATGCAACATATCTTACATTGGTTTAATATGCGGGTCGTCTGAATTAGTAGATATCACTTTTGAGATTTCAACACACAACTTGCTTAGTAGCGTAAAAAAAAAGAAAAGAAAGCAGTAGCAACATTCTGCAGTACAGGGTGAGCAAATTTTTTGATAGCTAGATGCATGAAGACCATTATAAAAAAATAACACATAAAATTTAGAGAAATGTATGAAATCTTTATTTGAATGGATAGAACGATATAAATATATAATTCAATTAATTAAAGATGATTTCATGTAAATCATGACCACGGCTACGACTCAAATGGTTCTATACGCTTGGCATACTCTCTGCAACATATCGGCCATTATCTCACGAATAAATTCTTCAATATTGGCTTCCAGTGCGTCAACCGTTGTGGAGATGAGCCTTAACATAGTCGCTCAAAAAATAGTCTAACGGCGTTAAATCGCACGATCTAGGCGGCCAATTGCACGGCCCCAAACATGAAGTAAAATGTTCACCGAGATCGCTTCTCAATTGGGCCATTATTTTGCATGCTTTGTGGCATGTGGTCCCGTCTTACTAAAACCACAGGTCAGCCAAGTCCAGCTCTTCCATTTTGGGCAAAAAATTTTTGTGATCATCCCACGGTAGCTCGCCATTCACAGTATCGTTCCTGCCTTCGTCGTCTTTGAAAAAGTACAGTCGATTTTTAGGTCAGTTAGGGTTCAAGGATCATTGACTTGTATGGTCATTAGTTGCTCTCAGCACATTATTATTATTGAACAACTAGGATTGAGTTAAACTTGAGTAATACTCAAAATATAAACGAAATAATTACGGTTTCAAATAAGGAGTTTATTGAGTTCAAATTTGTTAATAATTATTTTTTAATAAAAAAATATACAAAAAATACGCGTGCAGCACAGTACATGTGACAGAAGTGAATACTTCTTTCACGAGAGAGGAAGGGAATACGAATGACGGTACAAAAGGGACAACCGAAGGATAGGCAACGTTAAGCCGCTATATACATAATAGTGTATGGTATAGGATATAGTCTCCCCCTTATATTTGTTATATGCTTCATCTTTTTTGCGGGACGAAAATTTTATACGTCGTGACGCGACCTTGAAAACTCAATCTCATGCGGCCAAAGAAGTATTCATTTAAAAAATATTCTGGGAACCGTCAAGTGTCGGCTTGCAAGTGACATCACTCGAATCGGTACGTTCAGCCAATGAACGGTGAGATATTTGTGAACAAATAACAAATGTTTTGTTGTGCGTCATTTGTAATTTGTGCGACGTTTTAAGTTTGAATGTAAGATGTGTGAAAGAAAACGGTGCAAAATGCATTGGTTTGTAAATTAGAATGTGTTTTAAACAATAAGGCAATAAAGCATTGTCAATTAAAATACTTATCACGTAATGGCGTTTTAAGAAGAATCAAAATATTATAATATATTGACATCGAAACTTAACTACATAGGTATCTAATAATTCTTATCTAGATACAACACTGTAAAATCACCCAATAGTCCAAATATATTTAAATAATAAGCCGCAATTCCAAGCAAAACATCAATAATGATCCAATAATCGCTCAACAAATATATATTGATAACGTCCACCGTGGGGTGAACGAGGGCACGGTGAGATACCGATCTTTGTCGACTCAAATTACCGATATCGGTCGGTATTAGAGCATATAGAATGCCGCACGAAGCGACTTGCCGACGGCTGTCGGTAAGTGAGAATTACCGATACCGACGGCTCTCGGAAACGTGTACAGAATAGCGCTACTGGGCTAGGTTTGGGGGCAGAACCAAAACTAATTATAAAGTAAATTATGTAAAGTATTCTACGCCTATTCAGTTTGTCTATAACAACAATTTAGCCTACACTTGATGCGTGATGCGTCATCATAAAACCGTGAGACTTTGCGCACCCTGTAAATTGTCGTACAAGCAGGACCGTACACACCCTATTTTTGTGAAATGTCAGATTTAAAATTGTAATCATTTTAGGTACTTATAACATGGACTTGATAAGAACTAGTAATGATGTCTTGTCTTCGGCAATCGCGATAGAGATAAAAGTTTAAATGTTAATTCTAATAGTTTGTTATGCTGCTCAACAATATATCTAATATTTCCAATAATTTATGACACACCTAATATATATAATTAATATTTGAATTATTGTGAAATATTCGGTGAGAATGTTGAAGTTATTTTGATGACAAGTCAAGTCTTAAGAGGATTATTTGTAATTCATTTATTGTCCTATATTAAGTATTTTGATTATTTCGTTTTAGGGAAACAGTTGTGCACTATGGCACACCTTTTGTCAATGTATATACAGGGTGTCCGTTTTCAATGGTACCACTATTGCTATCTCACAAAATTTAAGACGTACGAGGTCGGTTAAATTACAGAAAAGTTGCGTTTTTTGAGCCCTAGTTAGGATCCGTTTATAATGTTTGAAATTAATCCGTTTATATTAATTCTGGTTACTTCAATAAATAATCCAAAGCAGAGTGCTCTTCAATCGATGTCCTGTGTTATTTATAGAAATTCTCAGTTGTAAATCAAGTCTGGTTTAAACACTTTCCTACCCTGGTTAGGAACTAGGACTGTATTAGATTTTCTTCATATTTCACGATTCTTTTCTGTTGGACTTCTTGATCGAGGTCCCCTATGGAATGAAAGCACACGTATTGTTCCACCGCGGCGTTGTTTTTCAGTTTAATTGGGTGAGTTTAGCAGCGTTCGAATCGGTTTTCTGCGTCTTTTGTTGCCATCAGCAGTCTTAGCGGTATCTAGCAGTAGTGGGTCGTATTGATTATCTAGTAAATCCGTCAATATAGGTTGTGAGTCCCAAAGTAGCGTAGCGGTCATTGTTCCACCAGATTGTTGAGTTTTGGACTTGATTGGCTCTTTCTCTTGAAGTTTTCGGGACTCCATACTAATTCTGTTGTTTTTCGGATGTAGTGGTGGATCCACGTTTGATCACACACACTTCATTTTCATAGCGATTGAAGAGTCGCTCAGATATGTCATTCCGTACATTCGTGTGTCCATCGATAACCAGATGTGGAACTAGATTTCCCAAAATAATATTGACCAATGAGGTAATATCAACTATTATTCTCCACAAGCTTACTCACGACTCTAACATTGTTTTCATGGATGCTCATTTTTGGACTAATCAAACACGTAGGTCTTATTTAAAGTGACATCACCGATCTGTGCCCCGAGTCGACTTAAAATTTCACATGTTTGCACAACAAAGGATGCTACTGTGATTGTTAGTATCCTGTCTTTGATCTGCTAGCTAGTGATTCTCTCACGAGTTGCTTCAGAAAAAAAAATCAACGTTAAATGTCTATTGTAATCATCGTCGATATTCTATATAGGTATAATAAATTATTTTCAGGTATTCTACATCAGCAAATACCTGAAATTCAGCATACAAAATATCTGACGGATCCGTCAAGAGCAGACCATATAAGGGCCGACCATATAAGAAAACCTACACCAAAACGACCGCCAGTTACGAATCCAAAAGGGCGCATAGTGGTTGCAGTGTACAATTATGAGGCTAGAGATTCTCAGGTTTGTAGATATAAAATCTTGAAAAATATTTAAACTAGAATGTTTTTATTTTTCATACGAATAGCGTTGGTATTTTTATTTATTATTTGTAGTTGAGTCAGAAATGAGCATCAGTGAATCATCAGTTAACTAAGTAGGAGAGGATAGTGAGCAGCATATTTTTTAACTCCCTGTTAGGTGCCACTCAGTGAATTCGATACGAGATTATGGATCATCAAACTAGATGCAAATCTACTTGTCAGTACGTGTCGACACCACTTTAAGTTTCTTGGCAAAATGACACTAATGATAGATAAACTCGCATCGAATTGAATGGCCCGTAAAATTATAATAAATAATGCGACACCTTTTTACTATGTAATTCGAACGGTAAAGATGTAATTGTATCAAAATCTTGCAAGTCATTTCCTTCGACTTCGAGTAATTAGATCACCACACTTTCTTACTCTATTGTATAACATGAAATGATGTTGTTTCCAATTTCTATCGGTTAAATTTATTTCGAAAAATAAAATAAAGTTGATATATTTTTAGCACTCTGTGTAAGCAAAAATTCAACTTAATGCAAAAGTTTCGTGGAATGGAAAATTAGTTTCCAACTAAAAGTATGCAGATAGGTACGTTATGGTCGTTGCAGAACTGCATAATTATTATTTTACATCTTCTCGAATTGAAACTACTCTCATTTCAATTATTAAATTACAAGTTTTCTACAAATGTACGCACTCAATTTAAGTAGTCGTGCATTTGTATGCATCCATTTCCGTGTGCATAGTATAATCTTGGATCTAAATATTCAAAAACTATTAAAGTTAATTTTTATTAAAACGACATGCGAGATATGTTACAGAATGTAAACACAAATTGTGGAAAAGAAGAAAAAACTGGTAATAGGTCTATTTTGTTTATTATTCGACTGTTATAATATTTATTCTGTGAATGCAATTTTAATGAGGTAGTTGTTGAGTGAAGAATAACAAACTATGAGTCGAGACTGGAAAATACTACCGGGTTATGTTTTAGGTTTCCTCACGTACGTTTTTTTTTTAAGTAATTCATAGTTTAATACATTTTGACCAATAGTAAGTTTAATGGGAATGAAAGTCAATCTTCTACGAAACTTTATTTAAGAAAGTTTCAGTTAGGTTAATAAATCCGTTTGTTCAGCTACTCCACGAATTACAAATTTTTAATTCGAATTAAGTACGACTAAAACAATCACAAGATAATAATAAAAAAAATGCAAATGCATCTCAACTTAAAACTAAATGTTACCAGGGTTGCTATTTATGTATTGAGAACTGGCAACACTGGTATTGCCAGGTGAAATCTGTCACCGCCATCTTGAAGTTTGACATTTGTATACGAACTGACAACGTTTTGACGTCCGAGCAATATTTGTGTTAATTAAAGTAAGTTGATAAGTTCATCTCGGCCAAAAAATGGAATTCAGTCGCGAAAATTTTCGAGCTATGATTTATCATGTGTATGTATAAACTCAACACAAGGTATTAATTTTTAAAAAACTATTAATTTTATTTTGTAGATAATCACCTTGAAGGATAGCGCCTTATATGATTTCTAACTGGTCATTTTGTTTTTAGGATGTATCCTTCAAAAAAGGTGACAGGATGGAGGTACTTGATGATTCGGAAGGGGATTGGCTGAAAGTTGTCCATATTCTCACTAAGGAAGTGGGATATATTCCAGGGAATTTCGTAGCACAGGAGTTGAGTGTAGAAAGTGAAGAGTAAGTATTCTCTTAATACTTTGGATCTTAGAACTTCATTGGTTAAATAAATTTATTTTATTTATAATAATTGCAATAAATATACTTCGTTTATATAATTCACATTATACTTTGTTTAGTTCTATAAATTGCTATTTTTTAGAGGATGTTTGATAAGAAATAAATGGATAGAAGGTACTTATCCGACTTCCTTAGTAGACGCGAACATAATTGTTGATAACACATTGTTTTTATCAATAACAATTAATTAATAATTTTTTTATACATATCACTAAGCGATCAAATTTATGGTACCTACTTCATTTGTTTTGGGAAATACCAAGTCTATATTATACACATGGAAAAAAATATGCGCATATTACTGAGTATTTTTTGTTTGACTTTAACAAAGTGTTATTTATCGCCGATTTAAAAATATTTAAAGAGGTTCAATAGCAATGTAAAAATATACCACGCGCTATAAAATACTAAGAATTTAACACCATAAGATCTGCCTTTAAATATTGGCTGGTTTTAGTTGATAATTAACACTTTATTTTATTTATTTCTTTATTTACTTTATTAATGATGTATAATTTGATAATAATAACAATATACAACACTAACAATACAATTCAAAAAGAAAATAAAAAAAACACCCGTATGTGAGCAGAACAAAATTAAATAAATAAATTTCAGATTCTTAGGATAATAATATCGAGAATTCCAAGGAAAGCGCACCACAAATCTACCCCACGTCATTGGAACCAAGCTCGCGCATAAAATTTTGCGAGTCAGAAAATGGAGCTGCTGCTGGAAACGATTTTCTAGAGCTGGAACTCTAGCCATCAAAGAACTCTATGCGTAATTTGGCTCATGAAATAAGGCCAAAGGCTCAGGGCAATGAACATGGTAGTTTAATAACTTACAGAAAATAATAAGGTCCCTCTTGTCTCTGTGAGCCTCCAGAGTAGTGAAATGTAAATGGTCTAGTACAGATATATAATCAAAAACAGCATTCATCCCAAGAGGTTGTCCGAGCTTATACGAAATATATCGTAAAAATATGTTTTGTACTTTTTCTAAACTGAATATGGCAGCGATAAGAGGGGTTCCACAATGCGGACGCGTACTCTAGATGCGATCTAACCAGAGCGGAATACAAACACTTAAAGGAGTTCATGTCGCTGAAATCGGCTTTACTTCGTCTTAAAAATCCCAGCATTCTAAATGCTTTATTAGTGATGTCAGTAATGTGAGGAGCAAACGGCAGGGAACTATAAAGCAGGACACCGAGATCTTCACAAAAACAAATTAATGAACTCTGCCTGTAAAATTTCTGCATTCCGCAATGTCAGAACCCTTCTATAAATCTTTAGGTCATCCGCAAAAAGCTTGCTCCTTAAGAAACATTTAGCAATATAGGTACACTAGACGGACCATGAGTATCAGAAGACCTAAAACCACATATGCGTATGATCCGAACAGACATGTAGGTAGTAAGCTATTGCCATCAGTACCGACTGACTCACCCTACCAAAGCAGAGGTCAGTATATACAGTATGAACCTGCCTGCCTGCCTCCTCCAACGCCGCAGTCAAGTAGTCGACGAAGGCCAAAAGAGCTCCGTAGATCTGCCGGACAAAAATCCACACTCGTCGTCAACCATCCATATTGAAATTCTATTTAGAGCAGAACAGGACGGCAGACCTGCCTCGCTAAAAACGATCGGAATAAACGGAGACTTCCGTCTGCAAAATGACTGAATCTATCGCTAATTAATCGCGAACACAGAAAATAACTAACACAGATAGTTAGATTTGCAATTTGTAAGCAAGTATTCCGATTTCTTTACGAAATACGCTCCTCAGTGGTTTTCAGTTCAATGTTATTTATTTATTTATTTATTTAGACTACATCTACCCAGACAGAAACACATCCAATTACAGGTCAGGTACATTACAAAACGATAAAATTAACATAAATACACGTTTCAAAATTATAAAAAATACAAATATTGCAATCGCAAAAAACAGTGAGTTGAGGTATTTAAATTTTGATACAAATTAAACCGACGAGGCATTTCTTACAGCGGAGGTTTGACATTACAGTAGTACTATCGCCAATGACGAAGTAATAGGCAGTAGAAAATCAAGAAAATATGTATATGCTGTTTTTTTGGATTGTTTCATTTTTTTTCTAATAGTCCTCGCTCTGAGAAATAATTTGAGCTTAGTGTATCCTTCTGAGTTACGAGCTATATAATATAAATGTATGCCATACTCTCTCATGATCAGTTCTGAATAGTATTTGTTGATTCGCTGACCTATTAAAAAAACGATATTCCTCGAATATTAAAAGTGGCTGATTTGTTTGCAGTTGGTTTTTCGAAAACATATCTCGCAAAGAGGCTGAAAAACTGTTGCTGGCTGAAGAAAATGGTCGTGGAACATTCCTGGTGAGGCCGTCCGAACACAATCCAAATGGGTATTCGTTATCTGTAAAAGATTGGGAAGAGTTTCGAGAATACCATGTGAAGCATTATAAAATTAAACCGTTAGATAATGGTGGATTTTATATTTCGACCAATAAGACGTTTGATTCACTCGCTGAACTTGTCAACGCTTATACCAGTAAGTAACTACATATCAAAACTGTCTCTGAAAAATGTTAAAATCTTTGAATCTTAATTAAAAATTTTTCTTCTGGTCCAATTTTGATGATTTTTTACAAGGAACATTATTCATATCATTCAGATTTTTTAATTACGCTAGATTTATACACATTATACGACGAAAAACAAAATTGTTTCTTTTCATCTAGGGTACGTGTGTTGAAATACAGCTTTTGGATGTCACTCAAGCTTTATTCATTCACTTCAAATTAATTTTTGATATCTAATTTATGAGTTATTGAATATAACATTTCGTTAACAATCTTCCTCCATTATTAAGAAGGGAGCTAAAACTACACTACACAAATCTTTCACTCATTCATCTTCAAACGCACTCCCTAAGTAAGTTTTGCTACTGGGTATCAGTCCAGTTAAAATATTGACAACCAAATGCATATTAATCTTGCCCTCGGTGACGTCTAAGCAACTTTTGTCGACGATTAACCCAGTCCACGTCCCAGTCCCGAACTTCGCGCAATTGATTTTTGGTCTGCACTGATGTGAAGTGTCGATTTATTAAGGTAATCAAAACAATAAAGCTGTTACCAGTATCTGAAGTCCTACGTTTTGGACCACCGAACATTCGTTTATTGCTTTTAGTTTCCCTGTGCTGCTCAATTTTCCGTATGGTTCAAGGACTGATATGGAATCTTCTCGAGACATATTGATAATTTCGTCCATCGTCTGAAAAAGCTAAGGCTGTAATTTAGTTTTTATTATTATCGTTTAACTGTTAATTTAGCATAATTGTTGTCAAAATTAATGCACAGGAAAATAAAGAACACTCAATGTTGTATTCAATAATTCGTACCTTTGAAACGAATCGAGATATAAAATGATTCAAAGACCAAAAAATTCCAGTTGGACATGGTTGAAAATTTAGATGTGGAAACATTTATCAAAATACTTCTAAATGTACAAGCATTCTGGACCTTTCCAGCAGTGTGAGGCTCGAAAGAAAGGCAATCTTCTAAGTTTTTTTGCTTGATCATCAGAACCAATCGTACAGTTTCTAACTTGTTTAATTAATTCGTGGTGTTTACTTTAAATAATGTGCCTCACATAACATAAATTTTATCTAAATCCGCATTTTTCTTATCGTTCATTTCTTAATTCGGCAATAATTACGTATAATCAGCATAATATGCATGATAGTAAACGTTATCTAAGTAGTTCCAAAAAAATCGCAAAAAGAGTCCTGGAACGGACTAGCTTCCCATTTCAAAACATTTGAAAGTTTAATATCCAAATCGGACTTTTAATTTGCTGCCTCTGAACGGAAAAACGAAGTATTGAGGCCTTTAATAAAGCGCATTTAGGAACTAATTACTATTTCTAATATCTGTTAAATGTTTAATTCATTAAAATTTTTGCAGAAAATGCCTTCGGTCTATGTCACGTCCTATCCAAACCTTGCCGTAAACCTAAACCCATCATGTGGGATTTAGCGCCTGCTTACCGTGATAAATGGGAGATACCCCGTAAAGAAGTCCAATTAGTTCGTGATCTTGGTCGAGGTAACTTTGGTCAGGTTTATTACGGTAAATGGCGCAACAATACAGAAGTGGCTGTGAAAACGTTGAGGGAAGGTACAATGAGTACGCAAGCGTTCCTACAGGAAGCGGCCATTATGAAAAAGTTAAGACATAAACATTTGGTTGCATTGTATGGAGTTTGCAGTGAAGAGGAACCCATTTATATTGTACAAGAATATATGTCGAAAGGTAGTTTACTGGACTTTTTGAGAAAGGTGAGGAGCTGAATCACATTTGTAGAAGGTAGATTCTATTTACCTTGATTTTAGGATGATGGTAAACACTTAGAATTCGAAGAGTTGATCTATATTGCTTTCCAAATCGCCAGCGGTATGGAATATTTGGAATCACGACAATTGATCCATCGTGATTTAGCTGCACGTAATGTACTTATAGGTGAAAACAATATTGCGAAAATATGTGATTTCGGTTTGGCGAGAGTCATTGAAGATAATGAATATTGTCCGAAACAAGGATCCAGGTTCCCAGTGAAATGGACAGCACCCGAAGCTATACTTTTAGGTGAGAGACATAATATTCTTAAACATATTACTTGCTAATCAATAAAAATATATAATTTTAGGTAAATTTTCCATAAAGTCTGATGTATGGTCCTATGGTATCCTTCTCATGGAGCTCTTCACCTGCGGTCAAGTACCATATCCGGGTATGCACGGTAGAGAAGTTATAGAAATGGTGGAGCAGGGTTATAGAATGCCAAAGCCAACAACGCACTATTTACCAGACGAGATCTACGAGACTGTCATGATTAACTGTTGGGATGCTATTCCAGAGAAGCGACCGACATTCGAATTTTTGACGCACTATTTCGAAGGATTTAATGTAACTAGTGAAGTGCCCTATAGAGAGGTGCCGGATTAGGTAGTGTGGTATTTTTAAAAGGTAGTTTTAAATTTTCAACTGTGAAATGCGACAGATCTCAGTTTTTATTCTATTATTACTAGTAACTTGTGTGGTGTACATACACATCGGTAGATTTCCTATTGGAACCCATGTTAAGTAATTGGCCTTCCATTTTGTCTTAAATATAACATGTCAGAATATAGAATTATTATGTTCACTGTATATACTGACCATTTGGAGTGTATTGAAAGTCATTTTGAAAAAATAACAAGTTTCTTGCTAAATTATGGATAATAATTTTTAAGTGCTTCTGAACTCTTAACATAATATATTTTCTCACGAACGCGGAACGAAGGAAGTCGCAAATAGGTCGGCATATTGGAAGTCGAACTCAATTGTCCCCCTTTTTTTTTTTTTGGTTCAAAGTAATTCAAATTCTCAAATCGCGAACGTCAGGTCACTGGCCTACTGGTAATTATTTTGTATTAATTTTAACTTTCAAAGGTGTGACAATGAAATAACCTTCCTTCGCGCTGGCGCAGTCGGCAAAGTTGCAACTCAAATCGCAGTTTCAGCTTGCTGTGACTTTTGGTTTATTTTCGAGCTTTTCGACGTAAAAGTCTAGCAGTGAATCAGCCTAAATTTCTTGCGTAATTAAAACCTAATGGTGCTAAGGTGTTTAGTAATTATGTCATACACATGCGTGAGTTTTTCAATTGCACATTCGGTTTTCTCAAGTATACAAAGGGGTCTTAAGTAAGTCTGTCAGTGAGGCCGCATTAACGTACTCAAGTCATGCACTTTCACAACAAAGCTAGCATAGCATGGGAATACAAATAGAACTTGGGTGCCAGAACACGAAGACATAGAGGCAAACGAAACGGCTCACCAAGTTGCGGTCAGGAAACTATATTTAGTATTACAAAGGGCTATATAATGGAATTAATTATTCCTTCATAATGGATTTTTTTCTTGGGATGAGGTTCTAATTAAAACACATTGCACGTGAACCAATTCTTGTTTCACATGTCAGACAACAACAACAACGTTTGGTAATGCACAATTGCCTTCTTCAAGTACATTATCAAACTAAACGTCTCCTGTTCAACACAGGCGTTCAATTTTTCATACAATTTTTTTTCAAAAAATCAATTCCGAATGATAATGTACCTGAAGAAGGCAATTGTCCATTGCCGAAACGTTGTTGTCTGAATTGGTTTACTGGCAATGTGTTTTTAATAATTAAAACCTCATCCCAAGAAAAAAATCCATTATGAAATAATAAAGACGGTTCAAGAAAGAAAAAAGAAATATATATTTATATAATGGGAAAAAGATCAATTAGAATCCTTCTGGATGAATACTCCAGACTTGAGGCGGTGAAATAGATGGGCCTAAATGATGACGATAACTGTCGCTTTTGCGAAAAAGACGTGCTCTGCGACTGTATGCGCAGTTCTGCAAAATGCTGAAATACCTTAGAAGGGTTAGTTTAACAGGTCGAAGTGTAGAAAGTCTAAAGGAGCTAACTGACTTCATGACAACCTGCAAGTGGACAAGCCTCTTCTTGGGGAAAGGTTTTTTTGCATTTTAAGCGCCTTTAACATTTAAAACCAGAAATCATCAAACTGATTGAGCGGACTGCGAGTATGTTGATAGGGATAAGATTTATTTGATAGCGGCTTGTTTAACAAAGTAATACTTAATCTTGAGAGTTTGTCAACCATTATACTTTCACCAGACGGCCGTTTCGTCGATCCACGACTCATCAGTGGTGATTGGTCAGTAGTTGACAGCCAAATTCTGTGGTATATACCCCACACGGTACAAAAATTAAAAAAAATGTGTTTGGCGACATCTAGCTTCCGTTGGTAATATGCCGAGTGAACAACAATTCACTCTATCGACTGTGCGAGAGGCCACAGACCCCATCATGCTCGATTACCAACACATCGATGCGCCAATACTCTGCGCCCCGCTAAGGGAGTATTGGCGCAGTCGATAGAATTGTTGTTCACTCGGCATATTACCAACGTAAGCTAAATGTCGCCAATCACAGTTTTTTAAGATTTGTATGCTGTAGCGGTTAGTTAATTGCCCGACCCCGTGTTCTGAGGATTTTATGACACTTCTACCAATAGTGTTTCATTTTCAGTAAGAAGTAGTACTTAAACATTATATAATTGCAAGAACCAGTGATTAATCCGCACTATATTTTGTGGTTGTCCACAAATTCTACATTGTAGGCCTCTTTATTGGTTACAATGGCAAAACTTAATTAATAATAATATTATCTATAAGAATAATAAATAAAATGTGTGATATTTGTTTAGTTGATAAATGAAAAAAAAAACTCTATGTAAAACATTCAGCTAGTCGCATTTACTTATTACATTACATGTATTACATACATTATCGATTATATTACAAGTTGAAACAAATAATAATGAATGTTTATAATATTTTTGCTACAGTACAAGGCGTCCAGTTTAAATTCTGATATATTTTAAAGATGTAATTAAACACAATCTGTTGATGTAGTTTTATACTATTAAAAAATAAATATCATTTTAAATTAGTTTAGTACGACCATTTTTGATAGTGTTATGCTAGCATTCGGTTCCACTTGAATTTTTGATACTTTATTCTTGTTGTCCTCTTGTAACTTCGTATTTTTCTAAAAAATGTTCTTAATTTTATAAAAACCTTAGAAAACGAAACAGCGCACAAATCCTGAATACACAGCAAGCTTTTTTCGATGGTATGATTCATAAAATATATTGCAGATCTGCCTTAATGATAAACTGTGTATTTTCCAGGGATTGATACGGAAACTTGGTATTGAATCGAATCGACAGTTCGCGCGGTATCGATTTAGTACCGTCAAATAACCGAAACGGAACTGTGAACGTTTGTAACAGATACCCAGCTAGTATTTCCAAAAATTGATTGGATAGTGTAAATGCATAGAGCCGATTAATTTTCATCGTTCTTAAAATAAATTTAAAGATATTTTTCCACATAGGATTTTGCTCCCCGTGGTTGGCCAAGTACGTACGTACATATTTTAAATCAGTGTCATAGAAGGGCAGCTGTTTAATGAAACCGTTAGATATTGTTGCCAAAAGATGCCAAAATCAAACCCTACGAGTCGCAGTATAGGCTGAAATTAATAATTTTCAACGATTGGTCCATGGAGCTTTAATTTGCTGTAGAAACTGTATTTTCAGTAGCAGGATATTGCAGTTTTTTAAAAGTTATCCTTTTTCTGTTTGTTCGTTAAATTATCGATTCATTAAACAGAATTTGTTAGATCTTTGGTGGAATATAAATGTGAGCTATGAAAATGCCGATTACAATCAATAAAAAATGAAGCAAAGTACTAATTTAAGCACTGCCACTTACACAAAGTAGTTAGGTAGTACGTATAGAAAATAGTATAAAATTACACCAATATGTTCCATGTAAAAAGTGATGTAAAATATGTTGTAACGTATGCTTCTTTCAAAGTATACTTATACCTGTTAGTTTTACAACCAGTCATTGAGAAAATTCTTACCTTTTATACAGACAAATTTTCTTAAAAATTCTGGTATAGGGCTTTGTTAAAATTTTCGTTCTAAACTACTTTTACTCTCAAATATCTAAGTATGACATTACTGTACAGTTCTTAAATTTTTCTAACCTGAAGTCTTTTTAGATATATTTATTATAAGTGTAGTAGGTACGTATTTTTCGGACCAAAAAAACAATAAAAAAAAATTAAGAATAAACAAGAAGTGCTGGGAATAAAAAGTGAAATAGAAATTCTAAATTTGCTACAAATTATTAACGTTAATTCTCTCTCCCAATACGTTGAGTTCCTAAAATTTGTAAGGTGCTGCAAGAAATGTAAATATAAATTGAATTTCAGTTCACTACAGATAAGCAATGAAATATTCACATTGAATTCAACAGCTTTTTCAGTCTGGTTTATAAATATAAATTTCACGTCTGGTATTTAACCGAGGAACTGAACCAGAACCTTTTTGAATGGTCTTCCGTAATGATTGACAAGTAAAACCAACTGATTTTTTCAATAACTACGCCAACAATGAATTGATACAGGAAAAGTGTAATTTATATCAGCTAAAGTGTGACCATTGTTTTATACAAATTAAAATCTATCTAATAGATGATATAATGAATGAATATGATATATTAATAAATGCAAACATCGTTTTTTATTTATATAAAACACTAACACAAAATTTCTAACAAAAGAAGCATTAATTTATGAGTCAAAGACTCAGATAAATACGTTAAGCGATCCTCTGAGCGTCATAACGCCGTAGAATTCTTGTTTGTACTTTCGGTAATTTACCAATGCATAAATATGTAAAGTTAATTTATCAAAAACCAAAATTATGCATAAACTTCTTTCCTACAGGTAGACACACGTCATGCGCAACAGCGTATTTTGCCCTAATGCTCAGTCGATACAAATCTTCTAGAATGTCTTAACTTAGCGACTTACCAAAATGATATTGGGAAGTTTTTTCATATAGTCATGTTTGCTCAAAGTGGATCGATCACTGCAGTATTCACAGTGATCTTCTGAGAAAGCAAATGGAGCAGATTCAGGTTACAAATGTTGAATGGCGTACTGGAAAAGTCCGTATTTGGATATTAATTGTCTAAGGGCCGGTTTTTCAGTGCACGGTTATGTAGTTTAGCTGTTGGTTAATTAATAACTGACAGTCAAATAAATATCAAAGTGCTTATCAGTGTTCAGGTTAGCCCTAACCTAATGTTACGGTTTAATTGTGAAATGTGAGGTATTGTGGTAACATGCAACAGTTTTGGCAGTTGATTTCATTTCGTTATAAAGTCTACACATGTGTATTTTGAAGAAATTGATTATTCGTCAGTGATCCATTCATCCAATATGACCATAAATATGTCAAAACCAAAAAAAGAAACTGACAAATCATTGTCATAATGACATTTACAGACAGATATTACAACAAACCACGTTTATTTATTTGTGAAAATAATGAATGCATGAGCAGCAATACTAAATTTTTCGTAATACAGAAAACAGCTTTGCTACATTGTGAACATCTAATATAACTTAACCGTGTTGCCAAGCATGCACTTGCGGCTACGTAACTGCCAGTTACAAGCCAAGCGTATAAACGCAATTTCCTTTAACCGTCACATTACCAGTCAAATTGCACTGATAAACCGGCCCTTAATCTACATGTTCAATGTCATTATCCTCTAAAATCTGAAGGCGCTTCGCGTTATAATTCACAAATAGTAAAAGGCTATCAGGTTGTTCTGTTTGATACTAAAATCCAGTTACAAAAAAACTGTTGTAACAAAAGTGCATCAATCTCATCGTTTTGACATTGACATGACATGACAAGTCTTCAATCTTATGTACCAAAACGCCCTAGCCTAGCCAGGGTCAAAAAGTGTTGTGTAAACATTTATTTCTAGATTTTTTTTTTGTTTCTAAGAATAATATAAATTTCAACCTAAGTTATTATTAAAGAATGCATTTATATTTCTTGCAACAAATTGTATAAACATGTTCATTAATATAATCGCGCCTGTATAATCTGAAGGGTTTGTGCTGTGAATATATCACCTTCTGTAATTTCCTTTCATGTTGTTTTTCAATGTATTAGTCTAGCGATAGATGACCTAGTGTTCAAAGAGTGGCGATTTTTGCCGCAATAATGAACTGTTTTGAAGTCACATCTATAATATACCTATATTTTGTATAAATTTGACACTAAGATTACATTTAGGTGCATGCTTTTGTTTTATATCGACATTCAGATATGGGATGATTTCACTTTTTTTTTTTTTTTCATCTGACAACAAAAGAAGTGATATTTTATATCTATTTTAAAATATATTATTAGGTATATCCCGCATTTATTATACAAATGCATTTTTAGCTTTATTTTCATTATTATAGAAAGTAGACTGACATTTATGGCTTACCAATAATATAATTTAGGGATAGTAAGAAAAAAAAAATGTTTTAAAACATCTCATATCAAATTTGTCAGAACAAGCCAATGGTTCAGAGGGTTAATCGAAAGCACATTATTACGTTTTTGTGAACGTGGAATAAGATGCGAGAAATCTTTTTAATAATAATAAAACGAAGGTTTCGGGATATCAATTTTTATGCCAACGCAAATTTTTTAAATCAAATAATTTTCTTTCTAGTTTTTCTTTGGAGTCTTTACTTATGTAATTGCTCACTTATTGCTTCAGTTGTAGGGTGAGGAGATACTGGGTTTTTCTTACTTTTAGAGACAAACAGAGTAACAATTCATTTCCCGCCGGAATCGTGGTTTCATAAACACATATTATGTCTGTTCCGGGAGTTTTAGTCATATATTATATTTTTTGATCTGCCCTGTGTACTATTACTAAAAAAAAATGTGATTTGTGTTTTTTTATATATTATACCAATTTATTATTACAAAAAATATGTAAATGTGTGAATGTATTAGTTTGTATTAAAAATTTTATACTCCTATTAGGTTTTCTAATCTATAAAACTTTACTAGTAATCTTAATTTGTAGGCTGTCAAAAGAAATATGTAAGTATATTCTAATTAAGAAAAATATATGTATACGTTTTATAAAGTCAACAGAAAAATTATGTTTTCTATCTATTAAGTTCTATTGTATTATATTTTTGTATTATTTTCTCTTGTCTTTGTTTTTTTATCCTTTGTTTATATATTTTATAAAAGTTTAGTACGGAAAGCCATATAAATAATTTTTTTATTATTAATATAATGTATTATTATATCTGCAGATTAAAATAAAGATGGATTTTTTTTAATTATACCACCTTCGTTGTAAGAGAAAAGTGTCACAGATAGTTGTAAATAGACTTGAATAAATACAGAAAATCTTAAGAATTTTTTTGTTGGTATTTTTTTCGACCTCCACAAGTCTAATAAACGCAACTTTAGCTATTACCGAACAGTACCTAGAACACTTTCAGTGATAATTTCTGTCTGCAATTTTAACATCTTCCTAAAGTTCAGTATTACTACTCGTACCACAAAAAAATATATAAGAAAGTAGAGTTTGAGCTCGGCGGGTCAAAATTTTGAAATACTCAATTTGGTGGTGGTGGTGCTATGTCACCTATTGGTAATATTTCGATATTTGCAAGTATGCTTGTAAAATGTCGTGAGTAAGGATCCAAAGATCGTATTCAAACTTTTCTGGTTCTATAAGCATCTTGTAAAATTATCAAGTATCAAAACTCGTAAAGATGCATAATTGAATATACAACACCTACCCGAATGAATTTGACAAACATGGATAACCTCATTGAAAAATCCAAAATTCATGATTTTTATTTTCAAAATAAGCTCTCGTGTCACCTTTAATACGAACTATAGGCTCGTTCATATCTCACGGATAAATTAAAAAATCTTTAGTTGAAATATATATACAGATCATGGTCATCAAAATGTTAGTATCAAACCCACAATTTTTTAAAATTACTTTTGTGTTCCGAAAAGCTCTGTGGAAATAATCATTTTAAATATGAAACATAGGATCACTCCTAATTAGAATCGTATTTGAGGACAAATACAATACAACATAGCCTCCAGGAGAGCTTGCTGTATATTGCCTAGAAAATAATAATTATTCAGACTATAGATATGCTTTTTTTCTGACCGACCATTTGTAATAGTCTGAATACAAATTATTTCTCAAGGCTATATACACTGTAACAATAGCCAATACATCCTTTTTTATCGGAGTGGCAATCCGATAAAAAGCTATATATCAGACCACATTAGAGTTGCATAGACAAATTATTATTCAAACTATTGCAGAGATGCTTTTTTTTCTGACTGGCAGTCCGATAAAAAGCTATATTAGACAACATTCGAACGGATATTTCCTAGATAAATAATTATTATTCAGACTATTGCCAAAATGTATGCTTTTTTTCCCTGACTGGCAGTCTCATAAAAAGCTATATCAGAATATTAACTACATGCTATAATTGAAAAATTGCTGGCCATGTTTTCATTTTCAAAACAAAAGAAAAAGACTAGAAACGAGTTATAGCTACAATATGGAATAATGTTAAATACCTATTGACTATTGAAGCCTAAATAAATTATACATTGGGCATGATTATAGCTTTTGTACTTTCAAAATCATAGAACAAATCCATTATAATATCGAAAACCAGCCAACAGTTTGAAGATTGCACGAGTCCAACAATATAATAATAAAGCTTTATTGCCCAACAGTACAAGAGGACCATTTACAGAGCAATACGTAATAATAATCACAAAACTATTAATCAAAAGCTAATTCAGCGTAATTCATACATGTACATGTGCACGGAATTTAGGTAAAAAATATAAAAAGAGAAATATACATTATAGGGTATATCGGAGATAATGTAATTTACACAAAATCAAAATAAAAAAGACATTCATGAGCGGCAATACGATACAGTATAATTAATACAAAAGACGAAAAAACAAAAGTTCAAGTTTAAATCAAACAAGCAATTAAAAAAGGAAAAAACATATATATAATGAATTTAATTCGAACACAGGAACGGACAATCTTTCTATTGTATTGTGAGAATGAAAATCTATGTCACAAATGTGTGATATTTCGTTGAAATTGCGACACATAGAGTACACTGGCGAACTCACATACAGATTGGTTCTAGCTCGATCCATGTAAAAATCATGGAACTGCCCTGGGCACGAGAAAGAAAATCTTTTCTAACAGATCAGGTCAGTTAATTTTGCTATTCAGATTGCATAAAAATGATATCGATATCAATTTCCTCCTCAAATCTAAACTATCCATATCGAACCTCTCCTTTAAATATATTTATACAATGTATAATTAGTCTTGATTTAATTACTAAGTCTTCCGTTGTAGCTAAAATATGTAAGGATAAAAAAAACAAAATTAGAAAACACAAAAGTTGTATTATTGCATTAGGTATGTTGTTGGTTCAGTTTTATTACTATGACTAGAAAACTATTGCCATAAAATTATAACAACAATTTTAACATTTAAACATTTGCCAAATATTGGCCACTTTTATATTGCCTAGCAATTAATTTCGTTCTAAATTTTCTAAAACATACATACAACACATTTTCTAAATCATTCATCGTAATTGGATGCTTTTTACTAAATAAATTTAAGTAGATCCCGAGGAGTACAATGAGTCCAGACCAAATATACCTGGAATAGAAAATAAACAATAAATATGACCGTTATTTTGTCTTTACTCGTTGGATAACGTTTAAAATGACGTACTGTGTGGTAAAAGGTTTGTTGAAGAACATAAAGGAAAATATGATTGTCACTGCTTTTCTGCATGTGGTGACAGTAACAGCAGCGAAAGCTCCTGTCGTTCTAACCAAGGTCAGAACAATTTGAATGCCTAAATACCCAGTCACAGAAAATATAAATGCATAACCATACAATTTCTTGGGATTCTAAAAAGGAAATTTGAAAATTAAGTATCTGATTTTTGTAAAAAAAACTTTAAGAGAACGAACCTCAGCAAAAAAGTTAATACCATGAATAAAATCTCCAGTACCAATCATGACAACTAAAATATAAACAAATCCTAATGCATACGAGTATAAAACAACTTCAGCATTCGTTGCGCCATAGTTTTTCATAGATTTCTCTTGTACATTTCCTATCACAGCATCACACAGTAATGCTAAGGATATCATTGTGATACCTTTTGTGTTAAAATTTGGCTGAACTTGGGAATCCGCTAAAAATGAAAATTACTGTATTAAATGTGTTAAAAAAAACTCCACTCTTCGCGTATTAGTTAAAAATAACACCAAAAATATTGTAATACAATCCAATTACGTGGTAAATGATCATATTTAGCAATTATTGTTATGAGTCAGGTATGTAATGTTTCCAAAACCAAAAATTACTGTTAATGTTTAAGTACAAACCCAATGTAAATATTGTTAGTCCAACACACATTAGAACAGCTGAAAAAAAATCCAACGGTCCATACCGTTTTCCTTGTATCAGGATACCACCCGCTAGAACCGGTATTAGTTTGCAGGATTTAAATATGACCTGGGTCGGATAATTTAAATAACCAACTGAAGCATTCGAAAACCCCATTGTGCCTAGAGTTAGCAAAGCTAAAAGGGTATATACACGCAAAGGGATCCTGAAACAAACAACTATAACTATATTATGACATACATAAATTTATCACATAT
Source organism: Apoderus coryli (assembly GCA_911728435.2). Lineage (NCBI taxonomy): Eukaryota > Metazoa > Arthropoda > Insecta > Coleoptera > Attelabidae > Apoderus > Apoderus coryli. Next base: position 14,725,805 of record OU452204.1, read on the forward strand.
AACTATTTTACAAACCTTCGTTTTTTTATTTTTCTTAACTGTGTCTCTATGACACCAAAAATCGTATAAAATCCGAATTGTACCAATGTTAAGTACCAGCCGTAAGGTTGAAAACCATCCACAGTAAAAATTAACTCCTGCATATACCCGTAAATTAAAAAAAACACAAACACTGCACAAGTGCATATTGAAAATTGTATTGTCTTACTTAAATTACTTATATCAAAACATAAAATTGTTGTCTTGGGCCTTTCAGGTTCTGGATTTAGTAAAAGTGGTGTGTTAGATGCCATTTTTGTTTAATGTATTGCAGGAAAACTGCAATTAGTTAAATTAAAATTGCATTGTTCAACATTTATGTTAGACACGTTTAAAAACAATTTGAAATTGGGGATTGGGGACCATATGTTTATGACATGACATTAGATTGACAACAGTGAAGTTTTGAGCCACAATGTCGCCACACGACATTGTAGAAATAAAAATATCACTAGTTGCATAAAAAAATCTTAGACTTTAAATGAGTTGTTTGTAAATTTATCATTAAAAGAGAATTAATATGAATTTTGTTTTATTATTGTGTGGGATATATTAATATAAAATATAATAATATTCATTTATATACATATACAGGTAATTTAATAAATAAGGTTTTCCAGCCTGGTTATATGAAATATCAAGGTCAACAGTGTAAAAGTTCAACGCCATCTGAGATGCAAAACGTAAACAAAAAAATACTAATGGCGACCGCAATTTGGCAGTGTTATTCGGGTAATATAAGAAAGACTATTATTAAACAAATAACAATAATTAATTAAAATAAATTACCAATTATGATAATATTAATTCGGTGAGAGTGACTTTTATAATAAAAATAAATAGTGTTATTATGTATTGTACAGTTGATAAAAGCCACTGTGGTAGTGCTACTTCTAGCTCCCAATCCAAGACCAAGGATGGTAAGTGTTTGTAAATATTTGATTATCTTTAGTTTCCTGTGTAGTTGATTATGCATAGACATACCATTATTATAACCGGGAATTTATAATTTAATTTTGTTGCTGACAACACACCTACGTACTTTTGCTCGTATTATTATTATTATTTTGAGATATTTACTTACCTACAGTGTTAAATAACTTTTTATTTTTGGTTTATTTTTTTCGTATTTAGTATTTACCTACTTAGGTGCTTAGATTATGACAATTAATTTAATAATCCCGTTTGTAAGTAATGCTGATAAATAATTTAATAAAAATACATTAGTTACCTACTTTTCTAGGTATTTACTTACATATCTACCTAATGTATGTCACATTCTTATGTTCTTACTGATATAGATTAAATATTTAAAAATACACCTTTAACACAATTAAGCAATGCTTCTAGACCTATTTAATTACTTATCTAATTCTTGTTTGTATCCTTTCCATTATTGGTGATTAGGTTACATCAAGAACATTCAAAAAAGTGTTAATCGAGCAACGGGCAACTACTGTTGAACCTGTAATGAGAATGATGCACACTGGTCACTGACGTTTTGTATCATTACTCACCCTTATTACTTAGGTCTTAAATGTTTGGATAGGAACTGCGGACCATACTTATAGGAAGTGTGGTTGATAGTTTTCTATCGCAATAGCAATCAGAGAAAAGAATTTCAACCAAAATCGGTAGAAGCATCCTTTTTAGTACGCTGGCTGTTGAGAAATGCAGTGGAATTTACGACTTTTTTGGGACAAAGTTCGGTGGCTATAATTCCCATTGATGGAAATTTTCACTAGTGTTTAGATATGCTCAAAATGTTCCTCATCCATTTGAATGTACGAAGAGATTGATTTTGTGTTCGAGTGACCAGTTATTTTTATGAGCTGTTGCTCTCCCACTCCTTGCTTCGCCAGTTTTCAAAACTGCTGTTGCTGCGTAAAGAATTGATAGTAATTTTTAGTTTTTAGACCTGATTTCCCCGCCTGCGTTATATTCCATTCGTTTTTATATAAGTAGTAAAATCTTTTCCTCACCGTTCTGTTTCTTCATGTTAAAAGCCCAATCTTGGAGTACTTACATATGTCTGCAAGTCCTTGAATCTGTGCCGGCAGATATATTGCTTGCTTTTTTTAATGTTTCTTGGTGCACTATTTGTTACTTTTTCTTCTATGAATTCTAGTGGATTCTATTCCTAAGCGCGACATTTTTTTAACTCGAAAAATATGTCAAATAATGAGATTGTCAAACTGACATATTATTCAAATGACTGGCATTGTCATGGAGTTGTTAGGGGGGTTATTCTATGATTGACAATTAAGATTTATTTTTGTAAACGTCAAAAAGTGTCAGTATTTATGTTAATCAACACTAAAAAATTGGAGGGTTGTTTTCGATAGCTACTATAGGATAATTTTTGCTCTAATCACAATATACAATGTAAATTTCTAAGATATTCCTAATACTTGGAATGGATAAAGCATGAATTTCGAGATTCAATTGGATTTAGGTAGTTTTAATTGGTTCTTTAAATAATCCATCCTCATTTGCGTCTCATCGGTTTGTTCACCGTGTATAAACTGCAAACAACTTAAGCTAAAACTCAGTGATGCAACAGAGAACAGAAGATCACCTGCTGCATTTCTTTTATTCGAACTTATTATGAATTTTTTTTTCTGTGTGGGCGCTATTTATCTCCGTTTAATGTTTTGAAATACTTCTATTTTTGTATATATTTGCATTTCTTTGTCGAAATATTTGTTGCAAAATTTTAATTTAAATAGTCAATACCTAATCTTTCTCTGCGAGTTAATTTGTTTATTTTAAAAAATAAATAATAAAACTAGTAAGAACTAAAAAACAATGAAACAAAGTAGCGAAACAGCAAATTGTTCAAAATCACAAAACACTAAAGTAATAGAACATTAAATATACAATAATAAATATAATATTTGACAATATTGCTCATACACGACAACAAAGGTATAAATAACACCACTCTGCCACTAGATGATTCAATATTACTCGATATTCCAAGAGTGCGGCAAAAATTGCGGGGAAGTACGCAGTTGCCACCAATTGCGAGGGTCTACGCACCAATTAGGTTCAGGCGGATTCCGCGTGGTATTACCGATTTTAATATTCAGTGTTAAAAATTTTAGTTATTAAATAAAAATAAAACTAACAAGCACTTAAAAATGCTGAGCTTTTTTCATTATTATTATTTGTAATTGTAAAAATCGATTTTCAAATTAATAGTACTTCTTGCCTAGAGTGCTTTTTGTAGTTAAAGTTGGCAATGGCGGATTTTTTTGTCGGAATTCCTTTCGCAGTAATTTGTATTTTTACTTCCTATTACTATAAAATTTGTATCTACTTATATAGGTAAGTGTACATATAGAATAGTTATAATTTAATTTACAAGTAATTAACTGTGTTTATTATATACTTATGTTTTACTATTTTTAATTTATTAAACCATATTTTCATTGAATCCAATACTAATCCCACTTATCTGATAACGAATTGTTATTTGTAATTAACATGGTATTTTAATCCTGATCGACTATAATTTTATATCTATGGGTTTATTAGAGGTTTTATTATATATTTTGGATTTGCAATATTATTTATTTCCATATTTATTAAGTAAATCGGCTTATATTTAAATGTTCACAGTACTGAATCCAGTTTCACAAATGCGGGATCATGTTTAATGTTTATAGGTATATACTTGGCAACTATGCAACTAAACTATTAATCATTTTAACATTTCATTTACTACAAAGATGTTAAATACTCATAGACAAAATTTTATCCCAACACCATATTCTGACGTATCACAGAACTCTTTCCTTGTTTTCTTGGTATACGAATGCTGTTAATAATCAATATGTAAAAACATATAGGTTTCTTTAAAAAGCTTTTTTTGATAACACCCTGTACACATTTTTTTAATTTTGTTAATTAAACTCTTTACTATATTAATATTATTTTACAATATAAATATATGAATAAAATATACTTTCTGTATTAAAACTTGTATTTGAAAATTATCGGCCCCCCCTCGTAAAAATCCTGGACGGTTTGATATAAATCATGATTTTTTTTTAATTTTTACTAGCTTTTACAAATATTATTTTCAAATATTTTTAACTGTTTTGTCCGCCAAACAGTTAAAAATTTTTCAAAATAATGTTTGTAAAAGCTAAAAAAAATAAAAAAATAATCGTCGGTTTTTGATTTTCTTAAAAAAAATATAATTTATATAGAAATAGAAAAACAATGCTTAAATACTTTTTTGACTGTATTTTATAAAAATAATGATATTTGCAAAAGTAGTTAACTAGTATAGTAATTTTAGTTTAAAATGATATAAAAAACCACAACTCGATATCCCTTTGTAATGTCAATACCTACCGCAGCCGTCCATAGGCGCACCCTTTTAACTTTTCATAACAATACACGTCCTACAATATTTTAAAAATCCTTTATCTATTAACAATTGTATGTTCATTTGTATAAAAATATACTGTATTTTTCCTTGCCCCTCCAACACGGAAAAATAAACCTACGCTTAGACATAGATGCACACGTACCTAGTCCGTTTTCGAACAGCAAGAAAGATGCCTTTATAATAATTAATACTATTGTTAATATTTGTTATGCATATAAGTAGATACATTTATAATAATATGTTTCTGATATTATAAACAACAAATTTTACTCACTTAGTCAGTGACATTTTCTATAGATATTATTTGAATAAAACGATGTCTACTCCACAAAATGACCTATATATATACGTTAAAACCTTGTTTTAAATGCCAGACATGTTTCGGACTACACGTCCATCATCAGTGGCTTAAGGAACCTTATACAGTATTGTCAGATGTGAGGCTCGTACTTCTTTATACAAATGTTACTAGAGAGTTTTACATTGATTTAAACGTTTATACATATCTGCAAAATAATCACTTATTTAGGATACAGTGTAATATTATTATGCGTGTAGGAATCTTACCATTTTGTTGGAAACAAATTGAGTTGTTAAATTAATAAAACATATAGTTAAATGGTTGGAAATTTGTCAATTATTTTTGTTTTGTGTTTTCTTCTTTTTCTCATTTTTAAATGTAAATAAATTAAAAATTTTACAATCTGGTAAGAGCCCACAACAACAGTATGTATGTATACTGTTGTTGTGGGCTTGTGCCTATAGTATGATTTTGAGCAATTTTCGAGGAATCTCTGAATGTTTTTAATTGTTTTAAGAGCAAATCTGTAGTCGATTGACTGCACTGTATATATGTATATGTATATAAACTGTACGTTTACTTGTCGGTGAATGCAGACATTGTTTCTCCCGCCAATAAAGGAGATATTTGAAACTTCCATTCTGCCGCATGAAGACCGGAGTGGCCTAGTATTTGGATTCGTTGAATAACCGAAAACTGCCAAGTTATCGGCGATGTACGATAAGAGCCTTTGGCACAAGGCACAACTGCAATTTTGCAGATTTGTTTGCACTGAAAAATCGATTAACATCGCGAAAACTGTACTTGACTATATTTTCCCACGTATGTGGCATCTAGTTGACCTGTCAAAAGTTTAATTTGTCTCTGAGTTACATACAAATAAGTGACGGGAATATATTGGTCAAATTCTTACCTCTGTTATTTCCTTCAGCTTCGCTCAATCTCAATTCGATTTTTGCTTATTTTTCTCTGTAGTGCGGAAGTGCAAAAATCCTTAACTTTAAAAACTAATTTTACTCCATTTCTTTTGCTTATACAAACTGTTGAATGATATTAATGAACGAACACTCAAGTGTATTTTCCATTTAATAAAATCTGAATGAAGGTACCTATTGACTTTACTTTTTTTTCTTTATGAGGACTGTGGCTTTGTTTTATTAAAAAGTCTTTTGTATATAGCAGTTATGAAATAAGAAAATGTCTATCTTGAGGATGCTATTAAAGCTCTGCGATTGTGTTTATAATGAAATCATTTTATGCTTGTAATTTATTGTTTTAATGGTTATTAATTCATTGCATTCATTCATTAGGTAGGAATGTTATTGTTCGAAAATATGGATTAGAGATTTCATCTTGTCGTTTACAGAATTTTTATTGAAAGACATATTGGTCAAAGAAATTAACGAATTCCAGTGTCTTAAAGTTATTATGCATCGAATATTATGTTCTACGTTTCAAATATGTTTTTATAATAATAATAATAATAATAATAATAATAATAATAATGGTCTTTATTTATTAAGCAAAGTTACAGAAGAAAATTAAATAAAACATCATTCATAAAAAAAAAAAAAAAATAAATAAATACAATACATTTTATGGCCATATTTACATTGGGATTGCTTAACCAACAGGGCGAAGTTTAGCGAGATGCTATTTTTTACTTAACCCAGTAGTACCTACCTATTCTAGAATTAATGGTAACATTTTAGTCTAGAAATTAGAACTTAAATAGTTTTATGTTTCAAATAAAATAAGTAATATGTTAGAGTCGTTTGTGAAACTTGCCAAACAAAAGAGAGACACAGAAATGAATAATAATAAAAAAAAAAAAATACTAATCAATAAAAATGATACAATTTATGAAACATATTATCATATTTGTAAATTTTGCTGTTCGAGGAAGAGAGATTTCACAGCTTTCTTGAACTTTGACAGTGATGTGTTTTTAAACAGGTGATCATATTGGTTATATAATTTTATGGAGTTATATGTAAAAGAGCGCTGGAATTGTGCAGTACGGAATTTAGGTAGTGATAATTTATTTGGGAAGCGTATGTTGCGTTGGACCATCTGATGACGATGGATCAAAAGTTTAGACAAATAATTGGGAGTTTTACTTATCTGTGTAAAAGTGTAAAAGTTTCTTGGTTTGTTGGAGTATAGGTATGTTATTTTATAATTTTGAAGTCATTTATATTCATTGTCGAACAGTTTGTGTGAAACATCGCAGGCAGCTTTTATACTGGTCGTAAGTTTTGCCACCATTTATCCTTTTCAATTCTTAAGGAACTTCTTGAGGAATAAATAGCTTTTTCTCGCAGGTGATCCAAATGGATTATGCCAAAAAATACTCACTGATAATGTTATCACTCATTCTATGGATAAAACTTTAACTGATTGTGGCGAAACTGGGACATTCATCGAAGTTGTTTCATGTTCTATTAAAACCATAACCATACTACCGCTATTTTCTACACAGAAAAAAAAGAATCGGTGAACAAAAGGAAAATAAACTTAAAACATGTTTTTCGCAAATAAATAATCTCATGGTAAAAGATACCTGTGATTTTGGAAGACAATGTCAGAAAATTCGTTTAGATAAAATTTCCTTATATTAAAATATGTTTTAAAAGTAAAAAAGCATGGTTTTCATTTAAATACCAAGTTTTTTGAGTCAAATACATATTTTTTTAGCTACCTTAATTTGATAGTTTTAAATTCCAGACAAAACTGATGCTTGAAAGTAGGCAATGAACATGAGCGGAATAAAACATCAGCAGACTTTTTGGACTCCCCTCAAGTACATTCTTGAAATGTGATCGCCACGTGAGGCATTCAACAATAACACAGTATTGTCCCCAAGAGACACATCCAAATTTAAATCATTCCTATTTTGGTGTGAATGCAACCTTATATATAAGGTTTTTGACAGATTTAGAAACAGTGATTGATTTCGGAACCATTCATCAAAAGTCTTCAAACTGTTCGTAAATTCTAAGCTAATTGATTTTTCCTGGAATATACCTCACTAAACTTGACGTATTGGCCTCAAACAAAACAATTCCATGCAAATACCTCTGTCTGGGAGTACCCCAAGCCAACACTCAGCAGGGACGATTTATAGTTTGTTACTCTGACATGTTTTATTTGAACGTAATGGTCAGATTACGCAGATCATAGATAAACAAACATAGATGATCAACGCTTATGGCAATGTTAATACTCAAAAACAGCAGTGGTATCTCTACACAGACAGTGAAACCTCTAGTTCTCTAACAACCAATACCCTACTGGGCACGTGAATATGTTTAGACTACAGCAAAGTGTATTTCTCGTTCGGAACAAACGTTGTGTTGAATGCTTATATACCAGGTATGCCCAAAATATTTTGATGATTTTCAGACACATTTAAATGTTGAATAACTAAAATTAATTTTCAAAGCATTTTTTTTTATTATACAGGGTTGTACATAAACTTTTCGGTCGATTGTATCAAAAAATGTAGGTATTTAAGTTCTAACTTACAAAGCTTGAACTCTATTGATATACACTGTGTCCAAGTTCAAAATTAAACTAACTTTAGCCGGTTTCGAGAATTTTTGGAAAAACAATTTTTTGCGATTTTAGTTTTTATTTTTTTCTGATATTATTTTTACAGATATGAAAAAATGAAAAGCACTTTCTCATTGTTACTTTTTGAAGAGAATAAGATAGCGTTTACAAATATTCACTACAAAGTTTCGTTTTTGAAAAACCATCGTCAACTTTGTTTTTTTAAATTCTGCCCTGGATTTTTTATTGTAAAAATTAAAGCCATTTTCAATTCAAAAATAGGTGGTATATCACGCGTAATGGTTTGAACAAGTTTTCAGTGTTTTTAGTTGTAATTTAAAATTATTCAAGAAAGATTGCCATGCGATTTTAGTAACTAATTCATAATTATTGAAAACAGTAAAAAAATAAATTATAAAATATTTTTGGAATAACAAAAACCTTATAAGCCTTGTAAAATATCTATTTTTCTTTTCTTAGGTACCGCTTTTTTACGAAAGGTTGTTCGAGTTAAATACTTCAATAGGCATATTCACAGTTACATAAAACTATGTCCATATTCTCTACCATTATCCTTAAGTACCAATGAATTAGCGGGGCATCTATTTCAAATTCGATTTGAACGGAATACGTTGGTTATGTATCAAGAACATAGCTTACTAAAATTCATCAAATACATAAACGAGCTATGACAGAAAGAACTTTGTAAACATTTTATAACCCATCTGATATAATTGTGTATGTAATCCATAATTACGTGTAACTAATGTGGGTAATGCAAAGGCCTACCAATATGAACGGTATTTAAAAAAGGCTCTGACTTTTCAAAAGTGTAAATTAATAATTAATATTGGCGTGAGTCGTAAAAAAGTTATAATATTACTACCGGATTTTAATACCCATTGCTTCAAAATTTGTGGGTTTTTAGGAAATCTAAACATATGTATATTAGCTGTATTTGTTAAGCTGTTGGAACAATCATAGAAGCTGCACTTATTGCGAGGTTTTCTTAGCACTTCCGTCATATTTTTTAATAATAATAATATTTATTAAAGCCATGAAAGAAATAAAATACATTACATAGTATAGACGAAACAATAGCTTAATAAATAATGTAGCGTATTTATCCACCTAGTTAAATGAAAAACTTAAAGGTTTTCGTGAAATTGGAGTTTGAAAATTTTAGACAAAACTAGGTCCGTACGACCCAAGTCCCCGATTTCACTGCAGCTGCTTATTGTGAAAAATCCCTGTATATTATGTCACCCAATCCAGCAGCCGCGTACCCTCCACTAGCTTGTGGAGTTCAGTTATGTGTTGGGTGTCAATATCTGCTGGCGTAATCAGCGCATATGCCCAAAAATAGCGTCTCGTCTTCGTTGTAGAACTACACACTCACATATTACATGGTAAGCTGTTACAACTGCCCCATTACACAATCTGCAGGTCCCCATTATACAGCCCTATCTTTTTATTAGGTGGTCTCTCAGAGCGCAATGCCCAGTAAGGAGTCCCATAGTTATTCGCATCTGACTCCTGCTTAATGATAGCAGTTTTTCAGTGCGTTTTGTTGCTGCACTAGGTGTAAACCTCTTCCTATGCTCCTGTTTGGGAATACGCTCCCAATATCTCTGGTGCTCGCTTTTGGCCCAGCACTTGAGGACAAACTGGTCCTTCGTACAAAGCATTAATAACATTTTGGAAAACTTTTCGTTAGCAAACTGTATTTCAATAATTTTATTAATGCTGTTTTCTAAGAACCAGTTTTGTACCAAAATTTTCAAACTCGAATTTCTTGAAAACCTTTAAGTTTTGCGAGAAAAAACAAGTATGCCTTTTTTATGTAGCAAACTTTTATCACATTTTTGATACATATGGAATAAAAGTCACAAGAAAAAAAAGTTAGGTTATTATTAAGGTACATTGCAGTGTTTTAATTTATATACAGGCTTTGCGCCTCTATGTTTGTTTATCTATGCTGAGATAAATAGAAAATCATTGATTGTCTCTGCTCCTGACACCAACAGCATTCAACCTGTTCTTCAAAATATCATATCGGACGCAATCAAACGCCCTTGTCAGGGATTCCACAAGTTGGGAAGAAAACGAGTTTAAACGTCTCTATTGTAGAATTCCCCGGAACGAAGCCGTACTGACAAGGGCTAGGAGTGCTATGGTTCTGCAAGAATGACAAGAGTATCCAACAAACATCTTTGAAAAAACTAATGCCAAAGCAAAATGTCTATGGTTCTCAATTTTAATAGAGTAAGGCATATATACCATGTGAAATTACAAATTTATTAAGTAACAAAGGGGTACTACCAAAGCAGTGACGTATAGTAATTTCATCCGTCCCAGTAGATGCCCATTTTTCAACTTGTTGCCTATTACAGACATTATTTCATCTTCTTTTGCAGGAGTCAAGGCAATACTTGAACCAAATGATGATCTACTAAAAAAATGAATTAAACATTTCAGCAATATCCGGTCGATCATCTCTACAAACGCCCAACTTTAACTTTAACGACTGCAGTTGGAAAAATAATGTGGTTATTACTGCACTGCATTTAGAATTGACTAAATCAAGTCTGTAAATGAAATTTAATTAATGTTCTTTTAAAAGTATATAGTTTAGAGATAACATCTTCCCTTCAGCAGACATCATTATTGACTAAAATTTAATTAAAACCCAATATTTGCTTTTGATATTAATTTTCTTTTGTGTGTTCCACCATTTCGAGGCATTGTTTTATTAGATTTACGTCATTGCTTGCACAGCTGCAAAAACGCACAAAATGCTTCAATGTAAATACTGCATGTGTATACGCCTATTATAATGTTCTCCAATTTTTTTTATTTGCTGTTGCATTCGTTCAAAATTTATTTAGTGTAGAGTTTTATTTTGTTTTAAGCATCACACTTGGCGGTTGATTATGTTGTTGCTTTACTACTGTACAGTATAGCTTTATTTGAAAAATATTCCATCTGGCACTCTATATTATTTGTGATTCATTGTTCAAGGACTTTTATAAGATCGTAACTAAGATAGAGAATTTAATATACATGCACATGCACCCAAAACTATAGGGAGCACTTGCTTAATTTCTGAAACAGCTTGAGATTTTCACCACTTGTACTGCTGTTACGTTTTTGATTATTTGTTCTGGAAACAGAGTTTTGTGGAAAGGGTCCGACTTAGCTTCCAACTTAATTAGTGTCTGTGAAATATTTGGAAACAATGTTTAGAGCATCTCTCTTTTTTGTTCAGCTAGTAAGTAGTAATAAACTGCAAATTGTTGCGTAAACGGCTTTGGCGATTTGGCTGTCCAATTCTTTCTTTTTATCTTGTCTAGTTCACACAACTGGCAACTGACAGCTCTATCGTAAAGTGGGACATTTTTGAAGTTATACGTACTCGGAACGTTTTGACATACGGGCGCTATTTGTGTTGTTTACAGTAACTTAAAAGATTCATCTCGGCCCAAAAATGGAATTAAATCGTGAACATTTTCGTGCGATTATTTTTTACAATTTTCGACGTGGATTAACTCAGCAACAGTGCATCTCTCTCTCTCTCTATGTGCCATCTCCGCGACGAAGATTGGCGATTATCATGGCAATTCTTATTTTGGATGCAGCTGCTCTAAAAAGCTCTATCGAGGAACATGCAAACCACTCTCTCAAGTTTCTCAACCAGCATATCCTTCTTCTACCCACGCTTCTTGTACCTTGGATCCTTCCCTGCATTATCAATTGAAGTAAGGCGTATCTTGGTCCACGAGTCACATGGCCGAGATCCTGCAGTTTTCTGCTGTTAATTGTTATTAATAACTCTCTTTCTATGTTTAGTCGCTCAAGTATTTCTAAGTTAGTTATCCGATCGACCCATGACACCTTTAGTACTCTTCTGTACACCCACATTTGAAAAGCTTCTAGTCTTTTGGTTATTTCTGCGTTCAAAGTCCATGCCTCGACGCCATAAAGCAGAGTGGCAAAAACATAACATCTAACTAGTCTCAGTCTCAGTTTTAGGCTTAGACCTCTATTGCACAAAACTCTTTTCATGTTATTGAAATTGGACCTTGCTATTTCTATGCGTGCTTTTATTTCTTTCGTGTAGTCGTTATTACAAGTAACTGTTGTTCCAAGATAAATATACTTCTCTACCTGTTCGATGGGTTCACCTTTGACGATTATCTGTTCGTTGTTAGTCTGGGCCTTCTTTGTTATTTTCATGAACTTTGGTTTGTTTACGTTGAGTGTAAGGCCGTATTCTTCGCTATATCGAACAGTGCATGGATGAACTTAATTCAATTTTTGGCGATGAAGCTCCATCAAGGACCAGTGTTTATCGATGGTATGCTGAATTCAATCGTGGTCGTAGTTCACTCCAAGAAGAATTTCGTAAAGGTCGTCCAAAATCAGTTGTTCCGAAAACCATTGATGCTGTGCGCGAACTGATTTTGCAAGATCGTCATGTGACCTATCAAGAGATTGAGACAACCTTAGGCATTAGTGGAACCAGCATACATTCAATATTGCTTAAACATTTGACTGTAAAAAAAATTGTTCGCGTTGGATCCCACACAATTTGTCAATCGCTCAAAAAAAGGCTCGTGTCGATTGGTCGAAAGAAATGTTCAAAAAATACGATCGCGGTGCTTCGAAACACGTCTAAGACATCGTGATAGGTGATGAATCGTGGATTTACACGTAAGAGCCCGAAAGTAAACAGCAGTCGACTGATGGGTGTTTCAAGATGAGCCAAATCCAACAAAAGTTGTTCGCGCACGAAGCACTTCCAAGCAAATGGTCGTCTGTTTTTTCAGAAAAACTGGACATGTCGCAACCGTACCACTAGAACAACGCAGAACAGTCAATTCTGAGTGGTACACAACCATTTGTTTGCCAGTTGTCTTCCAAGAAATCAGGAAAACCAACCGCGAACACGGATCGCCCTTCACCACGACAATGCGACCTCTCACACATCGGCTCAAACAACTGCATTTTTGAGCACCCAAAACATCGATTTGATGAGTCATCCGCCGTATAGTCCTGACTTGGCACCGAATGACTTCTTTTTATTCCCGTACGTAGAAAACAAACTGAGAGGTCAACGTTTTTCGACACCTGTCGAAGCGGTTGCTGCATTTAGAAGGCATGTTTTGGAGATACCTCAATCAGAGTGGCAAAAGTGCTTCGACAATTGGTTCAAACGCATGCAAAAGTGTATAGATCTTCATGGGGAATATTTTGAAAAACAGTGATTTTCGATGATTAATATTTGTTTTTGTTCTCTAATCCCGAAATATAAAAGGCAACCCTCGTATCATTGGTTTTACTTTTGCAGGTTTGACTATTGGAAATATTTAAGCCCGTTCCTGAAACTCAACCCCAATTTCATCTACAGGAAACTTATTTTAATAAATCAAATTCGATATTCAAACGTCGTTGTTAACAAAATGATGTTTTAACATTTTACCAATTTTTACTTCAACGTAAATGATAATTTACCATACAGTCACCCCAATATTCATCGCCAAAATTTCGATTTAGTAATCCCCGTTTATCCATACACACAACACATCAAATGCATATATAGAATGTAAATCCCCATCTATAATATTACTAAACGCGTATATAAGGTACAAATCCATTTAGCTGTTACACACCTAACTTTTCTCCCATGTAATCCCCCTGCAGGTCTTTTGGCTGTTTACTACCCTCCCATGCACTTGTAGCAGTGCTTCCTGGAAAATGGAAGCATTTAAGTTAACAAGGGGTTGAAGGTTCTTGGATGAGAAATGTTGCCCTGAAGGCAGAGCACAGGATTATAGTGCCCGATTGATGCTGGTATTTATCAGTGCAATTGTAATGCAATTTTTTCAAATATTACATTAAATATTTGAGCATATACACACTCTAAAAAGTATTTTGTGAATTTACTAATTTAATCAATGGTTATTTATTGCCAACTATATTTAAAGAGTAAATTCAAACTTGCAGTTTGTAACTTCTACAACGTTTTTGTAAAAAAATATGGTATTTTTGAGATGATTAAAATCAGATTTTAATCAGTATGATTTTTTAAAAAAAAGTCAAGATTTATTTAAAAAAAGAGTTTTAAAATTTTGACACATAAAATGTATTTGTTCATAAAAAAGTTAATACAAAAATAAAACTTGTCTTTTTAATACAAATAGTATTTAGGAAAAAACAATACAAAACAATATTTAAATAAACCTAAGTGTTATAATGCTTAAATTTAAATACTAGTTTAGCTACTTTGTCACTGCCAAGTCTGTTTCTTATATCTGAATGTTCGAATCCATAGGAAGAAAACATCCTTTCGATATCAGCAGGGGATGCACAGGCACCAAAAACAGAAATCACCATATTAGGGAGCACTTGCTTAAGTTCTAAACATCTATATAGTCTTAAAATATGTCACTGTTATCCAGGTTCCCTAGTTGCAAGTAAACAAAAGACTGTATTTATCATTAGGTTCATTTTATGACTCTTTGTCTAAGCGTATTCAATCGTTCTGTTAAACTAATAAGTAAAATTATAAAAAAAGCAAAACAAACATATCAAAATAAACAGATTCTGCAAATTTAAACTTATGTTTTTCCGCCACTGCATCTCTTCTGTCCGGGTTGAACTCCGGTTGCCAATTAGAGCTCCCTGCTCTTAAATCATTTACTATCTTCCGTCTTTTACAGCTTCTTTATTATCTTTTCCAGTTTTATGAGGCATATTCATCTAGCTGTTTCTAATATGCAATTTCTATGGAAATATTGATGTCATTATTGTCTAATCGTTTGTACATTAAAGCCACAAAGTTGCACACAGACATTTCTAAAAGAAAATGACAATTCTAGTAGATAGTTACTTAACAGAATAATAATATCACAAATACGAACAAACAAAGTACCTAATTATTATAACCAACAGCAGCACGTTTGTCAAACAGGTCGGTTATAATACTATTTATTGATAATGTATAAGGCAATATTAAATTACTAACAATATTTAATTTTAAAATGGATCTTGCTTTTTGATAATTTATTTGCGAATTGACAATATTGTGAATTTGGCTTTATTATGTTTGTAACCTAATAGAACCCATGCCGACGCGTCGGTCATTATCAATGAAAATTATTTGTAAAAAAACTTATTTTTTCTAATTTCTTGGTCAAATTATTTGACAATTTTGCAATAGTTTAGTAAAGTATAAAAAACTTGGTTATATGCAATTTATTTATATTTTTTTTACTCTCTGTTAAATCGCAATCACTGTTCGTAGAATAAACATAATTTTTTTTCAGTACACGTTGTGATCAATGCTTTATTCTTTATGAGCATACCTATATTCATTGTAATAAAATGCATCTCTATTGTAAATAAACTATTTCCATGCAATAATTTTTATTATGTAATAACTTTATACTGCAATAAAATAAAAACAGCATAATACTTCGCAGATAATTTATTGTTAATTGCTTCGCTCGTAAAATACAAATCATGTGACTGAGATTGGATCTAGATGTTCAGATTGTGCAGAAAGGTCGAATCTCCCGAATCCCTGAACACAGAATGCATGAATGAAATAATTCTTTGAGCATGAATTCATACAAGATGGGGACGTGCCATCCCTGAAACCAACCTAATCATTCAAGGACTTCAAGAGAGTGGGGTACAATAGATCCTCATGTCGCAGGATATCCGACACCTCTAATTTAATGTTTTTCTTGTTCTTGGCGGTGTAAATGTTTTCCCAGTGTTCCACCTGAAGATTGCATTGTACTTGTTCGAGACATTCTATTATCTCATAATTGCATCTAACTTTGGTTTCTTAAGAACAGCTATAAAACAAACCTTTTTACTCTCAAGAAGTATACTTGTAGAACACCATCACTTCTATGGCCGCCACACCTCCGCCTTGTTTGAATGAGTTTTCGATCAGACATTTGCTGCGAATGTTATCCTTGAGCACTTCAATTCTTGTGGCGTTTGTAACGCTGTCCTGCTGAAAATAAACATCACCTACGTCCATTTGGCACAAAGTTGGACACAAGAAGTCTTAACGGCGTTGTACATGGTGTTTCGGCTTCAATTGTTGAATGTTGATTATTGACTTAATATCAATATCGTAATTAGCTTTACAACTTGTCTCCGTGACAGTATGTCATTCCGAGAAGTACACCAAGAATTTTCGCTGCTTCTATGCTTTGTTCGGGCGTTTTATTTTCGTAACTGATAATTCCCTTAATGGCTATGATCTATTGTTATAACAATAGATCGAGTCTTGCGATAGATACGCTTCTTTCTGGAGCATTTCAGCTTATTCAGTTCCATGGAAGACCGAGGAATATATTCATAAAATTCATGCTTTTAATGATTTAGTTCTTTTCCAGAGCTTCACAAAAAATGTTACCCAGATCGAAAAGCCTTAGTATCACTAATCTATGGCCTATGGAAGATCCGCAAAAATGTTGTTTCCATCGTTCATATATCTAATCAAACGATATAGCTAAATAACAGAATATGGGGAAAAAATAAGAATTTGCATCCGGAGTCGCACTTGGAGTCGCATAACCGCTTAACAATGGCATATAAAAGAAGTCAGCGAGAATTAACATCTACTGTGTGGCAAACGGATCTGTAACAGCGCGGCGTCGGTAATGGGAATGCAGTTGTAATAAAACATGGCTGATTTCATTCATAAAATTACCAGCGGCGTGCGTTGTAAAAGTTTAGTAATAATTAATAAACATTTATGTGTTACTACAAAATTAAAATAAATGAAAATTTTCTTGAATTTACCTAACATCGAAGATAACTTTTTTTTCTTTCCTTATTCTTACCTTATTCTTATTTATATTTAAGAATTTTTGATTCTTGGGGTTTTAGGTTCTCAAAAAGACAATTCTAATTACGCATATTTATTATGCTGTCAAAAAACATCTTTTACATCCAGTGCGACGTTTTGGTGGCATGATTTGCACCTTCATCAGGCTTTCCAAACTTATTTTCCATGTTTATACAAAAAAGAACGAACAATACAATTAAATTATACAAAACAAAAGGACGACGTTTACTAGTTTAAAATATATAATTTTACAATTTTAAAATCAACTCTTTCTTCCAACAATTTAGGCATAACGTTAAAGGAAGCATTTTAAACGACTTTGTGACTATATTGTTGGAGAAAAGTGTTGATTTTAAAATTGTAAAATTATATATTTTAAACTAGTAAACGTCGTCCTTTTTGTTTTGTATAATTTAATCGTATTGTTCGTTCTTTTTTGTGTAAATAGTGACCTAACATGGAAAATAAGTTTGAAAAGCCTGATGAAGGTACAAATCATGGCACCGAAACGTCGTACTGGATGTAAAAGACGTTTTTTGACAGCATAATAAACATGCGTAATTAGAATTGTGTTTTTGAGAACCTAAAATCCCAAGAATGAAAAATAACAATGTCTTGTTCATCCTGTAAGTAATTTGTCATCATTTTAACGACAATAAAATGACGCAATAATATGTTCCAGAGTTGTATAGTCGTACATTATTATTGTCTTTATTTATATTTATAGACATTTATCTACACCAAAACATATATTATATTACTACAAATGATATGTTGTCTAAATTTAAAGAATAATTATCAAGGCTGAATTAATAAGAATCAATCCATATGTTTTACTATACAAACTCATTAGATATTATCCGAATGTTGTTTTTCGTTTTAATTGAAATTATACAGGGTATCTCAATAAGTCATGGTCCAAACTAAAGGAGGTGGAAGAGGAGGTCATTTGCGATAAAAAAAAAAGTTCATATAACATAATATGATAATGTGCGAATCCTCGCCGGTTTTGAGTACAAAAAAACTTGAATTTTTGTCAAAAAAAGGATAAATATTCCATTTAAAACTATAGGAATTAAGAGGATCCTTAATCCTTGAATATAATTTTATTTATAATAATAATGATAAGTATTTAAGCAAAACGTGTTTCAAAATGTATTTTTTCTGGGAAATTACATTGCCATACTATTATTTTATTCATGCTTCCTTTTCTCACGAGTTGGTATGGACAAATTATGAAAAGGAACATAAAGTAGAAAAAAAATGTAAACCACCTGCCGTTGCGTTGTTTTAATTATTTTCTCTCTAAAAATGGAAAAAAAATGTTTTTATTTTCAGAGATTGTGTTATTTACAGGATGGAAAATTAACAAAAAACAAAGCATTAAACATCTCAGAAGTATTCAAATAAAACAGTGTCTAAATTCAGTTTCATCTTTGGTTCCAACAACAAAATATACCTACTGGAAATAGGACTCATTTCTTTTGGAAAATAACTTCCTTTCAAGATCACGCGCGCTTCATGGCCTCGCGAAGTTATAACCGATGTAAATGACATAAACGATGTAATTGACATAAATAACGTTTATATCATTTACATGGTTTAAACCCTCGCGAGGCCATAAAACGCGCGCGACCTTAAAAGTAACCCAAAATGGACCTTATCGATTTCCCATGTTATTTTCCATAAAAAATGAGCCAGAACTCTCATAGCTTATTTGCTAATTGCTTGTTTTAACTGTTCTAACATTGAAGCGTATCATTCTCGAATTACAGAAACACCCTATCAGGCCCAGCATACCATCGCTGTTGTTTTTGAGGTGACTATGACGGTGAGCATTCTCGGCACCCATCTTGAACTGATCTTTGTCATTTCAAGTTGATTATGCACCATTTTAAAAATGGTTCTAGCGGATACTCCAACTATTTCTGCGACTGGTTTCTTGTTTAGCCAAGCATCTTTCAGTATAATTTTTTCGTGTTTTCCATGCCTTTACTTTTCTTCCCGATTGAGGTGCTTGATCGACAATAAAACAAAAAAACTCCCCAAGACTAACCCATTCCCATCATTCCGTGGAATTAAAAGCGCCCCCAAACCCAGAACGTGCTCGAACCAGGAACTGAGGAATCTTAACAGACTCTAAGAACATCTTTCGATAAAGCAACATTGAGCTCTTTCAGAATGAGCTAAGTGTTACGCTTATCTGGAGGAGTTTGAAAGCTTGTTAGAAAACGACAAGGGGAGATCTGGAGGAGAAATCCTATAAAATGTACAATATACGAAAATGCCCCCAACAGCTTATGCAGTTATTTTTTGTTTGTTCCTTACTTATTCGCCTTTACATATTGATAATTTAATAACGTGGGTGGCCAAATAGATCAACGCCAACACCCTGTACTTTACCGTAAAAGTGGCCACAAACTGGGCATTACGTGCAGGTGCGTCTTTAGTCGCATACCTATAAACCAACCATTTCGTAGACGCACACAATCTAATGGACCGTATAAGATTTATGTGCCAGCTACTGGCGTTAGTATATTATTTTATATCCTGCCGTTACGCCTTATTATGCAGCATCCAGAGGTGAAGAAAAACGATTTTTACAGCCAGATTTGCACGTGTTTAAACGGATTTTTGAGGAGAAAAGTAAAGAGTAAAGAATTACGATGTAGAAACGCGAGTTTACTTAATAATGAGTGTAGCAATTGTTAAATCAGAAGTGGGATAATATTTTAGGAGAACGAGTAATAGTAGCCAATATTTTTGTAGTACCTAATTTAATTATGTAGAAATAACATAAACACTGTGGTATTTAAGAGAAAAAGAAACCATACCAAAAATTACTGGGTATTGAGAAAAATAATTACATTATATACGGAAACGAATTCCATAAACGCTGAAACAGTAGGTAGGTAGTTAATAATAATAATAATAGTTGAAGGCCGTGAATATAGTCGGCGACTTTACTGACCATTCTTGGAGTGGCTTGCATAAAAACCAACAACTATATAGGTATAAATGTAGGTATTGCTGTATATACTTTTATGAGGTTTATTGACCGTCTCCGACTATAACGACTTTTATCTCTTAAGCATATATATTAAATTAATTGTTAAGAACACACCCACTTACGTATTATGAGAGTGGAAGAAACTAGGTATATCATACTGATACATTGTCAGGTAAATTGTATTTAAAATGAATCGTCGGTCATTAGACCAGAAGGTCAACGTTGATTTCACACTTTTAAGGTGGACTTCCCTCCGGGCGACTGTTGTGACGATCGCTATGATGCTGCTACCGTTGTTGTTTTATGGAAACACTGTCTTCCAAGCGACAGCCACCGGCGATAGTCGCTCGACCAAGCGATCGTCGCAAGCCGCCTGCGACTATTCGTTAGTTTCGTTTGGTTTTAATGTAGTGCGCTATGTGTTCACAAGATAAAATCTTTTTCTAAGCCGCAGAAGATGAGAAATTGATTGAGGCAGTGACTAAACATCCCTCAAACTCATCGGCATACAGCAGCGAACCGCTAGTCAACCCAGTGGAATTATCAGCAATAAAACAAAAACAACAATAGCCGAAACACAGAACTTTGGAGGAATCCTGAAGTCACACACCTGAACCCTCTATACTCAACATATTGATAACGACCATTTAAATATCAATCCAAAAGGAGGAGCAAGTCATTGGATAGACCAAAACGACACAATTTAGCCATCAAGACACCAGAATCAAGTCTGTCAAAGGCCTTGGAAAAGTCTAACATGACTGAATTGATATAGGACGATGATTTCCTGCCATCCGGACCTGCTGTAACCTTGGAGTTTTCTCAGAGCTCCATAAACCTCAGAGTCAGTAACTCCACATTCAGACAAGAATATTACAGGGGTTTGCACATTCACAATGAGCATTGAATATTGTCACACGAGGGTTTATTGTACTCATGTGTACTCATATTTGACCTAGTAGCTCAATCTTCTTAGTACTACAGTCAAAGAGCAGAGTAAAAGTCGTTTCTGTTTGGGTGTTTGTCAAAGAAGTATCTTGGGTCCTCTGTTTGTCTGCGTAGTTAATGATTTGTCTGTTTGATATCATCGCCATAGGTCTCCTCTTTCCTTATAACTTCAATATTAAATGCAGGAACTTAAGGCAAGTGTCGACATATACTCAAGAATTCGTTTCGCTATTATTATGGTCAGAGTACCATTTTATTTTATCATCCTTCTGGTACTCCACTTAAGCCCCCGGCGTGTACGAATGGCGTACTTCAGCCTTGAAGGCTTATTGTGCCTTTTCAGGACCATACTGCACTCAATATCATTCTACGACCACGCAACATTTATTCTTCGCCTAGATGTAAAGCCATACATAACTTCACATCTCACAGCACACAGATCGATAAGTATTGGTAACTCTAATAGTAGACTCACTACATTTGTAAACAATAAAAAATTAAAACACAATTAAAAAACAGAACATAAAATAATGACAAACACAAACAGTCTACTGATCCCCCTTTAGAGATAAAGTCAATTTTCTTTTAAAGGCCGCAATGGTAGGGCAGTCCTTCACAGATACGTCCAACTCATTATACCTTACAAGGCCTTTATGAAATAATGTTCTTTCAGAGCATTTTTTGTTTTTTGTTGTAACTCTGAAATAATTTCTTGTTCTTGTGTTGTAGTTATGAACATCCGAGTTCACAAGCAATTTGGATGTCAGATAACCTGGCGTCAAACCGAGTTTCATTTTATGGATCAGTGTAAGAGTCCTAAATTCTAAATACTCAGACACCGAAAACCAATCCAGAGACCGCAACATATATTGGATGGGAGTTCTTCGACCTACACCAAGAATCGCCCTCACAGCTCTATTCTGCAATTTCTGAAGCCCATCTATCTCGTTCTTATTTGCATTGTACAAAATGGAGGCAGAAAATGTATAATGGGGCAATACAAGAATATTGTAAGCCATCAATCTCGAATATCTCGTCAATGAAGTGGCTATTCTAACTAAGAAATGTACAGATTTCGAGACTCTTGAAATAACAAACAATACATGGTCTTTAAAAGTCAGATTACTATCGATAATAATACCCAAATACTTCATACTTTCCACTCTCTCCACGACTTCACCGTTCATCATTATTTTTGTGTTTAAATTAGAATATTCAGCGTGGATGTGTTTACTGCCGAAAATCATACATATTTTGTCTTATTATTATTTAATTTAATGAAATTACCGTTACACCAAGAAACAACGCGAGACAGATCTATATTCAAGGTATTTACCACTTCGGAAAAGCTATTACTCGAAACATAGATAAGAGTATCATCAGCAAATAGATGAATTTTGCTGTGATCAACGGCATGCACAACATCATTAATATATAGTAGAAACAAGAGCGGTCCCAAAGAACTACCCTGTGGTACGCCATGCATATTCTCCGGTGAAACAAATCCATTAATTTTTTCTATTCTCTAGATAGTCGGCTAGCCAAGCTAAAGCAATTCCTGAAATTCCCATTTTTTTTAATTTCAATAGAAGTTTTCCCCTATCAATAGTCTCGAAAGCTCGCTTGATATCCAAGAATACAGCACCTATTATCCGACCACAATCAGAGTCACTCTTCCAGTCAAACAATATATTCTGGACAGCCGTTTCACAACCATGACCCTTCCGAAACCCTGACTGATTTACGTAAAGCACATCCTGCTTGCTAGGTCATTTGCAATATTGAAGTCAATCAAATCAACAGTTCATATACGACGAAGGATTGGAAGGGATTCAGAAATTACTGTGGTTAAAGCTAGCAAGAATTACCTACCGCCATAGTCGTCGACAGTATTTGACAACAATATAGTCAGATTTCTTTAAGATTTTCAGCTATGATGCTTGGCAAACTGGACCAAATCTGTAGAAAGTTAACAAATTAATGTTGGAATTCTAAATCCCAAGAACATAAGACAAGGACTAAACACATGAATTATTGAAAACATGAAGATAGTTTTTAATAAAACCTGCATGTTTTTATATGATATTTTAAATTGACTTCATTAATTCAAACTTGCTTGATATTGAAACGAATTTCCATATCCTTCCTAATAATAACAACATCTACCTGAGCTTAAAGTAATATGTGTAAGAACAAAACGTGACCGTATTTGAATGGACAAAGAAACCGTACAACCTTATATTATGTAATATCAATACCCAGAACGCTCACAAAGCGCAAAAGAATTTTATTGGAGAAATGTTTATAATACCATATCTATGGCATGAATGGGAAGAATAGAGTAAATAAAATTATATTTGAGTTTGAGAATTTCATAAATATTTCCAGAGTAAAATCAAACTTGAAATCTAAACTAAATTAATTAGGAAGTTTTTTCGCAGTGCCAATAATTAAAATGACAGCGTTCAGATTGAAATAAAGTTTTCGCTGGGATCAAGAACTTTATAATGTACAGTGTTAGAACTTCATAGTCATTTTGTTTACTACTTCAAATACTGCATTTAATTATTGCGTTTAGTCTTGTAATCAATACGTAGTCATCAGATTTCATTTTGAACATAAATTCTTTGCTATGAGTTTGGTGCATTTGGCAGGTAGATAATTTGGAAGTTCGTTCTTATCAAAATCTCGCGATTGTATCAAAACCACATTTTATCCGGAGTTTTAACGACGAAACGCAAGGCAGATCCACCACTCATGAATGTAGATGTTGTGAATTACCTTCATGCTGGCTCATGGGTGGGACAGTTGTTAAAGAAAGCATCGGACATTGACGTCAGAATAAATCCACCAACTGCATCCGGCAGAAATAAATGGGCCCTCAAAAATTGCTTTGGGTCCAAAGCTCACCGTTGCTTACCCAACCAAGCGCATTTTATTTCTCGTTCGTCAACTGTAAAAGAGATTTACACTGCATTTATTTGGTCAACTTCCGTGTTGTGTCAATCATTGATACTATTATAAAATAGAAGAGAATTGACACACGGAGTCTTTTACAATCCAAACTGTTGCTCTCGAGGCGACGAGCTATATTTCCAAATAAATTTTGTCAGATAAATTTTAAATTTTTACATATTTCGTTTATTTTGACCCCTTTTACACTATTTATGAACGCCTTTGTAAGCAAGTTTTTGATGATACATTTCATAGGTTATATTCTATTAAATATGGTTTAAGTTTTTAACCCCATTTTACACTCTTTTCGAACGCCAATGGGATCTAATTTTTATGTTAAATGTTTTAGGTTATAAATATTCTATTAAATGGATGAAAAATTATTCAATATTTCGGATAACTTTATGGACTATAAATTTTTGACCCTTTTTTCTATCCTCTTTCCAGAAGAATGTTCCACTTAGAAAAAGTACAGTTTGGTTAGGAGCAGTTTGATCATAATTGTGTGGCAAGTACTTTTACATGAGATAGAAGGTCCTGTTTTGGCGATATTCCATGTTTTAAATTATGGAAACCCTTGATTGGACCCTTTATCTGCTGCCAGATATTTATCCAGGTCATAACCAAAAGCAGTTTTTGCTTTTCACCAAAATCGGCAAGGTCGGAGTGGATTTAATATATGGGTAGGAATATTCCGGAAGAGAATTTTGGGGCCTCATTTTTATGAAAGAGATTTAAATGCAAACGATTTTGTAAACATTTCCCACACATATATTGTGCCGTTTTTGGAAGACTTGCTCAAAAATACATAGTATCGTTGTGTGTTAATTTTTTGTGCGCAGTGTATTTTATATTGCAGCCTTTGGTCAGAAAAAAAACACCTCATTATAATGGAAATCCGAGGGCACATCTCTCATGTTGGCTATTTGTTACGGAAGAGAAAAATATATCGCAAATCCTAGCGTTTACGTGTATTAAGTTTTAGAAAGCTTGGCACTCTTGAGCTTCAATTAGAGTTCCTGAAGTTTGGTTGAGGCGTGAATCTGTTAGGCAGAGTAAGAGCTGATAATATCAGTTTGATGTTTTAATGGTATATTTAATAGAATTAAATGTGAACCTTTTCGTTTTAAGATGCTATCATACAGGACCTAATCAAGACCTAAGAAACTATCCTTAATGACCGTTCCGAAGAATGTCGTTTGGCATGCAAATAGCCCTTCATAATATCATGGTCCTGCGTAAATTTCACGACCCCATTCTTAGGCAAACAGATTTCAATTTTTTGGGGCCTTGGTTTGGTATAGGACGCTATCATACAGGACCTAATCAAGACCTAAGAAACTATCCTTAATGACCGTTCCGAAGAATGTCGTTTGGCATGCAAATAGTCCTTTATAATATCATTGTCCTGCGTAAATTTCACGACCCCATTATTAGGAAAACAGATTTCAATTTTTTGGGGCCTTGGTTTGGTATGCATCAATTTTATTTGTTTTTTTTTTTTTAAATCAAATCCGAAAGTTCTTAAAAAATCACCTTTTATTTTCAACAAAAATGTACCGATCAACTTCAACTTTAATGATGAAGAACCATTCAAGTATCGATGGTGGAACCTTGAATTATGGTACTTATTTTGAAAAAGAATCATAAAGATTATAAATATACTTAAAAATCTTAATCTAATGGACAAATGACGCATATTTTGCTATTATAAAATAATTTATGATAATCTTAATTTATCATATTTCTGTTTCAGGTAAGGATATCAGCCCTATCCTTTTCAAAGAGATTGGTGAGTAAATTCTTATCATGTTTACCTATTTGTAACCGTTCTTACAAAGTTAAAATTATTATTAGTTTAGAATTTAGATAAACATTGAATCAGCATAATACTAAATAAACATTAGTCAGCATTGAAGATTACGTTAAAGCAGGTATTAAAATCTTCAAAAGACGTATACCTACAAGTTTATGATTTGTTTCTTTGTTATTTCCTTCCACAGAATAGAAGAAAGCAAAATAATAAAATGAGCCTAAATTTAAAAATGGAAAATGAAACTTCCATCTGTGTCCACAGACTAACACATGTTTTTTCGCTTGTTATGTATAGCTCAAAAATGTACTATATTTAATTTTTGACTAGGGCTGCCAGACAACAATAAGTTCATCCTTAGAACAGATCCAGCACATCTGTACCGTTATAGAATTCTGGAAAAAGCATATAAAGGGTTGTGCCTCGGCCAGATTCACATCCGTTTTGTTATGATACGGGAATGTGCGTACAATAATTTGACAATTACTGATGAGTTTGTTGATGGGTGCGTTGTCATTGTGAAATAAGAGTTTCCCTTTGACAAATGAGGGCGTTTTTGGCACTTTGTGTTTCAATCCTTGCAATAATTCTGCGTAGTATTCACCAGTGATGATATTATCCTTCCCAATGAAGATAATTAATTAAAAAAAAAAAAATAGTCACCAGACTTATTCCACGATATTGATTTGTTTGGGGTTGGTTCACCCGGTGTGATCCATTGGTCTGACTGTTGTTTAGTTTCAGAGGTGCAGTGGTGAGTGAACTTGAATGAGACGTTTTGAACGTGGTGCCTTCTCAGGGCTTTCTGGTTTTCTTAAATTAAGAGACCTACTATTTGAACCTTGATTATCAGATGAGTCTTTACAGAGTGGGATTATAGCATACTATCCGAAAATCTCTACATCAATCCAGAAATTGTTTTTAGAAATAGCACTTAATTAGAAAAACGGTCACTTAACTTACGATATTTTTTTTTAATGTAAATCCTTCTAGTCCTCCATTCACACACCTCGGTATGCTCTTCCTGCATCCTTTTGTGTATACTAATGGTGTACTTCAGCCTTCACAGGCTTATTTTCCCATTTAATCATCATCATCATCATTTCGTATCACCACTTGGATGGTCGTCAGCATGTAAAAGGTGATTCAATGTGGGTTTCCACATTACAGCATGAAATCATTTTGAAACGCCACCTTATTTGTCAACGGCAATGTGAGATTTCTAACTTAGGAACATGAACAAAATTAGTCATGGAGCAATACACCCCATGGAACAATGAAAATGGGCGATTGAGGAAGAATACGTTTCGTGTTCTACGTGATTTTTTTGGTGCGCAAAACCGACCTTCTGAGAGGACAATTTGGAATGTGGTCGTTCGGAAGAAAATATTGCCGAAAATCCAAGCACATCGATTCGTCATCGATCGTAGCAAGTAGCCTTACATATTAATATTATTTATTTATTAATAATAATAATCTTTATTGACTACGTTTTGTACAAAACAATTGCAGTACGTCAAAATACAAAAACTATATCTACAAACAAAAAACATGAAAGTGTAAGTAACATAGGTACAAACAAATTAAAAGCGACTAATAGCTAAAAATACAACTTCCTCGGAATATTCTTCCACGGAATAAAAAGCATGCTTGATCAAGTATGATTTTATAGTTCTTTTGAACATTTCTGAACTGTACTCTCGGACCCTACGAGGAAGCGCATTATATAACCGAATCTGTAGGCAATTCTTTGCAGGCTTAGTCAATCTCCATCGCCGAGCCCTTATCAAGTCTCGTACCATACTCATGACAAGTTGAGTTAATACACAAATCGGGCTTACATCTGTGAATCTCAAGCAGTTGATAATAATAATGGTATTTATTGATTGAAAAAGTATGCAATATAGGACATAAATAACTTATAAAATAATTCTTAATACTTAGCCAATCAAAGGGCGAAGTCTAGCAATTAGATATGCTATTTTAATATTTAACCCATAATACATATATATATATATATAAAGACCGGAGAGGCATTATATTCAGAGATTTGAAAATCGGCTTGCAACGCTCGAGATATCCAGCATTTGCCAGAATGCGAACCACCTTTTTTTGCACCCTAAATATTTGCATAGCCGATGACGAGTTACCCCAGAGAAATAAACAGTTCTCAGAGCTTGCTGACAGACAATGTTTGAGCCTCCTAATAACGTAAATACTAGAAGACAACTTACCCCTGAGAAAATTAACGTGCGACGCCCAGCAAAGCGCATCATCAACAATAATTCCCAATAAGTTGGCTGTTCGTCCCCGAGCATGACCACTAGCACTAGAAAATGTCAGTCTCTGGGTCTTATCAATATTTAGTTTCAGTAGATTACTAATTGAACCAGCCATTCGTAATTCCGTCAAGGTGCCCCGCATGACCTTCGAGCTGTGAAACACTGCTCCCATAACACACCAAAGAGGTATTATCAGCATAAAGAGTAACCCTTCCAGGATTCAAATAACTATATAGGTCGTTAATATAAACGATAAAGAGCAACGGACCCAACACAGAGCCCTGGGGCACTCCACTCGTTAATATTCTCACCTTAGACAGCTCCGACCGGCGAGCCACCGTATGTCCTCTGCCAGTCAGGTACGACCGCAGCAGCTGCAACGAGAGTCCCCGCACACCATATCGAGAAAGCTTGGTCAGAAGAAGTTCATGAGACACATGCGCGGTAAATTATAAGCCCGCATTATTTCCCGCAACGGCGACATCAATTGGCCGCCCCGATCATGTGATTTAAGTCCCGCAGATTTCTTTCTTTGAGGGTATCTGAAGAGCAGAGTCTACAAGAATAAACCGAGCACTATTGCAGAGCTTAAACAGGAGATCAGACGCGAAATAGCCGGCGTAGAACCTGATTTATGTCGCAGAATAGTCGAAAATTTTGACAAACGGATTACGACATGCCATTTGAACCGCGGCGGCCTTTTAGCCGATATCATCTTTCATATCTAATTGTAATGAAATTTTCCGTGTTTTATTTAATACTTTCATGTGGAAACCCAAATTGAATCACTCGTTATATGAACCCGTAGAGGCCACGTAACTACTTAATTAACGATAATCAATATTTCTGAACAAAATCAAGAAACCTATATTGATGTTTAGTTTATAAATATAGTTTTAAAATAAATCCGTTTCCGGCAACCTTAAAAATCCTTTTTTACCACCCCTACATTGTACATATTCTAGTTAAAACCATCTGCGTGTGCCTATATAATATAGTATACGTTTATGTTCGTGCTTGTTTTCATCCCAGGCCCTCAGTGGAAATGCTATAAATATCTAAGAAAATACATCGGAAAAGAAGCTTAAAAATAAATAAATTACAATCATACGCAGTTTGTCTTTAAACGTGTTTCTCTCATGTTTTTCTCATAAAAGGTCTCAATTGAAAATTTTATGAATGAACTGTTTTATAAGCTGGAGTAAACATGCATGAGTGCAATTTTTACTAGCTAATGATCGACTTGTTTTCAGAGCAACTTCGTTTGATCTACTTGGGAGACGATAAAGGGGTTACAAGTAATGATAGTACTTCATCTAAATAAAATCCGCCCGTCTTCCTTTAACTACTTATTTGAAGTAATTTGAGTAAAAAAATAGACCATATATACACGTTTGCTGACGTTATAAACAAATCTGGACTACCCTTGTGAAGTCAGGTACGGATTAAGGTTAATGGATCAAATTCCAGTATTGCTATTTTAATCAAACAAACACGTCCAAAAACAATAAGAAAAAGAATTATCGGTTATAGAAAAAGAAAAATATTAATAAAATGATATTATAACAAGTGTTCAATTTTGTCACATCTTTGGTTCTTTTAAAGGGGCTAGAAAAAATAAGTTAAATCACTGTTAGTAAAATTATTTTGGTATTTACTTAACTAACTAGGTACGAAAGAGTAGAAGGGCCACCCACACAAAATATTTTTTGCAGAATTCTGTAAAAAACTCAGATTTTTTATGATTCTGCCTTTTTTTGCAAAATTTTTAAAAAAAAACTCCGAATTTTTTTACAGAATTCTGACTATTCTGACTTTTTTTTGCCAAATTCTGTAAAAAAACTCTGAATTTTTCAATTCTGACATTTCTTATAGAATTCTGTAAAAAACTCGGAATTTTTTAATTCTGGCTTTTTTACAGAATTTTGTCTACTCTGACATTTTTTGCACAATTCTGTAAAAAAACTCGGAATTTTTTAATCCTGACTTTTTTTTACAGAATTTTGACTATTCTGACATTTTTGCAGAATTCAAAAAAAAAACTCGGAATCTATTTTATCATTCTGATTCTTTTACAGAATTTTGTAAAGAAAACTCGGAATTTTTTAATTCTGACTTTTCTTACAGAATTCTCTAAAAAAAATATGTAAACTGCAAAAAAGAAATAATTGTTATTTTATTAGACTAAAAAAACTCCGAATTTTTCATCATTCTGACTTTTTTTACAGAATTCGGACTATTCTGACATTTTTGCAGAATTCTGTAAAAAAACTCTGAGTGTTTCAATTCTGACTTTTCTTATAGAATTCTGTAAAAAACTAGGAATTTTTCAATTTTGGCCCTTTTTACAGAATTTTCACTATTCTGACATTTTTTGCAGAATTCTGTAAAAAAACTCGGAATCTTTTTTATCATTCTGACTTTATTCTTCTGTAAAAAAAAAATATGTAAACAACAAAAAAGAAATAATTGTTATTTTATTAGACTTGGCATTAGAACAACACCCGATAAAATAGCAAACAAAGGCGTTCGTCATAAGTGTAAACATTCCCGGGGGTTAAACTATCGCCTCAATAATCTAATTTATGCAAAACATTCCTGATCCATTGTATATTTTGAAATTGTTGGAATTTTTTATCATTCGAAGTTTTTTTTACAGAATTCTGCCAAAAAAAATCAGAATAGTAATATGTAATTCTGAGTTGTTTTACAGAATTGTGTAAAAAAGGCAGAACTGAAAAATTCCGAGTTTTTTTACAAAATTATGTAAAAAAACAGAATGATAAAAAAGATTCCGAGTTTTTTTTCAGAATTCTTCAAAAAATGTCAAAATTCTGTAAAAAAAACTCAGGATTGAAAAATGCCGAGTTTTTTTACAGAATTTTGAAAAAAATGTCAGAATAGTCAAAATTCTGTAAAAAAGCCAGAATTAAAAAAATCCGAGTTTTTTACAGAATTCTATAAGAAAAGTCAGAATTGAAAAATTCCGAGATTTGAAAAATCCAGAGTTTTTCTACAAAATTCTGTAAAAAAAATCAGAATGTTAAAAAATTCAGAGTTTTTTTACACAATTCTACAAAAAATATCAGAATAGTCATAATTCTGTAAATGAAATCAGAATTGAAAAATTTGGAGTTTTTTTTACAGAATTCTGTAAAAAAAGTCAGAATGATATAAAATTCCGAGTTTTTTTTAGCGAATTTTGCAAAAGTCAGAATCATAAAAATTTCCGAATTTGTTTACAGAATTCTGCAAAAACTGTCAGAATAGTCATAATTCTGTAAAAATTAAACACAAAAACAAATATAAATAAACTCAGTGATTGTGATACAAAACAATCAATAAAATAAAAACAAAACTTAACTTACGTAAATTATAATAGTTTTTTTATCAAGGTACAAGTGTTTCTACACAGTGTAGATTTAGATGGGGACAGGCAATCGCTATTTCTCAGTGGACGGTGGGTCCCCGCGATTATATACGTGTTAAACATTTTATTATCTACTCATGCGAAAGGGCCCGTAAGAGTCCGTGGTCATTACCCCCTCTGCCTTCCCGGTAGTTACGCCACTGGTGTAATGCTCTGTGTGCTACACGATGATGTGCATATTTAATTTCATTTTACAGTTGATTTTGACAGAAAATATTTCACCAGAAAATTTGTTAGTTCTAAACTATTTTGTCATTTTACTGTTATTCTTGGTGCAGACCTGAATGAATACGGGCAAAACTCAACCAATTCAAGATAAAGATAAGTCTGTTCGTCTATTTTTCCTAGCTTAGAGTCAGCTCGAGCCCGCATGATGACATTCGACATATTATAATGAGAGCTTTTGGTGAACCGAAAATCATAATATTCTTGTGGAATTCGAATTTTTATTCATCAGTTTTGAAACTATTCAATGATATTTTTTGCTTCTACATGTTCCACCTTTATTTGTAATAGAATTTACTGTGTGTGCACGAAGGTGATTTATCACAATATGAAATGATTATCTACTAATTACTGAGAATCCGAAATAAGGTTACAAATTAATGGATTACTCTTATTAAATATCCACAATTTAATTTTTCTGTGGTGGCTAAATTTTAACTACAGACTAACCCTTTTAACCAACCCTTCACAATCAGAGCAGGCGCCCTTTCCACACCCACACGTATTTATTGTACTTTTTTGTTCGCTCGCGCTTTTCCATTTACCTACTGCTACTACAACCAAAACCATCCACCACATCGCAGCTTGCTTTGCTTGCTGTATGTTGTTTGAGTCATTCAGTTGTTTCGCTCTCACATAATATAATCGCACAGCTGGCAGTGTTGATCGTCGTCGGTTACTATAATATTATCGTTGTCGTCTCTTCAAACTTACTGACTGTTGATGTTGTTTTGTTTTCATTATTCACTCTATTTGCCAATTGAGTACATCATAATAGCAAAACAAAGTGCATGATATAGTAGGCTGTGATCCGTCCTTAGCCTGCCACGATATCTAATAATTTTAAATAATACGAGTTTTCCTCATTCATTTGTTAACGTTACCCACTACTACCTACTACTCACTCAGTTGTTTAGTTAGTTTGGTATCCATCCTCGGTACGAACACAACGTATTTGTTTTGTTGACATCAATAATTATTATTTTTATACTATAGTTGGTATCGTAAAGTAATATTATTGATCAAAGCGTATACAGTGAATATTAGCTCAAACTATTTGTGTAATTTCGCTAATGGATTCTGTTTAATCGTAGCGTGCGTGGTTATAGTGACATTTTTTATTTTCTGTGTTCATTAACGAAATTGTTCACGTTTTTGTTCTGTTCGGTGCTTATACAACATATTTTTGTTTTGTGTGCTTACAATTACAAGTTTCTACCTGTTGTGTTTCATGGAAAAATAAACTAGAGCATTATTATCTACTGGTTTGGTTTTGTGCCTTTTCTGGAGAGAGAAAAGTGGTTCAACTCTTTCTTCACCTTTTACCGTGAAGCTGTTATTGAAAGGTATGTTTTGTTTGTTGAAGTGAATGTAAATAATCATAATATATGTCATTTTGTTTATTATCTATTATTATGTGGTATTTTAATTCGTCAATATCTGTAGGTGTACGGTATTTTTTGTTATGTTACAAGTAAACGGTAAATTAGTGTCTACTCATTGATATTAATGGTGTTGAATGCTAATTTAAAGCAATGTAAAACGTATTTTTGAGCCCTCAAATTTTATAGTACTTTTTTTTTGTAACGATATATGCATTTGTATTAACAAAATTGAGGATCTGTCCTATTCGTGTTGTATCCCTATCTAAGACGAACACAAAATATCTCCTAACCAAAATATTACGTAAATAACCTTAATTTACATTTATAAATAGGAAACAAAGTAGATGTTGAAAGGAAAATGCAAAATAAGCGACACCTTCGTCATTTAATTTGTTATCTATTGATGTATTTACAAATTATTATCTATCTAATGCAAAAATTGAAGTTGTGCTATTTTTAAAAATTCATTTTGGACACCCTGTATGCTATAGACCGGCAAAGTGGCAGTGAGCCAAAAGAACAATCCCTACATAATAACTTGTACAAAAATGAAGCGAAAATATTAATGAATTCATGAGCATTCAATTTTTAAAGAGAGTGGGTATGAAAATGCGAATTTTTTCCAACTACCATAATATCTCAAACACATAATCTGAAAATAATTAAAAAGACACATAAATATAGTGTGGGCACATTGAATTAGTTCTACCCTATTTTTTCACTAACTTCTCGTAAATCGATCGACGCTATATCCGTTGGGACTCCCTGTATACGTTATCAGATATTTTTATTCTATTAATATAAAAGAAGATAAAGCTGAATTGGCAATTGATAATTTTCAAGCATATGGTTCATAATTATCAATGAACAGGGAACTGTTACTATTTTCAAAACGTGGAAATCTTCTCACAGATGTTGAAAACAAATCAAGGATATTTTTCTGAAGTAATCCATCTATCGACGAGTGAATAGTATGATTTGAATAAAACGACGTCTACTCCACACATTCGAAATTTACTTCCACAGACTCTTCCTCGTACCAATGTCACATGGAGACTTCAATAATGAATTATCAATCATTTACCATATAGCTAAAGTAAACCACTACCCAACATCTACGATTAATAAAATATATTATAGACACCTGATAAAGAACACATTTAACGGACTTACCTCTTTCAAAGATTCCACAAACAAGAGTTTCCACCCCATTACATACACCGGGCCATTCATGCATTCCACATTAAAAAACTATTTAATAACAACAGCATCAACATATGCTTCAGAACTAGAAATTACCTTAACAACAGTAAATCCCCAGTCAACTGGCACCATAAACTGCAATACTATCTACATTGGTCAAACTGGTCGCAACTTTGAAACTCGTATCAAAGAACACAATAAAATCATTGAAAAATCCACTCAAGAAAACGCTGAAGAAATAAACAGCAACTCTTCCTTTGCCAACCACATCTATACTGAACATCACTCCTTCTCCATCGATCAAAATGCTGAAATGCTCCATTCTTGTCTCAAAAGCACAATGTTAAATGTCTTAAAAGCCATCGAGACTTTCATGTGCCATGGAAATCAATTCATACAAAACACTACACTAAGTACACTTATGTAAATGACCAACTTGAATTCGACTGTCTCCCATTTTTCAATTCCCTTAAATTCAACTCAATAGAACCCACCATCCCAAGCCTCCCATAAATAAGCCCCATAACCTACAAATATAAACAAATCAACCAATATTTAGGTTATAACATGACATTTCATTTTCTCTTAGACCAAAATAATATAATCATTAAGCCACAGACACCACCATTTTGTGGAGTAGACGTCGTTTTATTCAAATCAAGGATATTTTTGTTGAATTTTACTTTATGTTAATTTGTTTTAAGTCTATTCTTCTGGTAAATAAGACCAATTCGAGGCCAGCCAGGTCACCAGACTTGACACCTTTGGATTTATATCTTTGGGGAAGAATTAAACAAACAAGCAATTAGCTCAAGAGAGTTGTTGGATGAAGCATTGCACAGTGCTTTTGCCACAGTTACCAATTTGGAGATAAGATCTGCAATAAATGCTATACAAAAACGTTGCGGCATGTGTATAGATTAGAATGGTGGCCAATTTGATCATATGTGGTAAATGTTTTCTCATATGCCAAGATATTAGAAAAGACGGTTCATGACCAGATTTACAATTACTTATGTTCTAAGAATTTGCTACCCGAGCATCAATCCGGATTTCGAAAGCGTCATAGTACTACCACTTCGTTGATGAATCTCACTGACAATGTTGTTCGTGCCTACGATCGGGGTTTGTCCACAATTCTGGTGCTGCTGGACTTCAGCAAGGCCTTTGATACCGTAAATCATAAGGTTCTTGTAGCGAAGTGTAAGTACCTAGGTTTTGATAACACCTGCCTAGACCTTCTAAAAACTTATTTAAATGATCGCCATCAAAGAGTTGTATTAGAGCGTAAATGTTCGTTACCAGTGAGGGTCTGTTCTGGGGTTCCACAGGGTTCTGTTCTGGCCCCGCTTCTGTTTCTCATATATGCTATTGATCTGCCTCGTGTAGTGGCGGGATGTCGTCTGCAATTTTTCGCGGACGATACTCAGGTCGTACACCATTTCAGATCAGAGGAGTGGGAATCAGCGTCAATAACAATTAATCGACAGCTCTCAGAGATTTACAGTTACGCCCAGGGTCACAATATAAAGCTAAATCCTTCGAAATCAAAGGCAATCGTATTTTGCTCTAAAACTAAAAGACCTTTCATCAAGGCAAATATGTCGCTTAACATTGAGGGAGAGAGTATTGAGTTTGTTGGGACTATTCGTAGTTTGGGCTTGCTTATGGATGAAAACCTGATATTTGTTAATCATGCTTCCCGCGTGACAGGACAATGCTACAATGTTTTACGATTATTGTATGCTAACAGGAGTATTCTGACAAAAAATATGCGTAAATTCCTATGCGAAAGTCCTGGTCTATCAAGATTGAACTACTGCAATGTTGTGTATTTTCCTTGTTTAGATGCTGTTACTAGGAACCGCTTGCAAAAGATACAAAACTCTTGTCGGTTGATTCATAATCTCCGGAGATATGATCACATTTCCGAGGCTTTCTCAAGCTTAAAAGGTTAAAGAATTTATTTAGGTATTCGTTTTTGACTTTTCTATCTAGAGTTGTTTTAAATCGTTCCCCTCCTTACCTTTTCAATAAATTGATATTTAGCCAAAATGTCCACGCCCTAAACATCCGAAATCCACTGAAATTGCCAATGCCACTTCAATTATTCAACGATTATTAAACAAAAGGCATTTCAAATCGCACCTCAAGCAGCACCTACTCTCGCAGCAACAAGATCATACATTTTATGAATTTGTTTTTCCATGAATGATTTATTTTGATTGTTGTCTTTATTGAAATCATACCTCATGTATGTAAGTATATTAAATATTTTTGTTTCTATTTTTCTACTAAATTTAAATTTAAGTTTAATTTTAAGTATTATTATTTTTGTTATTCTTATTTATTATTTTTGTTAAAAAAGGGTTAAGTGTAAATGGCCATTTGGCTAGACTTCGCCTAATAAAGACGTTATTATTATTATATGCAGGGGTTCTTGTTGGTTTCGTATATTTTTGGGTTGGTTGTCTCTAGTATCTTGTTTGTGGTTAATTTGTTCATTATTTCTTTTTTTTGTGTGTTGTTTTG
Source organism: Apoderus coryli (assembly GCA_911728435.2). Taxonomy (NCBI): domain Eukaryota; kingdom Metazoa; phylum Arthropoda; class Insecta; order Coleoptera; family Attelabidae; genus Apoderus; species Apoderus coryli. The sequence goes on from OU452204.1 coordinate 14,762,757, forward strand.
ATTGTTTATACCTAGGTATTTCTAGTTTATGTAAATTACATATTGTTGACACTTTAATGTATGTATCATTTGATGTCAAAAGAATCCTTAATGTAATTGTTACAATAAATGAGTTTGGTTAAATGTTTTTAATAAATTTTTGGGGTGCAAAACAGTTGAAACTTGGCAACTGCATTAATTGGCATGGCCATACTTGATTTGTATGGATTATTTTCTTAAAGTAAGATATATTGTTAGATTTAAAATATATATATATATAACTTGATATATATTTTTGAAAAGGGAATTTTAGGGACTGTAAGACAATCCAAAATTATTTTCGTTACAGTAACTTTACGAATGGCCCTGTAATAAAACAGGTTACTATCTCTTATTCTACGTTGAAAAGTGCTATAAGAAAGTTTTTTCAGAAATCAATTATCTCAAATAACAACAAACTTATAAGCCATAAAAGAAATCGACGAGAAACGCCACCTAGCGGCTTAAGCATGACAGATAGCCACATTTAGTTTGCACGAGTGAGCTTTTCATAAAATTTGACCCTGGACGACCTTGATTAATTTTTTTCAATCTTCGACAGGAACATGTGTTAAGAAAATCAAAACAATTTTCTATGTGAGATTTATTTGTGATTAACTGTGACCAACTTTTTCTTTGTCTGTTTCTTGTTGTCCAGGAATATATTTAAATTTTTCTTTCACACAATACCCTTCACATCTGTAAAATGTGTGTCGTATTTATATCTATTTTATAACTGTATAGGTTAGCAAAGAGCCATAAAATGTACCAAACCAAGGCAGCGTTAGACATTTCTTGGAACCATAACATACGTCGTATAAAATGCAAAAAAGAAATGCAGAACATAATATACACAGCCTTTCCTTTGATATTGCAACGATACATCTAACATACACATATCTTGTTTGACTCGTTGGTTGTGGGATAAAGAAAAGTAGTGAATTTTTGCCTATACTTTATAGGTATTATACGATACCACTGGTGTTATATTGTGTGCTCTATCCATATTTTTAAAAGCGATATATGAATATGAGAAATGGGGTCAGAGGACATTAGGGAACATTACAATTCCATTTTCACACATTACACGTACACGGAAAATAGCTTTTTGCATATAGGAAATTCTGTCTCTATTTTTGAAGTGATGCTCTGTGTAATTTGTCCGGGCTCGGGCTGGTCTAAAATCCCATTATAACATTTTAAATACATAGTCCATATTCAGATAGATCAATAGCTACATAATGTAAAGAAAAGGTCAATCTATTAGGGTTAGTTTCTGATTATTGGAAATACATTTATTGGCAAAAATGTAATAGCAAATTTTCGAGTTTATTTAAGTCGTCTCAGGGGACTTCAAAATGGTTATATCCGTAACAAACTACTTTATTCAAAAATTAGAATTAAAAAAAAGCAAGAATAACTGTGATTTGAACCCAGGACCTTTCGCATGCAATCTGCGCACTCCACCACTGAACTATAAACCTTAAGCGAATTACCTAGATTTTATAGATATAAGTACCATCATTCATTCTTCAGCATCCACTCGCTAACGAGTTTTTTTAACTCTGGAATTTCTGTTGTGCACACTAAGATGGCTAAACAGACCGATACTAGAGCCACAAATTCTGTCACAGAACTGATACACCCAACCACCACCATCGATGCGATCTCTCTCCTTTTGAAGTTGCCTTTTCGCATCCTCTTGTCGTCGACGCTGCTCTTCAAGATCTTGATGACCCTCCTAAATGGTACGCCTCCATCTTGGTGGTAAATGTCAAAAGTAAGCTGTATAAAAAGTGCTTTCAAATGATGGACCCCTACTGATATTTAAGTATTTGGGGGTGTGAGCATCACTGTCACAGGGTTAAAGCGATTTAAACAAAAAATAAATGGGTTCACCCTTTGATTCCCCCAAACTCATATACCAAAATTTAGCTCAATTGGTTGAGGCGCTTAGACGCTTTCGTGGAAGAATACAGATAGAGACACAGACAGCATTTTTCAATTTTTAGATTGAGTTAAAGGAATTGATAGAGAACTTGTTCATATGCAGAAGTGGCATAATCCAACGAAATCTTAATATGGTTTGGTAAGGAACGTACTCAATTTTCTCTACCTTTCATGAATCTTCGAAGAAACAAAGTTATAAAGCGAAGGTTTAGTTTCTGTCGCCTTTACCAGCTACTTGTTTCGAACGAGTTCCGGCGCTCCGGCTGTGTTAGAGCTTTGTGAGCTTACTATTCTACCTTTAGTCACGACCGACCTCTTGAATGAGGAAGTCATGCTTCCCCATATTACTTAACACAACTGACTCTGATTGAAAACTGATTCTTTTGAGGTAATATGACTGAGATGAACTTAGTTTTAGACAGTTGCTTATCCCTTCCAACCCAAACCATACAAATGATGTTCAACCTTTGTAACAGATAGCCATTCATCATTAAGATTATTTAAAGATGACTAATTTTGACTACGTTTGCGTCATGTCTGCAATAACATTACTCTAAGAGGATCACAAGTTATACCTACTCGGATCGGATGAAGGTTGCGATGAAACAACATCCATCACGACAAATTACAGTTCGTGAGTGTAAAGGCGGCGATTGATTTGTAACTGAACGTTGTAATGTAACATGTTACACATCGAGCATTATGCGTAATGAATACAGAGAGCAAAGCCGCTCGCCGCGAACTGCTCGCGCTTGCAGGTGCTCCATCGTGTTGTTGGTTTTATCGCGAATCCCTTTGTAGTGTTCGGCGCAAGTCAATCAGTGAATCAGTTTGCATTGCATTGAAACGCGAGCATTCGCTACGATGTGTTTTGATGAACTGAAGGTGTTGCTGTAATGTAATGCTCGTATAGACCAGTTACAAGTCAGGCGCCGCCTTAAGATGGCTAAAAAATGTGGCGCACTCCTTGCAAAATGTTCGTAAGGCATGACGATTCAAAGCTGCTTATCCTGTTTAGATAGAGTATCTGTCGTAAAATGCCTTCCATCCAACTAGAGCAAATAAGTGATTTGTGTTAACCATGGTATTTAACTAGCATTTTTCGCAGTATGCTTTGAATAGGCTTGGCGAAAAGACAGTTGGAAGTTTATTTCTCATAATAAAATAAAACAACACTTGACTACTAAATTGATGTTAGCAGCAGTAGTACCTGGTAGTAATGTTAATAAAAGTAATGCATTTATGTATATTTAGATGACATAATGAAAATTAATTGACTCATAACTTCCACCCATACGTTAATTCCATTTGGAGGAATCACACTATTATTCTTACTAATGCCATAAACAAGGTGCGGTTATTCATTTAGTATCAATAAATGATTATTTTGCACGCACACATTTTTTTTATCAAGGTTTTTGTTGTTTGAGCAAAAAAACTGGTGTACTCGTATAGTTTTCTTGTGATAAGCGTTCAAAGATTACTGCATTGTTGATTTGTAACAATGCCGCTTATCATTTGTTTTAGTTGTTTCCCAAACCTGGATGATATTAAGAAATAAACACGTTTTTAACCAATATTAAGGTTAAAGCGCCTTCTACACGATCGGGGTCAACCGCCAACCATCGTGTCCTTGGTCGGAGCAACAATTTTTTGTATTCGTTCTACACGATCGGTAGTTGACTCAATTGTCAGTTCTTCTCCGGTATTTGAACAGAGCGGTAGCGATGGCCCCTTGCCTTTCAAAGCAACAGATGATCGATTTGGCAATAACTTTTTTATGCTTAAGTGAAGAAGAAAAACAAAGAAACAAAAAGAAAATGCATGAAACAGTGGCTCAAAGAGCAGCCAAGCCAAGTTTAAAGCCCGAGTTCAATTGAACTATGCTCAACGTTGAACTCATCAAATGAGTTAAGTTCACCATCTAAATTATAATGTTGCTTTAGTTCGCGATGTCATATTGACATACCAATAATAAATTGTATGTCAAATACATTGTTTATTTTATCCAAAGTCAATTATTAAATTGATGACGAAACGTTTGATAAGACACATTTTTATAAATTCGGCGCCACTCAAGGCGATCTACTCTATCTCTGTATTCCTGATGTCGCCTGCGAGCATGTCGCAAAACTTATATAATTTCAGTAAAATCTTCATCATATGTTAAGTTTTCTTGAAGAACTTGATCCATATTTTAGAAGAACAGTACATAAAATATGCAATAAACAACACTTGAACTCATCTTAAACTTTAAAATTCGGTGGCGCAACCAATAATGACACATTTTGAGCAGAACTTATGACTGAATCTGCTATATGTACAACGCAGTATGGATGCTGAACTAAGTTCAGCCCTGAACCACGCTTAAACCTGGCATATAGGTACAACAGGGCCTTACAGTTTATTAATGATCTGGGAATATTTACTCCACAGCGGGCTTGAATGAAGCTAGAGACATTACCTTGATATTCCCAGAGTAAATAATCGTTCCCTGTAATATTGTATCTGACAGCTTTGAAAGAATTATAAGCCAATTATTACACCTGTCCCTATAAAGCACACCGAGAAGTAACCTTAATCATCATGCGGCTTCAATTCTTGCACAAGCTGCATGGATCGTGTAAATCAACACTATACCCTGGACAGAAGGAATAATATCTTCCATGCACATTATGTACGCCATCGCAGTATGTATGTGCGAAAACGATTCATAAGTTTTCGACTAACTGCCTCGGACGTCTGCTGTATATTATTGAAAATACTAGCAGGCCCAGAACAGACCCTTGTGGTCCTTCTGATGCAGTTTACAACAGCAAAGAAGATCTTTTCTCTTCAACCATTCATTGATGTTTGGCATTTAATTAAGTTTTCAGCAGAGAACCCTATAGATCGATCGAAATATCGTCAGCAAGCTCTAGTTCATCGTATTAAATGTTTTTGTAAAATGAGGCAAGCAAGTTCCTTGGTTAAATTGAGGACCGAAATTGTAGTGATTTTTTTGCTAAAAGTAGGTTGGTGTTTTGACAATATATTTTTTAATGTTTGTCATTCGTGGGGCTAGCCGGTACTGCTCAATCTGATGACGCCCGTCTTTCTACAAACGCATTGTTTTGTGCAATGGAATGTGTGGACAGTGTGCATTTTATTTCTTGGCTCTCTTGGAATTATTGTAGTTGAACTACCGACATTTTTAATTGTTTAAGGTTAAATTTGTTGACGGTAGTAATGCCACGTATTGTTTAGATTTTTAATGTAGAATTTTCCTTGGTTAATACGGATATTTTTTTGTTTATGTGTATATGAATTTTATACTCAATACTCAGTCCTTTATTTGCGCACAGTTGAGTTAAAAGGTAATTTTAAATTAAACGTCATATAATGATAAATATGATATTTGTTTTTGAATTTTGCTTCCCAACTCTTATCTCTACATCGTTTAGACCAGGGTCGATAATTTTAAAAATGGTAAAAAGTGAAAAAAAATTATAGTATGATGATACCCATTGGAAAAGGTAGAGAATATAACAAAAATGAAAGGAAAAATAAATTACGGGCGATCTGAGGTCGGGAAGGGGGAGGGGTGAGTTTTTCAGGGTAAAAAACTTTAACTTTTTTTCATAGGACTTGCAGTTTTACCGGAAATCGAGATTAACCGTTTTTTACCCTTAAAAACTCACCCCCCCCCCCCTCCCTTCCCGACCGCAGATCGCCCGTAATTTATTTTTCCTTTAATTTTTGTTATATTCTCTACCTTTTCCAATGGGTTTCATCCTACTATAATTTTTTTGGTCTCAAAAATTCTCGACCCTGGTCTAGTTTCTATATGAGGCATTTTAAGTCTGACTAAAGTTTAATTGTCATTGAAAGCTGATTTTAAGGGACTTGACTTGAAACCTTTAAAGACGTGCATGTAGACATGGTGGGATCCAATATGCAAAGGTCTTTTTGAGACATGCTCTCGTACTAACGTCTTGTCAGGCCAGTCTCAACGAACATTATCAACGCTTCTAGTGGTGCCAATGTAGATCTTTTTCCTTTTTCGTCGACTGTTTTTTTTTATATATTCATTTGCTCGAGTAGGAAAGTTTGTAATTTCCTTAAGAATTCTCATAACGCATCTCTTTTCCTTTGTATACTCTTAGGGTTGTTTGTGGAGCGTGGATAATAACGTCATCTCCTACAATCGACCGGATTTCATTGTTTTTTTTTTCAAAGGCCGCCCTGGACGATTCAATTTTTTTACAGGAAGTTTAAATGTTTCGATTTACTCGTTTTTTTTAGAAAATACTATAGCTTTCTTTGACATTTTGATCTTGTTAGGCATGACAGACGGTAGCAGAACTCTAGAACGCTAATCCTCTGGCCCCAAAATATCATTCGGCTTAGTATAGGCACCGACTACTGGTGAATCTTGCTTATTAAAGCATGCTAGTTGCTGAGTATCTAGTTCAATTAATTATTTTTATCAAATATAATTTCCTGTAATTCCTTTACATTTTGAAATTACGTCCTAAAATAAAAATAATTCGTTTCAAAACTGAATTGTATAATCTATGTAAATAATAAACTAAAAATATCCTACACTTCAGCTCTTAACAAAATATTTTTACACGTCAGTCGTTAAAAAGCAACACTATTCAAACAATAAAAAAGAAAATTAAACAGAGAAATAGTGTTGTATATTTATTATTACTTCTAATAACGTTAAATAAAAACCGCCTACTTTTTAATGAGACACTTAGAGAATGAAACTATATAATCGGCCTCCTAGATGCCCAGTCAACTTTCAATTCAACGCCAACGTTGTTGATTGTTAATGTCAGACGTTAATCCAATAAAATATGTAAGCATGTTGTGTCACTACTAAGGCATCTTGATTATTATTTAAGATGAAACAGAATGTATAAGTTTAAATATTTTTTACATTACATGCTTAGGCGTGTTGTTGTATTCTTGGAAATGGACTTAAATTCGTCAATCATCAATATAGTTAATGCCGGCATTTCTATTTATGTTAGTCAAATGTATTGTTTCATTAAAATACTGTATATAGGGAACTATCGTTCAGTACAAAAATTTTAACCACATGCTCAGGAAAGCATGAAAAACTATAAAAAATTTGTTTCGGAATTTTTATTCGATGTTTACAAAATGGGGCAAATCCACGTTTTTCCCTGGTGAATCGGCGCCTATGACAATTATTTTTCACGATGGCTTCCAACCTACGAACAGCTATACGCGGCGTTGCCAATTGTAGAGAGGTGAAAATGAACATTTTTGAAATAATTATTATAATACCACTACTTCTTCGTTTTTGCAAACAACAAACTCCTAAAACGATATTTTCGCATACTTATTGAATACACTAAAAACACAACAGATTTCCGAGAAGTAGATACACTAAATGCACACTTTTTTAATATTCGCTGATGCCGATTTATTTTAAATTTAACGAAATATTAAACTATGATAGCCAGTTGTAGCGGCGCTGTCTTATAATATTTGATCAATAACAATCAATCTGGAATACTCCAAATTGTAGATAATTTCTTCGTTTTTGCAAACTTCTAGAACGATATTTTCGCATTTTGAACACACAAACACTAACTAAACATTGCCGGTAGCACACTAAACCCCAGATAAGTAAAACTAGTACTTACTTATCTGGGACTAAAATGTAAAATGCCTGTTTAATTTTAATTTATTTAAATCCTTATTTCCAATCGGGACGAAAATGTAAACACAAAAATAATAAAATATCGGTTAATAGGTTCCCGGGACACCTGCATGATCTATTGTGCAGAGTGCAGACAACTTCGACGTCATCTGTCAACCAACAGCCTAACGTGTTGCCAAGTTTATAACACATATTAAGCTTTTTATTTTGAGTAAAAAAATAACTTATTCAAACTCAATTGTTGTATTGTGTATCGAGGCATATTATGCTACTTTTAATCCTTGACCTCCGCATGAGCTTTGCATGTGTATACCACGTTCGTAAGAAATTCCTCACAAATTTCTCAGATCAGATTGGCTGATGTGGCATCTCACCTACCACTCGCCCTCACTTGAAATTTTTTTAAAAGGAACGTGAAATTTCTCAACCTCTTCTTAGGTAAATATGAGCTTTGGTATAGGTGAAGTTTGGCGTTAATTAGGCGCAACACTTGCTGAAGCCTGAATATTTTCTCCTTCTAAATATTCAAATACCCAAGCAAGGCTTAAACATTAAATGTTCGTAATTGAGTCTATTTTGCAAAATTTCATGTTCAGTACTTACATTAGCTTGCTCTTTTTATCTTTGCATAGTCATTAGTATATTTTTTCAAAGATAACACTATTTGTTATCAAATTTCTGAACGACTTTTAAATGATCAAGTCTGTGATGATCGGATCTCACATAATATCCATGAATAATAAACAATTTTATCGAAAACTCATTTGTTTCCCTTGTAACTTTCTTATATTTCGGATATATCAGCCTGTATACCCTTCTCCATTTGTACATCCCTAGGTATATTGGCTCAACTGTGTTTTCCTTCATAAGAATATGAGTCACTGAATCTTGGCGTTTTATTTTATTATCGTTTTTATTTTCGAGTAATTACCTTCCAGTAGTCACAACAAATAAATGTTATATAAAACAAAAATGTTATTTTTTTTATTTGAAACACACAACATCCTGTTATGATTGAAAGGAAATTGGAATGGCATGAGAAAGGAACAGTCAGCTGTAGCTAAAGATAAACATTATTACATTTATTCGTTTCGTTTCTTTATGAAATTGGGTAGAAACTCTTTAATTCTGTGTCATTATTGCAATTCTCGGGAAGATACCAAGTTGAATTGAATCTTGGTATCGAACAGGGTGCACTCTTGGGGTGACACATTAACAAATTATGAAATATACCGGGGTTATTGATATGTATCTTTTTCCCTTTTTATTTCTTGCAAAACCTCAAAAACAGCGAGCCACATTTTCAAATTTGAAAGGCGATAGATATTGGAATTGTTTAAAGTTTGACCTCATTACGGCACTAAATGTACCTGATATTCCCATATCAAGATGATCCCGATATTGCCCAATGAAAATATTCGGTTTTTATGCAGAGTACGCGAAACTCGATGGCGATTATAGTCCGCCAAGTGACACTATTACCAGAGAACAACAGAGAATATGAACTCCCACTTTCTATTGTCCTGTGCGAGGCAGGTGGTAGCCATTTTTTAATATACTGCTATACTAGCTGTCAGTTGCCAGAAATGCAACACCAGGGTTGCCAAATCCCGAAATATAATAGGCAACCCTCATTTTTAAGTTTTCCCGTTCAAAACCAAACAACATTAGCATTTGTTTGTAAATATCTCTCGTAGATAACGTTTTATGATATTTGGTGTTATCTTCATCTTCAATAAAATTCCTGCCACTTAAAACTTCCAAAACTATTATCCGCAATCTTCTAAGGGGTGTTTATTGTATACCATAATCCTCCAGAATATACACTATACACCCCACATCAGCCTTTTATTTTTCTTTATGAGGCACATACAATTCCACGCGAAATAAGAGAAAATGCATCATTCTGTGTATAGGTATGTTCAGTACACATTTGCGTATATATATATTTCCCTTTTTATGTCGTTGCATCCCCAGAGGACGTGCTGGAACATGCCACAAGGGATGAAACGTTACGTGTGCCACACACAGTGGTGTATAGGGAAATTTATTTAATTTAATGAAAATGACGGTTGTTGGTTCTGCCTATTTATACAGAAAAAAAATATATTTCATGATGATCCGTAATATAGACAATTGTTTTGGGTCTAACCATCCCAATTTTCTGACAGATAAAATCGCGTATATTGTCCCAATTTACGTGTGTAGTTGGTGTAGTCCTTTTGAGTTTCACTACTAATAAAACTCTGTTTAATTGTCATGTATTTCAGCGTTTCTCATGGATTAGTTATTATCCTTAGTAATAACAATATTCCCTCCTCTATCTCTGGCCAGTGAAGGCTTTGGAGTTCCCACGCTACTGTATTCCAGGCGCGAAGGTCAATAAAAATTTTCTTTGATAGCCAAGCGGCCATCAAGAGCAGTGTGGAATTGTCAAAACAGACTCCCTAATATCGGGACAAACAAAAATCTGAATCTGGTGTTGAATCCCTGGTCATACTCTGGTCTAAAGGCAAATGAAATGACTCTCTGGCAAAAGAGAAGTGGCTGAAGGAGAACTTATTGGACCAGAACCCGCAACTAGCATATCGTTTAGTACTGCCAAATACCTACTTAATACCTGGATGAGGAAAAAAGTCCAGAACTTTTGGCAAAATCATCCAGGTTTAGTAGTAGTTCGAAGGAGTTCATTAATCCATCGAAATCAAGGGCAAGGGAGTTGTTGGGTCTGTGTAGATCTCATCTGCGGTGCCTGGTTGGACTATACACTGGTCATTGTCAACAAAATGGATTGGCCCGTCAAATTCAGCAACAATTGCTTTCACAAGAAGGAAGGAAACAAAGGGACTCGGACCACTGTTCCTTCAAAGTGAAATCGTGGAAATGTCCGAGGAGGATAACTACTTTTGAATTATCGTAGGCTCATAATATATCTCCTACCCACATCTAAAAAAACCAAAGAAAGAGCAAAGACAATATTTAGGTTTCACGGTAGGACATGGGGATCCAAAGATGATATATGGTTTGGCGAATGAAGATTAAACCTACAGCTCTGACTGAATTGATCAGAGTACAGAAACTTGCCTATCACGGGTTGAAAAGGCCCCCGACAGACAGCACAATGACAATACTGTTTCACCAATCTTGGACATACCAAAGTATGGACATATGTTGGCCGAATTTTACAATAAGGGAATCATTATATGATCAGGCAGCCAGGAGGACTAGGTTCTGGAACCCGAAAGCAACAAAACAGGAACATGGTAAGTCCATAAAGTGCATTTAAGAACAGTGTGCTGAAGCACTTCCTCAGTGACTTACTCCACATGCTACAAACAAGTTCAGGCGAATAAGATGGATGATCCAAAACTGGGATGTTGTCATTGTGGTGCATTTAGAATGTTATCCCTACTCAATATAGTAGTTTTGTCACTAGTTGGACCTTCTGCAAAGCAATGAAGGTACACAATCCTATGATTATCGAAAGAATAATTGCGGATTTAATTTACTTTCAAATTGAAAATCAAAAGCCGTACACTTGTATTCAATTTCATTGCATGTCAGTTCTAATTTTAATGAATGCTAATTGAATTGTTCAAATCAAGCAAATGAATATTCGATAGAGATAAAGACAAATTGACTACTCGTACGTAAAAAGCACTTCAAATTAAAAAAAAAATGTGTAATTTATATATTATGTTCGAATCTTTCCGGTCTGATAGCTAGTGGGTCCAAGAATTTTCATTAAGCCAAACTCTGGACTACTGAAAGGATTTTTAATTATAATTTAATTAATTTTACTGCACAGCTTAATTTTATTTTTATGAACATAACACATAGCTTATTCCAAATGCCAATGCGTGATTTTCACAGAGATTTCACTGGAACAGGGGTCCCCGTTTGAAGCCTTACGATCGTCATAATTTTTTCAGTATGTTTTAATTTTTCTGTCCTTAATATATTTCTAGAATTTTAGACTAGTCGCAAAGTGCGCGACCTAAGCAAACATATATACGCTTTTTTTTGTATGTCGATTACTATTGTGTATTGTGACATCTAGTGACGAATAGTGATTTGGGAAATTCCACGTTGGTTCGAGAAAGTTCTGGTTCTGGCTAGTGTATTGCGACCACTTCAAGATGGCAGTAATTGCATTTAAAAAGGCTAGCAGCGCAACCAGGAGTCAGTTTGCGTAGGAAAGGCGAAGGAAGCGAAACTGTCGATTTTCACAACTCATCAATACACTAATTTTGTATTACAAATTTTTCAAATTCGACGATATTACGAAGCAAATATGTATACATTGGGCTAGCTAGGCTCAAATCAATTATCTAAATTACAATTCACAACTGAGCTTTATTAATAATTGTAGCAACAACAACATTCATTACAGTAAATCTATTAAGTATTACATTTTGTTCCAAATGGCAATTAGCAATATTAAACAATTATAGCGATAACAGTGAAAGAATGGATGCAGATAAATGACTATTATATTGTAATACAATCGGATGACAAACAAAATGTAGTGACCTATTTGGCAACACACGTAACGGATTTATCAGGATTTTTGGTTATTTATTTTTTTTCAGCGCAATCACGTTTAAAATCTAGAATGCTCCTTATTTGATTTATGATTATGTTGATGCAATATTTTATATATATATTTTTATTTTTATTTCTTTATTTTTCTTGAAAATTATATTTTATAATTTTCTGGATATTTTTCTTGGGTTATTTAAACAACAAAATACGAAAGGGAAGGGTGTGCCTCAAGGGTCAATCTTAGGACCCTTTTTGTTTTGTATATATAATTCTATTGCACCAAAGAGTATTTCAAACTGCCAGCAGCCTTACTTTGCAACTATATCTATCTTTTACTCTGGAAGAAGCTCCCATGGCTATTAATTTAATCGCTGCTTGAAGCTAAGTACCGAGAAAACCGTGGCAATACTATTTGGTCGCAAAACCTTACACCAACGTTCTGAACGTGGATGGTTCTGTTGTAGAATTCCGGAAAAAAGTGAGAAATCTTGGTCTAATACTGGATGATGAATTACGTTTCACAGCGCACGTAAGTAACTCCTTACAAAAAGCCTACTTAAATTTGAGGCCTCTGTTTCAAAATAGGCATTGTCTACCCTCAAAGCTTAAAATATTGTTATGTGAAACTCTAGTACTATCACATTTAAATTTTTGTGATACAATATACGATCCATGCTTGACAGTAGCTGACAAAGGCCGCATCCAGAAATTGCAGAACTCTTGCCTGAGGCTCATAATCGGAATACAAAAAACTTGCCCAATAATTTCCAAGTGCTGGGAAGACCTGCCAGTAAGTGATTTCATCCCCGGATAAACGTGGACCCCTGCGCAGTAGAAAATCAGCAGATCCGCCATAGTTTTAAATGTTGTCATTGTATGGCGAATTTCTTGTATTAAATTTATAGAGAAAATAATAAATTATAATATACAGTTCACTACCAATTAAAATATTTATTTAAGTAATCAAAATTACCCGTAGCCCATAAAAAGTAATAGAGAGAATTTAGAACTGCAACTTTGGCTCCAAGTTTATATAACTCATCGTTCTTTTTAATAATGATCGCGATGACTTTGGAGCATTTTAATCGCTCAACATTTAAAATTTTGATGAATTAGAAAAGTTGAAAAATCTAATTTATTATTATTTAAACAAAAACAAAAAAACACGAACTGATTAGAACAAAGCAAGACGAAACCACGCAGTGCAAATAATTAACAAGTCATTCCAAAATGGAATTTTTCCACAATGCCTTAGGACATCTATAATTGCACAAGGGCGGCGATAAGGATCAAGCTTCAAACTATCGTCCAATTGCACTTCTGTCTACTCTATCCAAGATCATTGAAACACTGGTTAAAAGGAGACTTCTATCATTTCTGCACAAATATGAAGTATTAACTACCCACCCATTTGGATTTTTAGCTAACAAATGCACTAATGATGCTATATTCTCCGTCTTCAACAATGTTTACTCCAACTTGAACAATCTCCACTTTACAGCATCAGTTTTCTGTGATTTCTCCAAAGTATTCGACTGTGTAAGTCATAACACCATAATTAACAAGATACAGCACTACGGAATTCGGGGGGGTACCACTGGGATGGTTTAAGTCGTACCTTAGCAACAGAAGTCAGTGTGTGAGGTTCAATGCGGCTGTGTCTTCTTGCAGGCCGATGGATTGTGGAGTTCCACAGGGTTCGGTGTTGGGTCCTATTTTGTTTTTGCTATTAATTAACGACATTACGTACGGTAAAGTATGTCTCTTTGCTGATGATACTAATTTCACTTGGTGCGGCCCAGATAGTGTGGCTCAAAGATGTTTGTTGTTTTGTTTAATTTTTGTATCTTTGTTTGTTGTGTCGATAAGTTATTAAATTATAGGCAGAGGGGTAGAATGCCTTCTCGTCAAACTCTTGCCTTTTGATACATACACAGTTATCTTTCCTTTTTCCCTTTATTGGGTGGCAATTATAGCACAGTGCAATAATTTGAGTATTGTAGCAATATTTCGATTTTGCATAATAAATAATTTATTTACTTTTTATATAAAATTTGCTGTGGACGGAATAAAAACATTTTCAAATAATTGCAAACGACACAAATATTGGTCTCAAGCCGCAAAATATAAATAGTTGCCTTCTTAAATCTGTTGCGCTTTATATTTGAAGATTCTTATTATAAAATATTTGGAACAAGTGATATTTTATTGGTTATAGTCTTTCTAATTTTAGTTTAAAATGATATAAAAACCACAACTCTTTCATTTTATTAATATAAGAAAAACTATTGAACAAATCATGGTTACAATATTCAATATTCAAATAACGCTGCATTGGATACCCTTTTATAATGTAGAGGCATGGGAACAGATAGCCCCGGTAGAATCGTTAAATTTATATATTTTAAATTAACTTTGGATAAACTATACCAATACTTGAAAAGGGGCCTAAGCAATAAGTATAGGATTCATAATTGAATGTTAATTTGCATAAGAATATTTTATTTATGACAACTAATAGCAATATCGTCCAATTAAAAATGATAAATAGATAGAAAACCATTTGAACAACATAATATGGCCGTTATTGTCAAACTGTTAGACATTCATTAATCTTCTCTATCCATACCATTCTTTAGTTCCTATACAACATACATATATAGGCTTTAAGCAATAATATATCACACAAAATGCCGGAAATCAATTATTTGAATAACCGCGCGCTATATGTTTACGTAGATACCTACGCGCCGGCATCGGTAGTCTGAAAGATTATCTAAATCCATTTTATAGCTGGCAACATCACATAATAGGTAGGTTGGTATCAATCCCATACTTAATACCAATACCAACATATCACAATGCATATCAGTATAATTTATTTTATATTTTATACCTCTACGTTCTGTCATTTCTGCAGATAGAAGAGAAGGGCTCTTTGTCATTGATGTGAGCTGTATGGTGTGTACTTGGAGTGGTAGCACTCTAATCAATCAGGCTCATAGCTGTCTTGTTTGATGATAATGGAAAATTGATAACGCACGTGTTGAAAATATGCCTCTGCACACATAATGGCAGTGTTAACAATGTTTTATTTGCCGTTAACATGTGTATTATTGCTTCATAAGAAATCTGTTGATGCATCATCGTGCGTGCGCTATATAACGATTTTCAATTGAAATGTTAAACCTATAAAATTAAAATAAGTGGGTATGTCAAGATTGAGTCTGCCTGACACAAATGGGGTTCCGGTACACGGAAAAAACACTATTGTGTTTTCAAAAATTCACCATTTCATTCAATGATATGCTATACTAAGTATTCCTCGGACATAGTTAAATTTAATTCATACATATAATTAAATTGAATCTCGATTTTATTACAAACGATAAGATTGAATGTCCATACAACAATAGCGTTTCATTGGTAACAAGAATACTTTTTATTACTTGGAAATTACATTCTTTCAATGCAAGCTTTAAGCTGTTTGGTACCATTTCTAACTTTTCTTAATTTAATTATATCTTGTAGTGTATTATTATTGAGTCAATAATAATTATATCTATTGCGAAGTTGATTAGATTAAAGCAGTATTATTGAAAGAAAATTGTTTTTTATTATTATACATTATAAAAAACACTTGAACAATATATCTAAGCCTTTTAAAACTGATGTATATGAAAATGTAACTTGTCAATTACGATATAACTATTTTCAATTTTGTTTATTGGTCCTTGTACGAGAAGATACGGTGGTACATGCTGATGTATTTTTCTCTTCAATGCTTTGTTTATTTGTGATTGTATTTTTTCTTCTATATCTCCAGGCGTCTGAAATATTTTTCCGTAATTATTATCAATGTATTGCATACCCGATGAATGAAAATATTACAAGTTTGCCATCATTTCCGATGTTTTTTTTTGTAATTTTTCAACGATTTTATGAAAATTATCCTAGTTCCTATTTTAGGTACTAATTCAGCTATCATTTCGGTAGATAAATCGTTTATATTATTCAGTGAAATGCAATTTTCTGAAAATGTACATATTTCCGTTTTATCCACTAAATTTAGAATTTTTTTTACTCTTGGCGTTTTGCAATCAAATTAATCGAGAAATTAATAGTTTGCGTTCACTTTCAACGTAAGATAACTTACCATTAAACACAGGCATTAATTGCTCCAAATCCCAACTTTTCAAAAGATCTTCCATTATGTATAAATAGGTACCCTCAAACAACAGTTACAAAACAACACTGCCCGAAGACAGGCTATAGCAACTTTAGCGTTAAGTAGTGAGATCTGAGATCAGCCCGGCTGACAGGGGAAGTACAAAACCGAGGCACTATGATATATCCCTACCACCACGCGCTTGCCTCGATACAGCTTGAAATTGTACCGATGGCAATAAGGGCCACACCAACAATAAGAATCATTGAATTCGAGGTACACTATAATTCAATGAATTCCTTATACATGAACTTAATAACTCCATGTTATTGCCGGAAATATAAACTGAGCAAAACAAATAGAAGAGTTTTGAGAGAATAATATCTTTTTATTCGTTTAAAAAGAGCATTTAATATTGTTTCAATTCTCTTTATGATATTTAATAAGCGACATATATGATTGCAATAATATTAGGATCTAATAAAAATATATTGATAACCTACCTTTGATTGAAATATTCCCCTTAGCATTAACGCAACCAGTTGTATTTTCCAAGTAAATGTACGTTTATTTAAATTTCAATAATTTGCCTATTATTTCCACAAAATCAAATCAATCATTATCTTAATGATGAGAAAATGCTTAGATAATAGTTGTATTTAACTCAAAAGAAAAGAATCCAAAAATAAGTCTGTAATTGGATATGCAATATATTTTTTTCTGTGTACGAATATATTAATAAAATTTGAAATAATATTGAATTTTTAATTTATATACACTGCCCCGCAATGTTAAGCGGACAAACAAAATTTTGTTCAAAATCAATCCTAAATAACTGTTTTAGTATTGCATCAATTTTGACAATTTTTTTTCGAATTTTAGGCCGTTTTATTGTCATCATTTTTTCATATCGAAACTTCAAAAATTTCGAACAGATTTATTGTTATACAGGGGTGAACCAAAAGTTACATTTTACTCTAAACTTTTCAACACCCTGTAGAAAAAACCAACGACCGAATAATGATCTTTTTTGCAACATTTTGAAGGCCCATCTTTTTTGATTCATACCGATATCTGTATTCTTAAAGGAAAAACACTGGTTTCAAAGAAATATTACAGCTTTATTAGCAAAAGTTAAAACATGGATAACGGCGGTATTTTTCAATTTTTCTAAAATCGAGTATTTTCTCCATGAGCTTGAATAACACTTCTCATTCTTTCGGACATAGATTCAATTAGAGACGCAACCGCGTTTTGCAGTATTTGTTGCCACTCATTTGTCAGTGCCTGTTCTAACGCAACCAACCTTTGAAACTCGCCGTAGTTTTGCCTAACTCTGCTTCCTAGTGTATCCCACATGTGCTCGATAGGGTTGAGGTCGGGACTTCTTGGGGTCAGTGCAATACATGAATGTCAACGTCGATAAAATATTGCCTCGATATTTGTGCTACATGTGCAGTCGAGCATTGTCGTGCATCAAGATAAAATTTTCTCCTATAAATGTTCTTCAAAGCACATTCTAATGTAGCTATCAGCGTTAATAGTTGATCAACTACGAGTTTTCTAACCAAAGCTGGAGCAGAGGCTGTTCGCTCTCGAAAAACCTGACGACGAAGAAATTGATTTTCAACTACGTTTGTGGCCCTTCGTCTACCCTGTCCAGGTCTTCTTGAATAAGAACCAGTTTGCATCGGAGACCGTACTGCGTGGATGGACAAGTCTTTCTGCGATATACCTAATCGAACGGCCATCGTCTTTGTAGAGCAACGGCACTTATCGTTTACCAAAGAACTCCGAAACACAACAAAACTTAAAACACGCTTCAACCAACTTAAAAAAGTACAGCAAATCTGTAATTTGTTGAAAAAAACTTGTTGAGATGCTTATGTGCTATGGAAACTGCTAATTCTTTTGTCATCACAGTCAACTTTGCAATTATTTTTAACTTTTTTGTTGCTACACTTAATAAAAAGTATTGCATTATTTCTTTGAAGGCAGTGTTTTTCCTTTAAGAATACATTTGTACTATTGTATCGTGCGATTGCGCACAATTCGTGCACACGCATCCATCCACAGTTTAGAGTAACATGTAAATTTTTGGTCCCCCCTTTATAGCAACAAATCCGTTTCGATATGAAAAAATGATGACAATAAAACGGTCTAAAACTCGAAAAAAAAATTGTCAAAATTGATGCTATACTAAAAAAGTTATTTAGGATTGATTTTGAGCAAATTGTTCTTTGTCCAGTTAATATTGCAGGACAGTGTATATATAGGGTGTCCTGTGACTCGATGGCCAAAGCTTAATGTCGTGTTCTTTGGACAGTTTTAAGTCAAAAGTGTTTTATACACTGCGTTTACCATGCAACCCCGAATCATATAAATATGTTCCGGTTCAAATTTCATGTATCGGTCGTGCGATAATATCTCTTCCACAGAGAAACCGCCACAAAAATACACATTTGACAGATTTGTGTCATTGAAAACATTGCCAAAAGCACTCAGAATTATTATTTATAACTATTTCCTAATTTTGTTGCTAAATCCCCGTCATAAAAAAAGTTATTTGTACAGGACAAGACATTAAATGTCCTAAATAAAACTATGCAAATTCGTAAAATGAAAATATTTACTTGTTAATTTTAACCATACGTTATCATCAGGTATTATACCTCATATTTGCCGTAATATTTACGGATTTTATTACGTTAATTATCCTAAATATTATGATAATACTAAAATTTATTCATATTTTGTTTAACATGTCTAACTATTTTATTATCATCAAACAATTCTGAAAATGATATGTAAATAAATAATTTTTTGTTTAAATATTTCTATGAAATCATTTGATTCAACGATTTTGTTTGCGTTTTTAATTTTTCATAGACACTCCTTTATTGTTTGATTTAAGTGGTTTTAGCTAGAACCTATCTTAAATAAAATAATAATAATAAAACTTAATTTATTTGTACAAAACCCCAAAAGGCCATTGACCGAAGTCCTTCAGCCTTTTAAATAAAATTATTTTTATTATTTGCATGGATACGTTCCTTACAGGCGACGACGTTCAATAATTGACGTTCATCTATGGTTGCTTGTATAGAAAGATCCAGCCTGCTAAATCAGTTAACTGTCACGTCGCTTGTTCGGCGCGTTGATGTGGTTAATAGGGAGTTAAAGTTGTTCTTGAGACAAGAACGTATACGTATCTATTGACAGCTAAGCATGCGCAGATGAATTTTTCATCTCGTTTGCGGATACGTATCCCGTATCGATACGGTCTCTTGCGTGTCATTCAGACGAGAACGCATTCTACCGGAAATCGTCGATTGTATGACCGGAGGAATCCGAACGAGTTTAACAAATATAAACATAACCTATATCTAATATTTCATCCATTGTATTGTAAGGTAAATATAATTATTATAAATTTTATTTGTTTGTGGTATAATTATTGGTTTTATTATAGGTGCACAAAAAAACAATAATTTAATGGGCGAACTATATGACTGACACATAATTAAATGAAATGCGTTACGTTGCTAATCAAACTTTAACTCATTTTTGGTCCTAGATTTTTCAATTGACTTATCCTAAATAATTTCCGTTACGTCAGCATAGATACGTCTCGTCTCATGTACAACTTTAACTCCCTAATGTTCTGCTTATTGTTTTACACAGGGGTATTTCTCAGAAAACATCACATCACGTATGACCTGAACTGTCACTTTCTTCAAAAATTGAGAAGTTAATTAAATTTAATTTAATATTTTCCGCTCTGTCCACAATACACTTGATAATTTCCAAGTGAGTGGTCTTGGATAAGGCACATGAGGTCGATTTATTTTGGTTTCGGTAACGAATGAGAATCGTTGATGTAGCTTCAATTGAAGACCTTGGTGGAAAAAGGTGTTAGTCAAATATATTAGTTTTGAGAAAAATCACTTGAGTTAACACCTTTCTAAAAATATTATCTTTTGGTTAAGGCTAACTACATGACAAACGAAAAGGTGTTATTTAGGTAGTTTTTTTATTAATAAACCTATTATTACAAACAAAAACTCTTAGAAAATATTAGACTTAACTAATCTAGAATATTATCTATGAATATTATCGAATTTCTTTGATGAGATGGCTTTTGTTTTATCAAGGTTCTTTAATACTGGTTGGGCATTCCTTTGTTGCTCGAAACGTGAAAATATCCTTTTCCATTTGGTTGATCTGTAGAAATTTTATGAATTCCTAGATTATATAGCCATACTTGCCTTAAGTATAAAGCGATCCCGGTGGAAATTTTTGGCAAGGGAAGTGTTTTTTGTAAATCAAAAGTAAGGTAAAGGACGTTTTCATTTTGTTTTGCTACATTTCGATCTACTTTTTGTTGTTCAAAAGCCTTCTTAAACTTTGAAACAATTTCTACGTCACATACAGGTACAGGTATCTGTTTTCGGACATCCAAAGCCCAAATTAAAGTCGTTAACAAAAATATGCCTATACGTGACATTAGATACAGGATGAACATTTTCCTTTCTGCATTTCTCTGCATACAAATCGTACATTTTGTTGATGGATAGCCATGGGGAAAGATATTGTCGATTAGGATTTTTATGGCGTGAGTAATGAGACATCTCAGCTGGGAATAATTTAATGTGATTACAAACAATATTCCGGGCTTCTTCGGTAGTAGCTTTTGCTGGGTTTTCATGGCGGCCTCTTTTATCTTGTTCGGGAGCCGATCTTCCAGCAGCTACTTGATTCCTGATTAAGTCAAGCTTTTTGCGCCCAACGTTTAATATTGTCAGAGCTGCTTCTTTACATACTTGACGTCGCGTCGTTCTCCATCTATACTTTAAAAAAATATCTAAAAGATTTCTGGCGATACTTATGAACTCCTTATCTTTTCAGTGTTTAGAAATGCACTAAAACAACACAGGTGCAATTAAATCAACAAATCACAAAACGTGGTCAAACGTCAACGAAATAAAACAGGAATGCAAAAAAGTGTTAACACGGGACTTAACACCTTTTTACCTAAAATGTCTGAGTTAACTCGTTTTTCAAAAATGATTTGTCAAGTTTACAGTAGTTAATACCATTTAAATTCGTTGTACTGATCATAAGAGCGCCATCTATGAGCCGGAAGATTTACTACCAGACGAGTATCCAAGTTAACACCTTTTTGCACCAAGGTCTTCAATTAAATATACGTCTTTCTATAGAATTAACAAAAAAAACTCGGTTGTGTCACCCCAAAACTTTCCCGGTAAGATATAACAGAATCTAAAATATATGACGCGACGTGCGTATCGGAACAGAATTTTATTAATAATTATTATATCCTAACAAACTACTGTATTCAAGACTTAGAATTAAAAAAAATGCAAGAGCTGGGATTTGATATAGCAGCATGAAAAGTGCTTTCAAAGGATGTATCACTCGACGCCTACTGCTATTTAAGAATTTAGGGGTTGTCTGCACCACTATCACAGGGTTGAAGCAAAATGATGTATCACTCGACCCCTACTGATATATGAAAATTTGGCGGTTGTGTCAAGTGCTAAAGCGATTTCAACCAAAACCTAATGGGTTCATCCTAGGACTCACCCAAACTCATACTCCAAAATTTAGCTCAATTGCACACAGACAGGTTTCCATCTGGAAATGGTCTTAATCGTCTCAAGGAACTTCAAAATGGTTATATATCCGTCTTTATCTCATTTTTTTAGCGCGTTCACAATACTTCCCTGTGCGGGAAAGTAAAATTGAAACATAATTGCTACGCAGTATTTGGAGCTGGAACGGCAAATTACACTGGAAATTCAAGCAATTATTACAAGGATTTGATTTCAACAAGATGGATGTCCACCTCACAAAAAACAATCAGTTATTCAGTCTCGATCTCGATAGTTGGTTGCTTACTACTCCCCAGGGTAGTGGGGTAGACTGAAACTCCACGAAAACTCCACCTTATTGGTAGTTTGACCCAAGGACTATCCCTTCTCCATGTCTTCGCTTGTACCTGCCCGACATTGAAGTATGTTGCTTCTGCCTTCTGTTGGTTAGTTGCCCCTCGTTAAGCCTGAAAAATACTCTGAAACATAAAATGCAAATTTTCTTATCCAGAAATACTTAAATCTGTATATTATTAGTGGCTGCCACTGCTGGTTTTCAGTCCTGTAGAGGCCTTGTCAGGGTTGATTTCGTGTTTATTTTACCAAATCTTGTGGGATTAAAGAGTTCTTGCGCATGACATGTTAAACTTAATACAACTGGTTTTGAATAGCCTTGTCACTTTGGCCATTAAAGTACATTGTTTCCATATAATAGATTTTTTTATCAGAAGTTTTCCGGATTTTGACAAACCAATTTTCCTTCCACCGAAATAAAGATCCAGGTAATTGTGGGATATGAGTATATTCGCGGCGGTGCTTAGTTGATTTAACACCGATTACTGGCGTCCCAAGGTTAAAGGCCTATCGGAAAATTTCGAATGCTTCTTGGAGTTTGATGAGACGGCGGAGACGGAACATATATTTTGTCCTTAGCTAGAATTAAATTAGCGACACTTTGTGAAGTATTTTCCCAATCAGCAATTCTAAAAGAAAGCTCAGCAATGACAACTTCGTTAATAATATGGAGATCATCTGGTCGCAGTGCAATATATTTGATCCAACGAATCAAGAACAAATATTCTCTATAAATACAGTTCGGCTTTATTTCAGAAAATGAAAGTCTGTTATTTAATGTCATTAAAATGCTTAGAAATGTTGTATTTACTATTTATTTAAAATACTCAAACCTGTCACTACAAATTACACTCTAGAAGTAAACTATCACACAATCTTACAAATTTATTCAACAGTTCTTTTATTGCCTAATTTCAAAGAGAAAACAAAAATAGCACCAACTTCAATAAACCGGAATGAATTCGAAATCAAAGTGAAATCAAGCATAGTACACACAAAAATCATCAACCAAACATGAATCGTAACCACGATACAAAAAAACAGCCCCTGTAAAGGGGTGCATTTTTTTATTTCGGTCTATGTAGGTATTTACATTTCGCTTTCAGAGGGATGGATTAGTTTCCTAAAAAAATATATTCATATACATAGGACGACCCTCGACAATTTATTTCATGTATAATGGTGCAGACAGGCAAAGTGAAATTAATCCCATATGCTGATGGTTAAGGGCTTGATAGAATGCACCCTTATATCTTGTTTTAGGTACAGTCACAATATGTAATAAACATCCCTTAATAATAATAATAAGTGCATAGTGTTAAATGGGAGAAGCCCACACAAGTAAATTATTATGGGGGCTTAGTGGAATTCGTAATACTCGTACCATCATCATATTTATTAAGATGAATTTATTTATAGACGACAGAGTACGAAAAATGTATAAATGAGAGCAAGTGTTTTTATTAGAGGAATGAGAATGATTCAGCAAGTTGTTAATATTAGAAGCGAAGAGTTTCGAAGTATTATCAATTAATAGTTATTATATTCATTTAGGTAATCATAATAATAAAGCGTCTTTATTTTTCAAATCAACGAGGGTTGTCTTTTATATTTCGGGATTTAGCAACCCTGGTGTTGCTATCTGTGAAGGTCGTCCAAAATGAGTTGTTGTTCGGAAAACCATTGATGCTTTGCGAGAACTAATATTGAAAGATCGTCATGTGACCTATCAAGACATTGAGACAACCTTAGGCATTAGTGGGACCAGCATACATTCAATATTGCATAAACATTTGACTGCCAAAAAAATTTGTTCGCGTTGGATCCCACACAATTTGTCAATCGCTCAAAAAAAGCTCGTGTCGATTGGTCGAAAGAAATGCTCAAAAAATACGATCGCGGTGCTTCGAAACACGTCTATGACATCGTGGCAGGTGATGAATCGTGGATTTACGCGTATGAGCCCGAAAGTAATCAGCAGTCGACTGTATGGGTGTTTCAAGATCAGCCAATCCAAAGTGTTCGCGCACGAAGCACTTCCAAGCAAATTGTCGCCTGTTTTTTCGGAAAAACTGAACATGTCGCAACCGTACCACTAGAACAACGCAGAACAGTCAATTCTGAGTGGTATACAACCATTTGTTTGTCAGTTGTCTTCCAAGAAATCAGGAAAACCAACCGCCGAAGACGGATCAATCTTCACCACGACAATGCGAGCTCTCACAACTGCATTTTTGAGCAAAGAAAACATGGATTTGATGAGTTATCCGCCGTATAATCCTGACTTGGCACCGAATGACTTCTTTTTATTCCCGTAAGTAAAAAACAAACTGAGATAGAAACAGAAATAACCACTTTTTTTTTCTTTACATTTAAGGTTTAAGAAGTAACAACTCCATTATATCCTATTGCCAACACTAGATGCGCCCGAATTCCCTAGCGGGAGGCTTTATTTACGAGTTGCATTCTTTCAGTTTTCTTTACATTTAAGGTTCTCTAAAAAAAACATTTTAAAATTTTTGCGAAGTTTACATTTCACTTGTCTAATTTTTTTTTGTTTACAACGTTTCGTCAATGGTTTATCGTCTTTTTCACGTGTTCCTTTTCGCTCTTCTTGATTTTTTGAATACATTAAACAGTTTGTTTTTAAAACTTAAAATATAAGATAAAATTTTAAAAAATTGCTTTTTTTATTTATATTCACAAAACATCACATTTATATATTTTGCAAACATATGTTTGTGAAATAGATATTTTGATGTACAAAAATTTTTAGTTTATACATTACAATTTTTTGAAATGTTATCTTGTATTTTAAATTTTTATAACAAAAATGTTTTATGTATTTAATATCAAGAAGAGAGCGAAATGGATTAACAGTAGAAAAAGACGCTAAACCATTATCGAAAAGTTGTAAAAATGAAAAGGAAAAAAAAATGGTTCAAGAACAAAAAAAAAAACGTGCATTTCGGTAGTCCTAGAGAGCTTATTAAACACATCTGGCTGATTGATTTCGTATATAAGCCAATGTTGATAAATAAAAGACAAACATATTGTTCGTCCAATTAAAATATTGAAAGTAGATCGAAATATGATTAAACTTCTCTAGATTGTAACTAAATCGCACACATGCATTCTAGAGCTTCTGCCAGCTGGACTATTTGTAGTCAATCAAAGGCAATATAAAGTGTTGGTGCCAAGTTTAATATCGTTATGTAATTTTTTAGCCCATTTACCACACAACATCCTTTGGGTGTTTGAGTTTATTTACAGTCGCAATATCGACGAATCTAAACGAATACTATTTTTGATTATCATCAGCAATTCGATGATTATCATTGATTTTATGTGGCTACTGAAAATATAATGAAGATAATAAGGGACCGAACACATAACCCTGTGGTACACCAGTAGAAAATATTTTCTAAATAAATTGAGAGTTCCCCAAACTAAGCTAGAAGCATCAGGAGGGTTTCATCGTTATTTGTTGTATAAAACTATATCTCAGAATGGTCGTATTATCACAAGGTACATTTAGATAGGGTATGACATTACGAATATATGTATAATATCGGTCTCAGTAATAAATTGTGCGATGATTTTACATTAATCAAACTGTGGAGAGAATTATACATTTTTATCGTAAACTCTGATCAATCACTTAAAAAAGAAAAATAAACGGTTTAAGTATGCGACCTAATTTCGTTTTCCGATTAAAGACCACGTATACGTTCAGATTTATGTTATCGTTAAATCACAACCAAATAATATACTATTTATTATTAAAATGCGTGAATATTTCAATAAGTTTATTTATAAATCCTAAATATCAAAACTTTTATTACACTCTAACATTATGTCAGTGGGTGCTACCAAACACATTTCAGAAGCCATTCTTCGAGAGCTTCATCAAAATTGCCTCTAAAGCTTTAACATCATTCAATTATTTTTAAAAGCACAGGCGTTAACTTTCCTTTTCAATTTGGTGATCCATTTTTTAGGTATGGAGGAGAGCAAAGCTCGAGTCTTCGTATACGGTTGATCAGATTTCATCGGTCTGTCAGGATCGAGTTTCACGCGATGCAATCTCACATTTTCGACTAAAAATTTGATGACTAATACGAAAATCAAATAGAAAACTTCCAATTTGGTGCAACTTTGAATGGGGTTAAATCGGATTTCTAAAGGAATTTGTTTTTAAATTCAGTAAATCAGATATTGAGAGGTGTAAAAATGCTCTAGTTCCATATTTCTCCCAAAAACGTCAGATTTATGTTTTGTTTCTGTAGTCGTAGAATCGGATGTTCACAAATCTATATACAGCCTTAACTCGGCTGGCTTAGATTCTTGTGGTTCGAGATATTGTACGGTAATGTTCTATTTAGACTCGACATCTACTGTATCACCACAGCAGTTTCGTTTTATTATAATAATATTTATCGGGAAGAATATTTTCGTAAAAGTGAATTTGAAACTAAGTTTTCCGTGAAAGAAAATTGAAAATAAAGCTTGGATAATTTAAGTTTGGGGGTAATTAACTTGTGTTGGGTGTGTAAATAGAATTCGGATTGATTGATTGATTTTGGTATTACGCCAATAATGAGTAGATAGAGTTTTTCAAATAAAATGTGGCATCCACACTTCTCGTAATTTTGCTTGATTATTGCCAGAATTTGAATGAATTGAATGAAATATAAATAATATGTAATTTTTCCAACAACCTAATTATTTTAGAAAAAGTAAAATAAACTTGGGAAAATTAATTGTGCCTTTAATTAAGCATCTGCACGTGTGTCGGGTGTAAATAGATTTCGGATTTTGATTGACAGAAATCCGTGCCGAACTTTACCGTGTTTTCGTTGAAGATAGCTAGCGTTTTATAGTAGTTAAAAATAAATGAACTATAAAAGCACTAATGGGACAGTTGAAACAGCTTACCATGTGATATGTGAGTGTGTATAGCCTTACAACGAAGGCGACACGCTAATTTTGAGCAAGGCGCTTACTGCGCCGGCAGATATTGACATAACTGGACTCCACAAGTAAGGGGAGGGTACAGGATTGTTGGGGGAGTTTTACAATAAGGTTGCAGTGAAACCGGGGACCGAAGACCTCTATAAGTCGAGCGGAGCCTTAAAAAAAATGTTGTTTTGCTTACATTGATGCCGATTATTATGAGGTATTTGATGTGTCAATATAGATGTCCTATTGGGCAAGATCGTGTTTATGGGTTTTAGAGATACATATTTGAAACTGTTTCGTTCTTATTTAAAGAGGCAAATTAAGTGTGGTTAGATTAAGAATAAAGTAGAAATAATTAGCTACTGCGATTGTCCTAGAGCCTTCGTACATTTGAAATTGTACGTTTTTGATTTTTGTTTTAGTGGTCAATAATCATTATTACTCATGGCTTAAGTAAAATTATCTCATATGTGATTCAAACCATCAGATGTTGTCATCGCTAATTCTTAATCACCCCGTATCTTGCCACATGAGTTTAGTTGCTCGTTCGAAATCAATTTGCTGTATATTGTTTGACTATAAACGCGACAGTGTACCGATGTCTTTAGGTTAAGCACATTCCACACAGATATTTCACTTCATCTCTGGCGCAATAGCAAATAGATGTAAATACACACAAATATTTACGTTTTGGTATTTGTCTAGTGCGTTATATGCTTCTTATCGCGTATGCTGTTTGTAGTTTGCATTATTTATCGTTAAAGTAGACTAAATGCTTGAATTTTGATGTTTACCAACTAGTTGAATAAGTGTGTTTTCTAGTGCATTTCTGGGAAAAACTGTTCAACAGTTTGTTTGCTCATATGCATTGTTTTGGTACTCAAAAAAAAAAAAGACTATTGATATACTGATTAATAAAGCAACATATATTTCCTAAATATGTGATCATGCATTTAGGGGTTTCCATGGTAATATTTATAATTCATATCTTCGGTTAATATATTTGTACAAATGACACATTAAATGAGTTATAATATACGAGAATGGTATGATAACTAGTGATCCTTGAATCTATCTCGCAACACTGCATCGTAGTTTTGTTGGTCTTTGCATCCGGTTCGGAATATCAACTAATTCCGCCAAATAGTTTGTGTTGTTGGATTTGGAGTAGACAATTTGGAAAACGAAAATTATCGGTCGATGATTTGCTTTTTGTTATTGAAAGAGAAGGCGTGAGGAAATGTTGGTTGTCGTGTATGGAGATACCTCGTCTTCAGTCGCCACTATTAAACGGTATAATGACCGAACGTCCTTGTTTCATAAGGCCAGTTCCGGACGCCTAAATGAATTTGGGTTGATTTAGAGGAAAGCATCAACTAAAGTCTTTGACATGCTGAAAGAGCACATTAGAGTATGAAAAAACTGTCGACTCGCGGGAGAACGTTCGAGGGATTTCTTCATGAGCAGAAGTCGAAGTAGTGGATTTTTTTCCAGCGGAAAACTTCGAAAAGCAACATTTTTTGACGATTCAAAAAGCGTGTTCTACATAAACGATCTGGTGGCAGTATCATAATGATTTATTGACCAGATTTGACGAAGAGCTAAAGAAAAAACGCATTTGGCTACAGAAAAGTGATATCAACAATCCAGCTCCGCAGCAATCCTCCGAACCACCACTGTTAAATGGATTGAATTGGTTTACGAGGTACTGCCGAATGCTTCGTATTCTCCAGTTTCGCTCCGTGGTAAGCGTTTCACGTCGACTAAGGAATCATAGCGGCGACGGATGAGTATTTTGCAGGTTTTATGGCAGCATATTCGCTGTGAGGCCTTGAAGAAGTTGAGAAACGTGTATAACCCTAACCCTAAAACGGGATTATGTTGAAGAATAACTATTCTTTCATTGGTAGGCTCATCATTATACTACTGAGGCCCAAAATAGTGTAGGAACTAATTAATTTTCTATACATTGATGCGTATACAGGTTGATATTTAGTTTGTTTTTAATATTATTTTAAGAACTTCTGCATTTTTTTTCCTAAAAAATTACGTTTATGCTCTTTGCCAAATAGAAATGCCAATTTTCCTCAAATCTTTCAGTGATTTTTTTGGTACTGTCTACAAAGTAATCTTTTGTCGTTTGGTTATTTGATGGAAAAATATTCGCTTGAACTAAATAAATTTTAGATTGCAAAAACAATATCGACACACAATCTTTTATGACATTTTTAGGTTTAATTACATCTGTTCTTCGTTTTTCCAGGAGTACCAGGGTTGCCTACCTGTCCAGGCGTCACAATGCGTGAGAAAAAGAGCGGGGCCTTATCTCGTATGCAAAAGCTACGGAAGAGGCTCTCACATTCTTTTGGAAGACTATGTAAGTGACTTATATGAATTTTAATATTTTATGTTTTATATATTTTGAGCCTTAGAAGTTTTGTAACAACTCCATGTATGTTTTTATAACTTTTTACATTTAACACTATTTTTAAATTTAACAGTAACCTTAATGGCCGAATATGATAATTGAAAAAAATAATGTTTTCCGCAAAGTGATGGACACTTTTTTCTTCGATCAAAATGCTAATAAATCCCATTTGATTCGAGATTTAATAAAATATGTTAAGTGAATTTTAATTCTTACTTGGTCACGTATAAATATGTTTTTTTAATTAATATTTTATATGCTCGGCATGTTCTATCTAAAATATATTCAGAAAAAAAAATTATACCTACTAACATAATGTTTATTTGATATTTGAAATCATAGCCTTAAATTTATTTAAATAATTTTATTTAGTCATGTACACGGAAAAAAATGTTTTGATAATGTCAGATCTTTATCAACCTTCAGTGTTTTCTTTTTTTGCGAACAGTTGTTAAGGATATGTGAGCAAAAACTGTTAATTAGTACAGTCATTGAAAGCTTTAGTTTCGTTAGTCAGTTGTTCTGAATTTATAACGGAAATTATATATGCAATTTTTCTCAGTTTGAGTTTCAAAAAATGTCGTGGATTTCAATGGTTAACAATTTTCTTTTCTTAAGGTCGTTATCTTCAGAGTGAAGATTAAGTGGCTAAATGATAAATTAATATTTTGAATATACAGGCTACCTTGAGTTTAATTTTAAAATTTCGGTATCTCTTTAGTCCAATATGGTCTACTTAAAATAATAGCAACCGCATAACACTTCTGGTTATACCGGATTTAGATGGCCACTTTGTTATTAGAATATTATTATTATTACATTTTTGGATTCTGCGCTAACTACATTAATTAGCCAAAGTAATATTCGAGAATAGACAACAGTGTTGCAGAAAAATGTTACATTGTGCTAAAAAAGAAACAAACACATAAGTAAACAGCTCTTAGCAATCTGAATTAGCTAAGAAAACTCTACTGCCGCAAATACTTTAAATACTAATACTACGGCTATATATTTATACTCCAAATAAGCCATTATTACATTTATTTTTGTCTCTATAATGTATACAAACATTGTCAGTTTTTGAGGTTCCTGCATTTCTTCGAGGTTTTAAAACAACAAACTATTATTCGTTTAACTTGATTTTTAAGGCACAGATCCAAATATTTTTATGCGACGTTAAAGTAACCAGTCCTTTTGTGTTTTCCAACAAGACAGTGATTTACCTAAACTACCTTTAGAGAATATCAAAGTTGGAACAACTCGACTGCGGCGTTGGAGGAGGGTTGATACTGTAGATACTCACTTCTCCATCAAGGCCTGCGATAGGGTTATGTAGTCATCAGGTACTGGTGGCAAATCTTGCCGCGTACTTGTTGTACTTCTCTGATTGTAAAATTATCTAATTTTAGAGAAGTTCTATTTATTTATTGGTTAGTGTTGTGTATTTGTTATGATCAAATTGAAATTGGATATCATTGTCCATAAATAAATAAGATAAATAATCTGTGGTAAATATATTTGTGCGATAGAGAGATCTGATATAATGATTATGGGAACTACACGTTATTACGTTCTTTATTTAGCGACCTCATTATGAACTTTTTATCCACCTCATTTTTGCTGGCGTATATTCTTCCGAAATTGCTACAAATTTCCAACATGGGTACACGAAAATTCGATTTTAAACTCGTATGATTAATGTTTGTCCCTTTAGTTGCAAGCTGTTACACCCAATTTTGCTATCTCTCTTTTTGTCACACATTGCATACGAAAGAGTTTCTCCTATGTTCGCCTTTGTCTCTTTCTATATTAGCATTTGATAGAGCACACATTGTGCAGCAATTTAGCGCCAGGAATTTAGAGTACTTGTTCGTTTTACTCTAAATGCATCCCACTTAGAGAAATAAATAGAGTGCTTAAAGTAAATGTATGAGTTTAATTAATTTATTTGCGGCATGATAATTATTTTTCGTTACAGTATTTCCACAAGATTGTAGGGTTAATTTGTAATAATGACATTGACATAATGAAAGAATATTTTGGAGTTAGAGTAGGAATTTTGAATGAATTGAATTAGATTTTTCAAATTTGAATAATATTCGACAGAACGGGATGAACCAGTTAAATTATATAAAATAAGTAATAAAAATAATTATATCAGTTATGCAAGTACGCCACTGAAATGTGAAAACAGTTTTCGGAATTGTGTGCATGCAGCGTGGATTTGCCACATTTTGCTTTAGTATATCATAATATATGTTTCTAGTATAGAAATACTCATCATCAGTGCCTTTAATTTGTCATTAACATTCTTATTATGTTTTAATGTTATACAGAACGATTTTAAATTCTAGTATGAAAGATACGTTAAGGTTTTTCTTGATATGTTGATAAATTACGAAGATACATATTATATATATTATGTCCTCATTGTTTCTACGCTAATGGGTCATCATCATACCTTAGATGTCGTTTTTTCTGTTTTATATATTATTAAAATACGCTTCAATAAAACTGATGACAACTATGTTATAATTACATTTGTTTTGTTGTATTTTTTAATTGTTATTGCTAATGATTTATTTACATGTTATAGTTGAACCAAGTTTAAAACAAATTTAAACTATGAGTCGTAGTCGATATGAAGTGCTGAACATTTCGGACACATTGTACGCATAACATTTAGGTTTAATTAATTAGATAAGTTAATGCTTGGAACGTTATACGTGCATAGTTTTCGTATATTAGCTTTAAGGGGTTATTTTAACTAATAATATATAGTATGGTGGTGCTTTTGGCAGATTTAAATACTAACTTAGAGAAAGGGTGATTTTATTATGATTAACTTATTTTTAGTACTTATCCGATTTAGTTACGTAGAATTGTATATTTCCTGAAATAATGAAATTTAAACATTGTACCTACAGCATATCCAGAAGTTACTCCTTTCGATTTTCAAAATCGATAGACTTTTTTTGTTTTGTTTTGACTCTTTTATACAAAAATTTTATGTGCCATTTAGTCTTTTAAATTTGTACTAAAATAATCCATATTTCGCTAATAAAAATTAATTTGCATAATATACTGATACTTTTACATATGATCGAGCAAATGCCAACCAAAGTGGAGTTGTATAAAATTGCAAATTTTGTGATTTTGTTAAATTTGAGCTTTAAATGATTTTGTTGGAAAGCTCCCAAAGATTTGTGTCTCAACATGAAGATGGCATTTTTTTTATTTCAACCATTTTAGAATTAAAGAATATCAACCCAAAAATATAAAAAATGTGTACCTAAAGAGTTACGAGGTTTCAAATATTTTTGGTCTAAAGTTAATTCGGATATAATATGGACCAAATGTCATTTAAAACGTC
This sequence comes from Apoderus coryli, assembly GCA_911728435.2. NCBI lineage: Eukaryota > Metazoa > Arthropoda > Insecta > Coleoptera > Attelabidae > Apoderus > Apoderus coryli. The sequence goes on from OU452204.1 coordinate 14,795,850, forward strand.
AAACGTTCTAGAGTTACAAAACATGTTAAGTAGGTATTCCTTTTTTTTTTCTATTCCAAAAAGATGAAAAAAAAAATAAAGGCCTTTATTATTATTATTATATTAAGACAATGCACCTTTTTACATTATTTGAATTCAATTTCTACTTGGTCAACTTGGTTGGCTACCTAGCAGAGACTTTTCCCTTAGCTTAATTTTTTATAGAAGATAGATTTTTTATCCAACGAGGGAGTTATAGAAAGTTGTTTCTATGTTAGGCTCGATACTTTTCAGACAACCCCCGTAAATTGAACTCAATTTCAGTTAACAAACACCAAGCTGTCCTGTTTATTGTGTCGATTGTGATTACAAGTGCAGGAAGCCATCCATGAATCTCAATGAAATGTATGTACTCGTACATGTGGTACAAGCAGTTTTTCGAAAATGAGAAGTTACGTCTGTTTTTCTTTCCACTCTCAGATCTACTATTCTTTTTTTTTTTTTTAATACGATATTTTTCCTCGCGTGCGCTATATACTCCAATAAACCGTCTCCATCCATTGTAAATATTGATTAATCTGTCAATATTACTTATCTGTTGTGTTCAAGCCAATACGTATAAAATATATATAACCTGAAGTGCGAATGAAAAATATATATATTGAACGAAAACTTGTTTACTCATTTTTTATGTGGAATAAAAGAGACTCTCCAATCAACGAATTGTCGTTTATTATTGATCCACTCGCGCGTTATTATATTCTACAGGGTATCCAGAAGTTCACCCTTCTAGAAATTGAACTACAGGCATTCAATACAACCCGACCTTTCGAAACAGGCCTTATTTTTATTTTAAATGTGCCAGGTTTGGTTTTACAAACGACTTTTCATTATCCATCCATATTACGTGCTAAGTAGTAACAATTCGACTTATCGAAACTTCGAGTTATTGGACTCAAATGTGTTTATTAAATTTTTAGCAAAACAGCGACTTCGTCTACACTCTCCTAAGTCGCCTTATTTAAACGTTTTTTCTTCCAACAGCTTTTATAATACTTGCCGATTTCTTCACGAAGGTGTAAAGTGGGGCTTTGGCTGTCAACTACTGACCGAGCACCACTGATCAGTCGTGGATAGACCAAACAGCCGTCGGCTGAAGATATAATGGTTGACAAACTCTCGAAATCTATGCCTTGGTAATATGTTGATAATTGTGCATGATGAGGGCAGTGGGCTCTCACGCAGTCGTTATAGTGAATCACTGTTCACTGGGAATATTACCAACGTAAACTAGATGTCGGCAAACATATTCATTAGTACCTCCTTATTTTTTTTTGCTGAGATTGCCAAGAATTAACTTCTGCGAGTTGTTGTATTTTTTCTTCATTGGCATCTAATATTTGGTAGACTTTTGTATGGTTGTGTTGTGGACCAATAGATTCCTGCTTTGGTTAGACCCTAACTTAAACAGGCCTCCTTCAGCTGCATGTCCATGATTGGCTTGTGGCTGGTAAACACATCAGAGTTTAGAAGTTAGGGGTGTAATTTCCGGACTTCCTGTATTACAATATGATATTCGTCTTCTTTTTTTTTGCTAATACATTAGGCTATTTCTGTGTTTTTCGACACGTTGTTGGTCCGTGACGATTTGGGGGTAATTGGGGATATCGCGTTAAAAGCAATAACTTTACAGACCGTTTTAGGGTGGGTATACGCGTCCGAGAACAGCATGCGGATTAAATCTGTATTTATTTACGTTATAATCAGCAGTAAATGAAGCGGATTGTCAGTGTTTTTGGAAGCGTATAATGTTTAAACGGATTACGTTTTAACGTATTAATATCAGTTGGGTGTTTCATATTCTTCTCATGAATTAATACATCAATTCCAACGGGAGAAAATAATATAAGTACACTGACCTAAAATGAGGATTTGGAGTTGGATTGGAATTATTCTATCGAGAATATGCTTGTTTTAGGTCTTTGTAAATTGGGATTTTGATATGTTGAAAGGTTGGAATACAAATTTAGAAAAATAATTTGGCATAATTGCCAATTTGCTCTAGCCCGGCGTGATCAGGATTGCAGAGTCAGAATATTGTCTCATTCAATATTTAAAAAGTTTTTCATGCGAAACCGACATGTTATCTTGTGTTCTTTCACAAATCGAATCGTTTTTTCTCATTATTTCATAGAGAACCTCTATAGGTTCTTCAGTGTGGTGAAGTTGGGCCAATATAAATAAAATAAAAATCGCAGATTCATCACATGTTCATCACACTCCTCCTCTTGAGTCATTTTCAAAGAGTCAGTATAAACAATTTCGAAAACTTCTTTTTGTAGAAACGATTCGTTAGAATTTTGGGAACCATTTTCACACATACCCTTTGAATTTTAAACATTGATATGTAAAATTTGCTGTACGAATTCCTACAGTTTTGTCAATCACAAGAATAGTTTAGCGACACGGTCCGATCGAATTAGATTACAAACTTCTTCAAAATGTTTATCCGGTTATAATGTTTCCACGTAAATCATTTTCTCAGCGTCCTCGTAAATGCTTAAACAACACTCACTTATAAACTTTTTTTAATCCAATGAGAAGGAATTTCACGACAATTCGGAGCTCTGCTACCTACTTATCATTTCTCAGGCAAATCAAATTAACAAGCGCAAGGCACACCATCTGACTAATTTGTTTATCGAGTGGCGTTGTTTTGTAGTCAACCTTCGTCTGGGTTGCTTAAAAAAAGTTTAAGGAAATTATATTGGGGAACGCTATAATGCTAAAAAAGAAATGCTAGTTGAAGTATAATTTTTCCAGTCCATTGAAACAAAACATCGCGTCTATGTCAGCAAAGATGCAGACGCATAGAAAACAAAAATCGGGACACGCATTATTTCTAGATCATCAGTCAGTGATTATTCCATTCGAAAACATAGTTCTGCGAAAATAAGGGTCCGACCTGGCTTCCTGCTTAATTAGCATTGGTAATAGTCCTTCAGCTAGTAGTGGATTTCTCTCTTTTTTATTATAGGATTCAACATATATGCCAAATAGTGTAAGGAGATAAGAGCTTGGTCATATCTTTTTGTAAATATTTATATACTGACGAAAACTTCTATTGTACTCTTTAACTTTGTCAGAAGCAGTCACTATTTTTTTTTTCATGCTTGAACTGCTTGTTCAGCTTTGTGTTATATTGGATCAAGTGTTGTACGACTGTGAAAAACCTTCAACCTTTTCTATGATATAGATATCTGATAGTTAACTTCTAGAAATCTTTCTTTTTTATGTTCTAGAACCATTTTTTCTTTTAATTTTTTCTATTTTTTTTTATTACTTTTTAGCGGAAAGTTTCGTTTTGCTGGTCTTACTTTATTACTACGTTTCGGCGATGGTTTATCGCCTTCTTCAGGTCATTCTATAATTTTTTTTTAGAATTTGTTATTAAAATTTAGAATACAAATTAAACATTATAAAAATTACACTGCATAAAATATTTTTTACACAAAAATACATAGATTTCGCAGGGCAGCATGTTTACAAACACAATACTGTTTAAATTTTTTTGCTAATATTCAGATATAATAATATTTAATAAAAATCATTGGATTAGTTTCTTCTTTATGTTCTTTATAGATTAATTAGAAACTTGGTCAGTCATTTATATAAATCTCACGAGAATCCGAAAGTGTATTATATCAAGCGGTTTGAGGTAACACCAAAATTCTTGTCCCTTTTTTCTTTATATTTTACCAGCATTTGGACTATGAACTTTTCAGAGGTCCCTCATTGCGTCGTAAATTTCTAATCTTTGGCCAAAATTATTTTGCCTAAACAAAATCATGAACCTTGGATCTGTTATATACCAAGTAATTCGTGGTTTGTCATCCCAAAAATTTGTATTCAATTTTGTTTCTATTTGTTAGAAAGCAGAAGGTGCAAATGTTCAAAGAAGACAATCGCAGTTTTTCAAAATACGATTATCAGATTGTAGGTTGCGAATCATGGCTCTGTGCGTATGAGCGTGAATGTATCACCAATCGACTGTATGGGTGTTCCCAGGTGATCCAACAAAAGTGATTCGCGATCGAATCGCTTCAAAAACCGATCATGTGGCAACTTTTAAAGGAACCTAGAACGGTTGGTACACTTTGTTTACCAGAAGTCTTTGGTGAAATAGGGAAAATAAACCATCTTCGTAAGATCATTCTTCATCGAGAAATTATGAGCCCTCAAAAATCGGCCGTACAGTTCTGATTTGGCATCCAATGATGTCTTTTTATTTTGTTTAAGCATACACTGCTAAATTCGTAGATGCATTCAAAGCTTTCATAAAGACGAATCTCCGTGGGGATTCTGCTTACTAGGGAATAATATGCAATTTCCTTTTTCAAATTCATTTTGAACTCACACTCAATTACATTTTTATTAAAAATTATTATAATGGATTGAACGAGAAACGATGGCAAATTTGCGACTCCAACACTGGTGAAACTATATAGTGAAACAGCTACTCCACCATTAATATTTGTCAGCCAACCTACAAACCACTCCACTCACTTTGTGGTAAACGCAACGCGTAACCTAATTTGGCTCATCTGCATAGCCCATTAAAACTCTCAACCCTTTTGATAATAATTAGAACTTTAAATTTTGAACTCACACTCAATTACATTTTTATTAAAAATTATTATAATGGATTGAACGAGAAACGATGGCAAATTTGCGACTCCAACACTGGTGAAACTATATAGTGAAACAGCTACTCCACCATTAATATTTGTCAGCCAACCTACAAACCACTCCACTCACTTTGTGGTAAACGCAACGCGTAACCTAATTTGGCTCATCTGCATAGCCCATTAAAACTCTCAACCCTTTTGATAATAATTAGAACTTTAAATTGTTTAGCAAAATTGTTTTGTTTGTTGTCAATGTCACTTAGTGTTTGCAACAATGTCGGTTTGAATTACTTCATACTAAGTTTTCAGTATAAAAGACTCAATGTTTTCTGTTGAGAAAGTAATGTTGAGTGACAGAAATAAGTTGTGAAGGCACTTTTGAGAACTAATTGAGGGAATGTGAAGTGGAAAGATATTTGTTTTAACGCAAACGCCTGGGTTGGTTTGGTTAAATTTAGGGAAATAATTATGTGGTTTGGTGGTTATACGAGATCTTTTCATGCCGAGCTTTTTCACGTAACTGTTTTTTTTTTTGTAATCCAATAATAACCTTATATACAGGGTGAGTCAGGTATTTGTAGCACAACTTTAACAAGCTTTGTTTCGGTGATAGAGAATGACAAAGTTTCGGGATTTGATTGGTTTTTGTAAGTTTTCTCCAACAGTTGTAGGAATAATTGATTAAAATTTAATACACTCATATTACACGTCACAAACTCTAGATTTGGGGTTATTGAGAATTTTTGAAAACGTACAGGGTGGTGCATTTTTGTACTGAATTTGAGCCTCTTGAACTGCTTTTTATTAAATAATAATTTAAAATCTCTGTTTCGTGTCGACACTTTTTGGTCTCTTGTATGTTTTTCGAGAACTATGTAATCATTTGGAGAGAAATAAAGTAGAAAATAGAAGAATAATTAGTTAATTGTAAATTTGAAAGCTAGTGACACTTTGAGATATAGGGTGTCCCCTTTTAGGAAACAAAGTTGATAGCGTTATCTTAAACAATAGAACCTCGAAAAAAACGTACGCCACTGTATTTAGCATCGAATCATCTCTAATTTTTATAAAAACAATTTTCACGTCACTCTTATACGAGGGTTGCGTTTTATATTTCGGGATTAGAGAACAAAAACAAATATTAATCAGCACTTTATTGTTTTTCAAAATATTCCCCACGAAGATCTTTTGCATGCGTTTGAACCAATTCTCTAAGCACTTTTGCCACTCTGATTGAGGTATCTCCAAAACATGCATTCTGAATGCAGCCACCGCTTCTTCAGGTGCCGAAAATCGTTGACCTCTCAGTTTGTAAATAAAAAGAAATCATTCGGTGCCAAATCAGGACTATACGGCGGATGACTCATCAAATCGATGTTTTGGGTGCTCAAAAATGCAGTTGTTTGAGCCGATGTGTGAGAGCTCGCATTGTCGTGGTGAAGAGTGATCCCTCTTCGGCGGTTGGTTTTCCTGATTTCTTCGAAGACAACTGGCAAACAAATGGTTGTGTACCACTCAGAATTGACTGTTCTGCGTTGTTCTAGTGGTACGGTTGCGATATGTCCAGTTTTTCCGACAAAACAGGCGACCATTTGCATGGAAGTGCTTCGTTCGCGAACAACTTTTTTTTGGATTTGGCTCATCTTGAAACACCCATACAGTCGACTGCTGTTTACTTTCGGGCTCATACGCGTAAATCCACGATTCCATCACCTGGCACGATGTCATAGACGTATTTCCAAGCACCACGATCGTATTTTTTGAGCATTTCTTTCCAGCAATCGACACGAGCCTTTTTTTGAGCGATTGACAAATTGTGTGGGATCCAACGCGAACAAATTTTTTTGACGGTCAAATGTTTATGCAATATTGAATGTATGCTGGTCCGACTAATGGCTAAGGTTCTCTCAATCTCTTGATAGGTCACATAACGATCTTGCAATATCAGTTCGCGCACAGCATTAGTGGTTTTCGGAACAACAACTGATTCTGGACGACCTTCACGAAATTCGTCTTGGAGTGAACTACGACCACGATTGAATTCACTATGCCATCGATAAACACTGGTCCTTGATAAAGCTTCATCGCCAAAAATTGAACTAAGTTCATCCATGCATTGTTGCTGAGTTAATCCACGTCGAAAGTTGTAAAAAATAATCGCACGATTTAATTCCATTTTTGGGCCGAGATGAATCTTTTAAGTTACTGTAAACAACACAAATAGTGCTCGATTGTCATAACGTTCTGAGTACGTATAAAAAAAATTTCCAACATTACGATAGAGCTGTCAGTTGCCAGATTGCAACACTAGGGTTGCCAAATCCCGAGATATAAAAGGCAACCCTCGTAGTAACGGAAAACGAAGGAAAAAAAATTAAAATCACCCTGTTTTTTCGTAACACGTACAAATCGTCTGTTTTCTTTAATTTTTAAAAATATGGTTTTCAGAAAAAATACAAAATGTTTAATTAAAAATCCAAAAAACACAAAACCTTATTTTTGAAAAATCAACATATCTTTTTGATGTGTGTCGGAAAAACCGCCCTCAAGGTGAATGTGTTCCAATGCCAACATTGGCGATGGATTGGCGCGCATTGCTCATGTGTACATCATCCATGTACGGCATGCTAGACTACCCCACGGTCAACGTTGGCTGTCGTCTGGATGCGGCATCCGTGTAGATGGTACAAAATCCGTCTAGCCAATGCTATACTACTATACTCCTGTTACTTGTGCTCGTCGCGAACGTCTTCCAACTCTTATCATTTGACATTGGTCTAAAGGCCCCAGTACACATGTGGCCAACTAGTTGGACCAATGTGTCCAAGACCACTTTTGTGTGAGTAGGCCGCTGGTCGCCAACGTTAGTCGTTGGCGACCAACGTTGGCCGGCGAGCCGAATGTTGTCGGTTTTTCGTACACACATCAAAAGATATTGACGCAATTTACCAACTAGTTGGCTCAATGACGCATATGTGTAAACAGTGTCGTAATTTTTTGCCCAACTCATTGGCCCAACTAGTTAGCCACATGTGTACTGGGGTCTTTACATACCGGCCGACGTTTGCCATGTCGTGTGACTTTAGAACGATACTTAAGAACATGCATTTTGATGTTATTTTATTTGTGTCAAACTTGCTGATGCTGTTGCAAATTAAAAAAGTTAGTGGGACACTTTTCTGAAGCGTTCTGTAACCTGCTAATATCCAACTAAATAGATGGTTTTATGAGAAAAGTATTAGGGATAAAAATGTATATAAATTAATCATCTCATCTTAATATTTTTGTTCTATTCTCAAAAGTGCTAACCATTAATTTCTAATTCCCACAAAATATATTCGAAAACCTTCCTACTTCCCTAGTTTTTCGTTTGCTTTTTTCACTAATAAAGTATGTCTAAATTATTTGAGGGTTAGATTTATATGCATTAAGATTATTCCACATTAACGAAATCAATCTATCTCTGTCATTTTATATAACCGAGTTTTTTCGTGCCTAGCTCACAACTGATTAAGGGTTTGGAAAAGTGCCCTCTTATAAACACATTTTTTGTGTCCAATTTCTCTCGATCCACTTTTTTTTTGTTCTATGTGAAAGTGTCGTTCCAGATTTTTTTCCACGATATAACGTGTATAGGCATACAGCAAAGTCCCTTTCTATGCCAGACTATCAGTCACTTTAGAAATTTCGCGTCAGATTGTCAGATATTGCAATGGAAAAGATTTGTTGCCGTATTTTTTTTGTGTATTTCATTTCAATTTATATTCGTTTTTTGTTGCGATTCTGGATTTGATACGGATTACTGTGTCGTGATTTAGGAATAATAAATGCAATTTTTGTCAAAGTATTACTTCAATATTTTGTGAAATGCACGCTATCTTTGAAAGTGACTAGTTTTAGCAAAGTATGGCAAAAATAATACAAGAAACATCTTGGACAGCCTCGCTCCAATAATTTCGCTCAGTTTCTTAATTTCTTTAAACATCATCTGTTTGAGACATAATCCTCTCCAATTATTGTTTTTTTCAAGTAATCGTTTAAGATAAGTCCCAGAGCATCCATAGTTATTTGCTGATTGATGCATTTCACCGTATGTTCCTCGTGTTCTGAGTCCGTTCGTTCAGAGTAAGTTTTCGACATAGAAGTTGATCGGGATTGCTACGCAAAACTTCAAAGCAGCCTTAGACTCGCTGTCATTGAAAGGAAACGTGGTAGGTACGCCTTTTACTGAGGTTTTTTTGCCATGCATTGGATTGATGCAACTTTAGTGAGTGCTCAAAAAGCTCGAATATGGAATGTTTACTTCGGTGGGCTCTGTAAGGCCCATCTATTTATTAATCAGTAGTGCTACATTGAGGTTCCTACTTAACCTAGTAAAAGGACGACTTGAATGTTGGGTTTATCCTGTCTTTCATCTGTCATGACGTTTGTAGTGAATTTTCACCTACACTATACAAATTACATTATGATATGCATTTTTTCTGCTCGTATCAACTATCAAAAGCAGCTCTGTCGGTTTGAAAAATGTCTTCATATTAGTGACATTTATTTATGTTATGTAAATCACTATTAATAAATAAAACATACCACAAAACATTTTCTCATTTTTCTTATAAGGATCTGACCGATTTTCTGATAAATTTCCAACTTATATACACTCCTTCGCATTCTCTCCGAAGGGCGTTAAAGGATTTATGTGTCAATTTTCTGAATTGCGGGTGCCCTATACTACTATCGCTGCTAAGTTTATAACAGTGCTGTTATATCGGTCCATTTGATTGCTTTATTAACCACAAATTGACCGTTTAAATCGGCAGATTATCACAAGTTTATATATAGTCCCATTTTACGGATGATATTCTAGAAGGGTTTTTTATGACATCGTAGACACCTTGATGGGGTATCATTAGGAATGGATACATAAACTGGCTGTGTTAGCAATAAAATGTGTAAATGTCTTCATATTGTTGTATGGATTATATACTCTTACTTCCGTAGAGTTAGATGTTTTAGTTTCCTGTACAGGGAAGCCCAATTTTGCCATAGTTTTCATCGATTTGTGACGATGCATTGTCTTTTCTCTTTTGCAAATGTGGCCGTTTCTTTGCGATTTCAGCCTTCAATCGATCCAAAAGTCGCTGTTGATGGTGGTTCCTTTTTGGAGGTAGTCAAAGAACAAAGAAAGATACATACAAAAACTGAATTAAAATAATGAGAACAACAATAATTATAATTTCACATTCTTTTGTACATAAACGCGTCAATATAATCTACAATATAAAACACACAATATATATAAAAACTCTAGACAACAGGCAACACAGATAAGACAGCCAAAATCACACAAAGGAAAACACAAGAATTAAATTATTGAGCCACAGCAGCAAACTCTTGCAAATTATAGAATGCGGTGCTCGTCAAAAAGAATTTTAACTTTTTTTCAAATACAGTCTCTGATTGGCAGCTCCTTATGTCTACGGGGAGATGATTGCAATAATGGCAATCAGCATATGTCGGCGATGTCTTGAGGAATTCATGCCCCGGGCGAGGCAAATGCAATTGGTCCCTTCCTCTAGTAGAGTACTCATGGTTGGGATATGATTTTTATTTTTAAAAATATAAGACAATAACTAGCTAGCTTGTGCACCTTCAATTTGTGATCGTTCATGATGGATTCTGCACCCTGAAGTGTTAAAAAAATTCACTGATCAATGATATGTCATGAGGAATTTTGTCAACATCGCTAATTTCGATGTCAACAGTAAGATCTAAATTGAAGTTGTTAACAACAAATCTAGTAAAAGAAAAACAAGAAAAGAATTAGTTATCTTTAAGGCATCAGAAGATTTCCTTTGTTATTATCTCCAACTCCAACTATACTTCAAGAAACATCTATACTTCCATTAAAAGTTGTTTCGGTTTATTTAAGAGAAGTAAATAAGAAAAACGAAATAAAAACAAAACTGGTAAACATCGTATATATTTGCCAATAGTCGGTTGTGCTGACCATCAAGTCGAAATAAAACTAAACAAACGTTTCGGTAGGTATTTACTTATTTTTCGCTATGCAGTGCAATAAATAAAGCATATTCTTGATTAGAAAGGTCAGTGAACGTTGTAGTTACAGTATGGTTACATTGCATTACGTTTTACCACACTTAAGTAGTTAGTTAATGCTTACATAGCGATGAGCAAGTGTATAAATAAATTGGATAACTTTCGTTAATGATCGCTTGTTTCCAAAACATACCGGGTGTAGAATAGATTAACGTTTACAGGAATTGAATTACACTTTTTGAGAATAAAACCTGCCTGGAGTCTAATACTATTTGTACTTGTTTAGATTTACTTTTTCTAACAGACACATCTGACAAATCGTTAAATATCGTATACCTAATGCGAAGCCTGCGGTCGAATGTCTCATTGATATTAAACTGTAGAGTAATTTAAATGCCACTAGCAGAGAAAAGATTCAGTCAGTTCAGTAGCGTGCAGCAGTGTCTCTCATCTCGCTAAAACTGCGTACTCATCTGAGCACGAACGGACACGAGGTAACGCAGGGCTGAAAGAATGCCAAGTTTCTGTATTGCTTTTCGTTGTGACCGAATGCTGTATGCTGCAATATTTTCGTTGGGCCTCACCTTATCCCTTATTCGTTCTTCCACAGAACAAAGATGCTAATATTACTAACAGAAACTAGCAGTTTCGATTGATATATCTTCCAGAACTCTTATCACATTCACCATTGCTTCATCAAATATGTTTCTGAGAACGTATAGGTTAGTGGTTCCCGAGATATGAACACGGAAGCCAGGGTATTACAGTCCCGGTTAAACTTATTTACAAACAATTTATCGTTGAACACGTGTAGAGTCTAGAAAAGTTAGTCGAATGGATTGGAATGCACAAATATTGTGTTAGAGTTCTGTGTCACCTCCTTAGATTACTTAGGTTGTAGGTTGTCTGCCTAGCATGTATTGAAACGAAGATGAATAAAATGTTCTGTTCTTTGTTGGAACGTATATATGTATTTATTTCTAAACAAATCTTCGTTTCATTACGTCTTGGCGCCCAACGTGGGGCGCCCCACGTTGGACGCCAAGATGTAATATACGTTCCAACAAATAACAGAACATTTTATTCAGCCACGAATCTTCGTTTCATTACACGCATGACTGGTGGCTTTTCGCCCTTGACCGACTCGTACTCCGCGGCGGAATAACCCAGCCTCGTGTTTGCCCGAGCCTCAATAACCCATGCAGCTAGTGGCAATGGAGAACGAGTCGCGTTGTGCTTAGCTTGATTTACAGAGCCGTCGATGAAGTTCATGTTTTTTAATTTGGTCCATGATTTCCATTGGAGTCTGGAAACATATTTTATTAGTCATTAAAACTGTATATATTGAAAAACTTACCATTTTATGGAAGAACTTATTTTGTGGAGATACAACTTTTAATTTCATCACTTTGTTTTTTATTTATTTATTAATCAACTTAAATTTGGGTCCGTTTTTAGGCACTCTAAAATTTAGAATACGCCGAGCAATTTTTGCAATGATGTTGTGGCTGAGGCCCCTATATCTCTGGGCGGTCTCATTTCACTTTCTCGCGGTGATATGCCTCAGTTGCTACTTGCTTTACTATATTTTAGTGTCATTATGATTATTTTGATATTCCAGTATAGGAATCGAATCAATAAAGATTTGGACTAATAAAATAACCACAAACAAATGGGCTATAGGAATATAGCCTACATTTTGTTAGAAGGGAGGGATATTTAGCTAAAACGTTTTGAATTTTAAATCACATTTGATGTTCCATGTTTTGAATGACCAACGCGTTGTTGACCATGGAATTCAGCCATCGATTGATTTGAATTGAGATTTTAGATATGCGGAATCATTTTAATATTCGGTTTCACCCAACTCTAGTATATAATTTTATTATTAGTATTATCAGTATAATTTTATTGCAATAAATATAAAAATAGAAAATAGTATTTTATAAAATAAGATCTCTCTATATAAATAATTTTGTTGTCTATACTTTATTCAGATTCCAGCAAATCAAACGAGCATTAATACAGCGCTGGGTACGCAATTAAAGGAGGCGTTGATGTATCGTTATAAAAGCCTTAAAATAAATTAACACAGCAAACAGTAGTTGGTTAAATGGGCTTTTGTTGTAAATGCGGTGGTCTAAATATACATCTATTAAGATATCGTTCACATTAATAATACGTCTACTGTTTTAAAAGTTAATAACTGTTAATTATTTAGGGCACATTAGGCATAGAAAGAGGCTAATTATTGATATAATGAGTATACTCTTTTAGAAATTGAAGATGTACTGTTGTTGCATGATAAAATAGAGTTCAAGGCATCTAAATGTTTGTATAGTGATAGTGTATAGTTCTCTATTAAATGACTGCACTTAATCATTTCCGAGCATGTTAGTTCTTGTAAATTAAATATGTGGATAAACACTTTACGGAAATAATCCTTAAAAGTCGCAAGAGCTGATTAATAATTAAAAGTTTATGTTTCTTTTAAACATTTTGGCAGTGTGATGTCTTTGACTTCAAGATCGAGACTGCACATAACTAAGGAAGTTCCATATATGTGCCACGGTAGTTTAATTGATAAAACACATAACCGGCAATCGGGAGATGTGGGTTCCAATCCCACTTGTGTCATGGATTTTTTTTATTCGAACATGTTAGTTTATTTCATTTTTCTGTCTATCGGTGATATATTATATGCTCTCAACTTAGTGGATTCTCTTTCTTGGGTTATTAAATTGTACTTAATTAAACCATGAGCATAGATGTGGGTAACTTCACTATTTTCAAAGGAAAAAGAGCACTCTATTGACTTTTTTACCTCTCCATTCCTCAAATACAATTGTACCATTTTTTTTTTTAACTTTGGTGTAGGTGCATTCAGTCCATTGGCGTTGAGAAAGTATCTTTAAGGGGTTGAAAAGTTATATAAATATATTCTAAAGTAATGTATGATGAAGTGAGGTGTTGATTAAAACTACAAATATTTTTGATTTTGGCTTTTTTTCACAAGGTGATTGATTTAAATAATAATTTTGATCGCTTCCCGAGAGATTTTTAGATGGTTTTGTAATATTGTAAAGCTATTGAAGATCAAACATTGATGTTCCGAAACAATTCTAGCAATTATATCACTCAATTTGTGGAGCAGACGTGTTTTATTTTTTGTAATTTTAATCAACACTTCACTTCAACATTACTTTAGAAAATAAAACAGCTAGTCGGACGAAAAGTATCCATGAATTTAAAATCTTTCATTGACGAGGAAATATTTGGAGGAAACGTGTTTTAATTGTAATTCGAAATGTTGGCGGTGTAATTTTTGTTATTTTTTGTGTGTATTTTTTCTTCTTTAAATCAGGTGTTAAAAGATTCAGTCTCTTTTGCGTACCAAACGTATTTTTTCATAGATTTAAAAGATTTTTGGTTTGATACAAAATATTTTTAAGAGGCAATTTAATTGTTATTATTAAATTAAATAAAACTAATATTTTATTAATTTGTATTTATTTTTTCCTACGTTAATTGAAAAATTCATAAATCAAACGGCGTCTGCTCCACGAAACTCTTTATACTTATACATATTTAATCTGTTGAAATTTTTGTTAAAAAAAAATAATATGCAAGGCGTTATCTTGAATATTTTTAACATTTCGAAATTATTGATAGCAATGGAGTATTAAAGAAATAAAAATTTAGACTAGATTCGATTATACCCTGGCTTTTTTTAAGCAATTTATTCCGTGTCTTCTTGATATTAATTTATTTACAGGTAGCATCACATAAATTAATAGGTATAAAGTGTTTCTCCCCTCATAAAGCTTCACGCAGCATGAACCGAAACGATTACAGTTGTTGCCTTCGAGACAGCATTTTATCACCTCCATCCAAAATCCATTTTCTCGAATAGATATCCCCATCAGTTTTACCGTACACACGATGATAGGAGAAATTTACTTTTAAACAAAATCAACCCCCCCTTTACATAATATGTGTTTCTCCATGTCTGACACGCTCCCCAATAACGACCCAATCTGTCTTCTTTCCAACCAATTACCCTCCCGGTGGATTAATAATTAATCCTACGTTTTACGGAAGCATGTATATGGGGGGTGAGTGGAAAAATCGGATTGTCTACTGGCTGAGCGGAAATTTAGAGTATAGATTCTTCTTTATTGCATACCCTACATCCAAAATCGATTTGAGCCATACTACTTCCATGCCTCTAGTAAAACAATTAATAGAGAGTAATGGATTTTCTAAAAATAATTATTGAAAATGCTGGTTTAGCCAGAAACACTCAAGAGTTTAATGGATAAAAAGTGGTTAACAGCATTGCCATTAGCGATTAGGGATGATATGAGAAAAGGTTTCTAGAAATGTGGACAATATAATATAAACACTATTTTGCTTATTTACATACACTCTATGTTTCAGACAACCTCAAACAAAAAAGTCCATAGGGGTTGAGTCAGGCGACCTCGCAGGCCACTCGATTTCACCCCTTCGCCCAATCCATCGGCGCAGAAATAATTTGTTTAAATATTGACGGACTAAACTATAAACTTTTGCTCTTGTTGAAACCAAATTGACTCGTATGGAATATTGGGGTTAGATGTATTCGGAAATATACGACATAAATCGGGAATCATTTCATTTCTTAATACTTAATTGCAAATAACACTTCACACTTCACTTCTGGAGTCGCTAAATAAGGATTTTTTCAATGAACAAAACGACGTTTAATGGCCTATCCTCGGAAATTGGTCGACCAGCTCTAGGAAGGTCTCTATTTTGTTTATTGTACTTATTCTAGACTGGGAAAGGTGTCTCGGTTTTTGCTTTAAAAATAATAATAATAGCCTTTATTTGCTCAACAGTATAAAACCCATTACGCAGGACAAATACAATAAGAAAAACAATGGTACACTGTCTTATTTCAACTACTAAAGTGCCGATCGGCAACCCCCAGCTCTATCATTTCACAGGCAAAAATGTCACAGTCCAAACTGAGTTATAATTTCTGCACATTATGTTCGCAGGAGAACGTAGCAGTACATTCGTCCTAGCTCTCACAATTTGAAAAGTTGAGTTGCACCTAGCTTCTGTTCTTGGAACGTTAATATTTAGTTCCATAAGCAATTCGGAACACTCAACCTGTCCATGGAGAAGTTTGAATAAGAACTCAATAGAATTTATATTTCTCCTTGTTTTCAGGCTCTGTACATCAAATCTAGTTAATAATAAATTATAGTCAACCCCTCTCTCCGGATAAATTCCATCTTCCTTATATGCAAGATGTTTAAGAAATTTTCTTTGTATTTTATCAACTGCATTTTTGTGAATATCATGTAAGCATTAAATAGAAGTTTTAGTGCAGAAATATTATTAAAACCCCTAGTATTTCTCATAATGAACCCATACGTTTTATTCGCTTTCGCCGTTTTGATTGATATGTGCTTCGAAAAACTAAGCTTTGAGTCAAAGACAATTCCCAGATCAGTCACAGTGCTGGAGAACTCTATGACCCTGTAACTATACTGAACATACTGCCTTTTCTTTGTACATGTCATGACATTGGATTCTGGATTCCAAAATAAACAATTTGCGTGACACCATCATCATCATCATTAATATCTCATATTTTGAGAAAAATTTTCAGGTCGTCCGCGAACATTAACTTTCCACAGGTCAGCCTCTCGCTTAAGTCATTTATAAATAATAAAAACAATAGGGGTCCAAGGTTGGGACCCTGTGGAACACCAGAAAGTGCATGAAAAGCATGTAATCTGTATATCCGTTAAGTGATACCATCTGTTCTAAAAAGGCAAAAGGTTTGATTTTAAGAAGATCTAAAGATCGTCGACAAAGCGAAACTGGTTCAATTTATCCAACAACCTGCCATGAAAATATACCAAATGATCGCCCGTTCCATTACGGACACCTGTATATTTTGCTAGAACAATAATTAATTGAATCCTAAATTGCCGGTATTTTGAGATCACTACTAATTGCAACTGATCCGTTTCCAAATGTAACATTTCTATAGAAAATTCTTCGTAATTAAACGCGAAATTAAACACAAGGTAACATATATTCCGTGATCTAATTATGCAACTATATTTAGGATGCAATTTGCTTTGTATTCCGAGTTTTGTATGCTATAGAGCAGCTAACCTAGTTTCTTCTTTATATTCTCACACAAAATTTGTACTTTATAATGTCACACTTAAATTTCACGTCCTGTTTGCTAGTTTAGCAGTGTGGTAAACTCTGAGCTTATCTCGGTATTTGGAGTCTGTTCACGTGTCAACTAAACCAAGTTTGCCTTTAAAGAGCTATTATTATCCTACAGTCTGTTGATAAGGAATATATAGGAGGTATCGTTGTAGTTTGCACTTGAACTTAATTGTTGTTTTGGAATTGTGTCACATTTTTACTCTATTTTAGACATCAAATGCCTGTATTTGATCAATAAGACAGGGTATACCCAAAAAACGTATTTTAAAGCTATGCATTTATTTGGTTGTAGATTGTAGGCGAGTCTTTTTGGTCCTTAAAGCTCCCTTGACGTCGACCTAAAGAAATCTTTTGTTAATGACTCTAATCTAGAGATAGCCCATTTGGCCTAAATCTTTTCCTGAAGCCTGGGAGGCAATTCCCTTGAATCGTCGGGGTTTCAAAGATATTTCAGCTTTTTCCTGGACACTGCCTTAGAGTCGCAGAGCATGTTTTTCTGTAGTCTTTGTTGCTTCCTTTTTCTCAGCCTTTTGAGATGGGACATCAGCGGATAATGCTTTTTTCCCAAGTGCGGAATTCTTCCATGCCTTTGTATTGTCAAGGTTGGTTTCTATTTTGTTGTTATAAAACAACCTTATTACCAAAGTACTCTTCATCATAACGATTGTTCTGCATTTCAATTGTTCATCATATTTATGTTTGCAGAGCTTTGAAAAAACAACTTCCTCGACCCAGTGCCCAATGTTATTTGTGAGACAACGTGGAGCTACCTTTATGATCCCACACAGCCAGTGCGCTATTCCCTTTATCTTATTTAAAAATCGTCTTTGATGTTCGACCTCATTTGGTAAGGTTTTTTTGACGAGGTGATAATGGGGCCTCTTCCATTGAATTAATGGTTGACTTGTTTTGAAATCGGAAGAATCAGTAATTACTTTGGATCTATGGTTCTGCCAGAAGTTCCTTGAAAGGTATGCAAGTCTCCACTCGACGTTTTTTTCCTGGATAGTCGGCAGGCAACCATTTCGCATCAACCCTGCTCATGCCCAAATTTACCATTAACATTTTATGGATCGACCTACGAGGCAATCCAAATAAACACCCTAAATGTCCAATACGTTGTCTTCAGTGTTTACGCACAAGTACACGAAGTTTTCGACTTTTCATCCGTTCCTTAAGCTGATGGACATCGAGAACGAGGTTTGTCGACAATCGTCATGTGACCTTTTGAGTTTTGAACATCACAATAGTTTCGTGAATTTTTTCCGAGTAGGACACACAATTTCACAACCACAATTTTCGAATAACTTACGACCGATACGTATCACACAAACTCTGCCCATCACAGCACTATTCCGGATACTTTTTGGGACTTCCTCGTATATCCTGATTGAAGCAAACTTTGGAGCACGGCTAGGGTCTGCTCCTGTAGATCCACGACGTGCAGTTGTGTGATTGACTATGAACACAAGATAAAAGCATTATTAACACTACAAAATTTCTCTTTAATAGAGCCTCAATTGACTGCAAAATAATACTTCTTTGGTTAATTAATAAATTGAAGTCCTACCAATTGATAAACATAAGAATACGTGATGTATCCTTCGCGCTGGAGACTGTCGCTAAAATCATCAGCTATCTTGTGGCGGTCTTTCAGAAACTTCTTAATGCTGTCTCGAAGATGAAACAGTGGAACATTTTTATGAGACTAGAAGACACCCACATTCTTTGGATGTAAAATGATTGAGTTGCAAATAAAAGTCCAGGGAATGCAGATAAAGTGTATTTCCTAGTATTAAATGCACTGACCTGAAGAAATGTATCCTCGATAAAATTAATCAGTTTTTTATTGCTGACAATTCTATACTCTGCATAATACGATATATCTCTGCAGTAGTGAAATCTCTTGGCAGTCCAATCCGTTTTATGTAGCTTTATTGCACAGAAAGCGTTCAACTTTTTAGTGCAAAAACTCTAACACGACGAATGCTAGAAAAAATTGTGAAAATAAAGTAAAATAATATTATTTGTTGTTGAAAATGGTTTAATGATTCCCAATATATTTCTGCATCAACTATACTTAAACTCCAATTTGTTGTTGTTGCCGTTTTCTTTTATAGCTGATATTTATTTGTTCTTTTTCACTGGATTGCCGACCCTTAGTTAAGCCTGATCGCTTTCACAGTCTGTACAGAATGAACGATTAAATGGTTGGCGACCGATCATTTACTGCTTCGTGTGTGAACAATTTTTGTTGGATTTGGCCCATGCTGAAAGACCCATACAGTTTTAGAGGGATTTATTATAAAGGTGTTTCCTCTAAACTTTGCAAATCATCAAGCAATCAAAACCGAAACAATTATCTACATTTTGTAAAAAAAAAGGTTGAAATCGGACTATGGAATAAAAAGTTGTAATACATTAAACTTGATCTAAATTTAATTTATATGTAGTGAAAATATCATTGGCCCCAGAATGGAACCCTGTGGTGTGGCAATTGTTAAGGCTTTGGTTGGGACACCCTCCGTTCTATAATGACAAATTGCCTTTCCAAAATTTACATGAATCATTATTGCTAACACCAAACCATAATCGGCCGGGTGAAACGCCTACAACAAGTTATCAAATACCTTCAGCAAAGCCTTTGATCAACTGTGACGTCCACGAAAACTAAACTGACCTTTGAAATGACAAGAAGCATATAGTAATATGCCTTAGATTTTCAAGGCCGATGGAGGCTAAAGTTGAGGAATCGGAATTACATTCGTCAGCCTTCAGCTCTACCTATGTAATATAATTGACATAATAAAAGAACAGGACCGCACTTTAATTTTGTCAGATCCAACAGCATTAGAGTTGATTCAATGCATTCTTTATAATTCGTCATTCTTAACTCTCTCTCTCTTAACTTTTGTGTTTTTGCATGAGTTTACTCATGCAAAAGTTTCCAATATTGGAAGTATTACCTTGGGCTCTATCTTTCATATACATTTTATTATCAAATGCAAATCATTATAGTTATTTACAAGAGATTGAAGTACAGCAAGCCTATAATAACAATTAAAGATAAATTGCGATGTTTTATGAAAGTAAACGAAAACAATTTATTACTACCTGCTGTCTTAATTCTAATTAAACTATACGTGCTCGAAGCAGAATTATTTTCTTTTAATATTCCAACCAATTATGGTTATTTTCTCTGTTGATCATCTAACCTATTCTAGAAATCCAATTCCTTTCTTAATATTGAGTATACAATAAATTTATATAGAAAATACAATACCGGTATTAGAATAGTTTTATTTAATGAGGTTGCTAGTGTGAAATTTAGTTTCTTTTCAGTTATTTGATAAAAAAAAAAAGTTCATATCATAGACAAACCTGCAAGAATCGGTTTGGTACAAATCAGCGGCGCACCGAGAGAGCCAGGTAAAAAAATAGCAAAGTAACATTTTAAATACACTGCTCCTTCTCTATTCCCTTGCGCAATTTGTCACTTCTCTTGTTTTGAGGGAAACCAAATCCCCCAGCTACTAAAGCAGCGCATGCGTCAATCTCTAAAGTCCACGCTGCCCAATTCGCGCGTTAGGTGTGCAGCTCCGGAATATTCTGATAGCACTGTAGATTCTTCATATAACGTATCGAAAATTACGAAAGCGTAGAAGGGCCATATAAAATATTTTTTTTATGATTCTGACATATCAAATATATCCAACAAACTACGATGATCTATATAGCCTGAAGAAGTTCCATCCTTATTAAAATCCAAGTAGGTACTTCAAAAATCTTCTTTGTACCAAGCTCCTGATGTGACAGTAGTAGATCAGCTGCCATAACTGATGCAAACTTTGCTATACGGCCAAACGCGCAATATAATAGCTTCACAGTAGATGATCTGTTTAATTGGGCAACAAAAAGCCCAGCGCACTGTACGCTGACCTAACCACAGAGATTATGTGAGGAATAAATGTAAAGCTACGATCAAATGGGAAGGCTAAATCCGTAACTTCAGTTACACGACTCCAAATCTGAGCATCCAGCACCAGCAACACGGAAGATGTTTTTCACCCTATGCACATCATTTTGAAACATTCAGAATCAGTTTATTTACACGACAGCAATCATGCAGCATATTTATGTTGATCTGACGACAGAATAAAGCTTTTGGTCATCTGCAGAAGCGAGCCTACCAGTCTTTAATTTTTGATGAGGTCATCTATGAAATTGGTAAATAATCACACTATGCACATCATTTTGAAACATTCAGAATCAGTTTATTTACACGACAGCAATCATGCAGCATATTTATGTTGATCTGACGACAGAATAAAGCTTTTGGTCATCTGCAGAAGCGAGCCTACCAGTCTTTAATTTTTGATGAGGTCATCTATGAAATTGGTAAATAATAACGCACTAATATTTCAACCCTGTGGCGTTCCTGAAGTAGCAACAAACTAGTACGATCTGAAGCCCTCGTATTCAACAAACTGCACTCTGCGCAGATGATATGATTTAAGTAAATCGACAAGGGGTTTCGATAGTCCAATCATCCTGGAAATCAGTATACATTGTGTTGTCATTTAAAATAATACTCTGTATATAGTTTGACTTGTTATAATAATTGTTAATAGATTCATATAGATAGATTGTCAAAATAAAATAGATTGACAAAAAAAAAAACTACGCGTGCAGCACAGTACACGTGATAGAAGTGAATACTTCTATCACGAGAGAGGAAGGGAATACGAATGATGGTACAAAAGGGACAACCGAAGGATAGGCAGCGTTAAGCCGCTATATACATAATAGTGTATGGTATAGGATATAGTCTCTCTCTCCCTCATATTTGTTATAGGCTTCATCTCTTTTGCGGAATGAAAATTTTATCGATCGTGTCGTGACGCGACCTTGAAAAATCACTCTCATGCGGCCAAAGAAGTATTCACTTCAAAAAATAGTAAAAACGGCAGTATTTTAATAGAGAATCGTATAGTTCGAATACAGTCATCAACATGATGTGGTCCTTGAGCATTAGAAACAGTTCCTGAAAAAGCAGTTTATAAGTTTTTTTGTCAAAATTAAAAATCATGTAGGTATTTTCTACTTTCCATAGTATCGAAATATACAAGGTATATTAAAAATTATTGTAAAAAAGTAAATGATATGAGAATTCCTTAGAATAATAATTATTGATGAAACGAAATATCTGCAGCTGTAGAAAAAATGTTGTATGTAATATGTGTGCGAAGAAATTTCGCGCATTCAACAGATATTTTGACTCGGCTGCTCGTCGGCAAAATAAATTTCTGTCTCAATGCGCGAAATTGTACTTCGCACACTTATTACATAAATATCTATTTTATTGTGAAAATTTAAGAAATTATAAAAAGTTACAAATATTTCAAGGAAAAATATTCAAGATAGAAAAATTTGAGGCCAGAAGTGCTACGAAATCAAACAGCAAACGATCTGAAATGTCTTTACGACAAGTCGAACTATTAACATTGGAAGCTAAGAAAAAACTAGCAGTTTTGGAAAAAGAACGTATAGAACGAGGAAAACAACAACAAAAAGAACGTATAGAACGTGAAAAACTACAACAAAAAGCACTATATGAAAAGGAAAAAGAAATTAGAACTACAAATGCAGCTAAGTCAAATAGGATCATCGATATATACAGAATTAGATAGAAATGTAGTAGAATTAGACAACAATTATCCAATATTACAAGACAAAATACAAGATATCAATAAATGGTTAACAAATAATGATCGTGAACTTAAGGATAAAGTTGATACACGTGTAGATTATAATACAGTAGATATTAAAAATAGAAATGAAGAACATATAGAGAAAATATTACTAAGTGATTTTTGTCTTATTTTTGGTCGTAGAGTTTACCTCCAAAGATTGAGAATTTCGGACACTCGGTATATTCCACCAACCTGAGTTGTGTTGTCTGTCGATAGGCATACATGCAGGTTCGATGTGATAAGGTAGCGAGGTTTGTTATAGAATATCGTCCCGGCATAAACAACGAACACATAATACTTATTGCTTTACTATACCATGTGAATGTTTAGTAGTGAATTTAATTTAAGAGTAGGAAAACATACACAATATTAGAGCAAATCTTATGATATGCTTGGATGTAGTATTATTGCAAATAGGGAACGGGAATCTATGTAAGCATATTAAACGTACGTTACATATTATGCAAACATGGCACATTTCTTGTTATCCCCCTTCACAAATTGCATCCTGTCTGGTGATTTTGTTAGAATTTAATTGGATTGCCACCCGGCTTGTACATATTACACTTATACATACTGTGCATTATTTGATTGATATATTATTGGGATAGGAAATGGCATTTAAGTCCGGTATGGCGGATATTATGTTATTATAATTCGCAGGATGTTCATGCAGTGTATTTTTAATAATGCTTTATTATTTTTGCCCAAAAATAAGACAATGTGTCCCACCTAAGTAGTAGATTCTCTTTTACATTTTGTGTTATTACTTTAATTTGTTTTAACAAAACACTAAAGCTTCGTTTTTTTTTATTTTACTCCTGTAGATGAAAATGTTATAAAGTCAATAATAAAATTCTGCTTGGACGGCATCTCCGTACAGGTGCCGACCTGCTGGCTCCTCTTTTGTGTGAGCTTGTTAACGGTTCCGTTTTGAGCGGGATATTCCCGTTCGTTCTGAAGCCAGCTGTTATAATGCCTGTCTTTAAAAAGGGTGACCACACCAGTGTGAAAAACTACAGGCGTAATCTCCAAAATATTTGAAGCGGCACAGAAAATGGAAATCTATCTGTCTTCTACTGCCATGATCACTGATTGTCAGCACGGTTGTCCACCGAGACATGTAGGTACTGCTGAATTGGTGCAGCACTTCCACGACTTGACCGATCGAGGTCAGTTCGTTGTCCCACTAATGTTTGACTTGCCCAAAACCTTCGATACCTACTATTGACAAGGCATTTATAATCAGCTAAATCGAGTCTTTAGGACTGAGATTCCCTCATACCTTAACTAACGTGAAATATCTGTAAGAGTTTTTATAAAAAAATGTTTATTTCAAAACTTAAAAAAAAACAATATCGATTTTTATTTTCGTCATATTATTTAACTAAAATTATAACAAACGATGTTTCGTTACTCATTAGTAACTTCTTCAGGTTTAATACAATCTTTTCCATCTTACACAAATTACAACACATCAAATTCAAAAATAATAAACAATTTTCTTTATAATTACAAACACACAACATTCAAATATATAAAACTCATTTTATAAAAATTGATCAAAACATTTATTTTTGTCAAATCTGTGTGCTATATTGTGACGTAATCGTGCCTCCGTAGCTCAAGCCGGTGGTGGTCTTTAGGTTTCACAACAACCCTCAGGCCTGGGCGCCAGCTAAAATTAAAATTTTCACAGAGGATAGGGGAAAGGAGCTGTACAAGACGTGCAACGCTACTACTAAATAAATTTATTTTAATATTATGTAGCGAACAGAAAAAAACAATGAAATAATATGTGTACAATAATAAACTATTTACAAAAAAGACATGTAATCGCTAATAAGTATTTGTGAATCTGTTGAAATTAAATTTAATAACTAAATTAATATAAATAAAAAAACTTACAAAATTTGGTATAATACCAGCTACCAAGATTGATTACAAAATGTGATATCGGCCCTCACGTAATGTGTTTGGGATCCGGCTTCTATTGGTTGGTATTGAACTCAAAATACAATCTTATACTCAACCGAGTAGGAACATATTTGGCCTGTCTTTGCTTGGTTATGCTTTACTATGCAATGTATCGACACACAGGTTCCAAAATTTATACTCTAGCTAAGAAGCCTAAAATTTGCGAATCTACCGTTATGAAATGCGTAAAAAAAAGACATTAAAAGTCCTTACCTAATCAGTCATTAGGCTTCGCTAATATAATCAGTAATATTTAAATTTGATTTTCGTATATCTTTACTGTTTCGCATTTCGTTTGCCAATGCCCTTTTTAAAATCGCAAATTTAGACACCCTCTACCTATTTTAATATCGGGCGTAGGTACTCTCTTTGAAAAACTAAGTGGTGACAAAAACTAATGGAACCATATATGTGGACACATTAAAAATCCAACAAATTCAAATATTTAGAAAAATTTACCTACATTAAAATGAAAAATACGAGGATAGTTCACAAAGTAATTATTAAATATATCTTCAAAAAAAACTGACCGTTACAATATAAAGTAGAACGCCCTGTTATTGTATCTTTTACTAAAATCTGTGAACTTTTAAACATTTGGTCGAAACATGCATTTCCCGAATGTATAGTAGGAACTGTCATTATTGTAATACAAAATTCTATGCAACTAACATTTTATGGTAAATGTGTGAGGCGAACTTAACAAATATGTTTAAAAAGAGGAGATTTTAACAAAAAAGGCGCAACACGAAATTGTTGTTCACCACAGATTATTATCGCCTTTCAGGCATAGATTTGTAGGTAGGAACATCCAGTAATATAATATGTACCTATAGTAGTAATAGAGTTTTGAATATATTAAATATGGAATTAACTAATGATGTATTTTGAAAACTAAAATAGTAAATAATTAATTCAAAAATTAATTAACTATATGCAGACAGATTTATTGATAGGGAGAAATTCAATATTAATAATGATAATATTGCTTCATTAGCCTTGCATATCTGTCATTTGTAATTAAAATTGTATATAATATTGAAAATTCCTAGTTTAGACAAATTTCATGTAGTTTTAAAAAATTAGTTTCTCTTGTTTTATTTTTTTATTTATATAGTTTTTATAGTAACTTTTTTCATAATATGTACATTTTCCTGCAAAGATTTGTTGGGTTGTCAGTCGAAAAATTTACCTACATGAAGAATTTTCTCTTAGAAATTAAATTGGGTTTTCTAGTTTCAATATTATCTTTGTTATGTGTGTACTTTTTTGATTTTGTTATTTCTTTATGTTAAATTTTATTAAAACTACAAAAATATCATTTTGAACACTGATGATGGTTTAAATCCGGAACGTTGGCAACTGAATTTGTTTTTGTTGGTTTCAACAGTCCTCAATTCGTCGTGAGTGTTTAACCAACATATGAAGTGAGTTTAGAAGGCAGAGAAGTTTTTGAATTTCCTAATTTCAAATTGATAACTAAACACATTCTAAAATATGAATTACAGTTTTCCTTTCCAACCTTCTAAAAATTGCCACAGTTTTTGAATAATGTGTTTCATTTTATATGATTTCGTTTAATTTTTTTCTAATTTATTAAAAAATGTTTTTCATTAAACAATAATTCTTAGCTTATTTTTTTCAATGATTTCGTTGAAGCCTCTTCTGTCATCACTGCATATTTTATTTGTTTTATTAAAAATGGTTCATTTGATCGACAGTAAACAAGAATACCTTTTTTTTAGTTTAAGGTTCAGGCTCATCGCAGATTTAGTTTTTTACAGTCTTTATCATACAGAGAGTTAAAAATTTAAGCATTAAGGTCTAGAATTTAGTAAACTAAATTAGTTTCCAGAACACTGTTTTAAGAGATCCTTTTCATCATATATATTTTTTATGCTATTTAGAGTTCCTATTTTAAAAGTTGTTCAAGAAAAACCGATTTTCAAAGACGCGACGATTTTTAGGAGCCGATATCTCCGTAAGGAAGGCCTGTAGGAAAAAAATATATTAACTTGTGATCTTCTTTTTTTCATGTTCTATCTGCATCCGAGAGATTTCCGATATTTCCTAGGAGACCCTGTATATTTTCCTGTAATTGTGTCTGTTAGAAGTAAGGGCTAGAACGCGAATCAATATATGTTCAGATAGCCAGGCGGCCTTAAGGGCTCTGAGAAGCCCCAAGCTTACAACCAAACTGGTATGGGAATGTCAAACAGAACTTAGGGCCTTGGCGGACCACAACAGGGTTAATCTAGTGTGGGTCCCGGGGCACTCGGGAATAGAAGGCAACGAGAGAGCGGATTGGCTGGCTAGACAAGCCTCTAAAACCACATATACTGGCACGGAATCTGCGCTGAGCTTGTCTAAAAGAACGGCGAGGGAACTCCTCAAGTGCTGGGCCAAAAGCGAGCACCACAGATATTGGGAACATATTCCCAAGCAGGAGCATGGGAAGAGGTTTATACCTGGTGCCGCAACAAAACGCACTGAAAAACTGCTATCATTAAGTCAGATGCGAATAACTATGGGACTCCTTACTGGGCATTGCGCTCTGAGACCACCTAAATAAGATGGGGCTGTACAATGGGGACCTGCAATGCAGATTGTGTAATGGGGCAGTTGAAACAGCTTACCATGTAATATGTGAGTGTGTAGTTCTACAACGAAGACGACACGCTATTTTTGGGCATTCGCTGATTGACACCCAACACATAACTGAACTCCACAAGTTAGTGGAGGGTACAGGGCTGCTGGATGGGGTGGCATAATACACGGGGATTTTTCACAATAAGCCCATGAGGCTGCAGTGAAACCGGGGACTTAAGTCGCACGGACCCTTTCAAAAAAAAAGGGCTAGAACCATTAATGGTAATACGAAAAAGACCAATAATTTGTGTTTTTTTTGTCTTAGATCTTTGCTATATTTGACGAAATGACAATTATTTTTGTTGTGTAGGCAGGACCCTAAAGGTCATGGTGTGCTCCTGGATGATCATGTCCTAAGGAATTTTTATTCCAATATAGCAAGATTGATACAAACGTAGCAACCATATCACGTAACTTAAATAAATAACTCTGCTTATATGCAATACTTTCCAATTTTCCACAGTTTCTTTTTAATCATAATATTGCCAAAGTTGAAAACAGCACGTTTCCCATACGTCAGTTACAGAAGAGCACAAAATGAAGGAAAATAATAATAAAAAGAAACACGTTCACACATACACACAAAGATCGTCACAAATTCAAGTAAATAGAGAATCGAAATAAACCAATCGCACCACCGCAACGAAAAGGAGAATCTATTTGTCATGCCATTCCTTCTGGTTAAGGGAAGTAATATTCTACCGCACAATAAATAAAAATCGTCCCCAAAGAGCACACCTCTGGAGGCGACAATATACATGCATTAGATAGACCACTATAATAACGTTTGATTTGGAGTCTTGTGGAATGCTTGAAATATTCCAAAGGGGTGGCGTGAGCTACGAGGATGCTATAGCGCTAATGCTATTTCAATAAACGTGCGAAAAATATACTCGATTGGAATTCTGTATTGGAGATGCAAATGTTTTTCAAATATTGTTTATGACGCCATAGTCGGTTGCAAACGACGGTCAATCATCAACTCCACCTTCTTAACGAAGTTGATTGTTTTGTTAAATGAACTTTCTTTTAGACTGGCTGGTGAAAAGGCTACAGCGCCGAATGTCGGACCAGGCACACGATACATGTTACGCCGTCTCTTGGTTCTTCAGACACAACAACTTTCGGAATTTTCTGATAGAACGAACCTCGGGAGATGATGCTTCAAAGGACAGTGACCAATCGCAGATGAGATTTTTTCATGACCAACATCTGCCTAGCTCTTGATTATCATAAATCAAAAAACTCTTTCTCTTGAAAAACATTCTGAACTTTTGTCGCAACTCATATATTTGGCAGTAATGAATGCTATGCCAATAGCAGGAATGTATTCCAATTCAGCTCGCTGTCTTGCTAGATGTTCGGTTGTGTTATTCTGGTCTCCTCCATAGTGGCCAGGAATCCAGACCAAAGTCAGATTATTGTCTTTGAATATTTAAAAGTTTCATAGTGTTCTTGATGACCTTGGGGCCGTTATAGCCGCTTGGCGATCAGACAAATAATTTAATTGACTTTCGCGCACAGTGCTACATGTGTACAGAAATCAATGGCTTCAGAGTCTAGACCTAAACTTTTGTTGTGGATCTGCTTCCGGAAACTCCAGGAACTGTATCTGAGTTTGTTTTTATAACTCCCTCCCATGCATGAAGAAGGTCCTATAAGACATGCCATAATTGATTGCTAGTGTCATTACATGCGAGTTCCTTCTGAAATGACTGGGACTCTTGAATGTCAGCCACCAATCTGCTGCTCTCCATATGTGCCTTAGGTGTACCTTTAGTAGTAGTATGATATCATCTGTATTAGTCCATCTGGCGTCCTCCTCCTATAAACTATGTAAAATATCTTAAGGTGCTTGCTTGTGGATATTTTATGTTTGAGGTCCTCTTCTAAGATCGTCGCTGCTCGCTGAGGCTTTTTTAGTACTTCAACAAACTGAAATATTCTGCTTCTTTATGCATATGTCATTTTGTGAAACAGATCATAAGCACCTGCTATAAGGTCACTCGAATAAATATTTTGAAGCTGACGAAACGTGTCTGGTACTGACTAAATTATCTCGCTCGTTCTCTTGATGGAGTCACTATACTCATGAGTTTTTCTTCCACAATTTGAGTTGTTTCTGTCTTATTTTGTCCCTAGGTTGAGCAAGAATATTAGGGTAGCAACGTTGGTTTGGTGAATGTTTTGACCTGAACCCATGAATAACCAAAAAAAAACTTTGGCTGGAGTTTTTTTTAGCTCTCGTTGACACTGAACCCTTCCAAATTATGGTATGGCAAGACTCATCACATGTTTGTCGAAGAGAAACAAGGCAACTCTTTCCAAAAGTTGGCTATATTCATTCACATTCAATGTGTAATTAGAAGATTTTTCGAGAGCTTATGAGATAGACTTTAACTGAAGTAGCCTCTTCCTACAGGTTTAGTAATCACATGAATATATCCAATTGATGGACATATCGAAGCAGATTACCAACTTTTTAAATATTTTCAACCGTCTTTGATAGGAGGTGAATAATCTTCCATATCTTCGTGATCCTCTTCGAAAATCTTAAGTCACTCGTAAACTAAGGTGTGAGGAGACTTGAGGCACCGTTCGGTGATGCCACTTTAAGTAAGGCCCAAGTGTTTGGGCGAAAAATTCCGAGATAATGTGCAAATAAATGTTAAAAATGCCGTTTTGTAACGAGCAGTAATGAAAACATTCGAGCCATCAATCAATAAGTATACCATAGTGGGGATTTCACCACTATGGCGAATATTAATTACACTGGGACGCTCACCTCACAGTCTAGACTTGGTACTATGAGATAAACAAAATCTTTTTATAGCTAAGGTAATGTGATTCTCCTAATAATGAATCAATCCTTCCTTAAAATGGGGCTAATAAGTTTGTGAAGGGGTTGAATTAATAGTTGGAGAACTTAGTACTTTCCCTGTTAAGCATGCACCCATCGAAACTGGATTTAAAATACCTGCGAAACGAAACGTTCATCTTGTTTGTTGTTGATTAGTTTGTATCTGTCTGTCATATTTTTAGACAAGCTCGTTTGTAATATTCGAACATTTCCATGACATCCATAATAGTAGCCTGATGATTTATTATCAAATAATACATGAGCATGTTGCGGTAAACGCTCTTATTGTATGATTGAAAATGGAAAACAAATAGCCGTTCCACTATAGAACTACATAGTAGATTTTGGTCCAGTTGGCGACGGCCACTCGTAACTTGACGTAATTGCCGTTTAAGTGGTCGTTATCAGGGAGTTGTGTGAACGCCAATAAAACCAATATCGGTTGGGAGAGATATGGCAACTAGTTTAGGGGTTGTTATTCGGGAATTGGGTTTCTAGTTTTGGAGCTTTAGTGGTTTTGATAGTGGAGTAATAGTATCAGAGATCATAAAGTTATCGGACAATATTCTACTAGAATATATCTATATATACGAGGGTTGTCTAAAAGTGTTGCAAAATTAAACAACATTGCTTAATGCCAAAATTAATTTTATTTTTCGTTAATATGCAGTTTTAACTGGTCCCAGTTTTTATGTAAATTGATATTTATGATCCTTATAAACCACTGATGATGATATCTGCGTATATCGAAACGTATGGTACGTTATTAATCAATTCAACATACTATAAGAACAATTCATATATAATATACTCCTCGTAAATATAGACTATTTCATGAAAAAAAAGTAACTTTATTGTCGGTTTGTTTATTAATTTTTGTACAATATCAAATATCTGTTCAAGCAATTATTTTTTTAAAACAACGGTAATAGAACAACGATTTCAAACTAATTGAGTGTAGAGTCTAATAAAATTTTAAGTATATGAAACAGTTTATTTACAAAACGAAAGCAATAATTATTTATTACATAATAAAATGTTATTGAGAAAGTATTATGCATAGTACTTTTGCAGATTATAAAATTTTAGTTAAATATTTACAAATTATATTGGTAATTTCAATACAGCAATAAATATTGCCGGTTCGTGCAAAAAAATTGCAAAGCAAACATAGTTAAACACCAATTTGTTATTCGTTCGTAAATTTTGCGGTAATTTATTATTATTTATAAATTGTATACCATTACACTTTTTGTCAAAATCTTAATGTTGTATATTTTTGGAACCCCTTAATGGATTTTGACAATATATTTTTCGAATTGTAAAGGGTGTCCAAAAATGAGGTATAATTTTAATAAAAAAAAAACTTTTTTTTTCAGATATTAAAAATGTTTTTATTTCAGTTTATTACAACTAGTTTCAGGTTAAAAATGAAAAATCGCACAATATATGCGATTTTCTTTCAAAAGTTCCATTGTTTCTCTTGCTTTGTGACAAGTGACACCACCCTGTTTAAACCACATATTCTCTACGTCTAAATCATCAATTTTCCGCCACAAAAACTTCGGATCATTTCCCTGTAGCGATTTCCATTGACCGTAATCCCATTTCCATTTTCGTTTTCAAAAAAATATGGTCCGATGATTCCTGTTGACCACAAACCATCCAACCCGTAACTTTTTGTGAATGTAATGGTTGCTCTAAGATAACTCTTGGATTCTCTTCACCCCAAATGCAGCAATTCTGCTTATTGACGTAGCCATTGAGCTTCGGCGGTGAAGATTATTTTGTTAAAAAATTTTCATTTACTTTTTGTTTTTCGATGGCACAAGAAACGAATTTAATTCTTGGGCGAGCTGGATCTTATAAGCCTTTAAATGGAGATCACGATGCAAAATGTTGAATAATGTTTTTGGATCTTCTTCAACACTCAGATCACAGCTCCTACATTCTCATTACTATGTTGATAAATTATGTTTCTGTTAACATGAACGGATCTAGTTTCTTCAAATTTCTCAACCATCAGCTTGATGACACGATTTGTTGGAGCATTTTCTCTACCAAATTTTGTTCTAAATTTCCTAATTACAACTTGAAAACTTTTGCAATTTTAAAAAAATGTTTTAACAATAAAAACACGTTGTTCCTTTGTGTAACGTTCCATATTAACTACCCAGAATGTATTTAGAATCTGAAAATACAAATTTCGAATAAAAATTACAAGTAGAAAAAAAATGGCAGCAAAATTAAAATGATACCTCAATTTTGGACACGCTTGAACTTGTAGTAGCGGGAACTTAGTCAATTGACTATCGATTAGCTCCAAAGTATTTTTTTTTAAAACACAGGGTGATTAGCATTAAGGAAATTTTCTAGGGTAACTTTTGAACCACCCTCCGTGGTGTGAACTGGTCTTTATACCAACTTTCTACAAAAACTACTCAATAGCGCCGTTTATTGGTATCTTTTTGTTTTTTGACTCGCCTTTTTTCTGTATTTTTAATAAAAAATTGCATGCATGCCTTGCTGAAAACAAAACACAGTTTACATTGTAAAGAATTTGAAATGTGTGTTGTTTTGGAGTTAGTTTAGTGACTTAACCGTTGGTTTTATTCAGTTGTAAGTACTAAGATTAATTTATGGTTTAAAAATGAATGCAAATCACAGTTTATCTAAGGCTGAATGTGCGGTAGTTGTTGCGCTCTCGCAGAAAGGGTGTATGCACAGATGCAGTTAGCTCAGCTGTTTCTCAGACAAATATTTTTCGTGTTTTAAAGCGATTTAGGGAAACTACAGATACTAGATACATGAGAAGACGTGGACAAGGTCGTCACCGATCAGAGGCAAGACCGTTGTATATGTTTACTGGCTATTAGAACAAAGTTTACGAACATTACTTCATTAAGCAGACAATTTATAGAACGTTACAATTTTCCAACAAGTCAAAGTACAGGAGCAGGCAGACATGCCGAAAATCAATTAAAAGCCCTATAAGGCAGCTACTTACCAGAGAACCTAGACGATGACATAAAAAAAAGAAAATCAACATCAACTTGATGTTGATTTTCTTTTTTTACCCTAAAAATTACTTTGAAGCTAATCGGTAGTCACTTTACTAAATTGCCATTGCTACAACCTAGAATTCCTAAAAAACATTGTCACAATCGATTAAGGCGTTCCAAAACTATTCAACATTAACATGTAATTATAATTTGATATATTCGCTAATTTTGAGGAGGAAAGTGAACATTCGATCTAAATGGTTAAGTTATCTAATATTTTATCATAGATTATATTTTACTATATCCAACAAATTCTACCCTGTATTGTGTATTCAACGTTAGTTTAATAGTTTCCGAGCTGCGTGACCTTGAACTTACAGAATTATACAATAACATCATGAAAGGAATGCCTAACCGTTTGAGACATGCCAATATTAATAAGAGAATGGACGGAATACTAATAAAATATTCTGTTGAATCTCAATCGGTATGCTCAGAGGTTCCCGGGATGTTATTATTATTGAAGTACGCATCAAGCATAGGTAAAAGAAAAATAACATCCATCAGTGTTTTCTTTGAAACACTGACGGTTTTCTTTAAAAGACTGATGGTGACTTGAAAAGAAAATCTTAATAATATAAAATGTTT
This sequence comes from Apoderus coryli, assembly GCA_911728435.2. Classification (NCBI taxonomy): domain Eukaryota; kingdom Metazoa; phylum Arthropoda; class Insecta; order Coleoptera; family Attelabidae; genus Apoderus; species Apoderus coryli. The sequence goes on from OU452204.1 coordinate 14,829,706, forward strand.
AATCATTGATTTAAATATTAAAAGAAATTCAATAACAATTATTATTCTATATCTTTTCTCTATTTATTGGGGTGTCTATTTTAGATACCTGAAGGGCAGTGATGATGAGCTTCTGAAGCTCGAAACATGTATGACAATTGTAATAAAAGTCAATTTGAGTAGAGTTGGACTGTAGATTTATTAACTAAACAACAAATTACAAATATATATATATAAGTATATCACTAGATTTAAACTCTCATGTATGTGTAGATGGTATAAGATGGTCGAGAATCTATGAAATTAAAAAAATAATAGAACAACTATTTTTGAATGGTCCTTTACGAATAATATTTACCTGGGTTATAATGGAATTTCTTCTCACCTTAAGGTATTAACTTTACATCAATTTAAAAAACAATTAAGGGGTTTTCTACTTTCTGAGAGCTGAGTCTGTAATAAATCTGATGTTTGTAAGATTGTGTGGGTTTTTGTTTGTTTGTAGAACATCTTCCCCTGTATCTATCACACTGCTTCTTGTTTTTCTTTCTTTTGTCGTTTTCTTAGTAATTGAGTTTTCTTTTGATTTTGAATGTAGAATCTTCAATGTATATTATTTAGAAATTATTTTTCTAAAGTCATAAATTTCATATCGGTTTTACTGACATTTTGACCCTTTTATTGTTGATATTGCTTTTCATTCCGACTATTATTAGTAAGAATTTATTATAAATATATTTTGTTCCGATACTACAAATAAACGATTATTATTATTATTAAACTCCATTTTACTTATTTCTTTTACCTATTTCAACCTGTAAATATTTTTAATAAACACTACCAGCAACTTCCTGTTGTTAAAAATTGAATACCAAATTAGCAATATTAATGGGTTAAGGAACTCATGAAATCAAAGAAGTAGTACTGGGTTAGGCAAAAGCATGGATATTAGACTGGGAAGATAGTGACAGATTTTCGGACGCGATTTATCCCAGTATGCAAATCATGGGCGTACATTCTTACGATGAGACACAATGAATTCGAGCGCCCCTCTGTTTTCTTCATATAAACAAATGAATCAGTTTTCAGGACAAAAAAAAAAACAAATCAACGTCAACGTTTCGATTATATTCGAATCTTCATCAGTACTTGATATGATTGGTGGGTATGATATTTATTTTTGTTTAATCAATTCTGGTCATGAATAAGAGTCAAGTAAAACGAAGCGTTGACGTTGAATTGGAGCTTTCGTTTGTGTTTATATCGTACATCAGGCTACTGTGAAAATTCGATAATAATTAATAGCGATTGTAATATACCAATCATCGCCTATACACAAACATAAAATTTCTTTATGACGCTTAAATTCTCGTTTACTTAAAATACAGATGTTTGCTTGATGAAAGCTAATAAAAATATAGTTGAGTGTTTGTTAATTGAATAGCATTATATATCGTAAAGCAAAATTCATTGTCACTGCCAATAATAAAGAAGGGAGTAACGGCATATTTATATTAACTCTCTGTAGTATATTCAACGAACCAAAAAAGCTAGTCAAAACAATGACTCGCAAAATACACCATGCTGGAATAAAATGCTATTGGTCAAAGGTGGAGGGTGTCGTACGTTTCTAGCCAATAGGATCAAGATCGCATCTATCATTCTATTGACTAGATTTTTAGGTTCGCTGAATAGATTTAAAGCATGTGCATGTCAAACTTGCATCCAAAGTAAAGCAATCGATATTAAAAACACATTCCAAAGATAGTATTTATGTTTAATGTAGGATTTTCATCAGTTATGCAAATCTTAGGCTGATCAAAGTCAAGTTGGCACTATTGCTAACTTCTTTTTGATTGAAGCTAGGTGAAGTCGGTTAAATTAGTGAAACATCCATCCGAGATGGCATGAGAGTCAGTAGACCTACTTAGTGCCTTTTATCGGATGACCAAGAAAGACAAATGACATTTTGGCGATGGTTTGTGAATGCTAAAAACGCAAATCCTGATTTTCCAAGACTAATGCAAGTTTTAGCAATAGACGCTTGTAGAACAGGAAAAATTATGATTATTGGACTAAAGAGAACATTATGCGAAATATTCCTTGTAATACCCAGGTGCGTTCCAGTATAAACGTATGGTGCGATCTTACTGGGTCAAAAATCATTGGGCCAGTTTTTTTACCATGGTACTCAGGTAAGTGCTATCTAGACTTTCTTTGGACCAAAAGATTTTTGATAATTCCAATTTAGCTGATCGCCAGAGTTTTTACAACAACACGATACGATACGTTGATAATTTCTTCCTATGTGAGCTTTTTCTTGAACGTAGCTTTACTACCAGAGGACCAGTTAAGTGTCCTCCAGACGTTAGACCCAAGGGTTTTTATTCGTGTGTATTTTTGAAGAAAGGAGTGTGTAAAAATTGTCGAAAATCTTCAGATACCGAAGCGAACGTATATAGTATTGATTGATGTATCGTTTTAAATGCTACAAGAAGGAGATTATTTAAAGAATCTTTTTGCTTGGGTTAAAACTCATTGAACCAGTTCTTTACGATGGTGGTGCTATCTAGGTTTTGTTAGCACCATGTTGGAAGAGTTTTTTGATAATTGCAATTTAGCTGATCGCCAGAGAGTGTTTTTTGAACAACTCAATAAACTCCTGTGTATGCTTTTTGCTGAACGTTATTTGCTTATTTATTATTTACCAGAGGACCAGTTAGGTTAGGAATTTTATTTGTATGGATTTTTGATAAACGGAGTGTCTAAAAATATTTACGATATTGTCGAAGATCTTCAGATAGCGATAGTGAACGTAGTATCGATGGATGTATCGTTTAAACGCTAAACGAAGATTATTTAAAAAATCTTTTTGCGTAATGTTTTTAAGAATTAAAACTAGTAGATCTGAAAAATTTCGTTCCTCCATCTACATATATACGTTTCGATTATACTAATACCCATCTTCAGGGGCTAAAATTTGGTTATCAAGCGTTTGCGGCGGCCCACGTTTATTGGAACTGTTTTTTGTTTTCAGTTCACTGTTGTATCAGTATCACCTGTATTAATTTGTCGTAATACATCCAGAACACACTCTATTTAATTGCGAAAATTCAAAACGAAATTTTTACATTTAGAAATACCTGTATTAAAAATCAATACTTTTGACGAACCCATTATGGATAATTTTACAATCATGTTTAAGATATGACAGTGTATTTTTATGTAATTTAAAAATAACACAGTCTGAAATAAACAACGACATCAAAAAATGTATTTTTAATCGCCGCTCGGAAACATATATTTTATATTACGTACCAGTTAAAAATTACATAATTAACATTGTTTAGATGTTGATTAATATACCGGAAGTTGGTTTAGGTTCATAGGCATCAAGGTTATCTATGAGTCAACCTCATACATGCATAACATTGATTATATTATTATATAAAACAGATCAATTTAAAATAAACGTTGAAAGTGCGTATACTTGATTTGAATTTTAAACGTTAATTATTGATAATTGTATTTAAAATCTATTGTTTTGATTACTGATTATTTTACGTATTATAAATTTATTAGATCGATTATCGTAAATCATTATTTCATTTTTAATTTTTTATGTAAAGCGTAAAGCTGAGGATCTTATGGTTACTGTTGTTTATATAATGTTTCCAGAAGTTTTTGATCCCCATTGGGGACATATTTATGGATGAATGGAAGAAGATCAATTTTTTATAGAAAATAAAATCTTTATTTATTGTTCAATTTCATCGATTTCAATGTAATGCCGTTGTCGAAACACTCTGACAAGTCCTCTTCCGAAATGGCATCCAATAGGTTTTTTATTCGGCTTCTATCGCCTCAATCAATTCAAAATGGTGGTAAATCAGGTGAATACCTTGTGGTTGGGGAATGAGGTGCGTAGAATATTTGCCGAAATGATCTCGAGGAACCAACGCAGTGTCAGATGGCGCATTATCGTGGTGCAAAAACCACGAGTTGTCTTTCCACATAATTCTGACCTCACATAAACGACACATAACACTCAAATACTCCTTATTGACAGTTTAGCTCGGCGGAAAAATTATTCGAGCTGATCCGAACGAAATGTCAACAAGGTCAAGGTCTCTAATTGACAGTCTACGAATTTACAGCAGCAAATCTTAAATTAACTTCACGTCCATTGATGTTTTTGGTCCCCTTGGATGTGTAGTACTACCAACTTAACCAAAGAAATATGTGTCAGAATGGATGAACCCGGGCAGTTTAAATTCAAAAATTTCGTTTTCGTAGTTAGTATATTACGATGAGTAATGGTGCAAGAACACTACCCTGGGGCACACTATATATAGTTTTGAATCCTATTAGATATTTTGGTAGTTTTTTTTTATATCTTTGGTTTCTTTCAAGTCATTCCTTATAACTTATAAAGCACTAGTCGCAATATTATATTAGTAGTTTTGTGCCAAACGTTAGGGGCAGAGCAGAAAATGTTACTAGTGTTTTCCTCTGACATTTTAGGAAGGTACAATAAGCTTGACAATAACCACGGATCAATTGAGTAATATAATTTTTATTGATGACTCCAAATCAAAATTATGGGAATTTTAGAATATGGGTCAACCCAGTGAACGGGATTTAGACTGTACCGTTCAAGAGAGACCAACTGAATTTTCGTAATGAGCTTGTTATTGATCCAACAAGATCTTCAACTATGTCGAGGAAATTGTTTTGGTAGAATTGAACTGCTAAATTAATTATTATTGTCCTACTGAATTGCATTTTTTTAATAGTCAAATACTTATAGAGGTAAGCTAGGATGTGTAAGACTTATTATTAAAATGGCTCATTTCTGATTTTGATTATTTTCTCTTAGCATGATTTCTCAGCTTCCGCAGTTTAAATGAAAAATTGAAATTTTATGGAAAATGTCACTAACATTTTTTACCAAAACATCCAAATAAACTCGAAAATGGTATAAAAAGCGGCAGTGCTGCATAAATTATGTCTTTTGTGAGTGAAAAAAAAAATGTTTTCGTATAAAGAGGCAATTGTGTAAGAACTTAGTATACCTATATAACAGCAAAGTTGTTGAAAATTGAGAACGCACAAAAAGCACAAAAGTAAAGGTGAAAATACACACCAGCAATAAATCACCTAATAATATGAAAGGTCTGAGAAATGGTTAAACCAGTGCATGCTGTAAATATTTTATTTCAACAAGGGTCGTGCGATTTCTGTTTATGGGCTAGAGAAATAATTCATAGTGTTATAGTTCTGATTTTTTTATTTCTCTGAATTTCGGGATTTACAGAAGAAAAAATAAATAACTAGAAATCCAACTGTTTATTATATGCCATCAGATTATTAAAAAAATGCTATGGTTATTTTTTTTTTTTTTTTTTTTGAAAACAAAATCATTTATTCTTTCTAACAAAATTTTTACAATACATTTTGAGTCCTCTAAACAATGCTAAAAACACTGGTACCAAAGATACAACTAATAATGCCATACGCTACGAACTTCATAAGAAAAACAATAATGTAATTTAATCCTTACAATAGAAAAACAAAAAGAAAAACAAACCGAAAGTTGGGACAAAATATAGACAGATACAACACAATGCATGGTTCTAGACTCTAAGGTGAACTCAGCTCAAGGTGCATCTCAACATATTTTTCTTTAAATCTAGCTTTACTAGGAGCTTGCCTTAATAATTCCGGCAATGAATTGAACGCCCGTGCCGCCTCGTAAATTGGATTATGCAAACCCTTATTTGTTCTTATATTAGCCTGATATTATGAGAGGTTCTTGTGAAATGATGATGTACCTCGTTCGAAAATGTAAAAGGAGTGTTACATTTCTGGTTTTTTCTAATGACATCATACATATACTTACACTGTTCTAAATTTTTTATTTGTTTCAAATTAAAGACACCCAACCCCTTGTGCAGATTAGCCGTGTGCGTAAACCTACTATATCCAAACATGATTTTTAAAAGTTTGTTTTGTAAAACCTGAATCTTATTAAATTCTACAACACCACAGGCGCCCCACACTGGAATTAGGTATCTTATGCGACTTAAAAAGTATGCGTTGTAGATATCCCTTTTACTTTTAAGAGTTAAATAACTTCTACATCGATACATTGCCGACATCATAGGCAACAATTTATCGCTTATATAACTAACGTGTTCTTTCCAGTTAAGGTTCTTATCTATAATCCACCCTAGATATTTGATTTTGTCTACGCTTTCAATAATACTATTCTTTATTTGTATGTGAGGTTCGCTTATAGTTCGATTTTTGGTTTGTATAATATATACTTAGTTTTGGTTAAGTTTATCTTTAACTTATTTTGCAATAACCAACTGTTATACCTGACAAGATCCCGATTTACTAGTTGTTCAAGATAATCTAAATTAGCATGGCTATACAACAGGACAGTGTCGTCAGCAAAGGTAAAATATCTGCCACTGAGACCAGCATTTTTTAAAGATAGAACATATAATGAATAAAGCAATGGGCCCAAAACAGAACCCTGGGGAACTCCAAAAGCATTCGTTGTGACCCCGCTGACCACACTGCCAATGCTCACGTATTGTTTTCTACCCCTCCAGTACGACTCAATGAGTCTAAAGATACTCCCCCGAAAACCCATGCCTCTCAACTTAGCCAACAATACATCGCAACTAACCACATCGAAAGCCTTCCGCAGATCCACAAAAACCGCAATAACGATGTTTCTATTATCTAATTCAACTGAAATTTGATTTAGTAAATCCATTGTCGCAATTAGAGTATTACTTTTCTCAATGAAACCGTATTGATATTCATCCAAATTTATGTATTTGCCAATGAATTCAAGCATTCTTTTTTTAATAGCTTTTTAATAATCTTAGAAAAGACGCTTAGAACGCTTATGGGCCGATAATTTCCCATTATGTTTTTTTATTTCACTTCTTTCGATCAAAGATATTGTGTGGGTGTTGCATGTTTTTGTACCATTTTGAAGAAAATTGTATAGATTGCTTTTAAAGGAAAATCTCATCAGAAGGTTTGATTTGTGTATGCTTGTATTGAAGACGATGGCAGATACTCATCATCCTTTTACATAAAATTAAGCTTCAAATTTACTCGTATATTGGTTGTGATGATTTGAAGTTTTCTGAGCCTTTGTTGTGAAGCGTTCAGCATATTTTGAAAGTTAATTTTCCGAAAAATAATCAAAGATGCTCTTGTATTTTCTAATACACCTAGTATACAGTTTGATATTTTTAGCATATTTCGTGACGAATTTATGCTTAGTGGAGAATGTTTTCAAATTTATTTTAAACACTGGATTTAGTTAAAAATGTTTTTTCGTTATGAGTCTCTTAGAGCCTTTTAAGCATAAGCGTAACCAGAAAGTACCAAAGGGGGGGTCTGAGATAACCTCAAACTCGTTTTTTAGACCTCAGAACCCAATAAAATATTTTTTTTAAATTCTATTCAGAGTTATGGAAAATTTTTCTTGTTTTCTTTATAATAATTTTGGAAAGGTTCCTTACCAAACCATATTAATAGAGATTTTGTTGGATTATGCGACTTCTGCAGTAAAACAAGCTCTCTAACAACTCCATGACTTATTAAAAAAACGCGCAATATTCTTGGACGTTTTTGACGTTTACTTTCTCGAGCCAGAGAAAGTATTGTGAATGTGCCAGAAAAAAATTGAGATAAAGTCGGATATAACCATTTTGAGGTCCTCTGAGACCATCCACGATAGCGCCTAAACGCTTCAACCAATTAAGCTAAATTTTTATATATGAGTTTGGTGTAAATGCTCTTTACAGCAATAGCTAAATTTTGAAATTTCTCTCCATAGTTCTCGAGATAATGGCATTGAAAATTTCACCAGTTAGGTAGTTAGTACTTATATCTATAACGTAATTAACACAATGGGTATGATACGCCCTGGTTACGCAAATGCTTCTAAGTCATTTAGAGGTTTATTTGAGTACATTATTCGGTATTATTTTCTATTTCTATAATTTAAAATTTAAATATTCCAAAGATTTATTGCTGTAAATTGATTCTATTTGAATCCATTTTATATGAAACTATACGAGGTGTTACCACAAAATAATGGGAATTAATATTTGTCTAAAACATCTTATTATCGAATGTCTTTCATAATTCAGGTTTTTTTTTGTCTATTACGGAGTCTGGAACTTCATAGATTTTCGTCCTTTTCGATGTGTAAGTGCGACCCGGGCATTAATTATCTTTAATGTTTACTCGGCCATCTTCTTAGCTATACTATTACTCGCTAATTATTTAATTATATTGTTGTATGTATATGACAAATGAATAAAACGCACATTGAATGAACTTTGTTTTTCCCAATGCAGTTCACATTTATAGACACTATTTCATGCCACACAAGTTGCACATAAATCTATGAACATGGTAAAGAGAGTGATTATATGCAGGCAATTTCCTTGAAACGATCTTACTTTACACTCATATACATAAATACCTGAACCCTGCTCTGGTACGTATTGTGAAAAGGTCAGACCCGATGACATCATTGGTGTTGTTATAAATTACATCACGTGAGCATTTAAAGTTAGCGAAATCAATCATAAAATACGATTTAGGACCACCGTGATGCACGTACATTTTATATGACACTACAAAATTAAATTTATTGCCGTATACGGGGTGTTTCACGGTTCATAGTACCTTAGAAGTTTTGGGAGAACTAACCAAATTGATTTATGCCACTTTATGGGTGCATCTGTCAAGATTTTTGATTTTCCTAAGATATTCTTAAACTACCATCAATATTTCCAGAGTCTGTATTTTCAGGTCGCGAAATGCCCAATATTTTCCAAATGCCTGTTTAGAACTAAAAAAAAAATCAATAAATAAATTATCTATTCAAAACCAGTAGATACGCAATCCAAAAATATTATATACCGGGGGTTCCATTTGAAATAATACTAAGACGAAGGTACCATCAACCGTGTATCACCCTGTATAATTAAAAATCTTTAATTGACGATTGAAAAAATATTTCTTTTGCATGCCTAGTAGCTATTGTAATACGATTTCCTGTATAAACATTATTTGAACTTGCCTAAAAAGTTATGAAGCATTTTTTCTTTAAATGCCTTTATTATATGTTGACTCATAATTTGAAAATGTAGTACATTGTTAACTAGTGGGAAATGTTTGAAAATGCACTCGTAAATTTCCTGGTAATGACAAAAGTCGCATCAGTTATCAAAAATCGCCATAGCAACGCCGACTATACAAACATACCAAATTGAGAGTATAAATTATTTCGCGAATGTCGAAGGTTTTAAGGCTATTTTATATACTGAAAGAGAGTGAATATAGTTTAACACCACTTAGTCATTTTAATACTTACGCTTACGCCAACGGGGCGAGTATCGGTAAGTTTCGAAAAACAAATATTTTCCTAAAAATTATGATGTTTATCTTATTCAAAATCACACTATTGAAGCATCCTGTATATTAAAACAGTCGTAGAAAAAGTACAGTTGTGAAACTCGCATGAAATGACAATCATACTCGTACTATTACGGAATTCGCGATTTATATCGTCATTTGCCTTTAGTATTTTTATGAGCAAAATATCCAATCATGCTTAAAATTTTAGATACCCTTATGCCATATTTACACGCAGTAAATTATTTATGACTGACGTTACATGTTGGTAAAATATGCATCTGACATATTTTCGTTCATGGATTAAGTTTTCTAGCTTACGTCTCAACCTACGATAAGCTTTAAAGTAGTTAAAAACTTTCTTTAGTGGAAAATTGTTTCATTATCGTGTGGTAAAGTGTTGCCTAACAAAACTATAAAGATGACGTAACAGCTGATAGTTCAGGGTTAATAAAAATTAAGAATTACTCGCAAGAACAGCGTCTTTTCATTGTTGAACAATATTTGAAAATGAATGGGAATTTGGCAGCTACAGTTCGCAATTTTGCTACAAGATAGGGTCGGAATAGTGATTGAGCTTTATTAACTCTCAATAAATTAAGGGATATTAGATCAATTATTGATCGTAAACGCTCTCGCCGACCTTTAACAAGTCGTTTACCACAAAACATTGAAATAGTAAGAGAAAGTGTTGCTGATAATCCAGATTCATCTTTAGGCTTATTGTCATATTGATAATGTTGTTAATGGACAAAATAGTCGCTTTGGGGGTTGAGAAAATCCACAAATAGTTGTCGCGAAACAAATACATCCCCAGCGTGTCCCTGGTTTTTGCGGAATTTGTGCTGAAGCCAACGTCAACATTCTTCTGCCTTTGGTCAGGCAATGATGGTTAAAATGGTGCCTAAATCACAAGATATGGATTTGGGAGAGATTCTCTTTGAACAAGATGGTGAAATATGCAGTGATGATCAAATTTAGGTACTTATTAGTTGGCGAGTTGAGTAACGTAATTTGGATGTTGGAGAGGGCCCGATTGCCGCTGGATTAGCACAGTTGGTGAAAAGCTCTACCACTATTAGCTGATAAAATTGTTTTTGCCTTCTTTTCATTTTTACAGTTGTTTAGTTTCAGAGGTGTATTGGGAACCCAAGTCACAATTCGCTGGGACTTCGGTTGTAGAGTGTGAATCAGACAAGTTATGATGTAACATACTGCATAGGTATTCAATGGTTATCCCAATATTGTCATCTCGCTTAATTTAAATCAGCGGTTCTCTACTACGATTTTATGATTGTTTTCGATCATTTCGGCAATTCTGGGACGTCCTGAACGTGGTGAGAATTTTCTTGTATTCTGAAACCCATTCTTTGACATTTGAATAAGATTTTCTTTGATTGGCTGTCAGGATTTCAAATCATGGCCGCAAGACTTGCCTGATTTTTTCATTTTCAAGTAAGTAACTGGAGCGTCGAATTAAATAAGTTATCAAACTAACAGTGCAAGATCGAAATAGTGCATACTAGCAAAAAATCAGACCTGCTGGTCCTTTCGTATGAGACAGACAGGAAACTCTTAACCCCATCGTCGTATTCAATCTAATCCGATATATATTCGTTAACCGTTGATCCGATTTGTCTTGAAGTACGTAAAAATATAATATATGCTGCTGCTGCATTTTCTCATAAGTTGCCAACATCAAGCTTTTCCTTACAAATTCCGCTTCAAAAAATACAATAACTCACATCTCCCACGTTTCCATAAATTGAATAAAACCAACTTACACTTCGTTCAAAAGTATATCATATTACGTTTTGATTTTCGAGGAGAAGAAAGGAAAAACGAAATGAAATATTGCTTTTGAGGACGACCGCCGGCCGTTGTCGTTGTCCGAGATATATATCCTTTCAGAAAACAAGTTCTTACAATATTATCCACCGGAAACTGTGTCCGCAGGGATGTGCTATTGGAAAAGAAAAAAGATATGGGCCGATTTGATGATATCCTTCAACGCGGTAGGAAAGGAAAATATTGCTATATTGCTTTTAAAATAACAGATGATAACAGATAGCTTGCAAGGATATTAGAATCAACAGGATTAGGTATATAGATAGTTGGTATTGTTTGTGATGGTGAAAAAGCGAAGTTGGATGATGTAAAAATTGGGATATACTTTGGATAACATATTTCCACGGACATCAAACAAATTAAGAACATGATTCTCTACTGAAACATTGTTGCTATTTGGCATATCTTTTACATTTTTCTCGAATGATGAATACCAACCGGTTTCTCATGAACTCCGTGATATAGGCATTTCGTGTGCCCAAGCAAGCGAAATAATCTACCAAATATAATGTGATTTTATCAACCCAAAATTCTAACTTTCTAATATAATATATTTGCTGATGATACTAGTTTCACTTGGTGCGGCCCGGATAGTGTGGCTCTTCATAGTACCATATCCAAAGGCTTAATCACCATCAAATCATGGTGTGACTCTAACCTGTTGTGCTTGAACACTGTGAAAATAAATCTGTGTCATATAAAGGTGCGCTGCAGTCTTTTGAACTTAATAATTCCACTATTGACGTCGTTTCTTCTGTGAAGTTTCTGGGCCTTGTTGTTGACAGCTCCCTGAAGTGGAAGTTGCACATTGATGCGTTATCAAAAAAATTAAGCTCTGCCTGTTTTGCGTTAAGATCAGTTTCCAAAGAACTTAACTTGTCAACTTCCATAACAGTCTACTTTTCACTCTTCGATACGCGCTCCCATTCTGGGGTACATGCTGTGCAACGCAATTTGGGCGTATTTTTAGATTACAAAAAAGAGCTATTCGATACTCTCTGAGATTGCACTATAGAGCCCATTGCCAGGACTTCTTCAGAAAATTTAAAATACTAACACTACCTTCATTATTCATATTGGAATCGGTCTGCTTAATCCACAAACACCTGTCAGATGTCTCTGAAAGACCATTCCATAATTATCTCCTTAGAAACTCCGAACATGATCTTTATCTGCCAGCCCCATCCTCCGAATTAATCAAAAGCTCGATTATACACAATGCAAAAAAAATGCACAACCATCTGCCAATGGAAATCAAATTCCTATCATCCCTTTCTCGATTCCGTAAAGCTCTAAAGACGTATTTGTTGGAAAAAGCTTTTTATACAGTAGGTGACTTTTTTAATGTGCATTAATTTTTGAGCGATTCACACACTGGATAGTACTTAGTAGTTTGTATTGTGTGTTTTGTATATACTCGTAGGTATATATATTGAACTGTAGAATATTTACTTAATTAATTTACTTTAAGTATCTTAATTGATTTATTTATTTGACGATGTACCTGTATGTATTAATTATTTTTCTTATGTTTTATATGCTTTGTTTGTTTACCTGTCTACAAAATTATTTAATTTTTTTGACAAATATATATTTATAGTTTATTTATTTTATTTATTTTTAGAAATAATTCTAAACTTGTTAATTTATCATTTTTCATGAGATCCCTTTGTATCTATTTGGTATTATAAACTTTTTCTTCAAAGGAAAAGCAATTGACATACCATTCAAATCTGAAAAACGTTTTTTAAATCGAAATTAAACAAAAAACCAACTTCAACTTGCCCTGAACTTGATCCATTGTACATAACGAAAAAACGATAGCTTTCATAAAAGGAATAAAGATATAGAAATCATTTTTATTCGTCTAGTTTATGAATGACAATAGGAGGAGAAAACGGTATCATCAATTCTATAAGCGGTTTTAACCCTCTTTAGATGCTTTACAAAAGTCTTTCTCGTAGCCTCTCGAACAGTCGTCTATATACTCTTATGTGTCATTGCAGTAGTAAAAGGGATTTGAGGATGGAACAAATATGCAGTGCGTGAAGTGGTTAGTATTGGAATTTGTGTGGGTGTATTGTCATTGCCCCAGTAACACAGTTTTAGAGCTATGTCGCTCTAGTAGCGTGATTTGTTTTAAAACTATATTAAGTATGTTTTGTTGTGATTGACAATGACATATTCTTCAATTCGCGTTATTGTTTTTTTATTCCCTGATGGTTATGTTGAATCATATACTATATATTAAACTTTTGAAAATGTTTGTTTATTTATTTTTTTTCAATCCAAAGTTCATAACAATTCAAAATTTCAAAAAAATAATGAGATATCCATTTACTTACGATGCAATCAATTTAAAAATTGTTAACAATTATTGTAACAGATTTTTTGGAAATGATTTATCGAGCCAAAGAAATGCTAAATTTCGAAACAATTCAAATAATAATAAGTTCTCAATATGGGGTATACACGGAATGTGTTTGCCTGATTTTTTTTCTGTTTTTGAAGGGAGCAACAAAAAGCTCATTTGTTTAGGTTCATTTAAATGGATACTGGTTGTATATTGATGTACAAACCAACCTGGTTTTATAATATTATATTAGATGCTTGTTAGATAAAGTAAAGAGACTTTTAGTTATGTTGGAAATTTGCTTCACACCGCCATGCTTTCACCAGATCGTTTCGATGATCCAAAGCTCATCTCATATTATCGAATTGTATTAAGAATTTCACAAATTCTTTAAATGGTTCTGTATATAGCAATTCCTAGTCATTCTCTGCATTTATTGGATGATAAACCTTTAGGTTGTTATGATTACACACTCAAAGAATTCAGGTCAATTTTAGTCTCCTCGGAAGTGTCAATAGAAATCGATATTAAATTTAATTTGATTAATAAATATGTAACCTTTGCAAATACAGTACTTTTCTCTTGGAGTTATATTCACTGGTTTGTTTGATAAGGATAAACAAAATATGAAACGATTATTTAGCTTTGTCGTCATTTATTTATCGTTTCTCTGAACATACGTATATTGACACCGTCCTGTGAAATTATCCTTTAAATTTTGCAAGATTTGGAGAATAAACAAATCCTTGAGAAATCAAAAAGACCTAATATGTTTATTTTCCAAATCTTGCAAAATTTTATCCGTAATATACAGGAGAAAATGGCACCACTCTAACTTTCTTACATCCAGACTGTCGAACAGGTAAAATGTTGTGTTTATTAAGGTGCGATTTACTTTAATAGAACATACATTTTCTTGTAGTTTTAGTATTGGAAACACAAGTGAAATTGGACGTAAATCATTGTAATCATGCAAGTACCTTTCTTTCATACAATACACAAAAATCTTAAATAAATCAATAATATATAAGGTATTCAAGAAGCCATGATTAGTCAATATGATCAAGCTGGACATTGCACAATCACACACAATTGAGGATCGCCTAGCTTAAATTAAAAATAGGAGGTCTGTTCCAAAATATGTGACACCATAAGTGCGTTCTGGAAATAATTTTAATCAATTAATCGCCATTGGACTGAATTGTATGTTTCCATCGAATTCACAAATCCCGGTGTTAACTGAAGCAGCGACAAGTCACGGAGCTGGCTTGAAGGTTCTGGAGCTAAGATATGTACCCTAGGTGTATAGAATTATAGGAAAAACCTGCTATTGGTTATACACCGAATATTTTTGAAATTTCGAAACTAACATAAATATTTACCCTATACCTAAATAAGTTTTAAATATAAATCAGGATATTACGAGGTGATATTCTAATCATTCCTACTACTACATATTAAGAAAGATAACAGACATCCATAAATTCACACAATCAACCCTCTTCTATGCATAAATTTCACTGTCCGGCAATTGCTTTAAATCATGCAAATTCCTATTAAGCAAACGGTTCATACTCACAGTGATGTTATATCACTACCCTAGCATTATTATTATTCTCATTTAGATTTCCACCCTCTCATATACACACCGTTCTTATTAAAGGTTCGGTAACGAGTGAGTGAAAAAACGAAATGCCATCATTCGTTATTGTTGGGAACTCAGAATAAAGCAGGAATCGTTTTACCATACTTTAGCATAAACTGGGGGATTCGTGTTGCGCCAGTAAAAGCTCATCGACGAATCGTCAAGCAATTTATACTTAAACTGAGGTTGGAATACTGAAATGTTCATTATCTGATCAGGAATAAAATAATATTTTATAATTTTACTGCAAGATACTCGGAAAAATGTTTCTGTTGCTTTTAAAGCCTTTAAAATAGTTTTTTTTTGTGACCTCAGTATGTTTCTCTATCCTTTAAGTGTTGTCTCTACTCTGCTACAAGATTTTTGAAAAGTTATCTGTTAAGAATGTCATGAATTAATTGATGAAGACCTGCTTTATATTATATGAATTATTGTGTCCAGCAAAGTTTAAACTTAACTTTAAGAGATATCTTCATAATCGGTACCAGCAAATGTGTCTTTTTTATTTTTTCTCATTTAATTTCTTAAAATTATAAGTGGAATGGAATTTCGCAAACAAAGGGTGATCTTTTCGTTTTGTTTAAAAAACATGATGATTTATGAATAGGTAAATTTTATATTGAAGAAGAATGTTTATTTTTGCCTTAATAAACTATTAGTTCACTGATAATGGTCGCTACTCAGGGTTAAGTAGGTAATATTAAGTTCTACACTGGTCTGAAATAAAACTGTGTTATGTGCAGATTTATTTTTTAAAACCTTATACTAAGTCCGATAATTCCCTAACTTTCCTGAATTCCTGTATGAAGTCCATATTTAATAAATTTAAGTCCTTGTTTTAAAACAAGTTGTTGAAAGTTTGGCGAGGACGGGGTATTGGTATGAATGATGTGGATATTTTAAAAAATAATTTTCAGACTGACTTTATTTCAAAAATCTAATTATATTTATAATAGTCTACTCGAGTAACATTAGAATCTTTTATTTTTATTTAACTAAAGATTCCCTTCATTGATTGAGGAAACTTGAGAAAATATTATGTGGTGTGTTTTTGCTTGGTCATTCCGTATCACGGGATGATAAGAAGAATATAGAAACTGAATTTATGATTGAAAGCTGAGCAAATAACCAGGTTATTTAATGGTCAAATTCGTAAATTTGATGAAAGGAAAGAAGGGTCTTATAATATTTTATCCTATAATAAAGTTTCTCTTCTACAATATAGAAGATGTTGGTTAGTCCATGAAGCGGTGAGTTTGCAATTTTTTTTTTCAAAGCATTTTCATCAAAAAGAGATTACTGCAGAATAGACAATATAGGAAAGACATTAATAATTTTCCTTTTACTACAGATAAAACAAAACATTATTTTAGGACAATTTTATTCAATAAACTACCTTTACAACTGTAATTTGAGCCTATTATAATTTAACCTTATGGTATTTTCATCTTCATTTTTATATTTCAATAGCAATATACATCTACTGGCCAGAACCCTAGACGTAACTTATATTCACTTAATATGTCCAACTGAGCAATGACCCTTAGATGCCTCCAATTAATCCTCTCCAATGTATATGAATATATTGCACAAATACCTTAAGGGTCGACAAAAGACCGACCGAATCTACAATAAGTCTAATAATATATCCCCGTCGACAATAGAACAAAAGCAAGATGAGATGAGAAGTTCCGGAGATGAGAATGGTTAACGAAGTGGGGTTGATCGGTAGCGGAGAAACGTCAAAGAAGGCATTGGGCATCATCATGCTACAACTTCGTCTTGACTTAATTGTTGTCGTTATGTTGATTTTAGGGTGAAGTTGAGTTGGCTCCAGAAGTATACCAACTGATTGACGTTGTGGCTTGAGCGGCAGGAATTTGTATCTATATCAGATTTGGCTTTGTATATTGGAATAATTATCTTTGAATGCTAAATGTATCCATAATTTCAAGATTCATGTCAGCGTTAAAAATTGCTTTAAAATTTCTACTTCGAGCTCATACTTACACCCGATTCAATCAATAATTGTAAAGGTATGACTGATGTATATCATCATATAAAACTGGTCTTGTCGAATTTAATCTTAATGTTACGGTCGCAATAGCGCACCTGGAGAGACCGACCATTTGTGTTGGTGAAACGTTGAGAAAAAATCCTACAAATCGGATCGTTAATAAGAACAACAATTATTCAGGTTCAGTTAAGATTAAATTAATTATCAAACTTAGCTTTACCCCGTTTGCTTTCGGAATATTGTTTGGAATCGCAAGGTCAACATCTGGACAGGGTAGTAGATAGAAAATTCCGTTCCCAACTTATTTCAAGTGATCTTGGACACTTCTATGGAGTTTTAGCAGTCATTTTGTGAACCAATCTTGGAACAAATCTTCTCTTTGGATGTTCGCAATGTACCAATGAACAGTGAAGGGGACTCTATTGATCCAAATAATTAAATTTGCAACCTGATGCGGAGATATGGGTCACAACATTTCTCTTAACCACGGAAGTTTCTGATCACCTTTCGACTGGTACAAAACTTATAACAGGATTGTAATTATAGCCTCCTGTCTTCTGGTACTCTGGTAAGATCAAGCTTCAGAGATCATCACAATGAAGCACGAAAATAAATTAACTTACTATCCAAACGATAGCGATTCATATTGATTAAATTGAAGTACTTATATTTAGAATAACTACAAATATTTGATATTAGTATCCGATTTTGTCTTTGGAGCCAACTTGGTTATGCCATACTGGAGAAAGAACAAGGGGATTTAGCCAATCTCACAACCAGTATACAATAGTATATTGAGGGGGTGATGATCGTTGTCAAAACTTTTAATTGTATTGATGAGGGTGGTTGAGACAAAAAAGAAATATAAAAGTTTTGTGAGTTTCAGTTGTTCAAATAGTCTAATGGATAAGTTTCAATGGACTATAAAATTTAACAGATATTAGAAATGATATTAGTTCACATAAAACTAAATGAGTATTAAAAAAATCTAGGTAATAGTCGTGTTTTAGATCAATTGGTTATAAATGGCAGTGAAGCAGCCAAAGTGGACTTAACAAGAATGGTTTGATATGCCCATTATCAAATTGAATATTGAAAATATCCTCCAGTACTCTTGTCGCCATGTATTCAATTTGTATTGAAGATCTCCGAGAAGTAGATGGTATACTTTATTTGACTCATATTTTAGACCATGCCTATTTTTCTTTTGTGGCTTCCACGGACTGCAGTCTTGTTCCTTTAAATCTAAATTTAACCTTGGGACACAAAGAAACGTCTCATGATGCTTGTAGGGTGTATTTACATTGAAATGTTTTGACAGAGAATGCAGAATGAGCCGACACGTTGACTGATTTGAAAATCATTCTTGTTCTTCCACGGGTCATTTTTGTCAAACTTTTTTACGCAATTGAGCAAGACCTTCAAGGTAGTAGTTAGAGCTTTTGGAACCCAGAAAGGTAAACAATAATTCGAGCTTTTAGAGATATAAATGGTTTTCCAATAAGAGGTGTTATTTTGAATATCCCGCTATTTCGGTATATTATGTCACTTTTGGAGCTATCATTTACGCCATTAATAAAAATGGAACGATACAACTCAACAACGCATTGAAATTATTAAAATTTACTATAAAAATGGTGAAAATTTTGCGGAGACAGTTCGTAAAACTCGAACATTTTTGGGTCGTGAAAACCTTCCCGGACCGCAATACAGAAATTGGTGGAAAAATTCGAGCTGTTGGCACAAGTCAGTGATGCGAAGAATAAAACAAGACGGCTCTATGTGCCACACAAGCAACTTCTTCTTCTTCTTCAAGTGCCGTGTCCTCCCAGAACATTGGCGATCAGTCGCATGATCTTCACTTTGTCCACAGCAGACCTAAACAGTGTCGTAGTGTTTACTCCATACCACTGGCGAAGATTCCTGAGCCACGATGTTCTTCGGCGACCAGGACCACGCTTTCCCTCTATTTTTCCTTGAATGACTATATGAAGCAATTCATATTTCTCATTACGTGGGCAAAGTACTCCAGCTTTTTTCTTTTTATGGTATTAAGCACCTCTCTTTCTTTATTCATACGCTGTAGAACCGCTTCATTCGTCACTCTGTCCATCCATGATATCTTCAGCATTCTTCGGTAAGCCCACATTTCGAAAGCCTCAATCCTCCTACACATTGCCTCAGTGAGGGTCTCGATCATGCCAAAGATTTTTCCTGGGGATATCCTTGGGATCTTTAATGCAGTGGTTTCCCGTTGCCTTCTGCATCTCCAAGCCGTTGAACTTATAGAAAGTTTCATCCGCCTTTAGGAAGGATTTCTCCTTCCAGGGACAAGAAGGTGCCCTCGCTCTTGTCAGCTCCTCCACCCAAAGCTGTTGGCCAACAAGAGGGGATTACTTATACCGGTAATCACTCGGTCGACAGAGCCTCGTCAGTTTTCTAGCAGGGTGCACCACGTGCAGGTGAGGTTGTCATTTGGGTCAGCTATATATGTGCTGTCACCCCTTCCACCCCACACAAGCAACGAAACCATTGATCTTTTACGGGAAAAGTTTCCGGGCCGTGTTATCTATCGAAGAGGTGATCACAATTGGCCACCGAGATCTTGCGATTTAACACCTTGCGACTTCTCCCTTTGGAGCCACGTGAAAGAGAAGGTCTACGCCAACAGCCCAGCGTCGATTCAAGAGCTCAAAGATGGAATTCGTGAGACTATCGAGGACATAGGGCAGCCACTTTGCGATTTGGTTATGGAAAATTTCATGAAAAGGATATGGTCCTGTAGGAGTGGTGGTCATTGGGCTGATGTTATTTTAAATTATTAACGGCATACCTGTCTCTTTATAATGAAATAAAAATCATTTATCTCAAAAAATGGCATTTTCATTATTGGAATACCCTTTAGGTGAAGTAGGACCGCTTTTCTTAATAATTGTTACTGGAAAAGAATGCTAAGTCCATCTCCCAACATACTAAATATATCTTGGACACAAATAGAGAGTCCATCATTTTTCATATTGTTTGCCTCCTATATAGGTGAGATTCCGCAGTGTGAACAATCGAAAACGGAAAAGAACAATCATTACTACAGGAAATGTACAATACGAGAATGGAAAAGTGACCAACGCCTTGTACATATAAAGCTTTCCTTTACTGTCAGGATACTATTATCTCTTTAACGGAACCATTTAACGTTCAGGTCACGGCAACACTGCGGCAAGGACGACCGACCGTCTTTTCAACTTCAACTGCATTGAAATGCACTATTTTTATTTAAGGTTTTATTTTGCAGATCTCACCACGAACATTATAATATCGGCTTTGATTTGCTTTTCTTCCAAGTTTAACTGTTGTGTTAATTTTTTTTTTTCATATAAATAAAATAATATTTTTTTTCCTGTTAGTAAAAAAATATATAGAACATAAGAAAGTGAATTTAGATTTTTTCGATGTAAGACCAAACTGTCTCCGCTATCGAAAATATTATGTATAAATTTAGAGAACAAAGCAAAACAACTACTCCACTGTGTTGTGTATTCATTTTAAAAATGAATACTTGAGCATGTAGGTTTAAGACTTTTGAAGGGTATGATAATAATCTACTATGGTGCTAAAACCAGACTTATTGTGAGAGATATAAGAACGTATTTGATTTCATAAACCTTAATTTTTATTAAATTAAATCGAAATGCAATCATTTATGGGTTATCTAAACTTCATTATGTATAGTTAATGATGTGAAATTGTCGTGAGTGGAGTTTATTGTTACCCTTAAGTTAAATGGTGCATTTAAAGCACTCCTTCAAATACTGAGCATCTGACAATAGGAAACGAACGATATATAATATTTTTCCTATACCTACTTTATAAATAATAAGCTCTTATGGCAGCGCCCTTTTGGAACTGGTATATGCGTTCCAAAAACAGGAAGCTCACACCTACTGTCCGGCAGTTTTGACACGTGACTAAACAATATGATGCTTACAGAGCCGTATTTAGAACTCGTAATAATCAATCAGTCAATTCAAAAATATCATTGCAATAGACCTTATATGATGGTTAAACTAATATTTGTTTGTATTTTTGCCCATTTTGATTATCGAGTTTTAATTTAAAATTTCTAAATTTATTAAACATTTAACGCTATTAAATGAGGGAATAAGGGAACTTTTTTAATTACCTAATTAGTATAACTATTAAATATATTTCAAAAGAATTTTTTTTTATAACTTAAAGTTTGAAAAGGGTAAAAATCTTTCTAAATTTATTTGCATAAATTAAAATTATTTTGCACGTTATTAAAGCGCGAAGTGGATTAATTCTCTTTCATCTTTTAATACTTTCTAGTTAAAGTAAAACTTCTTGGTGTAATAATTAGGGCGGATATACTTTTATGAACTCATGATTACTTTGTGGTAAGTTTTGTAATGTTATATAAAGCACACGAGAAATTAAGAATATTTTTTCATTAGAATTGATCTTTCTGTAAGTTACGACTTATGATTTATTTGGATAAATGATGGCGCTTCCCTTGGAAGTCTTATCAATAATCATACCATCCTCGTGATCTAATTGTAACGTAATTTTCATAAAAGCAAAAAATGAATACTACTACTATTACATGTACGTGTGAACAGACTATATGTGCGCTAACCAATGGCGAGAGACCATGCACTGCAAGTGGGCGGTGCTTACACCTTATTGGTGGCGACGTGCATATGGATGATAGTATATAAGGTGAGTACCTCGCACAATAACATCAGTTTAATTTTATCAATTGTAGTGTGCGAGTATCAGTAAGTGAATTTACAACGGCAAAATGTATAAATTATTCAGATTTATCGAATCTCCGTCAAAGTTGCCTAATTTACCCGTGGAAATGTGGTGTGCGATATTACGTGTGTTAAACACGTCATCTTTATTATCGACGGTATGCAGTTTTTCAATTTTATTAAGGATTTGTAACGGTGATCCAATTCTTAGGAGAAGACTACGTGATGCTGAAAGACAAGAGAAGAAGATTAAGTTGGAATTTAAGATTAACCCAAAACTGACGACAACTATAGAAAGGAAGACTGAGACAAATGGGGCGAGCTTTCAAAGAAATATTGCTAAGGATGTCAAAGTGAGGAATATTATGACGACCGCAGGATCGAAGAATGACAAAAATCAGAAAATTGTTAGGTCAAAGACGACGCAGCAACGCATTAATTCTTATAGATTGTAATTCGTGACTAAAGTAGGTTTGTATATAATATATATTTGATTTAGATGATTCTCTTAGGTAGTAGTAGTAGTTTTTGTATGCTATTTTAGACTGTAAATATTTGATATATTTTTAGTTTACATGTACTAAATTGTATAATAATAAATTTATTTATATATAAATAATGAAAATATAGAAACTACAAATCCCTTTCCACCAGGTTGCAAGATATTTCATTATGGAATTCTTCCCTAGGAAATAGAGATACAGTGAACATAAAAAATACGGGATTGAATCTGTGAAGAACTGCATCAAAGAAAATGCTGGACAATATTGGAATACACAAGAAATAGCCACAAAAACAATAAAGAGATTTTGCTCGAGTTTTATTACAGAAAATATGCGAGGATTGAGTTTTTTTTTCTGACACAAATAAACGAAAACTCTTCGAAATTATTATAAAAATTGTTGTACATTCAACCAAGTGAAAAACGCTAACTAAGCTGCTTTCCACTTGGTTCATAGAAAAATTGAAAATACAACGTTTCCGCAGGTATTTTATTTTCCAATGAATTTAGTTTTACAAGAGACGGAATTAGTATAAGTTTGTGGACTGTTTTTATAAACAACAACCTAATTGGACCTATACAGTCGATTAACAAGCCGAATTTGAATTGTAGTAATTAGTAGTCTTAATTGAATAAGATTGATATGTAAACTATAACAAAGTTGTGAAGAAGAATTTTATATAAAAGTAGGTCATATTGACTTCTCGTACTTTTCGGTCTGTATAAACTTTTAAAATTCAAATAGGTAGGTTTCCGAGATAGTTTAATGGGACTTTATCGTGGCACACCCTATATAACTCCAATGATATTTTGATAGAATGAGTAACACACATCCGCGATACTAATACCCCGTATACTTAGAATCATTATTATTTCGATATGGGCAATTTTATTTTATAATGAGAAATTTATTATAAAGTATGATCGTACATCAATTTTTAATTTGTTGTTTGCTTAATTAATAAATTACATAAAATTTCCGGTATATTGAAAATTCTCACACGACTGAAAAAAAATAGTAATTTAATTAATATCGTGCAGTAATTTAGGTTAATTAGACGAGCTTTCATCGATCCGTACTACATAAACAAATAATTCACATATAAAAATGATCGGAATGTATCGCAAAAGTGTGTTATAATAAAGCAGACAGTGGATCCAAACAATTGCCTGCCTGAAAAAGTCAAGTCGTTTTTTAAGGACAAGCGTTGTTATTTAAGATTTTTCGTCTGTTTTTTCGGTGTCAAAAAAAAAACTATAACTCTTAAATATTATTAGGTTTATATCAGTAAAAAATTAGTGAATTTTGACGATGTTGTTTAGGAGCTTGTCCAGTTTGACCAGTGCATGTGTCACTACTTAGAGGCTTATTTTCTTGGGAATATTCTTGTTTCGTTTATGAACAATCCTCGCATATTTTCTGTAACAGATCTCGGGCACAATCTAATCAATTTTTTTTGTGGCTATTTTTTGCAAGTTGTTTGTTTATTCCAATATTGTTCAGCATTTTCTTTGATACAGTTCTTCACAGGTTCAATCCCGTATTTTTCATGTTCGCAGTATCTCTATTTCCCAGGGAAGAATTCCATAATGAAATATCTTGCAACCTGGTGGAAAGAGATTTGTAGTTTCTATGTTTTTACTATTTATGTTTAATATATTTACATTTATATATAAATAAATTTATTATTATACAATTTATTTTTCAAATTAAAAATATATCAAATATCTACAGTCTAAAATAGCCTACAAAACTACGAATACTACCACCGAGTCACTACTATCTAATAGAATAATCTAAATAAAATATTAACAATTTACATATAAAATTATATACAAAGCTACTCACGAATTACACTCTGTAAGAATTAAAGCGTTGCTGCGTCGTCTTTGATCTAACCATTTTCTGATTTTTGTCATTCTTTTTGAACATACTCTCTACCAATCCTGCAGTCGTCATGCTATTCCTCACTTTGACATCCTTAGCAATATTTCTTTGAAAGCTCAACCCATTTGTCTCATTCTTCCTTTCTATAGTTGTCGTCAGTTTCGGGTTAATCTTAAATTCCAACTTAATCTTCTTCTCTTGTCTTTCAGCATCACGTAGTCTTCTCCTAAGAATTGGATCACCGTTACAAATCCTTAATAAAATTGAAAAACTGCATACCGTCGATAATAAAGATGACGTGTTTAACACACGTAATATCGCACACCACATTTCCACGGGTAAATTAGGTAACTTTGTCGGAGATTCGATAAATCTGAATAATTTATACATTGTCGCGTTATAAATTCACTTACTGATACTCGCACACTACAATTGTTATACTTGAACTGATGTTATTATACGAGGTACTCACTTTATATACTAGCACCGACAAGCGTCGCGTCCAATAGGGTGTAAGCACCGCCCACTTGCAGTACATGTTCTCACGCCATTGGTTAACTGCACGTATAGTCTGTTCACACGTACATGTAATAGTAGTAGTATTCATTTTTTGCTTTTATAAAAAATTACGTTACAATTAGATTACGAGGGTGGTATGGAAGCTTTGTTTTTTATTATTTTTATTGTTTTAACTTTCAACATATTCCCCTTTTAGGGCAGTAAACTTTTCCCTTTTTTCTCGATAGGGATGAACGAGTTGCAGTGTTGTTTTTGCGAATGAGTTTTTTTACGAACCAATGTGAATCATATACCTTGCGACTTCCAAAACAAAATTCACTTGCTGCTGCGTGGTTTCTGGTGCGCTTCAACAGTCAATACACCTCAGAAGTGGTCATACAATTTCGTTTATACCAAACGTGATATCCATAGACCCGACAATTTTCTCTAGTGCACGATAATTTACACGTTCCAGTGACTAACCACTTATCCCAACTCTCCTTTGCTGATGGTTTCCTTCGTGGTGACCTCATTGGGGCGTTCGGCCATTTCTGAACTCTTTATACCTTTAATAGTGACAATTTAAGGCGAGGAATCTCCATACAAAAACGGAAAGCGAATCACAACCGATAATTTTCCATTTCACAAAAGCCAAAACTTGTCCACCCTAAAACCCATATGAAGAACATCAAAAATATGATGCAGTGTTGCCAGATGGCTCACCAAGTATATCCTTGTAATAACATATAGTATCATAGTTTTTAGTTGCCTAATGCAGGGTAAAGTTTTTGGACTGACGGTATCTATGTAGATTTGCGATTAAATGTTGTTATCATCGGATATTTTCCTGTATCATGTGTGTTATTTAATAATACTCGTATAATTTATTATCCGCGTCGTATTTATTAATTTATATTCGGCAAATGCTCTAATATGAGCATATGATATCAAAATTCATTTTAATTTTACTATGAACGTTGAAAAGTGTTTATTTCGCTAAGTATGTATTTCTATTATTGTTAAGTTGATGTATAATGGGACTTAAGCTCGTATTTGTAAGCCATTGCATCTTTCTTCATATATTAATGACTATTATTCAAAATGCAGAAATAAAAATTCTCTCCACCCGGTATATTTGCAGACGCGCTTCTACAGTTGCCTCGTTATACGACATTTTATACCGCAGGACAGACAATTTGTCCTGCATCCTGTTTCCTTCTTCCTTATTCTCTGCATACACATACAGAAAGTTTCGGACGTGAATAATAGTTCTATCTGCCATTGTTAAAGCAAAATAGACCGGCGAAAATTATAAATTTTCACTGTGTGAATTGTGCTCTGCTAGACGTGGAACTTTTTCCAGGATTATTAATTTTCTTTCTATTCTAGAAATTGTATGTTTCATTTAATTTATTTTGGTTTCTTGCTGGTGTCCTCGTAGCTTTTTGTTTCTTTTGTAATACATTTATTAATGTTAGAAGAAAAAACACTAAATGGTGAGAAACGAGTTAATTCTATGTTAAACAAAAGATAAGTAGTAATAGTATCTGTCTGGCGGAACCTATTTAACGAATTCTTCTTATATTTAAAACCCTGTTCTCCAAAAAAAGTTAGTTTTTGGTGTTTGTCTGGTTCTCTTCGAGTCATCACATACAGCCCAACTCTTTGCAGAGCTTCTTAACATGAGGACATGTCGATTAGGATTACACCCACGGGCAGTATCGCCGCCATTTTCAATGAATCTTGGTTGGCCCACGGAAGATGCACAAAGTGTCTAATGCGGCCTAGGTGCAATGATTACACCTCTACAAATTGCAGATGAAGAAGCCTGTTATAGAATAATAATAATAATAGGCTTTATTAAGATTATATACAGAAAAATATACATCTTAAATGGCGAAGTCTAGCTGGTTCTTTTCTTTTGAGTAAAAAAAAGGCCGCTACTCAACATTAACCACTTAAACAATATAAAAACTAAACACATAACCTATATGAATTGTATTAGTATAAAACAATGATATTTATATTCTTAACTACAAAAAATTTCAATTCTTATTTAGTTACGAAAACTATTCAAACAAAAAACACCCTAATTAGAACTAATGAAACACCCTTATATCAAATTAAATTACGGGCAAAAGGCAAAAACAAAACTTATTAATATAAACAAAAAATAACCATACATATAACTAGACAATTAAATTTAAAAACTACCTACTGAAAGTTGAAACATCTCTAGGCAGTCAACTGTGAGTGTAAATTATCTTTCACTTTTTTTCGAAAACCGTTTACTGAAAGAGGCACTGAGAAATATGCTATAAAATCATTATGGTATTTTACAGCATTGTACGTAAAACTTCTTTTAAATAATGCAGATTTATGCTGAGGCATAGTAAGAAGATTCCTTTCTCAAGGGCACATTATGAACCTCATCTCTGAAAACAAGTTTATTCCTTAAATAAGCTCGCACAGATGATTGAATTAACCGGAACAAAAATGAAAGGAATAAGTATACAAATAATTTGTACACATTCAACCAATTGCAGCAACTGCATACGTCAGTTCATTGTTGGCCATGAGTTTCCTCGGGCGACGATTGAACGCGTTATTTTCCCTTCATTTTACACCAATGTTTGAAGTTGCTCTTCCCTAATTCATTAAGTTTGCTTTAGGCATTCTCATACCATTTTTGAGGTGATGACGTACGGTGAGCATTTTGCTTGAGACATCTGGTATTTTATTTTTTTCAAAGTTATTTCGCTGTTTTGTCACTAGGACCTCTATTCGCTGCTTTTTATAGTATCAGGTGCAGATGTGTATTGATATCTGAGTTTTATGCTACCAACCTGAAATTAATACAAGCTTGGACAGAATAGAGAAAGAAAGTATATCTTGCGTTGGAAATGCCATAGTATTTAGGGGTTAAAAAGGCGCATATTCACTTCCTCCTTAAACATTGCCAGTTATTGCTGCCTGGTGCCTCTAGAGATTGGGTTTGATACAACTTATACACATTAGTGAAAACAAGTGAGGTTTCGAGAAGCTACGTAGTTTTGCCTAACAATAATATCCGCCTGCACTCACTCAATCTAACTCTTTGAATGAGTAGAGCATTAGGAGATGAGTGAATCGACGCTGACGCTATTGTAGAAGTTTTATGCACACCCTTATATAATTTTTCGTTTCCTTACACATTCTGTTATAGTGAAGCCCGTCTTCAGAAGTTTCTTGGATACTACAAAAAGCTAGACTACATTGTATACCCAGACAGGCAGACTTGGTACGATATGCTTTAGGCGAATTTGCTTTCCATTTATATTAAAATTCTATTTTACTTGACATTACATAATATGAATGAAATTTACGTTACTGCAAATGTTTGCTTTAAAATACAAATATTTCAATTTTCGGGACAATTTAATTTTCATGGAATACTAGCTTATTTGTGTTTGCTTTTCTGTTGGAGAAAACAATAGGTTACAGATTTATTGAAGTATATGTAGCTAAAAAAGTTCCTGCAATGAAGATTTGGGAAATAAACATACATAACAAATATCAAATAAATAATAATATAATATTTATTTGTATCCCATTATGGTTTACAAATTAAAACAAAATAGTGTTTCTTATCAGAAGGACACAAACAAAAATGACTCGCTAAAGCTCATTTAGAACTAGCGCTCGAGACAGTTTCCGTCTTAAATTTACCACTCTAAATTAAAACTCGAGTATTTCTTACGCTAACAAATTCAACATACTCCCTTGTATTTCAAACACAATAATTTCACAGTCAATACAAAAACGAATATTTTTCATAAAATAATCAACTACAATAATCACAAACAAATCCACAATCTAAGTCCCCTCCTATATACTTCTATTGCTCTATCTAATCAGCTCATAATAGAAATCATACCCTTTACTCATCAGCCAATCTCTAGCTTGCCTATTAAAATTTCTAAAGGAATTAGTAATTGTTACCTTTGACTTCATTCTGTTAAAAAGCTTGGTTCCTAAATATTTAAAATATCTCTGACCCACAGTCTTTCTCATTTTCTGAGTGGTGATGAGTCCCTGCACAGCACCTCGCGTTGCATATTTGACAGAATCTGATGCTCGACCTGGGCTTGATATATACTGATCGTCCAGCAAGAGTTTACAGTACAACTGCCTAATGCTAAACAAACTAGACTCTTCAAACAGCAGATCCGTTGGGTACAATTTACCGTTTACTTTATTAAAATATTTAAGTTCAATAGCATAATACTTGCGAGTTGTGCGATTTGCTCCTTACCTTGGCCAAAACTTTTTCCTAATGCAGCCCGAATACTTCGCGTTACTGGTGCGTTAATATCTTGGAGCAGTGTACTTTAACTGTCCCATTATAAAACTTTATTCCAATAACTACGTTATATCTCTAAATTCAACAAATTATTAATCAAACTCATAATCGTAGCCTAAACAATATTTTATTTGTAACTCATCAACCCCGTCATGAGTAAAAAACAAGAACGTACTTACCCCTACACATAAAAAGTTTTCCAGGTTTTATGAAAGGGAGACATGGTAAAACTTTTTTTTTTTTTCGAGTTATTTGTTCACAATATCCACGGTTGAATGAGTGGGTAGGTATATCGTAAAAATGAAAGTATACAGTGGGAAATATTGAGGCTTTTTGTTTTTCCTTTTTTTTTTTTTTTTTTTATTTTAGGTAGGCATAACGACCCCTTGATTAAACACCAAAATTGATGCTGAAAAGAAGAAAGTTACGGCGGAAAGGTTGTTTTATTATGAATATACAAAGTTTTGAAGTAGAGAAGTTGTTATTAAAGTATGTTTTGTTTTCGGTATTGAAAAGTTTTTATGAATTGGGAAAGACTTAAAAGCCTTTACGGTAAATTTACCATGTTGGTATATAAAATGGCACGTTAAGAGTAGATGAGATGAGAATATAGAATTTCCCCGCTCTAATTTCATTAAACTTCATAATTTTTTTAAGGACTTTGGAAAAACGTTTTGGATTATGGCCGCCATTCTCTCACTGACGAAGTTCGTGAAGATCAGACAAAATTAATTGTCGTGCGCGAAAACATACCTCAATTGACCTTAACTTAACATTTTCGCTAAAGTCAGTATTTTTAAATGTTCCTCCTGCTCTATGAACACAATGCTCCATGAGCATTTTATGGCTTTGTTCTGTGAGCCTCTCCTAGATGCGTGCCGCTTTTTTGACAGCTTCAATAGCTTTCAATACAAATTTGATTCAATGTCAGACGAATAATGTGGATAGTCTAACAACTCTAGGATGGTTAAGTCAAAGAGAAGGTTCGAGTGGTTTGAAAAAAGATAGTCAATATTTGGTTTGTCTTTGCATGCCTCTTGATGTTTGCGTGAATTACTCTTCGGAATGTTCCTAATATCATGAGCAAGATTAGAAATTATTTATTCGGGCTTTTGAACATAACATAACATTCTAGAGTTTGTCTATAATTTACCTTTGCCGTTGCGTGGATTCATGACTCATAAGTGGTGCTCAGTCAGCGTTTGAAAGCCAAAATCTCGATTTGCTATGGTAAATGTATCCAGATAGGAATATGTGCGTATATAGTGACATCAAATGCTATGTGAAGGTCCCTGACCTTATTCGGCCCAATTATTAACACAAACGCATCCGCATATTCCCTATAGCGGGATGCCTAAAATCACTCGAGCTTGTTAAAAATAATAGTTCTGTGATACACGGGAGTTTTTCTGTCAAATACTGTACACCAGACAATTGTTTAGTCGATGCACCACTTATCAGTGGTGCTTATAATTGTTTTTAGTATTATTTTTGTCAGTTATGATCAATTAGAAAATATCATTATATTCGTTATTGACTTGCTGAGTTAAATTTGATCACTAAGTCACTAACTATGTAGCATAACCTAAATCAGTAGCATATAAACACGAATTCGTTGGTTTTCTGTTTATCCTTTCCATGCTCCAATTTCACATATAAAAATAAACGAACATATTTGTATTTTATTATATTGACATAACATGTAGGCTGTATTAATTAAAAATAAAACAATTTTATCTACATATTTTTCAGTTACTACTCGTGTTTCATTGTGAATAGTTGTGTGAATAAAAATTCCTGTTCATTTGTGCAGTCTATTGGTGTTATGGAAGAGTTGCTTCGAACTTGTCGATATTTAGTTGGTAAGAGCATACAATAAAAATTATTGAAACCTTGGTTTTCCATCACACTGCGTTCGACTTGTTTGCTTCCTCACATATGTCTGTAGATTTTCATTTCTCCCCCTAGGTAAAAGGAAGTTTTACGGAGATTAATGTTGTGTGTAAGTTTTCCAGGTCTGACCAACAGTGATTTAGAGTAATAAAACATATAATTTTCGTCAGAAGTAACACAACATGTGACAGAGAATGATGAGTTGTCGGTAGGAGTAATAATGTAAAGTGTGTGTATTTTAGCAAAAGTGATTTGTATTTGTCGTTGGATGTTAATATGACACAGGATAGGTATAAATTGCTGTGAGGGTCTTGATTTACGGTTCAATATAATGTTTGTGTTGTTGTCTTCGAAATATTGAAAGTTTTGTATATTATCAACGTTAATCAATTGATTTATTTATTGGATTTAAACTAATATATATCTATAATAATACATGACGTTAATAACAGGTTTTCAGATTAGAAAAACTGATTAAAACAAAAAGGCCTTCAATTAAAAGAATAACAAAAACTTACGGAACTTTATACAATTCACTACTTCAGAATAAAATGACATGGACTTAATCTTTAAACAAAAACTAGAAAATAATTCTTAACTGGTAAAATCTACTAAGTCCAAAAACAAATTAAAATATTTAATTTAACTTTATATAATTAAAAAAACACATCTTTACTCAATCAAGGCTAGCACGATTCTAATCTTAAAGTTCTATTGTCTTCCCAGAATTCCTCATAAAAATCCCAAGTAGGTACTACAGAATGAAATAAGCCAATCAAAAAAAATACATCTTTACAGTATACCCCAATACAGATACATCTACAGGGTGAGAGGATTCACAAAATAAGATACAAACTTATATCTTATGTTGGAGTTCGCGACTGGACAAAAACCCATTGTTTTTTTATGCGCCCATTATATATATTATTTGATATAGGAAACCGTGACGCCCTCCAACTAGCTTTTGTATATAATAATATATGTTCGACATTTAATTTACATGAAGATATATCGAGAGTTTTGAGTGTTTAGATCACCCGGTAACTGTAACATCTGGTTATCTTTTCTAAGAGTTGAACAAAGAAAAATGACAAAAATTATATATTTTTGTTACCTACTTGTAGACGTATTTATTGCTTTGTTAAAACCTATATCAATAGAAGATAAGATAAATAGAAAACAAACCCTTAAATTTTATGATTAAAACGAACATTTGTATACAATCTACTTAAATAATATTCCCAAACTAGTATAAAATATCTATAAAATTCACCCAACTATATATACAGGGTAGGACAAAAGTAAATTCTATTGCCCATGTGTCTTGTTACAAAATAACTGCGTAATTAACCGACTATTCGAATTAAAAAAATTTGTTAATGTTTATTATTAAATTCTAAAATTTGAAATGAAAAACGACACAAAACCTATTATAATAGGAGATTTTCCTTTATTACCGAACTGTGGTGACCTAAAAATTAGTGTGCCTCTTGTCTTGACGCCATTCAAATATGTTCAATAGTTAATTAAATTTCAATCGCATTAAATGCAACAGTGCTTTTCCCACTGACACCCAGATCAGTCACTTTGTATACACACATGTAGCTAACCCATAATAATGTTCCCGATTCAAGTTTCGCATCGCATAATTCTAAATACCAACCCTAGACTTAACGAACATCTAACCGACACGACACTCTGTTTCCGTTAATACCAACCATTTCATTGCATTTAACAAAGTCCGTTTATTACAACTATTATTATATGTCGAGATATATTCTATGGTACGATTATGTAAAGGCGAAGCATATTTTAAATGAGTTTCTACCATAGTCGCGGATTTTAGTTGGTTTAAATGAGATTATTTTGTTGGACGAACGACGAGACATTTCCACATCAGAATTAATCTGCGTGATAATCGTAAAACTTAGTAGAGTTTTGAGTTTGAAATAATAATTAGAAATGAGTGAGTCGCTTGGCTTTTCAATTAAATTTTGTTGATTATTATTAAGATTTAGTTTGGAAATATGCGTATAGTTAAGGGAAAAATAATGATTGACATAAGTTTTAATTGCTTTTTTTTATTTTTGATGAAAACTAGTCAATATTATTGAAATATGTTTATCATAAATATAATTTAACATTAAACAATGTTGCAAATCTTTAACACAAATACCCCTAACGCTTGATGCAAGGTTATATATATTGATATAATTTTAAAAATTGCATTTGCATTTTAATCCTTATTGAAATAGATGAATTTTTGCGTCGAATCAAAAGAAAAAAACTACAAAAAAATGGTTGTAATTTCCTTTTAAGGATCACGCAAATTACTCCAGCACGGACCTGCAAAATACGTCTGTAATAACCACCGTCATTGCAGGTTGCAGGTCGTGACGGTCGGGGTAGAATCTCAACCAGCATTTGCAGGACCGGTGTAGTGCGCTGGCGTCGCCAGCACGTACCAGCAATTCACTGCTTTCTCGTCAGTAGCTTTTTTGACTTAAAAAAAAATAAAAAGTAAAAAGGTACCCTGAACTGTAGAGCATGAACCACAACTCATACAATGATCAAGAGAGAAAAACGTGTATGTGTTCCAGGAACTTAAATGTTGTTATTCGAAAATACTGGATAAACTTTCGAGGATATTTTTGGAAATATTCAAATAAATTATTAAATTTGCCAAATGCTCATTTCTTCATCTTCACATAAAACTTCAAGTACCAAAATCTCTTCCGAACTGCACAAATCCATTTTGTTTAGACATAGTAAATGATCACACGTGCGTATACTATGGATGTTATTGCTGGAGAGTGTCCGACGTATTACTGGTTGCAGGCCCGTGCTGTGCCGGTCCGCGCTTGTCCGTGCTGATGTAATGTTGGCTGAAATCTCCGAAAATCTCAGAAAACTTTTGTCACAATCGTATCTAAGCACCGATTAACACCGTTGTGTTGTGTGTGCAATAAGCCATTATAATATACTATCGTTGGTGCAATATTACTCTTACCCTGTCATATTAGCGGTCATTTGACCAATAAAGACTAGACAACTAAGACAAAGAATGACCTAGAGAAGTGATGGGAGTTATATTGCACCATGCATCCAATAGGCAGATATAGTTGAATAGAATTCTTTGTTTTTCTAAGAAAAAGATGAGATATATTATGTAGAACCATAGCTATAAAAAATTATATTTCAGTAGCCATAAGTAGTTTTTACATATGAACTTATTGTAGGAGTGATAGTCTTATCAAAAACAATCCTTGTGATTTATAAGGTTTTTCAAGGGTAATTTTAGTAGCTCTACTAAAGTAAACAGGTCTACAAATCATTTTTAATAATACGGGTTGCTTTCTAAAAATAGATGTTCCTTTTTAATTTTCTCCAAACACTATTGTGTTGCAAATACCCCATTTAAGGTCTTTCATTAAACAATTTTCGTTTTAAGAAACCCCACAAGCACATAATTCCTTTTCTTCTATGCATCTACAAACACAAAATCTTATTATATTTTACGCAGCATTAGTTATTTCTCTCTTCACATAAATTTCTAAAATTTACAGCCTGACTACACCATTAAATATTGTATAAACAACCCTTGTCTTGTCCGGGCTACTATACCGATATAACCGTTAAAATATAGGGGTGTAATTTTGTTTGTTTTAAATATGTACTTAGGGGTAGAGGGTTAGGTATAATGAAAATGACCTTTTTTAAGAGTGGCGACGATCTCGATTTATGATTTATTTAGCTGTTGATATAATTAATGCCTTAATTGCTATGGAATTCTATTCATTAATTTAATTGCACATTTATAAAGAACGTAGAATGTTTTGTGTCTTAAAGTGGGTTTTCATTATTATATAAGGACTAAGAATTTATATAGGTATAAGTATATATATGAGTGAAATAAAGGGATCATAGGTATGTAAATATTTAGTTTTGTGTAGCTCTTCAATTGCGTGTCCTAAGTTTGAGTACCTGTTGTTCTTTACTATGCTACGGGGGCCCCGTATTCATTTCTCTCAGCCAATCCAGCAAATCTGATGGCTCTCTAGTTGTGGATCCTTGCACCGATCGGGAAATTGTTTGAACCTGAAGATGGAGTTTAAGTACCATCGCTGTATCAATCGTCAAACCATTCCGCTGTTTCTTGACCCGACCTTAATGCCTGAACCGTTCCGGCCAAATTGGACGGACTTCCTAGATTCTTCTGAAGCTTTGCACTGTTCGGTCGAAGTCCTGCCCCAATGGGATGGAGAAATAATTATTATTAGGATATAGGAAAACGATAGGATTGCTTTGACAACTTTGTAGTCCAGTCCAATATAATGAAATTAATTAAGCGCTTAGCTGTCATTATATGAGCTTTTCAATTACGAAGAAATCTCTTACGCAATCCAATCACGCAGAATTTTCACCTTACTCCATACCATCGCAATGACACTACACTCATCGTATAAAAATCTCCACACCAGGTTAACAAGGTGTCAGCATTTTAACGAACATCTCTCTTTCGCTCTTTCTCGCTCGTATTACCTACATGGAAGACACTTAATAACATTAACGGTCTTTGTGTACCGTTTCGTGCGGGAAAATTTAATTCCACAAGGACATGCTGGAAAAAGGCGACATTTTAATCTAGCAATTCAAGGCGGTGAGGTAGAAATTGTATATATTACAATGTCGTCTAGCCTCTCTTTGTCTGCATATGTGCATATATATGAATATAGAAGAAGGCTTACCTCAATTTCCAGATACTTATCTTTAAAGTGTATAGACGACACATTTTATTGGGCACCAATATACAGGGTGTGTTAAACTGCCCGACAAGTGAGTTAGATCGATAAAGTATTGTTGCCATCATGCTTTTCAAGTCGCAGGAGAGTGGGTGTCTATTTGAAGCGTGGTATGCCCAAAATAGAAATGTGAGTAATCAATGAGTAAGAGGTATTAGCCGAGCATTTGTTTAGTGGAAGAGTTAGGTTCATCTTGAAACACCCATACCGTCGACTGCTGTTTATGTTCTTCTTTTGTAGGTCACTGTATTTTTTGAATCTTTGTTTGCTTTGTTGCTTTTGTCAAATTGTGTGGGATACAACGAGAACAAACCTTCACAGCTAAATGTTCATGTATGCGCTGGTGGCACAAATGCCTAAGGTTTTCCCAATCCCACGGTATGTTACTTGACAATCTTGCGTGCTCAGTTTTTAAATATCATCAATGTTTTCGGGCACGACAACTGATTTATGAAACTCGTTATACCAGCGTTTCACATATTGTTGCCAAGGTCCAAAATGTAAATAGTCACCCTGTACTACAGAAAATAATATAAACATCGTTTACTACCTAATCTCCGTGCTCGGAAATATAGGAAAAACTTTTAAATGAAAGCGAAACATTTCACTCGTTAATAATTTTCCAGCATCATGTATCCTCAAAAAACCGAAAACTCCATCTGCGTATTCTATAACCGTATTATTGTATGTCTTGTGTACGGGATTTTCTTAAGGTGAAACTTGTTAAGTTGTTATTTCAGAGAAAAGAGTATTTCGACAGCGGATGTGAGAAAATTAAAAGAGAAAATATACGGATTTTGGCAAGGGATTGAGTGGGATTTGTGTTTAATTAAAATTTTGACACTGAACTTCGAATGGGTATAATCATAATCTGACATAAATATGGGGAGATTCTTCTCAGCAAAGCATGGAATATTTTTTGTTTAAGGGTAGGAGAATAATTGGAAATATGTTTTGTCTAGAACAATGAGAATATAGTTAATATTTAATTAATACAGCATAGTAATTTGTGTATTATACTCAAAGTATAATATGTTTTCTTTAAGTATCTAATCCTCTAAATTTTCCTACACAATCTCGGATTCGTATTGCCTATAGGTACCACAGTTACCACTAACTAATTCTTCTTCTGTTGCCCTATCCGTTTCGGACGTTGGCTATTAACAAGGCTATTCTGATTTTATGCACGGAATTCCTAAACAGATCCACAGACGACAGTCCAAACCACCGGCGTAGGTTGTGCATCCATGAATGTCTAACTAATTACGAAGATAAATAGAATAATATTTTTTTCATATGTAATAAACAATTATTTTAATTTTATTTTTGCTTCTTTTTTTTTTAGGTTCGATTGAAAAATGTTGTTTATTTAAAAATGGTTTATTTCACCCATCGTCAGTTTACAACAACATTTTTCAATCGAACCTAAAAAAAACCCAAAAATAAAATTAAAATAAAAGTTAAAAGGTTCAAGAAAACTATTTAAAAAAAAAGTAATAAACATTGATATAGAGTTAAGTTTTTGGTCATTCCAACAATAATTTGCCGCCTGTTTCAGGTTTGGGTGATAAATCAGGCGAATGTGTGAATTATTTTGTCGGTTCTTCTTGATATCGTCCATGACTTTTGGCTGTTTGCCACAATTAATATGTGTCAGTAAGTATTATATACAGCTTAACTGCAAACCAATTGGACACTTTCTCCTCTGATGGATTTTCCTCCAAAAGTTGACCGAAGCGATTTAAAAATCATCCAACGAAAACATTCACGAGTGATCTCCATTTAAAAAAAAAAACTTCCTATTTTGAAGATATCACTGTGATCAAACCACTTAATCAATTTCTAAGATATCGTGCATCATTAACAAAGCTCAAATTTTATGAATATAGTGGTATATATGTAAAAATGCACCATCTACTGGTCGTTTGAAATAAATTATAAACCGTGATAGCTCTTATTCACTCTAATCTTCAACCAAAACGATTGCCAGCTGTAGCTCTCCTCCAAAGCCAAGCAAATTATAAAAGATTAGTATTTAACGTGACCAATGTTATTGTAAACTAAACTGCCCACCAAACGGATACGTTTGATAATAATAATGTTAATAAAGTTCTTTTATTGAGGATACAAAGTACAACAAAAGAAAATATAAAACAAAAACAACTAATAATAGTACATAAAATATAGACAAATAAATAAAAAAGTGTTACAATCTTTAAATTTTGTCCTATAATAAGTTTATATCCCCAAAGGGCGAGATTCAGTGCTAACTGTTCAGCAAACCCCGATTGTCCTAACCATCATATTCGAGCACATACATCAAGTTAGAGATGTGATGTTATCATGTTAACGCTCACCAAGCTGTCTTTGGATATTGAATAAATATGTTAAAGTAAAGACATGCACTGTGCA
Organism: Apoderus coryli; assembly: GCA_911728435.2. Classification (NCBI taxonomy): domain Eukaryota; kingdom Metazoa; phylum Arthropoda; class Insecta; order Coleoptera; family Attelabidae; genus Apoderus; species Apoderus coryli. The sequence continues at coordinate 14,868,119 of OU452204.1, forward strand.
AGTGACTCAACCATCCCACCTCCTCCAGCCTTCGGCTTAAGTGATCATATTTCTTTATGCCAAATTCTTTATTATCAAATAAGTACGTTTAATTTGACGCAGACGCTCAAAATGTCAACTTTCTTTAATTAACAGAGATACAAGAAATGCATCGATATATTTGATTAAGTTAAGTAAGTTGTCTTTGGATATTGAATAAATATGTTAAAATAAAGACAGGCACTGTGCAAGTGACTCAACCATCCCACCTCTTCCAGCCTTCCGCTTAAGTGATCATATTTCTTTATGCCAAATTCTTTATTATTAAATAAGTACGTTTAATTTGACGCAGACGCTCAAAATGTCAACTTTCCTTCATTAATAGAGATACAAGAAATGTATCGATATATTTGATTCCATCTCAATTCCTCAGCCTATATTAGTAGAAAAAAATATTACAACCCATGTAATTTTTTTAAGGTTTAACTGAGCTTGTAAAATTATAAAAACTGACCCTCATATTTTTTATTGTTCTTGAGAAATTTAAAAGTAAAAGAAACAAAAGGAATATCTTCATAAAACAATCTCACCGATCTGCTTAAATTATCTTTTGGTATATCCAAATTGTCTAACCATATATGTTGGTCCTTGATATCAAGAAAAATGTTTAGTACTTCCTGTAAATAGTTGATTTATTTATTTTTCCTTCCTAAGTTGCTTCCTTGCCAAATATCCAATGCATTTTGAAATTAAAATTCATTGATTCTAGTCAGCAATCGTACATTTTTGTATGAATAACACAGGCCAACACACATTTTGGTGCCTGCGATTTTTTAACTGTTCCTGAGTAATTTTTGGATGCAGAATGTAAAAAGGTTCTCAGATTTTGTCTATCAGATCTAGTTTTTGAGATTTTTTAAAAAATTGTGTATATAATTTACGTTATAACTGTTATAATATATAATATTACTATTGACAGTTAAAAAAAACAAAGACACATGGATTTAAGTATTTATTGCAAAAACTTAATTTACATAATTACATTAGTCACTAATCACATAAAAATTTTCTTTTATACGATTTTCTAGAATGGAGTTTACTAGGGCAGTCTCGCTGAAGGCTCCAGCAGTAGTCCGCCATCATGTGGCTATCCCATCGTCCTTGATAACGATCTTCCATAGTTTTAATATCCTGGTGGAATCTTTCCCCCTGTTCTTCACTACAATCACCTAAGTTTTCTGGAAAACGATCTAGGTGGCTGTGGAGGTAGTGAACTTTTATACTCATGTTACAGCCGAGAATATTAAAATTTGAAAGCATAGTTTCCACTAATTCTACGTAATTGTCTGCTTTATGATTGCCAAGAAAATTTTGTACTACTTGAACAAATGAACTCCAAGCGTTAGATTCAGTCTCGTTCATTGATGTGGTGAATTGTGGATCTTTAACAAGTTGCCTTATTTGAGGACCATCAAATATACCAGCTTTTAGTTTTTCCGTGCTAATGCCAGGAAATTTACGTGACAAATACCCAAAACAATTTCCATCTCGATTTAAGGCCTTCACAAATTGCTTCATTAGGCCTAGCTTGATATGCAAGGGCGGAAGTAAGATTTTTTCTCTTGAAACCAAAGGTTCGTTGATCACGTTTTGTATTCCTTGAATCATGACATCTCTTGAAGGCCAATTTTTGTTAACCCAGTGCTCATTTTTAGCTCTGCTGTCCCAAAGGCACAAAAAACAAGGATATTTTGTATAACCACTCTGCTGTCCAAGGAGGAAGTTAATCATTTTTAAATCAACACAAATTGACCACTGATGTTCTTCGTATTTAATTTTTCTCAAAACTAATGCTATTGTTTCATATTCTTCCTTCATGGTAGTAGAATGACCAATAGGAATTGAGCCATATTTGTTACCGTTATGTAAAAGAACACATTTTAAACTACGTTTTGAACTGTCAATAAAAAGGCGCCAATCATCTAGAGTGTATTCAGGCAAACCCATTTTTTCTAAGAGCCCTTTTATATTGTTACAGAATACCAAGTCATTTTCCTGAGTGAAAAAAGGCAGCAGATCCTTATCTCTTTTACGATAAAATGTAATATTAGTACCTCGACAAAGTAGATTTTTTTCTTTTAATCTGGATGCAAGTAATTCAGCGGATTCCTTTGAGAGATTCAGGTCTCTTATAAGATCGTTTAGTTCTTCTTGATTGAAACACTGCGGAGTTGCTAAATCTGCTTCAAAATCGCTGTCGTTTTCTGATTGAATTCTTTTAACTTCGTCAGACGTTGATGTTTCTGTATCATCTTCTGTCAGTTTGGGTAGACTGCTGAATGATGGAACGGGTATTTCTTCCGAATGCACTACAGGCCTTCTTGCAGAATCTAGATCAGGATATGTCCATTTGTGTCTATTGTTTCTATTTATGCCTTTAATATTAACGAGACAAAAATAGCAGTCGTCATGATGGTTCCGCGGTTCTCTCCAAACCATTGGTACACCAAACTTTAGGCACTTCCTCTTTCCAGTTGTCCACTGTCGCAAATGTTCAACACATGTTTTACATATGAAATGTGGGGCCCAAGATTTATCTTGATCTCCTAAATGAACGCCAAAATAGGCAAGATAAGCTCTTTTCACAAAGTCAGAAATCCTTTTTCTGCTCTCTTTCAAAGTGTATTCACCACACACATAACAAAAAACATCGGGATGATTTGCACAGGTACGTCTGCTTGTGGATGCCATTGTTTCAGTTTAGTGTCTTGATACTACAAAACGACCAAAATTTACACAAAATGATAGCACAACTTTACTTGGGAAAACTCAGTAATATACTAAATCAAGTACAGCCAAGCAGGTATAGAAGGATCGGGTCATAGGCAATTACAGGTATAAAAGTAAGTAAGAGCATTGTATTGAGTAGTTCCTAGTATAGGAACATTGGGTCAGGGACAATTCCAGGTATCCATTTGGCTAATTAGATTCTGGGAAATTCCTATTTTGACGATTAAGTACATATTTATCTCTTTATTTGTTGTCCTTTATCAGAAAAAAATATATCATTTAACCTGTAACGTGTATCTCAAAAACTAGAGCTGATAGAAAAAATCTGGTGGCATTTTTGGAATCAGCACATTAAAAACATCTAAAATCAGATGTTAGATTTCTGGCACCAAATTTTTTTTTTCATTTTGTTGGCCTGTGTAATAATATGTTGGGTCTATGTTTTAGATCCAGTAATAGAAATTACATTAAACTTAATTCTACTTGATAATTTCCGGTATGATAAAACCATTTACTTCACCAAGCCCAACCTAAAATATTCAAACGACGCTTGAGTGTATAATAAATAACACAGTAATGTCATTGCAAATTTCTATTCGTCCAAGTCCTTCCGAAAATATATAAAATTCCTGTGTTGACACAAAATGATAAAATATGCTCCTAAAACATGAAAATAAACTCATTAATTTCATCCCATGATATTTTAGATGCATTAATTTTATATTTATGAAACGGCAAATAAATTATAAATGTTTTACTTCGCGTTCCTACTCAATGTTAGACAGAATGATACAGTATGTCCACTTAATGATTTTTTTAATTCGCAACCTTGTCAATTGATACCTACTAAATTATTGAGCTAGAATTTCCATCACTCTGAAATTAATCTCAACAGATCAGTATAGCGACCTTATTTTTGCACTCAATTTAATCTCATATGAAACTCTGTGAAGATCGCCGAGATCGCACTTGATAATAATTCATGCTTGGGGACTTCTACGTCAAAAGCGCAAGAACATATTGAAAAAGTTGGTAATGTACGTCCACTTGGTTCTAGAAGCTTAAACTTTTAATCAGTCATACTACCTTTGTGGTCCTTGCTTAACTCCATGAAAGAGTTAGGACAGAGTGTCATATTGCCATTGATAAACAAAAAAATAATAAAAAATTAACCATCATACTCATACAAGAAGATTGCCAGCTTTCTTCCGAACCTTGAGAAATTCTCAGGGAGCCTTGAAAGAAGAGTGTGAGAAAAAGACTACTTATCAAATTTAGCGAGCTACGTACATTCCATTTTCGATTTTTGTTCTGGTTATTCCAAGAAGCCCAGGCAGAACGTGGAGAATGTAAATTCAAAAAAAATAAAATAAAAAGAATCAGCGCGTCTTCGATCCCATTGGCCGATCGGTCGTACAATAAAGGAATTGAGGTGAGGGATAAATTAAATTGCAGAGCCAGATTTTTTTTAGTCTGCTGCGTAGCTTTATTTCATTTAATTTAATTAATGAGAGTCGCATGTGCGTTATAAGTATTTTTCTCAATTTCGACGCACCGATGGAACATTTTAATGTACAAGCTAAGTCCAAAACTTTCTGTTAAGAGTTTGTCTATCACTATATGAAGTGCGCCTGCGAATGCAAGTAAAGCATTGTATGCATCCTATAGCCCTTCATATAATACTCGAAGACGCAAATGAAAAGCCCTACACAAGATTAGAAGCGAGAAGTCTGAATGAAAAACTGAGTTATCTTGAAACTGGTTTTATGACATGCTTTTCGAATAAAGTACCTACTGGCACGAATCAACGAAACAAATAAAAAACCTTATGCTGTGAATGCAGAACTTGCCACTGTAATTTTATTATATGATTCATTATAATCTTTTAACCTGTTGAGGGATAGTTTCGATGTCTTCGAATCTGATGCAGTTAACTTGTACAAAAATGAAAATGACCAACTTGGCACTAGAAGATGAAAGAAAAGAAAGTTACATTTTGATGACTCGAGGAACGATGACGTCGAGTTTCAAGGTACAGATAAAATTCGTGTTCAAGTTTTCCTTCAACTGATAGACAAGCTTAAAACGGAACTTTCTAAGAGGCGACAGGCGTATGTGGAGATTCATGCAGAATTTGGATTTTTAAATGAGCTATCATCCATGACTACAGCCGAAATTAAAGACAAATGTTCAAGTTTGATTGAAACTTATAAAAATGATACTGGTGTCCAATTAGAAGGGTAGATCCTTCAAATAAAAGATCTTGGTCTCTCATCGAATGGATCGCTGGACTTGCTAAAAGAATTGAAAAGTCAAACCATTGATGATGTTTTTCCCAATTTAACAATTTTGGTTGAAAATTTTTTGCTTGGAAAGCGGTTACCAACTGTACGGGGAAAAATGTTTAAATATAATACAAGCAATTCACAGAGGGCCGAGATTTTAATGACGATGCCGTGGAGAGCTGGCGTACGTACGAAACCGTGGAAGCACTGAAAACAATTGTTATGGAGAATTGCCGAACCACTATTAGAGAAATTGCTGAGGATGTTGGCTGGCTGATGTCATGCATTAACTTTTGAGCATGAAACGAAATTTGACCGAACAGTCGCATGAGTAAGTATAGCTCAGAAGCTGGTGATGAAACATGGATATACGGTTAAGACGTTGAAACCAAAGACCGATCATCTCAATGGAAGTGGCCAGGAAAGCTGAGATCGAACAAGCACACCAAGTTCAATCAAATGTGAAAGTTTCCCCAAACTGGAAAAACCCATTATAGTACGGCGTTTTGCCACAATTGAGGTGATAAAGACCGCATCCTTAGAAGTGTTCAAAGCCATGCCAGAAGCGCTTAGAGGATTGGAGTTTTACTTATATAAAATTCTTATACTACTACTGAGTCAAAAACTGAAACGTAGACGTAGAAAGTGATGTTAATAAATATTGTAAATATAAATAAAAAACATTTAATATATTGTTCCGGATTTTAGTCAGAATGGGTAAAATATAGAATGGAGACACTGTACTTAACAAAGTAAGTAGTGTCGCGCCCAGCTTCAAAGTGTCTTTTAGCAATAATTATCACCCCCTTTTCACTTTTCAAGACTCTTGTGTGTTGCTCCAATCTGGGAGCAAGCCTGCATAATATACCTATATAGGTATAGTCGACATTGGGTGTCGCACTTCCTTAATGTACTGACAGTTTATTTTAAATTCAAATTAACTCACTTTCGGGGTTTAGTTCGAGTGGTTTTTGTGTGAAAACTCGAGTAGAACTTTATGTTTTATTTAAACTTTGAAATGCAGTGGTTTTGTGTAGGATAAGTTTGTGAGATCCTCTAAATTATTTGTATCTATGTCGAAAATGAACAAATTTACAAAACATGTTAGAAGAATGGGTTAGTGAAGTTCTTTCGAAAAATGTTTTAAATATTAGAAAGGGATGGTTTCAAGTTTTGTAACAAATGAAAAATCATAAGTGGTACAATAAAACATTTATTATTATTATTATTTATAGCAGATTTAAATATTTGGTGTTTCAACTTAATGCACATCTTGAAACATCATTAAAAATAAATTAAATAGTTCATTATATATTATGTCGATTTTGAGTCCGATAATCGTTTTTTATTATTTAACTTATATTAAAAATAATGAAATAAGAATAGAAACATTGGACTCTTCAATGCATAGATTAGTGCTAGTTTCACGAGTTTCAGTGGCATTCAAACTGTGAGTACAAACATCGCAAGCTTCCCTTTGTTCAATATTGAGGTTAAGATTTGCGGTATGTATGTATGTATGTATTTGCTCTTCTTTATTGGCCGCAGCTACCAGGGCTATTTGGCCAGGGGTGATTGAACACCTTTATACTCGTTTGGATAACACAAGGGGTGAGTCCCAAACCACCACAAAACCTTGAAAGATAAGAAGATCCAATGAACCTTCACTTATTCATATACCCACACCAGAAGCACAAACCCACTCTAAAGTCTCAAATTACATGCTATCAAAAAGCGACCTACGAATTCAACTACTCTAGGCGGAAGCAATTCATACACTACAGAACCCAACCAAAGTGGCGCCACCAAAGCACTAATCGAAAGTTCTTGATACAACTCTTTACTTTGAGCAACATACTGTGGACATTCGAAAAAAATATGTTGTAAAGTGTCTTCTTCACCACATTCACAAAGCGCACTGTCCCTCACATGAATCTTATTCAAATGTTTTCCCTTGGATTTAGTTCATCTTCTTCATTCGCTGACAATTTCTACTGTTTCGGGAATCGTTGAATTGTGAATTCATAAGTTTTTATTGTTACTCAATTTAACATGTGTCATACCGAGATTCAATTATTATTCTTCTTAAGCGAGCATGTTCAAGTTTAATATCGGAAGATTATAATATAGGATTTTGAACTAAAGAAACGAAATTATGATTTTATTTGAAAGACCCATGTATGCTATTATATGTGGATACGAGTCGTTCAATTTTCAATGACTTCCGCATAGATCGGGCTGAATTTGAGGAATGGTAGTGGTTATATTGACGTTAAGGGCATCAGTCGATTGCACCTTACTTCAGAAAACCCCACAAGAAAAAGCGGGGTCATATTGCACGATCTTGGTGGCCAATTCACGTCACCTCATGCCCTCAAATCGTTCCTACATGAATGCTTGTTAGCCATTCTTCCAAACATGAGACGGTGCTAAAGATGAGTTTTCGGTCAAAATTATGGAGTCCTCTTCCAAACGTTCTGAAGGACACTAAGCGAACAAACGGCGTTGGCTATGGTCATTAATTTTGAGCTCCTGGGTCAGTTGGATGTTGTATAAGTGTATAGTCAAATCCCGACGTAAAATTCGTCCAAGTTGATGGCGAGTGTAATTTCACGGACAGCAGTGATATTCACGGCCGATTTGGAGTGTTCTCATTTCGATAATAAAAAAAATAAAGTCATTAGGACTTAGTGCTCAATTGTGCAACTTGCCATGTTGGCTAAGTAATAAACAGCAGGTTAGACAGACTCCGCCACATGCTGCCAAAATTGACCCGTCCCATTTGAAAAAGCCTATTTAAATATGGACAAATTAGATAAAAAAGATTCATGTTGGACAATTATATATACAAAACTTAAAATGTTAGTATAAATAGTTATGGCGAAAAAGACACAGTTTTGCAAATAGCCATTTCGGCACTGATAAAACAACTTTAATAGTATATTAAGTATAAAGGGCGGTAAAGCATTCGTTGCAGCCCGCCGCTGTATAGACGCACGAGTGAGCGAAGCGAGCGAGGGCAGCTATACAGCGAAGGGCTGCAGCGGCTTTACCGCCAGTGGTGCTTACAACTGTTTTTCGCCTGCCTCTTCATACTACAATAGTAAACCAAAAGAAGTTTATTTTAATAATTAATTATTACTGTTATGAACTGACAGTTTTTGACAGTAATTAATGGGAGTATTTTTTGACGTACATGATAATAGGCGTTATCCTTTGACAAACTCAGATCAGATAAACTTATGTGACAGGCTCATGTCAATGTTGAGTATTTAAATGTAGAAAGAAACTGTCAAATTATTATCTGAGCGTGTACGCTATAGAAATTTGATTTTAGAATCTTAGGTATATTTCGGTACTACAATATTAATTAAAAAGTGACTACTAATTAATAATGGACAATTTTAAATAATTAAATGAGTTTAGCGGAATGGCAGACGACTATCTAAGTAAACTTTCGCAATTAATTGTCAACTTATTCTCTAGATGGAATGCACATTAAGTTAAGTGAGTGAAAACTACTGATGTGAACGTTATTATTGGAAATCTAACAGTAGCACCATCTATGAAAAAAAATTAAAATGAGCGGGCGCTAACTGGTCATTTACCGCCCGCATATGCGGGCGGTAAAACTCTGTTTAAGTGCAGGCAGGCGAAAAAATATATTTAGTTCTTTGTAAATTGCTTATAATATTCTTGTTTTTATTAACGACTGAACTTTTAATGATTTAATTTAGTTATTTATTACTAACGTACGAACGTAGCTATGCTATTACAAATATTTAAATAAATTAAATCAAGCAATTGTAATTATAAATATCTAAGAAAAACTAGCATACAGTACAAAAGTAATAACAATTTTTACACGTGCCAAAGAACGTTTTTATTGGCAATAATTACCAACAATCTGCATAGGTAATGTGTGGTTATGTGAGAGTAACTAAATGCACAGGCCCATGCTGTGTGCTTATGTAAATTTTAAATACAACAACATTGTATTTGTTTGTACAGTTAAATATTATGGATATATAATCAAGTAGATTTTATTATATCATGTAGGTACAAGGGTTTTCATTAAAAAATAATTTGTAGCATCCATGAAACTGAATAAGCATAGGCATAATATCACAGTTTTCTATCGACCGTTTATTTATAGGTTTATGTAATGTATTCACGTAACGTTTACTAATTACTTCTATTTATTCTAGAGCAGACCCTCTACTGCGACCACATGTGAGGGTGTTATGGCTCATACTATTCATATTTCACCCACCACCGCAATCTTAACTATGTGGATTATTTTGCTAGAAAATAACGAGCGAGAAACGACAATATTAACTGTACCTTTAATGTTGAGTCTTTATGATTTCTAAAATCATACAATGCATTTATTTTGTTTTGTTCAGACGTATACATGTTAGCTCAATCATTCAAAAAGGAAAAGCTTCTTTGTGACTAAAATCTCTAATTTCTTATTTACCAAAGTTTTCAAACATCAATGTCATCTCCTTCAAAGTAGTTCCTTTGGACAGATACACACCGATGGAGACGGTGTTCCTACTGTTGGTAGCAGCGCTGGAAGTGTCCGTTACACTCTTTTGGATGTTTCCTAACGACCTGAAATGACGTCCTTTGAGGACGTTTTTCAGTTTAGGAAAAAGTCATAGAGACTGAGTCAAGTGAATAGGGAGGCAGGGGAACCACAGAAATGCCTTTTCAGGTCAAAAATATTCTGTTATGGAGAGGGCCGTGTGACCTGAGTGCGTCATGATGGAGCATCCGTTTGTTTGCTGTCTGGTCTCACGCGAATTACCCTTTTTTTGGGTCTCTCAAGGACACCTTTCTAAGAAACTTGTTTAGCAGTTTGTCCTGGAGGTAAAAACTCTTTGTGGACGATTCCCCTTCTGTCAATAAAACAAATCAGCATTTCGATTTGCTCATGCGAGCTTTATTTGATCGAGGAGAGTGTGTAGTGTGCCACTCCGCACTTCGCCTCTTGTTCTTTTCAGGATCGTATTCAAAAATCCATTATGCATCACCTGTGATCACACAACGAAAGAAATCATGCCCATTAGCGATTCTGTCAAGATCGGGACACTTGTTTTTTTGGTATGTCCTTCTGCTCAAGTAGGAGGTTTTGCGGCACCATTTTGGCACAGCATGTGCAAATGTTCTCTTCAAATTTAGTTGTTTATTCAACATTCTGCCTGTTAAACGACAGTCTGATCTCACAAGATCGATGTTTTCGTCGGCTTTCGAAGTTGAAGGCCGCCCTGAACGGTGTTCATCTTCAACGTGTTCTCTGCCTTCCAAAAATGATTTGTGCCAGCGAAAAACTTGGCTCCGGATGAAGAATGTTCCCCATAGGTATGTTTTAACTATTCAAATGTTACACATGCCAATTCTCCAAGTTTAACACAAAATTTAATGACGTTGCTCCATTTTGCGTGACGCACAACTTCACTAATAACAGTCACAAAAATCATCTCGTTAACAGAAGGCGCTGAAACTCGCACTGAGCTATAGAAGGGTACTGATTACTGATACACGTACTCTATTAAGGACAACAGTGCATCGTTTCCAGATCGCTTGCAGTGTTGCCAGTCTAATTAATTTAATTTCACATAGACTGATAGCGAAGTAGATTGTCATTTTACCTCAACTCCTTAGCTGATATGAAGCAAATAATACGAGGGTTTTTTACAATATTTTCCTCAGCGATTGTTATTCAGTTTTTGAGCAATCTTTTCATATTGGTGAATTTTCTTTATAAATTTGTTTACAGCAGCCGCAGGTATAACAATATTACGACCAAAAATCAGGGTCAGCTTTTTGTTCAAAAGTAAATCCATCCATTTTATGCCAAGCGTTCAACTAGTTTTGAAATAGTACGAAAAATTAAACCAATAGTTGTCGCAGCCAGTTTAAAAATTTACATAAAAATGAATATCTCTGTATCTATATATTTTACTTACTATTATTATAAAAATGGATATATAAAATAGTAACAATTATGGTATAACAATAAATACCTAAAAGTTATGTGATACTAAACTAAAATGATATTATTTAATTATTAGAATTTATGTATGTGCTCTTAGAGACTTCATATAAATCCTTAATGTACGCACTAAGCGGTGTGCTGCGATGGTCTATTCTATTATGCCCGACGAAACTCTGCGAGTTTCGGAGTTTGTTACTATTTTTTCAATTTTCTAAATTATAAACTACTGTTATTCATTATATAAATGCGTCGTTAAAACGTATACTCGCCCGTCCGTCAACATCGTCAACGGTTGAAATATCTCTTTAATCATTTACTTCCAGAAGCGAGATGGCGGTGGTAAAAGAACCGCAATTTATTATGTTACTCTATATGTTATAACGTTTTGTATACGGGCGGGTATGGTCTTGGAAATATTACGGATAGTGGCACATTTACAACACCCAAGAGGATAGATAGTAAAACCCAAATATGGCTTTCACATTTCTATTTATCTGTAAAAATATTACTGATTAATGTGAAGTTTGATGGTTTGGGATTCGTAAACTTTGATGATGATAATATCTGTATATGTGACAGTGGAATCATTATTACTTTACGCGGTTTTTCAAGATATTTAATTTTTTTATATCGAGGTAATTTCCCATTGCGACTCAAAATCTTATGGATCCTATCCAATGTATGATATTATGTGTGGAATATACCATCGTTCAAATGTCCGCCGAGGATCCGGAGTCGTCCACCTTTCAAGTCACGTCACCTCATGCCCTCTAATCGTTCATGTAGCGCCGTTCTTCTGGATCCAGTTGTCGTTCAATTTGGATATCGATTATCATCGTTCTGTAATGCTTGCTGTTGACGGTGATGGACTCAACAAACAATACGCCGCCAGCCCAGAATCCGCAACAAACAGTAACTTTTTGTGAATGTGTTGCTACCTGGTGAACCTCGTGAGAGTCTTATATATGGCTTGTTAGCCATTCGTCCAAAATTAACTCGCCGCTTAAGGTTGGGGTCCTTGTCCAAACGTTCCGAAGCGCAGTCAGCGAACAAACGGCGTTGTCTGTATGGTTATTAACTTGTATCTCCTGGGGATTTAAATCCTGATGCAAAATTCGCCAAGTTGAGGTCTCCGAAAAGCCGAATTCTTGTATATGGCGAGGGCGTTGGCGAGGAATTGGCTGGGCAATTTCTCGGACAGCGGTGATGTTCTCTGCTGATCTGGCGTTCCTTTAGCGGGTGTTGACTGCTTGTTTACCGAACCGGACGTCTGGAATTTGGGCGGGCATGGTCTTGGACAGTAGAATTACTTTATGCGGTTTTTAAAGATTTTTAAAACAAATTTTATATCAAGGTAATTTCCCATTTCGATTCAAACTCTTATGGATCCTACCCAATGCACACAAAAATTATAGTGGCTTAAGCTCACAACAATATTAATAATGAAACGAAGCCAGGACCACTATGCTTTCAAGGTGAAAACGTAAGAATTTCCAGGGAGGTAAACTATTTATGGGTCATTCTAGACCCAAACCTTACCTGGACCGCACATCTTAAAAGAACCAAAGCAAGAGCGGAGAGCGCGCTAAATCCAAAGATGATGCACTGGTTGTACACTGTGGTAGTCAAACCTATGATCACATACTCGTCGCTGATTTGGTGGACGAAGACGAAACAGCATACTGTCATTGCTGAGTTAGGCAGGGTACAGAGACTTGCCTGCTTAGCAATCACGGGATCTTTTAGAACTACTCAGACAGCAGCAATGAAAGTATTGCTGAACCTCCCACCCTTGCACATCATTGTAAGGGTCTAGGCTGGGGCGGCATTCATTAGACTGCGAGGGTTGGTAGGAACTGTACCCACTCATCGGAGACATAGCAAAATTGGGGATGGCATCATAGACATGCCCATGGACCATATCAGACCAAAATTTGAATTTGACATAAACTTCGAGTTGCATATTATGGACGAAGAAGTTCTTAATCAAGACTGCATGCAGACACTGAGTTGTTGGATTGGGTGGCATAAAATACGGGGACTTTTCACAATTAGCCCATGAGGCTGCAGTGAAACCGGGGACTGTCGAAGGGACCCTTTCAAAAACAAAAAATAAATAATAAAACGATGTTTCTTTAGTAGATTTTAAGTGCCAGTAAACACTAACTTCTACTAAAATACCAGCGTTTCGCCTATGTATGCTTCCTCAGAACGTAGAAGAGATATCCAAATAAATAGGTGAAACGAGATGCAGATCTAAAGGAATAAAACGCTATACTTATAAACAAGTTTTAATTCAAAAATGGTAATAATCAATAATATAACCTTAGATAGAACCGAATTATAACAAATAATTCAATATATTTGAACGTCTATTTTATGAACTGCACAGAAAAGACAGTTTAATCTCTTATTTTGAGAATGTCTGTTCCCGTTACGTAAACTTTCCATATCTCCATTTCCAAGATTGAAAACGAAACGCTAGCAACAATTACTCTTCAGAATCCACAGATAAATTATGATGCGATATGACATTGAGTGTGTTGTATACGTGACTTTACCATGCACTCAAGAAATATACAACGACGAAGTTTTGTTTGAGCATTATGAGAGGAAAGCTTAGATGCTTTTCTCAATTGTCTCTTTTCGTCTTTCCGGTAGGGATTTACTAAACACAGAAACAATGCGAATGTATTGTGATGATGTATTTTTAAAGTGGTATTTGTAACAAAAATGTGTTCCTACAGTGATGTATGGATTGATTGTAATTCAGCTTGCAACACAATTCAACTGATTCGCGGAAATGAGTTTCTTCGAGAATTAATTATTCCTCTATCCACTATGACCTCCCAGTTTTGCTAAAATTTTCAACCCTCTATAAAAAATTTCAGTTCACTTGGCTTCAATGCACTGGTTCGTGATGAACCACCATTTTTTTTGCCTATTCAGGCCTATTGAGTCCAAAAAAGAATAATTGTATTCTCTGGTATCTAATGGTTTTTCTTATTAGGTAATCAACATCACTTTTTGGTGTTTTCAAGTTGAATCACTTGTGCGTTTGATTGCCTTGACCATTATTTCTTATCCAGAATACCGCGGGCTATCCATCTAACGCCAGTGATAAAATGACATCTAGCACAGAATTTGATGCGAAAGGTTGAGGGTGTGCAGGAGCATGGTGTTTTATTTTTTGTTTCTTTGATGGACATGCGGAGCGGTTATATATACTCTAATAGTCATTCATACAACTCTGAAATACAGGGAAAGGCTATTGGATCCTGCTTCCAAAAAGACGCTTCAATTAGGCGACGAACCTACCAGATTAGTGGCGCTTTTCAAGAATGCAGATAAATTCGTTTCTGTTTTTACGGATAGAGGAAGCTCTGTCAAGGTATTCCAGAAAGGGATTGAAGGCTACTGAGTTGAATGGACAAGGGGTGGACGATGAAGTTGTTGAAGAGACCTAAGTGCATAAACTGTGTCTATATGGATTCGTTTATTACATCAGAATTCGGTACTTCAGTACTTTTAAAGTATCTCTAAATTGTGCGAATTATTTTTCCTTTATTTGTCGGTATATATATATATATATTCAAACAACAGTAAATTAGGTAGTTAAAGCACAAACTGTCACAAAGTTTAAACATTTGTTGTTGCTTGTTGAACTTTTTCAGTCTCTATTCCGTATAATACGGCAAAAACAAATTTCCCGTCCGTCCTCAAATTTATTTTATGTCGTTATAATCCTTTAACGTCTGTACATAACAAAGTTTCGCTTTAGCGAGATTTAAAATTTAAACGAAAACGCTTTATTTTCACGTTATATGATGGGTAGCTACGTGATACTGATACGCGTAGAATATTTTCTAATGAAAAATTAGTTTTTCGGCATTTTTCTCACGTAGAAGATGGGGCCGATTTATTTTAAAGAACTAGAAGTGTTTTAGGTAAGAACAGGGAAAATCAAATATTATTTTTCAGACATTATGAATTTTGACGCGAGAGTGGAGCTAAGTAAAACTTAATTTATGTTCTGCTGCAACACAAGAATCGTTTCCCAATATTTAAGGCACTTAAACTGAATGTTCTACTCAAATGCTCCGAAGTTTCTGAAAAGTTAACTAATACACCATTATATAGGTATGAGGAAACATCTTGGTATGGAGTTAAATTTGAGGCAGAACATGAGGTTTTTTCAAATATAAACCGTAGTCATTGAACAAGATGTATCTATATGCGTATTCTGATGAGCTTGACCAATCACAGGATGTTTTCTGAGCAATTTGGTTTTCTGTTCACTCTGAAAACTCAATGAAAATAATTTCGTGGTAAAGCGGACTAAAATGTTGGCTTTACCTACACAAGGAATTGTGTTTAATTTAGCAGGGCCCCAGTCTAATTCTATAGAACCAGACCGAGGCATGGGTCGACAGATACTGACGAATTCGTGTCGCTCTGGTTATGAGCTCGTCAGAGTACCATAGCCGTTGCCCATCTCCAAATATCGGCCTGCATTTAAGCACAATAGGATACACAACAGTAGACACATGTAAACACGTATCATCTACACGTACATAGTAATGCATATCCCATACCATGCAGAGGCCGAACAAACTCAATGTATAGGTAAAACCAGTCGTATAAATAGAAATAAATAAAAATAGTATGAACACAAAACGCTAGCAGGAGACCATTTTATCCTTCTGCCAGCATCTCCCAAATATTTGGGTTTCAGCAATGCTCGGACGGTGGTCTCCAAGCGTTCTGCCGTCGATGTTTAATGCCAAATAATGAAAAATTAAAAGGATTTCATGTCCGTAAATATAATAAATGAAAATAATTTCGTGGCAAAGCGGACTAAAATGTTGGCTTTACCTACACAAGGAATTTTGTTAAATTTAGCAGGGCCCCAGTCTAATTCTATAGAACCAGACCGAGGCATGGGTCGACAGATACTGACGAATTCGTTTCGCTCTTGTTATGAGCTCGTCAGAGTACCATAGTCGTTGCCCATCTACAAATATCGGCCTGCATTTAAGCACAATAGGATACACAACAGTAGACACATGTAAACACGTATCATCTACATGTACATAGTAATGCATATCTATATATGGTACTCTGACGAGCTCATAATCTGTCTGGTTCTATAGAATTAGACTAGGGCCCTGCTAAATTAAACAAAATTCCTTGTGTAGGTAAAGCCAACAATTTAGTCCGCTTTGCCACGAAATTATTTTCAATTATTATATTTACGGACATGGAATCGATCACTCCTCAGATTTCTCCAAAAATTAACAAAAAAACATTACTTTGTTTTTACCTGCTTGCTTAAAGAGTCCAGCTACATTTCTAAAAAAAATCATCTCAATATGCTACAGGGGTCAAGACAAACTTGATGTTAAATTCAGAGTAAATTTTGACCGGTCCGCTAATTTTACCGGTGAGTGTATTTGTTATTCTATTATCTGCAAATTCTAAATTGTCACTTTATACCGTAGTAACGTCTCTTTCAATTTTTAAATGATAATTTAACGAGCTTCTTCTCCACTTCATTCCTTGCGCGAATAAATTCCACAGTCTTCCTCAAATAAAAGCTGAATACGAAGCAGCGCGTTGCGACACTTCAAATAATAATTCTCTTGAAAGCTATTTCCTGAAATCTGCTACTATACGGTAAGTATAACAAAGACGAAATTAGATTATTATTTCCAGCATATTCAATATTATCTTGATTGTCGTCTACGGTGTGCTCAAAAGTGGTTGAATTTCACATCGCTAGTTTCTCAACGAATAAAGAATTACGATCCCACTTCTGATATTGTCTGTGCGTATGTTGCTATGCTATATGGAGACTAATTACGACCATACTGAGTTAGGAAATTTGTTCAGATATTAACTTTATATTTATTATTTGATGTGAATATTCCAAAATTATAATATACGAGTACATTTGTGCGAATACATCTAAAGAGACTTTCCAAAGTTTTGCATCGTTGAATTTATTGAATTATTTAAACTGAATTTGGTTAAATACGCATAGTGGGTATATTAAGTTTAGGAAATGTAATTTTCCTTAAACGATATGCAAGACAATATTCATACGAGGCATGGTCATAAAACAACCAATCTAATTATTCTACAGAAATATTCTCTGTCGGATGATACAAATCCTTTAAGGGTCGTATGTTTTTTTTTTTATGTTTATTATACATGTGTGAGTTTTTCGAGGATGAATATTATTATTACAAACGGCCAATAGACTCAGTTGCGACAACAGTTCAACCTTAAAAAGAAATTGAGATCGAATGGAATATATCGATACATTTCTTGCATCTCTTATAATGAAAGAAAGAATATATCGATACATTTCTTGCATCTTTGTAATATCTTGTAGTTTTTGTATTTTTAATTCTGTTTTTTTGAAATAAAAATTATTATTATTATCTCTATATGGTTGATATTGTAAACGTGGTCATTTCAAGGATATCCCAACAACAAAAATGCCATGCAGATAAAAATTTATTTGTATCAATTCTCACAAAGATAAAACCCGTGTATGGTGTAGAAACTGCTGCCACCAGAGAAATCATATATTATAATTTTATGAAACTTCGCTATGTACGAAACAAAATCCAATCATTTTTATGAATTATTGATCATCGTATGGTGAATATTGGCGTTATATTAATATAGAATGAGGTTTAATCACGAATTTTGTTAGATACATATTTAGCAGCTATTTGTATGCGTTATTAATGAGGTTTTGATTGGATTTGTCTATTGAGTATGATTTCGAATTATGTACATACTTTGTATTAATTTTTACTTTTATTTGTTTATTTTATTGTTAGATATAAAAATTATATTAGGTTGCAAACAAAATATAATGTTTAGGACTAATTACTTAACATATTATTATTAATATATAATTTTAACAATGAGATAAGCTATTAAATATTGGATTTACAATTTATAGTTTTGACATATTTTATTTAATTTTTAATTCTAAATAACATCATATTTTCCTAACTAAAAGCTCGATATCGTTCTAAATGGCTCTTTTGTGTTCAATTTAATTTATTTTTACTACTAAAGTTTGGTTTTCAATTATAGGTTTGTAGACTACCTAAAATCTTAATTAATTTATAAATTATATAGTTTCAGTAAAAGATTTAAATCTCGCACATAACTCAGGCCTTCCGACATTGTCGATATGATTGATTAAAAACCAATCCAAATGGCCCTGAAACCCGAAATTCATAAATCCTCAATAAATATTTTATATTTCATTGTATTTGGAAGCTTCCAGTGTAAATGTCAAGCAATTCATGATGAATTTTATTTTCCATTTAAATTCAGGAAAACTATCGTAATTCAAAATCTACAATATTGGAATGCTCTGCCATAATTTTTTTTATTGAAACATCTAACTGAATTAAATGCAGACTGCCGATACATAAAATGAATAAGACGCAACTCCAAGAAGTTATGCGAAAACTTTTGTAAAACTTTAGTTTTAACATTTTAAAACTTTTACTATTATATAGTAACATACCTAGAGTTACAAGAAATACAACTAGGTCTAAAGTTTGAGCGTGTATAATTGAGTAGGTATATCTTTTATGTTTTTATCTCTTTTTGTTCTCTATGTCGAAAGTTGTATTCTATTTATTTCAATAGATGGATATTTTATGGGAAACTGGAATTCTTTTAATGGTTAATTATTGAACTGTTTATTTTTAATATTTGGTTTTCCACGAAAAAGAATCACCTCAAAGATTTCCTTCATATCAACTGTGATCACACATTACGAAATGACATTAAATAATGAGGACTTTTGTAGTGTTTGTTAAATTTCATAAACTACTTTTAGAGAATTTAACATTTTCATTGTTACTGGATACGCCTTCTCTGTATGAAACGTTTCAAATATATATTATCTCACCTTAAAGTCCTTTATACAACTTTTATGAATTTATTCCTATCTACCATAAATATATTGTAAACCTACACAAGAAATGTAGTTCTATATAATATTATGTAGGTATATGGCCTTTTTTTATATGAATCTAATATTGCGTTATTTTTCAAAAGAGGTTTTACTAAAGAAAGGAAAGTTGGTATGTATTTTCCCTCAGTGAAAATCATATATAACCTAAAATTCAAGTCTGTAAGTTTAATAATATCGTAGAGGAAATTGTATTTTTTAGCTCAGGTATATAAACTTAGATTTTACAAATTTCTTTATATTTTTATCGCAATATATTGGTATAGGTTAACTTGTCATTGTATATTTTGTTATGAGTACTACGTCCACACAACTACAATGCTTTGTTTTCTGTTAATGTGGAAACGTAGTGCGTTTTTTGTTAAATATTTCTTCTAAAGCATTGAATAAGTTTACCTAAAGGGTTTTATTAATCTTAACTCTTTGTTGCAGCGGTTTCGAAGGAAGAGGCGGAAGAGCACAATCATCACCATCATGGAAAGTTACCATACAATGGATACAGTGATGAGTTCCTAGATCGTTTAGAACCCAATGGTAATATACCAGCGGGTAAAGGTGATATTAGATATGGTAAGTTATTCTTATAATTATCACTATTAATATACTTATACTATTACATATGATATGGAAGAAAATTCAGCCTGGTAGATACTTTTTAGACAATAGTGAAAACAAATATTTAAGGGATTAAGTTGATTTTTTCTGTAAGGGTGGTCTGTTCTTTGGAGATTTAGTAACCATGGAACCAGGAGACTATCGCGCTCTTTGCATACGCGCCTAGTATTACAATGGTGATTCGATAGTGTCAGCTCAACGTTTATATTGTGCAGAATGTAATGTACGGAATGCACAACAATACCATCAGAAAGTGGATTCGAATGTTTGAGAATACCGGTTCCAGTGTAAAAATTCACAATCATGGTCGCCCGCGCTCTGTTCGACCCCAACAAACGATTGAAGAAGTAAGAGATTCAGTGCGTCAAAATCCGTCATAATCAGCATTCAAGGACATTAAAAAATCGTCGTTGCACAAGATTCTGAATCCAGATTTACATCTTACAGCATACAAAATTCGGCTCGTTCAAGAACTGCAAGTTATCGACTATATACGCTCCGACTGAATTTTGCAAATGAAATGCTTCAACGTTTAGTGCCGAAGCAAAACTATCACGTAAACAAACAGAACTGTCGCCATCGAAAATCCGAGAGAGAAACATGAATGACCACTACGTAGTCCAAAAATTATTCCATGGGCTGCCATATCTTGTGAAGGCATCATTGGGTCTCATTTTTCTGAAAACCGGCGAGGGCGAGCACTTAAGGTAAACAGTGAACTGTATTGCGATACGTTAAGGAACTTTTTGAATCCACAATTGCAGGAGTTTGAAGGTTTTAATGTATAAACATGGTTTCAACAAGATGGAGCCACTTGCCACACCTCCAACCAATTGTTTGCGGTTGTCAATCAACTGGCCTCCTAGAAGCCCCGCCGATCCTACACCCTTTGATTTTTTATTATGGTGTATACAAACAAACCATGAACTCTACTGCAATTGAAGCACAACATCCTCACCGAAATGGCCGATATTTCCAGAGAGATGTATGCAGACGCGTGACGGTTAATTGGCATTTCGGTTAGAGGAGTGTCAGCAGCGTGATGGCAACATTTGGAGAACATAATTTTTCCAAAACTTTCAAGGTTTAAAGTAGAACAAATTGTTCCAAAAGCCGACACTTAGTAAAATATATTTCGATCTTCAGGACTGTTAAAACAAAGTGAAAAACGTAACATACTGGAACCCTATGTTCTATAAACAAAAAACCTCGCAAAAAACGATGGCCTTGGAACATTCATTAAGGACAATTTTTTTTTATCCCATAAGGACTCTTGCAAAATTGATTCGAATGTTCATGTGTTTTAATAGACCTTCATAAAATATTTTGTTGCGTAATAATACGATATAATATACGCTGCTCTTCTACTAAACGATAAACTTCCATTCCTCTGCTGATACATTCTTAATGACGTTGCGTTTCTAATAAACCATTTTCGATCGAATTAAAAGTTTTCTGATCAACCTAAATAGTTTGCAACATATTCTATTTCCCAAACACGCTGGGAAATACCTATATTCTGCAGCGAAAAGTTTCTTTTCTTCATAAATTATGTTTAAAGCCTCTCCCTCATATAGTATACTCGTATATGGAGGTTTAGGTACATGCACGAACATGTAACGTGGTCCACGCCATGAAGAAGTATCTCATTCAATTTTTCCTTGGTACACATGCTATACAACTTTATTAGACACGCAACGTTTAATAGGTATTATATATACCTATACGATTCGTGGATATAATCTATGAATGTTTACTAAAGGTTTTCAGTTATTTGCAGTAACAGAAAAAAAGTTTGCAGGTATTTCTTTATATCTTGCGATTTAGTGCCTATACCAGCGACCAATAGGCTTGTAATGTTATTTTTTTATACTAAATGAGAAATTGAGATCGAATATATCGATACATTTTTTGCATCTCTATGAATGAAAGAAAGATGACATTTTGAGCATCCGCGTCACATTAAATGTATTTGTTTGATGGGCAGTTTTGTTTACAATAACATACGTCCCTAGAATTGTGAAACTTTGCTTAAAATATAAGGTCATATTTACATTGAATAATAAAATTCATAAAAGACACATTTATCTGACGTCATACATTCAAAAATTCAAATTGCAAAAACACTTCAAAAATCTCTTCAGGATCGAAATAAATAACTAAACGTCAACATAGAGTTGTTTTAATCGTTTTCGAATTGAAGAAGTTGGTAAAGAGAACACGAGGTATTTGAAAATGGAGAAATTTATTAATGAATATTGGACGCTCATGTATAAAAATGTTGATTAAAGAAATGCTCAAATAATAAATTGAAATAAAAATAGAGAAACAACTCTAGGTACTCTTTTTCACGGCAACTATATCAATGACAAACAAAATTATCAAGGTATCTGTACACTTTTATGGGACAGCTTGAATATGTGGAATCATTTTTATAATATATCCTAGGGTTATATTAACTAATAGGTACATATTTAAATTTATTTACGCCCATATGCACATCTCTAAGTACAGTTCCCGATTAATTATTATCCAGGATTAGTTCTTATACATTTTCAATGCACCGACAGCTTACCCAATATCAAGTGTTAGCTCACAAAAATCCAATCCATCAATTTTGGAATGATTAAGTAGCCAGGCTAATCTGATGATCTATAAAATAATACTTTTGTCGTTTTTAAGTTCTTATTAATAATATAAGAAATGTTAATCCAGCATATAATACAATATTTTATTATGTTTGATAAGTTGTAACTGCCTAAATTGTAAATAAAATTTTCCATTTAAAATAAATTACAAATATTACTTCGAAAAACTTATTAATAAAAAAGTTTATTGATTTACCTTTGAACTTCGAAGTTATAATGAAGTTGGTAATAACTTACGGTCATATAATATTAACAAATCAATATTCTGATTTAAATGCAAATTCGTGTGTTTCATTCAAAAGTCCCTCTATTTGATAGATACCTACTAATAAAAAAATATTACGTTTCTGAAAAACAAGAAACTTTTATGATTTAATATAGGCAACACATAATGGGCTTTTTGACCCAATTTAATGTGTCTTTTGTTTCCATATACTATATCTACTCAACAGGGCGACGCCTTATAAAACTGGTGGCGTCACGACGCCCACCACACCAACACTTTACCATTTTTTTATATACAGAGACTCAAAAAAGAATAACGCAGGGTAGGAATTCATATTTGGGAAATCCTACACATTTTTATATCAGGATAATGTTTATCAAGCCATTGTTTGGTTTCCACTGTATTTTTTTTCAAAAAGCAATGCTTTATCAAACCTCGAATTTCACTTTTTTCAATTACAAAAGTAGTCAGATTTATACACGTATCGTTGAAGGTTAGTACTAAAAATCATATGGAAAAAAAATCTCGTAACGCTATCTATGTGTCATCCTACCAACTTATTGAATGGCCTATTATTCAATCTGTGGGAATACAGAAGCACTGTCGATAATGAATGAAAATTTGTTTATTCTAGTTTTAAGAGTTTTTGTTTTGTACATTCTTTCTTTATTTGTATATGCTTTTTTAAGGAAGAGTGGAAGAGTGGCATTGGCCAAATCTCTATTCTTTTTGTGCAATTGTATATATTCTACATTTTCACAATAAATCATTATTATTATTATTATAAGGGTCTACTTGTACTAAATTCGTAAAAGGGCAACTATTCTATCCTAGGAAGATTGAGACCGTACTGTTCACCCGAAAAAGGACTGGTGTCAGTTCTCTTCACTAAGCAACTGTGTCCTCTGAGCGCAAATACCTTAGTATACTTAAATAATTATCAGGGCTGCAAATGTTAATGTGATTGTTTGATTAGTTTGCACTTTGCTGATTTCCATCTTTCAATCTTGTCCAGTTAAGTGAATATTTAGTTCACTGCATAGAAACCAGCGGTTAACTCTCAAATATCTCACTAACCCTATCAAATTAGTTCATTGGATCTTTTGAATTAGTTCATTCGCAAACTACACAATCTTGCCCAGAGGCTTCGCACTCTCAAAGGTCGTGCGAATTTGACTATTCTTCCATCATACTTATTAAGCAATTCACACACCATACGGACATCATTAACTACACATAATTGTCTACTGGGAATCTACCAACATATACCAGAGATAATGTCAACCCATTGAAACTTGACTTTATAAACAAATTGTATTATTTGATTCTAGATTGATTCTAAAGAAAGAACTGTGGGTTTTCGATTTTGGTAAGCCCTTGACTGAGCACGATTTACGGGAGCGGAGTGGAAACCTTCTGCCTTGGTAAAGCAGCTCTAATGCACCATTTTTAGACTGCGAATCAAGCTGTTCAAATGATTGTTTGTCCCTGAGCCATTGTTGATGTTAGGAAAAACTGAATAGTTAATCACTCAGTAATGTATGCATACATTTTCGTTACTTGAAGCGGTGTTAGGCGTTTCTAATAGAAGTATTTGATGATTGCACGCTTCTTACATGTTTCCATTTTCACGTAAGCTATCGATGTGTCTACTTCATGAGGCGGATAAAACGGATATCAATAGAGTAATCGACATGAAAGTTGGTATACGTGCTAGGCAGGGATATTATATTATAGCATAACAGCAAAATCTGACCTGCTATTCGAAAATTCTAATGTTCTTTACTTTTTCAAATTATTAACTTTAAACGTGACGTTTTCCACCGCTTTTCTTTTTCGAGCCACCATATAAAAATGACCTTGCAATAAAATAGACTGGCAAGAGGTTTAGCCCAGGCAAGTAGTATATATTAGTTTCTACTGGTTTTAAACTAGTTAAAACTTGTGAAAAAATAATGTACGGACGAAAGAATCTATATACGTAGGTATATAAAATACATTAACCCTTGAGGGTCGTTACAAGTAAAATTATAGGGTTTGCGTTTATTTGCACAATTAACATTTTATTCTCGTTACTCATTTCTACTTTTTATTCTTATCGATAAATTATCTGTCGATTAATCAGTTGAATCTTTATTAGGTTAAAATGTTAATGCAGTAGTTAGTTAATTTACATTAACAATCAGAGATTTCTTACAGAACGACTTCTATAGATTGTGACAAGAACAGCAACATAAATTTTCAGCGTAATCATCAAAGTAATTCAATCTAATTATTCACCAAATTATTTGATAAAACATTTTAAATGATTTGTATATTTCGTGGTACGTCCAGAAAATGTACTAGATTTTTGTAGGTTTCAAATATTCAATTAAAAAATGATTACATATCTGAACTATTTTTCCACGTAGGCGCCATCCTTTGATGCGCGTAGAGGGATCCTTTTTTTGATGCCTTGGTCAAAGAACTCTGCCGCCTCGGCCTTTGTGCACCTAGTAAATCACGTCAAGTTGAACAGATAATAATATGAAGGCGGCAGGTCAGGAGAACACGGCCAAGGCAACAAGCAACTTTTGAAGTCGTGCGGGTGGGATGGTTCGTGTTCTCCTGACCTGCCGCCTTCATATTATCATCTGTTCAACTTGACGTGATTTACCAGGTGCACAAAGGCCGAGGCGGCAGAGTTCTTTGACCAAGGCATCAAAAAAAGGATCCCTCTACGCGCATCGAAGGATGGTGCCTACGTGGAAAAAAGTTGGATCTGGTTTTGTCGTGCAGTAACAGACTCCCTTCTGTGATAGTCTCCTCTTCTTGCTTTCTTAAACTCTCACATCAGCTAGAGAGACATCGAAATGGTTCACGGGATACGTGAAAATGGGAGGAGCTAAGTTGCACAGCACTGTGACCAACATAGCAAAATAAAATCCTTCTGCTGTGAGGCCCTAGTACACTTACTTTCTTAGTTTTAGTTACTAATTTTAGCAATGAAGGACTAACTCTTTTGCGTTGTTATATCCTGACAATTTTCTAAAAAGACCTTGAAATATGCAGAATTGCAACACATACCTGGTCACAAAAGTAATTAAACGCTGTTTTTTTAACAAATTGTGTACTGAAAAGGTGAAGGAAGCTTTTTGTTACTTTTGATTGTTGTAGCCACCTTAAATTCTTCAAGTTTCTTTTTGTTCGAGATATGAAAGTAACATAAAAGTACCTATTTTATTAAAAATTTGGGCAAACCATCTTCTTCTTCTCTTCTTCAGAGAGCGTGACTAATTATTCAAAATGAATGAATTTGCAAGAAAGATGTCGATAATTAAACATTATCCTGAAGAAAGCAACAGAAGGAAGAATTGCCGAAAAGTTGGACAACAATACTTCTATATTCTCTTCGAATCTCATAGCTACCCAAGAAAGATTCAAACTCCGAGTGTAGGTCATTTATTCATCTTGGCGTTGCTGTTGTAAGTCGTTCTCAAATATTTCTATGTGAGACTATTGATCATATTAAGAATTGCTTGTTACATAAAGCAACAAGACTTTAAGTTATGTTGGAAATTTGTTTCACACTACCATGCTTTCACCAGACGGCCGTTTCGTCGATCCACGACTCATCAGTGGTGATCGGCAGGCAGTGTGACCCAAATTTACAACATTTACAAAGAGCTTATACTAGCACGAGAATTGATTGAGAGAGAGATGTATTTGGCGACATCTAGCGTGAACAGGCAATATGCCGGATGAAACACAGTTCACAAACGATGGCCGGACAAGAAGTAACAACGCCATTATATTACTTATCGAGTAAAGTAATTACAAATGAATATCTCCTAGGAATATTGCTCCTATATTGTACTCTTGCCTCTACATCTGTATTTGAATGCGAAAACGTAGGTTAATAACATATAAGGCACAATTTTCACGCGATATTTTTTTGCAACATGCCATTACAATTATCTCACCAAGAACTCAGCGCGCAGTTGGTTTCTATTTTCGACAGTAAAGCAATCGACACACTGTTGGTATGAAGACTGAGTCTTATGGGCGATTCGAGGGCAGGTACACCAGAGTTCCTAGAGCATCCTTCATACAGTCTCAATGATTTTTTGCCTTTCCGAAAATCAAGAACAAACTGCCTAATTAAAGTTTTCAGTCACTAAAAGAAGCAGTTGCGCCTTCAAAATCGCAATTTTAACTGTGGCATCAACCAAGTGGAATAGTGTTTTCAGAATTTATTCATCCGTACGCAAAAAGCAAATTTATACCCTTAAAAGTTATCTACTGCTTTTTTTAACCCTATATGACCGTCGCTATATATCTTAAACCTGAATATCCTGAAACAAACACTGACACGTGAAAGGTACGAAACAAAATTCATTCTTTACGAGAAATTCTACAAAAATTAGAAAATCTAAATTAAAATGTGTACCGCATACTAATGAACATGGAAACAAAAAGTTTTTTTTATTAAAAAATATTTTACCTAAAACGAAATATAGAAAAAACATGCATCTGGGTATGGTTTATATTTTCATACTATCGTCAAGATACGCCAGATGAACAATTTATTGCCAGTTGAATTAGCATAGTATATAGGCAGGCATCCAGGAAGCAAAACATTGCGGTGAATAGGTATATGAAACTCTGTATATATATACAAGGATTACACACGGTTGACCGGGAAATTTGTTAAAGGGCTTTGTCCTCCTGTGCTGGATTATCATCCTGGACGTTATGACGATTTTTTGCAATACGCATTTATGTTTAGTTCCGAATTACTTTTTTTTGTTTATTGTTTTTATTTATGTGGTAACGATTTCGTTTCGTGTATAAGCCATTTTCCATAGCCTAAAAATATTGGGGATTGTTGTATTTTAAGAGGCTTATTGTCCTAATAATCCTCGTCATTGTAGTGTGATCCAAAATTTGCCATCGTAATAATGGGACTTCTCTGAAACTGCTCATTAATTACGGCGCGGTGGCGGCCGCGGCGGTCGACTTTGTTATTCCCATATATCCTGATATAGGGGCATCAACATAATCTACTAAAATGTAAAGACGTAAGTGTTTTGCTACGCATAACTACTAATTCGAAAGATCTTCCGGAGGTATTCTCTTCTTGGATGCCCCAAACAAAAAATTCCCCACCCGTTAGGGGTAGAATTTTTCCCAAAAATAAGACGAAAATCACGTCAAAATTTCGGAAAATGTCTCCTTATGGTGTTTAGTAACTAGGTTTATGTTTGTTTTATTATCCTAATTATTATATTATTATTTATTAATAACTCGTTTTGTAAATTATATATATATTGTATTCTCGAGTATGACGTCACATAGTTATTAGCGCATCTCAATATTCTTAATTCTAATAAAATAGTATACTTTGGTTTGGTTGCTAAGTAACCACTAGAAAATGTATAACAACATAACTTTTTAAATTTAAATTTGATTGTAATGTAAGTAATGTATTAAATCTGTTCAAAATCCTTTTCTAAATTAATATTCGTTCATTACCTTTGTTTCAATTGTGCAGTTATCAATTTTTATTAAAGTTTAATCCAATATAACAAATTAACGCTCTGTTCTTAATTAGAAGCAAGGAAAAGAAAATATTTCGAGTTAAACAGGCCAAATATATGAGTATGTTCCTCAAGAATCACTCATATGGAATTATGACCATTTTGAATATTGAAATCAGGCAAATCTTTCACTTGTAATTATTAATTTAAATCTAGTCATCCTTGATAAAGACAGAATATTAAATTTCGATTGTCAAAGTCTGTTTAACTGTTTTTGTTTTATATGTGTTTACTACTTACTTAATAAATAATTTGAATTTGGACATTTGATTTTCGAAAATTCCTTCATTTTAATATTCAAAATGGGCATAATTTTATAAGTAGACATTTTCGAAATTTTGACATAAGTGATTTTCATCTTATTTTTGGTCGTCGTAGATACTACCCCCAAAGGGTGGGGATTTTTTTTCGGGGCACTTTGTATAGGTAAAACAAACAGGCCAATATTGTGTAGTACTTGAAAACACACAGGAACACTGGAAAGAGCAGTGATTAGCCATCATTTTAATCTGATATCCCCAAGCAGCTAAGGATTGGATGGACGTTTTGCTATGCTAAAATTTATTTTCGCAAAGCTCGCTTTGCGCATGTTATTTTTGAAAGTTTATTTTGCTATTTACCCATTGACAATAATTTCTATGTTTTCGTATCCAAATATGGTCGTATAGTCTTTCTAATCTTAATTTAAAATTATATAAAAAACCACAACTCGATATCCCTTTGAAATGTCAATACCGACCTCAGCCATCCATAGGCGCACCCTTTTAACTTTTCATAACAATACATGCCCTACAATATTTTAAAAATACTTTATGTATTAACAATTAATGTTAAATATATAACTGTTTTGCCATTTTAAAAATACATTTAAAAAAAAAAATTATATTATATACTTACATTTGTCACAAAATAATTCCCGCTAAAAACGAAAACAAACGTGTTGCGCTCGTGTCATTGGTATACTGCCTTATAAAAAAAACTGTCTGTATATATATAACTACATTGCAACCTAATACCGGCGGTGTCTGATACAGTGACTGCAAAAAGTTTCATCCACTTGAGGTATTATTAAAAATTATTATGTAATTTGATAGATCTTCTTTCATTTTATTAATCAAAGAACAACTATTGAACAAATCATGGTTACAATATTCTGCCACCGTGTTTTACTGTCGAACACAAATTTTCTTGTTTAAATTCCACATTAAGTCTTCGCCATATCATATGATGTCCATCCGATTATATTTAGATTAATTTAAGAAAATAACACGTTGCCAAAAATTATTTGTTTCATTCATATTATATTTATTTGCAAACTCTAATTATTAACCCAAGTTTTTCCAGTCACTGTAGTTATTTATATTACTGTCGGTATCCTTTGGCAGGCATAATTTATTATAGGTCTTGTATACGAGGGAGAAATGTATAAAAAAAAACGCTGCATTCGATGCCCATTTTTAATTTAAAGAGGCATGGGAACGGATAGCCCCGGTAGAATCGTTAAATTTATATATTTTAAATTAAGTTTGGATCAACTATAACACTTTGTTATTTCTATTATAGGATCTTGATGGGTGCAAGTTTGCCGGGCTTTTGAAATGGCATGGCTAATGGCTACATCTGTATTCGCTTAAATTAACATCAGTTGTTAACCGAATTTAACATTCAAAGTTCTTTTACGGTTTATATCCCTCTTGTAAACGATTTAAGCTAAATAAAAATCTTTCTCATCGAGATTTTAAGCCGAAAAAAGCTCTGAAAAACGCAATATTACACCCTCATATATACGAAATGCTCTTTTTTTGTCATTTCTCCCCTCATCATCATCAAAGAAAACGTGAAATAGAAGTAAAAATGTGCTTCGGCTACGTTGCTTTCTACATTTTCTAGACAGTACTTCTCCTTAATAATAATAAAAAAAAGGATGAAAAGGCGGAGCTTAGCCAATTTGTTGGAAATATAAGGGTGGCATCTAAAGAATCATTGTGTGGAATTAATTTGTCCAATTAAATTTTAAATGGTTGAACAACTAGTCGACTATAACTACCTAAAACACAGTAGAAAAAAGTTATATACTGCTAGATTTGCAGCAATGTTGGGTTGGTTTAATTTATTTGTCGTCTGAGATTGCTTTGTATCCCTGCCAACTAAGGGATTTCTTTTAAAATAGAACATAAAATATTTTTCAATCACGCAGTGGCTTTTATTATTAATCCGAAAGGATTATTTTTGATTGCTTAACATTCAGCATTTTAAATAGTGGCGTATTACCTCAATAATGAGCTTTAATTTATTCGCGCAACATAAACATATAGAAGATGTCTCTTTGAATAGTTCTTCCAGAGTCAAATTTTAAGCCCGCCTCTGAGTATTATAGACCGTCTCCTTCATTTCAAATTCAATCTCCGGGTAGTTTTTTTTTAAATTTTCATCACGATGTATAAACGTCAAAAAGCTAAATGTAAATTTCCTCTAATTGAACCCGTTCTCGACAATATTTGAATACGAGCTGGGCTGGCGACGCTTTCCAACTATATTATAGGCCCCTTTTTAATATATAAAAAGGGAATTTAAATATGTTCCTCAGCGAAGAAAATTGGCTATGACACGGTTGGGTTATGCGAATTTTTAAATTTTTAATGGAAACTTACTTAATTGTAAAGAAAAGAAACCGGAACTCGTCTGAGAAGGAAAATTCAAATTGGAAGGAACGAATAGGATGTAACGCTGAATTTTAATTTGGAAATTGCTCGGGTTAGTTTATTTTGGCTTGCTTTCATATATTTATTCTCGTTTGGTACCGGACCAGTTTTAAATTTTAGATTATTCAAATCGCTGTTTGCATTGTAAGCGTGATAAGCTAAAGGGAACAAAAAGTTAGTCTTTGGTTTCTTGTGAAGTTTTATATTCATAAAATTACACAGATTGAAGTCGTTTCCAAACTACTCAATTTTACTGTTGCCAAACACACACCACAGCTGTGGTTTCTATAACTACCCCTAAAAGCAAAACAGCTTACAACAATCTAATAATATTGTAAATATTCAATATCCCAAATGTTACCCATACTATAGACTTGTGTTCTACAACCTGCACATCTCTTGAATAATTTAAAGTTGCAAAACCATCCAAGACCAATAACTATTGAACTAGTCGGAAATCGCAAGTTATTAGATATGTATCGATATAGGATATTCAATAAGAAAATATTCCCAATCCGAAATGTTTTGGTTATCAGTGGTTTTGATTTTTTTGGATTTTGCATTCATGACTGATTGTCTGTCCCTGTTATACGTTGGCTATTTATATGGTTTTTGAGTTATTGTGAATGAAAGAAATCGACTAGTTATTCTTTGCATTTTGTCATCTACCACGAAACAAAATAGTCTTATCGTGACCAAGTTTTTGTTTCGCTTGTTTTAATGTCCTCCCAAACTTAACTGGAATTTTGTGTAGTAGACTATTGCTTGATCAGTGTCGACTATTTGAGTATTGCAGTATCGACAGAATTATTGCAACTCTATGAAACTAGCAAAAACAAATTATTGGATTATCCGCATATATACCTATTACATTATAAAATATGCATGGCCAATTTAAGATCGACCTAACTCGTTCTTCGCCAACTTCAACTTTGGCTGTTGGACATGAAATATAAATGGGAAATTTCTGCCATATATTGAGTTGAGAGCAGCTCTCCATCTCATTTTAACCGTGATAATAAAAGATGAAATAGCACGTCTGGAGTGAAAACGTCTGGGAGGAAGAGTGTTTGGGAATATTTGCGTACAACTACAATCAACATTCCATTATACAACTTTGGTAGTTAAAGGATTTAAGCAAAATGGTGGGATATAAAATACTGCAAAAGTGATGAAAACATGAGATGAATAATTATAATACAAGTGGATGACATATTACAAGATTATGATAATTTAATACTTTTTTAAATTTAACTTTAGTATCACACAGCGGTGTTGTCTGTCAGATATATGTGATTTGGAACAAGGTTATTTATCTTTTATAGCCCATTATACCAAGAAATCTAATTTTGAAATGCAAGATACAAGAGAAGAAGAAATCTCCACATTTTGGTGAAGATAGCTAAGCCATAAAAATCACTGAGTCATTACCAGTCGACACCCTAACAAAAGACGTTTAGAAAGGGTTTAAAAATCAGAGTTATAAAATCCTGATATCCGAAAAGGTCAAAGATATCTGATCATTACATTTTTACGTACAATAGTACTTTGTGGAATAAAGCGGTGTTGGAGATATGAATTCTATGCCCTCGAGCAATTCTAAAGTCATACTTTAATTCATTTCACCCCTGAGTAGTTCTTGTGATATATATTTAATAGGGCACGTTTATTTTTTGCGCCTATTCTTGACTTCCATCAAAACGTCATCAATTCATTTTCTGTAAATATCAATCTCGTCCTTTTCTATTCCTTAGAAAAGTACTGAGAACAGGGTGCATATGCAATAACAATATCTTTATTGACCATCAGGTAACACATCAGACAAACAAACAAAAAATTTAGGGTTGCCTTTTATATTTCGGGATTAGAGAACAAAAACAAATATTAATCATCGAAAATAATAATAATAATAATACTCCTTATTGTCTAACAGGTTCAGGAACCCAATTACAAGACAATATGACTAAAAATATAATCAACTATATCACAACAAACTAATTAGTCATTCCAAAAAAAATGAAACAAAACAAAAACCGTATCAAGAACAATACATAATAATAATAATAAACATAATTTCATAATTCTACACATTTATATAAAATATGAATATAAAAGAAATCAACACCAAACAGAAATTGACAGATTACAAATAGAAGAGCGCGGGACCCTAAATGCTCACGGTGCGGTGATATCTGAGCACGTTATTTCTAAAAGAGGAGAGTGCACTACCAAAGTAGTTGACCATGCCATCAATATTTCTGTAGTTACATTGATAGTATGCTTGATATGACTGTTCTGCGTTGTTCTACTGGTACGGTTGCGACATATCCAGTTTTTCCGAAAAAACAGGCGACCATTTGCTTGGAAGTGCTTCGTGCGCGAACAACTTTTGTTCGATTTGGCTCATCTTGAAACATCCATACAGTCGACAGCTGTTTAATTTCGGGTTCATACGCGTAAATCCACGATTCATCACCTGTCACGATGTCATAGACGTGTTTCGACGCACCGCGATCGTATTTTTTGAGCAGTTCTTTCGACCAATCGACACGAGCCTTTTTTGGAGCGATTGACAAATTGTGTGGGATCCAACGCGAACAAATTTTTTTGACAGTCAAATGTTTATGCAATATTGAATGTATGCTGGTCCCACTAATGCCTAAAGTTGTCTCAATCTCTTGATAGCTCACATGACGATCTTGCAATATCAGTTCGCGCACAGCATCAATGGTTTTCGGAACAACAACTGATTTTGGACGACCTTCACGAAATTCGTCTTGGAGTGAACTACGACCACGATTGAATTCACCATACCATCGATAAACACTGGTCCTTGATGGAGCTCCATCGCCAAAAATTGAATTAAGTTCATCCAGGCACTGTTGCTGAGTTAATCCACGTCGAAAGCTGTACAAAATAATCGCACGAAAATGTTCACGATTTAATTCCATTATTGGGCCGAGATGAATTTTAAGCTACTGCAAACAACACAAATAGCGCTCATTTGTCAAAACGTTCTGAGTACGTATAACCTCAAAAATGTCCAACTTTACGATAGAACTGTCAGTTGCCAGATTGCAACACCAGGGTTGCCAAATAAACCCTCGTATAAACAAAACAAACGAAATCATTGGCTGAAAAGTCAGTGACATTATACATAACCTTACTTTTAAACAAAGTGATTGTTTTATTTCAAGAGGAAGATTGTTATAAAATCGAATTCCCTTCAACATAGGTGAATTGTGCTGTAACCAATCATTGTGTTGTATAGATTTGTCACTCTTTTTATTAATCCATTATTTGACTATTTGATATATGATTAATTCGTTGACCGAAGGTACGTATAACGTGATTACATGTGCGGATAACAATGTCAACTGTTCTCAAACATAAATTATTTACCATCTAATTACTACAGACCGCTTGAGCGTGTAATTAGATCGTTGTAGTAATGAAATGGTTTAGGCTGTCTATACCACACCACAGGTGCTCAAATTTCATGTAACTGAAACAAAAACAGTGCACCTATAATAATGGTGTAATGTTATGGAAGAAGGGTGGCTGCGGCTATCTACCTATCGATTTGACCTTTTGACACATTTATCCAGACTCGTAGAGCTACTAGGTGTTATTAATTTGATGACAAAGACAACGTGGCTGGATAAAAAAGATGTTCATAGTAGAACAAGTGTAGTAGAAAATATTGCGGAAAGATAAACATTGCGGAAGAATTTCGTAGCGTTTTATCAGTCATTATTTAATACATTTTAATGTTACGCATACTTGAGCAGATATAGTTTAGATATTTTAAAGATAATCATTAATATTGATACTTTTTTCCAGATTGGAACAATGTTTCGGGTCACGACAGGGTTAAAAGACAATTATCGGTGTCCAGTGATAGCAAATTATTGGATGAGGACATCCGTGAAGAGACAAAAGTGATATTGAGGCCGAGAAAACCGCCCCGACCCAAATCGGAAGTTTTGCTCAATCAAGGCGGTAGTGATAGTCGAAGAACCAAACGGTATTCTGCCTTCGGGGTAAGAGATGTATGCTTAAGTTTGAGTTTAGTCTACACCATCCCCAACCAGTTGGGGATGGTGTAAACGACGTAATAAAACTGCTAGAATGTTCATTTATACCATCAAAACCAACATTGTTTTACAGTTGATTTGAAGGCTTTAAATAAAACATATTTATTCTCTTTTAGGGTGATTCGCCGTTTGGTAAATCGGAAGCCTATATAAAACTAGAACCATTAGGAGAGGGCTCTTACGCTACTGTATATAAGGGTTTCAGCAAGTAAGTATTGCATTAAAATTATATATTTCCTATCACCAGTTTTATCAAAATTACTTGATTTTTTTTTATATTTATTTATTTATTGTCTAACAGGTTACACCCAATTACAAGACAATTCTTTGACTCCATAATATAAACAATTAAACTTAATCTACACTAAAACTATAATAAAAACTTAATATCAAATTCTTAAATTAACTAAATGAGCCTGCAAACTATGTTTAAAAGCCACTAAATTATTACTAAAAAAATTGGTATGCACAGATATTTTATGTTTATTGCATGCATTGATTACGGGAGCCCTCGTGTCATAATTCGTATGAGCTTGGGGAACTCTAAATAAGTGCATGTTCCTTGTATATGCCAGTGGTACGTTGAGGTTCACTTCCTGCAAGAGGTGAGGGCAATCCAGCATGGAGTTGATTAATTTAAAAAGAAATATTTGAGATGCTGACACTCTTCGACACTGCAACGATTGAAAACCAAAACGGTTTAAGAGTTCGTTATGATCTGGATACCGTCCATCAATCTTGTACGAAATGTACTTTAAAAACTTACGCTGAACCTGCTCAAGTTTATTGATATATACCTGGTAAATCGGTGACCACACGACAGACGCGTATTCCAACTTTGACCGCACCAGCGACTGGTAAAGGGCTATAAGAGGGTCTATATTCTGAAATTCCCTTGTTGACCTTATAATAAACCCAAGTGCTCTAGTCGCCTCTTGGCAAATACTGTGAAGGTGAGGATTGATTGACTATTGATTGTCAACAAGGACACCCAGATCCCTAACTTCCTTGCATCTCTCTCACTACTGGTGAACGACATACATTTGCATTTTTTGTGTTAAGTGGAAGCCTGTTATCTGTACACCAACGCTCCAGCGCCACCAAGTCCGTCTGAAGCCGCTCACAATCCAAGGGATTACGTATTATCCTGAAGAGCTTCAAATCATCAGCAAACAGGAGACAGGAAGGAGAAATGCATTAACTAAATACATTCGCAGTGAAATCGTTGACGTATATCAAAAATATAAGTGGAGCCAAGTTGCTCCCCTGCGGTGCACCACTTGTAGCTATAAAATCCCTAGATTTAAAGCCATTGTACTCAACAAGGTACGTCCCGTAAGATAAGACTCGAAGAATTCAACAAGGGCAACACTGAATCCTAGTGCCTTCATTTTACGCAATATAATACCATGGTCCAACCTGTCAAAAGCCTTCGAGAAGTCTGTGTAGATAGCATCAACCTGTTCACTTCTGCTCATGGTGGGATAAACATACTGCAGGAACTCGGATAAGGTAGTGACGGTTGAGCGCTTCTGATAGAAGCCATGTTGTTGAACTATTATTAAATTTTTCTTTCGTTTTTTATTCTGTATGAATCTCTATAGCTGTCTGGTATCTGTTTTGATTGAATTTTGAATGCTTTCTAGATAGTTGGAATATTCCCGCTCGACACCTCGTTTAATGTCCGATCTTAATATTTTGTACATATCATAATATTGTAGGATTTTTTATATATAAGTTAGTTTCAAGAATTACTTGAATTTAACGGAAATGTCTGAAATCAAAAATGGTGCGATAATTTGTTTAGAGTTCTATACAAAATAAGCCTGTCCTTACAAAAATATCGAAGGATTTGTGGACTGTGGTCTAGATTCTTGGCAACTCTGCTTTAGACGGAAATGAACAACCCCTGTCTCTTGAGCCCAAGAACCAGGCTGCTGACATGAGCATATTCGATATCTAGCAGGATTATACACTTATCACTGTCCAGCGGCCATATGGATGTGTCACAGGCTACTCGGTAGGACTTGGGGGCTAAAGCCAAAGCTCACATACTGGGTGTACCAAACAGTCATTAAACCCATGGTTACATACGCTTCATTAGTATGGTGGCCAAAAGTTAATATTAAGCATACACAATGCCGTCTTCAAAAGTTGCAACGGCTTGCATGTTTAGGAATAACAGGGGCAATGCGAACTTGCCCCACAGCAGCGATGGAAACGTTGCTGCATCTAATACCTTTGCCTGCCCTAGTCAAAAAAGAGGCAGCAATTAGCGCTCTAGGTAATGGAATACAAATCTGGCGATCTCGAGGGACACATGGGAATCTTGAATCTAATACCTTTGGATTCAGGAAGAAAACCGTCGGACGCTTTGCCACGCAAACATGATTTTGAAATCCCATTTGAAGTGGTGATTGCAGACCGTCAAAATTGGCTAAATGGTGAACCACGATTCCCAGAAAACACATCCGTCTGGTATACGGACGGTTCAAAAGGAATAGAAGGGAACACAGGCATGGGAGTATAAGGGCCAAATTGCAGGCTCTCTGAATCTCTCGGGAAAAGTCCTACTATATTCCAAGCAGAGATCAACGCTATTAATCGTTGTGCTCAAGAGAGGCATCCTGGAACGGCAGATCAATATTATGTCAGACAGTCAAACTGCGTTAAAAGCACTGAGGTCTTACACCTTCACGTCAAAGCTAGCATGGGAATGCAAACAGACCCTAAAGCAACTGGCAGCTCAGGGGAAAAAGATTACTCTCACATGGGTGCCAGGACATGAAGGCATAGAGGGCGGACCAACTTGCAAAAGAGGGCGCAAACGCTCCGTTCTGCGGCCCGGAACCCATCTTTGGCCTTCCAAAAAGCCATATGAAGGAAGAACCTCGGAGATGGGAAAAGGAACAACTTAAGTCCTACTGGAGAAACACTCCAGGCCTAAGACAATCAAAAAGGTTTATCAAACCTTCAGAGGCCAACGCAGGGAAGCTTATCCAACTGGAGAGAAGCGACCTAAGGCGAATTACAGGCCTTTTTACGGGACACCACACAGTGAAGTACCATGTCAAAAAGATGGGCCTAACCGAGGACGACACTTGTCGGTTTTGCGAAGACGCAACAGAGACAACAGAACACGTGCTCTGTGAATGCATGGCACTTTTCTGCAAAAGGCTAAAACACCTTGGAGGGGTGACCCTAACACCCGACGAGGCAAGGAATTTAGCCCCCAGAGAAATCATCAACTTTATGAAAAGTATGGGACAGCTGGGCAATTCATAGATTAGAGTCATTCACAAAAGATCTTCTGCAGGTCGAAGTGAGGGGAGGCCAAGCCGCCTAAACGACTCCGAAAAACAATCTACAATCTATCACTGTCCAGCATCATCATTTGGGATATTGGGTTGTTCTCTCCTCAGAAAGTTCATCCAGTAAAATAATCAACAGCTGTGAGAAACAATCCCAAATTGCATACTTTTAGAAACGTATGGCCACTGCGATTCTTGAATGTCACTGAGAGTACAGCTCTTGAACTAACACCCCAAGGTGAGGAGTTGCAGATTGAAAAAGCACGTCCGCATACGACTAAATCAATTTTGTTGTCTTTAACAAGACTAAATTTTCTATTTATGAATCTGTATGATGTCCTTTTAATTTTTCTATGTGAATTTTTCAGTTTGCAGAACCAGGTAGTAGCGTTAAAAGAGATTAGACTACAGGAGGAAGAGGGCGCTCCCTTCACCGCCATACGGGAGGCGTCATTACTCAAAGAACTGAAACACGCCAATATCGTTACGTTACACGATATCGTACATACTAGGGAAACGCTTACTTTTGTTTTTGAATATGTTGTAAGTATATTTCGTACAATACTCTTTCAATTTCCTCGAAAGTTGTTGTTGATCCACTTGGAAACTTTGCAAACAGCTTTCATTCAAGAATAGGGGTAGTCACAACACGAATACCAAAATTGATTAGTAAAATGTTGATTATTTTGCGCCTGGAGTGGCACATTGTGCAGCCTTAATCAAAAGACTATTATAATTTTGGAGGTATGAATCGCTGAGGATTCTCTGGCCTCTGAACGTTAAGTTCTTTCAGCTGTATACAAGCATGACCGATTCGCAAAGTCTCTTTATGAACTTTGCTTACACCAGATGCTGGTGGTTCTTCATTTCGACTTGTCTGTCAAGCGTGTTTATGTCGAGGTATCACACACTTCAATAAAAATCATATATTACGGGAATATTAAAATGTTGTGGTTGCTTTTTGACATTAGGAATACTTATTACACTATGCTATTATATTATAACATGTGTATGGCTGTCATTTTCAACATTTTATTTTAGAAGATCAAATAGACTCCCAGCTTTTCACAAACAAACAATGCATATTTTTATAAACAAGCATACCTACAACAAAAACAAAAATTATAAAAACCAAGCGCTTGACATATTTCATATTTATTTGTTCATTGTTTCCAGCATACGGATCTATCGCAATATTTGGAGAGACACAGTGGCGGGCTGGATCCGCACAACGTACGTCTTTTCTTGTTTCAATTGTTGCGCGGTTTGGCTTACTGTCATAAACGGCTGGTACTGCACCGTGATGTTAAACCGCAAAATTTGCTGATTTCCGAAATTGGCGAATTGAAACTGGCTGACTTTGGATTGGCCAGAGCCAAGTCGGTACCTAGTCATACATATAGGTAAGTTTAATCTCTACTGGGGGGCATTGCGAACAGAAAACGACTGAGAAGAGATTTTTTCCCTTCAAATGAAGTTTTTTTTTATTAATTTATAGTCCACAGTTTTCTTTGTTTCGACATTGACAAACTTCAATTAGTTAATGAAATTATAAATGGTTCAAGACGTCAGGTCATCAGTAATGACAATATATGAGAAATGCATTAATTTTATATATACAAATTCCGCTCGCAATTAAACTTTTGCACCAAACTCTAACCCTAAATAATTTGAGGTTATATGGTTCCACAAGAATTCTTAAACGTTGAAGTTTTGGCTGTCATAATATCGACAGTTTAAGGATGACGAACTACGGCGAATCCGATAGCAGATTCTTCCATGGGAGCCTAGGTTTTACAAATACCATAACTCTTATCAACAAAATCTTAAAGTTTAAATCAATAAGTGAAATTTAACAAATAATTGCTACCCTTGTTCCTTGTTAACTGTCAAACTCATAATTCTTTTTAGGAAATTTCCAATCACATTTGCACAAATTTCTGGCTCAGTTTGGCTAATAATGTTACGTTGACTTTCGTTTTCACGTGTGGAATTGTTGCTAATTAGCATAAGCATAAGACTTTTAAGTTGTACGATCTGACTGGTCATTAGGGAGTATTAGTGTTCTAATTTAGTATATTTTTGCAGCCATGAAGTGGTGACATTATGGTATCGACCGCCAGATGTCCTTCTTGGTTCAACAGACTATTCAACTAGTTTAGATATGTGGGGTGTTGGATGTATTTTTGTGGAAATGATCACCGGTATGGCGATATTTCCAGGTGTTAGAGATACGTACGATCAACTAGACAAAATATTTAAGGTAGGTAATAAAATCAGTTGAGAATTCTGTCAAGAATTAACTCAAAACCTCGTAAAAAATAAATAACTTAATATTTCTTCAGTTGAATTCGCTTCCATACACATTTTAATATTGAAGCAATTTTTTGTAGGTGCTGGGAACACCAAGCGAAGAAGACTGGTCTGGTTGCAGTCGTCTACCCGGTTACAAATTGCACAAACACAGTCAATACAGAGCCCGTCGATTGGGCTTATGTTGGCCACGACTTCATGATGTGGTGCAAGGTGAAGTAATGGCCAGAGCACTACTGCAATTGAATCCGGCTAAACGGTTAGGTGCCGACGAAGCTATGAGTCATCGGTACTTTGATGGATTGCCTAAAAAATTATTGGAATTGCCTGACGGTAAGTCAATGAGATGATTTCAAATTTAAATTTAATGAGTTTTTTGTGTTTTCAGATTGTTCAATATTTAGTGTCGAGGGCGTTCATCTCTATCCAGAACCATATTCAGGCATAAAATGACGCAATTAGGAACTATTCAGGTGTGGATAGGGCATAGAACAGGAATTAACCACTCAATAAAGACCACCTTTCCATTTTTTGTATTGATTGTCATGCATAAATCCATCAAAGAAAACACAAACTCATCGGATATATGTATTATTAGGACCCATGTTTGTCTGTTTTTGTTATACATATATTTGTGTTCGGTGTTTTACACAAATTAAATAATTTTGGACAAGTTTATCCAGTAAAAACAGCTAAGGATCGATGATAAGATTCATCTGCGCCTCACAGGTTTAGTAAATTTGAATTATTTACTAAGTAATAAATTAGTTTGACGAATTTTATTCTGGTCGAGAATATTTTTTTTTTAATTTCTTAAAATTGTATATTTCATTGAAAAGATTTTTTATAGTGAAGGCAGGCAAACTTAGGGGAAAATTCATAGTAGGTACTATGTTAAATTGATTAAAGTAGTTCGGTTTTTGTACAAAGTTTAGTTACCTTATCTATTTTTTTTTTTACTTATTATTAGTGAAATCTTTTCATATGAACAAACCGTGATAATTTGAGTTTTACATTATGTTTTCACACAATATATTTCTTTTATTATTAAATTGTTAATATCACAATTATTCATTCATTAATCTTTTTTGTACATTTTTTGTTGTGTCTGTTTTGTTTAGGTTTTGCCAATTTATTATTTTTTTACATTTAAGACATAAAAATCTTAAAGTGCCTTTTTTCGAGTTAACAACTAAGAAGTATTACTACTAAACTGCTCAGGCCT
The DNA here is from genome assembly GCA_911728435.2 of Apoderus coryli. NCBI lineage: Eukaryota > Metazoa > Arthropoda > Insecta > Coleoptera > Attelabidae > Apoderus > Apoderus coryli. The sequence goes on from OU452204.1 coordinate 14,909,904, forward strand.
AAATGCGGGATCGGGTTGTAGCGGGTGGTGTTAATAATGTTGCTTGTTTACCCTTTCTCCACCTTTTTTATCAGGACCGAACATAGTATAGTACTCTTAAGAGTGTCTTCTATACAACTAGGAAGATCAAAATGGGATTTTAGAATTTCTGACATAAACTGGTCGACTATCTTCAACTTGAAGCAGAGTTATTTGGAAATTAAAAAAAAAAAGTGCAATAATTAAAGATATTTATTTCGCAGTGTTATCAAATTGGTTTTTGAGGTACAGGGCAAAGTGCTTCTGGGACTATTTAATTAATAGATTGATGGTAAATAAAATAATAATTTAAAAAAGGGAAAAGGGCTTGATAGGCATATAGCAACAAGTTCCTGGATCCTTAACTTTTAATCGCGATTGGGTTAGAAGATAACGTGATTAAGGAAACGAAATGCACTTTAGTATTTTTTTGTTCTCATGAAAACTTCCTTCTTCATTCCTTCCATTGGTGCTCAATTACTAATTTAATTACTAAAATCATTACAATTTTCCACAAAACAAAGGACTGTTAAATTATTATATTAATTATACAAAAGTAAATTAAACTAATCCTAGTAATCAGTACCAATTCCCATTTTTATTACGAAATAATAATTATTAACAACAAAAATGTATTATGAGATTTATTTTTATTTATACTACTTCAGTTTTTCGGTGTAAATACTATAATATAAAAATTTGTATTTTCTTGTCGTATGTTTTTTTGTAAATATAGGTAATATTTTTATTATTATTCTTGTTATTTTTTACTTTATTAATTTAAAAAAAAAAACAGAAAATAGATAATTAGTTGAAAATAAAATGCAGTTTGTAGAAATGTGTATTAAAGGAATTTGTTGTGGGGTTTAATTGGAGTAGACTTATGAGAGAACTGGGAAAAAAATAGTAATATACGAAAATCGTGCCAAAAAAGGCATAGAAACTAAATAAAGAACTAAACTTGATAGTTGATTTATCTAGACACCAAATATTTTTTAAGTTTTCAATAATATTAGCGATTTATTTATCATTTCTCATACTATTTTTAGAGGTGATAATAAATTTATAGTTGTCAAAAGTTTCCATGTTGAAGTTGACCGTGAGTGGATTACTTAGTCTGACGCCATTTCTGTGTTGTTATTAGTTATTTCAAATAGAAAGTGAAGATCGGAGCTCATATGTTAGATTTTAAACTACAACTAACTTAAATATGAAAACAGAATTCCGTTGCCACATCAAAATACCAAAAATTGTAGGACTTCAACGTTTTACAGCTCAACTGTTTAAAAAATTTGTAGACCATATAGTTTTGATTATTAACTTAAATTGGAATTAAAAAATATTGTAAAACAAATTTTTTCTATGAGCATGTACAAATATAAGACCCACAAAGACAATTGACTGCAGTTCTAAATAGCTGATACGCTAAATGCTCGTATCCTGAGTTCCATCAACAACAAGGCAGGGGTAAATGCGATTCTCAGTTACTAGTATTGGAGGCGACGACGACAATCCCTTACAAACAGTATGTACCTTGTCGCACTAGTGCTGGAAAAATCCACACAAAAACAGGTGTTTAGTTAAATACCGATACAGCTAGATTTACTATATTTGGCGACGTACAAATTAATAGAAAACTCACCTGTATAAAAAGAACATTCAGCTAGTAGTGTTCATTTTGAACCTAACTACCTAGGATTAGTTTAAAAAGAAGCAAAATGAATTTGTGTGGGTAATTATAATAAAGTATAGAATTGTCGAAATTAGCAGAGCTCCAGTCTGAGTGCAGTCAGACTGAAGCATGAGCAGTGAGACGCTGAGGAATTCGTTGCGCTGTATTCATCAACATAAGAGATGTAAATCCATACATTCTCATCAAAGCACATATCTTATCGCTCATATTACGAGCGAAACAAATTTCTGTGGATACATGGCTCAGTCTATGGCATTGAGTTATACTGAATATCTGCTATTTTAAGCAAAATCCCGCATATAAGTAAAGTCAGGCCGCTATGCGAATTCGCTTCCGTAATAAGGGTAAATCAACAAAAGTTATTGAACCTTTTAAATGATTTTTCCAACAACATAAGAATGGCGTCACGATTTAGTTTTGAGACGTGAGTTTCATACTGAAAGATTTGATTTTCTCATGACTAAAAGCTTTTTTAGAGAAGAATATTCAAAGTATATCAGCATAATTAGACGACTACGTAAAATTGAATTAGATCAATACACAGTAATTAAAGTGGTAGAGTTTGTAGTTGAAAATTTATTCGTTTGTTTATATGTCAGAAAAAGAACTTAAAAAAATAATATACATTTGGTGCCAGGCAACATTAATTAGTAGAGGAACTGTTCCTGTTGTTGCAAAATTTTAATAGGAAGAAAATTCATATAATTATTAACAGTCTCAGACTATTTGTTTGTACCATCACAAATTGTATTATCTCTAAATTATTTTGATTATAAATTAGATATATGTAATCTTTTAATCCCTACATATATTCATATAATTAACTAATATTGCTTATTTTTCTGACATATAAACTAATCATACATATTCTACCTTAAATTTTTCGTTAATAGAAAAGTTGTAGCAAAAACAAGTTAATTAAAGAAAAGTAGCATAACAATCTAGATTCAGTAAAACAAAATAAAACTAAATATTGAAACACTATTATCAGTATCTAAACAAACAAAAATTAATAATTAACAGGCACTAAACTAATTAATACAAAGAACTTATAGAAACTTTTTTGCCGCAGCGCACGCCATCCCTCTTTATAAAATGGAACGTCCAGAAATCTATTTTTAAAAATACTATAAACGCATACCGTCTTGATAATTAAGTAAAATGAATATTTTTTGAAAAAAAATGTCAGTGTGATTGTTTCTTAATAATTATTATTGTAAGTCACGAAATGTTTTCCATTCACAGAAGATCACGCGCTTATCAAGCACACGCCTTTTTGAACTAATTTTTAATACGTACTACAAGGAAAGATTTTTAAAATCAGCCTGCGAAACAATTGCTTCATTGTTAAATTTACTAAATAGACTTTGGCAGGGCAACATTACAGAAAAAAAAATGTATATAATCATCTTGCGTACGTTTACCATGAAATCTGACTTGACAGTTTGCAAACTGGACGTCATTATGGGTGACAAATCGTCGTTTTGCTTGTTACTCCAACAAGCAAAACGACGATTTGTCACCCATAATGACGTTCAAGTACGTTTTTATCATCAGCAACAATTCTCAATGACTTCACAGCCAATCGTTTTCTCCTCATCCGTAAGGAATTTTGAAAACACGCGAGTCATACAAATTGGAGTTCTCCAAACATAAGTTTCTGGGATTCGCATAAGCAAACAACTATCAACGAACAATCTCAAACCGCACATAGTCGATATTAATAATAATAATAATGACTTTATTGTGTGAAGTTAATTACACAAAAGGCGAAGTTGAGGCTAAGCCTCCTATCTTACTGTGCCCTATAGTCACAAACGACGCATGAACTAACAAGTCCAAGTGGTAACTGTGGCAGTCAGTTTGCGTATCTCACAGAGGTTGCTTAGACGCGAAGATATTAACTCTAGTCCGATAATTATTTCATAGACCTCCTTTCGCTAAATTAAATTTTGTTGATACAGCACATTCAAGTTTAAACTCAAACTGAATGCAAAATCGTTGGTCGAGTGTCTAGTAGATAACAAAATGGGACAATCGCAAAGAAATGACTGTACTGGGGTAGCTGGCGAGTTTGCTCATAACCCATAGAAGTCGATCGGGCGTTCTGCCGCCAAATTATAAACGAAGGTCCGATATTTATGGAACAGATCGCGTATACTTTCGCTTAACAAGTTTTCTTGATAATCTTACATTAAACTCATCAAAAGATTCGTAATTCCTGAATAAACTCGCAATGTAATCTCTATTAGTCTAAATTTTTTTGAGAGTATGTAGTTTACTTTTCCTGGGTCACCATATGAAGTTAAACAAATATAAATCGTCGATCATTCGAGCTCATTGAAACTTTCCAAATTCATTTACATGCCTGGTATATTTTCTAAACAGCGGCTCGGCCAAACAACAAAATTTAAGTTGAACCAATTATGAGACTATCAAATTTCCAGACAATATCAATAATCGAGTATATCATTCGTGTAGAATTGTACATGACATGATGGGCCAAATTGGTGAAATATCTATGCATTACGAATACATAAAAAACAAAGGATAGAAAAGAATTTGATTGTGCATGAAGTTATGTATAAATCCTAAGTTATATTTTCCTTAAATTGGTAGTGCTGTATAAGTGGAGAAAATGATTAAACTTAGGCTTGGTTGAGTTTCTTATCTGGGAATTAAATTGAGTTCATCAAATAAAAGTTAAAAATCAAAAACAGTAGGATATTTTATTTGTGATCTTCAACATGCAAGTGAAAAAGAAAAAAAGACGATTATTTAAAAAAGTTGGTCACAATAATATTGTTTAACGGATAAAAGTCAGAGTTTGGCATAGTCAAATAAACCTTGACATAATACACTGCTCGGTCGGATGCCAATATGAAGCAATTTTTACAGTTTTCCAAGACTGTAGTGAAATTATTCATGTTTGAAAAGGCTGATTTTATAATCTCTTGTAATAAAATCAAAAATCTATTGTTATAAAAATATGAGTAAAATGTTTTGTTTTGTGATTTTTCATATCACACTCATATACCACCAACTTTTTCACACATCATTTGTATGGGAAATAAAGAAATTAATGTGAAATGTTATACTCTTTGTGATAGCGAAAAAAACTGATTGTTAGTCTTGATTTTTGTTGAGTGTATAATGTATGAACATTTTTATATTAAAAAAATAATACAAAATGGAGAGAAAGATATGATTTACCGCTGTTTTTGCGGTATCGTATAATTTGTAACCATGTTGCATTGTACATAGAAATAGTTGTTAATAATAAGTTTATTATAATAAGAATATCGAAAAAATATTAATAAACGTATTTGTATAAGTCTAGTTATTTTATTTACCTTAAACTTAAACGATAAGTGAGAAGTGAGTCATGATTATGAACTTACCGAGTTATATAACGCTGAGGGCATTGTAGCCTATGCCTGTTTTCAAATATTAGTTCACTTAATTTATCCATTCACTATTAACTTTTGAAATAACCGTAAGTAACTAAAATTGTTTAAAATTTCGAACGACGAATGGCGTCAAATATTGCAATTTTGTTTTGTATTTGACATTCAACAGCTCTATAGAAACCAAACAAAAGGCGGTTGCGTGGTGGTGCCAAATGCCAATCATCTTAGATTGTCTAAGCCAATCATAGTAGGCGATGTCTTTCTCCTTTTACAAACTCAGCACCGCTCACCTCACTTGCATTTTCTATTAAAGGCAGGTGAAACTGTCAAAATTATCATTAGCTATCAGAGACACAACATAATTCATATCACAACATAATTTTAAATAAGAATTGCGTTTTCCATTATGCGATCCTATTCATAAGAATTATTATCGAATAAAGCTTCTTTTTAATGCTAAATTAAATACAATAAAATAGTACCAAATTTTGAGTACAATATCAAATTTTATGAGGTGACAACGTCGGATTTTCATTGATGATTTATCAGCATTCAAAATAAATTGACGTTTGTCTGTTCTTGTCTAGACTTCTTCACTTTGACCTCTGTTGTGAATATGTTAGGGATGTTAATTTTTTTGAAAACACCGGTTTTTTAATAACCGGATATTTTACTATCGGTTTTAACTGCCTAGTTATAACTGATATAAATAACCGATTATTTCGATTAACTGGTGGTTCGGTTATTTTTTCCAATATTTATATTAATTACCAAAATAGATACACAATTTATATTAAAATGTAGGCTAGGATAGATATAGGTACGTCCCAAACAACAAGTCGCCATATAAAAGAAGTGCGTAGTGTACTGTGCAACTAGTATAGAGACGGGCAGTTTGTACTATCGAATAAAGACTGTCGAATTGGCATATTATTAATAAATCAATTTATTTGATCTGGAAATAATTGCGTGTTTTTTTACCGGTTATTTGTATTGGGTGTAAATCGGTTATTCGGTTATAACTGGAGGCAAAAATAACCGGTTTTAATCAGTTAACCGAAGAGAAAACACCGGTTTTTCGGTTTTAACCACCGGTTATTGACATCCCTAGAATATGTTGCTAACGAGAATATGACACTCAGAAAAGAAGAAGAGGGAAACAAATATTCAGTTTCTATCAAGCAATCAAATTTAATATCATTTTAGCTTCGTGTCTAATAGCAATTTGAAGTAATTTTAATTATTTTATTGAACAAACTACTTTATATCTATTATAAATAGACTCCATTTATCTAATTCAAATTACTTTGTTTATTTACATATTATAGAGCAGGCCATTTCGCGGTCAGATGAATATACTAGAATTGTCAATTAAGTCACATATGTCAAGGAAAACACTTTTGGAAGTAGACGTTAGTCTTTTTTGATCGTGTGCTGTGAAAAAAAATTGTGTCCTCTTATAGAATTAACAAGAAAATTAAATTTGGACAGTGTTAGTTTATTATAATTCAACCAAAATGGAAACTAGAAAACTTATAGAATTACTACGGGCGACCATCGATCCAAATCAGCGTCAACAGGCAGAGGCACAATTGGAACAGGTAAAAGGCAATTTTTGGCAAAACATGTGCTTTGCATCCTACAGTAATTGTACCTACCGATGATGCGGCTTTAATTTTTTTATATTATTTTCGTTTTAAATATTACTTGAACATGACAATTATTTTTGGCAGTAAAATGTTATTAATGTTGTTTACTGTTGAGGTGTCCGTGCACCAAAATTCATATAAACATTGAAAGTATCAGTATGAAGTGTTTAACCATATTTAGTAGGTACATTTTGTTATTTTTTGGTGAATCACTTTACTTAATATGGATTAATCATTTCGTACTTCACTGTTCTCAGCCTAAGCTATCTACAGCGTTGATTCATTAGGTATAAAGGGTGATTTCTATTTTTGGCCAAGTGCCTACTCTACTATCTAATATGATTATGGTCTTTAACACATACGCCATTCGTACATTAATTTTTGATACCAAATCTTAAGTATTGTTTCTTGACAAATTAGAACCGACTCAATATTTACTTGAGTGGTCTTTAACACATATTTTTTACATTAATTTTTGAGACTAAATCTTAAGTATTGTTTCTTGACAAATTAGAACCGGCCCAATATTTAATTGAGTACGTAATAGGATAGAATATTTGAGCTTATTTACTTTTTGAAGTTTTAAATTCAGTAATTATTTTTTCATCTTTTGTAACAGTAGGTACACAATACACGATAGTATTTGACTTTGTGTAAATCTTAAGCCGGATCCAGACGAGTGTAATGTAATGCGAACAGGGAAAGGCCGCAATAGCTGGTCCTGATTTTGATCATTTGTTGACAATGACTGCATCCAAAAGACAAAATAACAGAAGTATTGAAGCCAAACATAAGGCCGCTCTTTTCAACGCATCGCTTTTGATTTTTTTTTGTACTGTGTACTGTGTGTGTTTTGGTTTCCAAATAACAAATTTACTTGATATAAACTGATAAGTTGAAGGGATTGTTGATAGATCTACAATTACATCATGAACGTTCACAAGACACATCCGTTACGAAGGCCGTACAAACATTGCGAGAGCCTTTGTTTTCCTGCTGAAAACCGTCAACCGATGGATCAGAATGTGTCTTATAGTACACTCGTTAGGATTCGACTTTAAATAATACTTAATAAGTGTTTTGCTCGGTTTTATGTATTAGGTTACAATTTGCTTACCTTCCTACCGAGATATTTTAGGATTCTTACCTAAGTTGGCCTTTTTAATAATGATACTAGAAGGAGATTTCTATTATTTTTGTATAAAAAAATAATAGATAGAAAGTATAAACATAGTTAATGTCGATAAACTGCTTCGTCATCGTTGCTTCAGTATGAGGTGGAAATAATAATAAGTAACCGACATTGATCTGAAGGTTTAACGTTTATTTGTTGGTAAGTCAAGGACGTTTACGTTGTATGACTTTCGCGGAACTGTTGCTGCTGGAGTGGTGTTAATATCAAAGCAAGTTTTTGATAAAATCATTCTCGTATTAACCAGTTATGTTTTTGTTTTTTTTTTAAATTAGATTCACAAAATCATTGGTTTTGCACCCTCGTTACTTCAAATTGTCATGATGGCTGACTGTGATATGCCTGTCAGACAGGCTGGTGCAATCTATATGAAAAATTTAATATCAACAAATTGGCAGGATAGAGAAGCAGAAAACGGTCAACCAATACCATTTGCTTTGCATGAACAGGATAGGCAAGTACTACTATCAACCATATCAAGATTTAATTCAAAGTTTAAGGGATTTATGTAGATTTTCATACTAATATTATTTTAATAATGCTCAGGGCTTTAATACGGGACAGCATAGTTGATGCTGTGGTACATGCTCCAGATTTAATTAGGACTCAGTTATGTACTTGTGTATGTACAATGGTAAAACATGATTTTCCTGGACGATGGACACAAATTGTAGATAAGGTGAGTAAAACTGAAAACTAACATATTATGCTATATCGGTGGCTCAAAGGATTATGAAACTTGGTTTTAAATATTACCTACTTGTTTGAATGAAAGACGTCTACTCCACAAAAAATCTTTATATATACGTTAAAACTGTTTAGGAATCGCCAGACATGTTTCGGACTACAACGTCCATCATCAGTGGCTAAGGAACCTTATATAATTTGGTTAGATGAGGGGGTCAAACTTCATATGAACTTAGAATAGGGTACTTAAACATTGATCTTCAATTCAAACGTCTATACAATGTCTGTAAAATAATGACTTAAATTAAAATATGATGTAATACATATTTTAATTTAAGTCATTATTTTACAGACATTGTATAGACGTTTGAATTGAAGATCAATGTTTAAGTACCCTATTCTAAGTTCATATGAAGTTTGACCCCCTCATCTAACCAAATTATATAAGGTTCCTTAGCCACTGATGATGGACGTTGTAGTCCGAAACATGTCTGGCGATTCCTAAACAGTTTTAACGTATATATAAAGATTTTTTGTGGAGTAGACGTCTTTCATTCAAACAACAACATTCACTCCTCGATTGATGGATTACTTCAGAAAAAAAAATAAAAAAATATTACCTACTTCTTTCAAACATTTTTTATTTGTGTATATTGGAATTTCCCAATGAAATTGAACAACTTATTTTTAGGTGGGTAAGGTAAACAAAGTAACAGTTCTTTTTTCAGGAATGTTTCAATATTATTGCTTGCAAATATATTAGATTTAAGTATTGAAATATTATATAAACTAATTTATACTCTTTTATCTTTTTGTGTATAAGTAAATGATACACATGAATCTCAGCTAGTTATTTTTATTAATCAAATGGATTTTTCACATACATAACATGAATTGCAAATTGTTTTATAATTCATTTGCATCTATTTTTGGGGTTATCGTAAAGTGCATGGTATGATTGTCCATTTTATTTTTACTGTAATTTGAATACAGTTTTATCATAACATTTAATTATACATTTTTTTATTAGAATTTCTATTAATAAAACAAAATACTGTAAAATTTTATCTTTTGTAATAATTTTTTTTTTCTGGTTGAAGGCATTTTTTAACAAAGAACAAAACTCAGTTCTGCGGTTTAAATCTTGGATTAGATAATGACCTTGATTTGTTCTGACCTAGTTTGTTTATTATTATAATCTCAAGGTCAGCTTTTTTGGAAAATAAAGTATCGTCTTCTTAAAGTGCCATGCAGATTCCTGCGTAGGCGTCCATCGTTTTTCTCATCATATGATTCTATTAATTGCAGCATTTCGCAGTGCTTGGAAGTCCCGTATTCCTGTACATAGTTGTATGTTCCGTAGTCAGGATAGTTTTTTCTACCTATTCCTCTTTTTCCTTCTTCTATTTTACCCTGGAGGATAAGACGTTGGAAATGATAACGTTCTCCACGTAGTATGTGTCCAAGGTATCCAGATTTTCTTCTTTTGGTGATTTCGCAAAGTTCACGGTCTCCTAAACTACTTCTTCTCAGTATGTCCTCGTTCGTTGTCACATCAAATCAACCCACGATACTCTCAGCATTCGTCGCATTGCTGTTTTCAACGTCTATACCTCGACTCCGTACAAGAGAACGGACCAGACGTAGTCACTTTACCATCCTATATCTGAGACGTAAGTTTTTATCTGTCTTAAGAACGTTGTTCAACCTTGCTCCATTCTGCATTTTATTTCCTGATCTGGGTACCATTTTTGCTTGATCATGCATTCCAAGTATTTAAATTGAGTGACTTGTTCAATGCTCTCTATTTGGTGTTATCTTTCTACTACATAATGGCCATACATTTGGTTTTACGGATGATAATTTTCAGACCCAATCTTTAGGACTTTCTTCATTGACCTTATCTAGTAGAGTTTGTAGATCATTAGCACTATCCGCTAATATCACGGTATCATACGCGTATCGCATATTGATGGGAATTCTGTTTACTTTAGTGCCTATGGAACTGTCGGAGATTGACTCGGTGAATGCTCTTTCTACATATAAGTTAATTAACATCGGAGACTAGATGTACCCTTGGCGGACGCCCTTTTTTATTTCAAAATCCTCAGTTGTTCCTGCATTCTAAATTCGGATTTCCGCTCTTTGGTTCCAGTACGAATTACCTATAAATCCCTAAGATATGATATGAGAAAATCGTGTTTTACATTGTCAAATGCTGTTTCGTAGTCGATAAAACACAAAAAGACGTCCTTTTTCTCATCCTGGCAATTCTGCACTAATGTTTGCAGACTGAATATGGCTTCTCTTGCTCCAAAACCGCTCTTAAATCCAAATTGACAGCACCACTTACTTCCTCACACCTCCTATATAGTGTCGTGTGTAGAACTCGAAGAAAGAGTTTAAGGAAATGGCTCATTAGGCTAATAATAATAATAGTCTTTATTGTCTAACAGGCGAAATACCCAATTACAAGACAATGTATTTGCATACAAATTCTGAACATAATAATGTGCTTATTAATCATAAAAACAATGATAAGATATAAATACAATATAACAAAATATACAAAAATTACATACTTATATACAACTGACAAATTATTTAAAATTCAAGAGTGCGGAGGTAGTACCAAAGGCTTTTTCGGAATCGGTTTAAAGATTTATCAAAATAATCAATATTATGATACTTTTTTACACCTGTCGATGAAACTGAAGTGTTAGGGTATATTGGTGAACTAAAAATGAATAGGTCTCCAGGTTTGGACAAAATTACTGCAAAGACTATTAAATTGATCGCTGAGGAAATAAAAACGCAACTTGTGCATTTGATAAATTGTATCTTTCAGTCGGGTATATATCCCAGTGCTTTGAAAATTGGAGTAATTAAACCGCTATATAAAAACGGGGATAAAACTTCATTAATAAATTATAGACCGATAACTTTAATCTCAAATATTGCAAAAATTGTGGAAAAAACTATAAAAGATAGAATACATAAGTATTTGAATAAATTTGAATTACTTTCAAAGAATCAGTATGGGTTTAAGAAAGGTGTATCCACAGAGGACGCAATTGTTCGCCTGGTTAATGATATTTACAGTAGTATGGATACAAATAAAAGGGTACTTTGTGTGTTTTTAGATCTTGCCAAGGCGTTCGATACAGTTGATCATAAGATATTGCTTCGCACTGTAGAGGATCTTGGTTTTAGGGGCTTAGCACTGAACCTGGTTAAAAGTTATCTTACAGAAAGAGGGCAGCATGTACAAATCGAGGATACAATAAGTGATGGAATTGTTACAGATTCTTATGGTGTACCACAGGGTACCGTATTAGGACCAATCCTTTTTTCTATGTACTTAAATGGACTTTTAGTAAACAACAATTTTAAAGGACATATATTGTCATTTGCTGATGATACGGTTGTAATATATAGCGGCCTAACATGGACTGAAATAAAAAAAACAGCAGAAAAGGATTTAAAAAATATTAAAACTTGGTTTAACGAGATGTCTCTAACAATAAACTTTGAAAAAACAAAATACATTCCTTTTAGTTGTAATAAAAGTGGAGTGCCTAACTTTAACCGCCTGCTGATAAAGGAAGACGAGAATGAAACAATTATCATATCCGAAGTTAATGATATAAAATACCTTGGCGTCCATATAGACCGATATCTTCGATGGGACGTACATATTAAAAACTTAATTAAAAAACTAAGAGCACTTCTATATAAATTTCGGCAAATTAAAAAGGTTCTCGATCTACCAAAAATTAAAACTATATATTTTTCTTTAATACAAACTCATATCGAATATGGTATAGTAGGTTGGGGGGGTGCATATCAAGCACATTTGAAAAATCTGGAGATTATCCAAAAACTATTTATTAAAATTATGTTAGGAAAAGATTATATGTATTCAACCGATCAGCTTTACATTGAGAGTCAAGTTCTTGATATTAGTCAGTTATACTGCTTTAAGATTCTCATTATTCAACATAAACAAAAGCACTTATTAAATAGCATAGAGCACAGATACGATACAAGAAATAAATTAGAAATGAAAACGAGAACGATTAGGGCCGAAAAAAGGCTTGGACAGAGGTATTTTGGTTTCCTTGCACCGTATATATATAGAAAAATTCCTAAAGATATAAGGGACATATCACAGGAAAAATTATTTAAACATAGTTTAAAAAAATGGATTACAGCTACCTCGCGTAAATTATTTTTTACCCTTGTAAATATGATTTGACAAAGTATGGCACAAAGATCACCTTAATAGTATTAGGATATAATTTTAGGAAATATATAGTGTTTTTGGTCTTTGTACTTTTGCTTCTTTAGGGAAGGCATTTTGTTTCTAATTTTAAATACAAATTAACTAGGTAATAAATACTAACATAAATGTATGGATTCTCTAATAACTACGATTGGGGGTTATTATTAGTAGTATTAGTATAATTTAAATTGTAAATTCAATATAATTGAAAATTAAATTGGTATATATGTGCATGGAGAAGTTGGGAGGATTGAGGTGGGCAAATGGGAGGACTAAGCCGGCGCACAAATCTTAAGTGATTTCAGCGGGTTTTTCTTCTTTTTTCTCTTTTTTCTTTTTCATTATTTTCTAGAAGTATAATAGAAATAGAACACTTTTGTAAATATGTTTACTGGAAAATAAATTATTATTATTAAAAAAAAAAAAAAAAAAAAAAAAAAAAAAAAATGGGAACTGTTGCACACGTCGCATGCCCTGAATAATGGAGCTCTTTGTTCATAATTAGTATGAGTTTGAGGTAATCTAAATATGTTTGGTTTACGCGAATTAAACTGAGGTACATTAAAATGTATTTGTTGTAATAAATTCGGACAGTCAATAACAGCACTTGATGGTCACAACCTCTTGTAGGAAAACTCCCATCACTTTTAAAAGATAGATATCTCAAAAACTTACGTTGTACGTACTCCAACTTGTTCTTATGAACAGTGTAGTAGGGCGACCATATAAATGGTGCGTACTCCAATTTAGATCTCACAAAGGTGTTGTATAGAGCAATGAGTCAATCAACGCTATTAAAGTCCCTTCCGGTACGAAATATAAAGCCCAACACACGAAGAGCCCCCTGCGCAATATATAGTCGGTTGCGTGGTTTGATTTCTATAGTGTGACAATTGTAGAACAGAGACAGTCCTCTGGAATATGTCCAGTATCATAAATATTGTTAAAGTGTCTGATAATTATATTAAGGTTTTGTTCGCTAACCAAATGAAACGTTTGTGAGTATATATCATCAGGGCCTGGAGCTTTGTTATTTTTTATTAGAGTTAGTAGAAAAGACTAATGGTATATTTTCTCCATGTTAGTAGTAGTTTTTCGGTGTCCAATATTATTTTATTGTTTTCATCCATGGTTACATATTCCAGCGATTTCTTTGACTTTTTATGGAGATGGAAACTATCTCCTAGTTTGCTTAGATTTTCTGCCTCCAAACATCTCTCCATCAGCCAGTTTTTTTTTTACTGAATAAAGTATCATTGAATATAATTTGTCTCTTATTCAGTTTTTTAGATTTATCTGCTGTTGATTAAATTTCAAGAAGAAATCATCATGACATGATACACAGTTATTGTAGTATGTCTTTTTCATTGGATTATCCATTCATCAAAAATATGTATTTCTATTTGCAGATTAGCGTATACTTGTCGAATCCTGATCCAAAGGGATGGCATGGCGCCATTTTATGTCTCTACCAGCTGGTGAAGAATTTCGAATATAAAAAATCCGATGATCGTTCCCCTTTGCACGAGGCTATGAACTTATTGTTACCACAATTATACCAATTGGAAGTGAGATTGCTACCAGATCCCTCGGAACAAGCTGTATTACTACAGAAGCAAGGATTAAAAGTGTATTTTGCACTCACCCAATACATTTTACCATTGGATCTGATTACTCGGGAGGCGTTTGCTCAGTGGATGGAGATTTGTAGACAGGTATGTAAGAAGCCTTTAATCCTTGACAATAATTCATTCCGTTCAAACTAAATGTTAATTGTCATTTGGACTTTTTATATATTTGCTAATATTTTGTATAAGTATCTGTGTTGCAAACATGAATTTCTTTTGATAGTTAAATCCTTGTTTTCTTCAAATTTCAGGTAATTGAAAGACCAGTTCCACCAGCGGCTCTACAACCAGATGAAGATGAACGACCCGAGTTGTCTTGGTGGAAGTGTAAAAAATGGGCCTTACATATTTTATACCGCATGTTTGAACGGTATGTAGATTTGTGCTGGTAATTTGCATATTTTCTTAATTTAAGATTTGCAGGTATGGATCGCCAGGCCGTGTAATTAAAGAATACAACGAATTTGCCGAATGGTACCTACAAACATTTAGTAGTGGCATTTTAGAGGTGTTGCTTCGTGTGTTGGATGGTTATAGAAATGGTCATTGGTTGCCACCACGTGTTCTTCAACAAACATTGAACTATCTGAATCAGGCCGTGTCTCATGCACACACATGGCGGATATTAAAGCCGCATATGCCAGCTATTATCCAAGATGTGCTCTTCCCTTTGATGAGCTATTCAGCTGAGGATCATGAATTATGGACGGTCGATCCGCATGAGTATATTCGCGTGAAGTTTGGTAAGTAGATTTTTGTTTTAGAAAGTTTTGAAATTTTATAATGTATTTCTTACAGATGTTTTTGAAGATTACGTTTCGCCGGTAACAGCTGCCCAAACACTATTGCATTCTGCTTGTAAGAAGCGCAAGGAAATGTTGCAAAAAGCCATGCTCTATCTCACACAAATTCTTACGAATAATGCCACAGAGGCACCACAGAAAGATGGAGCTCTTCATATGATTGGTTCTTTGGCTGATGTATTATTGAAAAAGAAAATGTACAGAGATCAATTGGATACGCTATTCATAAAATATGTGTTTCCAGAGTTTAGTAGTGAACGAGGGCATATGCGAGCTCGGGCATGTTGGGTGTTGCATTATTTTGCCGAGTTCAGCTTTAAGCAGGAGAACGTGTTGATGGAGGCCGTTAATTTAACTATACGGTCACTATTGTTTGATAAAGATCTGCCAGTCAAGGTTGAGGCGGCTATTGCTTTGCAATCATTGTTGAACTATCAAGAGAAATCACAGAAGTATATTGAACCACAGGTATGTGTAAATGTTTTTTTTTTTACACTTTTTTTATAGCTCTTATTGAAATTACATGAGTTTCGTGAGTGAAACTACTCTTGCAAGATCTTCCTATTTTATTGAAGAACAACTATACTCATTGTTAAAATTTCTACTGTAGTACGTGATATTTTCATCATGGCATGGCCCTGATTATCTTGTTTGAATTTGTGTCAAAATTCGGTTAACTCCTAACATGTTTTTGTTTATTTTCCTTTCAGATCAAACAAATAGCTTTAGAATTATTAACATTAATTAGGGAAACTGAGAATGAAGATGTTACGGGTGTTATGCAAAAACTAGTCTGTGTATACACACAACAATTGGTACCGATAGCTTTGGAAATATGTCAACATCTAACCGCTACGTTTATTCAAGTTTTAGATACAGATGAGGGTAAGAACATTGGGCATGTATTCAGTTAATCACACACCGGCAAAATTAGCCGAACGGCTAAAGTTTAACATAGATTTTCTCTTGAACCCTGCTACATATTGACATGATTTTTTTTAGAAATATCGCTTGACTCTTTGACTTCAACCTTGACTTGAATGGCGTTTGCATTATTTGAATTTTTAGCCAATTTTGTAATTTTTAAATGGTCTGATGTCTAAGCAATATCCATCGACCCAACATGTATTTCTATGAAATGTGTGCTAATAGACACATTTTTAACAAAAACCTATAACTTCCTTAATAAGTGAGATTTCCGAGTGAATAAAAAACCAAATTGCTCAGAAAAGATCATTCTTTAAATTGCCATTGTCGAATAATTTCTACTTTCATTCGTTCACTCCACAGATTGCTCGAAAATTTAACAAAAAAACATTACTTTTTACCTCTGTATATTGCATAAGGACCAATTGTTTAAAATCAACTACAGGTCAAACCTGGTGTCCAAGAGTCAAGCTACATTTCTCAAAAAAATCCTGTCTATTAAAGGGTTCAATCGATGTTAAATTTTGACCATTCAGCTAATTTTGCCGGTGTCTGTATTATATAACATCATTCAATAAGTCCGTAGGTTAAGTAAGAAAAAATCAAAATTTTGACAAAACTCGATTTTATTATTCAACATAGTTGCCTTCAAGGGCAATACAACGAGTATAGCGATTTTCCAACTTTTCGATAACACTTTTATAGTACGATTTCTTTTTCTCGTCAAAATAGGACTGTTTCAGCGATTACTTCATCATTGGACTTAAATTTCTTTCTCTTGAGATCTGAAAACAGGAAAACGTGGCTGGGGGCTAAATCTGCAGAATGCGGTGGGTGGGTAAGCAATTCGAAGCCCAATTCATTCAATTTTGTCATAGTTTTCATCGATTTGTGACACGGTGCATGTCTTGGTGAAACAACACTTTTTTCTTTTGCAAATGTGGCAGTTTCTTTGCGATATCAGCCTTCAATCGCCCTAATTGTGCACAGTAATAGTCGCTGTTGATGGTGGTTCCTTTTTGGAGGTAGTCGATGTCGATGAATATTATTCGGTTCGCATCCCAGAATACAGCATACGTTAATTTCCTTTTATACCGAGCCAATGAGAATCATCGTGCGCGCGTCTGCTTGTTGTAAGTCGGGTTTATACAGCATAATCATAAATATATGCATAATAATCACAAAAGTTGGAAGCAATATAATCATAGGCACCGTTACAAGAGTCAGTTATAACGCTAATATACCTGCCTAGTTGTAAGTGTAAATTAACAAACGCAAATTTTGAATTAAGCTGTACTTTCTCTAAAACTCAAAAGTAGATACATACGCTTACTCATATCAAAGATTAATGTACATTAATCTTTGCTCATATTGTTTAAACTAATTTATAATTATGCTTATGTTGTATAAACCGGGAACTATGTTTAGAATTAAGTCAACGAAAATTGGGATCTTGGGATCAAAGAACGAATAGCAAAAATAAAAGACTGGAAATAATACAAATATTTGAAATCCAAAAAATCATATTTATTAACAAAGTAAAACACGATAAAGGTAACTCTAACCGATCCTAATAAATTTAGGCAATGAAAAATAACCAATGCAGACTTGCAAATGATATAAATGATTTTTGAATTACATACCATTTTGTAAGACTCGGACCACAATTCTGGAAGGGCATGTTCCGTTAATGTGTATACTACCACCCGCTTTCATACTGCGACTTTTACACAAGCTAGTATAGCCTAACATAAAACAATGGCATTGTGTTATCAATTATTTAGCACATGGGCATAAAAACCTTTAGAATTAGTTCTGTTACAATTGTAGACTATAATCTCATCACCATTAGCAAGTTTCCCTCTCGTATGACATGCATAATCTACTTCTCTATTCTCCTGTCCTATCCAGAATGCCATTTCTTCCGAATTCCTAAAATGTAATATTGTTTCTTTTAATACTTACGCTATGAATATTGTCCAAATGTGTAATTAAATTAGCGTGCCGGGAAAATTTTTCTTGATTTGTACAGAAGGGACACATGGTGTGTTTCGTTAGCTCCTTGTCCTGAACTAATTCACCGTGGAAATTCCTCAAGTCCTTATTCCTTGTGCCACTGGTAGCAAAACTTATTTTACAAATCTGGCAAACTAATTTATCATTATCCATCCTACAAAACGTTAATACAAAATTATATTACGTTCTTATTCACGAAAATGCTATTAATGCTTAATATAGATACATTTTAGATTTCGATTCCATAATGCAATAATATTCGCAACTTTTTGCTGTGGAGCTCGTGGGTAAAAAAATATTCGCAACTATAACTTATAAATTATTATTTTATATGTAGCAATAAAAATTGCTGTTATAAACGAGTTTGTTTTTGCTTTTTACCTAGTAACAGATTCAGTTGTTTATATTATTCAGAGCACTAGCTTATGGCGCCAAAATCTTCTAACAGCAAAAACAAAGCGACATGCACGCCACCGATCCGCGACGGCCACCCACGGAAACACGACCCAAGGGCGAACGTTCCTATTGGCTCGGTATAAAAGGAAATTAACGTATGGTCCAGAATACAGACGCCATCACCTTAACACCCGACTGTTGCGTCTTTGCTCGCTTTGGATTAGATTCCTCGATTGCTGTTCACTCAGGTGTGAAATAGTGAAGTCATGTTTCATCCATTGTCACATATCGTCTATAGAATTCCATTTTATTGCGGTTTAACAGCGCCAAACACTCCTCTGAAGCATCAATTCGTTGTTGTTTTTTGTCGACTGAGAGCTCACGCGGCACTGAATTTGCACAGAGCTTTCACATACCCAAATCTTCGTGTAAAATGGTAAAAACACTACGATCTGATATCTTTACAATGTCAGCTCGCTCCTGCACCTTCAATTTCCGATCGTTCATAACCAATTTGTGATTTTTTTTGACGTTTTCTTGAATAGCCTCATTTGGGCGTCCACTGCGCTCTGCATCATTTGTGCTGGTACGACCACGTTTAAAATCAGCAATCCACTTCTCTACTATTTGTCTCGATGGAGCAGAGTTCGGATACTGTTTATGAAGCCATTGTGTGGTTTCCACTGAATTTTTTTTCATCAAAAAGTAATGCTTTAGCAAAACTAGATACTCACTTTTGTCCAATTATTTTTTCAATTATTCAATTCAAACGTTGCTTCACACAAAATGCTATAACTCACGAAGCAATAGTCAGGTTGCTGTCAAATTTATACACGTACCGTTTGAAGGTAAGTACTAAAAAAAAAATCATGAAAAAATTCTAGTAACGCCATCTATGTGTCATCCTATGGCCTTTTTGAATGACCTAATATATAAATATATATGTATATAAATTTTTTATTTTGATTTATTTATTATGTCTTCTCTTTTTAGGCTCTGATGAGAAAGCAATAACGGCTATGGGTATTCTTAATACGATAGAAACACTATTAACTGTTATGGATGAACATCCTGGAGTTATGAGATTATTAGAACCGACTGTTCTTCAAGTAATAGCACAAGTATTACAAAATGAAGTACAGGAATTTTACGAAGAGATTTTAGCTTTAATTTATGATTTAACTAGTAAACAAATATCGCCGGATATGTGGAAAGTGTTTGAACTTATATATCAGGTAAAAACGCAATATAATCTTGTATATTAGAAAGCATAACCTTAAAATTCCGCCAGACAGGCTTTGAGTATAAAAAAATCTATTCATCCGTTCACAGTATTAGAGTGCGTCAGTGGTAGAGTGCGGGGTTTGCATGCTTAAGGTCCTGGGTTCAAATCCCAGTTTTGCCATTTTTTTTATTTTACTTTTTGAATAAAGTAGTTAGTTTGTTATACTATTATTAATAATGATTAAAATTCTGTTTTGTTACGTTGTTATATCTTGTCTTGTGTGTGTATTAAAGTTTTGGGGCGACACATTGACCTATTTTATGAAAATGTCCTGTCATAAATATCTAATTTGACAAGAACTGTCTGTCAAGAAGCAGTATTGATCGGTCAATTGTTTCATCATTGATCTTTTACCTGAAATTCGAAGAAACTGTGCATTCTCAGGCTCGTGTTTTGTTGTATTCTCCATTTTATATTAAATTCTATTAATGTTTTCCCTTAATGTGACTTTAGACGATTTGAAGCTCACATAACACCATTCACGAATAAATTCTTAGAAATTGATTATACTTTACAGGTATTTATGAAGAGTGGTTCAGAACACTTCACAGATATGATGCCGGCTTTACACAATTATATTACAGTAGACACAGATGCATTTTTAGCTGACGAACAACGACTTTTAGCTATTTACAATATGTGTAAAGAAATGTTGACTAAAGACAGTGGTGAAGATCCAGAGTTACATGCAGCTAAATTATTAGAAGTTGTGTTATTGCAATGCAGGTAAATTGTACATTTTTTTAAATTCGATTTATAAATAAATTTGTCGTCGGAGAAATTTTCGTTTATATTAGAGTGTGTTTAACATTATTATTTTTGTTGTTACAGGAAAAAGATTGATAACGCCGCACCTATGTTAGTTGAACTAGCCGCAACGCGATTGTTACGGGAAGTCAAAACTAGTGAATTGCGCACGATGTGTCTGCAAGTAAGTAGAGTAGACTTTAACGTCTTGGCGAATAGTTTTGACATTAACTTTGAAATTTTAAACATCCCAATTTGTATACGTTTTTAATATTCGTTATATTTTAACTGTAATTTTTAGCCATTTTCATCTATTTTTTTATGGAGATAATAACATCGCGATTGTTTAATTTGTTTTTCCAGTAGTGCCAACATAGTATAAGAATTTAGATTTGAAACTTCTTGGGATGAGGCTCACAAATTACACAACAGTTTAAATAACGACTTGTTATTTAATGTCAAAACATTTTTTAAAAAACAACGTTTCGGGTAATATACATGCAAAAATCGTCTAGTGGACAAGTAGTGTTTTCTTTTGTATTATACTGTCTCTAGACGATTTTTGTATGTATATTACCTGAAGAAGGCAACAGATGTACGTTGCCGAAACGTTGTTTTTTAAAAAGTGTTTTGACATTAAATAACAAGTCGTTATTTAACCTGTTGTGTAATTTGTGAGCTTCATCCCAAGAAGTTTCAAATCTAAATATTGAAGAAATAAGGCTCAAGAAATGAAAACTAAATAGTATAAGAATAATTAATATATCCCAGTACTTATAAAGATATAGATTTGATCTCAGAAGAATAAACATAGAAATGTCATCTAATTTCAATATTTGTCTTCATAACATAAAGGTCAACATTTACCTTTTTAATGACAGAAGGAGTGCTGTAAACAAAAGTCAGTGGCGTAGTTTAATTCTTTTGTCATTAAAAAGGCAAATATTGACCTTTATGTTATGAAATTAGATGACATTTCAATGTTTGTTTATTTTTCTGAGTATTGACCTTATAATAATAATTAGATCATTAGTTCTTCAAACAGGGTGCCAATTCCGGAAACCATAGAGTAGAACAACCAAGATTGTGTTGCATCACTTAAAGACAATAATAATAATAATAATAATTGCTTTATTGTTCTACAGTATAGTAACCATTTACAGAACAATGTACAAAAAAGTGTAATATACACACGTCAAAATAATAATAGTAATAATAATCATACAGCAATATACAACTCGTTCCAAAATCAATATAAAATCAATACAATGGCTGTGCTCTAACATAATAATAAGAACATGCAAACTAAGCACTTTTTCCCCATAATTTAAAGGAAAACCAGTTAAAACTGCAACTAAAAATGCACTAAAGTGCACAGTTCCTCAACTGTTTCCGGGATGTTGTTAATAAACAGATAAAGATATCGAAATTTCGCTTTCCGTGTCAAATCAAATATTTGAATGAACATTGCCATGTAGCGTTTTTAGGTCGTTGTATAGAAAGGACGAAAAATTTATATAAAATGTTTATTTGGACCGGGTTATTTTATTTATATTAATTAGAGATAACGACAACTCTAATATCAGAAGTCTTTATAGAGAATATGTTAGTGCCTTCTTAACTTTGACATTGACACTACTTGATCGATATCTGTAACACATTATAAGCTTTTTTTAAAAACTAATTTTATACTAAATGTGTAATTTCTGGTTTAGGTACTCATTGCCGCTCTATACTACGACCCACAACTTCTGTTTTCCGTTTTGCAAAAAATCCCAGACTTCACAAATCATTTCATCAAACAGTGGTTGCACGACAGCGATTGTTTCTTGGGTATACACGATAGGAAGTTGTGCGTTTTGGGATTGTGTACCCTAATCAGTATGCCGGACAAACCACCTACATTAATAGAAATGGCCCCAAAAGTGGTACCATCGCTGATTCTACTATTTGAAGGGTTAAAGAGGGCGTACGTATCAAAAGCACAACAAGAAGCTGAGGAGGAGGAGAGTGAAAGCGAGGATGAGGGCGAAGTAGAGGGCGGTAAGTTTTTGACGCAGAAATGATTTTAAACAACTCAAAAGTTCTGTAATATTGCTTTGGTCGAATCAAAGTAACATACTCGTTTCTTAATAAAACACAAACGAATTTTTCGATTTGGTTTGCTAGAAGTTCTGAGTTCCGATGAAGATGAACTCGATGACCAGAGCCAGGAGTACTTGGAGAATCTTTCGTGGACAGCACTAAATGGTGCCCAAAAGCAAGGTGTGAATATGACGGCCACAATAAATGACATTGATACAGCATCGGATGATGATGATTCCGATTTTGAAACAAACGAAGAGACTATCTTAGAAACGTATACCACACCGTTGGACGATGAGAACTGTGACGTAGATGAATATTTGGCCTTTAAACAAGTTATGACAAGTAAGCATACGCGCCTGAGTGAATAGTGCAGAATTTCTAATATACTTATTTTTTGTAGATATACAAACACAAGATCCAGATTGGTACAATGCTTTAACGGCAAATTTAACAGAGCCGGAGCTGAAGACGTTGAAGGAAGTGGTAGTTCTAGCTGAACAAAGGGCGGCGGCTAGGGAGAGCAAAAGAATTGAGCAGCAAGGCGGTGAGATTTCAACTTTTTCTAGAAAGGCATAATATATCTTCAATGTTTAACTTGTTCCACATTTCCATTCTAAAGTAATATGACTAAATTGGTTCCCTGATTTTGTCGGCAGAGTTTGTTTTAATCAACTCTCTTTAAAGTGATAAAATAAAGGAATATTACTATTTTATGGCATGTCAGCAACGATGCTGCTACGAGCATCACATGTAAATAATATCTAAGGTAGACTTTTATCAGAACGCAACGATCTTGTACAGTGATAAGCTTTTTACAACAGCATGCTCTCTACTGTATTTCGTCGGTTTTTATTTTAAAATAAAGCATGAAGAGCTCTTGCAGTCAAGGAATGACTAGAGTTGCTGAAATCCTTAAAAATGCGGTGTAACTAGTGGGTGCACAAAATTAATGTTTCGTTGGGTTAATTATTTAATTTTATGTGTTTTCTGATATTTATTCAGTGGCCTGCTCATTAATTAATAATACTGTAAAAGTTTGCTGATACGTCTTGTGCAATAATTGCTATATTGTAAAAGGATGTGTTTGGCGACATCTAGTTTTCGTTGGTAGTACGCCGAGTGAACAACAGTTCCTATATCGGCTGCCTGGGAGGTCACTGACTCCATAAAGCAACTACCAACACATAGACGCGCCGATACTCCCTTAAGCGGGAGTGCCTATATTTGGAATGGGCTTGTTTAACAAAATTCCGAGAGTTTGTCTGTCAACCACTATACTTTCAACAGACGGCCGTTTCGTCGATCCACGACTCATCCCAAATATAGGCAGTCCCGCTTAAGGGAGTATCGGCGCGTCTATGTGTTGGAAGTTGCTTTATGGGGTCAGTGACCTCCCAGGCAGCCGATATAGGAACTGTTGTTCACTCGGCGTACTACCAACGAAAACTAGATGTCGCCAAACACATCCTTTTACACCTCTGTACCGTGTGGGGTATATACCTCATTATTTACGAGAGTTTGGCTGTCAACTACTGACCGATCACCACTGATGAGTCGTGGATCGACGAAACGGCCGTCTGGTGAAAGTATAGTAGTTGACAGACCTCTCGGAATATAAGTCTTGTTTTGTTAAACAAGCCCATTCCAAATTGCTATATTGTTTATATTCTTTGCAAAAAATTAATTTATTCAAATTTCAATGGCAAGAATTTTCATTAATAAACCTTTTATAATTGTCGATAATCTTAAACGCGGCAATAATAGGGTTATTCTTTCGTAGTGATTGATCTGAACAAGTGAATGTGATTAAACTGAATGTGATTATACTGAACTGAATATTTGGCGAAACCGAAAGATCAGCTTTTTTGTGATTGTCGTTCACTTAACCTCGAAATATTGTGAAAACAACCAAATCGGCTCTGAAAACTGGAAAATTATTTCTTCCATGATATTATTATCCATGATTTAAACTTTTATAATTTATTGGTTTGATTCGAAATCATATTTCAATTATTATCTCTCAATATTCAATACTTTTAGAGGTTAACTGTCAACTGAACGAACTAACCGGGACCTAGAGGTTGATCAGCAAGCGGCAAGGGGGGTAGGAACTTTAATCAGTTCGGTAGAAGTGACCGATGTCGAAAGAATACGCACAATCGTGAATGAACTGACAATTTTCAGATTGTTCACTTAGTTCAGTACGAAAGAATAACCCTAATATTGATATAAATGAACTAAACTGTCATATTGACATGGTTAATAACTTCTCCATAATTTTAACGCATGAGGTAAATATTAACTTTGTTACTGTGATAATCCAATGATATTTGCAGCCCTGAAAAAGTGGAAATATAAAAATGTCGATGCTTTTTAAACTAGGAAATCTACGTCTCAAGTGTACCTCTTGAGATTGGTTTGAATGAAAGATCTTTTTTAATTTTTTTCAGGTTACATGTTCACACAACAAGCTGTACCAAGTTCATTTAAATTCGGTGACAGTAATTCATGAATACCTATTTGTTAAACATAACCATATTTGACTGAGTGTAAAATTATTGACTTAACAAATAAAATTAAAACTTGAAAAGTGATCATTATTTGTACAGTAAACATAAAATATATAAATAATACAAAAACAAAATTATATATAATGTATAATGAAAGAAATAATATCTTCGTTTTATTTTTTCATTCAGTGCCTTTTTACTAGGTATTTAATTATGAATTGTTTTAAAATATTTCTCATATAATGTATTTGTATTGTTTTTAAATTATTTAAACAATAATAATTGTTTTATTTTTTGTAATACAACTTAATGGCAAAATTTAAGCCGCCTTTAATATTTGTTTATTGTTAGTTATTGTTATTTATTATTTGACAAATTGGCTCGATTTATTATTATAAATAGTAGCACTTACCGTGTCGTCTTTGTATGGATTATTTAAGCAAGTAAAGATATTTTAGTGCAGTTTAAAATAAAGATTTTGCTTTGAGTTTTTAGTTGAATTATTTATAATTACCAACAGAAATCTCTAAGAGTATAGTTTGTCACACGGTAAGTTTTACGACAGGAATTGCATAATAAGAGAGTCCATGATCTACAAATACACGGTTGTCAGATGGTTTTTTTCTGAATTATGGGCTTGGTATAAGAAGTTGCTGCTTTTGGATTATTATAGTCCTACAAATTGCGATAAAAGTGAATAACGAAGACAAATATACATTCATAAAACTAATTAAAATAACTTTTAAAAGAGCCATCTTAAAAATGTTAAAAGTTGTGTAAAAATTTATAGCAGGACAAACATTGGGCAATCTAGAGGCTCTCGAAATGATTGTGTTAGTCCTTAATTTGTTAATTTGTTCTATGAAAGGGAAAGGGTTGATTCACCCTCAGCGAATTTCTACGCTCCTCCAAGGATTGCAAAGCAAGGTTTTCGAAATGTTTTATTTTCATCCCTTGAAATTACGGCACTGAAACGTGGAATAATTGACAATAAAAGAACGAAATTCTTCCCAAGTACCTCATAATTTTGATAGAGTTACCATAAAAGAATATGTAGCCGTGAAAAATTTTGAGTGTCGATTAATTGACTAGAGATAAATTACCAAGCTTTAACCGGAAGAACTTTTTTAGGTCAGTCAATTTTTACTTCATCGTTAGCCTTCTCAGTCACTACAAGGAATGAATCATAATAATTAAAAGTTTAAAAGCATACTATTTAAAAGTTTGACATAGTAAAAGTGAAGTTCAGAGAGAAAAAATAAATGAAGTTGCAGGGAGAATGAGTCATTAAAATATCCCCATTCTTCCAACTTCAATTAGTTGAAAAAATAGTCTTAGGGAAATATGTGAGTAGGTTAGATTACTCTCTCTAACTTACTTTCTGGATATTTTGATGCTCAGATATCCAAAATTGTAATCCTCGATTGACACCGAATAAACCCATATGCGTCAGTCGAAAGTTTTTTGGCAAAAGTATTCGTATTTCAAATTAAAGACAGCAAATATTAAGTACAGTTTATTTTTATATAAATAATAACGGCTTAAATAATAAATATCTACATCGATATCAATAAAATAATATGTTTTTTATATTTATTCAGTATAACAAGTTATGTACAAAATTACAACATCTATATACAAAGAGTGTTTTAGAAAACAAATACAGTACTTACAAAAAAAAAAAGCATGTAATAAATAATATATTATTAATTTAAAATAAGCGTTTTTTTAATAATTTGACAAAATAAAATCCAAAAAATGCGTTCTAATATTACAAAGAAAAGCTTTAAGAGTACAGTACATTTTTGTTCTAAATTCGAGTTATCTAAACTTAAGTCCAGGTTTATTCAACAGTTATAAATTTATTATTATTCTGAATTCCAACAGCATAATAAAAAATACTCTACAGGGGTTTGTGGATTGTATATCTTTAGGGTTGCTATGCATTCTGACGTTTGTATCATGAAGTTTGATGACATTTTTGGCGCGATACCAACGTCTTGACGTTTGAGAGCTAAACCATTTTCAAGCGGTGAATGGGTGATTGCACCAATTTTCTTTCTGGTTAACCTTAAAGAGGTCCGCTATGTCACGTTATAATTTTTACTTAAAACGGACCTTTTTACATAATCGTCAGATGAGCAGCAGCTTGGATGCGAAACGAAAACCATATTACATAACTTGTGTTTAGCATGGGTGACATTCTAAACAGATTTCTAGAAGACTTATTTAAATCTTAACCAGTTTGATATGAGCTGAATGTAGCAATCATGAAATACAGATTCTTGCAGCCAAATGAGGTACTTAATAGAGAAACCATTGAGCACTTGGAAGCCAAAATTCCACGAGTTATTGCTGAAATGCAGCTTGATTTCCGTCGAAGAGAGTGAAAATCGGATAAGCAGATTACGCCAACATGAATGCCATAATTATCTAAAGCCAATTTCATGGATTTTAAAAGCACCCATCATATTTCCGACATTCCTCTACGACTAAACATGTTTTATAAACGTCAATTAATGGTATTCCCGTTTGGCTTGAAAGGTTTTGCAAAAGTCACAGGCTGTTAAAGAAATTGATGATGAAACAGAAAATAGCCAAAATGAATAAACCCAGTCTAAACTACAATGATGGTTGACAGTATATATAATTATCATAATATATTGCTAAAGGAGAATATAGGAATTCAGTCGAAATCAGTCTAATGTTTGATAACATACATTTTTTTTTAAATATATAAATTTTATTTAAAAGCTCTTATTACGCATATCCCTTATTCACTATAATAAAGTTTAAAAATGTCTGGTACAATTTAACTACTCGACATTGTTTAAACAATTTCTATATTTAACTTATGTACAAAACTAATTATATGGCAGGAAATTATTGATTATATACAGGGTTAAAATCAAACTATTAAAAATTGTCTTAAACGTAGTACCTATTTGTAATTGTTTATTAGTTTTGAGCTTAGATTTCTAGATTAAAAACAGATTTTCTTTTAGAAATTTTTACATTTGATATTTTTTCTTGAATTAAACTTTAATATCGGTTCTAGTATTTAATAGACTTAAGATACCCTGTACTTTCGAAACGTTACTTCTATTAAATGTAATAATGTGCTTATTACTGTTTAGTCAAGTATACACAAGTAAGCTTTCTGTATCAAAATAATGCAGAGAGACTGACAAAACTATGCACATATTGTTTTTACGAATATTACATACAGTTTTCACAATGCACATTTACTTCAGTTTTACGTATATGAGTTATATGATGATTGTACTGTTGCATTGATGAAAATTAATTTTATTTACAACACACAATATTGTGCTACTTTTAAAATTATTCTAATTATTAACTGTGAAATGAATTCTGCAGCTTCGAAGTACAAATAAACACACGCGGCATACAAATATTTTATAATATAATCTGTTATGTATCATACGAGTATATTTTGATTTGTCAGGATACATCCATTCAGAACAAAACCATAATTGCGTCAATTATGATTTCTATATGGAAACAAGCAGTTACCACCGTTATATTGAATTGGCTGCGAAATATTAGATCTAACAACCATAGTTCAATCAAAGGTCAACTAATGCATGTATAGCGTTTGCTCTAGAAGCAGAAGACCAATGATAATAAATTAAGACTCATACAAAACCAAACTCCTTTAAAACCAAAATTCTGTAACATGGAAGTTGGATATTTATGTAAATATCCTCCCCTTGTCAAGTTTTGGTTATTCTCAATTTTACAAAATTTCGTGTTGCCGCTGGACTATTATTAGGTCATGATATAGCTTTCGCATCCAATCAAAGATGTCACAGGTACCAGAAAAAAGTACCTCAAGTATCAAATAATAAACCGAAAGTACCACTATTTCAGTAGCAATTAATCAATTGCTACTGAAATAGTGGTACTTTCGGTTTATTATTTGAACAAAATCTTGTTCAAGTATATTCATTCAAATTTCTTTGAAGGGTACTTTAGTATCTGAAGTACTTCCTGAGTATTTGCGATAATTTGTGTGGTATTGCAAATACTCTTGTGATCCTTCAAGTAATTTTAGTAGGTACTTCAAGTATTAGTCAATAGTATATTTTTGAAGTACATTTTTCATGTAATTACTCCAATATTTCAAATTTGTTAAATACTTATATTATTTTCTTAAAAAAAAAACTAAAAAAAATATTTTTTACAATAAGCTTAGTACCAGCTCGCTTTTGATCACTATTCTTTTCTCACATAAACCAAAATTAAACCTTAAAAACTAGACGACTAGGCATCAACAAATAAAGCAGTACCTTTCACACAAAACTGCTTTAAAAACGGAACGCTAACAATTTTTATCATTTTAAATGAATGCTAAACGTATTTTAAATCCTAATGAATTATTTTAAAAAAATCCCGTACAAAAAAAATATATAAATAGATATGTGTGCGAGATTTGTATTACATACAATTTAATTTATTATTTCGATCTTTTAGTGAACTGACAATGAGGATTTGGTCGAGGATTCACGGTTGCCGGTCCAGCTTCGGCGTATAGGCAAGATGATTCGCTGCACGAACACGTAGTATCATGGCTACTGGTACACGAATGCCTAGAAAAAAACAAAAATATGAGTACGGAAGCTTTCATCATTAAATCTCTGCAAAACTTGTCATATTGTATAATTTGTTAAAATTACTATGATTGACAACTTGGACGAAAAGTAATTATGCTTTTTAAAAACCCGATTGGTCAATATATATTTAAAACTTAACAAATATGTCAAATGCAGCTCCAATTTCTCACCTGTCTGTTTCGCAATCGGCATCGTTATCCTCCCAATTGTTATGGTGTTGATTAAACCATTTGGCGGTATTATCACAGTTGTGCGGAGTCACGCAATGTCCTCCTCGATGGCTGCCAGATCGATGGCCCGAACTGCCACTGGCAACTGAACAGTTATTGCAAGAACGTGTCCTTGGAAAATGCATTGGCTAAAAAACAATTTCAATCAGTATTTACTTTAAAGCTTAAATTAACGGCAATGAAATTTACAGTTGTTTTAATTATTAAGATAGAAGCGCTTTATGAACTTTCGATACTGTAAGAGTTCTATTGGAAGACACGTATATAACTTCACTACTGAAAATAAATATATAACTACCTTATTGTTACATGGAGGTGGCACATGCACACCATAACACGCATAGCCAGCCCCCGTGCTTCCACTACAACTGCTTCCACCTCTAGGTGGTGGGCAGGGGGCGCTTTCTCTCTGACAATCTCGCGGACAATCAGGTGGCGGATGATCAGGAGGAGGTGGAATAATTTCTGACCAGTTTGGAGGCGGTAGTAGCATTGTAGTTGCATACGGTGTAGGACTCTCCAACGCCTTTTTACAGTTGTAGAATGTCGACAAGTTTTTCGTGTCGACTTCAGCATAATCTGCTGGAGGAGCCAATGGAATGGAAGAGTCCTTATCACAGTCTGCTGACTTCCAACCTCTGTAACAAATTAAGTTAATATTGTTTATTGAGCGGCATTTATAGCTATAGTAAAACTTACCGGTCAATCCACAAGCTTTCTTTTGCATTCAGCTGTGATGCATTGACTACAGGAACACTTAAATGACCAAGTTGTTTGCCCATTTCTTTGCGCTTTTTTAAGTAGAGTAATGCTCCACCAATAACAAGTAAGACAACTACCATAACAGCTAACAGAACCACGAACCAGGTTTGTCTTACTAATGGCACTAATGGACCTGTAAATAATTTACCACGTTACCATAATCTTTGAAATATTTTCTTTGAATCTTGAGTTAATTTTTAGAACTTGTACCTAAATTAGCAGTAATAGTGCCGTCCTTATTGTCACATGTACGCATGCGCATTTGATGTTTTAAATAAGGGAAACATTAAGGTTAAGGCTTGTCGGTATTTATCTTTTTGTCACTGGTACTTGGTAGTTCTCCGTAAAAAATCACCAAATTTGTACTTTGCTACTTTGTAGGTTAAATGTTCAATTTAATCAAATAAACGGACTTTACAATTGGCTGAATCACTGAAAGGTGGAGGCCAAAAAAAAAAAAGAAACGGACGCACGCAGGTGCGTCAAACTTTAATAAAAACCAAAACTCCCAATAACTTTCAAAAATATACATTCCTAAAAGCTTTAGCGTAATTTATATAAGGTCAGCACAATTAGTGTACGACATGAAGAGAAAATTCCAATAACTCTATTTTAGATAAAGCGAATCTAGAGATACTTACCCAACGTTCTAGGACTCTGTGCTCGTACGGATGGCAGTAACGGTACAGGACTTGAATAAGGTCCTTGACCAGCAATAGTTAAAGCTGACACACGTGCATTGTACAAATCACCAGTGGTCAAATTGCTGATTAATATTGAGGTTGTCGTAGCGTTAATAGTCATGGTTCTAACAACATTTCCTTTAATTTGGATCTTGTAGCCGACAATGACTCCATTACAATGCTGTGGTGGTGGTGGTGACCAGCGTACCCAACCGGCTGTCTCATTGAACACACCTAATGACAAATACAATTTTAAAGTAGGACATAGAGAGTAGAACATGGAGAGTTCCAAATCAGAAAATATCTAAACTCACCGGCTGTTACTGTGTCAGGCGGAGCTGATGGTACATCCTCTAGTGTCTGTGCAATCCTTGAATTAGATGGTTGTCCCTCCACTGATTTATAAAACGGTGAAATAAAGAACTCATATTTAGTAAATTTCTTTAAATTCGTCACTGTGTACACATTGGTTTCAATATTTAATACTGTTAGAATATTATAATTATGCGAACCACCAGATAACTCTCTAAACCTTATATAAAAACCCTCCACGTAATCCACTGCACTTAAAATCCACACTAAACGCACTGAACTTGACGATTGCGGCTTGGCATCTTTCAATTCGATTAGTTTCGTACTTAATGCTGTCCTTGCTGTATCCATTTCTGAGCTTGGGAGCGATCGAGAATTTGCCAGAGTTCTTGCAACAGCTGAAACTTGACTTGCTGGGGATATACCGTGAGCATTTTCTGCGCGTACTACAAATACATAGGAACTGTCAGGTTTTAGTTCTCGAACAATCATGTATGGAGTTTGAACACGATGGGCGGCTATTACCCAGCCGGTTTGAAGGTCAGGACTCCAGTATTCCACCTGAAAACAGGATCGAAGTTGTAATTTTTGGTTCTATACTCAAATAGTTAAAAACTAATAGTTAGAGGATTTGAAATCAGCTATAAAGAGTTATTTCATATTGTATGTACGTGAAACTAGCTTACCGTATAACCAACTAGAGAATTGTCATTCTCTTCAGCGTCCCAGGCCAAGCTAATGCTGGATTCGGTTGCATTTAATATTTTAGGAGCCACTGGTGCTTTAGGAAATGTTGATGGATCAGGGCTACGATGCAGAGACACGCTGGAGCCTTCTACGACGTTTAGAGAAGCTGACCATGATGATTCACCACTTTCAGATGTAGCGGAACATGTGTAGAGCCCAGAATCTTCCAGTTGGAGATCTATAAATAAATTTCAAAATATAACTAATTAGTTTGCAATAAAAACTTTCAAGAATATAATTGAGTAAAGTAGGATGCTTGCGAGAAATTTTAAACATTATTTTAAATAATTAAATTAAACATTGTATTCAAGAGGTAGCATTTTAACACGAAATAACGGTAACCTTTTTTTTTTTCACATACCAAAACCAAACTAACTATAACTCATAAAATTCAAAAGATAATAATATAATATTAGTTACATACTGCCAGGCTCTTTCTCTTCTGAATATATGGAATTATGATAATGGGAATTGATACCTTTACCAGGCTTGCCAGTATGCCAATCCTTTATATACCAAAGCTTGACAACAACTCTTATTAATAAATACTGTATCATATTACGTAACTGTGTTGTCGTAGGTATTATGAGGAATATTATTATTACAGGGACAGTCTCCATCCACAAACTGATATATAATTGATATATTTTCAACTGCTTCCGAATTATTCATAAAGGTAAACGTACAAATTTGCCTTATGAATAAAATAAGAGGCATGAACGTAACTAGAGGAATTTAAAAAGGACTTGCTGGAAAAAATATTCACAGCAATCTTATGGAATATTATGTATTTCAGTTTTTGTTGCAGAAGATCAACTTGATACAGAGACTCTACCTGTGATGTTGATATATTTTATTTGCTATTCACGCTGAAACTGTTTGCTTGTGCTTATTGTCTGGCAAAACCACTGCAAAACATTTTATGTGTATTGGAAATTGTTGCTGACAAATTATTTATTTATTCATTTCTTGCCTAACAGGTTTAACACCCAATTACAAGGCAAACTCTTAAAAATTATTGTACATATTTAGGTAATTACTTTACATTATCAATACAATAACACTAAAAATTGTTACCAATACTAAGACAGCAAACTTAAAAATTCCTGAGTTAAAACTAATGACATCGAAATTAATTTAGGAAAAGAATATGCGTATATAATAAATAAGATCTCACAGTAAGGTAATCTTCGGAACGATATAGGAGGCGAGACAACTGGGCCCTAAACCCAAGTAGTGTTTGGTCAAAGTAATCGACCTCACTGCTGATCCCTCGTGCATTGCACTCTTGTAATGCTCTAAACAGAGGTGCCCTATACTCATAGTTGGTACGAAGTGTATGGATATGGAATAACCTAGCATTTCTGGAAAAAAACCGTGGAATGTTGAAGCCAATCCGCTGCAGCAGCTGAGGACAGTCAATCATACCATTAATTATTTTAAAGGAACACCTGTCCATCATATAATCTACATGTAGCCAAAGAGTTCATGTTAAATCTGTCAAGGAGCATGCGATGATCATATCCGCGCGACGGAAAATGCCCATCAATTTTGAACGCTAAGTACGAGTACTTGAGAAATCTACGCTGAACACTCTCAACCTGTCTTATATGTACTTGATAGACGGGAGCATACTCAAGCTTAGATCTGATTAACGCATTGAACAAATTGGTCAGACACTCAACGTTGTTAAATTCTTTAGTTATTCGAAACAAAAAATCAAGCATACGAAAAGAGTCCCATAGTAGGTGATGTGTATGGGTTGTAAATTGTAAGTTGGTGTCCACATAGAATGGTATTACATAACCGGTAGGGAAACATATGTGTGCTCTGCGACCTGGAGAATACAGCAAGTTAGCATTTTCCCACATTCAAAGGCAGTTTGTTAGTATGGCACCACAGCTCGAGCCTCGACAGATCAGCCTGCAACAATTCGCAATCAGCAAGAGATCGAACAGCTCTGTAAATCTTGTAGTCATCTGCGAAAATCAAGTAACTGCTCAAAAAGCCTTCCGATATGTCATTAATGAAAATGGAGAAAATAAAGGGAGCAAGACAACTGCCCTGTGGGGCACCACTGGTAGGTATGAAATAATCAGACCTATGTCCATTGTATATTCAACGAACTGTTTACGATTAGTTAGGTAAGTATAAAAATTATAGTCATATTACCCAACTTCTCGAAGGTTTTTGAGACCGCATTTCATGAACGAATGTTTAGGGACCTGTGACCAGTCTGGAGGAATTTTTACATGTTTATCTGGCCCTTAGTAGGGTTCTTTAGATTGATCTTGTTTTTGTGGATTTTTATAAGGGATTCCATAAGCTGGACCATGGCATTTTGAAACAGAAACCCACTGGATGTTAATTTTGTTTTTTGAATATTATCTTTTTGGTCGCAGCCTGTTCGTGGAGTTAATTGCAGGTCTTATGAAATTGTTGCAACTCGCGGTACTCCACAAGGAAGCAATTTTGTGGCTTTGATATATTAACGAAATGATAGATTATTGTATATAATATAGGACCTGGATCTACACCTACAGTCATTGTGTGCCGCTATAGTATAGCCATATACTACATAT
Source organism: Apoderus coryli (assembly GCA_911728435.2). NCBI lineage: Eukaryota > Metazoa > Arthropoda > Insecta > Coleoptera > Attelabidae > Apoderus > Apoderus coryli. Next base: position 14,945,191 of record OU452204.1, read on the forward strand.
TCCACTTCATATCAACTGAGGAAATTATAGCGACGAAGGATGAGTATTTTGAAGGTTGCTCGACATCACATTTATCTGAGGGTTTGAGGAAATTGGGGACAATGCCTTCTTTGGTAGACTAATGAAATTTTGGCAATTAAAATAAAACCTTCTACCAGTGAGTCTAAAAGAATGCAACCCCCAATTAACTGAGTTCATTAAGAATATTGAGTTGCTGGGTGGGATATGAATTGGTATGAGAGAAAGTTTATATCTGACGAAATATTTTATAAGTTTTAATAAAACCTATGCAGGTATTTAGTGATAAGGAAACTTCATTAAAACTATTTATCATAGAATGGTTGTTGGGGTTAAATTATGAAGTTATTATGGTTGTAAGTCTTGTAAAAACTTCCGAAGTTTTTAGTGCTACTAAATATGTTGCTTAAAATCTCCTGCAATACATACTTTGATGTAAATAGGGGTATTTGTCATGATAATTTTTTGCTACGCTGCTGCTAATAATTGACGAAAATCCGAAACAGCAAGCACCTAAATTACTGTGTCGTGTTGACCTGAATTTCATTTTAAAATTATAATATACCGGGCATACCGTTTTTCCAGCAAATTACCGTAATTATAACGAAACGAAAACCGTATTTAATATATTAGGTAGGTACCTACTGTAGCTATAAACATACACGAGTTCAACAATTTACGAACACAAAAAAAACATAAATCCAAAAAAATCCAGTAGATAATTATTGGGTATTGTAACAACAAAATTTACATGATCGTTGGCTTGGCTATTTGCTCATTATTGTTATTAGTAGAAATAATGTGCACATAACCTGAGATTTTGAAAGGTAGATAAGTTTTTAAAATATAGTTAAATAAATATTTAATTGAAATTAAGCGGTCTAATTATTTATTTACTTGTTAATAATTATCAATTACTCAATTAGATTGTTACAAACTTACAATGATTTTATCTTAGCCCATTTTAATTTAATTGTTTGAACAGAAGCTTGTTACGTAACGTATTGAAAATGGCTGTTGAATCTAATCAGATTAGACATCAATTAACAGACTTAAACAATTAAATTACTGTATTTAGTTCGTATATCCATAGTCGATTTCATTACTTATTAAGTTTGGGCTTGGCTTAAATCCCAAAGAATTAAAATGTTTATCAAGTACCTAAGTACCTACCTATCTACAATGTTTAATTTGGAATACATTTTTCGCCAATCAATTGCCATAGCGAAACTATTATTTTGAATTTACTTACCATCAATATCAAGCGTGCCACCCGCGTTTAAAGTATATCGGTCTGGTAAATTTTTCAATGACAGTACTTTGCCATCTTTCAACCATCTAATAACAGGTGGTTCCCCTTCTGGACTAGAAGCTTTGCAATGTAGGGTAACCATACTATGTATCGGTAATGTTTGATTTGCTGGACCAATTTGGATAATAGGTGGAGGTTGATCGGCTACTGATGTCACCTACGAATTTTTGAGAATATTAAACGATCTACTAGATAAACCTAAATGAAAATTTAATGTCAATGGGATCAGTAAAAGTTGTGAATTAATTTTCTGATTTCTTTTCGCCTATTTCATCTTGCATCGACTCCACATTAAGTCATAATCTACCTATACTTATTAGCTAAAACAAAATGTATAAAATAGAAATACATCGTAAAGATCAAATCAATAAAGATCGATCTTTTCTGAGCAATTTGGTTTTTTAGTCACTTTGAAAACTCACTTATTAAGGAAGTTACAGGGTTTTGTTAAATTTTGATGATGATTGGGTATGGAGACAAATGCCGAATACGAAAGACCAAAGGTCAACCGGAAATTACTGAAGAATAACAATTAACGCTAGAAGAAAATCTTCAAGCAGCACTCAATAAGTCAATAAGTTCACGAACTTCAAGAGGATGATTTTGACCGCAGAGTTGAGTTTTGTGAATTAATCAAGGCCCAATGTAATAACGACCTCGATACACATTGTTTATTCCGATGAAGCTAACTTAATATATTGTGAAATATTGTAATAAGAAAGTTTTAAAAATAAATAGGTACATTTATTTCTCAAGAAATTTGTTATATAACCTATAAATCATCTCTTTCAAATGGCGCTATCAAAATTTAAACAAATTACGATAATTTGGGACACCAATGGCGTCACATTTATATGTGGAAATTTGCGCATTACAAACTTAAGGTTGACGTGTCCGAGCGAATTTTTTTTCTTTGCTTCAAACAGATTTTATTGAATTTGTGCCAACCTTCTCGTGCTCACCGTATATGAGTGAAGTTGATTGATTTACATTTGCTCATGCGCCTCGTTGTATTTACACTGCTCGAAGAACAGGACTGCCATGGACGGACGTTGCTATTATTACTTTTTCTATGGCTGTCTTTAAATGCCTTTATTATATGTTCAATCAGAAATTGAAAATGTAGTACCTACATTGTAATGCTGTTTTTCATTTGCTCAGCAACTAGTGGGAAATATGCACAAGTAAATTTACTGGCAATGAGAAAAGTATGAAGTATGAAAAATCGCCACAATACAAACAATCCAAATTGACAGTTTAAATTATTTCGTTAATTTCGAAGTTTTCAAAGGTATTGATGTAATGAAAAACAGTGATAGTGAATATAGTTTAACACCACCTATTCAATTTAATAACCGGAAGTAATATAAACCCGGAAATAGCACATCAATATAGAACCTTTCCGATGTTAGCGAACCCCAAAGTTTCAGTAACATATCTTTCGTAGTTCCCGAGAACCAACCTAGTTATCTAGTTTAATTTTCCAAAAATACGATAAAAATTAATTTTTTATAATAAAACAATTTTAAATGTAGAAATAAACATAAATGCCTACTTTCTTGTTGCAACCAACATAAATACAAAGCTTAGTTGTAAGAAGCAAAAAAGCACGATCTACTTGATTACTACTACCAGTTTCGAGAAATTCAGTGTAGAATAATATGATGATTATCAATTAGTTTAAAGGCGGAAATGTTTCTACACGCGCTGACATATCCTATAATTGTTATTTCATATAATAACTTTAGTTATTTATAATTTTTTGCGTTAGGTATGTACTTATTTCTCTTTTATATCTTTAAACAGATACACTGATTGTACACAGTTACTTTATGCTGTCTAACTGTTACAAATATAATAACAACAATCGGTAGTAGTAGTAGTTGCTGGTAGTATAATAAAATATAATAAAAACAAGTGTAGCTCTAGGGCAATGTAGAACAATAGCAGTTTACTTTAAGAGTTTGTTCCTCTCGACTTGTTATTGTTTTTTGTTATTATTTTCTTTTTCTCTAAATCGCAGGAATAATCTACAAGAGATCGGCGGATAGATTAGTAAAATATATTTGTACCACAGGGCAGAAAATAACGGGTACGTATTCTTATTATAGCAAGATAGTTTTATGTCTTTATTTTCATATGAAATGCATTCTTATGAATTTTAAAACGTTTGCTGTATATATTAATAGTCGTTACCTGTAAATATGCTCGAACACTACTCGATCCGGCTACACTCAAAGCGTTACACACTAAAAATCCAGCATCCTCACGTTGCACACCCTGTATACGAAGAGTGCCGTGTGCATTCACATGCATATGACCATTGGAGTTGTCGGAAAACATTAGAATCTGTGAACCTTCTTTACTCCAAAATACTGACGGCGGTGGATTACCAGAAGCGGAACAATGGAATTCCACTACTCCATTTAGAGACACTTTTTGGTCCTTCGGACGTTCGATGAAGACTGGTGGAGCTGCAATAAAGAAAACTAGTGTACAGGCTGATTTTTTTTTGAGTGGCTTAATCAAAAATCTTAAGAACTATGAAAGGTATATTTTTGGACTTTATTTACTAACTTTATTATTTTACAAGCGGCCAAGAAAAATTGAGATCGAATGGAATATATCATTACATTTCTTGCATCTCTAATAATGAAAGAAAGAATATATCGATACATTTCTTGGATCTCTATGACCCAGTTCATTGAACTTTTTTTTATTATTATGAAAATGTGCTGGAATATGTTTATGGTAAAAATCTTCAAACAAAGTGTGGCATCACCGAATTTCTCATCTTTTCTTGATTGTTGCCAGATATTGAATGAATTGAATTGAATGAAATAAAAATAATATGGAACCAAATTATTTGAGCAAAAATAACAAACTTGGGGGAATAAAGTTTATGTTAAATGAAGCATCTGCGCGTGTATCGGGTGTAAATAGATTTCGTATTAATTACGGTATTGCGCGAATAATGAGTACGAGGTGTAGGATAGCGATAATTTAAAAAAACAGTCTGGCAGTACAGTATTGTTAGTTGTGGTAAATTGATATTACTGCTAAGTTTGAAATTTGATAAAAAGTAACTCTTCCAAATTTGAGACACTTCGGATTCGCGGTTCCTGAGGTAGGTACTTCGTAAAAAGATAATTTTGGGTCTCTTATGTTGAAAAAGTTCCATAAATTAAAATTAGTCAAAAATAATATTTTCTAAGATTCTACCAACATAATTGCCGAATATACCCTGTTTATACCTTTTATTGTCCTTTGCAGGATATGTTATGTAGGTACAATGCTAATTTTGTTAAAACTATTTGGAATTGCTATTGGTAAAAATGTTGATATATGTTTCTTAATCCATCCACTTCTAAAAATTCATTTTTCAATAAATTAGCAAACTATGTTTTCCACTTAAGTAATTCTATAATATAATCGATGAGTAGAACCTTTGGCGTAGAACACTAAACTGACAATCGTTTTACCACTTCACCAAAACACTTCTTTTAAATCTCGACGCGCGTTTCGCTAACAATGTTAGCATCCTCAGGAGAGAATTAAAACTGTTTTAATTCTCTCCTGAGGATGCTAACATTGTTAGCGAAACGCGCGTCGAGATTTAAAAGAAGTGTTTTGGTGAAGTGGTAAAACGATTGTCAGTTTAGTAATTCTATAATGGTAATGCAAATGCAATTTGTTGAAAATCCATATAAATAATAAATTAATTTCATAAAAATGAAAGCAGTAACGTGTACAATTAATTTCAGTTGAATGGCCACCACAGAATTTCATTAAAATATAAAACTCACATATGTAGCCATAGACGTAGCAATTAGTAGTTTTTTTTGATCGGTAAATCCAGGGTTAATACCTTAGGAGTGTCCGAAGACAGTACCAAGATACGTAGTACCTAATCCAAATCTAATCTAGTGTTAAATTCTCGATTTTGTTGATGTTCGAGGTTTCTACGTACGAGAAGTCGAGATAATAATTTTTTTACGGAACGCCGGGTGTGGACTGCTTGGTTCGCGTAAAAGATCACTTTCCCGCACGCGGTGCGCTAATTTTTTCTATAAGTCAACAAAGCGGTTTCAAACTGTCAAAGGCGTTGAAGTACTTATGCCTTTTTAGAATCTTTGTAGTATCAAAGCAAATAAATAACATTTTCTACAGTTGTACCGGAAATATGCAAATATGCGAAAACCAAGTTCAGTAGGTTTCTACTGAACTTGGTTGGGTTGGGATTCCATGTCTTGTTTGCACAATATATTAGACATGGAATCCCACTCAACTCCTGATTAGCCCTCAAGTTTAGCGATTGCAACCCCCCACACTCAATCTGCGTTTAGTTGGTCTTCTTGAGCAGTGTTTCTATACTATATAGAGTCTATTGGCATCCAAAACAGCAACGACTCCATCTTCCAGCATCCCCTTAAACAACGAAATGGCAGCATCTGCAATTACGTACTCTTCAAAACGTTTCCACTGTTCTTTTGTAATAAATATTAATAATTAAGATTTAAATTGTTACTTTCTATAAAAAATTTATTAAGTTATGTTCTTGTTGCAGTTTTATCAAGTTTTGATAAACATAAATATTTATACAAAGAAAGAAAATATTCACTTAAAGTGAGTGAACTTGTCGTTGAATAATTTCTATATATATTATATAAAGCAAATGCCCTGAAAGCGTGAGAAGTGGGTTCGATTCCCACCTGAAGCGAATGTTTTTTCCAACTTACAGACGTTCGTTTTCTTCATTGGTTTTTCTATAAATATTTATTTTTAGTTGCTTGAAATCTTATATGGTACATTAGATAGCAATTTGTAGTAACTAATGACTATCTAACTCCAGAATACCCAATCGTATCCGACCTCCAACTGGAAATCAAGGCTATAGATAGCCTATAAATTGCTCAGAGCTAGTGAAACAAAACTTTTGTTTTAGTAGCACAATTAGTTTATTTTACTTTGTTATATATATTTTTTACTCCTTAGGAAAATATAATGTGTGTCTTAACTCTTTTGCTATTTTTTAATAGAATATTATATTATTGTGTATTAATGCAAAATAAGATACCGATGTTTCAAAATACTAAAAATTACGAGCTTTCCTAGAGCGACAGTCGGTATTATTTTTAAAACAAAAAGTGAAAAATCTGTTATTAATACCCACAAGTGGCAATGCTGCCCATTTCTTAGCGAGAGTTCAGCCGGTGACAAATAATTGTAATAATTCCGATATAGCAATAAATATATAATTTATATGCATTGTTTTGTATATATTATGAGTGGTTAAAAAACTTAATTATTTCGACTTCACCGAATCACAAAAAAGTGTCTTTCAATATTGATCTTTTGTTAGTTGTCGTTAGTTTTTGTAAAATATTAGTGAATAGAATTAAACTTAAGTACCTCCCTGATTTAATAGCGCAACTAAATTTAAAGCATCCCCACAAGATTTTTTTGGGGTCTTTATATTAAAATGAAGAAAAATCACACTATAAAACTATACTTATTGCATCTATATAGATATAGGTACATATACAGCTTTATATCAATCAATATTAAAAAATAAAAACACTAAATAGACTTATTTTGCACAACAGAATAAAAAAATAAATACAGGAACATCAAAAATAAAACTTAACAAAAGAAAACTTAGATATAAAGAAATAATAATAAATAAACTTTTTCTGTGCAACATAATAAAAATAGGATTTAAAAAAATGTATAAGCACAAAAAGTAATGTAAATGTAGCGCTGCTCCTGCCCTGATTCATTTAATATGTTGATTAACAACCTGAATTCTGAAATCTGATCTGTCTCAATTCAACATAGTCTATGTATTTATCTTAGATTTTGTAGAAATTATCTTTTAAAACACAATTTATGAGGCAGACTGTGAAAGTGGAACCAAACTTATGAATATATTAAGTGGTTAGGCTGTATATCAAATTAAATTAAGTACTTATATGTAATGGATGTGGAGGAATATCCTGACAGTGTCAAGCATTGGGAATTGAATTTTTAATGCCCAAATAAAATTTGATAAATTTTATGTTAATTTCAGAAGCATAACATTGTTTAGTATTTTAAACACAACACAACATGTTTAAGTCTTCTGAAATTTATTTGAATATTTCAAGAAGTAGAATGCAGGCAGTATTCCTCATTTTTACAAAACAATCTAAACTGGATATATCAACTAAAACGTTTCAGGTACATCAGTGGCATAAACTGAATAGAAATCTAATAAACTTGGCCTCACTATTCAATGTCATAATTCCTAATTAACTAAAAGGTCCTCAAATTTATACTAACTAACATTTCGTTGACTATCCTGTCTGCTTCTTCAGAGTAATTTTGTTGTTACGTTTATGACCATATGTGCGTGTGTCCGAAACTCTGCACATTATTAGTTTTTATTGATTTTGAAACGGGCGAAATAAACTGGTTAATTTTCTCGTTAGCGGGCGTTATTAAAGCGTTATATGAACAAAATAATGATTTTGATTATTATTTTGTTTTCGGTTATTTTACTTGAAATGTATGTTAAACTATATGTATGGAAATACCAATTTAATGCCATATTTTGTTTTGTAATTATATTACACGCATGTAAACATGTCTGTATTGATAATAGTGGTTCCTGCTTGTCAATTCCATTTTTTAATAACATTGTTTTCATTATTATTTGTAAACAACATTATCATTAAATCAAAATTAACTCTATGTATTTTACAATCCTATATTTAATATCCTGCATATGTTGCTATTTTTATTAACCACTGTAATATAATAATTTTCCCTTATACAGGGTGATTCATTATGGTTGCAACAAACGAAAACTGGAGATTGCTGAAAGTGATTTAAGCATTTTTTGCCATCGAACCCATGTCCGCAAATGCTTCGTTCTCGAGATACAGGTTGTCCAAATTTAGTAGTCAAATTAACTTTCTTGTTCATTTCTCAAAAACTAGCTAACCGATTTCGACAAAATTTTGCATGCATTTGGGAACCGATAACCTAAAATAATCTGCATTATTTTGGCTTTCATCAACTGTTCATTGGGGTAGATATAGGGGGCATTTGGGTAAATTTTACACATTAATTAATTAAAGACAGCTTTGACAAGCTTCATTATTTTAAATTATTACTCTTTTAAAAAGAGCAACTTATAAGCTACAAAAAAGTTAATTACGTGGATGTTGTGATTTGTACCATTTTTATGGAAACCGATAATTTATTTATTTATTTAACTTGCAATTTGCAAGTTAATGATAGATTTAAATCAAAATAACGTTTACCAGAAAACCAAATGAAAAATCAAAGTTGCCGTGGAAAACGAATGCCGCAACTAAAAAAAAACTTTGACAGCATCAAATTTAAATTAGTTAAAATTGATTTATTATTTCGTAGTTGTTTTTAATATTGCGAATGTTTTTTTCTAAATTAAAATGAGTTTTTCAATTGAAGAATATGTTTGTGTAATGCAAATGCAAGAGCAGCGGCCAGAGAATACCAAATTAGGTATCCTAATGTAAGTCATCCATATCACAAAACATGGATGGCTACATTTCACAGGCTTAGAACGATAGGGACCATTTTACCTAGAGTTAACAAACGACCGCATCGTCTAAATATTCAAACTAAAGAAAACATAGTGGGTTTAGTTTTAGACGATCCGAAAATAAGCACTAGAAGAATACCAACTCAATTGGCGTTACCTCGAACAACTGTTTGGAGACTATTAAATCGAGAAATGCTCTATCTCTATCATCATCAAGATGTCCAGGCCCTACATCCTGGAGACCGTGAAAGGCGCCTACTATTTTGTAATTTGGTTCTTGGTAAGCATCAAGAAGATGAAAGATTTTTAGAGAAAGTGCTCCGGTCAGGTGAAGCAAGTTTTACTAGAGCTGGCATAAATACAAACCATAATGAACATGTATAGTCTTTAAACAACCCTCGTGCTATTAGGACGCGAAATTTTCAAACACGTTTTAGTATCAATGTTTGGGGTGGCATATTTAACAATAAATTATTGTTGTTGTTCGTAATTAATGGACATTTAAACTAAAATCGATACAGTCTTTTCCTACACAACCGCCTACCCGAATTTATTGAGGATGTACCTCTGAATATTGTTCAAAACATGTGGTATCAACATGACGGTGCCCCTACGCACCGTGGTAGACAAGTAACTAAAGTTTTAAATCAACTGTTTGGAAACAATTTTATTGGTTTGGGAGGTTCCATTGAGTGGCCTCCAAGATCACCGGATCTGAATCCGCTCGACTTCTTTTTATGGGGGTACATGAAACAATTGGTTTACAGTGTACCAATTATAAATGAAAACCAACTACTGGAGATAGTTCATGAAGCTGCTAGGAAAATAAGAAACAATCATAATATCCTTATTGGAGCTACAAATTCATTAGTTGAAAGATGTAAAATGTGCATTACTGTCAATGGAGGGCAGTTTGAACAGTTGTTATTAATTTTCTTATTTTAATTTCGAGTTTAGTTTTTTTATTGTTAAATTTTTAATTGTACTGATAGGCCTTAACATTTGTTGTTAAGTAATTTCTTATCTTATCGATTTCCACGGCAACTTTGATTTCTCATTATCATTTCTGATAAACGTTATTTTGATTTAAATCTACCATTAACTTGCAATTTATCCGTTTCCATAAATATGGTAGAAACCACAACATCCACGTAATTAACTTTTTTGTAGCTTATAAGTTGCTCTTTTTAAAAAAGTAATAATTTAAAATAATGAAGCTTGTCAAAGCTGTGTTTAACTAGTTTATGTGTAAAATTTATCCAAATGCCCCCTATATCTACGCCAATGAACAGTGAGTGAAAGCCAAAATAATTCAGAATATTTTAGGTTATCTGTCCTCAAATGCATGTACAATTTTGTCAAAATCGGTTAGCTAGTTTTTGAGAAATTAACAAAAAAGTTAATTTGACCACTAAATTGGGACACCCTGTATCTCGATAACGAAGCATTTGCGGACATGGGTTTAATGTAGGCATACAATCTATCCTAATTTCAATTCTTCTAGTCAATATTTTGAGTATACTTTTTGTTTTATTTTTAAGAAAACACGCTTAAAACAGAATGACGAATAACATTTACAAAAAAAATCATACAAATCCAAATTAATTTTGAAATGCCTTTAAGAATTTCTTTGCCTTTAATTTAAATGTATTTAGACTATATGAATGAAACTCAATTGGTAACAGATTATACAACTTTACTCCGATATACATAAAACATTTTGTAAAATTCGTTCCTTGAGGAATCCCCAACGACGCTGTGTTAAGATTTGATCTGAATAATTCAACGAATTCAAAGCCATTCAGCTTTTTATTTATTTAATATGTTATATGAATATGAAACTTTTACAAATTTATAACACCAAACGAAACAATAAATCGAAATTAAACTTGACAGTGTTCCTGTGCCAAAATTTACCGTGAAAGTGAAAAGTTTTTAACAGGAAACTTTTTCATGTTTAAACATAACTCCCAATAATACACTCACTTTCCATTTGTATTGAACTTGACATTCTCTCTCTGTGTGTGGAGCAAATAAAATTTTAAATTCAATAAGGAAACTTTATACACAATTCACAAAATGTATATACATACAGTAAGTGAGAGTTTGGCTTTTCGACAGAAAAAGGCGCCAGACTCGTTATTAGGGCCAGCGGCGCACACGAAAAAAAAATCCTCAAACTTATACAATTTTTTCACTGAAAAATGCTAAATAAAACATCGCGTCTGTTCAGATGTAATACCGGAAGCAGGTGTCAAATTTCAGCACTGAGTGCGGTAAAGTCCAACTTTCCGCACTAAAAAACTTCGGAAAAGGACAATTTACCGAAAACTCTTAGGAAAAATAACTGGCAGTTTCCTGAACTCTGGGTTGGCTAAATTGGATTCAGTGGCGGCTTGTGGCAGTTTAATGTGGTGAAGCATAACAAAAAATAAAGTCATATACTTAATAGGTACCTAAAATTAATAGGGATATCCCTACTTCGTCAACTGCATAAAATATAGGATATGTTTATAAGTAGGTACCTCACCTAAGTATTGTTTTCTTGAAAACCTTAATTAAAGTGTAATTAGTATCTAGAATACATTTACCTACTTCATAATAATACTAAATAAAACACATTTTATTCCCGAAAAGTAAATAAAAATAATATTAGCATTTAGCACAGCACTCGAAATTTGCGACTGTGTGATAGAGAAAGATATAATCAAAATAATAATCGACATATAGGTACAAAACACCCGCCAAGCGTTGTCATATAACCTTATTTTACATTAAATCTCTGCTGCATCTATATGAAGCGTGCTTCTTATAGTGTTTTTTAATGGCAAGATTCGTATGCTATGCTTAGTACAGTTAAACGCTGGCAACTATGTTTAGACGAAGAGCGATAGGTGGTTGTATAGTGGGTATATGCCAGATGGCAGTGTTGCCCATTTTTGCTGAATTATAGATGAAAATGCTTTGAGGCACGCTTCATCTGCATAAGAACGTGTATGATAAATAAATAGGCTATTGGTGTGGCAGAGGACACAAGTACTGGGGTGTCAACTGGCACACACAGGGAAGAGAGAGACCTAAATAGATAATGTTATTACACGAATAAAAAAAGAGAGAAATACCTATAGGTATGTATATTAAGTATTTTTTTTATTCTTTTTTTTTTCTTGGGGTGTAAGGTTCTATTTTATTAGCGATTTTTTTTTTCTTTTGAAATATTTTTATTTCATGTCAAATAGTACAACGTTTCGGCTTATTCGCCTTCTTCAGGTACATCTCTTTTTCTTACCAACATCGCATGATTCTGTAGATTTGTTTGAATGAATGAACATTCATTCAAACAAAATACCCACTAAAAGTGGTACATAGCAAAAAATCTACAGAATCATGCGATGTTGGTAAGAAAAGAGATATACCTGAAGAAGGTGAAACGTTGTACTATTTGACATGAAATAAAAATATTTCAAAAGGAAAAAAAATCGCTTATAAAATAGAACCTTACATCCCAAGAAAAAAAAAATCAAAAAAAATTGTAAACAAGGTTCAAGAAAAATACAATACAAAAATATATTATTTTATGAAATAATCCATTCAAAGGGGAGCGATGATTATACACATTAATAATACGACGTCAGCTCCACAAAACAAATATATTTAATTAAACTATAATCGAGATTTGCCATTAAATAATTTTAATCTCGATTATAGTTTAATTATTATTTGATTTTGAATTCATAAAACAATGTTTTAACTTTGATTTGTATAAAACTTCACAAACATTTTTCACAAAATGAGTATGTTACATTGTGAAACTAAATAGTTTGTCTTGTATCCAAATGTCACTGATGATGAGAATTATAAATTTCTCGAAACATGTCTGACTGACATAGGCAATTTGCCGTGTGATTTGATATATGAATATATTTGTTTTGTGGAGCTGACGTCGTATTATTTATGTGTATAAAATATATTAAGTATGTTAAATAGGTGTATACGATAAAGCCTGCTTCAGATGAAGACGAAATTCAAAATTACAGTTTTATGGTAAAGCAGGTTGAAAATTAAGTATACATTAATTTATAGTTTCAATTTTATATGGAGAAAAATAATTACACAATAAAATAAAATTAAATACTTATATATTATTAATTTTACTGATTATATAGGTTGCTTCATAGGACAAGCCGTCACTGATTGAATTGGTCCAATTTAGAAAACTATAATTATTTCTTGTGTTTTTGTTTTTAAATGTGGGAATTCTTGTCAATATGAAGTGCTCCAATATTCAAAATACGTTTTTAACATTATACAGTGAGTGTCAAATGCGTGGTCCAATATATGCTACCATGTTTGTTTACTTAGTTCCAGAATTTTTTCCAATAATAGAAAAGGTATAAATTATGGTAAATGGAGATTGGCGAAGCATATCCTTCCTTTTTAAAGTTTTACGTAACTGAAATAAATAAAGTGGTCCATATATTGCACCAGCTTGAAGGGTTTCGGATTATAAAACTCTTCAACAAAAAATTCTGAGAAAATAACTAAAAGTGCACAACAATATTAAAGTATTTTGTGTACAAATTTGAAAGTGTTTTGATTTGTTTTCTTAAAGTTAGAGCGCTAAAACCGAAAACTGGTCCAATATAGGCCACCTTCATCTAAGTAGCTACGTCGTAAAATTTACACCGATTTTGTAGTTTGTAGTAGAGTAACATAAGATAAATAATATGTATAGCTATAATAACCCACGACCGACTTGGAAATCTGTGTGTAAAGAAATTGGAACTTTACGTACATTATCTAGTGGTAGCCAAAACCTTGATAGTTACTAAAATATGTAATTTTGACCAATATGTAAAATCACGAAACTTTTAATTGAATGTTGTGCCTAATAATATACCCCGAAGCACGAAAAACCAATTGAACATGAATTTAAAATTATATGCAGGTACTTACAATTTACTACGAGCTGGGCTCTAGCGGAAATTGATCCAACTAAATTATCTGCAGTACATATGTAGAGGCCTTCATCCGCAGGTTGTACATTATCGATTTGTAATGATTTATCGTCCATTATTGTAGCACGGCCTGTAAAACATTAAATGAATTAACAACCGGATTGTTACATTTACATTTACTTTGCATAATTCCAACAGTTTGAATTCCTGCTGCAAAGTGAATTCCTTGGAAAGGAAAATTACAGCAGTGTCAGTTTTAACTGGTTTTTTACTATAACGTGTAAATTTAGAACTTACCAATAGGCATTTTGCCATCTTCTCGTCTCCACAATACCTTTGGAGTTGGATCGCCATCAACTGAACATTTCAAAACCACTTTTTGACCCGCTAACGCTACAACATCTTGTGGTTCTTGATTGAAAAACGGCTTCACTGTAACAACAGATAAATTTACGATCATTGCATGTCATACATAAAAATAATAATAGCTTTATTGTCCAACAGAAGATGTTCCATTTACAGGACAATCCAAAACAAACACTACATAATATATAAACAAATCTATAGTAAATAGCATGATAAACTAAATAAATTACATAGAAAACATAAAACAAAGTACGGAAACACAAAATACAAACTCATTACTGTGTGTCCATTACACATTTTGAATTTGGAGAAGACTATTCAAAGAAGAAAAGTGTATATCAGATGTTTGACACAATAAATTAAAATTTCTCATCATAAAGCTGATTGGAGACTTTAAAAGTAAATTAGTTCTATATATGAATGCATATAAATTTCTATTATTAGTAGCCGTTAGTTCGAAAAACAATGAAGCTTTTAATTCAAATTTATCATCATCAAAACAAACCACTAAACACTATTCTATATTAAGAGAAATTCCCGATGTACTTAATAAATAAAATTATTTATAATATTGACATTTATGTATTTATTTACAGAGTAGGTACCTATATTTTCATAAGTTCTTTATATTTTATATCTATTTATAAACTGATTTTATATTTCTATATGCATATACTTAACAAACTTTTTGAGACTATGTAAATAAGCGATTAAAAGTTATTTAAATAAATAATGATAAAACGGAAATATAAATCTGTTTGTGCTGAACTGCTGCTTGCAAATAAAACTAATTGAAACCTTGCTTTTTATTGGAAGTGAAGTTCTTTAAATACGCTAACGGATATATTAGTTCACGGAATTGAGATGAAACTAAATATGTACTACTTTTACTAAGTTTTTTAAGGGAAATTGCGGCTGGGAGAGATCAAGAACAGATACCGCAAACAGTTTTATACAGAAGGATTTTGCCGTTATAATTTTTTACAATCCTAGAAAATTGGTTGTAAATTATATTATTTGTACTTTGATGTTCTACTAAAAACACATTTTTTTATAAAGACCCTGTAAGTTATGATGCAACAATCTCATAACAAAGTGTAGCAGTAAATCCAAGTTTCAACTTGAAATGTTGTTTATAAAAAAATCGGGCTGACTTCCATCTCCCATGCCTTTTTAAACTAGTCAAATCTGCGCGAGAATCAACCAAAATTGTCGCAGAGAATCGGCGAAAACAATGCTCTGTATATTATCCAGGATTTGGTATATTTAAATATTTGGCAACAGTTTGAGGCATTTTACCAAACTGATGAATTCCTACGACTTGCCACCTTTTCCGTTTTGGTATTTAAAAAAAAAAACGAGAATTTTCGAAATATATTGGCCTTAATGCACAATATTTCCTTGAAAGTTCCATGTAGGTATGTCTCATTTATCACACACGATCTGGGCTTTTTAGTTTTATTGTCTGAAATTTGTGTTACCATTTGGTCACACTGACGTAGTATCGTCCTAATGTGCAATTTTCAAAGAAGTCTGTTTAGAGTACATTATTGCTTAGAAAAATTAATTAAATTAAAAAATTCGATAAATATACACTGTTTATTTGCAGTCAGATATCAAGAAAAATGACATTTGATAACGTGTACACATAATAACAAACGCAATCATAATTACAAGGAGCCAAAAATAACTGCTAACCCGTACGGAAAAATCAACAATTTATACAACATCTATAAAAGTTCCCGATAATTAACGATTAACAAAATTAATTTGAACAATAATTAATACAAAAAAAAAACAACCAAAACAAAATAAAATTGAATTCGAAATCATAATCACAACACGATAAGAAAATTATATTATTATTATATATTAATGATGGAACACAATTTTGATATTACTGATAATATTAAAAGATCAAAAAACATTTAAAAGCGTCGAAAAGCTTGTCAAAATTTATTTCAAAGTTCAAGTAATTTTCTAAACCAAAATTACCGAAAGAAAAAAAATAAATTGAAGTTTTTCACATTCACTCATGAAAATTTATCACCCGTTAACAACGCGTTTGCTCAAATATATTTTATGAGTTGTTTTCATCTTAAGAAAATACAGAAATAAATCCGTTTTTATTGGATCCATATACCCGTAAGAAAATACAACAGTGTTCTTGTTCGAAATCAACGGTACGTAAACTCTTAGTGCTGTAGTAATTTATTATTTTTTCTTTTCGTTGAGATATTTTTGTGTCATATGAGAGAAGAATTACAAAAAAATATATAGAATATACATGTATCCTTGGAATTTTATTAATAAGATATGTTATGAAGTGTTAAAAAAGTTTCGAAAAATGCCTCCCCTATAGCATGTGAGAAACATAACACAGTGGTTGTAAATTTTGACATGTGGTTGTCATCAAGACCTCTTAAAATATCTTATCTTAAAATACAAATCACTTTTTATTCCTGACACCTGTCTTCAATATTAAAAAGAAACATCAGTAGACGTGTAAAATATCATCTCAGTAGCGCCAGTACCGCATCCCATTTTTTCACAATCGTCAAAAATCCGTACACAAAGTTCAAGGCTATGTTATATCCAGAAGGGCTGCCATGTCTGCTGAAGGCATCATTAGACCGCGGGGAGAGAAAACAGTGGACGATATTGCAGGAATTTGAACGTTTTAATGTGGAAACATCGTTTCAATAAGATGAGGTGACCACATCACAAACCAATCGCTTGCGATTGTTCTTTTCTTAGGTAAAAGCGAACTCTCATCGAGCCACCATTAACAGGCCTCCGAGAAGCTTCGATCTTCCATCCCTTGGTTTTTTTTATAGGAATCCCTTAAAAAGAAAGTGCATTCAAATAAACAACGGGTGTCACTTTGAGGAGAGCCAGCAGCGCAAAGGTAAATAGTTGAACAATACAATACCCCAACCATTTCTACAATTTGTTTATTCTTTAGTCGAGCATCTTCCAGCATATTTTTTTTTTTTTTTTTTGATTTATCGGAGTAGTGTTTCAATAGGCGGGGGTAGTCTTCGAGTGATTCCTTACCGTTCTTAAAAAGCTCATGCCACTGTAAATCATTGTATTTCCTCGTAAACCGACAGCATTTCTTCTATAATGGTTTGAGAATATTTTTCTCTTAGACAGAAACTTTATAACGGCCGGTGTTTGATTTTCTTCGACGATAGTTACGCAGATTAATACCTCGAATAAGATAAAACTATGTACTTATCCAAATGATGAGTTATGACTCATAAAATATGTCACAACTATCTTCCTCCCCATCATTCCGCAGAATTAAAAGGCCCTAAAATAAGCGAATTCGAATTAAATGTCGACCTCGGTAAAAATAAAAAAGACCTTAAATTTGGGACATACATTCAGAAGTATATAAAATAAAGTACAGGAGCCTTAATCTTTCTCTATTTTGGGCTCGGCCATCTTTAAAAAATGTATGAGGACACTGAGAGGGAATTAAGTCTCTGACAGGGCGAGCCAGCGGTTTGCAGGTGAATATTTTGTGCTCGAAACGTTACATACGTGAGCCATTTGAAACTGATTAAGATCTCACAAATACAGGCATCGTTATGTTTCGGTAGAGGAATTTTACTGATAATGGTACTAAAAAACAAAAACCAAATATGTTTCGGAATTCGTTATAGGCTCATCTACTGTCGCCTTTAGACTATATGAATTTTCTCTTTAGAATAGTCGATTTTGTTGTTTTGTGTAGTAGATTTATTTTATTTCCCTTTATGAATCTCTCCTCTTTGTTGATCCCTCAATTTTCGGACAATCTTTTTTAATGTATATTAAAGACAAGAAGGAAGGTATATCTTCTAATTTCAACGATTATAATATTCAATTTTGTGGAGCAGAAGTCTTATATTCCTTGCCCAAAATCAAAAACAACAAAAAAATATACGAACTTTACACCCAAAATCACTACTAGAGAGCCTCTAAAACACCCCTATAGGTATACTGCTTTGAACAACATCTCAATAAAAAGCTTGTAAATTTAATCATCATCCACCATGTTTAATTTAATGTTAAAACTGAGATATGTTTACATTTCATTATTTAGAGGCGAGTAATTTTTTTATACCTACGAATATCATACCCAGCCTCATTAAGCAAAAATGGAACATAAAATATAGGTATAATTTCAAGAGAGCTGCAAGTTTATCCTTATACGCCAGCAGGAAATTCGCTACGACCACGTGAAAAATTGAAAATACCGCCTCATTTTCCTGTTCATTATATACTTTTCCCAAACCGCGTGGTAGTAGTTAGACAGAGCCAGCAAGATATAGAAAACGTTGCACAAAAGGAAGTAATAAAATTCTATGTTTCTGAAACCCGGCGAACGTTCGAGAACAATAGGGTTGAAGCCTCATAGTGGGTACGAAATGAAAAGGGATGTACTCTTTTTTTTCTCTAACTCTTATGCTCTACTGTTTTGTTCGGGAACAGTTCTAATGTTGTACGACAATGGGAAAGATAAGTAGAAAATCCAGATTTATTAATTCGAATGCAGTTTTACATCTATGGAAAAATGTAGAATGGAATTCATACGGGCTTATAAATCTGTAATCAAATTTGAAACAAGTTAACTCCGTAAATCGAGTTATACAGATAAAAGATACAAAGAGTCGATATGAAAAAACTGAACCTGGATTATTAGAGCTTCTTAGAAGTGTTGACTTTATTTTTGATAGTTTGATTTTGAATGAAAACAAAAATTACATAGTTTCAACTAATAGTAAATAAATCTAACAAACTACAAAAGTACCAGAATGCTTAATTCAGAATACCAAATAACCTATAATGGAGCCCATATAACAACACCACAGCTCTAAACAATAACTATACATATAAACAATAAAAAACAACCAAGTAGAACCCAAACAACAATATCGAAGTTTAATAAAAATTGTTTAAAGCATTTCTTTCAGCGAGTTTATAAATGAAGTGCACGTCGGCCATCTCTGCATTTGAATAGTGATTAATGTAACGGGACTTCAACAAATTCGAAAGAATCAAATCATTGGCGCAGTCATATAACATCAGCGTTACTGAGTTTTGTTGAATTATTCGCAAATATTCCCGGTATATGTTGAAAAACTTGTAGTTTTAGTTGCTTTGTTTCAAGACCATAGCAAAATAAAATTACAGTCAGTGGCGTACATATATTTAGTCAATAATTTTTATTACGTTGCCCCCCAACGCCACTGGACTTAAAAATTTTGATCTAGTTAGGGCTTTGTAAGTACTACATATTTCTAGCAACAACGCTGCTAAATTTCAAAGAAATCGGTAAGGATATACACTATTGGACAAAAGTAGAGCAACAAAGTGCTTTTATTTTTTGAATTTGAAAAACTAATTAAATATTATTGTAATCCCCAGTTAATTTTAATGAAATATTATCCCTAATATTAGTAATATTTCACAATATTTTGGTACACTTTATACGAAATGCAGGTACAGAAATATATATACTTATAAAGATCGAAGAAATGAAGTGCGACAAAAGTAAAGCAACAAATTGTGTCAACAGTATTTTATTTTACATATTACGATAAAAAACATTAAACACATTTAATAATTAAAATAGCTAGAAGTATTATGTTAATAATTAATAGAACATCCATTATTATTTATTATTTGCCAGCAACGTCGCAGCATTGAAGCAATCAATTTTTGGGCAGTATTTTCGGAAAGGTTTTTCCAAACTCCATTGATTTTATTTATCAATGATGGTTTATTTCTGAATACTTGTGTACGAATTCCACGCTGAACTTCTTCACATAGATTTTAAATAAAATCAAAGGTCTGAGGATATAGTGCCGCCCACTCCAAAACCAGAACGTTATTTTCTTGAAACCACTCTTAAACAATTCGGAAGTGTTTTGGATCGTTATCCTATTAAGAAATAAAATGCAACGGCAGTTCCCACTCTGCATAAGACAACATTTAATTTTGCATTAGATCTTTATAGACAAATCGATCCATGGTGTCATTAATGAAGTTTAAAGGAACCACCCCATTCCATGAGAAACAACCCTATGGAAAACACTGCCTTTACCTGTGGGTGTAACGTATTTGGGATGAAATCTTAGATTGATTGGTCGTCTTATTTGCTTCATTCTATCATAATTGAAAATTTTATAACGCGTTTCATCGCTAAATAACACTTTTTCCCAATCGTCTACTGTCCAATTTAAATGTTCACGTGCAAATTCAAGCCTAGCTACTCCATTTCTTGCCGAAATAAGCGGCTTTTTAGCCGGGCGTCTATTAAATAACTTTGCGTCTACCACCCTTCTTTGAACTGTCCGTGGACTATCCTCAATTTCGGAAATTTCAGCAATTATTCTAGGTGCAGATATCCAAGGATCATTTTGGGAAATTCTTTTAAGGCGTCTGTCTGTCCTAGTTGTTGTTTTTCTCGAGCTTGCCGATTTCGGTATATTCTCTAAATATCCCCTTTCATTGTAACTTGAAATTATTTTGGATACGCTGTCTCTGGGTAAAAACAAACCGTCTTGCAATTGGGCTTGTATTGTACCTTACAAGTGTGCAATCACTACTCTCTGTTTTAATTCTTTCGAAATTGGAATACCTCTTGGCATGATTAATCCAGCACAGAAATATTAATTAAACATAAAATAAACTCAGCAAAAATATTTTAACCTTTACTGTCACCTTTCTTTTTTAGGCAAATATTAAAATGTTGCTTTACTTTTGACGCATTACAATATTGTATTAAAAGTTTACGTCAATATCAGTTCATTTGTTTTGATTGTTGGAAAAAGCAGTTGCCGGCGATAATAGCAGCCTACGTTGATATTTAAGACACGACGTATTTAAATACGATATCATGCATTTAATATTATAAAATCGAGATTTGTCTAATTTTTCGAAAGTGTTGCTCTACTTTTGTCCAATAGTGTATTTAACTTAAATTAAAAAAACTTTAACACCTTGTATCCATGAAATGACCCGAGAAATCTATTGCTATAATACGCTTAACTATTTCCGCGTCTTTTCGAAACACCCTGTGTGTGTGAAAATTTTCGATATTTGCTTTTTACCCTGTAGTTCTTTTTAATAATGTATCAATTATATCAACTTTGGGGCTAAATATTGTATTATCCACATTTATTGAAGAGTAGTTTATTTTGTCCATCTGAAAATATCGCGCCTCGCAGATGAATTCTTTTGTAAACCTGCGAACTTTTTTATGTTTTGTATAAAAAAAAATTCTTTTAAATATAAAAAAGAGAAGCGGAATTAATTAATTTTCTTATGGAACTGTATATTAAAGGAAAAAATACAAGACAAAACTTTTAAATTATAGACTAATTATTAAATTTAAAAAAGTTGTCGTCTAGAGTAATCTTTATAATATGACTGAGGTTAGAGATATCCACGTGTCATCACCAGTTCCCCGAATGCGTTCAAGGTATTCCGATAATGTAACATTCACAACAAATCACAAGTAAATTAGCGAATATATAATAACATTACGAACCACGTTTTAACACCATTAAATCATCTTTCTTTTTCTTCTCCTATTTAACGTACTCTCTGCTGTTACAAACTTTATTGCGTCCATATGGTGGTGAATATGCAAACGTCATTTCGAAAAGACTTATTTTCTTTCATAAAATACCTTACAAACCAACTTTGAGCCTTAAATCAAGCCAAATACACAAATGTGTATTATAAGTTGAGAAATTGGCTTGGAACTTTTGAAATATGGTTCTTCTTTCATTATTTGCTTACCTATATAGGATTCACAAACACATATGAACATAAAAGTGATATTGGCATCGAACGATTTTAGATTTATAGTTGTTGGTGTGAGTTATTTACATTTTTGAAATGCAGTTTATTTTTTCTTTAATATATTATGGTTCAACTTTCATTAAGTTACCTACGTAGATCGTAGATGACGTTTGAGGTAAACAACAATATTCTTGAGCTCAGGGACGTACTTACAGCTTACATATACAGTAATGGTGATAATTACTTCATGTATGTAATATAATTCTTTGAAATTCACACATTAGAATAGGTATAGTGTTTCTAAAGTTAGTTTAAAATGATATAAAAAACAACAACTCGATATCCCTTTGTAATGTCACACTACCATGCTGATTGATCCACAACTCATCAGAGGTGATCGGCAGCCAGTCTGACGATTCAGCACGATCAAAAACAGACCATATTAGAGCTGACATTTTCAATTCTTCATGCAAATATATAAAAACTAAACAAAAGACTTACCATGTACAGTCAAAGTAGCAATCGGTGACTCTCTCGATCCCACCAAATTATCAGCTACACATTGGTACCGACCTTCGTCATGCTGCCTCACATCTGATATCATCAAATTGCCTCCGTCTACAACTCTAATTCGACGTCCATCTACCTCTAGGAGCTCCTCATCTTTTTTCCATACCAGCCTTGGCTCAGGATGACCTTTTGGTGCTCCACACTGTAGCAATGCTGTCTCACCAGCTGCTACTCGGGTATCTGTCGGGACTACTCGGAACTCGTCTCGGAGAACTGAAAAAATTAAACAGATTTATAAATTTCACTTCATTTGATTTGATAGTATTTTCAGCAGTAATTATTTTATGTTGTTGCCTTTTAGGCTGATGATGGAGTTGAGATTCCGAAACATGTCCCTGTAATTGTGAAAGAATCAAGTTTTTTTAATAAATTGGTGGAGACGACATTGTAATTCATAAACATTTTATATTTACAAACACATGTCGTGTTAAATCATATCTGATTCTATCATCAACGTCTTAAAAATGTTCGAAGTCGTCGAAATGTTTGAACAAGATAAGAGGAATATTCAACTGAATGTGTAGATTTACAAATTATAATATTTCTTACTGATATCGATAAAACCGTCAAAATATTTATCCAAATTTATGACATGTACAAATAAATAAAATGCAGTACGAATGGGTTGAACTTTATTGAATTTTAATACAATATTTTTAGTCTAGGCAATTAAATTCAATTTAGGAAATATCAGATCCAATAAATATCGTTTCCGGATTTGCCAATTATTTTCGTAGTGTATATGTTGATTCGATAAGCCAGGAGTTTACTGAGACTTTTAACAGTGATGATCTGGTAGATGTGGGGAGCTTGGATATGGAAGATGTTCTAAGTGCTCTGAAAAGTCTAAAACCGAAGATGACTGCAGGTATGGATAACCTACCCGCGATGGTGGTTAAAGATTGTGCTTATGCATTTGTGGAACCATTGTACTACATTTTTAATTTATCCCTGCGGTCCAACTTGTTTTCTAACTACTGGAAGATAGCTCGTATATGTCCTATTCATAAATCGGGAGATATTAGCAGAATCGAAAACTATCGACCTATTTCAATTCTTCCTAATTTCGCAAAGGTTTTTAAAATTGCTCTGCACAATAAGTTATTTGGGCAAATAAAACATATTCTAGTTTACCAGCAAGATTGGTTCATTAAGGGTCGTTCTACGGTGACCAATCTAACCACTTTCCTGCAGGATGTAATTCCGGCTGTCGGTCGAGGTTTGCAAGTCGACGCAATCTATACCGAATTTTCCAAGGCGTTCGATAAGATTGATCATTCCCTGATTCAACAGAAGATGTGCGACATTGGCTTCAGCAGGGATCTGATATCTTTTTTTCAGTCCTATCTGTGAGCAAGGCAACAGTTTGTTGAATACAATGGATTCAGTTCAAGTTCATTCACAGCCTCAAGTGGAACTCCACAGGGCAGTACTTTGGCTCCTCTTCTCTTTGCAATATTCGTAAACGATATTGGCTCTGGTTTCAATTTCAAACTGTATCGCACTGTTGTTTGTGAGAACGATTACGCACAGCTTGAAACAGATCTGTGTCTGCTCTCCGAATGGTGTGATCTGAATAGATTTCCTCTAAATCTGAACAAATGTAAGTCGGTGACATTTACAAGACGTTAAGATCCGTTTTTGCGAAACTACATGATCGATAATTCAAATTTGGGACGCTGCTCTTTAATCAAAGATCTTGGTGTATACTTGGATGGTGATTTATCTTTCAACTACCACATTGAGCAAGTTTCTGCTAATGCTTTGCGAATGTTAGGATTTATTTTTAGACAGACCAGAGAATTCAACAACATGGACTGCCTGAAAAGTCTCTATTTCGCCTTTGTTGTGTCTATTTTGGAATTCGCTACAATCATTTGGTCGCCCATCTACCGTGTTCATATACAGAGATTGGAGATTATCCAACGTAAGTTTTTAAAATATTTGCCATTTAAAATTATTATTATTATTATTATTAAAACGCTTAAAAGCTCTTTTGTTAAAAATTAGGTAGGTACTAAGAGAATAAACTATAAAATACAGAGATTTCCATTTATAAAAATCATATTTTCCGCCCAAACTCTTAATTCTAATTACCTTAAAGAGCGTTAAATGTTTGCTAATTGAAACGATTCTCTATTTTTAATAATAACAAAGTCATGCTCTAGTTGTTGCTCTAAAACATCTAGTAAAACTTTGAGACAGGGTTTATCCAAAAATGATAAATACATATTATTTATTTTTAGTCCTTATCACGAAAAAATAGCCTTTACCCATCCAATCAATTCTCGATAACATATTCAACCCTCTTAATGAATTTTCTGTGTATACAAGCCCATTTTTTTTCGCCTGTTATCTCTCCAAATTCCACGTCCCATATTCTGTTGTTATCATCATTTTTATTAGAGAAAATGATATTTCAAAATGTCCCCGAGTGTCAGACAAAACAAAATCACGACCCTTTCACATACAATTTTTTTCTGTTATTCGGTTTTTGGTATTTGAAAATTTCTATACTATGGTCAACAATGCTGTCGTTTATAATAAATGACACAACATAACGACAAAAAAGGGTTTTGTGAGTATATACTCGTACGTGGGGGTTAAAAGCGGTCGTAAAAATCCGGAAAGACATGGTTTGGAAACATGTTATTGGACACTTCAAGTATTTTTATTGATAAAGAATTTGACAATAAATAAAGCGTACTTTAATTTACTTCCCGAATATGAGTGAAATTTCAGAAGATTGAATTCCAACATTTAGTACTCTTTTTGGGTAATTCTACATGGTTAAACACATAGAAATTTCGTCGTCTCATTTTATTTATACAAAAATTTAGTTTTGAATAATTGCTTTTTATTTATTTTTGAATTTGGCTCCAACTTTGATAGAAATAAGGAAATTGCCAAAGTTGAGTTATATATGCAGAAGAATATTATGTAACTTAAAATATACAGGGATTTGCGGACGCATGACTATGAAATTAAACGAATATTCAGAAAAACAGACACAAAACAATTACTCTAAAGGCGCAATCGGATTCTCACTATGTTCGCTTGTGTTTTTCACAATTGAATTACACAGAAAAAATAATTTGCTTGGTTTAAATCGCTAAGTTTCCATTCAAGCATATGTTAGATTTGTATATCCCCGAGAATATATCTATTTCAATGTAGATTATCAAATTCTCAATGGTATTAATTTGAATGGAGCATATGAATATTTAGTTTTAGGATGCCTGAATACACATTTTAAGAGTAATTACTACTTATTCCAAAAAAATGTAGTCTTAAATTAAATAAACTGGTTACTCAATCATAACATACAGGGTTTAGAATAAAGTATAGCGTCGGATTACATTGAAAATTTAATATGCTTATATTGAGAATATGAATTCTCAAAGCAAGTATAGAATTAGCTTATATTAAACATTTGGTATGATTATTTTGAGAATAAGAATTCTCAAAGTAAGTATAGAATTAGATTATATTAAACATTCGGTATGATTATTTTGAGAATATGAATTCTCAAAGTAAGTATAGAATTAGATTATATTAAACATTTGGTATGACCATTTTGAGAATATGAGCTCATACAGGCTTTAGATTAAAGTATAGCATCTGATCATATTGAGAATATACGTTCGTAAAGAAAATCGATGGATTATTTCAAAAAAAAATTAAAATACGAGTTCAAAATACAAATTTATTAAATATACAGAGACACCTCTGAATATATAATAACAATACATATATTAATAACAATAATTATTATATTATATTTGTGTAGGTACCTACTGTACTGTGCCACACGATCACAGAAAAAAAAACAAAAAAAAGAAAAAACAACCGTGTTGCGTGTCTTATCTCTAAATTTTTGTATTAATAATTTTTAGGTTTAATAATAAAGTACTTATTTACATAATATTTTTGGCTAGTAGCTACAGCACCAATCGACAGAAAAAAACTAACAAAGTAACAAACAAAAAATTCAAAAATAATTCCAACAGTCTCTAGCCAGATCTGATGTGTTTTGCGTACAAGAACTTGCCCTAGAAGATCTGAAATATAAAATATGTACGTATGAATAGTGCCTCCAAAGAGAAGAAAAATGAACAAAACCCGATACAACAAAATAGCTGTCTAAAACAAAACAAAAAATTTATTCAATTTAGATGAATGAGAAATAAGTATCTATTAATAAATCCTAAATAAACTTGAATAATATTGCACACAAGAAGTACAGGAAGATCCACTGAGAACAGGAACCTATTTTGCAATTTCCGAGGGAACTATAATAAAAAAACCATGGAAATACCTATCTACCCATCATTGAAAGTTTTTTTTTTATACCAGCCCAACTCTAAGAACAAACCAAACAAATGCATCATGAAACGGGAATCATTTAACTTTTCCTTGATAATAAACATATTTTTTGTAATCTTACATGGGAATGGATAAGTAAAAATGAATCCAGTTTAGCCTTTGTTGGGTCAACATGTGTATTAGCATGTACCTACAAGTTTTACAATACCTACCCACAAGTACCTAGACTTAGATTACTTTATAAAAAGCTCACTTCTTATTTATATAATAATTAATGTTTAGAAAATATAGTTTATTCTGAACGTATAAATTTTGTTATTAGATAGGTAGGTAAACCTACTTCTGGTGTTAAAATGAACTCTTTATAAGTAATCATTAAAAAAAGCCCCGGGAAACAAATGCCACATTAGATCCGCACATTTAATAATAATTATTGCTACTTGGTAGATAGTGTTTTAAGATACGATACTATAATTTTCATATTCCATTGTAAAAACAAAATTCACTTACCTTGGAACACTTGAATTATGGAGTCTGGACAACCCCATTCTTTAAGAAGTACTTCCATTTCCTGAGCGTTTTGTTCCTCCATAACACACAATAATATATTTTGATTTTTTATTTTATTTATTTATTAATTTAACGGTTATATAGAGGTAAAATTTAAAATGTATTACAAAAACTTGAGATGATTTTTTAATTCTATAACTAGGTATAATACATCAATAAGAATGCTTCAAATGTTAGTTTCTCAACAAAAACATCAAAGTAACGCCGATATTTTTCAAGTTGGGACTTCCCCGGTCTACTCGGGAGATCTCGGCTACGAATTATACGTAGGTTAGGTATGCAACTTGCAAAAAATGCATGGTCACAAAATGTAAAAGCATGGGCCATGTTGCCAGTAGCTCCATTTAAGTTAAATAAACATTGCAAGTACTTTTTTAGATATCTAGGAAGAGGATTCATTCCAAAGGAATAATTCTTAGTTGTAATAGTTTTGTATATAACTAAAGCTAAGGTGTAATAACCAAATTAGATTATGTTTGCTAAATACTTCTATTAGTTGTTTTCACACTATTAAAATAACAAATTGTCCTCAAACAACAAATAACTTTATGGATACCACTAGCAAAATATGGAGAATCGAATTAATATTGTATGGTTGCAGCAAAATAAATATACCTATTTACCTTCTTACATTGTCTTTATAAAAACAATGCTTCTTATTATCACTTAGGGCAACACTGTGCAATATGCTTCATTGGAGAATATAGAGTGCGACCGAATCTCAGATCAAGGTCAAAATGAAATGACGAATTTTTGAAATGAAAATATTTTATATTTGAATCAAATTTATGGCATATTCAATTTGAGTATACGAATATCCTTATTATAAGCTGCTGTGGTCTTATTTAAAGAACACTGAATATTTAATATAAGAAACCATACATTCTTAAATCAAGGAGGTGGGTCATTTAAACAGAGTATGTTTGAATGTTCTAATGAAAACTATTTATTTAAAGTGAACATTTTTGTTGAATATATGGAAATCTACATTTAAGCATTTCAAAATTTTCAATTTAAAATATTTTACTTCGAATGAGAATAAAAAGTCTTAGAACAAGTCAAAAAAAATAAGAATATTGAAATGTTTAATTTGAGTATTTGCTTTTTTCTGTGTATGAATAGAACGCTGTCTTGCGGTATTCCGCAACTGAAGAGACGAATTGAAGTCGAAACAGTAGAATTATTGTCTTCTCTAACAGAAAGTGCAAAACTTTGACTGGTTAGATATTACTAGTTAGTGTGTAGAAAATTCTACTGTTTCGACTTCAATTCGTCTCTTCAGTTGCGGAATACGGCAAGACAGCGTTTTATTCTTCACGCCAAGTAAAAAAAAAATAATCAAATCAACTTTGCATTCCAATAATTGAAGATAATTCGGAGTTTTGCGAGTTTTTCGAAGGATAACTTATGAATAAATATTTCGTACGTGTTCAGAGTTGGACTATTTTGATAAATAATTTTCAATTAAGATACTAAAAAGCACCCTAAAATTATTGAAACCATTACAAGCGAGACACCCCCTAGAATAAATTGGTTTCAAAATGTGTATTAAAATATAATTTTGAACAAGTACTCCATAATAGTAAAGGAGGGAAATGGTAGTCAAGAATCCACAGAATAAACACATTTTAATCAAATAATCCGCGAGACATGTTTCGGACATACAATGTCAAACTTCAGTGCCTTAAATTGCAGCACGCAAATTGTCAATAAACTGAAATGATCTAATTCAATTTGTAGAAGAAAAACTTATTAACAATAATATTTAAATTATGTTACATTTATAAAACTCATTTAGCTAATAAATAATGTTTAAATTACTATTGTTTTTTTTTTTTCTATTTGTATGTCATATTTATTTAGCACGCCATCGACTCTAAGCAGCATGGTTTCTTCCAGGGACGATCCACAGTCACTAATCTAACGTGTTTTTTTCAGGACGTGTTTTACGCTGTCGGTGGAGGCATGCAACTGGATGCTATTTACACCGACTTTTCGAAAGCGTTCGATAAACTTGATCACTCCCTGAGTCTGCAGAAGATGTGCAATATTGGCTTTGATGAGGATCTCCTGGTGTTTTTTTATACTTACCTTACTAATCGTAAACAGTTCGTTGAATACAATGGACATAGGTCTGATTATTTCATACCCACCCGTGGTGCCCCACAGGGCAGTTGTCTTGCTCCCCTTATTTTCTCCATTTTCATTAATGATGTCGGAAGGCTTTTTGAGCAGTTACTTGATTTTTGCAGATGACTTCAAGATTTACAGAGCTGTTCGATCTCTTGCTGATTGTGAATTGTTGCAGGCTGATCTGTCGAGGCTCGAGCTGTGGTGCCATACTAACAAACGGCCTTTCAATGTGAGAAAATGCAAACTTGCTGTATTCTCCAGGTGGCAGAGCACACATATGTTTCCCTACCGGTTATGTAATACCATTCTTGACTCGTGTGAGGTCGTCAGGGATTTGGGAGTCTATGTAGACACCAACTTACAATTTACAGCACATACACAGCACCTACTATGTGACTCTTTTCGTATGCTTGGTTTTTTGTTTCGAATAACTAAAGAATTTAACAACGTTGTGTCTGACCAATTTGTTCAATCAGATCTAAGCTTGAGTATGGTTCCAATATATGGTCTCCCATATATCAAGTACATATAAGACAGGTTGAGAGTGTTCAGCGTAGATTTCTCAAGTACTTAGCGTTCAACATTGATGGGCATTTTCCGTCGCGCGGATATGATCATCGCATGCTCCTTGACAGATTTAACATGAACTCTTTGGCTACACATAGATTATATGCTGGACAGGTGTTCCTCTTTAAAATAATTAATGGTATGATTGACTCAGCTGCTGGAGCGGATTGGTTTCAACATTCCACCGTTTTTTTCCAGAAACGCTAGGTTATTCCATATCCATACACTTCGTACCAACTATGAGTATAGGGCACCTCTGTTTAGAGCATTACAAGAGTGCAATGACGGGGGATCAGCAGTGAGGTCGATTACTTTGATCAAACACTACTTGGGTTTAGGGCCCAGTTGTCTCGCCTCCTATATCGTTCCGAAGATTAGCTTACTGTGAGATCTTATTTATTATATACGCATATTCTTTTCCTAAATTAATTTCGATGTCATTAGTTTTAACTCAATAATGTTTATGTTTCCTATCTTAGTATGGGTAACAGTTTTTAGTGTTATTGTTTCTTAGATAATGTAAAGTAATTACCTAAATATGTACAATAATTTTTAAGAGTTTGCCTTGTAATTGGGTGTTAAACCTGTTAGGCAAGAAATGAATAAATAAATAAATAAATATTTAAGACTCAGTTAATTAATCATTGAAGAATAATGATGATGATTTATCGAAAACGAAATGTCAAACAAAAAAATTTGTACCTATATGGCATTTTATGAGGATTGAATCTTTGAATTTATCCAGGCATTCTAAGGAATGTACCTAGGTAAAGGCGCCAGCAGCAAGACTTTGTAGGAAAATTTTGGCTTGTATTAAATTATTCATTTTTGATTGATGACATTTCTATACTGAAGACAACAGAATCATAGACAATCTGAGAATATTGCTACTAATAAAGTGCAGTCTTAAAATATTCAAATTGCAGCAGTGCGAAATCTGTTCTTTCTGATCCATTATATATTTCAATAAAGCTATAGTTTGTAGACTTCAGTCTTTTTTGACAAAAAAAAGGTACACACTTTCACTAAATTTTTCTTACTTATGACTAAGAGCTTTAGAAAGCTCAACTTCCCCGAAAGCTAAAAGGATTCAAAGCACAGCATCAAGAGTTGTAAAAATGTTCATAATATACCTACTAGTTGTAAATGACGCGATCTGAAATAGATTTATGTACTTACGTACTTCCTAAACATACCCACAAGATCTACTCTAATAGGAGAGATAATTTATTGGGAAATTGCAATGTGAGCAAAATTTAATTTCAAACTGTTAAGTCTTCACATTTAGTCGTATATATGTCATAAAGTTTTAGGGAGATTTCTCAATGTGCTTGTGTGCTATAGATTATGTGGTATGTATAATAAATTTTATGGGAAAAAGCGTTAAATTTCACGACAAAATTGCTTGTTACAAAGGCTTTTGGGGCGTTATCTAGTATAGTGGCAAGAAAGATTACCAGGAAAAATTGGATACTCAACAAGTAATTCGTTCTAGATTGTTGATAGTATCGATGTCTTGTTTCCGCTCTTTTATTTGTGAAATGTTAATTATATTTAAACAAATTCAAATAAATAAATGAACACATAATATACGTCAATATAAGATAAACATTCCCAAAGCAAATTGGTTTTTTTCTTTATAGGTTAATAATACTTACACAGCAACTCAAACACTGGTGCGCCAGATCACCTATCTTAAAGTCCGGTTGCAGACTTTACTCTCTCAAATAATTTTACAAGAGCAAGCCGGAATTGACAACGTTTGATTACAGTTGAAACTGAAGAACTACATGTAAGAGTTTTTTTCCCATGTTCTCGTGAAGTTTGTACTTGGTTTGAAGTACTCGTATAATGGAAGAACGATGGCAAGGGCAAGTTAGACCAGGACCTTTATCGCTGCCGTTTGAACTGAACGGGACTAGGGAATAACATAGGGTTTAGGTTGGACCGCGAAGTATGACTTAAAACTCTTTTATTAAAGATAAACTTGTAAATGCATTTGTAAGAAGACTGTAGAAAAACGCAAATTCTCAATAAACAACAAATCTTGACTTATCATCCCTTAGTATGACCCTACTATATCCCTTATAGAAAAACCACACCAGCATATCAGAAAAAAGAAACATTAATACATTTCCTTCTGCCACCAGACGTGTCAATTACAGTAGACAGAAGACACAGCAATACGTTTTATCCATTGCATTTGGCATTAGCTCTAATTGATCTTTCTGCGTGACCATTGTAGCGAATGTAGACCTAATAGCGTTAATCCACTATGTATATAATACAAAACTTTTTGAAGGGGAATGATTTTTTCCCTTCTTGATATTCAGTGCATTGCCGTAGCAAAAGTTGTCGTTGATATTTGCAAAAGAAAAATATAGTCTGGAAACAGAACTCACGTGTCAAACTACCGTCCCGTTTGTATATTCTCAACTCGATTCCTAAGCTTTTTGAGAAATTAATAACAAGATACTAAACAATTTTATTTAAGCCAATTATAATCGACGAACAGTTCGGCTTCCAGTCATGCTTAACCTTCTTGAATATACAAATTATTTGTCAAGAACCTTGGAGGGCGGTTGCTAAGTGCCTGCAATCTCCACCGATTTTTCCAAGGCTTTTGACTGCGTAAATCACCGGCTCCTCATTCATAAGTTGAAGCGGCTTGGCGTGACAGCACCGATGTTGACATGGTTGGAGGGCTACCTTCGTGGTAGAACTCAGATAGTTCGTTTCAATGAATTCCTTTGTCTTCCTGTTTTGGTTTCATCCGGTGTCCTCCAGGGTTCTCACCTGGGGTCGTTATTGTTTAACTTGTTTGTAAATGATATCAGGCATTGTTTCATTTACAGTGAATTCAGGCTTTTCGCGGACGACCTGAAATGTTACAGACGTATTGGCGGTCCCACAGATTGTTATCTTCTGCAGGATGATGTTGTGAGATTTGTACGTTGGTGTGAGATACGTGGTATGTCGTTAAATATTTCTAAATGCTTTTGCATTAATTTCAACCGAACTAGAATACCACTTTTGTATGAACATTTTATGGATCATTCGTCCCTGAAATACAGATCCTCACTCAGGGATCTGGGAGTTTACCTGGACACCTCCTTGAATTATATCGATCACTTCAGATATTCGACTTCCAGGTCGCTCAAAACGTTGGTCTTCATGAAGCGCTGCTCTGCAGATTTTAATAATGTCAACACTATTAGAAGTTTGTTCACGACGCACTTTAGCCGCATTTGGAGTATGCTTAGGCGGTTGCGACCCCGTCATACGATTGTCCAGGTCGAGAAAGTTCAGCGCAGATTCCATAGGTACGCTCACTTCAAGCTTGGTCGTCCGCGACCTATTGATTTTTTGATTGATTACGGTGCTTTGATGGATGAGCTGGGGCTCACAACGTTGAGTGATCGCAGGGTCGTCAGAGACCTAACAATTTTGTATAAGCTGTTAAACAATTTGTTATCGTCTTCCTATTTGCTGCACAATGTTGGTTTGCACGTGCCATCCAGGAATAATAGAGCCTCTCGGCTTTTCCATGAAGAGTTCCACCGTACGAATTACGGACATCATTTTATCCCCAGAGTTATCAGATCGGGCAATTCTCACTCTATTTTAAACCTCGTCGCGGTGGCGGTTTGGCGTGATTGGCCGATGGCTGTTTTTTTGTCGTTCCGGTCTTTGCATGCGTCTTGCGAGCGGAACGAGCAAAATTTTGGAAACTGATCATTGAATTAGATTAATTAAATTATATTATAAGGTTACATTATTGTTTATTATATGTTTTATGTATGCCCAAATAATGGAATTTGTCCGTAAATAAATAAATAAATAAAAAGTAAATCCTTCGCTTGATGATGAATTAGACAATATGAATCTAATGGCCAGGATTTTCTCGGAAGTAGAAGAAATCCTGTTGATCTATGACCAAAAATATGTCAATATAACTGCAGGACTACTAGAGTGGTTAAGAATTATTGCTGTGATGGAGAAGAGACAAGGAAAATTGGTCAACTCGGTGCTGCTTTTGCATGACAATGCATCTGTGCACAATGCGATGGCTGCCATACAATGTGTCAGCATGCAATCCTTGGGACTATCTCTTTAGAGTCTAGAATTAGCCTAAAAAATTAAGAAGGAGCTTGTAGGAAAAACATTTTAGGAATTACGAAAATCAATAACTGATGTTATAATATATGCGCCAAGCTCGCTCGAAGAAACTTTCTATCAAATAGAGTGGTATATGCGTGGAATGATATGTCGGAGGAGGTTGTATCAGCGCCAACAGTGAATAGTTTTAAGAACAGACTGGACATTACGCTTAAGGATCGGGGCAGCTGCATGATCCACTACTCGTTATAGTGAATCGTCGTGTTTTTATGCACTGAGCCGAGTTTTATCTTTTACAAATCGGGCGACAGTCTCATCGGTTTCACCGCTTACTGTCTGAACTAATAATAATAATAATAATAATGTTGTGAGACGAATTGTTACAGAAATGTTTCGAGGGAAATGCTTGGAAAGTTTTGGCTACGTGTTCCGCACAACGACGTGGAACGATTAGTATGCTCTAATCTCTCCAAATTAATTTTGAAAAGAAAGCAAAGGGAACGTGCAAAAATTAATATGTCCCAATCGTTTTGTGAGAATACTAGTAGATTTAAAGAAGTGCTTAAATAGGCAAAAGAAAACAAGGATTCCATTTTAATCGATATGATTTCACAAATTTAAAGGCACTCAATCAAACATAATTAATGCTTGAGATATTTTCAATTATTTCATGTAACACCACTGGGATACCACCCTCTACATTTTAGTTGTACCAAGCCGCTATAAAACTCCACAGTAATAGTATAGCATCCCTAATATTGTCATTTGGGATTACGATTGGCTATTCCGCTTCTAATACATTCAAGGTCTGAGGACTAGCGTAACACAAACAATTTTCACAAGGGGTCCTCCTCGCTATTATTTGTAGGTTTTACTCAATCAGCCCTAAACTAATACCAAGGCAAATTAGGGGGTGTATGTAGATGGGAATGGAAAAGGTGTGGGAACTGTAATGTATATGAGACTTAGATGGGGGTGGTTATGTAATTAAAACATAGTAGGTACCAAATGTATTTCAGTATGGAGAAATGATGAGGCAAAGCTTAATTTTGGTATTAAATAGTTTTATGACTGTTAGTTGCAATCATATAAGTATGAGAGGGATTGGGAACAATAATTTTATGTTGTAGGGGTGTGATACTGATAAATGTTTCACATAAAATAAAGTAATGAAAACTAAAATTGTTGATAGTGCCAAAATACAACACTAAGATAGTTCCCAGTAAGTTTCATGTTTCATATAACATTATACAACAAGACATAGATTGCAACAAAACTCCATTAAGCACGAAATTACTTACTACGGATGAGCTAAACTCCTGCGAGCTGTACACTCTGAATATTGCTAACTTCACAACTTCGTATCTGCTATAATATGCTATAGGGTGTTCCTATTAGAACTTTATATCCGTCCATGGTCAACAACTTGTAGATAAACTAAGTCGAGGTAATTAC
Source organism: Apoderus coryli (assembly GCA_911728435.2). NCBI lineage: Eukaryota > Metazoa > Arthropoda > Insecta > Coleoptera > Attelabidae > Apoderus > Apoderus coryli. The sequence goes on from OU452204.1 coordinate 14,980,958, forward strand.
TTTGAAACCAGAAAATTTTTGCTAGAGCTTGGGAGAAACACAATAAGGGATACATAGCGTGTTAACAATATGAAGATGACAGAGAGTTAAGAGTTGCCAGATTTCATAAAAACATTTTTAATTTAAGTGTTTTTGGACCCAACCTAGAAAACATCACATTCATATCGCAAAATAATCTTTGAGACTAAAATACAGCTCATTCTGGTGTATTCAGTTAACTTTTTATGAAAAGAGGATGAAACCGAAAGAGTGGTTTGCATAATTTCTTAAGAGAAGTATTCAAAAACCTCCATAACAGGGGAGTCAAATTAGTTATCAACCTCTAACAGAGCTTTTAGTTAGTTCATTTGACAACAACGTTTATAGCCAACTTGAATCCATCTCAACAGTGGGAGCAGAATCAGATCATTTTTCCAGTAGAACCGGATCGGTATGGTCTATCGACAACTCTAAAATTCTAAGATCCACCAGAAACTGGCTCTGTTACTCGAGGACTCGGTACAATTTAGAGAAACCGGGTTAGTCCTAAGATTTTCGAGAAGGTTCTTGTGAATTAATGCTGAGACCGATCCAAAATTAAGATGTGACTACGAAAAATCTAAAATTAATTAAATTGCTAGAAAGATCTACTACATTAATTTGGTTTTTTTCCTTTTTGTAGATCGTTGTCATTCTGTTTTTAATAAACATAGATTTAATCTATATAAACATACATTTAAATACTTCTTTTTTTTTTTGTTTAGTGAGTAAGTATCTACTACAAATTGTATTAAGTTGTGTTTGATTTTGCATTGCATTGATTGTCTGGTTTTTTGATTTTCATGAGGTTAAGTGTAAAAGTAGCTATAGCCAAACTGTCGCCTCATAAATTAGATTTATATTACTAGTAGGGTATGTAATGAATATTTAAATAAAGTCGTTTATTATTATTAATATTGGCGTAAATTAGATGTACGTCCAATTCTTCTTGGATGCAGATTACTCGGCACTCTTCTGATAGGCAGAACTTGGAAACAGCGGGGATAGAGAAGGATGTTACATGTTCATCATGTCGCATGCTAGAAAAATCAAATATCCTATTGAATGAATTAAATAAACAATTTTGTTTGGATATGTACTATTGGGGAGTCAATAACGCTCTGTAATACTTTTGATTTTTAAAATTTTTAAATCTAGAACAATCTATTTATTTTATAAGTTGACAATATTTTCCAATAATATACATATTTTCTCTAAACATTTTGTAATAGACTTGGATAGATTTTTCTTCTTCGAAAACAGTGCTGTATTTAAAAAAACTCAAAGCATGGCCTTTATTTAATTAGACACGATTTTTGTTAAATAAAACACAGTGTATTTCATGTTTTTGAGGAATGAATTTTACGTCAAAAAATTTGGAGAATATTTTATGCTTGTCGAACTTTTCATGTCATCGTTTCCGAGATAAACGAGCGTTTCTAAGAATGATCCATAAGAGGGGAATCAAATTCAAACCTCTAGTTAAATTGGACGTGTAAGACTGAACGGCGACACCAATTAAACTGATCAAGTGATATTGTAATTGATTTTTTAGAATCCTTTAAAATTTCTATACATTTTTATACATTCAGTATATTGGCTTTTAGAAAATAATTGTGTTTTTCAGAGACCTAATCTGCTCACGATTGTAAAATAATAGTAGTAAGAATCGGAACACTTTCCGGAACTATTAAATTTGATGGACGAGGCGCAAGCCGAGTTAATAAGCCAGAATTTCGTTAAATTAAAAGGTGGTTTCTAAATCTTTCTTGTACTTAACCCAATTTTTCTTTTAATAAATCGATACATTATTTCTATATATCCCATCTACTACCTTTCTTCTGACATGACTTCGGCCAATTATTGATCAAAACGTATTCTATATCCATGCAAACATAATAACATTCCCTACAAACTCTGCAAAAGCTTTGTGCCATTATTGGAATTTTACTGGCATTGTCTCCCTTCAACCAAATTATTACCTTTGTGTAGTTAAGAAGACATTTACTATAGGAGGATATGGGGAAGTGTAATATTTGAGTTTCCGGTTTTAATTACTGTTTCCGTCTAGGTTTCTACACACACACTCAGAATATTAAAACATACTGAGTGTAGTAAATAAGCTAAATGGAAAATAGTAGAAATATAATTATTGTGAATTTCGTGTCCAAATATTTAGCGGGATTATCTTCATTTGAGGCCAATTTCTACATCAACAAAAGACCAATCCAACCCAAACAAATTATTGTTTCCTTTTAGTAAACTACCTTAATTTTTATCTCAAATCAAGATTTACCTGAGCTATTTTTCGAAGAGATATAAAAAATCCAAAGAACAATATAATTGATAAGAGATCTTTTCAAATTAATATACAGTGTGTCCACTTAAGTTCGCACCATATTATTGACTTTACGAAAACATATATTATATTTGTTTGTTTTTTTAGAAATAATTTGTGTTGTTATATTTTTAACTTTTTAATTTGTATTGATATAATTTTGAACTTTCTTGTTATGAACTATAGGCAATTTCTGACGTATACAGTGTCATCATCATCATCTCGAGGTTATACTGCCCACTGTTGAACAAAAAAGCCTCGCTCAAATTTTGCCACGCATTTCGATTTTGTGCAGATTGGATCCAGTTTCCTGCCACCCGTTTTATGTTATCTGTACATCATGTGGGTGGTCTGCCTCTATTTCTAAAAGCTTCGTCGCCATTCTATAATCTTTTTCGCCCATCTATACTATCCCTCATTCTGACCACGTGGCCTGCCCAGTTCCATTTCAGATGTAGAATAGTCTCAACGCGAAGACGTCTTGCACTCCTGTTCTGTTTCGTATGGATCGATTAGGGATTTCATCAGAAAGTCTAATTCCTAGCATTGCTCTTTCCTATTTTCGTTGCATCACCTTTATTTTGTGAGCATTTTTATAAATTTATTGTTTCCAATTTTTATATTTTATATTTTCTATATATTCTCTATCTAGATTTTTTGAAACTTTATGACGTGTGTAAACATTTTTTTTATTCAAATTAACCTTTAAAGTGTGGTAACCGGTTTCGGCTTACAAGCCATCATCAGACCTCAGAACGCTTACTATCCGTATCACAGGTCAGTTAAATCCCTCATCTCAAATGAGACCACACTTTAAAGGTTAATTTGAATAAAAAATATTTTATGTGGCGTATGTTTTAGTTGTATTTTGGTTTAAGAGGAAATGCCACTTCGAAAAATCCTCAACTCTACGAAAACAGAGTTCAAGTCGGTGAAGGATATCTCAAAATCAAAACAAGTGTAAAATATGCAATTACATACATTTACATATTCAACGCAGTGTAACGTTTACTTTTGGTAAGGCTTCTTTGCAGGGAAACATTTTGAAAATGGCTCCCAAATCGTCAGACATGTTTCGAGGCTCTCAAGTCTCATCATCAGTGACAAAAAAAAACGTTCCATTATATACAAGCATTTTGTGAAGAAAAATTTTCTTACATAAAAACAAGATTCTTCTAATTGGCTATCATTACTATGGTTATAAAATAATATTTTACCACAATGATGTTATGGGTTTTTTGCTTTTTCTTTTTTATCATTACGAAACTAAATATTTGTTGAAAACTTCTTAAAAAAGATTTTTGCCAGTTCATTATGTGTTGCGTGGAGAATTTTAAAATATGAATCTTAAAGTTCTCTATTGGTCGCTTATATTAATAATAATATTTGCTATAATCTAGATGATGTTTTAAATTTAAAACTGTTTTATAATTTGGATCCCGTTAAGCTTGTAAAATGCAATATATTTTCCATTAAAAAAAATTTCCAACCAGAAATCAGTGACCCTTAGATTATGTAGATAAAATATATTATACAAACAGGTGAGGCATTTTTATAAATAAATAATAAATCCAGGTTAAGATTACGTCAACAAGACCAATGCTCGTAGTCTTCACCACAAAAATATACTATAAAAATAAAAAAAATAAATATACCTACTTACCTTATCTCAAATATTGGCAGAATGCAGGCGAGCAACCAAATAAATAAGAATCCCCTTGTATTATGTTCACATCAGAGCCGTGTGTGCTCTTTAAACGGGAACTTAAAGCTCTTAAATCCATTAAAAAATATTGAAGGTTGTAAAAATACGAGGGGCTGGTAAAAGAGCATTTTTTATTATGTTTATTTCTTAACGTAGAGGGTTGGCAGCGAGTGTGCCTCTCGATATTTTATCATCTCGCACTTCAACGACTGGATTTAAGGAGATTTAAGTGTTTTAAAAATAAATAATATTTTCGTTGAATTCGAAAAATAAATATTATAAAAGATAATGCATACAGAGGGTTAGTTAAATGTTATGGAAGAAATCCAGCGATCTGTTTGTCGCTTTTATTTTGTTTAGAACTTTATTAATCTGTTAAAAATCTGGTACTTTTTTAGTCAGTACAAATTTAATTTACAAAAAGCTACCACAGTTAAAATAATAGACAGTTAGTTCTCTTCGTGTCGGTGCGTCTGATATACATGGGTACATGAGTCGATGCCGTTTTCAGCGTCAAGTCAATCTTCTTGTCTATAGTTAATAGTCGATGCCTTTACTGCAGTAAAGAGAGAGTTTGGGGGTACCTATATCTGCTTTTTTCCATTCTTTATGTTTTTTGGGGCACTGACTCCGAATCCGAGGTTTGACAAAAAAATTTCGTGACGCAAGATTGAAAAAAATACAAAAAAAAACTCAAAAAAGGTAATTTTGGCCGTGTTTTGCTTAAATCTGAAAAACTATGAGCTACATCTTTAATTTTTTTATTGTAGGACGAACCGTTTGGGCTCAAGCTTTGGTATAAAAGACTTTGGTATAAAAGACGGAATAAGCCTTTGTTCCAACAAGTAGGTTAAGTAATTTGAGATTTCCTGAGACTTGACTGACCTGGAACTCGTATGTCAAAATCTTCAAAGAAGCGGCAGATATACCACACCTGATCGATTGGTTTAAAGTCGATTTCACTTAGATCTTAGCTAATTTGGGGACTATTAGACTTGACTCACTGAGAACAAATCCATAAAAAGTATCTAAGGAAAGGCAGATAAATCCCTGATACTCTGATGGTATAATCAGCAGGGTATACCATCATTCGATGCTGGCATATAAAATTCCAAATTAAGCAACTTCTTCATTGGAATTTTATATGCCAGCATCGAATGATGGTATACCCTGCTGATTATACCATCAGAGTATCAGGGATTTATCTGCCTTTCCTTATCCAAATTAAGCAACTTCTTCACTGTCCAAGGACAGTAATCTTAGGTCACGTGAATGCTGATAAGATCTTCTTTCTTTGCATATCATGACCCTAAATATGTGTAAAAGGTTAAGACCAGGGTTTAAATAGTTAAATTATAGCGCCAAGGGCACTGCGGATGCCATATTTTCTTTTCTTGAGAATGTTAATTCCCAACTCAATAATGAGCAGTTGACGGAGTATTTTGCAACTTTTCCAAGGCATTTGATTGTGTAGATCACAGCAACTCTTCTCAGGAAGCTTGAGTTTTATGATGTTATGGGTGTGCCTTTAGACTGGTTTCGTTCTTATTTGACTGACCAGAGGCAAATGATCAAGTGTGGGAGTAGTATTTCTGAGAGTATGTGTGTGCCTTGCGGAGTACCGCAGGGGTCTGTTTTGGGTCCTATTCTTTTTCTTCTTTATATTAACGACATTAGCACTATTAGACTCACAGGAAGCTTTACGTTATTTGCAGCTGCTACGATACTCCTTTGGCATGATAAAGATGCTGATGCTGTCAAAGAAATCATTCGAAATGATTTGGGAAATATGAAGGAATGGTATGATTCGAATTATTTCTCATTTAATTATTTATCAAAAACACATAATATATTATCTTTTAATTTTAAATTTGATGATATGCTATTTGAAAATAACCCTATTAATAGTCCTAATTGTGTTAAATTTTTGGACTCCAAATTGATTTAAAGCTTAAGTTACTGCTAAAAGTTAAAAGTTTCATCTGGGTGTTATGCTTCCAGAGTTGTATCAGGGGCTTTTGGTCTGAAAGTTGCAGGAAATGTGTATTTTTCTGTAGTGTTTAAGCGTATATTTACACTGCAGAAGTGAGCTGTTCGTTATATGTGTAAAGCAGATTTTACTGTAAGTCGTAGAGAATTATTCAAAAAACACCGAATATTGACTCTTACATCACTTTTCATTTTAGAACTAATATTTTTTTGTTCTGTTATTTGCATATTTATTGGGGTATCTTATTGTCTTGTTATTTACATATTTTACTTTGTGCATGTTTGGTGGATTTGTAATTTTATTCTTTGCCTTCCTACTAAGTTCGACAACATAATGTAGAGTAGCATTCCTGGTTTACGTATGTATTTTAAAATATTTTTGTGATATTGTATTTGTATACGCCTTTATTATATATTATTTTAAATATGCCTTTGTCTACAAGAACTTTTGTAATTGTTTTATGACAATAAAGTTATATTTAAAAACATATTTTCAAAAAAAAGCAATATTTTATAATGTGTCTGAGAGATTTGCGGTAATCTTTCTTCGGATCTAGGCATATACAACTAATAAATCCATACTTATTATTTGCCTTGTTATAATGGATAATCACCTCCTGCTCCGATGAAATAGGAAGCAAACAATTCCACAAAATAAATTCTCACATTACCCTCGTTACAAAGTAGCGAAGAACAAAATACGCGATGCTATTAGCAAAGATTAATCTACACAATAGATAGTCAGCCCAATGCATTAAAATGAGAACATCTCTAAGTATGCCAGCCACTACGTGGCGTAGACTAGCGTGTAAAGCATAGAGCAGTATTGTCACAGCCAGAAACCGTTTTGTAGTTTATTAATATCAGAAACAAAACGCAACGTATAACAATTATTTACATCATTTGCAACAGTTATGCACCGACAATGCTGTATTGTCAGAGAGAGAGATTGATGAAATTCTGTATTAATCTGGAGGGGATACGTAGGGAGGGTAGAAAAAAAAACAAGCGAATGTGGTGTGTGTCGTGCTGTTGCCGATTCGTCGGTAAAAGAAACACACAGGGTGATTTATTACAAGTACAGTATTGAAATAAAAGCCTTATCTCTATGAATTAAATTTAATATAATAATATTTAATCCATGTCATACATGTTTCAAGACTAGACCAGTCCCATGATCAGTGGCGAACAATCATTAAATGAAAAGCTTTTAGATAGAAACATACTTCTGGCTCCATTGTAATAATTTGTTGATGTATATAAAAAAATCTAAATATCTAAAAGCTAAAAGCTTTTGATTTAATTATTGCTCGCCACTGTTTATGGGACTGGTCTAGTCTTGAAACATGTTGTATGGCATGGATTAATGATTATTAGGTATATTAAATTTATTTCGTGGATATTAGACTTTTATACCAATACCGAAATCAAGTAGGTATTAATGTACATTATTCTTTGTCAAAATTATAACTCCACTTAAGAATTGACTAGATACTTTTTCAATTTATTACATATATTTTAAATATTTCACGTAGACAATGTGGCAAAGATGTAACAAGATTGTTGTAGATCTTATAATACCTATAATAAAAAAATTATCAGTGCTACCTATATTATATTAGGTATACATATTATGGTTGTTTTCATACCTACTGATTTTGTTTTGAAGAGAATTACCTAATATATTAAATTAAATTTAATCTTTGGCTGCGTAGTTATTTTTTTTGTGAATATTTTTTAACTTATTTTGTGTTTTTCTAATTTTAGACTAATTATATTATTTTGTGTTGTGTTTTTTTTTTATTTGAGAAACTTCCTAGTTAGTGACTAAATAATTTTTGTGTTTTGTGAAAATGGAAAGAAACAATTCGAAATTAAGTCGTAACCAATGTGCTTTTCGAAATTGTAACAACAGTTACAGAAACAATCGAGAGGTACATTTCTTTCGATTTCCTAAAGAAGAAGATCGATGCAGAAAATGGGTTATAAATTCAGGTATAAGTTCCACTTTATAGGTTTAGGTACTTAAATTTTACCTCTTTTTAATGTTTCTTCGGGTAAATAATAAGTTCGGTAGGAATAGGGCTTTGGGTATCAAACAAAAAAGATAGAAAATAGAAATTTGACATAGGGGTAGTTCTAAGCATTTACAAGTTTGTGACGTGTAGCGATTTTCGATGCCGCCCCCGGAGGTATACATGAGGGCGGCGCAATGCCGTTTTAAATATCTCGTTTCGCTTTCTTGGAAAATAAAAAATTATAACTGATAACTGACACTTAGTACTTAACCCATTAATCCCCAACGTTGCGTAAACGAAACATTTTTTAATTTTTTTTTCCAATGTGCCAGTAAAAAAAATACTTGTGTTGGCAATAGGATATAATCAGTTGTTACTTCTCGTCCGGCCATCGTCTATCAACTTTCTCTCACCGGGCATATTGCCTGCTCACACTAGATGTCTGCGTAAAATTAAATGTATCCGTTTGGTGGGTAGTTTTGATTACAATAAGTCGGTGCCAAGCCCAAGCTCGAAACAAAATAAATCTATATTTACCTACTACCTATTTGGCTTGGTACCGACTATTATGTGCATTGTTGTCTTTTGAATGATATTTGTATTTTGTTATTTTTCGTATTTTTTATTAGTTCTTTTGACAGCTCTGGTGTCATCAATACACCTGTATCCCGAATTGCACCAAATTGCGATGCTATTGAACAAGCATATAATCCTAAATATAATATTATTTTTGAACTTTGAATGTACATATGAAATTTGTATCTTAAAATTAGTCAAAGAATCACCCTTTAAAGTTTGTACAAGTACTTATGCAACACCCTGTATACATAGATACTTTGATTTGCAATTTGCAAATCTGTTAAACTAGGTAATGCTGTTTTTTTTTATTTACTTTCAAATATGGTGTTATGTAATTGTATTCAAATTAAATGTTTGGGGATGATATTTACGAGTTTTATTTTTTTATATAGAGAAACTGTTATTCAGTTTTTAAGGATCAATCTGAAGCAGACGATTGTACTTGTTAAAACATGAAAAAAGTTATTGTCGTGATACTTTTAACACCCTGTTGGTGGGTTTTTAAAGCTTTTTACGAAACGTGTTAACAATACAATCTACATAAATCGTTATTTTTTTAAAGTTTTATGATCATTGCACAAAAACCAATATTAGGGAGACTGTAAGTTTTTTTTCAATTCGGCGTTGCAGAATTTGAACCTAATTGTGATAATTGTGTTATTTTACTAGTATAGATATTTTTGAGTAAATTAATTCGGTTATAATCGATGAGTAGAATCTTTGGAGTAAAATACATTTCACAAAAACCCTGAACCATGTTTCTCAATAGATTTAAATTTTCATTAAAAACAGATTAAAAATTCTAATTTTTTACATCCTGCATTTCGAAACCGTATTTTTTTAAATAATTATTGTCATGCTGGAAATTTCAAACCTTATTTACTTCAGCAACTTGTAAAAAGCACAGCCTTTTTAATATTAACATTTCTTAAAATCGATAATACGCGATAACGATGACTTTCTATCAATATCACAGAAGGATACATTTATTACGTATATAATTTGTTAGATTTTACATCTCCGAATTGAAACACACGCAAAAAATGTGCATAAAAAAGTTAGGGTAGCATTTCACGCCTGTATGAGTCTGAGATTTATTTTTTCATAATGTTAACAAGTTGAATCTGCTGTTTGAGTTTGATCCTTAAAACTGAATCAGATAATAAGCGGAAGTCCTATCTATAACGCCAAATTTCGTTAATTTAAATATAACTTTTTGATGCATCCTTATATCCGAAATTTAAAATTAAATGACTAAAATAATATTATTTTAGTCATTTAAAATTATTGTCTAAAACATTTAATGAACCAGCCCTGTATATTTATACTATTATAGTAATTTCTTTTATTTTCGTCCATACACATTAATCTTTGCGTAGATAGGTGTACGTATACCATATAATTTTATATTAACCGACAAAAAACACTGCTGCACAGTAGTACATATATGATACCTATAATATAAAAACAAACTCCCACCTCGTAGGGGAAAGTATACTCGTCCTTGTCTAACATTGCCCATATGATTATTTTATTTCAACACAATACATATAACACCATCTACAATTTCCATAATTTCCATGGTTACATGTTTTTCTAATAGATGTAGCTCGTGTCGAGACAGTTTCAATTTTTGTTTTCTTTCCCATATACGCTGACTATCTATTGTGTAGATTAATCTTTGCTATTAGGAACTTTGCCAACGTATATGGTTGTCGGTTGAACAGAAAATACGGAAAAACCCGTATTTAATTCATATGTTTACACTTCGTTTTTATGATGTACTGAAATGTATCCAAGAGCCAATTTTAAATGTTAATTTAGTAGATTTAATGATGCGAAAATTGTGATCTTAGATTTTTTGAACTGGCTTGAAGTTGTCGGTGTGCTAACAAAAATACGAGATTCTATATATTTATTGTGGAAATTTCATCACTGAAATTAATATTAGAATTATGGAATTTATCGTTGACGCTTTTACTTATTTATTTGTGAAGACGTTCAACTCTATCTATTAAACACGTCCGTTCTGTAAGTGGTGTGGGTCGAACTGAGATACACAGTACATAATTTGTAATAACTTAGAAATAGTCAAGTACTACATTATTGTAATCAACTAGAAAGAAGGCAAAAGAAATATATAGCCAACTTACAAAAGAACTACATGTCCATATATTATAATTTATAAAATTAAGGAATACGTGATGTAAGAAGCATCCGAAAGTCTATCTTCCATCGAGAACCAGCCTGAATAAGCTTCTCAACATTAAAATGGCTTAGCACCACCAAAGAATCTATCAATTTAAGTTTAATGCATTGACACAAAATATTACTATGTGGTACACCATTTTTAATCCTGCATATCCTTTACTTATAAATACAGAGATGTGATCCATAAAACGAGGTTCATTATCCATTTGCAATTCCGAAGTTTTGGCGACATTCCTGTATGTTAAAGACACATTATTAAGTGATACTTTTAAATTTTGTTTGATAAAATGTTTATCCTTTCCAAATAATAGTACTTTCGTATTGCTTGTACTTACTAATATCCAGTTGATGACTTTCAACGCGATTGCAATAAACTTGAAATTCTCGATAATATATGAAGCAATTACCAAATCATTATGATGAAATGAATATTTAAAGTTAAGACCAGAAGACAAATCAGAAATACATATTGAAAAAAACAGAGGCTCCAATATAGACCCTTGCGGCACAGCGAAACAAATAAATAAAGCGTTTATTGCCCAACAGTTTCCCATTTAAAGGACAATATTACAAATTAAATGCTTAAATAAACTTATGAATACTAATTTATAAATCCTAATTAATTCCGCACACATACACACACCTAAACCACAAATTTCTCTGCAGCTACTATTTTCAAGTGATTGATTGTAGTTGTAAAAATGTCACACCTATCAGAAACTCTATTAAAGTTAGAACACATGACATGAACAGGTGATCTTAACAGTACATTGGTTCTAGCTCTGTGTAAGTGAAATGTTACATTCGATCTGGTATTTAACCTAGGAACTAACAAATTCAAGCAAGATAGCAGAAAAGAGCAGTCGATTTTTTCTATAAGCAATTTATATAAGATGGTTAATGAGCTCTGAATTCTTCGGTACTCCAGACTCTGAACGTCAAAACGTGATAGTAACAATTCATGATCGAAACTGGATAAGCACCATCGGTTCTAAAAACAAAATATTGCAAAAATCTACGTTGAATTTGCTCGACCTCTAGTTTATGAATATTATACTGAGGATACCAGATGATGGAAGAATACTCCAAGTTCGACCTCACATAGGCATTGAACAAGGTGATAAGGGCAGAGGTATTATTGAAGCCTTTGCAGTTACGCATTATAAAGCCATACATGCGAGATGCCTCACCAATCATTCTTTCTATATGCTCCAAAAACTGGAACCTCTGATCGAAGGTAACACCAAGATCCGTGAATACCCGACATCGTTCAAGTTTATTTGTGGAGATTGCATATGGATAGTCAATAAACGTTGTTTTACGTGTAAAACTCAGACATGTGCATTTACGAATGTTAAGAGACAATTTGTTACTGTCGCACCACCTTTCTAGAGCACACAAATCATGCTGCAGGTTTATGCAATCTGCTACTGAATCTATGGAGGCGAAGATTTTCAAGTCATCTGCGAAAAATAGAGTACGCTGAAGTAAACACGGGTCCAGGACATTGATGAACAGAAGGAACAACAATGGACCTAAGTTAGAACCCTGGGGTGCTCCTGACGTGGCCGAGTAAAAACAAGATTTAAAGCCGCTGTAAAAGACATATTGTCTCCGATTATGCAAGTATGAGTTGCATAAAGATATCAAGTCGGAAGGAAATCCATCATACGTATGCAGTTTACTCAGCAATATCCCATGGTCTAGCCTATCGAAGGCTTTGGTGAAATCAGTATAGATTACATCCAGTTGACCGTGATCAAGAGTTTCAGAGATACAGTGGGTAATAACTGACAGATTGGTGACAGTGGACCGGCCACACAGAAAACCATGCTGGTTAGGTGAAATCTGACGTCTCACAGCTGTATAGATCCGATCATATAAAATTGATTCAAATAATTTAGAAAAATTGCACAATAGAGAAATTCGTCGATAATTATTAACATGAGACTTTTCGCCGGATTTAAAGACTGGAACAACTTTATATAATGAGCAGTTGATACCTTCCATAGATCCGGATACATTCCCGACTTCAAAATTAGATTGAAAATTGACTGTAATGGAAGAGCTAAGACAGAAATGCAATCTCGGACAAAAAAAGAGGGAATATTATCATATTCAGAGGTAAATTTATTTTTAAGGCGTTTAGAAGCTGCAAATATGTCTGACAGCTCAATCTGCCCGATATTGACAGTATTAGAGGTTCCAGGAACATTCGGCGCAAGATAACTAGACGATTTAAGAAAAACACTATGGAAGAAGGTAGAAAACCAGTCGACAATGGCTTGAGGATCAGAATAAGATTGATCGTCCTTCCACATAGTGATAAATAATAACAACATTTGAAGTATCCGTTTCTGTACATACATATCTTCCGGTAAAATAATCTTCTAAAATCCAGAAAACTAACTTTCTGTAACTTAGGATTATTAGGTAATAATTATATCGACTATATTGTCGAATTTCTAGCAAATATTTGTGACTCATAAAATCATTGAAATCAACTCCTATATAATGTGCTTCTTAACTAAAGCCTAGGAGTTTCAGTCATGACAGTAGTATACGAAACCTTCCATACCTGGAATATCTGAGTCGGTTTAGATCAAGGATCTAGAAAAATAAAGAGAACAGCGTCAAGCTGAGACAGAAATCCAAAGAAACGACGCGTAACTGAAAATCATCGCGAAGAAGAGAAAAAATATCGCGATGGAGAAGGAGATTGGAATATCACAATCTTAAAATTTTCTTGCTATACCTGAGTCTGTTTAGATCAATAAGCTAGAGGAACGAGAAGAACAACGCGGAGAAAAAAGAAAATGAGATGAAGCTGAGAAAGGCGTAAAGAAAAAACTATATATAACTATATAATTTAATACTTAATACTTCTTTTAAAATGACTAAAACATTATACAACTCAGTGTTTCGGCTGTTCCTAATTAACAGGATAACGTAAATCTCTGCGGCTAATATCAATACACCGCCTAGTCGGATAACTGTGGAAAAATCTCAGTTTCGGAGCAAGTGATGCTTATTCCTGTGCATGTCGTTTTGTTGGCTCAGTTAACGAGAAAACAAATAATTGTAAACTTAAATGAAATACTTTATTTTAATCTAGGTAGATACCTACATTAACTTATACTCAATAAATGAAAACTGGAAAAGCAACTGCATACCCACATATTCTGTTACAATAGGGTTATTCTTTCGTAGTGATTGATCTGAACAAGTGAATGTGAATAAACTGAATGTGATTATACTGAACTGAATATTTGGCGAAACCGAAAGATCATCTTTTTTGTGATTGTCTTTCACTTAACCTCAAAAACTTGTGAAAACAACCAAATTTGCTCTGAAAACTGGAAAATTATTCCTTCCATGATATTATTATCCATATTTTAAACTTTTATAATTTATGGATTTGATTCGAAATCATGCCAATTATTATCTCTCAATATTCAATACTTTTAGAGGTTAACTGTTAACTGAACGAACTAACCGGTACCTAGAGGTTGATCAGTAAGCGGCAAGGGGGGTAGGAATTTTAATCAGTTTGGTAGAAGTGACCGATGTCGAAAGAATACGCTCAATCGTGAATGAACTGACAATTTTCAGATTGTTCACTTAGTTCAGTACGAAAGAATAACCCTATAGTTACTTTGTATCTAATTTCACGAGTAATAACTACGAACATACTATACTTATTATATGTATTTATTTACCTAAACCCAAAAACCTCTTTAGAGGAACTAATGTGAGAGATAAATGTTTACGTATTTGCTTTTACAAACGATATGCAGAGCTTATTTAGTCAATATTATTAAATCTGAAGGATTATGTCCTTTAAATCTGACAGGGAAGTTGAGCACTAAATACCATAAACACACTAAGACCCTGGATATTTATGACATATACAATATTATTGCGCTCTACGTGTGGTCATATACATAATGTAAGAGTATTTGAATTAATTTGATGGCGTTTAAAACTAAATTCAGTCGGATATAACTATTATTACGAATAAAATAGAAAATTTATAACTATAATAATAACAAAATTGTGAATATTAAACATAAATTTTAGCTACTACAAGGGATACGTAAAATAAATTTATGTGCGAAAGATATACGAATACACTCATTCCATAAATAAAGTTAGGAAAGCGATCTCCGAAATTGACAAAACATGCATACCAATTATTGATATAGTATAGGATAATAAATTGAAAATATAGATGAAGATTCTTCGATATCATCGACGTATCAGCAATAAAAATTGATTGATGCTAAAATCGATGTAGATAAAGTATAGTTAAATGGACTACAAAAATTTTGGCAGCTGAAGTCCATGTAGAGGCCTCGCCCATTCAGAATAAAGAGTAATAAACACTGTTTCAAAGGAAATGAATTACGGTGAACACTATGAGCTAGCGTGCCAAGATTGGTGAACTTTCCTTATGCTGAAGAGATCATAGCAGGGACCTGAGGTGTATTTAGATCTCACAACGGAAACTTGGTTGTACCCGGATGTAAAGAATAGTGAATTATTTCCTCCTGACTATCAAGATTAACATTACATATTAACATTAGTGATGTCTGATACTCGGCGACCTGATGGTCTATTGTGTATCCCGGTCCTGAATTTTGAATTACTTGATCTGTGTCTCTCAAGTTACAACTCTCCATCAAGTTCTAGAGCTCCTATAAACTCCAGTAAGCTGGTCTCCATCTTGGATCATTTCATGGCTCAAGTGTTCCTTGCGTTGACTTCTAATAGCAGCGCATTCTGTTACTAGGTGATCAGGAGTTTCTTCCTCCTCTCTACAGACTCTGCATTCGTCGCTCTCTTCTAGGCCTAATATTGCAATATGTTTCATAAGGCGAAAATGTCCTGTGAGAATACGTAGCCCGTTCTTACACAGATCCAAACAGATTTTGGATCTTTCATGGTTGAAGTTTCCAAGGAATTTCTTGGAGTGTATCAATCTTGCTGTTTTGCTTTGTCTGTTTTCTCCTTAATTCTGAACTTCTCCTTATACGTGTGCATTAAGCCGTAGAATGATTCAGGTGATACAAAATGGGTTGCTTTTTTGCTCGAGA
The DNA here is from genome assembly GCA_911728435.2 of Apoderus coryli. Lineage (NCBI taxonomy): Eukaryota > Metazoa > Arthropoda > Insecta > Coleoptera > Attelabidae > Apoderus > Apoderus coryli. Next base: position 14,996,912 of record OU452204.1, read on the forward strand.
ATAACTTTTTGAACATATTTAGCTAATTTGTATTTCGCCAATTGTAGTTATACGAGGGTTGCCTTTTATATTTCGGGATTTGGCAACCCTGGTGTTGCAATCTGGCAACTGACAGCTCTATCGTAAAGTTGAACATTTTTGAGGTTATACGTACTCAGAACGTTTTGACATACGAGACTATTTGTGTTGTTTACAGTAACTTAAAAGATTCATCTCGCTCAAAAAAATGCTCGTGTCGATTGGTCGAAAGAAATGCTCAAAAAATACGGTCGGGGTGCTTCGAAACACGTCTATGACATCGTGGCAGGTGATGAATCGTGGATTTACGCGTATGAGCCCGAAAGTAAACACCAGTCTATGGGTGTTTCAAGATGAGCCAAATCCAATAAAAGTTGTTTGCGCACGAAGCACTTCCAAGCAAATGGTCGCCTGTTTTCTCGGAAAAACTGGACATGTCGCAACCGTACCACTAGAACAACGCAGAACAATCAATTCTGAGTTGTACACACCCATGTGTTTGCCAGCTGTCTTCCAAGAAATCAGGAAAACCAACCGCCGAAGACGGATCACTCTTAACCATCTATACCGAATTCTCAGAGTTTTGCTCCTTGGTTAGAGACAATTTTTGTGGCTTAGATTACAGGAGAGGAGATATTGGACGCTGACAGAAAACTAAACAACAAGTTGACTTCATGACCCCATGACGTCGTCGCGTCGGGTAGAGAATGAATGTTGTCTATACGGATTTCACAAAGGCATCTGCCGGTGTCACTATGTAGCCTCTTCTGGTATTCCTCAGGATCCAATTTGAGACCTTTACTATTTTTACTATGTATAAACGACATAGAGAAGCAGGACATTGATATTTGCTGATGATGTAAACATTTATTTTGCAATAAAAGGAATCGATAATTATGTCATATAGAGACGTTTTATATTCCCTCTCCTACCTGGCGCAGTCTTCAATAAAAAATACAGATTTATATTATAGACCTGCAACGAAATGTGATAAGTTAGTATCAGTGAAAATCCATTCATGTCCCTTCTCGAATACATTTTGCATTTTATGGTGTACTCATATAACCAAACCGGCAGGTTGCACTGTTAATATTAACTTATCTTTATTATTCAAGACAAAGGAACAGTAAAATTCAACGATAAAACTTTACAGCATTAGAGATATAACCCTACAGGATGCAATCATCTAGTAATATTGGTTGTATACTTTATTTTACAATTGTTAATTCCATTAAAAGATCGCAGGCTGCGATTCTTATTTATTTAAACCAAATAACCACTTCGTAATTTAATAATATTATTTATTTATATGTCTAGACCAATTTATTTCTCAAAACTAAACTTCTTTCTCAATCTTTCATACGAGAATCCGCACGTATATACACGGAAAAACAAACTCCAGTTAAGAACTTTTTCAAAACATTTATTAAACGGTAACTTCTTTGTACTTTAAAGTTTTAAATGCACAAAAACTGGATATAAATTAGTTTGGACGCTGCTACTGCAACTGCAAATGCAATTTCAGGCAGAGGAGAAACTGTTTATAAAATAAAGAAGCACAAAAAATGGACAACAGAGGAAAGTTAAAAGATTTTGTAAGTTTTTACTTTGTTAAAGGAGTTTGGAATAAGCGTTTTCAACAAGTACAAAGTTGGAAGACAAATGATGTCAATTACTGGTGATTACGTATTAATTTAGTAGGTACTTTTGCTTTCTTTTAATTACATTTTTAATAATCAATCTACATAGGTAATTCAAAATAAAAATAAAATGACAAAAACTATTGCATGGTAGAGGAATTAATTAAATTTCCAACAAAAAAAACTGTTGCAAATGGCAGTGAAAAGCAGCAGAGTTCGAGAGAAAAGCTCAATGAAAAAGCAGAGTATAATAAAAAACGCGTAAAAAATCTCAGAGGCGTATCAAGTTACCTATATAATATATCAAACCTATATATTATGCTTTGTGGAGAACAACTAACAATGTACGACCATTATGTATTATGGACCCTGTGTTTTTGCTTTAGCTGAGTCACATGGTAACATAATACATCCTAATTTGGTTGAAGTTTTTTCTCTTTGTGTATACATTAAGGCATAATGCCGATACAGGGTAGTGGATACAAGGGCGGGTTCATAATAGAAATTATAAATTACCAAATGTCAGCAAAACATTAGTTTTAGAGTGTGGTTAGTGTAATGTTATTGTAGTATTTCAAATGAACTATACTGCCAAAGGAGTATATCGGCTTGAAGCACAGGCTCAGTGCTAGTAAATAAAGCACTTGTCAGGGTACTTGTAAAAGTGAAGATTTTTTGTAAGTACTGAAACTAAGTCCTTCATCATTTGCGCTAAAGTCATTATTAAGCATTGGCTGCATTACGAAATCTGTAACTTTTTGATTTTAAATCTTCATAAGAAAAAAAACATAATATGCTTATTGTTTTTACAACGAAAGTACTTACAACTGACTGCAGACTGGAACTCCTAAGTTTGTTTTCGATAAACTCTACGACATACAACGTTCAATATCAACGTACGTTTTCCTAATCCCAAATCATACAACAGAAATGTTTAAAAGGTCATTTTCTATAACGTCCCAAAATGCGTGAATTGTTGGTAAGTAAGAACAATGTATTAAAGTTATAATTTTTTAGAATGAAATTATTTGAAGTTAATGATTGTTTTGGCTAAGTACGAGGTTGTATTTCTTATTTTTTCGTTTTAATTTAGTAAGTGTGTTATAGTGGTGTATGTATTTTTGCTGAACAGATGATTTCATGTCACTGACATGGGATTGGAGATGGCACCTAGAGAGAGATAGAAGGTTCAGTGAACATATTTGTAGATGGCTCAAAGACCATACAAGCAGCAAGTGGAATCTATTCCAGAAGCGCGCCACTAATCATTAAATGGCCTATTAAAAAACTAGCATTATTCGATCAAAATGATTACACTTTACACAGATCGCAGACAATAAGCATTAATGAACTTCGGGCAACATAAATACACTGTTGGGCCAGCACATGAAAACAGAATACCTGTCAAAAAGAATTCTCATAGCGAAGGCCACATAAAGCGAACTGGCTGACAAAAATGGTGGCCAACTCCACTATAATGGAGTATCACCCATCTAGCATGCCTCCTACACCTCTGACAACGAGGTCAACCTGTCAGATTGAGAATTGACGAGAGATGCCTTGCACGACAATTAATCGTATGTTTCTGTCAAACTTTTCAAAGATCTTGAAAGAATACTTCATAAAACAGTTTTCTTCAAAAAACTGTCAACTGTACCTACCGGTGACCAAATGATTACATGCAGACAAAATTTACACTGATTTCTCGAAGTTTGAAGAAAGACGAGAATGTTTGGATGTCGATTTAGATATCAAGAGTTTTTGGTGTTCAGTGGAGTTTATGCATATGTCAGTGAATAGTTGCGGCTTCTCTTCTTTGCTAATGATTTTAAAGTACATTACAACGAATCAGTACAAATTTCAAGATTTTCAAGATCATGCAAATTTTTCTATATGTAGATAAGACAGTCACTGTAACAATCTTTGTAAATAAACCTCCTCCAAAATACGGGTTGTACTGCACTGTCAACATACGCACATCCATTAGGCAGAGCAGCGGAAAGGGTGACATTATGCTCGTATGCTCTGTACCTCCCTACAGTCCTATTCTATTACTTTTTAAAAACGTCATTTTCAATAAATAGGCGTCATATGCGTATGACTAGTTATAGGGTGAACACTTCAATAGATTATTCATGGTGATTTAGAAATGCTTTGCTTTGATATGATTAGGTATATATTATAGAAGGGTCCTTTCTCTTTTGTGCACCATATTTTAATTCAATGAAGTTCCATAATCTAAAAGCGTTATTAAAGTTTATTATAATAATGAAAGGTGATACATAATGTATCATATTTTATAAGGTATCAGAGCCGCACTGAGAAATATTGTTTTTATAGATTGCAAATTTAAAAAAATAAGGAACATACTATTTTGTCAATTTTCGGCCCTATATTAAGCCCTCCCCAGAGCAATTATAATAAAAGTAATTTATAAATACACTAAATTTGGATTTACGTTACCAATAAGATGTTGTTACTCGCCAATGAAATTTCAGTACCCACCTGCAACAAGAAACAATTTGATATTAATTATTCTGTAGTTAAACTTGTAAACATTTAAATGTGTGAAGTTAAAAATTATAACATTATATAACATTTTTTGAATTCATAATAAAGTTAATTATCTTAATTTCCTAGAATAACAATGGAATTAAAATTCACTTAAGCTAAAGTAATCCGGTATATTACATTCAAAAGAAATCACAGAATTTTGTATAAGAGATATATGAGGGTAATAATGAAATGTTTCCCATTTTTGAGTGAACAATTTGATAAAAAATAGTCTCATGTTTCTCTGAAAATTACACCCGAACATCCACCCTTACTTCAAATTCTGTTATCATCCCTGTAATGAAGTAATAGTCATTTGAAACCAACCCTTTGCTCCATTATTTAAGCCTCATATTTGTCTTTTGTAGAAACGAAAAACATCAGTGGCGATAATGTCCGCAGTATCTTTTATAACTTTTTTCGTTAATTCATTCCATTGTTAAGATGTTCGATTCTGACGCTTTAATACATTTAGTAAATGTCATAGTTGCGCAACATCACTGCTGGATATCACGGACAATATTTTTCGTGGTATTGATAATGGCAAAGTAGTATCATTGATCTTAGTTGACTTAGTAAAGCATTTGACAAAATTAGCCATGAACTTTTGCTAGCAATTCTGAAATACATTGGATTTTCGTCAAATGCTATCGAACTAATTAAAAGATATCTATCCGGAAGATTTCAATACGTGGAAACTATCAGAGGTTGCTCCACCTCAGGTAGTATATTATGTGGTGTCCCACAAGGTGTCCCACAAGGATCGATTTTGTTCTTCTCCCAGTAAGTGTTACATTTGGCGATACATTCATGTATGCTGATGTTAGTCAAATAAAGCACTCTTTGTATGCTCATGATTTCGTAGATGCTTGTAGGAAAATTAGTTTCGATTTGGAAGTACTTTTGGGCTGATCGGAGGGACATCAGCTGTCAATAAATCCTTCAAAGACTCAGGTATTGCTCTCTGGTAAAAATAGACAAACCATATCAGATTCTATGCAAATTAAAATTAATGATGTCTCTTTGAAAGTGTCTCAGAGTGCGAGAAACTTGTGATGGATTGTGATTTGCGCTTTTCAGAGCATATTTCGGGATGCATTTCAAAATCATATTCCTCCTTGAAAACGTTATACCCACACAGCCATATACTTTCAATAGAGCTTAAAACTAAACTAACTGATGCCTTGGTGCTCAGTAATTTTAATTACTGTGATGTAGTATATAGTCCTAGTTTATTAAATGTTAATAAAAACCGCATCGAACGTGTACAAAAATCTTGCTTGCGATACATATTCGGCATCAGGAAGTATGACAGAGTAAGCCATAAACTCGTTGATGTCAAGTGGCTCTCCATGGAAGCTCGTAGACATCTTCATTTAGCGGTTTTATTCCACTCTCTATTCTGACCCGGGGACTGATACCATAAAATCACATTCCGTTCTGACGTTCATAATGTGCATATTAGATACCGTAATCTTCTTTCACCCCCAGCTCATAGAACTTCAAGTTTCGAGAGATGATTTTCCTTTCAGATATATAAGTTGTATAATAAGATTCAGGATACTTTGAAGTCATTAAGCCTTTTCACATTCAGAATTCAAAATTGCGTGATCTTTTGTTAAATTCACGCTTATAAAAGATATTGTCAACATTCTTTCTTTGTTATTAACTAGAATTTTGTTTACATTTTTTTTTATTATTGTTGTAATATTAATTATATTTGTATTTCTTAGTATTCTTGTTACCTGATTAATTAGCCTAAGACTCTGTATGTATTGTCGTGCTTGCATTCTATTTATTAGGATCTTTTGTTTTTGTTTTGTGGTTTGTATATATTTGTTTACTATGATATATATGTAGGTATTGTGTTATGTTCTTGGAAAGTAGGGAGCATATTGTAGAATTTTGTATTTTAAGGTACGTACGGTTAGCATAAATTATGTTTTTTTTTCTCGGGCCTAGATTTCAAAATCAGTAGTTATACTGCCATCTAGACCTTTTTGTAGTTCTAGTTTTTTTTGGTAATGTAATAATTACTAGAGTTGTAACTTGTTTTTTTTTTTAACTGCAAATAAATTTATTATTATTATTTTAAAAGAAGGATTAGTTATTCTTTTATAATAAAGCATTTTTACAAGTTTATTTTAATTCATAAATTGGGTGGTGTGTTTTCGATTTAAATATTTTCTATCCAGTTCGTTTACTTTTAAGATCTAGCGAGATTAGCTTTATCTGGGTTTAGAAATTAGGATTGTATTAGAATAGTTATCAAAACGGTTCTATTGCTGTTGAAAATTGATAAAAATCCAAACGCTTCTTATGTAGTTTAGATTTAAGGAGGAAAATTATACATAAATCATCAGTTATAGGTTCCAACTACATAACTGGTGAAATTTTAAACGTAATTTTCTCGAGAATTATGGGAGCAAATATCAAAAGTAACCTATCGTTTTAAAGCAGATAAAAAATGCTTGAAATGTTCATCCTAGGACTCCCTCAAATTCATTTCTTGTGCGGGAAAATAAAATATATTTGTTTAGTAATCATAATATGTCCGCAGTGAGCCGTTTTCGCGTAAAGAAAAAAAACTTAGTACAAATGTTGGGGTTAGTTTTACTGACAAATAAATGATGATTTTCGATAGTTCAAAATATTTAACCATTTGCTTGGTTTTGATTTGTTGGGGAAAGCGCGTGCCATGCCACTGGACCTCCTCTTCCAATCCCTGGGAAAATTTTGTTAATACTAAATTGTTGCTGGTGTCTTTTAGAGACTTCAGCGTCAAGATTTAGCTGTTTCTACTACTATAAGATTAACTATCGCGCCGCCTGCAACATGCCTCATCATTTTAAGTCTTATTCACATCATATCATATCATATCAACATTTTGGGAATTGATATAGGATTCATTGAAATATTGAGAAAATTTATTCACAAGTTCTTGCTCATCTTCAACATTATCACCATTGTAATACAAATTTCTAAGTAACTGTCCGAATTTTTTTACAAGAATTTATAAAAATGCAAAAATCATTTCGCATTGGTCAAATATTTGTTTCATGTTCAGCACGAATATAAGTACATACCAACACAAATAGCCATAAGTCTATTGACCGCATAAATCCAAAAATAAAACAATTGACCTTTTATTATAGAGTTCACAAAAATGGTGGGAGTGTCTATTAAATTGGACACATTGTATCAATATTACTGCATACCGATTCTAACCTGTGCATGCCATCCAGGACCGCATTTAAGTTAATCATAGTTTAAAAAGTTAAATAATCTCGTTGCATCTGCGAATTGTATACTAAATTGGATACTATGTGTTTATTGTAACACACATAAAACGTACATACCATAGACGTGACTAGAAATATTCTTTAAATGGCAAAGTCAACAAGATTTTTAATACTTTACGTGTAGCAAACGAATTAGGAGACTCTGTGCAGCAATTATAAGAATTTGTAGCCTTCAACACGATGATTTGTTGATTAGAAAGTATTACAGTTAATGGCCCCAGTAAAGCTTTTTGCTTGGCAAAGTCAAGCTTGTGTTCATTACTTGGCACAGCACCGTGAGCAGCTATGGTAGTTCTGGATTGAACTCTCCTTGTAATTGCATCAAACCTACATCTAATCTAATGGCACAGCGATCATAAAGGTCCTGAGCTCATTAAAATTAATTGTGGGTTTGTCGAAATCGACCCTTAAATATTGGTAAAGACTGAATCGGGATTGCTGACCACTTTGATTTAGGGCGGCCGACACTCTGGTGTGTGACAGACCTAAATGTAAATTCATTGTACCAGAACATACACCAATCCTTGGATGATGCTAAAGGCTCAGAAGTTTGGACGAAACTATGGAAATCATGCGGAAATAAAAAAAATTTACAACTTCAAATGGGTTGATATTAATCCTAAATGATCTGCAGTAACATTAAAACTTTGCCAATCTGAACTACAAATCTGTAGCTACAATTGCTGCAGTTTTTAAGATTTTACGAAATATATTGTCTTATATAACGGTGTTCAATACACGGACTTGTCGAAGCCGCTGATCTTTTAGTTTTAAGATCCAACGGACTTTACCTAAAACCATGTCTAATCACAATCGCAATTATAGTCAGCGTCATCATTCTGGTATTACCGATTATGTATTCAAAAGACTCTCAGGATGGTCCAGTTATTGGTCTCCTCAGAACTAGAAATTTAAAATTTTGATAAACCGGTTCTTTTATCACAGAGTCGACCACATTGTCGTTAGGGGTGGATTTGAATCTCATATCAGGTAAACTGACAAATATCTCACATAACAATTCTAATATTTAAGCTAACTTTATCAAAACCTTGATAATATCACATCAAAACAATTTTGGACTATCTTGTTTATATACCTGAATAACTTGTACTGCACCACTGCCTTAAATTAAAACGGTGGATGTTATTTTCATCTTACACATCCGCTTATTACATTTTTTCGCGAAAAATATGTATTTTCAGAGATTGCAGTACGTACATATATGTCCGTAATATAAACACCATATCATACATTGCTCGAAGGTAAAAAAGAAACTGGATAAGGCTCAAGTTAGAAATTACTATAATCAAAGAAAATAGTATAATGCAGCTTGTTGGTTTACTCGAAAATCCGAAGAAAAAATTGCATGTTTTGTACCTAGCATTATGCAAATGATCTAGTTACGAGCATTCAAACTAATTAGTCGGTAATTATATGATGTGCTTAAGAGTTAAGTTAAGAAGTCTAATAACTCTTAGAACCCTTTCCCTTTTGATTTGGCGTCGATCGGTTGTTGGGCGGATATTTTTTTTTATCATAATGTGGTATATAATGTGATCAGTTCAGATAAATTCATATGCAAACCTACACATTTTTAGGCCTGATATTTTGAATAATTTAACTGATAAAAAATTTGTTAGACCTTGCTAGATGGGTTCTAATTGTTCGCTAAACAAGTCGGTAGAATAGTAACATGGTCGATTCAACTATTGTAAGCTCTATTGTGAACCTACTTTTGCCAAATGTTTATTGGCATAGTCAATTCGATTAGTAATTGGAAGTAGCTGCTGTCAAAAAAAAGAATTAGTCATAGATTGCTTGTTACATAATTTACATAACAAGACTTTTAGTTATGTTGGAAATTTGTTTGATTAACTTTAATGGGTCTTGTACAAAGTTGTTATGATTTTAACACAGAGTCTGATTATGAAAAAAATTCACAACAACGACAATATGCTTCTGGTCGGATGACCAGCGGCATTTCAGTTTTACTTTAATTATTTGTAAGATTGTTATTAATAATAGAAGCCGCACGGTTGAGGTATATTGGGAAGCAGGTTTTTGATTCGTATTAACAAACAATAGTGACGTTTCGACAACCAATTTTTGTATTCTTCAGGATTTTTTTTATCAGTCTTCCAACATCTCATTAATGTTCTCTTTTCCCTTTTTTATTTCCATTGTCATTTTATATTGTCATAATATCTAGTGAGAGAATTTTTGTTTTAAAAATCCATTTAGAAGCAAGTGCGAATCGAAATTCGAAATGAATAAAAAAGGGAAAAGAGAACATTAATGAGATGTTGGAAGACTGATAAAAAAAAATCCTGAAGAAGCCAAAATTGGTTGTCGAAAGGTCGAAAAAAAAATTATTTCACTATTGTTTGTTAATACGAACCAAAAACCCCAAGAAAAATGCTTTCAGTTGTATTTTTCTATCAGTCTCACTATCCAATGATTAATTTCTATTTTCAGCTAAACAGGAAAAGTCTAAAAAAAATCTTAATTGTAGATTTTAGAAGGAAAGACTTCAACAGACTCATTTCCTTTCTGGTGCCACCGAATGACAAAAACTGCTGTAAACTAACTTTACCAAAAAGAAACTCTAATACAACAAAAGAACAATGTAGAACATAACAATCAACCCTTTTAAGGGTGGCAAGTTCTACGAGGAAAGTAGTTACATAGGATCTTTTTTTTGGAGAGAGGACTCAAAATAGTCAACATTGTTCTCTGTAATAGCCGATTTGACAGTTCTCGGTCGTTTTCTACGTAACAATAATTGATTCACTATTTCAGCTCATGATTTTGTTCAGTGATGAAGCACACTTATTTGGAGCGAGGATAACTCACAAGTCATCATTGGTCAGAACGTTAAGAATAAGCCGACAAAGATACATGATACCAACTTTTTTGGATCTCGATTGGAAGGCGGTAATGTTGTCAACACCATTTGACGTTAACTGACCACATGTTCGTGAGATTTAACGCCATTAAATTATTTTCTCAAACATTTGCGAAGTGCAGCCTGATTTAGTGCGACGATTGTGTGAGAATTGGACCTCCATGTACGCTATATGCCCACCATAAAATCATCCTTCATTTAAAGCCAATTTCACTGATATTAAAAACATTTTTCCATGTTGTATTGCAATTTATATTTCTCTGGCTCTAAAAACCCACCCATTATGTATACAATATGCAACTAGCGCAAACATATTTTTAAAAAGGAAATGTAACGTAATACGTTTTCTGAAAACTTACGTACATATGAAACAGTTTTATCCAAGCACATAGGATACGAAAATGAGAAACTGATTTATTATTGTGTTGGGATGGGTATTTCAATTTCCCTTATCTGCATAAATCCACTCTCCTATACATACACATATATACATGTATATCCCTCATGCATACATGCAGTGCGCTTTTAGAAACCAATCATATTACGTTCATAAAAGGCAACATGTTATTTCTTTCGTATTATATATATTTTTTCAAATGATGGAAACTCTAAATAAACACTAATTGAAAAATAGAAAGAGCTGGTAGGATATTAGCTTCGAAACTTTCATTTTACCTGAAGATTCTATTTCGAGGTTTTAATTAAATTTTAAATTGATATAGGTTTAGTCGCATATCTTGCTGAAAATTAGAACGCAAAATCATTATTATTTTTATCAAACGATGTTTTCTAACCCAATTTTATTTATTTTTATTGTAGACATCAGCTATTTCTTTTTCACGAACGCCTATGGCACATACAATTTTTGTCGTGTATTTTAACACCAATTCAACTACTTAAAGAGCTAAATAATATCAAGACAATCTTGGTGAAATAAATAGCAATTCTTCTTTTACGAACCACATTGTAAATCATCACCATACATTTTCCACAGAGATTAACACGAAAATGGTCTATTCATCACTCTTTTAAATATCCTAGAAGCACTAGAAATAAACAATTATAAACACAACATCAACTACAAATGTGTAAATGACCAACTTACTTACTGCTTACCTTTCTTTAACTCGTACTATAGGAAACAGAATTCTTATTAACAATATATAATATACGATAACAAAACCCTCTTTTTAATAATCCTAAACTTCAATTACATAACCTTTACACACATGTTCTACACATGTCATTTGTCACCCTATCTGCCAACTGAGTGACCTAATTGAGGTAGACACATGATCATATGTCCTCAAGCCACACACCAAACGACAACATGAGTTCTGAATTTTTTGGACCCTTTCCGATGTCAGAACATCAAGGCAGGGATAATAACATGTCAACCCATAACACACCCTCGAAATCCCCAAAGACTGACACAGCAGTTTCTTCATGTTTGAAGAAAGGAACTTTTTACTAGTGTATAATAGCTTCAACTGCATGTAACATTGTTGGGTCACATACGAAACATGTCTTTGAAAGCGCAGATTTTCATCAAAGAACAGCCCCAGATTCTTTGCCGTCTCAACGAAGGGAATACGAACTTGATTTAAGGATATAGTTAAGTTTTCACTTTGACTTGGTTGGATTTAACCTCAAGCTGTGCAAAGCAGCGTACTTGGATATGGATTCCAAGTCACAATTAATCCTGCCAGCGGCAATCTCATACTGGTAAGGGTCGAAGTGGTAATAGAGCGTGTCATCTGCAAAAAACTGTGCCTCACAGTTCTTCACGACATCAGTATAGAGTAAGAACAAAAGCGGGCCAAGGACCGAGCCCTGAGGCACTCCTGACTGTATAGCTAACAATGAAGATACCCGCGAACCAAGCACGACCCGCTGATGGCGATCACTCAAATAGGATGTAATAAACTTGGACGACACTTGATCAAACCCACCATAACGACACTTTGCTACCAACAGTCTGTGATTAATAGTGTCAAAAGCTTTAGTAAAATCCAGTAGAACCAAGGCCTGTCCTCGATCACACGCTCGGAAATGTCTGTTAAATTCATAAGGGAAGCCGTCGCACCATGTCCAGCTCTGAATCCGGCAAAAGAAAAAAGTGTTGCACCAAGACAATGCACCGTGTCACAAATCGATGAAAACTAAGGCAAAATTGAATGAATTGGGCTTCGAATTGGTTACCCACCCACTGTATTCTCCAGATTTAGCCCCCAGCGACTTTTTCCTGTTTTCAGATCTCAAGCGAATGCTTGCCTGAAAGACATTTAAGTCCAATGATGAACTAATCGCTGAACTTGAGGCCTATTTTGACGAGAAAGAGAAATCGTACTATAAAAGTGCTATCAAAAATTTGGAAAATCGCCATACCCGTTGTATTGCCCTCGAAGGCCACTATGTTGAATAATAAAATCGAGTTTTGTCAATAGTTGGTTTTTTTCTTACTTATCCTAATGACCTTATACGTTTTGAAGGTGCCAGAAGTAGATTGGATTGTATTAGTCATAAAGGCGAATGTTTTGATTATTAGGTGCAAAATAAATACAAATAATGACCCTCGTACAAACTTATAACGACATAAATAGAAAAAGGAAAACCACATTTAAACCGCATAGTATCAATTTATTGCATAAAATGTTTAGTTAAGCCATTTAATTCCAATATCTTGATCCACGAAACCGTATATTTATGTTTATTTAAATCACGCATGTTATGCCATGCTGGAACATTTTAGCCGTTCCTAAACATGCCTAGCAACCCAGTAGTCGGATGGATGGATGAATGACAAGCAACTGTGTTTACAAAGCAAATGCTTCTTGATGCGTCACACGTCATTACCTCACGACCGCAAAACAGCGGCCCGCGTTTAAATAGAGATCCGCAATATAGCGTTAAGGACGGACCAACCTTTCACTTTGCTTGATATTTTTTAATTTAACTTAAAGAATGATAATTCGCAGATGACTGGTCAAATGATGGTATATGTGACTGATCCAAAAGTGATTTTTACGAATAAAATAAATTTATTGTTGACTGGTTTCCTCTAAGACTTTGCAACTCAAAGTTGCTGTTCATACTGACGTTTCGTTTCAGAAATATATAGCTCTAACATATTCTTTTGTGTCGGATTGTATTGGTAACATTGTTGGTTGCTACGAATATTTAGGGGAGTGTATTGGGGTAAGGACTTTATAATATTTTCAGTTACGAAAAGTTCATCAGAATAATAAACTTACCATAAATTAATACACATAAATATTTAATCCATAATAACACATTTTCATAACCAAAATAATAATAATATATTTAATTTGAAAAAGTAGTACTTACATTCTTGGGTGGAGTTGTAAATTCAATTATAAAGAAATAAAATCGAATAAAATTAATAGAATAATTGTCAAGTATATTATCCCTAGCCAAACATGTTTCGGAACCAGTTCTCGAGGATGTTCTTATACATTTATGAATCACGTTTATAACTTTGAAACTAATGAAAATAAATAAAATCGTTTTCCTCATAAAAATATAACTACGCCTCTGGATTCTATGGAAAAATGTCTATCAGGGAGAAATTTTATCTTCCCGCCAAGTTAAGAGGTAACCCAGATACGAAAGGGGTTCCAAAATGCAATATCGCCCTGTAACTCGGAAACTAAGAGAGCTGTGACCAATCGATCTATCTTTCATTTCACAAAAAAGTAGCTAAGTTTTGCGAAAACCGCAAGGTCCTATCTTTAAAAATAACCCGGATCTCCGGTAAGTACAGCCAAAATGGGGCACCCTGTACAATTGACCATTTGTTTTGAAGTTATTCGATCGCGGACGAACGTATACAACAATCGACTGTCTGGGTGTTTAAATTCCTTCTCAAACGCATAGGTTCACGATTCGTCACCTGTTACAATCTTATAAACTCCTTTCAAGCACCACTCATTCGGTACCTCAGTTTCAACTTATAGTGTCTAGGATGCATGTGAGGTTTTTTAGTCTTTGTTAAATAACATATTTTACTTATCAGTATCTTTAAAGGTCGTATCGTTTTAATATCATTAAAAAAGAAAAGATCCATCGAAATTATAAAAAATTCAAAACTCAACACTTGAAAACTGAGTTTGACAGGTTGCGCAGATTGGTTAAGTTTCAGACAAATGAATGTTATCGCTCTTATGTAGAGGAGGTTGAACGTAACATAGCCAGTGATCCTAAGCGGTTTTGGTCATTCTACACCAATAAAAAAGGGCGCTCGAGAATACCTGGACTTATGACGTACAATGGTGTGGGCTCTGTTTCTCCTCAGGAGATAGTTGACTCATTTGCCACTTATTTCGAGAGTGTTTATGCTGATCATGATATTTTAAGTGTGAACTCTGATCACATTGTTTGCCACATATTGAGGAATATGACATTGTGAAGGCAGCGAAAAAACTTAAACCAGGCCTCACAGCGGGTATTGATGGCATTCCATCATTGTTCGTCAAGGACTGTGTTGGGGCCCTGTCTGTTCCATTATTGCACATATACCGTATGATCCTGTCCTCCTGCACATTCCCGAATACCTGGACTAGAGTCACACCCGTGTTGAAAAAAGGTGATAGGAGTTTAGTGTCCAACTATCGATATCAACTATACCGATAACTTTAACTGTAACTTCTCTAAGCTTTTTGAAGTAATCATCCATGACTACATATCTGGACGAGTTCGAAGGGTTCTGGCAGAGGAGCAGTGTGGGTTGATGCCGGGAAGATCGTGTATAACGAACCTCGCTACCTTATGTCATCGAACCTGTATGGCTATCGACAGTCAGATGTAATATATACTGATTTCCAGAAGGCTTTTGATCGTATTGATCACTACGTGTTGTTGTCTAAACTCAGGATGATTGGGCTATCGGAGCCCCTTGTCAATTTACTCAAATCATATCTTCTAGACAGAGTGCAGTTTGTCGAATATGAGGGTTCAAATTTTGGTCCGTTATTGACCTCCGCAGTGCCTTAGGGTTCCTTATTGGGACCTTTATTCTTCTTCATGAACATACCGATGCCTATTGTTTCTTGTGTGTCGTCATCAAGGCAACGCACTGAATTGAATTAAGATTCAGACGAATGACGAGTTTATTTTGAAGCATGGTTTACCTATATTTTGGCACATTCCGAAAGCCCTAATTTTCCTAAATACTTTTTTACTAATAATTTTTTTTCTATCTTCATCCGCTAAAAAGCCAGAGCGCCAAAACTGACAACAAAATAGTATTAAAATATAATTCAACACATAGATAGCCAAGTCAAATCAAATGCTCCATGAAAAACAATTATTCTGTCACATTACTAGTGACAATTCTTGTCAAAATAATAAAGAATTAATTGTCAAAACAATAAATAACAGGTACTTATTTACAACGTGTGTATAAGAAAAAATTTTTCGACAGACGAAATAAAAAATAATATAATAATTGTTTAATTTATTGCAAAACATGCGTTTTGGTTTTATATAGTGCAGGCAATGTCATCTTCGTCTCATCAAATGATGTTTCTTTCAATTGCCAGCCATATTTTTTCGACAAAGAAAATAATAAAAATTGGAAAAAAATATTTTGCTTTCCCAAATTGGACCTTAGCGCAACTCAATTTAGCCCTTTAAAAAAAATATGTTTATTATCTTATCTGGTTTTCATACAATAGGCCTGGGGAGCCGAGTTTGGGACACCCGTACAGTAAACTAAATGTTGCTTCGGTTAAAATTTGTGGGAGAAATGGTCAGTGCGTTTGAAAATTAAGGACACAAGTTCGTCAACAGGCCTCTGACTGAATTTTGTTGTAAGGTGTGAAGTTCTGCTTCAAAACACACCATTTATTCAATAACTCTTTTGTCAAACTCACTTAACAGCGAAGTCTTGATTTATTCTCAAAAAAGTCTTGTAGAAGTTTCCTCTGTCCGGTATGTCATTGCTACGCCACTTGTTATGTTTCATCAAATTCAAAATATCAAGTGAGAGAAAGACGCATGTCCTCAGGGGAAGTTATCAGTTTCAGGGGAATTCTATATAAGCATATTTCTCGTTTTACTTTCCTTATATGCACTCTAATATACAGTTCCAAGTAAAAGGGTGGGTGTCGGACTAAACCACTTATAGTATTTTCCTGTTTTCCAGCAGAAGTCGTCGTGTTTATATCTACTATGGGCAACAAAAACTGGCTCACATAGTGCCTTCAGCTACAAACAAGGGTATTTGTTTCCGTATATATGTATATAGTGCATCTTTAAATAGAAACGTGCGAGGATTTAATGGCAACACGCTGTAAATAAATTTAGTGGTAGGGTGCTGGGGGTTAAGTAAAATTATACTTTGGCACAAACTTAGGGTGAAAAAACAAAGGATTTGAAAAATCAATTTTGTATAAAATAAACTGGAGTTTCCTTCACTGAAAAAAGGTTTTCTAGGATAAACCCATTAGAAGTTTTGTGTCAAATCGCTTTAGCCTGGTGATAGGGGTGGACACAACCCTCAAATTCTTAAATAGCATAGTAGGTGTCGAGAGATATTAACATCTTTCAATATGTGCAGATGGGCTACAATTTTAATAATTACAACCAATCAATGACCTTTAACTGATTAGATTTAATATCTTATGCTTATGCAATCTCCAACACATCATTATGGTATTTACGGTTGCATAACCTCTTCTATAGAAAAGACACGTTTCGATGCTCTTAATAATTTTGACTAAAGTAAAAAAATCGATTTTTTTGATGAGTTTCAGTATATACAGGGGTGTTTTTGTTTAGGTGGTTTAGGAAAAACTTTTAAATTTTTAGAAATTTTTAGCGTACACTTTAAATTTAAATACGGGGTGAGTCAAAAATGTATTTGTTTATTTTTTTACGGACAAAAAAGTAATATTTTGAGTAATGTTTTGATTTTTTTAGATTCCAATTCAAAATTTCTTTGAAGTGAAACTATACGCTTCTAAAGGTTATCTACGGGGTAACTTAAAAATGTTTTTTTTAGGTTTTTAGAATGGCATATGAAATTATTGCAGAGGGTGGCTCAAAAATGTTTCAACTAAATTTTAATTTGAAGATTTTTATATATTTTTTTAAGTTTCACAGTATTTTAGGTTAGAATGGGATCATAAAATTTTTATACAGGGTGTATGTGTATTGTTCCCATTTAAAATTTCACCAGTTAGGTAGTTGGAACCTATATTATTACAATTAAAATACAATATTTGTTATCAGGTTATCAAAAAAATTAATAAAAAAAAATCAAAAACTAAAATTATAAAAAAATTAAAAGCAAAATTCAAAAAAAATTTAATTTGAAGATTTTTATATATTTTCTTAATTTTCACAGTATTTTAAGTTAGAATGGGATCATAAAATTTTTATACAGGGTGTATGTGTATTGTTCCCATTTAAAATTTCACCAGTTAGGTAGTTGGAACCTATATTATTACAATTAAAATACAATATTTGTTATCAGATTATCAAAAAAATTAATAAAAAAAAATCAAAAACAAAAAAAAAAAAAATTAAAAGCAAAATTAAAAAAAAATTAATTTGAAGATTTTCATATATTTTTTTGTTTCACAGTATTTTAAGTTAGAATGGGATCATAAAATTTTTATACAGGGTGTATGCGTATTGTTGCCGTTTAAAATTTCACCAGTTAGGTAGGGGGAACCTATATTATTACAATTAAAATACAATATTTGTTATCAGGTTATCAAAAAAATTAATAAAAAAAAAATCAAAAACTAAAATTATAAAAAAATTAAAAGCAAAATTCAAAAAAAATTTAATTTGAAGATTTTTATATATTTTCTTAATTTTCACAGTATTTTAAGTTAGAATGGGATCATAAAATTTTTATACAGGGTGTATGTGTATTGTTCCCATTTAAAATTTCACCAGTTAGGTAGTTGGAACCTATATTATTACAATTAAAATACAATATTTGTTATCAGGTTATCAAAAAAATTAATAAAAAAAAATCAAAAACAAAAAAAAAAAATTAAAAGCAAAATTAAAAAAAAATTAATTTGAAGATTTTTATATATTTTTTGGTTTCACAGTATTTTAAGTTAGAATGGGATCATAAAATTTTTATACAGGGTGTATGCGTATTGTTGCCGTTTAAAATTTCACCAGTTAGGTAGGGGGAACCTATATTATTACAATTAAAATACAATATTTGTTATCAGGTTATCAAAAAAATTAATAAAAAAAAATTCAAAAAATAAAATTAGAAACAAAAAAAAAATAATAAAAAAAAAATTAAAAGCAAGAATCAAAAAAATTAATAATTTTTTTTTAAATAGATTAATAAAAAAAATTAAAAAAAAAATACAAAAAAAAATAATAAAAAAAAATTCAACAAAAAAATTAATAAAAAAAATACGATTTTTTTTGTAACGCTCAATCACTTTTGTCATAGATAAGACTACAAAATGACTGGGATGGGAAATCCCAAAGGGATTTCTTGTTTAAATAATAAAAAGCAGGCGACCATTTGTTTTGAAGTTATTCGATCGCGAACGAACGTAAACAGCAATCGACTGTATGGATGGTTAGATTTCTTCAGCCACCCTGTACAATTATAGGAACGTAGAACGGTCAATTCTGTCAATAAGTAAAAATCAATACGTTGGCTAGAATATGAGACTATATAAATATATTTTCCACTTTTTGTTCACGTTTTACAAATGAATTCAGTTTCAAACGCACCTAATACATATTAAATTTCAGAAAACCACATAAATAATGAACTGGAAACCGAGCCTAATCAGAAAATTATTCAAGTACAATATATACGTATAAAAAATTGAATAAGTACACTAATTTAACTTCTGAAAATGAATAGAACAAGATATTGTCTGCTCTATATAAATTATGCATGCAGGGACAATACTTCCGGGAATAAATCTAAGATATCGATTTTGCCTAAACCCCTTGTATAATTAATTTCCAACTCTCGAGTCAGACATTTTGTCATTAGTAAGGACATACAGTGTGGCTGGAAAATCTACCTACTACTCTTTGTTTTAATTTTAGCATTAAATAATACTTCAAGCAATGAAGAAACTGGTACAATATTTATCATGAACTTGTATATACGAGGGCGAGTGCTGATCGAAAAGTATTATTCCTAACAACAAATATTTCGCACTCAGTTCTAGTTTTTTGTTTCTCTATCAACAACGTTCAGCCAAGTTTTGGAGATAAGATTCCGGAGCAGTTTACTAACCCTACTTTTAAATTGTTTCAGTAGACGGGAAACCCGCGGTGGAATGTTTTTAAAAGCTGCTTAACACCGTGGCCTAGCAGTTACCTACGAAAATTTTATAGAGCGTGTATGAGATTTCTTACCATCGCGAAATAATTTTCTGGTTCCAGTAAAATTAAAGTCTTTTCACGATACTGGTTTTGCCCCAAAATTCCAACAACTTTTCGCTCTAATTTTTATGCGTTGTCGCGTTCCTTCTTGGGATATTACGTGAGCATTTCCGGGATATTCCCTGAAACTCTGTCAGTATATTTTCAACCTTGGAGCCGCATTCCTTTGCTTCTCGAATTTTCATCTTTTTAAGGAACTCTTGTTTCTTTTAAGAACCGAATCTCAATACGAATTTTGGTGGGTTTCGTTGGATGCATTTCAAAAAAAGTCTAACTCCACAAGAATGCGTTAAATCATTTCTCTCAACATTTGGAAATGAAAGACCATGAAAGAAGACATTGTACAATTGGTTTGTTCTTGAATCATGTGAAAGTCGACCAAAAGCTATGGTGATTTCAAAAAACTTCGATGATTTGCGCACAATGATAGAGCAAGATTGATATGCTACCTAGAATAAGATAGAGAAAGTCTAAGAAGTATGGCTGTTAAAGCTACTGCTTAAGTGAACAATGGTATTTGATCAGGATTTATTCCAACAGGATGTCTATTGATTATCGTTGAAATAAAGTTTACAGCTCCGAGAATTGAGGAGATTCCTGCTGGATGAAGCCTAAAAATGGCGAAATCAACAGTTGATCCTCCATGGGCAATATTAGATGAGAGAGGGGATAAACAGTTCAACCAGTCCCAGCTCCTGTTTCTATTATTCTTCTCATAATGAGAAGTCTTAAAGAAGGAGGTAAAAGTCAGAATCTCATATTATGTATTCGAGGAAAGGCCATATCAGGTGCTCCTAATACGCTAATCGCATACCGCACATAAATAAACCGAAGCTGAAATATACGACACACGGCGCGGCGCAACAGTTCCTTTAGAGTGTCGAAGAAAATTTAAAGCTGAATGGTATACAGTAATTTCTTTACCAAATGTCATAGACGAAATCGAAAAGAACAACCAAAAATGTCGCATATTTTTAATAGCAATGCCAGCTCACATAGAGCATGTAAAAGAGTTGACCATTTGAGAGACAAACATGTACATTCTAGAGAAATACGAGGTTAGAGATTTTCATCACCTGAAGAAGCGGTTGAAGCCTTTAGAGACCATGGTTCATGAGATATAACTTTCAGAGTGGGAAAATGTTTTTAGAACTGGTTGGAACACATGCCAATAAAATAGGTAGGTGGTTTCTAAATATTGGTCTCCTTCTCAGTTATAAAAACATAAAGAGAATATCAGCTCACACAAAGATTTAGAATTAGCTTTAAATGCTTTTGAACCGTCTTCAACTCAAAGAAATTATACTGTTTGTCTGGTATTTGATTTAGTAATAACGTTTAAACTAGTTTAGTTATGTGGTGTTTGATTTTCTAGACACACTGTACCGTACTTACTAAACAGCAAAGAGCGTGCATTTCTCAAGCTCACCAATATATCTAAAACAGTTATCTAGGAAACTGACATAATTTATACCGATACTACATAGTTATAAAGCTTGCTTGTTGGCTTTGCTTCCATGTGGAGAATAAATTGTTGATGGCGAATTTTGGGCACGTGTATGGCACGTGAGGGCGATTTTCGAAAAAACCGAGATAACAACGTGATAACGCCGTTCAGATTTACAATAGGTAATGGTATCCAATTTATTACAATCGCTGTATGATTCGAGTATGAAGGGGACGAAATAGATGGGAATAAGGCGGTCAAAAAAAAAGATTAAGCATGTTGTATCGCATGCAGATGTTGTTAACAGTTATTTGATAAAATAAATTAGTTTGAAGGTCTCAAGTGGATGTTAGAGTGAATTTTGCTACTTCGGGTTATACGGGTGTCTTAAACTTGCTTCACTGTTCGTCATTTCGTCACCTGAATAGATATCCTCTTGATGGTAGATTCTGCCAGATTTACCCATAGATAGGTGGTGTGACTAGTTAAAATAGATATAAATTATTTTCAAATGGAACGCCCTGTATATTATCAAATATTCTGAAAGACAATCAAATTCCCGTTCAAATGATATGCCTTGTTGCTATCCCTAAATAGTAATGTTTCGGAAATGAAAGCAAGTTTTTAGAAAAATTGGATTATCTCGGCATATTTTAAGTCACCAAACACTAAAATTTTAATAATTTGACATTTACTGCCTAACTATTAAAAGGTTTGTTGTTTCTTAACTTGTCTTAATAATAATAATAATAATAAAGCCTTTATTTTTAAATGGAAAAAGTCTAGCCAAAGGCCAATCATACTCAACCCATTACACAAAGTAAACAATACAAAACAAAAAAAAGAAAAGGAGAATAAACAAAATAAAATAATATAAAGTAAACTACAAATAATTCAAAATAAAATAAACATGTCAAAAAATAAATATAAAATAACAATACAATAGTAAATCTCATTGACATGAAAGTAAATTTTCCTTTACCCAGTTCTTAAACTCATAGGGTGTTACATTTAGTATATCTAGATATTGTTGATAGTAGTTGAACATTTACTTTCATGTCAATGAGATTTACTATTTAGTTCTTAAACTCATAGGGTGTTACATTTAGTATATCTAGATATTGTTGATAGTAGTTGAACATTTACTTTCATGTCAATGAGATTTACTATTTAGTTCTTAAACTCATAGGGTGTTACATTTAGTATATCTAGATATTGTTGATAGTAGTTGAACATTTACTTTCAGGTCAATGAGATTTACTATTGTATTGTTATTTTATATTTATTTTTTGAGATGTTTATTTTATTGTGAATTATTTGTAGTTTACTTTATATTATTTTATTTTGTTTATTCTCCTTTTCTCTTTTTTTTGTTATATTTACAGAATTATAAGTGAAACTAATCAAATGAAGTTTAAATATAATTGTATAAAATGAGGTGAGCTTTTCGTTGACGATTTAACCTTAAAAGCTAAATTGTATCGAGAATCTTTTGATGGTGCCAACATAAAGCAACTTCAGCTGAGTGGTTAATGTTTAGTTTCTCTAAATAGCTTTCAAAAATAAAATAAATTTTGCATTATTAACGATAAAACAGCGATACTACAAAGAAATATCATTAAAAACACCATTACGACAAATCCCAATTTATATCCAGTAATAATACTTGCAATAATGAAATGATAAACTCTGTTATCAAACATATTTCATTCTCGTTTTATCGACACTTAATAATAACACTAATAAAAGTTTAGTTAGTGCTGAAGATAGCGAAACTAAGATTATTAAATACTGTGTTTCACAGGCAACTTGGCACATTAATATAAGAATAGACGACACACATAAAAGAATATGACTGTTCGCAGAATGAAGATATAAGATATTACTTTGAAGTGTAATAGTGTGGGAGTTGAGGGACTTATTACTCAGTTCGTCTGTGGTGTTTTTAATTATATTTGTTTGGAATTTATTAGGTATGTAATGTGCTTTGCAGGATCGTGAAGGTAAAGACAATAACAGTGTAATAACCATAGTAATGATGTAAGTATGTGGGTATTGCAGTGCACTGAAAAACATCGTAAATTGAAACACTGTTGCAAAAAACTGATGTGCAACTCGTTGGAACTTGTGTCAATAGTAAAAAAATGGGCTTCATTATATTCTTTAGATAGTCATTAAAAGTTATATACGAACAAGCCTCCAAATAGAAGCTAGATCAAAACATAGTAGTCCACGTGCGAATGAAATCCTTGTAAAAACTTTTCAAATACCACAACTCTCTCTTAATCCTGAGAACGAAACCAAAACAAAAATGTTGGACTTTCGGGAGATGTAGATATGAAGCCACTCCCACTGCTGATTTTCACAATAGCAGCTTCGACAATCTGGATGCTTTAGGCTAACCCTAGTTTCATAGAACAACTTTGATGAAAAGTAACCTGGCACCTCTATTCGCTCTGTTAGTAAGGGCCCAGTCTGCTAATTTTTCTTGAAGAAATTGGGAATAGAGGAAAGTCGCCTAATATTAGGATGGTTCCTAATATTGGATACACATGTATTTCAAAAAATAGACGGGCATGTGGGCTACATCTATTAAATAATGGCTGTATTACACCTTAAAATGCCACTGGTTAATTTACAGTGCCCTACACTTGCACGTTTTGACAGAACAAAATTTTAACTGAAATCGGTGCTTTGAAGTTTTTTTTTGCTGCGCATTTAAAGGGTTGGTTTACGAGTTAAAAGGTAAATATCTTTACTATTTCTATATGCTATCGAAAGTTCATGCTATTAGTTACTTATACTTAATATTTTTAACAGTAAATATATTCGATTTTTTAAATAAAAAATTCCAATCTAGAATTTTAAAGATTTGCCTAATATTGGACTGCAGTACGTTCCAAATATTGGATATCCAATATTAGGACATTATTCACGCACAAGGAATTTTGATGTTGCTAACAAGTTTGGGAAAATCATATAATCCTAATATGCCTACCTCCACATTCAACCCACAAGCTCCAACCATTGGATGTAGCGTTGATGAGCCCCTTGAAGACCTGTTATAATTGAAAACTGGTTAAAAACTAATCCAGGAAGAGTGGTTTCACCCTACCAGATTGCAAGTTTGTTGGGAAAAGCTTACTTAAGAGCTGCTTCACTAGATATACCCGTAAACGGATTTCGGAAATGTGCCTTTTGATAGGAACAAATTCCGAGATCATGATTTTTCCATTCATGCAAAACTAGAAACATCTCTTGACAATGAAAATATTACCCTCGGAGAGACACCTGCTAATGAAAATATTGACGAAGTAACAGCAAAAAAACCTGGATCTAAAATAGTTATCTTACAAGACATAACACTGCAAACTAATGAGAATCCTATAGTTGAAAATAAAAAACAACTGGTAAAACCAGCAGATATCTGTCCATTACCAGCAGTGCTGCCTGGTATTTCAGGGGCAAAGAGGAAAAATCAGGTGCCGCCGCCTTAATTAGTGGGCCGCCCTACAAACCGCTTTAGAAGAAGCACACAGTTCGAAAAATACAAAATGTTTTTAAAAAAATTTAAACAGTAAAGCAGCATCCAATAAAATTAAAAAATATAGCAATTCATCCAAAAAGAAAAATAGTGAATCCTCGGAAACATCAGAAGAGGAAGTCCCTTATATAAATTCCGAAGATGACCTGGATTCCGAAGAAGAAGATGTGAAATGTCTCTTCTGCTTGGAGACATTTTCTTCTGATAAAGCAGGTGAAAAATTGTTCAAGTGTTGTAAGTGCTACAGATGGTTTCATGAAGCTTGCTGAGGGCAAGGAAAATTACATTTGTGACTTTTGTATTAGTGGCTGATTTCGTTCCTTTTTTACTAATCATATAAGTTGTTTTAATTTTATTTTGTATTTTAATAAATAAAACATAAAAAAGCATTACCGTTCATACTTGCTAAATTTAAATTGGACACCCTCTCCAATAATAGGATACCAATTTTCAAACTGATAAAACTGACACCTTTTACATAATACATAATAACTTTTTAAATAAGACTTTTATCCTTATCCTTATGCCAAGTTTCTAAAAAGATAGTACATGTTTACACTATAAACCTACTAAATTATTACAAATATATAGCTCTTTTTTGATGACAAAGTAACCTTCGACAAAAATGTATCCAATATTAGGCGACTTTCCTCTACTGCGGACCGCTTTGATTTTGAAGCGTAAGAATATTTATCTAATTGGGTTCTTGAATACCTTTCGCAAACGTTTTACTATACGACTAACTGTGAACCCATGTTTGTGCGAATTAACGCTTTCACATGAAATTACCAGCCACAAAAGCTTCAGCTCATAACAGAAACAAAAGTAGAAGCTTCACGTTTCTTTAGACAGAAAACATGCACAAGTAACTAAATTTATAGATACATATCCTTCTGGGTAATTTTGTCCAAACTTCGTGAAATTATATTTGTCTCACCATTTTGGCATACCCTTACCGTTGTATTTGTTTGTTATTTTTTTGCAAGCGTTTACGCAAAGATGCTTTGACGAAACTGACGCAGAATTTATGGCGAAAAAGTTGACGTTTTTAAATTTAAGAAACTTTTCGATACATGTCGATGAAGGTGAAATTGGTTTTTTGGGTATTAAATGAGTCCCCACAAAATAGTAATTTTTTGGAGCGTATGTCAAAAAACTTAATTTTAGGTCAAAAATAACTATTTATGGATGCAAAATTGATCAAAAATCAAGCGTGAATAATAGTTTTTATTAAGGAACAATTTAATTTTTAATAGGCAAGGTCTATCATGCTTCAAATGGAAACCGCTATGCTGTTGCCTAACAACTATGTTACATCCATTGAACAAAGAAACTGATAATTAACCAGTATATTTGTAAATTTTGTTTCTAAATTTCTTACAGGGTAAATGCAACAAAACATCTTGAAAATTTTGTAAAATACCGACAAAGAGAGACATGAAATTCCTCCATAAAATTCTTAATATATTAACATTTTTAAAATAACTGAGTAGGGTAGATTACGTAAGTTTACAAGGAAAACTAAGAATTACGTAAGAGGATGGATAATTTAAAGTAAACCAAACAATAAGTTATAGTATACATTATGAATGTATTTTGATTATAATTTGACAAAAAGTATTCTATCACTAGGATCTTGATTTTCGGTAGTTTTATGAGGGTTGCCTTTTATATTTCGGGATTTGGCGACCCTGGTGTTGCAATCTGGCAACTGACAGCTCTATCGTAAAGTTGGACATTTTTGAGGTTATACGTACAGTAGCTTAAAAGATTCATCTCGGCCCAAAAATGGAATTAAATCGTGAACATTTTCGTGCGATTATTTTTTACAACTTTTGACGTGAATTAACTCAACAACAGTGCATGGATGAACTTAATTCAATTTTTGGCGACGAAGCTCCATCAAGGACCAGTGTTTATCGATGGTATGGTGAATTCAATCGTGGTCGTAGTTCACTCCAAGACAAATTTCGTGAAGGTCGCCCAAAATCAGTTGTTCCGAAAACCATTGATGCTGTGCGCGAACTGATATTGCAAGATCGTCATGTGACCTACCAAGACATTGAGACAACCTTAGGCATTAGTGGGACCAGCATACATTCAATATTGCATAAACATTTGACTGTCAAAATATTTGTTCGCGTTGGATCCCACACAATTTGTCAATTGCTCAAAAAAAGGCTCGTATCGATTGGTCGAAAGAAATGCTCAAAAAATACGATCGCGGTGCTTCGAAACACGTCTATGACATCGTGACAGGTGATGAATCGTGGATTTACGCGTATGAGCCCGAAAGTAAACAACAGTCGACTGTATGGATGTTTGAAGATGAGCCAAATCCAACAATAGTTGTTCGCGCACGACGCACTTCCAAGCAAATGGTCGCCTGTTTTTTCGGAAAAACTGGAATACCACCACCACTAGAATAACGCAGAACAATTCTGAGTGGTACACAACCATTTGTTTGCCAGTTGTCTTCCAAGAAATCAGGAAAACCAACCGCCGAAGACGGATCACTCTTCACCACGACAATGCGAGCTCTCACACATCGGCTCAAACAACTGCATTATTGAGCACCCAAAACATCGATTTGATGAGTCATCCGCCGTTTTGACTTGGCACCGAATGACTTCTTTTTATTCCCGTACATAAAAAACAACCTGAAGAAGCGGTTGCTGCATTCAGAATGCATATTTTGGAGATACCTCGATCAGAGTGGCAAAAGTGCTACGACAATTGGTTCAAACGCATGCAAAAGCGTATAGATCTTCATGGGGAATATTTCGAAAAACAATAAAGTGATTTTCGATGATTAATATTTGTTTTTGTTCTCTAATCCCGGCAAAAATAACAAAGTCCAAAAAATGAATTTTTAAACGATAAAAGAACAGCGAGTTATTACAATTTAATAAACATGGATTTGACAATATAAAACCTGGAATACAAAACGCTTTCTTTTCACAATACATTATTAAAATTCGCATCATGTTTCCTGTTTACATATTTACTTTCAAAAGAAGAGAACAACCCCTATGGTGAAATTTAAGTTTGTGCATTATATTACGCTGTCTAACAAGCAAAAACTGGTGAGCCAGAAGAAGAAAAAGTTTTACTCAGATCTGCTACATCTTTTTGTATTTTATATCCACTAATGATACCCTTGAGGCAACTATACCAACTAACAAATCCCAATAATCCCGATTGTGGATATATGAAACCACCGCCTTCTCTTTTTTTTTTTGTTACAATACACCCTCGGGTTTTGCTTATCTTTAATGATGTCACATAGAGGCGGGAAATAATTTTAATGACCAGGAATAAATTCAAGGAGTTAATGGTGGAATATACAGTATGTCTTGCCTTGCTCTTGGATAGAACTATTACTGCTTAATCTTTCTCGTATACAGAATGCATCCATATTTTTTTAATTGAAAGCTCGAAAGAGGAAACTTCTAAATATGAAACCAATTACCCTGAATGATGAGGTCATTACACAGAAGTCTGAAGTAAAACAACTAGGAGTCACCCTAGATAGTGTCCAACCAGGAGACTAAAGATCATTACGAATCTCACACCTCTGTACTTGGTGATAGGAGCAAATGATACCACATAGGTACTCAGACTCTCTCAGGAGGGAGCTGGAGATAGTTGTAACTTGAGACTTGGTTCAAGTAGCTCAAAACAGGAGGAAAAAATAGACCATCAGACACATATAATTTTTTATTTTAATCTTAGGTAGATTATGGTTCAAGCATCACAAATCAAAACATCAGTTATAGTAAGGGAGCCCACGTAGCAAAACGACGGCAATCTCGATCGTGTCGGAAACCTATTGGACTTTGAAGATTAGATAATATGAAGGGTAAAAAGTCATACAATGTATTACTTTTTAGCAGTGGGCTTGGAGAGTAAATAAAGCTTTACAAACTGTGAAAAAAAACTGTTGTATTGATATTGTGATTTGTAGTTCTTATTTATCACTGTTACTGTATTATCTGGAATTGTAGTGTTTTTTTTAACTGCAAATAAACTGATTATTATTATATACGCCCCACATGTCCCTCACCCTTAATAGAGGATGTTGAGTGGATCTGTATGGAGGTTTTTGAACAAAGAATGACGCTCCAGGTGTATCACAAACTCGTAGCGGATTTTTGAAAATGTAAACCAAAGAACTTATTATTTTTCAATACTCCAGCGCGACAGATTAGCATAGGAACTCGTGATATCCTGACCATGCTGATCCATAATGTGACCTTTAATTTGAGGGGTTTCTTTAACCTGTTGGTTTAAATTTTAAATCATATTTCTGTAAAAATCAAAGAAACCTGTCAAATAAACGTCGAAAAACATCACGGCTAACTTCAATCCAAGGGGTAGATGGGAGGAAAATGAAGTGCATGTTGTAGGAAGTCTGTATCATTGTGCCTTGATCAGTACAGTAATTGGTATTGGTATTTTTGAGCTACAACCTGTCAAATATGACGCAACAAAAACTTCAATATGGATGCTGATGGTACACAATAATAAACAAAAATATACTACCCATTCTCATTGGCTGAATTTTCGGCTATTTTGAATATATATACTCTCGCATTTCTTCTCATGTTCTGATATAATAATAATAATAATAATAAATGTTTTATTGTGCAAAAAAACCGAATGACAAATCAAGCATACAAAGTTTGCTTACAGATAACAAATCAGTCACTTAGGCTAGTTTATACAAAAGGAATAAGATTTGGCTATAGCCACTCTTCCACTTATTCCAAACTTAACACTGTACAAAAGAAACACGCACTCATGAATATATTTTAAGAAAATAGTCTGCGCCTCAACTCTCTCTTGAAACTAAACAACGATAAGTTAAGAATATCTGTTAAGTTATTTAAAAGTTTAGGACCATTGTATGAAAAACATCCTTCGAATTTAGCAGTAGAATGTTGTGCAATTGTAAAGGAGTTGAAGCGCAAATCAAGTCCGTGGACATTATACCTCCTCAAGAGCAAGTCAGCAAGGTACTGAGGTATATGGAACGTAAGAATCTTATACAACAAGACAGAATACAAGTAATCAAACCGAATGGCCAGCCTAGGTTCTTTTAGTTTATTAAGAAATGGAGTAATATGAGCTGCGAAGGGAACTTTGCACACGAATCTTATACCTGCATTCTGCACTTTATCTTTATTATACTTTGCCAGATAATAGTAATACACTTGTGAACAATAGTCCAGGTGTGGGTAAATCAATGATTTTACGAGCATCAACTTTGTACCTTCATCCAACAAATACTTCAAATTATACATAGATTTTAGCCTAAAAAGGAATTCCTGTATAGTTGAGAACAATGATCATCATATAGTTGAGAACAATGATCATCATATCCGGTTTATCCGTGTATATCGCAGTTTTGCCGGAGAGAAACCGAACAAAATGTATCAAAATCAAATATTGCCATAATTTTTTTGTTAATTTAAGCGTAAAAAATTCTACTGATGGTAGTATTAATCTAATAATAAACATGCCATTTTTTCATAACTAAGTTCCAAAAATTTCCTACATATATGCAGGCTAAAAAAACTGGTAAAAAATGATGTGACAAACGCTGTTATTTTAGCTCTAAAACACTGAAATGGTTTCAATTTAGGGAGGTGTAGATAGAAAGAGGAAAAAAAAGGGCCGAAATTGAGGCAATATAGTCTGTTTTTGTGTTCAAAATTGGACTAATATTTCTTTATAATGTCCTACTACACCATTCAGTTTTTTTCTTTCGGGCTTTTTGTGTCGGAAGTAATTTAAAGCTTGGAAGTTTGTTTGAGTGGGGAAAGAGTAATGTACTAAAAATTTAAGTTAGGATGGATTCTATAGTTGTTTGTTTCGTTATTAAAAGCTAATGGTCGAGAAAAGATCCAAGTTTCCATTTTTTTTTCGCGAACCCTTCTAGAATATTCAAAAAGTCGGTATAATCCGAATTGTTTTATTCGCAAAAGATTAACCCTGTAACTTCTACAATTGTTTAGCGATCAAAGTTTAAAAACCGGTTTCGTTATATAATTCTGGTCCACTGTACAGATTCAGGTAAGGTACCTTCATCAAGTAAATTTAAAAGCAGGGCCACCCAAAAATCGTAGGCATGTTGTATAAAAACTTGCGATTGTCTAATAGCGTGAATGTATGCTGGGTATCTTCACAAATCATTATCTTACATGTTTCAATCTGTCGCTCTCAACAGGATACATTTACCCAAAGAGCTATAATTAAGTATATCAGTGACCAGACATCTTAAAGAGCACGACAGAATATATCTAACTCTCTAAAAATTCCTTTACTATTTTCAGTCTGCCAAAAATTTTCTTCTATTTGTTTTTATTTGATGTTTCATTTCCGACGCGGCACTAAAAGATACGTCGGCCGTATAGGTACGTTATTTTTAGTCAAGGTGAACCATCTACTAGATATAAACTAAAAAGGGTGACATCACATTGCCGTAGCAGTATTTTAGAGCTTCACGGGGGCTTATCAACATTGAAAAAATGTATTGTTGTTTTAGCACTATCTATTGATTGACCTCTAAAAGATTTATGATGTTTCAGAGGTCTAAACTCGCATCATCAGTCACAAAAACACAATCAAAAATTGCAAATAAATTCATAATCAGAAAAGCTTAAAAGTCAAGACAAAAATAAACTTCTTCATGTTGTAAAAAAACTTGCAATTAAAATACATTTAAAATTAGGGCGAATTTCTATGATTTAACCCTGCAGCAGTCGCGCTATGAGCAAATCTCTTACGATTCCCCTAAAATCGCAAGATTTCACGATATAGACACTGGATGAGCCTACCTCGCTCTCTAGCTGACATTGTGTTCACGTTGCACCCCCTGATTAGTTAAATTCAAAATTCAGTACACTTTATTCTGCGATATGATATGAAGTTTGTTGATTAAATGCAGGTTTGTGAGTGATTCTCTCATTGCGCGAGTTCAGGCGTTTGTATTTTCCAAATATATAAAGACAATACAGAAATTATTGAAGATCGTCGAATGTTTCTGAGGATGAAACTAGTTGATGAAACCACACTCAGTATACCGAGCTTCAGTAATATGTATGCCATTCAACAGGAGACAGCGAAGTAGAGAACTGGTAGGCATTCCTGAACCCGAACGTGTAACGAAAGAAGATCAAGCTGGATATTGTGGATTTTGCCCAAGAAGAAAAAATCGAAAATCCAAAAAAAGATGCAGCACTTCATTAAAAATTATGCGTAATTATTTGAGTGTAATGTTGTCTCGTCATAATAAAAAAAATAAACAATAATAAATAGTGAAAGAAATGCTCACGCGCGAGTTCTGCCGTAATTTTCTTAGCACGAGTTCTGTAGGGTTAAAAAATATATATCATTTCCCAAGACTTTTTTCCCAGCCTTTCTACGATCAAGGATCACTAATTTTTGACGATTTCTCTTCACTGATCGTTTTTAAATTTCGGTTTAATTGACCAACCAGTAACAAATTTAGTCCTAAGGTTCTAGGATCTTCTTCACGATTTTGGTTGGACATATTCTCAAAACGGCCTAGGCAGAATATTCTGCTAAAGGTTGTGGACATTTTAAAACCTAAATTCTAAATAGAGGCCTTTTTTAGAGGCCGTTAAATAATCATGATAATTAAAATTGGAAGGAGTATAGTTTTTATGCCATTGAAAAGTTCTAATTAACCTTTAGCTACCGCCTAGCCTGATGTTTAATGGTTGCCTTTTCGAGAATAAAATAAAGTTGTATTTGCTCACCAAAGTTTTGACAGACAGCTGAAAAGCTCTGCAAGCATAAAATATAGCAGGATATAAAGAGATTCAAACTTAGCAACAAATAGTTATTGTAACAGCGCTATATAAGAACTCAAGTTGTATAGTTTAAAGCATTTTTTGAGATTTTCCTCTTACAAAACTTTGTCTACGCTCATGATAAAACAAATATGCAAAGTTCATCACACATCAAAACGGTACGTATATTTAATTTTCGTTACAAAAGTAGAACTGTTGACAAATAATGTAATCTTAACTAGCGAACTTAATTTTCCTATGTTTATAAATGTGCGACTGATGATAGTTGCCACATTATTAATTAAAATAAAAGTTTTCCCACTGCATTTTATGAAGGTATAAGTAGAGAAGCACAAAATACAGTTGTGTCATTCACAAGCTTAAAACAACTTTTGATTTAAATTCTGTAGTGCGAGTATATAAAGTAAAAGGCAACTGCAGCAGATCCGGTAGGAGATACATTATGCATGAGCTTTTCCTTAGTTTGGAAATTTATTTGCACTTCAGTGATTTAAAAGGGATATAGATGGGTTCCTGTACTGTTTATTGAATGCAGAGGACACAGAAAAATTACTTATCTTTATTTAAATATACCCCGTTTAAGTACCAACGCAAAATAAAAGTTTTGTAAGTATTTTTTATACATCGTCAGAGGAGAAAAATGTAAGAAGCATTGAACCTTAAATAAGGCAAAAACGGTAAGACTTAGGTCATCGTAAATATATAAGGGATACAGTAAAATCATTCGGAGTGGCATTTTTTGTTTTGCATTTATAGAGATACCGCGTATCGAGACATGCAACAATACAAGATAAGCGAGAAAGCGTAATACAGGGGCATCTATGCACGCATATTTAAAAATTATTCTTACGCGGGCGGTAAATATTGTATATTCCTTGTTATTTAAATTAAGTAGGCAATTTTTAAATTAAAACCATTGGTACATAAAAACTTTTTTTTTTCAAAGTCTAGTTCAAATTTTACGTAGAATCGAAAACAGTAATAATATAGTAAATATCTATAATACGTGTCAAACAAAATAACACAACATTCAAAAAAACCCCTATAAATAAGATAATTTTCAAAATATATTAGAATGCAATATTTAGTGTTATAAACTAATTTACAAATTATTTTATTGGTTTACAAAATCAACAAGAACTCATCCAATTTACCTAAATAGTTGCTTTTATGCATAATGTTAACATACTTTTTCCAGAATAAATAAACACTAAAAACGTGTATGTTTTATGACGACTAAATAAGTAAACTAAGTACTTTAAATAACGTTTATCTTTTATTGTGTTTAAATAATCCACAAGCAAAATACCTACAAATAACAATAAAACCCAATGTTTCTTATTTTATTGGGCCAGATAACATATACATGTCTTGTTTTGACGTACCGTTTTATGAAATGAAAATCTATTTATAAATATTTGCTTGGTTTTGAATTTCCGACAAGATGGGCTTAGGTTAGATGTGCTTTTACAAAGCTCCAATGTAACTTGCTCACATTTTGACACGTTGTTGTACACGTATTTAGATTAATCCTTATTTCTGATAGTGCTGTCTTTGTCGTCGAAAATCTGCATAAAAAGGACCGCTATCTATGTGACTTAACTTAAAGCTGCACCGAAGGTGCAGCCGCAGGTCTGTCTATATAGAAAATTTGTTTTTGCTGCATCCCAACGAACGGGTACTGTTCAAGGGGATTTAATGCGGCCACACTATTTTATTAATTAATTTAATTACATCTGCAAAAGTTCATTTTGTGTGCGACGCAGAGGGGATATCAACTATTTCCCATCCATCAGACTTAGGTTATTGAAAAATATATGATCACATCCATCCATCTGACGGCTCTCATGACCCTGTCACTTTAGGTTATTATCACTTTTTCAGTAATATTACTTCAAATACACAATGACAACTTCTAAATTGACTACAACTATATGGAATAACCATTTTATAACACTACAATATACAACAGGTTAATAGAAATTGATCTTAAACATGAAAATAATGCCGAAAACTCTTAGGCTATTAATGTAAACAAAGAAAATAATAAACTATTTGACACAAGCAATTTGTCTGTCGTTAGAAAAAACATCTTACCAAAACCAAATTATGACGTGAACTAGAAGTGTCAACTAAACTAAAATAGGTGACACCAACGTTAGAAAAAAATACTACCAAATTATGACAAACCAACGAACCATAATAGAGAGATATGGTAGCCGCTATTAACGTTAATTTAACACCAACGATTTTCAAATACAGAGATATGGTAGTTCTAAAAAATAACGTCACCTATGATGATAATCATATTATAGGCATTTGTTTATTTTTTTAAGAACAGAAAAGTAATATTAGTATTTTTTTGATTTTTTTAGATTTCAATTCAAGATTTTTTAGAGGTGAAACTGTAAGCTCATAGAGGTTATATACGAGGTAACTCAAAAATGTTTCTATTTATTTCTCAAGACTTTCAGACACGGCAGGACCTAATAAATAGAAAAAAATTTAATTTTTTTAGTTTGTTAGAATGGTCTACATACATTTTTAGCATAAGCATTTTTAGCATAAGCACTTTAAATTTAAATACGCGGTGAGTCAAAAATTTATTTATTTATTTTGTTAAGGACAAAAAAGTAATATTTTCAGTAATTTTTTGATTTCAATTCAAGATCTCTTTGAAAGTTAAACTATAAGCTCCTAGAGGTGATCTACGGGGCAACTCAAAAATTTTTCTATTTATTTTCAATATTTTTAGTTTTTTGATTTTTTTTTACAACCCTCAATGACTTTTTTCATAGATAAAACTACCACAAGACGACTGGGAAATCCCGCAAGGGATTTCTTGTTTAACTAATAACGTTAATTTTAATTTTTCTTCAATTCGTTGGTTTGCAGATTTGCAGCCGGATATTTTGAAAATAATTTTAAGTATGCATCATGACCCAAAAAGAACAATATATTAAAGTTATGTGTTTTAAATGGACCAATACTAAAATTCGAAGTATTTTGGTAGTCCTGCTTGCTTGAAGAGCAATACTTTGAGCTGTAGTATGTAACAATAATCTTGTAGAACTAAATTCTTTCTTCAAAATCAGCCTGAAATTGTTACAAAATATTGGAAGAGAGTTATTGACTTGTTAATCTTAAGTGAGTTTACAATCATAATATATCTTGTCTTTTCCCCGACTCCGATAAAATCAACAGTTTCAGTTCAAGGTCGTGGGCTGCTACATCAAATTCACTGCCCCATCGTTGGATTTCATTATTGCTGCAACAGACCTTGGTTTATTGGTAACCCATCATTAGTAACTTAATTCACATTAAACGATATGAAACGCTTGCCTTACTATACACATACAAATCGTTTCTATGGTAAAACAACTGGTTTCTTCAATTTTATATCATAGTTCCATATATTTTTACCCACATGTGATATAAATGGAATAAATCATCCATTGCCACCCCGTTTTGGCGTTTGAATTACGCTGCTACATCCTTTTGTTTTTTGCTCATCACCCATAATCCACAAAGGTTACGTTGTCGAGAGATGAAAAATTGATTTTTCTGACAAAAAAATTACGTGCGATCATCGGAAAGACAAGAGCTGTTACAACAACGAAAAAAAAGATTATATCACGTATAAAAGAGTAAAATAGATGGAATGGCTGTTTGTGCGGTTATATTCCAAGCGATATTTTCGGAAAATGACTTGCATTTATATTTTTGTAACACAGGTAGGAACAAAGAATTGAATGAGTTTTGTGAGTTTGTAAAGAACCACCACAAATCGAAATAAATAAGACAGTTTCTATGCCCTCATTTCTAAATTATAATTAGGAAAAAGCGATATATAGTATATCCTTTTTACCGAATAATTATTGGAGGTTACTTACAAAAAATTCATTGGAAACTTCAATCATGAAAGATCTAAAATCTGTTTGGATCTTAGTAAGACGGGCTACGTATTCTTACAGGATTTCTTAGTGGACATTGTCGCCTTGGGAAGCATATGGTAAGATAAGACCTAGAAGAGAGCGACTAATGCAGATTAGTAGCTATTAGAAGCCAACACAAGGAACATTTGGGGCGTGAAATCGTGCAAGATGGAGACGTGTTGTCCCTGAAACCAGACAAGCTACTGGAGTTCATAAGAGCTCTAGACTTTGTTGAAGACCAGACAACACATCACCTTTTAATCTTAATCTATAATAATAAGGATATTATTAGGGTATCCGTATTTTCTAAAGAAATGAGGCCCCTTAAGGCTTACGACGATGGTATGATAATTGGTGAGCCTTCAAGTTATCTGGCAACACTACATTTACATGATATATCTCCACCGAGTAGTTTTTCTGCAACAGCTCTTTGAAGTAGATAAATTTTGATTTTTTTTTGTGA
Organism: Apoderus coryli; assembly: GCA_911728435.2. Classification (NCBI taxonomy): domain Eukaryota; kingdom Metazoa; phylum Arthropoda; class Insecta; order Coleoptera; family Attelabidae; genus Apoderus; species Apoderus coryli. The sequence continues at coordinate 15,033,971 of OU452204.1, forward strand.
AATTGAAAATGAACAATATCGATCAGCGATTCCCACTGTGTTTTTCAAAGCGAAGATGCATGAGGAAATGAAAAACGATGAGTGTTTGGCCATATTGAAGCACAGTTCTAGGGAATGTGCTGCATGATCATGGCCAAAATATTCATACACACAAGAACCAAGCAGCAGTTGAAGCAATGGATTTTTTCCGGCGAAAATGCTCGAAAGAAAACAAAATAGGGAATGCCCATGCATTGCGACCGGTTTTTGGGATTCGCCAGGTGTGGATCTACATTGAAAATTTAGAGAACGGAAGAACGATAATATTATAATAATTTATTGACCAGATTCAACGAAGAATTGAAAGCAAAACTTGTGCTCTTTCACCAAGGCAACGCTCCAACTCGTTCACCGCGATTTCTCATGACCAAATTGATTTAATTGGGCTACGAGGAATTGCCGCTTGCTCCGTATTATCCAGACCTAGCCCCAAATGGAAAACTGTATTGCCCTAAAAAGATATAACGTTGGAAAATAAGACAATGAAAAACAATGGTTTCAGTGGACCCACTATCCTTTCAGAACCTTTAGGAGGAGGTTGTACCGTATCCATTAACATAGATTACATCATGTTACTAGAGTCACACATGGAGGACAACAGACTGTAGGCTGACACTGAAAGTCACAGCATTTTTGGAATGAAGATTGATGTAATGCTATGATCTGCCTTATAAAACCCTATTCCCCAATAGCGATCAATGAATCCTGCGTTGAAGGAGTTACAGTGTGCGGATTATTGCTGGTTGACGGATGGTTCATAAACAAACTCAGGTACAGGTGCCGGAGTTTACGAAAACAGACCCAAGACTAAAAAGTGCGGAATTGTCAAAACGGAGACTCTCAAATATCGAGAAAACAATAATCTACCTTTGCTCTAGAACTCTAGCCACTCTGGATGTAAAGGCGAATGAAATGGGCGACTCTCTGACAAGAGAGGAAGCTGAGGGAGATTTTATCGGACCCGAAAATTGTCATAGCGTTTAGCACTACCCAATATAGTATATTCGAAGGAGTTTATAAATCCATGGGAATGAAGAGCCAGTCAAGAATCATTATCTTTCGAGGTTGGGTCTTTTGGAAAATTCAAAATGCCGCATGTGACTGGAGGATAATGAGACGGAACATGGAAGTTGCATATCGTAATTATCGACTTTATCTCAGCAACACTCTACAGTGCGACAAATTTGGATTACTAAGGTTCCACTATATTACAGGTAAATCTAGGAAAATATTTCAAGCAACAAAAACTGATACGCGAATATAACCTTCCTGCTTAAGACTGTCAGGGATATCTGCTAATACAACGATGAACACTACAAAGTTGCACTAGTTGCATTTCACAAATATATTACATAGTTAGCCGACAGACATTAGAAATGTATTAAACTCAAGTTCATAGATAAATGGTTATAACAATAAATATAAAACATGCCTGACAGCAATTTTGCTTCTATTTGCTCAATAATTCCCTGCTTTAAATGTGTGTAAAACAAAACGCTTCCGCTTGGTTTATACCAAAAGGCAATAATCGATCAACCCGCACCTATCGTTTATCATTTCTGTCAAATTCCAATCCCGAATCGCTTATGTTGTTCGAATTTGAGACGAAGATAGGAAAAAAAAAACTTTCGTGTTGTTGGTTTTTTCTTTAAGATGATAAATCTGTCGCCTGAGAGCAACCAAAGATTTAATGTATATTTTTTCTTTCTCTCCTCATTCTATAGCTGCTATTTATCTCTCTTGGGATTGCTCTACTTTCACAGAATTTTTGAAACACATTTTTTAGAACCGACTAAAATAAACAACAGTTGTATATGTAGGTACTGTTTTTGTAATTTAAAATGGAGGCAAAACGGTGGTGAATGAAATATGGCGTAAAATAGATGAAAATACACGTCCAGTAATATGCTATCATATACAGTATGGCTCTAAACAAGTTTTTAAACTTCTCATTTTTCTAATGCTCTACTTTGTTCACTATATCAAAATTTGAGTTTTGCAGATCGAGCTAGACCGATTTCAGGACCACCCGCAGGAAAATGAAGCAACCCAAGTTGATTTCTGAAATAAGTGATATAAATGTAAGAGTTTTCAAACATCAGTCCCGGATTTTGAAGAAGAATATCTCAAAATTGATCCTTATGTCATATATAGAGGTAAAAAGTTTGTTGATTTGTGGAGCAATCTGTGAAATGAACGAATTAAAGTAGAATTTACTCGGTATTGGCAAATTAAAGAAAGATTGATATTTTCTGAGCAATTTGGTTTTTTATTCACTCTGAAACCTTACTTTTTAAGGAAGTTACAGTAGCTACAACTTTTTATGAAGTTGATGATCTCTATGAAGGCCAATTTCCTTACTACTCGTTAGGTGTTGCAAGTCCAAGGTATTTCAGCATTTGTCAGAGCAATGCAAAGCAGCTTTTAACGCAATTCCTTCGTCACATGGTCTTTTGGATTGCCAAAGATCGGTTCTGAACCGCAGAACCAAATATTGGCCCTCTCTTTTGCAAATTGGTTAGCCGTTTCCTTTCCCTCTGTGGCTTCGCACCCAAGTCAGAGTGATCCTGTTCTGTTGAGCTGTCAGTTGCTTCTGTAACTCCCATGCTAGAATTAACGTGAAGGTGTATGACTTTAGAGCTTTTAATGTGGAATATTGTAGGACTTTTGGAATGTATTCAGAAAGCCTGTAGTTCGGTCCTATGCCAGGTTTCTCTTCTATAGTCCTTTTGATCCGTCAGCATACTATACGGATGTGTTCGGATAGTTTTGTTTTTAGTAAGAGTAGTAAGGCACATGCATAAAACAAACGAAGTCACCTCAAAAAACATATTTAATACTCAAAATCAACTGACCTTGACTTAAAACATAATTTAAACATTGCTAATTGTAACATTAAGGGAATTTTGTAATTTTAAATAAAATGTCTTAGGATTTTTTCACTTCTATAATATGGGAAGCAGGATGCAGAAGAAAGTTGTCCTTAGAACTTTGTTTCTAGTTACGCCACATGGGGGTTTCTGAATAATCCTCCGTGTAAGCGACTGATCTTAACTTGTGACTAACCTCATTGGAATTTACACAAGGCCAAATGAACCAAAGAGTTAAAGAAAAATAAAACATTATGATTGCTCCTTCAACTTTTATTTGATCCTATTCACATAGAAAAATCTAGCCTTTTTGAATAGTGGTGGATTCTTAGGGAATAAGGACTTTGAAAAATGCTAATAGCTTTTATTCATTCCAGCGACGTTTCGTTTATCAAAGTCCTTATTCCCTAAGAATCCACCACTATTTAATATTGTTTGGACAAGAACTTATACAATTAATACTAGCCTTTTTGCTTATGCCCTCTTCAAATTGTAATAATTAGAATGTAAATGGTTATGTTGTCTTCTAATAAAATCTTCTGAATATGAGTATTTTTTACAAATTCAGTTTAGCACGATTTCTTAGGGACATATCACAATTTCCCTTAAAAATTGAAGAACTAAAAGATTTTTTATAACCTCGTAGATTGCCATCCGTATAATAGGGATTCCTCCAAGTTTCTGGCAAAATCAGTAGAGAGCCTATTGATGAGAATTATTTTACTACAACTTTAAAATAGCATTATTTTTATTCAAAGTGTATTTTCGTGGGCGATCCTACGTCAATCATATTCACCCCAACATTCCTCTCCCGTACAAACTAGAATGCAACCAATGAATTTTCTATGAGTTAAAATGACTTTACTAACCACTAAACGCAATTGACTATGTAATTTTCTAAATGAATTCCAAATTTATTATACATGAATATATAATAAAATAAATACATAAAGCATGCATAACGGCCAGTTGTACATAAATATTAAGCACCCACCCTCTTTTTAAAACTGAATTTGTTAAATTCAGAACAAATTACCCTTTGGGGCGGTAATTGTGTTTAGTGGTAAAAGCACGCTGTGTAAGGAGGGTAAAGGGAAATTGGAAATTCAGTAAAGGATTAGGCAAATTTCAACTTGATTATACATAAATACATTCAGATTCATTTTGATAAAATTGCCATGTTTTTGGTCTCTTGAGATACGACATTAATGTCCTCTCTTCTTCTGTAACTAGTTCTCAAGTTTAGTACGTATAACGAGGGCTTTAATTCCTCTTCCACTGTGAAAAAAAAATTAGAGTTAACTCCCACAGAGAAATTTAAATCTGCTGAACTACTATCCACTACTACATGGCATGTAAAGTTAGTTAATACATTTTGCTGTGTGCGCAATTCCAGCTTTAGCTGCTGAAGCAGTGCTCAAAGTTTTCATCTGACGGGCACCCATTTCTCTTTCGAAGCTTAAATGGACTGACATCTTGATGTAAAACTCTAAGCTTGTTCTTCAAAAATTAGTTTGAATTTTGGCTTGTTTTTTTCCTTGATAGCTGTTCAGTCTGTTTAAATGTTTTTTATTTAGTAACAAAGTGCAGAACTGGAAATACCATCGAATTGGAAAATTCTCAGATTCAGAACTTACAATGTAAAATGAATTGATGGTGTTTAAACAAGGAGTGGGCAAACATTTTCGCAAATCAAACACCACGATTTAGGTAAGTTTTGCAACTCTTTTTTCTTTCTATTTTCCAGTTAACGTATAAGATTACCATTATTGGTCACCACCTTTGAAAAAGCTTTTTGAACGTTCTTTTGGATAATCGCTATGTAACCTCACAACCTCAACAGGTGATTAATTTTCAGTTTTGGGATTGCTTTGGAGCGACTCTAGTAGAGTTAAAGAGTTCCAATGCTTTTAAGGACACCCGATGGCCTCAGCAAATATCGATTCACTGATTGCTCTAATTTATTTAAGTCAAAAACTTGTACCTCAACAAACTTTGCCATCGCAGTCTTTGTACACCACGTTCTAAGTCTGAGTACCATCACGTACATCTAAGTTTCAGTTCTTATGCCTTCGATAAAACAACACAAGCGTCCTTTCAGTTGTCTATTATAGGAAGACTTGAGTCCAGGAAATTCGCTAGGTACTTATCATCTTAATTTCATTCTACGGAAACGGGAAGAACACCTGCTCTTGTCCGTAGAGTTGACTTTGAAGAGCACAGTTTAGTCTCTGTTCAAATCCTTTGTTTGTTACTTTGTTGATTTGACTTTCATTTATGTCTCACGATCTTTTTCGTTTTAGATTTTAGTCGGCATAAGGCTTGAAAATAAAATACAAATAAAAGTTGCTGGACTTTAGTAATGCAAAAGACTGACGGGTGGGAATAATAGTAAATGGATTTGTCAATAGTCAAAGTTTTTAGAACTATGAACATATATGAGAAAGGCGTTTGCTGTTATAAATGAAATAAACAGTCTATTAGGTCATTCAAAAAGGCGAAAACAAATGAAGCTAGAAAATTATTTTAACCTCCATTAAATTCTTCTAATAAAAGTGCCCCAATAATGTATGAACCATAAGCCCAAACTACCAGTCATTTACAAGCTTCGGGCAAAAATTAAAAATGCAGAATTTTGGGTTTTCCTCATTATCTCATATACTATAAAAGATAATCCAAATCTTAAGGCAGATTTAATTTGCAATAAAATTCTCTAGAATTTTCCTAATTTAACCGACCTTGTAGCTCTAACGGTTTCCAAGATAGCCAAATTTGGGACACACTGTATGTATAAGAATATATGGATGGAGATAAGTTCCCTAAATATTGTTAATCAGATTAGTACTTAATCCGGAGCTGGATTAGATCGCATGTGTAATTGTGTAATATATGTTGTTTAGCCTCGACGGTACAATGTTGAAAATGAGTGGTTTTCTAAATGTCCGGACGCGAATAAATTAACTACCGGTATTACATATTGCCGGGCCATTAGGTGCTGTTTATATAGCAATTTGTATTTTTCAAATTAAATTTGGCTGCCTGCCTAATTGAGTATATCGTTCCATATATCTCTATATCTGGTAGATAACGTGGATATGTTTAAATTTTGTTTAAATATGTTTGATTTGACCCTTTTGACTGGCCTAAACGATCATAATGAACATTATTTTTTGTAGATGAGGGGATATTATACGAGGCACGGTTATAAAAAAAAGATATTGATGCTTCTTAAGAAGTACGGCTGCCTCAAAGAGAAACGACAGCTGGAGTACAATTCTTATGATCCCGGAACGAAGTGCATTTATATGAAACAGCCCACTGCGAGATCATTCGCCTTATTGACTAGCCACATTTCTTAGATATCTGAAGAAAGATGCAGAAGAGATAGTTAGAAAATATTAAATCACAAGGCCATGACAACAGGATATCTGCCCGATACTTTTGGGAGCGTGGAATTTTGCATTAACAATGTTCTTGTTTCTTTGTCTTTGCTACAAAAAGGTGAATTAGCAAAACTCTTAAAAGATTTCGAGCCACTGGAATTTAAAATCAAATATTTTACGGAAATAGTTTCCTTAGTTTATGGCCACACCATTTAGGTTTAAAGAGATGATGAAAGACCAATCAGTGCAAGATTTTAGCTGATGACGTTAAAATATGGAGCAATAAAAATTTGTAAAATGCTGAAATTCGTAGGGATATTGGACTGCCTTCTGCGGACATCCGTTGAGCTTCAATATCCTCTACAGAGCCTCACGGTTAACCGAGTCGAACGCCTTGACAAGGTCTATAAAACCCATGTATAGGGATTTTGTTACCGTGTTTTCCTGTATTTTGCTCTCGGAATTCAGCGTCTCCGATGAACGAGAATTCATCTCGTTTGTCTAGGACTGGGTTTCGGTGGTTTTGCAAAGAATACCCAAGGAAGCCAATGAAACATTGACTTTGTCAACCTATATATTGAAGATGGATGGATGTAAATTTCTGTAAACTACGGTAAAATTTTAGGTGAACTAGGGTAAAATCATTTACCATGTTTGCTAAATTATTTGCCAGCTATGGTAAATTTGTTATTCAGATATATTGGCCACCAAGGAATAATAAATCACTTATAGGTGTAGTAGTACAGGTATCAACTTGTTCCTCCAGGGAAATAATAGCGAATGTTTCCAAACTATACATACACGAGCACATCTATTTAAAAATTTTATATTACAACAGTGTAGAGCTTTGGAAAAGCTGTGGCGGCTTTAGTTCTTTAATGCATAAGGGGTTATATTGAATATAAGCTTGTATTTCTTAGAGTATTTAAAGTTTTTTTGATTATAGATTCTCCCAAAAGTACCTGAAAGGTATTATTGATTTATTCTCCTAATAAGGAATGCATAGAATATTAATTTCTTCCCCCTCTTTCATGTCCGTGGAACTTTTGATAAACGCAAGAATTCCGGTAAAGCTGATGGGAGTTAGATACCTAATGAACTTTTGATCTTTCGATGTACTATAATGTTTGCCAGAATTGGTGGTTATCTTCCGTAATCGCCTTTCCTAGAATGTATCGAACTAGCCGCAGAAGTTGTCGGAACTTAAATTAACTCAAAAATCCCGAATAAAGACGATATGGAACGTGAATTTCATCATCAAGTATATACATTAAAGTAAATCCGTAAATACTTTGTTGTAACAATACAAAAAGCAATTTGCAATTTGGTTAAGAAATATAATAAATGGCCCATAATGATTATATAATGTTAATTACCTAGAGCAACTAAAGTCTGTTGTAATATAATACCCATTTGCAAGACCGCACATACAACTTATATCTTCGCTTGTCATAGAATTAATTTTGAAAAATAAATGAAACCTACATATACGTAATAAGTTTTAAATAATATTACGCATTCCTACAGATTCATTACTCATTCCAAACATAATTTGATATAATCCATGACTTAAGGCTAAGACCTGCCTACGTATACTCTTATATAGAATACAGGGTCCTTCACATTAACCTTCTGAAAAATATGCAAGCAGCAGAATAATCTCAGATAATATTTTGATGTTGTTCAAAGCAAATTAGACAGGGCGCGGTTAAACAATTAATATGTCAAGACGACAGGAACTTTAAGCAGACCATATTATAGATGCGTACTCAAGCTTAGATCTTACCAGAGAACAATACAAATTACATTCAATATGACACGAAACAAAAAGCCAAGGATGCCCAATGGATCTTAAGTAATACTTTGAATGTTATAATTAAAGCACAATTCAGTGTCGACTAATTATTTTTATAAGAATAATTAATGCCTGTCTTAATTCTGAAATCGACATTATTTTTTTGTTTCTGTTATTGGTTAAAATATTTCGAAACCTTAAACAATATGCAACAGTCCTTGGAAGTTTTAAAACCGAACTAAACCTATTAAAAGGAAACCAATTCAAAGAATTAGATTGAATTTCAGTATTTGCAAATATTTGTAGTTTAAGTTCAGGTAATGTTTTTAACATTGTAATGCTTAAATTAGGCCATACATGTTTTTCTAATTGAAGCCATTCTGGACCATGCCACCATTTTACATCGTCAGCAATATTTTTTGGATATATACCACGTGAAAGGGAATCAGCTGGATTATGCTCTGATTTTACATAATTCCATATTGCTTCAGAAGTAAGTTCTTGAATTAATGTTATTCTGTTGGCTACAAAGGTCTGTAAAGATTTGGAGATGTCTTAATCCATCATAGAACTACTGTTGAATCAGAGCAGAGATAAGTAGCATCGAAATTAATTTCAGTAAACTATTTTACTTTTGACACTAATTTTGCAAGCAAGTATGCTGCACACAATTCTAAACGTGGAACTGACAATGTCTTTAAGGGAGCAAACTTAATTTTTGAACACAATATTGACACATTTATATCTCCAGAAGATGAAATACTTCTGAGATAAACACAAGTTCCGTATGCTTGTATCGAAGCATCTGAAAATTCATGAATTTCAATCGTAGATGGATTGGGTTGAAGTGAATGTCTTGCAATTTCTAAATTATTTAACAATGTTAATTGATTTCTTAACTTTCTCCAGGATGAATCCAACTCCATAGGAATTGTTTCATCCCAGGCCAATTTTTCACACCACAGTTTCTGCAATAAAATCTTTCCCAAAATGATACAAGGTCCTAATAACCCTAAAGGATCATAAACTTTTGGAATTTCAGATAAAATTATTCTTTTTGTATATTTATTACTTTCCTTGTCAAGAATTATTTTATATTTTAAATTATTCAAGCTACAAGACCCTGTAAAACATATTGTCACGTTTAGGTTTAACGTGAACTACGAGGGCATTGAAAATAAGGACGTTATCTAAAAGATGAAACACCGAATACCAAGTTTAAATAGATAAAGTTTATTAACAGTTAAAGTTGAGAAAGTTCAGAAGAGTTTACAAAATGATGAAACTTAAATTAGAGACTATAGAGTTATAATAATAGAATACAAATAAACTACTTACATTAAAATATAAGACCACATACGGTCAAGATACACTATGGTTCACATTTTACTGCCTTCAGGTTTTCTTACTATTAGTTTAAAATCAGGACACAACTAAACTTATTTCTCTGGAGAGGAGAATTTATAATGAAAGAGTTATCCCTCTCTTAAACAATCTTGCGCCTAAATCCTCCCTGTGTAACCAATGATAATGAGGGAGGTTGGATTGAATCAAAGATGGTTTTCTGATTTCTCTTTGATAATTGGTTATTAATATAATAATTATATTGCGCCACCACCCCTACGTCGCGTTTATTTAGATGGTGGTGGTCAGAATAGCTGATGCTGCATTTTTCAGTATGACTACCCTTGAAAGCAGAGGGTAAGAGGCAGGGCTCCTGATTCTCGAGAAATAGTGACTCATCTAGATAAACTAGAATAAACAGGAAAATAATATGTTTGTATTTTTCCATCGAATATCTGGTGTTTGTTATTGATTTATAATTTATATTTATTTATTAATAATTTTGGAATCTGTACTCGTGACAATATGGATCATTAGATATCCATTTCCTTAATTGCATACATCCAGACTTTAATATCCAACTCACAGTCTTTACACAACTGAATTGCAGTTTCAGTGCCTGATGCTCCAGTTGGCATACCATCTACGTAAAATCTTTCAAAATTGTATGAGATGCAACAGGTAAACATTGTCAACATTATCTAAACCTAATTGCCTTAAACACCTAATAGCTAGATATGGTGCTGATCTAGTACCATATGTAACTGTATTTAAAGTGTATTCTTGAACATCTTTTGAAGGATCTGAACGCCAAAGAATTTTCTGCAGGTGTCTATTCGTAGGATCCACCGAAATCATTCTATACATTTTAGAAAGACTGCATATCCAACAGATGCCTGGCTCTTAATTTTGAAATTTAAATGGTTGTGTTTAGTATATACCAAATCCTGTGGAAGGTTGCTGGTTATAGTCTAATGGATTTTCTTCCAGAACTCTCTTTAATCACATCTTTGCCAATTTTACAGATCTGAATCGATTTGAATCAGATGTTCCTTGATACTCATATGAAAAACCTTTAGTTTTTAAGTTTGCAGAAATAAATTTATCCATGTAAAAATGAACAGCGGACAATAATGAAAATGACTTATTTTAGATTTGATATGAATGGAAAATCTATGTATATTGAAATAACCTGTATGTACACTAACTCCGTATTTAGAAACAGCAACATTTTTGAGAGAACGTACGCATTCTATTTATCTCTTTCTCTCACACTTTCTTGTGTTCATCAGCGAAAGGACAGATCTTAAATTAATGACTACTGTAGACGGCAATTCATCTTTGTCGCCTGTCTTCTTTTACTAATACGAAAATTATGTTTTCAAAGTTGGCAAGGTAAGCATAATAACATGTTCACTGAAATGAAGCGGCGAATAATGTCACGTGGCCTCTGGCAACAGATTCCCAATATATTTCTCTCATTATTCAAAAAATTACGCCAGGTATATCATTAACTATTATTTAAAGAGAAAATTAAAATTAATTATTTCGTTTGGGCAAATTTTCGTTTTCTTTAAATAATGAATCAAACCATCTGCCAAGAAGAAGCAATACGACACTTTCTCTGCAAAATATTAATACAAATCTTCTATACATGCATCAAACGCTTTACGGCAATCATATAAAGTCAGAAATAATAAATTAAGTGCTGATCAATAAAAAATCATAATTTGAACAAAGCATTAGTACATTTTAATAATATAAATTTAAAAAAAATCAAATAAATCATGATTTTTTTGATCAGAATTTGTCCAACCTTGACAGTAACCAACCTAACCTTTTTCAAAAGCTTTCGATAAGCTGAATCCTTGGCTTGTCCTGCGGAAAATGTCAAGGTTGGGTTTTCATGAGGATCTTTTAACGTTTTTTGCCTCCTACTTGTCTGATCGACAACACTATGTCAAATACAATGGTCATACATCGGAAACCTTCACACCCACCAGTGGAGTGCCCTAGGGCAGCTGTTTGGCACCAATAAAATTTTAAATTTTCATTAATGACACATCCCAGGAACTTACAGACAACCATTTGATACCTATTTGCAGATGATCTGAAGATATATCGTGTTATGCGAGACACTTCGCATTGCGTATTGTTGGAGCGCGACTTATCTAAGCTTCAAGATTGGTGTAACTAAAATAAATTGCCTTTAAAATTAATAAATGTAAGTTTGTCATCAATCTAGTGCGTTTAATTTATGTTGAATCGACAAATAAAGAGAGGAGTTGATAATATTTCGATGACACAACTTATGTCTGAGTTGTTTTAAAAATACATAACCCCACAACTTTGTGTGGGATTGGAATATAACCTTATCAGGACCTGCCAAACATTTTTCTCGAACTACACATCGCTTAAATATCTCGTTCATAATTAATTGATGTTATTGTTTTGTAAAATAAAGCTTAAAATTCAATCAACACATCACTTTTATATACACTTATAATCTTGTCTTGATAAAAACATATGACACGGAAAAAGTTGTAATAAATTATAAAAGAGAATTATTAATTTAAAAATAAAAACGAAATAGCAATAAATCACACGCATAAACACCAACCACACTATCAACAAAAATAAATTATTTATGTGATAAATTAAAACCAAGCGGCTATTTTTAAAATCGGAATGTGAGTGTTTTAATTTTATTACCACCCGTAAACTGTCAAATACCATTATTAATTGTGTTATGGGAAATCTATTATTAGGTGAGACTGCACAGAATCTCTAAAGCCATTTGGAAATATTGTAATTTGTAAGAATTTTATATGAGAATTTTGTTTGTCCGCATTATGTAATTGGTTTAGTTTTTATGGAATGAAGGTTTGACGGTCAAAAAATCAAAACAAAAATATATTTTGTTTTTTGTTAAAATGGTTGGTTTTTAAAATAGTAAAATTAGTTCCGCTCATGAGGTGAATATTCGTTACTCAGGTCATATATTTTAGATTAAGTATATTATATCTTGCCAGGAAAGTTTTGGCGTGACACAACTGATTCGATTCCGACTAATTTGATTCAGTTAGGTAGTTCTAAGGTCTAAGGTCGAGGTAATTCGCATAATGGGTATGTTACGGGTGTAACTTAGTGAAAGAGTGCCGGGCTTGCATGCGGAAAGTCCTGGCTTCAAATCCCTGCTCGTCTTGCAATTTCTTTTATTTCAATTTTTTTAATAAAGTGTGTTCGATTAGTTTATTGGGAGTTATAGTTATCTAAGAGGTGCAGCTGTCTTATAAAACATATTTTTTTCAATCTGTTGCCATCCATATCTAAGATTTGATAACCCAATTGAGGGTAAGCACCCTTTCTATAATTTCGCCACAGCGCTGACCCCATACATGCCAACAGTTTGCCAAAAGGCTTAGTACCAAAGACTCAAAGAGTCCTAACAGTTTAATTTGATTTGAATTAATAAAAACATTGAGCCAATAGCCTGCTTAGCTTTATTTTTGATGCTATAAGCTGCTTTTTGAAATAATATGGGATCAGAAAAGGGTATGCCAAGATACGTGAATTGATTAACTTGATCAATAGGTTCGCTTTTGTCGTAAAATAGTGTGTTTTGTTGGGTAAATCCACCCCTTTGAAAAATAACCACTTTAGTTTTGGCCACATTTACTACTAATGAGTTTTCGCACGAATATTTTTCCAAGATTTTTCGCTTGAAATCCACCTCCGAATCCGAGAAGATAAGTAGATCGTCGGCATATAGAAGCATAAGCAGCTTATTTTTATTATCTAAATTAAGGAATTGAGCTCCCCCATTGCAAAACTAGTGTTCTATGTCCGCAATCAAGGAGGAAATAATAAGTGGGCTCAATGGGTCGCCTTGTAAAACAGCCTGAGTAATATCAATAGGGCTAAAAAACCCTGAGTGGATTTGACTTCCATTGTCGCAAAATATGTTGTTATTGTATGCAAAAAATCATTATAATGCGTCCTTTACAGTATGGGAGTATAGACAACATTATCCGTCTAGAGCGACAATTACACGTCTGTACACCAAATTTAGGAAATCCTCAAGTGCGAAAAAAGTTCCTGCAAACGAAGAAATGGATTTAAACATTTTGCTTCATTTTGAATGAAAACTCGCGAACATTGATTCGTAAAGTATCTCAACCTTTTCGACAAAGAGGCTTCCAAAATAGATGCCCTTTCGGAAAGGTAAGAAAGGAACTCATAAAATATTCTTACAGACCCTATAAGATGCGAACAACGCAGCCATTATCTCATGAACAGAACGAGTTCAATTTTGCCAGCAAAAACTGCAGAGCATGGGCGAAGATCTACAGTTGCTTCATAAAATGTTGTAGTCAGATGAATCCTCATTTTCAACTAGTGGAGTACCAACTAAGGAAAACCATAGATTTTGGAACACTGACAATCCAAACTTTGTTAGAGAAGCGCGATTTCAAGGAAAACAGACGCTCAACGTATGGTGTGGTACGTACTTTAGGGGACCTTATAGTAGGACCATCTATTTTTTAGAAAATTTGCCATTAAATCAGTTACAAGATCTTATATTCCATCAAGACGGACCACCTCCTCATAACACCAAGGGTGCTCAAGACTTTTTCAACAATAACTTTAGAGAATGGATCGGCAAGTTTGGGACTATTCGATGGTCACCAAGCAGTTATGATTTAACGCCTCTGGATATATTTTTATGGGCCTATATTAAAAATTAAGTGTATTTATTGGACATTCGAAACAGAGAGCAGATGAGAAGTGAGTAGCTTAGTTGAAAATTTTCCCGAATTTTTAATAAACACTATTAACTACGTAAGGAATAGATTCGAAAGATGCATTGACGTAAACGAAGACAGTTTCGAACATCTTTTGTAGATATTTTGTTTTTTTTTTCTCAGTTTTGTGTAAACTTTTAGTTTTTGTTTTGTTTAAAATACATTTAAATTCTGAAAAAGCTTTGTTTTATTGCGAATTCTTACTGAACCGTTGAAAATAGATGCATCAAATATTATAATATTTTTGGAATCAGGAGAAAAGAATCAATAATAATAAAATGGAATATACAGGTGTTCCATTTAAAAATATATAACTGGGACATCCTGTATATACGATAATATATGCTGCAAATAGTTTACATTAAGCCCTAAAAATTTTGTATTTAACATTTCCTTCTACAGGGTGAAACAACAAAGTTAAATGGGGTGTGCGTTTATAAATGATCACCAGTACTATTGATTTCCAGAATAATATAAAATTATTCAAAGCAAGAAGATCTTGATATTTTTATGTAGTTCAAAATAAGTATGAAAATGTTTCTAAAACTCATACCATAAAGTATCCAAATACTCCCCCACATCCGCTGACAGACTACGCATATACGGCAACTGTCATTAATATCAGTATCATGACGCAGCCGTTTTCATCAAAGTTATCCCAGCAACAACATTTTAACCGGTTAAATTTAATTGAAATTGATATTCGACTTTAATTAAGACTAATGCACTTGTCTTTTACGTTTATTAAATGCTTGAAAAATATATAACTATGTCTATATAATAGCATGGGATACAGAAATTATAATTATATTAGTAATAATGTATAATTGTTTATTAGATTGAATGGGTGGACGTAGTAATAGTCTGTAAAATAAAACGACTATGAAAGTATTACGAAGAACTAGCGTTTATTTAATTTACGTTGTGTGTCAAATAATCTCATGTTTATTCATTCAGGTTATTAGATTTTAGTACATTGTTTGTATGTGGTTTGCAATTTGTTGCGTTAATTTAATTCCAAATGGCAAAGAAAAATTCAATAAAATGAATATATTAAGGTGCGTCGGCACTTGCGGAGAGGGTGCTTGCCGTTACGTTTACTGGGTAAATGATTTTTCGCGGCACATCAATGGGATGACATGTTGATAGGTCACTAACTCTCAATCCTTCTCGATAAATTAAATGGAACGCTTGAATGTAAGTGATTGTGATACATGGTGTACGGTTAAATCCGAACATGTATACGTTTCTTATGCACAGAGTAATATAATTACATAAAAGACAAACATGACATTTCGATAAACAGCGTCATTCTTACAAACAAGCAGCTGCGCATCTAGTGTTGGCAATAGGATATAATGGAGTTGTTACTTCTTTTCCGGCCATCGTTTGTGAACTGTGTTTCACCCGGCATATTGCCTGTTCACGCTAGGTGTCGCCAAAACATCTCTCTCTCAATCAATTCTCGTGCTAGTATAAGCTCTTTGTAAATGTTGGAAATTTGGGTCACACTGCCTGCCGATCACCACTGATGAGCCGTGGATCGACGAAACGGCCGTCTGGTGAAAGCATGGTAGTGTGAAACAAATTTCCAACATAACTTAAAGTCTTGTTGCTTTATGTAACAAGCAATTCTTAAATAAAGCCTCCCTGCTAGGGGATTCGGGCACATCTAGTGTTGGCAATAGGATATAATGGAGTTGTTACTTCTTGTCCGGCCATCGTTTGAGAACTGTGTTTCACCCGGCATATTGCCTGTTCACGCTAGGTGTCGCGAAAACCATCTCCCTTTTAATTTAATATTTGATCGTTTATATTTCTATAATATTGGTAAATGAGGACCAGTTTACACTGAAGCAACAAAAACCGCCCAAGATGTAGCGTGTAGTATCTTCCTCACTAGAGACAAGCGAGCGTGTAACTTCAATATTTGTTAAATATATGCCAAATTTCATACATTTTTGCCTCTTTGTGCGAGATATATATTTTTTTGTGAAGTTTGGTTGTCCCTCAGGGCTCTGTTTTGTGTGAAACTATATTTTCGAAATCTCAAAAGAAAGAGATGTCTTACGATATCGCCAAACTCAATTTGTTGGCCCCATTTCAAAATGGTTATGGAACGATTTCAAGGCATGGAAACCTAAAACGTAAAAACATACAACAAATCGGACACAGCGCAGAACAAGCGGCCGCCGGGGCCCGGCTTCCAAGCTCAAAAATAAAAAAAATCGAAGGCAAAAAAAACTATTTAAGCTGAACTATCAGCCAATATAGGCTTGATGCTCTTATCTTTAATAAATATAAAAGGATCAACTCTAGACAAATTAGACACCAACATAATAATCAACCAGTTCGCCAAAGAAAAGTCCTTGGGTTTAACGTTTTTTATGCATTTTTTTTTAAGAATTAATGTTATTCTGTATAGATATGTATAATAATTAAAACAATTTATATTTATTTTATTTTTATCACTATATTTTCGTATTTTTAAACCTTCCTCTTGTATATCTTTACTGTTTTTATTTTTAGGGATGTAGGTTCGTGGAATAATACAATTATGTTAGGAAATAAAAATATTTAATTTTTATTTCCATGTCAAACATTTTACATAACGGCGTTTCGTCGCATTATTTGCGACTTCAGGTTTATTTTTATTTTTTCCTTTTTTATTATAAATTAAGCTTTTTGACACAAGTTCATTAATTACTTTTTTTTTATTAAAAAATTGTGTACATAAAAACAAATATAAAGTTAGACATCATTTTACAAAGGTAACACTCACAAACACGTTAAAATTCATGCAAATGAATGAAGATAATTGTATTATTACACGAATCATCCCTTAAAAAAAATAACAACAGTAAAGATTTATTTTAGTTTGTTCCAAAATGTTTTTTTTAAATGTTTTGTTTATATTTTGTTTTATTTTAGGTGTTGTTTTATTCTCTTTTGTTTTTAACCGTATTTGCGTAACATTTTTAGTTGTTTTAAATATTGATTAGTTTATATTATAAATAACCATTAAAATGCATGGAAGAGCCTCGGAAAAAAAAATCCGCTTGCGCCCCATCCCATGACCACTAAAACCGGCCCTCTAGACATAGTTTAGGGTAATTGTGAACAAATCCTGCGCTAAAATTTGGCACAAATCTATGCGTTATACTCCTCTATTAAATTAACTATAATGATATTTACACAAACTCAATTACAACCCTCTTGTATAAGAAATTCAAAACATCTATAACCGCATTAACTATTCTCTTCCATTATTAATCAAATAATAACAAATTAAATTAAGTTTTCATGTTGAATACGTAGGAAACATTGTCATTCAGTCAGTCATGTAGGAATGGGGTTATGTTATCTTATTAGGGAAACAATTCATTATGCCCATTTATCATGTCAATTTCGGTATAGCCCAATCCCTTTGCTGATAATAAATCGCATGGAATGAATGATCCTGAACAATATGGATAGGACGGACACGCACGTACAACTGCATTTTAAAATGATAAATTGCCGGTTGTTAGTTTTGTTTTTATTTCATAGGAATTTTAAAATTTATCTGCACAGCACACAATTGGGAAAAGCTGAAAATGTTTCATTCATGTCAGTTTTATCGTATACAGTTTTGCAATTTTTATTAACGTTGCGTTAATTGATTAATAATACTTTAAAAATCGATCAAAATATTTTCTTACCTGCTACTTGAAGTGTCGCATTTCTACTGGCCACTGAGCCTATGACATTTTTAGCCACACACCAATAAACGCCAGCATCCTGTTCCTTTTTACTGTTCATAGTTCTAAGAAAAAACAATGATCCCACTGGTAACAACACTCGATGCGACTTGTTGTCGGTCGGACTAGTTCGTACAAGTTCACCATCTTTGTACCATTCAATTGTAGGATTTGGGCGACCTTCGGCTTTGCAATTTAATGTCACCGGCTCATTTTTTGCAACGATAATGTCCGAAGGGTGTTCGGTGATTCGCGGGGAACGGTATTGGCCTGAAAATAGAAAAACTTTATTAGAAATCATGTAATAAACAATAAATATACTCATTTAACAACAAAACTCAATACACTCAATGTTCAGCTCTATATGTGACCGGTTTCGGTTTCAAAGACCATCATCAGACACAAAAAAACAACAATTTGTATTATTGTATGTAAGTATGAGACATATTTTTTAAACTTTTGAAATTGATTTAACAAAACTCCTTAAAAAAATTAATTTAACAATTTTTTCGTTTTAAAAAAAATTGGCAAATATTGAAACCCAAGTAATTGCAGTTATTTTGACACCAAATATCTAAAATAAAATAACAAAATTACAGTTGTGAGTCGTAATGTTTAATGTTTAATTTTATATTTCTTTTTTTTAACTTTGCAATTTTTCAATATTTTGATTTTTTTCTTGTGCCTATTAATTGGTTTAAAAATTAATTTTATTTCGTCACTTTCTCCTTAATAATAGCAAATAAATTAAATCGTTTTGGTATCTAACTGATAATTTCTTCAGTTGAAAGTAGGACTTGTATCGTTATCGCTTGTGAATGATATTTTTTTACTATTAAAACATTTATTTGATGAACAAAGCACATGTCAAGTCCTAGTTTCACCTGAAGAAGGTATCCATTAGATAGCGAAACGTTGTATTCTAAATAGGCTGCTATTATTAAGATGAAACAAATGGATGAAATTGATTATTAAGAAATTAAAAATAAACAACACTCCAGAAAAAACCAAACATTGAAAAGATTTAGTTTGTTTTTGCTTTCGTCGTTTGAACCAGATTTATAAAATTTTCTCACGATCTTAGATTATATCGAAATATTATTTATAACAGGCTCCGTTGGAGACGTCAAATACACTGATCGTCCAAAAACAAGCCGTTCAAATGTCAATATCGAAGCAGTTCGTGAGAGTGTCGGTGATAATCCAGGAACCTCAATTCGGGGTCGTGGGCAAGAATTGTAAACTGCAAGAAGCTCTCTTCAACGTATACTGACTAAAGATCTGTGTCTCCATGCTTACAAAATTCAATTAACACAACAACTGAAGCCTAATGACCATTCACAGCGAAAAGAGAGTATGCAGAATCGATTATTCAGCATCAACAAATGGATGCTGTTTTTTTTGAGCGAAATCATCCTAATCGACGAAGCACATTTTCACCTTGATGGGTGTGTTAATCGCCAAAACTGCCGCTTTTGGGGTTCTGAGAAAAACAAATGCATCCACAACGTGTCACTGTTTGCTCTGGATTTTGGACACTCCATTAAAAGCAGGTTGCATTTTGTTTTAATTTCCCGAACCGTTTTTAAATTTAATAAAACAATTCTACATAAGTACTTATAATAATCAGTAGCACTTGGCCTTAGCCATTGTAAGAAAACGAAAAGTCATTAGCACCAGTAACGTGGTTCTTCGAATTACGTAGTAATTTCAAAATTACTTACTATCTTTGCTGTTATTGTTTGAGTGTTGTTGGGGCAGTATCAACCAACTAAAAGCTTGGTGGCCACTGAAGAAAAGACATTTGGAGACTATTTATTTGTGCAGTTAAAAGTGATCAGAACTGTAAGTACTTAGTTATAATTAGATATTTAGCTGTAAGGTATTAGTTATTTTTATTCATTTTGGATTTTTTTCTTTTTAATAATAATAATAATAATAATTAAACCAAATTATTTTGTTTTTGTGACAAATCCTTTTCCGAACTCTTTTCCTGAGATTTTAGAGTTCTCATCTGAGCTAGCAAAAGAGGTAATTTTCACATTTTTTTGAAAATGAGGCTGGTCAAGCAGTGACTGCTACTGGTGCTTGATATCGCAACATGATAAAACAGTTATTTTTGCCGAAATTTTATGATATTGATGTGGCCAATTTGTGCTTTCAACAAAACGATGCCACATGACATACAGCCCGTGACACTTCAATTACTGAAAGATACATTTCCAGGTAGTGTCTCTCGTTTCGGTGAACATAGTTTGTGTGATTTAACATCATTAGATTTCTTTTTAAGGGGCTTTTTAAAATCATAGGTCTATGTTAACAAGCCCACAACCACGCGTGCATTAAAGGAGGAGATTCAACGCTGCATCAACGAAATTCAGCCACAATAATGCAGAATGGTTATGGAAAATTTCGATATACGAATGCGTATGCGTATGCAAAGCCGTGGAGGCCATTTGCCCGATGTGTTATCCCATAAATAACCCTATCCAATGTACTTTATGATTCAATAAAAAAGCTTACAATCAAAAGACAAAAAACTGTGTTTTCCATTTAATTCAAATCTTGCGTTAACATTGGGACAACCTTTATTATCAAATAAATAAAAGTAAATAAATAACTCTATCCAATGTACTTTATGATTCAATAAAAAAACTTACAATCAAAAGACAAAAAACTGTGTTTTCTATTTAATTCAAATCTTGCGTTAACATTGGGACAACCTTTATTATCAAATAAATAAAAGTAAATAAATAAAGTAAATTGAGTAAATCTGCAACTTTTTTTTTATTCACTATATAAAACATGTTGGCAACAACAAAGTTGTCTAACAAGTAGCAAACAGCAGTTCACCAATTTTAATTAAGTACCGTCAAAGTTATTTCTCGTAAATTATGTGCTTTGAAAACCATTAAAATGGAGTGTGACGAGGGTATAGCCGTTTGCGGGACGCCACCCAAAGTTGCAAATATAGTTACTTTAAATGTGCTGCCGAGGAAATCTCGAGAAAAATACGAATTGACCTATAATCGTTTCATGGACTACTTATTGCCTTAAAAACATACGACTTCCCGCTCCAAAATAATTACGAGCTTTCCTAAAGCGACAGGTGGACGGCTATAAAGCGAACAAGTCAAAAGTTCTATCACGGGAACAGATACAGCAGTTTATTAGTGAAGCACCATATGACATCTATTTATTAGAAAAATATGTAAATTCATGAAAAATAAAATACCCTGTATAATATTCTAAAAGTTTATAGGTATTATTACAATTTGTCACGCCAATGTAGTTTTTCATGAATAATTCTCGGCAATACCAACAGTCTAACCTAAATAATTATCTGTAACTGCAAATTCTGACCATATAACGAATTTTAATTGGTACGACCACCAATGGACAAATACCAATAACAACAAATCGCAACGTTATTCTCTATTAAATGTACGCTGGTGAACAGCAAAAAAAAAAAACAATGCAGTTATTATTCAGCTACATAGACAACTGCCCAGGGGGGCCATATAATAACTGACTTCTAAAGCAGGGCAGGAAAAAATTATGCGAAGCGTGCCCGCGATTTAAATCGCCTGTCTCTATTCATCTAAAGGCTGCTGTATACACATAGTGATGTGTAAGTTTAGACAATACAGGATGTCTCAGCGCAACTTCATTGTAGAAAACATTCGAGATTAAATAGATACTATAGAGGCCTTATTATAACGAACAACTCAGTAGACGTGTTAAGCAGCTGATAGAAACTCTGTTTCAGAAAGTTATTGCCAAAAAATCTCACATATATAAAGTGCAAAAATTAAAGGGACATAATACGTTTATTTGCTTTTGGATAACATGACCATTTAAAAAAAATGCTTTTAAAAATTAGATCTCCAATAATTGGATGAACATTTGTTTAAGTCTTCTGGACTTCAAACTGAGATTTACCCAAAACAAATAAACGTATTATGTCCCTTTCATTTTTGCACTTTATATCTGTGGGATTTTTTGGCACTAACTTTCTGAAACAGAGTTTCTAGTTAATTTTAATACTGTTGTATTAAACGATCCTAAAGAGAAAGAGAAGCGACACATAATAACTTAAAAAAATACCCTCACAAAAATCCATTTACAGGAACCCTGTATGTGTCAAATTATTGAAAACAAAACCTTAAAGCGTAAAACGAATAATAACATACTACTGTTTAACATTCTTTGTCAGCAAGCATTCTCATTGTTTTCCAAAGCTTTCTAAATACATTGAAGTGCTGATGCCGTTCATCAATTCAATAGGTTATCTAAGGGTCTCCGCAGACGGGTCAATTGCCATTCAATGCGGGCGCGACTCGTCAGCACGAACTATGCGATTCAATTAGTGGGTGGTCGACGTTTCTTCGCGTCTCCCAAACAGAGAGAGCCTGTTTCACAAATAAAAGAAACATTTTCATAATGAGCAGTTCAAGCTTCAAGTGATGGGAGGATACTATGATGTTTTGGTATCGGTATCGGATGAAAAGAAAGGTACAGATGAGAGTTTTCCTACATACGCAAACGCATCGAGTTCGTAACGAGCGCCAGTCGACCCGTTGCCGGAACTCTGTTAATTTACATAGGAAGTTGAGAAGTAAGCAGAATCGCGTCGCCTTCGATATGTAAGCGCGTCGAATGCCAATCGTGCCGTGTGCGGAGGGTCTTAGTGTTTGGTTACAAAATGCGAGTGCGTGCGATTTTTTAGTCTTACGCGCACATATGCTTTCGATACCGTACGCTAGTGGTTACATTGTTTGCAATAGGCAATAGTTTTCTAAAATGAATCAATTAGGTAATGTTAACGTATTCTTCTTCTTATAGTGCATTTTCTGTCGGAGGTTTGCGAACATTACAGCAATCCGGACCTTGTTGACTGCAGCTCTAAACAGTTGAACATTGCTAGAGTTAAACGAATCCCTTAGGTTATTTAGTTAGGATACAGGGCGTCTTCCAATGCTCCGATTTCCCCCGGACTATCAGTTGGTGAAGTGTGTATTTCTGACCCGGGTATGGAAGCTTTCTTTTTTCATGGTGTTAATGATTTCGCACTCCTGCATCCGGTTCAGCACCTCGGTATTAGTAACCCAATCAGTCCAAGGAATAAGCCACATTCTACGGTAACACCACACTTCGACTGCTTGTAGTTTGTCGATGTGGTTTTTTTTGAGGGTCCATGCTTCAACCCCCTAATTAGGCTGTGTGTATATACAAGTTTCATGAAGGTCAACAGTTTTTAATCTTTAATAATAACAAAGGTACGAATGGTGAACGCTTAATTAATAAATATTATATTTTTCAGATAATATACATCTAATAATCTCATGTCGTTTATAAAAGTACCGATAAACTTGTTACCAAAGTTAAGACTATTTCGTTCCCCTTACTTTTTTGAGTAGCTATTCGTTTCCTTAATTTCAAACATCCAACTTGTTTCCGGTCGACGAGACACCAAAACTACGTATAATATAATTATACTGGCAAAAAACTATGATTAATGTTCTTTGGAATATTTTCATATACCTAACGCCGTCGTGTTAACGATTTAAGCCTTATGTTGGTGTATTTTCAGCTTACGAAACAGTGGTGGAATCCCGAATTTTTTTAACTGAAATATTCGAAAATCTAAATATACATTGTGGTGATTAGATGGAATTCTAGCAAATGCCTATCTAACAGCCTCACTGTATTTTCAAAACAATTGTTGCTGCGACATTTCTATTATCCGAGAGAGTACTGATTCAATAAATCCTCTCGCTTGATTTTCCAGGATGAAAGATTGTCATCGTCACCAAATTTCTGGTCGCACTTTGCAAAAACTGGCTTTGATTCTCAACTGATTTAGCTGAGAATTTTGTGCTTTAAAAATTGATAGACATCACTCACAAACACCCCTTTCAATTGGCCCTGCAGCAAGTTTAGGGCGTTTACGGCATACAAACCTTGCCAGACTTGGAGACGTTCATGTTCCTAATCGGAAGGTTTTATTTACTGTCACACATTATTGTTTTTGTTCATAACAAAAACAAATTGAAATTAATTTTTGTTTTCCAGGTGTCAACAACATATGATCACTTAGTTTTATCCATGAGAAAGAGCTACTAGTATGCTCAGTGCAAAAAGTACAAAGTACTGTTGGGAAAATATTCAGATTCGAAATCTAGTAGCAGTAGTATAATATTGTGATAAAATAAATAAAGTAAAAATAGATCGACTACGGCTCTGGTTTACGTTGGACAAAAGAGCGATAAATATGAATAATTATGCCATGACGTGAATCTAAGAAGGCTCCGACACGCAATCCTAAGCATCGTTTAATGTGTTTCATGTCAATCATCTTGATGATTTTTCATAGCTAGAACCCCTTTTTTAGTTTTGGAGACGTATGGAATGGCGCCGCACGACTGTACCATATGATGTAATTGTAATTTTGTTTTATTTTTATGAGTTCAAGAGTTTTTAATAGCATTTCATTTTTTTTTCTTTCGTTTATAAGTAGATATAGTAGACTATTTCAAAATAACATTATGGTATATATTACAGTATCGATTTATCATTTTATTACCTTTACAAATTAAAAAGCAACATTGATAGTAATAGCAGTCTTCCCTCTATCTGGCAATTTTTCCCGATTATTTGCTGAGAAAATAGACTCGCGTCCAGCTCAAAAACGCAAAATCTTCATGGTGAAGTTCAACTACTCGAAGTCTCAATCTACCAAAGATTCACACTCAGAGTTGCCCGCCAATAGAGATATTTAGTAACTAAATATTTTTGTTTTAATCGCGATAATGAGCAGGATTTGGATAAAATAGGCATTTTGCGTATTTCAAATGCCCAAAGTGTTGGAGATATATCGATAACGAATGCTCAAAATGACAATTTACTTTCGGCTAAAGACAGCACCTGTTCCGTACACAATGCATGGCACCGATAACATTGTTTTTTCAATTAGGACAAGGTCCCGAGATCAACCGGAGATTCGAACTAAGTTTGTTGCCGAGGATATACGTTCTAGCCAAGATTTTACGCGGTAATTTTCAAACTGAGAGCTGAGAGTTACGAATCTGATTTGCGATATGCCTTTGCATGCTATTTTATTGTATACATGATATACCTATGTCTTGAAGGTTTGCTGCAGATAACTTGGATACAGGCCGGCATGACTCTACCAAATTCTCCATCACACTCTCCAGGTCTCAGAGGTAGACTGTTGAAATTGAAAATCAATGAGTATAAACTTAATTAATCAAACCAAACATATTTCGACCTTATGTCTGTATATCATCATAAGGGCACGAGATAACACCCAGGTGTCGTGTGGGTTTCCCCATAGGGAGCGATTTTGTGTCCCTTACTGTGAAACACTTTTTACTAAGGGTTCAAATGTAAGAGTAAGTGGAGCTGGAGGGAATTCGGAGTGTAGGTCTTCGCAGGTGACAATCCTCGTCTACAAAGATGAATTTGCTTTACACACAGTAAATCAGAGGATTGACGGCGGCGGCGACTCTTCGGAAGATAAAAGACATATTATGCTTCCGGCTGAACGGCTGTTACATCATTCCGCTGAAGACGCCAAAGTCTAGTTTTAGAAGCGGAAATACAGTGACCATAGCAAGATTTCTCCCGAACTTCAAATGCCCTAGCTGAGGCTAATATTATCCATAAATATGTACGGTGCATTGGTTTAGTGGCCGTGAAAGATACTGCTATAAGAGCACAGAAAAAATCCTTATTGAAACTATCTAGCGGGTATCGTATACGATCTCCGCGGAACTTTAAGTTAAAACAAAAAATCCACCAATTGACTTTCTCGCGAATGAAAGGGCCAGCTAAGTAGTCAAAAAGGGCACACGTTTGTGAGCGCCCTGAATGGTTAAGCCAAAGAATGACACTAGAAGTAAAATTGTAACAGAACCTCGATGAAATTCATGAGGGAGAATAAATCGAAGTGGGATTCTATTCGGAAATCCATCAAGAACGTTTTACGGAAAAAAGCTAAATATGAACCAAGATCACAAGAAGGCCCAAACCCCTAAACATTTTGAGTGGTCGGGGGTAGTCTTGTGGTTGACTATGTGGATGAATTTTTAACTTCGTACGTGAAAGTTAAGATTGTTTTGAGGTAAAGTTCCTTGATTTTAGGAATATCATGTTTTTGGGAAGTCAAATTTCACAATTGTTCGGCCTTATTGCCTTGGATCAGTTTTGGTGTGGAGGAAGTATTTTTCCACGGGTTCAAAACTAGGGCAGTACATAGCTCTTTAATGGGACGAATTTATTTTTTTCTTAAATTAATATGTTTATATCTCTTTTCGTGTTAGAGATATTCGAATACGGACATGGACCGGGATGGTAGATGCATTTTTCTTATATTTTAATAATTATGTTTAGCAATGTCTTCTTGGTGTTTGGTGACCATTCATGTGCCGCAAAAATTGTTTTAGTCAAATATAAGTTGAAACCAAAAATCGAGCGTCAAGCTTCCACTAGCTAACGTGTGTCTACAGACGTAGGCAAACTAGATGCGAAAGATTTTGTATACATAGCGCATCAGATATTTCATTATATTAAGGCAAATTTGTTACATAAAATTTTGATAAATATACGCTGTGTCCAAGATAAGAATGGTAGAATTTAAACACGTTTTAAATGGTGTTTTGAAAAGTAAACTAACCTTAGCCGTTTTCGAGAATTTTTGAAAAAATTATTTTTTTGCTATTTTAGTTTTTATTTATTTCTGACATTATTTTTTGGGGTGTAAAAAAAATTAAAAGCATTTTCCTATTGTTACTTTTTGAGAAAAAAGATAGCGTGTACAAATTGTCACCACATGTAATGGTTTAAACAAGTTTTCAGTGTTTTTTGCTGTTATTTAAAATTATTCAAGAAAAATCGTCATAGTTTGGCACTTAACTGACTAAATGCAGAGTAGTAGGTTTTCCAAAAACATTCTTTCGTCCGTCGTTATTCACAATTATTTATTATTATTTGCCAATTTATTTCTCTCTCAGTACAACATTTTATTCTGTATCACGTTTTTTAAATTTTTGTGCTTTTTCAAGTTATTAAAAAAACGCCTTTCTCAGATGAATGTTTTACGCAAAATAAATGCCAAACTTTCTTGAATAAGTTTAAATGACAGCTCAATATATTGAAATATTGTTGAATAATAACAATAACTGTGATATACCTCCTATTTTTGAATTGAAAATGGCTTTAAGTTTAATAATTAAAAACTCAAGTTGATGATGGTTTTTCAAAAACGAAACGTCGTAGTGAAAATTTGTGAACGCTATCTTATTCTCCTCAGAAAGTAACAATGAGAAAATGCTTTTCATTTTGATATATCTGTAAAAATAATATCAGAAATAAAAAAAAACTAAAATCGTTTTTTCCAAAATTCTCGAAAAACGGCTAAACTTAGTTTACTTTTGAAAACACATTTACAATGTGTTTAAATTGGACAACTTTTCTCTAATTTAACCGACATTGTAACTCTTACCGTTTCCAAGATTCCAATGCTATCCCATTCTTATCTTGGACACAGTGCATAAAAGGGGTGTTTGATATTTCTCATTTGGTTTAACGTTAATAAGTAGGTGTTAAAAACTGACGTGAAATTATAGGAATATGATAAATAATGTAGCTTTTTCAGATGCCATAAATTACACTAAACCCTGTATAAATTAGTTAGGATGAAATGGAAAATGAAGTTCGATATTAAAGTAAGAGAAAATGTGAGCTAAAACTGAGGCTCATGAAAAGTTGTTAGCTGAATGTTTAATTAATAATCCTATAGACTCATCTTTATTTCTAACTTCTCCAACCAAATATTTAAATCCCATTATATAATTTAATTAATTTAAATCTAACTTTGAATATATGTATAACAAACTTTCTGTTTTAGCTCAGAAACAGAGCAACTGTTTCTAACTTGCAGCTCAGACTACAAATGCACCGTTTCATTTTTAATTCCAACTCAAAATACATAAACTTTCATAAGTGTAGCTATACCAACATGATGCTTTTTCACAAAACACAATTAGTTTTCTTTTAAGTACAAGCATACATATTGTGGAGTTTGCTGAAACTTCATAACACACAATAAAGGTAAAGTTTCGACGTTAATGAAAAGATGAAAACCGGCAAGTTTTATGATAAAACGAGAGAAAATCATCTTTGGAATCATTATGTCTGTGGATTACAGTGCACAGTGGTGGAGCACACTATTTTATTATTAGCTGTAACTTGGAATAACTTTATGAAAGTTGGGCTTATTGAGTTTGATGTTTTTACCCCTTTTTTAGGTTTTTCTAATTATCAACCCATCTCTGTGCATTCTAATTTTACGAACGTGTTTGATACTTCACTAACCTAAAATTTTACATGGTGGAGAATAATAAGAAAATAAAAAAATTACTTGTGGAACTGATTTATTTATTTTTAGCTAATCTCACTGGTTTACTTTCCGAAAAACCACTTCGCTGGCTGGCTAACGATACGAATATTTATTACGTCGCTTATAGCGATACTGAACGTCCGGAATAAAACTTCAAAGTTGAATTATGTAAATGTAATTTAATAATTTCGTAAATTAAAAAAGTAATCCATAGGATGCAGTGGAGTATAATTTGAATTACAATGAAAAAACACACGTCGTCTCCACCAATTTATTAAAAACACTTGTTTTTAACTACATGGACATGTTTCGGAATCTCAACTTAAAATTAACACATTGTTGTGAAGGAAGAGATCAAACTTTTTTTTCTACGAAACATGTTCCTGTAATTAAAAACTAGTTTTTTGATACATTGGTGGAGACGACATGTGTTTTTTCTTTGTAATTTCGGTGGCGAACATTTTCCGGAGCCCTCTTTTGCTCCAAAAAGATTCCAAATAAATTATTTATGCAAAAACAGTTGAAGACTGGTGTTATAGAGAAACAGCAAATGAATCCAAAAATATAATTATATACAAGGCGTTTCATTTGAAATGTGAAAGTTGGAATCAACTTCCTATATAACCAGAGATGTGAGATGAAATGTCTAATGTACCCTCGACTAACAATCACCCTGTATGTTATGTTCAATATCTCTAGCACGATAATCTTGCTAATGACGCACCCATTAGATCTAGTATAATTAGTGATTATTATACCTAGAAGAGAGGATAGACGCGGCATATTAATCTACGAGGTGTTAGCTGACACACCGATGTGTCGACGATATACGCTTTCCGATAGCATTTATTATACAGGGTGTCTCTAAGAGGTCTGTACAAAATCATACTACAGATTTGTGGTATCAAAATACGCCGAATAAACCACATTTTTCAACGAATTATCTTAAGAATTAGTACACTGAGTTTTGTGGAGCGTGAATGAAACCTCAATATGGACACCATTTCACTGTGGCCGTTAGAGGGCGCTCCACACTGCAATATCCAATCAAATAACCGTAACTTTTTCCTCAGTGTAATTTTTTTACTTGTTTTGTCCACGAAATAATGCACTTTACATTTCCAAGCAATAAAGGTACTCTTGTTCAAATTCGCTAGAGTAAGTCGATTTCCAGATATTTCGGTTTTTAGTGTCAATAATAATTTGTTATTGCATTAAGTTACGTTTATTCGGCTTATTTTGACCCCACCTTTTAGAGACACCCTGTGTATTTATAAGAAGTCAAAACTTTTATCTATGCAAAAAGACGTGCAAAGTTAATTTTTCTGTAATTATAAAACTCGCCTACTTCACTGATGGCTTAAAAGCAATTTCCTCTATTTCGTAACAAAATTGAATTAATATAGCAGCACATTATTAGGTTATAAATATTATTAAAAGCTCATTAAGTGGCTCCATGCGAGTATATACCGGCCCGTTAGTTATTATTAACACGTACCTACACAACAACCATGTAGTTTTAGTAGGGACCATATTAGCTAAAGTAATAGTAGCTAAAGAATGCATTTAGCTTGATTGTTGTTGTATGTATACTCGTATACCCAGAGTAAGAAATCTTATTGCTCTATTTTCTGTATAATCAGGATGGTTAGGAACTGTTTTAACTAACCGTGGAAAAAACAACGAGCTGGTGGAATACGAGGCAGCTTTAAGATCTGTACTTACACAAAATTTCTGTGTTATCTGTTTATTTTTGGGCTAATTCTAAGATGAAAATTTATGAAGAAATCAGTGAAGCAGCTTTTTCTACAGTTTTTATCAAATATTGGAAAACTATTTGAAATGAGATACAATTTTATATAGCTATGGTACAAAAATAGATTTTCTAAATACTGCTTTAATATACAGTGTGTCCAAGATAAGAATGGGATAGCATTGGAATCTTGGAAACGGTAGGAGTTACAATGTTGGTTGAATTAGAGAAAAGTTGTAGAACCTTTTAAATGCTGTTGTCAAAAGTATACTAACTTGAGCCGTTTTCGAGATTTTTTCAAAAACCATTTTTTTTTTTTGGATTTTAGTTTTTATTTATTTCTGACACTATTTTGACAGGTATAAAAAAGGAAAAGCACTTTCTCATTGTTACTTTTTTGCGAATAACAAGATAGAGTTTATAGAAATTTCCACTACGACGTTTCGTTTTTGAAAAACCGTCAACTTGGTTTTTTTCAATAGTTTATTGTACAAGAGTACAATTTAGAAAAATTAAAAAAAACGTGAACTATTGAAGTTCTTACCTGTTTAATTACAGTTCCACAACTTCCGGCCGGCTCTCGCACTCCTATCTTTCCACAAAACGTTCACAATTACGTAAAATACGGCTTAATTATGCGGTGATATTTCGAACAAAATTCAACACTGTATATTTCGCGGTGGTGTATCTTATTCAGCGGTTTGACTAGAAGTGTCGTGTCCTTCTCCTTCAAAATAGGTAAATGTACCTATTGCGGTGCGGAAAAAACTTCAATATTCTTAAGAACGCGAAATATTAATTTTAAATTGAATGAAAGAAGAAGGCTTAATTTTTAGTTATGAATTATTTGTTTATTTATTTTAGGTATTAATAGAATAAAATGATTTTATTAAGAAAAAAGGTTTTGGTTGATATTTAATTATATATGAAGAATTAATAAAAAAAAAAGAAAATAATATATTTTGGGACGAAACAAATAGGGCCCTGGATATTTTATTGTTTAGCCCTTTGTGTGCCGGTGGTCCCATTGCGGAACCACTAATCAAAAAGTATTTTCCTAGTAGACTAGTAAGCGCTAGCCGGAACTACCTTTATCTGTGGCTAAGTGCGCTTACCATCGCATCGGCACTACCTTGTGTTATACAGTAGAGATATCATACAATGTGTCCACAGATAGAGTTTGGAAGAGGAAATACTTTTTTATTTCTAGATTTAGAAGAAAAAGTCATTCTTTATAAAAACGTCAATCAAAATCATTAAAAATGTTATTTTTGATGTACCCTGTATAGTAATCGTAAATTTGGTATTTGAAATTGTAGTTTCGACACAAGCAGACGTTTTTATAATGAATGACTTTTTCTTCTATATCTACAAATAAAAAAGTTTTTCCTCGTTCCAAATATATTGTGTTTCTTACAAAATATTGGGTGCACATGATTCCTAAATCACTTTCAGAAGTATGTTTATTGTTATTTCACGTTGTTGAAATGTGATCTTACTATTTGATTTAGAGAATATAGGCAAATTGCAACTGGTTTTTGATTGTTACATTACTTGGTGGTTCCATATGTAACTTCTGGTACGTTCAGTACAATTTAATTAGAAGTTTTCTGATTTGGAAAAATTGTCCGCAGAAGCTCTGTTCGACATTTTGGAAGAAATTCGATCGGAGTGATGAGGAAAATAATGTTACGGAACAAGACCCAATTGAAGAAGCACAAGCCGAACTGGAAATATCAAAGCAAAAACTTTTGACTAATATTGTCAACATCAATCATTTCTCCAAAATTAAGGACCACATATTCCGTATCATATTGAGACCCCAACGGACATTTTTACACTTTTATTTTCGGATGAGTTTTAGAACCAATTGTTTTTTAAGCAAACCTTTAAGATGATTAAAAAAATGTTGATAATAACACCCACAACGGCAGATTAATTAAAATGATTTCTGGGAATAAATGTGCTTACGGGAATAAACTCTTTACCGAGTTACAAAAGATGAGATTCGGGATAATTTTATAGCATCATGTATATCCCAGATTCGGTAAGATGCAAGCACTGCAGTACAAAAAAGAGCCCCATAGAACCAGATGGCACTGTTCATCATCAACGTTGGACTTCAGTTTTTAAAAGTTTGTTCAGTAGGCAATAATTGATTTTTCAAAATCTGTTCCTACTACTTAGTTCATTATTATTCGCAATATTTGGTGAAGTAACCCTTCTAACAGCGAGTCTAAAAGAAAGCTCCCCCAGCAAAATAATGGACTTAATTAGGAAGATTGCGCTGCTGGGTGAAATATGAATAGGTATGAACCACAATAGACACTCAGTCGTCGCAGTGGAGGGTCCGATGCAGACCCACCATTTTGAACCTACCTATACCTACCCCTAAGACATTTTTTGTCAAGCAACAAATTTCCCTTCCCTCACCATGTACTAAACTAGATTAAAATTTTAGTTCAGAATTCTTTACTATGTACTTACATATTTTTGAAAGAAAACTTGTTTATTATTCATGATATTGTCTTACATTTTGTCATGTTTGGAAACATCACAATCAAATGAGTTATATTCTTCAATGATGCATACATCTATTATAATGACACCGTAGAAAACATACATTCACATATTATAATATATTCCAGTTTGTATGTCGACATATTCACCATCATATACTTTCATATATATAGTAACTTGCTGCTATGTATCATTTGCATTTTGTTTCTTCCAGAAAATCCAACTTAATTTACATACTGTGGACCCCATGCTGCATAATATTCAGAGTGTCGTTTCTGTCGTACAGTCGCATGATGCGGTGCCGTTAACACTTTATTAACATCTCATAATGTAAAATTAACGGCTGCAAACGGCACTGGACCCGTCCGAGACTAATTAAGCCATCGAATCGTAAATTAATTACTGGCTAACACGGTTCGGGGGTAGAGCATCCACCAAGGCGTATCTCAGTGAATATTTGAAGGAGTTTTAGTTATTTTGATTGGTTTTTTAAATAACGAAACTAATGATGTCATTATTTTATTTTGAAATTGTATGTAGCTTTTCCATTTTTATCATCCAATGAGAAAAACTATTTTTCATAGCCAAATCCCAGTCATATCACATGACTAGAGAGAGAGCATGACAGTTATAGCAGAGCCTCAATATATAAACAGTTTCTCTTTTGCTGAGAATTTGCTTTTGTTGCATGTAAAATTTAATAACGTCGATAGGTTAGATGCTTAACTCAGAAGTACCTCAGGGATCCATTCTTGGACCTCCGCTTTTCATTTTGTTCATGAATAATATATCATACTATATAATCAGTTCACAATATCTGCTTCACGCTGATGATTTAAACATTTATAGTGTCATAAGGATAGTTTAACCACAGTTTAATATACAGTTACCTCGTGTCGGCACTTTTGTTATCTCTGTCTTAAAAGCAATTCGCCGGCGCTTATAGTTATAGATAATATCTTATAGTATATATAGATATAGTATCATATAGTAGCGGGCCAGAATGTGGCTGGGATTGCGACGAGTCGATGCCGTTTTTAGCGTCTACTGACCCTTCTTATCTATAGTTATTATTCTATGGTTGAACCTTGCAAAGAGTTATGGAAAGTTTACATAAGGATGAAATGAGAGCGTTGCGTTCTGTACTGACAACTTGCAAGGAATTTATGAACACAAAAACTTGTGATTTACTTTTAAACTCCTATGTTAGATTAAAGTTGGAATATGCTTCAGTGGTATGGAGCCCTTCCTGCTATGGTATTCCTGAGTTACTAAATGATGTATGATTCAGGACTCATGTTCATATATAAACATATGCTTAGATATGGCAAATAAATTTACTGAGGATATGTGATATATTTTGTAATAGAAGGGTCAAGTTTAAGCACACGCTATTATTTAGTTTGAAGAACCGGTCCAATTAAAAACAAACATGTTTCGAGGATTTAGATCCTGATCATCAGTGTCAATCCAGTGTATAAATATATTTTAGAGGCTTTCAATATAAAAACATCATAATTAAAAGTCAATGAGATTCAAAAATGATTTTTTTTTCATGTTTGTTTTTAATTGATTTTTTCAAAGAAAAGATTTGTGGAGGTGACGATATTTGTTTGCTTTGTATTTAATATTTAGTTTATAAGTTGTACTTTAGTTTATAAGTGTATTTGCATAGTTTTTTTTGATTCTGTACATTGTCGTGGATATTTTTACCTATCTGTTGTAGTGGGCAGTATAAATAAAGC
Organism: Apoderus coryli; assembly: GCA_911728435.2. Lineage (NCBI taxonomy): Eukaryota > Metazoa > Arthropoda > Insecta > Coleoptera > Attelabidae > Apoderus > Apoderus coryli. The sequence goes on from OU452204.1 coordinate 15,068,388, forward strand.
TCTTTATTGCTAATATTTTCAGACAGGACAATTGATTTTGGACGACCTTCACGAACTTCGTCATGTCAAGAAAATAACGGCCATTATTAAACTCGTTAAAGGCTGCTTTATATTTAGGCGTGATCGATTTGCCTTTTAGTATCGTCTCTTTCCAAATTATATACAGCCACCTAACCTAACACCTTAGTTTGGAATAAACAACAATCCGAAGTAGCCTTTCGAGGGCATTGCCAACAAAGTTTTGACGAGTCATCACTTGCTCTACTCTGAGACTTCCTTGTATAAAAAGAAAACTCCTTGGACACTAGCATTATCAAAATAAAATTGAAAAATATTCAAAAATTGATCTTTAAGTGAAAATTTCTTGGTGTGAGTTAGTTTGAACTACAACTGCAATTTCGCGCCTAAAATTGCATCAACACACCTTGAAACCAAAAGCCATAGCTAAACTCAAATTGAGTATTGACGTTCTATTTCATTTACCTACCCATGTACCCTGAATTACCATTAAAAATTTTTGACAAAAAGCGGCTTTAATTATTTCCAAAAACAAACTAAAACAAGTGTCATGATGAAGCATTTAATGTCAGAATTGGAGATCAATCGGGGGCATAGACCAGTATTTGGTTTAAAAAACTTTTTGTAGTCTTTCTGAAACCAATCAGAAAGAAAACATTGGCTACGATCATTCCTACTATTTGCCCAAGATTTCGAAGCAATGATTTTCCAAAAAATGCTGTTCAGAAGTTAGTTGTGCTTTAATTAGACTATACTTAGTCTCAGAAAACAGAATGATCCATCTATATATCCAATTCAATAGGGTTGACCTGGTCGATAACCTAGGATTGCGCTTGCTGACGGAAGATGTAAACAAATTCCAGATTCAGGAGTGAATATCCAATATTGGAATCCTGTTATAATGATTACCAAACATAATGTTCATTTAAAAATTTATAAGAGACGCCTATGAGGTTACAGTCAGGTCCATGATATAATAGGGGTTTGAGCGCTTGTAACTTCTATACGATTGTATGTCTATGTATGTGTATGTACGGATCAGTTAGTCGGTCTCTATTAATTTGCCCTATTATGCGTACTAGACGGGCAGATAAACATTTCTCAACGAGGCGGAATGGTCACAGAGTCAGGATTTCCATTGACCGTTGTTATATTATTGTAATCATGGGAACAGTTAAAGCGTTCTTGTCAATATTTTTCTATGCAACAATGGCTTGCTTTACTACGTTTAGTAGGTTTGGAAGTTTACACAACTGTGAGAGTTTAATTGAACTTAATGACGAGTATTTGGTAGGTGGATCGAAAACTTTTCAATTCAATGGTTTTTTGGTTTGAAAGAATATTTTTATAGTTTTACTGCTTTTAATAAGCAGCAACATTGTAACAAAATCCTTGGAATTAAACGTACGACATGACAAGGTATTTCCTACTTTTTGTTATTTTATTTTAAAACATTAAATAAGCAATTAATTTAATCTTGTAGCGTCTAATATTTAACCAATTTTGACTTTCCTTTAATGCAAAATACTACTGAACAATTCAAGCAAGAAGAACGCAAATTATAATAATTTACCCAAGAAATTTTATGCAAATATATTCAATAATAAAATATTGCTGATATCCAAGTCGGTAAATTTGAAATTTTATATAGTTTACGATCATTATAATTTTCGTATAGTTGGTATAATTTTGCTCCAATTACAATTTAACTTTGGCGTTATTATAATGATCATTGAACGCTGCTTTACTTCATATTAAAATTTACATAATCGGTATTAACTTTCCTGGTACTCAGCTATGTCGACAGTGGATTATTGTGCCGCTATTAAAATTAATTACGTGTTTCAACTCAATTTTACAAGAAATAATAATTGCTACATAAGCAACAATTAATCTAAATTTACCAGAGGGGTATTATTGATATGTTTAACCTCAATATGGTACCTTTACTGTCTATAGCTGGTGTGATTCTACTTCAGGTCCAAGAAGAACTCGTTCTTGAATGGTTTTGGTGAAGTGGTAAAACGTGTTTTTAGATTATTTTGCTTAAACTTAAAGTGTCATTTTTGCAATTTAAAAGTTACGGGGTTGTTTAACGAAACAATACTTCTTACATTTCGAGAGTTCAGTATTCAGTAAGTAGTAGTAGTCTCTCTTGCCGTGGTATGTCCCCAACAAAGTACAGAAATGTGAGAACTCGATGTTTCACAAATTCGTTGTAGAGATCCTATGAATATTGACTAAGGGTTCTTAAAATTAAAAATGAAGATTTAAACCTTAATATTCCTTCCCGAATAGTTTATTTATCATTGACATCGCATTGAACACAATAAAATTATTGTGTAAATAAAAACAGCTACCCATTCTAATATTTGAATTAAAAAATTTTTAGTTAACAAAACAAATTTTTTATTTTACTAAATTACAGCTAACTGTTTGGGATTTATGACAACTTATAAATATTTGGCTAATTTAATAATAATAATAATATATGTGTATTAGTTCTAAAAGGCATTACATAAATTTGTACAAAAAATGCATTATTACAACCATTAGAACTAAAAGGCGTGAAACCTCAGCCTCTCAACTAGGTTGAGTGATGTTGAAGCACAAGAAACAATACACAATAAAAAATAACAAAAAAAAATCAGTACTACACAATAAATACAATATTAAAACACATAAGTATACAAAAATAAAGTGTTGGGTTAAAAACAGTACAAACAAAATGCTCAAATGAAATGCCTAAACGCTGTCAAGCAATATCTTTTTAATCGTGGATCTGAACACATGCAAACTCTGAGAGAAATCCTTAATCTCAAACCGGTTAACTAGCGTGGCGACATTATAAGAGAAAGATCTTTTAAATATTTCCTTTTTATGAACAGGGACTGTTATTAGACTTTTACGTCTGATGTTTAGATTATGCACATCAGTTCTATACACAATTCTATTAACCAGATAAGGAGGGGTTTTATATTTTATTATTTTGTAAAAGAAGCATGTTGAATGGTGAATGCGTCTGTTATACATATTCAGCCAACCTGCCTCCTTAAGCTTGTGAGATATGCCAAATATAAACCGCAAGCAATAGTTCTGCAACTTTTGAACTCTCCCTCTGTCCACACTATCAAGACAAGGACCGTAGATGCTGTCACAGTAGTTTAAGTGCGATAAGACAAGAGCATCACACATACGAATCTTCAAGGTTACATTTAACGAATGTCGGTGAGGGTATAATTTTTTTAACGACAATCTAAAACGACATCTTAAATAAAAAAAAAAAAAAAATTTTTTAACATTCCATATCCGATTTTAAGTTTTGAAGTTATATGGTCCTTGAATCGCAGCTTGTGATCCAGAACAAGTCCCAGGTTCTTTGCTCCTTCCTGGAAAACCAAAATGTCTCCATCCAATTCAAGGGCATTTTGTTGAATTTGATTTCTTACATTATCGCCACAAAACAGCATACGAACGGTTTTGTTTTTAACAAATGATCACGCGATATTTGATGTATTCTCCTCAGGTCCCGATTTATAAAGCATTTGATAGACTTGATCAAGGTATTCTATTGCGTAAACTGTGGCTTTATGGATTATCTTATAATTTACTGCTGGTTTTGAAGTCGTATCTGAAGGATAGATTTCAGTATGTGGATAGTCGAGGATTTCGCAAATTTTAAAGTGTCATCTGGTGTTGCCCAGGGCTCTTGGACCATTCTTTTTCCTGTGTTTTATCGATGATATTTCTAGTGGCTTGACAAATAGTTCGTTATTATATGCTGACTACTTCAAAGTATATTCCGTCATTAATAGTACTTAAGAATGTTCTCATCTTCAGGACGATTTAAATGTTGTATATGAGTGGTGTGTCCGTAATAATCTTTATCTGAATATTGATAAATGTTTTAGTGTTTCCTATACACGGAAAATAAACCGTGTCAAATTTTCATAATCTATAAATAATAGTGCATTAACAACTTGTGATGAGTTTAAAGATTTAGATGTTTGGTTTGATGGTAAACTGAGCTTTACTAATCATTACAATAATATAGTTTCAGCATCCTATAGATCTCTGGGTTTTATTGTACGGAGTTCGAAAGAGTTTGTGACACCTCAAACACTCATTGTTCTTTTCAACGCATTTGTCAGATCTAAACTGGAATATGCATCTGTAGTATGGAATCCTATGTATGCCATACATATAGCTAATATTGAACAAATCCAGCATCGTTTTGACAAGTTGCTGTGGTTTCGGGTTGATGAGGTTTATCCATCCATCGGATTTCCTCATCATATTCTGCTAAACCGTTTTAATCTAGTATCATTAAATACTCGGAGACAATATTCCGCTCTAGTATTGCTTTTTAAAATTATTAATGGACTTCTTGACTGTCCAGACTTTTTCAGCCAGATTCCTTTTTGTTTCCCAAGTCTACGTACACGTAATAACGGAATCGTATTTTACTTTCCGGCCCCGCGTACTAATTTGTTGTTGCGTTCCCCTTTATATTTTATATGCCATATCTACTTGTAACTCTGTGTCCGAGCAAATTGATATTTTTAATTCAACTTTGTCTTGTATAAAAAATATATTTCTCAGAATATAAATTTAGTGTTAGATATTAAGAATTTACTGTAATTTTTCCTGCCCTTTAATTGGATTATTTATCTGTCTGGGTAGTGTATCTTAAATAAATAAATATAGTTCTTTATGTTTTTTTTAAACCTTTTTTTATTTGGTCACCGGAAATATTAAAATTAAGTAAAATTGTTTTAAAAACTTCCTCTAAAATAAAGAATTCATGGGATTACTATGGATTCGCGAATTGCGGCAGTTGTGTGCCCACTTATTAAGTCGTAGTCCCGGAAAAGCCGAGGCCACTGTGAACTAATTCAATATTTAGAAGCAGAGATTGCCTGTTTTTTTTACAGGAACACAGTGTATGCTTATTCCACACTGGATGCAGCCTTAACAAACTACGCAAGCACTTACAATAATCAAATGCCTCCAGATAACAAATATAATTTAAATACCAATTATGTAAATTGAGAAAAGAAAGTATGTGGCGCCGACCACTTACCATTACCATTTAAATATTGTTAAGTATGTTTCTATATATATTTTTTTTTTGTATTTTGATTTATTGCTTCGATTGTGGGGCTATAATATCATTATATATACACCTACCAATTTGTTTATGCAGTGAAATTAAAAAATGACTGTATGTGACTGTTTTTCTTGCGCGTACTAGGTATAATAAAATTCCCTGATAATTTTAGTAATGAACAATATGATTTATTGTATTGAATAATGTTTTGATTTATTGTTGGTCTAAAACAAGTTGAATCAAATTGGAAATTGACATGTAAACAATTTATTATGTTTATTGTTTTGTTGATTGCTTTGTTTTAACACCTTCAATTCAATTATAGGCAATAGTTTAGAAACCTTTTGATTTTGGATGGTTTTATTGTTATTATTTCACTCCAATTGTTGTTTTAGAACAACGTTTCTGCAACGCTAAATTGTGCCTTCCTCAGGTCAAATCAAAATCGTGGCTCTTGGAAAGTATTACTAGAGGCAGTATCCACAGCAGCAACATTTTTGTTGTTTAATATTATTTATCCATAAAAACTATTGTACGACACTGGTTATTAAGAGAGTCATTAACGAATTAAATACTTAAAACAACCCGAATAATCATTGGCACTAAAAAAACGGTTTAGATAATAAAAAAAACGAGCGTTGTAAATAAAATAAAAATCGATGCTCTATAACGACATTTTAAGTAAGCTCGAAACTCAATAAAGTACTTTTAATTGCCGTAATTAACCGGCGTGAAACCGTTTTCCCCGAATAATTAAAAACAATGAACACGAATAAATCACGGTAGAACGAATTCATAAAATGAATGAAAAAAAAATGCGAAAAATATAAACAGAATTTAAAAACACGGCAAGATTACGTAATCTCTTTTTAAGCCACGGGAATTGCTTCGCGGAGATGTAATTAATTATTTATTAAAATTTTCCATGAAGTAATCCATCTTTAGAGAGGAGCGATGATTTTTTAATTATTAAAACTACGTCTGCTCCACAAAATAAATATGATTATATTGTTTTGTTACCAATACAGTCTGTTAGTCATACATGTTTCGAGATTATAATCTCATCTTCAGTGACATTAAATTTTAAAGAATCCGTTACTAGAAGTTACAGTATTATGCACATTCTAAGAATATTAAACATAGTAAATAATGGAATTATTACATTTCATGTGGTGTCTTACCATTTTGTGAAAAACTTATTGAAATTTATATAAATTAATTATGCAACATTTTTATCGAAATCTAACACGAGCACAGGCTCTAACTAGCCTTATATATCTAGTTTTCTTTTTATATATCATACTCAATTCAAACTAAATTGCCAATCTCGTGCTCAATTAAAACATATTGAGGTTATGTTAACAATGTATATAAAAATTCTCTTCTTATGTACCTACTAAATAGCATAGCTGTTTTATTTATGTCAAAGCCAGATCTCCATGATACTTAACAACATACTCAACTTTAAGCCATGCAAGTTGTTTTATAAACTCTATAATATGGTCGAACTTCTTTAAACGAAAAATAAATCTACAGCAAGTAATAAGTAATTTGGACATACTGTAATCGATTCTTCTTAACCACATCAATGCAGGCTAGTACACAATATTACAATAATCCAAGACGGCCACGACCAACGATTCTCCAAGTTTTTTACGCATTTTGAAGTTCAAAAGGTATTATATTGACTTCAGAACATGATTTATGTGATATCCCAAACTAAGTTTCTCATTTAGAAAAATGGCTAGCACTTTCAGGTTAATAGAAAATGACAAACTGTTCAATCTTAAATCTATATTTGCTTTAAGAATAACTCGCTTAGTTTGCTGACAAGAAAATCACTAATGTGGTCTGGTCGGAGTTTAACTTTAAATTATGTGTCCTAGAAAGGATTGAAACTGCCTCTAGATCATTAGTTATATGGGTCTTAGCGTTGTCATATTTATATGGATCGAACTCGTAGAGCAACTGAGTATCATCAGCGAATGCACTGACCTGGCCATGCTCTACAGAACTAAATATACTAGCAGAATAAAAATGAAGAGCAAAGTTCCTAAGATTGATTCTTGAGGAACTCAAGATATCACAGATTTAGATGTAGAAAAAATATTACACTTTGAGCTCGATTTTTTCTAAGTAGCTCTGAAAAAAGGCAACGGAACTATTATCAAAAAAATAGTAACTTAAGTTTGCACACAAAAGCTCGTGATCAATAGTGTCAAATGCCTTCGAGAAATTGAAAGATATTAACAGTGCTACTCGCTTTTTATCAGGATCATTGATATAGATTATCTGTGAGATTCAACAGTGTCGTTGTGCTGTGATACTTTTTAAATCCTGACTGTATTTTGGGTAGAATGTTATTAGCATCTAAGTATTCACAAATTTGACCAGCAACAACATTTTCCATTATTTTTGAAATAATAGGTAACAAGCTGATTGGTCGTAAATCACTAATAATTCGAGGATCATTATTTTTCGGTAATGGATAAATCATAACCTGCTTCCATAATTATTGCGGCAAGTAATTAGACTCCAAACAACAGTTTGTAATAATATGTACAATATGGTTTATAGTATATGGCATGCTTCATCATCTGAAGTGAAATTGTATCGATGCCACATGCATTTGATTCTATTTGGTATTCCCATTGTCTGGATGAAACGGCAAAACGTCAGGCGACTTTCAGGGTCCACTGGCAATAGATTTTGCACCTGTTGCACAAATATATTTAATACAAATTGATAATAGATTATACTTTATTTAATAAAAATCTATTATAAACTTAGTTTAATAAAATTATTTATAACATTATATTAAGTTTTCATAAATCCCACCATTAACCTGCATGCAATAAATTGATCGGTTATAAAAACGATTACCCACATTTTGTATTTGCTACTCTGCTCTATCATTTGAAACTGTAGTAATTTAAGTTGCTAAATCTTCTCAATTTGTAGGTTTGACTTTAAATATCCCCAATAAAAATAATGTCCGGCTGATAAATCTGGCGATCTTGCAGGCCAATAATTTATTCCACCGTCCGATCCATCTGTTTGGAAATATTTTGTTAAATAGGGTTTAAAATGTAATGTGGTGGAGCTCCGTCATGCTGATAACAAATGCTTTCAAGATTTCGATTTAATTCTCTTAAAGCAGGAACTATTTGACTTTGAAGAAGTTCTAAATGTTTTTGACCTGTTAAGTTCCCTTGTGTATAAAATGGCCACATGATTTTGTTTCCAAATAAACCCGCAAAAAACGATTTAATTTTTATGGTTTTTGTGTAAATTTTCATAGCTCCAATATCTAAAATTTGCTCTGTTTACTACCCCACGTACCATAAAAGTTGCTTCATCGGTAAATAAAATTTCAATTCAATATTGTCCGTCAATTAGAACGTATCATTTGCAAAGTTAGATTGTATATATATATATATATATATATATATCTGATAATACATAGTACATTTCACTTACAATACTAAAATAATTACAAATATATGACTAACAATTTTTTTGGCTCCTTTGCAACCAATCCAATTTTCCAGGTATCAATTTTTCGTTTGAAAGACACTGTAGAGAACGTTTTATTTAGGATATTTGCAGCATTGCCAATGGTATGTTCAATTTTTAGAGAATCTTTTACCCATGCAGTTTATAGGTATGCAAATTTTGAGTAAATATTTTCTGTTGAGAATATAGTTATGAAATAAGAATAAACATTTTTTAATTTAAGTCTAAAAAATTGTGGAACACACCTAAAAGAACTAACAATGAAAAATATTAAATTAAAGACCAGTTTAGTGGTAAATAATCTTTAACGAAACACGGTTAGGCAGGTACTATTTATTTTCTCCATTATTAGAGTGAAACCAACTCACCACTAACCAAATCTCATTTTATTATACGAACGTAGGTAGTATATTGCGGGATTACCGAAACTAAAATATATTTTTATATTCACTATGTTTTCATAATATAAAATACCATACCAGCGTAAATATAATATTTACGCTGACCATGTTCACGCTAGGGACATACAATTTATTCCAATTTGACCACATTGTCCTACAGCTCGAACGAATAGTCCACCTAGCAAGAAAACAGAATAAAATAATTTTAAAATCAAAGGCATATGTTAATGCCTATCTCACTCTACATATACATATAATATTACAATTAATGTTTGTGTCTCACTCTTACACTACGCGACGGGACGGTCTCTACAGGCCCGTTCATAAAACAATGTTGAAAAACAATATACGCATATTATATATATGAGTAACGAATGTGAACTTACAAAATATACTGAATACGTCTAAAATTATAGCTCCACCTTCAGCGTAGAACTATACTGAAATATCATAGATGGAGGCACATTATAGAACGCAAAATGTGCACGATTATTAGTAAACATGTCTTTGTCGATTAGAAAATTATTATTGTTTTTATACTTTTTTAATGCCAATATTGATTTTATAAAAAGATAAAGGTTCATTCTAGGTTTCTATAAAAGTAGAATTTCGATATCTTCTCTACAGAGCGTACAATAAACTCTTTTAATTTGAAAAAATAGTCTTCTTAAGTGGAGTTGTAATTTTAATGTTTAAATGAAAGTCGAATCTCCACAAAATAAATTTAATAGAAACTATCGGCCATACATGTTTCGGGACTAGACCAGTCCCATCATCAGTGGCATGTCAACAATCGAACAAACACAACACTAAGACGTACAATGTTTCATTATATTTCATATTGATAACGAGCTAAGAATGAGGTGTGTTTTCCAACACATATTCATATTGATAACGAGCTAAGAATGAGGTGTGTTTTCCAGGCTTCAATAGAAATATAATGAAACATTGTACGTCTTAGTGTTGTGTTTGTTCGATTGTTGACATGCCACTGATGATGGGACTGGTCTAGTCCCGAAACATGTATGGCCGATAGTTTCTATTAAATTTATTTTGTGGAGATTCGACTTTCATTTAAACATTAAAATAAACTCTTTTATCTAATGGATTTTGTGCCGTTTGTTAAACAAATAAATCCTTAAGAATAATTTTTTTATTCCTATATAAAAATCTGTTAAAGTGTTCTTTCTATGCTCAAAAAAGAATTTTTCAAATTGATTGAAAAATAAATGTACAATTACTGATTTCTCATACCTTTGCATTTGGGGTCTGATCAAACAGCCTTAAGTGAAGTGAAGTGAGATATTATATTTATGTGGGAATTAAAAGTCGAAATAAATTTAATAAATCTCTCTAGGAGTCATCAATCAACCAACCATACATGTTTCGACGCAGCAGGCCACATCATCAGTGTTTCAGTTATGGGTTTTCATAGGACCATAAGAAAAGATAAATGTATTAATGTAACTTCGTAAAACAACATACTAAGCAAGCAAAGTTGAGGAATATAAAATATAAAATTCCCTACATTTTATAAATAGGTATGCTTTGAAAATTTTGAACATAAAAACATAAACAACTCAAAATTGGTTTAGCTTTGATATGATATACCTACGCAGGAAATGAAAGTATAATCTCCACGAAATAAACGTATTAGACTATTCTTTGATCAAACCATACATGTTTCGAAGCTCGAAGCTCCATCATCAGTGGTCAGTAACTTATAAAAAGCTGGATGGAAAGTTATTTTCCTGAAGAACTAATTATGAAAATTGATTTGTTTTGCTATTGCCATTAAAAGCAAAAAAGACGCAACTCCGTAAAAGAACGATAAATCTCTTTCAACAAATAGTTGCATGTGAAATGCAAACTGCTTTTGTTCTTAGTGATCATGATGTTTAATCACCTCGTCCATATATAGTTATATAGACCATGCAGACAGCCAATAATTAGTCCCATCAATTATCAGCGCGTCACACGATAGCACACAGCAACCGAAAATTGAATCGGCCATATTAACGAACCCTTAACGATATAATACACCGGGTGTGCTAGTGACACGTGCTCTTTTACCCACGTTTTAAAGCCGATGAATATTTACAATAGACGGGGGCTATTCACTATTAGGTAGGTCCTATTTTACATTATAAATATCAGCACTAAAAATTCTATTGAGCCAAAGCCGGAAATGGGTTGAAACGGAATTCGGTCGTTTTTTTCTTCTCTATATGACAAAACCATTATTATTTGGAATTTTTATTTGTCCTTCGTTTTCATCAAATTATTCAAACAGTTAATAGTGCGTGGAGGATTTCCGAAATGATATTGTTAGTAGATGTAGAAAAAAACTACGTTGCGTTAGTTACTAAATATACTCTGAAATCCTTCTTTATTCAATTATTGCATATTGCCAGCAGTAACCGAATTTGAAATTACGAGGTCTACTCGATTATTTGATCGACAAAAGTCTGTTATACGAGGGCTACACGAAAACGTTAATATTTTGTAGATAATACGAAATTGAAAAATAATAAAACTAAATGGGTGTTCAATTCCTGGCATTTCCAGTTTCGAATTTACCCAAAAAATGTTTCTATAGATAGTCTTTGTTTAACAAATGAATATTCCTTGTTTTTTAGCATTTCGTAACGCTAAATATTTGGAACAGCTCATTGCTGGATCCTCCTCCGTGGCCTATAAAAGCACCCGCGAAGTTACGGAGAAGAAATACCGAAAGAGAAGCCGATTATTTTCTATACAGGGTGAGTCACGAGGAACTGTACATACCCCTACCATAAGTAGAGGCACGTTAGGGGATTATCAGATGACCTTTAAAAAATGTCTCCTTGTTTTGATTATTAATATACAGGGTGAATTATGGATCTTCACCAAAACAATGTTTCGTCATATCTTTTCAATGATTAAGTCGATTTATCTAATTTTTTTTATAATCGGTGATAATTCGGTGATGTGAATGATGGCGTGTCGGCGTTCTACAGGGATGGCATATTTAGTATGTGTGTTCCAACTAAAAAAATTCTCTCTAGAAAATACAAATATCCATGTTGGAACACATGGATATATTCCCAAAAACTTGGAAAGTTTCCCGCATTTGCCCAATCCATAAATCGGCTGAGAATGATCATGTTGAAAATTATAGACCCGTCTCGCTCCTGCCCAACTTCTCGAAGGTTTTTGAAGCGGCATTATACCGAAAAATATTTCTCAAATTAAGCAGCACGGTTTGTTTCCAGGCCGCTCTACAGTAACCAACCTAACCTGTTTTCTAGAGGATGTATTTCGTACCGTCGCGGAGGGTCTGCGTATCGATGCCATTTATACAGATTTTTCGAAGGCTTTCGATAAGCTGAATCATTCGTTTGTCCTACGGAAAATGTCGAGGTTGGGTTTTCATGAGGATCTTTTAACGTTTTTTGCCTCCTATTTGTCTGATCGACAACACTATGTCGAATACAATGGTCATAAATCGGAAACTTTCGCACGCACCAGCAGGGCAGCTGTTTGGCACCATTAATATTTTCAATTTTCATTAATGACATATCCCAGGAACTTACAAGCAAACATTTGATGTTTGCAGACGATCTGAAGTTGTATCGTGTTATTCGAGACATTTCGGATTGCGTATTGTTGCAGCGCGACTTATCTAAGCTTGAAGATTGGTGTAACTATAATAAATTGCCTTTAAATATTAATAAATGTAAGTTTGACATATTTTCGAAATCGCAAACTGTTTTTGAATATCGCTATCAGCTGAGAGACACTGCGCTTGAGTCTTGTGATGTTGTCAGGGATCTTGGAGTCGACACTGAATTGTCATTTAATTATCATATTCAAAGTATTACCCGAGATGCAATACGCATACTTGGCTTTTTGTTTCGTGTTACCAAAGATTTTAGTGATATTGAATGTGTAACCAATTTGTATTGGGCTCTGGTAAGATCTAAGCTTGAGTACGCATCGATAATATGGTCTCCCATTTACCAATCTCATGCAGGACACATTGAATACATACAGCGCAAATTCCTTAAATATTTAGCGTTTAAAATTGACCGTAGATTCCCATGTAGAGGATTCGATCATAGAGCACTGCTCGATCGCTTTCAAATGGTTTCGCTGGCTGCTCGCAGAGTGTATGCCGGACAACTCTTTCTGTTTAAGATTGGTGGACTGTTCAAATCTACTCCGATCTTTAAATTTTAACATACCGCGCCCCTCTGCGAGGAGTAGCAGACTATTTCACGTTCCTGTTTTTCGTACTAATTATGAATCCAAAGCACCACTACTTCGAGCATGCCAAACATGTAACAGAGAAGGATTTAGTCAAGAAATTAACTATTTCAATGAGCCTGTAAGATCTTTCTGCGCTCAATTGTCTCGGTTCCTGCAAAATCTGGGCATCTGATGTGTGTGCGTATTTTGTTTTGTAGGATTATCAATTAGTTTATTATTATAGTAGCTTATTTATTTAGTTATATTGTCTTGTAATTGTGTCTGTAACCTGTTAGACAATAAAGTATAAAATAAACAAAAAAATAAATAAAAAGTGTGTATTGCTGTCTGGCAACTAACTGACATACTCAGAATTGAAAAAATGGAAAAAAAGTTGGATAATATCAAATGGAATTACAGCTTAACAAAGCTATTCATTTATTTCTTTAATTCTTTTAAAGGAACAGTGGATTTTCCTAAACAATCCCCGTAAATATCCTGAAGAAAGTATCCCAAAATATTAATTTTACCCTTCTCTTTTGGCTCTTTTGTATTATTTTCCAAAGAATATTTTGTGTTGTCTCACTAACAATAACTGAGTAATAAAATACATAAAGCACCAACGAATGGGTAATTACCGAGAAGGTACTAAAGGGTTGCAACCTTTTGTATAATATTTATTGTACACTTTCACAACATAAAAGCAGGAGCCGAAGAACGAGAAATCGAGCAAAGGGTGGTAGTAAACGAAATCACCCCATTTGCTCCTCCTGTTCGACGAGCAGCAAGAACGACTAATATGTTCAATATGTCTTCTCTCATCTGCTTCTACTCCTTCTACTATTACCAACGGTGTGAAGAAAAAAAAAGAATATCCATGAAATTAGGAATTATCTCTAGTTGTTAATCTAAAGGAAGTGACGTTTTGATATATTGAACAGGATTAAAGGGATTTTCGTTTTCTTACTTCAGTGTTGCTTCCTTAAGCAGAGATATTTTACGAAAATGGGAAAAGTTAGGTGTGGAACAGATGCGTATGGTTGACAAGAATTTATGTCGCATAGTTTTTTTACTCTTTCGGAAACAGGATAAATTATAGACGTATGAAATAGTAGTTTTTAAAAATATGCATGCCTTGAATTATTTTTACTTCATGTTCACCGTACACGATGCTTTATTTCTACCAATGATTGCGAACAAACTGGGACATCGTTCTTATGGGACGTCTTGTGGAATCATAGTTACTTATCAGAAAATCTATCATAGCAGCATTAAAGAATAACTATAGTGTTACATTTCATTGAATACATGCAGGCAATTTCGATTTAGATTTGTTTATTAACAGATTTTTCCTACGAAATTCACACAGCTAAAAAAATAGTTCACGTAACCTGGCACAACTCAGTAATAAGACTTACGTAAGTTTCGCTTTATTTAGTGCAGGATTTCTTCACCGTCCAATATCAAATCTAAGTACAGTCTCTAGGTTAGATAAACACTAAATTTAATGTTCTTATATGATATAAAAAACTGGACATTGCTTTTCTCATCGAGACCAACTCGCGTTTTTATTTTATAACAATCAGGAGTTTAAATAAAATTTGTAAAACAACAAAAACATTTCATGTTTAGGCGGGTTTGATTGTCCCCTCTAAGCCTAGGGCTATTCTTTATTGAGGAAAGTTTGAGTAAACAAAAATATATAGAGATATTTGATGACATTTGGTATCAGCATAATAGAGCTCCAGATGACCTGAGAAATGATCAGAAATTCGATCCGTTTTGCCTGACAGGCGAGTAGACTGACTTGATGTGTGTGTGTGTCTCAGAACTTTGTACAGCGCCACACATGTACCAGGAATGATTTTCCAAGATATTGTAGTGAAATTCTAGTTAAATATTGCAGAAACTCATATGGTTGTCCCGTTGCTAAGAATCTTAAAGTTGCTATAAGTCTTTCATGTGGGGATATAGCTGCTCTCATTTTTGTATCTTTCTTCGTAATCAAAGGAGATACAACTGACAGTGGATTAATATAATATAATTTTGAGTTTAATGAAATATCTTTTATTGAGATGAGAGATATAATAAACTCTTTTAAAAATAAGCGCTCGAAAGACATTTTTGAATTGAATATCGTAATCATTAAGTATATTAAGGATATAATAATTATATCATTGACAATATTGATTATTTGGCGATCTCATCCGGTATAATTCCGAGTTGCCTGAAATTTAGCAAAATTATACCGTTATTCAAAAAAGGATCTCCAGATGATGAACAACTATCGCCCTATTTCTATAGTGCCTGTTCTAGGCAAAATTTTTGAAAAGATACTCTCTAAACAATTAGCCAACTATTTAGAAAGAAATAATTTATTTTCTCCAAAACAATTTGGATTTAGACCAAAACTTAACACCGTTTCAGCTATAGAAAATTTTATAAATAGCGTTATAACCGCTTTTGAGAGTAGAAGGCTTGTGGGGGCTTCTTTTCTTGATTTAACAAAGGCGTTTGATTGCGTCTCACACGATATCTAGTTGGGTAAACTGGAGCGATACGGTATGAGTGCGAATTCGGTTCGTTTGCTGAGTTCCTAACTCACTGGTAGGAATGTTGTAACGATGTTTGAGTCAAAGTCTTCTCAGCCCTTGTTGAGCTCTTGTGGAGTCCCACAGGGCTCGGTGCTCGGAGCTCAATTGTTTTTGATTTTCATTACTGATTTACCGCTACATCTGCCATGCTCTGACCTGACATTGTTTGCAGACGATTCAACTATTGTCGATGTTGAACTGTCGAGTGATGTTCTGGCGTCAAGTATGATTAATTCACAGTCGAGGGCTGCGGACTGGTTTGCAGCTAACAAACTCTGAGTGTGTGTGTGGCCGTCCTAAGGTGCAGTTCCCGCATTTGGCCTTGAGGTAGAGGTACACGTGTTAACCTAGCTATTGAATTTTGTGCGTGGTTCTTTTAAATATTTTAAGATGAAGGCTAAATTTGAACAGAGATTACGGAAATTGATGTTAGAGAAAAAATGTCGTTTTTATATTCAGATGGACGTCATACAGAAATTAATAATAATCTTGATTAGCCATCACAGATACACACAATGTACATGGGCAAGTCAATTCAATTCAATTACAAAACATAACGAATCTTCGTTGCAAACAAAGGCAAGAAAATAAGTGAATACAAAAACAAAGATAAAAATAACACATGTCATACGTCTAAAATCAGTTAATAAAATAGCCGAAAACAGACGAATCACCGAAATATCATATCTACGTCCAACAGCAATAAGCAACAGCAAAATACAAATAACAAACGAAGCCAAAGAGCACGGACTTGAAATAAAATAACCATATCGTTGATATTAAGAAAATATATATTGATGTAAATTGTAAATTAATATTCAAATAAATTGTAAATATCAACCGTTCGCGTTTCTTTAAATTGACCGGTCTATTCTTTCGTTATTTGAAACAAAGCCAACAAAAATAATACAAATACAGTAGATTAAAATCAGTTTGAAACAATTTTTATAGAGCCATTTATTTAAAACAGTTGTTTTATCGCGTTTGAAACAGAACAAAGAATACATAACAAATTTGTAGTAATGTCCTTGTTAACATTTTTTAGCGTTACCAACTGTGATATATTTTACATTTTTATGTTTATTTCGACACTACAACTTTTCTTGGAAATTGTCTGGACAGAAACATGGTGTTCTAGAAATATTGTAATATCTAATATGCCGCTAACGTTAACTGTTGTTTGAATTACGTAATATCTATTTCAAAAGACGAAAGAAAGGTTTATTAAAGAGCTGTTAATATTATGTTGTTCGTTTTTTTAATTAGTTTCCACACATCCTATTTATGACAATCTGTTAAAAATTTAACGGGCTTCATGAGCTTTTGTGGGAACCAAAAAATTTCGATGTTACGTAAAATTTATTAATTTCTTCAGAACTACCAAGTTGATTTGGTTTCTCATTCAAAATTTAAATTAAATTGTACTTTTTGAAATCGTCAATATCTCAAAAACATTTATATAACTTTAAAAAACTGAAACCAAGTCAAATTTGAAACGGATAGGTTTGGTTTGATCAAATTTACTTTGAAAAATATCAATCAAAGCGAGAAAACTCATCGTGCACATAACGTACATTTTATGCTACTCAAAATCGTTCATCGGAGGGATTGCCTCAGGGAACTATGGATCGTTTTCGCAATATTATATTTATTCTAAACGTAAAACGTCGTTTAGTGCGCATACAACTAGCGATTGGTGGTCTGCAACGTAGTGTTGATTATCGAAATGCGTGAGTTCCTCATTTTACTCAACAATTAAACTTGTGTCCATTTTGGTTAAAGATCTTGGTCTACGTGCTTACAAGATTTACCCTGGCAAATTTGTCAAAGAAAGCGTTGCTATTCTACATAATTTTGTTTTTGTTTAATAATCCAGAAGCTATTGTCAAAATATCAAGTCACTTGGTGCCAATAGAATCACTAGTCCATTGGTCGTGAAACATAATGATGGTGAAAACTTTACAGTTAACGGTCAGCGGTACAGATAATAGAGACTTTTTGCACAACTCACGTTAAAATCGCGTGACGGTAAGTCTCGGATTGGTAACTAGGCCGCATGCGCAAAAATTACCATAACGCTATATGAATAGCGGTTCACGGTATTTGTTTGCGAATAGTGTGAGAAATACCGTATAAAGCTAAATAAAAAGGATTTGTGATTGGCAGAAGACAATTCAAGAATCAGTTGTCAAAATTAATCAATAAAATCTTAAATAATAAGTACTTGGATGGATTGCCAATTTTATAGATCAAATGTAGTAAAAACTGTTTTATACAAGACAAGTTAAAATAAATTCTGAACTAAGCATAGACAGACTTTTACCTATTTTAGCGTTGCCGTAAAATACACCGTCGAATGTGCAAAATGTCTCCATTTTTTCGTGTCTCAATTGGAAAGCACTGACTGATCCAACAGCCTTACTGCTGCTTGTCATCGTATAAAACTAAAAACCGATATTGCCACTCTGTATATGATACATAAGAGCAACCGTAATTTCACCGTAATTTCACCGAAGCACTATACAAGATGCCAAAACCATAGTGCGAATTCCTGGCAGTTACTTTTAATAGCGACACATTCAAATTGTTAACAATTCAATAATTCAGGTGCCGAAGCGAGAATTAGCTGCCAATTTATTATGTCTTGATGGGCTGTAAATTAATACACTAAAATTGGAGTTTATAGTTGAGTTTATTTAATAGAGACAGACGTTTATTGTTATTGGTTTCACGTTGTAAATAGTTTACCGTATACAGGGTTGCATTAAGATTATATTGCATGTTATCAAACTATAAATCCGCTATAAACACAAGTGTTTCCAATAAATATACAGGTACCTAGTTACGTACGCTATTGTAATTTTTGTAAATGATCAGTTTATTGCTAAAATCCAGTGGTGGCTCGTTTGTGAAAAGATAAGGTTCTTACTGATTATCTGCCATAACGAAATTACGCCTTTTTTTAATTTTTTTCCATGTGATTAATAATGATCCGTAAACTTAATTTTGCTCAAAATACTCTTGTTATTAATAGCACGAAAAAAAAATCTAAAAAAGTCGTTTACTGAATTAAAACTATCCAATTTTAAATTGACGATTTTATTTTGATTTACTCCGATAGGTTTGATCGACGAACAATCTATAATTGTACCTACGTAAGCTCTAAAACACCATCATTTTTTATTAATATAATAATTATTGCGATATCGTTCAATCATGACTTTTTGCATGTTGTAAGTTATATAAAAAAAAGATCTATAAAATATCCATCTATCTTCAATTAGACATGTTTCGAGGTTTTAAAACCTCAGCTTCTGTGGTCAAAAAATTGATTTTGTTATGATCACATTTATATTGTTTGTATCACTAACGATGAGGTTTTGAAACCTTGAAATATGTTTGGTTGAAGATATATTTTAAGAAATAATGGAATATACATGTTATTTATACTTAATATTCGCGGCATCCCTCTTCAAATATGAACTAAACATGTTAATTTCAAAAAATAAAGGTTATTTGAATTTTGTGGAGATGTTTTATTGTTAGTTTCTGATAGTTGTAAAGTTGAAACTATCAATAAACCGTCCACCATTGAATAACGAAAATTCACTAAAGATTTAGTGCAAAATTCACCAAGACAGTCCATAAAGATCGTGATGTATTTAGTCGGAATGATGCATTATTGCGAATTGGCTGACGCCTCTAAGGAAATTTGGGGAAATTGGCTAAGTTAGTGACGTTACATAAAGTGAAGCTGTTTCAACAATTGAGGCCAAGATACAAGTCACAAGGCTTTACCATAGGTTGTATAGCAAATTTTGAGCGACGAGGCCCTAGAATGGTTATTAAAAAAACGGTTTTGAGGGGTGGTGTGATTATTATTTTTTTTTTTTTTGGAGAATAAGAATACAATGCTGGTAAAAACAATTTCTGACCAGTATTTATTTATTTTTTTTATTTATTTATTCTTTGCTCCTCAGAATGATAACAATATACAATATGACATGTCACATTATGGGATAGTCAATAATATTACATACAACACAAAAACAATAATATTCATACATAACCCGCTATAATTCGGGACTTAAAACTATTCATTAGTACAATTTAAAAACTCATCTACAGAATAAAAACATTCCTCTATAAAAAAGGTTCTCAGCTCCAGTTTCAATTTTTTGATAGAAATGTTTTGAAACTTTTGTATATTTAAAATTTTATTGAAACATTTAACACCTATGTAGTTAGGGTTCTTTTGGCCAGTAGTTGATCTGGAGAATGGTAATACCAAGTTATTTTTATTTCTAGTATTGTGACTATGTATATCTTCTGATTTAGGCAATATTTCATTTTGTTTTTTTATATGTATTATAAGTGAGGACATGTATAGGGAAGGGAATGTCATTAACTTCAATTTTTTGAAATGGTCCTTACAGGAAGTAGTTTGAGAGATTCCCTGCATCGCTCTGATGATCCATTTTTGAGTTCTGAACACCCTCGCAGTCCCACTCGCTCCCCCCCCAAAATATAACACCATACATTAAAGTAGACTGTATCAGACCAAAATATATCAATTTAAGAATATCATTCGATACAGTATTTTTGATGTTGTTTATTAGGAATATGTAGCTGGACAATTTCTTTACTACAGCGTCTATATGCGTGCTCCAGGTCAATTTATTGTCTGTATATATTCCCAAGAATTTGGTGTTACTGACCTGCTCAATAGATTTATCTTTGGCTCTTATTAAATAACTTCGGTCCATGTTCCTATTTGATATGGAAATTGGGAGAAAGACAGTTTTTGATGCATTGAGTGCCAGTCCATTGTGTTTGCACCATCTGTGCATCGCGCCAGCTAGGGCATTAGCAGACCGTACCAACCCACTCTCATCCCCGGCTGAAACAAGGACACTTGTGTCATCCGCATAAAGAACGGGCAGGCCAAAAACCCCCAAAACGTCCGGCAGGGTATTAATAAATATATTAAATAAAGTTGGCGATAAACATGAGCCCTGTGGTATCCGATTGCTCACAATTCCCACCCCTGAACGAACGCCCGCAATCTCTACTTGCTGGGTACGATGCATGAGATAACTTCCTATCCATTTAGACGTTGTTCCACGCACTCCAACATCCTCCAATTTTGAGAGCAGAAGCTTGTGACCTATTGTATCAAAAGCTTTGCTCAGATCAAAGAAAATACCAGCCACCATTTGCCTGTTATTAAGGGCATGAAACAAGTGACCAAAAGCCTGACCCAGAGCTGTCTCTGTTGACCGATTGCTTCTAAATCCATTTTGGCTGTGAGCAAGCAGTTTATGTTTTTCCAGATAATCATTAAGTATATTAAGTATATTGTTAAATAAAGATTCAAAGATTTTACTGAACTGGTTTTGTAATGCCAAAGGTCTGTATTTATTTATATCCCTAGGATCTCCTTTATTTTTATATATGGGAATAATTTTTGATTTTTTTAAACGTTCCGGAAAAACACCCTCCTCAAAGCTTCTGTTAACTATCAGGGACAACGGCCCTGCAATGATATCAACAACGGCCAGAACTACATTACCCGGAATACCATCCAATACGCTAGATTTTTTCCTGCAAGTTTTCCTGGCAACTCTGGAGATCTCATCTGGGGCTATTGAACTAAATAGAATAAAGTTTTCTTATTGGAAACCCCTATAAATCAGCCAATCATATTGCATCTTGAAGTACCGAAGCAGAGTTCTGGAGCAATGTGAGGTTAAGAGCTGATATTTTGTAAATATGGCGGCTTACAAAGTTAGCTTGTTATTTTCAATTAGCCGGTATACAAATATTATTCAAGAAACATGAGCAAATAGTGTAACTCTAATCCAGTAAAATAATCGATCCTTGATAATTGCTGTTACGTACGTAACAAACACCGTCATTCTTTTTTTAAAAACGTTGTTTACAAAAGATTAATAAACCGTTTTTAAAAATCCACCCGAAAGATAAATGAAAGGGAATTAAGTAAAAATTATATAAATAAACACACTAGTGAAACCGGTATGTTTAGATAAGTAATGGATCTAATCTCATCTCACAAAAGCTTTTTATAGTTTAACTAAACTGTTGAATAGAAAAATGTGCCGGGTGATTGTCTGACTTGTCGTTTTTTTTTCACGTTTGAAACGGATATTTTTGGAGATTTATTTTCATTTCTGTCACTAAACATGGAATGAAAACATTTAGAATACTGAATGAAACCATAGAATAGTGAAAATGTAAATAAAGTTTCTAACATGGAGGGCAAATTCATTCATTTTACTTTGAAGAAAGATGACTATTGATTTACTAGAATTTTTTCCATATGATTTTTATTTAGCACTCAACTAAAAAAAATATTGACGTTAGTATTAAGATTACGATTACGTCAATGTGCTTATTTTTACCAATTGCCAAAGAATTAACGAGTTCACTCTGTATAAATAAAAGAAAAAGACAAGTTCCTCTTTCATAAAACTTGTATGCATCAGATAAATGGAGTTAAATACTAGTATTGGTTTAAAATAGAATTTTGTTTTCATTAAAACTCACTTAAGTGGATTAAAGTTATCTCTCGTCGTGAAATTACTTTTATAAATAATGGAAGATAAGTAAAGTACCTACTTTTAATAATATCCTTTCTCAGTCCATTATAATTAACAATGTGAACGACTAGCTGAATTTACATTTTGACTCTACAGGGTGGTTCGAATTGGACAACATGGTTTAAAAAGAAACAATTTTTAGAGACTGTGTTTTACCAGAAATTGTCGATTCAAGGAAAACCAGAAATATGACTCTCAGGGAACCATATCAATGAAAACTTTAAACAATAAAGTATGCATCAAACTGTTTGGTAAACACCAAGGAAGCTTTAGTATACAATTTCTTTATAAAAAAAGACGTTTACGTTCTTATGCGATGTAAAAATGTAAACGTTTCAATATTTTTAGAAAGTAAACGTACACTTTCTAAAATGCTATAGATTATTATCTTATTCGTGTTATTGTCCGTCAATTAGAACGTATCATTTGCAAAGTTAGATTATATATATATATATATATCTGATAATACATAGCTACTATACTCTGGATGACAAATTTGATTTCATACATCTGATCGCGAATAATCACGCAACATTTCACTTACAATACTAAAATAATTACAAATATATGACTAACAATTTTTTTGGCTCCTTTGCAACCAATCCAATTTTCTAGGTATCAATTTTTTGTTTGAAAGACACTGTAGAGAACGTTTTATTTAGGATATTTGCAGCATTGCCAATGGTATGTTCAATTTTTAGAGAATCTTTTACCCATGCAGTTTATAGGTATGCAAATTTTGAATAAATATCTTCTGTTGAGAATATAGTTATGAAATAAGAATAAACATTTTTTAATTTAAGTCTAAAAAATTGTGGAACACACCTAAAAGAACTAACAATGAAAAATATTAAATTAAAGACTAATTTAGTGGTAAGTAATCTTTAACGAAACACGGTTAGTCAGGTACTATTTATTTTCTCCATTATTAGAGTAAAACCAACTCACCACTAACCAAATCTCATTTTATTATACGAACGTAGGTAGTATATTGCGGGATTACCGAAACTAAAATATATTTTTATATTCACTATGTTGTCATAATATAATATAGTGGTTCCTTCGAATAATGCTATATGGCTTCCTAGCCATACTGATGAGAACTGTCCGAGTTCGAAAACAGATAAAATATCCATCCCCAATTTGTAACTCCATTGTTACACGCAACAGAAAATTGTTTTGGACATAGTCCAATATGTTTTCAAGTACACTAACTGTTAATAACTTAAGTAGGTAAATCAAAAATTAGAAAAAGAAAGAAAAAATACAAAAGCCGGAATCGAACCCAGAACATTCCGCACCCAAAGTCACGCCATTTATCACTGAGCTACGCCCGACCGACGACGACGGCAGAAGTTACAATAATAATAAATTTATTTATTAAATAATCCACATACAACATGAACTAAGATTGAAAAGTATTATAATATATAATCATATGTATCTAAATAACAAAAGCGCTGAGGAGGCAGTAGAACTGATCATTAATCCTCAGCCAGAAGATCTAAACATGGTATTTGCATTAACCCAAACAAAAAGAATATCAATTCCAAATTGTAAATCTAAACAATAGAAAAACTAGATGATTGCGATCCAGAAGAAGCCTAACAGTCCAAAATAAATATATTGTGTTGGTGCTAGAGAAACAAATTTTGGGTCTCGAGTGGTGTTCCTAAAACCTGGTATGTTTATATCTTGAGTTCATCGGAGATGTTATATATAAAGCGTAAATTCAATATTGTAGTGTTTTAAAGAATAAATAAATAATATATTTTTCAAATAACTCACACAACAAATAATACACTTCATAATAGAACAATTTACATGCTACACAGAGAAAAATCTATCATATCATGAACCATATGCACATTCAATCAATGATAGCATATATTCCGTATTCCACAATCAAAGCTACATTTCTTTCAATTACAGTTATATGATTAATTGCGAAATATATGACTTTATTGCTTTAAGTATAAGAATTAATTGACTTCCAATCAAATGCCTCAATTATAAGGCTATATTGAAATTAAATAAAAAGTATTGATTGGACTAAGTGTCACTATCGTTGATAGAACATTTATTGCTTTTTAAGGGGAATACAGAAATTATAGACAGAATATATTTTGGTATTGAAATAATTGTTTTGTCATTTTAAATCAATTTTATATATAATCCTGGAGATACATTAATTACTTAATTTAATAAAACTATCACGTTAAATAATTGTATGAAATAAAAGAAAGTTTTTATTTAAAAACAGTTTTATTAATTCTATAATACATTGTATTGTAATAAAAAAAATATTACTCTATAATCATAGTACAAAAAATAAACAATACATTAAACTATGTATGTCATTCTAATACATGAACATTGAACATGTACGACTAACAAAATATTAAACCAAATATTGTATTTGTGCTTTTTTACCATATCTTCATAGTGTCCCACTCCCACTCGGTACTTTGTATACTGTATATCTACATCGTGTTAAAACAGGATATTTTGAATTTTGAGGTTATCTGAGGTTGCAAAAATGTATTCCATGCTGCCATGCTATACTGGTTAATGTGAAATAAAAAGGTTAATATTCATAACTTTTGAATGGAACACCCTGAATAGTTTTGTTAAAACGTTTTTATTATGCATTATAGGTACCTCTTAAATCATTCGTTGGCTAGACCGATCTTTAATAGTATTGTTCGAAAAGCTTACACAAAATAATTTATAGTAAAAAACTTATGATTAGATATACTTAGTTAGGAGTAAAACTTACCGGAGAATATTGGAATTAGTTTGTCCAATTCTGAGGCGTTTAAGAAGTCTTCCATAATATATTATTGAAGATTATAGAACTTAACTATATAGACACCAGCTACCAGCACACAAATAGAATATATAAATGTAACATAACCTACTGTTTTAAGCTTTGCTAGTGACTAGGGAGTTCCGAAATTTCCCGATACATCAGCCCGAAATCTACGTTTTTATATCAATGGTTTTGAATTCGTTTTATTATGATATCGGCGTATGAAAGCATTTTTTTTAAGTCAAAAACTAATATTTACGAAGTGGGGTAGGTAGTACGAAAATCCAGTTTTTATTTAATTTATATACTTAAATTCGATACATGCATGAGTGGAAAATGTTGGATACTCGACGTTTTGTGTTTCGATATATCGATGAATTTAGCCCGGCCCAATAATAAGTTAAGGTTGTCCCAACAATAAGAAGTATTGACTTGATATTATTTAGTTTATTTAAATAGTAGAATATGATAGCGAATAAAATTTGATTTTGTTAATTCAATGATTTATATCTAATAATCCGAGTAGAGAAATAATATTTTTCCAATGCTTTTTCTTGCTTATCGTAATATAACAATATTTGAAATAATATAATTGCAATATTAGTTGCCAATTATACTGTAATCATTGAAAGAAAAAATATATCTGTTTTGTGCCTAACATATATGAAATTGAATTTCAATAATATCTGGAATGTCGGATTAAGCATATATTTAATGTTGGCCGAATTGTAACCTAATGAATTAAGTATTACTGTCATTAAACCAAAATAGAGGCAATCAAACATATCGCTAATATTGATATTACAGTAAGATTTTTTTCTGTGTAAATTTATCATAAACACAACATATATGGAAAATATAACCATAAGATATTAACTATAGCTTTGTAAAACCCGACATAACACCAATTAAGCCACAAATTGTACCGATAAAAGTAATGATGTTCTCAGTCATATTATTAATGATAAGTACGTATAAATTGAAAGCGTTATTATTGTATTAGAATTATTAGAGTAACACTTATATTATATGATACACTATATTATAATATATTGGATGTTTGTTTATAATTATTAAGCCATTTAAACTATATTTTTATTTGTTTTATATCTGTTTCTGTCCTTCTTGTTTATTTAATGACAATAACCCTGATGATAAACAACTGATTACAAGTCGATGTGTACGTACATTATTATATTATGCGGTGTCTAAATATTTTTATATATAGTATCGATTAACGGAATGTTACCTATATTTTCAAAACGGAGATTAAGGAGGATTTAGTACAGTATACTTGAGATAAGAAGTGAAAATGTTCACTAGAAAAGGAATAATAATTTCTACCTACTACGTAGGTATAAAAGGGGATTCAATAAGTTCGTCGGACTTCCCTCCGAGCGACTGTAGCTGGCGATAGTCGCGTAGCGATTATCGCTCAGCGATTGTCGCTATGGGTATGTTTTCCTCCCAGCGTTTGCGACGATTAAATTCCCCGCGTGTATCGGTAATTTTACTGCAGTTGTTCGTTCGTTCTGTGGCTGTGTAGTAGTTTTCACAAATTTTTGAGATGACTTTAACGCGCAAACTACTTGTGGCCTATATGTGACCTCCTTCCAAGCATTATCCTTTACAACTTGATCCTTATATAAAGGACAATGCAAATTAAAGAGGGAGGGATGTTTACCTACTGCCTCGATCAATTTCTCATCTTCTGTGGCGCTGAACTAGATTTTATCCTATGAACACATAGCGTACTACATTAAAAACCAAACAAACTAACGACTAGTCGCTGGCCGCAGACTAAATCTGCTCTGAGACCAGCTAGGCCGAGCGACTATCGCCGGCTCATGATACCGCAAAACAAAATTTTCATTGCCCGCATTTGAGATACAGGGCGAAAATCGAAATATACATTTTTGGGACTCTCTTTTTCAACAAAGAAAAAGTAAAAACTATGGTAAAAGATCGTACATCAAAGTCTTATGTATTCTTGAAAACCGCAAAGCATTTATGGTTTAAATTAACAAAAACATAACAGGTATAAGTATCGATCGAATTAAAGACAGCTCATTTAAAAAAATCTGAATGCGCCATTGGATTCTACATAAAAGTGTATAAGATACAGCTTTTATTTTTCCTATATAACTTAAAAGATAGCTGAGATACATGATGAGTCCTAAAATGCTGATTTTCAATTTCGCCCAAAAACGAAGCGGGCTATAAAAATTTTGTTTATATCGTGAGAAAAAAAAACAAGACAAGATCAAAAATATATAACCTGCGTAACGAAACAGAATTTCAATAATTATTATTCTTATAATTATAATTATTTTCATTATTTCCAATAAACTAACGTCACAAACTAACTACTTTATTCAAAAATTAGTAAAAAAAATATTGCCAGAGCTGGCATTCGAACCCAGAACCTTCCGCATGCGAAGCGCACGCTCTATCAAGGACGCCAAAAACCCTTTATCAAATTACTTTATTATATTCTAATAAGAGTTGTAGGTTCAACTACTTAACTGGTGAAATTTTAAACGCAATTTTCTCGATAATTACGAGAGCAAATCTCAAAAGTAAGCTATCGCTGCAAAGCAGATAAAAAATGCTTTAAAACGATGTATCACGCGACTATCGCGGAAAAATACATACAGACACACACACAGACAGACAGACTGCCATCTGGAATCTGGAAATGGCCTTAATCGTCTCTAGAAACTTCAAAATGATTGATTATATCAGTCTATATCTCAAATTGTTTTTTTAGCACGTTCACAATATTTTCCCTGTGCGGGAAAGTAAAAGTAACCGTCGTAGGTACAAATCTTAAGAACATATTATAATCTTTGTATTGCCGCTAATTTTATTTAAGGTTATGTGCATACTAATAACAAAACAACTATTCTGCAATCTGGAGTCGCCAATAGGCCGAAGAAACATGACCGTACTAGCCTATGAAATTGAGATTTTTTTTCTGATAAATAACGCAAATAAGTATGCATATAATTGAAAAGATTTAAGGAATTATGTTTAATGATTCAAATAAAATTCGTCAACTCCACAAACAAATCAATTTAATATGCTTCAGAGTACATATATAAAACCAAACATGTTTCGGGACACGCTGTTCCCATCATCAGTGTGGTACATTAAATTATGTTTATTTTTACTACTGAAATTCTACTCAAATTGTACAAATTAATTAGTGAATTTTAAAGATTTATATACTTATAATATGAGAAAACGGAAAAAGATAATTATGAACTGTATCTGTTCAGCACTTATACCAATTTCTATTCAAAATAATTAACTACGTTGATTGAGTAAATGTGCTACCAATTAGTTTAGTGTATAAAATAAAAATTTCCCGTCTTCACAAATGAATCTGTATCATGTCTGAATTCAATTGTACCACTGATGATGGGAACAGCGTGTCCCGAAACATGTTTGGTTTGATACGAGTATATGTACTCTGAAGCATATTAAATTGATTTGTTTGTGGAGTTGACGAATTCTATTTGAATCATCTAATCTGACTTTAGAAGAATTATGTTTAATGTATTATCTAATTTATTTAATCTTACAAAAATAAGAAACCCGAGTTGGCCTTTTATGTAATTTACATTTTTCTTAATAATAGCTATAAGTATGCTTTGATTTTAATTTAAATAAATTAATGTTTATTTTTTTCCCATAAAAAAAAAGTCACAGATAGTTAGTGTTAAATTTATGTCGTATTTTAATTACATACTTAAGTCAAGGCATGTAGTTAACTATAGAGTACTTTTATTTTTGTAAGTTCTTTGCATTTAAATTTAAAATAAAAACAGTCGTAGACACGTTTGCAATATTTAAGTGGGTACCTTCTACTTAGGTACTTGTTTAAACTCTTATCTCTTGCCTTCTCTAGTGCCTTTTAGTAAAGTATATACCTACAGGGTGGTTTAATTCCAAGGGCAACCATGGAAATCTAGAAAGAGGTTGTTAGAATATTATTATATATCGATAACTAATTATTACAAACAGTTTATTTGGACATCTTGTTGTGACTACATCAAATTGATCAATACATATTAGTCAATTAAAGATTTGGCACCAAGAAATGATCGTAAAGTATCTGTTCTGAGATTTCTGATCGACTAAAAAAGAAGCAATAATACTCGTAATAATCCATTTAGTTCAAATACATTTTCTTAGATTTTCGTTTTAAATTTTTCGTAAAATTGCTTTGAAGGTAATCAATATGTACATTTTTGAAAGAACTTTTTATTTTCTAAATACGAGCATACACACAAATTTTACGAAGCTAAAATAAAAAACAAAATCCCTTTTTATTTTTTTAAATTTTCGGTATGTTTATGGGAACAATTTTAAATATTGCCGCTTCTTTTCGAAACACCCTGTATATAAAACCAAATTTTGTGTGAATTTATTTAAAACTAATCAAAATGCTCCTCACTTTTATCCACCCTGTTTAGCCACTTAGTAGTAAAAAAACCAAAAGAAAAAAAATCGAAGATATGTTTTAAAAATACTTAATATACCCATCCATTTGATGGTTTTTTTATTTTAGGTACTCCTTAAAGACCAATTTCCTAAACAGTATCCGGTACGTGGTAACATATGAACATTAGATGCAGTGTGGTAGAGGTGTCAAAAATGTCAAGATTAACAACACATAGAATATATGTAGAAAAAGAAAGAAGGCAAAAAATAACACCTTGACATTGATAGAGTGGGCTTTTTGTAATGCTTATGTTATAGGGATTTTTTTACCTGATCCTGTCATATTAAAACGAATAGTTTTTGGTGGTTATTGAAACGTATGTTTTATTGCAGTTATATTGATTGTTTTTGTGATATGTATATAATATATAAATACATCTCAACTTGGCTTTGTTTAAAAGCAATTTGTTACATAAATAGATCTTTTCTTTTTTTTTTTTGAGGAGACTATTTTAGGTCACATAAATTTGTAAATTTTCACTATCTATAGAATCGAATACTGCAAAGGCTAAGTCAAAATTGCATTTACATTTCGTCACACTAATATCACAAAGTTCTATGTAACATTTTTTACGTTTTCTGTTTTTGATGGTACAAAATTCTATGTAAAAATGTCAGTTTGGGATGAATCTTGTAGGCAACATAGAACCTTAGTTATCATGAGAAAATCAAAGGTGTATGTAGAAAGATATGCGTTTTGGGTATAACAAGGGTGTATGTTAAAACATATAACTTTGTCATAAATAAATATTTATTATAAGAGTATTACATGGTTCTATGTTGCAACATACAATCTTGTTATAATATTTTAAATTTGTGTTAATTTCTTTATTCTGATGAAATAAGTAGGTAGTTTATGCACAGAGTACTGGCAGACCATCCAGAATTTACAGAAATAATTTTATGGAGCGATAGTTGTGTCTCACAAAATAGAAATAGTCTTTTGAATTATGCTCTAATGTATCTAGTCCAAATGCACCAGAACTTACAAAAAATAACGATTAAATTATCGGGTCCAGGTCACTCTTGCAATCAAGATGTCGATGCTATACATAGCGCTATAGACAGGTCATTGAGCAAAATAGAATAACATTCTCCGGTCTCACATCTCCGCTTTTTATTAAAAGTAAATCGACAGAAACCTTACACAATAATTCAGAAGAAGAAGAAAGAGGATTTCATAGACTTCTAATATTATCCAAGTCAGTTAAACTTTAACACTGTGCCATTTTCAAAAGTAGTATGTTTGCAGTTCTCCAGAAGATTTTTTGAGCTGAAATATACAATATTTCAAACCGAATAATGGATCTAACTCGTTCAAAGTCGGTAACTTGCATCAACGAAAACTCAGAAGAGCTCATGTTATTTCTGAGAGCGAATCACGCATTCCAACGGAACTAAATAAATGTGACAGGATTGTTGCACTGCCTCAAACAAAAGTAGATGCCCTACAATCGATGTACAAGTGGATGCCTGAAATGGATCAGCAATACTGAGTCCATTTTTAAACAAAAATTACTAGTATAATATATGATTATGTTATTTTGTTAGAAAAGTTAAGTTCCAAAGTTCTATGCTGTGATGTTTAGAAAAAAGTGTAAGCTCAAAAATACCAAAGTCCTATGTTTTTTTAAATAAATTAATTTGTTTTGAAAATGTATTCATCAAAAACTCTTAAATTGATCGCCATTAACATCCACAATAAAATGAAAATAGATTTGATATTTAAATTAAGGAGTAAAAATCATGCAATTTTTTAAATCAATATATATCTCAAAACTGGAATAATACCACATGCAACCTTGTAATATTAGGGTGACGATTTGTCAATAGACTGTTTATAAGTAGAAGTCTCATTGAATTTTACAATATGTAGTATCTAATTACACTTTATTTGTTTAGAAACGTTTATCGAACTGGTCGAAGTGTGAAAATAATCTACAGCTTCTTCTTCGAATTTTTCACAGATAGAATTTCGAGTGTTCTACTACCGTTGCTGGTGAGCATGATCACGTAACGGACGTCGAAGACGTTCAAAAACACACCAGAAATCATCTAGAAAATTCATCATTATTTTCATAAAGTAATGAACTGCACATTGAAAATACATACTACTATAGTATAGTGGTAAAGGGCGAGGTAATATTTTTAATATTGACAAGCTCATACAGGTCTCACACGGCTTTACTTTAGACCTGAGCATCTTGGCAGTTTGTAAAGAAACAGTTGAGTTTATGATAAAACTTAATATAAACAAAAAACTTATTTTTATGGAGACCTAACGTTTCAGGAACCAATCCAATTTTCTCTTGAATTTAACTTCACGAACAAATTGCTTTTTGAAAAAACGCTCAGATACGTCGATTTTTATTTCTTCCTTTTCAAATTCTAACTATATTTCACGTACAGAGTCCACAGTAAAAATCAGGGGTAGAAGTTTCTTAAAAAACTGAACAAACTGACAATAAGAACATAGATCTATAAAATTCGTAGCACTTCATTTGCATAAGGTTTGTATAGCTAGATTTTTATATACTTTCCGTCTTATCGGATTTTACTTTGGATATCAGGTAAACCCATCTATAAAAATCAAGTATGGTTATGACCATTCGATAAAACCTCATATTGCG
Organism: Apoderus coryli; assembly: GCA_911728435.2. Taxonomy (NCBI): domain Eukaryota; kingdom Metazoa; phylum Arthropoda; class Insecta; order Coleoptera; family Attelabidae; genus Apoderus; species Apoderus coryli. Next base: position 15,100,828 of record OU452204.1, read on the forward strand.
AAGGTAATCTCGTACTGATCGCGAATAGTGATCCTGTTAGAACCATATCGAATTTGCTGGTATATTCGGGTTCACATCGTTGGGAGGGTCCCCAAAAATATCTTACGTAAAATTTTAGTCTTGGCATTGCATCTTTTGATTATTTCGCGAAATTCTAAATTGCGATCGCGATATATTTCAATGACTGCCTGGACTAAATGTCATTTGTATAGGTATATTTCTATTCTAGTAATTGGTTTGCAGATAATTTTGTAATTCTCTCTTACGTACCTGACGATCTAATCTTTTTTTTTTTCAATGCTAATAACTACACTTCGTGGAATAACCGTCTCCGCTCTATCCTGGTACTTATCATTAATCAATTCCTAAACTTAAACTTGAGCTGGAGCCCTGCCACTATATTTTACCATAATCAAAACTTAGCTCAATGTGTTAAAGCGTTTAGGCACTATCGTGGAAGAATACATAGAGACACACAAACAGACTTTGATCTGGAAATGGTCTTCATCGTCTCAGGGGACATCACGACTAAAAGATTGCTGTCTAATTGGGAATATCTTGAAACATGAAACCAACATAGAATTTGATGCAGAATTCAAAAATGGAATCAAGTATAGGTGACCATTGGAAAACATGATTTTGCTATCGCCACTTGATTTTTGAGACACACATGAATTTATCGCTTTAAAAAAAAAAAGACCTTGAATTTTAACCCTAACCTATACTAAAGTTTCTTCTGGAAAGAACGCATGAACATGATACGTTCCAACTTGCATGTAAGAATAATTTCCCGCAAAATCCATTAACAATTTGTGCAATCAATTTTTTTTTGTATTTTTGCTTTTGATACTGGTGAATCCTCTAATTGAAGACTTTGATGCGAAATTCACTTTTTGTCCTTGTCTTGCTATATTTAATATTGCTGATCGTTTAGTACTTAGAAGAATCAGTTAACTCCGAGCACTAGAAGTGTGTTTTCTTATTACTTTAGGTCTTATCTGAACAGCTCTTGAGTGTAAGAGTCAGTTAAGTCCTGGAATTATCTGGTTTATGCACCAAATTAATCTATTTTTAGAGGGTACGCGGACGCACCAACTTGACGGTGCCTGCTTTGCTGTCAAACATGTGATCGTCTTCAAAAGTCAATCAAAGCCGAGCAAGGTAATGAAACTAAAGTTGCCCTTCAAGTTGAAAAGAAGCATCACGTGCGAAAAAGTCTACAATTATTCTTCAAAAGAAAAAACAATCTTAGCAAGTTTTGACTTTCAACAAAACTTACCTCACAAGCGGCAACTTTGGATGTACAACTTTGGATTAATTCTGCTTCCAGTGACAATTTCAACTTTCTATATGTACGACGAAGTAACTTCCAAAAAGGAGAGCAATGAAATCATTATCTGAGGAACTTTTTGCCAGAGACTGTATCTAATATACCTTTTCTTCTGATAGCGCATTTGCCCAAAATAAAAATCAAACTTTTATGAAATATTTGTACTTATACATTTACACAATTGAATAAAAAGGGAATCGAAACTATTCTTCATCAATATCCTGAGCCAGGGCATAGTTTCCTGCCCTCCGATCGGTCGTTTGTGTTAATTGAGAAGAATAAAAGGCTCAAAGAAAGAGTTTCTCTACCGCAGATGAATGGAAGACATTAGTTCGAAAAACTTCGAAACTACGAATCTTATACTTCATTTATATAACGCTAAATGTATGTTTGGGAGATTTTTTCAGTTTTGTTTTAAAAAACAATATCTTCTTTTATTAGGATCTTGGGGAAGAAATAAAATAAATTAATTTTTGAAAAACTCCTAATTGAAATTATAATATTTTATGTCTTAAATTTTCCATATCATATCCATAAACATCAGTATTAATTTGAGCTTATTCTTATTTGGCATTCAGAAAATAAACCCTGTTTTTGACTTTTCTCCGAAACTTAAAAAGTGGACTTATCTGGTTCTTGCACCAACGTTGGCAATTATAAAATATTCCTATCAGCCTAAAAATACATTCATACAACCTATTATAATATAACTCACCATTAACAACAGCGTTACTCTTCAAACAAATGGCAACACTAAAAATAATCCAAAATAGACGACAAACATCAAAGAGACCATCACAAAGAGTTTTGCTTCTCATTTCAAATGTTTCATGTTTCACTTGCAAACCAGACACAATAAAAAACCACACAGCCGTAACAGTTTCTTTAATTACAACAACAAAACCAAATCACCACTAACTTAAAACACTAAAAAAGTATAGAAACTATTATTGTTATTATCACAAATCCAATATCAGTTAACAAAACTAACTCACTAAAAGTTTAACTATTTTTAATTTTTGCCTAAAATCACTTGGTTAACTTTAACATGTACTACGAGCGAGTTCCAATTTTTGCTTCTATCATCGTTCAAATAAAGTCCGGTTACCATGAAAACACACACTTTTCCAAAGAATCGAAAAAACGAGTCGATAAGTTTTCCGGTTACGTACCGAACGTAATATTCCTCGATACGAATAACTTACGTTCTCTACTTGGGTCTAACAGTCCAAACACTGGTCGTCTCTGCTTCCAGCGAAAGTTATATCGTTTCGTTTGCCTGGCGCTTGCTTGTGTATCACAACACGCATACACCCGAGTGAGATCGTTGGAGAGTTTTTACCACCAACTCGCGAGTAGTAGTGTACTATTTAGTATTAGTAGGTTTTGGTTTAGTCAGTGTGTAAAAAATATTATGGTTGTTTAGGAACTGGATTGCCGAATGGTGTTTTGTCTCTTTTTCAATACCTGAATGTATCAGCTTTGTTGCATTGTTGCCATTGATATAGATTATTGTCACGACAGATGTTTACGTTTAAAGCGGTTTTAGATTGATCTTTATATGTTAGTGGTCCTAGGTTTCGTATTTCTCTATTCTGAATAAGAAACGAAACGATATAACTGAACTTTCAAAACACACGGGAATTTTTGTTCCTACCATGGAGGTGGAGGATGATGGCGGTACCTGCTATGAAGTTTTGTATCCTAAAGATGTCTGGTTAATGTCTGAATGCCTTGTGTTTTACAAAATCCTATGTTTATTCAGCGACCTCGCGGCTTTCGTAAGGCTCTAATTTGATTTCATTATTAATCCGTCTGTTTATCAATGAACTGGACAAATGTCTATTAGAGCGTAGTTGGCTTTTGTTTTTTACTTTCCCTCAGAGGGAAAGTATTGGGAACGCTCTAAAAAAATTGACATAAAGACGGATATAACCATTTTGAAGTTCCCTGAGATGACTAACACCATTTCCAGATGGAAGTATGTCTGTCTAACGATATCGATATCGCCTAAAAGCTTTAACCAATAATTGATCTAAATTGGACACAACCCCCAAATTTTCAAATAGCAGTAGGGGTTGAATGATACATCATTTTAAACCATTTTTGATCCTCTTTACAGCGATAGGTTACTCCATAATTCCCGAGAAAATTGCCTTTAAAATTTCACCAGTTAGGTAGTTGGAACCTATAAGTCTTATTAGAATATAATACTGTTATTTGATAATGGTTTTTGGAATTTGGAATGACAGAATTCCTCTTTATTCTTCCCCGTACTGCTCCAATAAAAACCGTATCATTCTTCTAACAATAACAGTTTTCTGGAAAATGAATGTAGTGGATTCCACCGTGTATCTCAATTATAATCCAAAGAAAATACATACTTACAATATTACGCCTTCTATCATAAAATACAGTAGATAAAAAAAGGAATATAATATATCCTTATATACTCCTACCCCTTGAGTGTAATATAAGACATTCAAGGTGCATCTTATTCTTTTCTCAACTATATCTCTTTCTTCTTATTCCTTCTTTACTTTACCTTGGGTGAAAATAAATTAAAAGTCACCCTTGCAATGTCGTTTATTACCGCATCACCCCGTGCCATGGTCTTAGAGTATGGATTTTTATACGACTATACCAGGTGTTAAAGAAAAACAACCATTTGGGCTTGGACGCTTAACTCGTGTTTCATACAACATGATACACGTTGCATGGTATAGTTTATCCAAACATGATACACGTTGCATGGTATAGTTTATCCAAACTTAATTTAAAATATATACATTTAACGGTTCTACCGGGCCTATCCGATCCCATGCCTCTTTACATTAGAAATGGGCATCGAATGCTGCGTTTTTTGGTACATTTCTCCCTCGTATATAAGACCTATAATAAATCATACCTGCCAAAGGATACCGACAGTAATAAAAATAACTACAGTGACTGGAAAAAGTTGGGTTAATGATTCGAGTTTGAAAATAAATATAATATGAATGAAACAAATAATTTTTGGCAACGTGTTATTTTCTCAGATTAATCGCAATATAATCGGATAGACATCATATGGTATCGCGAAGATTTAATGTGGAATTTAAACAAGAAAATTTGTATCCGACAGTAAAACACGGTGGCAGAATATTGTAACCACGATTTGTTCAATAGTTTTTCTTAGATTAATAAAATGAAAGAAGATCTGTCAAATTACATAATAACAAGTGGATGAAACTTTTTGCAGTCACTGTATCAGACACCGCCGGTGTTTGGTTGCAATGTAGTTATATATATATATACAGACAGTTTTTTTATAATGCAGTATACCAGTGACATGAGCGGAACACGTTTGTTTTCGTTTTGAGCGGGACTTATTTTGTGACAAGTGTAAGTATATAATATAATATATGTTTTTAGAATGGCAAAACAGTTATACATTTAGCATTAATTGTTAATACATAAAGGATTTTTAAAATATTGTAGGGCATGTATTGCTATGAAAAGTTAAAAGGGCGCGCCTATGGACGGCTGAGGTCGGTATTGACATTACAAAGGGATATCGAGTTGTGATTTTTTATATCATTTTAAATTAAGATTAGAAAGACTTTACGTTAAACATTTGTGGAATGATTTTTTTTTTGAAATTTGGGATTTTACATTTAGTTATTTCAGCCGCTTCTATCAAAAAATTCTAGCAACTTTAGTTTTTCAAACAATCAATTTTTAGAATTCGAGATAAAAAATAATTTGTGTCCAACATGGTCTTGATCAAACTTAAGTAAATTAGTGCTCTCAATTTATGCGAAATTTGGTTTTAGTGGTGTATTTAAGTTACGCTGGGAAATTGACTGAATATTATACAGGCCGAGCTAAATGTATTATTACAATTTTTCACAAAAAAAAACGGCTTAATTAAGAAAATTTTATGATTTAGGTATAGGGACATGATATATCATTTAAATTGTATTCCACTTAAGGAGTCAACGGACTATTGTGGAACCGAAAATACCCTTAATTCCGTTGTAGATTAAACAATGTTTTTGAATAATAAAATTTATTATATAATATAACAAGACTTTGATAATTTTCCCCTCAGGGAAATTTTCACTGACATGCAAAATCGATAATAAAAGCCAGCTTTTGACATCCTCTATATTACATTCTATAACCCCAAATCAGCAGTGTTCCTGACGTGCTGTCATTTTTCTATTGGTCTTTGTAAAAACTAGTTCAAGTTTTCTTGATCTTTTAGCTAAGCTGGGCGAGGAATCATATCCAGTGACAAGTGATTTGTTACGAACATATTTCGACATATTTATAAAGTTTTTAATTAAAAAGAGCTTTGATCTTTTATCAACTTCGTATACGATAAGCTAGTCGCAATTATATTTGGACCAGTTTTAGAAAATCCACACCAAACTATGCTAAGAAGTGTCTTTATTTTTTGTACCAGATTTTGCTTCATTGTCAGAACCATCTTCCGATATCACCCACCGATGATATGAATTCATATCCAATAACACAGTTCTATGGTTCAATTTGAAGCCGTTCTTTGTTATTGCCATGTTCTGTTGACTTTAGATCTTACAAGTATTCGACTAGAACTCCTGGATTTCGATTACACGTTCCGACCACAGTATATCGGGTTATTGACAGTGGAACGCTGACAAATATGTAAATTCAAACGAATTTACAGTCTTCTAAAATGTTTGATTCTCCCGCATACTTCTAATATTCTCCTGTTTAATATTCCACGCTGGCAAAGCACACTTAAAGCTCACAAATTAAATTTTATATATATTTTTTGGCGAAAGGCGTGCGGACATTTGCATGCGAATATGAATTTATGCCGGAATAAATAGAAGTTATATGGAAAGATTTTCCTTGTGAAAAGAATTGTTTTGTTGCTTTTTTCTCAAACTAAATTGTAAGCCTAAAGTAATATGTATTTTTATTTTCGTCGCTTTTATTTTATGTTTTCGTTGGGTAAGAACCAAAATGTGGAAATTTTGTTTACGTTCTATGTTTTATGCACAATTTGCTTAGCATAAAACTAGCATTATTTAAAAAAGCGAGAGCTAGGGTAATTGGCTGAATTTGCTTCCAAATACTGTCCTTTCAAAACGCCAGCGTCGTGGTCGAGACACCAATAACCCGAAGTCAGTAATCAGCTGGGTTAAATCAGCTGAATTTAGCAAATTGTTGATCACAATTTGCTAAATATTTGTCAATACTTCGTCAAGTAAACGTTTGGAGTCGTATTAATTTTGCAACTATGAATTGCTTAATTCTTTGAGATTGTGACGGTATGGTTACAGTTGCCGATAGAGCAATGACAGACCAAATGGTGATTTTTGTTTATATTTTCCTGAAGAACTTCTGCACCTTGGTCGTTTTGAAGTTATAGACGCTATTTTTTCAAACTTGCTAATTAATTGGCATGGATTTGACACGAATCTGCTTTTAAACTCATTTTCTTACGAAATCTGCTTTATTCTGAAAAGTAATCGTTTGCAGAACCATGTTCAGATTGTTTCATTGATTTAGGCGAGTTTTACAATTCTTGAAATTCCGATATTTCCGTTTGATCCTTGTATGTGGTCGGTTCATTGGAATCGGTATTTGTATCGTCTGAAATGTTATGTGCCAGAATTTCAGATGGCGTTATCTATTTTCAACTCAAGTCAGCTGGGCTGGTGTGACATTATCACATCACATTCTCATTCATAACAAAATTGATTGCCCTCCTTTATGAAGTAAAATTAACTTTTTTATCCCCTGAAAGAACGGTTGTCAGAACATCACTTTTTATCCTACTTGATCACGAACCAATATTTTAACATAATCGCCTATTAAGGTTTTTTATTCTATAACCAATAACATCTCTGCTGACGGCGATATTTCCATCTGTTCTCTGGAATAGCTTGATCGGTGTATTTTGGGGAATTCATAGTTTAATCGTCTCATTTTGCGTGCCGCTTGTTATCGTTGATGTATTTATAAATTGATGAACTGCATAATGTTATGTTTATGGTAATATTTTGATATTTTATTATCTCCTTACTTATATTCAAGTATTATTTGATTTTGTTAATATGTTGATATATCAAATTGTTGATGTTTTTCTATTTTCTTTTTGGCTTGAATCACTAACATCACATAACTTTTGTAAATGAATAATATTTAATTTTATATCAAGATAATTTGTCCTGTTGGACAATAGATGCTATTATTATTGTTATCACAAGTTAAACAATCATTAGTAAAATCTCCTATCTTGAATGAAATAGCATTTTCCGGTGAATTACAAGCTAGAATCGATATATATGGTATATTCAGGGAAAGCTTGTAGAAAACTGGCGATTTTGAAAGCAATGATCCACCTACTAAAAGGTACAAAAATTTATATAAAGGAAGAAAGTACGTAATACGCAATCTGCATAATTTGCGAACCTTATCGGATAAGAGGGTATTAGAATATTCAAAACTTCTACCCCACACCTGAGGAAAATGATAAAGTGCAACCACTTCTTGAAAAATGTCGCCCAAACCTTATATTTCATCTATGCAACATGATTTCTTTCCGGGTCGTTCTACATCTATCCATTTACTGGTTTCAACATTGTTTTTAGCTGAACTACTTGATAATGGAGGTCAGATACATGTTAATTATATTGACCTTTCCAAAGCCTTTGGCAGACATAAGCACGTTGCCTTTTTGGCTAAATTGTCCCGTTTTAGCCTGTCCAATGTCGAGGTACCACTTTTATCAATTTTATTTGAATGAACATTTTCAATATTATGTTAATTATATGGAATTCATATTTGAAATTATAAAGGTAAATTCTGGAGTACACCAAGGTTCGGAATATTTATGACTGATTCTTGATTCACTGTACCCCATTGATTGTTTAGGATTATGGTCAATGAATTTGATATATCAATTACAACATTTTCATGGGAAAAACGTTGAGTTTTAACAAATTAGTTAATGTGCATTCTAATTTCCCTGGAAATGGATTTTTATCTAAGTAAATAAAATATCAAGGTCATTCGATATTTCGTCAGGAATCCTATTCCATATCCAGTACCAACCAATAGTTGTCACAACCAAAGTCGCATCCAGCCAGCGGACAGAAAAAAAAAGGGAATGAAGACAAGAAAAATATGGAAAAATATGATCTATGTATATAGATATAAATATACGGACTAAATTTTTTAAAGACAGGTTTTTAATTGAATCAAAATCGACGTTAAAAAAAAACAAAAATTTACAAAAAACAAACCAAATTAATTAAAACATAAGTATCGTAGATTCTTAGCAAATTGATCAACCATTTAATTAAAAAAATCATCCAAGTTCTAAAAAATATGCTGCTGCTTTCTGTGGACACTCATAAAAATTGTGGCGACTTTATTTCAATTTTTTTCGTATTTATGTTAATCGTTAGTTGGAACCTATCTCTGGAGATGCCCTTGGTCACAACAATTTTTTTGTTTTCCACAGACTGGTCTCGAATATTCCAGATGAGATTGACATGTCGTCTCGTCTCGTGGAGTCTTGGCGAGACGAGACCACGCTGAGAGTGTCGAGTAATCTCGAGGTTAAAATACAGGTTTATAATTAAATGGATGTCTATCGTATCAAAAAAACACTTGTATGTCGTACCTATAGTTGTTTATATTATATCTCAGTCTACCTCATATTTAACTCAAATGACAAAGAAAACATATCTTAAAAACACACGAAAATAATAGAAACAAATAATTGCGCTACTTTAAGATTTACTTAAATCTCGAATGGTTTTAACAATATAATTTTCAAATAAAATAGAATATAAACAAAAGGTTAAAGTCATTAATTTAATTTTTGAAAACAAAAAAAACAACATAAACTTCAATGTTAACTAAATTATAAAATATAGAAAATTAACCTGTATAGTGTCTGCTAAGGACTCACATTGCGATTGTTATATTATATGTTTTTAACTTAGTTAAGAAGTAGTTTTTTTTCAAAATTAAAGGCGTAATTCGAACTTGACTGTGGCACTTCATAATTTAAGCCTATACCTACCTACTTTCCTCTTAAAATATGAATCGAAACCAGACGAGACGGGATTGAGCTTGGAATACCTGATGTAAACAATCAGGCTCCACTTACCTTATGTTATTAATTTGATTTGTTAAAAATATAGTATAATAAGTGTAGAGATTACAAAAGACGTTGTCTATTATTTTTACACATCGATAACTTGGTTTAGAAATAAAAAGGGAAACTGTTTAGGTCTCTTTTATGCGGGCTTATCATGCATTCTTTTATAGCCAAACAAATAAATACATTTTTTCATATAATTTCAAAATATAGACATGGCGACCCACTGTGTAAACATCTGCTGTCCCAAAAATTATTGCTGCGTTAATAATAATACAGCTTTGCAATAGATGTAGGTATTTGTAAATTTATTCTATTGTCAATTGTTTGACCGTGATCTTTGGGGATATTGCATCAATTTTATTGTTTTATTGTTGTAAATATCTACATTCAGTATTTTTTTTAAACACATCTTGTTACAGATAATGTTTCTCGCAAGATACAGGGTACTTCACAACTACTTTTTCGAATTGTGTATGAAATATTTGACATACTTTTTTTATGGGATTGAAAGACTAGGTATTTATTTGATAATTAATTATTTTATAGGAATGAAAGTCAATCCTCCACGAAATAAAACAAACATAATATATTACCGAACATGTTTCGGAGCTTCAAGCTCCATCATCAAATAAATAAATGATTTATTGTGAAATATAGGTTATTAAATTTGCACAAAAAGACAATGATTTGGCAAAAGCCAGTCTTCCACTCGACCATAACAATTATGAAAAAAAGTGTGATACCTAATCTATAAGAATTACACAATTACAATGATAACAATATACTAATGCACTCACAACTGTAACATAATCAACTAACTATGATCAAAAAATAATAACTTTTAATGTCGCTTAAAAGCTGCGAACGGTAAATCAAGATGGTCCTGCACTTTATTTAACAGAGAAGGTGCTACATAAGAAAAAGATCCCTCGAATTTGACAATAACGTAGCATGTTGAGGTATGTTAAATGAATTTGTACGAACATTAACACTATGTATAGCTGACCTTCTGCTTAACAAATTATACAAATATAAAGGTGTACGACTATTATAAATTTTATGAAGCAAAACTAGGAAAAGATATTCTAAACGGAAATTTATCTTAGGTTGTTCATGCAACCGTGCCAAAAAAGGAGTAATATGGTGTCTGTATGGGACATCACAAATAAACCTAACACAGGCATTCTGCACCCTCTGTATTTTGATTTTATTGTACTGCATCAAAAAATGATAGTAAACCTGCGAACAATAATCTATATTTGGATAAATAAGCGCCTTGATCAGCCTCAATTTCATTGACTCATCAAGTAAATTTTTCAAATGATAAAAGCAGTTAAGCTTAAAGAAAGAATTTCGATAGAAATTTCAATAAAAAAAAACTCTAAATAGTGCCGCAGATATGTTGGTCTAATGTGATGTTTTGTGAAATAGATATTTTTATGTAAAAAAAGAAACTATTTTTGTTTATACAATGCAATTTTTAAAATGTATCTTATATTTTAAATTTTAATAACAAAACTGTTTAATATAAGTATTTAATTTCAAGCGAAATAGGCAAATATTTTTTTTTCTGATATTTGAATGTATGTTTGTATTTTTCTAGAATAACACCTGAAGAAGACGATAAACCATCGTCCACACGTTGTAAAAAGGAAAAAATAAATAAACATAGACTAGCGAAATGTAAACTTGTCTATAAATAAAAAAAAAATTTTTTTAGAGAATCTTAAACCCAAAGAAAAAAATACAAAAATTAAAAGAAAAATAGTTCAAGAACAAAAAAAGAAGAAGTAAGCGAAATGAATGTTATTCATGTCACCAAGACTCCCTGAGAGGACATAGACCCCTAGCTGCATTAAAGCAAGCAGAGAAAGATCTGTTATTATAAATATTGTATTAAGTTATTAAATAAAATTTTATTAATAATAATAATAATAAGCGTATATTTCCAACAGATTCACACATAAAATCCAATTCCAGAAAATCTCTACAACTCAATACTTAATTATTGCTAACATACAACGTATTATATTAGTTATTACAAAGAACAAGAGGAATAAAAATGCAAACATTAGTGATAATAATAATACTACAACAATAATCACAATAGCAATAAAAATAATACTAATTATAATATACAACAACAACAATAATAAGTAATAATTGCAATAGCCAGATACAGAATATTTATGAAAAACACTACATCTATACATACTCACGAAGGAGACACCTACAACTTACAGCAATCAAATCATGACTGGATTGAGCTAATTATCCGTGCAACAGAGTCAAAGTACATATCGAATTCAGAACAGTTCATGTTAAAAGTTGAACAAATAAAATAAATAGGACTCTGTCGCAGAAGATTTGTTCTTGGAGAATCAGTATAAAACGGCCGACCTTGCCTAGTCGCCAACCTAAGCACCCACATATTTATTTTGCCAAACAGCTAAATGCAATCCAAATGGCCGTGCAATAGGTTGTACAAAAATTTGACGCCTAGAATTTTTCTTCGAGTCTCCAAAGCTACGATGTCGAAGCGTAAAAGAAGTGAATCATGATCGGTACCACGGACCGGATAAGAACCATCCCTCCTAAAGGCAAGATATTTTATAAACCGTCGTTGAATAGATTTAATTGCACTAGTGTGATGCAGATATAGGGGGTTGTAAATCGCCGAGCCGTACTCCAGTTTAGATCTGACAAATGTGTAGTAAAGCAATCTGAAAGTCGAGGGGTTGTTGAAAAGGTTACAGTTTATGATAATGAATCCAAGCATCCTAGATGACGTGTTAGCAACATCGTAGATATGTAAAGAAAAGCTGAATTCTTGATCGAACAATATACCCAGATCCTTAATATGGTCGTATCTATCCAGCGAGGCACCGTCCAAGTTGTAGTCGAATAAAATAGGACTCTTAGACCTTGTGTAACTAACAATACTACACTTGTCAGTATTAAGTTGCAGTATATTGGCATTACACTATCCATTCAAACCATCCAAGTCGCTCTGGAGCGCGGCACAGTCAAGTGCACAGTCTACGACGGTGTAGATCTTAAGGTCATCAGCGTAGGCCAGGCGGCAACAGTTTAGGAAATGCAGCAGGTCATTTACGAATATTATAAAAAACAGAGGTCCAAGATTGGATCCCTGTGGTACACCAGAGGTCAGCGAGAACGCTCGCGACCCAAAACCTTCATAAGAAACAAATTGTGATCGTTCAAACAAGTATGAACTAAACAATTCTATTATGTTTACGAAAAGTAATACCAAACATACCTACTTAAAAATTTAAAATAATCAGAAATCATTTGATGCCCCACAACTGCGTTTCTGATAAGAAGTCCCATGTATAATTTTCGCTAATAATATTTCTTGAAACATTTTAAATAAGAATGGCAAATCCATCTCTGGATACCAACGATTTTCCTTATCTCTCTCCAACATACAAACCGTCTCTCTTCTCATTTTCCCGGGTAGCTGGGATTAAACCTCAACTTTTGATCAATTAATTTTGATAAAGGTTATACACAAAGGTGCCTCCATATAATAATATTAATAATAATAAGGGAAATATTGATTACGTATTGCAGCATTGAAAATTTCGTTGCTAACGCCTGAAATTTAGTTATATTTGGAACTGTATGCTCATATTGTAAATTGTGTATATTTCGGCATGTTCGTATGTGCTTTGTATTACACCTACAACACCAACAACTCTATTTCGTGTGGGAGGAAGGTAAAGTCAAAAAAAATACTGTTATTATTATTATTAGCAAACAGGGATATTGAATTATGTGCTGGCAAAACTCAATAATGGAGAGTATAGTCCATTATACCTATTACTAATAGCAACACCTTGTATTTTAACTCTTGTTTTGGTTTTGGGTAACAATAGATTAGGATTCTAGTAATTAATAACGTCGACAGTTTGATTATAATGTTTTGAAAGTTTTTTTGAAAAGTTGACTATAACACATAGAAAGTACGCATGAAATGGGAACATTTTTTCCTGAGCGTTAAATTAAACTTTGAAAATTCCTGACCTGTCAAAATTGACATTTTTTCCGGAAAATAATTGGTTTTTTATGTTTTTCTATTTTTGCAAGAATAAGCCTAGTTATTCGGATTTAAAAAATAATTGTTTCTTATATTTTCAAAATGTTTAATTAAAACATAACTTCTGCTCTAATCCAAGTTATCTAACTCGATCCATTCTCATTAGAAATTCAATCCCAATCCGTAACGAAAAACCCTACAGGATAAAATAAATCCCGTAGTTAATAATAAGAATAATAAGTATCTTAACAATGAAATGATTATAAGACAAAACAAAAATCATTTGAAAATTTACAAAATATACATTACCGTACCTTCTAGAAGGGTAGCTTCAAGACTTTACTAAGGCGTGGGCGTCGCCTCAGCAACAATTTATTTTACATCAAAATCGTGCACAGAAAAATCCAAATACAACTGCTCTCGTGCAACGATTCTCAAAGAGGTATTGATGACTAGAAATCAACAAAATACCAGTGAAAATCAGGATATTCAGTACTCAAATCTCGCTTACCTAGCCCCAGTAGTACAACAGACCAAAATGGCGTATATGATCCTACATCAAGTAGTGCGGGTTGGTATAAAAAATCCACGGAAACCAATAAAATCCAACATCAGCGCCATAAAATCTCTTCAACAAATTTACCAACACAATCCGCGTGAAATGAATTTGTAATTATTATCCCATATGCATCACGGGTAGAAAACGGCTTTTCTACTTTTCAATTACAAATTCTAACACCAATGGCAGGTGCACACAGTAGGACTAATCATCAACAACTGGTCCGCGAAAATCCTAAGCTGCCAACCAACGACCAATAACGTACGATTTTCACCATTCTTACCGCCAAAAGTTGTTCTTATCCAATCAAATTATTAGAAATAGGCGCTAAACCGTTAATAAATTGACAATGCCAACAAACTGTCACTCAACTCAGCCTGCGACTAGATAGAAAAACATCTCCACAGTGAAGACACTGCTCTGTCAAATTGAAATAACTAATACATGCACGGCGGAACACAACATCGGTAAGCCGAACCACCAAAGCATTCTGTCCATTGACAGAACAGACTGCATTACGAACACCATTAAATAGCAAATTAAAATAGTGAACTACTTGCTGTAAAAGGAACTGACTATCGAGCAAGTGATATGAAATACTCAAGTGTCATACGAAATACTCAAGGTGACAGATATCAGCTGATTGTTGTAAATTAATTCAAGTAATTCAAAGTGAAAATTATAGCGGTTTGCTCTCCGTCCAGAACACTGCGAATATGTGAATGAGAAACTGCCGTTTTTTTCTTTTTTTTTAAATCAAACCCCGCGATACACTTATTTATTATATTTATTCTATTTACTGTTTTTATTATATTCATTGTGTTTATTATATTTATTATTGTTTATTGTATTTATTTTGTTTGCTGCATTTATTATATCTGATCTGGTAGTAGGTGTTATAAGAATGCTAATGCCATTGGCCATGATTGAACTGAAACTCGCCCAATGTAAAAAAAAAATAAAGGCCTTTATTATTATTATTATTATTATTATTATATAACCTACACGTTACGGTAAACAATAATAATAAAACCGAAATTAGGCTTTCACGAACTCTAATACTCAATACCACGCAAACGAAAATTAAACACTATATATTAGTGAAAATCGGGTAAGAAAACGGTAACACTAGTTACAGTGCCACTGTTTTGTGTCATAGCCGGGAATTAACTAAGGTATATGTTAGTTTACCAAACGCAAAAGCTGTGTTTCTCAAAGACAACTCGAATTTGACAAAAGTCGAGTTTCACGAAGCAAAAGCTGGTATTTCTTTCTTTGCATAAAGCATTGGACAAATAGATCTTCTCACGGATTTGAACGACCAACGAATTGGATGCCTTACGGCTTTTCCTTGTTGGGGTCTCGTTCTTTGTGAGTTGGATGGTCTTGCGAGCTTTCCCTTTGATCTAAATTCCTTTTGAAAATACAAAACAAATCTGTCTTGCAGTACTTTCTGCAACTGAAAAGTCGAATTGAAGACGAAACAGAAAACTGAAAATTGTTCTCTTTCCCAGCGAAACTGGGTTCCATGTTATCAACTTTGAAAACGAATCGGAAAATCCGAAACAATTTTCGTTGAAAGGCGAGGGAGTTTCAGTAACTACTTCCGATCTTCTTGATCTCATCAGTAGGACGAAGAAGTCCTAGAACAATGTAATGTTCGTTTACCAAACGCAAAAGCTGTGTTTCTCAAAGACAAAAGTCGAATTTTTTATTCTAGTTTTTCGTGTTTTTTACGAATATATTTAGCGTTTGTGCAACACTATTGTAAAATTTTTGGATAATTTTGATTTCAAATTTATTATTTGGTATATTGATAACCATCAAGCCTCAATATTACTATCTCTTGATTATTCGAAATCTACTACTGAGGAAGAAAATCATTGAAAACTTTCATATTAACACTCTCCGAGTTCAAATTTTAGATGTTTCTCTCCTTCGAGAGTTTCAGCAGTGGACAAAAAAGCTTTAAGATTGATTGCATCTAGAGCACATCACAACAACAGAATTATTATCAATGTGTCAAGCTAAATCAATTAGTAGCATTGATTGTGCATCCTTATACGATATATAGGCTCTTAAAATTCCAAATTTGGATTGATAATTAAATTATTAATAAAACATGTACACAGTAACAACTCATAAAAGGCACTTTAAAATACAAAATCTGTAATAACAGCATAAAAATGTTAAAAGCTTTTAGTTATTTAACATGTAAAAGTTTTTACTTTTCAAAATGTTTATTTAATCATATAATATGAACAAATATAGAGATGTAATTATTGTTTCTGCAATATTTGGGTATGCTGATTCATTTAATTTACGATGGATTTTGTTCATGCATGGAAAAATAAATTTAACTTCTATTTTAGCCTGTAAATTAATTTAATAGTTTTATTTATAAACTACAGACAAATTCAGTGTTTTTACCATTAGGCAAGCAGACATCATGGATTATTTGGTTACCGCCATTCATTAATCCGCTTTATGTTAGTGGAAAATTGTAGCTAGATTTTCTTTAGCAAGGATTGCGTACGAGGGCAACTTTTTATATTTGGAGTCTTGACAACACTTATTGTGTCAGCTGTGGTTACTTAAAATTAGTTTTTCTACTCCTGTTTTGTTAAGCCGTCTATTGCAAAACTGTTAACGTGACGTGTAAATTCAATCTTACATAAGTGTTACGTAATGATCACCAAAGTGTTACGTAATGAATATTTTATGCCTTAAAACATTGATGCGATGCATAAACTGATCATGCAAGATCGTCATGTAACATACACAATTTGACGAAACCTCAAGAAAAGAACCCCGTGTCGACTAGTGGAAACAATACTCAAAAAACACAATGAAGTGCTTTAAAAGCCGTCTAGAGTATTGCCACAGATTTCATAGACTAAATCTGTGGTATTGCAATAATAGATGACGAATCATGGATCTATGTGTATGAGCTAGAACGTGTACAGCAATCAACTGTATGGGTGTTTTAAGATGAGTATAATGGAACAAAACTGGTTCACGATACAAGCACTTCAAAACAAATAATGGTCGCCTGTTTTTTCAGAAAAACTGATCATGTGGCACCTGTATATTTAAGCTTTGTATAGACCTAAGCATTACGGCGAACAACAATTAGAATAACGAGCTGAACGGCAATCGAAACACCAATAATTAGGGCAGTGCTACGAACGCGTTTGTGAACAAGTTCGTAAATTCTGCCCGTTCGGCAAACGGGTTTTCCTCCGACATAGAGCGCAAATGCGATTGTAGGTTTGGACGCGTCAAAACAAAACGGCGAACCGACCTTTGCGGTCTAGTAGTTTTTTTAATTCTTCACTATTCTTTTGTTTTTACACAAAAACTAATTACTGTTGACCAAAAATAAAAGTTGTGTAAAGCTGAACATCCACAACATTTTAATAAAAATAAAAACCAGACGTCTGGAAGGAAACAACAATTATGGGAACAGAAGGAATATTTTGTTTGTGGTTAGAATCGTCCAAATCGAAAAAGTCCATTTGCTGTTCGGCTCGTGGTTCTGATTCTTGTTCGTCATAATGTTCAGGTCTATACGGAGCTTTAGAGCAACGTAGAACGGCCCATTCTGATTTATCCGCTGTACAGTCAGTAGATTTGGCACACAATGATTTAGTTTTGTTAGTTGGAAAACTGGAACAAATGATTCCAATGCATGCAAAAGTGTATTAATTTTAAATGCAGATATTTTGGAAAACAAAAAAGCAACTCTAGCTGAAATCGAAACATGTCTTAACAAATAATTGCGAACATAATAATATAAAGGAGGCTGTGGCGGGTTTGAAGCAAGACTCGAGTCCCGGCCCGGACGAAATTCCTCCGATGTTTCTTCAGAGATGCATTGAATCATTATTAGGACCATTGGCCACGTCAATGCAAAAATGCATCAACATGGGCACTCTACCGGAGGAATGGTTGTCTGCTGTCGTGATACCTATATTTAAAAAGGGTGACAAGTTCGCTGCAGAAAATTATCGACCTATTAGTTTGACCTGCGCACGTTGTAAATGCATGGAGAAAGTCATTACCAGAAATATGACTTCATTTCTGGTTGAATCAAATATTATTCCCAATGAAAAACATGGGTTTATGCCCAAGAGGTCGGTGGAGTCGAATCTTCTGGAATGCCTCAATGTGTGGACCAGTCATAATGATGTTGGTCAGCCTACGGATGTGTTGTCTCTGGATTTTGAGAAATGCTGCGACAGAGTGCCATTTGCTCGTTTGTTGCTGAAATTGGAGCATTACAACGTGCGGGGGGCGCTCCTGAGGTGGATTGAGATGTTTCTTGCAAAAAGAATTTTCCAGGTTAGAGCGAATGGTGCAGTATCCGATAAATTGCCGGTCTTGAGTGGTGTCCCGCGGGGTCTGTACTGGGGCCATTGCTTTTTCTGGCATATATATCAGACTTAAAAAGAACCATCACGTCAAACATGAGTTTATTTGCTGATGACACCAAATTGTTTTGTAACCCACTGCGAGACGATAATGGGTTCCAGATCTACATTGATGGGGTAGTGTACTGGTCGGCGGTTTGGTTGATGAACTTGAATTTGGAAAAGTGTCAGGTACTACACATCGGAGCTAATAATCCCGGGACTCCATATTTCATCAATGGAAATGCCGTTAAATCTGTAAATCAGCAGGAGGATCTTGGTGTCATAGTAACAGCGGATTTAAAGTGGGAGGCCCATATTTCCGCCACAGTGAAGAAAGCTAATAGACTGTGGTATCTGATACAGAGAGCTTTCATGTCAAGATCAAACTCTATAATATTGGAATTGTATAAATCGTATGTCAGACCACTATTGGAATATGCCAATAGCGTTTGGTCCCCCTACTTCATTAAGGACATAGAAGCATTGGAAAGGGTTCAGAGGAGATTCACTAAGATACCTCATGCATATAGCCATATGCCATATGAGGAGCGATTGAGGCTTTTAAATTTGACATGTCCTTATGATCGACGACAACGAGGCGATCTAATTCAAACATACTCGATACTTAGTGGCTACTACTCGGTGAATCTCGATGTATTTCATCCTGCTAGAAATCCTAATCTGCGTGGCAATAGTAAGAAACTTGACAAGGAGAGTTGTATATGCATGGAATTCATTACCTGAAGAGGTGATAATGGCGCAAACGGTTGACAGCTTTAAGAACAGGCTGGACAATTTCATGGAGGACCATGGCGATCAGTTGGTCCACTACTCGCTATAGAAGATGAGTGAGGATGACATCAATATTTCAAAAACCTCAAATTAGGAACTGAGCAACAGTTTCATCGGTTTTACCGTTTACTGTTTTACGACTAATAATAATATAATTTAGTAAATGAGCATGTTGTTTCAATAATAATGCAATAAGGACTTTGAAACACCAAGCTTGGCTAAGTACTAGACTTCCATGATTAACCTTATCCAAAACATTGGGACATTATGAATAAGTATTGATTATTTCGTGTTTTGAGAATTTTAGTTTTCTAAGCAATTCATCAAAAAAATGTAACCTAATTACCTACAGAAATAAAAAAAAGAAATTAAGTAAATGTTCCTCTATATTCTTAGACAACTTTTTCATAATTTCTGTAACAATTTCCATAAATTTCACGTATATGCCCCTCTAGTTGTTATAATGCAAGAAATTTATGGCGACCATACTTCGCCCAATGATATATATCATCTTAAAAATACAAAAGTGTCGAGTTTGCAGCGCAATAGTATTAAGTGCACATAATTACCGACAGTGATATAAAGCAAACAACACTCAACACACAGAAAACATAGAGAAGTTACACAAATCGAGGAAATGAGCTTGCTTTCTATTTAGCATTGGGAAAATTGTGACAGTTAAAATTGTATATAACTCGGCCGCCCGTTGAAATACATGAACGCGCTGCCGCTCTTTTATCTCTTGTTTCAACTTTTGTCACTGCCACCATACTTTTACAATTTATTATAATAGTGGAAAGAGTCGTTAGCTTTAGAATATGGAGCAACAATGCAAAGTATTATGCAAAGTTGCGGAAACTTGGTAGCAATTTTCAAATAGGTACCTGCCGGCTTATTTATACGTCTTATTTCTTAGTTGTTTTAATGGGCTACTTATGTAGCTTCCTTGAAAATTGCTGTTGTGATAAGTTATATCCAACAACAGGCTATACAATATATAGTTTTGATTTAATATAATCTAACCACCAAATTTCTTGTGTGAAATAATAACGAGTTTTAATTTAAACTAATTTATTTACACTTAAAACCTAAACACTTAAATAAACTAATAACTTAAAAGTACTATTTATATTTTACAACACTGTTCTTAACTATAGACTATTGACTTCATTACTAGTTGTCTGTCGCTCTCACGCTGGCGTTATATACGATTTGTTGTCTTCTACAGAATACGAGAACGTTCTGGAGTTTTCTCTTCTCTTCTGTTCTATTCTGTGACGTTCTACAATAGAGCTAGCTCGAGCACAGTATAATAAACAATACAGTATTCTGACTTTCCGCTTGCGAGCCATCCTGCGCATATCGTCGCGCATGCCGCCATTATGGGTTAAAACGTCACAATAATCGCATTGACGTAGATAGATACCGTTCACTCCAGTGTTCAATATATAGTTCATTGGCGGCTTGTGCGAGATAAATAAATATTGTGTTTGTAATCTAATTCTGTGTTTTTGGTATAGTGTTCGTGAGAATTAAAATGATTTTATTTTTATTAACGTATTTTATGATTAATACAATGAACAATCAGGGAGGACATGTGTGTGCTGCAAAATGTTTTTAAACTAAATGAAAGTAAAACATAAACACAAGTTGTTTCGTGGCGAGATAGCATGATAACCCAATAAGCTAGCGGTTATATTATGGACAATATATAAAGGATTCAGTTCATGCAGAATTCAGGCACACGGCTTGTATGTGGAATTCGTAGGGGTGAAAGAGGCTAGCAATAAGATTAAGGAAATCGGCTGGTTAAGAATGAAACAACGTCGGATTTTCATTCAGTTCCGGGGATCATTGTATGATGTGAATATTCCTCATAAAACTGTCATTACGCCACCGCTAGACTCAACATCAATCTTTGAGCGGTCATTTTCGTATACGGTTTCAAAATATTACAAGGCTCTACCGGATAATATAAAAAGTTTACAGGGGTTTTCGTTTAAGAGCGCTGTCTGACAAGTAATAGAACAAATTTATTTGTAAACATAAGCTACCTACTTAATTTGGCCAGCGATGTAAAACTATTTTCAGATAGGTTTAAACTAAAATATAAGTTACGTTTAGGTTAAGTTAGGAAGCACTGCTTCAACTTTTATAAAAATGTCTTTTTTACTAATAAATTTTTTATTATTGTTGTGTTTATTATTATTATTAGATATTAAAAATCACCCAATCATGTCAACATTTAACTGATACCACCACTCAAGGCTGTTTTCAATCACTATGACACACCACAAATATTTCTGAAATTGACAGCGATATTATTATGTACTTAAATATTTTTACAAAAATGAAAATACAGTACTGTGGTTAGAAACCCAAAACTATAATTATTCTTAGTCAGGACCTGACTTGTAACCCAAAATGGCGGCGTCATACGTCACAGTTTATTTCAAAGTGCCAACGTCGAGTCGGAATGCTGTACTTATTAATGCTGTGGCTCGAGTATGAGTGTACGCCTGGCGATGTTGCCAACAGGTGCACACTTTCTTGTTCGTTACATTATGATTATTCCCCGGTTTCTAGCAATGAAATTCTTATATTTGTATTAGAAGTCTCCGACGTTGATGTTGATGTCTGCTAGACGTTATTGAGACAGATTGTATCAAGGCATTTGACATGAGTCTTGGCATAGAAACTACCAATTTCTCTTCTATGTCGGTGTTCCTCAAGGATCCAATTTGGACCTCGTAGTTTCTATGATTATAAAAGTGCTAAACGGTTGTTTCTTTTTGGGAGAAACAATAATAGACAGGTCGCAGTGTATAATTAGAAATCGTAGAAACATAAGAATTTCTAACTCTAAAATAAACATTCTTGCATAAAGATATAACATGCCATTGATATTGAAGATCTTTTGTAAAAGGTCGTCATACTCCAGTAGATGATTTTAGATTTGGACTAAAATATATTATATCGTGGCTTTTGTGGGCCAAAATCTTTGAAACAAAATTTATTAGCATCGACAGAAAGAGTGCGTGTTTTTTTTCGGTTTCATTAAAATCTCTATTGTGAGAATGCACTATTTTTCAAAATAAATTATAATTATTGAAGTGAATACTTCTTTGGCCGTATGATAGTGATTTTTCAAGGTCACGTCACGACACGATTTATAAAATTTTGGTCCCGCAAGAGAGATGAAGCATATAACAAATATGAGGGAGAGAGAGACAGAGATGGTGTATGCTACACACTATATCCTATATCATACACTATTATGTATATAGCGGCTTAACTCTCTCTCGTGAAAGAAGAATTCACTTCTATCACGTGTACTGTGCTGCACGTATTTTTTGTTATTATTATTATTTTTTTTGAGAAACCGGGAGATTTCGATTTGTTAAAATTTTTTTTAATACGTATTATGTTTATAAAAGCAAAAAATTATTTTGATGAATTCACATGGCAAAGAGCCTTAATAAATGCAAGACGCCACTGTACTCTAAACTGTGTATAGTCTCCTTATACTTAAAACTGATTAAAGCGACCTGGATATTTGCTTATAAATCAAGTATATTCTCCAGATGTTTATACTTTTACCAATATTGTTATACACTGTAGATGTAGTTACCAAAATTTGTTTAGTCTTCGACAAAACGGTCCCTTTTTTGACATCGGCATATGTTTATATGCGACACTATATATCTACCGTTTTTATAATATTCGTATTATACACAACTCTGTTCATATGTAAATTTTTTGACAAGGCAAATATATACACAACATTCCATGGTTTGGTAAATATTATTTTTTTGTGGACAAAATTAAATAATAACTGTATTTCGTATTGTAAAAATAACGTATCGAGGTGTGTTTAATGGAGGCCATATACGATCACCTTTATCTACCATACAATAATTTTTATAAGAATATA
The DNA here is from genome assembly GCA_911728435.2 of Apoderus coryli. Classification (NCBI taxonomy): domain Eukaryota; kingdom Metazoa; phylum Arthropoda; class Insecta; order Coleoptera; family Attelabidae; genus Apoderus; species Apoderus coryli. Next base: position 15,124,070 of record OU452204.1, read on the forward strand.
TTTGCATGTTGGACACCGATTCTGGTATGCTTTTTTCGGAAGATAAGCACTGTTTTGGAGGAATTGCAGAAATCGTGGCGAAAAAATAAGAAAATCATAAATTTCGACTGTTTTCAAAGCTTGATTCCATTCCGTGATGATTTTTGTGGAACGATTTTTCAATAGGCTAATGTGGTTAAGCCATTGAATACATTTTTTAAAATATTTTTTACCTGGACACAAAAACCACAAAATATTTAAGTAATTTAATTTTATTATATTGGATTTCGAGTGTTGTCTATTAGTAGTAAGTAAAGAAGTCCAACTCCACAAAAATATCCAAATTTATTTCGAATTACGTAGAAATCATTCTTAAAATATGCCATACATGTTTCGAGTATTCAATGTACTCATCTTCAGTGGCTTATACATTAATTCAGTTACTCGGTCCATACAAATAATTATCAAATTATAGAAAAATCCTTACAAAAAACAATTAAACACTGCAGAATGCTATAATATTAATTTGTCTTGATCTTTTTTACGTTTCCTTTTCATCATTATAGAGGAGCGAAGGAAAAGTTAATTAATTTAATAAATCTTCTAGTTTTTAATTGTAGCTTTCCAGTAATTGTTGGATGTGATAATTACAAAAACCGACGAATAGACATTTGACGTGCAAACTCATAGTTTATGAAAAATGGATGAGCGTAATCTAATGCAATTCCAACTCAGATAATTTGTACAGATAACAAGATATCAATATCTTAGTAGAACTAATTCTCACATAAACTCACACTCCCTGAGTCATATTGATAAGTATGGATATTTTGGTGGAGTTGGACTTCTTTATTTACTTCTAACATTAAAACTAGATAAATAAAATGAACAACCTAAGCGCAGTAACAATTATAAATAATATATATACAAAGAATCCAACAACTCAATTGATGAAAGAAGAAATTCACAACATATCCAAAGAGAACATCGAACTAGCCTGCATTTGGGTGGCCCTCTCACATAGGAATCACGGGCAACGAAACAGCAGATCGTTTAGCTAAAGATGCCATCAACTCAGCCACTGATAGAAACCTAAACATCTCTTTAAATGATTTCAATCAATATGTAAATACCAAAATAATAGAAAAGTGGCAAAGGGAGGAGACCGTATCGAATTCAAAGTCAGCAGGTGTTCAAAAATCGATGAAACCTTGGACGAATATACCCGATAACCGACGCAATCAAGTGATATTAACAAGGCTACGCAATACCTACTAAATAAAACTGAAAAACCAAAATGTAATTCATGTGACAGTGATCTGACAATAAAACATGTATCAATAGACTGCGCCAATTGTCAAAATATCCGTTTGTTTAAAACACAAATTCGCGAAGAATATCAGCCACCTCCCCGGCGAAAATTGGTGTGTGTCATCCATCATCAAAGGACCTCCATATATGTTGATTTTGTTTATACTAGTTTTAATGGTTCACAAATGTAACTATTCTGTGGTTTTTGAGTCCAGGTGGAAATATTTAAAAACATTTATACAAACGTAATAGATTTAAACAGTCAACATCCGAAGAAGTTAATGAAAGCTGAAATAAAAACAAAGGACAATGATATTATGAAGGGCTATTTGCATGCAAAACGACATGCTGCGAACGGTCATTAAGGATAGTTTCTTAGGGCTTGAATGATAGCGTCCTATAGTCCTATACCGAGCAAAAGCATCAAAAACAAAGTTTTTATTTTTGACATTATTTCGTTCATTTCCCAATGATCCTACATCCTCAGCAAGAAGGAAAAAATAAAATTGATACAAATACGGTTCAAGAATAAATAATATTAAAAGTAATTATTAAATGGTTATAGCCTGATCGTGTATGGTCTCCATTAGTTGTACCTATACCCAAAATGTAATAAAGAAGGCAAATTTCGTTTTACGATTGTAATTTTTTATGTCAAACCAAACAGGGGATTCTGTAATTTGATACAGTAAAGTCTGTAACTAAACTGTGCGATGTGGAGTTTTCAAGAATAATAAAAAGTACAATATCTGCTTTACGAAATTTGATATAGTTATACACAATGTTTATATTGTTTTAGTGCCTAGCTAAGTCTTCTATTAACTATACTGCCTTTTAGAGAACGAGTTTAGATCATTAAATTTAACAATTAAAATTAATGAGGACAATAACAGGTGCTAAAAGGTGTAGTATATTACCACGTACAGGGTGTCAAGATTTCGTTGTAAATGCGGGGTAGGCCGATTTCAAAAAAATCACTTTTTGGACCTCTCTTGTATCTCGGAAACTATAACCACAGATTTAGAAATTCAAGAGATATAACATTATCTGAAATTTCATTCATAATTCACATTTGTTTACAATCAGACATAAGTTGGCAGTTGATATATAAGATATTAAAGGACATATGGAAAAAATGGCAACGTTGTAGGTACCTGGTTCGTCGATTCGATTTCGTTTTATGTACCAGTGGCGTACGGTTTTAAAGGCATTCTTTATACTTTAATTAGGCGATTGATGTTCACTAAAGTCATATAGAGCAATGATAAATTGTAGGTTTTTAAAATAACGTTATTTTTTTTGGTTTATGATTCATTATGATTTTTGATAAAAATATATTTTATCTTATTATTATTATTATTACCGTATCTAATTCTAACATATAATTATTATAACAGCTATTGGAAATCGATAATCCCTACTCTAGACTATACTTGGTGTTTGAACTATACAATGTTTTGAGAAGCATTGCTGGTCACCCTTTATGATCCTAATTTTAATTTCCTTTTTGTAGAGTTAGATTCGTATTCTAGAATTTCGACATTGTCCCATAAAATCCTATGATCTGTTTGATACGCGTGTTGGGCTATGTAAGAAATTTTTTTTGAAATTCCCTCTCCTAATGTAGGCTTGGTGTTCTTTTACTCTAACTTTCAGTGGCCTGCCTGTTTCTCCACTAGAGTTGCTATTTGTATTGTGTTAGTTTGAATATCCCTAGGAAGGTCTATATCGTAGAACTTCGGGATAGGTATTTTTGATGAGTGCTGTTTTAATGTATTCTTTCTTTTGTAGCAAATATTCTCTATCGTTGCATATTGCTTTTGCTCTATCTACTAGACATTTAACTATTCCCTTTTTAACAGTCGTATGATGATTTGAGTTAAAATTCAACTATATATCTGTGTGTGTTTTCTTCCTATATATCAGGGTCTTGAAGGAGTTATTATTTTTAATTACTAAAATATTCAGGAAAGGTAATTTGTTATTTTCTTCTATTTCAATAGTGAATCTAATTGTTGGTTCTTTAGAATCTATATAGAAGATAAAACATGTTCTAATTCATTTTGATCATGTGGCCAAATCGCGAATATATCATCGAGGTATCTCCACCAAATTTGACGTTTCAGGGGTTCGGATTGCATAATATTTGCCTCAAAGTCTTCCATAAATATATTACTAAGGATTGCAGACAAAAGTGAGCCCATGGCCATTCCGAAATCTTGATTATAGAATTGATCATTGGGTTGAAAATATGTTGTCTTTATGCACATTGTTAATAGTTCTAATATTTCATTTACAATAACTAAACTTAAAATATATATATACAGTGTTGCGCAAGAATAATGGTCGCCACAGCTCCGTACGATAATATTCGTCTTATATCATATATAACAAATAGGGTGTTTCTTTTTGAATTATGGCAAATTTTAAAATTAAACATTTGACGCCCTGTATCTAGCAGTGACGACCTGTGCGGCCCGAGGGTTGTGCGGAGTACAAAGATTTTTATAAAAAATTTTGTTGATTACCAATTAATACTTCTACTACTATCACTACACTAGCACAAAAAAAAATGCTTCACTTTACGAATCTGTACACGAAAAATTACTAAATACCTATTTATTTATTCTGTTTATTGCATGTCCCTAGTGTCCCTTAATTTATTACAATTATTATAAAGAAAAACCAGAAATTAAATAAATGCACAATCTACTGCATGATATTTTACAATTTTTTCTTAATGCGTATATAGGTAGGTTCAAAAATGTGTGTATTTACCTGTTAGCTTATCAGTTTCTGTTTAATAAAAAATCGGAGACTAATATTAATCAATGTGGTAGTAGATAACAATAATTAAAAGTGGCAACTCGCCGTGCATAAGGACGAGAGGCAGTGCCTCACGCTTAAAATGAATTAATTACGGCCAGTATGGATGTTTTTATTGACGTTCTGCGCTCGCCGACGGGCAAGCCATGGGCAGGGGATTGTTGCCTCATAGGATAGCGAGCATTAAATGGACGCACGATTTACATGACAGTTATTTTATAAAACAAATCATCATGTGCGTAGGTATATTAGCTATACCATCTATCAATCTGCCCCTGGTATCTAGACAATTCAGCACTCTAAGCTTTCTGTGGTAGAGCATTGTCGGTCGAGCATTTTAAATACCTCGGACGCCCCTGTCTTTAAAAGACATACAATTTTGGAATAAAAATAGTCCCAAAATAAATAAGAACGGAGGTATATCTACACAAAAGTGTTGTGTGACTGTCGACATTACAATTGTTTATCGTCATAAATTAAATCAGAAAAAATATGAAACGAGAAACTTAAGAGCAGATTACATTTCTGTGACAGCTAAAATATTTTACACAATTAATTGCGGGTGTAAAATGTCGCGATGGGATTATTAAATGTCGTGAAACGGCGACTTTTATTCATTACCGTGCATTATTTAAAGTGTTAAAAATGTTCATTTTTAATATAAGAAGAAACAGTAGAAGGTAGATTTAGTTGCATGCGTGTTCGGAGGTGTTTGGAATATAAAGATGTTGAGCCAAAGCCATTAAATTTTAATTATTAAATTTTGATTGTCCAGCCCTGTCATCGTATATAAATATTTTTTTGTAATGATTTTTCCTATAATAAACAATTAGTGGGCGACGACGGGGTAACGAAAGAACGAAAAAATCGAACGAAGAGGAAATCAACATTTTTTTTTGCAAGAACGCGACTTTATTTATTTTATTTATTTTATTTATTTTATTTATTTTATTTATTTTATTTATTTTATTTATTTTATTTATTTTATTTATTTTATTTATTTTATTTATTTTATTTATTTTATTTATTTTATTTATTTTATTTATTTTATTTATTTTATTTATTTTATTTATTTTATTTATTTTATTTATTTTATTTATTTTATTTATTTTATTTATTTTATTTATTTTATTTATTTTATTTATTTTATTTATTTTATTTATTTTATTTATTTTATTTATTTTATTTATTTTATTTATTTTATTTATTTTATTTATTTTATTTATTTTATTTATTTTATTTATTTTATTTATTTTATTTATTTTATTTATTTTATTTATTTTATTTATTTTATTTATTTTATTTATTTTATTTATTTTATTTATTTTATTTATTTTATTTATTTATTTGCAACATACAGATGTAGTGATCCAATTACATGTTGAAATCATTGTTATCACATTAAAAGGGAGCATATTTTATGGAAACAGATCCATTTTGGATTAATTCCACGGGATTGGGATTAAGGATATAAAATAAATATACAATAAATAAACAATGTTGAATTCTTCCAACGGGATTTTTTTGAATTTTTGGAAACAAATAATAATCGCGGGGGGGCAGGTCTGTACAATAAGAGGAGTGATTTATAATATCGAGGTTCAGTTTGTGCAGGGCAAAACGACTCGTGTGTACTGGGGTATGTCGTGCAGAAGCACGCTGATTGCTTGTTGTAACTGTTCCAATATTGAAGCCTGGCATTCTTCAGATATAGAAATATGTTTATATTTATAATTAATCAATTTCTGGCTGACTGTGTGACCTTAAACTTATTGGGTGGTGATGTGCATTTTTATGCCAGTACATGGAGTCCTGTTTGGACGCAGTTTCATAATGATGAATCCAACCATCCTTATCTTCACTACAGAGGTAGAAGAATGCACAAGAATATTCAACGCATTGTTGATTTTGCAGTGGCGTAAGCATTCTCGAAACCATTCTGGCACTGGCCTTTGTCTTTTGTCATATGATTGATTCCAACTTAATCTTCTTTTTTTGGATCACCGTAACAAATACTTAATAAAATCGAAAAACTACGTACCATCGATAATAATGACGTTGGGTCTAACACACGCAATATCGCACACCACATTTCCACGGGTAAATTAGATAACTTGGTCGGAGATTCGATAAATCTGAATAATTTAAACATATTCGCGTTATAAATTAACTGATACTCGCACACTACAATTCTTCTCTTCCATTTGAACTGATGTTACTGTGCGAGATACCCGCTTTATATACTTGTACCCATACGCTGCGAAACCAATAGGATTTTGATAAAGTTTAGACTGTAAAACTATTAAAAACACAATGAGAAGACACACAATGAGAAATATTATTTAAAACTAATAAAAATGTATCTCAGACAGTTAACTAAATTAATTGACAACTAATGACAATTCAATAATTAAAAAATAGATTATATAATATACAGGATCTAACACCCTCACTTAATCCATTGTGCTAAAATTGTTACGAGATGAACGAAATAAATGTCTTTGTAATTCGAAACGTCTGTTCATATTACGCGATTCAAAAGCACTTATTAATTTGTCCCAAGCCTCTTTTGATGTTTTTGCTTTACAAACATGAACATAGCATGAAGGCTTAACACTAAGGCATGTTTTAGCTAGCGCTTTACTGTCTTTTTCAGTATCTAACGTTGCACTATTAACATTTTGAACAGTGTCCCACAATCCTTCCAACATTAAACACATCTTCATGGCGAATTTCCATGACGCGAAATTAACATGTTCTTCTAGTTTTTCTATATTAGGTACTGAAGAAGAAACTGGTTGAACAGTTACAAATGCCGGAGTATCGTTTTGAGACATATTTGTCAAAATAAAATTAAAATAGCACAAACAATATTAAAAGTTCAATCTAACAGCAAACACTTTGTATAAAGTCTATAATTTGCAAACTTACATACAAAACTTCTCAATTCCAGTGTCTGGGCCCATAACCTGATAAAGTTTATACTGTAAAACTATTAAAAACACAATGAGAAATATTATTTAAAACGTTAGAAAATATATTGAACTAATAAAAATGTATCTCAGACAGTTAACTAAATTAATTGACAACTAACACATTACTTACATTATTATTATTATTACTTACATTATTAACAGATTTAAGCTTCGCTTACATGCTGTACATGTTCTCACACCATTGGTTAACTATAGATAAAAGCCGAATCACGAGTAACGGGATAGTTTATTTGAGAACTACTTACGATTTTTGAGTGTGCTATGTTACGAACATAGTGCCTATTCTAATATGAGCAGTTTCAGTTTAACCTCGTTCACGATAACAAATAACAAATGTCGCAGACGAATGCCTATAACTGCTAGTACTTGGAACAGCTCAAATCATAAGAAGAATCTTAGAAAGATCTTGATGTCTAACTTCCAAACTTCTGGATAGATAACCAAAGAAATCGTGAAGAAAATAAGTAAAGAAAAAGTACTACTAAACTAGATATAAAACCACAGTACCAATATCAGTAGCGAATAGGCAAGTAAACGTTGTTTTATCCATTGAAGAAAGTTCTCTTAAACCGACAAAAGAATAATAGCATTGGATAACAAGATTAGAAATAAAAAAAATGTGTTTTAATTGTTTCTAATTGTCAAGACTTACTTTTAGTGTTTAATTTAATTTGTAGTATTTAAAACGATGTGTTAATTTGATAATGAAATGAAAATTCAGAGTTTTCACCTCTAAAAAACCTCGGTAACGTCACAATGCTTAACTGTTCCTTGTCGCACAGCGTTTCAAACAAAATTTCGCAGGCCATGTATGTTAATATATAAAGGGTTATAGTTCGTAACCCAGAAGGTGTCAGGCATTCTCACTAGGCTGAAATTATTTCTCAGGAAGAGGACTATTAGAAAAAAAAAGGAAGAATCCAGAAAACTGGGAATACGGGGGTCGTTTCAAACAAAATATCAGGCCATGTATGTTGATATATCTAGGGTTACAGCTCGTAACCCAAAAGGTGTCAGGGTTACGGGGTTCTTGCGAAAACGTGATTTAGCATTTTTTTGTTGCTGTAGAAAGCTTGTTATTATTTTTATTTCTAATTTTTGAATAGTGTTGGCAATACGATTAAATGGAATTGTTACTTCTTGTATGGCCATTGTTTGTGAACTTGGTTTCTCCGGACATATTGCCTGCTAACACTAGATGTCGCCACGTACATCTTGTTGTCACTCTCGTGCCTTTGTAAAGGTGGAAATTTGAAACACATTCCTGCCGATCATCACTGATGGTGATGGTGAACGCATGGTAGAGTGAAGCAAAGTCGCGTTACATTATGCAACAAGCAATTCGTACATAAATGATTTTCAAGTAACAAAGCAGCCAGAGCATAATAAACATATTTTTGAATGTATATCACGTGTCACGTAAATTTCTTTTAATTAACTTCAATTTGTTACCCATTTCGTGCAAATTTAATTGGCACGTTACGCATGCTGATGATGACGATTATGACTTTTGCTGTCCTTTCATGGGATCTTTTATAACACATCGTCTAGATAATAAAAGTGAACTAGCGGCACTAAATGAAACACGTGTTTCTTTGTGTTTGATATATTACTAGAGCTTTACACAGTGTTGAAATAGGTACGTACCTCAAAACTTTATAGTTATACCTATACTCGTAAAATTTACAATGAGTTTAGAATGAAATATAAATGGTATACCAAGATTTGCAAACTATTCTTACTTGGAAGAAATAATCCATAGAGGATGATAAAATTCACTTACTAATCTGTTTCAAAACAAACTTGTTATGTTCATCATGTACCAGACACTCTGGATTGCGCTGCATAATCGACTTTTTATATCCATCATCCTTTTGACTTTTCTGTTAAATATTCTATTCTGTTTAGTACAAGGAAATGAGTAAAACTTTAATTTCCCAACATGTTTAAGATGCAAATGGTATTTAAATTAGCGTTGCAAGAGAAAGCTACGACGCCATATTGGTGATTAACGTGTTCGTCTAACTTAGAGAAATTATCCTCTAATTTCAAGTTTGAAACTAGAGAGGAGGAAGTCATCAGTGCATAAATATACGTTTTGTTTCATTTCAGTGTATAAGAAGAGATGAGAGCATGTTAATAAAATTTGAATCTAATTTACAATTGATATGGGTATTTAATTGGTAATTTAGTTTCGTTGAAAATCTTGCGAAATAATGTAAATTTCCAGACATTGTGTAATCAGATTTTAACAAATGTCTGAGGAAACTATAGAGACTATTATTTATAGAATCAGAAAAACAGGCGCCTTTAAAATTTTACAAAGGATTGCGTATTTTTTTTATAAGAAATAATTAGGAAAAATATAATAATACCAGTGGCGGCTTGTCCTATGAAGCGAGTGAATACCAAACCTAAACCTAAGTAATCAGTAAAATTAATAATATTTAAGTATTTAATTTTATTGTGTAACTATTTGTTAAAATTTAAACTATAAATTAATGTATACTTAATTTTCAACCTGCTTTACCATAAAACTGTAATTTTGAATTTCGTCTTCATCTGAAGCAGGCTGTATCGTATACACCTATTTAACATGCTTAATTTACATGCCTATAAGTATTTCCCTCTTTTTTTTATTCGTGTAATAATAGTAAAACATTATTTATTTCGGTATCTCTCTGCGCTGTGCGCGACAGTTGACACCCTTGCCAGTGCTTGTGTCCTATGACAATAGCCTATTTATTTATCATACACGTTCTTATGCAGATGAAGCGTGCCTAAAAACATGTTCATCTATAATTCTGCAATAATGGGCAACACTGCCATCTGGCATATACCCACTATACAACCACCTATCGTTCTTCGTCTAAACATAGTTGCCAGCGTTTAATTGTACTAAGCATAGCATACGAATCTTGCCATTAAAAAAACACTATAAGAAGCACGCTATATATGACAACGCTTGGCGAGTGTTTTGTACCTATATGTCGATTATTATTTCCAAATAAAAGAAAGCAAAGCAAAGTTGTGTTCTAAGATTAAAAATGTTGGCGTGCCTTCTTCTTCTTTGCTGTTCTCACTTGATGTAACTAATTTATTCCCGAGTATTCCACCGGAGGAATGCATCTTTTTAGTTAGGCATGAGCTGCTTCATAACAATGTACCAACTCATATTGCACTCGATTTGTGTTTGTTGCTTGGTTTGGTTTTGGAACAGAATTTCTTTCAATTTAATGATAAGTTTTATAGACAAGAAATAGGTTTGGCTATGGGTTCGAACCTTTCCCCGTTTTTAGCTGAAATTTTTATGAAGAATCTGGAGTGTTCTTTTCTTAGTGACCCTCAGTTCGCGGGGAGGATTCTATTTTATTACAGATATGTGGACGATTGTGTCATTTTGTTTGATGGCACTCCAACTGTTGTTTTTGATTTTTTCAATTTTGTTAATTCTCTACGCCCTAATATCAATTTCACAATTGAATTCGAATCTAACAACAAACTTCCGTTTTTGGACATTTGGATTATTAGAGTTGTTTTAGCGCATCGTTTTGAGTTTGAGATATATAGAAAACCGACCACAACTGACACTTTGATTCCTTTTAAATCTAACCACCCGTTTAGTCATAGGTTCGCTTCTTTCAACTGTTTGTTTCATAGAGCTTTTTCTTTGCCACTTAGTTGTGATGGGTTTAGAGAGAGATTAATGTGATTAAATAATTAGCACATAATAATGGTTACCCTCTTTCAACCATTATGAAACTATATTTTAGATTCTATACAAGATTTAGACTTTCTTTTACGGTTGTAAGACCTCTTGTGGAAAACATAAGATATGTCTCTCTTACTTATACCGGTAGCTATTGTCTTAAGATTGCTAAAATGATAAGAAGTAGTATTCCTGATATTGTCGTTAGTTTTAGAACTGTTAACAACGTTAACTTTGTCTAGTGAATTCTAAAGATAGAACAAATTTTTTGAAATGTTCGGGAGTTTATGGACTTTCTTGTCAGGACTGTAATAGCATTTATATCGGCCAATCTGGCCGTAGGATCCTTACGAGAATCAAGGAACACTTCATGATCTCCAAAATTTCCAAATAATTTAAACGGGAGCCCTTATACTGTACTTATAGAAAAAGGGTAAACGTTTTTCGTTTCTTTCCTTTTGATATATTTGAATCTGGTCTTGGATGCATTAAAATTCTTATTTTATTTATTTACTCAACACAGGTGTTTGTTTGTTTTCGTGTAATGTCATTCATGTTTAATACTTTTTCTGTACCTACACGAATGTTTTTGTAAGATTGGTAAGTTTTTTTCCTCATGAACTTATGTATATATTATTTTTATTTACTTTTCGGGAAGCTTAGAGTTTTGATTTTTGATATTTTGAATACAATTAGTCCTTCTATTTAGTTACCTACATATTTAATTTTTAAAATCTAAAAAAGTAGTGAACAAATTAAACAAATATATATACGGTTATTAACTAGTAGGTACCTACCTATTTTTATAAAAATAAATGGGTACGTACCGTAAAATATTATTTTTTTGATAATATAATATATTATAATATCTCATACTTTAATATGGAAGAAGCAAGTGGAAGTACTACACATCCGCAGCGTAAATTATATTTACGCTGACATCAGGTAAGCGAAGTTATTATGAAAAATTATGTTTATTTTTTAATTTTAACTAAAGTTAAGTTTTTTTAATCAACACTCCTTTTAAGAACAGAAAAATCTTGTTAGAAAGATACATACATACCTGTTCCAGATTTAAATAAATGTTTGATAAATATAAATAAAGGCAAATGCGTAAAAGCAGAGCTTTTAATAAAATCTGGTATGAGACGTATTATGATTTGCTAACAGGTAGCATAAAAGTAATTTGATTGACAGTTTCATAAAATGTGTTTTATTTAGTATTATTATGAAGTAGATAAATATATTCAAGATACTAATTACATTTTTTAAAGAAAACAACTTATAAACATAACCTATATTTTATGCAGTTGACGAAGTAGGGATATCCCTATTAATTTTAGCTACCTATTAAGTATATGACTTTATTTTATGTTATGCTTCACCACATTAAACTGCCAAAAGCCGCCACTGAATAACACCAGTAGAGTAGCAAATGAGTTATAAATAACTTTATAAAAATTGACGGTGTATGGTCAACAATAAAATACACCTAAATTTCAGGCAAAGTTTAGTTTTAGTTCATTTACATAAAAATAAAAACATAAAAAGGAACAATTGGCATAGGTGCTGAATGTATATTGCTACTAGAGTGACAAACCATATTTATATTTACAAAAATATATGTAACATTGTACAGGAAGAATGAATGCCAATTTCGCCTTAAAATTCCTTGTAGAATAACATGAATAACACTGTATAAAGTGCTAGCGCGAACTTAAGTCCATTTTACTCTCTAACCCTGTTACATTAATTTCATGCATATTTTGCCATATGAAATACATTTCTTTTTTTAAACCTCTTACATACCTTAACGGCGGCTTATTTTTAAATTGTCAAAATAAATCCCGGTCGGCTTAAAAGTTTGCGACCGTTTTTCAGAAGTAAAACAGCACAACAAAAGGCGGCATTTTATATGTTTTCATACAGAGCCGAAAAAAGAAATTGAGAGAAAATAATGCACAATGAACTGAGGCGGCAGTAAAATATTATACGACAGTGGAGTGTTAAAATAGCCACTTTGGTGTTGTAGAAACGAGAGAGTGAGCAAGGATGCTTGTGAGCGAAAATACCGTGAAATATGTGGCCGTTTTACGGTTTTACAAATTGGCGAAATCTCAGTTTTCTATTTTGAGAATGAAAAATGGAAAATACGCCTGACGACAGATGTGTATTTCTTTTTAAAACGAAAGAGATGGATGGTGATATTATGAAGAACATAAGACCGTGCTGTTCCATCACACAGGACTTAAACTGGGTTTAAATGGATTCATTCTTGACAATTAAAATCAACATTTTATACATGGTGACTTCGTTTTATCCAGCAAAAATTAAATTAATGTTCCACTAATAAAAATAAACAAATTCAATTTTAAGCACTTTATCCCAATAATCATAAATTTACTGATACTGACGTGTACAAAGTTGTCAGGAACCAAACTTATAACAGGACTATCTACTGAATGTCGAAGAAAAGAACACAATAAAGTGACCACACTATTTTAGGTGGTGGAGAAAATCTAGAAAACAGTAATCAATTTTTCCGTTACATACTCTCTAAGAAACTTAGCTGTCATAGGAGGCTTTCTTCATAGCTCTTGATGTATTTGTATTGCCTGATCTTAAATTAATGGCCAAAAAGCCTCCAAATATCTGGTCTGGTATACTTAGTTGGCAAAAAACTTGGATTAAAGCAGCCCTTCTCTTCTCCCATGAGGGTTCCTGTAATCCAGAACTTTTAAAGTTTTCACAAAAAAAATCTACTTTCAAAATAATTGTTTTTGAAAGAGAGGACTGTGGTGAGCAGGACCCCACAAACTGAAACTAGTGGCGCTGTCTTACATTCGACATCAAATCTTTCAAAAGAACAAAATAAATTAAAAAATATTCAGTTTGATGTGTGTGACTTCATTCCAACGATTAAAGCTCAATTTATTTTCTCTCTCTCTCTCTCTCTCTCTCTATATATATATATTATTGGCCTCTACAACTAGGTAATTTAGCCATTTCTTTAGTTATATATATTTGTGAGAATTCTTGGACCTACAGTTTACCGTGGAATCCGAACCACGGTCATCGACTGCCAGATGCCAGCACCTACGACTATGTAGTCCATAAGTACATGACCTTGGCAAGTCTACCGACTCGACCGGGAGCGCCGTCCACCCATCCAACCACCATCCACGCGACCAGATACTGCGGTATCATAATCACGTCGATGCGCGCTTGCATATGTGGGCATCTCCCGGCCCTCAATTTATTTTAAAAGCGATCTTGCACGGCGTGTGACCATATACATGCTTGATGCCCATAATCAATCAATCTGAAAACAAATTTTGTCTAGAAATTTGTTATGAAATTCATAAAATTTTGTAGACAATATTCGCTCCAATCTTTGACGATTTTGATTAAGGATTTGTATTTACCTATATAAGCAAAAAATTCAAATAAAGCAAGAATTGAAGTTAGCAAAAATTTCGCTGAGTATTAGAGCAACAAATTTAATTTATTTATTAAGCTTAAGCTTGGGATTGAAGATCAATTTTAATAACAATGTAAATTCGGACTCTTTGCAGACATTTTCTGTTGACTCGGAGGATATTCTAGCTTCATTTATAATTTTAATAATGAGGCCACGTTAGATCCTCATGACTTCTCTGGGGGTGCCTATAATCATGGGTTATTGATGAATGTAAAGTCCTTCAAGAGAAAAATTAACCATTTAATTTTCATGAGAAGACTGATTACATATCCAGAGTGCTTGATTTTTCATGTTGTCTCCCTTTTCTGCAATTAATGATGATCGTACTAGTAAGTTTATTGCTTGTACTAATTTACTTTGGAGCATTGTTTTAGTAAGCAGACTTATTCTCTTATTCAAATGAACCCGACCGTGCCAAGATTGTATTGGCTCCCAGAGATTCATAAGCCACATAAGACCAGTGGTTTCATACACTAATTCAACAACTTGAAAACGATAACGATTTTTTTAAGAAAATCATCTTCTCCGATGACGCACACTGCACCCTTTCATCTGAGTGGTGCGGTAAATAAACAAAACTGTCGATTCCGGTGCGAAGAAAATCCACAAATTATTCATGAAAAACCATTACATTCACCTAAATTGACAGTTTGGTGTGGTTTTTGGACTGGTGGAATCATCGGTCCGTACTTCTTTCGAAATGATGCTGGTAACACCGTTACTGTAAATGGAGAGCGGTATAGATCGATGATAACCAACTTTTTATGGCCGATTTTGGAAGAAGTTGATCTTGACAACATTTGGTTCCAGCAAGACGGGGCTACGTGTCACACAGCAAAATATGAGGAGGAAAACGTTCCTATTGGTTGGCTTCATAAACTGTCTTCAGTTCAACAACTGCTAGCTTAGATACGGTATAATCATCTGTGAATTTACCTTTAATTGTGATTTGATTTGTATGATACTATTTTAGTCCTTTTAATGTGGTGTCGATTAAGTTTTGTGGAGTTGACTTGGGAATGTTGGTTATTTAATTTAGTTAGTCATACTTTAATTATTGAAACATTTAGGTACAACGTACAAATGTTTCCTATTCAACAAAATAATTGACAAAATTTGGTAACAATAGAAATAAATCTAAATCGTACTTCTTAATACTTCCTAATACTACAGAAAATAGATTACATTAAAATCTACCGTAGAATTAGTTTACTTTGCATATTATTTCGTCTTTGTGGATTTCAGACTAGTGTCTTTCGTGCGCGTTAAATCCAAACAAATATGTTTGTGTTTAGCCTGCTTGTAACTCTGTTAATATAACATTTTGTTAGTCGTATTATAAGAGGTTTACGTAGGTTTAATTACATACGATCTAGCAAGCAAAGCACTTTGTTTTATCCGGTAATAATAACCGTATCACATAGACATGTACGTAATTCAGTGGTGTGCCGAATGTATGACATTAAAATATATTCTGTGGCATTATTGATGAAGAATAAGTATCGAATTATCTATGAAGCACATGAGATTTTAATGTTTTATACATTCCCGCCAGGTAAACTGGGTTAGGTGGTTTCTTTATTGGCCTTTTCTTGATACAATCTTTTGTACATAGGCAAGTCAAATTAGGTATTTAATAACACAAACAATATACATATATAAAATTAACACAGTAAACACAGCGAACATTTACAAATACAAAAAAATATAAACATAAAAAATACAACTACAAAAAAAACAGATTCTAAAAACTACTCTGCTCACAGTAATTGAGAAACTCATCGTGGCTATAGAACGCGAACTCTTTAAGTTTTTAAGCATTATGATTTGAGCAATTTTTGACGTATTCAGGCAAGGCATTAAAATAAATAATGCGAAAGTGTAGTGGCGACTTTTTTCAAAAAAAATTCTATTCTTGATCGAGGCGGATATACACTGTGTCCAAGATAAGAATGTGATAGCGTTGAAGGAGTTACAATGGCGGGTGACGAGACTTGTGACGTCATAGAACAAATGGTCCGTGCGTGTTTTTAGTTTTTAATGTGTTACAGTAAAATGTAAATAACTTCATTTTTATAGATAATCAAATAATTATTTCACCATATTTAATAAATTTTTATTATCTAGCAATTCATGTAGTTTTCTTTTGTATTTGTGTTGTAGCAAATTTCCTTACTCAAGTTTGTTAGGTTTGTTGATCCACTGCTTTTATAAAAATAGGTAGATAATTCGCAGAGAAAATATCCGTTTTATTTACTTTTGACTAATTTATTGTGAATTTTAAAATGAGCTGGGCTGTAAAATTGACAATCGCTCTAAAAACTTTAATAGTGAAGTGAAGTTTTTTAAGAGATATATGTTTTTGGCGACATCTAGCGTAAACAGGCAATATGCCGGGTGAAACACTCCATTATATCCTATTGCCAACACTAGATGCGCCCGAATCCCCTAGCAGGGAGGCTTTATTTAAGAATTGCTTGTTACATAAAGCAACAAGACTTTAAGTTATGTTGGAAATTTGTTTCACACTACCATGCTTCCACCAGACGGCCGTTTCGTCGATCCACGACTCATCAGTGGTGATCGGCAGGCAGTGTGACCCAAATTTAATTCTTATCTGAAGTTTTTTAGTTTATACAAAATATTAAAATCCAAATGGATAAATTGATCAGACAATTTTTCATTGTTATTCTGTACGCGGTTTTTTAAATTTAGTTGAAATTTTGAATGTTTTACACAAAATAAGTTCCAAACTATGGCTTTTTTTTAATAATTTTAAATAACAGCTAAAAACACTAAAAACTTGTTGAAACCATTACGTGTGATATACCACCTATTTTTTACTTGAAAATAGCTTTAAATGTAACAATAAAAAATCCAGGGCCGTATTTACAGTTAATCTTCGTTTTAAAGGTCTTCTGTCCCCCCCGCCTCATAAAAGTGCTCTATTTCTTAGATCATTTTCTTTTAATATTTATGTAGTATACAATAATCTACCAGCACGACTGAAGGAACTCAGTTATCCGCGTTTTAGGAACTCCTATCGGAGCTTTCTGTTACAAAATATGTAAGCATTTGTTATATTATCATTTTTCGTTATTTTCTAAATGTGTTTTTATTTTATTTCTATATTAGGTATATTATCAATGTACATTATAAATTCGTATGATATTATAAATGTATGATAATGACATCACATTATAAATTAGCAAATTGTATGGAATATCACGTTAGGGGTATATAGGGAAGTGTTTTAAAATGAAGTTCACTCAATATGAGTATTTTTATTTTTATCTTTTATGCATATGTTATGGCGGAATGGGAAGAGAGATAGGAAAAAAAAACAACAACTTTAGTTTAGTTTAAGTATGGGTCAGAATTTAATATCAGCACCGCTGCCTTCTGACCCTTTTCGTAGTCATTTATATCGATTAAGTTTAGTATTAAGAATTAGGTTTTTGTAATTTTAATTTGATTTGATTGCGAATAAACTATTATTATTATTATTTATTATTATTTAAAAAAACGTCGTAGTGAAAATTTATAAACGCTATCTTACTCTCCCCAAAAAGTAACAATAGAAAGTGCTTTTATTTTTTTTTATCTCTGTAAAAATAATGTGAGAAAGAAATAAAAACTAAAATCACAAAAAATCGTTTTTTCAAAAATTCTCCAAAACAGCTAAAGTAAAGTACAACTTTTATCCAAAACCTCATCTTGTAGTGTATATTTTATTATATTTAGAGACGAGACCAGTCTTGAGTCTCGCGGCATCCCCAAATTCAAGCAAATGTTAAAGGTTTACATTCCAATAAATTCAATAAAATTAAACTGAAAGCTATTTCTGTTTTTTGTTTCAAAAGTCAATGCATGGCGAAACTGGTCGAAAAAAAAAATGCGAAGCCAACTAGGTAGATTTTTCACTGCTACTCAGTGCTGGTGTTTTCTAAAAATTGATTAAACATTTTTTCAAAAATATGCGTAAAATGATTTTCTGATTCCAAAAAAGTTACAAATACAGGGTGTTCCATTTGAAAACCAGAAGTTTTTTTTATATGCGGTTAAACCAAAAATTGTCTCAATTAAGCTAGCCAGATTTCAAATGTTCAACTCAACTACTAAAAGAATTATAAACTGTGCCCCACTCCTTGCGTCATCCGGTATATTTAATGGAGGTTTAATGGGTGAAAATTCAAATCAGTATGCAGAATTCTTCCCAATGTTCTGTTGGGAATGTGCAACGCAAGTGAATGCCTTGATGGAGATCGATTGGAACTTCTTTCTCCGGCTGCCTTACCCGTTCAATATTTTCAGTTGTTCTGCCGCATACCTCCACGAAAATTTGAAGCAACATTACTTAATAGAAACTGATTTATTACAAAAATTCCTTGACTTGTCCATGACAAATTAAATTGCAACTTTTGACGCATTTGACACTAAAATTGTCAACAACACAATATTGTTTCTACAGACCACTATGATAAATAGGTGATACCAGATGCCTAACCCGTTATATACTACTTGACCTAACCTCTATGGGCAAATGTAAATATATTTTCATCCCCTTATTATCACACTTTAATTACATCTTAGGAGTGCGACATCACTTGAGCTTAAAAACAGGAAAGTCTTGTAAGTACGAAATACATACAACAACACAAACTTAACCTGCATTACATGTATGTTATACGATCCACACACCTCTTCTCTCTTGTCCAATGAGGCACTAAATTACATTTCCTTATAAAACCCGCCTTTAATTGTATCTAATCCTTACCCTATTTGCAATTCTAATGAGAGCACATACATCTTTCGCATCGTGTGTTTACCCTTTTTCTCGTTTGATGGTATAATTATATGGCAGTTTGTTGGCCAAGTTGCATGCAGCATTTACGGGGGCCATTGATTTTATTATTCAAACAAAGTCAGTTATTGACCATCGGCAATTATTTCCAATTTTTGAGAAATTTTTAATGAAGAAATTAATTATGCCTTCGCGACAGCCTTATTTTCCTTCCTTCCTTCTCTATTTTTGGCCTCTACACTTAGGTAATACAGCCATCTTTGTAATTCTTGGACCTACAGTTTAGCGTGGAATCCGAACCACGGTCATCGACCGTCAGATGCCAGCACCCACGACTATATAGTCAATAACTACTTGGCATAGGCAAGTCTACCGACTCGACCAGGAGCACCGTCCACCCATCCAACCACCATCCACGCGACTAGATACTGCGGTATCATAATCACGTCGATGCGCGCTTGCACATGTGTGCATCTCCCGGCCCCTGACAGCCTTATTTACACAAGCCATGAATGGTAACACCGCAATACGGTTAGGAAACTATTCTACTGTACATACGCGGCCTGTGAGCTGTCGCAACGAAAATGTTTGGAAACTATTTTGTAATGTAAACAAAGAATTCTAAATTTTATTTTGTTTTTTAATATTCCAGTTATTAGAATCATTAATATTACTTAAATTTAAAAAAAGAACCTCAAAACTTTCAATTAAATCTTGATAAATAATGATTTTTTTTCTTAGGAACGTTTACATTTTCGTTCTTAAGTTGATTTTTTAGGAATTGTATAGAAGATATATTTATACACACTTAATTAAGCTCAATATGCACAGATTTACTTAGACGGCGCGTTAAATTGACTGGAATTCGACGTTGCCAAATATACTGTTTCATGGATTGTCTAATGAAGGCTGTGCCTACGCCAAACTACATGCTGTCAGACTATGGTTTTCGATCACGGGACATAGCACTAGATAGAAATTGTCCATCGGCACTATTTACGAAAAAAAAATCACTAGCTCTTGAATAATATACCCTTCAAATTTTTTTCGATATTATTGGGAAATCCGAAACTGAAATATTAAAAAAAAAAAACAAAATTTTATAATAAATAACACCACAAAACTTGCTCTCGCACCATTCATCATTTCATTATAGTTCTGTAGAAAATATCGACTTATCTTTAAGCATACTGAAATATATCCCAGCCAAGAGTTGTAAAACCCCCCAATATGTGAATGATGCTGGCAGAAGCAGGAAATAGTCTGCTGCTTGCGTTTTGTGTTTTCGTTTTGCATTATTTCAAAATTATTTAGCTTTAATCATCAATAAAACTGCATCTGCTCCACAAAATAAACATAAATATATTGCTTAGTTACCAATAAGTCTGTTAGGCATACATGCTTCCATCAAGCGGCGAATTTGTAACGTCACGTCGACATGCTTCAAAACTGATTCGCACTTGCTCTTCAAGAATTCGAATTCGAATGTACCCAGGACACTTGGTTCCAACAGGACGGAGCCACCTGCCACACTTCCAATCTGTCCCTATCCAGGGCTTAGGAGGTTTTGCATGAAATTTGATCTCTCGTAAGGAGCTAGTCATCGTATCACGCTCAACACAAAAATAAGACTGGTTAGGAGCCTGGTATTTTCTGTGTTCCTTTACGGAGCTGAGTGCTGGACACTGAAGCAATCAGACAAAAAGAGGATAGACGCACTTGAGATGTATTGTTGGCGTCGAATGTTGAGGGTCTCCTGGATCGAGAGGAGAACTAATCTGTCAATCCTCGAACAGATTAATGTAAAGAAAAGGCTACGCATCATAGTTTCAGAAAACATCGCCAAATTCTTCGGTCATGTGGTCAGAAAAGATGGGCTCGAAAAACTAACAATAGAGGGCATGGTACCAGGAAAGAGAAGCCGCGGAAGATCGCCAACAAGGTATACCGACCTGATCACCCAACTCACTGGCAGGACTTTGCCACAATCAATAAGGATGGCTGAGAATCGAAATGAATGGAGGCTGACAGTACAGGAGATTTCACGAAATCACGATACTTGAAAACAAGCTACCGACTAGGAAGAAGAAGGAGCTATTTAGTGGTATTCTAAACCTGACTTCCTGACATTTTTATTTATGGGGATACCTTAAAAGTCATGTAATAAGAAACATATTAAGTTACAATGAAACAATTTCGTCGTCTCCACTAATAATTTAAACAATCTTTATTCAATGGGATATGTTTCGGAGTCCCAGCTCCATCATCAGCCTTAAAATATCGCAACTACTATGGTGGAGTTAAATCCGCATATAGGCAAAGCTAATAGACTCACTATGTTAAAGGCTCCACCATAGTAGTTGCGAAATTTTAAGGCTGATGATGGAGTTGGGACTCCGAAACATGTCCATTTGAATACAGATTTTAAAAATTATTAGTGGAGACGACGAAACAGCTGTTTTGTTGATTTTAAGTGCTCGAATATGTATCTCTCAATCGATCCAATCCTGATGTTTTCGTCGCAGATAGCCTAGCGTCTCCTCACCAGCATAGAGACCGGGGTGGACCTAACGACCAGTAATTATAATTTTCATTTCATTTTAAAAATCCCTCGTATTTTATCCAAGAAGATAAGTTTTTGCGACAGTCCATCCCACATACATATTTGGAGAGACCACTATGAGGCATATAAATAAATACTATTCATGCACACTTTAGAGTCACTTCACACATGTGTGCAATGGATCTAGTTGGCAGTTTTAAATGTCACCTGCGATGGCATAAAAGAGCGATAATAAACACGAAAGGCATTGTGGTGTGAGGACTTTGACGTGGTTTAACATTGTTATAGGTAATTAATTATTTGGTGGTTAAGTATTTTAAAGATAACAAGCCTACCTCGACGTATCGCAGATTTTAAGATTGTTAAACCATAAAGATACAAGGAAAGTTATGTATATTATCCATAATTTACAATTTTGGCATAACTGCATAACTTTCAAAAAAAAAAAATGTATTACAAGGCTGGAAAAAGTGTTACGGGCTCTTAAAAGATGATTTTTTTAAATAAGTACAAAATGGTGGACGGTAAAATCATCAAAATTGGTACGTGAAATATTTTAAACAGGGTGTAACATAAAGGAGATAGTGCAGAAAATTAAGCGTACCAACAAAACATAAAGACGCATGTGAAATCCAATTTTTAATTTTTTAGGAGCGTTCCAAGATGGGGGATAAATAAATATGTCTTAAAAAGTAGTCCATCCTGGAGTTTTTAATAGGAATAAAAGTCAATCCTCCACGAAATAAATCAAATAACGCACAACCAAAAATTATGCTCATTTTCAAAGTTGATTTTCTCGGGATCCGATAAATGGATTTCGATAATTTTTTTTTTTGAACTGTAGCTTTTTTCTTTGGTAATTGCACTGTGATAGAATTCAGTTTTAGGCTTATACAGGGTGCAAAAATAAGAATAGTTTTTTACGTTAAATTTGAGACACCCTGTAGGGAGCATTAGCAACAACAATGGATAGCATGGTAAATCATACTGTACCCTCATGTTTTCTAAACCTTTTGGTTTTTTAATTTCTCTGATATCTGTAATATCAAAGAAAATACACAAAATAGACAGCATCAACTCCCTCCTGCCAACCTGCAAGATGTTCAAAAAATAATGGTTACCAAATTTGGAATGGACTTAAAAACTGAAGTCTGAATAAAAAATTCTATCACAGTGCAATAAATTAAAACTATCGAAATCGATTGATCGGTTCGCGAGAAAATCAACTTTGAGCATCATTTTTGGTTGTGCGATATTTTTGCGGCTAATTCCTTTACAAAAACATTATATTAAAAAATTGGTTGAAGAAATATAACAACTAAATTGAACCGTGGTTAGCAAATTGTCATAAAAATACGATACAAACTAGAAATTAATTTCGAAAAAGGACTTCAAAATGATACCTAGCTTCAATGCGCTGGTTACACCTTTGGGTAACTAAAAATAATAATTTTATTTTCTCAATTTTACAATGAGAAGATTACATCTTCACAATCCAGAAATAAAGAGTAAAAAGGGGTTGGTCAATTGCTCAATGGCCAACTCCATAATGATACGAATATATACACAAAATGAAATAAATACCAAACAGTGCTAGCAATGGTACGAAGACTGCCATGACTACCAACACAAAATATCCAAGTCAAATTGTCCTTTAAGTATGTGAGGTTTCAAATGCTTGAGGCTCAGAGGAATATTTTTATAAATGCGGTCATAATAAATGTAAAACTCCATTCAAAAAGAGTTGTTTTATGTGCGGGTGGTGAAATAAGTCCTCTGAACCTCAAGCCAGTACATCTGGTGGTTCGGGTTCGTGGATTTCTATATACTGCTTCTTTTACGGTTTCCCAAAGACAAACGTCTAGCCAGGGGAGGTGAGGCGAACTGGGAGGCATGGCACTGGTGTAGTCTTTCGAGAGGTTTTAAGATGTTGAGCTATACTTAGCTGAAATAATAATATTAAAATGCCTTTATTTTCCAAAATCAAAAGTTATAAAACCAAAATTTTACACAGTCTAGCTAAAGCTATTCTTACTGAACCCATTGTCGGAGATCATCGGTAAATAAGAAGAAGAAGGATGATATATGCGTTTGAAACGCAATCTAAATATAATCAACTCAATGGATGTTGCCAACTGATCATAATCTATTGAAACTTAAGCAGTTTAATGACTAACGGTCATTAAAATTTGTTTGGAGAGCTTTCTACAAACTCAACTCAAGTTTTTCTCAAAATTTACTTCTCACATAATATTTGACAACATATTTCATTCTAGAGTTTATCTCAGTCGAAAAGCACAAAGGATATGGATACTAAATAACCAGCAAATGTAAAGGAGCATCTTTCGCAATGACTTGCTCGAAACCCCTATTCCCCATGCTGTAAAAGCGGTAAGGGGTCATTCCTTGCCATGGTTAATTAAACACAAGTGGCAATTGTTTCAATAACTTGCTGTAATCCTTCCGCCCTGTTGGGTTTCTCATTGCTAATAACTAAAGCTTCTCCTACTGAAAACATCGACGTTGTCATATATGTACGTAATTAGAGAAATGAACAGCCATTTTTACTTTCATTCTTTTAATATTCTCGTGGACCGCAGTGATCCAGTTGAAGGTTAACATTCCTATATAGCTAAGCTACAATTGTTATTGAACTTGAACTTAATGCAATAGAAAATTCAGGGAAGAGCATAGAATCTTGTAAATAATATTGTGAACTCTAAAACTGATGAAGTTAAAGTAACAGTTTTGCGAGAAGATTGATAAAGACTTGACGAATTCTCACATGGATAGCTAATAACACGTTGAAGACAATTCATTTACGGAGGAACATATTTTAAAGTTAGTAAACTGATTGTGTTTTACCGTTGGTGTTGTTGATTCTTTAGGAATTGATAAAGAGAAATTGTGTGCAAAAATTGTGCTTAAAATTATTATGATTGAAGAAAAGAAGCTTCGCGCAAGAAGCCTCAACATGTAACGATGTTGGTTTTTCCCTGATTGATATTGGGGAACAGTTTCAGCAAGAGCAAAAAAAAAACCGAATAATCAGATCTAGACTTAAGCGATTTTTATTCCTTTCATTGAGAGTCATTAAATTTGGTACCTTCAGGAGTTTCATTGGGTAACAGGAACCAATATTACTATGTACATAAAAAGGTTTTTGCTCTACTCAGTAAAACATTAAAGAAAACGCGACCTTAAATGTGGAAGAACTCGAGACTCGAGACAAGATTGGTAGTCTATTGTTACTTAATCTGCCACAATTATGATTTGAAATATTTTTTTTCTTCATCAGCAAGGCTTGAGTTCTTAAACAAAAATTAGATTGATGAATTCGGTTAAGCCAAATCAAAGTTATACACATTATCATAGGTAAAATTTCGTCCTTCCCTGCTGCCTTTATTTCAAGCCGCACAACAAGGAGTGATACACAAAAAAGATGCCGAATCTCAGTAGCATTACCGTGGTAGTATTGTTTTTTTAACTTATATTGCGAAATTTTCAATAAAAATGCATTTTTCGCATTACTGTATCTATTACGCCCCCTAGCGGTATAGTTAGGAACTAAATAGCTATTTCCAGCGATTTCCCATGGTCGATTTCCCTAAAATAATTTTATTCCCATTGTCCTACGACTATTATTTCCTGAGATATGCTACCTGTCCATCATTAATGGAATAGCCGTACAAACCACAAGTTCAACTGAAGATTCCATGAGAATTCGTATAATTACTTAATCGAATAAGACACAAAATTACACAGAAAAATTACAATTGACGAAATAGTGAGTTAAACACATTCCTGAGAGCTTCATACCTGAATTGCTGACATCATCGCTAATACAACTGAAGGTTTCCTTTTAGTTATCATTTCATTTGAATAACATATTTGGGACGTATTATGATGAACCTTGTATAAAAAGAAAGTAATGTAGCATAGCAATATTATTATACAGATAACTCAGTAATTATAAAAAGCTTTTAAAA
This sequence comes from Apoderus coryli, assembly GCA_911728435.2. NCBI lineage: Eukaryota > Metazoa > Arthropoda > Insecta > Coleoptera > Attelabidae > Apoderus > Apoderus coryli. Next base: position 15,149,728 of record OU452204.1, read on the forward strand.
ACAGGAAGTCAAGCGAAGAGATAACCTAACCTAAAAAAATCTGCAATTCCAAAGTTTTTGTTTAAAAACAACCGTAATTTTTCTCATGTTGTATTTTTGTGCTGCATTGCAAAAAAGTTGTTATTTATCTCGATTTAAAACAAAGTGCAATTTAACAAATTGTTACAAAAAAAAAATGAATAAATAATATACACAAGCATAAACAATGAGGGAAACAGAAAAATATAAATAGGTAGGTAGGCGAAATTTAAAAGAGCACTTCCAAGTGAAAAGCAAAAATGTAACGAATTTATTTTTGAGTAAATTCGTTGCTAAAAGCTTTTTAATGTCCCTAATTTTCTACAGAAATAAAACTACATTAGCTTTTATGTTTTGCATTTTCACTTTTGTCTTTTCAGTTAGTCGGTTTTACAAAAAGCAGTTAAGGTGTTTGATTTTTTTTTTGTCAAAGCATCTTGTGATCGAGATTAAAGGATTAAATTCGTTTATTTACCTTTCTTTGTCTTGTTTATTCGAGCATAATAATAATTAATTTGATATGGGAAATAAAAGTCAATCTCCACAAAATAAATTGAATAAATCCCTCTAAGGGTATTCAGTCAGTCACCTTTAGTTTCGAGGCACCCGGCCTCATCATCAGTGGTGGGTTCTATTTTTCGAAACGCTGGCGTTCTACAATTAAATAAATACAAGAAAAGAGAGATGACATGAAAGAAAATTATATAAACACAAAAAACGCGAAAAACAAAACTAAGTAATATTACGAATAAAAATATTGATGTCGTACTTTTTTTCTTTTTATTAATCATTGGTACAGTTTTGATTGTACCAGTTGCCGTTGAACAATGAAACAATATGGACTACTTTTTTAAATTGAATAATTAAATTTCCTAGAATATCGAAAAACAGATTGGCGTCAGCCAATTAATCTTCGAGGCGACATCGCGGCCTATATAGTGAGTTTAGAGAAATGCCTGAATTTTGGATTTGTTGACTCCAGTTTGGTAGTCTGGTATCCTGAGGCGCTATGAATTCCAGTGCCTTATTCTTCAAGGATAAATGGAGAAGACCTTAATGGAAAAAAAAGTAAAAATAAATGGAGGACACCTGAACCACCTTCGGTTTGCGGATGATATTGTCTTGATTTTGGATAGAATAGACAAAGCCACACAGATACTGCAGGATCTAGAAAAAGCGTCAAGAATTCTTCAAAGACACAATATATGACGAACCTGGTGACGAGCGTAAATATCCTCTTGCGGGGCAAGACGTTCAACAAGTATCGTTCTACAAATATCTTGGACCAAGACGATCCTTGAATTGAGGCCGAAACACGAGGCTTACCGAAATAGAGGTCGACCACCAACGAGATGGCATGACGATATAAGGTGCATCAAGCACGACTGGATGCAGGCGGCACAGTGCAGGGAAGAGTGAGATGGATTACGGGAGGCCTATGTTCAGCAATGGGCGAATCAATGCCGATTGATTGATGATCCATCAAGGTAAGAGGGAAATAGGAAGAAGATTGCGGAATATTAGACAATGGACGGGGATGAGTAGTTTTCAAGAACTCCAAAATGCTGCAATTGATAGAAGCATATGACAGACGCCTACGCAAGAATTTGCATGGCCCTCGAAGAAGAAGATATATGATGTCGGTTGTGGCTATACCCCTGTTTGATCTAAACCCCCATTGTGTTTCCAGCAGGCACCCTTCCGAGAGTGGGAGAAGACGATTGGACAAAAGTCTTGTAAGAACCTTTCCGGGGATGGAGAGGAGAGAGATACCACGATAGTTTCTATCTGTATGATAGATCCGTATGTGAGATATAAATAGGTGGATAGTGGATGAAGAAATAAAACGTCACCCTGAGAGAAAGAAAGGAAACATCGTAAAGCTAAGAAGGACGAAAAAGACAGACGCGACGATGAAAAAAATAGACAAATGTAAAAACATGATAAAATGAAAACAAAAAAAAAGAAAAAGATACCTCAACAGCTGAAAGACGAGATAGAGAAAGGAATGCACAACGAAGAAACAAAAGAAGAAAGTCGTGGATATACAAAAAGTGACGAGCAGTGGGAGAAATGAAAAATTAGTGGAGTAATGCCTCTAAGACAAAAAGTGAGTTAAGATATTTTAAATGCCCTGCTTCACCTATGATACGAGAAAAACAACACATCACGGGCCTGGAAATATTACAGCTCTGGAATTTGAAGCTTCAAAATACGTGAACAGAGACAGTGTAAAACAAGCCCGATCGTTTGATGGAGAGGACATACCTCAGAGATGGATCACATGTCTTGAATAAGTAATAATCTGGCTGCTCTATTTGCTGGGAGTGTTGTAAAGAAGGTAATTTTTGTAACCACTGTAATGACATGAATGGTTTTTGAAGAACAACGTAGGTAACTAGATAAAAACTAACAAGCAGACATAGAGGATCCATCGGCTTGTAGCTTGTAAACTCAATATCGTCGAGTCTTTAAGCAAGCGCGAGTGACAAATAAAGGTCAAATAAAAAAGTAAGTCTGCGATTAAGAACGATTGGAAATAAAGGGTTAGACACAAATAATATTTGAGTCCCTTTTACGCTTCACTTTGCTAAAGTTGCTTTAATAAGTGAGTCAAAAACATCAGTTCAAATGATTGTTGCGATAAATATAACTTACTTATTTGAAATTTAAAACATGTGTGTTGGTGCATAAAAAAACCACTCTGATTTTTATCAGTCGTAAAAAAACTGTTTACTTAACAAGATCACATTTCATTTCAGCAAACTCGAATTTAGCCATATTTTTTCGTAACCTAATATCATGATAATATAATATTTTTAGGGTGGGGTGTCACAAAACAAACACCACAACTACTATATAATGTACACGCACACATAAAAACTAAAGAAAGGTGAAGAAATAATATAAAAAAAATGAAATTTCCTCTCTGATCTCCGGCCACACACACTATACATCCAGCTGTCAGCGTTGTAATAAATTAGTAATGATATGGGTAATATTAACCGTTTTCTTTTTATTACCACTTTTGTTCTTTTCATTTATTTCATTAAATGTGCCGCATCGTACAATAATGCGCTTTGTTTAATAGCTGGTTCTAATAATGTTTTATTATTTGTACAATTCTCTTAGAACTGCCTTTAGAGGTTTTATTTTGACCCCTAAAAACAATTTACGATATTTGTTTGAAATAGAACGACACATTATATTATGAAAGTGCAGAAAATACGCAAATAATGATGAAGGATCATGACAATCCCAGTACGCACACAGCACAACCGTTGACTATTTCAAGGAGAAAAATATTAAAATAATGCCTCATTTTCCTTATTCGCCTGATTTATCACTTAAAGACTTCTTTTTGTTCCCAAGTATATGAAACAAAACAACCACGTAAACAGTGATTTTAATCATTTTAAAAAAGCAGTGACCCCCGTGCTTCTGCCATAAAACCTTCAGAGTGGAATAAATGTTTTGAGAACTGAGAACTTACAAGTATCGTTATTGCTGATAAAGTTTTGTATATAATGGGACGTTAATTATGACAATTCTTTTGTTTATTTCAAAATAAGCAAGTTGCAAGGATGATGATGATATTTTTTTATGTCAAATAAAAGACCATAGCATATATTTAGCAAACATTTTGCAATTTTTCTATAGTATGTACACCCCGTATATTTCGTAACCCCGTTGAAAGCCTGAATGTTAAGCAGCCCTTTCATCAGTACCTACCCATTAAATTTGATTAATAATATGTAAAATGTATTCCTTTTAAAGAGAGAAGCGACTTTATAAATAAATGTATATCTATATAAGCCGGCTTCTCGTTCTTCGCTTTTTCAAAAGACTTTTTAACCTTAATTAAATAATAATCATTTCGAAACCAACATTGCGGCATAAATGTTTAATTTTCAATAGCGCAGCTTAGGTAGATATATTACGAGAAATATTCACTCGGTTTTTTTTTTTTTTGATAAAGAAAAACGCTTTTTGATGTCTGCTTCTAGAGATAAATCTCATTTTAATGTCAGTGACTTTCAAACACCGCGCTTATCTTTTTAACTCGTATTTAATACCTGAAATCACATAATATATTATAGAAAAGAGTGGATTTTTAAACGTTTTTTAAAGTATCCGCCACAAAAGGATTACAACTTTGCTAAAACATTATACCTACACGAATTTAAAATTGTGTGATTAGTACCGCTACCTTCAAAATTTAAATATCTAATCATATACTCATTAATACTAGCAGTTAAAAGCAATATTCATCTTTGTGTGTACCGCGTCGGCATATTAAAACCCTCATTCTCCTGTAGTGCGAAAAACTAAATCTCGAATCTTGGAGTAGGGAGCTGACGTAAAAATATAAAGGTGCGTCCACATGTGTAACATAACACGCGAACATGCCATAATATAAGGTTCACCTCGGCCAATCCAGCGCTCTCCGAATGTTTCTGTTAAAAACTCATGAGCAACCCGACTAAAATGCGCTGGTGCATCATCTTGCGTAAACTGCATTGCATTTGTTATTGTACGTTTTCCAGAATCCAGGAAGTCCCGGTAAGTCTTCCTGGTAGAAATACGGGTCCAATTAAGCAGTACCCACAATTACAATGCAAACCATTCGAAAATGCAGACCCAGAGGCTGATTTTCTGCTATAGGTTTTAAAGTTTGCCCATTTTTGTCTCTATAGATGCCGTTGGCTTGAGACACAGCTCTAGCACCCTTTGAATTGCTGGTACGATCTTGGTTCTCAGATTGTCGAAATTCTATATTGAAAAACATCGACACAAAGGATAGTCATATTTCACGAAACCTTATTTAAGTTTTTCATGAGTGCATGGAGACTTTCATTCCTACCTTTTAGATTTCTTTGAAGTAAAAAACAGTCCTCAATCATTTGAAGGGATGTGAGACTGAGGGTTTTATCATAGGAAACTCTCATCTTTGAGAGATGTGTGAGGTTCCTAAATACAGGGCGAATCACGACGGTTTATTAGGTACACGGAACCTATGGAGATTTTTGGTCAAGGCACATGTATGTGGGTTTATAACAATTAAAAAGTGTAGCGTATGGTACTTAGTTTTTATATGGGACATCCTATATTATTTTCCAGACATTAATGCGTTTCTCTCGTTGTCAACGTTGATCGTTCATGTACTATGCACCTTTAGTTTTTTAAGATTATTCGACTACTGATGATGGGGATTGATGCCCCGAAACATGTATGATTCGATGTCCGCTCCTCGATCGATATATTGATTTTATTTAGTGGAGGTTGACTTTTTATTTTTCGTCACTAAAGACATTATTTATTGAAATTTCTAAAATGTATTTAAATTTATTAAAGAACAGTATAATAATTAATTTGTAGAAAAATCGACGCGCTCATTTATTTTTGCATTTAGCACAACAGAAGTGTTTATTCAAAGCGGCCGTATGAATCACTATAATTTCTATTTTATTATTATTAATTTTGCTTCCTTTTCCTGTGTATATTCGACACCATCTAATGAAAAATTCAGCACCAAAAATGAAAAATCATTCACTCTAGGTACAATGCGAAATGCGATATATGGTAGCGAGATAATTAAAGAAATTATGATATGCAAGCAACATTTGTAAACCGGGTAAAATTAAAAAGTCTGGCGAAACAGCACATTTTTTATAACGATTTCTCTTAAGCTTCGTACCGCTTTAACCTTTAACGGCTACATAGTGGTCTCATAAACACCCAGCAACATGCTTTCTATATTATTTCACATATTCTTGAAGGTGGTATAGGTTGGGCTTCTGTGTACCTTTTAGTCCATGACCATCCTACACATCAGTAATGCGAAAACCTATTGTCATTTGTTATGTTTCTATATATCGAACGTGGTCTACCAGACCACACCGTAGTGATTTGGTAAGTAAATTTATTTTTACGAAAACTTTATAATCAGATATTCATGCAAACAGTATAATTTTTTTGGCATGGCTGGTATTCCAGGGCCTTCTAGAATGAAAACCGATAGCCAATGGCAAATTTTAGGTGTCAGCACGATAAATGAATATATACCTATGCACCAAAACTATAAAGATGCTCGTAAGTTGGAACGAATAGATTTTTGATATATTTAGCCAAAACCTTAGGACGTCTATTAATGGAAAGGCTACTGCAAAGTAAAAATACCTAGAGAACTAAAATATTCTTTGGAATGAGTACTAAACAAGTCTACTGCAACAGAAGAAATCCCAGCGCAGGAGGAGCGCGAGCACAATGGACGTATATGTCCTATTTGTACAATAACACATTTGTAAAATAAAAAGAAAGACTGCATTATTTGTAATAAACCGATTTGTTTACAATGTGCCCGAAGAATTTGCTTAGAATGATGCCATAACAAAAATATGTAATAAATATTATGTTTTTTCGTTTTTTAATTTTTCATAATTTTGGAAATAAAATTTAGTTTATTCATTCGAAAGAAGTAGTCCATACTGAAGTGGAGTAGAATAGTTAAATATTCTTGAAATAAAAGTCGACCTCCACACAATAAATTTAATAAAAATCCTCAACAAATGTTACCATACATGTTTCGCAGCTCCGGGCTGCATCATCAGTGGTTATAAGAGAAAATTGATGAAAAGCTATGTTATTTAACTTAATTAGTACATATTATTTTGGGAATTTTATTTATTATTTCTAGAGTTAATAAATAAAATTCCCAAAATAATATGTACTAATTAAGTTAAATAACATAGCTTTTCGTCAATTTTCTCTTATAACCACTGATGATGCAGCCCGGAGCTGCGAAACATGTATGGTAACATTTGTTGAGGATTTTTATTAAATTTATTGTGTGGAGGTCGACTTTTATTTCAAGAATATTTAATTTAGTTTATTGTTTATTAAAACATGTTCTTTATACCTTTTAGTTGTATTTAAACCCCATTTAAACGATAACACGAACTTTATTTGGATTTAGGCGTCTATTTTAACGGTAGGTCTGTGAATTTTGACAACACTCGATTTATTATTCAACGTAGTTGCCTTTGAGGGCAATACAACGAGTATAGCTATTTTACAACTTTTCGATACCACTTTTTTAGTACGATTTCTCTTTCTCCTCCTTATTTCCAGCGATTTCTTCATCATTGGACTTAAATTTCTTTCCAGCACGCATTCACTTGAGATCTGAAAACAGGAAAAAGTCGCTGGGGGTTAAATCTCTAAAATACGGTGGGTGGGTAAGCAATTCGAAGACCAATTCATTCAATTTTGCCATAGTTTTCATCGATTTGTCATACGGTGCATTGTCTTGGTGAAACAACACTTTTTTCTTTTGCAAATGTGGCCGTTTCTTTGCGATTTCAGCCTTTAATCGATCCCAAAAGTGCACAGTAATAGTCGCTGTTGATGGTGGTTCCTTTTCGGAGGTAGTCGAGGTCGAGTATTATTCCGTTCGCATCCCAAAATACAGCCAACTGTTGTGTCTTTGCTCGCTTTGGATTGCTGTCCACTCAGCTGACTGTCTTTTGGATTCTGGTGTGAATAGTGAAGCCATGTATCATCCATTGTCACATATCGACGATAGAATTCCATTTTATTACGGTTTAACAGCGCCAAACACTCCTCAGAAGCATCAATTCGATGTTGTTTTTGGTCGACTTTGAGTTCACGCGGACCCACTTTGCACAGAGCTTTCGCAGACCCAAATGTTCGTGTAAAATGGTAAAAACACTACCATCTGATATCTTTACAATGTCAGCTAGCTCGTGCACCTTCAATTTGCGATCGTTCATAACCAATTTGTGATTTTTGTTGTCGTTTTCTGGAATAACAGCCTCATTTGGGCGTCCACTGCGCTCTGCATCATTTGTGCTGGTACAACCACGTTTAAATTCAGCAATCCACTTCTCTACCATTTGTCTCGATGGTGCAGAGTTCGGATAATGTTTATCAAGCCTTTGTTTGGTTTCCACTGTATTTTTGTTCATCAAAAAGCATGCTTTATCAAAACTCGAAATTCACTTTCTTCCATTCTTTTTTTCAATAAAAAAAAGTTGCTTCACAGAAAATGCTATAATTCACGAATCAATAGTCAGATTGCTGTCAAATTCATACCCGTATATGGAAAAAATTCTGGTAACGCCATCTATGTGTCCTACGGACTTATTGAATGACCTAAAACATAGTTGGCGGTGGAGTATTTATATGAAATTAACCACTTGAGATTTGGAGAATCGAAAATGTTCTCCAAAATGCAGTTTCTTTACATTTCTCACCTCAACAATACAATTATAAAGATAATAGATAAATTCATGTTAATCTAACACCTTAAGAAGGCGCAGCCCGTAACTTCGATCCTAACTTAGAGGATGCAATCTGACTTCCAATAAATGGTACCAGTAACACATAAAAGATACCGTGAAATAGAAAAAGAGATACTGGCTGAACAAAACCATTATTGGAATATGCACCACGTTTGTAAACTAAGTTTATAAAAATGTAATTATAAAATGAATTTGTGTCCGTAAATATAAATGAAAAATAATTTTGTGGCGTAGCGAACACCCCAGTCAGCTGAGTGGACAACAATCGACGAACCCAATCCAAAGCGAGCAAAGGCGCAACAGTGAGCTGGTATATTCACCGACTACCCCTAAAAAGGAACCACCATCAACAGCGACTATTACTGTGCACTTTTGGGTCGATTGAAGGCTGAAACCGCAAAGAAACGGCCACGCAAAAGGAAAAGTGTTGTTTCACCAAGACAATGCACCGTACACAAATCGAAGAAAACTATAGCAAAATTGAAGATTTAGCCCCCAGCGACTTTTTCCTGTTTTCAGATCTCAATTGAGTGCTTGCTTACTTTAGAAGATATTTCTATAACGGCCAGAGGAATTTGTCATTGTAAAACCGCATAGATTCTACTGCATTGCCCTCAGCAATTGTCTGTCATCTTGGAATTTGTAATCATAAGGATCTTTAATGAATACGAGATGATTAATCACACATTCAAATTACTTGACATAAAGTTGACTGTACTATAAAGGGTGTAAAAATTTTGAGGAAAATACAGAGTCCGTGTGGGGTTTATTATCCCCTTGCAAAGTCACGATAGTATGGGAGATCTGATAACCTTTAACTAAGAAATTAATGTTAATATTGTAGTAAGACGTCAATAACTAGTGCAGTGTTCCAACCACACTAAATTAAACGATATCCTAGCGTTTGTTGCCAATTATGCATAGGATACACCTCTGACCAGCCCTCTTGTCCATTCTAATTAATAAGGAAGGCACTTGTGCAAAATTAAAATGGGCGGTAGCCAAGTTGTAAATGAAATAAATCTGTCTGTTTAACATACGAAACATTTTTGGCACGAGTACCTATACGGAGGTAAGATATACGTGTACAGTAAGTACAGTGATAAATCGTTGAATTGCAGAAAACTGTAAAGAGAACTCGGATTTACGGTATTAACATTAAGAGGCTATTTGGAAAATATATATTTTAAGATTACACACATGGCATGGGTAACACCTGCACACTATGAATTTTGGAGAAGTAATGGGAATCTATTGACAATATTAAATGTATATTTAGGGTCTCCAAACTACAGCCCAAAGACAGTCAATGTAGATCAAGGCTGCCTCATTGTAATATTATAAGTGATATTTATCAAGCCATTTTTTGGTTTCCACTGTATTTTTTTTCATCAAAAAGCAATGCTTTATCAAAACGCGCTTCACACAAAATGCTATAATTCACCAATCAATAGTCAGATTGCTGTCAAATTTATACTCGTATCGTCTTTTTTAGCGTGTTCACAATACTTTCCCTATGGGTCTGAAAAATAGAATGAGACAAAAAATTTCTAAGTACAAAGTATTTTAAAAAGACGTGTGTGAGATGCACCAGTTCATTCTTAATAAAAAAACTAGCTGTTGCCCTCGAGGCACGAATAGCTCTCCATATTTAAGTGGAAAAGTAATAATTTTATGACCTTTTTGTTATTTATCTACATTTAATAAATTTTTGTTTTGTTTTAGACATCGGCTATTTTTTTTTGTATCGGGTTTTGTGCCTTTTTCTTCTCTTTGAAGGCACTATTTATACGCAGATATTTTATATTTCAGATCTAGGCCAAATTCTTGTACGCAAAATAATTGATTTTTTTTTAGTTTTATTATAAAATTTATTTTGTCCCCTTTTCTACTATTTACGAACGCCTATGTAAACAAAATTGTTATGCTTCATGTTGTAGGTTATCCGTTAAGTGGTTTTTGAGTTATCACGGATACAATTTTTTTCTGACCCTTTTATAGAATGTTCACGGACGCCTATGGAACATTAATTTTTGTCGTGTATTTTTAACACCAATTCATCTAGTTAAATATAAAAATTTTTACATTTTAAGTTTTTTTCATTTTACCCCTTTTTTTTAATATTTACGAACGCCTATGTAAATAAAAATTTTATGCTGCATTTTTTAGGTTATCTTATATCATAGCTATATATAATTAGCCAATTTTTCTGGTATATTTGGGAAACATTTTTTTTTCGTTTTTGACTCTTTTTTTAAGACTATTTTCGAACGCCTGTGTGAACTAATTCTTTTATGTAACATTTTTTAGGTTATATTCTATCACAACTATAAAAAATTATTCAATATTTCGGATAAGTTTAAGAACTATGATTTTTTAAATTTTTGAACCCTCTTTTAAACCCCTTGCCTACGCTCAATGTTAATCACCACCTATAAATAGCCTGTAGTATTTTCGTACCAAATGTGGTTAAAATCCGTTAAGTGGTTTTTGAGTTATCACGGATACGAATTTTTTCTGACCCTTTTATAGAATTTTCACGGACGCCTATGGAACATTAATTTTTGTCGTGTATTTTTAACACCAACTCAACTAGCTAAATATAAATTTTTTTACATTTTAATTTTTTTTATTTTACCCCTTTTTCTACTATTTACGAACGCCTCTGTGAATAAAAATTTTATGCTGCATTTTTTAGGTTATCTTATATCAAAGCTATATATAATTAGCCAATTTTTCTGGTATATTTGGGAAACATTTTTTTTTTGTTTTTGACCCTGTTTTTAACACTATTTTCGAACGCCTGTGTGAACTAATTTTTTTATGTAACATTTTTTAGGTCATATTCTATCACAACTATAAAAAATTATTCAATATTTCGGATAAGTTTATGAACTATGATTTTTTAAATTTTTGAACCCTCTTTTAAACCCCTTGCCTACGCTCAATGTTAATCACCACCTATAAATATCCTGTAGTATTTTCGTACCAAATGTGGTTAAAATCCGTTAAGTGGTTTTTGAGTTATCACGGATAAAAAAAATTTCTGACCCTTTTATAGAATTTTCACGGACGCCTATGATACATTAATTTTTGTCGTGTATTTTTAACACCAATTCATCTAGTAAAATATAAAAATTTTTACATTTTAATTTTTTTTTATTTTACCCCTTTTTCTACTATTTACGAACGCCTATGTGAATAAAAATTTTATGCTGCATTTTTTAGGTTATCTTATATCAAAGCTATATATAATTAGCCAATTTTTCTGCTATATTTGGGAAACGTTTTTTTTTTCGTTTTTGACCCTCTTTTTAAACTATTTTCGAACGCCTGTGTGAACCAATTCTTTTATGGAATATTTTTTGGCTTATATTGTATCACAGCTATGAAAAATTATTCCATATTTCGAATAAGTTTAGGAAATATATTTTTTTTTATGTTTTGACCCCTTTTCCACTATTTACGAACGCCTATGAAAGTAAGTTATTCATGACACATTTTATAGGTTATATTCTATCAAAACTATAAATAACTAGTTAATATTTCTGCTATTTTTAAGGAATACGTTTTTTTTAATCTTTTTTACCCCATTTTACACTATTTTCGGACGCCAATGTGGTTTAATATTTTATGTTCAATATTTTAGGTTATATTCAATTAAATGCGTAAAAAATTATGCAGTATTTCGGATAAGTTTAAGAACTATGAATTTTTTTAATTTTTGAACCCTCTTTTAAACCCTTTGCCTACGCTCAATGTTTCCCAAAATCTAATCAGCTCCTTGCCATGTCCAATAGTATTTTTGTACCAAATTTGGTTAAAATCTGTTAAGCGGTTTTTGCGTTATCGTGCATACAGACAGACAGACAGACAGACAGACAGACATTTTTTTAAAACTACTTATTTATGTATAAAATGACCAAAAAGAAGTATTTCCGGTGAAATTAAAAAAAATGTTTTTTTTCATGAAACTAATAGTCTCCATATATACATATATTACATATATGATATGGAGAGCTAATAATATAGTTCAGTATCTGAACATCCAACTTCCATGACATAATCCTTGAATTTTCTAGGAAAAGGCGGCAACTCCGCAATTTCGCGTGTAAATGGCCACCGCTAGATCCACGGAAAACAACATAAATCAGACGGTATCAACCGGCCTTATCTTAATACAAATAATAAACAGTTCCACCACCGACCGGGGCTATATACCTACGTTTAATACCAACATGTATATTATAATGAATAATAATTTCTGAGGCAAGCGAAATTGTTATTCTTTTTTTTTTTTTTGGAATTTTTCTATGTTGTGAAACGAAAGAACAGAATAGAAAAAAAAACACAACAAAACTAATGTTAATATAGTCGTATATATCGTGCAGCGAATTGTATTTAATTCTATTAAAACAAGCTTATAATACTTTAGATTGTGAACTTCCGTGACTCTTGTTATATGAATAACTATGCTAACTGTGTTAAATTATATATTTTTATCAAACATTATGTGTGGAGTTATGTTTAAAAAGAGCTTTCGAGATAAAAACAATTGGATTTTTGTTAAGAATTATGAGGGATTAATTAATGTTATTTATGGTGCTGAATTTTCGTTCGCCTGTTATAAATTGCGCTTGTTGAATAATTTACACATGATGTATATTATGTCGATGATCAACTAGCCTTGCCCTGTGACTTTACAGGCGGTAGCTTTTCTTATGTTGCGGATTTTCATGTATCCCTTATTAATGAATCTATTGAGCTTTTTGGGTTACGAGGGAAGGTCGGCGGGTCCTGATAGAATTCCACCGATATTTCAGCAGCTTACTGCTTACTCGTCCTCTGCAAATTATTTTCAATTCTTCCATTAGCTTGGGTTATTACCCCAAACTAGGGAAAACTAGCTTTATTATTCCAATTTGGAATCCGGCTATAAAAACGATTTATCCAACTGCAGGCCTTGTAGCTATACTCAGTGCTATCCCGAAGCTCTTCGAAAGTCTGGTCAGATATCTGATGCTGCTTTGAGTCCTTTACACAGCCCAACAGACTTTTTCATGCCTGCTGTTTTTCAACTGTTCTTAAATGATTTTTGGATGTAGAATTCAAAACTACTATCAGATTTCCTCTATCAGATCTAGTTTTTTAGATACGCTATACTGGCTTCTTTGGAAGAAAATCATTTGGTTTTTTAAAGTACATGTAGTTTCCATCACAAAAATTAGTATCTCATACAACTAAAGTATTTAATTATGAAGTAAATAAACATACATTAAAGGCATATCAGTTAAAAATTTTCGTTTGTATGATTTCCTAACAGTAGTCGGCCATCATACCCCCATCTTCCCTGATACCGTTCTTCCATCGTCTTGATGTCCAGATGAAACTTTTCTCCCTGTTCTTCACCATATAGTCACCTAAGTTGTGTGGGAATCGATCTAAGTGGTTGCGGAGATAGTGAACTTTTATGCCCATGTTGCAACCCAGACTAGGAAAGTTAGACAGCATATCTTCCACAATGTAATTCTCTGCTTTATGTTTGCCCAAAAAATTTTGAACGACTTTAGCAAATGAGCACCAGGCATTAGATTCAAAGTCGTTCATTGATTCGATAAATTGAGGGTCGTTATAAGTTGTTGGGTCAGACCATAATCCGCTAATTTCCTACGTCCAAGTAAATCTTAAGCGAAGTAGAAAGCCGCGTGGCACTGCAAGGTTAGACACGAAGAAACTTAAAGAGGGGACCATTAAAGAAGGTGTCCAACAAGCAATACATTCCAACCTTGCGAAAGTTAACCTTGAATCCGAAGATATTGACAATCAATGGGAATCCCTCAAAACCTGCATTCTTTCCCCCTGCCAAGAGTTACTAGCACCTTCTAAAAAGATAAATAAAGAATGGATTACTCAGGAAATTTTATTTCTGATGGACCAACGAAGGAAATACAAGAACAACGAAACAAAATATAGGGAAACCCAGAAAAAGATAAGAACAAAAATAAGGATAGCAAAAGAACGTTTCTATGAAGAAAAATGCAAGGAAATAGAAGAGCTGCAACGCAGATTTGACTTGTATAACCTACATAAGAAGATAAAAGAATTGGCAGGTCTCAGAAAAGGAAAGATTACTACAATCCTCTTAGATAAAAATGGGAAAACACTATCAAACACAGAAGACAAACTGAAGAGATGGCAGGAATATATAAAAGACCTTTTCGACGATGTGAGAAATATCACATCCGTAGCTAGGGTAGGACTGGAAGACACAGGTCCCGAAATCACGAAGGACGAAGTCACCCACACACTAAACAACATGAGCAACGGTAAATCTCCTGGGCCCGCCGGAATTCCTATCGACATTCTTAAGATCATAAGTGATCAAGATATGGATGTCGTGGTGAGACTCTTGAACAGCGTCTATGAGTCTGGAAAACTACCAAAGGAATGGCTCTCATCAGTCTTCATATGTTTACCGAAAAAATCGGGTGCAAAAGAGTGCAGTGACCATCGTACCATAAGCCTCATGTCCCACACTTTGAAACTACTGTTAAAAATTATACTCAACCGCATCCACCAGAAACTCGATCTGGATATAAGTGACAGTCAGTTTGGCTTTCGCAAAGGATTAGGTACAAGAGAAGCACTATTCGCATTCAACGTAATAGTGCAGCGATGCCTAGATGTTAATCAGGACGTATATGCCTGCTTCATCGACTAATATAAGGTGTTTGACAGGGTCCGCCACGACCAGTTGATGGAAATATTACAATGTAAAAACCTAGACCACCAAGACCTGCAAATCATCTCAAATCTCTATTACAACCAAAATGCCATCGTCAAAGTAGATCAACAAAATTCTGGCACCATCTCAATAAAGAGAGGTGTACGTCAAGGTTGTGTTGTGTCACCTATTTTGTTTAATGCCTACTCTGAAGAGATTCTAAAAAGGGCAATGGAAAATGACAGTGCAGGAATAAAAGTAAATGGTGTGCCTATAGTTGTTCTAAGATACGCTGATGATACCGTAATTTTAACGGAAAACCTGGAAGATCTACAAAGAATCATGGACAAACTAGTTCGATATAGCGAAGAATACGGCCTTACACTCAACGTAAACAAAACAAAGTTCATGAAAATAACAAAGAAGGCCCAGACTAACAACGAACAGATAATCGTCAAAGGTGAACCCATCGAACAGGTAGAGAAGTATACTTATCTTGGAGCAACAGTTACTTGTAATAACGACTACTCGAAAGAAATAAAAGCACGCATAGAAATAGCAAGGTCCAATTTCAAAAGCATGAGAAGAGTTTTGTGCAATAGAGGTCTAAGCCTAAAACTGAGACTGAGACTAGTAGAAGCTTTTGAAATGTGGGTGTACAGAAGAGTACTGAAGGTGTCATGGGTCGATCGGATAACTAACTTAGAAATACTTGAGCGACTAAACATAGAAAGAGAGTTGTTAATAACAATTAAAAGCAGAAAACTGCAGTATCTCGGCCATGTGACTCGTGGACCAAGATACGCCTTACTTCAATTGATAATGCAGGGAAGGATCCAAGGTACAAGAAGCGTGGGTAGAAGAAGGATATCCTGGTTGAGAAACTTGAGAGAGTGGTTTGGATGTTCCTCGATAGAGCTTTTTAGAGCAGCTGCATCCAAAATAAGAATTGCCATGATGATCGCCAATCTTCGTCGAGGAGATGGCACCTAGAGAGAGAGAGAGAGATAAGTTTTTTTATCTGAAGACCATCAAATATGCCTGCTTTCAATTTTTCAGTGCTGAGCCCAGATACAAATACAGCTGTGAACTGAACGTACTGAACTAGGTCTGAAATAGAATCAAAAATAAAAAAGTTATCCCACATAACTGTTATAGCGCAGCTGGCCGTTATATACAGTGTGTCCCGGGATTGAATGCACGTAATGTGTAAATAACAAAAAATTTTCGACTTGAAAGTTGACCTTTTGGGGATCAGCCCTGCTTGGTCTAAAACTACGAAGTTGAAAAAATCAGTCCGATTAATTAATGTACAGGACTGTTTTTACAATGAATGCTCAAAAATTATCAAGTTGCCGATCAAAATGAAAATTGATAATCTGTCATAACTTTTAATTCTGAACACCTTTTCTAAGTAAACATTTTTAATATTTTTAACAACAAAGGTAATTTCCTCTTGATAACCGTGTACATTAATCAATCGGACTAATTTTTTCAACTTCGTAGTTTTAGCCCAAGCTGATCCCCAAAAGGTCAACTTTCAAGGTGAAATTTTTTTGTCATTTACCCCTTACGTGCACTCAATCCGTGGACACACTGTATACTGATTTTCAAAAGGCCTTTGACCGCATAGACCACTATCTTCTTCTCTAGGAGCTCAGAATATGCGGATTGTCGGTTCCATTTGTGAATCTGTTTCAGTCCTATCTTATGAGCAGATCGCAGTCAGATTTACTCCCAATACGGGGTAACCCAAGGATCTAACCTTGGTCCGTTACTCTTTTTAATATTTATAGATGACCTACTCAAGGTTATTGGTATCTGGCTTGTTTCTGCCGACGAAGTCCTTCACTGCGGTAGATTCTTTCAGTGATTGCGATACATTGCAAGAGAATATGGAATTAATAAATTAAATCAAATGATATGAGTCAACCTTTCATAGAATTAAGAACACAATTCTCTTTCAATCAAATAAATAAATAAAGATATACTGCGGTGCGTGTCCAAAGTCACTGATTTGGGTGTTGTCTTCGATACCAAATTCACTTTGCAGCACATTTTTCCTCTGTGTTTCGGTCGGCCTGTAGAGCGTTTGGTTTTGTGTTGCGGAATGGTAGAGACTTTGGTGTATCCACTTTGAAAATTCTATATCATGCATTGGTTCGTAGCACATTTGAGTTAGCTACATTAATTTGGAATACTAGGTACGATTGCTATATTAGAAATTTGGAGTCTGTGTAAAGACGATTTTTGAATTACTTGGCATTTAACCTGCAAGAGGTTCAAGTCATCAAGACTTATTGAACAGATACAGTATGCGACCTCTTAGTCTACGCAGATTCAATTCACCACTTGAGAGACTGTGAGTATTTACTCTCTACGTTGAATTTTCATATTCCTCGTCCCATAGCCCAGGAGTAGTCCTACTCTCAGACTGAGCATGCCCAATTCTAATGTTCTTAGTCAAAGTCCAGTTTGTTATAATATGTGTACTTGTTAAAATTCAGTTTGTTGTATTGCTGATGGTGATCTGTTCAATGATTCTATATAGGACAAATAATCCAAATGTTCAATTCTTATTTTTTTTTGTCTTTGATTTTTGAATATTGATTTCTTTTTTCTTCTCTTTTTATTTTCTTAATTTAAGTTTTTTTTTATTAATTTATTTTATTACTTAGTTTTAGGTAGATACTATGTATTATTTTGATTATATTTGTAATTTTCCATTTCCTGTTAGTGGGCCAATAATGGCTTGTTGGAAGAATAAAGATTATATTATTAGGTATTATAAAAATTGAGGTGCCGTTTTTTTTGTCGATGAGTTTAGAACAAAAAATGGGAAAACGGAATACTGGATTATAACTTAAATACACTTTTGACTCAATCGATCTTAATTAATCACAACGATTTGATATCCAAAGCTCCATGAATAAGAGAACAGTGGCAGAATCAGTAGATATAAAAACATATTATAAAAATATACCTATACGATGTACTTAAGTAAACACTTGGATTATTAAAAGTCGAATACAGAAGAGTTAAAGTTAAGCAGTAAACAGATACCGTGACACAGATACATAATAATACTACAGTAGGCTTTTCGATATTTCCACGTTCTTTGATCAATAAATCACCATCGTTAAATTATACTCACTGATATAATACTATACATAGTAGGTATAATATATTCGGTCTTCTTTTGGAAATATATCTCAGAGTTTTATTCATAAATATAGTAAAGGTAAAGGGAAAAATATCTTTCACATAGGTGATACCAACACAAACATACAATACAACTTATTCATAAAAGGTGGAAAAAAAAATATTAAACACAATGAAAGCTATTCAGCATACAGGTATAAGTCACCTTAGATTCCTATTTTCCGCATATCATGGTGATTTATATTATTTTCGTTTATCGTTCCTACACCTTTTCAGTTCAGAACCGGACTACGTTACCTGGTCTACGGGACAGCGAGGCTGTACCAAATAATATGTTGTTACAATTATTTTAATCTTGTATTTTTCTTGAACCTTACAATTTTTGACATTTAATGAATCTTAATGAATTCAAGGAAGCTCTCAAGTGTAGTAGCCCAAATAGTCATGGAAGATCTTGAAACGCAAATAATAAAATCTTTACAAATCAAACCTGTACTTTTCTACCGATATGTGGATGATTGCATAGCCCTAGTACCAACCAATCAAATAGAACATATAAAAAATGCATTCAATTCATATCACCCGAATCTAAAATTCACAATAGAGGTAGAAATCAACATTATAAATTTTCTAGATCTTACCCTAATTAAAACTGAAAACAAAATGGTACTCTAAACCGACCTGGTCCGAACGTTATACAAATTTTCTATCGAACAACCCATTTAATAAAAAAAAAAGTGTTGTAATAGGGTTGGCGGAGAGGGTTATTAAACTAACCGACCCTGAATACAGAACAGAAACATTAAACAAAAGCCAAGTCTGCATTATATAAGAACAACTACCCAAAAAAATTAGTCCAAAAAATATTCAAAGAACGGATTCAAAAATTTTACAATGACCATAACACTAACAAGATTAAAACCAAGCCACTAAAAAATTATGCTTCAATACCTTATATTATATTACAATGTAGGTCTATCAGAAAATCTCTGAAACAGATTAAAAAAACATATCATAACAATCTCTCACAAAAACACAAATACATTGAAGAACGCAATCTACACAAAACTAAAATCAAAAACACCAAAAATGAAGAATACCCACGTAGTATACAACATACCATGCAAAGACTGTAATGCTACCTATATCGGACAAACAAAACAATACTTGGAGAAAAGGTTGACTAATCACAAAAACCCTAATTCAGGACAAACAACACTGAAAAAACATTCGCAATTACACAACCATCAATTTGACTTTGACAGAACCACAATATTAACAAAAGAACAAGACAAGCGTAAAAGAGATATATTGGAGACGATTCACATAAAAAAAATCAAAATGATAGAACAGACATACAATTTCTCAGCCAAATTATAATAATATCATATAACATGGCACACTAGCAATAACAACTAATAAAACGTAAATATTCCAGTCTCAAACTTAATAAGTAAAATGACTATGCATAGAAAAAAACTTCGAATATAACCCTCGTAAACGACGTGGTAGTGTTTGATAAAAATAGTAATATAAAACCAAAACCGACTGATACCTACACATTAATAAAATAAAAATTTCATTCAAACAAAAATACCCACTAAAAGTGATGTACACAAAAATATTGTTCGATAAAAAAAATGCGATGTTGGTAAGGTAAAAAAATAAAAACAGAAAAATGAAACATAATTAAGAATATCTGTAATTTGTACGTTGTGATATTTAAGATCACCTATTTACACCGAATGTTCTAGCATAGTCTAATAAATAATATACTAGTCCCCGCACTGTAAGTAAATCCTTTGTTATATTGCGATCTAAATACAGGTGAGAGAAAAGTGAAAAGGAGAGTAGCGAACAAGTGAAAACTTGCTTTGCTATTGTTTAAATCCCTACGCTTACTTGGTCGACTGTGTATTGTAGACAACACTGCAGTGACTTGTTTTCAAAACGTACTGAATATGTGACAGAAAATGTACTGAATTCATACAAAATGTATTGAATTGCAAGAAAATCAAAAATCTACTAAGAGTTTTTATTGAAAGTAGCATTATGTTCATTTCACAATGAGTAATAGGTGAAATAAAATATTTTTTTATTATAGCAAAGAAAATAAATAATAAATAAATTTATTGTTCAAAGAACAAAATACATATTTTTACAATTTTTCATATTATTAGTTACCAACAATACCAAATTATAATCAAACATATAATGCATCGGACACCCGATAATAATTGTTTAGAATAAAATATGTTCTCCACCATAGCTACATTTAGACTATTTCTATATTTGTTTTTAATCATACAAAGTATACAAAATATTCTTTCAGATGCAGAAGTACCAGGTGTAAGCTGATAATTAAATTTGAAAAAACTGCTGCAAAATTACCATTTGTAGCAGATCTAAACTAGCTACTAGAGGGCAGCAATAAGAAAGTTTAATTTTATTTTAATTTTATTTCAGATGAATCATCGATCTGATAACTAAATACCTTCAATCGTTGACAATCCTTAAAAGGCGATAGCCATCGGAGTACGATTGTTCATTGCTATTATATTTTCGTTGGAGAAGCACTGGTCAAGAATTATTGTGCATCAATCACGCAAATAACGTTTACACGAATTCATTTGTGCCTATATTGATAATTGTACTCAAGTGTGTTATAATTTTTTACCAAATTACAATAAGTTGAAGATACAGCGAATTCAGGATAGCCTTAGCCAATTTGACTTATTGTTAGAGTTGCTCGTATCGATAATTTCAACCATTTTTTCAACCAAATCCACGTTACTATATTCCAATAACTTGAGAGATTGACTTTTCAATGTCATAAATTCGGCAATATTGCATCCATAAAATCTCCATCTTTAACAGTATAATCTCTTGTTGATTTTCCCTATACACTCATCTAATCCCATTGTTATTCTAATAAAACAGCCACTTAAGCAGGGCTGTTTGGATATTTTTCAAAAAAGAATAAAGGGCGATGTAAAAGTTTTAAGTACCTAGCTATAAATTTTTTTTAATGGAAAAATCTCTGACGCTCGCTCGCTTATTTAAGCATTACGCGCGTAAGTTTTTCACTTAACCTCTCACTTAAAGCCGACATTTAATGGACATTGAAAATTTATAATGTGTTATCGAATAATATTAAAGCGTTGCGTTGGTGATTTTTAACGTCTTATCTCAACTGTATTTACAATCTTAATGTAGACTTGGTGGTTTTTATGATGTTTCTATAGATATCCAAGTGTTTTATTGTAGATATTTCGTATGCCACATTAATAGTGGTGTACTTAATAGTATATTATACGATTCACAGTTTTAAAGATCTTAAAAGTAATTTAGGATCTTCTTGTTGTTTCTAGTTTTAGGGTTGTATTTATTAATTTTTTCTCCCACCGTCTCATACAATTCTCTTACTGTACGAAAATTAATGGGTTGTAAGCAACACTTTTTCTCCTAGGATTAAAAGTTTTAAACTTTAAACCCTAAAACCCGTTGCGCGTGATGGTAGGTCGCGTTATCGTCCATAAACAACAACAAAAATCTCCTCTTTTTAAACGAACAACTGGGTTTAACACGGAATCAATTTACCACATGATCATTCCACATTATGCATCCACAAAACATTGTACTGCCATCTTGAAACAGGAGAACTTGTCAGTAACCAGCGAAATTCGCCAAACATGTACCCGACGATCTTCCGACACTAAAGCAACTCTAGTTGTCATTCTGGCATTGATCCAAACCCCAGTTTCGGTGTTCACGGCACCGGTACCTTTGTTATGATTGGTAAGTTTACGGCTAATTAGGTTGTCCTCATGAAGTCATGTTCTAATGGTTTGACCAGTTAGTTCAATTTGATGCACCTTTTGAAATTGCTGTGTGTAATAATAGACCTTTTCAGAATTAGGCTTTAATTCGCATATCTTGACATAAGTTGACAGTTTTAACATAAACAAGAATTAACAAATATAACAACAATAATTGAAAGTATACAATATGATTGATATATAACATTCACCCGGAGCTGCTTTCTCAAGAACACGTTAAATACTCCGGTTTCTTTTTATTTCTCGTGGATTTACGCAAAGGCTGGTCTTGATTGCCGTTCTAATCGTTCGTGGTCGATTGTTGTTCTTCAACGTTATACTTGTTTGTTATCGAAGCTTCTTCTTCCCTTTCTTCATGAGTACTAGATTGGCAATCCCATTGACTATTCGTTGGTTGGTCTTTTTCATCATTTTCCAATAATCGTAAGTCACCTCATGGCGCCAAATGTTTCGTGGCAACTGTACCTTCTCTTCCATTGTCGTATCTTATTAAGGCGTAATCAGGATTTGCTTCTAAGAGTTCTACTTCTTCAACAAGTGGATCAAATTTACTTCTACGTACAAACTTTTTAAATAAAACTTTGTCAGAATTTTTCATCCATGAAGAAATAGAAGTTCCACTAGTAGATCGACGTTGGTAAGTAAATAAACGTTCATGAGGAGTATAATTTGTTGATGTACATAACAGACTTCGAATGGAGTGTAAAGCATCGCGTGGAACCAATTCCCATTGACTTGTCTCAAGTTTACGCGATTTTAATGCAAGGCTTATAGCTTTCCAAATAACACCATTGTATTTTTCGACTTGACCATTTCCTTGTGGATTATATGGTGTTGTTCGACTTGAGGCTATACCCTTGGAATGTAGGTAGGATATAAATTCTTGAGACGTAAAACTGGTTCCACGATCAGAATGTATGTAATTAGGCATTCCAAATAAACAAAACAAATGGTTCAGGCATTCTATGGCAGTTTGGCTAGAAGTATCTGCAAAAGGAAATGCCCAAGGAAACCGCGAATGTTCATCAACAACTGTAAAGACGAAGAAATTTTTAGAACACGGTATCGGACCCTTAAAATGAATATTTAATCTTTCAAACGGGGCTGTTGCTTTGATTAAATGACTGTTTTCATCTTTTTTGTAGAATCTAGGTTTAATTTCTGCACATATCGGGCATGCGGCAATCATTGTTTTAATTTCGTCTAAAGAATGCGGCAAATTTCGAATTTTAATAAAATGATGCATTCGGGTGACCCCAGGATGGCACAATGACGAGTGTAACTCAAAGAGTTTGTTTGTAATATTATTGCATATTCTTGAAAAAGCATCAGCTGTCCTATTTGATTTTCCAGGACGCTAGACTATTTCAAATTTGAAACACGAAAGTTCTATGCGCCAACGCATGATTTTGTCATTTTTGAATTTATTTGTGTGGTTTGTATTGAACATAAAAGATACTGATTTCTGGCTTTTGACATAAGTTGACAGTTTTAACATAAACAAGAATTAACAAATATAACAACAATAATTGAAAGTATGATATATATGATTGATATATAACACTGTGTAATGGCCGGGTTTCTACGGGCTATTTGAACAATAAATCGATCGTGATTGGTTGTTCTCTTGGACAATTTTCAAGATTTCCAGGTCCTACAGAACACCAATATCGATATAAATCACAGACCTATTTCGGAATCAAGCCGATTCCATCTTCAGTGGCTATTACACTTTAGTCTTTCATTAAATGGTGATAAATTGGAATATATTCTTTTTATATAATTATGTTGTTGTTTTTAAATTAATTTAGTAGGACATTAATTTTTTTGTGTTCTCTATTTCTTTTTCATTTTCATTAAAGGATTACTTCTCTCTTTCTCTTTTTCTTTTTTAAGAAATTCAAAGTAATCCTTTAATGAAAATAAAAAAAAAAAGAGAAAAAAAAACACAAAAAAAATGTAATTAATGTTCTACTAATTTAATCTAAAAACCCCAAAAAGATATTCATCCTATAAGATCGTGAGGTTTATATATTTAAATGTTTTTCAGGATATTTTAAATCTTAAAATCTAAATTTAAATCTAAAGTCCTCGATAATATTCGACAATAAGATATTTGAAAAAGATATGTTTTTGGCGACATCTAATGTGAGCAGGCAATATGCGCGGTGAAACGCAGTTTACAAACGAAGGACGGACAGGAAGTAACAACTCCATTATATCCTATTGCCAATACTAGATGCGCCCGAATTCATACAATCCCAACATAACTGAAAGTCTTGTTACTTTATGTAACAAGCAATTCGTAAATAAAGCCTCCCGTTAGGGAATTCTAATTCGAAACTGCTTTAAAATTTCTCAAATCGGATGGTCTGAACATTATTTTTAAACCCTTTCCGAATTCGTACACGTGGGACATCACAAGACACACACACATAAGTGCGATAACTGTAAAATATCCTTGATTGTATTTTTCCAACTTCCGGCAAAATAATAATTGCTATTATAATAATTATCACTGCCAAGTCCTATATTAATTCCCGTCTGTCATGTTACAGACTTTATCTATCAATTCTTGAAAATATTTTCTAATTCTTCAAATTAACCCATACTTTTCTTTTATATATATCAATCTTACCATTAATTTAACTAAAAAATGAAATAACTCAACTTTACTAATTATTCACCAGTAGCTAATTTATAAATTATCAGTGTCTATCATCTGATTATAACCACATAAAATTATGTAAATTCCATGTTTTTCCACTGTAATACGTTTGACATCAAAGCAATGCCGAGTTATAAATACTGTGTATAGATCTATCTCTGTGGGCATAGCCGTAGTTTCAATTAATTATTATTAACATATTGCTTTTTATCTGTGAATGAAATCTTTTCTAGAAGTACTTTAACATATTTATTTTCTACAATATTTATACAACCATTTATTTATAATAATATAATATTTATCTAACCAAATTCTATAAATTTAAGGTAAAAATATCGCATGTATTTTGATGTAACTTAGCTGCTTGAAGAAGAACAATCAATCATCAACCAATCAAGAACAATCTGGAGTACCTTTAGGACGATACGGGAAAGAGTCGCTCTTCACGTGATCTATATTAAGAGGTGTAGATGGTACTAACGTTACGCACCCCCTGGAGGTAGTAAAGGATTTTTCTAGTCATTACAGTAGACTGTACTGTTATCGAAGCAAAACTGAGGGAACACTTTAATGGCAAAATGTCGGGCAATGTACGCATTGTACACATATTGTATTTCTCGCTGTTAATTTATAAAAGTTCACAAAAGTTCATGCCTCTAACATTGGTATTGTATCTACGAAATAGACAAAATTTGCTGATTCATATTTTGCCACACAAGCGGTACAACCGACGCAATTTCATTGGTCGATATTCAAATGAGTGGAAAAAAAGTAAAGTTATAAATATTGGTGTAACAGGAAGTTATAGGAGATTTTTATTTGCACTTCTGTGTATAGTAAAGTTTGAAGATAGTGCTTGGAGACTTGGCAGCTCGGAGCATTGTAGATTGTTTTATCGGAGTCGTTTAGGCGGTTTGGCCTCCCCTCACTTCGACCTGCAGAAGATCTTTTGTGAATGACTCTAATCTATGAATTGCCCAGCTGTCCCACACTTTTCATAAAGTTGATGATTTCTCTGGGGGCTATATGCCTCGTCGGGTGTTAGGGTCACCCCTCCAAGGTGTTTTAGGCTTTTGCAGAAAAGTGTCATGCATTCATAGAGCATGTGTTCTGTTGTCTCTGTTGCGTCTTCACAAAACCGACAAGTGTCGTCCTCGGTGAGGCCCATCTTTTTGAGATGGTACTTCACTGGGTGGTGTCCCGTAAAAAAGCCTGTAATTCGCCTTAGGTCGCTTCTCTCCAGTTGGATAAGCTTCCCTGCGTTGGCATCAGCTGTCCTATTTGATTTTCCAGGACGCTAGACTATTTCAAATTTGAAACACGAAAGTTCTATGCGCCAACGCATGATTTTGTCATTTTTGAATTTATTTGTGTGGTTTGTATTGAACATAAAAGATACTGATTTCTGGCTTTTGACATAAGTTGACAGTTTTAACATAAACAAGAATTAACAAATATAACAACAATAATTGAAAGTATGATATATATGATTGATATATAACACTGTGTAATGGCCGGGTTTCTACGGGCTATTTGAACAATAAATCGATCGTGATTGGTTGTTCTCTTGGACAATTTTCAAGATTTCCAGGTCCTACAGAACACCAATATCGATATAAATCACAGACCTATTTCGGAATCAAGCCGATTCCATCTTCAGTGGCTATTACACTTTAGTCTTTCATTAAATGGTGATAAATTGGAATATATTCTTTTTATATAATTATGTTGTTGTTTTTAAATTAATTTAGTAGGACATTAATTTTTTTGTGTTCTCTATTTCTTTTTCATTTTCATTAAAGGATTACTTCTCTCTTTCTCTTTTTCTTTTTTAAGAAATTCAAAGTAATCCTTTAATGAAAATAAAAAAAAAAAGAGAAAAAAAAACACAAAAAAAATGTAATTAATGTTCTACTAATTTAATCTAAAAACCCCAAAAAGATATTCATCCTATAAGATCGTGAGGTTTATATATTTAAATGTTTTTCAGGATATTTTAAATCTTAAAATCTAAATTTAAATCTAAAGTCCTCGATAATATTCGACAATAAGATATTTGAAAAAGATATGTTTTTGGCGACATCTAATGTGAGCAGGCAATATGCGCGGTGAAACGCAGTTTACAAACGAAGGACGGACAGGAAGTAACAACTCCATTATATCCTATTGCCAATACTAGATGCGCCCGAATTCATACAATCCCAACATAACTGAAAGTCTTGTTACTTTATGTAACAAGCAATTCGTAAATAAAGCCTCCCGTTAGGGAATTCTAATTCGAAACTGCTTTAAAATTTCTCAAATCGGATCGTCTGAACATTATTTTTAAACCCTTTTCGTATTCGTACACGTGGGACATCACAAGACACACACACACACAAGTGCTAACTGTAAAATATCCTTGATTGTATTTTTCCAACTTCCGGCAAAATAATAATTGCTATCATAATAATTATCACTGTCAAGTCCTATATTAATTGCCGTCTGTCATGTTACAGACTTTATCTATCAATTCTTGAAAATATTTGCTAATTCTTCAAATTAACCATTACTTTTCTTTTATATACTGATCAATCTTACCATTAATTTAACTAAAAAATGAAATAACTCAACTTTACTAATTATTCAGCAGTAGCTAATTTATAAATTATCAGTGTCTATCATCTGATTATAACCACATAAAATTATGTAAATTCCATGTTTTTCCACTGTAATACGTTTGACATCAAAGCCATGCCGAGTTATAAATACTGTGTATAGATCTATCTCTGTGGGCATAGCCGTAGTTTCAATTAATTATTATTAACATATTGCTTTTTATCTGTGAATGAAATCTTTTCTAGAAGTACTTTAACATATTTATTTTCTACAATATTTATACAACCATTAGTTTATAATAATATAAAGTTTATCTAACCAAATACTATAAATTTAAGGTAAAAATATCGCATATAGCCATTTATTTTGATGTAACTTAGCTGCTTGAAGAAGAACAATCAATCATCAACCAATCAAGAACAATATGGAGTACCTTTAGGACGATACGGGAAAGAGTCGCTCTTCACGTGATCCATCTATATTAAGAGGTGTAGATGGTACTAACGTTACGCACCCCCTGGAGGTAGTAAAGGATTTTTCTAGTCATTACAGTAGACTGTACTGCCATCGAAGCAAAACTGAGGGAACGCTTTAATGGCAAAATGTCGGGCAATGTACGCATTGTACACATATTGTATTTTTTATAAAAGTTCACAGAAGTTCATGACTCTAACATTGGTATTGTATCTACGAAATAGACAAAATTTGCTGATTCACATTTTTTCACACTGTTGAGGTTTTTAATTAGACCTTAAGAACTTTTATAAATGAAAAGTCTGACACGTAGATTGACGAATATTTTTTTTTTCAAAGGAATGCTTTTGTAACTTTGACAGACTTGACCAACTTTTTGAACACTGTTTTTACTTTTCTTTATTTATAGTTCTACAGCATTAAATTCTAAACCAGCAACCACGCTCTGCTACCATGTTGAGGTTTTAAATAGACCTTAAGAACTTATATAAATGAAAAGTCTGACACGTAGATTGACGAATATTTTTAATTCAAACTGGCATCTATCAAAATATATAAACATAGAATAAATGCATATAAGGTGTCCAAAATATAACGATGTCTTCTAGTTTCAACAAGGAATAATGAAGAAGAATTGAACACTACTTTTCCATATAGAGAGGCTGTTGGTGCCTTAATGTATTTGATGACAAGTACTCGACCAGATATTGCCTACGCAGTAAGTGTTGTTTCACGAAAACTTGAAAATCCATCAAATACTGATATTGGAAGGGTAAAAAGAATTTTCCGATACCTAAAGGATACACTTGAGTTTGGCTTGATTTACAAACCAGGAGTCTCAGAGGAAATCCAAGCCTTCAGTAATGCAGACCATGATGGTGATGACATGACAGGACGCTCAACTTCGGGAGTTTTGAGCATGTTTGCTAATGGGGCAATTTCCTGGCTAAGCCAACGGCAAACATCAGTTGCCATATCAACTAATGAAGCTGAGATTGTGGCCGCTAGCGAAGCTGCTAAGGAAATAATATAGATAAAACTTTTGTTTGATGAACTCCTAAATTTAAAGTCAGTTCCAGTGCTGAAAGTTGACAACGAAGCTGCTATAAAATTGTCCCAGAATCCCGAGTTCCACCGACGAACAAAGCACATCCACATTAGACACTTCTTTGTCCGTGAACTGGCATTAGATGGTCTAATTAAGGTTGAAAAAGTTTCATCGGAAAATCAACTTGCGTATTTGATGACAAAACCGTTGTTCAAACCAAGATTAGAGTTTTTAAGAAGTTCAATGGGGTTGACCAAAATATGCCAATAAAGGAGGATGTTGACACTAGAAGACATCGTTATATTTTGGACACCTTATATGCATTTATTCTATGTTTATATATTTGGATAGATGTCAATTTGAATTAAAAATATTCGTTAATCTACGTGTCAGACTTTTCATTTATAAAAGTTCTTAAGGTCTATTTAAGACCTCAACACACACAAGCTGTACGACCGACGCTAGAAATAGACAGTTTCATTGGTAGATATTCGAATGAGTGGCAGAAAGTAAAGTTATAAATATTGTTGTAACAGAAAGTTACAGGAGATTTTTATTTGCACTTCTGTGTATAGTAAAGTTTGAAGAGAGTGCTTCGAGACTTGGCAGCTCGGAGCATTAAGTCTCCCTCGAGTTTGTGCCCATGTGTCCAAAAGCTCCGCCAGGTTCTCTTACCACAAAACTCTCTTTTTTGGGGTCTTCTCTCCAACTTCGGCGAAGTAAGCTCCGAGTTTTAGAAGCGATAAAAAGCACGAATCTCCCGGTTGAGTAGTGTCTTTAAGTTTTACGGTTTATCAACATTTTTGAAACTGAAAATTACCGAAAAAGGGCAGCTTCCTTATCGATGGACAGAAACAGGAAATCCCGTTGCCTGTCCCCTGCGTTCCCTCGATCTCAAGCAACTTTGGAGTTAATTTTTCGTTCTAACTAAACCTCTATATGTTATATTCTCTCTAAAAGGTCTGGCCTTATAAACCATGGTACAATTATTGATCTGTATCTTTTTCGGACACCCTGTATGCAAAATCCAGCTACATGGCATCGGTCAATCTAAAACGCTCTGAAACAAAGACCTTAATTTAAAAGCCGTATTGGTATTTCAACTCCGGCTAAGTGAGCTGTACGTTTTCCCCTTTATCTCCAACTTTTGTTTAGTAATTTAATGAAATTCCAACAGCTCTAAAAAGAACCCCCAATTGTTGTTTACAGAGGGAGGGAAATCTCATAGAAATACGTACAATCTTTTAAGAATAAAGTTTTATAATTTATCATCTAAAAAGACAGTCTCTCCGACCAACTTTACTGTTGAGTATAGTTTACTGCTGAATTTGATTCAGTAATCTAAGAAATCTGCCAACAACTAAATTATATTTGATTACTTGAATGGAGGAGACGCAGACGATACGGTTTAAGCTAACAGGCTATAACAGAACTGTAATTCAGCTGACCCACTTTGCACAGAGCTTTCGCATACTCAAATGTTCGTATAAAATGGTAAAAACACTACCATCTGATCTTTACAATGTCAGCTAGTTTGTGCACCTTCAATTTGCGAGCGTTCATACCCAATTTGTGAGTCTTTTTGACGTTTTCTGGAATAACAGCCTCATTTGGGCGTCCACTGCGCTCTGCATCATTTGTGCTGGTACGACCACGTTTAAATCCAGCAATCCACTTCTGTTCCATTTGTCTGGATGGAGCAGAGTTCGGATAATGTTCATCAAGCCATTGTTTGGTTTCCACTGTATTTTTTTTCATCAACAAGCAATGCTTCATCAAAACTCGAAATTCACTTTTTTCCATTTTTTTTTCAATAACAAACTTTGCTTCACACGAAATGCTATAACTCAAGAATCAATAGTCAGATTGCTGTCAAATTTATACACGTATCGTTTGAAGATTAGTACTAAATAAAAATCAGAAAATTAAATCTGAAAAAAGAGCTTACTTTAACCATATTGTAAGAACGAAGAGTAAGAAGGAATTGTGAAAAGAGCTAAAAACTTTAAACATAACTAATACAAAAAATAAATCACTACCACTTCATTTATCAGAACCCACTGAAATTAACGATCATTTTCTAGACAATATTCCAGTAGTAAATGGGTCAAATATAATGGAAACCATTGACAAATATCGGAATACCCGAATATGTATCTGATTTTAACATTTCTTGGACTGACGAGTCAACTGTTATGGAAGTTCTTGGAAAACTTAAAAACACAGGAGCGGGTATAGACTCTATCAGTGTGGTAGCTATTAAAATTGTGTTCTCCTTTTATTTTGAAATATCTAGTTCATATCATTAAGACAGTCTTACTTGAAGGTAGAGTTCCTGAGGCTTGAAAGACAGCAGTTGTTACTCCTATTGTGAAAAATTCAGACCCTCAAACTTTTTCTGACTTGAGACCTATTAACATACTCTCCAGCATATCAAAAATTGCTGAAAAAATTATGGCAATGCAGTTAGGTGAGTATCTTAGCCCAAACAATATTTTACGATAGCTCAATCCGGTTTTAGGCGAGGATACAGCTGCGCACAGCACTTCTTAATATCACCGATGATATTTTTAGGGCTCTTGATCAGGGAAAAGCCACGGCAATGGTTCTGCTGGATTACAGTAAGGCGTTCGATGCATTAAACCATAGCATTTTGTTAGCAATCTTGAAGTCATGTGGGCTTGCTTTGTCGGCAATGCAACTGTTCGAATCATACCTGTCAGATCGTAAACAGTTGGTCAAAATTAATAATATTAATTCCGATCCGCGAGAAATTAATACCGGCGTACCACAAGGCTCAATTTTATCTCCTCTACTTTTTACTCTCTACACCAGTCAATTTCCAAAAGATTTAGTTATATGTAATAATGGTATGTATGCGGACGACACGCAAATTTATCATTCTTTTAAAGTGAGTGAAATTCATCAAGCTGCTATTGCTATGAATAACGATCTCGACTCATTATTTAGGTTATCACGCGACCATTCATTAAGTTTAAATCCCAGCAAATCTAAAGTCCTCGCTTTTGGAAATAGCAAGAACTGCAGGCGTCTAGAGGATCATTTAAAATTGAGAATAAACGGAGAATTGCTGTCGATATCAAACAATGGTATGATTTTGGGAATCTTATTAGATCAAACTCTTAGATATAGGGATCACATTAAGAACACTATTCAAAAAGCGGAGACAAAAAGAAGATGTTATGTGAGACTCTCGTTCTATCTCATTTCAACTACTGTTCCCCTGTATATTATCCAACTCTAGATGTGGACACTGTAAATAAAATCCAAAGAATACAAAACTCATGCATTCGACTGATATATGGCATACGAAAATATGAACATGTGTCTCACAAATTGCCTGGCTTGAAGTGGCTTAATATGCGAAATAGGTTTCATCTAAATATTATTTGCGTATATAACAAAATCGTAAAATTTAAATCTCCTCCTTATCTCTACAACAAAATAACATATCGCAGTGATGTACACAATATTAATGTAAGAAATAGGTCGTTACTAACATCTCCAGTGCTTAGAACATCAACTTTTCAACGAAGCTTCTCATACACGATATGCAACTTTCTTAATTCTATTCCTAGCGATTTTAAAACACTGTCTCCGTCAACTTTTAAAAAACATATGTTTCAGAGGATTTGGTCACAGCAAACCTCACCTATCTCTTGTTAATTGACCTTATTCTTATACTTCTTTCTTTCTCAGTTAGCAAAAAACTTGGGGGACTATTTTTGTTTTCTGGTACTCCAAATATGATCTACAATTAGTGGAATCTGGTTTTTGTTAATGTTTCCTACCGGGGTTGGATATATACCGACTTATACTGTTTTTTTCTTTTTTTTTTTCATTTGTTTTATATACGAGTACATTTTGATTAATTATTAATTTCAATGGGGTAAGTGGTAGAGCACACTCCGTGTGAACTTCCCCCTTTTTTTGACAATTTTTTGGTACATTAAGATATAGAATTATACATTTTCTGTTTTTTTTTGTCAAAAAACAAAGGCATTATTATTATATGGAAAAAAAATGAATGACCTAATATATTAATCAATTTAGTTTTTAATAGAAATAATGCTGTTTGCTCAACGAATTTTTTGGGAATAAAAAAAAATAAATCTTGTCAGAACTCTTAAAAACAAAGAGAATCTCAAAATCACTGTTGTAAAACTTTGTCAAAGATTGACTACCTACTACACAAACTTTTCAATTTATTTTAATGAGTGATGATTCTCATTTTCTGTAAAGGACAAGTCCTTTTTTTATCTATCTCGCATCCTTATTCGTCGCACACGCTTATCCCGATTTATTATCAACATCAATTTTGTTTGTGACGCTTTAAAAATTTTAATTAAAATTTGTTCGGAAGGCAAAAGGAGACACAAATTATTAAGAAGGAGCTGCCGGAAATATCTGGAACCATTTTTTTTTTGTTCTACAGGGAGAAGAAATTGATTATGATTTGATTTGTACAGGTAGTGTTAATTTAATGTGATCGCTAATAATTTTTGCTAGGCATTTGCTGGAAAGTAGGTTAAAATCGTTTTCGTAAAGTAATAATTTTTGATGTTACATTCTTAGTGATTTCTTGATAAAAATTGATTGTAATTCCTATAAAACTAAAGCAGTGTTTGTGATAACTTACATTCAAGTAACAGTTAAATAAAGTCGTAATGATTTTGTTCGTCACCAGAAATAAATAAAATGAGGTAAAGTAGTACCAAATTAAACAAATATTTGCATAAAAATGTGCTATGTTTTTTACTAAAGTTCATTATTATTATTATTTGGACTGAGGAATGTGAAGACTAACGAGCAAGGCTATTTCATTATAATACCAACCTTCTCAGAATTTTTTATATTTTAATATAAAAATAAAAATAAAACACAGTAATAATTATATGTATATAAAACTGATATAGACGTAAAATCAAACATATAATTCCCTACGATATTTATTTTATTCCTGTGCTAACGACCCATGTAGAATTCTTAATACTAATTCCAAGCATTTAATTTAGTGAACCTATAAAACGATCATGTAAAGCATAATTGTAAAAGCAATAAAGTTTCTCGTAAATTGAAAGAACATTAATAAAAAAAATGGCATTTTCTTTATAGCTATATCTGATGTTCCTACTTTTTGCACTGAATGACGAGGTAAAATTGTTGCATGTTCTAATTGAGCTTAAACTTGGATTTTCGGCTAATAATTCATATTGGATAATGGAGCATTTACAATGTTTGTGAGAGGTTTCGACAGTAATTGTTAACAATTTAGTAACGTAGAGGAATTATATTGCATACTTTTTACAGCATCATGGCACACTGTTCTTAGTTTTTGTTAAAAATATCACTGAAAAAAATTCTAAAAATGAACCCTAATAAATAATTATTTGGCGTTTATTTTGTTTAACTCAAACAAAATTTATTTGACTCAAATAAACAGTGTTTGTCCGGAATAAATAGAGGTATTTGATTTTTTTAAATATTTATTTGGCCTGGGCTGCTTTGGTAGAAATAAATATTTATTTAACTTAAATAACAGATTAAAGTTAATTCCTGGTTATTTGAAACAAGTCCACGGTTATTTGAATCAAATAAATAATAATAAAATGAGCCGACGCGCATGGCTGTTGGAGATTCAACTACATAGTTTCTTTCCAATAAATACTTTGTTTGTTAGAAATAAATATTTATTTCTTCAAACATTCTTTTTCTAGAAATTAATTTGGAAATATTATTATTAATAAAACCAAAAACTGTTTGGATCAATTGTTCAAAAAACACCTACACACGTAATATTTTTGGGGATTGTTTCATTTTGAAGTGTTTGAACAATTCATCCAAACACTTACTAGTTTTATTAACAAAAATATTTGTAAATTAGTTTATAGAAAAAAACATGTTTGAAGAAATAAATATTTATTTGTAACAAACAAAGTATTTATTGGAAGCCAACTATCAAATTTTCCTGAACAAATTATTTGTTTGGATAGAACAAATCACATATTTAATATAAAAAATGTTTATTCAGAATAAACAAATATTTATATTACAAAACAAAATAAAAGTCGTCTACTTCACAATAGAACTCTGTATAATTACACTAAGTTCAAACTTTCATCATCAGTGGTAAAAATAACGTTATATATTCCAAGTAGCAGCACCTTTGAGCCAAGTACATGGAGTCTTTCTTCTAAATAACTCTAGTTAATTCAAGCAAACAAATATAGCCTTACATTTTCGGGCCTTGTTAACAAGTAAGTATAAGTACTAAGTCAAATAAATATTTATTTAAATCAAACAAATGCTAGTTGGATATTTCAAATAAACCATATATTTGTCTCAAGCACATGGGTTGTTTGTCGTATACTGAAGAAATATTTGTTTGATTCAACTCCATTTTTTTTTGATCCAAACAAATATTTTTTTCAGTGTAGATACCTACAAGCTTTGTTTTATTGCGAATTGTTATTGAACCGTTCAAGTTGGACCCATCAAATATGATATTTTTGGAGTCAGAAGAAAATAATCTTTTACATTAAAATATAATATACAGGGTGTTCCATTTACAAAATATAACTGTGATTTCTAACGCGTTACTGAGAATATATGCTGTAAATAGTTTACATTAAGCCGGGAAACTTTTGTATTTAAAATTTTCATCTACAGGGTGAAACAACCAAGTTAAAGAAGGTGTGCGTCTATAAATATACCCTGTATATTAGCAAAAGAATATTATGTATCGATTAAAATAATAATAAATATCATTTTTGATGTTGTTCTTAAACTAAAAGCGTTAACTAAACCGTATTAATGGATTTAAACAACACAAAATAAGAACTAAAGCCTTTAAATTACCAGCTCAATTTCCTAAAGCAGTTGTATGAGGTTAAGGCGTAAATTTATAACCCCAAACACATATACAACATACATACTTTACGTTCATTTAAATATAAAGGAAGCTTTGTTTATGCACCTATTGTATTTTATGTTTATATGGACCGGTAGAGTACAAGGTGATCAAATTTCAGGCCAGTTTAAATCCATTCTTTACGGGAAAATCACTAGAGAATAGTGTTTTATAATTAATTTGGATTACTAGTGTTTCGAAAACAAATTGTCATTTGATGCTATTGAGGAGTGATCCTTATTTTAGATAAAAAAGCCATGATATAATCTAATTTATATAAACCAACTGAGCATGCTTGAGAAATCGTACCTGTATTTATTAAATAAAATTAACAACTTATAATTTTAATTGTTGTAAAAACCACCAATTGATTTATAAAAAGAAAAATCCCAATGATGAGTATTTCCGAAACAAACCTCAGTCAAATTAAGTTAAGCTTATAGATTAATTGTAAATAGGAAACAAAACGTCAAACTCCACGAAATCAATCCAACACACCACACCCAACGTGTTAGGTCGACCAAACTACATTATCATTGACAATTTAATGGTGTTTTTCCTCGAGGTGATTTCGGCACGTTACTCTTGAGGTGCTCCTGATGATGTAGTGCTTTCGGAGGTGCAGTTTCTCTGCAGGTTTTGCCATTGATGGTGAGGCTGGTGAGCTTCGAAACGTGTTTGGCGGTTTGGTCGACCTAACACGTTGGGTGTGGTGTGTTGGATTGATTTCGTGGAGTTTGACGTTTTGTTTCCTATTTACAATACATTCACTCCACTTAAGAATGGACTACTTCTTTAAAAATTATAGATTAATATAATGTTCAAGATTTAGAAATAATTTTCTGTTTACTAAGGGAAGAATGTAAACACAAGACCTATATTGTACTGTAATAATTGATTAAGATGTCATTGTTCTCCTTTCAGTTATATAATAAGTGTTATTTCAACTGATGATGACGCTTCCTAGGGCCGAAACATGTTTTGAATTGTTCATTTGATGTGACCTATTAAAAATAATTTAGTCGATGGGGCAGCATTTTTCTTTCCCACAATATTTATTTATTGGTTATATATATTTATTGTTATACTGGGTGATTCATTATGGTTGCAACAAACGAAAACTGGAAATTCCTGAAAATAGTTCACGCATTTTTTGCCATTGAACGCATGTCCGCAAATGCTTCGTTATCGAGATACAGGGTGTCCAAATTTAGTGGTCAAATTAACTTTTTTGTTCATTTCTCAAAAACTAGCTAACCGATTTTGACAAAATTTGACAAAATTTTACATGCATTTGAGGATAGATAACCTAAAATATTCTGAATTATTTTGGCTTTCATTAACTGTTCATTGGCGTAGATATAGGGCGCTAAATTTTACACATAAATTAGTTAAACACAGCTTTGACAAGCTTCATTATTTTAAATTATTACTTTTTTAAAAAGAGCAACTTATAAGCTACAAAAAAGTTAATTACGTCGATGTTGTGGTTTCTACCATTTTTATGGAAACCGATCAATTGCAAGTTAATGGTAGATTTAAATCAAAATAACGTTTACCAGAAATCAAAATAAAAAATAAAAGTTGCCGTGGAAAACGATTTAATAATAACAAATTACTTAACAACAAATTTTAAGGCCTATCAGTACATTTAAAATTTAACAATCAAAAAACTAAACTCGAAATTAAAATAAGAAAATTAATAACAACTGTTCAAAACTGCCCTCCATTGCACATTTTACATCTGTCAACTAATGAATTTGTAGCTCTAATAAGGATATTATGATTGTTTCTTATTTTCCTAGCAGCTTCATGAACTATCTCCAGTAGTTGGTTTTCATTTATAATTGGTACACTGTAAACCAAATGTTTCTTGTACCCCCATAAAAAGAGTCGAGCGGATAGAGATCCGGTGATCTTGGAGGCCAGTCAATGGAAGCTCCCAAACCAGTCAAATTGTTTCCAAACAGTTGATCTAAAACTTTAGTTACTTGTCTACCACGGTGCGCAAGGGCTCCGTCATGTCGATATATCCTCAAAAAATTCGGGTAGGCGGTTGTGTAGGAAAATACTGTATTGATTTCAGTTTAAATGCCCATCAATTACGAACAATAATTTATTGTTAAACATGTCACTCCAAACATTGATACTAAAACGTTCTTGAAAATTTTGCGGCCTAATAGCACGAGGGTTGTTTAAAGACTATACATGTTCATTATGGTTTGTATTTATGCCATCTCTAATAAAAGTTGCTTCATCTGATCAGAGCACTTTTTCTAAAAATCTTTCATCGTCTTGATGGTGATAGAAATATAGCATTTCTCGATTTAATAGTCTCCAAACAGTTGTTCGAGGTAATGCCGATTGAGTTGGTGGTATTCTTCTAGTGCTTATTTTCGGATCGTCTAAAACTAAATCCACTATGTTTTCTTCAGTTTGAATGTTTAGACGATGCGGTCGTTTTTTAACTCCAGGTAAAATGCTCCCTATCGTTCTAAGCCTGTGAAATGTAGCCGTCCATGTTTTGTGATATGGATGACGTCTATTAGGATACCTAATTTGGTATTCTCTGGCCGCTGTTCTTGCATTTGCATTACACAAACATATTCTTCCATTGAAAAACTCATTTTAATTTAGAAAAAAAAACATTGAAAGTGAAAATGTTTCTCAGGAAACTATCAAAAACTGTTTTTCTAAAACAGATTTTACGGTGAAAAATCACGAATTGGAAGAAGAAGACGAAATCGATCTCGCTACCTCAATAAAACAATGGGGTATTCTACAAAAAACTGCTACCGTCGACGCAGCATTTTTACTTGAAGATTTCTTAGAAATCGACAATGATGTTGGCACGACAGATCTCCCAACTGACCAAGACATAATTATTGACGATATAAAAAGTATAGACGATCATGATGTTGCTTTTTTATTTTTTCTTATAGTGAATAACATCTTAAGTGCAATTTCGGTCGACATTTTGGTCTTTCACGATACAGAGGTTCGACTGTATTTTTTGAATAAAAAAAACTCCTTCAAACTATATGTCCACCCTATATAGGGTGGCATAATTAATTGTATAAGGCAGTTAAGACAAATTTAAGACCAACTGTCTCGTAAAACAATAGCCGTTCGGCATGTTGCTGTTATGGTCTATATGTAGAAAATGGACTTTTGAGTTCGATTAAATGTCACGTTTTTTGTTCCTTTTTTTCGTCTTCAATTCGTTATTTTACCTTTTTGTCAAGCTAAATCGTTTGCCAACGTGGTGGGCCCAGTCCGAGGGATTGATTTATTCATTAAAGCGGGTGGAAAACAACATGTTGTATTTTGTACGGATTGGTGTGGCAGGTTTAATGCAAGAATTATTCATTCTGTGTGAAGTTGGAGTTGAGGTGCGGCTAAATGGTGAAATAATGGTTGTATCAAAATTAGATTTACAGGCATTGGTAGTAAATTATGCAAGTCTTGCTGTTTTTAAAGACATCCGGTTAAAAGAGCAGAATAGAGAAAAATGTATTGTTTATACCTATACATATTAGTAATTTATTCCACATCAGTACGTATTTTGTTAAAAATAAACACATAAGTGCGGCAAAGGCGAACGACTATAACAGCTACTAAAGTCTTGCTCTTCTAAAAGACTTTTAAACATTTTGAAGTTCAGTGGTGTAAAATCATTTTTATA
The DNA here is from genome assembly GCA_911728435.2 of Apoderus coryli. Lineage (NCBI taxonomy): Eukaryota > Metazoa > Arthropoda > Insecta > Coleoptera > Attelabidae > Apoderus > Apoderus coryli. The sequence goes on from OU452204.1 coordinate 15,189,199, forward strand.
CAGGGTTAATATTTAATTTCCTAAAAGTTTTATTAATGGGTGCGATACAAATGATTTATGGCTACATTTTAAAAATAGTGTTACTCTATACAGGGTGTCCCAAATATAATAAATGAACCATAGTTGTGTTTTTAACTGGAATGCCCTGTATATGAATAATTTTTTAGATTTCCCGTTCAAAATAAACCTAACTTTCATTAAAGTACATCTCACCTAAACCTGACAGTTTTTTAAATATTTTAATTTGTATAAAAATATAGACATAATTTGAATGAGAAAATTTACACCTATTCGTTTGCTCTTTTTAAGCCAGTCTGGGCTGATAAATATTCCCACTCATCACTTGTTACGCCGAATATAAAAAACCCCCAATACTAAATACAGGATGTCCAATAATATAAGAGATATGAACGTAAAGTTTCATTCTAAATAACTTGTTTATTTCAAATGGAACACCCGGTATATGGACAAAATTAGATGCACAAAGTAATTATCTGTCAACTATTATAATACTTTAGCTAGATCCCATCACCTAGTAGCAAAAATTAAAAATAATCGACTTTTAGTAAACGGGGAGTCCTTTACGGCACAACAGCTTCAGAATAAGGATGTATATGAGGTATCTGATACATCGGAGAAGTTAAACGACGAAGCCTTTAAAGGAATAAAAAATACTCCGGATGGGTCCAGTAAACAAAACACAACTAAGTCAATCGACGATTGCTCACGGGCTGCTGATGAACTTGATGACAACCATATTGAAAACGGAAGCAAGCGGGAAAGAGACTCATTACAGTCACAGCGTCCTTCAGCTATTGATCTAAAGCAGACAAAACGGCCTAGAACAGAAAGAAGTCATTCCAGCAGTGGGGCTCTTCTCAGATCGGGAAGATTTAAATAAAGTTTAGTGATTGGTGGATGTTGGACATTACTACAGGGATTTCTATTAAATGAAATATTGGTGCATCTCTTGTTTTCAGTTTCTTCAACATCGATTGAAGTACCTTTAATACATGTAAATTATCTTATCCTATTGATAACTCTTGATGTTTTCGTGGTAAATGCACATATTCATAATATTGGCGAATTTTTAATTGAAGCCTTATATAGTTTCATGTAGACCACCCTGTATTTGATGATGCAAAAATTAAAGTTAAAGTAAAGTTTTCCTATGGATATGTATATCTTTAATTTTGCATACATAATAGGAAGAATTTTCAAAAATATAATATTAATAAAGTCAGCCATGAGAATTTGAGAAGACAGAATACATTTTTTTAATTTGATATTTCTGTTGAAAATTCTTGCTAATTCTTCTAAGAGTTGGGAATTTTTTAATAAAACAGTTTTTGCGAACCTATTCCAAAGGAGAAATAACATACATGGTTTTTATTCTGGGAGAATGTTCCAAAAACGCTTTACTGGCAACGCGAGTTTACGCTCAAAGGTTCCCGGCGTAAAATCATCCCAAAAAAGCGGTCTTCGAGAGACTGTTAAGGCAATTTAACAAAAGATACCACCCAAACCCAGTGCAGCTGCATCAAGAACATTTAAATATTGATTTTAAATCGTGTTGAATTTTTTACATGGGCAGGAACAAAATCATCGAAAATGAAAACATTTTTAATAGAATAGATGAAGGAGCAAATCAAGGAGGCGTTTAGAAGCGTTACACCAGGCTAAAGTTGTTGAAGGATTTAAGAAAAGTATTCAAATGTGCCTGGAGTCCAATCATTTTGAACATTTATTATAAAATTTATCAGAATTTATGTATATCTTGTTATTTAATTTAAGTTAAAAATGTATTTATTTATTATGTTATTGTTTAAATATATGGTTTGTCAAATTCTCATGGTTGACGTGACAAATATTACAATTTTGATAAATTCTTCCTATTACTACCAATATGTGCTTTTTCCATGCAAAATTAAAAATATGCATATCGAGAGCAAAACCTTATAGTGATTAATAGATGATAATCAATTTCATCATCGTCAAATCCAGGGTGGTCTACATGAAATTAACAGATTAAATTAAAAATTCGTCTAATATTAAGAATATGTGCATTTTCCACGAAAACATCAAGAGTTATCCATAGGAAAGTATTATAATATTTAACAGATAATTACTTTGTGCATCTAATTTTGACCTCATATACCAGTGTTCCATTTGAAATAAACAAGTTATTTAGAATTAACTTTACGTTCGTATAACTTATATTATTGGACACCCTGTATTTAGTATTGGGGTTTTTATATTTGACGTAACAAGTGATGAGTGGGTATATTTATCACCCTAGACTGGCTTAAAAAAAGCAAACGAATAGGTGTGAATTTTTTCATTCAAATTATGTCTATATTTTTATAAAAATTAAAATACTAAAAAAACTGTCAGGTTTAGGGGAGATGTACTTTAATAAAAGTTAGGTTTATTTTGAACGGGGAATCTAAAAATATATACATATACATATCATTCCATTTAAAAAAAACCAACTATGGTTTATTTCTTATATTTGGGACACCCTGTATAGATTCACAATATTTTTAAAATGTAGCCTTAAATCATTTTTATCGAACCCATGAATAAAACCTTTAGGAAATTAAATAATTATCCACACTATTTCGTGTCATATGGCTTGAATAACCCTGTATATTATACTAGAAATTTTGTTATTTTCTTATTATTTCTTTTTCTTTGGATTTTAATTCATAACACCTGCTGATGAAGACAATCCTTTTGCAACAGACAGATATTCTGGGTAAAGTAGTAGACAATTTTGTAATTTTTTCATTGAGATTCGGTTGCAAATATTTATTTATTTATAACGACCTTACCAGGTTCGCAAAATGCTTGCTCGTGAGTAGCTGATTGTGCATTGTGTATACTCACTCACCTAGAACAAAATGACACAACAACATTAATCAATCATTAATCTAATTTTCAATAAAATATAATTAAATATTTTCAATTAATTTTTTTACAAAAATGTCATCAATACATTATTGAAAGTTCCATACAGCTGAAAAATAACAGGGAGTGGGAAAAATGTACAAAAAATAAATTGAGACATATTATCATCCAAAACGGTGCTGCTATGTTACCAAATGAAAAGAACCAATCAATAATATCTATAATATTATCGGAATGAGGCAATTTGAAGCGATGATCATCGTTGAATTGAAAGGAAGGTATGTAAGAACAGTGACGTAGGTATAACATATTTGCGGCTGTTTAAATTATGATTTTTAATTTCATTAATTCTTCTCTAGTCAGTTCTTGTTTTGTTTCTGTTGGAATACACCTGCATTGTCTTAGTCAGTGGCGTGCGGTGAGATCTGAGATCAAGGAAAACCATTACATAAACATAAATACTTTAACACAACGTGTAAACGTTAATTTTATTCCGAATTCAACTTTACCAGTTTAGGCTTACTTTTACACTATCAAATCATATGATAGCTCCAGTAAATTGGAGCCGTCGCCAAAATCATCTGGGAAAACACTGAATTATTTACAAAGATTGTCAGTTTATTTAGGTAAGTGAAACCAATGTACATCAATCGCACGCTTATGGTGTTGGTAGTCTTGTCAGAGACATTGGGAGAAAATCGATAGCAATGGGCGGCCATCGCTTGCAACTTAACGAGCTATCAGCAGATTTTGGAATGCTTTATGTTCGAGGAACCATTTTTTTTTTTAGAAGAGTACATTAGGATTTAAGAGATGACCGTCCGATAGTCAGCTGCCAAGCGTACCAGTAGCCAAGCATACTAGAAGAAGAGAGATGTAAAAGAATACTATCTCTATAACAGCACACATCTCTCCATAACGCACCGAGATATCAAAGGATTGGTTTTGAAATTGCTATTTGTGTTGGCATTCCCTATATCAATGGGTCCTGGGTCGAGGACTGAAGGCCAGGGTGCTTCTGAAGATATTGTAAGGTGGGCGTGTCGCAAAAAAAAGTTTGACGAAGACAGAAAAAGGCGCCGAGTGAATTTTATGGTTAAAGAACATCCTCCTTATATTATTCATTACTGAATTCATTAATTTATTTACATATTGGAATTCGATTCTTAATCGAGTTCATGACACTCTGCATCATTTTGCTCGCATTTACAATAATGAGTTTCCAACAATTCTCCCTCTACGCCATTGTCCCATTTAGATTGAAATTGTATTGTGTACGATAAAAAGCCATATTGACGTGTCTGATCAGACAGATGGGTAATTGGGATTTTAGATGAAGCCAATTTAAAGGTTATCTAAGACTTATTTTTTTCTTTACTAAGTTGTTCTTTTTCTTCATCTCTTTTACTATATACTTATATACACAAGTACATTGGTCATGGATGACGTTTTTGAAATTAAATTCTTTATAAATCTCACAGATTGATCGCCATATTTAGTAAGTACACTTTAATTACCTTCTATTATGAATTAATTACCTATTAGGTGATAGCCGTGAAGAAAGTGTACCGTTTAAGGAATGGTATTTATTGATACACAGTGGCTTTACTGCCAGGTTGAACGAGTAAATTTATTGGAAATAATTTAGATACTATAAAAAATTCTCGAAAACGGCTAAAGTTAGTTTATTTTTGATAGTTTTTTACTAAATATAGTAACCAATCAAATTGCTTAATTTTAAGTCATGTGTCAAATTTCATCCAATCACCTCTGGATTAGAGCGATAGTACCCTACATGCTTTTTTTACTAAAAATTAATTAAACGTCAAATTGACACCTGGTTTAAAAATGTTGCGAAGATTTGGTATTGCATCTAAAGATACAATTAATGATATTATATCTAATAATATAAAAAAATACAATCAAATCAAAAAAATATGTATGGAAAATATTTCTCGAGTTTTGTGCGACCAGAGAATACGAACTGAATGCTGAAACGAGTTTGCATAATTTGGCTAATACGAGTATATTAAAAGATTATGCGGTAAATATGAGAAAAGCTGACGGAACTGAATATAAAGAAGCAACTGTAAAAACTGTATTCGACCCGTTTACCAGTGTGATAATCAAAAATGCGCGAGATGCAAGAAATGCAAAACGTAAAATATTACGGCAGGATCCAAACAAACGAAAATGCAGTTTGTCAAATTTGAGTTCAAGTGATTTGGCTAGAATCATTGGATTATGGGATGAATGTACACCAGAAGGTTTACAAAAAAATGTTTACCATATTGTAGCTGTTGAGTTAGCTTGGCGAGGTGGTGAACCAGCTGATTGCCTTATAGATTATTTCACGATTGAGAAAAATAAGGATGGAACGCCAACCAACAGAATTGAATACAATCCAATATTCAGTAAAACATGCCAAGGAGGATCGAAAAGTTGTACAAATAGTAAGTGGCTTGTTCCAAATATTGCAAACGAAAGTGCATGCCCTGTTCGGTTATTCCATAAATTATTGTCCAAAAGGGGGAAAAATATTACTTCCAGTCGCCTATTCTTGAGACCAAATCGGCCCGAGGAGTATTCGATAAGAAAACACCATTTAAAAGGTGTTTAAATTGTACCACTTTTCCGTTTCCAAGATTCCAATGCTATCCCATTCTTATCTTGGACACAGTGTATATTATACATACCTAAGTGAAAACGTTTTTGACATATTTATGATTTTATGTCATGCCTTTCATTTTCGACATACTCAATTAAGGTTGTAGTCCTTATTGGAAAGGATCTCCTTCAAGAGATATGGGATAATCTTGCAGCGAGATGTTTTCTCCAACTTTCTTGTCAATTTAATGCTAAGATTAAGATTAAAATTAGGGGTTCGTTAATTCGTTCGTTTAATGCTAATTATGCAGGCGACCATTATTAATTATACACACAAAAATAGTTAAACTTAAATTGTATACGGGTGGAATTTGGGTTTCATCAAAATTCTACGTTCTTATAGAGAATCCTGTTTGCAAAGCCAGGAAAATATCCCAGGTCAAGATATTTGTGGTTACTACAAGTTGATATAAATGTTTCTTGCAAGTTTATATTGTGAAAAAATAAACTAATTGCATATATCTTGACCAATATATGCTCAGATAGCCAGGCGGCCTTCAGCGTTCTGAGGAATCCTAATGTCACAACTAAACTGGTATGGGAACACCAAAGAGAAGTTATGATATGGGTCCCGGTGTACTCAAGAATGGATGGCAATGACCGAGCGGATTGGCTATCTAGAAAAACCTCTGAAACCACATATGAATGAATATGAAGCCTTCATTCGTGTGTCCGAAAACACTGTGCTGGAGCTTCTGAAATGCTAAGCCACAACCGAGCACGAGAACATATTCATAAACAGGAACATATTATAACTGAAAAAAAAGAGAAATCAGCTGCGACATCACTTACATATAATCTGTTAGATCTTCACCTATGGGAATAGTTGGTGATCGTCGTTGATCATTACTAATTTAGTGGTCATCTAATGCATAAATTGATCACTCATGGTTATTATTGTGCACCTAAGTTGAAGGCCCAAGGTCAAGATTAATTTTCTCTAAGATAATATTCGGTACCGAATTATAAGATTCTATAAAAATATGAAAGACAAAGTCGAGGTTGACTGATAACCAATAATCAGATATATGTCGGCTTGATATCTAAAATACTGTCTTATCAAAAAGGTCAACATTTTGTTAACTGAAGCATCGAAACCCATTTTGATTGGTACATACCATGGTAATAAAGTCTAAGCCACATTAGGTAGATGGTAGGTTAAGTTAGGAAGTTTATACTTCAACTTCGCCTTTTGTAAAAAATACTTTTTTTACAACAAAATCTTTATTATTATTATTTTCCTAATTGGTTACAGCTTTTTCACAATAAACCCAATTAAACAGAAATAAAATTAAAAATAAAAACGACTTTGTTAGTTTTTTTTTTTTTGATCGATCATTTGTGAATTTTTCACAAAACAAAAACAAAAAAAAAACGAACATACCCAATGAAAATACTATGCAATTAGTCTAAAAAAAACTGGAACGTGTAGATTGACATTGTACACCGATACAAAATTTATTTTTAAATTCACCTTTGTTCGAATATAAAATCGACAATTTTTTTTCATTGTGAGACTAAATGGATATATACCTGTATGGGTATTGATTCGAGTCAATTCGAAACACTGCTATAATACTGTGCATTTGCATTAAATCAATTTGAATGGCGATAATAAAAAAAAACAGGGTTATAAATGGCCCAATTATAAATAAAAATAGACATTAGGTACTATTGAAGAGGTATCACACTTGGTACATAAAATATACAAAAATCTTGTGTAGAATCTAAACAGTAATATTTGAAATAGGAAAGTTGATGTTATCAACCGGAAGTGTCATTAACTTACAATCCGGAGATCAGGCAGGCCATAAGTGAGGACCACCGCGCCATTCCAGCGATTTCCGTATGATTCTGTTAAAGACTCACGAGCAACCCTACTAAAATGCGCTGGTGCACCATGGTGCATTATCTACATTTTCCAGAAATGTACAACTTTTGTGTCTATCAATTGTCAGTATAATTCAATTTTTAATGACGTTAGAAAAAAATCTTTAAATGCATTGCAAGGATGTTAGCTGATTTGATATTTCTAAAGGGTTAAAAAACTTCCAGGAGAGACTGCTGGTATAATAATTAAAAGCAGACTATAAAAAAAAATAATTCTGTTAATTTAAATCAAAGCGACGGCTATCGCATAACAAAAGCCACGGTTTAGTTGTGAAATATATTTAGTTAACTAATTTAAATTCTTTTCAAGTGACAGCTTTTAAATACCGGCTTCTTATTCTTTTTTTTTTTATTTATTTAAATTCTCTATCATCTCCGTTGTATACTCGGACGTATTCTTCTTCTTTTAATTTATATCATTACCAAAAATAAAGTCTCTTATAATTAAAAATAGTTGTGCATTTAACGTATCCATTAAAACCTTAATCTCTTTTTATATACCGTTCTCTTCTCTGTCTAAATTAAGATTGTAGATAAATAATTCGACAATATATAGGTGAAAAGCGTATTGTTTTATATTAGGGTTGTCAGACACAACTAATTTCAAGTCTATAAAAATAAGTTACAAGGTTTATGGAATTAGTCAGTTCGAGCCTGCGTCCTAGCTTGACTATAATATAGACTTGCAGATAATAAATAAGAGAGTGAATTTTTATTTAAGATATTATGTTTCACAAATTAATCTCAACCCAACCAAAGCCATATTATCCTTTAGCGAATTATATTATATAACATATTTTATAATGCATTGCGAATGAAATAATCAAGTCAAGTTCCATAAGTTATTTCAAGACAAAGTAGCGTCCTATCTTCAAGTAAGTTACACGAAACTGTTTGCTCTTGGTTGTAGTTTAAGGTGACCTGTTTAGTTCGATTTCAGATGTGTCAAAAAATCGATGTTTGAATGTAATACTCGCTAAGACTCTGGGGGAAACACGTTTCTTTGTGTATTTTGCAAATAAGCTTAAGTTATGCTTGAGCTTTATTTTAAGGATATTTAATATATCAGCTAATCCAAATATATGTTCATACTACAACATATTTTTTATGGTTTAATAGAGTATGACCTAACACATTAACCATAAAATTAGATTAGATGGAAAGGGGTTAAAAACTTTAAAAAAAAACTATATCTCCAAAACATAGAAGAAATATTGCCTAGTTATTTATAGCTTTGATAGAATATAACCTATGAAATATATCATAAAAACGTATTGGTAAATGCGTTAGTGGAATAGGGGTAAAAATAGAAAAAAATTCCTAGGCGTGAATAAAAATAGCTGATGTCTACAATAAAAATAAAAAACAAATATAGCTTGTCATCAAGAGTCTTACGAAAAAGATAAATGACCAAAAGGTCACAGAAATATTACTTTTACACTTAAATTTGGAGACTCATGCCTCGAGAGCAACAGTTTATTGTTCCTTAACATTTCTCTCAGTCTGACAAACCCTTATTATGTCCTCTGGAATACTTTGGCGATTTTTTAAGGAATCTGGGTGCGGTAAATATAATACGGTCTTTCTGGTTGCACCCCATTTTGCTGTGAGAAAGCTAAAAAGTTGGATCCTTGATCGCTCACTATACCCCGCACATTAAGCCTAATTAAATTAATTTTTTATTGTTTGAAATATATTATCTTTCAAATATTCAACTTTACAGGAATTGTGGTTAAAAAAATGCTACAAAAAGTTTCTTGTAAGTGTTGATATAGTTTAGATCCAAGACAATATACAGTTAGGGCAAATTTCTTGAACTCACTTGTACCTTTCAATGATTTCTTGCATAAATTATACTGCATAATAACAAAATTAGCCAAGCCTTCCTTAAAATTAGTTTTAACAAACTCAATAAAATCTTCTTTATCGAATGGTCTGTTCAAACGTTCCGGTAATTCTTTCAAACTTTCTTTTAAGATTCTTCACCTCCATTCTCAAGGCTTTTTTCTTGGAGATTGCTCAGATATTCCTGGAGATATTTGCAGTTGTTCTGTAATTTAGAATTTAATCTAAGACCTACATGAAGATAGAATTTGTAGTTAAAATTAACTTACTATCTAAATGGTTTTTTTCCAAATTCAAGTCATCAAGAACCAGAGAAGATCCATCCGATATCGTTGATGGTTGTGGTGAATCGGCGCACACTTAAAACAAATTAATTAAATATGTCCATACGACTGACACAACACTCATCAAACATTTACCTTGCTCGCTAACCACCTTTTAAAAAATAGTTGGTATGGCTTCCCTTTTGTGCTTGCTGTTGCCAAAACCAGCAAACATTTTCTCCTCAAAATGTTCACTACAAACTTTGCCGTTAAACACCTTTTCCAGTTCGTTCGATATCAAGTCTAACCTGCCAATGTTTTCCACCCATTGAAGTTGCCTTGAAAATTATTTAAAAAATATAGCTAAAACATTCAACATTTTGTGTAGGTACCTTACATACCTTATTGGATCACTCGGAATTCTGAAATATTTTATTAACTTTCCAGTTTTGTGGCTGTTGTTACTACAATAATTTGGCATTCACAAAACATACCATTTATGTTTAGTATTGGCATTTTCTTTCACCACACCAAAGATTTATGTAGGTACACAATTATTAATCTATGCTTTCACTAACAGTTAATTAAATAAACACTATTACACTATTGTTCTTAATACTAGAATTCAATAAATCTTATAACCAAATAACTAATAAAAATGGAAAAACGTTGAAAACTTTTTAGAAAATGGTATAAACGAATGTAAACAATCATCAATATTCGTCCATATTGGAATTTTACCCAATTCAACAGCTTGCGCACAAAAGCGCGCGAACGAACACAAAATTCCATCGAAATTGTCAAGACAAACTTCTGGTTAGCGTAGCTTTCTTATTCTATGGTTAAACGTCGCGTCGGCTGTAACTTTTAGGTTTGGCACTTAGGCGAATTGATATATTATTTTTAAGTGAACTCCGCATATTTCTAACATAAAAAATTATTTTTTTGTGTTGTGTTACTTATGGTCTTCAAATAACGACAGAATTTTTATTATGCTACCCTGTACACTCAGTATGATTATTAAGTCGTGTCATACACATTTCCCAGTATGTAGCAAATCTAATATAATATCCCAAACTAATATTCTGTAATTGTGCAAAACGCGTAAAATTACGTTTCCGCTTACAGACACTAATCTCTGTGCAATAATATTACAAACTCAAGACCATTGATGCGTAAACGCAGACGTTTTACTAATTAAATACCCATGATGGTCTGACCATTTCATTATGTACTGTTTGTATACGCGGGTGGGTTACAGAGGCGTAAAAGCAACAAAATAGCACTAAAAATGTCAATAAGTCTATTTTTCTTTTAAAAAATATGTACATATGGGTAATTTGAAGGATGATGACGCGTCAGTGTCTAGGGATTACCGACGAATGTTGGAACAATACACCAAACATATTTCAGAACGTCCGAAACGGCTTTTGGGGCACAAAAATTACAACAAATAGAGTTTTCACCACTGATGAGTCGTGGATCGACGAATCGGCCGTCTGGTGAAAGCATGGTAGTGTGAAACAAATTTCCAACATAACTTAAAGTTTTGTTGCTATATGTAACAAGCAATTCTTAAATAGAGTTTTGCCAAAATTGTGCCCTAACCAAGATAATGGGCGTGTTTAAAAACACGGGAATCGAAGACAACAGAGTAACTGTTTTCTTCGGTTCCCGAGTGCCTCAAGAGCCATATTAGTTTATGGTCCGCCAAGGCACTAAGTTCCCTTTGGCATCCCCCTACCAGTGTAGTTGTGACATTAGGATTTTCAGAACCCTTAAGGTCGACTGGCTGTCTGAGCATAATATATTGATTCGCTTATTAAACGCCGATGGATTCAAAGAGGAAGTCTTAATGAAAAAGAACTCATAGCAAGAATAATGATAACGAGTTGTCGAGGATACTCCTGGAATATTTTATATAGTTCGTGAGTCAACGAACAAACGATGCGACCTTTCTATGGAAGCAAACGGTCAACATTTTGAATGTATAGTGTATAGTGACAGCGTTTCGAGGGAGTTTGCTCTTAACGTACTCCACAGGGAAGGATATAAGGGCCCTTAATTTTTTCTCTATAAAATAATGATCTTCCGGAATATGTCGCTAGTGCCGATGACATCACAGCGGTTATTGCCGATGTTGACCGTCAAATAGTGCAGAGGAGAGAGAGTGCTGGAGTGCTTCAGATAAATGTCCGCTTGATGTGCTGCCAACAAGTTAATGTTTAACACGATGAAGACTCAAGTGATTGAGATTCATAGCCCGTACAGGTACTCCTCTAACTTTTTGTTTAACGTTGGTAGCCACAGTGTCCGCCTTGATGATTACGTCAACTTTCTTGGTGTTAGAATAGATAAGCACCTTAATGTTAAGATGGCTTTTGCGCTAAACTTAACAAATGCTTTTTTCTGCTTCTTGCAAGAAAAGCTTCCCTCCGCCTGCACGAGATTTTGAGTGTTTATTACATTTCTGTACAAAATTTTACTTAAATTTAATTTTAAAAATTGTTTATGTGTATTTATTTCTATAATATGTGTGATTGTTTTGTATGTTATTTTTTGTTTGTTACGTTATAATAATTATTGGCTATACATACTATGTATATAGGAAATTGTGCTTCGAACCTCTTCATTGCGATCTCAAAAATAGAAAGAGATACAAGCCAAGAATTTGCCGTTCGAAAGTTGAAAGATTGCGATTTGTTCCGGAGATATTCGGAGAAAACAGAAAATTAAGTAAATCGTATAATTTTTTAAAAATAAATTGCATAATAACATTATCACTATTTGCACTCTATCCAATGATATCAAAACTTTTGCCATCCGACGTTTCAGATTTGAGCACCCATCATCAACTTTGTTTCCTGAAACACGGACCTAAATTTTTTGGGTAGCACAACAAGTAGTTTTCGAGATACAGGGCCGAATTCTCGCTTTTCGCTCCCCTCTTGTATCTCGGAAAATATAACAGATATTGGAAACATATAAACGACGTTTGATAAATATTTTTATGTGGAGTCCATAGGCGTACATTTAATTTTTTGACTTGGTCTAAGTATCAAAATATGAAGCAAACGTGACATTTTGAAATTTAATTGGAATGAAGTTGTCAAACTTAATAGTGTTGTCATAGTGATTGATAATTGCACTGATAATTGCAGTGTAATGTTGACATGATTGCGTGAAATTGTTTCCTATGCCACAAAATGACAAAATTTGATTGGTTGCTAGAATTGTCAACCAATTTTCCTTGAAAATACCAGAATTCTAATTATGCCTTGTAGATTGTAGATTGTTTTTCGGAGTCGTTTAGGCGGTTTGGCCTCCCCGCACTTCGCACAACATTAATAGCGTTGATCTCTGCTTGGAATATAGTGGGACTTTTCCCGAGAGATTCAGAGAGCCTGCAATTTGGCCCGTATACTCCCATGCCTGTGTTCCCTTCTATTCCTTTTGAACCGTCCGTATACCAGACGGATGTGTTTTCTGGGAATCGTGGTTCCCCATTTAGCCAATTTTGACGATCTGCAATTATGCCTTAATAAACATCAAACAAACAATATCTACAAGAACAAAGAAAAATTATTTTTGATGAAATAATACGCGTCTACTCCACAAATGAACTTTCTATTTGTCAATCATTACAAACTATCATTAATGTTTCGAGAATTGAATTCTCATCGTCAGTGTTAAGATATTATTTTATGCAGATCAAAAGTTATCACGTGTCATCAAATATAGGTTCATCCGTTGAAAAAATAAAATATTTTATAAGACTATATCATACATCACAAGAATTAAAAAATTTAATTAATAAGTTGAAGAATTATTTTTGAACCAAAACAAATTTATATTATTTTAAAAGCTAATAACATAAGGGATAACGACAGAATTTAACACTATACCAAAATTACAGGGTGTTCAAAAAACCTCATTAAAATAATTTTTTTCTATAACGCTCTGATTCTGTGAATGTACGTTTTACAATATTATTTTAATTAGACAAATAAACAAAACAATGTGATATTCAATAACACAATTCCTAAAATTTTATTTAGTGTAATTTGCCTCGTAAATATGTATTGTGAATTTGTTGTTACTTGTGGATACTTTTTAAATCATTTTCATGATGTACAGACATTTTAAAGAAATATCTAAATATGATCGAAACGTCAAATAAAAAACTTAAAAAAGAATCTTAGTTATTACTTAAAAATTGACCTAAAATCAAGAATTAAAAAATCAAATTTTTCTAGGCTAAAGAAAATAAATAAAAAAGACACTTTATATCGAGAACTACATGTGCAACCCAAAATATGATTAGGGCATCGTAAGTTTCACAAAAAAACTTTCCCAATAATGGAGTTACCACACAATTAAAACGCTATCTGGCCACCCTGTACAATGTTTTAAAACTATTTTCATGAAAAATTAGCTGCTCTTTAAAATAATGTCCTAAATACCACTCTTCCTGTATATTATAGTATCAAATGCAACCGCAAAACCGGAAAAACACATATACATGCATGGTTAGATTCATTTTAATTAATTAGTCAGTCAACAGATGGCTTAATAGATCGTCCGGATTACTAGACACACCGTCTAAAAAACAAAAACGAAAATAGAGAACTAAATGAGAGCGCCATGCAGCGCTCACAGTTAAAAATGAGGGCGGTCAATCTAAATCAGTACCTAAATAGTTGAAGCACGACCATATTCGTGCAACGTAAATAAGTTGTAATGTTTTTATTTTGAAAATCATTTGAATGGTTAGTTACCGAGGTATAATGATAAAACAATTGGAGAAATCAATGAAGTAAATCTAATGGAGTAATTAATGTTTGAATTATTGCACTTTATACCTTCTACGGGGCTTCAGTTTTAATGGCGTATTTGATTATCCGAAAGATTATTACTTAAGGCGGTTTGATCAGTCTTCAATAGCTTATTATGCACTTATTTTTTAATTGTGAAAAATTATTTTTTTCTGTGACGGGAAAAAAGTTTGACATATTATCTCTGTTGACAGGTAATAAAATGTCAGATTTTAGCTCTCGATTTTTTGTCTCATAACCTCGAGCTTAAATCTAGTACTTTTCCCTTGTATAATAAATAACTATTTTTACGAGCATGCGCATTGTTTTTTTTAGTGTGGAAAGTTGTACTTTTCCGCTTACAGTTGTTATAACTAATATAAAGCCAGATAGTGCTAGCTTTGTTATAAATATTAATAAGGCTTCAATTGATCATTTTTTAATTAGCACTCATCAAGTGAATTTTCAATTTTCTCATTGAAATGATTTAGAAAAATAAATAAAACTTAAATAAAAACTTTAATTTTTAGTTATGTATTACTTATAATTTATTTTGAATACATTTTTGATGAAATAATTTAGACAATAATTAAATTTACACATTGCAATTTGGCTTTTCTCGAGTATTATGAATAACCAATGATGATGAAGCCTGCGGCTTCGAAACATGTTTGGTTGTGTAAGTCAAACATAGAGCGATTATTAAAGCAAATTTCGTGAATATTTGACTTGCATTTCACATGCATATGAATAACTGTTTATCCACATTAAAAGAAGAAGTAGCAGGTACAATTTATTAGGCCAAGGAAGACCCTCTCTTCAAACGATACGTGTCTAAATTTGACAGCAATCGGACTTTTGATTTGTGAGTTATAGCATTTTTTTGTGAAGCAACTTTTGTCATTGAAAAACAAAATGGAAAAAGATAGTTCGAGTTTTGACAAAGCATTACTTTTTGATGAAAAAAAAAATACAGTGGAAACCAAACAATGGCTTGATAACCATTATTCGGCCTCTGCTCCATCGAGACAAATGGGAGAAAAGTGGATTGGTAAATTTAAACGTGGTCGTACCAGCACAAATGATGCAGAGCGCAGTGGACGCCCAAATGGAGCTGTTATTCCCGAAAACGTCAAAAGAATTCACAAATTGTTTACGAAGGATCGCAAATTGAAGGTGCACGAGCTAGCTGAAATTGTAAAGATTTCAGATAATTAATTAATTGTTTTGTACACCATTTGGTGTTTTTTAAATAAATGTTCTAATGTTTCTAGTAGCGTATGGTATCAGAAATGTCAAATGATCTACAATTATAAAAGTCATTATGAATTATTCTTAATTATGCATAAACAACATTGATGATAATAAAAAGCACATATAAATTTCTACCAAAATATTCATAACATGTGTTCGAAATGTTGACCGTCCATTTCGAGACACTTCGATATTTGTTCTAATAATACATGAAGTTGGTGTAGAAGGAAATCCAGTACCATCATACCATTTAACGATCCCTCAAAAATTAGGGTACTATGAAATATCGGTCCAATGTTCCACCTATTTGGATTGCTGATGATTTTGTATTCATGGGGATTCGAGGCAGAATAATAATGGTCGTTGTGTCTGTTCACGAGGCTATTGTTGTGAAATGTATATTCGTCACTAAATAACACGTTATCAGAAAATGCTTCATTTGCTATCACTTTATCTAACACCCACTTGCAAAATTCAATTCTATTGTCACAATCATTTCCATAAAGTTCTTGACAACGCTGAATTTTATAAGCATGAAATCTATGTTTTTTAATCACTCGTGATTTCACTTAAAATAAACTGTTGCCCTCGAGGCACGAATAGCTCTCCATATTTAAGTGTAAAAGTAATATTTTTGTGACCTTTTTTTGTCATTTACCTTTCTTTTGATGACAACCTATATTTCCAAATATTATCAGCTATTACGCTTCTTGATACATAGAGGATCCGTAGCAAATTTCAAAGAGATATCGGAAGTGGCACCACAAAAAGATTTTTTTCGAAATTTAAGACGCTTAGGACACAAATCCGTAACAAGCTCTTTTCCTCAAATTGCCCGAAGTATATCAAGAGAGATTTTGTGCTGATCGTGATCAAATGTTACTAATTTTCTTCTACTGATATTTTAGTATCGATGCAACAATAACAATTTAATCACGCAAATGTAAGAAAAAATTCCTACGTAGAAATAGTATTTCACAACATGAAGAGTGTTGGTTCAATAATATCCTTAAATTGCTGTAATATTAAATAATCGCAAAATAAAATAAGAAACGCAACTAGTAGCTTCGGAGCAGTGGGTTGGTGCATGGTATTTCAAGGTATTGTCAGAAACCTATATTAGTCAGGCAAGTATTTACTTGCCTGACTAATATAGTATTTACTTGCCTGACTAATATTGGTGTTTTCGAATATCTGATTTTGACTAATATGGGGATTTTCGATTACTAGACCAACTGTAGCAAAAATAGTTTTTCCATTTTCGGTGACAGATTTTCTTGTAGCTAACACTTTCAGTTTCCTTAAACTGATTTAAAAGTCTTTGAAAAGCAGCTGGTCTTGGATGATTTCGTATGGGAAAACTTTGAGCATAAACTCGAGAAGCCAATAAAGAATTTGGATGGCATTCTCCATGGATCAATATGATATCAATACGTTCTTGTTTTGAGTAAATACTCTTCATTTTAACAAAGCAAACAATTGTAAATCAATAACATTTAGTAAAGCATGAACAGCAAATTAAATTGATAAGTAATTAGGCCGAAGGACTTCGGTCAATGGCCTTTTGCGGTTTTGTACCAATAAAGTACGTTTTATTATTATTATTTAATTATAATAATAATAAATAATTTTTTGATAAATAAAATAATTTATTTGACATTATTCATTCCATAGGCTACTAGATCCATTAAAACGTTTATTTAAAAAACACCATTCGAGAGGTAATTAGTAAGTACATTGCTAGGTAAGTTCAAAAATATGACGTTCCATTTAAATTAATGAGGTTATAGCAACTTAAAGTTCTTATTTGAGTAGTTTTAATTTTTGGACCCCTGTATAAGATTGCAAGTTTATTGCAATTGGAATACCAAATATGATCTATTATTACAATTTAGAGTTAATTTCGTCAACATGACTTAAATACTTCCCAAGTATTTGAAAAATGAAAATTAGGCTAGATTTTCAGAAAATTCAATTTATTTAAACAATCTTAAGGTTTAGGTATTATAAACCTCAATAAAACTTACAGACACTTAATTTGATCAGAGGATCTAAAATTCCAATCATATACAGGGCATTCCATTTAAAAAAAACACAACTTTGATACTTTTAGTTTATTTGGGACACCCTGTATAATATGAAAACAATTTTAAAAAGTAGCCATAGTAGATGCCTACACGTTTAATAAATGAAACTTATTAAAAGTCACGTAGAGGTTCGCCACAATATTCCGCGCCATAAAGCGTGTATGATGAAAGTACACATGATTCTAGTTAAAAGAAATTTTCTTGCTAAAACTGATAATAAACTGAGATAGAGAACAGCTAGATTGAAAAAACTGCGATTAGAACAAAAATATTTAAAGTAAAAAGAGAACTTTAAGCTAATTAATATGTTTATTATATCCTAATGACAGCGGATGTTAATATTTTCATTTACTAACATCTCTTTGCCTTGATGTATTTGTCTAAAAATACCCTTCTTATTTGTCTTTGTTGATTAATTGCTTTTACAAATTCAGTGTAGATTTTGCCAAATATTTAACCAGCTGTACATGTGTGTCTCTACGATAGTTTAGACGTTTATAGTTTCTTTGTATATTATTATTTCGTCATGCTTTAAATACCCAACTAGGTATATCATAAAATGTCTTTCTCTCATATGTATATTTTGGGGCGTATACCAAACAAAATGTCAGGTCTGTGTCAACAAAACCTTTTTGGATTTTGGTCCCTTTTTGCCGCACCGGCTGTGTTCTATTCTACTTTAATTTCTCTTTGGAGCATATTATTTTGTAATTTCCGCAAAATTTTCAGCATGGTTTGTGTGACAACATGTGAACTATATAAATTGTTTGAAAGTGCAGTTTGTTTCGTCAGACCAATTAAAGCCTTGTTAGAATGCGAGCGTATATGGGAAATTATACAAACTTTGTATAAAAGTAAATTAATAAAAAAGATGTATATGTTTGGATGCAATAAATATTGAATTCACTTAGCATTCGTCTAAATATAATAAAATCCATTTATGATTTCCCTAATATTCTTTATCTTGCGAAAATTAACAAAATCATTAAAACTGTATACAGCTGCCTGCACCGGCTGTATTTTTTATGGAAATGTTATTTTTTTAATAATTTCGCCACAGATCTTTGAGAAATATTGTGTTGTTGACTGCGGGTTTTCTTGCGACGACAAAATGACATCTAATGCCTTGTTACCGCCTGCAGCTGTTTTTGACCTTCCCGTTTTTAGTTTGTTTCTTACACTACCAGTTTCGTAAAATTTCTGACATAATTTACATACATACCCTTTCTAAATTTGTAGCCGGTTAGGATACAACTCATAAAAAAGACTGCACACTTCTTCATAAAGGCATTTTTTGTCACCATAGCCCACCATCATCAGAATTTCAATTCTTTGTTTTTACCGCTATAAAAAATTGAGCAACGGCAGGTTGTGCCACAAATTATACCAAATAACTTTTCTTTAAAATTTTTTTGAAAACAAAAATTATGTTCAGATATATACAGGGATTTCCACATTTTATACTTACTCTGTATATATACTGTATATACGAATCGGTTAACTGATTCTACATTGCCATAAACACAACAATATTGCTCCAAATCATTGTTAAAGTCTACCTTAACTGCTACATTTTCTTAGTTTTTTCTCATTTTGCAAATTTTGAACCACAAAAGTTGTTAGATATGATTTTGAACAAAAAATTGAGATTAATTAGGTCTGTGTAAGTTACATAGTTTCTAAAATACAGCAATTCAAAGTTTTGCAAAATTTTCGAAAAAAGAAACTGATGACGAAACCACCAGCTCCTCAGAACCAGCTTAACATGATTTCCTGCAACAGCAAAAAAGGTTGTACCAACAAAGCAGGACTTAAATGCTCAGCTGTTTGTAGCCACTATAGCGGTCAATCTTGTGAAAACATACCAGACCACATATTTGACGATATTGGTGAATCACTCAATGATGATCCACCATCAGATGACGATTTAGACCGGCTTGAACCGATCGATGAATATCCAGAATACCGAATACTGACCAAAAAAGTATTCAGTCGAATACTAAATACCAAATACACAACTGTATTCGAATAGTAATCGAATACCAGCCAAATGTCTCCTGAATGGTATTCAGAATACCGAGTATTCGTATACTACCCAAGTCTGACCAGAATAAAGATTATGATTATAATTCGTCCACATTTAGGCCAATATCAAAGCACCATAGCTCAATCATTTGCAAATCGCTCTGAATCTTTTCACACTGAGAAACATTTGACAGGTCTCGGAATATCTTAAGGTCATCAGCAAACAATAATTTACTACAAGTTAAGTTCTCTGCTAGATCATTTACAAATTTTGAGTTCGACTTCACCCTTTAAATTTAAAAGCAATTTAAAATTATTCTTGGCTGTAAATGGTTTTTACACGCTGCAGGAATTTGTTGAGCCAGTCCACTTATGTCCTATTTATTATAAGTCTTAAGATTTCAGATACAGGGTCCAAAATGTACTTTTTTAAACTGACGAAAATAGCAACTCTGGCGCATTCTTTCTGGGATACCTTGTATATAGTTTTGAAATTCAAAATAGATTTTGGAAAAAATAACAGAAAAAATTTTGTAACACAATTTATATTATTTGTTCATTAAGATCGTACTATTCATTAGCGCAACACATCAAACGATGTCAGATATACACATTTTCAATGAAAAATGGATCCTTTTTCTAAAAAGCCATTTACCCTATGACAAATTCTCTAATTCTACAAACGAATTGCTCGTAATATTGCATTGATTAATAGTAGCTCGTCACAAGGGACATTTAAAACAATATGTCAAAACGAAAATAACACATTCAGCAGCCCCTTTTTTAGTTTGCCATTACCAAAAGTAGAAAGTCGTGTTTATTCCACCTGGTATGTGCTTTAGATGCGAGAACGACGACGCCTACAGTAGGTATGAAATGCTGCCTGCATTGCTCCCTTCATAATATTAATATATATTTTCGTTCTAAAAGTTTAATTTAGGCGCATATATCTACTTTATAAAAGAAAAATTACAATTATAGTCGTCTGTAGTCGTATGATTTATTGGGATTTTTAACGAATATATCGTATATTTTTAGAAAGGAAAATACCTACTACCTATGTACCGCTTCACACCACATGCCACAGAGGCGTAGATTAATTTGTATATTCTTAAAGACTGAATAAATTGGAAATAATGAAAAGTCAGTTTTTCTAAAATCATTACAACATATTGACGTTCAAAGCGCATTTTGACGAGAAAAATTACAGTACGGGGAACACTTTCCCGGCCGGTAAAATTATTCCCGTACCGTTTTTCAAACCCAAAATAATGCACATAATTTATTTATTTATTTAAAAAAAGTAGTCCATTCTAGAGTGAAGTAAATTCTATTTAATAGGAATAAAAGTCAATTTTCCACAATGTCGCGATCTTGTTTGCAGACATGAATACATTACTCTATTATTATTCATTCTGAGATTTTCTGCACATTGTAATGTAGCTTTTCGTGAATAATTATATAGGTAACCACTGATGAAGGAGCTTGAAGCCCCGAAACATGTTTGGTAGATATATTTGATTTATTTCGTTAAGGATTGACTTTTATTCCTATTAAATAAATTTATTTATTTATATAAATATTTATTTTTATATTGCAATTATTACAATCGAGGGGTTTATTACAAAAATTGATTCTGTCATTAATAGTACTGAAGATTGTTCTCATCTTCAGGACGATTTAAATGTTGTATATGAGTGGTGTGTCCGTAATAATCTTTATCTCAATATTGATAAATGTTTTAGTGTTTCCTATACACGGAAAATAAACCCTGTCAAATTTTCATATTGTATAAATAATAGTCCATTAACAACTTGTGATGAGTTTAAAGATTTAGGTGTTTGGTTTGATGGTAAACTGAGCTTTACTAATCATTACAATAATATAGTTTCAGCATCATATAGATCTCTGGGTTTTATTGTGCGCCATTCGAAAGAGATTGTGACACCTCCAACTCTCATTGTTCTTTTCAACGCATTTGTCAGATCTAAACTGGAATATGCATCTGTAGTATGGAATCCTATGTATGCCATACATATGAATAATATTGAACGCATCCAGCGTCGTTTTGCCAAGTTGCTGTGGTTTCGGGTTGATGGGGTTTATCCATCCATTGGGTTTCCTCATGATATTCTGTTAAACCGTTTTAATCTAGTATCATTAAATACTCGGAGAGAATATTCCGCTCTAGTATTGCTCCATAAAATTATTAATGGACTTCTTGACTGTCCAGAGTTTTTAAGCCAGATTCCTTTTTGTGTCCCAAATCTACGTACACGTAATAACGGAATCGTATTTTACTTTCCGGCCCCGCGTACTAATTTGTTGTTGCGTTCCCCTTTATATTTTATGTGCCATACTTGTAACTCTGTGTCCGAGCAAATTGATATTTTTAATTCAACTTTGTCTTGTATAAAAAATATATTTCTTAGAATATAAATTTAGTGTTAGATATTAAGAATTTACTGTAATTTTTCCTGCCCTTTAATTGGATTATTTATCTGTCTGGGCAGTGTATCTTAAATAAATAAATAAAAAGCAAATAAGTCCAAAATATGCATGTTCTGGTTTATTGCGTCTTGTAACATTTTTTTTTGTAGAAAACAACTTCTTCAAACAGTAGACCAGTCTCTAGATATATCCATATAAAATAACTGGTATTTTACAAAAATCAAACAAGTCCCAACTGTTTTCGACAAGAACCAGACAATTCCAAGGACAACTCTGGTATTTGGCAGCATATCTACGTGGTCATTACTATTATGTTGACTGCTGTAGTGTGGCGGATGCGGTTTCCTATGCGTGGACATAGCTAATGACCAAGATTTTGCATTAATTGGAAATAAGAAAAGAACGGCAAAATTAATAGAAATACCAAGAAAATGAGACAAATTTATTAGTTTAATATTTTAAATGCCCGAAAATATCCTCCTCCATTTAAGTTAAAGAAAATGACGCAATAAATTTTTTTTGACATAAGGCGTGCTATGGAGCTCTTTTTCCTTAAAACGCCAAAACCTGCTATTAAACTTCAAGCAGTACAAATGTTTGATATAGAGGACCGTCACATTCACGTCCGGTCGACATATAGTTTTCTTTAATTTTTTTAGAAATGTTTCCACTAAAACTAGATAAGTTCTATGATTTTTTTAAGTAATAATATATTTGTTTTCAAATTGAGTTTATTGAAATCTAAGGTCTAAACCTAATAAATATTAGGTATATGAAAAATAGGACTCGTTACTATTAACCTATACACGAATGGAATATATTTTAATACATTCCTATAAAATAATGTTTTGTCACTTTTCTAATTTTTCAATTATTGATCACCGGCTGAACTTCTTTCCCCGGGAAATGAGCAACAATTCAACTTGTATCAGTAACAGTTTTTTCACCTTTCAGTTGCCGATTTGCATCCCCCATGCCTCTTTAAACTAGTTAAATCTGCGCCAGAGTCAACCAAAATTGTCGCAGAAAATCGATGATCTTTGAAAGTCTTATATAAACACCTACCCTTCTTCTACCGATACGTCGATGACTATATTACATCCATCCCTAAAGACCGGGTCAACTACGCATTAAATAGTTTCAATTCGTATAATGAACGTTGACAATTTACAATTGAAACACAAAATAACAATAAAATTAATTTTCTTGTAACGTTATATAAAATTAACAGTGAAATCAAGACGGAGTGGTATACAAAGCCCACCTGGTCGTCTCGATATCTTAACTACCAGTCTAGTCATCCATCGTCACAAAAGAGATCTGTAATGCTGAATTTAGATCCACAGCCATAAAAGAGTCACAAATGCGTTAATTAAAAATAAATCCCCTCGCACTTAATCAATAAAGTGTTTAGAAGCCGAATGCAAAGAATGCATAATGATGCATCCAGGAACATTCAACAAAAGACAATTTCCAATAAATATCTCTCCTTGCCATGCATAGATGGTTTGTCAACAACAACTCTCAAATTTCTTGCAGAATGATTAAGGTATGCCATATAAGTTATAATCTATGATCCAAATACTTTAGCTCATTAAAACCAAAAACTTCTAAATGGAAAAAAGTCATATTATTTATGAAATACCATGTGTTGCTTGAGAGGTAGTATATATCTGCCAAACATCCCAGTATTTGGAAAATAGAATAAAAAGTAACAATTACGACAAAAAAATAACACTGCATTAACGAATCATGAAACTACAACTAACCATAAATTTGATTTTAATAACACCAAAAGAACCGACTGTAACCAAAAAAAGATAGAATTTCTGGAAATGGTATCCATAAAAACCAAAGAAAAGATCTAAATAATTTGAGCAAAGTTTATACTGGTATTTTGTAAATATACGTACCTACACTTTTTTGCTATACATGCACAAAATAGTTATTATAAAAAATACGATACCTGGAAAATGTTGTGTTGTATTTTGATGTGATTGTTTGTTTGTTGATTTGTGCTTGAGCAATATTCATGCCATACACTTAAATGTTTTTAGATGTGAGATATTTTAACAAAAACATCTTGTTGTATTAATTATTAAGTATGCCGTTTTCCAGAAATAACAAAAACATAGTATATAATTCGTGATAAACTAAATCAATTATTTTATAAAAAGATGAAAAATCAACAGAGGCCAAAACTTATTTTTTTACATATAGCAACATCTGAGATACTCCTTTCCATTTTTTAGCTGCTCCAAATCTATCTCACTACCAGATATACTTGGGAGCACTTCTTCAAACAATTTTAAGAGAATAATCTAAAGGATGGTTAACTTAGCCGGTGGCGGTGTGGTCTGGTGTTACAAAAACGACAAATGGATCCCACTACAACTCTCCTCCATCCGACTGCATGGAGTGTTAACACAAGCGCATCGGTTGGCCATATCGGAGTTGCTCCAACGAGTGGCCAACAAAGAGTTGATCCTGCAAGATGACGGTTCCACGGAGTTGACCGAGAAGCATCGGGAGTTGATGTTAAAGCAACAGCAGGAACAACAGTTGGAGTCTAGTAAAATAATATAAAGTGTAAATAATGAAGATGTGATAAAATTAACTGATAGTAATTATGTTGAACGTAAATCGAGTTTGGGGCAGATACCTGCTTTTAGATAATTTTGAGAAGGATCAAAAATACGATCGAAACGTCAAGATTTATTAGACATTTCTTATAAAATACAATCTACCTTTCATAAAACTATAGTATTTATTTATAAACTGGCCTAAAATCAAGAAAATAATAATAAAAAACGTGTCAGGGACCTGTTTTGTCCTAAAATTTTCACACTCGAATTTCTCGAAAACCTTTAAGTTTTTCGAGAAAAAAGTAGTATGCCTTTTTTATGTAGACAACTTTATTTTATCACATTTTTGACGCAAATGGAATAAAAGTCACAAGAAAAAAAAGTTAGGTTATAATTAAGGCAAGTTTACCCGCCTATGGTCATCCGTTCTTATTCAATTTCATGTCAGTTTACGACATTTAACTAACTAACTACATTTGATTAATTCATCTTTACTCGTTTCGAAAATATTTCAAAAAAATCGTCTTTAACTTTGTAAATAAGGACTTTTCGAAAAAATTTAGGTTTTTTTATGATTAGACGTCCCCAATTCGCTCACAAATTTTGACCACCTACTTTAGAAACACCTTGTATATAAGGTATTTCAATTCTGATACCAGCGGATAACTTCATTCATTAAAAAAAAATAAACATACACTAAAGACTAAAGTTAACAATTTCGTCAGCCGATGGCACATGGGACTAATGGATCTAAGTCTTTAACTGAGGAATTCATTCGGGCAACGGAGAATTTGTAATATCAGGTGGAAGCATCATGTCCAGAGTTTCCTGTGAAAATGGTTTTGAAAGCTTCTTGCGTTGTATCATTCCTGTTATTACAGGATCAAAGTTAATAGTGTTGAGAAAATCGATGTTACATGCTTCCCTAGAAAATTTTCTCAACAAAATTTTGCCTGTACATTCGCAAATACTTGTTTCTTGCTTCTGCAGCTTCTTATGGTAAATGCCCAATTTTGTTTTAAAGACTTTCACATCTTTTTATATTATGATTATATGACATAACTTACTCGCAAGACTCCATCACAAATTATTTTTAAAATAATGTCAAAATACAAAAAAATAATTAGACAAAAATACACTTTATACAACGAAAGACTAATTCAGACACGTATCAATAGTCAGATACACTAGCCCTAAGCACGTGCAGGTAAAGACAGAGGGCCAAAAACGATATTTTTTTATTATTTTGTCTATCTTTTGATGATGGTGTATTTACTACCCATTTCTAACAAATTTAGAAAATTGAATTTTGGCGCGCTATATTAGGCAAATACCCCACTGTGCAACGTCTGTATTTTTCTTTCATCGAATATGTCTTGAAATTTTTTAATAATTCGATCAATCAAATGAACGATCCGGAAAACCACAAAGTTCAGGTACTTTGCTAATAACGCTGATTTTCATAATGTAAACTCGTTTTTTTATTGCTAGGAACTGACACATTTCTTAAATGTCAAAATAGGCATAGACGAATTCAGTGCGTAAACTATACTATAACTTGAATTGTCCCTCTAATCTGCTCATCTGAATATTTGTATAAATAATTTCCATTTAAATATCAAAGAATTGTATTTAAATCCAAAAGAATTTCCAATATAAATATAGCGATCCACGCCACTGTTATGCCCAAAACAAAAACATTAAGCATCACGCCGTTAGGTATATATAGTAATTCATAAAAGTCGCAGTTTATTACAAACGTGTAAGCTTTATCGGAGGGTAAAATTAATTTCAGTAGGTAATATTTTTTATATTTAGTTTTAAATGGTGTAATTTGTATGACTGGCGGCCACGGTGGTCCTTCCGGCGAAATATCGAGAACTTTTTTAATTGAGTTAGAACTTTATGACCAGGACGATATCTGAACAAATAAGTAGTCATTAATTTTAAGGTTTTAATTTTCTTCTCTTCTATTTTGGTAGTTATTTCTGGCTTGGAACGTTCATAAACATTCGGGGGCTTTTTATTATTACGAAGTAGGTATGAGTTTTGGGTCCTGCATTGTTTTTTCATCGCGTTTGCAGAAAACCGAAGGTAAATGCTATTGCTCCTTTTGCAAATCGATGTATTTTGGTAGAAGAAACCTATCCCCCGGGAGTATACTCTCGCGCAACGAGCCAGGCCAGAGAATGACTTCTCTGCTACGGCACACCTGGCCAGCCGTACTGCCTATAGCGGCAACAGTGAGACAACTAAATGGACGACTTTGATCTCGTTATACGTCGCACCAGAGGGTCTCCATCCCATGCCCTTCAGCGTCGTCTAGGATGCGAACCCACTATCTTACGCATCCATTGACACCCCAACAACAGATTGCAGCAGTCCTGGAGTCTCCAATTGTCGTAGACCCTATGCCATTGGGTCGGCCTTCAGTTTCTGTCAGGGGTCATGTGATTGTTGATGTGTAGCAGCGTTACCACGTTAAAAAATCTCACGCACAGGCGTAGGAGAAGTCGCGTTGCTTACATATCCAATCAGATAGGAATGTGCAGTGAATATTTCTTTGTTGAATATCCTCAAGTAAGTATATCACCGTCTTGATTTTTCAAAGGGTGAAAATATCAGTATTTTTGTCATAAACAGATGAACTATTAATGTATATAGTGCGTTGATGCTTTTCTTTGTTCCTTTGTGCTGCGTTGGTCCAATGTAGAGCCAGTTTCTTCAAACGTTTTAGCCATGATAAAAATGCATAAACGAAGGACTCTCCTCCATGCTGAAAATTATTGAAATTATACCGGACCCCAATTTTTATCAAATGATTTTATAGAACAATCACCTCACCTCCGCCATGTTTAATAAATGACAGTAACCGTCAAACAACAATAATCAAAACTGTTTAATAGCTGTCAAACAATAATCTGAAACCTCCACGTCCCCTCATGAAATCCAGTTTCAAAATCAAGATATATTTAAACCTTAGCACGTCCTGTATTCTTACACAGTTTTAAAATATTTTCGGACATTTTTATATTATTCATTTTTGGGAAAACTATTTCTAAATGCTTCATTTTCCCAGAACTTTTATCGCACTGCAAATATTTTAATTCAATTTTTAAAACAATTCCACAATACCAACGTGTTCATATAAATTTTTAATCAGTTTCGAACAAATGAATTTTTCTCGTGTTTCTTTGCTGAACCCATACAAAAGACTGGTTTTATCCACGTAAACACAGTTCTTTTCATTGTCTCTAAGGAAGTTTTTTAATTAAGTGAAGCAAGTCTTTTTCTTTTTCTAAAGAAAGCACTAGAGTCTACATTCTCTATATATACCCACTACTCAAAGTTATGAAAATGTGTCCAATGTCAAAGAAGAAAATTGTGAGATGACTTACAGTATAGCGCTTTTATACGTAAAAGAATGTCCCATCTCTGATACAGATATAGAGATTCTAATAAAAGTAAAAGGAAACAATACAGTGTACAGGACGGGCTTTGTATGATGTTACAGGATAGCATTACAATAATTTTTTAAATTCCAAATGCTTGACTATTTGATCCCATTAGGTGCAATTATTTCTTGCAGGGATATTTTTTTTCCTTGTTATGAAAGGAGAAGTCCAAGGAGTTTCCTAGAGCTCTTTTAAGTTATGAAAATCAGACACATTCATGTCGTGTATAATTAAATTTTATAAGCATTCTTCGATATGGGAAATAAATTAATTTAACTCACTCCACTTGAATATGGACTACTTCTTTACATTTTATAAGCAATGCCTAATGTACTGCTGTCAGTCCCAGGGCGTCATGATTTCTAGACGATTTTTTCTGTTGCATTCTGCTTCTATGTCTGTGTGATCTTTTAATAGCAATTTATGATTGATCACTTAAATGTGTGGATATTTATCAATAATCCAAAAGAATAATTGCTAAATTTTCATTTTGTCTGTAGCAATTATCTAACCATATGGCCAGCTCTTTATTGTCGATGTTACGTGTCCCCCATTTTATTTTTTTTAAAGCTGAGGCAATCTCGTGCCTTCCTCGAGCTGCCTTACTTCGTCCCTCATCATGTTGTATGCTTTCCGTTAGTTGCCGCGTAAATTGTGTAATTCAGTTACCACAATTTTCTCTAATAAAAACTAAGACCGCAAGTAAGTAGCGAAGGGGCGGGCATTTCTGCAAGTCTACAGTCAAAACTCTCACATAATTTTGATCTCGCTTTGTTCATACCATACCGACTCTTGGTTTCACGTACATGTGCCTCATGCTGGCTGCTCAATTCCGCCTTATCTGTTGAACAGGACGTTGTTTTTGCTTGCTGTCTCACAATCGTTGGGGACTTGAATGACAAGTTAAATTCTTTATTGAAAATGTTTTAATAGAACCACTCTTTTGCAGTCATTCCTTTCCTTGGAAATATCGTCTTCTCTAAACCATTCAATGTAGAACTGATATATACAAATCCCCGGTCCTCAGAGGGGGCCTAAGTCTTTCTTGGAAGTACGTTCCCTGGAATTATAACTCTCGGAAGCTGGTATGCTTTCAATATATCGTTTAACATTTAAACGTATATTTGCTGGAGTTTTATTTCGTGGGACATGTTTGCCCCATTTGTCTTGCTCCACTATACCTCTGTCTTGGTTTTTTTTAACTACTGTATTGGATATGACTAATTTATATAATAACAACTGTAACCCGATAAATACAAACACTAATCAGAACACAGTATAAACTGCAACAGCAAGACCCATTTTATTCATTAGTTAGTATTCCCTTAGAGCGATATGACACCAAGTGATTATAGTGTTCGAAGACCCTGAATAAATTGTTCTTGCTATTACTACAATACACCCCAGCGTCTTCTTAGCGGAAATTCACGCAATAGGTAGATGCGTACAATTTAACCTGGACAGAAACTATCGGAAATGCTTAGGGCCAAACACACCTAAAAAATCTTCTCTGGCAAAATCTTCTTGGACTTCTTTAATCATGAAAGATCCAAAATCTGTTTGGATCTTAGTAAGAACGGGCTACGTATTCTTACAGGACATTGTCGTCTTAGGAAACATATGGCAAGATTAGGCCTAGAAGAGAGCGACCAATGCAGATTCTGTAGAGAGGAGGAAGAAACTCCAGATGCACAGCTATCAGAAGCCAACGCAAGGAACACTTGGGACATGAATTCGTGCAAGATGGAGACGTGTTATCCCTGAAACCAGCCAAGCTACTACAGCTATTTTTATTATTATTCCTTTACAACATATGGATGACCTTTTCATTGGCCTCAATTTTTCTCTACTTCCTAGGAATTTCTTGTGGTTAGGAAGCAATATTTATAGTGGTTTGTAGTTAAATCTAGATTATTTTGTTTTATCATAATATGACTATTGGTTTTGACTATTGGTTCGTTAAACGTTGAAATAACTCTGCTCTGACTGGTGATGCTTTGCCTTCTTTGGGGTTGGTTGAAGAATGTAACGGTGAAGCTAAGTTTTATCCCCAATCTACGCAAAAATTCGTTGCGATTTGCAGTTTTTGATTTCAACATGAGCAAGATGTGGCAAATCGAAATTTTTGGTGAGTATAGATAATCAAAATGATTTCTGCAATACCAGGTAGACGATAGCCTTCTAGCTCTTCTAGCAGTGCACTGTAAACTAATTGTTTCAATTATATCCTGCCATGTATGTTTACATTTTTAGATTTTGTGTGGTTTTGCCTACTCACCAGCTTATAATAGGTAAGTATAATGGCAGTGCAATGACCTTCATGATATTTGTTTATAGTTTTGTATTGTGGATATGGTTTATATTGCTATTCATTAATTCGATATGTTTTTGAGCGTTGTTCCAATAAAATAAAATAGGTTTCATCGTATACTAATTGGATTTTGTCCAAATTGTACCTACCAAAAAATTTACACCTAAAAATACAAAACGTGATATTAAAAAGACGTTTTTTGTAAGTTAACCCATTTTTATACAGGGCGGCCGAGTTAAAATGAAACAGAAGATTTATGGGTTGTTTTTTTTTTTAATCTACTAAAAATTGAATTAATTGAAATATTAATTTATGCATTTTGTGATATAATTTTAAAAAATGCAGCACTGCGTTCTCTAAAATGGTACTTCCTGGTTAACAATAGCCAATTATTATAAAACTTCAATATCACATTAACTTTGTCATTTCTTCTACTACAAGTATTTAAACAAAACATCGCTAGCTATACTCATTTTAATTTACTCTATTGTTACAATAAACTATTATTGCATTTTCTTATTTCTGTCATGGTAACATAATTAATGGCTTTATGTATTACACGAAACCAAAATTAAACAATACTAGGTATTATGCATGTTATTTATTGTTTATTATTATTATTTTATGCTTAAACGGTTGTTGTATTCTTCTCTTTTTACATTTTAAACAATTAAGAGGAAATGCAAAATGTATTGATAGAATGTATATTTATTAAATAATAAATAGTATATTTATACCAGCATTAAAATAGGCATTAATTACTTTAAATAATATTATCATTAATATTAGACAGCTACAACCATATGGCCGTTGTTGCATTAAGAAGAATTCAGACAATGAAAATGAATAATTAAAATTATCTTTATTTTGTGTCTATAGTTTTCACACTACCAAGTACTTAACTGTACTCTGAAATGCTGTTAAAAGGTCAAAATTTTGTTTACTTTTTAAAAATCTACTAACACGGAATTTAATGAATAACCAAACGTGGCAGTTCTTATTCGCTCTAATCTCCAACGAAAACAGAGTTCATGTGCGTGAAGAATTTCTCAAAATCAAAACAAGTGTAAAATATGCCATGTGCTTGCGAAGTGAATTAAAACCGTTTAAAGATTTTACTGTGATTTGAAAGATAAGTTCAAAATTTTAACAAAACTCAATTTTATTATTCAACATAGTTGTCTTAGGGGGCAATACAAAGAGTATAGCGATTTCCAACTTCTCGATACCACTTTTATAGTACGATTTCTCGTTCTCGTCAAAATAGGCCTCAGTTTCAGTGATTATTTCATCATTGGACCATATTTCATCCATTGTCACATATCGACAATAGATTTCCATTTTATTGCGGTTTAACAGTGCCCCACACTCCTCTGAAGCATCAATTCGTTGTTGTTTTTGGTCGACTGTGAGATCACGCGGCACACTCTTTGCACAGAGCATTCCCATACCCAAATATTCTTGTAAAATGGAAAAAATACTACCATCTGATATCTTTACAATGTGCTAACTCGTGCACCTTTAATTTGCGATCGTTCATAACCAATTTGTGAATTTTTTGACGTTTTCTGGAGTAACAGCTCATTTCGGCGTCCCCTGCGCTCTGCATCATTTGTGCTGGTACTACGACGTTTAAATTCATCATTCCACTTCTCCTCTACCATTCTCGATGGAGCAGAGTTCGGTTAATGTTTATCAAGCCATTGTTTAATTTCCACTGTAATTTTTTTTATAAAAAAGGCAACGAAACAATTCCATTATGTATTTATTATTTCGTGTTTTTCGTATTAATGTTTCACGTTTGTTTTAATGCTTGATGAGGCCTTGAAAAAGTTTAAGCAAATTAAACGAAACGTCGGCCAAATGGTTATTTAGCGACAATTACAAATCTATCAGAAATTATACCAGAGGACACAATTTTGTATTATATAATCAAATCACCTAAACATAGTACAGCGTTTTCTCAGAGATCTTTTTCATATATTGGAGCTGGGTTGTACAATCGGTTGCCAACGTCTCTGAGTTCTTTGGGGATAGCGAGCTTTAGAAAGAAACTCAAGAAATATCTGTTGGATAAAAGTGGGTAGCGATGGTACGTTGTGAATTTCATTTTGTTGATTTTATTTCGTTTTGATTTTGATTTTTCCTCATTTTCTTGATTTTATTTGTTTTTATTTGTTTTCTGTTTCTTTTTCGCCTGCGTGGCTAACTATGTTACAATATTTAATTTAGTACAGGTAAATTTTTGATATGTGACAAATACTTAGAATTTTTTATGATTTATTATGCACAATGTAATTTGATATTGTATTTGATTTGTTGTATTCGGTTAAAAACAGCTTGCTCAAATTTGCCGAGTTAAAAATAAAGACCATTTATTATTATTATTATAAATGCTTAGTTTTCCCAAAACTTCTAATGTGTGTCTTTTTTATCTTTTCTTTTATAGAATAAATGTAATCAATCCATTATCCCTCACTATCTACAAAACTAAACCCATGAAGATGAAAATCTTATTCGGGAAGAAGACAATTTGCATTTCCAACAAGATGGAGCTCTTTCTTATTACGCTGTTTGTGATAGGCAGTGGCTCGATGAAACGTTTACCTCGAAAATGGGTTGCAAGGAGACGCATCCAAGAGTGGCCGCCAAGATCCCAATTCTTTCTTGAGGAGTACTTATAAATAGCAAGATGGATGAAGCTGGGAATATAAAAGTACGTTCTTATAGGCTCCAAACTTATAAAATAACTATGTTGTGGATTTAGTCTAATTTTATACAGGGTGTTCAAAAAGTCGCGGCAATATTTATGGGGGTGATTTGTTAGGCCATTTTAACTTATTTGGCTAATTTAATTCTAACTTTTATTATTATGATTTATTAAATCACGTCTTTTAAATGACCGCCACCAACTTCAACACATTTTTCAATATTAGATAAAAAGTGGTTCATTACACGGCGTAGCAAACCGTCTTCTATTCCATCAACTTCTGCACGAATTTTGACTTTCAGTTCCTCGATTGTACCTGGACGACTCGCAAACACTTTGGCTTTTAAATATCTCCACAGGAAAAAATGGGGTGCCGTTAAGTCGGGGGACCTCGAACGCCAAGGCAAATCTCCGAATCGAGAAAAGAGTTGGCCATTAAACATTTGTCGCAGGACCCCCATTGAGTTTCTGGCGGAATGAGCTTTTGCCCCATCTTGTTGGAATAGTAAGGCATTGTTTAGTAATCCTCGTATATTTAATTCTGGAATGAGAAATGTCTCTAGCATATTAACGCTCCGATGTTACTGTTACAGCGCGGTTATTTTCATCGTCAAAAAAATAAGGGCTAATAATACCAAAAGATCCTACTTCACGCCTCACAACAACTTTTGGATTATGGAGGTTCTGTGTAAAGATTTCACGAGGATTTTCATTTGATCAGTATCTAAAATTCCGTTTATTGACCAAACCTTTCAAATAAAAATTTACTTCGTCGGTCATTAGGAGACTGTGAATTGCTCCTTGCTGTAAATCCAAAAATTCTTGACAAAATGCTAACCTTGCTTCTTTATCTTGATTGCTAAGGTGCTGTGCCATTTGCTGCTTATAGGGATGAAATTTTAAATCCCTTTGAAGAATTCGATCTAAGCTTGCCTACGATATTCCTAGGATAATTAATTGTCGATTAGCAGACCTTTTAGCACTTCTCGTAAACGCAATTCTACCTCGTTCAATATTTTCTGTTTTTCGACATCCAGGCTTCTCCAAATTTTGTACAGAACGATTTTCACGCCAATGACGCACCCATAACTTAACAGTTTTACGATTTGGCGTGTGACCCCTCTTGTTGTTATTGAACTAACCCCGGAATTCACGCCTAACTTCTTCTATCGAATTGCTTCTTATCTAAGTTTCTACACAAAACACACGTTGTTGGAGAAGTTCAAACGGATGTTGAAATAATGTCTCAAAGCAAAAAATTAAATAATTATTGATGAAAACTAACAAACTTCTCGTAGAAAAATGACGTTCCACGAAATTATTAATTTAAAATTTATTTGTGACAGGCGTACTTAAATCCCAAAGACTACAGAAGATAATTCCACAGAGAACAACCTATTTAGTTATCTCGTGGGGAATTTATTAATAATATAAAATGGGTAGTATATTATGGGGAACCCGGTATATAGGAACTTTCAAAATAAAGATAAAATATGTGCTGTTTAAATTATTATTATATTATATCGCTTCTTTGTTGATGGAATTTTTCCAGTTGAACCTCATTCTAAAACCATTATAACCAGAAGCCAAATATATCTACAAAGAACTATTCCATATATTTTTCGAATCATAATTCCACAGAAATCATGCCACAATAAAATAAATGCCAATACATGCAATAATATTGTTATTAATAGATATTTACATAAAAAAAATAGGTAATAATTTATAATTATTACTGTTGGTAGTAATATTGCATGTAGGTACAGTCACAGTGGTTTCCGATAGATAAGTATCTTCAATAACTC
Organism: Apoderus coryli; assembly: GCA_911728435.2. Taxonomy (NCBI): domain Eukaryota; kingdom Metazoa; phylum Arthropoda; class Insecta; order Coleoptera; family Attelabidae; genus Apoderus; species Apoderus coryli. The sequence continues at coordinate 15,224,274 of OU452204.1, forward strand.
TACTGTTATAAATTTAATGGCGAACCATGTGAAATGTCAACATATATCCTTCGGGCCATCAGAAATCTATAAATAATGTATTGTAACATTTAACAATAACAATATTTATTTATTATAATTATAAATTCATAGTAAAGCGATAGAGATTTAGGTTTAATTTGCAATAAATTATTAAAGTTATTACTGTGATAAAATAAAAATTCGAATAAACATCTAACAAATAATGCGGTATGCGGTAGATTATTGCGTAAGAGCAACAACATTTTGATAAGGAGTTTTATGTCAAAAATGAAAGTTTGAGAGACGTGGGCATATCACAAAATCCATCCACCTTAAATCTCCTTACTTCTGTAAAGTAATTTTTGTCATCTATGTGATTTCAGTTTTTAGTAGGAAAATACCATCTAAAATAAAATTTTCTTTTTTCTTCTTTTTTTCGACAAATGATGAGTGAATCATATCACCTTATAGATATTTGTAACACACTCTCAAAACATTTCAGAATCAATCAATTCATGTAACTTTCTATAATATTATGGGTGCAACAAACGAAAACTGGAGATTCCTGAATGTAATTTAAGCATTTTTTGAAAGGTCCCTACTATTTTGTAATTGGGTTCTTGGTAAGCATCAAGAATATGCAAAATTTAGTATCAATGTTTGGGGTGGGTAAGAATCAATTATTGCTGTTGTTCGTAATTAATGGGCATTTAAACTCAAATCAATCAAATGTACCCCTGAATATTGTTCAAAACATGTGGTATCAAATGACAGAGCCCCTGCGCATCGTGGTAGACAAGTAACAGAAGTTTTAATGCAACTGTTTGGAAACAATTGGATTGGTTTAGGAGGTCTCATTAAGTGGCCTCCAAGATCACCGGATCTGAATCCGCTCGACTTCTTTTTATGGGGGTAGGTACATTACAGTGTACCAATTATATATGAAAACCATCTACGTTCATGAAGCTGCTAGGGAAATAAAAAACGATCATAATATCCTTATTAAAGACACAAATAAAACAACGCCTACTCTGACACATTCAACTCCTCTCTGATATGGATTACTTCAAGAAAAAAAATCCTTATTAAAGCTACAAGTTCATTAGTTGAAAGATGTAGAATGTGCATTACCAAAGATTAATGTACACAATAGATAGTCAGCGTATATGGCAAATCAAACTCGTTTTCGTTCAGCCTCGATACCAGCTACATCTATTAGAAATACAGACAACCCGGATTTTGTAGATGGCGTGATATATATTATTTCGGAATAAATAATTATATGGTGAAGTGTTAGACAAGGCAAGGTATAGGCTTTCGCTACAAAGTGGGAGTTTGTCTTTTAATATTATACTTACTTAATATAGGTAGGTATCCATATGTGAAGCAGTTTTTTGTCATGTTGGTAATACCTATAATAATGGAATATAATATCTACGCAATGATATAATGTGAATGTATGAAAATAAAATGTTCAAGAGTATATATATGTATATACAGGGCTGGTTCATTAAATGTTTTAGACAATTATTACTAACTAACTAACTACTTTATATATTAAAAACATCATCTCTTTTTAAAGTTTTTAACTGAATTGAAATACAAAAGGTTTCTGAATATTTATTGATGTCAGGTTGACCTTTCCGATCGCCATAAATTAACTATTAATCCAATTAAATCTCACGTCATGTTTTTCGGAAGAGTTAGGGAGTATGCTGAACGCAATCTTAGCATTAACGTAAATAATCAACAAATGTTGCAGTTGCTCGGAATCTTGGAGTATACATGTGGACGTTCATCTGAGATTTTCAGATCATGTCAGTAAAATGCTTCAGAGAGTCTATTATAATTTAAAAATGCTGTATCCACTACGACACATTTTACCGCTAAAACTAAAAATAAAATTAACCGATAGCTTAGTGCTATCGCACTTTAATTACGCTGATGTCTTGTACGATCCCTGTCTTTCGAGAACAGATAAAGACAGAATCCAACGAATACCGAAAGCTTGTCTGAGGTATATCTTTGGTGTCCGCAAATTTGAGAGGGTAAGCTTTAAGTTGACGGATGCTCTGTGGCTTAATATACCAAGAAGACAACTCGACGCAACGGTGATCATTGTGCTGTGATTGCAATTGACGTTAGAAATGCTTTCAACACTGCACACTGGCCACACATAATGAACGCATTACAAAAGAGATCAGTAGGTGGACGCATCATAAACATAATTGGAAGCTATCTCAGTGCGCGCAGTATTCGAATCCAGAAACAAGAGAAACTTAGCAGTAGGGCTGTATATTGTGGCTCAGTACCCGGTCCTACACTTTGGAATTTGATGTACGACGATGTTCTGCAACTGGAGCAGCCTGATGGTGTTACATCGATAGCCTATGCGGATGATCTTGCTCTTGTGGTCACGGGCCACAACAAAGATGAACTCAGCTGCCGAGCTAATGAAGCTGCAGCGCGAGTTGGACACTGGCTTTTTGAAAACGGGTTGGAGATGGCTGCAGAAAAGGCAGAAGCTGACGCATCGCAGGCCGACGAATATCGTCTTTGAGGTAGAGAGCACTACTATTCGGCCAAAGAAGGCGATGAAGTACCTTGGAATGTGGATAGACAGAAGTTTTGGCACGCATATCGTCGAGACGACGGGAAGAGCTATGAGGACAACGGCAATGCTCGCAAGGCTTATGCCAAGTATTGATGGCCCGTCAACAATGAAGAGAAGAATGCTGGCCACCGTCTGCCAGAATATTCTACTCTATGCGGCTCCGACCTGGATCGATGTGCTTCGATATGACAGGTACAGATGTATGATCGAGGGCGTCCATCGAATAATGACCATAAGGGTGTGCTGTGCCTACAGAACGGTGCACAGCATTATAGGAAATGCAATAGATCTGCTGGCGAAACAAAGAAGTGAAGTGTCTGAAGGAATATCCAAGAACGTGGCAGCGGAAAAACTGCTGGCGAAATGGCAAGAGAAGTGGCAAACTACAAGCACCGGGCGCTGGACACATAGGCTGATCTCCAACATAGAGCCGTGGATAAATAGGAAATTTGGCGAAGTGAACTATCACCTGACGCAATTCCTCTCCGGGCATGGCGCATTTCAGGGCTACTATAAGCGATTCAAGAGGACCGAAAATGATAGCTGTTTGTTCTGCGGTGAAATTGATGATGCCGCTCACGATGTTCTGTACTGCTCCAGATTCGAACGTGAGCGAAATATCTGCAATGCTAGTTTGCCCATGGTGATATCTGAATTCAATGTTGTTGAGCAGATGCTGAGCTTGAGTGAAGGGTGGATAGCTATCGATAGTTTTGTCCGTATGGTAATGGAAACCAAATTCCAAGCAGAAGTAGGCGCGTAGTCTTTGTCTCTTAAAAGACTGATAGCCTTTTCCCTATAAGGAATATGTACTGTATGTTTATGTGCTTGTAAAATCTATAATTCATGTTTATGTTATGTCATACCCACCTGTTTGTTATTGTACTCTACTCTTGTATGTTAACGTAATGCTACAAACTATGACGAATCTGGAGACAGCCTCTATACGAAGTAATGCTCACGCAGTTCCCGGTAGAGTGTGGTTCATGAGGGCCTCTTGCTCTGTAAGCCCCTATTGGCGCAGACTACGTCCTCAATAAAAAAAAAAGAAAAAACATGGAACATAGACGGAGGCTACATTCCGCATATCTTTTTCACTCAATTATCATGCATAAATCACCTCCGTATTTGTTTAGGAAAATTAAGTTTCGGTCGGATATTCATACTTTAGGTTTGAGGTTCCGAGGGATGATTTCACCTCCTCCACATCGTACTTCTTTGTTTATGAGACTAAATATTGTATAAATTATAAAATTTTGTATTGTTTTCTATTTTTTGCAAATAAACGGAATTATTATTATTTATTATTATTATGCAATTTTGGAAAACCAACTTTATACGCAAATATTCTCAAATATTTGCAAATATTATGAAATTCAAGCGAATATCTAAGAATAAACTTGTAGGTATAATAATATTATGCTTGTATAATACGAAATGCAAGTATGTAAATTAGCTATTGTGAGAAATTAATTAGTTTGCGTAAATGAACCTTTTAATAATATTATTTTTATCTGTCGGCGGCTAAACATTAAACATTGTGGCATACTAATTAGCGGATATAAGATTGTGTGGTATGTAAATATTTAGCGGTAAACTTAGTCAAGGTATTATTGTTAAAGAAAACATTAGAACAATTGTGCAGAACACATATCAGATAAAATGTTGTTAAGTTGGTGTACCTAGTTCAAATAAACCGACTAACACGAAGTTTGTTTAAAATATTTAAAAATAATTGTGTTAATTCGTCTTTCAGATATTTTATAATGTAGACCTAATTATAGCGGCAACAACATTGTTGATATAGAGTGATCCACAGATAATTTGGTAAATATAAGGGATGATGAATAAAAATGGTAATTCGCCGAGAGTGCATAATGTGGCAAGTTTAAAATACTCATTGTGATTAATTTTATTCATTGATTCATCCTGAACATGCCCATGTATAGACACATTTGCACGTTATGATGTGGTCATACATGAAAACATAAAATGTTTATAAAACAATAAACAGCATACGTCAAAACAAACATAATTCACATAATTATCACCTTCATTCTTAAAAGCTTTAGACGTATATTAGTCCATATTCTAGTCGAATGATTGTGCAGAACTTCTCTAGTTAAAAAGTCTTGTAGATGTCCCTTATATGTATATATTAAACACATGAAGTGCAGGCAAGGTCAATATTTTTTTATTAATAAAAATTTGCTTTATATTCTCGCGATATCCCAAACCAAACATTATTCTAAGGACACAGCAAAAGCCCATAATCACAAGTGGTAGTGGTAGGCGATCATAATGTTACCCTCTGAAACCAGTTTAGCTATTCTTCTAATCGAGTATATGTTTGTTTTGAGTTTTTTGATAGCTTTTCAATATGGTGTTGCCACGGTCCAGGTGGAAACCCAGAAAATCAACAAAACTGCCCGCAGCAATACCAGACAAGTTCTTAAATGTAAAAATGCATGTCTTTGTTTTGTTTTAATTTAGTTTAAGTTGGTTTGTTCTAAACCATTCGTTTGCGCTATCCTTTGCCAAACACAGACCTTGCTCTAGAATGGCAAGAAATTTATTTGGGCAAAAAGCAGAAGTTCAACATCGTTTATGTACAATAGAACGAGAGTTGGACCCAAAACAGACCCCTGTCGCACTCCATGTTGCGTAACCCTAAAATCTGATTTGCTGTCCAGTTCAACGAAATTCTGTCTGTTCTTAAGATATGATTGTATTAAAAATCCTGAGTTATTACTAAAGTTATAATAAAACAATTTCTGAAGTAGAACCTCGTGTGACACACAATCCAAAGCTTTCGTTAGGTCACAAAAACCGTTCCAACATATTCTCTCTCCTCAAACCCCTGAATTATTCTGTCGATCAGTTTCGTTACAGCCCCAACCGTCGACCTTCCTGCTCTAAAATCATATTGGTCAGGCAAATACAAGAAGTTATCCTCAAAATGTTGAACTATTTGTTGTTTTAATGTATTTTCAAAAATCTTGGATAAAACTGGCACTATAGTTATAGGTCCTAGTTCCCTTATCTTTTCAAGGCTTGCGGAAACACCGCGGCAGATATTGAATGATTGAAAAGTTTAGTTAACGGAACCACTATTATATATTTTATACTTTGTGACTAAGCAAATACTTGATCACTTATATATCTGGTTCGATCGGTAGAAGCGCATTTCAGGTAACATTAAATATACTTTAGTTTGAGTTTGTTACCTGCTTATTTCTAGCCACATCTCGTATAAGAACAATAACGTCAGCATAATATTACCATAGACTAAATACTATTTCCTAAGTGCATCTGCTAGTCCAACTATAATGGAATACGAGATTCCATTAGTTGTTTCGAGAGACCACCAGAAAAATAACAAGAAGAAAATACTTTTTCCACCATAAACTATTACAGATCCTTTTAAAGAAGACATACATTTTTTCTCGTTCTACCTTAGTTTAAGTATTTTATACCAACGGTAAGCAACCACCTACATCACTATATGGTCATTGTCCCTTGTCCAAGTGTTTTTTTTCTTTCTTGTGTGTATACGTTTTAGATTTATACACTTGGTATGGTTGCAGTACTAATAAAATCTCATGTTTGATTGCTAGAGAACCCCATTTAGAATTCACCTAGCGTTGTTATAAAGGGACCTCACAACTTGGTGAATGAATATACGTTCTGACAGCTACTTATTTTGTCTTTACCATTCGTTGATGTAGTGGATTAATTATTTACCGAAAATCGTTCTTCATTGCCTTTAAAAAAAACTGGTAGCAATTAGTTATATAGAATTGTAGATTAGGAATATGATTAAATTTGGAAGAACTGAGATGTAATTTGTTAATATTAACAATTTTCTTTGCCCGCGTTTTAGTAAATTTTCAAAAAAAAATCTAACTATTCAAGAGATATAAGCAGAATCGAAATTGTTATGCAGTCCTTCATTTCATGACCCCTGAACCTTCCAAAATGACCTCAGGTCAAAAGTTTATATTTTTTATATATTAATTTTTCTTGAATAAGTTTAAATAACAGCTAAAAACATTGAAAAGTTGTGTAGCTACAAACCATTACATGTGATATATATGTATTAACTATTTTTGAATTGAAAATGTGTTTAAATTTGACAATAAAAAAATACACTGCCGTATTGAAAAAAAAAGCAAGTTGATGATGGTTTTTCGAAAACGAAACGTCGTAGTGAAAATTTGTAAACGCTATCTAATTCTCCTCAAAAAGTAACAATAAGAAAGTGGTTTTAATTTTTTTATATATGTAAAAATGTTGTCAGAAATAAATAAAAACTAAAATCGCAAAATATCGTTTTTTCAAAAATTCTCCAAAACGGATAAAGTTAGTTTAATTTTGAAAAGAGCATTTAAAATATACTTAAATTGTACAACTTTTCTCTAATTTAACCGACATTGCCTGCCTCGCCCCAAACATGAGTTTTTTAAAAAATCGCCACTGTATGCTGGCTATTCCTATTTTAACAGCCTTCCTTCAGTTATAAGGTGCTGCCCAACTGAGAACGTTTTTAAAAATAATTAAAAAAATTTCCAATAAATGGCGCGTACTACAGCCTACATGAATTTACTGCCTCAGTATAGTTTTATTTTATTTTTAGTATATATTTTATTTATTTGTTGTATTGTATCATATGTCATATATTGTTGTATGTCTGTTCGTAACTTCGTTTTATATTTTATTTATATTAGTTTATTTGTATTTTGCTGTTGCTTATTGTTGTTGGACGTAGTTACGATATTTCTGTGATTCGTTTGTGTTCGGCTATTTTATTAACTTATTTTAGATGTATGACATGTGTTTTTATCTTTGTTTTTGTATTCACTTATTTTCTTGCCTTTGTTTGCAACCAAGATTCGTTATGTTTTGTAATTCAATTGAATTGACTTGCCAATGTACATTGTTTGTATCTGTGATGGCTAATAAAGATTATTATTATTGTAACTCTTACCGTTTCCAAGATTCCAATGCTATACCATTCTTATCTTGGACACAGTGTCTATGGTATAATATAACAAATTTGGAAGCACTTTCTAGGTGGCATTTTTTGACCAATCGAAAGAAAATATGGTTAAAAAATCGGCTAATAGTTTGTGTCAGTGTAGACTAAGTATAAATAAAATCACTAGACCCCTACTGCTTATTTGAAAGTTGTGTCCACCCCTATTACAGGACTAAAGCGATTTCAACCAAAAACTAATGGGTGCATCCTAGGACTAGCTCAAACTCATATACCAACATTTAGCTCAATCGGGAGAAGCGTTTACGTGATATCATGGAAAAATGCATACACACTTCCAAAAATATTAGTTCAGATTCAATTCCTCATTAGTCAGCGAATCCAGTTGAAAAACTACAACTAACTGCTACCTTGTTTATGGCAACAGTACTTTTTTGTCTAGAATAGTCTAAACTTTTGGATTTTCACATAAAATATCAAAAACTTAAAGGTGAATAAAATTTGACAGAAAATATTAATCAATTTTTTCTGACTGAAAATTTGTTTCAGAACATAAGTTTCAACTTTCTAAATTAGTGGTATGTGAAAACTTTTGGATAAATCAATGTCTATAATGAACTACTTTGAAAGAGTTAACACTTCTGGATAAAATGGCATGAATTTTCCCTATAATTTTCGTTCGTCGGTCGAGTTTTTCCAAAAAAATATACACTGTTATATTGGTTTGAGTTCTTACACAATAGTGCACGGCTTAAACTGACTGGTTTACAACTATTTACTTAGTGCCAAACTCTATAACGATTGGATACCAAGATTTACTTTGTACAGAAAATCTTCGCATAGTTATTTCGTTGTCTTGTAATCTAACCGCAACTGAACAGATGAACAGAGCTCGACTAAAAGTCTAAACCATATCTAGTGATTAGGGAAAAACTGAGCATGTTATATTCCTCCCAACTAGAGTCTAGCGACCTTCCAAAATAATCGTTACACCACCGAGAGCGAGAAATCGCATTAGAATTACTTTCACAACCGATTTTTTTTTCCTAAGCAGGATTGAGTTAATAATAGTAAGCGATTGTGAAGGAATCACTAGTTTAAGGCCGCATAAGGTTATCCAGAACTGTATATCATAACTTTGGCGACAGTACAACGCCTTGTGAGTTGTCTCTATTAACCGTGGCTCTGACTGCAGCATCTCCTATCTTTATATGCTCCGGCCATTTAATAAAAAAATGCATACCTCTGCAGCGATCTCTCAATACAGCTTATTTCCGGGTGTAGAGACATGTCGACCTTCCCCAGATGGTCATATTGATGGGATGTAACGATTCGTTGACCATCCTTCACAAATTGATCATAAACAAAGGATCTCAGACTGTACTAACAGCATCGCTCTGTGGAGCATAAAGATATTCATTTGCTGGTGAAATTCATGAAAAAAATTATAAATTCTTCTACAGAAAGAGATCCACATAATTGTGTTATTTCTCAGGACCATAAAAGTAGTGACAACTATATTCACGTTCATGTCTCTATCAAGCAGGCCATAATTTTTTCTGTCAAATATGTCATCTTAAATTATATCCTAACACGTCCTTTCGATGTTCAACAAGCTCACTACCAAAAAAACTCTTGTGTGGTGATGTGCTTCTTGTCTAGACCAAGCAACAAATTTATTATGTTGTATAAAGTATATAGTAGTAAATTTTATGAATTCCAATTTGACTGACCATTTAATTAGAGGCGTACAACATTCACATTCACATAGTGTTGGTGCTTGTGTGTGTGTGTTACTATGGCAATAGAAGCTCGTTTAACTGGCAAGTTTATGGCTCTATTAAAAGTTCAACCTTTTGTTAGACTGTTTTCAAAATTTATACGAAATTTATTCGGGGAACAGGAGTGTAAGAGTTTGGGAAAAATTTGTTTTAGTTTGTATATTTCAATAATATGTGTTTTATATCAATTAGAATCATCTATAGTTGACTCCCGTGTATTGGTGTAATGATTAAGAGGTTTTAACAAGCTTACCAAGATTAATAGAGTTTCTCTTGTTTAAATACCCGGACACTCTGCTATTCGGGGAAACGAAGCAGCAAATAAGTTAGCAAAAAAGGGAGTGTTTGGTAGGGCCTGCACCGTTCAGAATTAAGGTGGAAACAGGCAGCAATTAATACTCTAGCAAAATCTTCCTGGCCTGATACACTCCAAGAAATTTCTTCTTGGAAACTTCAATCATGAAAGATCCAAAATCTGTTTGTGGTATCGAGAAGTTTGAAGACTCGTTGTACTGCCCTCTAAGGAGTTTTGCCAAAAAACTTTTTTTTCTTATTTATCCTACGGATTTATTCCACATATGGCAAAATTAGACCTAGAAGAGGGCGACGAATTCAGATTCTGTAGAGAGGCGGAAGAAACTCCTGATCACCTAGTAACAACATGCGCCGCTCTCAGAAGCCAACACAAGGAACATTTTGGGCATGAAATCGTGCAAGATGAAGTTGTGTCTGCCAAGCTACTGGAGTTCATAAAATAAGAGCTCTAGAACCTGACGTAGAGTTGTAACTTGAGACACAGTTCAAGCAACTCATGACAGGGGACACAATAGACCATCAGCTGGCAGTGTATCAGACACTCCTAATTTTAATCCTAATCTTAATGTCAAACAACGTAAAAAATTATATGGAGAAACCACGAATCTCGGTAGGTATTTTCAACCAAAAAAACTAGTGACCACTAAGTTTCTTATCGCTTTTGGTATCAAAACATTTTAAACCAAAATATTTAAAGCACATTCAGTAAAAATAAAAACAAAAATAAAAAATTTTGTTCTTCTTTTTTGAAAACTTCAAATATCATTTTAGCGTATATAAATATGCAAATCTGCCAAATGTCAACTTATACACTTATAAATATATTCGTATTACCAAAATTTTAGCACACCTTGTATACCAACTATTAAGATATTTCATCACACGTTCATAACGAGCAGCCAACTCGTGTGTGCCATTACTATTTTTGTAGAAAGGAGGGTTGAGTCTTTTTTATTGTCCCAAATACAGTTTTATGGGACGTCCTTAATGAGTTTTTAGACACTTTTTCGAATTTTATGGTGTCTGGTCGAATTTTAGTTATTGGTGAATAATAGAATGACAGCATGGCTTTGGCTTTTTTATTTTATTAATGGTTATTATCCACATAATTTTCCAGTTTTACTGGAAATTTATTTTAATGTGAAAATAAGCATCTTGGGTGAGCAAACTTCAAAAAATTTACATAGTGAGTGTATACTTAAATAGAATTGGAATATGGATTCACAACCAGCTTTGCCAAAATTTTCTTGATGTCTTACAAATGTCAGAAATTTGTTTGATTTCGCATTATTTTAAAGGCACACAGTTTTGTTGGAGTTTGGTCTTCTCAGATTTATTCAATAATAATAATTAAACATTTATTAGTTCACATGATGATCAATAATACAGTAATATAATTACCTACAGTTTTGCCGTAACATCCTCTTTAAATCTCAGCTTGTTATCCATGATAAGTCCGAAATTTTAAGATAAGAGAAGAGAAATAAGAGGCATACAGTCTTTTTTGGATTTAATTTAAGTAAGTGGTCATTGGATATTTCTAAAAGACATTGTAAATCTTCGTTCATTTGCGCAACAGCTATATATTTATGTCAGATGGATTAAAAGTCCTGTGAATTTGCGTATCGTCAGCATACAGATGGTATATTGAACTTTTGTCAGAAATTTGTGGTACCTATACATGGTATCCAAGATAGGAGCAAGGATGCTGCCTTGGGCTTTGATTTTTACACTACTTGAAATGTTGTTTTTAATAGATACACGTTGAGTTCACTCAATCAAAAAAGATTTAATAGGGCTGGATGCTTATTCGCTGACACCAACATATTGTAACATTGAGGTTTTTTTTGAGGTTAAAATCTTATGATTGATCTTTGTATAATCAAGGAGAACCAGTATGATTGCCTTATTTTCATCAAGTGACCGAAATGTATCATCCGTCACTTTGGATAAAGCCTTTGCACAACCGAAGCCCCTCGTAAATCCCGATTGTAAAGGGCATATGGGATTATTGGTTGCCAAATGATCAAGAATCTGTAACTCCATCGCTTTCTCCAATACTTTAGACTTTAGACAATACTGGGAGCACAGAGACAGAGCGGACATCAGCAAATAAAACGGGATTCGCTACAAATACAATTTTGTAGGTATAATCACAGTATATTTAAAGGGAGACAGTTAAACCACTATAAAATCTAACCGAAATATTGTATATCTCGCTCAGCATCGGTCGTCACTCTTTTCTGGAGGCAGTTGGGAGACTCGATTGGTTCTGATTTATACCGGTTGACCTGCAGCATGCACAAGAGTATTATTATACCAGTTGCACTTTCTTATATGAGATTAAATACTTTTTACTGAAATAAATAATAATAAGATTGATTAATTTTTAATTAAAAATAATAATTTGATATTAGAACAAAAACTTTGTTTTCCGCTATATTCTTAAAATTAAATTGTACAATAATTTATAAAAATGTAACTAGATATACGTTGCATATTTATCTTTGTTTAAACTTACACAAGAAAAGATTATAAAATAAAATTTTTCTTATTTATTATTCTTGAACCTTGATCTTCAAATTTCTTTTATTTTTCTTGTATTGGGTGAGATTCACAATCATACACAAAAAAATTTTTTTTTAACTATTTCTTTAATAGTTTCATGTCGTCTTTTTTTTTTCAACGTTTCAACAAGACTCACCTTGTCTTTTTGAAGATATTCTGTGGTGGTTGGGGTGAGGTAAACCTAGAATACTTCGACAATTCCAAGGACTCAAAGCAATCGGACGCAACTTCGAGATTGTCAATAACTCTGATGATGCCGTGGACAGAGTAGCGGAACTTTTGCTTTCTACGAAAACACGTACTTTCTTAGGTCGTAGGTACAGAGACAGTTTTCATCATTTTCAAACCAAAATTGTGTTGAAAAGCTTATTAAATTAGCCATTCAACTGTTGTTGTGGGTGTTCATTATTAATTCCTTTTTGCACAGAATTTGCAATAAATTCATATAGAGTTCGATGCACTTAAAGTTTAAATTTTGAATAAAACCCCAACCACTACAGAATTTCTTGAAAAAGACAAGCTGAGTTTTGTGGCAACGTTGGAAAAAAAGACATGCAACTATTAAAGAAATAGTTCAAAAAAAAATTTTTTGTGTATGATTGTGAAACCTCACCCCAATACAAGAAAAATAAAATAAAATATTTACAAAATAACTTAAGTTAAAACCCAGTAGGTTTCACATAACAAAGTTCTCCAGATTAAGAATAGACGATTTGATTATTTTGGCACATGTGCCTACATAATATAAGAACCGCCCTCGTAAGAATCATTTTTAAACATGCGTGCATAGATGCCCCCGTAATTCGCTTTCTCGGCTATTTTCTATTGTCGCATGTCCTAATACGCGGCATTTCTGTGTAAACGCTCCACAAAGGGTACCGACGAGGAGAAGGTATACCAGGGAATATTAACTAAAGACTAAACTGTAGGTATACTGTCTCTCATATTTACGCTGGTATAATATACGCTTTCTTCAATAATATTTTGGTAGTAGCTGCTAGAAAAAGCGGGGAAAAATAAAGTAGGCCTAGTATTTTGAAATTTTATTTTTACTGATTTTTTGATTCTTCGTAAGTTTTCTTAATAACATTTTCATCCGAAAGGACACTTTACTAGTGCGAAAAATCAGTATTTTGAAAATTTGCAAGGCATACTTGATTTTACTAAATTAAAATTGTCTCGAATTAGTTTCAAACGAAGCAGGGCTGGACCCCAGCAGAAGATCAAATTTAAACTTGAAAAAGTGTAATCTTTTACAATAGTCGTTTCACCTATCCGGGGACACACGGTATATAAAGAAATAAATGATACAAATCTTTATAAATTTTTCTAGAGCATTTCCCAATTTGGTTAAAAAATGCGAACTAAAAAGGTCGCCAAAATTGGGCCCTGCTAAGATTAGCAGATTATTTTTCTACTCATAGCTGATGTCGATTAATTCAATAATGTATGAATATTTTTAAAACCAGCTGAACAATTTTGTAAGTAGATATTAAAATATCATTTCCAATGTAATAAAATGTCGGTAAACATTTTTAACAAGCATCATAAATCAAAAATAAAAATATAATATGAAGAAAAGGGGCGCCGATATAATTTTTCGCTCGGCGATGATTGTTAACATTAAATACAGGTCGCCAATTTATTACATCCAGTCACTGCTGTTTGAGAAATGCAAAAAATTAGCATATACATGAAATATGCAATCTAGTTTACAGTTTTTTTTTTGTCATTACCAGGTGATCATAAATTGTAACAACCTGTTATATGAATTATATTTTAATGTTATTTTTGTTAATATTTTTCATGTTGTTTGATAGATATATTGCCTTATAAATGTTAGAAAATGATACATTAGCGCTTCATTAGACACAACATAATCGTTCACAATTTTATATAAATTATAAACTGGACGATGTCAAAAATAGATGCACGACGACGACGTACTGCATAAATGCAGCGGCAGGACCGTTTTTTGATATCAAAGATTCGTTGAATAAATCTTGGTCTCTATTAAACTAAAAAACGCTCGAGCTTGTCGCGAGGATAATAAATATTGTCGAAAATTAGCTGAACTATTCATCAAAGATAATTGTTGTGTAATTATTGTTCATAATTCAACATTTTTATTCCTCAAAGAAAAGTAATTAGAATCCTTTTGGAATTACGAAAACGCAACGAATGAATTTATCAACTTTGGTGGATCGCCACCTTCGTGGTGATCTAAGACAGACTTTTAAAATCGTTAGTGACTATTACAGCATTAATCTGGATTTATTTCACATGAAATAGGCGAGAACTTAGGGGTCATTCTAAAAAGCTGTCTAAAGAAAAGTGCTCAAAAATGGGAAGAAGAATTTTTTTAACCAATAGGGTGGTCTATGGGTGGAATAAACTTCGGGAAGAAACAGTGATCGCGACAACGGTGAAGTCGTTTAAAAGCAGAGTGGATGATGAACATAGGGGATATGTCTGGAGCGATGATACACTATTTTTGATGATTAATTTCAGAGTGGTGAAACATTAAAGTAGTTACATTTGGAGACCGCTCACTACTTTAGATTAATAATAATAATAATAAAATGACCCAAACTATACAGAAGCAGTATTGGTTAAGACTAAAAAGCTGAAAAAGAACTGCATCTGCAGCTGAAACCATGCATAATAGTATTTGTGGCTTTGGAGTCAAGCTAGAGAATGACTTCGCTGCTACGGCACTCTGGGCGAGCCGTAGTACCTGTAGGCGCACGAGTGCGACCACTAAGTGGACGACTTTGATCTCGTTATACGTCGCACCAGAGGTTCTGCATCATTGTGTGATCTGGAAGTTCTTAGTGACAAACCGGCGAATGTGTGATGGCCGTTCAGTTCCAGATTTGGGACTGTGGAGTATCCTGCACTCGTGACGAAGCAGAGCTTTTTAGGATCCACTCTGCTCACTCTGCATGGAGAGGGGTATAAAAGGTGCCAGTCCACCAATAAGCCTGTTACCATCGATACAGAAGGAGTAGGAAAGTTTTACTCCAACGGTCTATTGCTGCTAACCAAATGCGCAGTATACAAGATCTTGTTATTACAAACACACTTTCAGACGACATGGCAACATTCAAGGTCTAGACACTCTCATTTGACCGACTACGTAATTGTTCGCGCTCGTGACCGTGCGATCCAGTATAACCCTACGTCTACATGTAAAACGAGCACAACGGAGAAGGAAATAAGGCGGAAGCTTAATATCGAATGCCTAAGTGACAAATGAGTGTTTCCAACAACACCTGCAGACCAAGCTCCCCGAAGAATATTCGGAAGATATTGAAGAACAGTGGTCATTATTTAGGTTCTCTGTGCCCTCTGCTGGGGGGGAGACGGTAGGCTTTGTGAGACGAAAACACCAGGATTGGTTCGACGAAAATGCTGAAGAGCAGCGTAAAATATGCATCACCTGGCAAAATGACCGCAACCCAAGATCAAAAAAGCGTCTCTGGCGAAGTCTGAAGTACAACAAAGATCTCGATATCTGTAGAATCTGTGGTGGACTGCTAAATCGATCGAAATGCAACTACTAGCCGAGAGCAACAAAACCAGAGCTTTCTTCCATGCCACTAAGGCCATTTGCGGCCCGTCTGCACTAGTCTCAATCCACTGCAAACCAGGGAGGGCTCTCGTCTTCTAAGAGATTGCACCTCAATCGGTTCTCGGTGGAAGATCAATTTTCAGGAACTACTATACAAGGACACGAATGTCAACAATGCTACACTCGATCGGTTGTAACATAGACCAATCCAACAACACTTAGGAGATGTACCTTCCCTACAAGAAGTTAATAAAGCTATTCGACAATTTAAAAACAACAAAGCAGCTGGCTCTGATGGTATATTTCCTGAGCTTTTAAAGAAGGAAGACCAGTAATGTTGGAATATTCTCATGTTCTGTTAACCAAAATATGGAACACCGAAACTGTGCCTGCTGAAATGCGAAATTGTCACTATATTTAAGATAGGTTCGTATATGGAAACTATCTTGGCATCTCTCTCCTCTACATCGCCAAAAAGTGCTTGAAAAATTTTTGTCCAATCGTCGATAAAGATCGTATTACAGATTTGATGGCGACGGATTCCTCAACCTTCGTAGACTGCAAGCTGAGACAAAGATCGTATCAACATCAGTCAACAGCCTCGCTACTTCAAAAAAAAAAAAGAAGTTTGGACAATATAAAGGTTATGCAAAGATGAAGATCGTTACCTCCTAATTATTATAATTCTTTTAATTATTAATATTCGTTCAATATTTTTTTGTTTTATTTCATTTAATCTTTTTCTCTGTTTTGTTTTTGGTTTTTGCTAATTTTAAACATGATTTTCGTTATTGCTGACTAACATAGACTCGGCTTAATATTCCTAATATGTACCTAGGTTTATTTTAGAAGACTTCGACATCGCTGCTTGGCCTAGAATCTCAATTTCCTCAGTGGTTTTCTGCTCTTTGCACAATTTAGATGTCAAAACAAAACTCACTTAAATACAATACCCCATAGACCATTTTGGTAACACCTACCCATAACGACCGCTGTCGAAATGTATATCAAACATTTTGAAAATCGCAATTTCCTTTATGGCTAAAATGTGGTAGCGCCGGAACGATATCCCACAGGAAAAGTGTGTGTGTATACGGAAAAGCATAGTACGAAACGAGTATTCAGTGCGTTCGAATGCCACGGGGCCATTTTGAATACCAAACGAGCTTACAGGGGTGCATATATTATCGATATATGTATAACTCAGCTGAAGTTTCACCCACATTGGAATTAGTAAACGAACACACATTATGTTGTTAGTATGAAGTATTATAGACTGGTAATTTGGATTTGATCTCCTGACTTATAGAATTCTATGCCAAAGAGCCTTAAACAATTAGTTTTCGCTTTACCTGACAGCAGAGTTATCTTATCAAGTACGTAAATTACCGGAAAATCGAGCTAAGCAGTGACGAAGAGTTAAGCCCTACACCTCCTGATTTCTGATATTGCTAGAGCTGCGATTCGTACCCTTGTACCGGAAAATGCAAAGAGACAGTATGAAAGGACATACAGTCAATTCAAAAAGTGGTGTAGAACGAAAAATCTTGAAAAAGTGAGTGTAAATGTTCTGTTAGCATATTTGGAAATGAAATCGCACTCCTATGTACTACATTTTTAAATTATAATTGAACATATAATAAAGGCATTTAAAGACGGTCGTAGAAAAATACATTTACTCATTCATTTCATTATTCATATGCCTTGTATAATCAACTGGTAGATATCAACGTAAAAACATAGAAATTAAAGCTGGTGATTAAACAATTATAAAAAAAAAATAAAGGAAATTACAGCATGCAAAGGTACCATTGATGAATTGCATTTGGAAGGTGAGACACGTCCTCTACTATGACACATCATGTAACATGCGGTGGGGCCCCAACGGCTACAATTAAATTATTACAGATTCCTACGTGACCGGCTTAATGCGGTAAATATGACGTTCCGTGAAGTCTATGTTGAGGTAATGACAAAACGTATCTCTATGGTAATGAAGTTTTATTTTTTATTTGAAAATGCCTGGTTTTAAAAAAGTCGACGTATAGTATAGATTGAATTTTTGAAATATGAAATTGGTAATTTGCACTTTGATTTTTAATATATTGTATCAATTGTAGTTTCAGCTTCGCAATCTCTTTTATTCCTTTATCATTTCTTCATTTGTCACAAACTTTTTTTCACACCATAAACGTGATCATTCTTTTGAACAAATCATGATCTCGAGGTGCTAGCTGCTGTTTGATTTGCAGCTCCATGAATTTATTCTCGGCAATAATAATTGAATGTATGACTCAAGTCGAGTGTCTTTAACGAGGAGAGTTTGTCAACCCGTGGGACACTTCAATAAGAGCTTTGATTGTATCTTGATGTCTTATCAACTTCGTTTGCCTTAACTTTAACGGACTGATAGTCGAAATACTAGTGGAACTCTTGATCAGTCATGCACTTTGTATAAAATAACAGCCTGTCAGTAATTATATGGTCGGATTTTCTTCAGAACAGTTTTGGAGGGGAATTGCAATTTCCATTGACCGCCCATTATCAGCAGCATCTTTCTAAAACTTTCATTTTCCCATAGACGTTTGGTAATTTGGGTAGTATGGTTGTAATAATTAAAACACTGTTTAACGGTATGTACAAAACTGAATATTTATTAATATGGAAAAGAGTGTGTTTGAGATTTAGGTTGTTAAAATCTGGCCTCCATAACTGTGGGTTTCACGCAGTCTATTATTGAGTCAGCTCGGTCTGCAATCTCTTCTAAGCTGAGGTCAGTGTGTGCTGCCAAGATGGGCTGCACACTAGCTGATAACCGGTTGAACCACAGTGCGCGTAATACGGTATCGTGCACGTTAGATCCGGCAAGAGTTTGGATGTGCCGTAGAAACTGCGATGGTTTGCAGTCACCCATCTCTACGAGTTCTAAGAGACGGCGAGTTTTTTGGTCTTGAGACGCACCCATACGCTTTATCACTTGTTCTTTTAATATAGTGTAAGGACTTACCGGGGGTTCGTTGAGGACTAAATCCCGTACCTCAGTGGCAATACGCGAATCGAAGGTCTCTATCACATATGCGTACTTCTCGGATTCCGCCGTAATACCAGCACGCGCGAAACACTTTTCCACTCGCGAAAACCATAGCTCCGAGTCCATGTCGCGATATTTGTCGAACGGGCATTTTTTTTGATATTTTAAAATTACACAACTACACAAATTACCGCACAAATAAGATCACGTCGGGGTCACCACTTTGGTAATTTGCTGGGTAGTATAGTTGTAATAATTAAAACACTGTTTAACGGTATGTACAAAACTGACTGGGGTAAAATTATAGAAAAAGCATCTCTGTTAAGAAAGTACCACATCTGGTCGGTACGTGGCTTTAACAATAACCACTGCTTTTTCTATGTACGGACTAGGGATTTATTTTGTTCCCGAAAATGAAAAACAGTAAAAAGAAAGTAGAAATATTGGTGCCAGATGTTTGGACATTTGGTGAAATTTAGAAAACTTTATTTACAACTACTAAACTAAATGTTTACACAGAAATAACTTAAAAAATACATATATACAGTGTGGCACAATAAAAAGGTTGCCGCAGTATCTACAGAATAAAATACAATATATACAGTGTGGCGCAAGAATAGTGGTCGCCACAGACGTTAGTGAATGCGTTGAAACAAGTTATGGTGTGGTACTTGGCGATCAGAATGTCTCTCCCTTGCTTCTGCCGAATTACCGCTCGCCATTCCCTACAAGTAATGCATTTCGCACATTTCAGTGTTTGTGTAATTATTCATTTTTAATTTTGTAATACAAAGTTACTTTTTGCAGGTACAAATTTAATGTTATTGTTTTATTTTTAATCAATAAACAATGAACTAATTCTGCTTTTGACAGGAGGTATCTTTTGTTTGAAAATTTAAAGCCTTCTTGATTAAAAAATTATTAAATTTTTTTACACAAACGCTGACATGTACGAAATGCGTTACTTTTTTTGCGGTTTGGAAAACTTTGAAAATACAACATTTTTACCATTTTTTTTTTATAATTTTGCAATTATGAAGTTAACGTTTAATTAGTAGATAGAAAAAAATATTTTTTTCAGAAAAATTGACCATGTTTTTCAACAAGTTGATTTTCATCGAAAACTGTAAACTTTCGAGCTTATGACCAAAAGCACCCTTTTGTGTAGAAGACATTGGCAGTTCAAACGGATATCTTAAAACCATATTTTTTCCAGTAGCATATAAATTGGGGAGAAAAACACCCACTACTTCTTCAAAATCTTCATCAATTATGAAAAATCTTGCACAAAACATAGCTTACTATGAGTAGAAAATGCTTACAAAAGCTGTTGTCTGTACGATAAACGGTTACGGAGATATTCGCAAAAAAACTAATTTCTTTTTAAATTTCAACACACTGTATCTCGAAAATGGTGCATATTTTAGAGAGGATAATAGAAACTGTTTTTCATATTTTTGGACCAGCTCTCACATCCTAAATTATATATTATGGAACACCCTGTATAATAGAATTTATTTTTTATATTGCGGTTCACACTGAGTGGCTCAGTATCATTGAAGTGATATTTAGAATAAATAAAACAAAAAATGTTCAGCGGTTTATATTGTAATAATTAGTATCTATTTGGTTATAAGTTGCTGATAATAATAATGTATGATCTTATAACTTTCACCTCAGCTGCTCTTCTCGATAAAGCGCCAAACGTTTCATTAAAACAACTTTAAAATGACAGTTTAAACTTTAACATTAACAAAACTCACTTTTAATAACAGCATGTATACCTAAAACTTGTATATGTCAAATAATGACTGCCCATTATTCATTTAACACATTAAAAGTTTAAGTATGTTTCTCATGCCACATTATTGTTTACAGTTGCCTACCTACGCTCTTGATTAACATAAGACATATCTTATAATGGAACTAAACAAAAATTTAATCACTACCTTTGGTGTTTTAACACAAATTTAAACAGCGCTCAAAATAATAATAATAATAATAATAAAATGAAAACAAAATAAATAAATTATTGTTGACAACCATTATGAATTTAACTTAAACACCATACTATATGTGTTATTAAGAATAGGTTGGGAAATAATAGGCTTTCCAGAAAAAAAAGTAACTCCGACTAATGGTTAAGTACGTTATATACTTAGCACCTACGTGTCCATGTTCTTTTAACACCTTTCGAGATCTTTTTTTTTGTTTCAATTTTACTTACATTCGCACGTTTCTATATGAGATAATTGCTAATAGTAAATGTTAGTTGTCATTATTTAGAATATGCATTTATCTTCCACGAAATATGAAAATAATAATCTGTGTGATATTTCAGTGCAACATCTGCTCTTCTGGAATTGAAGACCAAGCCCTTTTGAAAGTATACCCTGTCATTTTTTAGTTGAGTCTACATTCTCACTATGGAAATAAATAGAAACGGCACATCTAATACATCACGGTAATTGACGAAGGATAGCAGATATCTGGTTAGACGTTTAAAGAAAATTACAGTAGCTTGAGAACCCAGACAGCAGAACCCATTGATCTCTGCTGGGGAATAGAGTTTTATAAGGCAGATCATAGTTTATTGCTGGAGGCATTCCATCCAAGTTCATTCGCAAAATGCTGTGACTTTCAATCGGCCAGCAGTCTGTTGTCCTCCATATGAGCCTCTACCTACCTCTAAACAACATGGAACTGGAAGCATCAAGGAGGCCTTGAAGAACTGCAATATAACAAGCAACTTCACATGGTAGGTACTGGAATTGTCTAGGAATATACTGAAGCGCATTAAGGACAAGATTCGGAAGAAAAAGTGTTCACTGCTTGTAATAATAGACCTTTTCAGAATTAGGCTAGAATTAACAAATATAACAACAATAATTGAAAGTATACAATATGATTGATATATAACATTCACCCGGAGCTGCTTTCTCAAGAATACGTTAAATACTCCGGTTTCTTTTTATTTCTCGTGGATTTACGCAAAGGCTGGTCTTGGTCCAAAAACTGTTGATTGCCGTTCTGATCGTTCGTCGTCGATTGTTGTTCTTCAACGTTATACCTGTTTGTTATCGAAGCTTCTTCTCCCCTTTCTTCCTGAGTACTAGATTGGCAATCGCGTTGACTATTCGTTGGTTGGTCTTCTTCATCATTTTCCAATAATCGTAAGTCACCTCGTGGCGCCAAATGTTTCGTGGCAACTGTACCTTCTCTTCCATTGTCGTATCTTACTAAGGCGTAATCAGGATTTACTTCTAAGAGTTCTACCTCTTCAACAAGTGGATCAAATTTACTTCTACCTACAAAGTTTTTAAGTAAAACTATGTCAGAATTTTTCATCCAGGAGGGAATAGAAGTTCCACTAGTAGATCGACGTTGGTAAGTAAATAAACGTTCTTGAGGAGTATAATTTGTTGATGTACATAACAGACTTCGAATGGAGTATAAAGCATCGTGTAGAACCAATTCCCATTGACTTGTCTCAAGTTTACGCGATTTTAATGCAAGGCTTATAGCTTTCCAAATAACACCATTGTATTTTTCAACTTGACCATTTCGAAGATGGGGTCCAGCCGACTTCATGCAATTGTGAAGCTATACGGAAACATAGTGCGAAAAAAACTTGCTTGGAAAATGATAAAGCAACTGCGGACCTCATCGCGGTACAACCCTTCATACAGAAGCGTTTACACGGATCTTGAGAAGGTGGAAGGGTCACCGATTGTCTTAAAAGTGAATGAATAATGGCCATCACCAACATAGTTAACGAGAAACGAGGGGAGTACAGATGCTACCCAAAACAGGGCATGAACCTGAAGTCCTAGAGGCTCATTACTTTATTAAACTAATTAGCGGATCGAATCATCCTCAGCTCAGAGGAGTGGAAATCGCAGCGGAGTTGCTGAATAGAAAACACACCATATGCTTCTATACGTGGCTAGAGCATTGAACATAATCTTGTAAGAGCGACTGGTGGAAGAGCCATTAGCGGTGACGAAGCTGAGCAACTCCTATCTTCATGGAAAACGGAACCTCAGCAAAACTTTAAAACATCTCGCGAGTCCACGACAATGAAGGCAGAGCTCAGTCCTCCTACACTACCTGTTCGCCATATACACCACCGGCACACCGAGAACGCAGCATAAAAAACGCTAGTCATGCACCCAGATGATACAGAACTGATAACCATACAAAATGTTGTGCCAAATGGCAAGCCAAGCCAACATCAATGGGGATAAAACCACAGCAATAAAGAAGAAAAAGAAAAGTCACTCCCACGTCGGGGTCAACATCGAAGGAGTCATTGCAGAGTAGCAGGTCACTGCAAAGTACCTAGTTGGCACTTTGGACAGAAGCAAGACTACGCATCGAAAAGAGCATCGGAAACTCCATAATTTAGTTAAGAGAATATTCAACTAAAACTTAATTTTTCTCGAAAACGCAGCGTCCTATCATCCAGAGACAAGAGTGTGTAAAAAACCTCATATTTTCTAAAAATGATGTCCGGATTCTCCAAAAATTAGTGAAAAAAAAGCTTTGATTAAAAATCTGTGTTGATTGATCTCCCTATTCGGACTCTTATGGTTGCCATTTAATTTATCAGTGAGTGTGCTAACAAATGCTTCGATTTAGAGAAATAACTATGTCACATTTCACTCCAATACCTAAAGGAGTTTCGCGATATCTTTAAAAAACCTATGCTAAGTCATCTTTCAAGAACTATAACTCCTTTTGGAATCAATTTGGAATTAGAAGTTTGACGTCGAATTGCGATGAAATCCACTCTAGAATTTGTGGCTTTCGTTTGGTCCATTAGTTTCCCAATTCAATTTTCAGAAAAATTTAAGGATGTGTTTATTCGAAGCCGCCTAGTAGGCTATCGACCATCAGTACCCTTGTATATTGGTTGATCTATCTCCAGGTATAAAAATTGTTAATGTTAAGCAACAAATCAACCATTTAACATGGAAAATGTATACCAATTTTTATTATAACCCTGGATGGCCATAAAGCCACACGTTATATTCAAACATCATTCGCAATGTGTTTCAATAATTTACAATAAGTTAGCTATAAGTTACTTTTGTACCGGTCTTTCTGTAGGTATGCTAACGAAAGTATGGTGGGATATAAAAAGTATCAAACACTAAATTTATGTGTCGTGGGGTTGAAATTTAATGCTGTACAGTAGTATTGGTTTCACCTACGCATTTATTTCGATTAGTGATGTCTCAGATATTAAATTCAACCTCAAGGGCCGTATTTTCATATTACTGCTAAAATGATCGTTTGATAAAGTACAGAGATATCCTCAGAAGAGCTTTTGATTGTCCTAAGCTTTGAGGTAACGTAGTGTTTGTCGCCTCAAACCAGCAAATCAATATTCAATATGGTAAAAAACGATCAAAGCGAACTATTTTTATCTCCGGATGTAGAAATGGTTAATTTACCAAATTCTCAAACCTAATTCTAGCCACATAGTAAATCATCTGGTTTCTCTCCTCTTCCTAGATAAAAACAAAGTGGCTGCCAGAATCCAACCCATATCCAGAACTCTTGTCTTTCTCAATGCAAGAGATTCTATTTCCTTAAGATTCACCATCAACGGTTAATGCTTGACCAACTGCATTTTTCAATGAAAATGGGCCGGTGTTTCCCCCCGGACAAAATATACTGTGACTCTTTTTGGATGCATCTGTTTCTCAACAAGAACTCGCGGATTTTAGAAACCATAAATGCGACAATTTTGTCGAGGCCTTGAAGTTAAAAATGGACCCCGTCACTATACATCATTTTCGTTGAAAAATCACCATCTAATTGTGCTTGTTCTAAAATCCAATCTTCGTTGGCCATGGTCTGGTCAATTCAACTTTGTACTCACTGCTGCGATATTTTCAGTCAAGCGACCATGTAACCTTTATGACATCATATCTGAGTAATCATCAACAGCTGGTTGACCTGAGTGGGAAAGTCTCTCGGACTCTGCCCGTAAAGTATGGGGTTCCCCAGGGCTCGGTGCTGGGCCCGATTCTTTTCTTATTACATGTCAATGATTTTAAGTGCCAGTTAGTGACTCGAGCATCATCCTGTTTGCGGATGACACCACTATCCTGCGAAATAGTTCGAGCGCTCTAGATCTCATTGCGCATCTCAGTAGTGTAACGGCAAATGTTTCTGACTGGTTTGCGGCAAATGGATTAAGTCTTAATCTAGACAAAACACAGATTATAGGATTTTCAAAAGGAAATTTGAACCTGTTCCGCGACGTTAACAGCGTTAGATATCTGGGGGTGGTTTTAGATCCTAAACTGTCTTGGAACGCTCATATTGATTGCTTAGCAAAGAGGGTCAACAGTAATATATATCTGTTGCGAAATCTGGCAAATTCAGTCTCTAGAAGAGTTCTGCTGACATCATACTATGCGTGTATTCATTCCCTGATCTCTTAGTCTATTGTAAATTGGGGCCACTCGCCTGGTGCCGCACAAGTATCTGCGTTGCAGAGAAGAGTGGTTCGTGTTATTGGCAGCTTGAAGTATCGGGAAGACTGTTCCTTCTGTGTTTGTGTTGCATTCTCTCGTTTACGTTAGGGTGAATATGCATGAGTATAGTTTGCAGAGGGATATTCATGAGCACGGTACTAGACATGGTTCGGACAATAGGGTGCAGTTCAGTAGAATAACGGGCTCTAGATCGGGCAAGAATTATTATGGTCCGAGAGCATACAACGCACTGCCAGAGAGGGTTCGGGAACTCCCCGTGAAGCCGTTTAAGTATATACTGAAGGCATATTTAATAGATAAATGTTTTTATTCATTTGATGAATTTATGTTAAATGATTTCAGGGACCTGACTATCTAACTTTTTGACTGTTTATTTTTGTTTATTATTTAGGGATGTTTTTTGTTTTTATATTGACATGTATAATGCTCTTGACAGTTCTATACACCAATAAAATTATTATTATTATTTCTTTTTTCATGTCATTTACAGACCCAGTTTACTCAAACTGACCTCCTTTATCCATCTCTAAATTCTGCATAAGGTCGATTTGAATAATCTTCTGTTATAATGATAACGAATGATATCTGTAATAAGTGTAAATCGTAGGCTGTCGGTGATTGCCCGGCACGGTAAAAGTGAATAGGTATATATTTTTTGCATTTTGCATCGCAAATCTTCTTTTTTGCAATGCAATTCAATTTTGTTTTTGTCACTTTATATACACAAACAGAGTGCCAAATATTTAAAATTTAATGTTTCTATTTCTGCATCTGTCAAAAAATTGGAATTTTCTTTATCGTTTGTAGTCAGTTATGTTATGCTATCATAAATCAAGTCATGGTCATTTCCTCAAGTAAAATTTGTTTGATTTGTTCAATGTAACAGTGATATTTAGAGGGGAGGTTTTATGGATCTATCAGCTAAAGTCCAACTGTCACACCTTTCCGGAAATATAACCTCATAACTGTCAAATACTCTGAACCTCAAGCTTCGTAAGCCTTCATCTCTTTGTTTCATTAGAGCCAAATCCTTCTTAAGACAACAGTGCCTAGTATGAATGCTTACAAGTATTCTCGACGCCTAGTTACTGCGATTTAAAAGTTTGATCATTTCGAAGGTATCTGGCACTTTTATAAATTCTTTGTAGCCTGCTTCTTCATACATACTTTTCAAATACACTTATGCTTAATAACAAATAACTCAACTCAATTTCAAAGTAGGAACTAATGATTTGCTTATCGGCGGCCGTTGGTGTTTATTATGCATATTGTATAAAAAATATATGCACTGAAAAATTAATTCACCAACTTCAATCCACTTGAGTTTGGATCAATGTTGTTTTCCCTGGTCTGCATTCAATGTTATGTAGAGCATATCTTATCGATTTTTATTCATAATTATTTAATTTTTGCCACAAAAGCCATACAATATTACTATTTCATATTCCATCAGAGTGAAACAAAGTTTGTGAAGAGGTTTATATAAGACTTCAAACGATTGTATAGATACCTACATAGATTCTATGCTCTGTAAAAAAAACTTGCAATAATTAATATTCGACGGCATCATTCATATTATGCTCGTACATATTCATTTCAAAAGAAAATTGGTTTTGTTCGGTATAATTTGGTTTCAAACTTTGTGTTTATTAATTGCGTTTTCTTTTATACGGCGTATTCAAAGGTCATTCAATAAGTCCGTAGGAAAATTTTGACAAAATTCGATTTTATTATTCAACATAGTTGCCTTCGAGGGCAATACAACGAGTATAGCGATTTTCCAACTTTTCGCTACCACTTTTATAGTACGATTTCTCTTTCTTGTCAAAATAGGCATCAGTTTCAGCCATTACGTGATCATTGGACTTAAATTTCTTTCCAGCAAGCATTCTCTTGAGATCTCATCACCTCACCGGCCGCACAGATGAAATCTGCTCATACTCAACAACTCCCTAGCCCTTGATTTCGATGGGTAATGAACTCCTTCGAATGTACTAAACCTGGATAATTTTGCCAAACATTTGTCGTCATCCAGGTATTAAGTATGTATTTGGCAGTGCTAACGATATGCCAGTTGCGGGTTCTGGTCCGATAAATGATCTTTCAGTCCGTTCTCTGTCCAGAGAGTCACCATTTCATTCAATCATGAGTTGCTTCTGGGAATATTAAATTATCTTGGATTTTCCGTTACTGCTACAGCTCTTGTAAGTAGTTATTTAAGTGACAGAAACCAAATGGTTAAGCTCGACGGCAAACTTTCTTCCCCCAAAAATATTAATAATGGTGTACCTCAAGGTTCAATCTTGGGTCCAATCTTGTTTTGTCTCTATACATCCCAGTTGACAAAACAACTAAAGCACTGTGACGCGCATATTTATGCGGATGGCACTCAACTGTACTGCTCTTTTATGCCAGAGAAGTTACAAGAAAGCATCAATAATATGAATCTTGACTTGGCTTGGCTTGTGGAAATATCTAATGCCCATTGCCTTCAAATAAATCCTACTAAGTCGGAACTATTACTTTTTGGTAGAAGTTCACATAGGTATCGCTATACGGATTCGTTTAAGTTCAGCGTGAATAACGTGCAACTTAAATGTGCAAAGTTCGCGAGAAATTTGGATTTGATATTAGACACGCATTTAAGATTTACTCAACATGTAAGCCAATGTATTAGGCGTGCTTCATGAACTTAAAATTACTGTATTGCAAAAGAAGGTTGCTTAGTGAATGTACTAAGAAACTTTTGTGTGATTCACTGGTACTTTCACATTTTAATTTTGCCGATACTATATATGGCCCATGCCTGACTGATATTGACCAAAAAAGAATCCAGGCCTGTGTTCGACTCATACGAGGGATTAGGAGGGGTGAGCGTGGCGTGAGTGCTAAGCTTCGTGAAATTGGGTGGCTGAGGACGAACGAACGAAGTGCTCTTGATTCCTTAGTCTTCTTTAATAAAATTGTAACTACAAAAACTCCAGATTATTTGTATAACAAAATTAAATTTCGGGGTTCTATTCATGATGTGAATATTCGTCGCAAGCTTACTATATCACCTCCAAATCACTGCACAGCTATGTTTGAAAGATCATTCTCTTACAATGTATGTAATATCTATTAATTATAACTTTTTGAAAGGTATTAGATTTAAGAATGCTATGTATGATTCTATAGCCGAATTTGTTTGATTTATATTTATTTGTTGATATGCCATGGATTTGTTTTTTTGGGATTGTCTAATAATAATATATCAACTTTTTTTTAATTAAATTTAAGATTGCTGAATGTAATAGTTGTTTGATTTGTTCTTTCAATTTCGGTATTGTGGAGAGTATGCTATTTCATCTTGTTATTTATTATTTTTATATGTTTGTAACTGTTAACTAAGGGGTTAAGTGAGGAAGTCTGTACTTCAACTTCGCCCATTGTAAAATATTTTATTATTTTGCAATAAAGACTTTATTATTATTTCTCTTTAGACCAGAGTGGCCAGGGATCCAGACCACAGTCAGCTTATTGTTTCTTCCGATATTAGCTTGAGTTCTAGAAGAAGCGATTCTTTCAGAACCTGTACTGGATCGTATGATCAGATCATCAGCATAATATGCTTGAAACTCTGCCCGCTCTACTAGCTTTGGCTAGAAACCGGCTGTAAAAAATCGTGTGCTCGGTTTTGATTATACATATTATCCCATGTTCATGTTCATGTCCAATCGTCGCAGTTTGCTCAGAGGAGTAACTTGTGTGGGACTGTAATGGTCTTTTAATCCCAGTTTTTATATGGCTACTTTTTTCTAATGAATAGATAGAAAATCTAATAGACCCATTTATTCTACAGAGAAAACGAAAACGTTGTAGAGTTAAAGATTTCAGTGTAATTTGCAATTTAATGTTGACGTGTTTTTAAGCTTTGGGAAAATTCACAATGAGAAAGCGCTTTTAATTTTGTTAAATGTGCATCTGTAAAAATAATGCCAGAAATAAATAAAATCTAAAATCGCAAAAAATTGTTTTCTCAAAAAGTCTTGAAATCGGCATTTTAAGTCCTACCGTTTCCAAGATCCCATTCTTATCTTGGACACAGTGTATATCAATACAAATTTAAGGAACTGATGTTATTGATCATAAAATTTACATGAACCCGTACGTTGAAATAAATATCGGATTAAATTAGTCGAATCTTTTAAAAATCTTTGAATTTGAATAATATATTTTGACGATAGTAGTTGCATTATGTTATGATGAAGAGTCTTTGTACAAAATGTTATTATATGATGATTTAGATTTTTTCTTACATTTAATTGTCCAGATTGAAGAGGTACTGTATAAAAAATCTCGTTACACCGTGTAAGAAGCTTTACAAAATAATGTTGCGTTTGGATATCCAACTGATCAATTTAATCTCAAGATAAAAACATTTCGCCTGGTTAACAAAAAACAATCATTAAATTAAATGCGCAGTTTTCACGGTTTCATTCGATGCCATTTTTGGTTTAACATCTAGCGTATACGCTCGCTTGCCCTTTTTCCAAAATTCGAGTCGTCTTGCATTAATCGCCTACATTCTTTCCACTTTTTCATGCAGGTTTATTCTGGTTCTGACGTCTATCCTTTTATATAAAACTTAACTTACGACACGTTGTTGTTCCTGTGCCATTTGAAAAAAAAAGCCTTCACTTGTTTTTATTACTGTTTATTTTTTGTCAGGCAGGTACTCAAAAAGTGAGTTTTATTTATTAATTCTTTTCGCATTTTCTCATCAACGTTTCAAAAAAAAAATACTAACTCGTCTGATAGCTTTTGTGGGCCACAGTCTTATTGGTAGTAGTCTTGTTGCACTAGAACAAACTTTAATAGAAATTATATTGGTAATGGTCAGAGCTGGTTTCGGATACAGTTTAATCGTGATCGAGTGGGGAATAATAATAATAATAATGACTTTATTCAATGAATTAATAACACAAATATAGCACAAAACACAATTCATTGAAATGGCGAGATTCGCTCTATTAGCGCTATTCTACCTAACCATACAAAACATTCTCATACACAGCCATACAACAAAATAAGCCTCTTACAATTACACATACAATGTACATAAATATATAGCCAATTTTCAATTTACCTATTACCTAAATTACTATCTACGTACATAACAATTATTTAAATGAATCAATAATTAAGCCACATGAATCTAAGTCAGGAGCAATACAGATCGTCATCCTTTGAGCCCTCAGTTAATCTGACTATAATACAACTTGAGCCTTTTTTTAAAATTCAATAAAGAAATATTTTTCAGATACTCGGGCAGTGCATTATAATATTTGCAAGCTGCATAAACGAAACTACGTTTATACATTTTGAAACATGTCTTGGGATAACAAGCATTTGTCCCTGCCTTGTGTTTCTCGCAGTAACGTTTGCAAATTTCTTAAATATGTTGAATACTATTTATTCCCAGTGGTTATAATTTTATGTGTTAACCCCATGATATGATTCTCCCTCATCTTTTCACGCTTTAACCGACCAGACTCGAAAATTTTATGGCTAATATGGTCGAAGTTTCGAATGCAATAGGCAAAACGAAAACATGAATTATGGATCCTCTGCAAACGATCTGAATCAAACTTAAGCAAGGCCGGACCATACACAGTGTCACAATATGAGACCTTAGAGACAATCAACGCTTCACAAATGACGGTGAGGAAAAAGATATTTTAAATCGGATAAGTGGGCCTACAGAGCTGATTGACATGACTTGTAAATCGCAGACCTTCATCCATCCAAAGACCAAGGTTCCTCGCTTCGCTCTGTTTAGAAATTACTTCCCCGCCAAGGCGAAATTCGAATCTGCTCCCACAGCCCCTCTCTTTACCCTTGGACCGAACAACATACCGATGGACCTACTCGCATTCAGCTTCAAATTGTGTGCCGTTGAAAATTGTACAAGACGCTCCAGATCGGCGTTCAACAAATCCTGAGCCACATTACTCTCATCTGCCTCAAAAGAGATATAGGCCTGTGTATCGTCGGCATAATGCTCCAGGTGGCAATTCTCGATGACTGTATAAAAGTCCGAAATATATATCGAAAAGGGCAAAGGTCCAAGAACCGAACCTTGCGGGACGCCCATTTTTATAGCCGAGTAGCCAGAATATACATTTTTATAAACTACCTGCTGCCAGCGGTCGGACAAATAGCTTCTAATCATATTAACAGCTCTGTTAATAATAATAAATAATGAATAAAGATACTTTCAAAGTATCCGGATACCGGAGACATTAACTACTATAATACCCACTTATTAAGTATCTAGATACTTTCTTCGGATACATGGATACGGATACTGTATAAAGAGACAGGGTAATATTGCACTAGGCGGAGGTGGTAGTGATCTGCCGGCAAAACTGGGCAACATTTATGAAATAACGAAAAACTACTACGAGAAACTCCTTTATAACGTAATGTACTCGTCGGACTTCAAAAATTTCATTATAAAAGTAAGTACGTAATAAGTTATAAACGAGCTTTACTATAGTTTTTTTGTTATTTCATAAATGTTGTTTTGACGGAGAGATCATTACCGCCTCCGCCTAGTGCATTATTGCCCTATCGCTTTACACAGTAGTCGTATCCATGTATCCAAAGAAAGCATCCAGATACATGTACTTATGTTTATTTGCGTAATTGCGACTCTAATAAAATGCAACACATGGACTGTTATACCCGTGTGGACTCCCCCCACGGATCTAGAATGCCTTATTCTAGCGATACTATTGGTTAAGAATTGTATCCGAAAGTTCTAAACTATATCCGGATACATTTGGAGTTTCCGGATACATTAGGAAATGTACTCAAGTATTGAATACAATAGGCGTAGGTAAAGTGTATGAAAAAGGGTAAAATCTAAAAAAAAAAAATCATCAACAATGAACGAGATGGAAAAACTACGTAATTTTCTTTGTTCCAATAGATTAATGCACAATAATATTTTATTGGTGGAGATTCTAGAAGCCCGAAAGTTTATGCCTGGACTGAGAATCAAGAAGGAAAGGAGCTTACTGAGGTTGCGTCAGTACTTATAAATGTTTTCGACTCTATAAAGTATGACGGCATATCTATTGATGAGAAAGCATCCCAATTTGATTTCTGCTCAAAAATATAAAACTATATACGAGAATGTTGGTGAAGTAAGGCAGCTTAGCATCGACTGGCGATTGTTTGAAGTGAAAAATTTTCTGGATACATTAAGAAAAGTGAAGAGAATTTCAAATGTAAAAAAGATTATGCTCAGAAGATTCGGAAATAGAGCGAATATTAAGATGTGCTGTTTTCCAAACTATCGATTCGCTAATGTTCAGGTAAAGTTTGAGACACTTCTCAAACCTGGAAGGTTAGACCTAGAGTTATCTTTTAGAGAATTAACTTTGGATCGGAGATACCTGAAGAAACAAAAACATAATTAAGACATTGACATGGTCCAGCAATTCGAAAAGGACTGGGAGGATGTTCAAAAGTTGCAGAGGTACAAAACCCTCTTAAGTGGTTTATCTGAAGAAACCTCTGAGCACAAGAATGAAAAGGAACTGTGCAATTGTCTTGATGAAGAACTGTCCGTGTTTATATCAGCTTACTTAAAAATCCCTTTGCTGGAAGAGAAACGAGCTACATTAGAATAAGTTTGTTGCTCTATATTGTTGATATTTATGTTCAGTTTACTTGTTCGAATGTATTCTTTTCAAAAAACATGTTTTTGACAAACTATATACTGTTTTTATGTTGCAAATACATGCAAAGTAACTTTCTCAAATTCATTTGACATCTAAAACACACATACGAGTATACGAATGCATAAAAGTTAGAAGTTGTTCGGTAATTGACCTCTAGAATTTTTTGATTTTTACCTCAAAATAATAAAACCTGGATTTATCGGTTTTTGCATGTCAGCTCCTCAATTACAATACAGAATTTAATTAATTAATTAGTTAATTTGACAATGGTACAGAATCTTTGAATGTACGGATAAAATTAAAATACTTTTAAAAAATGTGCCAATACTTTAGAGTATAGAATTTGGTTGGATATCATATAATAACAGCATTATGTGCAAGATGATAACAACATAACCTACAAAGTATACTGTTATATGCTTAACCCGTGAAATACGTAATTTCTACCGCAATTTTAGGATAATTTGGGTCTAACCAATTGGTGAACTACAGAAGACAAAGCAAACAATCATCCCACAGTCGATCAAGCGTTGAAAACAATGATTTCACAGAAAATTCGAGCGTAAAACATTGACTAAGTAGCGGAGTGCCAAAACAGAAGAAATATGAGTAATTTGTAAAAGGTAGGGCTTCAAATACGATAAATATAAGTTAATTTAGTCCTCTACTACTCGTAGGAGGGCGATGATCAAAATAGGATTAGGAATTAGTGCAAAAACTTGATGTAAAAGCTAGAAACGGACATGGACTTAGAAATAGGGCTGCACCAACTCACAGGACGTAAACACGGCTACCAAACCATCTAAAAACAATACAGAGAATAGCTTTCAACTGGTAAGTACCTATATTTATTTACAATATTAACATTTTAACACTCTAAAGAAACTTGGCATGTTTCAGGAACACAGAACCACGGTATGGGGCGGAAATAATAGAGCTACAGTGACACCTAGCATGAAATAAAGTGTGATGATGGTCTGTACACTAGATGAACAAATATGATACAATAATGCTTGAAGCCTGAATATTATCAAATATAGAGAAAAGTCGCCACATGATACAATAATAACATGCATAGGCTGCCCATAAAGGGGTTAAAAAGGGTCAAAATATAAAATAGTTGTCGTGTCACAAATAACACTTTTGTGTCAAAAACCAAAGCATGGTCGATGAAGGTTTCGAAACGAGGGCTATAATATAGACAAAAATGGGTTAAAAGCGAGATACTAATACAATTATTTGATATTTGAAATTAGACCTAAAATAACTTCAGAATTCTTGTGCATGTAATGTCTGTGGATTTTTTAAAAGGGGGTCATTATTAGTGGCATCCCTTAAATCTGAGATCCAAAAATCAATTTTTACAAATATAAATTTAGATTCCACAGATCACGAAATAAATAAAGAAATATGAAATTGAAAAATAAATAAATAAGTGGCCTAGAGGTTTTCAATCGAGATGGGCTACATACAATAAGAGGGATGACCTGGTTTACAGATGGGTTAAAGACCGAGGTGGAGCAATCTATAGTGAGACGAGAAACACGAATCTAAGATCCTCATTGGGCAAAAACACGTCTGTATTACAAGTGGAAGTGTTTTTAATACAGAACCTTCCGAAATGCTGGACTAAAAACGAGGTAGAACATATTCCTAAACAGAAACATGGTAAGAAGTTCATAACTTGTACAGTATCTGTAAACACGAATCCTCCTCTCGGGGCACTGCCCACTGAGAAATTAGCTAATATCCCAAGTATAATGAGGAGTGAATATGGGACATATTGACACTCAATAGATAACTGAACCCTATAGGCTAGTGAATTTCCAGTGAAACCGGGAACTACTGTGTTGAGCGACCTTTTACAAAAAATTCTGCCTAGTTTTATACTCTATAGTTACCAAAATTTGACATTTGTTTGGAACCAGATGGTAGATAAGAATAGCATGGATATTTCCTGGTGCACAAAGTCTATCTACCATCATAGTCGTATAGGGCGATCAGCTTCAATCATCCATCGCACCAAATATGGCAGGACATACATGAAAAAGTAACTCGACCGTTTCGTATAATTTAAAAACAAGTTGCCTTAAAGTAACTAATTATTCCATTAGATTTATCGATTTCAGTTCGAATTTTACGTGAAACGGTTGTTAAATTACTCGTAGATAAATTATGATTATTTATATGCACCGCCGGTGCCATTCCGATGACAATTTCTCCACATGTCACCTTAAAAGTACGAATTAAAATTTAAATAATATGAAATATTAGAAATGATAAACTTAAGTGAGGAGGATACTACTTTCTATATTTATCATGTACACGGAGAGTGTTTAATATGTAATTTCGTAAGGCGTTTTTGTTATCACTGCCTTGAAGGATTAAATAAATAGCTTTCTATTAAAATACACTGCTGAACAAAAACAAGACAAAGATAGTTGCATTTTGTAAATCTTTTTATAATTTCATAAGGCAGTTTGTTTGATATCGAATTTACGAAACAAAATCGTTATATCCTAAGCGTTTGTCTGTCAACCACTATACTTTATCTAGACGACCGTTTCTATCCACGACTCATCAGTGGTGATCGATCTCTAAATTGTCTGGTATATACTCCCACGGTACAGATATGTAAAATAATGTGTTTGGCGACATCTGGTTTCTGTTGGTAATATGCCGAGTGAAAAACATCGGATGGGCTCATTGGTCTCTCGCGCATTTTGGCACATTTTAAACGAAATGAAGGATCAGGAATATTTATAATTATAAAGATCGACGAAATGAAATGGGACAAAAGTGAAGCATAAAAAACATTAAACACATTTAATAATTAAAATAGCTAGAAGTATTATGTTAATAATTAATAGAATAGCCGCAGCATTGAGGCAATCAATTTTTGGACAGTATTTTCAAGAAGATTTCTCCAAACTTCATTGATTTTATTTACCAATGATTGTTTATTTGTGAATTCTTGTGTACGAATTCCACGTACAACTTCTTTCCATATATTTTAAATAAAATAAAAGGACTGAATATAGTGCCGCGCACTTCAAAACCCGAACGTTATTTTCTTGAAACCGCTCTTGAACAATTCGGAAAATAAAACGCAACGACATTTCCCACTCTGCATAAGGTAACATTACACTTTGCATTAGATCTCTATAGACAAATCGATCCATTAATGAAGTTTAAAGGACCTACCCCATACCATGAGAAACAACGCCATGGAAAACACTTCTTTTACCTGTGGGTGTAACGTATTTGGTATGAAACCTTGGATTGATTGGCCGTCTTCAGCTTCAGTCTATTAGAATTGAAAGTTTTATAACGCGTTTCATAATAACATTTTTTTCCAGTCGTCCACTGTTCAATTTAAATGTCTACGTGCAAATTCAATCGTAGCCCACTCGATTTCATGCCGAAATTTGCGACTTTTTAGCCGGGCGTCTACTAAATAGCTTTGCGTCTACTAACCTTCTTTCAACTGTCCGAGGACTAACCTCCATTTCGGGAATTTCAGGAATTATTCTAGGTGCAGACATCCAAGGATCGTTTTGGGAAATCCTTTTAAGACGTCTATCTGTCCTAGTTGTTTTTCTCGAGCTTCCCGATTTCTTTCTCTTTCATTATAACTTGAAATTATTTTGGATACGCTGTATCTGGGTAAAAACAAACCGTCTTGTAGTTGGGCTTGTATTGTACCTTCCAGAAACTGCTCTCTGTTTTAATTCTTTCGAAATTGGAATACCTCTTGGCATGAATAATCCAGCACAGAAATATTAATTAACATAAAATAAACTCTGAAAAATATTTTAACCTTTACTGTCACTAAAACCTTTCTTTTTTAGGCAAATATTAAAATAAGAATTGCTTGTTACATAAAGCAACAAGACTTTAAGTTATGTTGGAAATTTGTTTCACACTACTATGCTTTCACCAGACGGCCGTTTCGTCGATCTACGACTCATCAGTGGTGATCGGCAGTTACTTCTTGTTCGGCCATCGTTTGTGAACTGTGTTTCACCCGGCATATTGCCTGTTCACGCTAGGTGTCGCCAAAAACATCTCTCTCTCAAATATTAAAATGTTCCTTTACTTTTGACACATTACAATATTGTATTAAAAATGTACGTCAATATCAGTTCATTTGTTTTGATCGTTGGCAACAGCTGTTGCCCCCGATAATAGCAGCCTACTTTGATATTTAAGACACGATGTATTTAAACACGATATCATCCATTTAATATTAAAAAATCGATATTTGTTTAATTTTTCGAAAGTGTTACTCTACTTTTGTCCAATAGTGTATTTGATATGGAGAGCTAAAAATAATAATTATATCATGATAAACTACTTACCTAACTACTATGGTCAAAAATTAGAAGTAAGAAAAATTTAAGAGCAGGGATCGTACCCAATCCACGTCGATTTCCAGTGAGCTATGGTAAACGGTAAAAGAAATAAAACCAAATTGCATTAAAGAATCCAATACTTAATGATAGCAGTTTTTCAGTGCGTTTTGTTGCGGCACCAGGTATAAACCTCTTCCCATGCTCCTGCTTGGGAATATGTTCCCAATATCTCTGGTGCTTGCTTTTGGCCCAGCACTTGAGGAGTTCCCTCGCCGTTCTTTTAGACAAGCCCAGCGCAGGTTCCGTGCCAGTATATGTGGTTTCAGTGGCTTGTCTAGCCAGCCAATCCGCTCTCTCGTTGCCTTCTATTCCCGAGTGCCCCGGGACCCACACTAGATTAACCCTGTTTTGGTCCGCCGGGGCCCTAAGTTCTGTTTGGCATTCCCATACCAGTTTGGTTGTAACCTTGGGGCTTCTCAGAGCCCTTAAGGCCGTCTGGCTATCTATATTGATTCGCTTGTTTGTATAAGCCCTCAATCTGTTTAGTTTTGCACATTGCAGAATTGCAAACACTTCCGATTGAAATACGGATGTGTTTTTCCCCAGTGAGAATCTTAGATTCGTGTTCCTTGTCTCACTGTATATTCCTGCACCACTTCCACTTTCGGTTTTTGACCCGTCTGTAAACCAGGTTATCCCTCTCAGTGTCCGTATGCAGTCTTTATCATAAACTTCGCGGTCCACAATATCCACATCGAAGTTTATGTCAAATTCAAAAGGCAACTTTGC
The DNA here is from genome assembly GCA_911728435.2 of Apoderus coryli. Classification (NCBI taxonomy): domain Eukaryota; kingdom Metazoa; phylum Arthropoda; class Insecta; order Coleoptera; family Attelabidae; genus Apoderus; species Apoderus coryli. The sequence goes on from OU452204.1 coordinate 15,262,542, forward strand.
TGACCATTACACTTATTATATTACTTCCAGTCGCCTATTCTTGAGACCAAATCGTTTCCGGAAATCCGAAAGTGACACATGGTTTGACAATATACAGGTAGGCAAGAACACAATTAATATGTGGACCAAATCATTTGTTTGGACACTAAGTGTAAAAAGATATCCAATCATTCGAACAGATCAACTGCAGTTAGCCATTTGGCAAATAAAGGAATTCCTGAACAGCAATTAATAAAAATAACAGGACATAGCAGCTCTAATTCAATTAAACCGTACTTGAATATTAACCAAGAACGCCATGGTGAAATAATCAACACCATGCGAGGAATTTCTTCAACAGTGGAAATTAACAATCCGTCAACTTCAGCAAACTCTTCTTCCAGTTTAACATTTACCAATTGTACTTTTCACAACTGTAGTTTTAAATAAAAATGAATAATATTTGTTTGATTAAAACTAATACATTTTGTATTGAAAATTATTAAACGTCAGATTGACAATCATATTTTTGATATCTACAAAGTAAAAAATTATCTTATCGAATACTCCTCGGGCCTTGATAAGTACTCAAAATTTTGTCATAGAGAATCCTTCAAGCGAGTTGCTCAAGGATAATAGCCCTCGGCCTGCGGCCTTAGGCTATTATCAAGCAACACGCTTTCGACATTATCTATGACAAAATTATCTCAATATTATCAAGACCCTAGGGGTATTACTACTGGAAGTTTTTTGTGTGTTTGTGTCCTTAGTAAATTCCAAACAATTCTCGTCCACTCTGTACCCGACTATTATTGTAGGCACCAAAACACACTCATATTATAGCGCCTATGTCTGTGCGTGGCAGGTGGTATGCATGTAGTCGTTCTTTTCAAAATTGCAATTTAATTACATATTGTACAGTACATACACAACATATATTATGCTCTAATGAAAGCAGCTTTTGTGTTCCATAATTTTCCGTGAATAATATATACATGGGCTGCCAAAAAGCTTCTTACAGAACTATTTTTCAGTAATCCAGTGTCGGATTTAGAGAGCTAAGCCCATTTTCCGGTGGCTACATCGCGACGTTAAAAATTAGACAAGCGTGTCGTTTTTGTTAAATTTCTTTGTTACTGCTCAGCTTATCATGTAAGTATACTATTGGTGTTTGTAAAGCTGCTCAAATAAATAAATGAGAATAAAGTAAAGATTCAATATTCTGTTTAAGTGAGTCATTTTCTTGGTCCTGTATAAATCAGAATAAGTCGCCCTGATTGGATAATACTAATTATCATCCATCGCACTACCATGCTTTCACCATACTGGCCGTTTCGATGATCCACACCCCATCAGTGGTGATCGGCAGGTAGTGTGACTCAAATTTCCAACATTTACACTTATATACTAGCACGAGAGATGAATCACAACAAGATGTTTTTGGCGACATCTAGTCGGAGCAGGCAATATGCCCGGTGAAACAAAGTTCACAAACGATAGCCTTCTTATTTAAATAAAGCCTCCCGCTAGGGAATTCGGTAAAGACGACGTCGATTCTAGCGGCAAATAGACACAATCCACGCGGAAGAAACATCAGAAGTTTCAAACTACTAGCAGACACATATAGCAGCAGACGGGACGAGAAAGAATAGACCTTCAGGACACTTGGGGTGTTTTAATAGCTATGGGAAGTATGTTAAAATAGAACAGTTCCGCATAATGTGGTGAACTCTTTTAATACTCATGTTGTGGTATGGGCAGAAGAATTTGATTTATTTTGAATTATGGACTATTTCATGAAAAAGAAGAAATTGATTTCTTCCTTTTCCAGTGCTTTCGTGGGCGATACATTTAACTCAAATTTTGGAACATCCAGAAAGACATAAACACGGGCCCGGTATCCTCAAGGGGCCCGGAACTGCATTCTGCGTCTTTTCTATATTAAATACTTTTTTTACATTTATTTGACTTGATTTTCAATTTTCTTTAGTTAGTACGGTACCGCCTATTCAAGATTCCCTGATTCTCCTCCACTGTGCTGCGCTCTACTTGACTCTCGAGAGGGTAGCACAAAAGAGAAAGAAGGTAAATATATATTTGTAGCTTAGCCTCTACCTCTAGATGAGTCTGTACTCACGTTAAGTTGTTGGTGTTGTTGTCAATTGTCCTTCGCGATATTAAATCAAATGAAGACTGGTTCAAAATAAAAGTTTTTTATTCAACGCTAGATATTACAAAACTTTTCGTGGATTATTTGCAGATGTGTTAGGTGATGATTCAGGTTCTGATGCTGAATTCTATCGGATGGGTCAGGAATTGTAGGTACGGCAAATATTCCGATGACATTTCGGATACGATATCATCTCAAGTGTTTCATTTAGGAATTCTTTTTTAGGCGTCGGTAATCATGTGGTGCTTGAAGGAGTAGATGACGATTGAGTGGCTACCCAGTCTTCGGCTGAACGTGTTTGCAACTCTCGACTGATGTGATGCTGATGTAGAGAGAAAAAGTGCAGACGGAAGGAAGGGATAGTCAAAGAGATCAAATTTGAACCACATCCTGAAGCGGTAACCACGATATCAATCGTTAGATTAAAACTGAACTAATTTCGGTGATATTGTTGAGGTGGTCAGACAATTACTTTACTTTGTAAATTTGTGATATTGTTTAAGGATTTTACTACATTAGAATAACTGATTTTAAAGATTCGTTGTTTTATTTCATCGATCATAATCAGATAGAGTGATCTAACAATTCAAATAGCAGGTTAAATTCTGAATTCTTTTAGGAATTACAATTCAATATTTTTATCTTATCGTACACAAATTTTTGTATATTTTTTACATATAAAAATATTCTGGCGCTCTCTATTGGTTCCTGAACAGTTTGGAGTTGGACTTGGACCTATCCGACTTTGTTAGCCTGGTAAAGAAGAAGAAATTCTTTTAACTACATTTGTTGCCGACTTGAATTATTACCGTTACACAATAGGCACAAATTTTACCCGCTACAATATGTGTATTGACCACTTTAACTGCTGATTAAGAGTTACACCCAAAATCGCAATTTTTGAGGACCACACCACTAAATTACAAATGACAGTCTTGTCATGATTTAACCGTCAGACGACCTTAATGACATCACAGATCAAATGCCTGCACCACAGATGAAATTTTATTATCAAGGATACCGGGGTCTCTATGGAACAACACTAGTGAGGAATCATCGGCATGCATAATTAATGCTGTCAATGGAGATTATTTACCTACAGGAAAAAAGCCGTGTACACTTCCCTGTGAGTGATGCTTCTTCAAACCGATGTTGATGAACGAATTCAAACGCAGATTGGATCTATGGCTGAAAGTTTCGTTATAAAGAGCCTTTGAGAAATAATCAAATTATTAAGCAACAGTGTAATTACCCTTATCAGTGAGATCTTGAAGTTGCTGCACGTATTTTGTTATACATGTCTCCGTTGAAAGATTTATTTTTGTCAGCTTCCTACAAACACTATTTGGCATCCTTGCATAGACTGCTAAATATTTCATTCTTCATGAGAAAATCTAGGTCTAGCTCTCAAATGCGTTTGTTTTTATCTTTAGTGTAGGACTGATGATTGCTTATTTAGCCGAAACTAGTTTCCGTTTTCATAATTGGATTAAATATTGTGTGGAGTGGGCTCAAAATATTATATTTAGCCCAACGTAACTTGTTTTGCAAGTCCGTCACTGGACGGATCATCATCATTGTATTCTAAAGTCTATTGATAATAACCAACGTGTTGAACAACAGGCTGTACTGTTGACTCTAATTGCAATAATTCAGCGATTTTACCGTAATTAGATGTACACAAAACAACTCATTTACAGGCAGATTTGTTGGAAAATAGAAATGCAATTTGTTAGCTCTGCTGGAGGCTATATCTTGGATAATAGCATTTAATTTGGCACGTTTCTACGAATTACAATGAAAATATTTATTTTGTATAAAAGCATGTTAATACTAAATGCTGTATTTAATTAATTAAACGAAATATCCGGAAGCAAATATACCTGTGGTGGCCTCATGAAACAGGCACAGTAAAACGAAGTGGATGAACAGGAAGGCCAAAGACACCTTTTGCACAAAATTTTTGAAATTCCTCAACATGTTGATTTTGTTTACTGATGAAGCAAGTTTTTCAAGAAATGCAATAGGGAATTTGCATAATAACCATTTATGGTGTGATGCAAAACTGCATGCGATATTTGAAGATCATTTTCAACATCAGTTCTCGTTGAATATTTGGATCGGAATTGTGGGTGACTGCTTAATTGGACCCGTATTTCTTCCAGGAAGACTTACCGGAGAGGTGCAAAGCAACTTTCTGAAACACACGCTTTATGGATTTCTGGAAAACATACCATTCCCAAGTAGCATTTTAAGTGATCAGCACGTAGCCGGCACGATATTGGTAACTTTATCTTATATCGCCAAAATTATATCCACGTAAACTAGATGGTTTTATAGCGTGGCGGTGACCTAAATGGGGAACAATTTTTTGGTGTCCACAACGTTCCAGCCACGTTTTTAAGTCTTATATAAATATGTTAAATCCACGTTCTAGTGACGTGGCCATGACGTGGCTAAATAGTGGCGAGCTCGCTCATTGACACTTTGCGTATCTCCTTGTCTTTTTTGGTTAGGGCAAATATTATTTTCGTCTCTGTCCTGCATATTAATTTTTCTAACATGTTTCCTACTATTTTACTTGGTCGACATATCAGTTATTTATTTCATCTAAAATATTACAGAAAATTTAATATAAATATAGATAGAAGGATATTGCCTAATTATGAGCTTGAAAGTCAAAAAGTTCAAACGCTTGAAAATTTACTGTCAAATATAGTAATCCTAGTTCGAAATTTGGGCACGCGCCACATATTTGATTACATTTAAGAAAAATAAATTAAAATTCTATTATTGGAGATTTCAATATTTTTTACATAAATGCTTCAACGATCATTTTATTGATATTTGTTGCTTAAAATCGTATTGATTTATATTTCCATAAAGGTTTACTAAACCAAAAAAAAAATGATCAAAATTATTATGGCAAGATGGATGGCGACATTAAAGATTAAGCTCTATGTGACCTTCGAACGGTGGCATTTTAAAGTGGGTTCCACTAAAAAATCCCACTCTATTATAAATTGCAACAACAAGTGGCGAATATAACTATTCTAGACAATTTCTAGATCACTTGATAGTGAAATTATGGTAACATCCACTTCGACCTGCCACTATGAAGTGGCAGGTGGCACCTATTGTATTTTGCCACTTTAACAATCGATTGTAGCCACAATGTAACAGCAATAAAGCCTTTAAATTAAAAAAAAAAAGAACAATCTGAAACTATTTTAAAACTAATAGTATAGAAGCATTACAAAGTTGCCACTAACTTATTTGCAAGCTTAATGGCCGGGACACACTTGTCATACACCACCCCGACCCGACTCTGGTCCGATGTTGCCCAAAAAAGCGGGTGCGTGTGTGAGCACACATGTCTCACACGCTTCCGAATTCTTTAGGAATTTCAGCTCCGGCTCGATACATTCGCTACTCTCACCAGTTTCGATTCAAACAAAATCGCGGAAGGTACTGTGCGCAAAATGTTCAAAAACTTTAGCGACTGCGATTTAGCCATGATGGTACTCTGTTTAGAAGACGAAGATGAAGAAAAACGGACAGATTTCATTTAGAACACAGAAAAACCTAGATTTTGGGTACATCCTGCTTGGAAAAGAAGATCCGCAGAAAGACAGTATTATACACTTTTACCTCATCTATTGGATGACGAGACCAAATTTTACCAATATTTTGGAATGTCGATGGCGGCGTTTAACCTGTTAGAACTTAAACTCCACCATTACTTTATAGTAAAGATCACTTTTAAGTGACTTTTATTGTTTGGGAATGTGAAAATCACTTTCGGAAGTAATAAGAACGTGGCACTGATTACCAGACTCATATAATAAAGTGCCGCCACTTTGTAGGTATATCAGAAATCACGAACACGTCGCCAAAACTTTAATAATCACTTCAAAGCCGCTGCCACTTCTAAGTGATATTTAAGTGATATAGCTTGGTTGCCACGTTAGTTGATTTCCACTTTGAAGTATAGGCATATTTGAAGTGATACTCATTAGTTATTCTCACGTCTTAAACACACTCCATCGCACCGAAAAGTTATGAAACTACGAAATGGTTTTCAGATTTACGTGACTACAACTATCTAAATGTAATATGAAGTTATTCTGACTATATAGGGATTTATTTAGTTTTTAAAACTACCCATGCTACTTGGGTTCACAGAACAGAAATGCAATGTGTTTTATGCACGATGAACACCAGCGCATTTTGGTCGGGTTGCTCTTAAGTTTCTAACAAAAAAAAAAATACGGAAATCGCTGGATTGACCAAGGTGGACCTTACTTATGGCCTGCACGATTCCCGGATTCAAACGCACTGGATTTTTTCATGTGGGGACACCTGGAGTCCTTAGTTTACGAAAATTTGGAGGACCTAAGGAATCGCACATTCGGTTAATGTTCATTTTATTTATTTTTACCCTGCTTCGAAAGGTTAATGTTATTTTAGTTGACATATTCGCAAATATTCTTGGTATGTGGAAAAATGTTTTAAAATTTTACCTCGTAAACGAAGCAACATATGAAAAAAATACAAGAACTAAAAAAGGTGTAGTTTTGTTGCTTTATCTCAAGACAGTATCGAAATTAAATTACAGTCAGTGGCGTACATTTTTTTTATTAAGTTGATCTAGGTAAGGCTGTATAAGCCCGCAACTGCTAGTAACAACGCGGCCAAATTTAATTTAAAAAACCCTGTATATACGCTTTGAAAAGTAGATATTTTGATCGCCACTAAGGATTGCCATCTATAACCCTCCATTCGGAGATTTTATCGTTATTCACAAAAGAGCTGAATGTTTTTTACTTTCGTAAAATTTTACAAGACGCCAGCCACTTTTTTTCTTTTAGATCTTTAACGGACTATGATCTTTTTCCTTTTAGTTAAATAATTAAACCTTGGGAAAGAGACAAAATTTATAAGTTGCAAAAGTAGGAACATGAGGTGGAAAGTCAAACACAGGCGTCGAACTGCTTATGGACACTAAAAAAACTCTCCACTCCAGATTTGGACGGTATTTATGCCAACCAAATAGTCAGGGAGGATAAGCAATACAAATCACCAAGCGGGAAGATCATAATGTGGCAGCCTTCCTATAGTAGATACATTAATTAATTAAGCGAAATCTCTCGATGGTTTGGATTGATTATCGAAAAGATTTTGACTCAACCAGTCACATTTTCCTTGCCAACAGGCCTTTCGATACCGATTCCGGTAGTGAGATGTATAGAGCGAATGATGCCGCTCTGGAGGACCCGTTTTGCCATAACATCAGGCGACATGCGGGTCTTAACTGGAGTGGTATCTTTCAGAAGGGGCGTCTTTCAAGGAGATTCTCTCAGTCCCCTTCTGTTCTGCATCTCGCTGCTTCCGTTGTCAGTTGCCCTGCGAAACACACGCGCATACTTTTGCGGCACGCCCTCAGACCGGAGGCACAAGGTCACCCACCAATTTTATATGGATGACCTAAAATTATATGCCTCCGGGGAAAGAGATCTGAAAACTACAATTAGGGTGGTGCAGCAGTATACTCACGACATTGGAATGGAGTTTGGAATCGACAAATGTGCGATTGTCCACCTTAAGAGAGGACGCCTAGCGGAACACGGTGAGGACGTGCAGTTGGTGGACGGAAGCGTCTTCAAACATCTTGACGCCGAGGGGACTTATACTTACCTGGGCGTGGCGCAACGCCACATACAAGACTCAGTCCGGGTGAAAGAGTCTCTTCGCAGAGAGTACGTGCGGCGGGTCCGGCAAATCTGGTCCTCAGAGTTATCCGGGAAGAACAAAGTCGCTGCCACGAATATGCTTGCTGTTCCGGTCTTCATTTATTCCTTTTGGGTGTTGAAATACACCATGGAGGTACTGCGCGAACTTGACGTGAAGACGCGAAAGATGATGACATTGCACCGAAGTCATCATCCTAAGGCATCCGTTCCTAGGCTCTACCTTCCACGACATCGGGAGGGGTCGAGGACTCTTAAGTTTGGAGTGTATGCATGGCAGAGTGGTACTGGGTGCATCCTGCGAGATGATTAGTGCTAGAGATCCGTATCTCCGCATGGTACTAGATCACGAACATGCGGGGATTGGAGCGTTTCTCTTTTCGCCGGCACAACGGGTGGCAAATGAGCTATCCTTAGTTCTTGACGATCGGCGAGCGCGTGAAGGCTCAATAACAATAACATTATTGTCAAGGAGAATGAGAAGCGGACGAAGTATCAAAATCTCTTCTATGACCTTCGTAGGATGTACCCACGACACTCTGTGGTCCTTGTGGTGCTGGTTATCGGGTCATTGGGAGGCATGCGCCAGACGCTGGTCTCAAACTTGCAGAAGATCCCTGCTTGCTACAACGTGGCGGATATCCTGGCAAGCGGGATGCAGAAACAGGTCATCCTCGGACCGTTGCGTTTGCTCAGGGCACATGAATCTGGGGTTCTCACTCACTAACCACACGGCGTGTCGAGTGGGTGAGAATTGAACGATCGGCCATGCTCCCCTGACACCTGCCGGGGTCGGAGACGGTAGGGACGACGGGTCTGCACACTCCAGAACACTTCATTCTATTTCTTTCTGGAGGGTGCAGACATAGGGAGAATTAACACCGGTGGAGACAGGCCGCTTCAGCAAATGGTTTCTTTTACCGCGTGCAAATAATTATAATAATAATATTTATTGGCCATCATAAGGTATAACAAATGTATATATATATATATATATATTTAGAATCTTTGGAAACATTAGACAAATTTTAAACGCATTCAGGGTTTTTACAATATAATACAATAACTTTCTAAATCGGTAACTTGAAATTTCATAATAGCATCGAGTTTGCCAAAGTTTAGACAGAAAGGCCAAAGAGTTTAGAAAGTACCGCATGGTGACAGTTGAGCCAAAGCTGAAAAATTATACGCTTTAAAGATTTAAATGAATCATAAAATTTGAGATGACAATGTTGTTTGCGTTGTTAGTAAATAAAATATTATTTATGTTTATTTCTATTAAGTGAAACATAAAAGAAGTTGCCGACTAAACAAACAAAACAAGTTCCTGCTGGAAACGACATTACCAAAGAGTAGGTACACAATAACTATTTTCTGTAATCTTTGGCATTGCATTTCAAGCCATGACTCATATCACAACCATACATGTTCATAAACAGAAATAACATCTTCAGCAACATTATTTCATTATCTGTCATAACGTTTATGTTTGCCTTTATCATCATAAATATCTGTTGTATCTAAACAACGGCGTACTTTTTGCAGATAACGTTGTGCAAATAATCATCGTTCTTTACCATTTATTGGTGTTTCACTTTTGGGGTTCACTAATTCGGAATGTAAATAGAGGGTGTTAAAAAAAATAAACGCAACTGTGAGTTAGATCAGATATAAAATATTTTTTTTATAAAGGAAATCAGGACCAATGTTGTACCTGACAGATTATTATTGGTGATCACTTTGCCCGAATTTTCAATATAGCCTTCTGTCACAGTTGACGATTTCCACTTGCCGTGGGCGCGGTGTCTCTTTAACATTCCTAAATCACCTCCTAAATTAATAAGCTAAGTAATGTATAATGATATACGATAAATAAAAAAAAATTAATCATTTAAACGCCCACAAATAAAGCGTCTTCTCTGAGTTTCTAAATAATAATTTGTGCGGGATAAGCTACATAGTCTGGGGCTGTGTGGACCCTTAAATGGATTCGGAGTGCATGTGGGTGATGCATTCTCCGATTCTGAGAGTATTGATATCGGCACCCCACAAGGTAGTGTTTTGGGACCACTCATATTCTTACTATATCTAAACCACCTATCTGGACATATTAGCTTCCGAAGAGTGTCTTTGTATGCGGATGATACTGGTTGAAGATGCAGACTCTGATGTACTTCTGAGAAATATTAACGTTGTTTCACTCGTGGTGCAACAGAAACAGACTTATGGTGAACTTGAGTAAGGCCGTCGCCATTGAATTTAATAAGTTTAAAACAAACTTGCCATTTAATTTGAACTTTAGTGGACATAATCTCCCGTGGGCTGATCTTGTTAACTTGTTGGGAGTTTTGGTCGATCGCGAACTCATGTGGACGGATCAACAATTCCTTGACTTTTGTATTGTATATATGATTTTTTATATACATCAACAAATTATTACATTGGAGTCAAAAGTATGTAGGTTCCTATCCAGACTTCAATGTAATAATTTGTTGATGTAGGTACCTACCTATATAAAAAAAAATCTATCGAAAAGTTCTTCATTTAATGATTATTAGCCACTGCTGATGGGACTGGTCTAGTCTTGAAACATGTATGGGATGTATTAAAGATTATTAGGTATATTAAATTTATATCATGGAGATTATACTTTTATTTCAATATTGTACTTGTAATAAATTACACTGTATTTCTTTTATCGACAAATCGGCAACGCCACATTCTGGTGCTTTTTTTCTAATCCCCCTACGTATCCCCTCCAGATTAATACAGAATTTCATCAATCTCTCTCTCTGACAATAAAGCATTGCTGGTGCCTCTCTGTTGTAATTGATGTAAATAATTGTTATACGTTGCGTTTTGTTTCTGATAGTAATAAACTACAAAACGGTTTCTGGCTGTGACAATACTGCTTGCTGTGGTGCACGCTAGCATACGACGCGTAGTGGCTGGCGTACTTAGAGATGTTCTGATTTTAATGCATTGGGCTGACCATCTATTGTGTACATTAATCTTTGGTATAAGTGTCTGTGATGTATTATGTGACTATGAATAAAACTTTTGTTGAAAATTTAGAATTTGCTTCGCATGCGGAAGGTTATGGGTTCGAATCCCAGCTCTGGCAATATTTTTTTTGGTGTAATTTTTGATTTTAATATTATTAATGATAAGTTAAAGTTTTTTCCCACAAAAAGGTAAGATTGACAAACGTTTCAACAAAGTTATATCTCACTAGCACAATTCTGTTTTCGATTGTATAAATGTTTAAATTCGATAGATTTTTACTGTATCAAACTCACGGATGATGAGACTATAGGTCTCGAAACATGTATGACTGTTAAATTGTTCTGATTTGAACATATAATATGATTTTGTAGAGTAGGCGACCGACGTTTCATTTCCTAACGTTAATATTTTGTATCAATGAACTAGAAATTCTCAGATGATCGTTGAGCGAATCAGTGCGTACAATTACAAACGTTTTGAGCTTATTAGTTATTTCTCATAGAATACTTTGTGTAACACGTTCAATCTTCAACATGTAGATACCATGGATTAAGAAAAAAGTAGGTCCAATCAAAATTGAGGAAAAAAGTCCAAGTGCCTATCAAGCAGACTCGCAGATCCTTAGCTACAGCGAGTGATGAATAATTCAAGGTATAAGAGTCTTGATCTTCTAAAAGAAATATAACAGCACTCTGTATTCAATTCACTCGTGGTGAACACGTTATTTCTTTTTACTTTCCCGAACAGGGAAAGTATTGTGAACGCGCTAAAAAAATCAAGATAAAGACGGATATAACCACTTTGAAGTTCCTTGAGACGATTAAGACCATCTCGAGATGGAAGTTTGTCTGTTGGTGTGTGTGTCTGTATGTATTCTTCGACAATAGCGCCTAATCGCTTTAATCAATTGAGCTAAATTATGTTGTATGAGTTTGGGGGAGTCCTAAGATGAACCTATTACTTTTTGGTTGAAATCGCTTTGGCCCTGTGATAGGGGTGAACACAACCGCCAAATTTTCAAATAGCAGTATAGGTCGAGTGATACATCATGATACTTTTGATATTTGCTCCCATAATTCTCGAGAAAATTGCATTTAAAATTTTAGCAGTCGTATACCTTTCCTTACAATATAATACAGTAAAGGGTTTTTGGTGTGTTTCATAGAGCGTGCGCGTCGCATACGGAAGGTTCTGGGTTCGAATACCAGCTCTGGCAATATTTTTTATTCTAATTTTTGAATAAAGTATTTAGTTTATTACGTTAGTTTATTGGAAATAATAAAATAATAATAATACAATTATGATAATAATTATTATTAAAATTCTGTTTCGTTACGCAGGTCATATATTTTTAATTATATTATATCGTGTCGGGAAGTTTTGGGGCGACACAACCGATTGTTTTATTTGTATATTAAATAATAGCATCATAGAAAATAGTTGTTGCTCTACAATCAGAAACAAACTACATCCTGTGTCCTATTTGGCAAAGTATTTTGATGCTTATAGATATATAAACACACATTTTAGCGTATTGCTGCAGTTTTAACAAAACGTCTTTTATACATACCATAATATATTATATCTTTTTACGGTAGTCACACTGTGAAATCGTTAACTGTCACAATAAATCTTACAATTTTCCTATACACTATAACAATGCTGCATTTATAGGTCTCATGTCGATTCCTTACTATGTAGGCCAAAGACAAATTACACTAGAGAAAAGACGCAAAACGTATTGATTTTGCTTAAGATATAATTTATGTTTTCATGTAATGATAAGCCTTACAGTTACAGTTTTCGTTTTGCTGATCGCTTAAATAGATGCCGTAAGAGTGCTGGATTGAATTTAAATGGCATTAATTTTAAGAAGTAAATTTCTAAACTATGGTTTAAAAATAAATAAAAAAAAATATCGAAATACATGAGATAAAAAAGTTGTAGGGGACTCGGAAGGAATCATATTGATTGATTATAAATATAAAGGTAGAGAATACTATGCTGCAATCTTAGAACAGTTGTTAAAAGAAGCAATGTTTCTGCACAATAATGCTCCAGTACCCGTCGTGGGCTTCGATATTACAAATCACCCGTCCTATAGTCCAGACCTGGTCCCGAGCTACTATTATTTGATCCAAAAAATTAAAAACAAAGTCAACATATTTTATGAAGCTATCCACAAATCAATTCATAGATTATGAGAAGTGTATTAGCGTTGCAGCTGGATATACAGTGTGTCCACTGATGGAGTGCTCATAAAGTGTAAATGATATAGCAGTTTCGAGTTGATATTTGACCTTTTGCAGTTCAGCCATTCTTGGTCTAAACATAAAAAGTGTTTACGATAAATGTTTAAAAAAAGTACCTATGTTTCTAAAAATATTATAAATATTTACTTAGAAAAGTTGTTTAGAATTATAATTTATGACAGAATGTCAATTTTCATTTTGATCGATCGATTTTTCAGTTGCTTTTATCTTCCTTGATTCAAAACAATGATGGCATACAGTTATTTGTTTATATCAAAGGCATATTATCATTTTCATTTTTTGATAAATAATATTAACTTACTGACAGCAGTTACATAAAATTTCTGCTATACATTCTAGATATGTTTCTAACACAAACTCAGTAAAAACTTCTTGCGGATATATATGGCATTTTAATTTTTTGATAAAATAATGTAAACTTTAGAATAACTGAAATTCGTTACACGAAAACATGAGTGAGTTGATAAACTAGGTGTTTCACTAGCAAAGCTGATTTATATTTGTCGCAGGATGAGAAATGAAACTTTAGATACCCAGCCTGTAAGCATTGCTGTCTATAATCTAACTGCATAATATAAAAGTTAATAAATTAATTTTAATTAAAACATTTACCTCAAGGACCTAAGTCATATCTTTTCATTTTCGTATTTTAAAATAATTTAACAAAACATCTTTGCCAAAAAAAAAACCCGTTTAAGCACGTCGGCGTCGTCTAATTTACATGTTCCTAACTTCATGAAAACTTTAATTGAAAAACTACATTGTATCCCAGAGGTTAAGAGTTTATTAAGAAAAAACTAATAGCCACTGAACCATTATTTTAATGCCGAGAATTTTCACTTTATATTTAGAGTGTTGTAATATTTTTTTCTTGTCTTAATATACACAGAGAATCCGGCGGTTCTAATTTAAAAAATTTTCCATGGTGCTTTAATTAAACGCTACTTTTTTTATTTTACGTTTTTTTTGCTGCCTTCGTCGAACTGGTTTCGAATATTTTGCTTAAAGAAACTCGTAATGAGAAAACTTTTTAATTTCTCAGACAACACGGAAAATGTCTATGCATATTATTTTCAAGCCCTGTTTTTCTTGTAATAATAACAACAGTTAAAGTATGGAAAATGTTTTGTTGGTTTCGGTATCTGGAATGGCTAGAGTTATAATTATACAGTTCAGCAAAAATGTAGGTGGATAATTTTGAATAGTATATCTTCATTTAGTAAATTTGCTATAAAATTTTTTTCTGGAATTATTAGAAAATATTGATATTCTAGGAGGGTCTTGACGCCACAACTAAAACATTACTACTTGTATTAGTAACAGATTTTTCACTTTTCATTTTAAAAATCACATTAGCTACTTCAATTTTCTTCAGCAACGGTTTCCGACTTCCATCCAGCAACCCTGTACCCTCCACTAAGTTGTGGAGTTCCGTTATGTGTTGGGTGTCAATACAAACAATGATTCTTCATAAAATTTCTTATCTTCTAAGGTTACTGAGCAAAAAAATGCTAAACTTTTTTTAATGCCTGTATATGGGATGTGGACTTCATAGCTGAGCTTTCAGCTCGTGTTTTCGAAGGTATTGGGGCTCTCGGAATCTTTGAGATCTCGTTAAAAAGGTAATTAAAATTGCTACAAATTGTAATTCTTGATAAAACTTCTAATCTTCTAAGGTTGCGAAGAAAAAAAATGTTTAACTTTTTTTTATGTCGCTATGAGATGTGGAATTGATAGCTGAGGTTTTAGCTCGTATTTTCGAAGGTATTAGGGCTAACAGACTGTTTGAGATCTCGTTAAAAAGCCAATTAGAATTGCTAAAAATTAATATTCTTCATAAAATTTGTTGTCTTCTAAGGTTGCTGAGAAAAATAAATTTAAACTTTTTTTAATGTCTGTATGGGATGGCGACTTGGTAGCTGAGCTTTAAGCTGGCGCAATCAGCGGATGCCTAAAAATAGCGTGTCGCCTTCGTATTAAGGCTAAACACTCACACATTACATGGTAAGCTGTTTCAACTGCCCCACTACACTATCTGCAACGCAGGTCCCCGTTATACAGCCCCATCTTACTTAGGTGGACTCTCAGAGCGCAATGCCCAGTAAGAAGTCCCATAGTTACTCGCATCTGACTGCTGCTTAATGATAGCACCAGGTATCAACCTTTTCTCATGGTTGATTCGCTTGTTTGTATAAGCCCTCAATGTGTTTAGTTTTGCACACTGTCAAATTGCACCTTGTGTCACTATCTATCACTAGATGACGTCACCACTTCCACATTAGGTTTTTGACCCGTCTGTAAACCAGGTTATCCCTCTCCGTGTCTGCATGCAGTCTTGATTAAGGAATTCTCGGTCCATAATATGCACTTCGAAGTTTATGTCAAATTCAAATTTTGGTCTGACATGCCCCAGTTTTGGTATGTCCCCGATGAGTGGGTACAGTTCCTACCAACCCTCGCAGTCTAATGAATGCCGCCCCTGCCTCCATCCTTACCATGATGTTCAAAGATGGGAGGTTCAGTAATACTTCCATTGCTGCTGTCGGAGTTGTTCTAAAAGCTACCGTGATCGCTAAGCAGGCAAGTCTCTGTTCTTGGGTCTAAAATGACCCCTAAATACTTTACTTTCCCCGGACATTCTTATGATTTCACCTTGAAGGTACAGTGGTCCTAGTCCCTCTGTTTTCTTCCTCCTAGTGAAAGCGATCGTTGCTGACTTCCACGAATTTTATATCCTAACCTGATACACATCTGTCAATTATGCTGTTGTTTCTGCCGTGTCTATTGTCACGTCACTATGTGCGAGTTGGTATACG
Organism: Apoderus coryli; assembly: GCA_911728435.2. Taxonomy (NCBI): domain Eukaryota; kingdom Metazoa; phylum Arthropoda; class Insecta; order Coleoptera; family Attelabidae; genus Apoderus; species Apoderus coryli. Next base: position 15,278,536 of record OU452204.1, read on the forward strand.
TCCAACCGTATGATTAATTCGATGCCAGCGCTATCAAATATTTCCCTGTCTTTGCATTTGGTGACTGATGAAACAGCCTTGTAGTGTTGGAAAAAATTTTGATGATTGAATTGTGGTGTTATTGCTCATATGTAATGAATTTCTTTGGATGAGTTGAAACTTCAACCTGTGTGCAATATTTCATACATTTTGCAACAGAGAAAACGCTGAAATGGCTGTTAACCACCACTCAAACTATAGATAATCTTATACGACCCTGAAGCTCATCATCGATATTTGCGTTCCCCGCGAGAATTCTGCCGAAGTAAGAGAAACTCTCGGTGTTTGGTGCAAGCTGGTAGAAAATATATGTTTTCTTTATAATCAGTTCCAGCCCGATACTCCTCTGTACCCTGTTAAATGCATTTAGTGTATATTGAAGATCATCTTTTGTATCAGCTAGGACAACATTGTCATCCGCGTATTGAAATTCATCGTCCCAGCTTGCAGTCTACGAAGTTTGACGAGTTCGCCGCCCTCAAACCTATAGACGATATCTATTCTCCCGGCAGTTCCCACAAACATCGAAAACAAGTTCGGTGCAATGACACAACCCTGCTTTACGCCAGTTGTTGTTTGAAAGGGTTCTCCCGGTCCGATGCTGTTGATAACTGCGTCTTCTATATTATCGTGAAGGAGTCGAATTTCTTGGGACATGAGTTGACCTTTACTATCCTCCACAGAGCCTGAGGATTAACGGAGTCGAACGCCTTGACAAGGTCTATAAAACCCATGTATAGAGGACGGTTTTTTTTCCCGTGACATTTCCTGTATTTGCCTGGCACTAAATATCATGTCGGCTGTACCCCTGTTGGGTCTAAAACTACATTGTGTTTCCGGCAAGCACCCTTCTGAGAGTGAGAAAAGACGATTGGACAAAATTCTTTCAAGAACCTTTCAGGCGATGGAGAGGAGAGAAGTACAACGACAATTGAAGCATCTCGCATTTCGGCAGGTACCGTTTCGGTGTTCCATATTTTGGTTATATCACATGAGAATGTTCCAATATCACTGCTCCTCCTTCTCAGGAGATATGCTATGAGAGCCAGCTGATGAATACGAGTACAAGACAGATTGCAAATGAATTTAAAATACTTAGCTTCACGCCAAACCGTTTACGAACAGCTTACTTAGTTACTCTCTATGGAGTTGCATCAAATTGTTGGTTTATGCAACAAAATTAGATAAAAGAGTTCATCAAATTAATAATGCTGCTGCTGACTATAAAACATAATCGTCGTTCAGTACAAGTACAAGAAATTTCAATAAATCGCAAATGAAAACAATATACGATACGATTCCAATCTTGCCTGTATATGACTTGATTGCAACACCCTATAGACATATCCACATGTCATTTATAAGATTATGCGGTAGCGGAAAATTTGATTTACGCAAATTGGGCCCAACATGAACACAGCCGGGTCCACCACTATATCAACCTATTAGTTGTAGTTTAGCTCTAATTGTTTCATATGCTTGATGCCTGTGGATTACACTCAGTTAACGGTAATAGGCATAGGCTTTGAACTTTTAGAAGTCAATTATGATGAGTTATATTGTTAACCTGATTAAATTTGATCCAATTATATCAAAATATCCCATACCATGGTTTCTTTATTGGCTTATTTTTATAAATACATTCTAAGATCCGGAGTTGCATTGCCGGAATACGTGACTGAAAAAATTCCTAGGCTTCACGATGCTTGCTTATCAGTTATGCCCAGCTTTGTGCAAATGTGTCTTCTAAGGTTACTGAGCAAAAAAATGCTAAACTTTTTTTAATGTCTGTATATGGGATGTGGACTTGATAGCTCAGCTTTCAGCTCGTGTTTTCGAAGGTAGTGGGGCTATCGGATTCTTTGAGGTCTCGTTAAAAAGGTAATTAAAATTGCTACAAATTATAATTCTTGATAAAAGTTCTAATCTTCTAAGGTTGCGCAGAAAAAAAATGTTTAACTTTTTTTAATGTCGCTATGAGATGTGGACTTGATAGCTGAGGTTTTAGCTCGTATTTTCGAAGGTATTAGGGCTAACAGATTATTTGAGGTCTCGTTAAAAAGCCAATTAGAATTGCTAAAAATTAATATTCTTCATAAAATTTGTTATCTTCTAAGGTTGCTGAGGAAAAGAATGTTAAACTTTTTTTACTGTCTGTAATGGATGTCTAAAAATAGCAGACCATTGCAGTTAGGACTTGAAACGGAGGAGTAATCCTTATATAAAAATATCTCTTTGGGATTTATGATAAATATTTGGCTAATTTAATTCTAACTTTTAAAAATTACGTTTTCAAAATGACCTCCACCAACTTCAACACATTTTCCATTATTAGATAAAAAGTGGTTCATTATAAGGCGTAGCAAACCTTCGTCTAATCCTTCAACTTCTTCACGAATTTTGACTTTCAGTTCCTCGATTGTACCTGGACGACTCGCACTTTGGCTTTTAAAAATCCGGTGCCGTTAAGTCGGGGGACCTCGAAGGCCAAGGCAAATCTCCGAATCGAGAAATGAGTCGGCCATTGAACATTTCTCGCAGGACCCTCATTGAGTTTCTAGCGTTATGATCTGTTGCCCCATCTTGTAGGTATAGTAAGGCATTGTTTAGTAATCCTCGTCTATTTAATTCTGGAATGAGAAATGTCTCCAGCATATGAACGTAGCGCCCGGATGTTACTGTTACAGACCGGTTATTTTCATCCTCAACAAAATAAGGGCCAATAAGACCAAAAGATCCTACTCCACACCACACAACAACTTTTGGATTATGGAGGTTCTGTGTAAAGATTTCACGAGGATTTTCATTTGACCAGTATCTAAAATTCTATTTATTGACCATGCCTTTCAAATAAAAAGTTGCTTCGTTGATCATTAGGAGACTGTGAATTGCTCCTTGATGTAAATCCAAAAATCCTTGACAAAATGCTAACCTTGCTTCTTTATCTTGATTGCTAAGGTGCTGTGCCATTTCGTATTTATAGGGATGAAATTTTAGATCCCTTTGAAGAATTCTATCTAAGCTTCTCTTCGATATTTCTAGGATAAGGGTTTGTCGATTAGCAGACGCCCGAAAATTACGTTCCACGAAATTATTAATGTGATAGGCTTAAATCCCAAACACTATAGAAGATAATCCCACAGAGAACAACCTATCCAGTCATCTCGTAGGGAATTTATTAATAATATAAAATGGGTAGTCTATCATGGGGAACCCGGTATAACCTTTTCTGGCTGGAAGACTTGTATATGATCAAGAGCAGGAAAGAACTAATATTGAAGGTTAATGTAGGTATGCTATTTTCTTCGTCATTTAGTATATCGGTTCCGTAAATTAAGCCCAAGAATTGTCTAAAAACACGTCATGTCAGTAATAGCAACTCGTATGGTAGTTATCGTTAATATGTTAGGAATTCTTTTCATGAAGATGAATGTAGTAGATAAGTTGAGGTGTCAATTCAGTAATTAATGTTATTAATCTTATTGTTAATTGGTGCTAATTGCATATATTATGTAGTAAATCTTTTATTTGAATAAATAACGGTAATTTAACATGTTTACTGTGTAAGTGGAATATACAGGGTTAGCTGGAAGTAAGGCTTAAACGTTTGGATGAGAGTCCTCAAATAAACACACCGCCTTCATAGATAAATAGATTAGATTAGATCGATCGCAAAATTTGAACGATGATGTAGGTATTTGTAGTTGGCTAATTGTTACTGTCTTTATACATTTTGCAATGATAATTCTGAATTAATGAAAAGATGAAAGGCTCATTCTATGCTTTTATAAAAGTCGAATTTCGATATCTTATCTAAGGACGCATAATACCTGTTTAATCTAGGTGATTTTGTTTTTTGTTAAACAAAGAAATTATTAACAGTAAATGTTGTCTAGTCCTATAAATCATCTTATAATCAATGGCGGCTTCATCTAAATAATCAGTAAAATCAATAATATCTAAATATTTATTTTTATTTTATTTTGTAATTAATTTTCTCCATATAAAATTTAGACCGTAAATTGGTGTACACTTAATTTTCAACTTAAGGTGAACCCAGCTTTACCATAAAACTAAAATTTTGAATTTTGTCATCATCTGAAGCAGGCTTCATGGCATTGACCTTGCCAGTGCTTGTGTCCTCTGTTACACCAATAGCCTATTTATCATACATGTGCATATGCAGATGAAGCGTGCATTTACAATTCAGCCACAATGGGCAACACTGCCACTCCGGCATATACCCAATATACAACCTCATGACGGCCGGCTATCGCTCTTCATATAAACAGTTGCCAGCGTTTTTATTTATTTATTTTTTAACTAAAGTTAAGTTTTTTAATCAACACTCCTCTCAAGAACATAAAAATCTTGTTAAAAATATACAGACAGATTTAAATACATGTTTGATACATATAAATAAAGCTTTCAATAATTCGTATTATGATTGACTAGCAGGCAACGTAAAATTAAATTGAGTTGACAGATTCATAAAATGTTTTTTAATTAGGTAAGGTACTTATAAACATAACCTATATTTTATGTAGTTGATGAAGTAGATATATCCCTATTAATTTTAGCTATACCTGTATAAGACTTTATTTTTTGTTATACTTCACGCTTCACCACATTAAAATGCTACAACCCGCCAGTGCTTATAATGTCTCCTTTATATATGTTAAGAAAAATCCACAACTATTACAAAATATTATATCTATCTATTTCGTATATATTTGCATTTAGAGACTGATCAAACTGAATGTTACTATTCGAAGTTAGAGAAAGTTCTATTTACCGATCAAGCATCTTTCTCAAGAGACGGTATTTTCAATTTTCACAACCACATATGGGCTGAAGAAAATCCACATGAAATTGCAGAAGGCCATCATCAGCAACAATTTTCCGTAAACGTTTGGGCTAGCATCGTCGGTGACGTTTAAATAAATTTCGTTTATTTAGTAGAAAAAATTAAAGTTATTTCAAAAAATTGACCATGTTTTCCAACAAGTTGATTTTCCCTGAAAACGGTCAATTTTAGAGCTTATGAGCAAGTAAACCTTTTTTGTGTAGAAAACATTGGCGGTTCAAATGCGTATCTTAAAACCGTAATTTTTTCAGTGGCGTAGAAATTGGGGAGAAAAACACCCGCTACCCCTTCAAAATCTTCACCAATTATGAATTAAAAAAAATTCTTGCACAAAACATAGCTTATTATGAGTAGAAAATGTTTACAAAAGCTGTTTCCTATACGATAATTGGTTTCGGAGATATTCGCAAAAAACAGATTTTTTTTGTCAATTTCGAAAATGGTGCATTTTAAAGTTAGAGAAGTTAATAGAAACTTTTTTCATATTTTTGGACAAACTCTCACATCCTAAAGTCCTGCGCATATGTTATGAATCACCCTGCATAATTTAAAAACCATATGTCTTTGACATTTTATCATGGCTATTAAATGCTCTAATTTAGACTTTTATGCTGCTCTAAGAAAGGAAGAATAGGGAATTTTGTTGTAGAAATTACTTCGAAAAAATAATTTTACGAAACACTAAAGAAAGTAAAATGTCTTGTTCAGAGAGAGCGAATATATCATTTTGAGTTTAAACGAAACAAATTTACATTCAGTGCGAAGAAAACTAATGGTTATTTTAAAAACCTCGTCTGCATATAACAGTCAAGACAGCCCTAGTCGATTATCCTGGATTTTATAAAACCGTTCGAAATGTGGATAAGGAAACTAAAGAAAAAAATGTATAAAGGAAAAGTAAGAAAGAGTGGTACATTTAAGGATTTACAATTCCTTCGTGGAAAAGTAATTTTTCAAATGGTAGATATATTTGAGACGTCACTTCATTTTACTTTTTTTTTAAACAAAATATATTTAAGGTAAAGTTAGAAGGCGGTAGAAAAATTACAAGGGAAAAGTAGAAGATTTATGGCTTGTAGATGCGAAAAACCGTTTTATAGTATCGAACACACACGTTTTCGGTAAACGGTATTGGTTTTTATTATAATCGTAAATTTTGTCAAGAGTTTTATATTATTGTGTACGTGCTATGAGTAAACGTACCCCATATAAAAAATGAAAAACAGTAAATAACAATAAAATTGTATAAGTTACTTGAGGTTGAATTTTGAATCATTGATAGTTGTATCCATTATGTAGCATGGCCGTAGTTTTTCTGGCAAGCTTTATCCTGGACCTACTCTAACCCAACTCTTCAACTACAACTAATGTCCTTCAACATTAAGAACTCGATTAGAATCTTCACTGTTAAAAAAATTATGTTTTGGTGGTTGTGAACATACTAAGAATAAGAATTTATTAACTCCGTCCTGTTAATTTTGATTCACCCTGTATTTTTCTAAAAATAATAAATATTGGATAGCTCTGAGAATGTAGGAGTGTCTAGGGTCCATGGAGGACAGACCCCAAAAATAAAACTAAAATGGTATAGTGTATATATTCTCAGTTGAAAACGAAGAAAAGCTTTGGGCGGCATACATCTATCGGTTTGGAGGCATGGGCGTATCATTATTATTTTAACAAAATAAAGCAAATTTATATATACATCATATTATTTGGTGTTTGAATATTTTGTTGTAATGTAAAATATTACTTAGCAACGTGTTTTTTCGATTTTGTTCGGAAAAATTAGATACCCTTATGATATTACTTACGAAAAACGCGTTTTACCATTAAACCAACTCACTTTTTGAATTAGTGCGAAATGTGCCTGGAGACGTGTTTTAGTGAAGTGGTAAAGCGTGCGTTTAAATATTATTCTAGTTGACAGCTACTCTCGATTTAGCTGTCTTATAATAATATAGACTCACACAAACACGCTTTGAAAACGATATGTGGTTGACGTCATCTAATGCCTAACCCGGGCTCCACACATTGGGGCGCCAACAACGATCTTTCAAATGTGTGGATCGAGATTTTAGCGTTGGAGCCAATGAATGCGCCAATGCTGGACAGTTTAAGTCTTGGGTCGGTTTTTTGACGAAACATCAAAGAGACTTGTTCCAATGTTCATGCTACTAGGTTCCAATCCCCAATGTGTGGATGGCGTAATGTTTGGAACCGGTATAACTGGTACTGTACCGATAGTTGATTTACGCAAGGCGTTTAATTCCATAAGCCATGATCTTTTGTTTCTGAAACTGAATGCTGTTGGTATAAGAGGAACAGCGGCCGCATGGATAGGCTATCATACACAGCGTACACAGGTGGTTGAAATTGGGGGTATCCGTACGAGGTCCGAGATCGTGAGCAATGGGGTGCCGCAGGGCTCCTGTCTCTCGCCTACCTTGTTCAATGTTTTTATTGACGATATCTCTGAAGTTCTGGGTATTTTTGGATATCCCATTCTTTATGAAGACGATACTAGTGTTTTTGTTTCAGCCAAGGATGAAGCAGGGATAGTTCATGCTGCCAACGTGGTGATTGGGGCGATGTATCGGTGGTGTGTGCATAACGGACTTACCCTTAATGCATTAAAAACGGTTGCTCTGCCTATATCTATAGCAAACAACACCAGCAATAATGAGTTATCTGATACGTATAGGAGGTGAGTCTATACAAAATGTGAGTAATACCAAATTTCTGGGAGTGTATACAGACAGCAAACTGATCTGGGACATACATATAGACACCATACTCCCAAAAGTCAGTAGCTGCGTGTTTCTGATAAAGAATGTATTGTTATCATACGGTGGAACTAAGAAATAAATAAATATTGATTCAGTTCCAATTTCTCAAGAACTTAAGTATCCACAACACATCAGTGATGCTCTGTGTCGTACCAAAGTGAATGCCAGCGTTATATTAGAACTAAAACATAATTAAGTAAATAGTGGAAAGTAAAGACATCTAGCGGCAATGCAGACCATTACTACGCAATCATAAATTTCTAATCAGCTAGGCAAGACAATACGAACTAGCAGAATATCTAATGAATATCAAAGAACTCCTTCCTCTCTTTTGGCCTGGAAAAAAATAAATGTATCTATGATTAAGTAAGCAATAATTGAAGGTATTTCAGGATATATTAAATTGCTCCTTGCTTTTTATAAGAAAGAAAAAAATTGCAGTATGTTACAAAAACTATCCACTTGGAAAATGGAATCAAAACAGATAACAGGAAATTGGGGTTTATATTTAAGCGGCAATTTCAAATAGGAAAGTAATTCCGAATATAGCCGTCTGCAGCTCAGAAACGGAAACTGCTGTTATTTTTTTTTATTTTTTTTTTTCTATTGGCCACACGTATGGTGCAATATAAAATTGTCGTGTATAGTATGTATATCGGCGATATTATCAGGGAATCTGAATATGATAGAAACTAGCCAACCCAGATACGTATTCAGTATTATTTTAATGAATTATCCCCGCTTTCACTGCAGCCATACAGGTTTATCGGGAAAAGGCCACTATAAATTTACAAAAAATATTGACTAGGTATTTTGTTGCAATCTTTCCTTTTATTTATCTATTTGGATTACATCTACTCAGACAGAAACAAATCCAATTACAGGGCAATCCTATATGATAGGGTCCTACACCAAACCAAGGCCCCAAAAAATTGAAATCTGGTTTCCTAATAATGGGGTCGTGATATTTACGCAGGACAATGATATTATGCAAACGACATGCGGAGGCAGGGTCATTAAACTAGTATAAAACACAACAGGCTCTCAGACAAGTTATTGATTGGACCTACAGGGAGGTGCTTGTGGTCAGCATTGACAAAATGACGCTAGTAGCATTCACTCGCAGATTAAAGCCAAAGGCAGATCTTATACTGGATTCGAAGCAAAAATGTGATGGATAACATTTGTATCAAGCGGCCTTGGAGACACTGACAGCCTAGCCAAGCGTAGATATATAAATACACTAAATAAATGGATGTGTCAAATGTCAGTGTCATTTTTTGACAGGCCTGAGACAACTGCTAAAAATTTAGTCTCCCCAGAAACAACGATTGAGGATGTAAGCCGCACTTAAAACGTTAGAAGACATGTCCAAACTAGTATAAAACAGCATCAGAGAAATTATAGTGGCTCGAGATTGGAATAGTGTTAATCTGTTTTGAGTACCTATCTGGACAGACAGGCATCGATGGACACCGAAATCAGGTCATCGATGAACTAAGAGTAACCGCATACTGAGAATGAATCCTGAAATAACACAAAGACTGCTGAAACAACATATACTATCACTAATCGGACAAAGGCTGAGAGTAATATCAGGTTTAATGACTGCCCATGTTCCAGTAAAGAATTCTTGTAGAAAAAAAATTGAAACAACGGAGATCTTACTTTATGCAATATGGAACCAGAAAGAGCAAAATAGACAGCCACTTTATGGGCAACTGGCAGTGCACCAGAAAATGTTTTACAGCAACCCAGTAAACGATTTATACAAGCGTTTTTAAAGAATTGTGGAATTGTTAGACAAAATTCGAAGCAACTTCTTCCAATTCTTTTAGATTTAAAAATCACACGAATACATTAGCAACGATTTCAAGTGGTTCCCTTCATATTTTACGTCTTCTTGGCAACCTTGGAGCCACTGAAACCTTTCAAATGTTGACAAATTTAATATGGCTCTCGTTGATTCATATACTTTTTTTCGTAAACTATAAGTTTCAAGTTGCTCTTTGTCCCGTCATATCGTCTCTCAGTACATCAAATTCCAAGTTAAGCAAGCTATGGTCAGACTGATTGGTCTACAGAAACGGAATTCAACTAGGTGCAAGTATATTTAAGTTTCAAATTTCTGAGAAGTGCAACCCTGTAATTTTTCGTTTCGATTTCCATCATGAAATCTTTATTGGAAAATTACGGCATTCCTGAATTTTTTATTGAATACATTCTGTATAACAGGTCATGTATACGGAATAGTGCTTAATATAAAACACAGTTCTGTTGCATAGAATTCATGCATCTATTCCACATATACAGGGCACGCCAAAGTATCTAGAGAACGCAGATATTTCTGATATTTTGCGTAGTGCTATTTGAGGCCGGGATCGTGTGATACTAAACACAACTCGGATTCTACGTGTGATTCTGAGCATATCTGTTTTAACATGCCCTACACCTATCTCTTACTGTTTTTGACATATGAATTAATTTGCAATTTTTTGGCGAAGCGTCCATGTCACCACTATTACCATTGTGCGAGCTTTTACCTAAAAAATAATTACCAACCTGATTTTTTAAACGATTTATTCAAACTTATACATGCTGCACTAAACAAACTTTAAAAAATCCTTACAATATACGCCAATATTACGTTAATAAATGTATTGTTTTAAAAATACAAGTACACGTTTATTCAATGTTTTTTTAGAAGCTAGAGCTATTAAGCTAGATACTTCACTTTATATTAACCTATAATTGTTAATTTATATAAAACTAGAGGCCAACGGTGGGTTTTGATACTTCAATAAAACGAAATTCATCGTTATAATACTAAATTAACAAGCTCTATCAAATATTTACTTACTTTTTCTTAATTATGGTGAAAAAACGTAAAAGAAATTCGAATTAATTAGCTTTATTTTAATAATATAATTTAAAATAAAACGTTTTTTCCACCCAGGTTCTGTATTAAGGTGTAACACCACAATATACCTGGCCAACTTATAACCAGCATTATGTAGGTATTCGTAAAAACACCCTGTAAATTAATTAATTGCAGTGAATTTTTCCACTTCTTAGTTTTAGACCAAGTAGGACTAATCCCCAAAAGGTCAAATCTAAACTAGAAACATTTTTGTTATTTACACCTTACTCAATTTTAATTTACTCATTTCCTATGTTGTACAAATGTCCATTCGAATATTTATTTTAAACGCATACAAATATTTATTGTCTTACATTGACTGTAACGTAACCTTGGTGTATTAATTAGCCAATAAACAAATATCCTACAATTGCGAAATATCTGCTTTTACATCTCATCTCATAGGAAAGAAAAACAAACAAGCTAAAACTGTTTTTGAAATAAAACACCCTGTGATTTGTGCTCAAACAGACCATTATACAGGGTTATTCAAAATGTTGGTAATAATCAAATACAAGTGACACATACATAAGTTTCCTAATATAATATAATAATAATATCTTTATTCTGTCACAAGTCATACAAAACGTTGTATATAGACTCGTTATAGTTTTACTACACAATACAATAAATGATCCATAGCTACATTCAACCTCGTTCCTTATAACACATAAGGCAATAAACAAACACGTCACAATCTAAAATTTGAACACACCTATACAGTTGCAGTTATATAAATTAAACACAAATACAAACAAAAACACTTAAAAAACAATCTACGATGTCTCCATAATAGTTGTAAATTCATGAAGGCTATAGATCGTATTAGAACTAAGGAGAGCCTTTAGTTTAGTTTTAAATTTTCCTCTGTCCGACAAACTCTTATGTCTTCTGGAAGAAGATTATAAAAATATCGCCCAGATTTCTTATAAAACTCTTGATTGGGTCTGGGCAGATACAGGCGATATCGTCCACGTGTAAAATGTTGATGATTAATGCCACAAGTAGGCGTGATGTTTCTGTTTTTGAATGTGTAACACAGTAGTTTGTACAAATATATTGAAGTGACTGTAAGCAACTTATGTTTTTTAAATGTATCTCTACATGTTCCTAGAAACGGGATATTAAAGATGCATCTCACCGCTCGCTTCGGCAGCACAAAGACCCTGTCAATTTCACCACTTCTACCCCAAATCACAATATTGTATGCAATCACTGAATAGATTAAAGCATAGTAAACAGAAATAAGAGATGGGGTATCCATGAATTCTCTTAGAGATCGAAGTAAGTATATTATTATTCAGTTTACTGCAAACGGCGTCGATATGCGTTACCTAGTCCAGTCTGTCATCCACAAGCACCCCAGCAGTTTCGCCGACCTTGATAATGGCAAAAGAATGTGATTGAATTTAATTTCGATATTTGATGATTTATATCTATTGAAGGGCAGTGCCACGGTCTTACCATAGTAAGGAATGTCGTTTTTTTGTCATTCGATGATTAGGCTCCTTGTTGAATAGTCTGTGTGGCTGCTATACATCGACTGACTATGCCTAATGCACCGTGACCTTTAGAGCTTTAAAGCCATAGAAGTGGTTCAAGTTTTAGCCCTCCATCAAATTGCAGAGCTCTGATGGCATTAATTTGGATGGCAACACATTCTCCTATCAAACGATCCTCTTCGCTGTAAAATCTGGGGTATCCATGAATTCTCTTAGAGATCGAAGTAAGTATAGATTCTTATTCAGTTTACTGCAAACGGCGTCGATATGCGTTACCTAGTCCAGTCTGTCATCCACAAGCACCCCAGCAGTTTTTCCGACCTTGATAATGGCAAAAGAACGTGATTGAATTTAATTTCGATATTTGATGATTTATATCTATTGAAGGGCAGTGCCACAGTCTTACCATAGTTTATGATCAGTTGGTTTTTCCTGCACCACACCTGGAACTCATAAATATGACATCAAAGTAAGCACCAGACCTGTCGATAATTACTTATTTTCAAAGTGCTTTGGAAATTTGGATATGGAGGTATGGACAAAATGATAATCTATTGTTATTATTCTTTCGTTTTTCTCAGGTGGATTTTATAAGCCCTGATGCAGGAGAGTTCCAGGCATAGCACGTGTCTAGGATCACCGATTTTTGAAGTTGTTCTTAGAACTGGGGTGGTAGGTTTAGACTATATGTAGTATAATTCCAGTTGTAGAAATGATCGCTGGCAGAATTTCCACATTTGCTCAATTTCCTCAGCTAACAGGATGTATTTTACTAGTTTTTTTCAGAGATTTTCTTTTGAATGTTGATGGAGTTTGAGATGGAGATTTCTATAAGGTAGGTGATGTATTGTGTATTATTGTTTTGTCTGTTATGATACTGCTGTTCCAGTAGAGTTTTGTAGCGTTGTTTTCAAGGACATTATCTGGTTTGCACTTGTAATATGGTGATCGGGCTTCTAACAATCCATGTTGCTGGGCTAGTTCCTGGTGTATTTCCTTGGCTACATTGTCGTGCCGTTGTGTATATTCGGCCTTTAGCCAGATATTGGATACTTGTTTTTCAATGTGGTCCTGCAGTAGGTAATTTACATGTTTTACCGTGTAAGGTTTTTGATTTCATGTTTCGAGTTCCGTTTGGTCTGTTGTAAGGTTTTGCAGAAGTTCGTATGTGCTATTTGTTATTTTCAGGGGTTTGCCTTGTATGATATACTGTTTAGTGTTTTGTTGTATTATTATATTTATTTATTATATTTTATATTTATTTATGATAGTTTATATGTATTTATTATTATTATTACTATTTTCATCTTGTAGCTTTTTATTTCTGTCGAGGAGCGATGAATCGAAGGTTGGCATATTAAATTACAGTTATCGGTTGCGTTTCTTGCCTTGCCAGAGATATTACTTAAATTAAGTTCAGATTAATCTTAAGCACAGCCTGTTTTGTTAATTTGTGCCAGAGATTTCAGCGAAGTAATCCACGTTGGTCAGATTTAATTAATTTATTAATTTTTATATCTGCGAAATAAACTTGCTTGACTCATGCCGTTAAAACTCAATCGCAGTTAGTGATACTTTCTTTTAGTATTCTTGAATTGAAAAATCACAAGTCTCATCTGAAATTTCTATTTTCATTAGTCAAGCATTTCTTCCTTGTCACGTGAATCCTGGATGGCCGCCTGTTTTGAGAGAGGTGCAGGTATGTAGGTAGGGTCAAAATGAGTGTGCCTGCACCGGAGCCTCCACTGCAACCATCGAGGGTTTACTGTGGCTCATACCTATTTATATTTCAGCCAGCAGCTCAATCTTCTTAATAAAGTCGATTATTTTGCTGGGTGAGCTTTCTTTTAGACTCGTTGGTAGAAGGTTTACTTCACCAAATATTTGGGCAAGAACAGCTGTCTCATCATCCTCCAGGCACACTCGGAACCCTCCAAGAGACCCAACCTTGTGAGATAATGATTCAAACGACAATAACCAGTGTATAGTCCAACCAGGTAGCGCAAATGAGATCTACTCATACCCAACAACTCCAGTTCTGAACTTTTGTCGTCATTCAGTTATTAAGTATGTCACTTGCGGGTTCTGGCCCGATAAATTATTCTTTTGCAACCCCATCTTGTGCCAGAGAGTCGACCATTTCATCCCGCTTTAGACAACAGTGGTCAGGGATCCAGACCAGAGTCAGATTGCTGTTTCTCCTGATGTTAGAGATTTTTTGAAATTCCACATTGTTCTTGATGAGTTGAGAGCCTTATCAGAGAGGATTTTTATAGAACTTCTGCCTCGAATACAGTAGCGTGGAAACCCAGACTGATGAAGCAAATGTGTTAGTAAACAAAAACAAAAATCATGCGACTTAACGCTGTTCGTTTTTTATGGACTTGCCTGAAATTCCTGCATAAACTCGACATGCTGGAGCATCCAACGACAAGATATGCCAAGTTATGGCTAAACGAGCCTTTGAAATGTACAACAATCATTTGCGATGAGTTTGATTTTTTTATTTTTTTTTATAGAGATGTAAGCTGTCAAACTTTCATGTCTATTATTTTAAATAGGGTTAGAGGTGAATTTATAATAATTATTATTGTCGTCAGCATTTGAAATGTTCGTAGTATCAAAATTAGTACAACCAAACTACCTTTTTTTTTGAAGAACCCTGTTTAAACGAAGCAAACCCAGACAGACATTATATGCGATAGATTTCACATACATTCATGTGCATGATACGTCTATTTAAACGTTTCGCTAACGATATATGCAGACGTCCTTTTTCCATTTCACATATGAGATCTATTTTGGGATAATAACATAAAATATATTTTTGAGCAGCAAAGTAATATCTAAAGTGAAACTGTCCAGCAATACGACGACCGATGTCGTGTTTTTGTCTGTGGAAATGGTGGTTTTCTTCTTGAAGCACGTCAGTTAGATATCAGTAGAGATAAAAACAAGGTATAGAACGTTCTAGATGTAACCAAAAAAATAGAGACGTTTTCCGGTAGTGATATTGCTGCAAATACATACCTACATGGGCGTAGAGGCTTGAGACTTCCAATAGGAGGCCAATTGCATGCTAGAAGTATAATAAGGAGTTGGTTTTGGCGCATTTTTGTTTCGATCTCTACACTTTTAGGGCCTTGGTATCCTTGTAACTTCGAATATAGTTTGCATTGGATATGGAAGGTCGTATTCTCGTCATTCGATGATTAGGCTTCTTGTTGAATAGACTGTGTGCCTGCTATACATCGACTGACTATGCCTAATGCACCGGGACCTTCAGATCTTTAAAGCCATGGAAGTGGTTCAAGTTTTAGTCCTCCATCCAATTGTGGAGTTCTGATGAACACCATTAATTTGGATGGCAACACATTCTCCTATCAAACGATCCTCTTCGCTGTAAAATCTGCATTCGTTTCTTTTAGCACCCAACCCAACGTCCTTTACTCTCCCTTCGATTTCAAAATCACTTTGGGGGTGCTCCCAAAATAGTTCAAGACCTTCAAAGGGGGTTGCCCAAGCTGATAATATCAGAGCACAGTGCTACAATGGTTGCGTGACTATCGCACTGGATAGTCGCACGTCCGATAGTTGTTTTCCAGCTTATATTTTGCACACCTTCAAATTGTACGAATTTTCAGTTAAGGTTCATCAAAATTTTGAGTACCTCATCCATGCTCTATTTCTGTTAGGCCAAGTTGTCTTGGAGCAATTTGTAGACCATCTTATGGTATTTTATATGGGGTCGTTAAAAAAATAAATATTTTTGATTAGGGATCCCCAACCCTCTGATTTTTTATCTTGTCGTCAATATAATCTATAATAGGTCTCTGAAATCCCTGATCTTGCCTGCCATAGCTCGTAGACTAACTGTACCGTTTCAATTTACTACTTCAGTCCTTTGTCACTGGCAGAACAAAGGATGGATGCTACTTGCGATGTAGCAATTTGTTTCTATTAAGCCAAACATAATCTGAACTTGAGTTGGGCACGTTAGTAACTCATGCCTCTTCACGCACGCTCACGATTTTATCCGCTCCTCACGTAAATATCCAACACGACTCACGTGAATCACGCATGAATCACTGTGTCACATGGATCACGTTATGCGCTCATCATGTGTGATTATAAATTGTACAAAATTCACATACAGCTACAAAAATATCGATGTTGTGTGGCCGATGCTGTTTCCAAATATCGCGACTGGAGTCACACGCTCACGCCTAGTCACGTGAGTGGCACGGAAATTGATGTTCGCTCATGGAGTGTCACGCGTGACCCCACGTGATGCCGCAAGATATAAAGTTGACGATTTATTAAAGATAATAAACCACACAGGTGACAATTACTGTAATTAAAGAAGAAAAACTGGTTTTCTCAAAGCCCCATATAATACTTACTAAAAAAAATCGGTTGTGTTGCCCTGTACATTTCCAACTAATTCAATAGCAACATCGCGAAAATACCTATTAAAATTTTCAGATATTGCTAACGGACACTCACACTTTTTGTTATCATTCATATCAATAGATATGTTTTTGTTTGTTTTTGTATTATTCGTTAAATGCCTCACCATAGACCAAGCGCTGCTGACCGCGTTCTCAGAGGTCATGATTTTGTTCTGATAATAGCCCTTCCTCACATCATTAACTAGTTTTCTGTGTTCCCGCTTTGCTCTGTTATAAGCTATAAGATATCTTTTAAGGTAGGCTGTTCTTTATACCAACAAAACAAATCTTTCAAGTTTTTACTAGAATCGCGGACTCTGGAATTCATCCATTTTTTTGTCACTATTCCTATAACATATATTTCTCAATGGAAAGTAAAAATTAAAATATTACCAGAACCTTTCAAAAAATGCAGAAAAAGCCACGTCAATGTCGTGGAGATCGTACAGATCCCTCCAGGATTCAGCCCGCAGCGCCCCGCGAAAGGCTACCATAGCTTCATCATTGAAAATACGCCTCTCCATAAATGTGTACGGAGGTACCTCTGAAGAAAAACGACAATCCAAGAGGACTGTTCTGTCATCTGAAATCACATTGTCCAAAACACACACAGCTATTGGGTCATCCCCATTTGTAAATATGAGATCGAGTGTACTGACACTCTGTCGACCAATCCGCGTTGGCCATTCTACAATATTCCTAAGACCAAACTCAGCACAAACATCGTTGAGTTGATTATAACTTTTCGAGTTACTGTAGTAATCACAGTTAAAATCGCCACACAAGAATATCCTAGCCTGACGTTTGCAGACACACAACAAGACTGTCCGAAGACTAGAAAGAAATGTCATTAAATCGCCAGAGGGGGATCTATAACATGACAGCATTAAAATTATTTCATTATCAGTTTTAAATGATATGCCACAAATTTCAAATAAGTTCAATAACCTCACAGAAAATATCTGACTTAATCCAAATAGCTGTTCCGCCTCCTAGGAAGGCTTCCCGGCTATAAGATGCCGCCAGTGTGTAACCATCTATATGCATGCTCTCTAGATTCTCTCTAGATGCCCAAGTCTCTGTAAAAACTAAAGCTAAAATATTGTTATAACCACACAAATCCAACTAAATATTATTATGTGTTATTTTATATGTGAAGATTGTAAATATTGTATGTATATATTCAAAATTTGAGTTTTTTTTTACGTGGACGACTTCTATACTTTTTGTAATGTCATTTGGAGAATAAATAAATAAATAAAATAAATAAATAAAAGTAACCTATCATTCGACCATCATTGCTATTTGAAAATTTGGCGGTTTTGCTAAGGCAATTTCAACCAAAAACTAATGGGTTCATCCTAGGACCCCCCAAACTCATACACCCAAATTTAGCTCAATTGGTTATAGCGTGTAGGCGCTATCGCGGAAGAATACATACAGAGAAACGCACAGACAGACAAACTTCCATCTGGAAATGATCTTAATCATCTCAAGAACCTTCAAAGTGGATATATCCTTCTTTATCTAATTTTTTAGTGCATAAAACTGCAAATTTTTAGTCCTGTGTAACACCCTTTATATCGATTTGAAATCCTTTAAAAAAGGAACTCCAGACATCATACCATATCCCCATTTCATTTCTCTCGTCTATATAATACACCTATCTATATCTATACAGCAAGAAAACGTCCCTTTTCTTTAGAAATTCCCGAATGAGGGCATAAATTCGATTTAATTTTTCAATCTCAAAACCGAAAGAGACCGCATTTTCCGCAAGAGGACATTTTCAATCCGAAATGCATAATTGGAAATTTGGTAGAGATTTTATTTTAGCACGAACAACAGTTTTTCAAGACATAATAACTGATATTGGCTCTACTCTACCTATAAGAGCAGATATACAATGTCGAAGCCAATACCAATTATTGATGATTATTTTTATCAAGTTTGGCAGATTCCTCAAAAAGTATTTTATCATCCAAGCATCCTCTATGTCTTTTCAAAACAACATCTAAACAAGGAAAGTTTGTTTTCACCTATAAACCTGAAAGGAATTGATCATATTTATTTTATTTGATTGATTTATTTAACATACAATGGCCAATGGACTAAGTTGCATCTTGAGTGCCTTTATTTTATTTCAAATAATAATAAAAACTTAACGTTTTTACCACCAATATAGCTGATTATTTAAATAATCAAAAAAACTATCGACAGATTTATTACGCATTGTAACTCTACTGCGTCATTAACTTTACATATTTGTATTTACATATTGATAACATTGACATTGACTTTTTTATCCTTCAACGTCAATATCAGCATTTTTATTAGTTGTCAAAGAAGTGAGGCTAAGCTGTGCTAATTTAGTAGACAGTGCATCATCAATTGTTCTACTCCTTGGTTTTCAAGAATAGCCTCTTCTAGGCTGTTGCAGCTGATAAATTTTTCGGCGTAATACTTCTTCGGAAAATATCAGTAATTTTCACTCACTTTTTCCTTTTAAAAATTCAAGACACAGTGAACTGAGACATTAACCTCTTTTAGTTGTTGTAATCATGAACCTCCGTAGGTATTTGTAATTAGTTTTGATATTACGTAATCTGGTGCGAAATCCAACTTCATTATAGTTCAAAATATTTAGACACAGGCAACCGAATTTTTTTTATTTTTTTGTTTATTTATTCTTTGCTCCTCAGAATGATAACAATATACAATATGACATGTCATAATAGTATTATGGGATAGTCAATAATATTACATACAACACAAAAACAATAATATTCATACATAACCCGCTATAATTCGGGACTTAAAACTATTCATTAGTATAATTTAAAAACTCGTCTACAGAATAAAAACATTTCTCTATAAAAAAGGTTCTCAGCTCCAGTTTCAATTTTTTGATAGAAATGTTTTGAAACTTTTGTATTTTTAAAATTTTATTGAAACATTTAACACCTATGTAGTTAGGGTTCTTTTGGCCAGTAGTTGATCTGGAGAATGGTAATACCAAGTTATTTTTATTTCTAGTATTGTGACTATGTATATCTTCTGATTTAGGCAATATTTCATTTTGTTTTTTTATATGTATTATAAGTGAGTACATGTATAGTGAAGGGAATGTCATTAACTTTAATTTTTTGAAATGGTCCTTACAGGAAGTAGTTTGAGAGATTCCCTGCATCGCTCTGATGATCCTTTTTTGAGTTCTGAACACCCTCGCAGTCCCACTCGCTCCTCCCCAAAATATAACACCATACATACAAGGTAGACTGTATCAGACCAAAATATATCAATTTAAGAATATCATTCGATACAGTATTTTTGATGTTGTTTATTAGGAATATGTAGCTGGACAATTTCTTTACTACAGCATCTATATGCGTGCTCCAGGTCAATTTATTGTCTGTATATATTCCCAAGAATTTGGTGCTACTGACCTGCTCAATAGATTTATCTTTGGCTCTTATTAAATAACTTCGGTCCATGTTCCTATTTGATGTGGAAATTGGGAGAAAGACAGTTTTTGATGCATTGAGTGCCATTTCATTGTGTTCGCACCATCTGTGCATCGCGCCAGCTAGGGCATTAGCAGACCGTAGCAACCCACTCTCATCCCCGGCTGAAACAAGGACACTTGTGTCATCCGCATAAAGAACGGGCAGGCCAAAAACCCCCAAAACGTCCGGCAGGGTATTAATAAATATATTAAATAAAGTTGGCGATAAACATGAGCCCTGTGGTATCCCTGCTCACAATTTCCACCCCTGAACGAACGCCCGCAATCTCTACTTGCTGGGTACGATGCATGAGATAACTTCCTATCCATTTAGACTTTGTTCCACGCACTCCAACATCCTCCAATTTTGAAAGCAGAAGCTTGTAACCTATTGTATCAAAAGCCTTGCTCAGATCAAAGAAAATACCAGCCACAATTTGCCTGTTATTAAGGGCATGAAACAAGTGACCAAAAGCCTGACTCAGAGCTGTCTCTGTTGACTGATTGCTTCTAAATCCATTTTGGCTGTGAGCAAGCAGTTTATGTTTTTCCAAATAATCATTAAGTCTATTCTTAAATAAAGATTCAAAGATTTTACTGAACTGGTTCTGTAATGCCAAAGGTCTGTAATTATTTATATCCCTAGGATCTCCTTTATTTTTATATATGAGAATAATTTTTGATTTTTTTAAACGTTCCGGAAAAACACCCTCCTCAAAGCTTCTGTTAACTATCAAGGACAACGGCCCTGCAATGATATCAACAACGGCCAGAACTACATTTAATTAAAATATTTGACCAATATCCTTGAGTTTTGTGCAGCAGTTTATATCAACTTTCTCAGAAATTGTGATCGCATACTTGCTTTTAGATTAAATCTTCGATTTTACAACCCTTGGAACTGAATGCTATTTGCCAAAAAAAAATCAGGTTTAGAAATTAGAAATTCCACAAGTTTTTTTTTTCAATACATCCCATTTATTCTGATATTTTCAAATCCCGATTTCTCTCTGTTAAGTCTGTTTAGGGTGTTATTTTCCGAAAAATAAATTGTCATCAGCATTTTCATTTCTTTCACTATTTTTTCTACATTCCTTATAAGCAGAATCCCTTTTATTTGGTTCAACAGTGGATCTGACATGTAACATGTGTAATCCCTTCGAGTTGAAATTTCTTTTTTCTATGTCGGCTATTCTTCTTTTTTATACATTTACAGTCTTTTGTCAGGCTTAAGAAAGGCACGTATACCCTAAAAACCTATTCTGAACGCAAAAAAGGTTTGGCAGATGAGAGATTTAATTTGTTAAACCTGGATGATATAATATGAAAGAATTTCGCTAGATTTGGGTACACGGGAAAAAATATTTATCTACTGAAAATAACTATATATGAATGCTTGAATCTATTTTAATTTTTATAAAACAATTTTCTGCTAGAACTGTTGTAATCAAGATAAATGGATTCTAAAAAATAAACTATTACGATGATGTCTACAAATACTAAGTAATTCAAAGTAATATTTAATAATAGGCATAACAAGGAAGTCAAACCACATAGGAGTTACAGTCAGTCAGCACCCATAAATATACCCGCCTCATTTTAATTATTCCTTTGTCATAATAATTCACGCAGCCAACTATGTATCCAACATGCACACATACTGAAAAATAATTCCATGATCAAAGCCAGCTAGCACTAGAAATATAGAATATTTCTCTCTGTCTGGATAGCAGTACAGTTAGTTGAGATATTTTTCATGTATAAAAAGCGAATTTTTTATTAACATAGTTATTTGACCTTTGTTAATTTTTTCAGATTACGTAAAATTTTGTTACTATTTAAATTATGACATGGTTTTAGGTAATGCCGTCTTCTTCAGAGGTACCCTAGGATTCAAACACTACAACATAAAAAACGACTTTTAGAAAATGGTTTTCTGGGCTATAAAAAATATGAAGATCACAAAAAAAAAAAGAAATTTCACAAAAAGTTTAAAATTAATTTTCTTTCAAATTATTGAAGATATTTGAAAGAGTTAAACTTCAATATTAGTTATTTTCTTTTGCTCAAAACAGCATGATAAAATGTAAAAATAAGAATATCGCAACTAAGAAATTGTTAGTGTAAATTTCTCTCTAAATTAACTGGACTATAAAGTATGTTTCGTTTATATTATTTCAAGTATGCACTGTTCCTTTTTTATCTTTCTGCTCTAAGCGGCAATTAATGCCATATAATTAATGTACGGCTATAAGAAGCCTACTATCTTTACCCATAAAACTACTTGACACTATCTGAGTCGGTCAAAATTGGGATAGCATTACTCATGCGGGTAGGTACTTTGTTATAAGTAGTAGTAGTAAGAGAGTGTAGCTTTACAATAAAAAGGCTGGGTCCACCTGATGACTTTAGACAACACACCAAAGATAATTTGAAACAAACAACATGCTACAGGTGGATTATGGTACGGTCAAATCGATGTTGTGTCGAATTAATACAGGGTTGGGTTTGTTTCGGAAGTTTGTGAGTTCTTGAAATGCTAATATATTGGCGTATTTCTGTTGGAGTTTGTAAACATCTTCCGTAAAATTTTTGAAATATTTTAGTCAATTATCTGATTCAGATTAATCTCAATCTAATCTATCATCTGCTGTTTCAACAGTTTCTTTGAAGCTATCAAAATCGATAGGCATATTCTCTATGCCAAGTAAATTTCCCAAATCTTTATTTTGAGTTCCATGCTAGTATGCTAGGAAATTTAAGGTACGGCTGCAAGCAAAATTTCATGTGCTAAAAAAAATGTTCTCATTCAGATTTACAATCCGAACTTTCTTGAGAGTAGTACTGAATCGTGAATTTTCTTCTTCTCTATAAGAAGTTAAACCTTGACGAATGCCAAGCTATATTGTGTCACAGATCTCAAAACCAAGAGCTTCTATACCATAATAATCCGGAGAGAACTGTGAATCATTTTGATCCAACAATTGTGAAATTGAATTGAAATTTCCAGTCACGTAGATAGTACCATTCCAGGTAGGGAAGACGAAAATTTTGTCTCGAAACCTTTTGATTATTCTCTATTATAGCTTCTTTCAAACAATTTCTATTGTTTCCGGTTTAAATTGATACGAATTTCCCCTGTAACCTTTACAATAAACTCAGGTTAGTTCAGTCTTACGTTCTTCTTCACATAATTAACCTTCCCTTTAGAACCCCTCTTTGAAGTTATGCTGGTAGAAGCTTTACAACATGAGACTCTTCTGATGGCCATTCGACTTGGCACCAGTAGATCTCTTAAAGCAAAACCAGTGGTGAACTTAATTTTGTCTAGCAATTTGCTTGTAGCTTGATATCGATATAAATAACACAATAATTTTAAAAATAAAGCTCTTTATTCCAACAGGCTTACACCCCGTCACATCACACACTCACGAAATGCATTTCTTTTCCTATGAATCTGGCTGTCTCTATATAAAATAGAGCGGTATGTCTTGAACTCAATCTGGGCACCCGGAAATTTAAGCTCTGCATATAAGTGAGCAATTTTTGGAATTAAAAGTCTATAGAATTTATTCCGTGTTTCATTCTTTTTACACCTGTCTGAGAATATCATGATTTAGTCCATTGGATAGTTGCTTGAGCCTCGCACTAGCTCATTAGATATTCGAAAGCAATTTCATGTGCAGTCCATTCTAGCAGCTCAGAAAGTGATTTGAGTAGGACTCCAAGCAGAAACTTGTAACATGTCAAACATCTGCTCCTTATGTTGGCCGAAGAACAGATCATTCTTTAAATACAGTAATATTGTATTGTCTGAAGATATGCTTCAAATATATCTTAGAGACAACTCACCAAAAAAAATCAAACGCTATGATAATAGTTCTTATAAATGGAAAAGAAACAGTAACAATGGCGAATGTTTCGGAAAATTCGCCATTGTTACTGCTGTTGTTAATAATTTTGCAAATTATTAAATCCAAAAATTTATAAAAAAAAAATACACTCGTGATATTTTGATGTACTTTATTTGACCAACATTTTTGATTGAGTTTACATAATTTTTAGTAGGTGACCTAAACACATTCCTATATTTACTTAATTCTATAAAATTTTCTGCACATTGCAATGTAGCTTTTTGTGAACGTGGTTGCGTAACCACTGATGATGGAGCTTGAAGCCCCGAAACATGTTTTGCATAATAGCAAGTAGTCATGGGAGCAAAATCGTCGTCTATAAATGGGTTTTATAGAAGTTTGTGGGAACGGTCATTCAACTTTTCAAGGATGAACTACCGGGGGAATAGATATCGCCTACAGATTTGATGGCGGCGGACTCTTCAACCCTCGTAGACTGCAAGCTGGGACGAAGATTGTATCCATATCAGTCATTGAGCGGATGACAATGTTGTCCTAGCTGATACAGAAGAGGATCTTCAATATATACTAAATGCATTTAACAGTGGATACAAGAGTATCGGGCTTGAACTAAATAAGTATAAAGAAAACACAGATTCTCTACCAGCCTGCACCAAACACTGTGGCTGTCTCATCACGATCCACGGAATAAATTTGCTCTACTCCATAATGGACTACTTCTTTAAAATGAATGCAAAAAAAATTCAATTAAAGTTTCTTTAATGTTCATAAACTTTGCAAAATCTACGCATTTATGATTAATAGACTTTTTCATGCGTTCGCATCCTTTGTTGTAACATATTTTCCAGTCTGCTTCACACATTATTCATCTATAGCTTCTTCTGCAGGAAAATATCGTTGATGATTGGGAAAACAAATCATTGGTTTCCAAATCCGCAATGTACGCAGATAACCCATCAATTAGATTTCAAATAACTCATTGTTTGATGCGATGTGGGTGACAGCTTCATTTTCCTGTGATAAAGAATGAACCAACGACAAGTGTTTGATTTCCCTATTTCACAAAAGACTTCTGGCAAATAAATTGATGTGCTCCAATCAGAATTGTCCGCTCTATGTTCCTCTAATAATGGTACAGTTGACAAAAAACTTTGCTTTGATCGTGAGCCAATTTTGTTAAATTAGGTTCATCTGGAAACACAACACTACATCAATGTTGTGCAAAATCAATCAGTGGAAGAAACACGCTATGATTAAAGTCGATATACGAGCGTTTAACAAGGATAGGGCTTCATCGCCAACTGTGGACATTAGTCGCACGTTACACTGTTGCTAAGAAAAACATACTAACATCGTTCACGACTAACTTGCCTGAAAAATCTACGCGAACTCTCCAGAAAGATATCTTCCACTGCCTTCTAGGTGATTCAGATACCATACAATTTCTACTCTAACTTTCAAGCGATTGTTAAATTCAACAATAAGCCTACTTGCAAATTCTGAGGCCGATTAGCAATTGTCCTTTTTGTGTCCATGAAAAACTGATGACAGTGTGCCACAAGGATTGTAAAGAACTTCTTGGCTTTATCTTCCATTCATTCCTTGATACGTTCATAACATTTCATCAAGTATATAGGCACTTACTAATTAAAATGGTATTAAAATAGACTTAATTATAAAATTACTTCAAACCTTCTTTACCTAATTTAATTAGAAACTTTGCTGTTTTAATTCCGTGAACGCCCAGGCGAAAAACACAAATTACACAACAAAAGCTGCCTATAATATTTACTCGTACCCTTCTAAATGATTCAAATATTTCTACATTCAAACATGCAAAGAAGATTCTACAAAAGCACGCAATGTGACCTAGTTTAGTTACCGAAGGAATTTCTATAACGTCAACCAAACTTTTCGCTCTTTAAAATTGAGTTATAACAAAATAAATATCGGCTTAACTGTGACTTTTCCGCCATTAGTATGCATAGTTGTGTGTTACTTTGGAAATAAAAGAAGAAATAAAAAAAGGAAAGGAGGAATAAAAGAAAGAAGTGGCGGAAACAAAGCTGAGGAAAGCAGAATTTTTTCCTTTTTCGGATATCTATAGTCTTGCGAGATATGCGTATAGTCAATGCCGTAGAACACAATTTGTAACGGACCATTTTTCACTATATACCTTCGGATTCAGAGAAAAAGACGTTAGGTAACTAGCGATGCTTCAATCAATTTGTTTGATGCTGTTCATTGCGACAGGGACGACAAAAAATTGAAAGGTGAAATTCTCAAATTGAACCAAGAAACTCCCTAGTAAGTCATACCCCTTGGTCTAGGACAGATGCTTTTCTTTTCCATTCATAAGAACAATTATCATACCTTTTGATCTTTTTTTCTCAAAGATGTATTTGGAGCAGAACAGAATATTAGCTCGGCCAATATGAGGAGCTGAGGTTTGATATGTTAAGTCCATGATAACTCCCTCCTTGGCATCATACTCTTTGATCTTCTAGAATGAGATGCGCATGATATTGTTTTCGAATATCTAATGAGCTGGGCAGAGCTCCAATTGCTATTTGATCGATTGAATGGTGTATATTCTCAGACAGGTGGAAAAAGAATGAAACACGGACTAAATTCTATAGACTTTTAATTCCAAAAATGCTCACTTATACTGGAGAACTTAAATTTCCGGGTGCCCAGGTTGAGTTCAAGATAGACCGCTCTATTTTATATAGAGACAGCCAGATTCATGGGAAAAGAAATGCATTTGGTGAGTGTGTGATGTGACGGGGTGTAAGCCTGTTGGAATAAAGAGCTTTATTTTTAAAATTATTGTGTTATTTATATCGATATCCAGCTACAAGTAAATTGCTAGACAAAATTAAGTTGACCACTGGTTTTGCTTTAAGAGATCTACTGGTGCCAAGTCGAGTGGCCATCAGAAGAGTCTCATGCTGTAAAGCTTCTTCCAGCATAACCTTAAAGAGAGTTTCTAAAGGGAACGTTAATTATGTGAAGAAGAACGTAAGACTGAGCTAACCTGAGTTTATTGTTAAGGTTACACGGGAAATCCGTATCAATTTAAACCGGAAACAATCTAAATTGTTTGAAAGAAGCTATGATAGAGAATAATCAAAAGGTTTCGAGACAAAATTTTAGTCTTCTCTACCTGGAATGGTACTATCCACGTGATTGGAAATTTCAATTCGTTCGATCAAAATGATTCACAGTTCCCTCTGGACTATTATGGTATAGAAGCTCTTGGTTTTGAGATCTGTGACACAAAATAGCTTGGCATTCGCCAAGGTATAACTGCATTTGTAGAAGACGAAAATTCTTGATTCAGTACTACTTTCAAGAAAGTTCGGAATGTAAATCTGAATGAGAACATTTTTTTAACATATGAAATTTTGATTGCAGCCGTACCTTACATTTCCTAGCATACTATCATGGAACTCAAAATAAAGATTTGGGAAATTTACTTGGCATAGAGAATAAGCCTATCAATTTTGATAGCTTCAAAGGAACTGTTGAAACAGCAGATGATAGATTAGATTGAGATTAATCTGAATCAGATAATTGACTCAAATATTTCAAAAATTTTACGGAAGATGTTGGGCCAAATATAGACGAGAGTTTAGAAACTCCAACAGAAATACTTTTGGCAGTATTCCCAGAAAGCTTGATTCAAAAAATTCTTTCCGAAACAAATTGATATGCCTTGCAAAAAACTGCAAATGCTTTAGCTTATACAAAAACAGATGAAGAAGAAATGAAAAAAATTGTTGCTATCAATATGTTGATGGGTATAAAAAGAATGCCAAGTCTCCGCAACTTTTGGTCATTTAATTATGTTCTTAGAGACAATTTTATGAGCATTGTGCTTTCTAGAGATCAGTTCGTATAGCTTCTTCGGTTGTTCCAAAACGAAACTCTCTCACCTTCGATAAATTATACAAACTTAGACCGATTAGCAGTGATTTGTCAGATGCATTTATGTCGTTATATAAACCGTCCAAAAACGAATCCATCGACGAATCAATGATACCTGCTCTTTAAACCAATCAAGCGTAGATATAAAGTGTGGGTTCGAGCAGGTGAACATGGATTCGCTTGTGAGTTCCAAATTTATACAGGAAAAATAGGTGATTCGGCTGAGAAGGACTTAAGAGCCCGCGTTGAAACTGATCTGACTAGAGAGTTGGTAGGCAAAGGCTATTTTGTTTACTTCGACCATTACTTCATCTTCAAGGAACAAATATATGTTTGTGGAGCAATTCGGGGTGGAAGAAAAAATATTCCGTGTGATGTTACAGATGATAAGAGTATGACACGTGGAGAATTAGACCGCAAAGCAAAGATCGATTAGGTTTTCTAAAATGGATGGATCGAAAGGCTTTTTATTTTCTAAGTAATTATTCGAATCCTGACCTAAATGCGGGAAGCATCGATTGTCCGCTTCTGGTTGTCGATTATAATAAAAATATGGGATATGTCGATCAATTACATACGTTTTTTGGTACCTCCTTTATATTTCTCTTATAAATGCTTATATAATATTCAAGCAAAGATCAGCTCACACCAGTAAAGTTGTTAGTCTAAATTTTGGTATGTCTGAGACTAATTGGAGCCGCAGAATGACAGTCACATAATTTAAACTGTTTTGAATCTACCGTACCCCAAGAAATCACATACAACTCATTTGCTCATATGCCAATCGATTCAACATATAGATGTTGAATCGATTGGCATATAGATGTTGAATCGATTGGCATCGTCTATAGAGACGATGCTTTAACTGTAGCACATCAGCAGAACCACATAGAACTAGACGGACGTGTTCCAGGTAAATACGAGGTGTAATGAACAGAGTAAGATATCTTAAAAACGGCACATTTTCGGAAAAAAATAAGAGGTGTTATTTTAAATAGCCCGCTATTTCGGTATATGTCACCTTTGGAGCTGTCATTTTTTGACATTTGACAAGTAGAAACTACGCCATTAATAAAAATGGAACGCTACACGCTTCAACAACGCATTGAAATTATTAAAATTTACTATAAAAATTGTGAAAATTTGGCAGAGACAGTTCATAAAACTCGAACATTTTTGGCACCTTGTCGAACAGCAATACAGAAATTGGTGGAAAAATTCGAGCAGTTGGGACAAGTTAGTGATGTGTAAAATAAAACCCGTGCAGGTCGATCAAGAACAGCCGAGAATATTGCTGTTTTAGCCGAAAGTGTTGAAGAAAACCCAGGTTTGTCCATTCCTCGTCGTTGTTTGGAATTAGCCATTCCAAAAACGTCATTACACCGTATTTTGCTTAAAGATTTGGGTTTTAAGGCTTATAAAGTTCAGTTAACACAAGAACTCAAGCCGGCCGATCATCAACAACGTCGTGTCTTTGTCGGTTGGGTCCTTGAAATGCATGAAAATAATTTGCAATTCCATCGAAAAATCATTTTGAGTCATGAGGCCCATTTCCACCTCGATGGCTTCGTCAACAAGCAAAATTGCCGGATCTGGGGCTCGGAAAACCCAAGAGTTATTGTGGAAAAGCCTCTCTATCCTCAACGCGTGACTGTTTGGTGCGGTTTATGGTCCTTACTTTTTCGAAAATGAGGCTGGAGAACCAGTTACGGTGAATCGATTGCGCTATCGAGAGATGATTAATGATTTGTTATGGCCGGAATTGAATGGTATTGATCTGGACAACGTTTACTTTCAACAAGACCGCGCTACGTGCCACACAAGCAACGAAACCATTGATCTTTTATACGGGAAAAGTTTACAGACCGTGTTATCTCTCGAAGAGGTGATCACAATTGGCCTCCGAGATCTTGCGATTTAACATCTTGCGACTTCTTCCTTTGGGGCCACATGAAAGAGAAGATCTACGCCAACACCCCAGGGTCGAGTCAATGCCTCAAAGATGGAATTCATGAGGTTGTCGACGACATAGGGCAGCCACTTTGCGATTTGGTTATGGAAAATTTCATGAAAAGGATATGGTCCTGTAGGCGTGGTCGTGGTGGTCATTTGCCTGATGTTATTTTCTATTATTAACGGCATACCTTCATCTTTATAATGAAATAAACATCCGGTCATTTATCATTTTCCTTTGAATATCAAAATAAAAACCCCTTTATAAGGCTGCCATCCGATATAGTTAAACTTTTGTTTCAGATGCAATGTGGGTTTGTGCCTTGGCGAGGATAAAGAAATCTAGCCCTAGTCAGCTCCAAGGTAGGAAATACTCAAATCGAGAACATCCGAGACATGTAATGACACAGGCTGAGATGCTGTAATATCGGTCTCGAGCAGTCCTGAATTGAAATTTGTTAATTTTAACAAAAACTTTTTTTCCCAGTAAACTAAGGAATTCATGTATTGTTATTTCACACAAAGACCAATCAATAGAAAAAGCCCTGGAAATCCGATGTTAAAGCGAAACGTTGGCAAATTCCTGGAATAACGAAGTAAGCAACTAGCAATAGCTATAATTTAACGACGAGTTAATTAATTAAATACTGTCATTAGATTCTACCAATCCATCCCAAAGGCTACGCCCATGACCATCCTAGTTTCGTGCAAACAACATATAAGCAAAGACAAACACACACTACTCGTACATCTGCACAATTCACTATGAATAATGTATGGGGCGGATATCAATCGACTAGTATAGTCTCTGGAATTGACTTGAAATCGCAGCCAGCTACGTTTATATTGACAGTGCGTACGAATGGCACGCCACGCATCACATGTATCACGTTAATAATAGCGCAGGAACAAGTGAAAGAAAACACGAAGTGGTGATCGGCATGCGGCATCAGCGGCTTTAGTCAAAAGACCCATATGGTTGGAAATAAGAGACTGAAATGTCGACAGGTATCCGAGATGTTTTCTAAGAGATATTACTGCGTCAAGTTTTGGGGCGAAAATATTTAAAATCGAGACAGGAGTAATTATTCAAGAGGTGATAAAGTCGATTTTCTGGCTTAGGACTAAAGGTGTTAATAAAATTGAAACGCTGCATTTATACTCAGAGAGCCATTTACGTCTTTTTGATTAAGTCTATAATAATATAAATTCTAATCATTAGGAGGAGATGGCTGATCAACCAGCAAAATCTACCTCGTTCTGAGGTCAGGAGCACATATTTATTTATTCATCCATGGACAAAGTCCATTATTACAATACGAAAATAACAAAATCAAAACGCAGGCGTGACAATTACTTATATATCTAACTAAACTAATTACAACATTACGATATCACAAGCCCATCCAATCTTCAATGCTAATCGCCAAGCAGTTGTGAAATCTGTTAAGAAAATCAATTAAGAAAAGCCACCCATTCGGGAAGCTCGCATCAAGTAGCACAGAAACTCTTTAATCGGAGAAAAAAAGTCCACTTCCAGGTCCGAACATTCATTGGCCAAACGACATGTCCTATAAAAATATTTATAGCATTACAAAGGGCTATGTGATGGACAATTCTACAAATGGGTAAAGGAACAATTAGTTCCTACTGGAGGAATACTGCTGGCTCTGAGACAATTGAAGAGGGCCATTAAACCCTCAGAATCAAGAAAGCATATCAAACTGGTACCAACTCAAAAAAGATGAACATTAGTGAGTATGATACATTTTGTTTCTGCAACAGAGCTTACAAAACAAGTGCTCTGTTCTGCAAAAGGTTGAAATAACTTCGAAGGGTGACTTTAATACCTAACAAAGCAAAGAAATGAGCCGCAAGAGAGATCGTCAACTTCACAAAATATATGTGGCTACTGGGCGATCATACCTATAGAGTGTCCGTTTAAACCCGGAAAACCTAACACACTCTACACCGAATTTGATCATTAATAGAAATGATTTACAAGAAGAAACATTTACATTAAATCATTCACCATGAACTTTACTGTTTACAATTTAGTATAATTAATTTTTAAGTTTTTAAGTTTTCTAAATATTTTATCATTTGACCTCATTTATTGTTTCTACTATTGAATAGTTTTTACAAAATGGTAAGTGGTTTTGTTAGCATTGTATAACTGCTTGACTCTGAAGTTTCTTATTTATATATTCTAGTATGTGTTCATGTTTTCGAAAATCCATATTACAAACTTAGACACTCGGTAAGATTCTTTTGTAAAGCTTATTAATGCCACTGATGATGGAACAGTGAGTTCCGAAACATGTTTGGCTAAATTGAACACCAATATAAACATTTTGTGGAGTAGACGTCTTTGTTTTGTAAATACATCCCGCTCCTCGTCGTAATGGATTATTTCAGAAAATAATAAGTTGCAAATTTAGCATCGAGCTTTTTAGTTATTCTAACAAGAAGAATGTTGCTATAATATACCTGGATTGAACCGAATCAAAGTTTTCTACTGAGACAATATCTATTCTTTATTTAAAAAAATGTACAAAATTTGGGTTCTATAAAAAGACCTGTCGATGTATCGCTTCAATTTTTTTTTATTGAACTGGTCTGTCAAAATCCTAAAGCTTCTCTTGGAGGTCCAAATCTAAAAGCTAGTACCAAAGTTCATTACTGGTATAGAGTGCTGTACCTATTAGGCTGCATCTAATTTTTAAATGATACACTGTAGGTAGGTATGTGTTTTTGCGTATATAATTTAAGAATAACTAGTTTGACTGTTTTATTCATTAATTCCACTGTTCGAATTAAAAAACAGGGTAGGCCATGTTTCAGACCCTTTGATAAAGAATTACTAGTTACTACAAATCAAAAACTGAGCGAATCATAGCTAAATCTATGAACACAACTTGGGTAATAAATAAATTGTGTAAAGTCTTTTTCGTTATATGCTGAGAGCATTTTAAACACATTTCTGGCCTCCCCAATGTACCTCTATTGTCTTCTCTAAAACTATTGGCGAGAAATCCACCTTCAGTGAAAAATGGAAATTTTTGTGCAACTCTAAAGTTACTGCATAGATATTTTGCACTTATAATCATTACTCGCCAGATAGTTCAACTAGTGATTGTCGATGGGATTTTCTTTAATTAGAGGAAAGTTAAATGTTATGACGCAATAAATTTTTGCTTGTCTAAAAACCAAAAATGAGTTATACCATAGTTGCTTTTGCTTTGACACGTTTTATTGAAATTGTCAAACAGTGTCCGTGGTGATTAAAATTTGGAAAAATGTTATATGGAAGAGTTGTTTGCTTTTGCATTGTCTATCGAGGTTTAGTCAATCTAAAATAATTTTTGTTTTTTGTCAAATTTGCGGAAATATTGACCAGACCCTTTATATTAGCACCTACGCATAGAACCAACATTATTTTAAGTTACATAACTTGACCTACTAATGTCTATTTTCGCAAATATTTTTACTACTACTGTTTCGTTTGCTTCAAAAACTCATCTTCGTTGTACTAATTTTTTGATGCAAATTCGAAGTTAACATACAAGGTCTAATCAAAATTTTAGAAAATCTAGCAAAAACGAAGTAGTTTTAATTTTGAGAACTAAACAACTTTTGCAAATCCAATGCTTCTTTCATTATTTCCAACTATTTTATTTAAAAATTACAGATAAAAACCTTGCCAGACATGGGATTGGACCCCAGAACCTTCAGCATCCGAAGCGCACGCTCTATCCATGACGCAAAAATTATTATTAAATTACTATACCATATTCTAAGATATGAGAGTTTTAGGTTCCAACTACCTAACTGATGAAATTTTAAACGTAATTTTCTCGAGAATTATGGAACCTATTGCTGTAAAGCAAATAACAATGCTTTAAAATAATGTATCACTCGACCCTTCTGCTATATATGAAAATTCGGGGTTGTGTCTACCGCTACCACAGGTCTAAAGCGATTTCAACCAAAAACTAGTGGATTCATCGTAGGACTCCCCCAAACTTATATGCCCAAATTTAGCTTAATTGGTTAAAGCGTTTAGGCGCTATCGTCGAAGAATACATACAGACCCACAGACAGACACTGGAAATGGTTTTAATCGTCTCAGGGAACATGGTTACGTCCGTCTTTAACTCAAAATTTTTTTTATCGCGTTCACAGTTAAAAATTAACACTTATAAACATAATTCTTATTGAACATGCTCTAGTTTAAGGAGATTTGTCATCACAGCACATGAAAGCAAATTTGTTTCATTAGAATTACCTATTTACCTGCTAAATTTCCTTAAATCATGACAGATATCACACACACACATCGTTACATTTCTCCCCATACGACGAGGTTTTAAGAGATTAGTTTATATATATTTCCCTGGAAGAAATTCATTTTTCTCCTCTTGTTGCCTTCTTTTCTCGCTTACCTCAAATATATATAAATTTGTTACCGTCTGCAGAACGGGATTAAGCCAACGAAGCATAAGGTGATGTAGAAGTTTTACCGTGTTTTTTTATTATTATTTTTGCCGGGCTTTTTAGAAAAGTTTCATGTTCTTACAATAAACTTGACAGTAAAAAAAAAATAATACGAAGAAGTTCAATAAGCAAAAAGCTTTCTTTTTTTTTGCTTTCTTAAATATTGGGACATTGTAAGTATAGGGAAAAGAGCGAGGAGTTTAAATGAATGTTTTGAAACTAAATAGGATAGATAAATTTGCTACACTTTACTTGGTTTGTACGTGTTTAATACATTTTGTTTTTAGTCAGAAGGTTTATGTGTTTGATCTTGCCCGAAAATCAATTAAACTATTTTTTAGGGACTAAGCGGCCATTAAAGTTCTAAATTGGTCAATTTCCACATAAAAAATAGTGTAGAATTGTCTAAATAGACTACCAAATATTGAGAAAGACAGTTCAGAAGATTCCTCTTACTATTACAAGTACAAGTTTGCGACTATTATCATCGGTTGTGCACTTAGAGGCAATATCAAATGCGAGACTTTTGGCTTCCTTCCAAAATATCAAAAACAATTGTTTATTCAAAAAACATTGCAACAGAAATAATTATAAACTAAAACAACTTAAAACAGAAACAAAAAATGGGAGAACCACTTTATTGCATTAAATGAGTCAGTTTTAAATATTTTTTATTATGTGTCAGTATTATATGAAAACCAAGCGAAAAATATCTGGCATTATTGGATATGAGCATTTTGTGGAGTCGGTGTGTAAGAGTAGTATTCAGATCATGAGTGTAGATTTAAATAAAATAAACGTTACATATTACTGCTTAAAATATTATCAATAAAGTGTCTCGAAGCATTGCCCTTGCGGTACAAAACCAAAAGAGCCAACACCTACATCCATATACATATTAAAATCTCCATATCGAGACATAGCTCTAAACCCAACCATCATAAATAACGCCCCAAACATACATTTATAGATTTCCATAGGCAGTTTTATTACACTTGACCACAGTGCTTAAAACAAAACCTTCGATACAATAATAAACCATACATTCTAACACATATGAAATAAACAAATAATAATAAAAAAAATCATATATAATAATATTCTATTATTGGTAGCCAGTGGTGAAACATAAATATACAGGGTGATAACTATTACGTAGATCACCCAGAAGGAGTTCAAATTTTTAAATCTATAAATCACAAGCAATAACCCAACGCTCTTTCACACAACGCATTTGACTTCAAACTTCTGGGACGAAAAAACGTGAAGCCTTCCATTTAGAGCCTAGTGAAGGCTTTCGTCTGAAAAAATAATCTTACCTGGAAATTGTCAAAAGAAAGAACAGGGA
The DNA here is from genome assembly GCA_911728435.2 of Apoderus coryli. Taxonomy (NCBI): domain Eukaryota; kingdom Metazoa; phylum Arthropoda; class Insecta; order Coleoptera; family Attelabidae; genus Apoderus; species Apoderus coryli. The sequence goes on from OU452204.1 coordinate 15,314,212, forward strand.
ACTGTGAGAATGCGAAGATTTCAACAACCGCATTTTGATATTTCAAGTTATCAATAATATACGATCCCATATATACTAGAGCAACAGCAGACTCCTATATTTAGTATAAGTACGAGTACAAAAGAACGTTTCATCAAAGCGAATTATGCAACTGATCAATCCCAATGTGTAGTATTTTTTAACCTGGAACCTGTACGCAACTCTTATAATCTCGCTTGTTAAATTGAGTTTTTAAAATGACTTAGTTTGCGATCTTTTAATAACAATGTCTCTTTTGTCGAACAGGTATTGCTACCCAATAGCAAGACAAAATCTTACACACACAAAAAAATAGCCTAGCATTAGCTTACAATAATAATAACCATACTTACAATTATTAATGAAAAACAGAAAAAACTTAAATACAAATACGTTTATGTATCAAAAATTAAAGAAAATAGTGGCATTACAAAAACAAATATATGAACATAATTCACTTTCACTCACTTCTCTAAATATTTCTTAAAAGAATCGAAGGATACATTAAAGTACTTAAGATTATCCTTTGTAACTAATTGGTTCCTGTATTTGCATAGTTAGAATGAATCTGTGGAACCCAAAATAAACTAGGGCTTCTAGAGTGAACCCTAGAAACCGCTGCTGAAGCAACCGGGGACAATCCAACATATTGTTGATTAAGTTAACAATTGAAGCGAGTTCCCAAATAGAAACAACATAAGCAAAATAGAGACTCCTAAGGCAATCCTCTGGTCTGTTGGAAACAGTTCTCAACATTCGCAGAGCATCAGTAGAGATTTGTTCAATGTGGTAACTGAACTGGTCTGGGGACCAGAGAGGCTTTACTTTGTATGCGCGTTCTGCTCCAAAAAAGTTGTGAATTCCGAAAGAATTTCTGCGTCTGCTTCATAGACTTCGAAAAGGCATTTGACCGAGTGCAGCACAATCCAGTTACATGGAAGTTACAGGACTAGACCTATACTACAACCAAATAGCCTCCGTCCAAATTGAAGACAATCTTACTCACAAACTGCCCATTAAACGTGGAGTACGACGAGGCTGCGTTCTATCGCCGAGCATTTTTAACCTGTACTGGCGGATCTTCCAAAGCGCCATTACCTTGTTGTTAATCCTTCGAAATCAACGGCTTTGTTGAATCTGACATGCGCTTGTCACTGGATGGTGTTGGCATTCAAGTCTCCGATCATGCCAAGAGCTTGGGACTAATTATTGACAATGGGCTTAGATTTACTCAGCATATAACATAAAAGCTTCAAATTGGCTATGCCAATCTTAAGAGTATCTATGCCACTAGGAAATTACTTTCATTTAGCCTGAAAAAGTTATTGTGTGAATCACTGGTGCTGTCGCATATTAACTTCTGTGATTACGTCTACGCTCCATGTGTCTTGCGGGTTCATTCAGGGTGTGTCCAACGACTTCAGGACTCATGCTTACGATTGATTTTTGGAATACGGAAGTTTGACAGAGTATCTCATACCTTATCAACCATAAAGTGGCTTGATATGATTAACAGAAGAATATTTTGTTGAAAACTCCGCCTTACTTGTATATAACGCCTTTTGGCATCTGATTTTTCTTAGTTTATTTCTTCTCATAATCGGCGACAGATTTGGGTCGTAGGGGAGGAGATAGAACGCGTAGACCATTTTAAATATCTAGGCAGTTGGCCTAATGCGAATGCAGACTCTGATGAAGAGATAACAACACGCACTATGTAATAGAAATCTGTCAATGCATCTTCGTAAAAGGTTCTTAAGATGTTATGTATGGTCTGTCCTACTTTATGGTAGCGAAACATGGACGCTAAAGGCCACGATTTGAACTGTGATGCTACCGCCGAATTCTAAAACTATCGTGGGTCTCGCATACTATCAATGAGGATTCCTCAGAATGATGGACACGGAACGGGAACTGCTGAGCACTATAAAAAGGTGAAAAACGAGTACTTTGGACACATAATTCGAGGATCTCAGTACCAGCTACAACGTCTTATCATACAAGGAAAAGGGTAAGGCGAAAAAAGCTGTCCTGGCTACGCAATATCAGGCAATCGTGTGGTCTTTCCGCCGGAGAACTACTTCTCGCGGCAGTCGATAGAGAAAGATTTCAAGAAATCATAAACATGATGACAGCCAACCTCTGAAGATAGACAAGGCACCAGGCACAAGGTATCTGAAAGATAAATAATTGTCCAAGTAGACAACAAGTTCGTTTTTGCAAATTTCATCAATATTTGTATTTACATGAAACTTCGCGTTGTTTCAAATTTACGCTCAAACATTTTGTCGAAAAGTTTAATCAGAAAACGTTGTCCATTGTTTTTTGTGTCATCACAAAATCGAAGCCTGACAAACATCAATATTTATCGGCAGAGTTTCATATAGTTTTTAACTTACGATAACAAATAATTATTTACTCAATGTACATAAAACATCCTGTTTAATGTGTTTATTTTAGTCTGCAAGTAAGGTCTCAGATAGCGCAGTTTTTATTTTACTGATGCATGGTCAGTCCTGAATCCTGTTAATATCCTCATCGGTTGATTCTTATCTACGGATAGTAAGTCAATTGCTGTCTAAAGACGGAGTCTTCCTATAAAAGTTTCGGTATATTTTCCTAGGATTCTTTGGGTATTTAATGTTTTCTGGGAGTTGTTTGAAGATATTCGTCCGCCCTTGGAATAATGTTACGTTGTGAGTTGTGACGTGTATTAAGCATCCTTTGATTTAAAAGAGATTCGCACATTTTAGAATATTTAAGTCAAACAAACAAACTTTACGTTAAGAACCCTGGAAGCTTTGCAACAATTAGCAGCATCTAATCGAAATTTAATACTATCAAAAATAGTTTGTAACTGATTTTGGTATCTTTCAATAAAAATCGCCATGATATGATATTTAAAATATCATCCTGTATATGCAGTAACAACAATTCATAAATCTATTGCAGCAATCAATAGGTGTCAAGCCCACGGAGGTTTATTTTTTGTTGCATTCTCGTTCTGTCTCGATTCTACTGATGTAAAATCTAGATACATAGATGGTAGAGGAGCAATTACTTGTCTACTGTCTATTGTGGCAATTTTTTTATTAGTTGTAATTCGTCATCCGTAATAAATAATATAAATTCCATGTCTATCATTATGTTGCTCTATCATTAATTGATATTCACGGAATATCGAATTTCGTTATAAGATCTCAATAAGGAAATTAAAATACCTTTAACATAAGTTGGGGGTTGACGCTCACTCATCTAGCAAACAAACTCGACTTTTCGAAGAGTATTCCCGAGAATATAATATATGAGTCTCATAGGACATTAATCCATATTAATAATTTTAAAACTGCTAAAATAATTAATAATCTAATTGAAAAAATGTGAACGATGGTAAAATCCACGAAATTTTTTTAATAAAATGGATAGTGACCAAATGACGATTTCATTAACAACATCGATGAAGTTGATGACGTTCTTTAGTACAGGCGTCTTAATGAGATTTGAATTTAATGAAATTGAGCCTCAATTTCCAACTATTTACTGCCCGAGCCATAGGAACAGTATTGGGAAATCGCCAAAAAATTCAGATAAAAACGGACATAACATAACCATTGAGACGATTAAGACCATTTCTAGATGAAAGGTTGTCGTCTGTGTATGTGTCTGTCTGTATACTTTCACGATAGCGCCTAAACGCTTCGACCAATCGTGTTAGATATTGCTATATGAGTTTGGGGGAATCCTAGGATGAACCCATTGGTTTTTGGTTGCAATCGCTTTAGCCCTGTGATAGAGGTGAACACAATCCGCAAATTCTTTATTAGCTGTAGGGGTCGAATGATACATCATTTGAAAGCATTTTTTATCTGCTTTACAGCAATAGATTACTTTTATTTGCCTCCAAAGTTCTCAAGACAAGTGCTTTTAAAATTTCACCAGTTAGGTAGTTGGTAACTATATCTCTTATTATTTTCTGAAGTAATCCATTACAGAGAGGAGTTGAGTGTATATTTAAATCAAACGACGTCTACTCCACAAATGTATTTATACATGTTCAAATCTTGTTAGGGATACATGAGCCAGACATGTTTCGGAATATCATTCCATCATCAGTGGCTTAATATACATAGTTACGTAATATTTATAAAGATAGAGTCAAACTGGGCATGGAATATAAACATCTGTACAGACTGAAAAAAAATATTATAAGTTGAGAAGGAAATATTATTACAAGTTAATTATAAACAGGACTCACCATTTTGAGGAAAAATTGTAGATTATAATGTAGTAAAAAAAAATTAAATCATGTTGCACTAAATTACGATTAATGAAAATTTTTTATAACATGATTTCGTCAAGTCATTTTTCACTTGATGATTTCTTTTTATATATCATATTAGGATTATTATTCAATATACTCGTAATGTGATATAATTTTTATTTTAACATCAAAATGGAAGGTGTTGATTGAGGATGATGAAAAGAGTGTGCAGTAGAACATGAAATGGTGAGTACACAGGAGGATATATAAGATGGATCGCGCATGATCAAAGTAATTAGAGAATTTTTAGTTATGAGTAAATTTTAGAAACATAATGATTGTGTGTGTGGTATATTGCTATTATATATGTGGTAGAAATGTGTATGCGGGATGAAAAGCAAGCTAGGATTTTCAGCTATGATTATGTTGTAAAAGAGGAAGATTCGGTTGTATGAATTTTCAATGACATTGTGCGTCAAATGCAAAGTTGTCTATTGATTCCTGAGTATGCTATAACTTTTGTGTGAGGCAATGTTTTTTATTGAAAAATAAAATGGAAAAAAGTGAATTTTGAGTTTTGATAAATCATTGCTTTTTAATGAAGAAAATACAATGGACACCAAACGTTACTTATTATTAGAAAATGTATTTAATGCTGAAAATTAGTATCCGAATTGCAATATAAATATTTACGAATTCCCAGAGTCAATATCAATTAAGATGGACTCAAATGCGTGGAGTTCTTCACTTGTGTCCCACCAACATTACTCGCAACGATTACCTGAAATCCTTGAACCAACCTGAGACGAGACACATACATATGCGACTCAATTGTTTATTCTTTCGGTCGCTATTGGGTTCGGCTACATGCAGACAACTCCGGGCAACGCAACAAGAGACTTCAAGGTCGTGGGCTAAATTCGGCTCGTTGTAACATTGATACATATGAAAATTTATATTAATAATCAATAAAACACATTAAACAAAATCGGTTCAATTTACTCTCTAATATCAGTCTATCTTATCTTACACCTTTCTATCTTCGCCTATGTACACATGAATATTATATACTAGTACAATTTGTGTACTAGAAGCAATTGCTCCCAGCTTACAACTGGACGTTCACACACAATAAAAAGTATGAGGGGTTCCAGCCTTCATCCTTGTCACAAATCGGGTATAAGTAAGTCTAAATCGGGAATATAAAATAATATGTCAAAATCGGTTTAAATATTCTGAATTAAGAAATCACCGCGAATATATCTACCTTTAATTAATAATCGTTAATGAAAATCAATGTAGTATCTCAAAATAATAAATCACTGTAAATACTTATATCTTTAAATAAAGTCAATATCAAGTTAAGAAATCACCGTAAATATATGTAGGTAATGAGTTATTGCACTGAACTAAGTTGGCTGCAAGTAGGTATGTCGAAACAGGCTCACTCACAGCTCCAGCTTCACGCTTCACAAATCGGTTGTCAAATCAGGTTTTATGTTTAACTTATATCAATATCAAATTCTCCAGTACGCTCAACAATGTTGTCGCAATCGGGTATTCAAGTCGAAATCAATAAGTTATATCAGTATCAAATTCTCCAATAATCTCAATAATATCGTCGCAATCGGGTATTCAATTCCAAATCAATAAGAATTTATTGATTTGGAATTGAATTGAGTTATTAAAGCAGAATTGTCAAGGCTTAAATAACTCGAAACAGACGGAAATAAAAGGTTAATCGAGAAAAGCCTAAAATAAGAAAAGAATATTATGGTTTTAGGATATATTAATTTTACAGGCTGCGAAACATTCGCCATTGTACTCACCCTGGTTTGAGGGATTTACAATTAGATAAATCCGGATTAATCCGTATAATCAATTACTCGATGATATGCTATATTTTTGGAATACACTCCCGATTAAAATCGGATATCGGCACAAACAAAACCCTTCAATAATTACTACATTCCACTAGCAAAAATGAATCAAAATATTGTAACCTTCCGTTGTAAAAATACTTCGAATTAGAAGAACGTTAATAATTGAATTATTTTAATTTAGATTTCCCAAAGGTACAGTGGCATCAGTGTTGACAATAACCCCAAAAGTTACTAACAATATTAGCAATGGTCAGGGACGGACTTAGATGTACTTGAAATACTATAAATAATATCATTATATCTTGAGAAATACATACTGTACTTGAAATCCAAGAATTTTTCATATATCTGTGAGAATACTGAAAACGATTATTCTTCAACATCAATAAGTAGAAATTCACAAAACTCGAAACATTACACAAAACTCAGAATGTTCCAAATACATATCTGGCAATACCTCCACGACATCCCGTTCGCGAAAATGTCACAGAAATCTCATATTATATATATATATATATATATATACTCTAGAATGATAATCCCGTAGTACAAAAATGTAACCAAAAGTGTAGAGCTGTCCATAATGCGCATGATCACCAGTAACTTATTTTTCAACAGGACCGACTTTGATTAAATGTAATATTACTGTTATAGGTATATTTAAAATTAAATTTTATCATTTGGTAACATTCAAATAAAAAAATGGAATAAAGGAATTTAAGAAATAAAAAATTACATTAAATATCTAAATACTTTATTGTCTAACAGGTACAACCCAATAATAATAAATCTAAGCAGAAACGAGAAATAAGTAAAAATTCTAATACTGGAAAATATCTTAAGGACTTGAGCATTCTAATTATTTATTTTATTATTATATAATATTTGTTTGTTTATACAACCACCTTAGGCGTCTTACCTCTCTACAGCCTTCAAAGAAGGGGTGCAAGAAACAGTGACTTCACAAATATTTTTCGTGTCCCTGTAAACCACTTCCATATCATCCGTACTACTCGCAGTAGTATTTTGTGACAAAACATGGTTGGTACAACTTGTATTCTCAGCAATTTCATGGAGGATTCTATAATTAAGTATATTCCAGTTTAACAACAGAATTCAAACGAACTTTGTATACCTACACAACGTATTAAATATATTCTTGACATACCTACATATCATGCATTTTTGACAGACTGCTTTTAAGTAAACAGTGTCTTGATATCAAACGATTAAGAATTTAACTTCCACTCTCAGTTACATAATCTCTTCTTTTCAACAAAAGTTTGGGAACTGCATCGGATACTAGGGTGATCATCTTGCCGTCTTCTCTACAAATGATATCTTCTGCAGCGAAATGCTTACTGCATATGACATTCCCATCACATACATTTTCTGTACTAGGATCCCAATGCCCGCATCCAAACATCCTGTCTTTTTTTTGTCAAGCTAAAAATGAGTATCATGTCAATGGTATCATATTGACTCAAACTGAGACTGTTAGAAACCCGAAACAATAACTTACTGAAAATATTTAATACCAGGAATGAGACCTTCATTTTTACACCACAACACTATACACCTCATTGTTTGTTAAAGAAACGAACTAAAACCAAAATAACAAATATTAAAAACAATTTTAATCACAAATAGGTATATCTATCAATAATTAAAATATACCACGAATAAAACCATAACTCAATTATAAAACCTATCTGAATTGTTGTGAAGCCGACTCTGACAGATATTCCCACTACGAGAAACGTCATTTGCGAAAACAGACGCTGTTGCGAAATCTCCTAAATTTAATAAGATTTGGAAAAAAATGTTTCGTTCATATTGCTGAAAACTAAACAGTATGCAATTTTACCGATAACATTTAATTATTTGATTTTTTCAAGCAGTTTCGTATGACGCAACATATGGATTTATTTATAAAACAGATATGTCGCATAAATTCTGTAAGGCGAACGACAAAATAGTTTTAAATATGGCAGCTCTGTACTGAAAATAAGTTACTGAGGAGCATGCGTAGTTCGTGAAAACTCTGCATACCCGTTTCACTTTTTGGTATTCGGCTATATTTAATTAGCATTCTAGTTAAATTTACGTTTTAAATGAAGTTGAAGAGAAATAATATATTTTTAATTTTAAGAAAACTTTGAAAGTAAAGTAATACTATATAAAATGGTTTAAAATATGCAAAATACTCTTCACAATCAAGTATCTAGTGTAATGTAAATTCAGCCCGTAACAACCCTCTATTTTAGAATATATTATATTATCTTGTCAGGAAAGTTTTGGGCGACACAACCGATTTTTTTTTATTTATGCAATAATGAGACTGATAGCAGTTTTACGTGCTAAATCTTTAGCAGCAAAATCGGCCAACTGGTTGCTATTTCTCATTTGTAGGTGTGGGTGTAAACCCTGCCTAATACCACAAACCACATGCAATTACAACCTGTCTACCGTTTTGCTTTATTTATTCAATGCTCTAAAGAACATATCGATGACAATCTCTTAAGGCATACAACACATATTATTCCAAATGAATAATCCCGTCGCGTCGCCACAATAAAATATACACCGACATAAATATATCGGAATATATCAAAATTCGTTTGCAAGTGATATTTTTGGTTTAATTGGATGACATTTTTATATTATATTAGGTAGTTGTATATTATGATCATTTATATAGATTTCAACGTTATGATTTGTGCAACAAAAACACCCACAAGCAATATGCATATGGGTTGATTAGTACAATGTGTGATTTTACAATTTATAATAGCGCGGCTAGTCACTGTTGGAAGATGATTTAATAACATTTTAGATTTATACAGCATACATTTGGCTCGTAAATAAAATTTATTTTGGTTTTGAAATTTATTGTTCAAATAATTAAGCTGGTCATACACGACGCGGTTACATAGCAAATATTTGATAAATGGCTAACAGATACTTAATAAAAATAATGGAATTACAAAACTGGTGAGATCTGTGTTATAAAACTGGCGTTTTTTTAAAGAATAATAACTTACTTGTTCCCGACACGCAAGAACTAAAATTATTATTTTTTTTTGGGGAAAAGGTTGTTTCCTGGACGAAGCTTTAGATGAATAACATTTTTCTAAATGAATCGCGATTCAAAAAATTTTACGCACTTGTTACGCAATACCCTGTATATACACTGTGTCCAAGATAGGAATAGAATAGAATTGGAATCTTGGAAACGGTAGAAGTTCCAATTAGAGAAAAGTTGTCCAATTAAACACCTTTTAAATGGTGTGTTCAAAAGTAAACCAGCATTGGCCCTTTTCAAGAACTTTTGATAAAACGATTTTTTGCGATTTTAGTTTTTATTTATTTCTGACATTATTTTTACACATATAATCAAATGAAAAGCACTTTCTCATTGTTATGTTTTGAGGAGATTAAAATATCGTTTACACATTTTCACTACGACGTTTTCTTTTTGAAAAACTATCATCAACTTGGGTGGTGGTCTATCACACGTATTGGTTTAAACAAGTTTTTTGTGTTTTTAGCTGTTATTTAAAATTATTTAAGAAAAATGGCCATTGTTTGGCACTTATTTTGCGTAAAACATTCATCTGAGAAAGGCGTTTTTTTAATAACTTCAAAAAGCACAAAAATTTCAATTAAATTTAAAGAACCGCGTAGAGAATAAAATGTACTGAGACAGAAATAAATTGCCAAATAATAATAAATTTTAAAAAGCAACTAAAAACACTGAAAACTTGTTTAAACCATTACACGTTTTTTAAAAAATTTTCGAAAACGGCTAAAGTTAGTGTACTTTTCAAAACACCATTTAAAAGATGTTTAAATTGTACAACGGTATGTACAATATGGCCCGCTAACAAATTATAAACAGCCCACCGCTGTGAGCAAATTCGAACAAGTAATAAGACACATTTTTGCAGAAAAATTATCTTCAAAGCCACAAACATTTTCAGATTCTTAGAAATTGGTGCCAATAGAAGACTTTCCTATAATAACTGTTCTCGCCTGTTAATTCTTAAGTACTTTTGGATCAACAAATCCTTGTAAAAAGTTTTTTTCAAACTTTAATTGAAGACTTTCACTTCAAAAGGGTCTAAGTACCCAAAAATTTATGAGTTATTAACAAAAAAGTAATTTTTAAAGAAACACTTAGATAAAATAGTGTTGATTTATTTTTATTTTTAATAACACAATACAAGAAAGCTTATAGACTATTTAAAGAAGAAAATTATAATTCTCTAGACATAAATAGAATAAGTCATTTGTAAAAGGGTCTAAGTCAATAGGCATCAAACGCACAAAATGTTATAAGTATTCATTTACCTATAGGGTTTAAGTGCCATTAGCAGAAGTTTGGGATTTTTGTTGCTGGGTTTCTATTAATTTTTTATTGAATTCTTGATGCTGGCTTGGCATATAAACGGAACCATGTCTTCCAGGCTTTTGAGTTTCTCTTTGGTAATCCGTGATCTTAAAATTTGATCGGTTAGTCTTTATTCTTTATTTTTTCGCTCAATGCACAATCTCTGTCGCATGGCATACATGAGTGTATCCACTAACTACAAGTTTAAGAAACACGTGTAGGCACCGTTGGCACTTAGATCCTTTTTACCTCTAATAGTTTTGGTACATACTGATTGGTGATATTAACCCCACTCTGCTGAACTAAATACATCGCTATGACACTTAGACCTATTTGAATATGGTTGGGCTTGGTACATAGACCATTTTAATGCAAAAATTGCATATTTTCAATGTTAGGCACTTAGACCCTTTTGTTGTAAAGATCTTCAATTATCTTAAAAATAAATACTGCACATCTCTAACTAACCAACATATTTCTGATTTGTTGTTACTTTTAACATCTGATCTGACGCCTAATATTGGAAAATTATTAAAACAGAAAAAATTTCAGAAATCACATTGATTGTAGGTACTAAGTAACTTACTACTTGGGACTTTCGCAATATATGTGTGAATACAATTTTGTTCCTTAATTTGGCATTATTTTAATAAACAAAAATTAAACATAACAATGTTGCATATTCTCTTTTCTTCCACAAAACTTTGATCAAACTTTAAAATTGGTATTAATAGAAACCGTCAGTGATCGTCAATTTAGCTCAACTGTAGACATGTAAGAAATTTTAACCTTAAGTCAACGTGACCTAATTCATAAGCCTTGCTAGCAAGTGCTGATCGAATACATCGTGAATATTTCATGTAATAAAATAAAATTGTTGAAACCCATTAACCTGAATTTGAATAAGAAAATGTCTAAAATCAGGCCTTGTGCATAAAATTTAAGGTTTTCAACACCCTAGATCTAAATTTGCCTCTATCAAAGAGCTGTAATTTTAACCTCATGAATAAGCGTTGCCTTGAACAATAATATTGACAAAATGTGTAATAAAATAGCAGCAAAAAAACACTCTTCAATTATTGACAGGTGTTATAAAACAGAAGTATAATAAAAATATCTACCAGAACCAGAAAAACCACGTTCCTATTATACAACTAACATGATTACTGAACCGTTAAAAACAGTGGAAGTGTTATTTCCTGGAGTGTATAGGTAATAAAAAAATAACTCGTAAAAAGATTTACGACCTACCAGCCCCCTTATAACGAGCGCCAAGTTGTAAAACTTTAGACAGCCTTTTGACTGACTGGAAATTATTCTTATTTCGACCGAGAGAAAAAAGTTTTCTTCATTACTCTTTATGAAGGAACCAGCAAATATAATTAAACTGATGGAGTTGGTGAAAAATTACTTTGTGATACATTAAAAGCAACGAGTCATCAATTTTGTGATACCGTGCTTCCAGTAATTGATCTGAATTTTTACTAATTGTAGTGACAAATTGCCAAAGTTAGCTAGACTAGTATATTTCAGAGTTGTAGCTTTAGATTTCCATATCCATAACAGCCATCATCAGCTTCAAAAACTTGATGGCCCTTGTAAATGGTACGCCTCCATCTCGGTCGGTCGTTCGCGATCTGGTCCCAGTTACTCTTCACTGGTCTTAAGAACATCCTGTTGGGTCTAAAGCCACATTGTGTTCCCGAGGCTCTTCAGAGAGTGGGAGACATAACAGAACAGTAGAAGTTTATTCTTGTGGTGTTCCACCTGGTTTTTGGAATAGTCAAAAAAGCATTTTTTAAGGCATTGCCTGCAACTTCTGGCGACTGAAACCGTGAACCACGCAGTTCGTTCTTGCTTCTTGCCAAAACAAGGGGATCGTTGGCACCGCAACATTACTTTGATCTTGAATTAGAAATTAGAAATATATATATTCGTAAAAAAGTCAAAAAATTACAATAATTTGTAGACATATAATTACAAAATTACAAACAAAACATATAAAACATAAGAATAATAATATAATAATAATAATAATAATCAGTTTATTTGCAGTACAAAAAAAAAACACTACAATTCCAGATAATACAGTAACAGAACTACAAAAGGGGTTAGATTGCAGTAAACACTGATATTAAAATCTAACCCTAAATTAAAAGTTTAATAATATAAATAAATAAATACCCCAACATGTAATTTAAGGCTTAAACATAATCCCTAACTAAACGACAAACAATATACAAGAATTTGATTGTACAATGAGAAGTCATCATAATACAAAATATGAATAACATGACACCAATATAAGAATATAAAAAATAAACAAACAAAAATATTTAACGATCAATGGGTAATAGCTAAAAGATGAATGTGGATTTAATAATAATTAATACTATACAGGTACAGGTACATCGTCAAATAAATAAATTAATTAAGATACTAAAAGTAAATTAATTATATATTAAACTCATCCAATATATATATACAAAACACACAATACAATACAAACTACTACTAATAATGATCCAGTGTGTGAATCGCTCAAAAATTAATACACATTAAAAAAGTCACTGATTAAATAAAAAGCTCTGTCTGACAAGTTATGTTTTTAGAGCTTTACGGAATCTAGGAAGAAACGATAACGATTTGATTTCCATTGGCAGATGGTTGTGCATTTTTTTTGCGTTGTATAATTGAGCTTTTGATTAATTCGGAGGATGCGGCTGGCATGTGGCCAATATGCGTAATTAATAAGACAATCCTTCAAGTGTTAGCATACTTTTTTTCTCCATAAAACACTACCAATTTTCTATGGCTGTAAATTTAAAATATTCATGAAACAAAACTTCTTTTTTAAAGTTATCTCCCAGAAATTGTAGGATTTCCATCTTCTTGTGAATACTAAAACTTTTTTAGCAAAAATTCATTTAGTATTCCATTTTATCTATTTCCGTTCACTGTTAAATAATTGTTACCGCAATCAATAAATTTACGAGATCTCCAATTTGGAGTTGCGCTCTTTTTATCAAGAAAAGTGTTGTTATATATTGAAAAGATATGCTGATTATCACATTGGCTGTCGTAATGAAAGGGTGTATGAATAAAAAGAAGCGAACATTTTGTGTTGTAATAGTCACAAGCAAATATTTAATTGAAAATGTTCGTCCTGAGCATATTTCACACCACCAACTTGTTTTATGGGGTGGAACAAAATGGTATCATAGGTCCTGCTGTTCAAACTACTCGTACTGATCTAATCGGCCAAGTTATATCTCTATTTCTTAGGAGAATCCTACCTTTAAACCGTTGATGCAATTAATCCATAGTTTCTAAAGCAAGATTTTTGTAAGAACGTAAGTTTTAAGAATCCTGGCATCAATAAACTTATGTTGAATATGGTAAGCAACGCTGGGTGGTCGATACCTCGTGGAGGATAAACACCATCCAACCTAAATTCTAAGGTCTTTAAAAAATTTCTCTGGACTCTCTCCAGTTCGGAAATGTATATGTCGTTTTGCGAGTCCCAAACAACACAAGCATAATCCAGTTTTGATCTTGCAAGCGGAAAATATAGCTGGTTTAGTGCTTCGGCATCACTGAAGTGTGCAGAGCAGCGCATTATAAATCCAATGATCTTCATGGCCTCTGGCGAAACTCGTCGAATAGAGACACCAAATGACAGTTTACGATCAAAAGTCAATTCCTCGATAATCTCGCTTCGGCAAAGCTGTTCGATTTTAATAAAATAATTGTAGGTTATTGGTTTTTGTTTGAGCATATACGTCATAACTTTACACTTTCCTATTTCAAGCGGCAGTTTTTCGTGGATACAGACAGACAGACAACTGCCTCAGTTGTGCAATTTGTTCGCAGGTGTTTATCCAGCATTATCTCAATTTCTAGCGCGTTCACAATACTTTCCCTGGGTCGGGAAAGTAAAAATAAGTGACACCAAAAGTAACTGCTTCATTGCTTTCTAAAAAAAATTAGGCCGATCATAATTATATCTTATATGTAAAATAATGTAGGTATCTAGGTATTTATCCTTGAAAAACCTTCATTAACTCTCATTACCCATCCTACTACTCGTATATCTTATAGCAAAGCAATAATTTACTTTATAATTGACGATTGATTTAACATTCTCACTAATGTGAATTTAAAATTTATTAATTTTTCTTATCCTCTTTTGTCGTTAGGTTTGTCTTTTTTCTGTCACTATACGCAGTTGAAAAATGTGCCATCAACATCAGAACATCATGATGGGAAACATTGCAATGGATGTTTTAAATAGATCTCCACCAATGTATAAATATGTATTTTGCCTGATTTGAAATTTGAATGAGAGAATAATTGAATATAATTTCCATTTCTGTTTTAATTAATCCATTGAATATTCAATAATAATTATTAATTGGCGTTTAAATATAATGTGCACTGTATAATATGCATCAGGATATGCTTAATTAGAAAAATGTAATATTTATGACATTTTTGCAGAAGCATACATTAACTAATTAATTATTCCTCGACTTAAACATTCTTCATAGTAAATTTGTGATCCCTGAATAATTTTAGCATTTAATCTTCTTGATTAGTTTTGCATTAACTCTTGTTTTTTTTTTCATTTAAAGAATTGCATTTTTATTTATGTATGTAATTATTAATTACGATTATTTATTTTCGAGTGAATTTTGTTTTTGTTTGATAGTAATCCCAGTGGCGGCTTGTCATTTGAAGCAGGTAAAGCAACGCTTCTTCTAAATAATCAGTACATAAGTATGTGATTTTATTTTATTGTGTAATACGAGCGTTGCCTTTTATATTTCGGGATTAGAGAACAAAAACAAATATTAATCATCGAAAATCACTGTTGTTGTTTTTCAAAATATTCCCCATGAATTTCTATACAGTTTTGCATGCGTTTGAACCAATTGTCGAAGCACTTTTGCCACTCTGATTGCGGTATCTCCAAAACATGCATTCTGAATGCAGCAACCGCTTCTTCAGGTGTCGAAAAACGTTGACCTCTCAGTTTGTTTTTTACGTACGGGAATAAAAAGAAGTCATTCGGAGCCAAGTCAGGACTATACGGCGGATGATTCATCAAATCGATGTTTTGGGTGCTCAAAAATGCAGTTGTTCGCGCCGATGTGTGAGAGCTCGCATTGTAGTGGTGAAGAGTGATCCGTCTTCGGCGGTTGGTTTTCCTGATTTCTTGGAAGACAACTGGCAAACAAATGGTTGTGTACCACTCAGAATTGACTGTTCTGCGTTGTTCTAGTGGTACGGTTGCGACATGTCCAGTTTTTCCGAAAAAACAGGCGACCATTTGCTTGGAAGTGCTTCGTGCGCGAACAACTTTTGTGGGATTTGCTCATCTTGACACACTCATACAGTCGACTGCTGTTTACTTTCGAGCTCATACGCGTAAATCCACGATTCATCACCTGCCACGATGTCATAGACGTGTTGCGAAGCACCGCGATTGTATTTTTTTAGCATTTCTTTCAACCAATCGACACGAGCCTTTTTTTGAGCGATTGTCAAATTGTGTGGGATCCAACGCGAACAAATTTTTTTGACAGTCAAATGTTTATGCAATATTGAATGCAATAATGCCTAAGGTTGTCTCAATCTCTTGATAGGTCACATGACGATCTTGCAATATCAGTTCGCGCACAGCATCAATGGGTTTCGGAACAACAACTGATTTTGGACGCCCTTCACGAAATTCGTCTTTGAGTGAACTACCACCACAATTGAATTCACCATACCATCGATAAACACTGATCCTTGATGGAGCTTCATCGCCAAAAATTGAAATAAGTTCATCCATGCACTGTTGCTGAGTTAATCCACGTCAAAAGTTGTAAAGAATAATCGCACGAAAATGTTCACGATTTAATTCCATTTTTGGGCCGACATGAATATTTTAAGTTACTGTAAATAACACAAATATCGCTCGTATGTCAAAAAGTTCTGAGTACGTACATAACCTCAAAAATGTCCAACTTCACGATAGCTATATCGTAAGTGACAATGTTGGCCATTTTTGCTTTGAAGCACGCTGCCTCTGTATAAGAATATGTAAGACCAAAATAGATAATGTACGAGGGTCGCATTTTATATTTCGGGATTTGGCAACCCTGGTGTTGCAATCTGGCAACTGACAGCTCTGTCTGATTTGCTCTTTCGTTGCATTTTCCATATAATATTATTACCATGTCTGTTAATTCCGTGTTTTTCAATAATTCAATTCAATTTTCAAACATTCACAAATATTACAAAATATCGATATATCGAAAGAAAAAATATCCATAGTCACATCGACAATTTACGCTTCATTATAACGATATATTACCTTAAAATTTAAAGTGTATGTTGCCGATAATTTCGTTTAGCAGATAATCAATATATTTCATTCGATATACCGCTGGGCTTTGCCAACGATAGTGCCAATGTATCGGTATTTATTAACATTAGTGTAGTTTCTAGTTATTGTTGTATTTATATTAAAAATATTACCATTTTATCGGTTGAAAATGTACGATATCGATTGTTCAAATTTCAATAATAAACTCGATCGATAGTGTGTGATAAACTTGCATAATAATTATTCGTGAATGCAGGCTGGCCAGATTTGGCCAAAAAAGCGATAGTCAATAGGCGCTAAATATTCTTAGTTAGCTCTTGGCTTCCAAATCTGGTGATTCACCATTCATCACATCATTAATATTTACGTTATTTCATCATATAGTCATATTTATAATATTTCCGATACAATTTTTGTGTAGTGTACGTAGGCAACCCGTTTTATCATATGTGCAAACTTTGCAACACGTTAGGCTGCTGGTTGACAGGTGATTAAAGTCGAATTAGTCTGCACAATAATCAGGTGTCCCGGGAGGTTACCTATTAACCTTGTATATTATTTTTTAATTATGTTTGTGTTTACATTTTGATCCTGATTGGAATAACGATTTAAGATTCAAGTAAATTAAAATTTTAGTCCCAGATAAGTAAGTAGTAGTTTTACTTATCTGGGTTTTAGTGTGCTTCCGGCAATGTTTAGTCAGTGTTTGTGTGTTCAAAATGCGAAAATATCGTTTTAGAAGTTTGCAAAAACGAAGAAATTATCAATTATCTACAATTTGGAGTATTCCAAAATCGATTGTTATTGATCGAGTATTATAAGACAGCCAGCGCCGCTACAGCTGGCTATCATAGTTGAATATTTCGTTAAATTTCGATTTAGGTAAAATAAACGGGCATTGTAATGTACTTTCGGAAGAAATCTGTTGTGTTTGTGATTTTAGTGTATTCAATGTGCGAAAATATCGTTTTAGAAGGTTGTTGTTTGCAAAAACGAAGAAGTAGTGTACAATTCTACAGTAGTCCAGATGGACTTATTTATCAGGTATAATAATTATAATACCTAATTACTATTTAAAAAAATTTTTATTTTCGCCTCTACAATTGACAACGCCGCGGAAATTATGCATACAGATGTTCAATGTTGGATTTATCGGGAAAAATATGGTTTTGCCCAATTTCTTAAACATCTCATAAATTTTCCGAAACAAATTTTTTATGGTTTTTCATGCTTTCCTGAGCATGTGGTTAAAATTTTTTTTGTACTGAATGATAGTTCACCCTGTATATTGTAGTTATGTCAAATTTTCGTGCCAAACGAAAGCATGCAGAACGAATCGAAAGTAGCACGCGCTTGTATTTTTAAGAATAGAGCGAGTAGAATCACTCTCGTCAATTTTACTCTTCTTTTTTCCCCGATCGCTTCCTTTATTTGGTCTAAAAGTAAAATGTGGTATTACCCATTTTCTTTGGCACCTATAATTATTACAATTTAGCCGATATCTCTACACATGAATGTTCTATGGTTTCCTAACAATCATGCGTTAGATTTTAAAAACTCATTAACAATATAGACTTAATCTAGAAATAGGTATAATAAAAATAAACAAGAAGGGAAAAAAATAGGTACAGGTTAATTATGTTTCCTTTACAACACAAAAACTTACCAGTTTATTATGAACGCATTAATTCACATTAAAAACGAATATTTTCGTAAAGGTGCACGCGATATCTATTAATTATTTACCAGCGATAACATGCTGCGTTGTCACATTTATTCGTAACGTGCAATCTATTTTGTGTCTGTGCAAAATGCATACATTCTTGGAGTTCAGGATAAACTAAGTGGACAGAATTTTTTTAAATAAAAGAAACAATAAAAAAAAAGAAATCATAACATTAAAGTTATAAAATTATTTTTCATTACATTAAAGATTATTTTTTTTTGGTATTTTACTTTTATCTCACTGTATTTTACATATTTTTTTTTAACCTATAGTGTTTGATCATTGTTTTCATTTGCTAAGTATAAAGTATATAACCCATTCACTCACTCCAGAAAGGACTATTTCTTTAAATTTTCAAAGATAGTTAAGTCGCTTTCTTTTAGATGTCCTGAGGAAGCTTTGATCAAAGAGAAACTCCTAATGAAAAACATTAAGTGTTTCATTCCACCTCTATCAAGGAAACCTCACTATATCGTAAGAGCTTAGAATAATCTTCATCTTCATATTGTGCTCTGTGAGATCTTCCCGACGTTGGCGAGCTGATCCCGTCTTCAGCTACTCTATCTAAACAATTGTTCGACGCTATCTATGCCTGGCCATTCCCGGATGTTCTTTAACCAGGAGATTTGTTTTCCTCCTACACCCCTGCGGCCTTCTATTTTGCCCTTCATTATAAGGTAATCCGGTAACGATTCGCTCTGTATGCCAGTTTTCGGCATTTAACTGTTGTTAAAGGTCCCGAACTATATTTGCCCTGGCTAAGACTGTTTCATTTCTTTCCAAAGCCACCTATGGTATTCTTAGCATTCGTCTATGTAACCACATTTCAAATGCCTCTAGATGGTTGATTGTGACAGCTTCTAGTGTCCAGACTCCAGTTCCGACCGAATGTAACATTTAATCATTCTTTGTCTCAGCTTTAGGTTCAGGCTGTCATTACAAAACAGTGATCTCATCTTCTGGAACGTGATTCAATCCTGCATTTAATTTCCTTATCCTGGTCGAGTTGCTTGGTGATGTAGCATCCAAGGTATTTTAAATTGGATACTCTCTGAATGTTCTGTTGGCTAAAGACCATAAACTTTGTCTTAGCAACATTTATTTCTTGTCCCACTGCAATAACAGAAGTTATGAGATTTTGGAGACCCTGAAGATCATCGCATAAAATAGCCTTATCGTCAGCAGAGCGAATGGTTGATTTGACGTTCATCTGTAAATCGTCTATTGTCCCGAACGACTGCCTTCTGTCGCCAGTACAGGTTCTTAATTATACGTAACTCTTTTCCATCAACACCAGTGTCTCTCAATACATTTAAAAGCTTTTCGTGTTGAACTCTGTCCAAGGCCTTTTCATAATCAATAAAACACACGAAAACATCCTTACGTTGGTCTCGACATTTTTGGAGAAGAACATTCAGAGCAAACATTGCTTCTCTGGTACCAAGAGCCGAACTGCATCTCCTCTAGAATAATATTTTTTTTTTCATATTACGTATGTTGTTATTATTCTTATAATTGTAATATTGTTATTATCATTAGTGTTTGCATTTTCTATTGTATATATTGTTTGTTCTTTGTAGTTACTGATAATACAGTCTCTGCAGTTATTGAACTATATAGATTTCCTATAATTGTTTTTTTTTTGTGTGAATCTGTTAGCTTATTATTATTGTAAAATTATATCTAGTCTAGATCGTTTTTAAAATGTGTAGTTTTTGTTTTGTTTCGTAATTACCATAAATAATGCAAATGCAAGCAAAAAAACTTGCAGAGGGTTGTTTTCCCATAATGGTACCTAATTTGCATACAAAACCCTCGAAAACAATGGTAATTGTTTATTCCTAATTGTGTTGTGTTATGTAGTATTGGCAACATTGTTTCGATAATAATTTCCCATGCATATACTGTGCGTGCAATATTGTCGGTCATTACTTTTCGACTGAAATCGATATTAACCACTAAATCTAGAATCAAGGGACGAATTAATGTTGCCATACGTTAGATCTAAATAGGCCTATATTGCCTTTAGTAAATATAGGGTGACATTGAAAAAAAAAATATGGGACTGTTCACATTTAATTTGCAAGCCATATAGAGCTTTAGATAAAAGTTGACTCGTTTTTATAGTGGTCGGGGTTGGATAGGCAGGTTCAAAGTGGTTGGATTGTATCCACTGGTATTCCTTTATTTATTTTAGATTCGCAATTAGAGATTTGAAGTTTATTCATGTCCAAGGATGGCTTGGTGGTTTATTTTGATAGAGTAGGGAATACTTTCGAGTTTCACTTGCTAAATTAGCAGAAATGTATCTGATTTTACGAAGGTGAAAACCAATTCCTTTAACGCAACCCAATGATATTTTTATATAACTAATTCAAAAATACAGTACGAATCTTTACAGATGGAAATTGTATTTCGGTATATCTGAACTATGGTGGTGTTTTTAGAACAAATAAGAAAAGATTACCTGGCAGTCAATTACTAGGAGTATTGTAAATTAGACATGACATGATAAGCTGCTATAGAGCAGTTTTGTATTATGTATAATTGGACTTAAACCAGCAAGACGTCAATATCAATCAACGATTACATATTCAAGGGTTCATATGAGATGAAGATACAAAGAACCAAGCCCTCAGCGTAGACATTTGCTTTTTCAAAGAACTGCAGCCGAGCAGTATAAGGCAACAAATGAGGGAAAGACTGCAAATACCCATCGAGGAACTGCTTACATGAACCAAATGCCAAACAATGGTGTGCAGAAGCAGCTCAACAAACTTGTTCAGAGAAATAGTAAACTATATGATGCCTCAACAGGATTAGGTTTCGTTACTCCTTCAAAGTGGAGCAAGAAAAACGAGAGGGAAAAAAGAAGAGGGAACCATTCGGAACCTCGAATAAGGAAATCTTATTTTGTTAATAACCTAAAACTAATCACCAATCATATTTCAAAACAAATAAGTGGCCTTTGGCATACTTTGCTAAAGAAGACAATTAATTTCTAGCGGCAGTGGTGATCGGCAGGCAATGTAATTCAACTTTCCAACATTTACACTAGCACGAGATACCGATTGACAACAAGATGTATGTAGCGACATCTAGTGTGAGCAGGCAATATGCCCGGTGATATAAAATACATTTCCTCTATAAGAAAATTTCTACAGAGAGAGATAGAGAGAGAGAGAGAGAGAATATCACCCTGTAAAATGATCCCTCATGAGCGTCAATACCTACAAGCCACCCACCAAAATTCTGATAGTCGCCCTCGAAATGGTTAAATTGATTTTGATAGGAGACATTGATATTTATGGTTTCGGCTTTTATGTGTGACTCTATCTGCTATCAGCAAATTACTATTCTGGACTATTGACTTTGAGAGTTTCTCTGTCTATTATAGGCATATAAGGGTATATGTGTGATATAGTGTTTTGTTTTTCATGCGGTGTCTATTTGGACTTGTGAAGTTTAATTAGTAGAGTGGAGTTAGCGGTGAAGTTGCTATTATAATGGATTCTATTGAATTGTGTGTTAGAATGGTATTAATTAATGTAATGGTATATGATATTCAGATAATTAAAATTGTATTAAATTTCCTGATATTTAAAGCTGTTTTTGTTGTATTTTAGCTTAATTAGTTTTAAGGAGATATTAAATATTTTTTTATAAAAATAATGGGGTTCGAAATCAATCGTGGAGTACGTGCTCCTGTATTTAAATCTAATATTCTATAAATTTAATTTACAATATCCATCCATTCCACAAATCGGGGATAATCTTTCGCTTAGACATTTCAAAAATTTTTCCGAGGTAATGATGCTAAGATAGAAGCCTTAACAAGTTGCCTCTGATTTGTTTTTAATTTTAGTTTTATGTACTTGGGGTAATTTAATAATTTTTAAATATGATGGATAGTCGATAACATGAACCCATTTGAACTATTTTGCTTATGTAAACAGTCCATCTTTCACACAAATTCCAAAGAGAGGTTCTGGCTTATTTCTCCTATTTTTTCTTGAGCCTTGTTTCTCCAAATCTTGATGTAGACTCTGGGGATGGGGCTCACAAACAAATCATACATTAAATAACTAAATATTGTTTAGTGTCAAAACCAATTTTTTTTTATATTATACGTTTGGGCAACGTAAATCTATTGCCTTCTTCAGGTTATAAAACAAAATCATCAAAATAGATCTAAAACTATTTTCAACAGCCATGAATTTGTATTAAAATATTATTATTGGATAATTTCATTCTCACTCAATGATAAAGCCAGACAAGGAATAAAAAATGTCTATACCTTAAAATGAAAACATCTGATGTGTTACATACAAATAACCCCCCGCATCTATTTAGTTTACGTTTTAAAAACATATTTTTCTACAAAAAAATTAAAGTAAATTTGATTTTTATTAATTAATACATTTCACAATATTTCTTTACAACAAACAGACCTTTGGAAACCTCATTTAAAGCTTTTTGTTGTTTTAATTATAACAATTTTTTTTTTTAAATATGCACAGACCGGGATTGGAACCCCCGATCTCTCAGCTCAACCTGAACTAATCTTCGACAAAGAAGACTTGTTAAAAGGATTTATATTTGACTAAATTATAAACATAATGATGACAATTATTTTCAGTTCAATTTTGTGCTTTGGTTTTTTGTTTCAGCATGGGCAACTGTCTGTCTCCCATATAATATGTAAATTGTAATGAAGGAGCTACCTACTTACAAATCTCGACCTTAATTTATTAAAAAAATTGAATAATTAATTGTAAAGTCTATTTATTTTGTTAAAATATTTGAATTAGTTTGAAAAATACACTTTTAATAATTTTGTAGGTATATATAGTCTAAAATAAAAATTATAAACGTGAATTGTGATGAGATTTGAACTGCAGAACATCAGATTTGTTGAAAATTGATACTTTTGTTAAAATTACTAAATGAGGACCTGATGAAGTTTATGTAGAATAAACGAAACGATGACCAAAGTTTTGGCAATTTTGTCTTACATTCGAGTCGATGAGTAACCTTTCCATGAGACTCTATATTCGCTCGTCTTACACTCTTCTTAAGGTGGACTTCCCTCCGAGCGACTGTATCTGGGGATAGTCGCTGCGCGACTATTGCTCAGCAATCATCGCAATGGGTATGTTTTCCTCCCAGCGTTTGCGACGATTCAATTTCCCGCGAGTTTGCTTCTGTTGTTCGTTCGCTCTGTGCTGACTGTGTCGTAGTTTTCACTAATATTTGGGATGAGTTTAACGTTAACTTATGGCCTATATGCTGTACGAAGAGGCAGAAGATGATGACATACTTCAAATGTGTATCGTACAACGAAATGGAGTCCATCCGATGTCCATCATAAAGCGCAAGGAGGGTTTTATCACAAAATTAATAGAAACCCGACCATAGAAAATTTCGCAAATTTTTTAGATTGAATCCACATCAATTTAATTACGTGTTAAATATAATCATGTTTGATATCAAATGTAATTCTTCCAATAGAGTTTTGTATCCAATAACGGCTGAGGAAAAACTACATTAAAAACCAAACGAAACTAACGAATAGTCGCTGGCCGCAGCGACTATATTTGGTCTGAGACCAGGCGGCTTGCGACGATCGCTAGGCCGAGCGACTGTCGCCGGCGGCTGTCGCTTGGAGGACAGTGCTTTCATAAACAACAACGGTAGCAGTATCATAGCGATCGTCGCAACAGTCGCCTGGAGGGAAGTCCACCTTTAGTGAGCGTATAAGACAAAAACAGCGAGACTCACCATCACATCTAGGATGCCGGGAAATAGGATTGTTATTTTAATGTTGCTTAATTCAATAAACAATTAGCGTTAAAAGTTATTATTATTTGGATATAGCAAAATATCATTTAAAAGGAAATTGAATTGTATTTCAGAATATTTGATAATATGCAAGGTGTACCATTTGAGAAAATTCACTTAATGCCTATTTTTAGTAGTAGAGCATACTACAGTAATATGCGACCACCCTGTAACCAACTTCGTCAATCTCTCAAGATAGCTGATATTCTTGAGATGTTATTGAACTACCTTCCAAAATTCAGAACTCTGTCTATTCAACCGACAAAATGGCGAATATTTTCCAGAGACCTGTTTTGGACCAAAAAAAAAAACAAAATAAATTATTTGTTCAAAAACAGTTGAAGATAGGTATAGGGAAGTGTTACACTAAAATACTCCAAAATTGATGCGGAATCCAAAAATATAATAAAATACAGGGTGTTTCATTTGAAATTTCAAAGTTGTTATAACCTACGTATAGAAGTGGCAACACCGCATCTGTCAATTTATCACTAAAAGAAAGTTCACATTGTTATGTTATCGTAAACAAAATCTCAGATCGATATCTTTTTCCGTCCTCCAGTTTGGATACACTGTATGTAGTATCGTGCTGAATTTAAAATAACACTCAACATTTAAAAAATTCACTTTCCCATCAATTCACAAGTGAAAAGTAATGGAAATAGCTATTATTACTAGTCAATACAGAATACACCAAACAAACTGAAAACACACATCCAACTGGTCTCAACTGGCCTATAACAGTCACGTGCACTCATGGAGTGCCTGAATTATGTATAAATTCGGTACATTTTTCAACATGCTTACAAAGAACTTTTATAGTTTCAATAGAAATGATAAATTATTGAAATACACATTTGTGTATCTATGGCGTGATTGATGGGAATATATGCATGTAAGTGAGACTGTCAAAATGTGAACAATAATGATGTGTTTTGTATATAATCATAGGATAGAAATCGAGTAGAATACAAAATGATATGATGATTGAACATAAATTTTTAGCTAGTAACAGCACAACAAATTGTCGTGCAATTTCAAATGCTTCACAGTTTAACAAAATGAAATTAAACATCAAACCACAGCACCCAAACACATCAACAAAAAGGAGTTTCAGCCCAGAAATCATAGGCGAGTGCAGAGTAATAATGTGAGATGCGAACCCTCTTAGAAAATATTGGGGAATTGTTCTTCTACAAAAGCTGTACGCAAGCTTATTATGGTTTGTTAGAAAAGAAAATCGACTTGTTAGAAAAGAAAATCCTACAGGTACCTTATTTTGACTTAATATCGAAAAAGCACCCTAATTGTCAATCGATCTCCATTAGTTTTTGTCTTTTTGATAGCATTTCTTCATCGTTAGATTCGACAAACCTTCCCGATTCTAGTGGATCTTCGAAATCTTCAAGACCATCACCGCCTTCGTCTCCAAGCTTCCAGCCCCAATCTGTTGCTGTCAGTTCGTTACCCAGCCAAGTCTGAAGTTGATAATATGCCCTGTAACAATGTTGTTCTGCTGCACCTTCTGTGTGTGGGAAATTGGCCAATATGAAAGAAGATTTAATTCTTGCCAATTAATATTTTTGAAATCTTAATTGGTTCAGTTTTATATCATTTTTACATTTATTAATAGATTTGATTAATTGTAATCCATTTTTTTATATCTTCTTTGTTCACATCTTTTCTATAAAAAATATTGGCCAAATTTGACACATTTTTATCGGCTAATAAAGAGTTGACGATACTTTTTTTTCATTTTCCGGCAAATCCAGATGTTGTATCGCAACCAGAAAAACAATGGAGATATGCAACGATATTTGTCAAGTATTCATATTTGAAACTATTAGATCATTATTTGCATTTTCTGAGAAAATTTACCATAGTAATCTATATTTTTTTTCATCAAAAAGTACAGATTTCAACGAGCAAAAAACACACCAAGTTTTTTAAAAAAGCAGATATTTTGACGTGAGAATTTTCAATTTAAAATTAAGGTGCTTTTTCGATATTAAGTCAAAATAAGGTGAAAACATAAATATTTTATATCAAAAAAATTACTGTATGTTTGGGACAAACAAAGGTGAGTTTTCACCAAATTTCGTGAAAAAATAAATTTTCTTGCAAAAGATAAAAATAAAAAACCAAAAACTCGGTTATTCGAATTTCTCACATAAATTTTGAGGTTATGTGAAAAAAGTGTTGATACAAAAGTTGTAGATCTTTTTATTACCTACAACTTTGCCATTTAACTTTTTTTCATAGGACTTGCAGTTTTACCGGAAATCGAGATTAACCGTTTTTACCTTTAAAAACTCACCCACTCCCCCTTCCCGACCTCAGATCGCCCGTAATTTATTTTTCCTTTCATTTATGTTATATTATCTACCTTTTCCAATGAATATCATCCTACTATAATTTTTTTACTTTTTCCCATTTTTAAAATTATCGACCCTGGTCTAAATAGACCACGATGACTAACTGTATCAAAAGCCTTTGCCAAATCAACAAATAATACTCCGGCGCACGATCTTCTCCTATATCCAATGACTTATTATATATGTGATGTTAGCGAAGCCATAGCATCACCAGCCGATTTTCCTTCGATAAAACCATATTAGTTTCTAGATATCATATTGTTTTTATTAAAAAATGCAACAATTCGAATTTTTAGTGCTTTTTGAATATTTTTGTCACATTGGAAATTATAATAGGTCTATAATTAAGGACCTTATTTGTTTCACTACCTTTATAAATGGGTTTCATTACAGCTTTTTTGAAATGCAGTGGGTAGTTTCCTGTCATATAACGGAATTCAGCAATTTCGATTACTTTATATTTTTCTCCAAAGACAAGAAAAATTTAAAAAGTTTTGTGGATCCAAAATTAGGTGCAACTCATACCACCAGGGCTGACGTTTTATTAAGAAGTCTAGGAAGATCGCGGCATGAAGAGTTATGTGAAGAAATCAGTCTTATTCTTCTTTTGGGACTAAAACGAATCCTATTAATTCCTTATAAAGGCGTTGCTATAACTGACGAATACTACACTTCAATCCCGGAAAATTTAAAAGAAAGAAACAAAGAAAAAATAAGAGGAAAATTGACCAAAGTTGTTTTGCTTCTGTGTTATTTGTTCCCAAAAATGAAAAAAAAAACCCAGTGTGAAAAAATTTACGAGCGATGAAGAAGTCAAGAAAGCAGTTTTCGCGAAAGATTCAAAAATGTTTATGAAGGTATAAACAAATTAATTGATAGATCTGAGAAGTGCACTAGGGTTGCCAGGTGAGTATTTTTAAAAACAAAAATATTATTGCATTTTCATTTTCAGCCCTATCGCCTATTCCGCAAAACTAAAAACGTTGCATTTATTTTATGATTAAGTATATAAAGTAACTAAACTATTATTTAGTCCCAAACCATTTTATGAAATAAAAAAAAAGCACAGACTCAGTGTATATTCAAAATATAAAAAAAAATGTCTTGTTTTATTTTTATTTTTTTAATTCCGAGACCTACACAACCCATTCATTCACACCTTCAGATGAAAGATAATGTTTAAGTTCCTCTCAAAACTCGTAGATACTCTATTATTAGTAAACGCACTGTAATTATTTCCGTACCAATAAGTACCTATCACTCAACACAACCCTATACTTAATTTTAAGTTAAACTTTTAGATAATATATAGTCGTTTTGTTTTTGTTTGCATGACTGATTTTCTGTTGAAAATAGGGGCACAAAATGCAAATGCTCAACAATTTACTGATGATTTATTTGCGTTAATTATACAGTTCAAAACATGTAAATTTGAGGTTATTATGTCAAACGCACCTGGAGCTGTTAACATATAATAATAATAAAAGTGAATAGAAATAGAAAGTTAAAAAAAAAAAGAAAGATATTGATCAACTACTGAAAATACAGAATATAGTATAGAAGTATATCCATTGATATATTATCAATCAGCAGCTACACAAAAAAATTATGCGGATAGCCATAACCTTCGGCCAAATCCTTCAAAATCAAAGACCATTCTATCTAAGTTAAGCATAACATTAATATTAGTATAAATAATTAGATAATAGAGCAAAGAGTCTTGGTCTCATAATAAAAGAAGACAAATTAGTATTACTGGTCGATGCTACAGCAGTTGAAGGTAATCATAAGTCATTCCTAGCAATTACTGTATGATTATAATCAGGTGTGAAACATAATAAAACAATTCCCTGTTCTCTTCCAATTTACTAATTCTTTTTTCTATTTTTATACACTGCGTCTCACATGAGTGTTAATCACACTTAAAAACTTCACGCTAAATTACACCCACTAAAATGTTTTTATACGAAAAACTGAATCAGATAAACTTAGATTTAAATGCAAAGTTGCTCCTTATCATTATATTCGCAGTGAACTGTAATAAATATATTTTTAACGCAAATAATATCTTTTCTCCCACAATCGCAAAAAAATTACATTAGCCAGCTTGTGCTATCTTTGTTGGCAAATGTTGTAACTGATTGCCAACCATATGGTCAAATTGATAAAAATGCTAATACAGTCGTTTAAGTCACTTTGCAGTATATAAATTTTGGTTAATTTTTGGGACATATCAGAGAAGTTCATTGACATAGTGATAAAATTTCAGGAGTAAAATCTGCTTTTCTAATATTTATATTTAAAAAAAGTGATACATTTGTTTGCTCATCAATTATTTACTATTTATTGAGAAAACTCAATTTTATTATTCAACATAAGGGTTATTCTTTCGTAGTGATTGATCTGAACAAGTGAATGTGATTAAACTGAATGTGATTATACTGAACTGAATATTTGGCGAAACCGAAAGATCATCTTTTTTGTGATTGTCTTTCACTTAACCTCAAAAACTTGTGAAAACAACCAAATCTGCTCTGAAAACTGGAAAATTATTTCTTCCATGATATTATTATCAATGTTTTAAACTTGTACAATTTATTGGTTTGATTCGAAATCATATTCCAATTATTACCTCTCAATATTCAATACTTTTAGAGGTTAACTTTTAACTGAACGAACTAACCGGTACCTAGAGGTTGATCAGTAAGCGGCAAGGGGGGTATTTTTTTTTTCAGTTTGGTAGAAGTGACCGATGTCGAAAGAATACGCACAATCGTGAATGAACTGACAATTTTCAGATTGTTCACTTAGTTCAGTACGAAAGAATAACCCTATAGTTGTCTTCGAGGGCAATACGAGGGTTGCCTTTTATATTTCGGAATTAGAGAACAAAAACAAATATTAATCATCGAAAATCACTTTATTGTTTTTCAAATATTCTCCATGAAGATCTATACACTTTTGTACCCGTTTTGTACCCGTTTGAACCAATTGTCGAAGCACTTTTGCCACTCTGATTGAGGTATCTCCAAAACAATATAAAGAAAAATACAACAAATATCATTTGTTATTAATTAACATACAACATTTTCCATAAATATATAACGAATCAATAAATAATTTTTCCGGCCTGGAAAGAATGTTAATATTTTTTAATGATTTCTATTAAAATACTTGTAGGTATATTATCAAAGTTCAACTAAAAAAAAATTAATAGACGTCTTAAACAAAAAAATTGCTCATATTTTATTTCAAAACTATTTTATTTGAATAGTCCTACGTTTTAGTACCTTGTATAACGCATTTCTATATCTACTAATTTCTTGGATATAATTTTGTCGTAAAATTCTTACACAAATAAAATTTACGAGAAAAAAATTAATACAAATTATATAATTACCACTATAGTCATAATAAAAACAATTATAGTACCAATAGAAACAAATTGGTATTAAGTGCGGAGAATTAAAGTTTTAATTAACGATGAAGCATGAAATAACAGTGGGAATAATTCTGTATAGGTCTCAGGTACCTACCTACAGACTATACCTATCAATGCCCATGGTTTTAAAATAACATCGACCAGCTTGTAGCTTAATTTGTAAAAATCGATTGTTTTTGAAGCTGGCTTAGATTAACTACTCTCCTACAGTCCAGCTTAATATTATCTACTAAATAAATACACTTTATTGAGTAACAGGCACAACCCAATTACAAGACAAAACAAGAATAATTCTAGATCGTTAATTAATTATAAAGATAATTAGAACATAGTTACTAGAGTTGCCGCGAGACACGAGACACAAGACGTCTCGTCTCGTCTGGAAGCCGTTTTGTCTCGTCTCGAGAGCATTTTGTCTCAAATTTCGAGACGACACGAATAAAGGTATTCGTTTAGCTCTTGTTTCCAAAATTCTTCATTTTCGGATTGAGGAGTAGCCTTTTTGAATATAAATTCAATGTCCATGTCTTCATCTGAGCCAGATTTTTCTTTAGATTCTTGTACGGGTGGAATTGTCCTAATTGGTGCATTTTTTCATAATAAATTGTTTAACATTTTTGGTGTGATTGATTTTTTTCATTTCTGCACCCCAGAAAGTCATTATAAGTGAGGCCCAATTTGCTTTGTAGTAATGCTTAAACATTTTATCTCTACCTGCTTAAAAGCTTTGATGACTGTTTCATCACTTGGTGAGTGTTCTGTCTATTTGTCAAGTTCTATCACAAGCTTGTCTATTCAGTCAATTAACATGTTGAAGCCGATTATGGGTAGGAATCTCTCGATAATATATTACTGATATACTTAAAGCATCGCAATTTACTCAAGTTATTTACAGTATTTAAGACAAAACTAAAATACTCTTTCCTTACTCTTGTCTTGAAGTTTGTTATTTCAAAATATCAAGTAGACACCACTGCGCATACTTCGTACTCGTTCATACTTATGAGGCAGCCACAACGCTGGATATTTTGCTTTTAGAACACTTTTAAATTAGAATAATCATTTTGGAAAAAATTCACGGGAAAAAACTTATTGAAGATTGGTAAAATATTTTAACACACTGTATTGATAATATTAATATGCAATTGAATTTACTGGCTATATTTTACTGTTATATTGGAGACAGATTGGTCTCACATCGAAAGAGTCTAATTAACTTTCCTAATGTCTATATATTTTTTTACTAATACTCGAGACAAACGAGACAAAACGAGACGAGACGAGACTAACGTTAGTCTTGTCTCGTGGCAACTCTAATAGGCACACCAAAACCCAATCCATACAAATTCCGAATCCATGTTTCAAATTCATGTTACAGCTCAAATTAATAAATAATCATCAGCCTGCAGGTGCCGCGATAAGCTCTGCTTAAACTTGCGAAAACGAAAACCCCAAGGTCCCTGATCACAGAGCAGCTTTCCAAAATCGCGCTTAATGGTAATGGACGAACACGCCTCGTGAAGGTCATGGTTTTACATATTCTAATATTTAATGAAATTCTATTCTGAATATACTACACCAACGATGTAAAATATCAACGTCCCCCTGCAACCCAAGACAGTCCTCAAAACTGCACACAGACCTGTAAAATCTAAGATCATCAGGAAAAAGCATACTACACCAGTGTGCTACCAGTAGCGGAAAACACATCATCGTGGAAATCAATGAAGCGCATTTTGTGCTTAATTATTGAGCGTCCCAATCTATGAAAAGCCCTCGCGAAGTCAGTATAAATCGCGTCCACCTGCACACCTTCCCCAACGACCCTACAGTCGACCGATTTTGGAAAGAATCATGCTGCTGAGGAGTAATACGATTCTTTACTTGGTTAAACAACTTTCCATATATGACAGTTTCAAAAACCTTCGCGAAATTGGAGAGAATTAATATGGGGTGATAAATCGCAGCAGCTCTTGATGGAGACGCCGATATACTTGTTGTGTTTTTCTGGTCTATATTTTGTAACTTATTTTAACAGCATGAACTCTTCATAACTCCTTTTTTAAACCCATTGAACTTACTCTACGTTACATTCCTTTGCCTTTGTCGTTCTTCCACGGGTATTGAGCAAGGGTCTAATATGACTAGGATTTCAGGCTATAAAATAGGACAGAAATGTTTCTACAAAAGCAATACACTTTGTATCACTGTACACTGTATCAAAACAATTTGTATGACACTAAGCCTTTGTTACGTCGACTAATCTCCTGGTTTAGGCGTTTTCAAAATAACAAACCAGAAGCTGAAGATGATTTATGTTCGGCTCATCTGGATGGATATAAATATTGCAAAAGTTAATAATCTAATTCCATCAGACTGTTTGGTTAAATATTCATGGGATCTCTGTTACAACTACTATAAGGTAAAAACGGTTTGGGCTAAAATGGTGCCGGAAAATTAAGAGTTGAACAAAAGCGAACTCGCAAATATGCTGCAAATTTTACATTGTTTAGACATCTTTATGTTAACTTAGAACACTTTGCAACAGCTTGCATTTTTATTCTTAATCTTCTTCTAAAACTTCGTTATCCATTACACTAACCTTAAGGATTATCATCATCTATTCTAAGCACAAACTTATGAAACATGTTGTGGCATACTACAAACTTTTCTATTAGTGTTTTAAACATAATTTAATACATTTTATATTATATGCCATACTTAAATCCAGTGAGCGAAAGTGAGAGGGACGAAACCCTTCATTTGCAACATACAAAAAAGTAATGAGAGGGTTGGTTGCTGAGTACTCCTAACAAACAACAATCTGTAAATGAATTAATAATTAAATTGGTTAAGTTTGTGAATAGGGGGTTCTCTAATTAAAATTTTGAATTTCAACGGCTTCACTTTCATCAATTAACGTTATTTTTACTGTTGTCTTGTATTTCTTCCTCGGCTATAAAATGCAGTGGTGTGGGGACAGTTTTTAGATCGACATTTACTTTTTTGGTATATGAACCCATTAGTTTTTCGTTGAAATCGTTTTAGCCCTGTGATAAGGGTTGAAACAACCCTTAAACTTTTGAACAGCAGTAGATTTTATATTTTTCGAAAGAAATAGGGATGATCTATGATTTTTATATTTGAGAAAGTTTTAAAAATACTAAAAATTGATAAAAGCTTACACGAGAAGCATAGTGTAGATCTTTTGTTTCTTTAATATACTTCATATTTCAACTTTTTATATTAATGACTACATACTCTTATAAGTCCGGACTCCTGAGCGTCTTTAACAGACTGATTTCCATAAATATGGGTAAATCAATTGATGGTTCGTAAACCTCGAATCGTCACTCTTGTGGTGTTTAGGAAATTCGTCTGACGATTTTTATTAGCTGCCATTTCTTCCAAACATTGAATGGCAGGGAATAATTTTACTTTAAAATTAAAAAAGGCTATGTCATGGAGAAGTTGCGTAAATGTTGAAAGGAACAATTAGAGTCTTATTGGAGGAATACTCCAGCCCTGTGGCAATCGAAGAGGTTCATTAGACCATCAAAATCAAAAATTAAAAAGCTTATACAGAAACACGTGTTCAGTGCTTGGCTGTTCTGCAAAATGCTGAGGATCATGGCCTTCATTAAAAGTTTGGAGCAATTAGGCGAACTCTATAGATTAGAATCATTCATAAAAGATTTGTTTAGGTTGAAGTGAAGAGAGAGGCAGAAGGACCTAAACAACTCCATTACAATCTACAACCTATTCCTTCTCAACACCAATCAACATTAGTCGTTGTGCGTATTTAGTGATCAACTTGGCTAGCAATAAATGTTATTGTTTGATCTTACTAATCAATTGAATGCTACCCTTACAAGAATCAAGTCTCAGGAAGGAAATGCTTTGGGCATATGTATCTTGAAATGCCAACCACGTCACTTTAACAATTCGCAGCATAAGAAGCCGCATAGAATAAGCAAAAATCTAAAAAACATAATAAAATGGTCTTTCATATGAACTGGTCACCTGTCAAATTAAAATGAGATATATCGACATTAAACCATCGTGTTTTAATTCCTACTGCACGCGATTTAAACCGGTATGAACATTATCATAAGCACCTCTAATAATAAGTTCCATAGATGGAGACGGAGAAATTTCACATTTATTAAAAAAGGGATACCTTATTTAGTAGTTTAATTATAAAACGACAATCACCAGATTGCTTCCAAGAGCAGCTCGGTAATATTAAGATCTCTAGCTCAGGTGAATCGAATAGCTAAACTCCCAAGAGCTTACAGCTAGTGGTTTCGGGTCTACTAGACATTTTAAAGGGGACAGGTCGTGTCCTCTTCAATTATAATCTTTAGCGTCATAGATTATTCTCTGCTCATCGCTATATACACGTTTCTTATTCTCACGAGGCATGCGAGCAAACCAAAAAATCTTTCAATAAAATGCCTAAATACAACGGACAGAATAAACAATAAGATCAAAACCTATGGTAATCATGATCATTCGCATTCACTCGCTAACGAGCTCCATCGCGGTCGGTCGTTCACAAGCTGCTCCGAATTGTTCTTCACATCTAACCCACACTTCTTCATGTTGACACATCCTACCTACCTCTTTTGCTGCCATCCCTGATTTTGTGAGCAGACCTTAAGCTCTGAATAAAGGATTCTCTTTAGAAAGCGTTCCGTTGGCATGCGGATTACGTGGCCACACCATCTCAGCTGGTGCCTGAAAATCATCGTCCTAATGCTAGTTGATTCAAACTTCCTCCAGAGCTTCGATATTTGTTCGTCGGTCATGCCATTTAATTGCAAGACTTCTTCTAGGACATCGTTGATGGTACTTCTCTAGGGTTTTTAAATGCCTCTGATAAGTGGTCCAAGACTCACAGCTATACGTAGGAACTACAAGATTATACACTCGCAACTTAGTTCGAACGTCGATGTTATGAGTATCGAAGACTCTCGTCCGCAGACGGCCAAAACATGCTGAATTTCATCATCGATATTTGCGTTCACCGAGGAAAGAGAAACTCTCAATGCTCGTTAACTCGAATATGTGGTGGCACATCCATAGTGTTTGGTGCAGGCTGGTAGAGAATATGTGTTTTCGGTGCATTTAGTTCAAGCTCGAAGATTCAATAGGAAGTCCAAAAAACAAAGCCGTTGATTTCGAAGGATTAACAACAAGGTCATGGCGCTTTGAAAGATCCACCAGGGCCCCCAGATCACGGTTTATCTACGCTTCTGTAATGGCCAGCTCGCCCTCTCTCGAAAACATGAACAATCTGAGAGTCGTCAGCATACATTTTCATATGGCAGTGCTGTAAGAATTCAGGAAAATTAGACGTGTAGATAGTAAGAGAATTAGTGATAAAATAGACCCCTGAGCAACTCCCCTGGTTAAACTCTCAGTCTCTGGCATGCTGCCATTAAAAAACTTGAATGTGATTCACTTGGCTAAGGCTACGCTAGACTCTGGGTTACTTGGCTCTGTCTAAGGATGGTAGTTTTAGGAAAATATCATGCAGGACGAGCATCTTGTTGACTTGATAGCCGGCTGAAACTTGGTCTCGGAACGATTCTCATGATTTCTTGCTAAATATGTTGCTTGATTTCAGTTTGTATACCAATTGTCCTCCAATCCTTAATTAAGAGAATCTAAATTCAACGTACACAAAACACACCCTTGTATTTATGAAGAGTTAACACATTCGAAAATAATAATAAACAGTTCATTTGCAGTCATGTATAAAGAAAAAATTACAATGCATAATGTGTAAACATAATAAAAACGCAATCACAATTACAATATAGCAACCGCAATCAAACTACAAGAAGCCAAAAAAATAACTGCAAAAGGGGTTACAAGGCAGTAAAACTGATTTTGATATTCGAACCCGTACGGAAATATTAACACTTTATACTACTACATCTATAACAGTTCTCGATAACTTACAATTAACTAAAGCAATGAATACAAAGAAAGAAAAACAACAACAAGAAAAATTAAATTCGAAATCATAACCACTACACAATATGAAAATTAAACCAAATTTAATAGTTTTCTTCTAAGAAGTACACGAAATGTTATTTTATGAGTCTTAAAATTGTGAGGAATTCCATTGTAGATGCTATAATCGTTATAGGAAAAGGATCGCTCGAATAACAAGGTGCGATGCGCAGGAGAGGACAATAAACCCTGAAACTTCAGATTAAGATTGTGTACATCAGACCTAAATCTAATCTTTTCGAACAAATATGGTGGATGCCCGTCAAGCAGTAAATTGTGATAAAAGCATGCAGCGTGATGAAATCGTCTATCTTTCATAGAAAGCCATTTTGCACTAACCAATTTGTGGCTTATTGGATCATATTTTCTAATTCCGTATACATACCTTAAACACGCTGAATACGATCTTGATCTGACTTCAACAAACAAGGACCATACACAATATCACAATAATTGAAGATACTTAGCACTAGAGTGTCTGTTAATTTTATTTTCAATGTAGAATACGCTTTACTTATACATTTAGTTATGTGACCTGTAAAGCGCAGATCCGTTTCCATTTCAACCCCTAAATTCCTCGCTGACTGACAAAATGCGATGGGCGTACCATCAATGTCAACGCTAAGACCCTGTTCCACGAATGCCCTGCTTCTACCAAAAGCCAATATCTTTGTCTTAGATGGATTAATTTTTAACTGGTGTGCACTGGACCAAGTTATAAGAGAAGTTAAGTCTTGTTTTATTTGATTTGAAGCAACAGAGATATCTTCAGGATTAAATGCAAATCTCAAGTGACTGTCACCAGCGTACATGTAGGGACTACAAAAATTAAGACAGCTTGGAAAGTTGGATGTATATATACAGAAAAGCAGAGGTCCCAATACTGATCCCTGAGGTACACCACAAGCTATGTAGCCCAAGTCAGATCTTCCATTAAGGGTTTCAACAATTCAACAAATTGACGATGAACGTGCAAATAACTCTTCAGAAAATTCAAAGCACTTGAAGACAATCCGGAAAAGCTGAGAACTGCCAGTACTTATGCTATCAAACGCCTTTGAATAATCTATCAATAGCAAAGTAGAACACTTACCGGTATCGAGATCACGCAAAATGTCATCAGGAACATCAACAACAAATAAAACCCCAACATACAATTATTAATTATAATTAAACGCATTTAGAGAAACCTTTGACCCTCTGTTGGACATGAATATTTAAAAGCACCAGAATAAATACAGAGCACCTCCGTCACTGGATATCACATGCATATATTGCACACTTCTAATAAATCGCTAAAGTATATTATATGGCTAGAAAGAGGAAAAAAGTATAATAAAATAAAAATAAAGTTTACGACCTTTTTGGCATGGGCAATTTTCTACCTGCCGCTTATCGAACCGAAAAACTTCCAAGTGCTAGATGACACGAAAAGTCTTAGCTATATAAAATGCAGTTAATACTCCATAACTATGTCATGCTGCGAAATTTTTGTAGCTATAATAGCCTACTATATGATAGCAATATCGAATAGGTATTGCAAAAATTTTATTGCAAAAATGTGATGAGATATTGGATTTGCTTTTATTTAATGTCTGTCTTTAAAAAAGTTAGTAACCAGTCATGTCCTGCATTTTCATAGGGTGTAAATATCTGTAAATTGGTTCAAATAAGTCTATTGTATTTACTTTAGGGTGTAACTAAAATAAAAACATTTTTTAAGCTGATATAGGTGTCAAAATTTGGCTTTATACCTACAGGGTTATTCAAGATTTATGGCGCGGAATATTCTGGCTTTCAAAGAGTTTTATTTATTGGACGTGTAGGCATCTTTTACGGCTACTATTTAAAATTGGTTTCATATTATACAGGGTGTCTCAAATTACCTAGAAGTATTAAAGTGTTTTTTTAAATGGAATCCCCTGTATATTATGGCACTTTTAGATCCTCTGAACAAATTAAGTGTATGTTTCATTAAGGTTTATAATACATAAACCTAAAGATTTTTTAAATAAATTTAATTTTCTCAATATCTAACCTAATTTTCATCTTTCAAATACTTAGGAAGTGGTTAAGTCATGTTGACAAAATTAACTCTAAAGTGTAATAATAGATCATATTTAATATTTCAATTGCAATAAACTTGCAATCTTATACAGGGTGTCCAAAAATTAAAACTACTCAAATAAGAACTTTAAGTTGCTATAACCTCATTAATTTAAATGGAACGTCATATTTCTGAACTTACCAAGAAATGTACTTACTAATTACCTGTCGAAGTATATTAGGGTGTACTATAGCTAAGAAAACGCCAAATAATTGTTTTGTATACCATTTGGTGTTTTTTTAAATAAATGTATCTAGTATGCTATGGAATCAGAAATGTCAAATAAATTATTTTATCTATGAACTTAATTTGCTGTTCATGCTTTACTAATGCTATTGATTTACAATTGTTAGTTTTGGTGTTGCTATTTACTCAAAAAAAAAAACATAGATTTGTGGGTGTTCGATAAAGTGGCAGCAAATGAAACAGTTTTTGATAATGTGTTATTTAGTGACGAAAATACATTTCACAAAAATGGCCTCGTGAACTGACACAACGACCATTATTATTCTGACTCGAATCCCCATGAATGCTGTTGTCAAATATGGCAGTTTGTAACAAAATTTGAATTTTTAATTTAGTAAACAAATAATAAACAGGTATGTTCGCGCGTTTTAACAGCCAGTTTGAAACGGGGTACCGCAGACATACTTCGTTTATTATAATAAATCGTTGATGTTGTAAACTACGCACCAGCCAGATATTTAATTCATAATAAATAGTTGCTACGATTTATGTACGTTTTTAAATTGATTGTGAATATTTAGCGCGTAGATTATATCTCTGGTTATACCATCTCGTGAAGATAGTGTAGTTTAATATTCTTTATAAAGAAGAAAAAGTTTGTTTTATATGTCAAATTCAACTTTGAAAAAAAATTGATTGGATTTTGTAAATTACACTACTTTATAAGAAAAGCTTCAAAGAACAATTTGTACACCATTTGGTGTTTTTTAAATAAACGGTTTAATGTATCTAGTAGCTTATGGAATCAGAAATGTCAAATGATCTACAATTATAAAAGTCATTATGAATTATTCTTAATTATGCATAAACAGCATTAATAAATTATTATTAAAAATAGCACAAATAAATTTATACCAAAATATTCATAACATGTGTTCGAAATGTCGACCATCCATTTCGCGACACTTCGATATTCTTTTTTGAAAGCTACAGCTAACTCTGGTCAACATTTGCGGGGTAACAGTTTAAAAAGCATCTCTTATGCGTATTTTCATATCGTGGAGTGTTGTTGGAGGCGTCTTGTAGACAAATCCTTTATTATATTTCATATCGTGTGGTGTTGTTGAAGGCGTCTTGTAGACAAATCCTCTCACGTATCCCCATAGAAAGAAATCCGGAGAAGTTAAATCCGGAGATATGGGAGGTCAATTCCAATCCACCTGTTTTGAAAATTAGTATACCAAAATTGCCGAACCTCGTGATGATAATGAGGCGGAGCTCCATATAATTAATAGTACATGAAGTGGATGTAGCAGAAAATCAAGTACCATCATACCATTTACCGATCCCTCAAAAAAATAGGGTCCTATGAAATATCGGCCCAATGTTCCCCCCCACACATTAATGGATTACCTATTGGGATTGCTGATGGCTCTGTATTCATGGGGATTCGAGTCAGAATAATAATGGTCGTTGTGTCTGTTCACGAGGCAATTTTTGTGAAATGTATATTCGTCACTAAATAACACATTTTCAAAAAATGTTTCATTTGCTGCCACTTTATCGAACACCCACATGCAAAATTCAATTCTATTGTCAAAATATTGTCCAGACAGCTCTTGACAAAGCTGAATTTTATAAGCATGAAACCTATGTTTTTTTTTTGCCCAAGAAGAAAAAACAGAAAATCAAAAAAAGATGCAGCACTTCATTAAAAATTATGAGTAATTATTTGTGTGTAATGTTGTCTCTTCACAATAAAAATATACACAATAATAAATAGTGAGAGAAATGCTCACGCGGGAGTTCTACCGTAATTTTCTTTGCGCGAGTTCTGTAGGGTTAAAATCATCATCTTTCTCAACTATTGTGTAGTTTCACTTAACATTACAGAATCTAAAGCGAATGTATAATTTGTATCTTTCATATTTTATTTGTTATTGTACTCAAATAATAATAGACATCTAAACTCTGAATTTAAACTAACAGCAGTGTGACTTGTAAACAAATACCAAACTTTAGCCGTCAAATGTAACACATAATTTTATTGTAAATATCATAAAAGCTTTACAGATGGTTCAAATCAAGTATTAGAAAATTCAGCCTCAAAAGAACTAAACAAAAATAACCTGAAAACGGTAAAAACCAACCCTAAACAAACTACATCTCACATAATGTCACAAAAAGAAACAGGCGTTATGTGGAAGAAAAATGGTTCACACCAGCGATAATAATTAATAGTTCACCATCATTTTTCACATCATAGAACAGCAAGAAGAAAAAATAACTACAAAATATAATAAATTATAGTATAAAACACATCATCAGTATTTTGTCGGTGTAAAACACGAACACCGCGTAACATATGTTCTTTGTTATAATAAAATGGTAATCGTTTCTTATATGTATAGCATACAAAACACTCCAAAGGATAAAAAAAAAAGTTGGTCGACTTTAAAAACTGTATGTATATGTTATGTGTATATGCAACAAAAAGATACATAAACAGATAATGTATAGATAAGATCACATATTATAAGACTTGGAACAATGGCTTTAAAGGACTTACTCTACCAGCCAGTGCTTTAAAAAGCTCTATTCAGTATACTCAACCAAAACCAAGGCTTATTATGGTTACGTTGATACAATAAAAATTGCTAATTTATGTCTGGTGAAAATATACAACAACAAAAAATCGTCACATTTCATACCAGTTGTCCCACCGAAAAGAGTTTCAATCGATTATAGAGAAACTACACTGATAATTTTTAATCAAATACGGTATAACTCAAGTTGTTCGACTCGTATTACTAATTCCTCTAGTACTATAATTGACCACATAATATTACATCTAACACAAATCAGCAGGGAGACCCGTGTGATGATGTTTCTGATCACTACAAAACGAGACAACCATAGAATCGCTTCGAGTTTTATTAAAAATCATGCCATATAAAAATATGAATTGCATTGTGTGCTAAACATTAGTAGTAAAGCCCCAAGCAAAAAGTTGTATGTAAGTAGCTTATATTATTTGCAAATAATCATATTTGATCAACGAGACTCGAGAACCAGAGGATATCTACAGTATACAATGTAATCTTGCACTACTCACTCACAAGTATTATTATTTCCGTAAAATATTGGTAGGCGTAAACCTCTTTAAGTTTAACAACTTATTAGTAATTTAAAGCAGTGTAAAATCATGTAAATTCGATAATCATATTTACATTATAAAAAAAGACTATACTATAAGATGTAACAGAAGCTAAAACATAAATTATTATTATTATACAGAGAAATGTATGAAAAATTGAACGACCGTGTGGAACAGGAGACAATTTAGTTTTTACAAATGTACCTGACGATGGCAATTCTGTATTGCCGAATAGTTGATTGACATGTAACAACAAGAATTGTTTAAATTGCAACTTTTATTTTTTTTTTTTTCAATAATTTTTTGTAAAATACGGTTAGCCTTAAGCTCATGACATATTTATGATATTAATAAAAAGTTTAGAAAAGGAACTTCTCGAATTTAAGCAGATATACAGGGTGTCCCATTTAAAATTATAATGACTGGTGAAAAAGGAATTATGGAGATAATAATAAAAATATTCACGGTGAGTATATCCTGACACCTTTCTTCTTTTAAAATAGTTGTCATTTTTTGTTTGTTTAGTGCTCAGAAAAATAAATAAAAATAGAAGTGGCATAACAAGAAACTAATCACAAAAATGTTTGTAGCCTACATAACCTTTACATTTTTACTAATAAAATTTAACACTGTTGCCAATTGTTCGTTTTATTCATAGAATCAGAACTCGTATTTCACATCCCAGTGTAAATTTTTATTAGGGTTGGTCACAGTGTTCTTACATTGCAGAACTATACAATATTTATACTATTTCTTTTTGTATTCGGCTTCCATTACATGTTCATAAAATATTTAACGTCAAGAAATCAATCAAATATAATATGATTCACAAAAATACAGTTCTACGGATATAAATGTGTGGCTACCCCGCGGAGGGATTTGTTTATATTTACACGTCACGTTGACGTCTGGAGTGCGAGTAGTGCTACGTACAGTTTTATAACGAGAATTAAGTGAATTTTACGAGACTCTTCTACTTTAATGCATTTGTAGTGTGTAAAACTGGATTTCCTTTAAATAATGGGGAGAAAAAAGTGCTTAGTTTGCATCTCGAGTGATTTTCCGAGTAAGGTTACGTGTCACAAGTAAGTACAATGGCGTAGATTTTCGGATTTTGCAGAGATAGTAGTTAACATGAGTTGTTTAAATATACTATACACCTAGTTGCAAAATAGACAGTAATATAATAAGCAAAAATAATTGTAAATTCATAATATGCTTTATATTTCATAATTTCTCAATAAATAGTAGCATAATATCATCATATATGTATAATGATATGCACAGACCACTT
The DNA here is from genome assembly GCA_911728435.2 of Apoderus coryli. NCBI lineage: Eukaryota > Metazoa > Arthropoda > Insecta > Coleoptera > Attelabidae > Apoderus > Apoderus coryli. Next base: position 15,357,295 of record OU452204.1, read on the forward strand.
ACACCTTACGAAAAAGAGAAGAGAGTGGTGTACTTCTCTTGGTTTAAGTTTTGAAAGGGTCACTAAAAGTTCTTATGTTTGCTCACAACATTTCAACCAAAGAGACATTAGAATTTTTGGAACAAAAACATGCATATCGCACACAGCCATTCCTGTTAATGCTATGTTCAGTAAGTTAATATTTTTGTGCGGTTAGAAATATTACAATTTATTGAAAATATTTTTTAACAGATTATCCTCTGGATTATCGTCTACAGCTGTGGTTGCAAAAAATATGACATAAGTGTAAACAGCCAGTTCTTCAGAATTTCTGTCTGCGTCCGAAGTTGAGAATGAAAAGTATGTGCAAAACTATTCTTATCACATACATACTGGTCACCGCAACAATGAATTAAAATTTGTGTTGTTTTTTTTTTCAGCGCGACCCAGCATAATGTGGAGGTCATGGACACATTAACAGCAAGTTCCTCTGAAACCCTATCAGTCTCAGAAATATGCACATTAAACAGATTCAGCTTCTCAGGTCTAGGACAGATAAACTAAGTTTTTTGAGTTGGTTTCATAATAATTTTTATCTTGTCTAAACTCGGTAGAAACAGATTCAGGTTCTCAGGTCTAGGAAAGATAAACAATTCATTTAAAATATGGTTTCTTATAATTAGTAAATGTTACAACAAAAATTCATAATTATAGACCTTTGCATTTAATAATAAATATTTTCATAATATAGAAAGTGTTTCCTTTTAATTCCAGACATCTATTATTTAATAAATTATATTTGAAAAAAATGCGACAGTTCCTGCGTAGGTATGTATTTATTATTGGAAACTACAACCACGATTTCAAAAGAATTATACTACGCCACTGGCTTTTGTTTACATGCACTCCTTCTGTCATTAAAAAGTAAATATTGACCTTTATGTTATGAAGACAAACATTGAAATTAGATGACATTTGAGGTTTAGTATATTTTTATAATGTCTACCTATGTAGGTATGTATCTTTGTAGCCTGAAAAAGCGAATAAAAGATCGCAAAACGTTGCGTAGAAGAAACAAAAAAACTTCATTCAACAAACCCGATCGCTCAAATTATATCAAAACTCCCTCGTATACCTGAAGAAAATAATTATCCACATATTTAGTTTTCGAATAATTCCATGTTTGCCCGTTAAGAGTGTTTCATCAGACTCCAAATAAAGGTATAAGGCGTGCATGATTGGGCACTTATTTTTTAATCGATTTGAAAAGTTCTTTTTGAAGCATAGAAAGAACACTTTAACAGAGGTTTATAGGAATAAAAATAAAATTTCTTAAAAATTTATTTTGAAGTCAATATAAATTGTTGGGAATTTTTTTTTCTATTCTTATATAAACCTCTGTTTAAGTGATCTTTCTATGATCCAAAAAGAATACCTTTATTTGGAGTCTGATCAAACAGCCTTAAGCATAGTTTTTATTTAATTGCAATAATCTCATGTATATTCGCACACAAATCATGATTTTATTGTTTCATCGTCCACAGATAAAGTGCAATTGTATCGGTAATAAACAAATATCAAAAAGTACGGCAAACCGATATCCTGGGTATCCAAACTTGGTAGGTATACGCATAAATTTTTTGCACGACTTACAGCGATCCATATTTTGTTTATATCGACTAGTAGCTAGTAGCGCTCCTGTGGGGTGTGCTCTAGTTGCTACAATGGAAAATAAACCTTATAAGATTAAGACATACTCGTATATAAACATGATCTTTTAAATGTTCGTTCGTGATTAAAATATAAGAGTATGATATTTTAATAATAATATCGAACATGTTTAAAATAAAGAGACAATTTTCGGCTATTTCTAAGCTTTTTAAACCAAACAGTATAAATTTAAATTGTGTTTCAATCATAATTTCAAAGATGTTTTTAATTTCTGGGAAATTCTATGCTTTTTTAACCAAAAAGTATAAGTTTAAATGGTGTTTTAATTATAATTTCGATGACGTTTAATATATAGAGACAAATTTCGGCAAATTCTAGGCTTTTTTAACCAAACAGTATAAGAATTGCTTGTTACATAAACCAACAAGACTTTAAGTTATGTTGGAAATTTGTTTCACACTACCATGCTTTCACCAGACGGCCGTTTCGTCGATCCACGACTCATCAGTGGTGATCGGCAGGCAGTGTGACCCAAATTTCCCAAATTGCCTGTTCACGCTAGGTGTCGCCAAAAACATCTCTCTCTCTCAATCAATTCTCGTGCTAGTATAAGCTCTTTGTAAATGTTGGAAGTTTGGGTCACACTGCCTGCCGATCACCACTGATGAGTCGTGGATCGACGAAACGGCCGTCTGGTGAAAGCATAGTAGTGTGAAACAAATTTCCAACATAACTTAAAGTCTTGTTGCTTTATGTAACAAGCAATTCTTAAATAAAGCCTCCCTTCTATGGGATTCGGGCGCATCTAGTGTTGGCAATAGGATGTAATGGAGTTGTTGCTTCTTGTCCGGCCATCGTTGTGAACTGTGTTTCACCCGGCATATTGCCTGTTCACGCTAGGTGTCGCCAAATACATCTCTCTCTTCTAAATATAAGTTTTATGATGAACTAGGGTATAGGGATAGGGTATGTTGAATTAATCTGGAGAAACCCTTAACCCCTAATAACTGTATAAAAATGCAGTTGAACTTAAAAAATAAAACGAATGTACAAATTTGATACGAGGCTATTGATTAATATCTAATTGTAGACCACTGTGTATAACGAAACAAAAGCTCGTTGTGTTCACAGTATACCTTACATATTATTATAATGGCTAAACTGTATGTTATCGTAGCAAGCCAAGAAAGGACTAATTAATTATGGAGACTGTGCGCCGGACCAGATCAAAGATTATAAATACGAGGACCATATTAGATTACGCCGCAAACTCTCTATAGGCAATGGTTGTTTGTTGTTATACTCGTATAATATAAACGGTAGCAACAACAGCAGCAGGAACAGCAACTGGCCGATGCTCCATTGTTTATATTATACCGTCAAGTAGGCGGTCTGAATGTATGTATATGTGTGGTGTATATGTCCGTTGTTTGGTGAAAACAATTGAACACCAAAGTCCACCGTATAATAATAACAATACGCCTTAACAAACAGTAACCTTGAAATTGGAGTATGCCTATTTACTCTCTGTACTCAGGCAGCTAAATAGCACAGCAGCAGCCGCAGCAAGATAGCTGGGTATGGAATCGCACGCGTGTTTTTGTTTTTTGCATCTTTTGTTGGTCGTGGTTGAATTTTATTTAAGACGGCTATGGAAAATCGTGCGGTTATTTTTTCTCTTCTCGGTTGTTCACTATGTTTCACGGCCTTCTTTACCGAGAAGTATTAGCACTGGTGCTGTATTTGAAAGCGTATTACAGGAGGCTAAACACAGAAAGAACTATAATGCTTCTTATGTTTATGGTGACTAAGACAAATACAGTTCCAGTATTTACGATGTTGTGAGGAAAGCTAACTTAACAATGACGTTTCTTAGGAAAAATTTACTGGCACATCTTTTTCTTGCCTCTAAATCAGTCAAATTTCCTTTTCATGTAGTGTTTTGGTAGCTGAAAGCCGATCCACACATAAACGCATGTAGGTATAGTAATTGCCCGCTTCGAACGCGATGATCGTCAGTCATTTATTATTATTAGCAGCCACTGGGCCCCACTGTGAGTCTGCCCTGTAATTAATAATACATTAATCACGCTATTACAACGTTCTTGACTCTACTATCTTGATCCGTCTGCTATACGGGTGTCTAAACAGTATACAGTGGAAGTGAGATAGGTACACACAGGTAGGTACCCCTTTAGAAAACTATCAGGTAACTGTTACTTTCTAGTGACGTCATATTTATGGGTAATACGTTTTTATTCTTATTATTTGATATTAGCTTCAATTTCTTTTTTCTCAGGAATTATTTGAAGTCATCTTTAAACATCCAGAATCTTGCATTTCTTTTTCGTCAAAAGATAAAAATGTAAAAATTCACACCTATTCTTTTTAAGCCAGTCTGGGGTGATAAATACACCCACTCATCACTTGTTACGCCAAATATAAAAAACCCCCAATACTAAATACAGGGTGTCCAATAATACAAGTTATATGAACGTATAGTTTAATTCTAAATAACTTGGTTATTTCAAATGGAACACCCGGTATATAAGGTCAAAATTATATGCACAAAGTAATTATCTGTCGAATATTATAATACTTTTCCATGCATAAATCTTGACGTTTTCGTGGAAAATGCACATATTCATAATATTAGGCGAAATTTTAATTGAACCTGTTAATTTCATGTAGACCACCATGTATTTGATGATGATGAAATTAATTATCTATTAATCACTATAAGATTTTCCTATAGATATGTACCTATATTTTTAATTTTTCATGGACAAAGCACATATTGGTAGTAATAGGAAGAATTTTTCAAAATTATAATATTTGTCAAGTCACCCATGAGAATTTGACAAACATATATTTAAGCAATAACATAACAAATAAATACATTTTATTTTCCTTTGAGGTTCTTAAGTCTGTCTATTATGGCTTGTTTCATTCGCGTATTGTATACGGGGTTATTCTTTGGGGCAACTCACCCAACGTGTTACAGGTTTTTAGGCTACAGAAAAAAGCTATTAGACTGTTGGCTGGTGCGGGGCCTATTGATCACTGTCGTCCATTCTTTCTTGGGTACAGGATAATGCCTTTGCCTTGTGTTTATATGTATCACCAGCTCATGGAAATTCATGAGCATAGGGATAAGTTCCCTAGGCACGGACAGGCTTATGACCACAATACTCGTTCAGTTGGGCTGACCATTGCGCCACGTTTTAGACTTAACAAAAGTCAAAATAACTCGCTAAATATAAAATTATACAACAAGCTTCCTGCTAGCTTCAAAATTTTAAACCAGAATAAATTTAAAAGAAAAATAAAGGAACTGCTCTTAAGTAACTGTTTTTATTCAGTTGATGAATACATGTCACACTCATTTTGAAAATGATGGTCTATACGCCTTGTTGGATTTGAGATAAAATATTTTGAAATTTGTTTGTGAAATGTAATCGTGATTGTTGTTTATACATACATATAAATATGTTATACAAAGATTTTACAAGTTGAATTGTAAATTTTCTATTTGGACGTGCTGTAAATTGTAATTATCAAATTTTTGTAATTGCTACTATGGTACATAAAGATATATCTATCTATCTAAATTCAATAACAAGATATACATAAATACTGATAAATTTTATAATAATTTATTTTATGAAATAATCCATTCAAAGAGGAGCGATGATTATACACATAAATAATACGACGTCAGCTCCACAAAACAAATAGATTCATATATCAAAACACACGGCAAATTTCCTATGTCAGTCAGACATGTTTCGAGAAATTTATAATTCTCATCATCAGTGACATGCGTGAATAACCCTGTATACATATTTCAAATGTTTTTTTTAGTCTTCAATAACTTTTCTTTATCACAAACATACACGATTTGCTTTTATAAATAATTAATTGTTTAAAAGACAATAATTGGTGATTTTTTTGAAGTTAACTTAACATGAGTCGAAACATTGACAAAAGCATAAAATAAAAATTAAATATAGACGTCACAAATACATCTCTAAAAACATTGATTTTTTTGTATCGATTCGGTTTAAGATTGTTAAGACGAGCTTCTAAACACGATGTTTGTCAGAATGCGATAATGAAATTAAGAGAAATTGAGCTTCTACTGACGATATCAGCAGATTGTGCTATATTTTTCTCTTTTAGAATCTGTTCGATATCCAAATCAATGATCTGGTCGTTCTTTTGTATCTGGAGTATTAGTAGAGTTATTAAATATAACAAAACTCTAAAACTCGGGATTTTGTCCGTCAAATACTGCACTTGATCTCTTGATTCGTAACATTACTAAATAATAAAATTAATATAAGTATTTGTGTACACGAGACTAGGAATCCGGAATTACAAAGCAGGGAAAAGGTCTAAACGATTAGAAATTTGACGTAATTTTTTCTACGATCACACAGCGTAGCAAAACTTATAAGATAATTATAGACCATATCCTCATGAGGGTCTAAATTGATTGATATTGAACAGTCGATTGTAAATCTTAGGAGCATATTATAGATATAATAGATTTTTTATTGCCAATAGTTGAACTATATTAATTTCTTACATAACAAAATGATGACGAGGGAACGCAAGACTTAGCCGAACATAAACTCCACAGAAATAACCAGAAAACGCATTTACTATAACTTGCGGAATTGTCCTCACCATTAATCTCCAAATCCTTTTTGAACTTCTAGACTGCAGAATGGCCAAAAAGACTAAAATTAACTCTTAGCAATAAAACTCTCTATTTGACTCTTGATTTGAGTTCGAAATTCAGTAAACTCTATTAACGACATCGTATGGAGATATATCCCACTGCGAGTGGAGAGAGAACTGTTTAGTTTTAATTTTTGTTTTGTTTATTAAGATTTAATAAATATTATCTACTATCATTCACATATTTACTCAAGCTCCCTGTCGCTGTAGGTGCGCTATTTAGCGAATCAAATATCGGGATCGTAGAAAGTACTGACAAATATTTTATTTGTCAGAACTCGAATCGTTTAGAGCATTTATCGTACAGTCTAATACCCTTATTTAGCTCACAAAACGTACAAGAAATTTGCGTTCAACATATGCCACTACTAAATCACTGATCTATTTAAGATATTCTAATAGTATGTGAAGATGCACAAATGTTAAAGTAATTCCACCAGCATTGTCTACTTCACTATTATTATACCACATAGTAAAGAACGTTAAATTTATTCCAAATAGGTATGTACATTCTACGGCTTTCAAGTTCAGTTTTTGCTACATTTCTCTTTCTAACATGCACTACATAGAAGAGATGCATTTGGCGTGTTCATGTTAAACAATAAAGCACAATTCACTGCTGCTTACGTGGGCTATTTGCAAATTTAACACCATTCGGTTTATAGGAAGTTATAATAATGGGTGTTTTTCTGGATCTCTGTAACACGTTCACAGCTCAGACAAATTATTTCAATTCGATTTGGCGCCCTTCGCAGCAATTGGGCCTCTGTTACTCCACTACATGGAAAATTTTGCAGAAGGATTTGGGTGTAAAAGCTTTTACAATACAGCAGGTGCAAGAAATGAAGCCACACGACCTACCACAACGGCTAACTTTTGGTGAATAGGCGCTGGCAAAGTTGGATGAAGATCCACTTTTTTATCGGAAAATTGTGTTCAGCTACGGGAACAAGCAAATTTGCCGTATTTGGTATGAAGGGCAACCAGAAGCATTGCAAGAACTGCCAATGCATCCCGATTGGTGTGGAATATGGGCAGGTGGCATGATTGGGTCGTACTTTTTTCAAAGACTACGAAGGCAGGAACGTTACTGTGCATGGCAAGCGCTACCGTGCGATGATTATAAACTTTTTTTTTGCCCAAAATGGAAGAGTTGGACTTGACCGACATGTGGTTGCAGCAAGACGGGGCCACATGCCACACAGCACGCGAAACAATGGCCCAATTGAGAAGCGAGTTCGGTGACCAGTTTATTCCACAATTTGGAAAAATAGTTCATTCTTAAGTGGAGTTGCAATTTTAATGTTTAAATGAAAGTCGAATCTCCACAACATAAATTTAATAGAAACTATCGGCCATACATGTTTCGGGACTAGACCAGTCCCATCATCAGTGGCATGTCAACAATCGTACAAACACAACGCTAAGGCATATAATATTCCATTAAATTTCCACTACTATGGAAAAAATATTTGCATTATTAAAATTTAATTAAAATTACAATTACATATTTTTGATCTAGTTTTCTTTTTGTATATCATATTTTGCTTGTTTTTCTAATAAAGTTTTTAAGATTATTTAACTATTTATTTGTTTTGCTAAAGCCGGAATGGCAAGAACGTCATTGACAAACGTAATAAAAAAATTCGATAGTTTCTATTAAATTTATCTTGTGGAGATTCGACTTTCATTTAAGCACTAAAAGTTTATGTCACGTTTGAGGGCGGTCAAGTGGCCGTCTATATCGTGCGATTTAACGCCGTCAGATTATTTTTTGTGGGGCTATGTTAAAGCTCATGTCAATAGACCGCAACGGTTGACGCACGTGCACTTTGATCGTATTCGCGTCTCGTCTCGCGATGTTGTTCATCGTATTTGTTTTGATTAGACTTTTGTTTAGAGCAGTAATAATTCCCAAACAGGTTCAGGTGGACCCCAGAGGTCCACGGGAGACTCGACGGGAGTCTACGTTGACGTGAAAAAAAATAGGGGTTCACAAAATTGTTGGCTTGGCTTTACCTATTAATGTAGGCAGATAAACTACTAAAAAAATTAAAGGAGCAAAACAAAATTCTAAATTTTTGGTGAATTTTGTCAGGCTGTATTTCGGTGAAAAATGGTCATATTGAGACGCTAAAAAAAGCATTTTGAAGCTTTAATATTCTACTTTTCCGATTTTTTAGCTAACAGATAGCTCGAACAAATAATATTTGTTTTTTTTCATATAGGATCAGATTTAAAATGATTTATTTACCTCGAAAGTCAAGTTGTGAGCTGTGTCCAACTTCTTATTTGTTACATATTTGACACTAAACCAATAATAATTGTTTGGCTAGCAAGTTAATTATTAATTACCAATATCTGCCGAAATGCCTAAAAATATAAATTTTAAGGCTTTGGTTCTCAGAAAAATACGGCTGGGCAATTTGTTCACCCCATAGACTATGAATTTAATTATTTTTATAAATTGTATAAATATTACCAAAACAACCCATTTTTAACCTTGAGATCAATGTTTCGAGATAGTTTTAAAATTATCTAGACAAACATGTCCCACAACCCTGCGGATATGATAGCGTACATCGTTCCCGTTCAAAGCGAACTTGGTTTATAACTAAAACAAAGGCGCTTGGGTAAATTTTAAATTAAACTTCTAGAGTCGAAATAGCCTGTATCTGCTTTTCCCAATGTACCTATTATAAGGTGCATATATATGGGAGTACTTTGTTCTATTTTGCATACATCTATCCAAACTCGACTACGCGATGCTGGTTAAGCTCTAGATATAAAGGATCCTTAAACGGTTTTATAAATTGGTTTTCTTGTATCGCACTATTTGTTCTACGCGATGGAGTTCTGGAAGTGTACTATACATTTTGTATAATAGTGTAGTAGTTTGTGTTGAAATGTTGTTTTAAAACAATAAGGTCCTCTATTTTGTTATTGATCTAACACACCCGAAAATAAGGATTTGATTTTTGGTTTACAACAAACAAAAAGAGTCACTTTAGTGAGGAGTAGCTAGCGAAAGGTATAGTTTTTCTAATTTTAATTTAAAATGATATAAAAAACTACCAGTCAATATCAATATTAATACACTGCTCAAAAAATTAAAGGAACACTTTTGGATAACTCTGTAATTTTTTGGCTTGCTGTTATTAACAAATGAAAATTATATTTTCATAATGGATTTACATTTTATTTTTGTTATTTGTTAAAAAATAAACGTGATTATGCTCATTTATTCGAGATAAGTTTAATATTCCACAGCAAGTACAAAAAATAAAGTGATTATGAAAATATTCACATTTAGGTTTTATGAGGCAGGCGACGGCATTGTAGTTGTTGAATTTATTATCTGTCAAAATGAGAGATCTTAGCGAGATAGAAGTCACTAGTGCTATAGCTTTAGTTGAAATTGGTGTAAAAAATCGACAAGTAGCTAGAAATTTTAATCGCAGTATCTCAGTTATCAAATGTGTGTAAAATCGATATAGAGAGACTGGACGATATAAAAGACAAACCGGATAAGGTCGGAATCGCAAAACTACACAAATTGAGGACCGATATTTAGTAGTTTCTTCTTTGCGAAAACGAATAGCGACCGCAAAAGACCTGCAAAGTACACTTAGGATGGCCCATCAGGTATATAACCATTTCTAACCAGACTGTCAGAAACAGGTTACGGGAAGGAGATTTAAAACCAAGAAGGCCGGTACGAAAACATGTTTTAACTCGCCATCATAAAACTATGCGATTAAACTTTGCTCGTGAACATTTGGGATGGCAACTTCGACAATGGAGGCCAGTACTTTTTACGGACGCATCAAGATTTCATCTCACTCGTTGTGATGACCGATTGCGTGTGTATAGACGTTCGAATGAACGATAATCGACTGCTGCTGTACAAGAAGTATCTAGATTTGGAGATGGTCCGATAATGGTCTTAGGTGGAATAAGTTTCGATCGTGTAGTGATACTGGGAAGTCTTACAGCTGGAAGATGTATGGATGGTCTGTTAGATCAGGTTATTCCTGCAGGATATGGTATAGGCCCTGATTTTCTTTTCATGCAGGATAGTGCATTATTATATTATTTCTTTGAAACCAGTGTTTTTTCCTTTAAGAATACAGTTATCGGCATAAATCAAAAAAGAAGTTTGTCAGAAAAGATGGGGCTTCAAAATCTTACAAAGAAGATCATTATTCGGTAGTGCGTTTTTTCGACAGGGTGTTGAAAAGTTTAGAGCAAAATGTAACTTTTTTTCACCCCCGTAGAACAACAGATCCGTTCGAAATTTTTGAAGTTTCGATACAAAAAAATGATGACAATAAACAGGCCTAAAACTCGAAAACAAAATTGTCAAAATTGATACAATAATAAAAAAGTTATTTCGGATTGATTAATATTGCGGGGCACAGTGTATATAGTTTAGGGGTATACGGGTCATAATCCATAGGAATGCAAGGATCCCTAGAGAAACCTGGTCATATTCAATGGTCATTTTTTTTTCTAAATTTAGGACTCTTCCTTCATGAGAGTGAAGATGAATTTTGTATGCCGCTCTTTAACAAAAAAATTAGGTATAATTTCGTCACAAGTTCTCTAAGAAAAAATCGCAGACAACCTGTATAGCTAAAACTATTTTAAAATAGAACAAGCATCACATCACTGCAATAATGCCGAAATAGTTGATGAAATCTCTCTCGCTCGAACAACAATCAACAAACTTTCCCAGCTTTGCAAAAGAGCAGTTTTACTGTCGGCTTGTTCCAACCAGCCCTGTGTGTGGAATCCGTGATGTTTCGTCTACTACACCTACCCCTATCCCGAAATCCTTTGGGAGTTTTAAACGCAAAACTTCCATCACTACCTCGACGACGACTATATGCAGGCGGAATTCTCGAAAATTGTTTTAACCCTCGTCGACTTGTCTTTTCAATTTCCTATAAATTACATCTACGTGATGCCAGACCGAGCTAAAAGGCCTCGGGAAATGAGATACCGAAAACCCTAAAAAAGAAAGGATGCTACAACTGTTTAAAAAATAAATATCGAACTGGAATTGGTTTTGGACTTGAACAATAGCATTGCAGTGGACATGAATAGTGCTTTGTTAACATTTTTTCAAATATTTCCTGCTATTACTTGAAATGAAAAGTTTGCAGTATCGTCATTTGTATTAGAGTTGCCTCGAGACGAGACGAGACGAGGTGAGGCTTTGTCTCGTCTCGGAATTTTCAAATAATGTTTTTAAAGACGAGACGAGACAAGGATTGAGACGAGACTAACACTCTAGGTACTCTGAGAAAACGTAGACTATTTTGCCATCATCTATTGCTGATGTCGAAGTTCTCAATTACTACATAATATATTCTTATAAGACTATATGTTCCAACTACGTAACCGGTGAAATTTTAAACGCAATTTTCTCGAGATAGAACTTGACAAAAAGACAGAACAAACCCCCAAATGATGAAATATTTATCAAAGCAGGTAGAGATAATATGCTTAAGCATTACTACAAAGCAAATTGGGCCTCACTCATAATAACTTTCTGGGGTGAAGCACTGAAAAATCAATCATACCTAAAATTTGAAACAGATGAAGGCATGGATTAATATTCAAATATATTATTATTAGTAATTATATTTTAATTTCTAATATAAGATGATGATGAGATGTTTTTTTTACTGTAAAGTACCAATACAGTTCTTTAATAAAGGTTTTATATTTTATTCTAAAGTTTATTTTTTATTTATACTTAAGGGCACGTATTACCAGATCACACCCTAAGATGCTGTTTTTTTATTAATTAAAATTTAAAATATTATTTTTATTATAAATGGTTTGAATTGTTTTAAAGTTGAGTTGAATTGTACGACCTATTTTTATTCTAAAAGAACTGGATATCGAATTATAAGTTAAATACAGTCCACATTCGAATTTTCCTGAATTTCTAGCAATTCAGGGTCAGAATTAGAACCAGTTAACAAATCGTCCATGTAAAAATCTCTTCTGATAATTTTACTGATCAACGGATATTTACTTTCATACTCTGAAGCTAACTGAAAAAGACATCTCACTGCTAAATATAGTGAAGAAGCATAGCCATATGTAAGAGTGTTTAAAACAAAGCATTTTAACCTTTCATTCTTATTTGGAGTTGAATTGTACGAGCTATTTTTATTTCAGCTTTTAATTTAATAAGTACAAATCGAATACTTACTAGGTATAGTGACAAATACTGACATACGCCAAATTAACTTTTTAACGACTGGTGGTTATATTACTTCTTGTCAACTCTTGTCAAAACTTGATTAAATTTGCTATAGCTTCATAAATTGAACTGGATACCTTGATCTCGTTTTCATCCGGCTCGAAGGACCAAAATGTTGGGGATGATTCGAATGTGGACTGTATTTAACTTATAATTCGATATCCAGTTCTTTTAGAATAAAAATAGCTGGTACAATTGAACTCAACTTATCTGTATTTTTCTTATTCTCGTTCTCATAGTTACAAAATATATCCAACAATTATAATAACAATTAATAATATACAAAATGAATAAATTATTAAACACCCTAAGATGCTGTGTTTTTATTAATTAAAATTATTAAAATATTATTTTTATTATAAATGGTTTGAATTGTTTTAAGTCATTACAATTTTATCTCGTCTCGTCTCGAAATTCGAGACAAAACGGATTCGTGTCTCGCGGCAACTCTAATTCTAGTAGCTCTAGTTTTTGTTGTTGTTGTTCAGATAATCTTAATTGATATGACGCTTCAAACCATATGAATCATATTTCCAAACAGCATGTGATTGAACACTAAGTAAAATTGCACTTAATGACGAAAGATATTCTGGTCTATATCCGTCTAATAACATTAATCCCGCATCCATCAAAATTCTAAGCACCAACTAAAACCAAACCGATTTAGCCGTAAATTCCCCCAAAAGCCAAAACATGTTATCATAATTACAACCAGAGCTATGGGATTGTATAAATGCATATCTGATACAGAGATAAACGAACAGCATATAAACCACCAACAACGCTAAACTAAATGCACCCCCATCAAAAACTGTATTACTATTACCAAACAGAATATTTTAGGAGGGTGGATTTCTAAATTTGTAGATAAACAACACAACTGTTTTCTGGTCCCTTCAATTGATAAATATGTAAATTGTACCAGGATGTTTTTGTATATCGCTTGCTTGCGAGGATACTTTAGGGGTTTGATTAAATTGCAGGTTATAATATACAAGCAGAGTGTGCTGTCATCAGTACTACTACTGCTGCGTGTAGACCAATTCGTGCCTGTTTGAGCCTGCTTAGTTTGTGGAATATGATAGTTTCAAGTCTTCTAAAGTTTAGACAAATTCTGGCTCTAACATCTTCATAATTGACCCTGTTCACTTGTTGCTTATGCAGATGATGATGAGTATGCCTGTCTTCAGCGCGACTTGATTGGCTTGTCCGATTGGAATAATGTCAATAAACTTCAATTGAATGTTTCTAAATGTAAAGTGCAAATGCTTTTCTGTTCGATTATCATGCAGGTATGTCTTGAGAGGCTGGGTGTGATCAAGGATTTGGGTTTTTATTTAATTACAAACTGATCTATATTCGTCATGTTGAGACCGTTATAGCGAATGCTAGTAAAATGTAAGGGTTTATCATTAGAAACAATTCAATGATATCTATAATCTATACCATAAACTTGTTATGGTACCCCATTGGTCAGGTATTACCAGGTATTACTAATTCCTCTAGTATAGTAATAGTAATAATATAAGATACGAAAATTTTGAGGAGAGTTGACAGTGTTTCTGATCACTGTCTTCAAACAATAAACTAATCCTAAAATTCTTGAAGAATAAATGAATAACATAAGACATCGCATTAGATAATCTTTATAAGGGGTTGAGAAATATTGACTGATGGTATGCCAATCATAGTTTTAATGATGTTAGTAATACGGTAAGCTATTTTTTATAGAAGCGTTAAAGCATTTTTTCGAACGTTTGAGAAAAAAGTGAACGTTTATGAAAAAAAGTCAAACGTTTGAGAAAAAAGTAAACGTTTATGAAAAAAAGTCAAACGTTTGAGATAAAATGTTAAACATAATTCCAGGAACGTTATTTGATTTAATGAAGGAGACTGTTAATTAACTCATTCAGACTTTCCTGGGAGGTTTTGCTTGGCAAAGATCCGGCGTACCCATCTGATTCAGACTATCTTGGGTTGTTTTCTTGGGCACTATTTCAGGTGGGTCGTACTCCATACTCCAAATACCATGTGGTTTTAGGTATGTAATTAATTTTCTGAATTATATGTATCTACACGATCTTTTTTGTTTTTGAAAATTATGATTATGTTTTGGATGCCGGTGATTTGCTCAAGAAAACCACTCAAGATAGTCTGAATCAGATTGAGGATGCCAGATCTTTGCTTAGCAAAACCGCTCAGGGAAGTAGGTATGAATGAGTTATTTAACAGTCTCAATTGTAAGTAGCTTAGTCGTAATTCCAGGTACATTATTTGTTGGGACTCTTTTTCCCAAACGTTTGACTTTTTCTCTCAAACGTTTGACATTTTTTCTCAAACGTTTGATTATTTTTCGCAAATGTTTGACTTTGTCTCAAACTTTGAGCCTTCAGCGCTTCCGTAATTTGTACTCTAACTTTAACTCTTTATTATTTGATGGTCCTGCATCATTTACAACTGGTAAATTAGGCACGCCTTCAGTTTCTTGGTTGATAGATAACATTATATTTTTTTTTATTTATTTAGGTATTTACTTATTTTCCACAAATTGCATAATATGACAAAACTATTAACTTACTCTAATGATTTATAAATAAATAAATAATACGGAGGAATAATGGTGCCTGCAGGATATAAAAACTTTGCGAAGTTTGTCCACCTCCTACAGACACTCTAAAAACTCTGCACGCACTTTTTAATTACTTCAACTTATAAACTTGGAAATATTTTCAAACTTAGTAACAACAACTTAAATTATAATTGTAACGAAAATTCCTATTCAAAGATAAACAATAAATATTAAAACAAAATAAAGTAACCAAACTGTATAATTATGATAAAACTTAAAAATGCCTAACTCAAGTACTTACAAAAAGTTAATAAACGATAACGAAATCTTGTAACGAGCTCTATTAGAAGTGAAAAAAAAAGTTTATTTGCGTTGTAAAGTTAAACCAACGCCAACAAATTTTTGGAAAACAAAAAAAATTGTTTATTAATAATTTTTGCAATGAATGATTGTTTTGATAACTACACGAGTTTAATGCTTATTTTGTTGATAGTGTTGTTTTAACAAAAATGGAATTCGAGCATTTCCAGCTGAACGTTATATTAAAAAAAATTTAGAAACTCCGGACGGAGGAGGAAATGGAACTTCAAAACAAATTAAACATTAAATTAATGCGAAGAAAGAAGATCTCAAAACTCTTACCTTACCTACTAGACAAAATGCTTAACTGGAAGGCTCATCTTTTGGGAATGTCGACGACTGAACTTTGACGCAACAACAAACTATGATCTGCCTTACAAAACTCTGTGTCCCAGCAGAGATCAATGGATCCTGCATGGGGAAGGGAATTGCTGGTTTACTGATGGCTCAAAGACAAACTCAGCTACAGGTGCTGGAGTTTAAGGAAGCGGACGCAAGAGAAATATTTCACAATGTCGGGGAGTTCTGGCCATTGACCTGTGTGCTCAGGGAGTTGTTGGGTATGAGAAGATCTCATCTGCGCTGTATTTCTCGAGAGCCTGTGTGTGTTGCTTGCTACTCAGTTTTCCTAAAATACCATCTTGAGAATTATTTATATTTTATAGTGTAGATATCGAAATTTCTATTGACATTTATTATGGAAACAATTGGCAACATTGCGTAATAGATGCTGCCCTTAGGGAAGGCATATAAACAATTGCACGTATTCCACTGTATTGTAGTTCTAGAGAACTAAAAAACTTTGTGCCCTAAAGTAATCGTTATGTGCGTCCAATAGTGTAGTCTGTGACCTGCCCATCGAAACAATAGACGAATGTAAATTGAGCCAAATTTTCTAGATAACAATATAGTATAATATACAAAATATATTTTGTATTATACGATCTCTTTTTGTTTAAATAATAATAATAACAAATTTATTGATAAAAACTTGAAATTTGTGATTTGTCACGAACAAGCAAATTAATGCCTCGACGTTCGTTTTACGTTAACTCTTCGATTAGTGAATTTCGAGCGAAGTCATCTTGACCAATTGCTTGGAAAAAGGGAAAATATTTAATTACTGTAGAGGATTATAATTGATCGAAATTGAGCAAACAAATCAAGAAAAATATCCTAATTTGTAATAGAAAGAGAGAGAGAGATCTTCTTCCATCAAGATCATCGTATGATCAACAACACAGATCGAGACTAATATTTAATTACAGGATTGCATCGAATATTGTGTACAGAGAGTATGGTGCCACAAACATTCGTTTTTTATTTATTCCATTCCGGAGCACTGCACGTTCCTTACGGATACGATTGGAGTATGAGGGGTAGCCCAGGTTTTCGCGAAGGGCGAGAAACAGGGTTATTAGTACAATACCTAGGAGCTCAAGAAGAAAATGAACCAGGGTAGATTTCAATAAGGTTAACAATAAGCGAGACCTTTTGCATGGTCGGCCGTCCAGAATCTTCCGCTGGCCAGCTTCGATAGGTCTTCTTGGTCTGCCAATCTTGCACACACAAACACAGGAATATACAAATATAATGCGGGTGGTTTTATTATTATAATATATTATAGCGGGTGAACTTCGACAGCGATGATTCAATCTCAATAGCCGAAAATTGAATGTCTATTTACACTTCCACGTAGGGAGTGTAGCGGCGGCGGTACTAAACTTGTGTCATACAGCCGCGAAGATTTGTCTGATGCAAATAAGAATAAAAAAGGAAAAGGACAAATCTTGTAGATTTTCATTATATTTTATTAAGATTATTAGATTAAATACGAATTAGGAATTAACTAAATGAAATAGAGAATATGATAAGGATTATAACTATATACAATGCTGTGGACGCAACAACGACAAAAGCTGTTAAACTCTTAGTTATTTGCACTAAAACACCAGGTGCGTCAACTCCACTATCTTTAATAAAAATTAAAACTGAAACATGTTTCGTAGGACTTCCTCTATCATCATTTATTTATTTCCTCGGGGTATTTTATCTTAGGGTCCCTAAATGTGTTTAGTTTTTACTTGCTAATAGTGAGACGTCGCTTTTAAAAAAACAGTTTGCTCTAAACACGGTTTATATTTAAACATTGTATGAAGGCAACTGAAATTTAAGCCATGTTTAAGAGGAAGATAAAGATAATAATATAGGCATTCGTCATTGAGATATCCTTTATCCTTTAACAGTCATATTGCCGAGAAATTTTCGGTTCCCTTTTTTATATTAAATTTTTTTTATAATAAAACTTGAATTGCAAACGGATCATTCGGCTATATGTCTAATCTCTATAAACAGCTTTAGTGGCCTTTGAAAATATATATCATTTAAAAAGAAAAAAGCGGACAACGTTTATGTTAGTTCCGTTGGAAGTTGAAATACTCAACTCAACATGAAAGGACGCAAGGGCTGGAAGGTTATTGATGATGATTAAGTTTAATTTTTATCATTGTCTGATTTGCTTTGAAGGCTATATACAATATACATAAATATAAAGAGTATTGCTATAATATTCAACCGACAACGCTCTACCCCAGAAAGCTCTAATTCATGCATTTTGTTATATTTATTTCAATGTTTTTAGTTCTTCTTTTTTCTGTATTATCGTTTGTTTGTTATTGAAAATATTTTTTTTTTGTGAAATTGGTTAACTTTTTGTGAAATGGGTTAACGCTGTAATTGGTTATATATATTGGTATTATTTACTATACTCTGTATGTTATTGTATTGTATTTGTTATATTATATTGTATTTGTTATGGAAATTGGGTTAGCTGAACAGACAATTTTGGTCAGTAGACTAAAATTGACTGAAACTCAAACAAAAGTTGACAAATAAATAAATAAACTTGGTGCATATATAAATTACCTCATTCATATTCCTGTTCACATCTTGAAGCCACCACACAAGTACATGTACTAGCAGTACGTGGTATTTCTCTTCCAGATGCAAACATTTCTGACATTTGTATTTTTTTTTTTTTTTTTTGTATAAAGAGACATTTTTTATTAAAGCAGTAAATTGTGTTTGTGTTACCCAATTATCTAATTGGTTAACTGCCTCAGCAACCCTAACCTAATGCATATCTAAAAACAGTAGATTGTTGGCTCAATACAAATCCATCAAAAGAATAATGCACCGGGCAGCAGGCAGCACTTTGCCATGTCAGTGCATTATGATGTGGAAATTACAGATCTTTTATCTCTGTTTGTGTCCAAGATACCGTGCGGTTATCTTTTGCAATGCATTTTTAAGACTAAGAGCACCGCCGTGGCAGGAATACCGATCTAATATCTGTTAAAAATTCACCTCCTGGCGTAGCATTGGCCTCGATGAACTGGTATAATGGAAAAAATGAGGCAGTAACGTTTAAAAGGAATCGATAAATGAGGTGAGATAACGTTGAAGTAAAATGTATGAAAAAATAGGTGAAAACTAAAAAGATTCAAGTGAATGATTAAAAAAACAACAGGACTAATGCATATATACAGGCAGTACAACAACTGAACTGGCAAACGATGACAGCAGATTCTAGGGATGATTTCATGCGGATTCTCCATTATCATAATATCCAAAACTGCTTTTTAAAGGACCTGTATGTTTCACCTTTCTAGATTAGCTGAATAATTAAGAAAAATCAAATGTCAAAGCGTTGCCTTCAAAGAGCTGTATCTGATTTAAACAGAACTTTCCGTATAAGACGATATCTGGCGAAAATCGGCTTGAAATCATCCATAGAATCTGCTTTCTTCGTATGGTAGTTCAAGTTTGTGGACAACCTGTATAATACATGCTTACGATTACTATACTATTAATGGTGTAGTAATACTTTTTTTTTATTATAGTTCTTGTCCCTATAAGGGCTCTAACGAGAACGAATTACTCCAACTCAGGGATTTCTGTTGTGAACCCTGAGATGGCTAAACAGACCGATCCTCGAGCCACATTTTGCCATAAAATTGACAAATTCAATCACTATAATTTACCGGCTGTTGTCGATATCCCTTTGTAATGTCAATACCGACCGCAGCCGTCCATAGGCGCACCCCTTTAACTTTTCATAACAATACATGACCTACGATATTTTAAAAATACTGTATTCAAGTATGTTTTCCAGTGCCGTAGTATTCTGTGTGGTATATTTTATAAACTTTTGAGAGTGATATTGTTTATTTTGAAATGCAAAAAAGCAGAGGCGGAATGATTTGTGCTGCGAAGAAATGCAGGAATAAATATTATAACTGCAATTTATCATTCTTTAGTTTCCCGATGGATATTCAAAGGTAAGATATTTATGTAGTATTTGAATTAGATGCATATAAAATTAGAATCAAATAATATCATATAGGTACCTACATTAAATCAAATTACCAATTGTTATTTTGAAAAACAAATATTTCTAAACAAACTGTTTAAAAGATTGAGCCTACTTGTCTAAAAAAATCACACAAATTTTTTAAAAAACATGAATAACTTCGCTTAATTTCGCAGCACAGTGGCCCTTTTTTTTATCACTTGGTTCAGTCTATTTGCCCATAAAAGTCCAATACATCTTAAGCATTCTAAAAAGAGAGCTTAAAAATCTTACTACATGAGTGCAAAAATTCTATTAAATTCTGACAGTGTTTATTAAATTTGAATTACATATTTTAACTATTATAGATATTAGCAAGTAGTAAATTCTCGTCTCAGGTTTTATTGCCCATTTATTGGGGGTGATTTTACCACGTTTTGTAGGTATATAATGGGAAATTCCCAACATGTGTGCTTGCGTTGTTTTTCTGAAGGCCATAACCAGGTAAAATATAATACATTCTCAATTATACTTAAGGAATTGAAAATCGGTAGACCAATTGTATAAATTAGAATAATTTTATTTTACTCTATCTAAAATTAATAATAAACTAGAAGATCTAAGCGGAGACACACAGTTTGGTTTTAAAAGCGGAATGGGGACTCGTGAAGCCGTTTTCTGCCTGAATACTTTAGTACAAAACAGCTTAGACCAACGAAAAGACATATATATGCTGTTTATTGATTACGAGAAGGCCTTCGACAATGTTAGACATGACACCTTGTTGAAACTTCTGCACAATGCCAATATTGACGCAAAAGATATATGAGAATCATCCAAAATCTATACTGGAATTAAAAAGCCTGTGTAAGATTTGAGAAATCACTAACAACAGACGAATTTAAAGTTCTAAAGGGGGTTCGACAAGGGTGCATACTGTCACCAATACTATTTAACTTATACGTCGAAAATATATTTTCTGAGGCGCTGGAAGACTTAGAGTGTGGGATTAAAGTAAATGGTATACCAATTAACAACATACGGTATGCAGACGACACCGTAATCATTGCTGACAGTGAAGAGGACTTACAACTAATGCTGGAACAGATAAATACAGTTGGAAAGGGGAATGGTCTCGAAATAAACATACAAAAGACAAAGTACATGATAGTAAGCAGAAACCCTCCTCAAAATGCTGTGTTAAACTTGGAAGACCAATCTATTGAACGAGTGCAAAACTTTAAATACCTTGGAACCAACATAAATGAACAATGGAATCCCGAACAGGAAATTTGCTGTCGCATACAACAAGCGAGGCAAGCTTTCACAAGCCTAAGACCCTTTCTTTGTCCCTCAAATTAAGATGCAGAATGGTGCAGTGTTACGTCTGGTACATCCTGTTATATGGAATGGAAACATGGACTCTGAAGATCCGGTCGATAAACAAGCTTGAGGCTTTTGAAATGTGGTGTCTAAGAAGGATGCTACGTATATCGTGGGTAGACCGAGTTCGAAATGAAGACGTTCTTAGAAGGGCGGGATGCGAAAGAAAACTTTTCAACATAATCAAGAAACGGAAAATTGGATACCTGGGACAAATACTACGAGGAGAGAAGTACAAAATACCACAGATAATTCTCCAAGGAAAAATTGAAGGGAAGAGAGGAGTATGACGTAAACAGATGTCCTGGTTGAGAAACATCAAGAACTGGACAGGCATTAGCAATACGGGCGAGCTCTGTCGCGCTGCGGAAGCAGGGACCCTTATTATGATGAGATAGTCGCCAACGCACTAGAAGTGTACGGCATTTTAAGAAGAAGAAAATTAATAAATTTATATTTGCCAGTAATCAATTACACTTTTTTTTTTCTTTAGAGCTGAACAATACATTTCCAAATTAGAAAATATATTTCAAAATAATTTTGAAAATTGTTTAATTAAGTTAAATATTATTAATAATTTTATTAATTTAAACCAAAATGTAACGTTTGAACATCCATGTTCTAATTTCCCAAAAAAATTGTTACCAAATTATATTTTAGGTTAAGGTCATTTTATACATTAAAATTAATCCATAGAAATTTTAAAAATATAAAAAAAATAAAATGATTATATGGAAACATGAATAAAAGTAAAAAAGTATTTGTTTGTATTTATAATTAATAAAGATGTAATTCTATTATAAAATAACTCTATTACTCCCCTGTCTTTACCTATCCTCTAATTTCAATAAAACGTAAATACGGATCTGCATCATGTATATTAAAAAATGGCTACCACCTGCCTCGCACAGGACAATAGAAAATGGTGGGAGTTCATATTCTCTTTATTTATTCTATGGTGTCGTGGTTGACAGACCAAGTCTTGCACTTGTCTTGTCTTGTTTTGTTAAACAAGGTTAGTCTTATCCCAGGAGACTTAGCTTGCGGGTAAATATTTAATAATTGCTGAGCCATCTGTTGAATTAATAGGTTTTTTTTCTTGAAAAATGTTTTTTAAATATTAACTTTTCTTCATGGTAGTTGTACCCAAGTAAATTCATAAAGTTTGTGATACTGGCATGGTTATGGATAAGCATCAGCGAGTTTTCAAAGGAGCGAACTGCAGCTCTTGTTGTTCAAAATCTGTGTGACACCGCAATAAGTTAATAGAGCAGGACAAATGAACAGCATTCAAGTTTCTTTCAAAAGAGTATTGCATTTTAATAAGCCAAAAAAAATCGCATAAGTGTAGTTTCAATAGAGCTATAATAAATGTCAAGCTTTTGTCGTTCATACCCTAAAATTGAAATGTGTGTCGACGCCTATGGTTGCAAACAAATGTGCCATGATGTCTCTTCCCCATACTTCATATTTTTATTCTTGTTTGCTGCGAATAACTTCGCAACCGCGTCTAATTGCTAACTTCTGCTGAAGGGAGACACATTATGATTTATAACAGAACTCTCTCTACAACAGTCTGTATTAACATTGGCGTCTTCACATAGAGATTGAATGAAAACTATTTTCACTTCATATCATCCAAAGTAATGTTGCTATTATAAAATGTATTGAATGCTGGACAAAAGAATTAAAATTTTAATACTTACTGGTATCATGTTACCGTGCATTAAGGAATAAAAGAATGTTCACCGGGAATTAATGAAGATGATGTTTCACTCTGTTAATGAATGACGCTCCGAAGCTATTAAAATAGCGAGTTTGTTTCATCATCATGGTTATGACAAATTCTGTTTAGTAATCAAATGCAGGTGCTTTTTAATAATAATCCTAGCAGGATTAGCCTTGCGAAGACCGGGTCATTTCCGTTTAGTCAACTTGACAATCAGCAGCTAATTAATGGTTGATAAAAAAATTACATTACGAATTTATGGATAATGCGTATTCAAAGAGTGATAGTAGTTCAGTCCTTTCCAATTTTTTTCAATTCAGTATTTCCTAGGTTTCAAGTCATTTGCTTTACTTCACCATAACCAGCCGCACATTAAGATTTCGTCTATTGACCGTTATATCTATCACAATTCCTTAGAGCGTTGCAATGACTACCTATTTCTTCAACAACATCCTGCTTCTTGCCAATGCAATCACTTACCTTACATGGATAACCTCAATCTTCAAGAAGCAATAGGCTCTAAGCAACAAACCACCTTTGGCGTTGGTGTTATTTTCTCCCAGTTGTACCGGGTTTTAAATTTCCAAGTACAATTCTAAAACTTTTTCATACAAACCTTTTTTCCCTATCTTCCTAAACAAATGGTGGCGGAGCCGAAGAACGTTGTTTTGTAGAAAGTTATCTAACTTTCTTACGTGTAGTCCGATTTTAATAAAATTAGGCTCAATGTAAGGGTAATGTTTGGGAGTATCAAAAAAGTATTGCTGCTTTTATTTATTTTTTATATCTGGCCGCTAGATGGAGATATATAACAATGTTTCCAATTTTCTTAGAAAAATCAAATGGAATGGTACTATTAGCACAGTTTAATATACAGTTACTTCACTTCGTATAGGAACGTTTTATCTCTCTGTCGACAAAGCAATTCGCCGCACTTATAATTGTAGTATAGTATCTTATATATAGTATAACATAGTAGCGGGCCAGAATGTGGCTGGGATTGCGACGAGTCGATGCCGTTTTTAGCGTCTACTGACTTATTATTCTATGCTATTAGTCTTCACAAGATAGAAAGAGCATATCAAAAAAAAAAGAAAACAGTGAAAACCGGAAGTCTCTCTTTTTCCTGTAGATCTCAATGATTGAATATATCTTTACCTAAATTTAACATTCAACAAATTTTTATATAATGAATAGTGGGCTGTAATGAAGAAATACGCATGTTATTATGTCAACGAAGTTAATGTCAATGTCAAATATAATTAATATGTTTGTCACATTAGTCTGTGGATTTATTTCTTTTGTGTTACATTTGATTTTTTAATTAAAAAGTCCTATTACCAACGAACAAGCATTTGATTTGTTGGCGGTTATTTCGAGTGCGTCAAAAATGTTTTGCCGCTTTGCAAGGCTCTATGCACTTAGATATCCGCAAAGACGATCCTATAAGAAAAATGTCATTATAGGATTGGCAAATCGTTTATCATCGTTCGTGAATTTTATTGTAAACTGATTGAGTACCGACATAATTTCGAATATACTTTAATCATTTTCATTGAACACTTTTTCCTGTGATATTTTAATTGAATATAGTTAGTAACTGGGTAGATTAAATTTATTAAGCGATAGAACGTTGGTTTCTGGTTTTGACGGCCCATAAACCAGTGGAGCAACCCTCACCTTACTCCTGACCGAGCTGCCGGTGGTTAGGATTGCTTCGATTGGGCTACCTTTCCACTCTGCCGCTTATTCTCTTGGTTTGTAACAAATATACAGTTCAACATTTTAGTACAATTAAAAATCCTAACAATCGTCTAATATTTACTAGTAAATTCTGGTTTATTAAAAATTAGTAGTTCTAAACAATGAAATCTTAATAAAGGAAATCTAAGACAAAACCATGTTAGTGAAATCGATATAGTATATCGAAATTTATAGCAATATTATAGGTAAGTAAAATTTCCTTGAAGAAACCATGTAAGTATGTATGGGAGAGATATTTTATGTAAGTCCACCAAATAATTACAGTTAATTTGGTATCGTATATAAAATACCTATCCCTTATTGATTCTAATCTAGTTTAAATGTTCTATCACGACTTTGCTTCAAATACCAACGAGACGGTAGTTGTGTTCAGTAATTTATTTGATAACTGCTTTAACGTACCCATGTGAAAGAGTGGATTTTTTATGTAGTCGATGGTATTACAACAATGATTTTACAATGGATTTAGAAAAAGATAAATAAAGTACGGGAATTTTACGCCAACTTTTTCTGGACACAAATTAAAGTTGGCTTAGATCGAAATTCGCAAAATGCTAAAAATGGAACATCATCCGCTATCTTGAATTTCTTCTCTCATCCTTTTAAATGCTAGAAATTCGTAACTAAAATGTCATCCTCAAAAATAACTTGTTGTAAATGCATGTGGACTCGTCGCAGCATCAGTTCCTCGCGAGCTCGGAAAATAAAGTGAGGTTTATTGGTCTATTGAAGGCAGCGGAATCTCAGCACAGTCCGTTACTTACCTTCTGTCTGTTATACAGAAAGCTGAAAGAGCAGGGACTTTGTTAAATGTCCTAATGATTGTGGCTCCATCAAATGGTTCATCCGAGATAAAAGTTTTTATTTATCCAAATGACATGACATTTATCCCTGTCAATTCTATTTAACAAATTTAATTCGTCGGATACTCAGAAAAGTACACAGAATTTCGCCATATTTAATTTTACTCAAATAAAATCTACGCTATTTGATAGATGTTTATATGTGGAGTTCATAGGCGTAATTTTTTTATTTGGTCTCAGTTTCAAAATATGAACCAAACTTATGTTCTTTTTAAATTAAACTACCCTGATCTTTTTTAGTCATTTAAATTGCATATTTTTTCCCCTATCAAATATTATATGACACTTGATAGTTTTATTTTTAGAAATATCAAAAAACGATAGCGTTATAAAAAACATTATTATAGGTTTTTTGGACACCCTGTAATTTTGACATAGTGTTAAATTCTGTTGCGATTATCTTTTATGATATCAGTCTTTAAAAAGAACAAACAAACAAACAAAATGTAAACTTATATTACTACAACAACAAAGAAAAATTTAAATATATTTCACAAAAATTGTTAAAATTGATTTCCGTTAACATTTCGCACATTTTTCTAATTATGCTAAGGCATTCACAATTTTGAGGGGTTCTGGTTGTAAACCCCTAAATTCTCTCACTAGGGCAGCACGTAAATCTTCTATTGTCTCATATATATACGAGGCATGTTTTTTAAGTAAGTACCGTTTTGGAATCAAAAAAAGACGTGCAAAGATATCGCAATAATTTTATTTTTACATGAAAGCCTGTACCTTAATCTACTTTTCTACATAATTTCTGTGAATATTGAGGCACTTGTCATAACGTGGCACCAGTTTTTGAATACCCTCCTCATAAAATTCTGCCGCCTGACTTGTTAACCACTGTATCACAAATGTTTTGACTTCGTTATCGTCTTGAAGACGCTGACCACCCAGGTGTTTCTTCAAGTGCAGGAACAAATGGTAGTCGCTGGGCGCCAGATCTGGGCTGTATGGAGGATAATCTAGAGTTTCCCATTTAAAAGATTTGATGATGATCTTTGGTCCGATTAGCCACATGTGGACGGGCATTGTCATGCAGCAAAACGATACTCACCTTGCCACGTCTTTTGTTCTGGATTGCACGACGCAGATTGTTCAATGTCTCACAATAAGACGCTGTATTGATTGTCTCATTACGAGGCAGAAACTCCACTAGCAATACTCCTTTTCTATCCCAAAAAACTGTGCACATGATTTTCCGGGCAGAAATTGTTTGCTTAAACTTTACTCTTTTGGGTGATGATGAATGTCGCCATTCCATGGATTGTTGTTTCGATTCTGGTGTGACGTAGGACACCCATGTTTCGTCACCAGTAACAATTTGGTCTAAAAAATCTTCACCTTCATTGTGGTACCGCTCAAGGAAAGTCAATGCACTCAATTTGGCTCCCTTGAACTTACATAACCCCAAATTATTTTTCATTGTCCTCTTGAGATATTATTTTACTTTATTAATAACCTTTTTAGCGCGACTATGATGTTACATGTTAGTAGAATTTCTCTCGGCAAACGGTCATACATAACCAAGCACACCACCGCACCCGCCTAGAAGAAAACCGTGCTGCACGGTTATTTTCAGTAAAGTTCCCCGCAAAATTCAAAGCGACTGCGAAACTAATTGTCCTAATAGCGTATACAGAATTTCACTATTTTTTACTTGTTTTATTCTAAATTATAAATTTCCGTTTTCTCATTTTTTTTTTCTCCGCATTTATAATATATATATATCTGCTATAACACTTCAATTCTCCTCTTACTATTCTTATCTGACTCCGCGAGGCAATCATAATAACACTGTGCGATACTGAGGATGGGTTTAATGAACCTGAAATCGGGCTAATAGCAGAAGCAGCAATAGCGAACAATTATATTCATAAATCTTTTAACTAGCCCGAGCGAAAAAGGAGATAATTATATTTTCTTTTATATTCCTTAATGGTGGATTATCATTTTTTCTTGAAATTATGTATCAGCACAATTTAGGTTTAAAGATTTTAATCACTGCATGAAAAAAAATCGGTTGTGTCGCCTCAAAACTTTCCCGACAAAATAATAATAATAATAATTTATTTTCTAACAGGCTTACGCCCAATTATACAAGAAGAAGTAGAATAAATACAAATAATTGTATAACTAATATACAAATGCAAAACATAATGCAAAAAATAACTAATAAGCTTAGATTAATCCAGATAACAATATGCACGCAATTTATTGTAAATGCCAAAATGTGATTTACTTTGATGTGATTTTTGTTATGATATCGGTATCAATGAATTCATTCACAACATGTAGGTAATCAATAAAGTAGTGAAACGAATTATGCAGCAGAAACGAACAGTTGAATGAATAAAGAGCGATCCAATAAAAATATGTGTTCAAAAACTATAGCACACGGAAAACCTTAACTTAGATTCGACATAATATATCTTCGCAGATCAGCACCAAATTCACCAACACTGGCATTATAAAAGTTTAATTCTTTAACAATATTAAGTATATTTGCCAACGCACAAGCTCTAGCCCCTGCACTGGCGTCCGCCCTGCATAGTTTGTTCTGTGATAAATAAATAATAAATAATCATTTATTGCCTAGCAGGCCTGAGCCCAATTACAAGACAAAAATTACATAGTTTCAATCAATATCAAATAAATCTAACAAACGACAAAAGTACCAGAATGCTTAATAATTCATAATACAAAATAACCAGATGAAGGAGTACCCATGGGCCATATAACAACACC
Source organism: Apoderus coryli (assembly GCA_911728435.2). Classification (NCBI taxonomy): domain Eukaryota; kingdom Metazoa; phylum Arthropoda; class Insecta; order Coleoptera; family Attelabidae; genus Apoderus; species Apoderus coryli. The sequence continues at coordinate 15,385,741 of OU452204.1, forward strand.
ACAGGTCTTAACAATAACTATATAAAACATAAAAACAACCAAGTAGAACCCAAACAACAATATTGATGTTTAATAAAAATGTCCCATGCATCTCCGCAGATCAGTCAGGAATCTGCCAATTTTGCGAAAAAATCTAGTTCTTTATGTAAATTAAATGTATTCGTCAACTTACAAGCTTTAGTCAATGGCGCACGTCCCTCATAGTTGGTTCGAAGATACGACACTTCGAATATATAATTGTTGCGGGCATAGTATTGCGAAATATGAAATTTTATTTGACTCAGGAGCTGAGGACAGTCAATTAGAAAATGTATTAATTTAAAAAGAAATACCTGATAGGCGCAGATCCTGCGCACAGACAGTGGTTGAACGTCATAACCGCGCAACAATAGTGCATTATCATATCCCTTTATAGGGTAATGTCCATGATCCTTGAAATATACGTACTTAAAAAATTTTCTTTGGACACGTTCGATCCTGTCCTCATGAACCCGGTATATTGGTGACCATATGACAGACGCATATTCCAATTTGGACCTGATCAGGGAAAAATACAACATCTTTAAGCAACTAATGTTGTGAAAATTTGTTGTTGTTCTGATAACAAAGCCCAGAGACCGAAATGCACCTTTAATAAGGGCATCTATATGCTGATTGAAGTGATATGGAACTACAAACATATTGTTACAAAACAGAATAATATTGATAATTATTACTATAATTGTATTATTTCTATTATTTCCAATAAATTAACCTAACAAACTAACTTACTTCACAAACAAAATTAGAAATAAAAAAAAGTTGCCAGATGTGGGATTTGAACGCAGGACCTTCCGCATGCAAAGCCCGCACTGTACTACTGATGACACCAACGCTTATGGAATTTAAGTTCTGTACCAACTACCTAACTGGTGAAATTTTAAACGCAATTTTCTCGAGAATTATGGCGTTAAATATCAAAAGTAACCTATCGCTGTAAAGCAGTTAAAAATGCTTTAAAATGATGTATCACTCGACCCCTACTGCTATTTTATAAATTTGTTGAACCTAGCTTAGAATTTCTTTTTAGGCAATAGCGCGGTAAAAAGAGAAATTGAGCAAGGTTTGTGTCGAATGTACCTTTTAGAAGGCAGTGGCCACTGAACACTCCTGTTTACCATATGCACTGATTTCATTACAAGCACAACGTATTAGGGCAGAAAACACTACAAAAAGACTGATTATTAATCTATGGAAGAGTCGCATCTTTTTCCTTTCCTATAAACTCAACAACTTTATTAGCACATGCAACAATTTTGACACTAATATTAACGAAAATTTTGTTCAAAATCAATCCTATACTTTATATACTTTTTTAGTGATAATTCAGGAAATGAAAGTCTCCACGAAATAAATTTAATAGATTCCTCTACAAATTACAACCATACATGTTTCGGAGCACATGCCCCATCATCAGTGGTTATGTAAGCTAACAATCATTATTATTAATATTGTTTAATCTCTGAGAAATGTATTGATTTCATTAAGTGGAAAAAAAAAATTATGTGTAAAGTCAAATAACTTAATATGTACTAAAACTTAAATGTTAAATTGCAAATAATTTGACTATATTTTTTTATTATTCATCACTTGAGTTTTATTTTTCTTTTTCTTTTTGTAAATCATTTGTTTAAATAAAAAGAAAGAAAGCAAATGTTATGCCAATTGAGTTGGTTTTTGGTTGTGGCACTTTTTTAGATTGCATCAATTTTGACAATTTTTTTTTTCGAGTTTTAGGGCGTTTTATTATTATCATTTTTTCATATAGAAACTTCAAAAATTTCGAAAGCATTTGTTGTTATACAGGGGTGAACAAAAAGTTACAGTTTACTCTGAACTTTTCAACACCCTGTAGAAAAACTCACGACCGAATAATGATCTTTTTTACAATATTTTGAAGCCCCATCTTTACTGAACAACTTCTTTTTTGATTCATATCCATATCTGTATTGTTAAAGGAAATAATGCAATAATGCTTTATTAGGGTAGTAGATAGTAAAGTATCTTCAGGTTCTACAGCGGCCTTTTATCAGAAATCAACGGTATTGTTTGCCTCAATGTTTGCTAATTTCTCGCAGGTACATTCTATATATTTATGGTATTTGAGGTTTAGTGCGTACAGCTGAAAAAATCACAAGAATTTCTAATAAACATGTATCAAAAATTGTTCATAGGGACTTTCAAGTTCTTCTGGTTGTAATTCCAAAATCTGTTTAAATTACCAATTGAAATTTATTACAGTTATTACATATCACAAACTCTATATTTAGAGCAAATAACCGATGTTCAGTATCTACAGAGTGATACATTTTCAAGGGTCGGGCCGTATGCGTGTTCTCCACCGAATGTTTAGTATCTTACCATTTTTATTAAATTTGGGATTTGCACTATTTGACAGAAAACCCAACGTACACAAAATGTTTTGAACGGTAGAAAAGGAAGATTAAATGTTTATTATATCTCCTTGTAATTTTCTCAGCTTCAGTTACATTTATTTTGCTTCCGGTTATATCGGAAGTTGATATGAACTTGGTTATATGAAATAGAACATTTGACCTTACTAGTAAAACATTAATTGTTTATTAACTAAAGATAGTTGTAAGCAGTGGCGGTTGGTCCATAAGGGCACGTGGGTACGTGCCCTACCTAAAAAATGGAGTAAAATAAGTAATTTTAGATTTTATACTTCGCAACCAGACCAGTGTGATTTCGTTAGAATTTCCTATAAAATTTTGCATTTGAAAATTTGAATCGAAGACGGCCCTGTCTATGATCACTCTTGCAGCGCGTCTATTCACGGTACTGAAACAGAACGTAGGTCTTAGTACATATTATTACGATGCTCTTGAACACAACATTTTTGCGCCTCTATTGTTTTCTTTTCTATCGCGTGCGAAAAACAGACAGCAATTCATCGCTACGCTATAAGCTAGTAACAGTAGAAATTAAACGCGTTTGTGACGTCATATTAGGGGTGCGGCCCTACCCATCAGAATAAAATTTGTGCGTGTGGTGTTGTTGTTTTTGTTTTCGCGATCGCGCTTTTTGAGTATTATAAAATGAATATTTTGATTTTCAACAATTACAATAGTAAAGATGAATTCAATGCAATATATGAATGTAAATAATGTTAAATTAACGACGACCGAATAATGATTTTTTTGCAACATTTTGAAGCTCCGTCTTTTCTGAACAACTTGTTTTTTTAATTCATACCAATGTCTGTATTCTTAAAGGAAAAACACTGCTTTCAAAGAAATAACGCAATAATGCTTTATTAAAAAAAAAATTAAAAATAGTATATTGTGCAACGAACATGGAATGACATATATTTCCTACGAGTATGATCGTTTGCAGCATGAGCCGCAGGCGAGTGCTGCAATTCATACGAGTAGGAAATGGTCATTTCATGTGAGTTTCACACTATACTTTTTCTACGACTGTTTTAATGCTTTGGAATAAATTAAACATAATTTTTAGGAAAATATTTGTTTTTCGAAACTTACTCTTGTTAGCGTATAAGCCTAAATACGATAAATTAGAAGTATTTAAATTGACTAGGTGGTGTTAAACTATATTCACTATCACTATTTATGTGTTTTGAAATTAGCGAAATACTTAATTACAATTATTATTAAATAAATACCAAAACTGTCAATTTGGTGTTTGTATTTTTGGCGTTGCTATGGTGATTTTTCATGCCCGCCGCTACTTTTGTCATTACCAGGAAATTTTACGCAGTTACAATTTACAATCGGGCCTGTTTTAAATGTTCATTTCACTATAGGTGAATATTTTTGAGTCTAAAATAGCTTGGTGATGTTCCTCTTGTAGCAACGATATTATTTTTATTCAGCATTCACTGTTGTTATTTCTTTCGATCAGTAGAGTTAAACATTAAAGAATTAAAACAGGAGTAATCAAATCCTAATTTATCGAAACATTGGGATGTGTACGAGCGGTAAAGCACAGCCAACTTTGCAATAGTTTATTATTTGTTCTACGACTGTCTTTAAATGCCTTTATTATATGTTCAATCATGATTTGACAATGTAGTACATTGTAATGCTGTTTGCTAGGCAACTAGTGGGAAATATTATTACGCACGTGTAAATGATAAACAGCATTACAATTTTTAATTCTTTAATGTTTAACTCTACTGATCGAAAGAAATAACAACAGTGAATGCTGAATAAAAATAATATCGTTGCTACAAGAGGAACATCACCAAGCTTTTTTAGACTCAAAAATATACACCTATATTGAAATGAACATTTAGAACAGGCCCGATTGTAAATTGTAACTGAACAAAAAGGCACACAAATTTAATTTCGAATTTAAATTCACTCGTTCTCATTTTAAACGTATATACCTAGCTATAGCTAAACTATGTACCTACCTATATATACCATTTTGCGAAAAGCAACAGTTATTGTGTTTGCAATTTGATCTCACACTAGAGTGAGCACACGGTAAATTCGTAAATTACTATAGAGAGGAATAGAAACTAAATTTAAATTAGTGGGTGCCAGTCAGGCAGATCTTTTTGCTAGCTGCCAGTGTCGCAGACCATGAGTTTTGGGGAACTAGAATGAAGATACAGATACCGCTTTCAAGTTGGCATTATTAGCTTCATAAATGAATGCTTGGTAAAGATGTAAAAAGTGTAATTAACACTACATTTTTTGTGAGAAGCGCAACGATCGATCCGTGGTTTTACAAAATATTCAACATTTAGAAAATGACAATGAATTCCTCCATATATAAATAGATTAATTGCATAAATATGTTTTAATCGAGCCCCGGTCTATAATATTCCCTTTAACCTTAATAATATAAATGATCACGATTCCCTTAAAAAGGTCTTGTCGGATATAATTTTGGAATTTGGTGAACTACTAGGAAATCCTTCTCTTATGCAATTGCTTGGGAAAAGCTTTGCAGAAATGTCATAAAAAGTATTTCCCACTAGTTCACCAAATTTTTAAAATTTTATGTACGTTGACCATTTCTGTAGTAACGGCAGAAAGAAGCTTCTCTAGTTTAAGATTAATTAAAAGTTATTTAAGATCCACCATCGCAGAAGATCGTCTAAATGAGTTAGCCTTATTGTATATTCATAGATATGTTGAAGTAAATATTGAAAGTGTAATTAACCGTTTCACCAATAAAAAAAGAAGATTAGATTTTACAATTTAACTTTTGGGTGTTATAATTTTTTTCGTATGAATACTCATGTATATGTTTTTTTTATTTATGTTTTATGTATTTTGTTTTTGTGTGATCTACGAGTTGTTTCAGTTTTGTTTATTTTTTTTTGTTTCAAATTTAGAATTGTTTAGTTTCTTTTAATATACCCATAAAAAGTTAACAAACGTATTTCCTTTAAATTTTATCTCCATGTTCCTCGTCATGCCCGATCAGTAACATATTTTATAAAGTCTTATCCGCATACGTGACAATTTTTTTACAAGTATATTCAATATATCTTAAAACTTGACCTTTGGGGATGCGCCCTCCCAAGTTCAAATCCTAAAGCCGCCACTGCTTCCGGAGGCATTTCAAAAACAAGACGGACATTTCTATATTTTGTGTTAAATCTTCGTGGTAAGTAAAGCTAAAACCAGGATTCTCTTTTAAGTACTGGATTATAGAGTATTTTATCGGTATTTTAAATATAATTTGATAATATTTTTGATATTTTCAAAATAACTTTGGTTTGAAGTTCATGCGCAACAATCATTTAAAACTGACAACACTGAATGTCAATATATCTTGCAATTTTGTATCAATTTGGATTATTTTGTTGTTTGTTTTTACGCGTTTATTTAAAGTGAGTTGTGGTTTCAAAATGAATTCTGCTAAGCTGAAAATATCTGCAAATTTCATCATAAATACATAATTCAAAATAAAAAAACCGAGGTCATTACATGGCGAGATAAAGAAGCTGCAGGACTACTTGTGTCCTATGCTCAACCTTGGAATACCAAATAGACATGAAATCGTTGTTCTTGAGATGGCAAACAAAAAACTTGTTGTCGTGTAGTTCTCGGGTCCGGCTGAATAATCTGGAAAAGCACACTCTGTCGATCTTGTGGTTCCTATCATCGGGTGGTTGGCAGGCATACCCCATACGATGGCAAATAATTTAGCAGGCATATTTATTAGATTCTCACTTACTAATCGTACTGCGTATTTTCTATTCTAGAAGTTTTAGGCAAATAATAATTATTATAGTTATTGGAGATTTATTTATTTTCTTAATATTTCAATGATACTTAAATTGGGACAATAGTGTTTTTTTTTTCACTGCAGCCTCCCCGTATTTTTATAATATGCCACCGAATCAATACAACTCTGTATCCTCCACTAACTTGTGGACTTTAGTTATTGTTGGGTGTCAATATCTGCCGCCGCAATACATTGACATATCCCATGGAAAGCTGCAACTACCCCATATTATACAATCTACCTTGCAGGTCCCCGTTAGCAGCCGCATCTTATTTAGGTGGTTTTTCAGGGAACATTGCCCGGTGAGAAGTTCTATGGTTTTTAGCAATTCTCCAGTGCCTTTTGTTGCTGTACCAGTCATGTTACCAATATCTTTGGTGCTCACTTTTGGCCCAATGTCTCAGCAGTTTCGGCGCCTTTTTTGTTTTTGACAAGGCAGGCTTCGGGCCATTATATGGGGTTTTAGAGACATGTCTAGCCAGCCAATCTTCGCTCTCTTTGCCTTCGCCAAGGCCCTAAGTTCTCTTCGGTATATGAAATTATCTCTAGTGACAAAATTTATATAGTGAAAACTAGACCACAACTTAAGATTAGATGTAACAGCTGGAACAGCATATGTGTAATCGTAATGTTACTTCTGATAAAATAAAATTATTAAAGTCTGTTAATTATTGCAAAGACGCCTGAGCATTTACTGCTTATTTTTCGACCAATCAGAGCGCAGCATGTACACAGCATATTATGATATACAGTGAGCACGAGAAGGTTGGAAAAATTCAATAAAATCTGTTTGAGACAAAGAAAACAAAGTCCATCGGACACGTCCACCTTATGTTTAGAGTGCGCAAATTTTGACATATAAATGTGTCATGTGACGTCATCGGTGTCCCAAATTATGACGTCATCGTATTTTTTTTTAATTCTAAGTCCCACTATTGATAGCGCCATTCGAAAGAGCTCAATTTTCTGCAAATAGAAAGATGTTTATTTGGTATATTGGTTACATAACAATTTTTTTGTGAAAAATATTTCGTTTATTTTTAACAGTAGGTAACTTACGTATTACAGTATTCGTCTATTTATTTACTGCTAACAAGAAAAATTAAATACACCAACAAATGGTTGCAAATGGTAGAACGAAGCCTTGCGAAACGCTCCAATAAAAACATAAGTTTCTTTGGTATTTTTTTAACTGTCCGATCATTATTTGGTGTACGTTGCACAGTTTTCTTTGATCACTCCCAAAATGCTAAATAATGTAATAAGAGAATTGAAATATTATCGTCTTGGTAATAGTTAGAAAGTAATTGGCAGCAGTTTGAATTAAATAAGTTGGCAAATATTGTAATAAAAAGTTATAAAAATAAATACATTTTTTTTTTCACGAAATGTGTTATGTAACCTGTACCAATCTTCGTTCTGTACGCAGAAAAATGAGCTCTTCCAAATGGCTCTAACAAAAGTGGGGCATAAAAAAATTATGATGACGTCATAATTTCAGACACCAATGATGTCACATCATCACTGTCATAGTCGATTGAATAGACACTTGTATTTCGTGAACACTAGTTCCATAGTTATATTATTACATTTTAATAGTCAAAACTTCATTAAAAGTTTTGTATGTCATCCGAAAGCTATTGATACGTCTCTGTACAGTTTCAAGGATCTCTTGAACTACATTTGATACAGATCACTTACTTAGAGATATCAGTTTTATGGTAACAAAATACCACTAAATACTTGACACTTTTAGTAATTTTTCGAGCCACTGGACTTGGGCATATAATAGTGTAATCGATATGGCTCTCTGTGGAACTCCCCTTTCATTTCATTTTCGACTTAGTGCGACAACGGCCTAACTGCCTATAAACCTGTAAATTGTAGAAAAAGGTTGAATAGAGCATTACGATTTCCGATTGTGTAACTTACACAAAATCAACGGCTTGTAATAGAAGGGCATTCCAACGTAGGTATAATAGTCAACACACACTGTGCTACGTACAATTATTCATATAACTAGCTGAGCCTTAACCGATCTGTATATCCTGTATAAAAGAGTTCGATTGACAGGCACGCATTGGGGCTGCCATTCAGGTATATAAAAGGGCAATTTGTAAATTTCAATGCATGCCACGTGTCATCGAATCCGAGGAATGCACAACAGCTCACATGTGATGACTTAAGACACACGTATTATGCGAACATTTGGTCTTCAGTACGACAAATTTTTGTTTAGTCTACGGTAGGTATTTGGTGTAAATTTTTGAAGCAGCTGGTAATGTTTTATTTTTGGAATGGAATTGATTATGTCTTGGATTTATGAGAGTAAGTGTTGGCAAATGGTTTCTAATTCGTTACATTTATAATTTAGACACCAAAATATGCTTGTATTTTGCGGATTGTCAAAATATATTAACAGGGGCATATTCAGATTAAAAAAAAATCGTTTGGTATTATGAATATGTTCACTAACAACAACATAACGGTTCTAACGTTTTGTTTATTTTTTATTTCTGCATGATCTTTCCAAATACTTCTAGACTACGAACTACCGGACTATATAGACTAATTTTTGCCAAAACGCACAAACACGTAAATAGCTTCTCTATCAAGCGATTTTTTAGGGTGGGCATTATTTTGTGCCGTCAGTATTCTTCAATATCATCCGGATATTCTTCTTGAGTCCTATCGACTAAATAACTACTTAGGTTTACCCAACCCCTGCTTCGCTGACCTGCCTATGCGTTAGAAATATGTGAATTTTTCAATCACAACTAGATATATTAGGTAGGTATGTATTCGTGTGATAAATTTATCCCTATGCTAAAAAACCTTTAATCTTAAAAGCAGGCCTACACAAAGACAAACATTCAACACACCTATTTGAATAATAATATAAACAACAAACACTTGTGCATATTTACAATACCATGTTTCACTTTAATTTAGATATGCCAATTTTGGTAACATGTTGCGCCCATAACCTTTTTGAAATATTGCTTACTTTATTTTTATTTGTGATAAGATTGCTTTTGTGTTTATGCACGATAGGGTTGATATTTTCTGAAGTTATAACAACGTCAAGATTTATGATGCTCTATTATAGAAAACACGTTAATATACAGTAACCCACAAGCAACATTCCCATTAATTGTATCCAGTGATGCCAATTAGAGAAATGACGCAGGAATTTTGCGTACTTAACTTTAAACAAAAAATGAAGAGGAGCTCGGATCTGTTAGAAGAATAAAGAATAAGAGTCATTATTTGTATACCAGGCACAATTTTCGTTTCTAGATAGATGTTAAATGTGGATACACAAAAATGCAAGCCCACCCATTCCATGAATACTATAAAGTTGAAAATTGCGTTGCTACTATCACATTGACATCATAACATTCATTCTTTGCTTAAAACAATCTTCTGATAATTCTTGAACTGCATTTAATCTGAAAGGATTGGGCATATTTATGTATAAAAAAAACATGCAGAGAAGAGACAAGTGGTTTCAACAAAAATTCAACATTCTAAAGAAGTAGTCCATGTCGAAGTGGAGTAGAATAATTATATATTCTTGAAATAAAAATCTACCTCCACACAATAAATTTTAATAGATACCTCCAATAAATTACATATGTCGATAATTACCAAACATGTTTCGCAGCACCGGGCGCATCATCAGTGATTATCAAAAATTCTTACGAAAAGCTATATCTTATTATCATTACATGTTACTATTGTTTAGGAATATTTATCAATTCTGGAAATAAGGATGCACATGTTATTTTAATTGTATTATAATGATTTTTAACTTCCAAACTTACCATTGTGTGCAAAAAAAAAAAAAAATTATTATTATTCAGTCATAAATTTTGTTTATTATTAAGTATTAAATTTTAGTTAAGACGTTAAAAACTCCTATTATTCATAATATGAGCTTTTATAATTATCTCTCACACAGCAATGGCGTTTTAAAAATTCTCAAAAAGAGATTTGATGTAATGTTGATGTTGTATTCTAGGATACAACATCAACATTACATCTATCCAATACATACAAAATCTCTTTTTGAGAAGCCATTGCTGTGTGAGAGTGCAATCAATTAAGAACGATTTTTGATAAATTAAAAATTTTTTCAATGATTTACAAAAAGAAAAGTATAATAATTATAAAAGCTCATATTATGAATAATAGGAGTTTTTAATGTCTTAATTTTAATGTCTTAACTAAAATTTAATACTTAATAATAAAAAAATGTTATGACTAAATAATAATAAACCACAATGGTAAGTTTGGAAGTTAAAAATCATTATAATACAATTAAAATAACATGTGCATCCTTCTTTCCAGCATTGATAAATATTCCTAAACAATAATAACATGTAATAATAATAAGATATAGCTTTTCGTAAGAATTTTTGAGAACCAAGAATATAAAAATTCAACAGTTTGCTCTTCATCTAGGAAAGGTTCTTAATTTACTTTTCAACTATTAGATGCTGTAATTTTGATTCATTCGTGTCAAAAATTTAATTTTATGAAGCATTTTGTTCTTTTTGCTATTTCAAATGTCTTATTAGGTATTCGAAGGTCCCTGATAGTGAGTTTTTATGCAGTCGAAACATGAATACCAAATATTGTATTATAATAAAGATAATGTCAGTAGAGCCAGACTCTCCTAAATCCTAATCACTCTACTGTCAGAAAGCGTAGAATATTTTGCCATCATCTATTACTCATTGTGCTGCTCATCATTGAGTGATGTTAAAGTTCTCAATCTTAAGATTTAAATCCGTAACGTGATTAGTTTTCGAGATAGAGCCGGCGTACACTGGGGCCAAAAACCCAAAAAGTTGGCAATAAATCAAAAAACTAAATATCAAATACACCTAATCTAATATTATTTATCAATGCACGATACCTTCTGGCATAATAAACGCAATGAATGAGGTCACTAACCTCATTCAGTTCATCGTCACACGTCTCAGTCGATGTTCATTGGTTGCAAAGACTATACGTAAATTGTTACTGGGTAAATTTTAACCTATTTTTGTGTTTTGCTTAATTTAGATTATCTCAATTTTGTTAAACTTAGGAAATGGAACTTTCAAGTTCAAGTATGTGTTGTTATATAAATCAGTATAAACGTATAGACTAGTTAATATAAATTTATAAACATGGGTTCAAGCAAAAGTATGGTAATATTTTAAAATTTTTAAAAATTCTGAAAAATATAAAGGCTATTAGTTATATTTAACAAAAGAAACTTGTCTTGTGGTTCTTCCACAACTGATGAGCCGAATTTAAGGCGAAACAAGCTAGAGCATATCTTCCCCAGGGAAACTGGGTATTTAAGTTTAATTTGAAAACGTATTGGATAAAACCAAAATAGTTTTCTCTGAAACGGAGGGTATCATAGCTTTCGACCTTATTGGTCTCTTCAGTAGGACAAAATCAGTCCTAGAGCTGTGTAAATTATGTTTTCTCAAAGCAAAAGCAGAGTTTGATTCAAAGCAAAAGTCGAATTTGACAAAAGCAGAATCTTTCTCAAAGCAAAAGCTGAGATTTCGTTCTTTGCAAAAAGCATTGGAAAATCGAGAATTTTCGCACATCAAACGATCGGGTTTTGACTGTCTTACGACTTTGTCATTTGACCGAAGATGTTTTGCGATTTTGAGATGATCTTGCGATCTTTTCTCTTCCTCGAAAATCCTTTTGCTATTAGTTATGTTCCAAGGCAGTCCAAGGTTTAATTTTATTATTTTTGTAATCAATACCGTTGGCACTTTTCAACGCCACTTCATTTTGGTGCAATTATTTGCACTTCTCGTCTCTATTTGATGTTTATCACAAGAAGAGAACTTCTTAATATTATGAGAAGTTCTCAAAAGAGTGAAATTGATGACCAATTTAGTTTTTTAAAAGAAGAGCTTAAGAAACGAATAAAATGTGATAAAACTTTATTGAAGTCCTTAGATAAAAATTATTCTCACTTGAAAGTTCCTCACATTTTCCTAGTTTGATTTAACTACGTCACTGGACTAATATTAAGTGCTATTTATAAATGCGTACCTACTACCTACATAATAATTATTTTCATCAATATTACATGTATGCATATTCGGCATTATTAATACATTTAATGATATACATGTATAGAGAGAATAGTAACATTATAACGATGTTTGCAATAATTTCCCCTCTGCATATCAAAACTCACTAACCACTAAATGTAAATTATCTATACATGATGGAATATAATTTATTTATATTCGATCGAATTCCACAGAGGCACATAGCTTGAAATTGACACCGTATAAATTGATAAATACGCAAAATATATTTCTCATTAAACTGATGGTGCAGGTAAAATAAAAACAGTGAGAAAGATTGCTTTTAATTAATGACACTAAATTGCATGATGTATTAGTACAATATTTTACACACCACTGTTTACATCATACAGAGGTTGGATAAATAGTAGTGATTCGGTTCGATTGGATTGCAACACCCGCTGGTTTCTGGCATCTGTAACGAAAACGGTCTATTTCAATTCAGTTCCAGATAATAGGCAGTTATAAACTTACTTCGATCATGATTTCTTCCTTTATATTTTCTTGTCAAAGAGAAAAGTCAGGAACGTCATCACCCCAATTGCAGTCTTCTTCCCAAACTTTAGAAAAACGGTTAGACGGTTAGTCTTAGCAAGCGCGTGGCTTCACTTACTCTATGAGGTTGAGATTTCAGCTGCTGAAGATCAAGCAGGGCAACTTTAGTAAGTAAAACATACAATGCTGGTTGTTTTCTGAGGCAATGGCTACGAATATTTTCCAGTAAACGTTGATTCTTGCGTTTAAGTTACATCTTGCATTTCTATGTATACGACTTTCTTACTGTTTTTTTTTTCTAATTATTTTTAATATATCGATACTTTCTATGTCTTGTTCACCTAAAGCAGCCTTCTAATCTTTTATGTCTAGTTTTTTTTTGTACGCTGAGGTCTTCTTCACAAAGTCTTGCACAACGGTTGAGATTTTAGCCGCAGCGTATAGCTGCTGAAGTTGGTTTATCATAATCGGTCGTGACGTAGAACAGCTATAGTAAAACAGTACCTATAGCTTTTTCATTGTCCTTGTGGTACAGACAGTAGTACAGCCCAAGTCTATTTCTTCATCTAAACTAGCTGATGCGTTGGCCACGGAGATTTGCATTTAAACGTTAATTCTGGTTATAGAATGAATTTGTGTCCTCAAAAATATAAATGAAAAATAATTTACTGGCATAGCGGACAAAATGACTGGTTTTACCTAAACAAGGGATTTTGTTTAATATAGTAGGGACTCAGTCTAATTCAGTAGAACCAGACCTAGACATGGGTCGACAAATACTGACGAATTCGTTTCGATCTTATTATGAGCTCGTCAGAATACCATAGTCGTTGCTCATCTAGAATAGCATTTAAGCACAGTGAGATATAGAACAGTAGATAGATATATGTAAACCTATACGATCTACATACACATAGTAATGCATATCCCACCATAAGAGCAAAACGAATTCGTCAGTATCTGTCGACCCATGCTTCGGGCTGGTTCTACTCAATTTGATTGAGGCCCTGCTAAATTAAACAAAATCCCTTGTGTAGGTCATGATCCGAAAAGTTTCCCTTCAGCGTTTCCCAGAAAATTGCCTGTACATGACAATCTGAAGCAGAATGACCAGGTATCTATCCAGCAAAATTCAGATTATTATTTATTTATTATTCTACTTACTAATTCTGCGTGATATCCTAAAGTTGTCGGTTTTTGGGGAAAGAAGTTTACGTAATTACTGTCCTAGGTTCTACTGACTCACTCAATAGGGCAATAATTATGTAAGCTTCTGATAACATATTTACTACGTTGTTTATCAGAAAAAAATTGGAAAATATAATACGAGAAAGAGCAATTGTGTTTCAAGAAATTAAACCCTCAAGTCAACGCTGAGTCAGGGAAAACAGTGGAAATTTTAGACCTAAAGTGTACATGTTTCTGAAGAATTCTTCCTGATGAAGTCTTGTTAGTTCGGACTTCATCTCATAACTCATAACCTTTTTCTGTATCTTTAGAATAACGGTTACCTCATAGCCTTTATAAGAGACCCTCGAAATATGACTTTTACATTTAGGCTAATAGTTTAATATGGTAAATAACAAAGTTTTTTCACACAGAGAAGAAAGCAGAAAGTAAATCAACAAATAATGTTGATAATAAACTTTCCAAATCGTCTTTTTTAAGACAAAACGTACGAACGAACAAATCTTAAACGAAAAAGTATTTATTTACTATTTGAATAAAACGACGTCTACTCCACAAAATGATCTTTATATATACGTTGAAATTCTTATATTAGTTGCCAGACATGTTTCGGACTACACGTCCATCATCAGTGGCTAAGGAACCTTGTATAATGTAGTTAAATGTGAGGGTTACACTTCATACGAAATTAACATAGAGATTTATATGGATTTTTGATTTAAACGTTTATACAATATCTGCGATGTAATATTATTATACTTGTAGGAATCTTACCATTTTGTTGGAAAATTGGTGTTAAATTAATAAAATGAAAATAAAAATAAAAATGAAGTTAAATTATTGAACATTTGTAGATCATTTCTACTTGTATTATTAGTTTTTTCATTTTTCTCATCTTTGAGGAAACAAGTTAAATTTCAATTGAACTGGTAAGAGCCCACCAGTACAGTCGTTTAAGGATCACAAATAAGAAAAACAAAATGTCGAGTGGTGAGGATGAAGATAGTTATATCTATATTATGGTTTCAGCCAAAGCTACACATTTGGTGTTTGAGGTGAGGTGAGGAAGTCAAATGAGGTGAGTAGATGAGGGTTGTTTAATTTATAATGTATTAAGTGAGTGAATTTTGGTAATATGTTGAGAGAAGTTAATTGTTATTTAAAAAAAAGAAAAAGAAAAAGTATTTGCTCAGTAGAACACTGTGAACCTCAGCTTAAGTGTGAGCACTTTTGACTGCTTCAATTGTTCTTTTAATATTTCCCTGCATGCTACTTGATATTATAAGCATAATATGTATTACATCTTCCTCGTATCTGCTAATAGTACACAGACATTTTACGCACTAATGTCTGCATGTAAATTTATGTTGGTTTCATGAAATTTTACGGTTGAACTCTTCATTTTCTTGTTTCTTTCCTTTCTTTTAATTTTGCTCATTTCTCGATGCATGAATTTTAATATTTTTGCAAAAGAATATAAAGTGGACGATTATTTTCAATTCGCCTGTCTTGTCAGATGTTCTCATCGATCGATCTGTGTCCCTCTTTTTTTCGTTGATGGCAGGCAAACGTTAATCGATTTTGGTTGACATTGATGTTCTAACCAAAGTATGCAAAAAAAAAGGTTGTTTATCAATGTAAAGGTTTTGCATTGTTCTTTTGGCAACAGGTACCAAATCAAGCAATAATGTTGTCGTATAACAACAAAGAGCTATTCAGTGAGCGTTTGAGATGTTTATGAAAATAAGTTAACGGGACTAACAAGACGAAAATATCATTGTGGGTCTACTTAAAAAGAAAGAAGCACAACTGTGGTCCAATCGAAATCCTGATTGTGTTTCCGGTAAAATCCGTTAATATGTTGACTTGTTAAGTATTCGCTTTGGCGTCAAAGCTTCAAAATTTTTGCGTCCGCAAACTTCCTGTATATTCGGAGTAATTTTGAAGATATTTCAAATCATAGTGTCGTTTAATGTTATTTTTTCAGAACAGCTATGGATTTGTTCGGCCTCTGTATGGTGAGATATGCATTATGTATGTAGAAGGTATGTGTTTAAATATATCTACTGTGCTTAAATGCAGGCCGATATTCTAGATGGGCAACGGCTATGGACTATTATGGTACTCTGACGAGCTCATAATAAGAGCAAAACGAGCGAAACTAAATTAAACTGAGGGAGGCTCTGCTAAATTAAACAAAATCCCTTGTGTAGGTACACCAGTAAATTTGTCCGCTATGCCACGAAATTAATTTTCATTGAATATATTAATACATAAAAAAAGCTCTGGTCAACGAAATACTTAATATTTAAATAAACTTAACTATATGTTTAACTTGACTACGTGTGGTTTATTTATGACTAGCGACGAATAAAGTATGTGTTATTAGACAAATGGATATGTGTCTGAATAAATTCTTTTTCTGTATTCAGCACACAGAGAAAGGGATGAATTATGTTTACGCAGATAGAACAGACGTACTATGAATATTTTTAGTGTAATGTATGTTCCACATGATGTGGTATATCATACAGGGTGTCCAGTATAAAATGATGGGTGGAGAAACAAAGTCGGTTTAATGGACACAAAGTTGCGTGTTGATCTGCCGAATAATACTTCAGGTCAATTTTGTGTTATATCCATTACGTTACGTTTACAGTGTCATACACAAAGTGCGCATCATATGAGAAATTTTTTCTTTAGCATTTAAGTAAGTTTTTTAACTATGCCATGTGACGTTAATTACCTCGCTTGTCAAAATTGATATTTTTTAAAAAAGTCAAATGGATGCAACGTTGCAATAATTTTTAAAATTACCTTTGCATATAAATTTTTATCGATTTTTTATTAACTAGATTATTATTTGCGTCGAATCAAATACAAAGAAATGCTTGTAATTTATTTTTAATTGAGACTTGAAACCCAGAAAATATCTTACTTTAAAAACCAGAATGAATATGAACAGAACATTAACTTAGCGTGCTATGGAAACAATTTAGCTGTCAAGTGATAGCTGCCAAAGTTTGTAAACAATATAATAAGTATTTATATTGTAGAAGTAGTCCATTTTACTTGGAGTTTATCCCTTAAGAATCTGCTCCACACATAAATCTTTTATTATAATTTTGTTCAAACTAGAATCCTAACACCATAGATGTTTCGAGACTTAAAATTCTCATCTTCAATGGTATAATATATAGGATATTGAACAAAGAAAATGACAATTCTTGAAAATTACATCGATTCAATTGTAGAAACTTCATTTTATTGACTTAAAATTAGCATCTTATTCCAACAAAAATAAATTCGTTAAAAATTGATATGACGAGATACAAATTTAATCAAATTAATATATGCGCAGGACTTTAGGATGTGAGAGCTCGAAATATGAAAAAAAGTTTGTATTAACCTACTTTCTCAAATGTTGAAATTGAAAAAAAGAATCCTTTTGTTGCGAATATCTCCGGAACCGTTTATCGTACAGAAAACAGCTTTTGTAAGCATTTTCTACTTATAATAAGCTATGTTTTGTGCAAGATTATTTTTTTTAAATTCATAAATGAAGATTTTGAAGGGGTAGTGGTTGTGGTTTTTTCCCAAATTTCTACGCCACTGGAAAAAGTACGATTTTAAGATATCGATTTGAACCGCCAATGTTTTCTACACAAAAAAGGTACTCTTGGTCATAAGCTGTATAGCTTTTCGAGGAAAATCAACTTGATGAGAAACATGGTCTGTTTTTGAAATAAATTTAATTTTTTCTACTAATTATTAAACGAAATTTATTTAAAATTTGCAAAATTAAAAAAAAAATAACAAATCATACACAATAAATTAAATGTTGGAAATGTCCGCCGTTAGCCTCAAAGCACGCAGCAATTCTTCGACGCATTGACTGTCTAACGCGCAGGAAAGGAATTGGGGACAAAAACACCCACTACCCTTTCAAAATCTTCGACAATTATTATAAAAAAAAAAATCTTGCACGAAACATAGCATATTAAGAGTAGAAAATGTTTACAAAAACTCTATTCTGTTCTTTTTCAATGTCAACGCGCTGTATCTCGAAAAATTTAAATGAAACATGCGTGTGGTTTCGAAAATATCCAAATTCTAAATTATTTGTAAACCTAATTAATTTTTATTATTAATTAACGATGCATAAAATAATATTACAAAATTATTCAAATATGTTATGCAGCGTATAAATTTTTGACATACCAATGCACATTACGACTATTTTGGGAACATGCTCTACATTGTCGCTAAAACTTTTATAATACTCTAACTAAACCATTGTTTCTCTGTGTAGTTTATGAGGCCAGTAAATTTATTTGGTCATTGCGGCCAACGCATTAGCTGCATTATTATTTCTGATGGGGTCTGACCCCACCAACTCTATTATTGCCGGTTTGTTTATTGTCCTGCTGCCATATTTACGTTTTTGTTTTTAGTGTCAGGTTACATATTAGAGTTGGGAATCATAAAATATATTTTGTAATTTGCGGCTATGCATAGTGAATTTTAGAGCTGCATTTTGTTCGTTCTGCACCGTCTTATTTGTTGCGATTTACGAGGCTCGTTTGATAAGTCGGTAACTTT
This sequence comes from Apoderus coryli, assembly GCA_911728435.2. Classification (NCBI taxonomy): domain Eukaryota; kingdom Metazoa; phylum Arthropoda; class Insecta; order Coleoptera; family Attelabidae; genus Apoderus; species Apoderus coryli. The sequence goes on from OU452204.1 coordinate 15,404,412, forward strand.
TGAAGGAAACTATTTTTTCTTTGTATAAAATCATTTTATTTTTCTACATAAACTCGCTCGATCGATTTAGTCCAGCGTGTTTCTAAGTTTTTTATTAATTCTAAACGATAACATTCCTCAAGGTCCCCAAAATAAGCGTTTGTTTCAACGATGACCCCTTAATTAATAATAATAATAATAATAAACAGTTTATTTGCAGACATAATATACAACATAATATACAAAAAATTACAACATACACAAGAAAAAAAATATCTGCAAAAAGGGTTAGAAGGCAGTAAAACTGATATGTGTATCCTAACCCAGAAATGAAATATAATTATTTATGACCCAAAAAGACAGATTATATATATGTATATATAAATACCATCTGGACAACACAATTATAAAATAGATAATAAACACCAAAAACAAAATTATCAAACAATATCTATACCAAATTCAATAGACTTTTTCGTAGTACTAATCGAAACGTCGAAGGCTTATAAGTCTTATAATTATGCGGAATTCCGTTATACGTGCAATAAATGTTGTAAGTAAATGAGCGCTCGAACAACAATGTACGGTGAGGAGGTGGCGATAAAAGTCCTCTAAACCTGAGGTTGAGGTTATGCACGTCAGATCTAAAGCCAATTTTCTGTGTGGGTACAGCATTTTCAAAGCAGAATAGGCCTTACTGATACATTTTGTGACATGGCCTGTAAACCTGAGGTCCGAATCCATCTCAACTCCCAAATTCCTAGCTGAATTAAAATAGGTTATAGGTGTGTCGCCAATGCTAACTATAAGACCCTGATGAACCAACGTCTTGTTCCTACCAAACGCCAACATCTTTGTCTTGGATGGATTTATTTTTAAATTATGTCTGACCAAGACAAAAGTGACGTCAAATCTCGTTGTATTTGTTCACATGCGTTGACGATATCCTCTGTATAAAATGAAAATCTAAGTTGACTATCGTCCGCGTACATATAGGCGCTACAAAAATTTAGACAAGATGGAAGATTTGACGTATATAAGCAAAAAAGTAAGGGACCCAGAATCGATCCTTGTGGAACACCGCAATATATGCCTCCTATGTCAGAACAACCATTTTGAGTTTCCACGAACTGACTACGACCATGTAGATAACTGTAGAGAAAATCTATAGCACCTGAAGAGAAACCTGAGAAATTGAGGATCGCTAATAGAATATCGTGACTGATAGTATCAAATGCTTTAGAGTAATCAATTAGAAGTAGAGTAGAAGATTTACCACCATCCAGGTCACGCAAAATGTCGTCTACAATATCAAGAAGTGCAGTCGTACAACTAAAGCCCTTACGAAACCCGGACTGTGTTGACGGTAGTATATTATGTTTTGTTAAATGAAATTTAATTTGTGTGGTCATGACCTTTTCCAAAATTTTCGAAAGATGTGACATTATAGACCCCAACATCCTACAGCGCAGTCATTTCTTCAGAATTCATTCACTCATTCGAGAAAATGGAAGGTTTTTGATGCTGTTGCATTCTTATTCCACTATATCAAGGTTTATAGCTTCTATTTTGAAATTGGAATATTTTTTTATTGTCTCTGTAAGTTATTATTTTTTGTTTGGAACTGGGATTTGATTCCATACACATTAAACAATTATTATAATAAGTAGTCAACAATTAAGATTCCTGTCGTAAAAACTGCCAGAAACAGATGTATGAAATGTGAAGTGAAAGAGAATAAAAAAAGAATCATAACAGCCTAAAATATACTCGGCATTTCATAAAAAAAAACAAGTTTATATCATAATATATTCTCAGCCACAAAACAATTCTCAGTACGTCACTGCATTCTTATTTGCCGTACCTATTAAAAGTTTCGTTAGCGCATTTTTTGGTATATGTTAAATAAAGTAATATGATATACTGTCACACCGGGTATATTGTAATAAAAATATTGCATCCGCTGATTAATAATTTATAAAAGTTCATGACTCTAACATCGGTATTGTATCTACGAAATAGACAAAATTTGCTGATTCACATTTTTCCACACAAGCGGTACGACGCCAGGAATAGACAACTACATTGGAAAAAATCAAAACTAATAAATTTTTACGCAACAGGGAAACACGGGGTCTTTTCTCCAACTTCGGCAAATTGAACTCCAAGTTTTAGAAGCGACGAAAAGCGCTAATCTCCCCGTTGAGTAGTGTCTTTAAGCTTTACGGTTTATCAACGCGAGGTTATAGTATTAGTATTAATAATTATAATGTTGAACATTTTTTGGAACTGAAAATTACCGGAAAAGATCAGCTGTGTCGTTTACGAGGGAGAACCATATCCTCCTCATGTGAGCGTGGGCGATTCCCGAATAGCTCTACAAGCCAAGTGAGTAATTTATTGATGCCAAAAGTATTCAATCAACAAATATCAACCCCTTTTCTATATTCTATATTTATTTTAACATGGTGAACTCTTCTTACAAAGCGGAGGTCCAATCTATAGTTTCTAGTTCTTATTGTGACAATATAATAATAAATTTCGATGATTTTTTAGAAAACTAAACTTTTAAGAAACCCATTTGATTATATTCAGCATGTATATTTTGAGAAGCCCTTATAGTTAACAACATTTTGGCAACTTAACGGAAAACAAGTTAAAATTTAATATATTGTAGACAAATTATTCATTTTTTCTGACATTTAAATCATATAAACGCAAAAGCCATAAAAAAATATGCGAATTAATGTATTGAAAGAAAAAACGGATGAAAAGACTAAACATGAAAATTTGATGAAATCATCACATCAGGAAATGTCTGGTCTCTGCACCATGCCATTTTCACTGAGTTCGATCATATTTTACGCAACATTAACCAATGATAAAAATGACTTGAATCCAATCGATGTGGCACGTTTGCACTGATGGTTCACATAAACTATATAATAACAAGAAATCACTGCGTGATTTCCCAGTCGTTTTGTGGTAGTTTTATCTATGACAAAAGTCATTGAGGGTTATAAAAAAAAAATCAAAAATCTATATATCTCCTAAAAATATTGAAGATAAATTGAAACATTTTTGAGTTACCCCGTAGATCACCTCTACGAGCTTATAGTTACACGCTAAAGAAATCATGAATTCAAATCGAAATCAAAAGATTATTCAAAATATTACTTTTTTGAAATAAACAAATACATTTTTGACTTTTTTGAAATATATTAGATAGGTATTTTAAATCTCCTAGTCTAAAAATGGCTGCCTATAATATGATTATCATCATAGGTGACGTTATTTTTTAGAACTACCACATCTCTCTATTTGAAAATCGTTGGTGTTAAATTAACGTTAATAGCGGCGGACGTTATTTTTTAGTATACCATATCTCTCTATTATGGTTCGTTGGTTTGTCATAATTTGGTAGTATTTTGTTCTAACGTTGGTGTCACTTATTTTAGTTTAGTTGACACTTCTAGTTCACGTTATAATTTGGTTTTGGTAAGATTTTTTTTCTAACGACAGACAAATTGCTTGTGTCAAATAGTTTATTATTATTTTCTTTGTTTACATTAATAGTCTAAAAGTTTTCGGCATTATTTTCATGTTTAAGATCAATTTCTATCAACATGTTGTATATTGTAGTGTTATAAAATGGGTATTCCATATAGTTGTAGTAAATTTAGAAGTTGTCATTGTGTATTTGAAGTAATATTACTGAAAAAGTGATAATAACCTAAAGTGCCAGTGTCATGAGAGCCGTCAGATGGATGAATGTAATCATATATTTTTCAATAACCCAAGTCTGATGGATGGGAAATAGTTGATATTTCCCTCTGCGTCGCACACGAAATGAATTGTTGTAGATGTAATTAAATGAATTAATAAAATAGTGTGGCCGCATTAAATCCCCTTGAAAAGTACCCCTTGGGATACAGCAAAAAACAAATTTTCTATATAGACAGACCTGCGGCTGCACCGAAGGTCTGTCTATATATATAAGTCACATAGATAGCGGTAATTTTTTTGCAGATTTTCGACGACAGCACTATGAGAAAGTATAAGGATTAATATTAAAACAAAGCAAACAAAACGTCACCTCCACAAATTTAATCATCCAAAAATCACTCTAAGTGAAACATATTTCGAAAGCAGTAGCTTTCATCATCAGTCACAAACTTTACCTAAGTAAATTGAAATGAGTTAAAATTAGATTAGATATAGATGTTAAAACTAAAATACTTACCAAAAAACAGTGTCATAACCATGTTGGAGCAAACATTAAATTTTTAATATACTTTTTATACTTGTCTATGTTAAAAACGGACAATGGATGATTAAATTTATGGAGGTGACGTTTTGTTTGCTTGGTTTTAATACATTGCACTCCACTGAGAGAATGGACTACTTCTTCAAGTTATATAATAATAGTAATTATGGCATGAGAAACTGTTGTTGTTATTATTATCACCCTCAAAATACACCCCTCCCCCATCTTCACCCATAGATCGAAACAGTGCCGGCATCAGCGTTGCAATTTTTTCGATTTTCTTTTTCTGATTCAAAGCTAATTTAAAATTAAGGAGAAGTCAGCAGAATATGAAAAAAAATGCAATAAAACTCTAGAGTCAGCGTCCACAAAATATATTGAAGAGTCAAAATCATGTATAAACCAAACATGTAGGTATCGGCAAATTAATCTCTCATCGCAGTAGTAGTACAGCTACAATAAAAGCGTTCACAATTGGTACATTTCTATCAGATCATTGCAATCATATAAAAATTCAAAGTAAAGTGGTTGAATTCAAGGACTGTGTTCGAAACTTGGGACTATACATGGACCAAAATCTGAGTTTCACTGCACATGTTAACCATTGCTTGAGAAAGGCATATATGAATTTGAGGTCAATCTACCACAATCGCCATCTTTTAACTAGACGCACAAAAATTGCCTTATGTGAATCCCATGTTTTATCGCATTTTAATTTTTGTGATTCCGTCTATAATTCTTGCCTTACAAGTATTGATTGTGGTAGAATACAGAAACTACAGAACAGCTGTCTGCGTCTTGTATTTGGTATAAGAAAGTATGATCGCTTAAGTGGAAGGCTGGAGGAGGTGAGATGGTTGAGTATGAAGAATCGCCGTCACTTACACAGTGCTTGTCTTTATTTTAACGTTCTACATAACAAAACGCCTCCATATTTGTTCGCCAAAATCAAGTTTCGCACTGATGTGCACAATATTAACATTAGGTTTAAGGGAACACTGACTCCACCAACTCATTCCAAAGAATTGTTTAAGAGGTCATATTCGTATAACGTCACTCGCATTGTAAATGATTTGCCAATTGATATCCGGAAATCTAAAAGTATTGGGCAGTTCAAGAATAATTTATCCAAGTATTTATTTAATATCCAAAGGAGTGTGTGATCACTCTAATTTGATGTGGCTCAATTATTATTGTATAATGTGGAAGTACATATTTACATATTTATAATACTTGATTAAGATAAGATTTGTCCTATATGTTTGTCTAATGTTCTTAGGTTAAGTTAGGCTAGGGTTATTTGGGTTAGCTGAACAGGCGGCTACTTAGTAGTCAGCACTGAATCTCGCCCTTTGGGGATATAAACTTGGGAAAATGTAAAAAAAAAATCACACTAGTTTTGTTATATTATATTTATAATTCTTTTTTTTTTTTGTATTTTGTATCCTCAATAAAGGCCTTTATTATTATTATTATTATTATTAATTATTGTTTGGAGAATGGCAAACTATACCAAACAATGCTAGATGATACAAAGTTGGTAGTTAGTAATAGAGAAAAAAAATATATTTTTGAGAAATCCTAAGGTTTCAGGAATTCGTATTTCTCGTTCACCTTTAACGTATTTCTGATGATGTATCTCCATGTAGTGCAAACATTACTGTTGCTTATTTGGCACCGATATTATATTTAGTATTGGTTTTATTTCCTTAATCTCATGTTTAAAAATAAATAATTAAAATAATAAGCGAGTCTTATAGTATGAATAATCCTGAATGGGTGCAAATATGCTCTACCCCAGCATGCGGCATGTTGCCGGGTGAACACATCAATTACTAAAATCATTAAATTATTGCAGGACCACTTGCCGATGTGCGTTTTTATTAATATTGCGGTTATGTATGTGTAATATAGCTCAATTTCATAATACGGGATCGGGAACCTATATTTTATTATACTTTACCATATTATTAAACGGATATTGAAACACATTTTTCACGTTATTAGGTAAATCAGGATAAGGTTTGCAAGTTTTTATGTCAGCATCTGTTTGAAATTGTGTTCATGTTGGTTACACTAATAATATATAGGGTGAAGTAAGGTATGTTCGTGATATAGGTAAGTTCGTGATAGAGTTATGAAAATTTCTCAGCAAGTTACCTTTTGCTTTAGATGAATGACATCTCGCATAGTAGTAAGTGTATGTTCCTACTAGATGATGCAACCTATCGCGTTTCTATATCACGAATATTCCAGGCATTAGCAAAATTTGTTTACATATGCTTATTACTTTGTGATTTTTGGCGGGTTTTGCAACTGGGAAGCGATCTACAGAAATAACAGGAATAATTGAAATCTGAGATAATGAAATTTACATTAATCTATAGTATTTTAGATGGGGAATCTTCCTGTACACAATAATTAACAAATTTTGCCTTAATTTTACCGTAATTGCTTATTCCGTGGAGCTTGTTTGTTACAATATTTTTCATGCGTTGAAGACATTAAAAATACAAGGGTTATGCAATGTTAAATATCTTTTTTTGTGTGCAGTAAAATTATTCCATATTTTTAGATAATGTTATGTTTATAATAGACTACAATCCTAAACTAAAGGTAAAGTTATTGCACATTAGATTGTAAGAAAAAAAATGGAGCACAGTGGATACAATGTTACTACTGTTTGGTACGATAGGTATCACCTAAAATGTCAAGCATCTGACGAAGAAATTATTTTAATGTGCAATCAATGCACTGGAAATAGCAGTGGTGACTCAGAATAAGATGTTATGCGTTAATGATACAATGAAATCTTACCTACCAATTTTTAGCATTCATTGTATTATCACGAATAAACCTACCCCATATCACGAAATTACATATCCTAGTCACGAAATTACCTTTCCTTGACTAGGACAGTCATTGGAAAGTTTATTTAAGTAATTTTCTAACTTTCCTCATAAAAAATACATAAATCTCAAGAATAACTATCGGGTGTTAGTCCCTCACAATTGTAGCAACAACGCATGCTATTTCCATCACTCTCCAACGAAAAAAACGAAAATCATCACGAATATACCTTACTTTACTCTATCAACTTTATATATTGACTGTATTTCCGTGGTCTGTCCCTTCTAGATCGCACAAATACTTTCTAAATCAAGTGCAACAGAACAAATGATGAAGTTTTATGTTATGCAAAAATATCGTTTGTATAGCAACTTACTGTCGTTTTATGGCTAATGAGGGCTTCAGAAATTCGAAATTAGTTTCGCGATCCTAAGTAAAGTTTCATTCAAGAAATTACATAAAGTGATGACAAATTGAATAAGAATTTCCTTTCAACATTTCTACTAAATGTGCCATCTAAAAAATTTTTTGACATAAAACTTTAAATATGTCAATGATAGGCCATGATACAAAATATATCTAGAATCTTACGAAGAATCCAAAAATATAATAATATGTACAGGGTGGTCTATTTAAAATAAGTAAATAAGTAGAGCCATATTTCCGGTATAACCGAAAGTGTATTGAAAACACTTTTGTCGAATATTATTACAATCTTAAATTTGCCAACAATTAATTTCCCAGAAATCGATCGGCGAAGTTCATCTTCGGACAATCTGAATATGCAACTTTCTTATTTCAAATGGAAATGGATTCCTTCTCAGTTTTGGAGTATTTTGTCTTAACGTCTGGTGACGTTTAATGGCCTAATTAAATTATACTGTGACGTTATTTTTACGTGCAATAAAAAAATGATGTTAAACAAAGATTTTTTGGTGACACAAAAGTACGGCAGCTCTTCGCCTGGTGGCACTAGGTCGAAGGTCGAAGAATCTTTCTTGGTTACTCTTCCTTGTTGAGCGCCACTTGTTTTTTATAGGGTTAAAACAAGAAACCCTTTCAACTAATTAAGAAAACACACTAGTTATACCTATAAATTTATTCAAACCTTCATCAAGTTTATTGATAAAACGAAAAGTAATAACAGGAGAATATATATGAGTTAAGCTATGTAAAAATGATTTTAAAATTTCATGATTTAAATTACTATCATGTGCATAATTATTAATTAATCATTCTTGAAATTCATGAATTTCACTTACACAGTGAGCCAATAAATTAGATAATCTGTGAATCATTAATCAATCAATTCGCATTTTGTTTTCACAAAATTTAGCTAATAGTTTTAATAATACTACTAAATGGGTTAGGTTAGCAATAAAAAAAATCTGGCCTTAATTTTTTCTTCGTACTGAATGCTCCACAGGTTGACGGAGTGAGGTGAAGATTACGTGGTGAAAGGTAGTGATCAATGTTATAATACGTATCCTTCGGTATTAGCACGTAGAACCGTAGTTAAACTTTCGGTAATCCAAAAAAAACCCTGGGAAGAAATTATTTATGTAAATAACCTTGATAGAATTTCTACGTTTTTTTTATTTACTTACCCCAGTAAGCAAGCAGCTGGGGGTATGTGAACAGGAAACGCTTGTGCAAAATCCAACTAGGATAGAATGCAGTTTGTATAAGTCAAACAGACACTATAAAAAATTAGAAAGACCAATAAGTTTGGGTTTTTTGAAAAAAATAGAGGGTAAAGTACAGTGATACATAACTGAACATATTATGTTTGTTAAATTTCACCGATTAATTATCAATTTCAAATCCCAAAAACTCGGAACAGAGCCAAATAAAATATTAACTTTTTCAAATCTATTGCCACCGAAGACTCTACCAGTAATGAATTGTCCTTGCGAAAAGGTAAGTCAATTTGTTGTTTGTGTGAATGTCGCATGAATTTTGGAAGTGCGTACGAACTTTACCACTAGCGAAGAAAAAGAGAGAATATATTTATATTGAAAGTTGTATTGGATAGTAAAAGAAAGTGCTCATTAAAGGAAATCTGTAATTAGAAATGTTACAGGTAGTATTCAGAAGATGATACAGGTAGGTTCCAAAGTATAGGTAAGTATTAAAGTAATCATTAGTTATATTATTTATTTGTTTATAAATCAGTAAATATTTACGTTTATTACTTAACTTATTTAATTTATCTTTCAGGTTTTTTGAAACGCATAAAACATGACAAAGAAGTCACCTAAAGGCTCAGCTATATAAGCAATAACTGACATTATACAATGTATAATAATTAAATGTATATTTATATTTTAGGGTTTGAATATCTTGTAAGTTATTTTATTTTTTTGTTGTTGTATATAGTACTCAATAAACAACTAAATTAAATTTAATAAAATTATTCTAGTTTGCTTTGTTTTAAAACATTACAAAAAAAAATGCTACAATACCGAAATTATCGAATTTGTCTAGGAAAAACCTTTCCGAATCCATTTAAGAATAGGACTATCCTGAATATGGCATATCAAAAGTATCAAAAGTTTAGTTATTCAGGTGACGAAATCGCGAATATTCTCCGGTGACCTATTTTGGGCCAACACAAAATTCAAAATAATTATTTATTTAAAAACAGTTAAAGAAAAAATACTCCGAAACATTCTAAGAAATCCAAAAATGTAATTATATACAGGATGTTCCATTTGTTGGTAGCAACTTCCGGTTAATACCATCGGCAAACTACTAACTGCTAACCAAATGCGCAGAACAAGATCTTGTTATTACAAACACACTTATTAGATAAAACAACAACTTTAAGACGACATGGCAAGATCCAAGGTCTAAGCACTGGCAGATGATCAACTACGTAATTGTTCGCGCTCGTTTCCAACATGAAGTGACGAAGCTTTAACGAGTGTTGATGATGATCACCGACTTGTGCGACCCAGTATGACCCTATGTCTACCTGGAAGGAAACTAAGGCGAAAGCTTAACATCGAACGCCTAAAGGACAACAGAGCGAAACTGTGTTTCCAACAACACCTACAGAAGAATATCCGGATGATATTGAAGAACACAGGTCATTATTTAGGTTCGCCGTACTCTCTGCTAGTGAGGAGATGCTAGACTATGTGCGAGGAAAACATCAGGATGTGTTCGATGAAAACGATGAAGACTAATAGACGCTAAGCGTAAAGCTTTCACCATGAGAAATAGAGCAATTTTATAGCCACATATCGTATCGAGTCTCGCCAAATTTCTTCGCTGCAAAGATATGCAATAAAATACAATATTAATCAATTCATTAGCAAACAAAAAAATACTTAACACTTGTTAAGAAACATTTGAAAATAACATTTGCCATACCTTAACATGCCACAAATGTTTTATTAAGCAAAAAATCACAGTCAACAAAACCTACTGCATTATGTACACTCTCGTGTATTTTACAACTGCGAGCTAGGTGAGGTCTGTGCATTTATGTCAATATCCGCTGATAAATGATTATTAGCGATATTTATGTAAATGTATTTCTATTCTCATTATTTTGAGGATTAACCATTTCAGATAATTATATTTCTCTATATAGATATCTCCGTATAAATCATGTAAGGAATTTCTAAGTTAATTCAAAGTGAAATTTGTTTCCTTCAAGTAAACATTCATCATGTTTTTGCTTCAGTTATTTAACGAAATGTGGCAGAGGCAAAAAATCCAACGAACTTGATATTAATATAGCAGTTTCTTGTATATTACAATTAGTCGAATAACACAAAAGAATAATACTTATTGTAAGATTTCTCATTTTTCTTTCCCGCACAGGGAAAGTATCGGGAACACGCTAAAAAATTTAGAGATAAAGACGGATATAACCATTGTGAAGTCCCTTGAGACGATTGAGACCATTTCCGGATGGAAGTCTCTCTGTACGTATTCTTGCACGATAGCGCCTAAACGCTTCAACCAATTGAGCTAAATTTTGGTATATGAGTTTGTGGCAGTCCTAGTATGAAGCTGTTAGATTTTGGTTGAAATCGCTTAAGCCCTGCGATAGGGGTGGACACAACCGCTAAATTTTCATATATCAGTAGGGGTCGAGTGATACATCATTACAAAGCATTTTTTATCTGCGATATGTCACTTCTGATATTTGTCCCCATAATTCTCGAGACAATAGCGTTTAAATGTCAGCAGTTAGTTAGTTGGAAGGTATACTTCTGATTACTTTCTGATGGTTCATTGGTAGGGCGTTCGCTTCGCATGCGGAATGTTACGGGTTCGAGTCCTAGCTCTGGCAATGCTAGTTTATTGGAAATAATGAAAATAATACAATAATAATAATAATAATAATAATTATTATTACAATTCTTTTTCGTTACGCAGATCACATATTTTTGATTATATTATAACTTGTCGGGAAAGTTTTGGGATGACACAACCAATTTTTTTATTTTACTTAATCGAATAACTTAAACAATGGAACCCACACAGCATGTAGCATTATTTGATGGAATGACCTTCAATTGGTCAGTAACAGCCTTTAATTGAGCTGAATTTTCAATTTCAGGAAGACTCAAATGTCGGAAGGACATAAGAATTGCGAAGAAAACTGGGCTTTGAGAGAGTAAATAATTCATTTTGGAAAGTAATCCCTATTACTGTAAGGAGATGAGCTTATGAATCTTTTTCTGAAGTAGATGCCTTTATTATATAATTAATTTTGGTGCTTTATGCACAAAAATATCTTGAATACTTTCGAACGTTTTTTTATAGTACATTCAAATACCTTTCGAAATCATAATATGCTACAATCAGTTGTCCTTGATGTTGGAACTCCTGTTGTAGACCCATGTCCATAGTTTCTCAAGTCAAGTTTTGCTATTTGGCCTTGAGTCCCAAACTATGTTTGTTCTTGTCGTTGGCTAGTAGAGAAGCAAGCCATGTTCAACATTTTTGACTTTTTCAGTTCATTCTTTCATCGTTGACTTAAGAAAGGCTGAGGTATGGCGTTTTATACTCTGGCGCTTAGTTTTTAGTTTTTTTTTTATGTTAATCGATTTCAAAAGTTCTTTCTGATGCAGAAAAGTTTTTTTAGAACTGTGTCATAGCAGTTTCGCGTTTTATTTGTTATAATTTTAGGAATGGTGAAATGAACCAAATCTATTATCATTATAAATTTTTATCGGCTTCTAAAATTGATGGATTTTTGATTCCTGGTTTCGCACCTATTGGCAACTTTCCTTCCGCCAAACACCCTGATCTCTTAAAAAACTACTGTTCCCTTAGACCTGCTAAAGTTTTAGAAACTTTTCTTTGGCACACAATTTAGAAGTTAGAGTTTTGAAGCATAATAGCAAAATATATTTAGCGCCCTAAAGATAATAGTATTGCATCTTTGTTTGCTTTGTTTCTACACAACATCCGGGCAGGCCGCTTTTCGATTTATGTTCATAATCAATTAGAAGAGTCTTTGGTGTAAAATGAAAACTAAAAATCGCGTTTTAACATTTGGTGTTAACAAAATGCCCGTCGAGATTTTAGAGTGTTTTGGTTCCTAATAATTTTCGCATATTACCAACATCTAACTTTTGAATTTTAAACGTTACATAGGTCTATTAGCAGTAGGAGCAGCACCCTGCTAGAGTTGCGGAACACCGAAAATGCCTTTGAAATAAGTTCATCTGGTAATTAACAATTTATAATATGGTTATAGGTGTCAATTTTTCTTCCTATTGGAAGGCCGATGGTTCATAGTGCTAAAATGTGTTATCGTACGCCTCTGAGAAATGCTGTTGCTTGAAAAAACATAAAAAAACTATAGAATTTGTTACCTAAGCTCAACATCTTTTGTGCTGCTATAATGGTTGTATATCATTAATATGTTACTAGTTATTTAAATTTTTGGTGATACTCGCCCACCGATGTTTTGAAGTTTAAAATGCTCACCTCTCTTTCTCTCACTATCCTTTCTTAACACATTTTTTTATATTTATATTATTTCTTCGAGGGCAGCAACAGCCAGAGAACAATGGACGATAAATAATAATATAAGGTGACTTTTTATGCATTTTAATTAATTAAAAGTCATATAAGACGAGATATTTTATCACTAGGCACGAGTTTATAAATAATTTTTGTAGTAATGGTTTTGTGTACCGTGCGGCGGTTTAGTTACACGTCGAAAATACATTTTATTGTATTTTTTCAATTTGATGGTCTAATTCATAGCCTTTTTTAATATTAATAATGATAATAGTTACACCGGTAAAGAGCAAATAAAACTTAAAAAAATATGTAAAAGAATGTGTTTGGCGACATCTAGTTTTCTTTGGTAGTACGCCGAGCGAACAACAATTCACTATATCGACTGCTTGGGAGGTCACTGACCCCATAAAGTACAACTACCAACACATAGATGCGCCGATACTCCCTTAAGCGGGACCGCCTACATTAGAAATGGGCATGTTTAACAAAACAAGAGCCCAGTTCCGAAAACAAAATATTATAAATGAATGTGCCAAAAATAGACCCAATTTGGAAAAAAACAACAATAGTATTATCATATACACAAGATAATTATCTAAACAACCCTAACCTACAGTCACAAAATCATAACATTATCCAAATAGTCATCTAAATAGTCTCACTGATTCAATAACAAAAATTTCTTTACATTTCTTTTAAAATTGAGAAAATGCATGTTTCTGTGTTCGTTCGATACGGAACTATAAGCTCAAACGACGTCATATGAAAAACTTCTCTCAAAAAATGCTGTTTTATGAACAGTCACAGATAGGGTAGTTCGGTGTACATAATATTAAGAGATCTTATCATACCCTTGTTTGCGGAGGCAGTTCCAAATTACTTCAGAACGCATTCATAAGCGCAAACCAAGATTTCTTTATGCTTTCTAAACCAAATACCGTGTTGTACGCTTATGAAAGCATTCTGAACTGGTCCGGAACTGCCTCCAAGAACCCGCCTCATATTATCCAACTAATTCGAAAGAAGTAGTCCATACTGAAGTGGAGTAGAATAATTTAATATTCTTGAAATAAAAGTCGACCTCCACACAATAAATTTAATAAAAATCCTCAATAAATGTCACCATACATGTTTCACAGCTCCGGGCTGCATCATCAGTGGTTATAATAGAAAATTGACGAAAAGCTATGTTATTTAACTAAATTAGTACATATTATTTTGGGAATCTTATTTATCAACTCACTGTGCGAAAAAACAAAAATTTTTTATTGTTAAATTAATTGTTGTTAAATATTTAAACTAAAACTAGTGAACTTAAAAAGTTCACATTATTACTAATGTAAGCTTTGTAACATTTTTCTTTTTATAAATCATCGAAATTCTTAAAACTTCTTTCACCACGAAAACACTAGATTGCAGTTTCACACTGCTTTGAGGATTTTTATTAAATTTATTGTGTGGAGGTCGACTTTTATTTCAAGAATATTAAATTATCCAACAAATTCTGTTCTTGGTTGATCTGACTTCTTGTGGAAAACCCTGGTTGATTATAGAGCATTAATTGCTTTGAAAATAACAGATGTTCTCCTCTAACTCTACTCTACTCTACCAAACTACGATTTCTAGCAGAAAAACTATGATGGTCCTCATTTTTGTGGTTTCTGTTTAAACATTAAATAAATAAATTCATTTGTAAATAGAAAACTGTAATGATTCTTTGTAAAATCGGTAGTTTAGTTAATAATTAGACTGGAGTTTTTTAGATGTAAAATAATATGCCAGGATTTAAAATTGACATAAAGGAAACTAATATGCTCAATAGTTTGTTTTTTTTTATAATATTTCTCTTACACTAGTCACAATTTATAGCAGAACAAAATGGAAACACTGTATATTGCTATAGTTTTATAAACGACTATAGGAAGTAATTTTTGAGTGATTTATTGTGGATGCATTTTTGTTTAGGTAATAACATTATGATAGTCGATCCTGCAATTTTTGAATTCTAATTCGGCATTGAGATCAATACTTTCTTATGGTTGTTATAACGATTAATTTGACCATTAGTTTCCAATATATATAGTATATATAATAAGATTTATCTTACTTGTTACCTGAATGCGGTCACTGTTCTCGCAGATTGCATTGTCGTGTGTCAAACATTCCTGGTTACTGCGCAGCTTATAGTCCCCTCTCAAGTCTGATATTATTTTTGATATTCCTTAAAAGATTAGCAGCTCCAGCTTCCATTATAGTAAATAATGTTTCAGCAAGGGCGATATTCACTGCTTTGCTTGTGATTTGCAGACAGCAATATGTCGTCGCACCCTTCAACCTTGATCTTTGAGACCCCTGGCAAATGCCTTGTTGTTGCAGGATCAAAAACTGCTATAAATTCGTCAGTACCTACCAGCTTATTATTTTCATATTATTAGTCAAAAAAGTTGCTTCACACAATCACAATAGTTTACTTAATCAATTTTCTGTATCTGATCCAGATAACGTCTGATGATAACCAAATTGAGATGTCATTCTAATACGAAACAACGGGCCACATACGGCTAGATCGTGTCTACTACAATACACATGGTATGCGATGCAATCTCTTAATATATAAAAGAGACCAAACATTATGTCGTGCCAGTTTTTTATTTCATTGTATTTTTGTTGTTATCATGTACTTTTAGTCTTTTGTAATAGGAATATGAACGCGTGAACCGCTTATGACCTTTGTGACTCTGGAATGTGACTGAATGTATGTATATTATGTGTCGGCAGATCAAGGAAGAGGAAAAAGAATTTAGTAATTCTATACGAGGCGTTTTCTATTATGCATAACGTTGAAATCTAAAAAAAAATTAAGCGACCAAAGTTAAACGTAAAAAATGCGTGATATAATTTCTAAAGCATTGGATACCTAACACTGGGCTTTACAGGCCCAAACCGTGGAATTTTAGCAATTCATAACTTGTAATCAAACAAAAAATATCTACTACCTACAATGCCCCGCCAATATTAACCGGACAAAGAAAATTTTGTTCAAAATCAATCCTAAATAACTTTTTTAGTATTGCATCAATTTTGACAATTTTTTTTTCGAGTTTTAGGCCGTTTTGTTGTCATCATTTTTTTCAAATCGAATCCTCAAAAATTTCCAGCGGATTTGTTGTTATACAGGGGTGAACAAAAAGTTACATTTTACTCTAAACTTTTCAACACCCTGTAGAAAAACGCACGACCGAATAATGATCTTTTTTACAATATTTTGAAGCCCCATCTTTACTGAACAACCTCTTTTTTGATTCATATCCATATCTGTATTGTTAAAGGAAATAATGCAATAATGCTTTATTAGGGTAGTAGATAGTAAAGTATCTTCAGGTTCTACAGAGGCCTTTTATCAGAAATCAACGGTATTGTTTGCCTCAATGTTTGCCAATTTCTCGCAGGTACATTCTATATATTTATGGTATTTGAGGTTTAGCCCGTACAGCTGAAAAAATCACAAGAATTTATAATAAACATGTATCAAAAATTGCTCATAGGGACTTCCAAGTTCTTCTGGTTGTAATTCTACAATCTGTTTAAATAACCAATTGAAATTTATTACAGTTATTACATATCACAAACTTTATATTTAGAGCAAATAACCGATGGTCAATATCTACAGAGTGATACATTTTCAAAGGTCGGGCCGTATGCATGTTCTCCACGGAAGGTTTTGTATCTTACCATTTATGTTAAATTTGGGATTTGCACTATTTGACAGAAAACCCAAGGTACACAAAATGTTTTGAACTGTAGAAAAGGATTCTCCTTGTAATTTTCTCTGCTTCAGTTACATTTATGTAGCTTCCGGTTATATAGGAAGTTGATCTGAACTTGGTTATATGAAATAGAACATTTGACCTTTAGTGCCTTACTAGTAAAACATTAATTGTTTAAGAATTGCTTGTTACATAAAGCAACAAGACTTTAAGTTATGTTGGAAATTTGTTTCACACTACCGCATGCTTTCATCAGACGGCCGTTTCGTCGATCCACGACTCATCAGTGGTGATCGGCAGGCAGTGTGATCCAAATCTCCAACATTTACGAAGAGCTTATACTAGCACGAGAAATGATTGAGAGAGAGACATGATTGAGAGAGAGACATCTCTCTATCTCATTAATTGTTTATTAACTAAAGATAGTTGTAAGCAGTGGCGGTTGGTCCATAAGGGCACGTGGGCACTTGCCCTACCTAAAAAATGAAGTAAAAAAAGTAATTTTAGATTTTATACTTCGCAACCAGACTAGTGTGATTTCGTTAGAATTTCCTATAAAATTTTGCATTTGAAAATTTGAATCGAAGACGGCCTTGTCTATGCTATAATCACTCTTGCAGCGCCTCCATTCACGGTAATTAATGAAACAGAACGTAGGTCTTAGTACATATTACGATGCTCTTGGACACAACATTTTTGTGCCTCTATTGTTTTCTTTTCTATCGCGTGCGAAAAACAGAGACAGCAATGCATCGCTACGCTATACGCTAGTAACAGTAGAAATTAAACGCATTTGTGACGTCATATCAGGGTTGCTGCCCTAACCATCAGTCTATATACGAATAAAATTTGTGCGTGTGCGTGTGGTGTTGTTTTTTTTTTTTCTTGATCGCGCTTTTTCAGTATTATAAAATGAATGTTTTGATTCTCAACAATTACAATAGTAAAGATGAATTCAGTGCAATATATGAATGTAAATAATGTTAAATTAACATTTTAGGATCGAATTACTATAAAAAAAGTTTTGATGGACACCTAAATGTTGCAAATTTATTTGAAACTGAAAAATTTGATGAATATCGAACCGTCTTTCCAAATGAAGATATTAAAACTGTGTGTAAGCTATTTCCTAACGTAAATTACTTAATAATAATAATAATCTTTATTCAGTAAGTAAGATGCATCGCTCATACAATACTCAGTATATACAGGGTGGTCCAACGAAAAGTTTGCACCTAGCTTTTCTCTTTTTTTTGTAGTCGAATGCGAAAATGCTCGGACACGTCGATTTTGCTTTTGAGGGGGACACATTTTAAACATATTTTTCGATCTGCGCCTTTAACCCGCTAGCGGGGGTGAGTAACAACCCTAAAATTTTAAATGGAAAGAGGGGTCTAATGACATATCATTTGAAAGGACACAAAATTGTCTTTCTAATGATACCCTATTTGTCGAATTTTACTAAAACAGTTAATACGAAAACGACTTTAAAGACATTAAGCCGATAATTTTGGTATTAATGAGAAATACAAATAAGTTTTAATTATTGCCAGTGAAAACACCTGCAATCGTTAGTACATTCCAATGTTTGTTAGTTTTAACATTGCTTTGTAAAAAAAGTAAACAAGCTGTTAAATTGATTTATTAAAACGTTACATTAACAAATGTTGAAAATGTGACCCATTTGATTCCATACAATAATACAGATTTTGTTCAAATCTATTTCTAACATTTTGTAGCATATCAGGTGTTATGTTTCTGCACTCTTCTGTAATGCGTTGGCGAAGATCTTCTATGGACTCGGGCTTCGTGGCAAAACATTTATTTTTTAAGTGCCCCCAAAGAAAAAAGTCTAAAGGCGATAAATCCGGTGACCTGGCAGGCCATTCAATTGGGCCCCTCCTTCCAATCCACCGTCCAGGGAACCGGTCATCTAAGAACTGTCTTACAGGAGCCACATAGTGCGGAGGTGCTCCATCTTGCTGGAAATAAAGCCGATCAGCAGTATGATTTTGGTCATCTTCTATTATTTGTGTTATTAAAGGATCAATTGTGTCTTCAAGCATGTTTAGGTACACTTCACCAGTTAAATTTCCAGGAATAAAAAGTGGTCCTATAATATGATTTCCTAATATGCCACACCAGACGTTTATTTTTTGAGGATACTGGGTATGAACCTCACGGAATAAATGTGGGTTACTGTCATCCCAGTAACGGCAATTGTGCCTATTTACAGCTCCATTCAAATAAAATGTGCATTCGTCGGAAAAACAAATGTTAAATAATAATTGCGGATCTTCAATTAAACGCTGGCTCATTGCTTCACAAAATTGCAGCCTTCTATCAGGATCATCCTCATTTAGTTCCTGTACTAATTTGATTTTGTACGGATGAAATTTGTACGCTTTTAAAATTCGTATTATGGACGAACGGGAGACACCTGAGGCTTCAGCTAGTTGACGGGTACTTTGACTATGATCCATTTCAACATGCCCTAAAACAGCGACTTCCACAGCTTCATTTCTGATCCGTTTCTGCGGCTGGTGTTTTACATTACAGACAGATCCGGTATCTACAAACTTTTTAACTAACTTGCCAACGTACACATCATTCACATTTTTATCGGGATGTCTCTCATTAAATAAGCGAGCCGTAAGTCTAGCACTACTATTATTTTGAAAATAAAGTTTAACAATTTCAACTCGTTCTAGAATGGAATAAATCATTTTGTACGGTAAAAGTAAAATAACTTGAGAAGCAACCAAACTGAATCAATGAAAAGACTAAAATAAACGGTGTAAATTCTTTTCCTACACGTATCTGCAGTTTTTATTTCAACAAAAAACGCAAACGATTAGTGAGGAATTTAGTTCTGATAAATAAGATAGTGTTTTTGAAATCCCGTTTTTCTTCAAAGTAAATAATTTAGAAATGATTGTAGTTGTTTTCAGTCGTAATAATTAAAACTTATTTGTATTTCTCATTAATACCAAAATTATCGGCTTAATGTCTTTAAAGTCGTTTTCGTATTAACTGTTTTAGTAAAATTCGACAAATAGGGTATCATTAGAAAGACAATTTTGTGTCCTTTCAAATGATATGTCATTAGACCCCTCTTTCCATTTAAAATTTTAGGGTTGTTACTCACCCCCGCTAGGGGGTTAAAGGCGCAGATCGAAAAATATGTTTAAAATGTGTCCCCCTCAAAAGCAAAATCGACGTGTCCGAGCATTTTCGCATTCGACTACAAAAAAAAGAGAAAAGCTAGGTGCAAACTTTTCGTTGGACCACCCTGTATAAACAACATACAGTTACTCCCCGAAAAGGCAGAAGTGCAACTGGCAAACTTGGTCTGCAAGCTATTTTGAACACTCAACCTTATACACAAAAAGACAACACACATAGCTCTCTAACTACAAAAATTTCATCGCAAATTATACAAAACAAACATTTATAAACTAATTAAGTAAGACTACGCTTAAGGTGCCTCGAGAATGCAGAAATTTAACTAGCTCTGCATTGAGGGGAGTGGGCATCCTTGTTATATCGAATGTAAAGCTTCTCTCAAATATATAATATATTAAAATTAAAAAATGAACTCTCGATAATATACGCACGGGACGATTTTCTGAAACACAGTGGGGCTGTGCCTCTGTTACAAATGTTTATTCAAAACAATTTAACATCAACATTTAGTGAATCTGTGGAATTGCTGACTGTTTTGTGTACTGTCCCTATGACGACTGGAGAAAGCGAAATATATAATTCTCTACCCTCAAACGGATCAAAACATTTTTAAGGAACACTATGGGCCAGGAAAGGTTGTGCGCGGTAGCAATGCTATCTATTGAAAAAAAACTTGTGAAGTCCATTTCAAATTTTAATGATCCAGTAATCAACCACTTCACTATTCAGAAATCTAGGAGGATGGACTTCACTTACAAACAGTTTTCATGGTCGTGGTGAGTTTACCAAAATGTTATTATCTAGCTACTCTAACTGCTTAAAAAAACCTATCATTTTAATTCTTTATTTTGAAAATTTTTGGGTGTTATTGCCTTATTTCCACCTTGTTGTGCCCCACCTCTTTCAGACCTCACGAGCCGCCGCTGGTTGTAACTTAGAATACATTTCATTAAACTCTCTGCAGGTTTTTTCAATAATTTTGGCATATTGCACACGAATAATAAGTATCTTAATTAAATCTTCATTTAAGTAATTACTTTCTCTTATTTTCTTCTTTTTTATTCGTTACTATTTAGGGATAGGAAAAGAAGATGTCTGTGTATTTAGGTGATGAAATGAAGAAGAGCTTTTGAGCCAAAAAAAAAATCAAAATAATAATAATAGCATTTATTTCCCACAGGTCACACCCATTTACAGGAAAATCTAAAGCACATAACACAAAATAACACTTTATATATAAATAAAAATAAAAGAAACAAGATTGATATAAAGTAAATAATAAACACAATATAGGTAATAATAAATAATAAAATAATAATAATAAGTAATAAAACAATAATAATAAATATTAAAATAATAATAAATAATAAAACTTACTTACAATTGCAGACTAAAAAGATGTTACCATGTTATAGAGCAATTCATCCTTTGAGAACCCTCGATGATCCCTCATTAAGAAGGCTATTGGTGAAGATGCCGATTAAAGGAATCACACATGAAGTATATCGGACTTTGCGACAATACATTGGTTCTGGAAGGACCGATGGTAAACGGGGCAACATGCTTGGCTTCTAAGCGGGGCACACGAAATCTTATCCCCTGTAAAAGATCTGGACAGTCCACTGCACCGTGTAATATCTTATACAAGATCTTAATTCCGCATAAAATTCTTCGCAACTCGAGGGAGGGAATCTCGAAACGCAGAAGCATGGCGGCGTGGTCACTTCCTCTCGGTGGATAAACATTATCCGCTCTGAAAACCAGATACTTGAGAAAGCGTCTGTGGACTGATTCCAGAGATCGAATATGGACTTCATATATGGGGCTCCACACAACTGAACCAAATTCCAACTTTGTTCTAACGAATGCACCTTCATTGTGAAAATATCATTAAACTGACGACAATTTCGAATAATGCAACCCAGTACACGATTAGCACCAGAAACAACGCTCAAAATTTGCGGCACGAAGGTAAACTCTCGATAGAAAAGAAAATGAATGATTTATTAAAAAAATATATAATCCTATGTTCCAAACGTAAATTAGAAAGCCTCAAATTTCTGTTCCCCTTTTTTTAGAGTAGGTACGGCAAAATTTGTTACAATGATCTGTTACTTTAACCGAGGTTTCGAATTAAAACCAAACCAAAGAATCCATTCTCAACAAATTTAACCGCATGAAATCCAATACAGACCTGAACGGCACATTGATTCACCCACCCCGGAAAATCGAATTGCCGCAAGCCAAATTATCGTCAGACGAATTGGAGGGCGGTGCTCATAAGATTAGAGGCCATACACAAAAAAAGGGAATAAAAAGGAAAATGTACCCTCAAAATCCATCGCATTAGATAAAATAGAGAGGTTAGTGTGGCAGTGGTGTACAAATAAATTAATTCATTCATACTCAATCAGTGTATTTACGTTTTTATTAAAAATATCACTTTTCGCATCATTGATATTTGCAATAGTTACAATTTCTGATGCATCCGTTTAGATTTTGTTTGCAAACAACGTACATGTTGGGTGCTGTCGAGCTACCTCGCTAGCTCTATCTTAATTTTTTTTCAGAATCAGCTACCAGGCTGGACTGGATGATTTAGAGAAACATTTTATTCATGCAAGCCCTAGCCTGTTCCAGGATTGTCAGAGCCTACTTGGATACTACATCTCCGAACCGCTGGATAGGTCGTGGATGCCAAATGCCATGCCCGGGAGGCCCGATTTGTACCCCCTTGATTATTGTAAATGAGGATTCATCAAATCCCTAGTTTATGAACAGATTTATTTTTACTGATAGTTTTTGTATTTACGTAAAAAATTGTTAATTTATTTGTTATTGTTACTAAATAGTTTCATTCCAATAGTTTTTATCATCCAAAGTTATACTTTGAAAAATTGTACATTGCCAAATATCTCAAAAATAGATACTTACTATTGGAGCGTATTGTTTAAAAAACGTAAATACACCAAAAAAGTTACACTTGTTTTTTATGTAATTAGCATGCTGCAGAGAGCGCCCTCTACAATTCACATCAAAATTATCAACAAATTCAAATTCCTCGCCCCCAAGAACCCCCTTCCACAGTACTATTAATGACAGATTATGCTTTGAAGTCGTCAGCATATAATAGCGAACTATTTGTCAAGCCACCAGAAATATCATCGATGAAACACAGGATCAACAATGGTCCAAGGATAGAGCCCTGGGGATAACCAGATGACACTTGACAATGACAATTTGCAGATCTAAATTCTCGACATTCCACATACTGAAATCTATCCTTCAGATACGATTTCAAAAGCAGCAGTAAATTATAAAATAACCCATAAAGACACAGTTTACGCAATAGAATACCATGAAGAAGTCTATCAAAGGCTTCAGTAAAATTAGCGTAGATTACATCTACCTGACCCCCATTATCTAGTCATTCAGCAAAAATATTGGTTCAAAACTAGGTTATTTAGGAAAATCTAAAACGATATTACCGCTTTGGTCACCCTGTATATCTAGGTTATTATCAACTTTCGAAGTATGTTGTGTGCCAAATCCCAATATTTTCACTGTGCACCATTAATTAGGACACCCTGTATACATTAAATCTCTTTAATATAGTTGATTTTGTCTTTTGTTAATTTTTCATCATCCCTAGGTTCGAAAATGGTTATTGTTTATGTTTGGCAAGCAAAGATGAATAAATTTTACAGTTTTCTTGTTTAGAGGGAATAAATTCCAAATAAGTCACGCACTATATTAACTTTTTAGCTTTATTCAATTTTTCTTATTGTTTTAGGTTGCATTTTGTGACAGATTTATGTTTTCAATCTCCTTTTGCACTAAAATTCGAAATAATTTTTGCAACGCTTCCAGCTTTTTATTGATCCCCGCCACTGCAAATCGGCTTTAAATTGATGAACGCCCCAGCTTTAAATTTAGGCAAGTTTTATCTTGAACCGCCTCACTGATAACGGACAAAAACGGGAATGAGCAAAATGATAAGGCTGACGCCGGCATTATTACAGAATGGAAAAGCTGGGCTGCTGGAGTTGGGTGCTGTAATGCAATGGACCGTGAATAATGTAGTAAATTTGGTTGAAGAGCAAGCTATCTATATATTGATAAGAAGGATCAGTATTAGGTGCACGTAAGCCGAAATTAATGTTGAGTAATTGCTTATTTTATCAGCACTTTTTCATGCATATGAGATTATGAAAATTAATTGTGTGTTTATGATTTTTTTTTTCCACGATATAATAAAATATTTTTTAGCAGAAACCAAATTGAATTAAGATCTATGATACAGGGTGTTGCTATCAGTCATCATCATCAGCTTTCACTCGCTAACGAGTATGAATTATTCCTACTCAGGGATACCTTAAGATGGCTAAACAGACCTGTCCTAGAGCCAGAAATCCTGTCACAAAACTGACACACCCGATGATCAACATTTACCGGCTGCGGTACCCAATCGATGCGTTCTCTCCCGTAAATGGTACGCCTCCATCTCGGCCGGTCGTTATAGCGATCTGCTCGCAGTTGTTCTGCACATCTAAGTTGATGCTTGCTTGCTGTTGATGTTAAGAACATCCTTGGACCCTTTTTGCTGCCCTCCCTGATTTCTCGAGCCGACCTTTAGCTGTGAATGCGCATGACTTGACGTACAGGCTTACCTTAATTTCCTGTAAGAGCAACTACCTTTGCTGCTTCAAAATGTGATGCGATGGTGTACAAGGTGTTTGTTTATTTTGTACCCAACCTACAGCCTATTCTATAAAGTTTGGAAAAGCGCTTTAAATACAAAATTTATAGGGTTTCTTGTCTATTACCTTCATTGGCGGCTTTAGGGGGCACAAAATTTACAACATTTAGAAAATGACAATAAATTCATCCATATATAAATAGATACTGAATAAATATTTTTGAATCGAGATTTCACAGGTCTGACTGGTCATGGCTCTTGGTCTATTAATGCGGATTTCTAAGAGCGGCGTCTTTGTTCTTGTCGGCTTCGTTCTTCGTTGATGTTCGGACTTTTAAACTGATGTAGTTACTTAGCCGATAATAATAATTCAATATGTCAAGTGTCGTGATTTTTTTGCGTAAGAATATATTTGTTTTTAGTTATGTTTTATGTATTTTGTTTTTGTGTGGTATACGAGTTGTTTCAGTTTCAGTTTTGTTTGTTTATTTTTTGTTTCGAATTTAAGAATTGTTTAGTTTCTTTTAATATATACCTATAAAAAAGTTAAGAAACGTACTTCCTTTTAATTTTAACTCAATGTTCCTCGTCACGCCTGATCAATAACATATTTTATAAAGTCTGATCCTCATACGTGAAAATTGACAATTTTTTTTCAAGCATAGTTTAAGATTTTACCTTTGGGGATGCCCTCCCAAATTCGATTTCTAAAGCCGGCACTGTTTACCTTCCAGTTATTATAGAATTAAAAAACATAATTGAAAATCTGTCAAAATAGCATAAATTACATATTTTTAAATGAAACCCACTGTATATTTTTCATTTATTTGCAAATCTTCCAGTCAAACTCTTAAAATTCAATAGAATATTGAATCTGAATCGTAAATTTAAATCATCTGGGTATAATCGTGGATGGTTTTTTTTAAAAATGTTGGTCTTAAAAAATAGACTTTTTTTTAATTACTCCAATTTACATAGGACAAACACTATTATTTAATACCGATAAATGAATGGGCCATTATTGTAAAAATAAAAATTAAACAAAAAATAATTTTTTCAACGACTGTCTTAAAATGCCTTTATTATAATATGTTCAATCATAATTTGAAAGTGTAGTACATTGTAATGCTACAGTAGGAAATATTTAAAAATGTACGGGTAAATTTCCTGGTAATGACAAAAGTAGCATCGGTTATGAAAAATTGACAGTTTATTATTATTATTAAATTATTTCGCTAATTTCGAAGCTTTCAACTCTATTTATATAATCAAAAACAGTGATAGAGAATATAGTTTAACACCACCTAGTCAATTTAAACTTTTAACCCATCGTATTTAGGCTTACGCCAATAGCGCGAGTATAGGTAGGTTTCGAAAAACAAATATTTTCCTAAGAATTATTATGTTTAATTTATTCAAATGCATTAAAACAGTCGTAGTGTGAAACTCACATGAAATGACCATTTCCTACTCGTATGATGCGGCTCATGCTCCCAACGATCATACTCGTACTAGGTTTGGCTGGAAAATGATATCTATGGCTACGTAGATTTGCAAATAAATGAAATCCATGGTTATCTACTTTGTATTGTAAGGTTTTGTAATTTCCCTTAAATTGTAAAATTTATAAACAAAAACGGCTAAAGATATTGACATTATTTGAAAATATAATTTGTGCAATTTTGACAGATTTGCAATTCCATTTATTTTTGACAGTCCATAATAACGGGAAGGTAATAAAGAAGAAACCCTACAACTTTTGTATTTAAAGCTTTTTTCGAACTTTTATAGATTAGGCTATATGTGCAAAATATAAACAAATTATTTACAAACTCTCTTTCCAAATCATTGGATTCGTCGCGGTTGGTCTGAAGAACGCCCACAAAGGTCACCCGATCTTAGCAGCTTAGATTTCTTTTTGTGGCGCCACCTTAAGTCACTAGAGTACACAAATCTCATTGACACTGTGGAGTTGTAGCGGAACTAAGAAAAAGAATAGTTACAGAATGTGACACAATAAAAAATACTCCGAGGATAGTTGAACGAGTACCAATTCTATGAGAAAAAGAACGGAAGGATGATACCAAATTTCAGATATTTATGATGTAGTAATAATATTCATCTTCTAAACCTGCCTTTTAAATAAGCAAATACAATATGTTAAAAACGTACTTTCATTTTGAGTGTCAAGGACTCTGTTGTAGTTAAAACATGCAGTTAAAATGCAGATAATTTTAACACCACATAGTTCAGAATTCACACCATAATCACGTGACGCAAAATTTTAACTTAACTTAAATATCGGTAAATCTTTGTGCGATGTTTGAAAACTTCATAGATTCGTTGCAGATGTTTGAGAACTTGCAGTTGCGTTATAAAATTTCTCTAAATTCCTTTCATCACCGCCATTATTTCCTGATTTCTCCCATTTAAATCTACATTTACCGCCGAAATTCTCTATCATTTTCTTTTTAGGTTAAAGTTTGTTTTCGTTATGTGGAATGATTCGGAAATAGCTGCACAAAACGGAAGTTTGCCAATGTCGGTATTACAGGAATTCTATATATAGGTAGAAGATTATCGTTCAATTTTGTGTATAGTCACTGTAATCATATAGATTTCCTATATTAAAGGATGTTATAAGGATTTCCGGTTGGGATAGAGAATATTACTATAGGCACCATATCGAGTTTTGGATGTCATATTGTGGTTGGAATATACGAATGTAGTTTCTTATTGAAGTTATTAGTTACAATGTATTCAATATATTTTCATCAGACATATAATCAAATTAACTTTTTGATTATCTTGATCCATTTATTTACTAAAATGAAACGTTTACTGGAGGTATTTTCTGCGACCTGTCGAAGGCTTTCGTCTATGTCAATCATGATATTTTGCTTGGAAAACTTGCCAAACATGGCGTACAAAATTCATCTGTTAAACTCCTGGCAAGCTATTTGGATCGACGCGACGTCAACAGCGAACATTTTATAACAACGTTTGTCTGATATGTCCTTGATGAAACATGGTGTTAAGGCCTTTGCTATTTATTATATACGTTAATGATCTTCCAGGTTATGTCAGGGCCACTCATTTTACACTGTTCGCGGATGACACGACGATGCTCCGAGTGTCCAGTAGCCTCGAAGGTCTTCAAAATCAGTTCCGGGAGGTGCGGTCGGGGGCTTCCGACTGGTTTGAGGCTAATAAGCTGTGTTCGAATCAAACTAAAACAGAAACAATTATATTTTCGCTTCGCGATATTCGGGACATTGACAACCCTTCAAGAGTTAAGTTTTTGGGCACTGTGCTTGATGCGAGATTGTGTTGGGGTCAGCAGGTTGAGAGCATTTCCGGCAAGCTGTGTAAGATCGTCTACCTGTTGGGCAGCCTGAGGGACGAGGTGTCTATTAGCGTTCTAAGAACAACATATTTTGCCTTATTTCAGAGCGCTATGTCATATGCAATTCTGAACTGGAGGCACCATGCCAGTAGCGTTTTTAAAATACAGAGGCGTGCAATTCGATTTATGCTTGGCCTAAATTATCGCGAGGATGTTAAGGAACATTTTAAAATTCTAAACATTCTAACCCTGCCTAGTCTATATACATGAGTATCTCCGCTACACATGAGAAGTCACATAGATGAGTATGTATTTGTCAACGATGTGCATGCTCATAATACTAGGCATCGAACTAATATCTTTGTTGATTTCAAGCGTTTGTCAAGAAGCAGAAATGCCTTCAATTACTATGGCCTTGTGTTGTATAACAAAATGCCAAATTAATTATGAACATTATCAACATCAAGTTTTTCAAACAGGGTTAAGGAGTTTCTACTGAACGACGCCTTTTATAGTGTTCATGAATTTTTAAACTGTACAAATATATTTTAATGTGTAATGTTTGTTCTGTATGTCACAAATTATTGTCTTTACGTTGTCTAGTGTATTTATTGTATTGTAGTTTATTTACTAAGTATATGTTTTTTCTTGTTTGTTTGACTTGTGTAAAACTATGTTGGTTTGAAAGCACGTTATCTTTTTCTCCTGAAAAAGTAACAATGAGAAAGGGCTTTTAATTTTTTTATATCTGTAAAAATAATGTCAGAATTAAATAAAAACTAAATTTTCAAAAACTCTCGAAATCGGCTGACGTTACTGTAACTTTGAAAACACAATTTAAAAGGTGTTTAAATTGTAAAACTTTTCTCTAATTTAACCGACATTGTAACCGTACCGTTTCGAAGAACTAGCTATCCCATTCTTATCTTGGACACAGTGTATATGTCCATAAGAATAACGAGAGCAACTGTCCAATTGAAATTGTTGTGTCAAAGCAGACAATAAATGGAATTTTAGTTCTAGGCTACTTGATGTTAATTAAAACTTTTATTATGTAATTTTATTCTGACCTCTAATCAAATAATGTATACTTTTTTTTTCTGTGACTTGAAAATGAGAGTTTTACC
Source organism: Apoderus coryli (assembly GCA_911728435.2). NCBI lineage: Eukaryota > Metazoa > Arthropoda > Insecta > Coleoptera > Attelabidae > Apoderus > Apoderus coryli. The sequence continues at coordinate 15,433,630 of OU452204.1, forward strand.
AGATACCGATCAAAACTGTTAAGAATATCTAATACCAACCAATCTCAGTTGGCAACACTGTTAACATACAATGTCATTGTTGGCAACTCTGTTAGATATAGTTATGAAGGAGAAGAAGTGAGGTTATAAAAATAATGAAAACACGTTTTTGTTTTCTCTATATTAATTTAATCTTTTCGTTTATATATTAGTTCCATAATTTATTCCTGTCGTTTAATTTCAATAAAAACCAGGGCATTTCATATGTTAATAGCATGTTGTTATTGAGCGTTCATTGGATGACCATAGCTGAATATTTGTAAAACACCGAGAGGCGAAAGATAGATAAAAGAGAATAAGAAAAATCCAACTAGTCAGATATATAGGTGATCAAGTAGTTGCTTAATCACAATGCGTATTTTAAACGTGCTACATTATGCACTCTGGGCGTACTAAAATTTTTATTTATTTTTGTGACTTCAACTGACATTAAAAATTCTTAACAGCTGTTTGCAAATCATTTGTATATTAGAATTTTATAGCAAATAATGGAAGTAACACTTTAATTTACGAGCTTTTCACAAAGTTCCAGTTCAGCGCTTTGTTTTTACATAGCATAGGTACAAAAGTATAATATTTCTAAAAGGAAGTTGGCTCCATGCAAGAATATAGCTGAAAAATTAAAAACAATGACGATGGCCAACATATTGTGTTTAATGTGGTGCTAAAAAAACTTCGCGTGACTTTTTAAAGTTTCCTTTTGTGATGTATTACGGGATGCCCGAAGGAGCATGTAGGTCGTGGTATTTTAAATGGCGATAATGAGACGACAGTAACACACACATACAGAAAGCATATTATATATAAAAAAAAGCAGAAACAAAACCGTGAGGAAAAAATGTCATTTCCATTCCGTGTGATCCATTATGAATGTACCTATAAATATACAGAAGCAAAAAGCGCCATGTAATAATGGAAAACATTGAAGGGAGGGACTGCTCTTGTGTTTAATTTTTGTATGTAAATGTTATAAGGGAAGGTGCCACTTTTGTGTAGGTTGTTATTACGTTTAATAATAGTATGTTTCTTATTATTTATGAATATGATACTGTGTGGACCAAAGTCACGAGTAGAACAAATTTTTGGAAGATACGTTGGCACATGTCACTTTTGGTTTTAAGTTCTCGATTTTTGACGTAACAAAAAAGTATACAACTCGATAGATAAACATAAGAAAAAGATAATTCTTAGTATATAGTGCAAAACCTGTATACAGGGTGAGTCCAAACTCCAATTTGCGTTTTACTCGAATTTTCTAAATGAGACACCCTATATAATATCAAAAACTGAAAGGAAAATTGATAAGCTTTTATTCTTGTATAGCCTTTCTTATACCTAAAGCTATTAGTTTTCAAGATATTTTCATTTATGAAATGTGGCTTCATCTCCAAACAACACAAAGTCAAAAAAATCTACGTGATTGTGAATTTGTTGTTGCGCCCATTGGCAGAACATAATTCGCCGGAGATAGTCATCGTCATTTTGTTTTTATGTAGAATTCGTTTGACTGAACTTTGGCTTACCGATCGTTCCCGAGCAAATTCACGCGTGCTGATATGTGGATTTTCTACCACTTTTAACATTACATTCAATTAATTTTCATCATTCAAAACAGTTTTGGTCCTAGTTTGTTTCGGATATTTTAGTGATCCCGTGTTTCCAAAACGATTCATTAAGTAACCTTTCCATTGTTATCTTTTTTGGTTGCCTTCGAGCAGGATATCTTTCTTTGTAAATTCTTTGCGCAAGTAAAACATTTTGCATACATTCTCCCAATATACAAATCATATCATTAACGCATTTTTGGGAAAATTCATTTCAACCAAAATTTAATTAAGTAATTATTAATAAACTAATTGTTATAAGTGCTTAATAATAATAATAATAATAATAATAATAATAATAATAGCATTTATTGTCCAAAACCACAAAAAAATAAACTTAAATTAAAATAAAAAGAAAACTAGCTCTTAATGGTAATACTAATCAGTAACATGAGACATGGCACAATCCATAATTTCTTTAACACTACACGAAAAAATATCACAATGTTTACACATAAGATTGTAGTTTCTGGTACAAATAGAAATAGGAGATCTCAACATAAGATTCGTCCTAGCATAACCACAATAAAATGTTGTACTGGACCTTATATAATATAATAGAATACACTTTTGTAATAAATAGCTAATGATTAAATGTTACTGTTATTCGATCAAATCCTTGTTGATTTAGTTGATAAATATTGCAATTATATACCTGTTTTGATTACGATTATGATAAATAAATAACTATTGAAAAATATTATTTTGGTGATCTTGTGTAATGTTTTTCAATAACAAATATCAAAAATGAAATTAGGTATATGAAAAATGATCACGTAAAGTCCAAATTTTCTAATCTCTTTTTGTTTAAATGAAAATATCTTAAAAACTAATAGCTTTAGGTATAAGAAAGGCTATATAAGAATAACAGTTTATCAATTTTCCTTTCAGTTTTTGATAATATTTACAGGGTGTCTCATTTGGAAAATTCGAGTAAAACGCAAATTTGTGTTTGGACTCACCCTGTATACAGGTTTTGCACTATATACTAACAATTATCTTTTTCTATAAGTTGATAACTATAAAAAAGCTATGCCCGCAAGAAGCAGAGTTTAAATTATTTCAGTTCCAGTACAGAAGCCTTAAAAAATTCGCCATGTTTTGCATATAATACTAGTGGTAACTTTTGAACCACTCTGTCTAATTTTCTAAAATTTTAGATATAGATTAATGTCAAGTCTAAACCAATGAAATTGTGGAATAATAAATAGGGCTTTCCATTTAAAAAAACGCAACTTTGGTTCACCCTGATGAGGTGAGCCGCCCTGTACAAATTACAATAATTTTAAAATACGTACTTTATGACTGCCTACATACTGGATGCTTAGTTTTGCGTGAAATTTTTGGTCTTTGAGGTAATATCGAACTTCGACGCACTAATAACTCACCCTGTATATATATAAGAATAAATCGCTCAAATCGCATCCGATTGCGCAACGGAATAAAGGGAGATAAAGAAACCGACATTTTGATGTAGTTTTGTTGTAGTTATTTAATTCTAATTACAAAATTCTGTGTCGGATTTACAGTCAATGACAATATTAATCAAAACAGTATTTTTAAGACAGGTGCTAGCTATAATTATTAACATAAAATATTAAAATCCAAATGACTTGACACTCTATTTAACTATTGAATCATTAAGTCACAGCATTAATAAGTACAGCATTCCGTCTCCACGTTCGCACTTTGAAAAAAAGTGTGACGTAAGATGCCGCCATTTTGGGTTACAAAACAGGTCCTGACTAAGAATAATTATAGTTTTTGGTTTCTAACCACAGTACTGTATTTTTATTTTTGTAAAAATATTTAAGTACATAATAATATCGCTGTCAATTTCAGAAATATTTGTGGTGTGTCATAGTGATTGAAAACAACCTTGAGTGGTGTTATCAGTTAAATGTTGACCTGATTGGGTGATTTTTAATAACAATAATAATAATAACTATTGGAAAAAGTTGTTATTGTCAAAAAAGAATTAAGATTGTCAAATTTTTGATTAGTTTTCAATTTCTATATTATATTGGTCAGTTAAAATCGTTTCAGTTTTGTATTTAGTTTGTTATTTTTCTTTATTAATAAATCGCGTTTATTTCAATTTTCGTGGTTTATTATGAATATCGTTGTAGTGAGTTAAACGGGTAGTTTAATTCACAAATTACAACAACAGCAACTTTAAAGGCAAATTTTGGGAAAAACTTCTTGAAACTTAATAATGATATTGTCAATAAAATAACAACTAGCCACGCGACAACTTGTGTTTATGTTTCACTTGTATTTAGTTTAAAAACATATTAGATACTGTCATTTCGTAATATAAATTTTACGGTTATACAAATAGTTGTTATAAACGTAAAATTATCTAGTATTTATCTTAATTTTTACTTATTACTCACCTAACAGGATCTTTGGGGAAGCGAAAAAAATGTTTAGAGCAAGTGTACCGCTTATTGGGACAACATTTTGCAACACACACATGTCCTCCGTGATTATTTATTGTATGAATCCCAAGACAGGTTAATAAAAATAAAATCCTTTTAATTCTCACGAACACTATACCAAAAACACAAAACACAGATTTAGATTTAAACACAATATTTATTTATCTCGTACACGCCGACAATGAACTATATATTGAACACAGTAGTGAACTGTATCTATCTACGTCAATGCGATTATTTTGACGTTGTAACCCATAATGGCGGCATGCGCGACGATATGCGCAGGACGGCTTGCAAACGTGAAAGACTGAATACTGTATTATTTATTATACTGTGATTAAGTTATGACATCTATTGATATTATCTATTTTTAACTAGTCAAATGTATGATTCGTAGTTTAGAGCAATGAATAAAGAAGAGAAGGGAAGGAGCATGTAAGCCGTTTGACAGTTTATACGTGAGACGAAGTCGGCCATATTGAGAAACCATTTGTGACTCATTCTGTTGATTTCGTTTTATAGTGTTGTGTATTTTGATGGAATTTCTTGTGCTTAAAGATGTTTATCTGCGTTTTAGTTTAATTTGGAACAATTTCTACTTGTGTGATCATATTATTGAACCTGTTGCATTAGTTGATAGTGTTTAATTAGTGGTAAAAGTGTGTATTTAAGACAATTGTTCTAAAACTCCAAAAAATTCAGAATATGGAATATAATTTCATCGGTAAGTATTTTTTTAATTTAATATTTGCAAATTTGAATTGCAAAAATTAAATTAGTGATTTAGTTAGGTTAGGGGTGGTGGCTTAGTTTTGAGGTATGATTCTTATTAAAAAATTATTTTTTTTAATTGTTAAATTTAGATTTTCAGAAGATGCTTAAAAGCGCAGAGCGTAAATGGTGGTAGTAACTCGACCCAATTGGGAATGTACAAATATAGTTTTCTCTGCTCTGAACATATTTCCCAAACTCTTTCGATAAAACCTCAAAGTGGAAAGTTAGATTGCATCCTTCATTGTACCTACTAGTTAAGTGAATAGGGTAAAAATGTAATTATTTCTATATATTTGTATTGATTAGAAATGAGATTTAATTGAAAAGAACAAAGCTCACCGCCAACAAAAACTAAATTGTTTGTTGTTCATCTTTTATTTTGTTGTAAATATACAAAAATAATACTTTATGATTATATAGAAATCACTGTTTATTCTGTATGTTTTAATAACAACAATTTTCAGCTTTTGGTTCAATCGAATCTAAGAAAAAAAGAAGTCAATTGACTAAACTTATAACATTTAGAGGGCAATAAATTGTTCGCAAGTGCCTTATTTCCTGAAGATCAAATTCCTTTTTTAAATCCTTAAGGCAATATAATATTGTGGCATTCCATAAATAAAAAGATTCAGTCAATTGTATATATTTTTATTTAATCATTTAATTTTTCTCACATCAAATGTTCTTTCAAATGTTATCGAATATATACGTGAGTTTTGAGTCCTCATGCCTCCTGGTCTAATGAACTATAATATACACCGCTTCTCCAAACTACCTACGTTTATATAATAATAATAATAATATTTTGATTAATATTATCTATATTACATTGACATTATCTATAATGCAACTGTGGCAATTTTTGAAGCAAACTAATGTTTCTTCAAAATAATCAGTGAGGCATCTGGTATCCCCACGTATATATAGATATATATAATATATAATGTTGGATAATACATATTTTCGTACCTGAATTAATTGTCAGTCAATTAAACTTATCATGGAATTTCTCACATTTAAATTTTTATCTTTTGCTAAGTGCATAGATATCGAAATGAAGTTTCAACTTTTAAATATATATTTTCTTCTTTTATATTCCTATACTATACGAAATACGTTGGTGTAAATATCCATACATTTTATTTATCATAAAATATTCTAGATAAAAACTGACACATTAACTTTCATGTGTAATTATACGAGGTGTTTTGAAAACGTATCCAAATTTCACGATGAGAGAACTCCGTAATACTGAAGTTAAGGCTATGTGTAGAGATTATAAATAGAAGCAACAACATGGATAGAAACTGTAAATAATAATAATAATAATAATAATAATAATCTTTATTCAGTTAGCAACAAAAAATACATTGCGTACATTAGTTGCCACTGAAAAGGCAAGAGTGCAGCTGCCTACTAGAGTTCAGCTTATCCTTAAACTTTAAACATATCCTAATTTCTACATGCATACACACACTCACAAAAAACAAACACACATTATTGAACCTGTTGCATTAGTTGATAGTGTTTAATTGGTGGTAAAAGTGTGTATTTAAGACAATTGTTCTAAAACTCCAAAAAATTCAGAATATGGAATATAATTTCATCGGTAAGTATTTTTTCAATTTAATATTTGCAAATTTGAATTGCAAAAATTAAAGCATGGTGATTTAGTTAGGTTAGGGGTGGTGGCTTAGTTTTGAAGTATGATTCTTATTAATAAAATTATTTTTTTTAATTGTTAAATTTAGATTTTCAGAAGATGCTTAAAAGCGCAGAACGTGGATGGTGGTAGTAACTCGACCCAATTGGGAATGTACAAATATAGTTTTATCTGCTCTGAACCTTTTTCTCCAAACTCTTTCGACAAAACCTCAAAGGACTAGTAGGTACAATGAAGGATGCAATCTAACTTTCAAGTTAGATTGCATCCTTCATTGTACCTACTAGTCAAGTAGATAGGTTAAAAAATGTAGGTAACTATTTCTATATATTTTTATTGATTAGAAAAAAGGATTTAATTGAAAAGAACATAGATCACCACCAACATAAACTCAATTGTTTTTTGTTCATGTTTTATTTTGTTGTAAATATACAAATATAATATTTTATGATTATATTGAAATCACTGTTTATTCTGTATGTTTTAATAACAACAATTTTCAGCTTTTGGTTCAATCGAATCTAAGAAAAAAAGACGTCAAACTTATAACATTTAGAGGGCAATAAATTGTTTCCAAGTGTTTTATTTCCTGAAGATTAAATTCCTTTTTTAAATCCTTCAGGCAATATAATATTGTGGCATTCCATAAATAAAAAGATTTCAGTCAATTGTATATCTTTTTATTTAATCATTTAATCTTTCTCACATCAAATGTTATCGAATATATACCTGAGTTTTGAGTCCTCATGCCTCCTGGTCTAATGAACTATAAGATACACCGCTTCTCCAAACTACCTACGTTTATATTATAATAATAATAATATTTTGATTAGCATTATCTATATGACATTGACATTATCTATAATGCAACTGTTGCAATTTTTGAAGCAATCTAATGTTTCTTCAAAATAGTCAGTGACGCATCTGGTATCCCCACGTATATATAGATATATATATATATATATAATGTTGGATAATACATATTTTCGTACCTGAATTAATTGTCAGTCAATTAAACTTATCATGGAATTTCTCACATTTAAATTTTTATCTTTTGCTAAGTGCATAGATATCGAAATGAAGTTTCAACTTTTAAATATATATTTTCTTTTATATTCCTATATACGAAATACGTTGGTGTAAATATCCATACATTTTATTTATCATAAAATATTCTAGATAAAAACTGACACATTAACTTTCATGTGTAATTATACGAGGTGTTTTGAAAACGTATCCAAATTTCACGATCAGAGAACTCCGTAATACTGAAGTTAAGGCTCTCTGTAGTGATTTTAAATAGAAGCAACATGGATAGAAACTGTATAAGAAGCAGAAGTCATGTTGTGCAATATATTGATGCCTTTTCCCAAGCGGCTGTGATGCATCTAGGCGAGTTGTCTAAATTTATCTTTTTTACTTAAAGAATTTCGGTAAATCAATATGAAATTCCAACTTATTCCTTGCCCTAATCACTGACAATGTGAATTTTGGTTTGACGTAAGGAAGACTAGTTTCTCCGTCCTACTTTTTCTTTCTTTTAAGCAGCAGTAGACTGAGATTGTCCATCTGACAAATTTGGGCACATACAAAAAAGACGCGCCTAGTAAAATATTGTATTCTTATGTGTTTACTACTAAAGTCACACATGATACATCGAGAGAGTATGGAATAATATTATGAAATAATTAGTTTCCAACAGAGTAACACTCCTAGCGGGAAAATTGCAGGACCTCCAGTTTTTGGCAGCAGCAGTCGAACTTAAAGTCACTGTATCGTCCTGACCTTGATTTTTCCTTTCCTTTTCTGTTATTTTTACTGAGGCAAAATTGGACTGACCACTCTGTATTATCTAAAGAGTATGTGAAAGTTTATTACTGTTGTATTTTTTTTCCATCGCTATACCTAGATGTACATAGATTACGATTAAAAACAGGATGCGAAAATTGGATATTTATTTGTTAATTGGCAATGTAATTTAAGTTTAATTCAGGTAAATTGCGGCTCTGGTTATTCAATTACAGTGTACCTACCTAGTAGGTGTGCATCATATAGTTGACTAGGTTCTACGTTAATGAGACGAGACGATAAACAAGTGTATACACGTTCTGTGTTCTGTTTTTATGTGACACTAATTGTTTGTCACAAAAAAAATTACAGTAGATTTATCAATGCACGTTTTCTAAAAATAATTAGTTTTCAAACAAAAACAAAATTTCAATTGGCATTCACATATTATGGGATACGAGTATGAGGTGCTTATTGAAAGCCCAAAAGCTGTTACGATCCCACTGAATGAATCGCCTATAGTTGCTAAATAGCATCATGTAACTTCTAACTTCAAATGTCCAAACTTAAAGTTAACCTTCAGTTATCATAAGTAACATTTTAAAGCACAACACTTCGTTGAACACGACTACAGCACAGCTTAAGTTAAGTTGTGACTAGAGTGCCGTCACAAAGTACTAAACCTGTAAGTGCACCGCCAACTGAGATAGTTTTCCTGCCTTAGCGCGTAACTGGTAAAATTTTGAGAGAAACATTCAAGCACTCTTAATGCATTCACCTTAAATAATAAATTGACGAAACTATTTTTTTTACAGGCTGGGATGTTCTGTTGACGCTTCAAGCCTAATCCTCGTCGGTTTGTGTAATTGGTGCCACACTAGATGTTCTGGATGTTGAGGGGAGGAGTTCGCAGACAAACCGTGACAAGAAAGTTTGATAATTTGGGAATTGTTTAGTTGATTTGGATTAATTTTTGTTGTGAAATAAATATTTGCTATAAGTACCTAATCGTTTTCTAATTGTCAAGTAGACATTGCCGGTAAAATACTTTCTAGTTTTATTTAAATCAGAAATTTGTTAATTTGACACTAATATAAATTAATTAAAAAAATAAAATGATAGAAAATGGGGAAGAGGCCATCCATGGTTGACAGCTGTTTCAATATACAAGGTGTTTCTAAAAAAGCTAATCAAAATTTGTGAGCGAATAAGGGACGTCTAGTCATGAAAAAAACGTAAATTGTGATTTTTCCGAAAAGTGCCTTATTTACAAAGATACAAATGTTAAAGATGACTGCCTGAGGACGATTTTTTTGAATTATTTTCGAAACGAGTAAAGATAAATTAATCAAATGTAGCATATTTATTCACCTAGTTAAATGTCGTAAACTGACATGAAATTGAATAAAAAAGGATGACCATAGGCGGGTAAACGGGGGGGAACCTTGCCTTAATTATAACCTAACTTTTTTTTCTGGTGAGTTTTATTCCATTTGTGTTAAAAGTGTGATAAAATAAAGTCTTCTACATAAAAAAGGCATACTGGTTTTTTCTCGAAAAACTTAAAGGTTTTCGAGAAATTCGAGTTTGAAAATTTTAGGACAGAACTGGTCCTTAGTACTCAGCATTAATATTAAATTGCTAACGAAAAGATTTCCAAAGTTTCGTTAATGCTGTGTACTAAGGACCAGTTCAAAATAAACTGAAAAACACATGGATACTGCATATTATACTGCAATTTTCAAACTCGAATTTCTCGAAAACCTTCAAGTTTTTCGAGAAAAGACAAGTATGCCTTTTTTATGTAGAAAACTTTATTTTATCAGATTTTTGACACAAATGGAATAAAAGGCACGGGAAAAAAAAGTTAGGTTATAATTAAGGCAAGGGTCCCCCCGTTTGCCCGCCTATGGTCATCCTTTTTTATTCAATTTCATGTCAGTTTACGACATTTAACTAGGTGATTAAATATGCGACATTTGATTAATTTATCTTTACTCGTTACGAAAATATTTCAAAAAAATCGTCCTCAGGCAGTCATCTTTAAGACCCTGTATTTTTGTAAATAATGACTTTTCCAAAAATTACAATTTAGGTTTTTTTCATGATTAGACGTCTCCAATTCACAAATTTTGACTACCTATTTTAGAAACACCTTATATATTTAAATGTCAGGCAGTATTTATTTACAAGCAGCCAATAAACTCAATTGCAGTCCTCGAGGGAACAGTTCAACCTGAATATATGTGGTAGGTATGGCTTGTAATATTATTTTTGTCTACTAATACAGACTGAGAAATTGTGATCGAATCGAATATCTCGATACTTTTCTTGCATCTCTACTAATGAAAGAAAGAATATATCGATACATTTTTTTCATCTCTATTAATGAAAGAAAGTTGACATTTTGAGCATCCGCGTCAAATTAAATGTATCCGTTAGGTCTACAATAACATTCGTCACGTCGGTCTTATACTAATATTTTATCATTTTTTTATACATTTCGCACAATTGTTTAGCTATATCAAAATGTTTTAAATTTTCCGCGCTTTACGATAATCGTAAAGTCATTACATGACAGTGTAGGTATAATTAATGAAATTTCTGGTAAAATTATTTAATAAACATATCAAGTAACAATATGGGCAGACAGGCTACAATTTCAATAATAATAAAAGAAGTGCCATTGCTTAGTTTTGAACTCGCAACCTTCTGTTTACGAAAACATAACAACAACAGGTATGCCATGATTGGTAAAGTACGACGGACGGTCATTTAGACATAATCAAATACAAATTTAACAACTTCTGTCATCTAAAAACAGTTTTGCCAGATTTAGTTACACTTGTTTTGATTTTGAGAAACTCTACCCGCACTTGAACCCTGTTTTCGTGGGGGATTAAAGTGAATAAGAGCTATTAAGTACGTGTTATTATTTATTTTGAAAACACGCAACAAGTAGATACTACTAATAACATCAATTTATATTACAATAACAAGTTAATTGCTAAAAGTCTTACCATTTGTAAAGTGTACGTATGTATTACTGAAGATGAGGAGATAAGTTACCAATATATCCTTGTAACAAGCCATGGCATCTAAATATACCCTCACTGTTAAAAATTAATTGATGTTAATAAATTTGTTAACACGTCAACACTGAAACTTACACTAAATATTACTGAAAATATTGTCAAACCTTTTAACTATCTGAAAATGTTAGTACAATGTTAATAGACCATAATATTTCAAAAATACAAATGAAAATCTATTATTAAATGGACAAAAATATAATATATTCGTGGGACAGATAAAATTATTATCCTATAATGTCATAATCATATGTCATTGTTTCGCGAATGCAAAAATTCAATCATAAATCGCGTGCGCCTCTATTTAAATTCTACGTGAACGTTTGCCGGCGAATTCCTGCTACATAGTCGTCCACTGCAACATCGGGAAAACAACTGAAATGGAAACAGCAGCAAGTCAAAAGATCTTTCACACTGCTATCACCATGTGGCGCTTACCAATCGATACACTGTTGCCGCACGTTATTTCATACAAACGCTATTGGGGGAAAATTATGTTCCTGAATCTAAAAATTTTGAAAAGGTTATGAGTAATAAAATAGAAATAATATTAAGCACAGTGAGATAAATACTAGCAGAGAGTTGTGGTGTCGCCAGATAGTAGTAACTCACAATACACTGTTTTGATGAATTATTTGTCAATTTAATTGCAAAAAATACTATACGCGTTGAGCAGATTTTTCAGTTTTATTATTGGGTAATTAGTACATTCAAAATTATAATAATATCTTCCTTATCTTCCAAATGGAACACCCTTTATATTTTCTTTATTATGAAGAATTATAGTTGTCTTTTTGTGGCGCATTTTCTACATCCTTAATGGTATTTTTTTTTATATAACATTCTGATAATGAACTATTTATTATGTAAAAAATAGATTATGCAAAGATTTTAAAATGTAATTATTATAATTGTAGTTAAAAAGCTATGACAACAGTGCCCGCCAAAAGAATTCTTTATTTCTTAAAACTAGTGGGTTGTTTTGATGAAAAGAACAAACAAACAAAAAAGCGGCGATGACAAAAGTAACAACTGGTTCTGATTTATTTACATTTATTGAGGTATCTCGAACTATAATCGTATCAGCGATGCGAATTAATAATGAAACTACCGAAACGAAAAGAAATGAAGAGAAACAAAGAAGAAAAAAACCTGCTGCAGAAGAAGTAAGAAGGATTGTGCCACATGCAATTGACCTAGCCGAAAATATAAAATTAATTGTGGGCGCTTTCCCCATGGTAATGTGTTCAACTGAGTAATCACGGGCATCAGCTAATACTATGTAATATTAAATAGATCAGGATAGCCCAATCGAGTAACTGCAAAGACAGACGAACCTGTTTTCTAAGCAACAGTGCAGCAAAGCAACTGCGTCGCCGGTGGGACTTCTGTGTATTGGAACGCCAGCGTAGGCAGTAGGCACAGTGAGGGCGACAAAGCGGATTATGCTCTCAATCCAAGCAAGTTTGAATTGGCACAAATTTCACACATAACTACAACATGTTCTAAACAAAGATAACACCTACAAGTGGTACAAGAATATTTCGTTTTACGATCTTTCTGTGTAGGACACACTGAACATGTTCCTACATGTTTTGATCGTTTAGATGCAGCGGTCCTGCCTCACTCTCGCCAATTGTTCGACGCAATTCTTGCGTGATCCTTGGATTATGTTTACGCATTTTTAACATTCTGCTAAATTTACGCCTAACCGTTTTAAAATCTTGGTTATTTTCTCTATAAATATTACCGGAGCATTGATAGCCCCTGTATTGAGCAAAAAAAAACAAACTGGAATTTCCGGGGACATTATAATTCCAGGATAATAATAAATCAACGACGCCTACACCACATTTTGTGAAATTATAAAAATTTATAATTTCTGGTAAGAGTTTTTCTCCAGAATCGTCAACAATGTTAGCTTCATGATGTAGAGTCGATAGCATAAGAAGGTTTTTGTTTCAATCATCATGAGCATATAACAAAACAAAACAAGTGCGCTATTAGTAATGTGGAGTGTGAAAAACCCCAGAGAAGTTTAAGCACGTAAAATAATCCACAGCGATATTCTATTATACTGAAATTTGGCTAGCAAATGTTCCCTAGCAAAATACTGGGAAGCTACAAGAACGCACATACATGTGACTTACTGTTTTACAATGTTACCAAACCATTGAAATTTGCTGGGGTGTAACACACCCCACCCAGCCAATGCCGGGGCTGCCGGCTAATATGAAAGTGCTTGAGGTAATTTCTAGATATTTATTTACTCGGCAATTGTTACAATAAATAAACAAGGGACACTTTATCCAAATAGTACATAATAACTAGGTATATTTCTGTAATATTTGCTTTATCATTCTTTTTTATCAATATCTTGATATGTGGTTATATTATACAATGTATTTCATTTCTTAAATATTACCATAATATTATTTCACAAAAATTAACTCAACAAAACATACGGACTGCCACGACAAGGTATACCTAACTGTAAATGTTATCAACAAATGCATTTGTTCGATAAACCATTATGTTTCCCAACTAGACCATATCCTTTTTATTAACGATTGTATATTGAATAATAATAAGCAAAGCTGTGCTAGCTAGACCGATATACTTTTGTAGGTTGTTCGATATCGTATTCCGATTATAGTGAAATAAAACGTAGGTTCATTACAAGGAATATCATCCATATATTTTATACGACTATGATAGTCAAAAATAGCCAAAAAATTGCATATTAATATACCTTATACTTATAACTCTCTCTGAAAATAATACGTCTACTCCACAAAATAATTTATAATAATATACATCACATGTATGATAAAATCTTTCATTTTGTCACCATCCAGACATGTTTCGGATCATACGTCCATCATCAGCGGCTTATGGAACCTTAAATTACATTAAATGTGAGGATTATATAATTTTTATGATTTGAACATACCACCTTGATGGAAATTGAATTAAAAGTTAATAAAATAAAATTAGAACTTTAGTACATTGATTAAATCTTTGTTAACATTCCAGGTCTCTTCTTTCTTTTTCTCATTTATGGCTCTTTATAAGTTAAGCGAGTTCAGTTCAACACGGATTTTTTTCTTGGGGGACTGAGGCTTTGGATGGACGTGGCCAGGTTGTTGTCATATATACCGATTTCTCCAAGGCTTTTGACAGGCTTGACCATTTTGAGTAAATTGTCGAAATTTGGGCTATCTAATAATCTCTTAGTATTTTTCTTCCTATCTTTAGGATAGTATCCAGTATGTTATGAGTATCGCGGTTTTAGGTGTGAGAATGTTCGCGCTACGTCCGGGGTTCCGCAGGGTTCGGTATTGGACCATATTTTGTTTGTGCGTAGTAAGTACCTAGTTACATCGAAAGAGTTTTTTTCGAAATTACCTTTAAAACCCATAATGTTTCCAATAATGAGAAAGAAAAAGAAAAGACCTGGAATGTTAACCCAATAAACTCGCTGAACAAAGAAAAGAAGTCCAAATCAGAGTACTCTTTAGCCAAACGAGATGCTCTAGCGACAAAGCCATTTCGAGCATAATTGGAAAGCCTCATGAAATAGATGAGACTCCTTAACAAGGACAATCTTATATAAACATAATATGTCCGTGGAGCTTTGTTTCTGAGATACAGCGTGAAAAGTTTCAGGATTTTTTCGGTTTTGGGATAATGGTCAAAAATTTAGTACACTTGTTACACGTCAAAAACTCAAGATCTGAGGTTATTAAGAATTTTTCAATGGTTAAAAATGTATATTCTATAAGTTTCTAAAGTCCTGCTAATAAAATCCTTACTCACCCTGTATGTAATAATAATAGCGTGAGACTAATTAAAAGAAAGTTTTGTAGAAGATTTTCTAATATCCTTGTAATGTTATCGGTATAATATTACACTATATAGTGATTGTTAAAAATAGAGAAAACCTGCCTTGATAAACCTATAAGTTCCTATAGATGCTACACCCACAGAGGGTCTGTATATTTACATTACTAACGTCGCTGATTTTCAAATAAAACAGCATAAGACATAATAACATAAATAAATTCTGTTTGTGAAAAAAAAAACTATAAAGCTGGGTCCAATAATGTATGATATGCATATAATAGACTATTATTTTAGAATCAATTATTATTATTTCTCTACTACCCACCAGAACTCCAAATTAGCCAGTGATACATTGTAGGTTCTTGTGTATATTAGAATTATAGTATAGTTTTCTCAGACTTAAGTATACATTTACTTCTATTGTTATTGTAAATTTTAGATTTAGTAATATCTACTGGGTGTCTGAGAATTATCGAAAGAGTATAATGAACTCAGAAAAATAAACAAACAGAATTATTGAGGAAAAATAAAAAGGCAGCCTCAGTAAAGCTCACTCCACTTAAATATGGACTAATTGTTTCGAATAAACATTGTCATCTGATTGCCAATTTTGTCTTAATGACATAAATATTAATAAATAAACTATTTCGATGGTTCTCAAATTATTAGATAGATAGATTTTTTATTGACTGCCTATTGAAAAAAATACAATTGTAGTACGTCAATTATTATAAGAAAAAACAATATAAATCTACAATATAAAATAATTACACAAACAGACACGTAAATAAAGATAACAGAAACGATAAAAACCAACATTAATCATTTTTAGCATCATCAGCATTGGCGATAGTATGCATATACTCTTCCCCATTGTAAAAGGCATGCTTTAAGAGATACCTGGCACTTTTTGATATTTCCGTGATCTCCACATTATGCTGGCTCACGCTGAAAAAAAAATAGCACAAATTTTAATTTATTGTTGCGGTGACCAATATGTACGTAATTAGAGTAGTTTTGCACATACTTTTCTTCCACAGCTTCGGACGTAGAGCGAGTTTTTGAAGAACTGACTGTCAATGAAATACTTTTTGCCACCTCAGATGTTGACTCTAATCTATTAAAAAATATTTTCAATAAATTGTAATATATACTAATCACACAAAAATATAAACTAACTGAACATAGCGAACAGGAGTGGCTGTGTGTGTATGTTTTTTTGGTTGAAATGTTGTGAGCAAACATAAGAACTTTTTGTGATCGTTTCAAAACTTAAACAAAGAAAAGTACACCACTCTATTCTAACGGATTGATTACTGGGAAACTTACAAGAAATATTGTACTATAATTATGCATATAAATAAAGCATTGAATGAATTTACAATTATCGTTGTTTACTATATTACTGTCTATTTTGCACCTAGGTATATAGTATATATGTTACGGGTAAAGTTAGATAAGCGAGTAAAACTAGGTTTACCCGGGTAAACTGCGTAATACCCAAGACTCTTGGGTAAAGTCCAAAATATATTTGGAATTGTACACGTTTCGGGCTTTACCCGGGTAAACTGCGTTTTATCCGCTTTCTCTTGGTTAAAGTTGGATGTGCCATAAATGACAAGGCCATTAATGTTTGAAAACATATTTAATTCAAAAAACACATTTTACAAATAAAAATTAGAATTCTAGAACTGTATTCTCTTAAAGGTAATCTACTCACGAGTGCTTATTTGTTCAAACAAGACAGCAAACTGCTGTGACATTTCGAGTTGCAAAGATTTCCAATAGCTTTACATTTACATTTATTGGTCATGCATTTAGTATTACAGTTATATCGTTTATAACCTTGACCTACTAAAAGTGATTGTTCGTTTGCCAGCTGATGTAAGCTCTTCTTTTCTGGTGATACACTTTCCAGATCTACGAGTTTCTCACTGCACACAGAAAATTGGTTCCTGGAAAACATTTCCTCTATTGTTCCTTTCTCGTTTGCTAGCTTATAAAAATCGTCATCGGTTTTCTCGATAAACGTCATGAGAATGTTTCCAAAATCGCCCCTCTCTCGATCAACGTCTGAAATTTTCACTCTCACTGTATCTCCAACAGAACATGCAGGGAAATTCGATTTAGATAAAGCGATCATCTTCTTTGCTTGATTTTCTAAATTTATTTTGCGTCTCTTCTGTTGAATATTTGTTTGGCACAAGCAAAGTTCACACCTTATATTACCTTATATACTTGGCTCAACACATTCTGCACATTTGGTATGATTTTCTGAAGTTTCTATATTATTGGCGTTTTCTTTATAATTATTGTCGACGTCTTCCATATTGTCACCTTCAGTAATATCTTCTTGCGAATGGTCTATTTGTGGGCCACTATACATAGACTGGTCTTCGTATTGTTCTTGTTCACGCTGTTCTTCTACACCAGATTCCCTGACGACTTTTCAAGCTCTTGTTCGGTTCGTAGATTCTCAATAGTTTCTTTTGGAAAAGCTGATGTGGATAGGCCGACTTTAATATCATGCCCAAACATGGCGGCGTAAGCAGCTCGTTTTATTCCATCGTGGTATGCTCTGTTTTTCATTAATTGGACAAATCGCAGACCTTGTGACCATCGCCTACAGTAGTTTTCATCGTCCATCCACGTCATGAGCATATTTTATATATCTTGATTTGCTCTTTCCACGCTGCCTGACTCTGACGTGCTTTGCCATGTACTATTTTAAGGCCAATCCACATGGAACATAACACTTCATGACACGATTCGCGAACTCCCACCCGTTGTCCGATTGTAGTATAGATGGCGCGCCAAAAATACAAAATATGTCTATCAGGATCTTAGGAAATTCCTCAGCTCTTTTAAATTTGTATTCTCCATCTGGATGGGATTGCATGTCTATAAGATCCACTTGACAACGGCTGTTCACCTCCGAAACACCATTGGCGTAACCACAAGTCCTTTTTTGACAAATTTCAGTTTTTTTTGACACCCTTTACACAAGCGCAGATATAGCTTAATAACATCTTAAGTTATATTCTTGTACTTTGTCTTACATTCACTTTCCAAACGATGTTTACCACCATTTCCAATGGCGAAATGTGCATCATGCAAAATATCAAACATTTCGTCATTTGTTACGTAATATTTTATGCTGGAGTCACCTGATGATACCCGAGCAATAAGCTTTTCGATGCCTCGAACAGAACATAATATGTCGAACCTCTTCAAACGTCGATATTGAGAGTGGACTTGGTTTTAGCATTTTTTGCTAACTGAACTGATTCCAACATTTCTTGGTATTGTTGATTATTAAAATAAAAACTGTTTGCACTTTTAGAAAACACCAACTCATCGAAAACTTCATAGAAACACTGTTTTAAACGAGCGCGTCCACTCTCTTCGGTTGCCATTTTCAAACAGCTCGCGGCGGTGGTAAAAGATGACGCAATAATAAATTCCTACACCCAACTTTAGCCAAGGGAAAACGGATAGAACGCGGTTTACCCGGGTAAAGCCCGAAACGTGTACAATTCCAAATATATTTTGGACTTTACCCAAGAGTCTTGGGTATTTCGCGGTTTACCTGGGTAAAACTAGGTTTACTCGCTTATCTAACTTTACCCGTAACATATATACAACTCTACGCCATTGTACTTACATGTGAAACGTAACCTCACTCGGACAATCACTCGACATGCAAACTAAGCACTTTTTTCCCCAATACTTGAAGGAAAACACACAAAAATACACTAAAGCGGAAGAGTCTCATAAAAATCACCAATTCGGGTTATAAAACTGTACGTAGCACTGCAAACGTCAACGTCAAACGTAAACAATAAACAAATCGAGTAAGAGTAATTTTTAAACATGCGTGCATAGATGCCCCCGTATTTAACTTTCTCGGCTATGTTCTATTGTTGCATGTTCCGATACGCGGCTTCTCTCTGTAAAGGCCACACAAAGGATACCGACCTGAATAGATATACTGTCTCTTGTATTTACGCTGCTATAAAGGAGCTGTCGGTCATTAACTAGAATTAAGTTTGCAATAGTGGAAAAAAAGTTTCTGTTGTAAAATAAATAATTTAGTAGACAGCATTAACGTAATAATTACCAGCAACATCCTATATTGGAAAAAAAGTGAATGTTAGCTATGTACAAGTTCATTTTTTTTTATTTCCAGTTTCCTCTATCTCTTGTATTCCTCATATTTGCAACAAAATTTGGCTTACAAAAACGCTCCCTATATACATGCTCACGTGCATGTATCCACTTTGCATCTACCCTATTAAATTACCTTTCAATTTTCTAGCTTTTCGTAATTTTATGCTTGTTAATATTCAGAGAGAGCAGGCAGAAAAAAACCTGCGTTCGTTTCGTCATCCTTTCAAAGCTGCTGTGTGCCATAGTATTCAGCAAAATATTTCTGCATCTAAACCTGAATTTATAATGCGGATAGAGAGAAATGTCTGCCGTTTCATTTATTTATTTAAACTATGTTTTGTAGTCAAACAAATTTTTCTGGTAATAATTTAAAATTAGAATTACAATATTTTGCATGGAATTTATATAGCTCGGCCAGGTAAAAATAAATTTCACTATATTATAATAGTTTCCAGGGTTTTTTACACCCTATGTCCAGTGGTTATACTGAATTTGCATTTACACTACTTGAGTGAAGTCTGGCAGGAATTAGGAAAATTATTTTTAGTCAGGACCTGACCTCTCTCCTAAAATGGCGGCGTCATACGTCAGAGTTTGAAATTATTTCGTCGAATTTATAACGGTGGTTATAAAGATGGAATATACACTGGCTTTTTATTTTTTATCTTAGTAAGGCCTTTGATTGTGTCTCATTCCAATTGCTTTTAAATAAATAAATTTTCTAGAATTTTTACATAAACAGTACTAGATTCGTCACTTCTTATATACCAAATACTAACCAAATTGTTAATAAAAAATGGACGCATATCTAAAATGCAAAATGTCCTATTTGGTGTACCACAGGGCTCTGTGTTAGGGCAGTTGCTCTTTTTTGATTTATACAAAAAAGATGCGGCGATATTTAAGGGTTCCCATAAACATACGTCCGGAAATGCATTTTCCAAGATATAAGGTGTTAAAGTTTAGTTTGTAAATAACAGTTTTTTTTAATAAGTCAAATATCTCGTCACCGATTTCGTTGAAATTTGGCAGCGTTGTTGCTAAAATAGCCAGCTTATATGGCCCTAACTAGATCAAAATGATTAAGTCCAATGACGTTAGTTATGCAAAAGCCATTGGCAGAATGTATGGAGGAAAATCAGCACACATAAGTGCTTGAACGCGTTGGATGGATATAACAAATTGTCCTTAAGAATGTGCCAAACAGAGAGTAGAAATACCTGGAGTTCCTTCAACCTTGTTCAGCACAGCCTCTTCGAGCTCTACCATTCGTAATGTCTTTGGCCTCCTGTTCCTCCACTTCGTTTTAGTGTGTCTGTTTCATGAAGGCGTCGATGAATGCTTTCGAAAATTTTTCAATCAGAAGCCATACGCTGAGGATATCTTTCTAATGCATTGCGATCAGCGAGTCATGCTCTAAGAAATATCCGTCGACCCATAAAATGCGTGCCAATATTCACCATTTTAACAAAAGCCTGTAACTTCCTTAATAAGGAGTTTTCAGACTGAATAATTGCACAGAAAAGATCAATCTTTAATTTGCCATTATCGAATAATTTCTGCTTTAATTCGTTTACTCCACAGATGGCTCAAAAATATCCAAAATATGACTTTCTTTTTACCTCTGTATACGAGGGTTGCCTTTTATATTTCAGGATTTGGCAACCCTGGAGTTGGAATCTGGCAACTGACAGCTCTATCGTAAAGTTGGACATTTTTGAGGTTATACCTACTCAGAACGTTTTGACATACGAGCGCTATTTGTATTGTTTACAGTAACCTAAAAGTTTCATCTCGGTCCAAAAATGGAATTTTCGTGCGATTACTTTTTAGAACTTTCAACGTGGATTAAGTCAGCAACAGTGCATGGATGAACCTAATTCAATTTTTGGCGATGAAGCTCCATCAAGGACCAGTGTTTATCGATGGTATGGTGAATTCAATCGTAGTCGTAGTACAGTCCAAGACAAATTTCGTGAAGGTCGTCCAAAATCAGTTGTTGTTCCAAAAACTATTGATGCTGTGCGCGAACTGATATTGCAGGATCGTCATGTGACCTACCAAGAGATTGAGACAACCTTAGGCAATAGTGGGACCAGCATACATTCAATATTGCATAAACATTTGACTGTCAAAAAAAATTGTTCGCGTTGGATCCCGCACAATTTGTCAATCGCTCAAAAAAAGGCTCGTGTCGATTTGTCGAAAGAAATGCTCAAAAAATACGATCGAGGTGTTTCGACACACGTCTATGAAATCGTGGCAGGTGATGAATCGTGGATTTACGCGTATGAGCCCGAAAGTAAACAGCAGTCCACTGAGTGTTTCAAAATGAGCTAAATCCAACAAAAGTTGTTCGCGCACGAAGTGATATTTGTTTTTGTTCTCTAATCCCCAAATATAAAAGGCAGCCCTCGCATAACATAACGACCATTTGCTTAATATCTAGTATAGTTCAGACCTGTTGTCCAGCTACATTTGTAAAAAAAATCATCTCAATATGCTAAAGGGTTTGAGAGAAAATTGATGTTAAACTTAGAGTAAATTTTTAAAGGCTACCCCACAGGAAATCAATTGTTAGGCTGACCGAGCACCACTGATAAGTATTTACAAAAACCTGAATAACAATCGATTAGTAGCTATTCGTTTAGAGGAGCATCTTGGTTTCTAAACTGATGACGATGTCGAAGGGAGACCGAGATTCCCCGAAATAATATGTCAGTAGAACTAATTTCGAAAGTGAAGATTGTATTCATATTTTCAAGGCGCTGTCGGACAGACAACTACATCATCCATTTAACAGTATGTTGTGACTTAATCCCACCAAATTCCATTTTTAATAGCCCGCACCTGGTGCTCTTACCAAAATATTATTGGGTAAAAGGCAGAAAATGAACTGTCGGTTGAAAAAGGCAAGATTGAATGTCGCAGTGGGGGTCACGTAGGTAGGCCCTTAAAAAAACTCCCGTGTGATACACATATTATGTTGACCGCTCCTTGAAAATGCCAACTGGCGGTTATTGGGAGCAACATTGAGGGCGTTAAAATGCCTTTTTAGTTTGTCTTTTATTAGAGGTAGGTATACTATAGAGCAAAAGAAATACCGACCGGATGATAAACTTAGCACATGGCCGTTTTTGACCTTTCCGCTGTGCAAGGCAACAAAAATGGGCGATATTCTTTAGTAGGTAATACTGTTTGCAAGTGTGCGTGTAATATAATTTATTGGATTGGCAATTTCATGGTAGACAGAAGATATTTTTTGGTACATTTCAAAATTACTAGCAACGTTTTAGATTAAGCTAAGTTTTAATTTATACAGGGTGACTTGTAAGTAGACCTGAATATTTTAAGTCATAAGAAACCAATTTGATTATATAGTACCCTGGTCCAAAGTGGACCCTTTTCAAGATATTCGAATTTTTAAGATTTTTTAGGAAATGTCTATTTGAGATTTTTTAGGAAATGTCTATTTGAGATTTTATCCGGTAAAGCATTTCAGGAGGCCCTCCTGAAATGCTTTACTATTCGGCACCGCTTTCGCATAACTTCGAGATAGTAAGCTCTTCGTGTATTTTTTTTTTTATTACTTTTCACAAACATGTGAATACATAACTAAAATTCCATTATCGGGAATCAAAAACAGAATACTGAGACCAAACAAAACATCAATAAACAATAAAAAACAACAACAAACAACCAAAAAACAACAACAAACAACCAAAAAACAGCACAAAAGCCGTAAATCCCAGCATCCGCCATTCAAAACGCACACAGGATCTCACTGCCCTTCGCGGTCGTTATTTATCTTCCCCTGTAAGTGCTGCTCTTCCTCTTCCTTGGTCTGTATTACCGCTGTTATATATGCATCAATGATCCGCCATTGTTGCGGAGACTCTAGCATTTGGTTTACCAAGTTTTCCGGCTGTATATCGGTTCCCAGTTCTCGGTTGCATTGGCTGCGGTCGTGTTCCCATCTAGGACAGCAAAAGATAGTATGTTCCGCTGTATCTGTTTCCCGACAATATGTGCAGTCATCAGAGTCTATCTTACCAAATGTTTTCAAGTAACTACGAAAGCATCCATAACCGGACATTGCTTGCGTTATGGAGTAATTTACTTCTCCAAACTCCCTATCGACCCATCTGTCTATATTTGGAATCAGTATTTTGGTCCATATTCCCCTGGTGTCTTCGTCCCACATCCTTTGCCTCCTGGTTTGATCGTTTGCCACCCTTCTGATCATTCCCTTGCTGACATTTGCGCGCTCTTCAGCAAGCAATCTTATAGGTGCTATCCCGGCTATAACCTGCGCAGCAGGAGCAGAAATCGTCCTGTAGGCTGTATACTTTTACTGCAATATATTACAGAGTGTCCAAAAAAAAATGTGTGTTAGGGTGTGCATAACATTAGGGCCTCCGTCTAATTCAGTAGAACCAGACCGAGGCATGGGTCGACGTTTCGCTCTTATTATGAGCTCGTCAGAGTACCATAGTCGTTGCCCTATCTACAAATGCCGGGCGATATGTATTGTTATGTATGCGTTATTATAAAATCTTGAAATTTATCAGGGCAAAAGCGACACAAATGAATTTGGATGAAAATCAAACCTCACCTTGGGCATCATATATACATAGATAACTTTTATAATTCAGTTGAGTTGTCCCCAGAATTGTTGAATTTCAAAACGCACACAACTGGGACGCTTCGTAAAAACAGAAAAGGTAATTCCAAGGCAGTAGTTGAGACGAAGCTTAAAAAAGGAGAGTAAATCTGGAGAAGATCGGTAGACGTATATGTATCAAAGTAGAAAGTTAAAAGAGACGTTCTTTTTATATCCACTGCCAACAATCCTGAACTAATAGAGGTTCCTAGCAAATTTGGCCAACTGAGAATAGTGCCCAAATAAAATAAAAAATAAAGAAATGTCGGGAGTAGACCGTTGTGATCGCATGGTTCATGAATAATTAATGGTATCTGGTATCTTATTAATATGTGCCATTTCAAGGAACAGGCGCTTTGTAAGGTTGCTTTCGACCTTCGCATTCAGAAGATTGAATAAACACAGCTATGGGACGAAACCATATTATGTACTAGCTGCACTTAGATACCAACTTATTCCATAATTATGTAGCTGTTACAATATGTGCTATAAGACTGTAAATTTATGTGTATAATAATGACGAGAAGGTATATTAAATAATTTCTCACACTCATCTAAAATCTTCATGTACATTTAACTCTTATCAAATTTACTAAACATTAAAAAGTAAATCAAGAATTTACATAAATCGTATTAGGAATAGTTATAAAAAATCGATTATATGTGGACACTAACATTTTCGAAATCAATTTCAATCTTATCGTGATTGAATCTATGTTGCACCCAACTGAGTCTGTTAATAAACTATCATCTCATCTGAAAGACCACCAGAAAAAAATGTATTTGTAGACAATATTATTACGTCTTTGAAAACTGTATCTGTAAATGGAAATCCATTTATTATAATTCAACGTATTATTTGTTTAGGATAATTTAAAATGCATTAGTGTGTTTTGTAAACAGAACTATTTATAATATTGTAGCTACTTAACGAAATAATTTACTTACCTCCGAGCACAATCCAACATAGTTAGTTCACTAAAATCATTTAACAAAAATTCATCAGATGGGTAGAAACATTTCTCTACTAAATAAGCTCTTAGTTTTGACTTAAGTGGGTTCACTGACATCCTTAACCCTCTGAGGTAGCCCATTAAAAATTTTTGGACCGTAATAATTTTGAGCTGATCTCGCCACATTTATCATACTCAACTTTAGCCTTATGTTGGTACCAAATCTCGTACCGTATGGGTGCACGTTTTCATTAAGGGTGCAATTATGGATATTCTGTTTTACGTGCCATGGAACGGGTACTTGTCGCAAATGGCGAATTCTGTCAGCTGTATTCCAAGTTAAGAGAAAATCCTGATGAAGTTCTCCAATATTTGAGGAACTATTTTGTTCCACAATTTATCCAGTGTATATCGGTTCCGGTGGCTTAATTCTTTCTGATCCCAAATATTTAAAATACGAGTATATAAAAAAACACAAAAAACTTCAGCTTCCGGGGCAATGTAATGACTGGTGAGATGAATCATAAATAATTCAGCTCTTTTAACTAATAAATCAGATGAAAAACCAATCATGATTCTTAAGGATTGAAGGCGATATGACAAAGAAAATTGATTTCGATTTCAAAATAGCGAGCAAAACATCCTTATGTAATTGTTAATAACCAGAGCGGTAAAATATCAAAGCCTGTTATGAAACAATAACGAAAAGAACAAAAGGTAAACCGGCCCTGAATTTTTGTGGAACTGAAAATGTATTAACTTTTTAACCGCGGTCAGGTTCACGTTGTATACACCGATTTTTGCAAGGCGTTTGATAGAATTTATCATACAATCCTTATACAAAAGCTTCCGCATTTTGGCTTTAGCGCAGATGCCGTCTGCAATCTTATATTACTGATAGAGTTCAGTTTGCATCATACAATGGATATACATCGACATATTATACAGCTCTATCTGGAGTACCTCAGGGTTCAAATCTGGGACCTCTATTATTTTTATTATTCATTAATGATTTGGGCGAATTATTGAATTGTAGTAAACTGATTTATGCAGATGACTAAAAGATTTTTACAACGATAAGTACGCCGGAGGATTGTATTTTGCTACAAGGCAGTCTTTAATTGGTGAATGCTTGGTGTGAACAAAACAGACTTTCCCTCAATCCTAAGAAATGTAATGTTGTTTCTTATACCCGCAAAACGTCCCCGACCATCTTTTATTATAATGTAAATGGAGTAATTCTTAATCGAAAGGAGTTTATTAAAGATCTTGGAGTTACGTTTGACATGCATTTCACTTTCAAGGAACATATTACAGATATGGTGGCTGGTGCGACCAAAGCTTATGGCTTTCTTGCTAGAAACAGCAAATATTTCGAGAGTGTCGTTACTTTGAATACTCTATATTTTGTATATGTAAGATCCTCTTTGGTCTGGTACCCCTGCTATGACCGTGATATTCAAATGATTGAGAAAGTTCAGCGTAAATTTTTAAAATGTTTGTGCTTTAAAATTGATGGAACTTACCCGGATCGCGGAATACCTTACAAATATCTTATTGACAGATTTCAATTTTAAAGTTTAAGGAGAAATTTGTTTAGTATAAGTTTTCTATATAAGACATTCAATAGTGATGTAGTGTGCCCTGAGCTACTGGAAAAGGTATCTCTGCTGGTTGCGCGTATCAATGCTAGAAGTTCTATTGCATTTTATAATGAGCGAACCAGAACAAATGTTATATTAAAATCTCCCATTTATACTATGTGCCGGCAATTTAATTTGGATAATGATCAGTGTGATATATTTTTTGATTCTCTGAATGAAATATTGTCTTCCGCGGAATCAATACTAAAGGAACTTGATGTTCATTAATGCTTGTGTACTTTGGTTGATTTTCTTTGTTTATTTATGTACCTACTGTTATTTAATATAGTTAAGCTTTAGTTATAGTTGGTTTTTGTATGCATTGCTCTGTAAATGGAACTTGTTCTGTTGAGTAATAAAGCGATTATTATTATTATTAACCTCATGTCTATTTTCCTATAAATATGACAATTACATATCACAATATACATGTAAAACAAACGATGTTAGTATTTTTCTTGATTTTCACAATAAAACATCGCTAAGGAAGGAAAAAGCATTTGGAATAACATATCGCTTACATTCTAGAATTCGGGACACGCTTTTATCCCATCTATTTGTTTAGTATCAGATTACACAATTTTATATATAATATGGGTTTCTACATTTCTCTTTAGACAAGTATAGAGGTATATTTATTTAAGAATGAGAAAAAATAACCTATGCACACTTCACTCACAGTAATATACAGTGTCACACCAAAAGTTCGGATCATATGGGACATTTTTTTCCTTAGCATTAAATTCCTTTCCGCTATCCTTCACCAACACAGAACCAAACATTTGCTGGAGCCAATTCAGCATGACTATCATACACGAACAAGACACGATTCATACAGAACTCCTTTCTCGTCTAAATCAATGGGTCAGAGACACTATATGTATTTGGCCCCACGGTTTTACAATCTCTTACCTCCGGAAGTCAGATCCAAGCCCGCTTTGAAGAGTTTTAAGGCATCTGTAAAGGAATACATGCATGGCAAGACTCGAGAAGAGTTTCAGACTCTTATCGGTTTTCTTTGATTCTGTGAATCATATTGGGGTTTTTTTCTTTTTTTTTCTTTTTTCCTTTATATACTCAAGTCATTCAGTCTTATCCTTTTTCGTTGTGTAGTATGTGGTGAATTTTTTGTTATGTTTTTTTATTAAGGTGTATTAGAATTAAAATCTACATACCTATCGGAACCTCAGCTTTCAACGCAACAAATCAGTATTTTAAACCTAATTATAAATTATTAATTATATTTGCTTCCAGTTTCCTCCGGTGTGACTTCGCTGTTTGTCCCCATGCTGCTGATGCGTACGACATGACCGGTCGTACAACAGCCTTGACGAGGAGCAACTTGCTTTTCAGTGGAAGTCTGCTTTTCCTGTTGATCAGCGGGAGCAGCGCGTTGATAGCTGCCTGCCCCTTTCCGGCTGCAATGCTGACGTCCTTCTGGAATGTGAGGCCCCTGTCAAAAGTAACACCAAGGTACTTTGCCGAGTCCCGCCATTCGACGTCTTCTCCATCGATTTGAACATGTCCCCATGGTTCCTTTCGTCGTTTTCCATGGATAAGCAAAGCAGTACTCTTCTCAGCGTTTATTTTAATATGCCAAGTCAAGCACCACTCAGTCATCCTGTCTGCTGCCCGCTGGAGGTAATTTGAACTCGTAATGGCAATACGCTGCTTATATAGTGGCCAATATGGTGTGGTGGGCGGAAAAGTGAGTTTCTACGCATGAGCTTACAGTCATTTTTCTTCGAGAAGAACTTCTCTGGGCGTGCGCACAAGTGTGTAAAATGAACTTTAAACGATTGTTTAGCAGTGTTTGTTTAAATTGCATTTCTTTCCTCTTTGTTCACAATGTGAATCATACTATCTTATCCTATCTAACAATGATTTAGTCTTGATCCAATTAAGCAACTGCTGGATTATAATATCAAGGTCCCTTTTCTTGAATTTGATAATAAGTACAGTATAAATAGGTGCCTTTGAGGCACGAAGAGCTCTCCATACAGACATTTATTTTTTTAATTTTAAAAAGTAGTCCATTCTTAAGTGGAGTTGTCATTGTTTAGTGTTTAAATGCAACTGTGCCAATTCTAGCAAAACATCGAAAAAAGAAAAAACCCGTTGAATAATTTTTAAAAAAACTTTATTTACTCGAAATGATATATAAAAAGAAGATAGACTTGACTGTGTGACTGTATTTAAATAAATCAATAATATATTTTTCCATAAGGTGTCTTAGCGTTAAGTTCATATATTATGCATATGCATGCCATTTGGTGTCATTTCTAAAGCAAAAGCCCGTGGCATAATTTAATGCTAAGGAAAAAAAATGTCCCATATTATGACGCGCACTTTCTGTGTGACACTGTATGTCAAGAGAGGGTGAAAGTCAACTAGGTATATATTATGCCTTTTATATTTTATTATAAGCAAACTTTCTGACGTAAAATCAACATAAAAAGAACTATTTACAAGATGTTGCCTCTATATGTTTAGTCAAATAACATAGCATCCTAAATAAATAGAAAAATGTAAAACAGACACCTTTATTATAGCATTTATAGACTGACATCGACAAATTTTCACTTGTACCTCGAGTGATATCTCCCAAATCAGAAAGCATAATGTTGGTTTTCCTTATTATACAGTCCTTTCATTTTAAATCTTACCAGCCAGAACCCAGAACAACTCGTCATCTAAAGATTGTCAGTTTTTGCTTTTGAGAGGGGTTTAATTTTGTACCCATAAGCACCCCAAATTTTGAGGTGGTCAATGTCTTCTGTGTGAGGTTTGTAAACTTTAAGTACCCCCAAACAAGGAACTCCAATGTAGGAGATCTTGGCGGCCACTCTTGGGCAAATCTCGTTCCTATATACTCATAGGCCAAACGGGATGGAAGATTAGTATACGTGTCAAAGAACACGCCAACATCGAAAACCGTTATAGAAATAATAGTGCTGACATAATCGATAATCATGACGCTAATTCTCCAATCGCCAACAACATATTTGACTTCAATCATCAATTTGATGTCACTCTGGGTCTAAATAAATAAATACATAAAGGGAGTCCATATCTATATCAAGGGAATTAAAGTCAATCTATTGGAGATCAAATGCACTTTGAACCTTTCGCATTCTTTGATTCTGTACCAAAAACAGACTCAGTTGATGAACGACAGACACGCTATTCAATATTTAAATTACGTCCCAATATTTTCTGTGTGTTCTTCCTGTACTTTTCCATGTTGTTTTTATTATTATTTTTACACATTTGTACCTCTATGGGGTTTTCTACAATTTTACTTTTGAAGATTGTTTTTTTATTTATTTAGTCTGTTAAGATGTCTGCCGTTGGCATGATTTTTACGTTAGTAATTCTAAGCAATTTTCTAATTTGTACTGTTGGATTTTAGGCTGATGATGAACAAACATGTCGCTTTGTTGGTTTTTGACTTAGCGGAGGCGACGTCTGTGATTTGCTCGTAATTTAAATCTCCGTCCAATCCATTTCCGACGAAACGTTTCATGCAGCAATTGCCGAACACGAAGAACGTAATGAGGAGAAGCTCCATCTTGTTGGAAATACAAATTGTGGTCTTCCAGCATAAGGTTTCCGTTTTCATCGGTCTGTATATCTAGCGACTGAGTCATTAATTGATTTATTACATTTTCTCAAAGTTCTAAGTAGAGGTGTCTAGTTAGGTTTTCTTCTATGTTATCCGAATGATGGATGCCCAACTTCTCGAAGGTTTTTGAAGCGGCATTACACCGAAAAATATTTACTAAAATTAAGCATCAGATTGATCCACAGCAGCACGGTTTTTTCCCAGGCCGCTCTACAGTAACCTGTTTTCTAGAGGATGTATTTCGTACCCTCAGGGAGGGTCTGCGGATCGATGCCATTTATACAGATTTTTCGAAGGCTTTCGATAAGCTGGATCATTCGCTTGTCCTACGGAAAATGTCGAGGTTGGGTTTTCATGAGGATCTTTTAACGTTTTTTGCCTCCTACTTGTCTGATCGACAACACTATGTCGAATACAATGGTCATAAATCGGAAACTTTCACAACCACCAGCCTCAGGGCAGCTGTTTGGCACAATTAATATTTTCAATTTTCATTAATGACATATCCCAGGAACTTACAAGCAACCATTTGATGTTTGCAGACGATCTGAAGTTGTATCGTGTTATTCGAGACACTTCGGATTGCGTATTGTTGCAGCGCGACTTATCTAAGCTTGAAGATTGGTGTAACTATAATAAATTGCCTTTAAATATTAATAAATGTAAGTTTGTCATATTTTCGAAATCGCAAACTGTTTTTGAATATCGCTATCAGCTGAGTGACACTGCGCTTGAGTCTTGTGATGTTGTCAGGAATCTTGGAGTTTACGTCGACACTGAATTGTCATTTAATTATCATATTCAAAGTATTACCCGAGATGCACTACACATGTTTGGCTTTTTGTTTCGTGTTACCAAAGATTTTAGTGATATTGAATGTGTAACCAATTTGATTTGTGCTCTGGTAAGATCTAAGCTTGAGTACGCATCTATAATATGGTCTCCCATTTACCAATCTCATGCAGGACACATTGAATACATACAGCGCAAATTCCTTAAATATATAGCTTTTAAAATTGACGGTAGATTCCCATGTAGAGGATTCGATCATAGAGCACTCAGCTCGATCGCTTTCAAATGGTTTCGCTGGCTGCTCGCAGAGTGTATGCCGGACAACTCTTTCTGTTTAAGATTATAAATAGCTTGGTGGACTGTTCAAATCTACTCCGATCGTTAAATTTTAACATACCGCGCTCCTCTGCGAGGAGTAGCAGACTATTTCACTTTCCTGTTTTTCGTACTAATTATGAATCCAAAGCACCACTACTTCGAGCATGCAAAACATGTAACATAGAAGGATTTAGTCAAGAAATTAACTATTTCAATGAGCCTGTAAGATCTTTCTGGGCTCAATTGTCTCGGTTCCTGCAAAATCTGGCCATCTGATGTGTGTGCGTATTTTGTTTTGTAGGATTATAAATTAGTTTATTATTATAGTAGCTTATTTATTTAGTCATATTGTCTTGTAATTGGGTCTGTAACCTGATTATTATTATTATTATTATTATTATATGTAGAAAAAAAGTAAGTAACATTCATAATCAACTACAATTTATAGTTATTATATTTTTCGATTCCCTACCATTTTGGAGTACATATTTTGTTTTATCACTTCCCTATGATACAAATAATACAAATTTTTTTGTTTCAAACCGTCTCCGGCAAATATTCGCCGCCATCTGGCTACTGGAATAAACAGACTCTTGAAATTTTGAAGATAATTGAAGAACATCTTAGGAAAATCAACTATCATGACATATTGACCCATAAGATTACAAGGTGGTCGCAAAATACTGCAGTATAATATAATAACGAAAATAGGTATAAGTCAGTTTTACCCAATGGAACACCCTGTATAGTGTCAAATATTTTGAATCACAATCAAATTCCCTTTCAAATGATATAGGGCATATCATTGTTATACCTAAATGGAAAGCTTTCCGAAATAAAAGCAAGTTTCTAGAAAAATTGGACCATTTCAGTATCTTCTTCTTGGTCGGGAGCTCGACTGCGAGCATCATTTCAGCATATATTTTAATTAATACAATGCTTTTTTCTGATAATTTCAAAAGATACTATGGAAAAAACTACAATTTTTTGTATTAAAACCTCCTGAAATAACCAAAAATTTGTTTCAAAAAAATTTATTTTAAAGAAAAATTTTTTCACATCCCTGTAATTTTGAATACCAATATTTACTTATTTTTTTCTTAATTATAAGGGGCCACCCAGTATATCTACATATAGCAATAATTCCGATAAACAGCTGTTTTTATCTTTATGATCTGTAAACAATAATTTAAAGTTATCGCTATAAATCAAACACCTCACCAAAGTGAACCGAAAATTTATCGCACCTCAAGGGCCTACACATATTTCACACCCTCGCAAATTATTACTTTATATCGGTACTTTTCAGGTAGCTTGGATACAGGGGCGTCCAGAAATCGTTAACGTTTATGTGTAGGTACAAATAATATAATATCAAAGTTTAATTTTTTTAAAACATTAATATGGAAAAGTATAATGATGAATAATTTAAGGGAAATGCAGATTGAGTCTAATGGCAGGACCCTTGGACCAAATTTGGAATAGGGCCTGGAGAATCACAGCGTATTTCAGTCAGCACTTTGGTAAAACCCTCTAGGCTTAAAATAGTCCAAGGGGAAACGAAGACGATTTGGATCTGAATAAGAAATGACTTTGTATTCCTACAGGGTTTTCTGCTGGAATTCGTCGCATGCTGCATATTCTAAGCGAATAGGACGAAGCTCCCTAATACTTGTTTACAGGGTAAACGTAAAGATGATGATGATGAAGTCAACCAAGTTAATAAGGTTAATCAGAGCTCTAGAACTGGATGGGAGCTATAAATTATGTTAGTGTATTTATGTTTTTCTTAGCTGGCATTGAATAGAAATGGTTTGTTTAAAATGTCATGCTCTTCTCTACTTCTAAACACATTCTCATATCAACTTAAATTAAAATGCCTGAGAACTGTTTATGGTTTCCACATTTACTTGATGGAACTCCATATTAAAATAGGATAATATCAATGATTAAAACTACACACAGATAATTTTCTAAATTACGAAATCGATATTTGTGATTACCCACATTTGAATTTGTTTGTCTAATGTATTTTCATTTTTATAAATCTTGATAGTGGTTGCATATAGTTTCATTTGTAATCTCTGAGTTTTTTCCATTTTTTTTGTACCAAACACGATATTACTTTACTAACCTGGTTTTACCATACCATTTTGAAACACATTCATTTTCATCATCAAGATCCGTGTAGCAAAACACGTGCCATGTTCTAAATATTAGCACAAAAATTTTAAAAAGAAGTAGTTTATTCAGATTTCAGAGTGTCTCAGCAAGCTAATGCTCAAAAATCCATGATATTGAGTTTTGTATGCCTTTATACATACTCGTATATACACTGTGTCCAATATAAGAATGGCATAGCATTGGAATCTTGGAAACGGTAGAAGTTCCAATGTTGGTTAAATTAGAGAAAAGTTGTACAATTTAAACACCTTTTGAATGGTGCTTTCAAAAGTAAACTAAATTGAGGCGTTTTCGATAATATTTGAAAAAACGATTTTTTTCGATTATAGTTTTTATTTATTTTTAGAGATATAGAAAAATTAAAATCACATTCTCATTGTTACTTTTTGAGAAAAAAAATATAAAGTTTACAAATTTTCACACCGCGACGACGACGGTGCGTTTTTGACAAGCCATCAACTTGGTTTTGAATACGGCTCTCGATTTTTTATTGTTAGATTTAAAGCAATTTTCAATTCAAATAGGTGGTATATCACATGTAATGGTTTGAACAAGTTTGTCAGTGTTTTTAGCTGTTATTTAAACTTATTCAAGAAAAATCGTCATAGTTTGGCACTAAATGCAGAGTATAGTAGGTGTTCTTTCGTTGTTACAATTATTAATTATTATTTGACAATTTATTTCTGTCTCAGTACAACAATTCATTCTGTACCTACGCGGTTTTTTAAATTCACTTGAAATTTTTGGGCTTTTTGACGTTATTTAACCGCCTTTCTCAGATGAATGTTTCATGCAAAATTTTCGCGATTTTCCTTGAATAATTTTAAACAGCTAAAAAACTGACCTCAGACGAGTGTGAGGAATTAGAGGAATACGACAGAAGACACGATAACTTCCATATACATAAGAAAATCAAAGAAATCGTAGGACTTTAACCGAAAAAGCATAATACAAACATAAAAGATAAAGATGGACAGCTGATTCTAGAAATAGAAGATAAATTAATCAGATGGAAGGAATATATACAGGACCTTTTTGAAGATCAAAGGAAAGATGAACATAAAGCACAAGAAAAAAGATCAGGGCCACCAATAACAATCAGTGAAATAGAAAAGGCTATACAGTTGGCAAAAAATAAAAAAAGCTACTGGTCCTGATGAAATCCCGCTGTTACGTGTTTTCTGTTCTTCTGTGTGGAGTTGAGTCGTGGACACTTACAGAGAATACCACGACAAAAAACTTGAGGCCTTCGAACTATGGACGTACAGAAGAATGTTAAGAATAAGCTGGATTGACCATGTCACCAATGTCGAAGTAATGAACAGAATGGGAAAGGATAAAGGAGTCATTAATACAGTAAAGACCAGAAAGGTCTCCTACTTTGGACACGTAATGAGACACCCTGAAATATATAATACATTACATCTAGTACTTCAGGGAAAAATAAAAGGTAAACGCGGACCAGGCAGAAGACGCATCTCTTGAATAAAAAACTTGAGGCAGTGGTTTGGCCAATCAACATCAGGACTGTTCAGAGCGGCTGTCAACAAGGTGAAAATTGTCAACATGATCACCAACATTCGTTAAACGAATACGGCACTATAAGAAGAAGAAAAAACTGAAAAGTATTTTCGAATTGAAAATTGCTTTAAAATTAACAATAAAAATCGCAAAAAATCGTTTTTTGCAGCCGTTGGGGGATTCCTTCTTTTAAAATATTCTATGATACGGTTATGATTAAATGATGTGAATTTACGGTAAAAAGATAATAATAATTGTAGCGTGGTGATTTTACCTTTTCTAGATCAACAGTAGGTGGCTAGAACAAAAAGTGTAAAGGTTATAGGCAATAACAACAATTATAAACAAATATAAAACTTAATCGGTAGTCATACACTACATGCATTTAAATATTAATATACAATTATCTCATGAAATAGATCGAGCAAAATTATAACTTCACTATTAGTTAGTCAATATCATTTATCATAAATTTACCAGTTAAATGCAATCAAATCAATTTAACTTTCAGACATTTTGTGTAATAAGAATAATTTTAATTCCCCACGCAAACGTGTCTTGCTACACTATCTGACAAATGTCCGACCACCAAATTTTGAAAATTACGTTACTATTCTCTATGTTCCATAAGACATTGCCTACGCGTGATCCATATAAAAATCTCCGTCAACGTATCTAATTTTCAATTTAAAATATGTTGTTTTCATCCCAATTGTATACGTTTTTAATCTTATGGTTTTTATTTGAAAGTGAAAAATTAAAGCCTTTTTTTGTTTTTTTTTTTTGATTACGCCAAGGCAGAGAAATCATCATGACACCTAGGGAGTTCCTTACCACTTCCCTAGGTAGTGTGGGACTCTAACAACCCAAACTAAAACTCTGCCTTATCTTTGTAGTATGGCTTTGGAACCGTCCCTTTTCCATGTCCTCGCTTGATTGTCCTCTGTTGCTGTTGTCTTCTGATGTTGATTGTCGTCTGTTGCTGTTGTCCTCTGTTGGTGGAGTCTAGAAAACACTCTGAAACATACATTTAGATGAGTATACCTGACCTGAAAGAAACAATATTAATAGGTGTCCTAGTCCTGTGGATTCCTTCGTCAGAGTTGACTCCTTGGTCTCCGGTATCGCCTAGCACTGTCTTCTATGTTGTAGTTGACTGCTTTGCGAATCAGTGGGTTTGCATGGGTCTCTGCCACTGCAAAGACCTTCTGGGCTCTCAACCTCATGACGTCCCTGAGGGCGTCGAGTTTGAGGTCCCTTCGGATCTGTGCGTTTGACACAAACCAGGGTGCACCCACTGCCATCCTTCTTGCCTTGTTCTCCGTGGCCTCCATTCGTTTCAGGTACGATGGTGCCGCGTATCCCCATGCTGAACTGGCATAGGTCAAGACAGGTCGCACGACTGCCTTAACCATTTGGAGCTTGACCTGCAAGGGCATCTTGCTCCTTCTGCAGATCATTCGCGATGCTCTTCTCGATGTGCGGTCTCCATGACAGGGATCTGTCCAAAGTTACCCCCAGGTACTTTGCAGTGTCCTGCCATTGTATGTCAGTACCCTCGATGTTGACGAAGTCGTCGGGGCGCACTTATGATGAGGAGCGCGGTGCTCTTCTCGGCATTAATCTTGGTCTTGAAGTTGTCCGCTGCTCGCTGCAGGTATCTTGTCACCAATTCCGAACTGCGACTGCGAGCAATCAGGGCGGTGTCGTCTGCGTATAGTGCCAAGGTGTTCTGGTCTGTCCTTGGGATGTCGCTAGTAAAAATGGAGAAAAGATACAGACCCCTGTGGCACGCCGGCCTCCAGGATCTGTGATTCCGAGACCTCTTTCCCTGTCCTGACGCGAATCTGCCTGTCCTGTAGAT
This sequence comes from Apoderus coryli, assembly GCA_911728435.2. NCBI lineage: Eukaryota > Metazoa > Arthropoda > Insecta > Coleoptera > Attelabidae > Apoderus > Apoderus coryli. The sequence goes on from OU452204.1 coordinate 15,470,610, forward strand.
AGGAGTCTGCTAGCTTGATCATCGCTGGTGGGTATCCTATCCATCTTATAGATGAGTCCTTCCTGCCAGACCCTGTCGAAGGCTCTGGCCACATCCAGAAATACGATTCCCGTGACTTGGCCCCAGTTTAGTCCTTGTGCTGCATGCTCAACGAGTTTTAACAGTTGCAACTCCGTATTGTGAACTGCTCGTCGGGGATTATTTCCAGTTCATCCGAGTACTCGCGAAGTCGCCAGAGGATAATTCGTTCTGCTATCTTGGACAGGGCGTTCAGTAAACTGATGGGCCTGTAGTTCTGAGGGAACTTCAGGTCCTTGCCCTGCTTAGGTAGCATCACTACTATAGCCTCTTTCCACTTCGCAGGGAAGTGTCCCAGTCGTAAGATGCCGTTGATGATGGTCGCAATTCCTGCAATGCCCTGCCTCGGCAACAGTTTTAGCGCCTTGTTAAATTAAAGCCACATATAAAAAAAAGCCGCTTCAGCAAAGAACCGAACTCGCACTTCTCTATCGAGGGCCAACGGCAGCAGACACCAAGCTACACACACTTGTTGTAACGTTTTGTTAGCAATCGATCGTCAACAAAAACCGTCTTAGATTGCCTGTGAACTATTTGTTTTAGGTCGAGCATCTAAATTACGAATAATTTGGTTGAAAAACCTAGAAGACAAAGGTGCTTTTTGCTCTAAATTAGCTTTGTAGAAATATTTTCGAGCATCTTAGAATAATACACCTCGCATGACGTGTGACGCTATAAGGGTTCTTCCTTTAGAGGAGCTGCCAGATTATGTAGGCACTATTGTAAATCACTTTAAGCTCATCGAAACCTGACACCTGCAAAATTTATCAAAATCACCTGAAAATGTAGAGATACTCTCGGAAAAGGAAGAGTACCCGCAAAAAACTTTTGGCATTGCGTTGAATTTTGAGTAGTCAGTTTCAGTTTGAAAATAGCCTAAAACGACTGCTTTAAAATAGTGCCTGCCATTTCGTTTTACTTGTATATTTCGAATAGCTTTTTTTGTCGGGGTAGAGTAAAACAAAAGATCACTACGTTATAAACATATCAACTCCAAATGTGTTTCCTACTTAATTTGGGCCACGGTGTAGGTATATTTTACCCAATTAACTGTTTGTTTTATGTCTCAACTAAACTGAAACTACAGTAGAAAAATTGCTAAAGAAAGCATAAAACTAAAACAACAAAACCCTAAATACACACTCCATTTATCTTTTATTGAAGTTTATTCAAACAGTCTGAATTATCTCTTGAAGAGAACAACCATCGATATATCGTGAAAATAAATCCGTAATTCGGTAAAAGAGGCAAAAAGAAACAGGCAGTAAGGAAACAGTTCGTATACGATTGATCGTTTATTTTAAAAAAGATCTTTTTCAACATAAATAATGACGCCTCGTTTGCGGAGAATTTTCTTATCGAGGCAAAATCCTTCAATTCATTCTAAAAAGCAATTGACAGTTTAAAATGATTGCTAGACATTACTAATAATGATTCAGTGATAATACTTATTAATCTTATTTCCTACAAAAGAAGTATTAATCATAATTTTAGAATGCCCTGTATAATATTAATAATATAAATATATAAAAATCATTCTAAAGTGTTATAGCACATATAACGAAATATTTACAACAGTCAGGTTGGCCGAGCGGTCTAAGGCGCCAGATTTAAGCTCTGGTTCTCGAAAGGGAGCGTGGGTTCGAACCCCACACCTGACAATTTCTTTTTTTATTTTTTTTAAATAGATAACACAAGATAATGGGAAATATAGAAGTGAATACTTATTTTAGGTGATTTGGTAAACAATTACCTGACATCTTTTTTATTTCTTTATCTGGAAATATGGGAAAAATAGAAGAAAATATTTTAGATGTTTAAGTTTGTTCATAAAAAAATAGCACTATAATCACCAAATAGGTATGTAACTATCTACCCAAGACATTCCGACCTAACTACGTAGTCTTTAAGATACAATAAAATCACAGTAGGCTCTACTAAATTCCTACATAGAGTATTAGATATAGGGAGTTATAATTATTATTATAGATCATAGCTACCCATAAAGTCGTAGGTACCTCTGCAAGTTAGTTATTCTGTTCTTATACATCCATAGCAAAATATTCTAACAAGTCAGGTTGGCCGAGCGGTCTAAGGCGCCAGATTTAAGCTCTGGTTCTCGAAAGGGAGCGTGGGTTCGAACCCCACACCTGACATTCTTTTTTTTTATTTACATTTTTTTCATTATGAATTTAACAAAACGAAAGATTAGTAATCTTTGACAAAACTATACAATTTAAATTATATTTGACTCGAACAATAAAATTACGTTACAAATTTATTATCAATTTTGTAAATAAAATATAAAAGTAAACAATCTTGCAATAATCAATTACCTAATTATTCAAGAACACATTGATTGATAATATTCTATTGTTACAATATTGAAAAATACAATGCATTGATAACACACTGATATCGATTCTAATATCTATAAAACCACAATCACAATACTTGTTAGTTCTTTGGTTTGATGAAATCTAAAGTTAAATCATCACATTTTTTATTGATTGATAATTGTTGTTGATAGCAAAAATGAACCGATTCCTCAGATTTATGAGCGTATTTTTTGCGGTACTGGCAGTCACCGTAAGTATAACATTCTTTTGTTTAAATTTGTAAGAACCTTCAAATATGAACTCGTAAGTTTGACGAATATTCGCAGATCTTTTCAAGTCAACAAAAGTTTTTTCTTAGTGAATATGATACAGCGTGATTTCGTAAGTATAACAACGGATAAATAAAGTTCTACACTGAAAAAAATATTCACATTATTATTACCAAAGGTTAATGTACATTAATCTTTGCTAATACAGTTCGTGTGGATCTTTTACATTAGTTTATTACAGCTGTGGCAGTATTTTTAACATGTTCCTTAATGATATGCGAATAGTTAAGGATGTGATTCTACATGAAAAACTAATGATAGTTTGCTGGTCAAAATGTTTCGTTCGAAATTATTTAATATTTAAAAATCCGCTTTAGATATCAGAGTGAAATTGGATATGTATTGACACCTAATAAAATTGAATATTCTCCAATAAAAACAGAATTTTCACCTTTAACAGTGGCGTACGTACGAGCATCGACTCTGGTATTTTTGAAGAAAAATATGGGATATCCACATCTTTTTTCCCAAATTATTTTTATCTAATTCCTTGTTCAATTCTAATTATAAAAGCGCTCTTGAGTTGCTTTCCTGCGATACGCCGTTTTTGAGTAAAAAATGGCAAACTTATTATTTTAATGAAAAAAGTTAAACACATTATGGATTAGCATCAGCGTGTAATGGACAACAAGAACAACGACCGTTAACATACTAAATTAAAACTAGACTACAGAGCCCCTTGAACTGATGAGTCGCCACTGATAATTGTTGAATAGTTGACTCGAAAAAAGGGTAAAAACCTTACTGTAATTTTACAATGTAAAACAAAATGGTACGTTTTATAATTTGGTTACAAAAACAGGGTGTCCCATTAAAGACAAAACACCTTTGCTATATATCTAGTTTGGTGTACCCCTTGGATAAAATATAGGTACGGCAATGGATTGTAATGAAAAAGTTGCCTGCAGCATGTCTTTATAGTTTTTGTATACCTTTGCAAATAAAAAAGATAGAGACCATTTTCAAACTTGACAAAAATTGAAAATCACTGTAGACATTAAATAAGCCAATCAAGTTAGCCAAATTCTGGTTATGCGATTATTATCATCTCAAAGAAACAGCTCGAGGATTGTGGGTCAGATTCAGATTCAGATTTCTATCTATTCTGGTTTTCCATTTCCTCATAAGGAACAAGCAATTTGAACCCAGCGTACATCATAATATGATTTATTTAGATCAATCGGTTCAACAATTCTACTTGTTCAATCATAAAATTAAAAAAGTTGAATCCGTTCATGATTGTTCCTCAATAAAATAGAATTGTGCCTAAAAGTAACTTTCGAAAATCTCAAGAACTATTCCGTTCTCCCAGTGCCGTGCAATCATCGCATCATCAACGTCACTTATTAATTTACAGGATATTTACAATAATTTTAATTGAACTTCTGATTTTAGAATGCTGTTGATTGGAGTGCAGTACGTTCCATTCATGGTCAAGCACCTGCTGTTAATCCTCGAATCATTGGTGGTCAAGTGTTAGCACCACACGTATATCCCTTCCAAGTTGGTCTCCTCATTGACAACGCTTATTTCTGTGGTGGTACATTGATATCTGAGAATTATGTTTTGACAGCAGCTCACTGTGGTGTAGTGTAAGTATACATACAGATAGGATACACATAATGCATAAATATTACATTACCTATGCGATTAACGCATATATGAGCTCCTAGTAATTCGCATAGTAGACATGTACAGAGTGTAGCCTAGTGGGTAGCGTGTGAGCTCTGTAATCGGAAGATTGTGGGTTCGATCCGTGCTTTTGCAATTTTTTTAATCGTTAAAAAACATGTTATGATTTATTTTATGTAGCTAAAAAATGTTTGTTTAATGTTTAATAGGTAGTAGTAGTAGAGCCTGTCGGCCCAAACTATTGCCTAATATTTATAGTGTCTTGTTTACATGAACAATAATATTTTTAGAATTGATTATGCCGAGATAATCCTTGGCGCTTACGACATCCTTAATACTACGGAATTCACACAAGTTCACATTATGTCTTCTGAAGTAATTGTACATGAAGACTACAACGACACAATCTATAAAAACGACATAGCCTTGGTCAAATTGTCCAGTCCAGCTCCGATAAACGACAACATCAAAATTGCAAAACTACCCTCAAGAAGTGAAGCAAATAAAACCTACTACAACGATGTTGTTACGTCAATTGGATGGGGATTAACTAAGGATCTTGATTTTCCAAGTCTATCTGTGAGTTTTTGACAAGAAAAGAGAGGTACCTATATTGTCTTATGAACACTAATATTTGTAGGATTTGTCGCCTTTGCTTAAAGGGTTAAACGTATCTGTCATCGGAGTAGCTGAATGTGAAGATTATTACAATAATCCAGATGGCGAAAAATACTACGTTACAGAAAACAGCATTTGCACTTCTGGATACAAAGCCCAAGGTAAGCTGTAAACGAAACATATTCTGGGGACGTTATTTTTATTTATAAAGCTAGATTCTAGAACGATCTTAACTTCTAGAAAATATTCCCTATATTTAACAATTAATTGAGGCTCATACATAAGACGTCATTTGTTTAAATGTTGTTAAGCTAATTCAATAAAGTTAATTTCGTTTTCTTTGATCAAAGGTACTTGCAATGGTGATAGTGGTGGTCCACTTCTGAGAAGCGATGGTACTCAAATCGGTGTTGTTTCTTTTGGTACAACCCAATGTCAAACTTGTGCTCCGTCAGCTTTTACAAACGTTGCCAAATATTTGGATTGGATCGTGAAGAACTCTGATGTTAAAATTAATTAATTTAGGTTATATTATGTAATTTATAATAAATGTTGGGTTGATGGCAAGATATTATTTATAACTATATTTGTTAGCGTACAGTATTTTTAAATTCTACACTACAGTTTAAATTATCATGTTCGAATGGTTTCAAAAACGCCATATTGCAACAGTTAAAAAAATTAAATACTTATACAAACAAAATAGAAAATAGTTATCATATATTACTTTCTAAAAATACTTCTTTAACTGCGACATTGGACAACTACGACAATCCAAGAGATTATTAACTATAATAAAACGCTAGCTATCTTATTCACTTTAATCTTCAACGAAAACGAGTTAAAGTTCGTGCAGATCTCCTCTCTCTCTCTCTCTCTCTAGGTGCCATCTCCGCGACGAAGATTGACGATCATCATGGCAATTCTTATTTTGGATGCAGCTGCTCTAAAAAGCTCTATCGAGGAACATCCAAACCACTCTCTCAAGTTTCTCAACCAGGATATCCTTCTTCTACCCACGCTTCTTGTACCTTGGATCCTTCCCTGCATTATCAATTGAAGTAAGGCGTATCTTGGTTTACGAGTCACATGGCCGAGATACTGCAGTTTTCTGCTTTTAATTGTTATTAACAACTCTATTTCTATGTTTAGTCGCTCAAGTATTTCTAAGTTAGTTATCCGATCGACCCATGACACCTTCAGTAGTCTTCTGTACACCCACATTTCAAAAGCTTCTAGTATTTTGGTTATTTCTACGTTCAGAGTCCATGCCTCGACGCCATAAAGCAGAGTGGCAAAAACTTAACATCTAACTAGTCTCAGTCTCAGTTTTAGGCTTAGACCTCTATTGCACAAAACTCTTTTCATGCTATTGAAATTGGACCTTGCTATTTCTATGCGTGCTTTTATTTCTTTCGTGTAGTCGTTATTACAAGTAACTGTTGTTCCAAGATAAGTATACTTCTCTACCTGTTCGATGGGTTCACCTTTGACGATTATCTGTTCGTTGTTAGTCTGGGCCTTCTTTGTTATTTTCATGAACTTTGTTTTGTTTACGTTGAGTGTAAGGCCGTATTCTTCGCTATATCGAACAAGTTTGTCCATGATTCTTTGTAGATCTTCCAGGTTTTCCGTTAAAATTACGATATCATCAGCGTATCTTAGAACAACTATAGGCACTCCATTTACTTTTATTCCTGCACTGTCATTTTCCATTGCCCTTTTTAGAATCTCTTCAGAGTAGGCATTAAACAAAATAGGTGACAGAACACAACCTTGACGTACACCTCTCTTTATTGAGATGGTGCCAGAATTTTGTTGATCTATTTTGACGATGGCATTTTGGTTGTAATAGAGATTTGAGATGATTTGCAGGTCTTGGTGGTCTAGGTTTTTACATTGTAATATTTCCATCAACTGGTCGTGGCGGACCCTGTCAAACGCCTTATTATAGTCGATGAAGCAGGCATATACGTCCTGATTAACATCTAGGCATCGCTGCACTATTACGTTGAATGCGAATAGTGCTTCTCTTGTACCTAATCCTTCCTCCTCCGGAGCCAAACAATTCTAAAATATGTCATGTGTTTTTACATAATAATAATAAAATATTAAGCCGGGATAAAAAAAATGGTAATACGCCCAGAGTGCATAATGTGGCACCTTTAAAATACTCATTGTGATTAAGCTAACTACTTGATCACTTATATCCCGGTTGGACTTTTCTTATTCTCTTTCATCCATCTTTCGTCCGCACTCTATCGGCAATAGCGCCATCACTACTTCAAATAGAGGCAGACTGTCTTCTACATATTTACTACTCGTATTTTAAAAACATTGGTACATTCAACGTACAGATATTTATTTACAACAAAACAAAAAAAAACAATAATGAAGTAATCTAGTTCCTGGTAAATAAGGAAAAGTCCAACACACATCGGCGTGTAATTCGATTCTCAGTCTGTGTGTTCTGCTTGCTTCTTCGCTATAAAAAAAACTCGCTATTGCCGCCAATTTCTCTTTAAATTCAAGCATAAATAGGATTACATTTGCCTCCGTAAACGAGCTACAAATTTGCAGGCTGCAAATGCTCTATATACACGTTCAAACTTTTGACAATGGACAACTGCATGAACGAGGTTGCCGATCTGTCCACTAAATAGACAGCCCTCTCTGTTTCTTTTCTTGAAGAATACCTAAATATTCTCAAAAGTCACTATATCCTGAGAGCGCAATATTAGTCTACGAGTCCATCGACATGTTCTAGCTGTCTCCCGCTGCTCTCGTGATTTTCGCATTGTTCTTTCCTTATAAACTTCTTATTTATACCCTCACATACCTCGCAGTGCTATTTTGCAAAGCAGAGGTGTTATCCATAAGAAAAATGTTCTAATACAAGCATATTTTGATATACAGTTGCCAATAGTCTTTTGCTGGGTAGCAGTCCATCGACGTATGACATAAGCCTTACCAGCCATGTTTTCCACCCAGATGTTATCCGGATATCGTGGGGACGGATTCCTGTAAAACTCCCCAGCGTACCACCTGAGGGGTCGTTTTTCCTGACTCTGCGTCATGGATCCTTTGTTCAAATAATGTATAATTTTGAACATAATCGCCCGTTCCTTTGCTGTACTGTATTTGGCACCAATGCAGTCTTGAAAGATTGCTAATATCCCTCGAATACCACTCTAAGTACGCCAATCGTAGAGTGTCCTCGGCATGGATTAAGCTTAAGCATTTGGCTCCAAAATGGACAAGGGTCGATGCAATGTATGCTGACCAAGGGGTTACATTTGGTTCGCAGACGCGCCCGACGCGATTCCTTCCATCTCGGTGGACAAATTCCCTATTGGCGGTCATGATTGACATCAAACCTTCCGATACCTCTCGGCCAGGAAACGCACCTTCCTTCATTTTCCGCATACGCAGCTTTCCCGTCACATCCAGATGCATCTTCTGTAGATTTGGGAAGAAATGAGTGGTTCCACCCAACTCAATCTTCAACCTGATTTTCTAAAGGAATTTCTGATTAATAATAATCAATTTCGTTAAGATTTATTTTGGAGTTTGTAGCAATATCAGATACTTTGAAGTAAACAAGCTCGCTCAACATTTAAATTTCGTTTATGTTTTGTCTTTACATAAATAGATTCTCAGGCAAATAATAATAATAATAATAATAATAATAAAGGCCTTTATTCAACGACAAAAACAAAGAAGAAATGGGCGAGATTCAGTTCGGTCTTAATAAGACCGTCTGTTCAGCTAACCCTTAAATTACAGACTTACTTAAATACATTAAAAATATTATATATAATACACAAAAAAAAATATACATATTCTTCAATTTAAAATTAAACATAATAGGTAAAACCAAAGTACTATAACGTTAAACAGTGCACTGTTCCTGAAACATCGCCTGAAACATCTGTCTTCTGATTGTACCCAATGACACTCCTTCATAAGGTGTTTTTAAAGAATTTACAAGTTTTGTTATCTGATAGGAGTACGATCTTTTACAAAATTCTGTGTTGTGCTGAGGTGGTGTTAATGTACTTCTAAATCTGATGTTAATGTGATGAACATCAGTCCTAAACTGCAATCGCTCATAAAGATATGGTGGAGTTTTGCATTTAATGATCTTCACAAACCGACATATAGAATGAAGATATCTTCGTCGTGACATATCAAGCCATTTAACGAATTTCAAAGTATGGCTTATTCGGTCAAACTTACGAATCCCAAAGATCAAACGCAAGCAAGAGTTCTGCAGTCTCTGTATTCTACGGTTATCCAAATAGGTTAAACAAGGATGGTAGATCACATCGCAGTAGTTCAGCTGCGATAGCACAAGTACCTCGCACAAGCGTGTTCTCAGCTTCCGATTCAGAAAAAAGCGATTCTGGTAGATAAGCTTCAAGTTCATATAACCCAATTGCAGTCGCTTTGTCACGTGCTCAGAGAAACGCAAATCCTGATCCAGATATAGTCCCAAATTCTTTACAGTTTTTCTGAAAGTAATTGGAGAACCATTAATATTCAGTGGGTTTGGAAAAGTACGCAAGAATATCTCACGATCATACTTTCTCCCAAAAACAATGGTAATCGACTTGTCAGGATTTAGTACTAAACAGTGGTCGGAAGCAAATCTACTAAGAGACTCCAAGTCAGTGTTTATTTGCGGTACAATCTCAGCAGCATCCCTCAAGTAAAAACTGTTATACAACTGAGTATCATCCGCATAGTAATGCTGTCGACACACAGAAAACACCGATGGGAAGTTGGAAGTGTATATAGAAAATAACAGTGGTCCGAGGATTGAACCCTGCGGGACGCCCCTCCTCAACATTCGAAAGGCTGAAGAAACATTATCATATTTTACTGACTGGTATCTATTTTTTAAGTAACTTGCGAATAATGCAACAGCCTCACTAGAAAGGCCCGCATAATGCAATATTGATAACAACCGCGAATGATTCAACGTATCAAAAGCTTTGGAGAAATCCAACATCATCAGCAAAGTTAAATAATGTTGGTTCATGGTCAGCAAAAATGTTGTTTCACGTAATATATAAACTGTTCTGACAATAAAAGTAGAATGAAAGAAGGGCAACATGAAAGGGAGAGGCGAGAAAGTAATCAGCAGCCCCGAGTATGCTGCCATGTTTACTGCCTCGAAATGTGAAGGGACAGCTCCGCCAGATAATAACGCATAGCGTGAGGAGAGTTGTATAGTAGGTAGTTCTCAGAATATGGCGAAATAAGGTATAACTACTCCATGTTCCGAAATTGCACTCAATATTCTCTGGAAGCCCGTGGCAATTTTGTCAATAAGGTTGTTTCGTATTAGTAAAGTTAATGTTGAATTTCAACTAGCCAAATTTATGTATGTGACGACATGTTACATTATGGGATTGTCAAGAATATTATACAGGGTGTCCAGAAACTAATGAACCAATCGAAAGCCACAAATTTTAGAGTGCGGATTCCATGGCAATTCGACGTTAAACTTCTAATTCGAAATTGTTTCCGAAAGGAGTTATAGCTCTTGAAAGATGGCGGCTTAGCATAGGTTTTTAAAGGTATCCCGGACAGGTGGGTCTTAAGTATTGTCAGGTTGAGGAGTTTTCGGATTTTTCTTGTGGGATTTTTGGATTGACTATTTCCAATGTCATTAAAATAATATCTAGACTTCCTAGTAACGAATTTTGTTTTTTAGGGAATATTACGAGTTTTTTGAGATACTGCCATTTTAAAGTTGTCAAAACTTATACGTTGAGGCCTTGCTCTTTTGTTGCCCGTGTGTGCCTAGATTGAATCCCTGATCTTGCAAATTTTTTAAATTTTGGCAAAATATATTTTGGGTAGGTCGTTGGGTTAGTTTAGCATGTTATAATATTATTTTTTTAGGCTAATTTATTCCCAAGAATGTAGTGCACTGCCGGATTTTTCCAACCAGGAGATTAGCAGTTTTGTATCAACTTGCCCTGATCCCTGCATCATATATATAAATGGTGATGCCAAAATCCCCCAAAACGTCTAGCAGAGCTTTAATCAATAGATTAAGTTAAGTAGGCGTTAAACTGGAGCCCTGTGGTACTTCATTTCGGACGACATCGAACTTTGACTTTGATCTCTATACTTGCTGGATACGATGTACGAGATAACTCGCTGCTTATCCATTCAGCAGCTCTCCAACATCTTCCATTTTCGAAAGCAAAAACCTTGTGATTAATTCTGTAAAAAGCTTCGCTCAGATCTAAAAAAGGCCAACCACCCCCCATCCTATTATTAAGGGTGTAAATTAAGTGATTAAAAGTCAGGATTAGAGCTCTCACTGTTAATTCTACACCCATTTTGGTTACTGTTTTACTATAGATAATTACACAGTGGTTCGAAAAGATACGCTTAGCTTACGGTACGCTTAAAATGTGCAGGAGCTCCATCCGATTGTAACCATAACTTTTCCTAACGTCTAGTGGACATTATACAAAATAAACCAAAAATCATGTTTTAAAATTCGTAAGAATTTATCTCCATTTAAATGACCGCCAAAGAAATATGGCACAATCATGATATCTTTGACTATAGAACCAAAAACGTTAACACTCCACACTCAGTACAAAACTGATGTTTATTCTCGGTATCGTAGTAGTAAATATTATTCTACAATATTCTCTCAATATTTAATTATATTGAGAGAATATTGGATAGTATGGCCTTCTCTCAATAATATTGCACAATATATTGTACAATAATATTATTGTACAATCAATATTGACAATATTATCGTACAATAATATTGTACAATATTGAGAGGAGGCCTAGAATATTCACCGTCTGTGGGCCGCTTTACAGTTTTTACTTGTTATAATTCGGAACTGACATTCATTTCTCTCTTTTTAAATCTTCTAACATTTTCTTTGTTTTTTCGCACAATTCTTTGTTTGGTTCATTTTGTGAAGTATTAAATGTTTTAAGAGTGTTGCTTTTCTAGCAGGACCTTTACTCTGGTAATTTTTACTTAAATTATCCCATACATCTTTCGATCTGTTAAGCGGCCCACAGACGGCCAATATTATTGTGCAATATTCTCTCAATATTGAGAGAATATTGATTAGTCCAGGATCTCCTCTCAATAATATTTCATTATTATTATTATTGTGCAATATTATTGAGAGGAGGCCCTAGACTATTCAATATTCTCTCAATATATATAATTAAATATTGTCAATATTATTGTACAATAGATTGTGCAATATTATTGAGAGGAGGCTTAGACTATTCAATATTCTCTCAATATTTAATTATATTGAAATTTGCAAGCACTTTGGTATCAGGGTGTCTCCGGTGTGGGAATTTCTGGGGATATAGTCTGGATGCTAATAGACAATTTTGCAAATTTTTTAAATTTCTAATTTTTGGCAAAATATATTTTGGGTAGGTCGTTAGTTAGCCTGTTATAATATTATTTTTTAGGCCAATTTATTCCCAAGAATGTAGTTCACTGACGGATTGTTCCAACCAGGAGATTAGCAGTTTTGTATCAACTTGCCCTGATCCTTGCATCATCCATATAAATGGAGATGCCAAAATCCCCCAAAATGTCAAGCAGAGCTTTAATAAATATATTAAATTAAGTAGGCGGTAAATTGGAGTTCTGTGGTACTTTATTTCGGACGAAATCGAACTTTGACTTTAATTTTGAATAAAAAAAATTGTTATTAAGCAATATTTTTTATGGTATTTTTTGGACCGTTAGAATGCTGCCTTTTTAATAGTTAGAAAATATCAGGGTATGCCATTTGAAAAATCAAGATTTTTATGGGTTTGCAAAATGTCTTCACCCTGTATAATGGGTAGCTTTTTGAACCAATGTGTAATGGATTATTTTACTACAGGATGTTGTACATCTTATGAATTACCTACTATTTGCAAAACGCATTGGCGTAACAATAAAAAATTGCTTATAATGGGGCATGTTTTTTGACTTTTAAAATTATAATATCTAGTTAACTATGCATTTTAGAGCAAACAAATCTTATATCAAAATCATTTAATAAGATGTCTGAATCGAAAACAAAAATAATATATAGGGAGTTCCATTTAAAAAAAAACCTACTGTACTGATTAGAAATACAGAGGCAGAAAAGAACCGATTAAATAGAAGAAGCGTTGCAAATAAAAATAATTTATACAGGGTGGTCCAACGAAAAGTTTGCACCTAGCTTTTCTCTTTTTTTTGTAGTCGAATGCGAAAATGCTCGGACACGTCGATTTTGCTTTTGAGGGGGACACATTTTAAACATATTTTTCGATCTGCGCCTTTAACCCCCTAGCGGGGGTGAGTAACAACCCTAAAATTTTAAATGGAAAGAGGGGTCTAATGACATATCATTTGAAAGGACACAAAATTGTCTTTCTAATGATACCCTATTTGTCGAATTTTACTAAAACAGTTAATACGAAAACGACTTTAAAGACATTAAGCCGATAATTTTGGTATTAATGAGAAATACAAATAAGTTTTAATTATTGCGAGTGAAAACACCTGCAATCGTTAGTACATTCCAATGTTTGTTACTTTTAACATTGCTTTGTAAAAAAAGTAAACAAGCTGTTAAATTGATTTATTAAAACGTTACATTAACAAATGTTGAAAATGTGACCCATTTGATTCCATACAATAATACAGATTTTGTTCAAATCTATTTCTAACATTTTGTAGCATATCAGGTGTTATGTTTCTGCACTCTTCTGTAATGCGTTGGCGAAGATCTTCTATGGACTCGGGCTTCGTGGCAAAACATTTATTTTTTAAGTGCCCCCAAAGAAAAAAGTCTAAAGGCGATAAATCCGGTGACCTGGCAGGCCATTCAATTGGGCCCCTCCTTCCAATCCACCGTCCAGGGAACCGGTCATCTAAGAACTGTCTTACAGGAGCCACATAGTGCGGAGGTGCTCCATCTTGCTGGAAATAAAGCCGATCAGCAGTATGATTTTGGTCATCTTCTATTATTTGTGTTATTAAAGGATCAATTGTGTCTTCAAGCATGTTTAGGTACACTTCACCAGTTAAATTTCCAGGAATAAAAAGTGGTCCTATAATATGATTTCCTAATATGCCACACCAGACGTTTATTTTTTGAGGATACTGGGTATGAACCTCACGGAATAAATGTGGGTTACTGTCATCCCAGTAACGGCAATTGTGCCTATTTACAGCTCCATTCAAATAAAATGTGCATTCGTCGGAAAAACAAATGTTAAATAATAATTGCGGATCTTCAATTAAACGCTGGCTCATTGCTTCACAAAATTGCAGCCTTCTATCAGGATCATCCTCATTTAGTTCCTGTACTAATTTGATTTTGTACGGATGAAATTTGTACGCTTTTAAAATTCGTATTATGGACGAACGGGAGACACCTGAGGCTTCAGCTAGTTGACGGGTACTTTGACTATGATCCATTTCAACATGCCCTAAAACAGCGACTTCCACAGCTTCATTTCTGATCGGTTTCTGCGGCTGGTGTTTTACATTACAGACAGATCCGGTATCTACAAACTTTTTAACTAACTTGCCAACGTACACATCATTCACATTTTTATCGGGATGTCTCTCATTAAATAAGCGAGCCGTAAGTCTAGCACTACTATTATTTTGAAAATAAAGTTTAACAATTTCAACTCGTTCTAGAATGGAATAAATCATTTTGTACGGTAAAAGTAAAATAACTTGAGAAGCAACCAAACTGAATCAATGAAAAGACTAAAATAAACGGTGTAAATTCTTTTCCTACACGTATCTGCAGTTTTTATTTCAACAAAAAACGCAAACGATTAGTGAGGAATTTAGTTCTGATAAATAAGATAGTGTTTTTGAAATCCCGTTTTTCTTCAAAGTAAATAATTTAGAAATGATTGTAGTTGTTTTCAGTCGTAATAATTAAAACTTATTTGTATTTCTCATTAATACCAAAATTATCGGCTTAATGTCTTTAAAGTCGTTTTCGTATTAACTGTTTTAGTAAAATTCGACAAATAGGGTATCATTAGAAAGACAATTTTGTGTCCTTTCAAATGATATGTCATTAGACCCCTCTTTCCATTTAAAATTTTAGGGTTGTTACTCACCCCCGCTAGGGGGTTAAAGGCGCAGATCGAAAAATATGTTTAAAATGTGTCCCCCTCAAAAGCAAAATCGACGTGTCCGAGCATTTTCGCATTCGACTACAAAAAAAAGAGAAAAGCTAGGTGCAAACTTTTCGTTTGACCACCCTGTATAAATGATTGAATGAATTGAATTTACACAAAAAAAAAGCAGAAGACAAAGTAAAATATTATGACATAGGGAGATAACAATACATTTTGGACTTTTTCTGCAAATAGTCAATCAAATGTGTTTTTGAAATCTCATATATATTATATTAGGTTCATTCTGTATATTAGATCCAAAAACTTCATATAGTATTCAACATTTATGTTATTGAAATATGTTTATATGAAAAAATGTTGCCCGCCAAAACGACAAAAGACAGAAAAATAATGCATTGAAGCAAAACTAAAGGAAATTGTGTCGTCAAAAATACATCCAAATTTCTGTTTTGGACACATCTCATTAGGTGTTTTTTACACTCGATTTACCAGTGGCGCTTTCCATTATTGCCTCTACGCGAAATTCAATTTGGAGACTTTTTTAAATTCGACAAAAAGAGCGAGCCAGAGATTTACTATGTATAGTTGAACTTTAAAGTATCGGTACACAATAAAAATAAAACCAATTTACAATGTAAACTAAAAATATTAGAATTATCAACAATAAAATACCTCAGATAGGAAAAAATGATAAAAATGTAACTGCAAAGCGTCGCAGCTTCATGAATCTTTGTGCTGGATGATACGCAAATGATATCGTGATCATAATACGAAATAAATTTCATTTCTTTTATACTAACGATTATCTGCTGACAAATAAATACAAATACCTACGCTTGCACAGCTTACAAATACGTTTTTTCTGGCACCACATGTTGTTAAAATTCAATAAATTTGACTCTCTTTCACACATTTTTTGATATCACAATCCTTATTACGGCTTCTAACGATATTATTTTGCAATTCCAGTCAAGTGTTATTTGTACATACAGTAGACTTGTTAAGTTTTAGGCTCTTATTAACTTTTATGAAAACAGATATAAATTACTAATAGAAAATGTTTTTTTAACGACACTGTTTGTTTTCAATGGTTTTTGGCAAATATTTTGTTTTGTTAAACAAGCCCATTTCTAATATAGGCGGTCCCGCTTAAAACCCTTCAGTTACCTAGATGAGTGATAACGTCGGTCTGACAGACCGATAGTAGTTTTGACTCTCTAAATCGTTCTCTAAGTATGTTAAAACATTGAAGATATAAAATATTGAAGTAAAAAATAAGACAAGCAACATATTACAAAGCTTTTTTATTTAGGAAATACACCGTTTAAAATCTTAGACACTAAAATTAAAACTGAAGTAGAAAAAAATATAACATAATAAAGTAAAAATATTTTATTATATTTTCATAGTTTGATTGATGTATTTTATGATACAAAGTCATCAAACTATTTTTCGTAAGAAATAAAAGTAACAAAGTGAAAATATTACACAAAATGTTCAATATTTATTAATCGCTGTCCATTTCATCGAGTGATAACGTCGGTCTCGCACACCGTAATTCAGTTTAATTTGACAACACGCGCAGATTTTTACCTAATATTCGTCAAGATGTTACAGAAAGGTACAGTGTCCCTCACACCCCCATCATCAAAGATGTGCCCGACCAATAATGAAACATATTGCGTCGGTCTGTGAGACAGCACGTTATCACTGAAGGGTTAAGGGAGTATCGGTCCATCTATGTGTTGGTAGTTGTGCTTTAAGGGGTCAGTGACCTCCAAAGCAGTCGATATAGTGAATTATTGTTCGCTTGGCGTACTACCAACGAAAACTGGATGTCGCCAAACACATTCTTTATAAATATTTTGTATTCTGTTATGTTTGTAAATAAATTAAATACCTAAGTAATATTATATTATCGAACCTCGTTACTATTATATTGCTGTCAAATTTATACACGTATCCTTTTAGGGTTAGTACTAAATAAAAATCATATCAAAAAAAATCTAGTAACGCCATCTATGTGTCATCCTACGGACTTATTGCATGACCTAATATATTACTTACTATCCGGTCTTCTAAAGCCGCTAAAGCAAGCTGTACCCCAGTGAGAAATTTCACCCCCATATCAACAGTTTATGCACGTATTATAGTAAAAAATGTACAAAAACTACATCTATCAAGGTCAAGTCGCCAATTTCTGAAATTTTTTAGAGCGATAAATTAACTCCTGTGTAAAATGTGTCCTTTAAAGATGACTGTTATGTCATTTTGACAGCGATAAAAAAGGTGCATCGTTTTTTATCACCGATAAAAATTTCTGTTCCTCTTAAGCGTCTACATCTAGTATGCTTACGTCGCTTTAATGTCTGCCCTGTCAGTTATTTAAGTATTGTTGATAATTGATACTGAAACATTACAATATACAACACCAAACCAAACAATTTATAACATTATTTAAATAAAACCACGTCTACTTTACAAAATGATACATATATATATATACGCTAAACCCCGGTTTTATCTGCCAGACATGTTTCGGACTACACGTCCATCATCAGTAGCCTAAGGAACATTATACAATACTGTCAGATGTGAGGGTCGTACTTCATACAAATGTTTAAGAGAGAGTTGTTAGTTCTACATTGATTTTAACGTCTATATACATCATCCTGTTGGAATTAAGTTAAGTTAGATAAATGAATAAATTATAGTTGAATAGTGGAAAATTTGTCAATTATTTTTGTTTTGTGTATTCATTTATCTAACTTCATTTTTCTATGTCACCCTGTAGACGTTTAAATCAATGTAGAACTAACAACTCTCTCTTAAACATTTGTATGAAGTACGACCCTCACATCTGACAGTATTGTATAAGGTTCCTTAGGTCACTGATGATGGACGTGTAGTCCGAAACATGTCTGGCAGATAAAACAGGGTTTTAACGTATATATATATATATATATATATATATGGATCATTTTGTGGAGTAGACGTCGTTTTATTTAAATAATACTATCCACTCCTCGATAGATGGATTACTTCAGAAAATTTATAACAATTGTGTATTTAATAACTGTTCATTTAAATAATTTAATTGTATCAATAAAGATAATTATTGTTGTTGTTCATTCATATATTCGGTCGTTAATTTATCTTGATAAAAAACACTCGAGCTTTTCTTTTAAGGAAAAATTTCTTTTTAACTCAATATTTTTCCATCAGTAATTTGGTCGAAAAACAGACATTTGGTAAAATTATTTCGTTACAAAAAGAAATTTATCCGATAAAAAAAAAAGCTCTTGTGTTTTTACTGTTGAATAAATTTAGAAGGGTAGCTTATTACACGTGCTGATATTCTTAGTTGTGTTAAACTAGTTTTTCAATTGTTGAATCTTTATCTTGCCAAGTATCTTGTAGGTATTTCAATATTTAAAATTTTAAAAACTGCAGCCTTTGTCGTAAATTTAAACACTGGGTTACTGAGCTTCTGCCAACCCAAAAAAATTTATTATTAATATTTTTGACAAGTTTTTATAGGGTTATGGCAAAACTTCGACATATTTGAAAGTGACCACAAGCCAATAGCAAGTCCTGGCCGAAACCACGCGGCGGATAGTAACCATCAATCTTGAAAGCAACATATTTTTCCTCGTTCAACATAGATCTAACGAAAATCTTCAAATGCACTTAGCAAAGGAAATCAGGTCATCGTGGAAACCGGAAAACGTTTCAAAAGGCTTCACGAAATCAATATAAATCGCTTCCACCTACACACCTTCCCCTACTACTGGCACAACCCTCTGTAGAATAGATGCAGCATTTGTTACAGTCGGCCGATTTTCGAAAAATCCACACTGTAAATGAGTGATGGTAATTTGATTTTTGAACCCAAACTTTATGAATGTGCATTACACCTATAGGCTACGGTGAACCATTTTAAAGCTTTATGTATGTAGCGTAGCTACCTAAATATGCACAAAATGCGACTGACTGTCAAACGGTCGTAAAATAAGCTATATATATATACGAATGGAACTGGGATTTTATTGGTATAATAGATTTTGGAAAGAGTTTAATTTTGTTATATAAGTACCTACGTATATCACTAAAAGGGAAGTTCTTTATGTTGGAAATGAAATATCGTATAGGTATATACTTTCCTAGGAATACAATGTGTCCGGAAAACACACCAACAAACTTTAAACGGTTATAGGTTACTCAAAACAATAGAAATTTACGTTGCAAGACCGGGAAGTGATTAAATCAGATTTCTTATCGTTTTTGGTAGGTTGCTGCGCTAGTTGGCCTTCAATACTTCAATCAGTCCAGCATTGATGGGTTTCCAAAAAGCTAAAACCAAGCCAAGGTCTGTCAAAATCATTTACCCCGATTTAAACAGTTCCGAAACCGCTACCCCAATCTATGTCCTCGCTTAACCCTATTTTATTATGAAACAAATATTATTCATTATTATATTTGAATTAAAACAATAGAAATCGAGGAACAAAGAATTCTCTCGCTATCAAGAAATCCAACAATCTCAATCTCATCTATTTATATTTTATCCGCAGAAATATACCCTTTTTATATCAAGCAAGTCCTTCACAGCTCTACAACTCTTATAACAACAACTCATTCATGTTGCTCTTAAGTGAAGTGAAAAAACCCTCTTCAAATCCTGCGTTATTGTCCTTAGGGCAGCTGCTTGTGAGCAATTAAAAATCGACCAGTAGCAATAGAAAGGAGAACCCTCTTGAAAAAAGTTTTCTATGAACACAATAATAAACTAATAATATGAAAGTTATTAACCCTTTCTTCGTTGAACGATGAAGTCTGTACATATTGTTGTACAAGAGTTATCGATATTTTTAGCTCTATATATCATCATATTATGTAATATATGTAAGTATATAGAGGCTATTAGGTTCTGTCCGTATCCACGATAACTCAAAAACCACCTAACACATTACGAGGGTTGCCTTTCATATTTCGGGATTTGGCAACCCTGGTGTTGCAATCTGGCAACTGACAGCTCTATCGTAAAGTTGGACATTTTTGAGGTTATACGTACTCAGAACGTTTTGACATATGGGCACTATTTGTGTTGTTTATGGAGTAACTCAGCAACAGTGCATGGATGAACTTAATTCAATTTTTGGCGATGAAGCTCCTTCAAGGACCAGTGTTTATCGATGGTTTGGTGAATTCAATCGTGGTCGTAGTTCACACCAAGACGAATTTCGTGAAGGTCGTCCAAAATCAGTTGTTGTTCCGAAAACCATTGATGCTTTGCTCGAACTGATATTGCAAGATCGTCATGTGACCTATCAGGAGATTGAGACAACCTTAGGCATTTGTGGGCCAGCATACATTCAATATTGCATAAACATTTGACTGTCAAAAAAATTTGTTCACGTTGGATCCCACACAATTTGTCAATCGCTCAAAAAAAAAGGCTCGTGTTGATTGGTCGAAAGGAATGCTCAAAATATACGATCGCGGTGCTTCGAAACACGTCTATGACATCGTGACTGGTGATGAATCGTGGATTTACGCGTCAGAAATACATAACAACTAAAATTGCACAAAATCGTTTTTTGAAAAATTCTCGAAAACGGCTAAAGTTAGTTTACTTTTGAAAACGCCATTTAAAAGGTGCTTAAATTATACAATTTTTCTCTAATTTAACAGACATTGCTATTCCTACCGTTTGCAAGATTCCAATGCTATCCCATTCTTATCTTGGACACAGTGTATATCTCAGCTATCCTATTCACTTTCAAGCTGAGGTCTTCTAATATTTTTCAAATCATCATCTCGGCAATTATATGCTCAAGGAGGCGAGGCGTCCTGAACATATGGCGTCATCAGTGCTCGTAACACCTTCCTTAAATCCAAAACAAGCTCTTAAATTGTTCATTTCTTCTTTGATTTGGAAACTTCTTACCACATATTTCCATTTGAAACATAATGTGATCGTTTGTCCAGTTTCGACGAAAACTAATTCTATAAAAATCTTTACATCTAATGCACTAGTTTGCTACGCGTCTTGAGTTCAGAATTAATTTAAAAAAATAATCAGAATAATAAAATTAGTATTAGCTAAGGGTAGCGCAATGCGTAGCAAAATATGCCTGCTATCTCATAAATGCAAAAAAAAAGTATCAGCCGAGACTCAATCTGAGGGTGAAGGTTCTCAAAATGTTCCACTGACTTAACAGCGCGGTCCAAAACTCAGAAACCTACTCATATCCTGTATACACTTCGCTAATAATCATCCAAAGAAACTTCTGCTGCAGTTCACCCACAAACATTAGGGCAGCACTTCATCAATGTTCTAGCTAGGAACAAGGACAGTAGAAGAAGAGAAGAAAAATAAACGAAAAGCACTATAAATAATAAATAAAATCGAATTGGTATTATTATTTCAAACTACTGAACACTTGAACTTACTTTGATGTAGTGAAGGCTCAAGTGTCTTCAACTTAGGCTGTGATGGGCTTTGTCAAAGAAGTATGAATTCCTATTAAAAAAAAGGAAAAGGATATCAAACTACCGTTTGAACAAGAAATAAAAATGGCCGACTCACCGAACACGGTCTACTCAAATCCGGAAGAAAATCCGATGGTTCATCACTTACTTGAACATTTCACAAACAGTTCAATAAAACAACAAACAGAACCATAAATAGGTGGTATTACACAATAATATCCTAATCAATTATTAGGTAGGAACAAATTCCAAAATTTATATTTGTTTTAAGGCCACACAGACAGCGGCCATGAACAGAATAATAATAGTCGTCCTTCCCAAATAGCAAAAAGCGAGAATGAACGCAAACTGACCAATGAGCAATTGTTTATAATGACGTACTTAAAAAGTGCAAAATATTACTAAACTCTTCTAAATATTTTCATTAAAATATACAACATAGAAAATCTGAAAAGTTACCTTAAGTCATTGCCGGGAAAATATTTCATCAAATAGTAAGGGTATAATTGACCCATAGTAATAATGTTAATTATAATTAAATAATCAAACAACAAATAATACCAATATATTAATTTAAATTTTGCTCCTGCGTACAAAAATAAGTACGTGATAGACAGCAACGAATCTATGAACAATTATTTAGACCTATGAATATGAGAGAGTAGCAGAATATATTTTATTATTTGTCAAAGAGAGAAAGGAGAAACGCATAAGAAAACTATTTTTGATTATAACAAATTTGATGATATGAATATTTTGAAAATACTTGTTTATAATGGAAATAATTAAAAGCTCAATTTTAAACGTAACAAGTTTCATAAAACCAGTAAATATTTTCCAAACCAATTTTCCTAAATATACAGCACAATGTCGGTCTCATAATATTATACCTGCATAAACAGCATATCAAAAACTCGAACAACATGTTGTAATATGCTCCGACATTGGACATTTACATAAAACTCTGACAAAGTAGCTGACCTATGTCGTATATATTTGGTCGTAATTCAAATTTCCACATATAGGTACGCATAAAAAATATATATCATAGGACAGCATGGGAAAAGGCAAGAATGAAGTAAAACGTAACATATAGTATATAATATATACACACAAGACACAAAATCTTCCCTCTACACATGGCATTGCGAGGAAGCGAGGGATCCCATTCCCGGTTTCCCGTGTTTTAGAGAGTCCTGGGAATAAAGTAACCATGGAAACACAGGGCTTCATTCTCTTCCCTGCACGCAGTGCATATTCTCTGGAATATGTACAGTCGAGGCTTTAAAATATCTTTTGTACAGGGTGACTGATGTTTATATCAAGTAGTAATCATAAACATATTAAATTTTTACTCAACAGGAAGGAAGATACTAATTTGGTAAAGTTTTTTTAACTCTTTCAGGCGCTGTGGTACATAAACTGTACCCAAAAAAAATGACTGTAGGTCCGCTGTGGTCTAAAAAAGATACACACCAGGCAACTCTTTGGGTATATCTAACGTAAATTCAGAAGTAGCGCGGCTTTATTCAAAGTGAAACGTCTTTGAGGTTACGGTCAGGCATTCTCACTAGGCTCAAATTATTTCTCAGGAAGAGGACTATTAGAAAAAAAAAAAGAAAGAGTCCAAAAAACTGGGAATACGGGTGTGGTTTGAAACAAAATATCAGGCCATGCATGTTAATATATCAAGGGCTCGTAACCCAGAAGGTGTTCTTGCGAAAACGTGATTTTGCTGTTTTTTTTTTGTTTCTGTAGAAATAAGTTGTAAAGGTAAGCAGATATGTATTTTTTAAAAACATTTATACCCTAGGCATATCGTTACTAGTGTACTACAAAAGTGGCCACATCCAAATTTCTTATTACGCATGCTCGCAGCCTCAATTTTTGTTAAAGCAGCTTGTATATGAAGACGTGGAGCAAAAATGGGAAATATAACCTTAAGGCAAATTGCAAGTGGGAAAAAGTTAAAAGACGTAAAACTTCAACACAATACTGTCCAAGCATTACGGAGTTCAGTGGAAAGAAATTGATTTTCTGGAATACTATAAAAATATAATAATTAGCAATAACCTTCATTCGGAATTTAATGAAGATTCTGTTTGTGAAACTATAGTTGACGACGGAGGAAGAATGCCTGGGAGACATTGACGAATCCGATATCCCACAAGACTTAGATTTAGATTCGCAAATTTTAGGGTGTCATCTGGTGTTCCCCAGGGCTCTGTCCTTGGACCATTGTTGTTCCTGTGTTTTATCGATGATATTTCTGGTGGCTTTACAAATAGTTCGTTATCATATGCTGACGACTTCAAAATATATTCTGTCATTAATAGTACTGAAGATTGTTCCCATCTTCAGGACGATTTAAATGGTGTAT
Source organism: Apoderus coryli (assembly GCA_911728435.2). NCBI lineage: Eukaryota > Metazoa > Arthropoda > Insecta > Coleoptera > Attelabidae > Apoderus > Apoderus coryli. The sequence continues at coordinate 15,494,642 of OU452204.1, forward strand.
ATGAGTGGTGTGTCCGTAATAATTTTTATCTGAATATTGATAAATGTTTTAGTGTTTCCTATACACGGCAAATAAACCCTGTCAAATTTCCATATTCTCTAAATAATAGTCCATTAAAAACTTGTGATGAGTTTAAAGATTTAGGTGTAGATGGTAAACTGAGCTTTACTAATCATTACAATAATATAGTTTCAGCATCCTATAGAGCTCTTGGTTTTATTGTACGCAATTCGAGAGAGTTTGTGACACCTCAGACACTCATTGTTCTTTTCAACGCATTTGTCAGATCTGTTGTATGGAATACTATGTATGCCACACATATAACTAATATTGAACGAATCCAGCGTCCAGGGTTGATGGGGTTTATCGATCCATTGGGTTTCCTCATGATATTCTGCTAAACCGTTTTAATCTAGTATCATTAATGGACTTCTTGACTGTCCAGAGTTTTTAAGCCAGATTCGTTTTTGTGTCCCAAATCTACGTACACGTAATAACGGAATCGTATTTTACTTTCTGATCCTGCGTACTAATTTGTTGTTGCGTTCACCTTTATATTTTATGTGCCATACTTGTAACTCTGTGTCCGAGCAAATTGATATTTTTAATTCAACTTTATCTTGTATAATGAATGTATTTCTTAGAAAATAAAGTTAGTGTTAGATATCAAGGATTTACTGTAATTTTTCCTGCCCTTTAATTGGATTAATTATCTGTTTGGGCAGTCTTAAATAAATAAATAAATAAAACACATGATGCTTATGGAACCCGACACTGATGTCGACTCAGAAGGCGATCTGCCTCTTTCAGTTTTGCAGACCCAATTCCAAATCTCGTCTCAGTCAACCGATAGACGTGATTGGTCAAAACTTGTGTATCCCCAGAAACCAGTTGATTTTGTTGCCGATTCTGGAATTACTGATATTGTGAAGAATATTAACACTCCAACGCCAGGAAATCTTTTTCAGCTCTTTTTCACCGATGAAATCATTGTGTCCATTGTTTTTCAAATGAATTTGCAAAGCCAACAAACAACTTGCCCGCTACAGGGATCACTGGAGTAGTGCTCCAGATTTTCATGATTCCTATATTTCCTCTTTGATGTCTGCAAAGCACTTTAGTTGGATCCTTTCAAATTTACATCTAGATGATAATGTCATGATGCTAAAAAAGGTGAACCTGGCTACGCTAAGCTTTACAAAGTGAGGCCACTTTTAAATTTGATATCGGATAATTTTGAAAAATGTTTGCTGCCCACCAAGGATCTTGCGATTGACGAGTCTATGATCAAATATAAAGGAAGAAGCAGCATAAAGCAATATCTTCCAAAAAAGCCAATTAAAAGGGGTTACAAAGTATGGGAATTGGCCAATAACAATGGGTGTTGCTAAAGGTTTCAAATTTATACTGGCAAATCAGAGGATACCGAGAAAAGTTGAGGATCAAGAGTAGTAAAGAATTTACTCAATGGATTGGACAATAATATTTTGACAACTTTTTTAACAGTATTCTGTTACTTGAAGATCTGAAAAAAATGATACTCATGCTTGTGGTACAGCGAACGTCAACAGAAAACTGCTCCCGATGTTTAAGAGTGACAGAAATTTGAAAAGAGGAGAATGGCGCGACAACCGAAGCGTCCATTTGTTATCGAATTTCCACGATCCGAATGATTTCACTGAAGTTCCACGAAAAGACAAAACCGGTACCATGGAAAATGTAACATGCCCTGCTCTATTGACAGATTATAACAAAAATATGAACTTCGTTGATAAGTTCGACCAAAATCGAAAATCAAAGAAATGTGGCACCGGATCTTTTTTATCTTGTTGCATGATGTCACAACCGTAAATGCACATATAGTAGACAAAGAATAGTAACTTTTTTCGATAAAATTAAAAATAAGAAAGTTTTACCTCTTGAACACTTTGTATAGATTAGATTAAAGTTAATAGATCTTATAATATATTTTCTTACCAATTTTTATAAATGATGAATTTGAAAACTTGTTTCACTACAATAATTGAATTTCCATCTGCTATAAAGTACATCGTTGCATATAATAATCTCTTTGGTTCCTCTTTTAATCTCTTTTAATGAAGACTTTGCCTCTATGTTTGGCGCTACTCATTTCCCTAGCACCATATCCATGAGCAGCCATCATCCTTTTATTCAGTCTATGTATCTGTATATACTGTATTATTTGTTTGCGGTTAGTATTTGACTCTGAAATTAAATTGAAAAGCAAAATTTGTTACTAGGATACGGGGGATTTATTTTCTCATTATTGTACGTAGCTACATGTTGGGGATTCAGCACAACAGTGTTCATGTAATATACCTAACAGGTATATTATTTTAGTGTTATGTTGGGAATAGCAATTTGCTAATAAATTACTTGCCAGGTGTACGTTCGTTGGTTGTATAGTATGGATTTACATTTACTCCAGGATAATTACGCACTTTTTTAATTATTAAATACACTGACTGTGAATGCCTGATTTGAATAGAATAATTAGACCATTTTTTATCTGAGAAAGGGCTTCAACAGACTCTAAAGAATATTTGACCTTGATAAACAAAAAATATTCAAATAAGGACAATGCAACTACAATAACATTATCAATATCAATTCCTTTTCGTTTGAGAGATATTTTTTTAGTCTGGTGTTATAGCTATGGTATGGTTTTAAAGCTAATCTAGTTTTGTGTTTTGATTGTGCGATCTCCTTTGTCCATAAAAGATGTAATATCAGTTAAGCAACACTGTATTCTGAATTTATTTGCTTTTTAATGTTTGAATCTCTTACATGTTTAAAACTCAAAAGATTGATTGTAAAGCCACTGATGATGGAATGTGGACATTCCGAAACATGTTTGGCTAATTGACACCAGAAAATTTTTGTCCGACAGTAAAATACGGTGGCAGAATATTGTAACCATGATTTATTCAATAGTTTTTCTTAGATTAATAAAATGAAAGAGCCTATCAAATTACATAATAATTTTTAATAATACCTCAAGTGGACGAAACTTTTTGCAGTCACTGTATCAGAACCGCCGGTATAAGTTGCAATGTAGTTATACGAGGCATGTTTTTTAAGTTAAGTACCGTTTTGGAATTAAAAAAAGACGTGCAAAAATATCGCAATAATTTTATTTTTACATGAAAGCCTGTACCTTAATCTACTTTTCTACATAATTTCCGTGAATATTAAGGCACTTGTCATAACGTGGCACCAGTTTTTGAATACCCTCCTCATAAAATTCTGCCGCCTGACTTGTTAACCACTGTATCACAAATGTTTTGACGTTGGGTTCCAAAAATGTTGACGGATTTGCACAAAACCCAACGTTTAGGCAGTGCATTGACTTTCCTTGAGCGGTACCACAATGAGGGTGAAGATTTTTTAGACCAAATTGTTACTGCCCAACTAGCAATTCGACATTCTTAAAGAACTAATATATTTTATAATTATTTTATTGCCGCTTAGTTAAAACTTTTTTGTTCTTTAAAGGTTCGTTTCGTCATTAAACTGCTGTGTTAAACTTTTCTGTGAGAAAAATTGTTTTAAGAACGTTTTTACAGCAAAATAATAAAATAGTTATAAAATATGATATTGTAAAAATTTTATAAACGTTTATAAAATACTTTTTGTAGGACGAATTTGTTCCGAATGATAATTGGTTTTAAAAGCATTTTGTAAAAGTACTAGTCTGGATTAACTTGTTCCTTTAAAAACAATTATAAAAGTATTCTGTTAAAGTACATTTCGTAATAATAAAATAGTTTTTTTATTGTCGTTACTAAGAGCGATTTGTTTTCTGCAGCAAATTTGTGCGCAAATTAATAATTACAAAATTGTTTTTTAGTTATTTTATTAAAAACAATAAAAAAATAAATATGTTGCCAATGCATATTTTATAAAATTAAAATGATGTCATAAACATTACCTAGAACTAATATATAACATAGTCTTATTTATTTTCAACTGATATTTATTGTTATATCATACACAGGTTTAAAATGTTGTCCAAACGAAAAGCAGTTGTGCATTTAATAGAAAATTAATTACAATATTATAAATTATCAAAGGGAAAACATTAGTGTCTAATAATGAGTAGGAAACTGTAATGGAATCTCATCAAATTAATGACAATTTATAAGACACCTAATATTTTCGAGACTGATAAATTCTCAGGAGGAATTATTACTAGATGGTGAGCGGGTAGCCGAAATAGAGAATTGGTGATCAATATCATGCTTCAAGCACAACAAGTGAGCTAGAAAAAAATGCAAAACTAAGAGAAAACATGCGAACATGGGCAGTATAGCAAAAGAAGCTTTTTGCTATACTCAATGAACGCATTCCAAATTTTCTACCTCAAGATCCTCGAACTCTCTTAAAGACACTCAACAAACCGTTTTAATAACGGCAGTTATAACATACATAACATAAACAAAGGGCTCAATTTAGGTTATGTTTAAATTACTCCCGTAAAAGCTAATAAGAGAGAAACTATAAAAGCATTTTGTTTTATAAGAACACATTAAAAGCTTTTATAAAACATATTATGTTAAATTTTGTTTTGTAAAACTCTGTTTACTATTTTATTATTATTCCAATATTGAGACGATGCGACACACGGCGGCGACTCACAGAAACATCAAAGTATCAAGCACCAATACTTCAAGTAGACAGGACTAGACTTGATTAATTTGTATATATTTTATCTTATATATTTTTTGCAGCACCTTTTAATTAAATTTTGATTTTTTTGAGCATTTATATAAAAGCTTGTTTTAGTTTGTTTTACTATTAATTTATTTTAAATAACGGCAAACGATAACTAAATACACAAAACTTCAAGAAAAATACTTGTCATTACCTTCATTATTCATTATCAAGCTTAGTGAAATATATATTTTTTTACACCATAACTGGTTTATAAAAAATTCTTCACGTTTACATAAAACATAGGTACCTACTTATAGTTTGGCTAGTATCCATATGATAGATATAAAAGAATCATAACATCATCATATCATTCTTATGCTATCAAATGCGGTTTCAGGTAATATTAATTTTATATTACATTTTATTTGCACTTAAAAAATTTTGAGATTTATGTTTTTTAACGAATACATCCCTGTATAAAACAATTCTACAGTTATTTTATAATAGCTATCTAAAGAGCATACTCGTCTGGGTTGAGATAATTTTGTTTTATAAGCATCGTATAAGGAAGAAGCCATTTTTGGTTTCTTTAAATTGTTAGCCATGTTGACCAAACTTTTAAAATTAATATTTTTTATAATTTGTAAAATTTTCTTAGCTAATAAGGTATACAGAATCAGTCATTACATAATGAAGGATATCCCAAAAGATTATTTTCAACAATAAGTGACAATAAAAAAAATATTTTATATAATTTATAAAATCTAAATTCATTAATTTACATAATTCGCGAGGCGGATTAAAATTTTAGTAATAATATACAATATATTTAACAGTAAATTTTGTTTCGCAGCCAAATCTGCTCATGGGTGAATTTTATCTGACTTATTTCATTATTCATTATTGGGTATTATAGCGTTTTATATTATTTTTACCTCCATGATTGTTCAGATTTTATTAATGTGTACCAACAACAATGCATAATAATTATAAAATAATCCTTTAACTGTTGCCGCTGATAGCAAAAATGTTGCAATTGAGGCTCTTATAAAAGAGTTATAAAATATGTTTATAACAGTTTTATAGTAGTTCTACAAATATTTCGGTTTGTTCTAGTAACAGAGCTATAATAAAACTGTTTTATTTGATTTTTATTAGATATTTATAAACGTTCTAAAAACTATTGTATAATAGCAACAAGCAACATTTATAGAACCGTTAACGAGTCGATTTGTTTTATAAATCTGCGCCTTTTTCGTGTTTATAAGGCGCGTAAGAACGTTGTGAAAATGTTTATAAAACTGGCTGTTTTATAAAATATATTTTATAAACGTTCTTACAGCAATTAAAAAAGTTAAATTGTTAGTTGGGTGGTGACGAAACATGGGTGGCCTACGTCACACCAGAATCGAAACAACAATCCATGGAATGGCGACATTCATCATCACCCAAAAGAGTGAAGTTAAAGCAAACAATTTCTGCCCGGAAAATCATGTGCACAGTTTTTTGGGACACAAAAGGAGTATTGCTAGTGGAGTTTCTGCCTCGTAATGAGACAATCAATGCAGCGTCTTATTGTGAGACATTGAACAATCTGCGTCGTGCAATCCAGAACAAAAGACGTTGCAAGTTGAGTAAGTGGTTAACAAGTCAGGCGGCAGAATTTTATGAGGAGGGTATTCAAAAACTGGTGCCACATTATGACAAGTGCCTCAATATTCACGGAAATTATGTAGAAAAGTAGATTAAGGTACAGGCTTTCATGTAAAAATAAAATTATTGCGATATCTTTGCACCTCTTTTTTTAATTCCAAAACGGTACTTACTTAAAAAACATGCCTTGTATATATACAGACAGGCAATATACCAGTGAGACGAGCGGAACACGTTTGTTTTCGTTTTGAGCGGGAATTATTTTGTGACAAGTGTAAGTATATAATATAATATTTTTGTTTTTAAAATGGCAAAACAGTTATACATTCAACATTAATTGTTAATATATAAAGGATTTTTCAAATATTGTAGGGCATGTATTGTTATGAAAAGTTAAAAGGGTACGCCTATGGACTGCTGAGGTCGGTATCGACATTACAAAGGGATATAGAGTTGTGGTATTTTATATCAACTTAAATTAAGATTAAAAAGACTATACCAGTATGTTGTGACTAAGATAGGCGAGTCTAGTTTGGGCACTATGGGTAGTAGAGTTCCCCAAGGCTTTGTTTTGGTATCTTACATTTTGTATATACCCTTCCAACGTCGCTTGTTGTCTGCCAAATTGTAGGTCTTATTTTTATGCAGATGAGACCCAGTTGCGGTTTTCTTTTATACATCCTACTAAATCAAACGTAATAATCTTTGGTAAAAAAGAAGCTAATACTCGTAGTAGAACAACAGTTACGCATTCGGATTAAAATAATCTCTTGTCCATTATTGGAGCAGTGTCCAAATAGATATTGACGGAGGCATTTATTAAATGAAAAGTTGAAAATTACCTCAGTTTTGTCACGCGTTAACTTTTATGATTCACTGTATGTCCTTGTCTGATCTTAGACAAGGAAATAATTGACCGCGTCCAAAAAAACTGTCTTTACGAAATTAGAAAACACCTGCCGATTAGTCACAAGCTGCTTGATGCGGGTTGGCTGAATGTGGCAGATAGACGCGAGCTTCATTCTGCTATTCTGTACCATTCAGTATTATTTAACAAATATCTGCGTACATAAACAACCTTCCAAAGGAGACATGCAACGATAGATCATACACAAACAAAAGAATTAAAAGAGGGCCCAACACACTACCCTGTGGTGTACCAATATTATTATCTTTGAAAGAGGATGTCTGTGAGAATGTTCAGTAAACAACAAATACTGCTGTGCTTTTAAATACATTTTTTTTATTATTTTAATTATACACACAGTCTTGAGTGAGTATTTTGCTCACTGCCAAAAAAGAGCAAAATTATTTCAAGCATTCGCTGATTGATGAACCATATTATTTTGACCACCATGTATATTACAATTCTACCTTTAAAGTGCTCACTCAACACAACTTGTGCACATTAGATAATAAAAGGAAAGCACGAGAAATAAGAGAAAATGCGTAAATCTTAAGGCTGTTTTCTTCTCTACGTAAAAGCTACTCTAGTTGGTCTCTATGGAAACAGTGACTGAAGTTATTACTGTATGCCACAGAGGTGATCAGATGGTAGATTAGATTTGTTTCGCCACGCATTGAGGACTTTTCAATATAATTGACGTGTTTGTGTTTTTGGTGGTAACAAAAATAAATTGGACGCAAAAATTAAACAGAAAAATTGGGGATACAAAATTATCCACAAATTATAAACTTTAGTAGGGATACGGTTCTTATGAAAAGATTAATAAAAATATGTGTTTTAGGATTTTACTAGTATTGCCTGCTTTTTTTTGTTCGTTGGTTTCACGATCTAGATTTCTTATACAGTCCAATTTTATTTAGATAAATAATAGTTTTTATTTATTCCTGTCAATCTCTAACGACTTTAACTAACCACTTTACCTACTGCAAGTCACTAGGTAAAAGAAAGAAGTACTTTTATTTATTAATCTAACTTTCTTGGATATTTTTTATTATTACAACGTATATCACATAACGGGTCATACAAGAAGGTAAGGACCGGCCGCCTGTTTTGTCTTTGCTAGCTTTGGATTCGTTTCGTCGATTGCTGTCTACTCAGTTGATTGTCTTTTGGATTCTGGTGTGTAATAGTGAAGCCATGTTTCCCCATTGTCACATATCGACGATGGAATTCCATTTTATTGCGGTTTAACAGCGCCAAATACTCCTCTGGAGCATCAATCCGTTGTTTGGTCGACTGTGAGCTCACGCGGCACCCACTTTGCACTTTGCCGCATACCCAAACGTTCGTGTAAAATGGTAAAAACACTACCATCTGATATCTTTACAATGTCAGCAACTTAACTTTAGTTAAAATTAAAAAATAAACTATCATTTTTCATGATAACTGTGCTTACCTGATGTCAGCGTAAATATAATTTACGCTGCTGATGTGTACTACTTCCACTTGCTTCTTCCAAAAAGAGGGAAATACCTATAGGTATATAAATTAAGTATGTTAAATAGGTGTATAGGATCAAGCCTGCTTCAGATGAAGACGAAATTCAAAATTACAGTTTTATGGTAAAGCAGGTTGAAAATTAAGTATACATTAATTTATAGTTTAAATTTTATATGGAGAAAAATAATTATACAATAAAATAATAATAATAATAAATGCTTTATTGTGCAAAATAGCCAAATGACAAAACCAAACAATAAATTTTACAATATTTTACATAACCTAGTACAGTTAAGTTCAGTCCTGAGGCCATCAATACAAAGGAAATGAGATTTGGCATATGCCACTCTTCCACTCATTCCAAAATAAATCATAAACTAAAAAGAAAGAAAGAACACGCCAAATACTACTTGTCCAGTGCTATGGAAAAAGTCTGCGCTTCAATTCACGCCTAAAACCAACCAAAGGCATATCTAGAAATTCCAGCAGTTTATTTAAAAGTTTCGGCCCGTTATACGCAAATCATCCTTCAAATTTGTACGTAGAATGTTGTGAAATTGTATACAAGTTGAAGCGCAGACCCAGTCCGTGAACATCAAATCTTCTTAAAAGTACATTAAATAAATACTGAGGCTATGAGACGTAACTACTTTGTACAGTAAAACAGAGTACAGATAATCAAATCTAACCGCCAGACTAGGTTCTGCAAGCTTTGTTAAAAATGGTGTAATATGAGCCGCAAATGGAACGGAACAGATGAATCTTACGCACGCGTTTTGAATTCTCTGAATTCTAGCTTTATTATAATTAGGCAAGTAATAATAATACACTTGGGAACAGTAGTCAAGGTGCGGATATATCAAGGATTTAACAAGAAGCAACTTTGTATTTTCATCCAAAATATATTTTAGATGGTACATACATTTGATCCTACAAAACGAATTTTTATATAACTGACAACAGTGGTCACTAAAACTTAATGTGGAATCAATTAATTTGATTGATTATTTAGGTGAAGCGTTGCTTCACTTGCTTCATAGGACAAGCCGCCACTGACTTATTGAATGACCTAATTTATTTTCTCATTCATCAAGCTGAATTGTAATTAATTTTATGATTTGAAGAATTTCGGTGGCATAACCAAGAGAACAATATAAAAAAATTTGTCCTGCAAAATATATATTTTGAGTTAATCTACATCTGCTGTGAAGCGACAATTTATGTGACTAAAGCTTTAGTAAAATGTTCCAGTTGTAACATTTCCTTCTTTAAGTTGTAAGGACTTTCAACAAAGGATTCTACGTTAACAAAGAAATACTGATGATAAAGTCCCCGTGAGCAGGAAGAATGTATTTATGGCTATAATTTTTATGAGCTTTCATTCTTTTCTTTCTACTCTGTTTTCTTTCTTTTGTATTTACGAGCAGGACACGTGGAAAATATTTGTAACAATGCTGAAAACAAAATCTGTAGAAGAGAGCTATATGGGGAGGAATGGAATCAAAATATACAGTGAGAGGAACATGCAATAATAATAAAACACCCTACTAATTTTGATCTACCCTTGTTGATTGGTTTGTCACTTTTGACAGAAAGAAGTTTGTTAAAATGGAGCATAGACAGTGAACATTGCTGTCATAATTAATTTCAATGTCACACACATAATATGTACAAAAAATTTACGATTTGTTGAGTAAACTATTAGGTCATTCAATGAGTCCGTAGGATGCCACATAGATGGCGTTACTAGAATTTTTTTCATATGATTTTTTATTTAGTACTAACCTTCAAACGATACTTGTATAAATTTGACAGCAATCTGACTTTTGATTCGTGAGAAAATGGAATTAATTCCTAGTACGTCTACTGTTGCAAGATTAGCTATGGAAAGTTCAAAAGTGAAGGTTGTATTCGAAGTTTGCACGAAAAAAGGAAAAGGGCAGCCACAGCGTAAACAAATAACAAAATTGAAACAATTTTATTACACGTAGAAGAAAATAAAAATATTTCTACAAATGAAATAGCCCAAATGACTAATGTAAATCAAACTTCCGCAATGAGGTCTTTAAAAAAATAAAAATATGTTTCGTATAAATATCATAATCATCAGGAACTGCAGCAAGGTGATAAAGAAAAAAGAATGGGATTTTGCTTGACATTATTTGAAAACAAAACATTAACCATAATTTATTTATCCTCTACATTTTTAAAATGTTAGTAAATGGCTTAAAATGGTTTGAATTGAAAAAACAAATATATATCCACATACAGTGTGTCCCCGGATCGACGCAACGATAGGTGAAAACAGCTGAAATTTGTTGAGTTGAAACTTTATCTTCTGGGGTTCAGCCCTGCTTGGATAGAAACTAATTTGTGCCATAATTTTAATTTCGAAAAATCAAGTGTGCTTTGAAAATTTCCAAAAAACTTTTTTTTCTCACCAGTAAAATGATTGATTTCTAGGAGTTACGAAAAAATTTTATTAAGAAATGGTGTTCAGAAATAATAAATGAGTAAGAATCCAAAATTTTAAAATCCTATGCCTACTTTGATGTTTTGCATTATTTTTATTGCACGCACCTATTGAAGATATTAAAAATTTTCGTTAAGAAAAGTTGTTTAAAATAATAAATTAAACACGATCGGTTTATAAGATCTATCAAAAAATAAAATTTATTTCAATAGTAACATTAACAACGGTTTATACAATATCTACATCAAAAAATTAATTGATTTCATTACTAACCTCAACTGAAAGATTTATTTATTCAATAAGTTCGCCGCCTTTATTCGCACATTCCTCAATGGTTTTCCGAAATGCGGTGAAAGCTGCTTATCTCCTCTAGGGGAATAGAGTTTATTGCATCAATTTGCAATAAAAATAATGCAAAACATCAAAGTAGGCATAGGATTTTAAAATTTTTGATTCTTGTTCATTTATTATTTCTGAACATCTTTTCTTAATAAATTTTTTTCGTAAATCATAGAAATCAAGCACTTTACAGGTGGGAAATTTTTAGTTCCTGACTGGACTTCTGATCTACTACTCACTACTCTCAAGTTACTCGTCTGAAGGTCTTGGTTCTGAGCCTCAATTAGGGTCAGGATCATTTATGTACCCATGCTATACAAATACCTATATTATTACAAGTTCCTGAAATAAAAATCTTTGAGAAAACAATATACCTACTTGTAATTGGATTTATAAAAGTAATAGGTATGCCGTATTTGTTTTCAATGTTACATGTGTATGTTTCAAAAATAAAACTCTCAACGTAAACTAATGATATCCTTTCTAAATAGCTCTTTGTACTATATCAAATAATGCTATAGAAGAACAATAACTTTCCAAATCCTTGTCGTAACAAAACCAATCTCAAAGTTTCCCTGCTTACAGACAGTATAAATTGGATATTTTTCTTTTAAGTTTTCAACTTTTAAAAAATAAAACAGAAAAAGTCATTAGACTGGTCAAAAGAAAGACGGTTGGATATTTTCTGCAACGTTTATTACGAAGAATTAGATTTATGACTCTAAAAGTTTCTGTTCATGGGATTTTCTACTCTCTGACACGAACACTGGTCTAGAAGGTTGATTATGTTAAATGCAACTTTTCTTTTACTTATTTTTATGAAGAATAAAGATTACCTAATTCATATAATAATAATAAATAAATAAACTTTACGATAATATTAAACATTATCCATGCTTGAATGCTGAAAAAATAAGTTGGCAACGTAATTTTCTGCTATCGTAAAAATGACGCCGAGCGGTTCTCTGGCAATAAATCACAGTGTGCAGTTTAACCTCTTTGTTTTTCCGCACGTCCGCTTCCAATTTCTCCGGGATGCCGTCCAATCTCGGTGCCTAGACGGCCGGCGTAGTTGGTCTGCGTGAAGTGAAGCTTCTCCGTGATCGGGCTCTTGAGAAACCAAAGATTCATAGCTTTTGAAGTATTTTTCTATTTTATTTTTTAAACTACATGGGTTGATGGTATTTTTGTTTTAATGGCTTGAAAATGGAATAACGTCTCAATTTTACAATTTCCTATCTCAGCAACGACCTTTGACAAAGATTAATGTACACATTGTACAGGATGGCCCAAATTAGTTGTTTTCTTATGGGAAAATTAACCAAGGTCCTCCAGGGTGAAATTTTATGAAAAGCGCACTCATGCAACCTAAATTTGGCTATCTGTCACGGTTAAGGACGTGGCGTTTCTCAATTTTTGTCGATTTCTTTTATGGCTTATTACTTTTTGTTATTTGAGATATTTGATTTATGCAAAAACTTTCAACGTAGAATAAGATATAGTAACCTGTTTCATTACAGGGCCATTCGTAAAGTTGCTGTAACGAAAATTATTTTTTCCTTATGGGACACCCTGTATAATTTTGGATTTTCTTACAGCACCTAAAATTCCCTTTTCAAAAATATATCACGAGTTATATATATTTTTTTAAATCTACCAATATTATTTGACTTTAAGAAAATAGTCCACACAAATCAGATATGGCCAAGTCTCTAGATCTAGAACTTAGTCGGACACCCTGTACAACTGCGCACCGAGAAATTTCTTTTAAATGGACATAATTTTCTCTCCCTGAATATTCACTTAAAGAATCTCAATAATAAGTACTTAATAGCTAAGTATAACATACAAATTCTAAAAATCTAATATGTACACATTCTACATAATATATTATTTGGATTTATTTCTTTATTAGAACTCTATAGAGGAACCAAAAATTAATGTACATTAATTTTTGGACGAACTATAATGAAAAATATTAAAAACTATACACCCAGACCCATCTACTGTGAGTGTCGAGTATTACAATAGCATATATTCTTGCAATTTACGTTACCGGCTACGTCAGTTACGAGATTTGTCAAAAGAGGTCAGCACCAAAACAGAAACAGCTTAAAAAACGATGACTACAGCAAAAATTAATATAATATTTCACTACAGCATTGAAAGAAAATGACTACAGTATTTTCTTCGTAGAGTAGTTACCTAATAAAGAATAAAATATTAAAAATTCAGAAATTGCTTGGCTGATTTGTTTCTATAGGATTTGGTAAACTGATTTTATATCCATCAAAGATTATTTATACCAGCACTGGATTTTAAAAATGGATCAGGTAGGTAAGTACTTATGTATTCGCACTGAATAAATAGCAAGTTCAACACAAGAAAATTAAATTAGGGAATAAGAATTTATTTTCAGAAAAGCATAAAAATCAATGTTTATAATTATAGCTATTGTGCTATATCGTTGATTTAAATATTTCAATCAACGGCTATATATGTAGTCTGTATTTTATAGTGGGAAATGATTGTGGGGAAACCAATACACATATGTTGGTAACAATTACTGGTTACCAACTATAAGTTGGCAGCAACAGTGAAGGGACGCATCTAGAGAAAACATTTGATCTTTACTTCTGTTATGTTTATGGTATTGCCTAGTGTACGATATTAATATAGTTAACCGCAATATATATTTGTATTTGTTTTTACGTGTGCGAGTATTATTTATAATAAAGATTTGTTTATTGTGATCTCAGTTCTTTAATTCATATGTGGTATATAGAAACCCCACATGATAATTGGACGTGGTGCCATCTGTTATAAAAGGATTAACTAAGATGCACCTAATTACAGGTCACTGCTATTGGTATTAGAAGGTCTTCTAGTGCCTTTTAATTTGTTTCTACAGGAGAGCCTAACGATTGATTGATTGGCAAATGGCAAAGCGTTTTTTTTTCTCTATTATTGGCCTTTACATATACGGTAATACAGCCATCTTTTTAAGATATTTATTGTGTGAATTTGGACCTACAGTTTAGCCTGGAATCCGGACCACAGTCATCGACTGCCAGATGCCAGTACCTACGACTTTGTAGTCCATAACCACAGATTTAATAGGCCAGATGCGTAAGTAAGCGCAAAACACTGATTCAAACTCTATTTGACAGACTTATGTTGCCCACACCAATGCATTTACAAACTTGGGTGGTGTTATAAAAGATTGTCCGCACCAATAGATTTTTTAGATATTTAAGATTTAATTTATTTGTTTATTTATTAATACGATACAGTGGAAGCTTTAAATTAATATGTTATTATTTTTTTACTGTTAGTAAAAAATATATAATTGTATATAAATTAAGAACGTGAATTAATCTGTCCTCGCTATCGAAAATGTTGTGTATAACATTAGAGAACAAGGCAAAACAACTACTACACTGGCTAATAGCACGACTGAAAATCTAAATTCACTTTCTTAATTAATATTTTTAGTAACAATAAAATATCTATACACAAAAAATCATATCATCATATTGAGCACCCTGTAAATAAGGACTTTTCAAAAATTACAATTTAGGATTTTTTCATGACAACAGTCTCCGGTTGCACTAAGGCCTTATAGGCTTATATAAATATACACATAAACGAGTAACCCTGTAAGCCCCACTAGCCTGTAGAGATCATTTTCATGATCACAGTGTAGGCGCAGGCTGACTGCTTAATCTACATGGCGTATTGTTATTTATAGCGCTTAGCACTGATGCCATTTTGACAGAAATTGAATATTGTCGTATAGTTAAGTTAGAAAGAAGTGGAAGACTCCCAGAAATGGTGCAGCTCCAACTTTATGATGAGATTGATTTTGGTAAAATTTAATTGATATGAGCAAAGATTAATGTACAGTTAGTGGATGTTTTGATAGATGTGTGCGTGAAAGAATGTCAAATTTTATAGTATTGATAATAAAAGTCTGACCCTAAATGTGCAAATGTGTGGCGCCATCTAGCAGATGTCGTTAAGTTGACATTACTGCTTGGTTTGAAATACGATACTAAATAACTGTTCCCAATTTGAGCGCAATCGGATAAGTGGTTCGTAAAATACTGAGGAAAAAGTGAATTTTAGGCCCCCCTTTGAGAGGCCGCTAAGTGCCCCAAAAATTAAAATAAGATAAAACAAAAAAATATGTCTTTGTGTATTTCTCGCGGTGAATAAATGATGATGATTGGCATCATCATTCCCGAAAATCCTGTATAGAATAGCGTCTGTACTTTGAATTTTGTCCTGGCCTGTACCTATAGCTAATTACTTAAATTATGAAAACGCTGTAGCTGTATTTCCATACTACTTTAACAAAAAAAATATGTGACTTATGTAAATTACACACATTGTGGCATTGGAAGTTTTAAATATTTAAATTTTTATCAGATTTAAAATCGAAACTTCCTATAAGTGTACAATGACGATAGCAGTTAAGGGTCTATTGAATTGTAAATTATTTCGAATATTTTAACATTTCTTTCTACCTACCAAATTATAATATTAAAAATGACCAAATACCTGATAATATACAATACATTTGCAGCCAATTTACATTGTTTCTGATGCATTATCACAAAATTTACATTTGAATGAGTATGTTATTGTCCAAACCATGGAAAACTCAAAGCAGATGATGTAGTACGTTTTATTTTATTTTTTTCGTATTGGAAAATAAAAACATGGTCGGCTTTTTTAACATTTATTGGTTTGCATTGAAAATCGAGATTATTTTGGAATTATAAAAACCCGATAACAAAAAAAAATGTGAATGTATTTTAATTTTAATAGTAGCTATGAAATCAACCACTTTGAGAAAAAGTTTATTAGTGTTTTTTGCAAAATTGGTAATATTTTCATAAAATTAAAAAAAAAATCAAAATCATTAAAAATGTTATTTTTGATATACCCTGTATAGTAATCGTAAATTTGGTATTTGAAGTTGTAGTTTCGACACAAGCAGACGTTTTAATAAAGAATGACTTTTTCTTCTAAATCTACAAATAAAAAAGTTTTTCCTCTTCCAAACTCTATCCGTGGACAACTTGTATGTTGGCATTATCAGCCATTTTGGATTAGTAGTTTTTTTTGACAACTGAAAAGGTTAGTCGCTTTTTTTGTGTTCTTCGATTTTTTACTTTTGAAAAAATGGATCAAAGAATATGTATTAAATTATGTGTTAAAAATGGAATAAAGTACTCCAACGCCCTTAAAATGTTGACTGTGGCATTCGGCGAGTCTACTTTTTCTCAAAAAACAACATCGAAAAAGTTAAGAAAATTGCTTCGTAAAATTGTCGAATCACTATTTGGGAAGTTGCAGAGGCTGTTGGCATATCAATCGGCTCATACCATGCAATTTTCTCAGATGTTTTGGGCATGAAAGGTGTGACAGCGAAGTTTGTACCGTAGTTGCTAAATTTTGAGCAAAAGCAACGTCGCATTAGTATCGCTCAGGAGTAGTTGAATGACGTCAACGACGATCCAGATGTGCTCAAAAGAGTCATAACTGGTGACAAAACGTGGGTATATGATTATGACGTCGAAACGAAGGCAATCATCCCAATGGAAGAGGACAGAAGAGCCAAGGCCGAAAAAAGCACGCCAAGTTCTATCAAATGTGAAAGTTTTGATAACTGTCTTCTTTGATTACAATGGCTTGGTGCATCATGAGTTCTTGCTAACAGGTCGTACGGTTAATAAGGAATACTACAAGGAAGTTATGCAACGTTTGCGTGAAGCAATACGGCTGAAACGCATCATGATAATGCACCAGCTGACACACCAATGCTTGCTCGTAATTTTTTTGCGCAAAAACAATACCGTCAGCATGCCTCAACCACCGTATTCACCAGATTTGGGTCCTTGCGACTTTTGTCTATTCCCAAAACTGAAGAGACCAATGAAAGGAAAGCGTGTTGCCACAATTGAACGAGTTGATGCCCATACCGAAAAGTGCTTCGAGGATTGGAAGAAGCGCTGGTATAAGTGCGTTATATCTGAGGGGAATTACTTTGAAAGGGACAAAATGGATATTGATGATAAATAAATATTTCCCGAAAAAATTCAAAATTAACCTTTTCTTTTGAACCTATCTATCGATTGCTTTTTGAAATATCGATTATTTCGGCTTTGACAGCTCGAATGACTTTGACAATGTGTCAAATATTTAGTAAAAGGTTTGCGGTTTACGAAAAGGTTAAGTTTACGCTCGAAGAAAAATGGAAAATATTGAAAACTTACTTCCATAATGGTGAGTCTTCAAACCGAAACTGCAAGAAAAATGCGCACTAAATTCGGAAGAAATAAAGCGCCTTGCAGGCAGTTTGTGTATAAATTTGTGAAGCGTGTGCGTGAAAGTGGCGCGTTAATGGACCAAGCAACTCGTTCCCGTGCTCGTCCAGTGCGCTCAATCGAAAATATTGCTGCTGTTGCCGAAAGTGTGAATGACAATCTATCAACATCAACTCGACACCGTTCGCAGGACTTGAACATTTCTCGCACGTCCCTTTAAAGAACTTTGACGAAAGACCTCGATTTGAAGCCGTACAAAATTCAATTGGTGCAAGAGCTGAAGCCGCACGACCACCCGATGCTATTTCGGTTTGCCCAATGGGCCGAAGAACGCTTGATGGAAGATGAGCATTTTTATCGAAAAATCATATTTTCGGATGAAGATCATTTCCACCTCGGTGGTTATGTCAATAAGCAAAACTGCCGAATTTGGTGCTCAGAAAATCCACACGTAATCATGGAAAAACCAATGCACCGACAACAAGGAACTGTTTGGTACGGTATGTGTTCCGGCGGCATCATTGGTTCGTTTTTCTTCGAAAACAAAGCAGGAGCCGCCGTAACCGTCAATGGTGAGCGCTATCGCGAAATGTTGGAAGATTTTTGCCATATTCAAAAATAAATAAATAATTGAAAACTATCCACCCGTCTTTTTTATATATAAATTTGCTTTTATATTCGCTAAAATAATGATACGCTCATGCCTCCAAACTGCCTCCGTTTTTTTTTGCGATTGCAGCTGAGATTAAAAATTCTACAGGAAATTGTGTTAAATATAGTGTCTTTAAAAAGGATCAAAATGTAAAAAAAAAGTTTGACAACGTAAAATGCCTTTTAATGTTAAAATAAGAAATGGTAGTCCAACGATTGTCCATTAAAAGGAAAATATACTACAAGGATTTTTTAGAAGGGGTTATTGTTAACAATATCAAATAAAACGTTAAATGTTTGTATATAGAGAGACATATTGTTGAATTGAAAATATCAAAGCATATAATTATTTTAAGTGAAATCGTAAAAAGCACGCCACTGTCAACTCACGATTTGATTATTCTAAAAATCTAATCTTGCAGAACCGTACAAACACGGCAACAATTAATTTCAAAACAAAGTTATAGTTTTCCTTTGTGCATAAATTACTACCGATTCTTTTATTTATTTTTTGTTTTCGAAAAACACGCCGCAATTATAATGGTATCCTGTTGATATCGCGACATCTTTACGAGCACTTAGTGCATTACTGTAAAAAATTTAAGGCTCATTTTGTGCATTGTGTACGTCTCATGATCGTATAAAATACAAACTCCATACATTCATTCGTGAAGTGTGCACGCGTGAAATTTAGTTGTAAGGAAAAGGGAAATGAAATTTATACCTACTTTGTATTATGAGATGAGAAAGACCTCATATTGAATAGTAAATAATTTCGGTTGTGGTTTTGATTTGTGATTTATCAGTGCCGTGTGATGGATTTTGGCACAAGGAAAATCAGTAATATTAAACAGATTTAGATCTAAATATTCTTGAAATAAAAGTCGACCTCCACACAATAAATTTTTAATAAATTTCTCCAACAAATTACATTTGTCGATAGTTACCACACAGGTTTCGCAGCACCGGGCTGCATCATCAGTGGTTATCAAAGTTCTTACGAAAAGCTATATTTTTATATTATTATTAGTACATATTTACTACAAACTAAAAGAGATTACTATCAAAATATAATTAACCAAAATATGCACAATTCCAAATCATTATGGAAATCTGTAAAACAAATTACATTCTCTAATAAAAACTTTAACATCAGTAAGATTAAAACAGAGAGTGGGACACGTGTCACAGAAAGTAAAGATATAGCAAATAATTTTGTAAATTATTTTACACATGTGGGAAAAAATCTTGCTGAAAAATAGACAAAACGAATATGAAAACATACGAAAATGTCATAAATGTCAATTCGATGTCCTTATTAAATACTGACGAAATTGAAGTGAAGAAGGTTATAGAGGGACTAAAAATAGGTAAAGCACCGGGCTATGATGAAATAAAAGCCGAAACTTTAAAACATATCTCGAATGAAATTAAGAGACCTCTTGCATTTATAATCAACAAATGTTTTGAAACAGGTATATGCCCCAACTCATTTAAAAAAACCATTATCAAGTCGGGAGACAACTCACTAATGAGTAATTATCGACCAATTTCGTTGATTACAAATTTTGCAAAAGTTTTTGAAAAGATCCTCAAATCCTGAATTAACGATTTTTTACTAAAATATAAAATTCTTTCAGATAGACAATTCGGTTTCAGAGAACAAAGATCTACACAGGATGCAATGTCTCATCTGAGTACTCAACTGTACAGAAATCTAAATGATAGTAAGCCAACTATGTGCATATTTGTTGATCTTAAAAGAGCATTTGACACTGTAAATCATAAAAAATTGCTGGATGTAGTTGGTAAAAATGGGTTGAGAGGTATCGTATATCAACTGATTGAAAGCTATTTGAGTGATCGGGACCAACTGGTGAAAATCAATGAATCGACTAGTATAAAAGAATAATTGAATGTGGAGTTCCCCAAGGGACGGTTCTTGGTCCCTTGTTGTTTAACATATACCTTAATGATTTGTATACGATAGACACCGTGGGCAATATAATAAGCTTTGCAGACGATACTGCTGTTTTGTATAGTGACTCCAATTGGTCTATCTTAAAGGAAAAAGTTGAAACAGATTTCCAGAACATTATTGAATATTATATTCCAAAACTCTCACTATTAATTTCTACAAGACACATTTTATGTGTTTTGCCTCATACATGAAGGGTCTTCCTGATTACGATCAGTTAAATCTCAAGAAAGGATTGAACATAATTACTATTGATAAAAAAGATTATATAAAATATTTGGGAATTTTTCTCGATAGTCACTTGAAATGGGACATACATGTCAAAAATGTAGTAATGAAACTAAGATCCTTGTTGTATAAATTTAAATACCTGGTGCGCATTGTTGACTTAAAAACATTGAAAGTTTTATATCATGCATTGGTGGAGACCCACTTGACCTATGGATTATTGGTATGGGGTGGTGCAACTAAGACACACTTATCCAACTTGGAAAAGATGCAAAAATGGATATTGAAGATTATCTTTAGAAGAGAATGCACCTACCCTTCAGAGGCACTCTTTGATGAGGCAAACGTTCTCAATATACGACAACTTTTTAGTTGTATGATATTGAGTACTCAACATAAGAATAAACACGAATTGACTCCCATAGATCATTGTTACGGCACTCGGTTGAGGGAAACTGCGAGCAGAATACCACGCACTGTCAAGACAATAGCACAACGTAGTTATTTTTTTTTGGGTCCTAGGTTGTTCTCTAAAATTCTGCTTCAATATAAACTAATAAACTCAAATATTTTGTTTAAAAAAAGAATTAAAGAATGGGTAATATCTTTGGGCAGGCCTGAAATTGATCGTTTAATAGATCTTAAAAACTATAGTTAACACAATCGTTTGGAGTGTGGTTCACTGCATTTCTGTTGAATGTTTGATTGTTTGTTGTTAGTGTAAGGTATATTTATATGTATTAGTTAATAGTATAATGGGTCTTTTGGTCGGTTTATTTGTATTGCGCGCACTTAGAACATATTTTCATATTGTGCCCGATTGGACATGCATTCTGTGCACACAAGTATAACTTTCGCAGAGAGTGTAAAGTCGGATGAGATCGATCGTTATTGTTTTGCCGCGCTCTATGAATGGACAGATTAGGGAATTTTTAGTAGTTAAGAAATCGAACAAGCTTTTTAAGCTTTACGGTATTTTAATTTATTTGCGTATTTTTATGTAGGTGTAAGTTTATAATTGTTTTTTGCGTGAATAAATATTATTATTATTATTTTTATTATTTATGGGAAGAAACTCCTTATTAACTCACTGCGTGAAAAAAGTTTATCATTATTTTGTCATAAAAAAATTTTGTTTTTTTAAAATTAAGTATCGTATGTTAAGGCATTAAAATTTTTTTAAAAACTATTGAAACTCATATTGTACACAATATAAGCTTTCATAATAATAACTTTCTTTGTGTAAATCATCAAAAACTTTAAATTTACGTCAGTAAACGATTGCACTCTCACACAGCAAATTAGTGTGTGGAGGTCGACTTTTATTTCAAGAATATTTAATTATTCAACTCCACTTCGATATGGACTACTTCTTTAAAAAGATTTAGATCTGTTGGAATTACAACTACGCTAAATAGTTGTACATAATAACAAATAAACTTGTGGGAAATATACACGAAGTCTATAACTCAAGAAAACTACACTCACCGACATTAAATTCGGGTCAACCAAAATTTAGATCAAATTTTATATATTAAACTTTTTCTTCCATAGTCCGATTTCAACCTTTTTTTTACAAAATGTAGATAATTGTTTCGGTTTTAATTAATTTTATTCAATTTTCAAGAATACAGTTTACATTTTGAATTAGGAGGGTTGCCTTTTATATTTCGGGATTTGCCAACCCTGGCGTTGCAATCTGGCAACTGACAGCTCTATCGTAAAGTTGGACATTTTTGGGGTTATACTTACTCAGAACGTTTTGACATACGACCGCTATTTGTGTTGTTTACAGTAACTTAAAGATTCATCTCGACCCAAAAATGGAATTAAATCGTGAACATTTTCGTCCGACAATTTTTTACAACTTTCGACGTGGATTAACACAGCAACAGTGCATGGATGAACTTAATTCAATTTTTGGCGATGAAGATCCATCAAGGACCAGTGTTTATCGATGGTATGGTGAATTCAATCGTGGTCGTAGTTCACTCCAAGACGAATTTTGTGAAGGTCGTCCAAAATCAGTTGTTGTTCCTAAATCCATTGTTGCTGTGCGCGAACTGATATTGCAAGATCGTCATGTGACCTATCAAGAGATTGACGCAACCTTAGGCATTACTGGGACCAGCATACATTCAATATTGCATAAACATTTGACTGTCAAAAAAATTTGTTCCCGTTGGATCCCAAACAATTTGTCAATCACTCAAAAAAAGCTTCGTGTCGATTGATCGAAAGAAATGCTCAAAAAATACGATCGCGGTGCTTCGAAACACGTCTATGATATCGTGACAGGTAATGAATCGTGGATTTACGCGTATGAGCCCGAAAGTAAACAGCAGTCGACTGTATAGGTGTTTCAAGATCAGCCAAATCCAACAAAATTGTTCGCGCACAAAACACTTGCAAGCAAATGGTCGCCTGTTTTTTCGGAAAAACTGGACATGTCGCAACCGTACCACTAAAACAACGCAGAACAGTCAATTCTGAGTGGTACACAACCATTTGTTTGCCAGTTGTCTTCCAAGAAATCAGGAAAACCAACTGTCGAAGACGGATCACTCTTCACCACGACAATGTGAGCTCTCACACACCGGCTCAAACAACTGCATTTTTGAGCACCCAAAACATCGATTTGATGAGTCATCCGCCGTATAGTCCTGACTTGGCACCGAATGACTTCTTTTTATTCCCGTACGTAAAAACAAACTGAGAGGTCAACGTTTTTCGACACCTGAAGAAGCGGTTGCTGTATTCAGAATGTTTTTTTTGGAGATACCTCAATCAGAGTGGCAAAAGTGCTTCGATAATTGGTTCAAACGCATGCAAAAGTGTATAGATCTTCATGGGGAATATTTTGAAAAACAATAAAGTGATTTTCGATGATTAATGTTTGTTTTTGTTCTCTAATCTCGAAATATAAAAGGCAACCCTCGTATTATATCTTGTCGGGAAAGTTTTGGGGCGACACAACCGATTTCATTAATATATAAATACCTATTCTTCTGAAATATAAAAGAACCACTATTTTTGTTTTGCAAACTCTGTTACTTACGTGAAGCAAATGGCAGACTGTTACTCGTAAATACAGTCATGATGATATCTCTTTGGTAAGCTTGGTAAAACTGCTTTTAGTTGTTACCATAATATTTATGCATTTAAAATGTTACCTATGTAGCATCAAAATTAATGTATGGCACATACAAACATGTGTTCGTGACTTAGATATGTAAAATCAGAGGCGTACACAAAGCCGTTAATGGATTCATCCATCTATGAAACTGTATCTTATTTATAAAGTTTGTTTTAATACTGGTTTAGTATATTGTCATTCAAAATATATTTTTTCTTTGCTATATAGTCTAAAATTATACCTTTGATTATTTTAATTGTGATTCTAGTAAAAGTACTTCACTGGTTGAAGCCTCAACTGTCTTGTGAAATACTAAGTAAGTTCTACATATGATTTCTTGCTTTGATACATATTTAACAGTATGAAAGAATCTCTTTATTCCTTTTCGGTATTCACATTCGCACATAATTCGCTTAATCACCTTCAAGTATTTTGTTGTGTTTTCTTTTTCTGTATTACGAGTGTAAATCCATAAGCTATCGTTCACTAACGCTACATGCCAGAAATAAACTTATAACCTCGTAGCAATCAAAATTTTCCATTTTTTATTTTTACATGAAGAAGGAAACACGGTGCGCAATGAGTTGCGAGCCTGAATTATTAGCATTGGGGAACTGTAGGAAGAGAAATGTCGATTGCATTTTGGGAATAATATCAGAGAAGAAGATAACTGGCAAACAAATGGTTGTGTACCACTCAGAATTGACTGTTCTGCTTTGTTCTAGTGGTACGGATGCGACATGTCCAGTTTTTCCGAAAAAACAGGCGACCATTTGTTTGGAAGTGCTCCATGCGCGAACAACTTTTGTTGGATTCGGCTCATCTTGAAACACCGATCGTATTTTTTGAACATTTCTTTCGACCAATCGAAACGAGCCTTTTTTTGAGCGATTCACAAATTTTTTTAACAGTCAAATGTTTATGCAATATTGAATGTATGCTGGTTCCACTAATGCCTAAGGTTGTCTCAATCTCTTGATAGGTCACATGACGATCTTGCAATCAATGGTTTTCGGAACAACAACTGATTTTGGACGACCTTCACGAAATTCGTGTTGGAGTGAACTACGACCACGATTGAATTCACCATACCATCGATAAACACTGGACTTTGATATAGCTTCATCGCTAAAAATTGAATTAAGTTCATCACATCATCATTCACCGTTCTGAGTACGTATAACCTCAAAAATGTCGAACTTTACGATAGAGCTGTCAGTTGCCAGATTGCAACACCAGGATTGCCAAATCCCGAAATATAAAAAGCAACCCTCGTATAATCAAAAATATATGACCAGCGTAACGAAATAGAATTTTAATAATAATTATTATTATAATTGTATTATTTTCATTATTAACTAACTACTGTTTATTTAAAAATTAGAAAAAAAAATATTGCCAGGGCTGGGATTCGAACCGAAAACCTTCCGCGTGCGAAGCGAAGCGCTCTATCAAAGACGCCGAACACTCTTTTTCAAATTACTTTATTATATTCTAATAAAAGTTATATATTCCCACTATATAAGATTCTGTTAACGCCACTGAAGATGAAACATTGTTTCCGAAACATGCCTCGCATGTGATTCAGGCATATACAGGGTGTCCAAGATAAGAATGGGATAGCATTGGAAACGGTAGGAGTTACAATGTTGATTCAATTAGAGAAAAGTTGTACAATTTAAAAACCTTTTAAATGGTGTTTTCAAACGTAGAGTAACTTTAGCCGTTTTCCAGAATTTTTGAAAAAACTATTTCTTGCAATTTTCGTTTTTATTTATTTCTGACGACATTTTTACAGATATGAAAAAATTAAAAGCACTTTCTCAATATTACTTTTTGAGGAGAAGAAGATAGAGTTTACAAATTTTCACTACGACGTTTCGTTTTAAAAAAACCATCATCAACTTCTCATCTCTCAGTCCAACATTTTATTTTGTATTTAGTAGCAATTTTTGTGCTTTTTGAAGTTATTAAAAACACGAATTTCTCAGATGCATGTTTTACGCAAAATAAGTGCCAAACTTTGGCGATTTTTCTTGAATAAGTTTAAATAATTGCTAAAAATATTGAAAACTTTTTTAAACCATTAAATGGGATATACCACCTATTTTTGAATTGAAAATGGATTTGAATTTAATAATAAAAAATCCAGGACCGTATTTAAAAAAACGAAGTTGATAATGGTTTTTCAAAAACGAAACGTCGTAGTCAAAATTTGTAAACTTTATCTTATTCTCCTCAAAAAGTAACCATCACAAAGTGCTTTTATTTTTTTTATATCTGTAAAAATAACGTCAGAAATAAATAAAAAAGAAAATTGCAAAAAATAGTTTTTTCAAAAATTCTCGAAAACGGCTAAAGTTATTTTACTTTTGAAAACACGGTTTAAAAGGTGTTTAAATTGTACAACTTTTTTTTAATATAACCAACATTGTAACTTCTACCGTTTCCAAGATTCCAATGCTATCCCATTCTTATCTTGGGCACCCTGTATATAAATAATATTTTGCTCTATTTTTCATTTGTTAATATTAACTTTATTTTTTTGCGACAAAATCATGAGGATCTTGCATTGGTGGATTATTTAAAATAATTATAAAACAATTCTTACATCAAATGCGTTTTCTTTTCGCAATGAAAATTTATATTTAATTTTAAGTTTTGTGATTCCTCAAAACTAACAATATCAGGTATTAAAAAAAAATCAAAGTGCCCCACAACAAGCTTATGAATATTCATGAATCCTTATTGTTTCTATACGTATAGGTATACGGTAAATAACCTACCTATGTAAAGTAACTATAATAAATTATTAGGAGTAGGTAGTATTATTATTGAATGGTTGTTAAAGTAACGGTCATTCCAAAGTCCGTATCCATAAATTCAATTAACAATTATTATTAAAATTGCTCAATTACCATTTATCTTTATCAACTATAGTAGATTGATGTACATTCACACACCCAGATAATAATAGTTTGTCTTCGATATGGTTTAAAGGTGGTTCCACATTGATTAGGTACAAACGGTTAAGCCAACATCACTCATTCATACAACACACAATTGCTCTTGGTTAATGTTGGTTAATGTGGTCACAGAGAGCTTTGAATATACCATTATTTAAAAGTGGAGATAAGAGAGATATAAAAAACGATCGTCCTATATGTAAACTTAACATATTTAGTAAAGTTTTTGAGAAAATAATTTATGAAACTATTTTTGATAAAACTAAACATCATATAATTCCAGAACAGCACGGCTTTTTTCTTAAGCGTTCTATTGAAACAAATAAGTTCTATTGATTAACCCACTGAATATGTATATTATACTGTGGGTACTCTTTTGGATCTTTGATCTGTGTGTACCCCGAATTGTTAAATAAATAAATAAATAAATATGGGACGTATAAAACTATTTTTATGATTTAAAGTCCGGTTTTAATTATTTTTAACATGAAACAATAACATTATTTTATTTAGGAGTTTCCAATTTTCTGCTGTGGAAAAATCAAAACAAAAATAGTACCTACTTTCGACGATTTACTTAACCAATTACAAGCATTTCGAGGGTGTAATGCCAAAACCCGGTAAGTGACCAAAATCTCGAAAAACAGATTTTTGAAGTAACCTAAGTTATTTTTTCCGCTCTATATGATGCAAAATTATTTAGGTCACTCCTGGTGGTAGTTTCATTAAATCTGAATTGATAAAAGCCAGTAAATACTAATATTCAAAATTTCTATAGAGGCAAATGCATTTATATATACTTACCAATAATTTCTGGCAAACTGGTAAAACTAAAACCCTATAATGTAATTTGTCGGATTGTCTAATGAAAATTTACAATTAATATAGGTTTATCACAACACTATAACTATTGTTAAAGAGTTTTGACATTATACTATTTATCATAAGATCTAGTTAAAATTTGGTAAATTATTTGATTTGCTTTTCCTGTATATTCCATCTGTTTTAAAACTACTAAAAAGTCCTGCGAAAAGCCTCTAAATGGAGTTACAGCTTTCTGGTTTTATATTTCATAGGCGCTTTTAGGAAAAATCGACTTATACAAAACCCGATAAGTTGCATATAACGTATTTTGCCTGCGTTTTGCATAGTAACTATTTGAAATCTGCCTGATAGCCAAAACTAGGTAAATGCGTTTTCTCATACATATTCTCACAATTAAAAGAACTGGACAGTGATACATACTATATTATTATAATTATTGATAATGTATTATATTATATCGTTGGTGTAATTTAAATTGTTTACCATGTCTGAACGTACAAGAAGACTTATAAGCTTGGCTTGGAAATGTGTACATGATAGTTCAGGTAAGTTTGTTAGATATTTACAGTAATTATATTTTTAACCTAAAATAACATAAGTTTGTTTAAAAGTTCTTTGATTTTGATTTGGCAAAATCAGCAATGGTAGATTTGTCTGGAATTTCATCAGAATTGAATGACGTCAATGCAAAATCATAGCTGAAATGGAAGATATAATGGGCAGCAGTTTCAATTTAGACGAACCCATTTCCTTTGCAGGTTTGTTGTTCGAAAACAAATCCAAATGTGTGTAATTTCCTAAAACCTTGGCACAGGTTTATGATAGTCCCTTATCCATAAGTATTGCGAAAAAGAAAGATCTGTTGCAATTATGCAAGAAGGACATCATACCTGAAGAATTTCATGGTTGGATAAGCAGCCTGAAAACGTCTGAGGACATTAAAGAACGTATACCAGATCTTGGTATCCATGACGAAACCGATGATGAGTTTGAATGAAAGAGGAGAAGAAGAAGTTCAAATATTTTATCTTGTTCAATTTGTTATCTTCTGATTTATGTTTCCATTACTCTATTAGTTTTTTATACAATAAATTCATCTAACTGTTTTATATGTATCTGTAGTTGCATTTAAAAGCCATAATTGAAGCGGACCTACGTATAAACTTTGGGGATTGATTGGTGATCTATGGACAAATATAATAATACACGATATTGTAATGCGTTATACAATATGTATTCATGCTTGAGTTAAGATTTTTATATTCCCACAAAATCTTAAGCATACCTATAAGTGCTAAAGAAAAAGCTGAGTGAGATTATGACTGAATCTATACCTAAAATTTTTAAATATCTCTCGTGCCAAAACCCTATAAGTGAAGTACAATTATTAATTCTTTTTTATTTAAAAACATAATCTTAACCTTTTTAATAATCGAAAAACCTTAGTTGGAACAAAAAATAAATTATTATTATGTGTAGAAAATTTGAAAAAAATCGATACAACCAGTTTCTAGTTATGATGTTGCAAATGTCTAAAAAAACTTTAAACCCGATTTTCTCTAAAAGTTAATTTTGGTCGTTATCGGGTTTTGGCTTTACACCCTGGATATGTTATAAAAATAGATATTTTTTTTTCTATGTACCTAAAATGAAGTTTCTCAGGGCGAATCATTGCTGATAGCAGATCTATGACAAAGACTAACTTAAATGAGTCCGTAACATAGCAATTTTTAGGAGCCTATGACAAAAAAACAATTTTTATAACAAAGAAAGAAAAAATAATTTTTATAAAAACTTTAAAACCTACAAAATTAAATTTGTTCTAAACTATTATTGAAGGCAAATCATGTTATATTTAAAGAAAACAAAAATATAGATACCAGTAACAGAGTGATATAAAGAGAAATATATCAGGTTCGTATACGAAAAGCTCATCGTGTTCAGCACTAATAAAATATCCAAAATGCCATTTTAGTCATACGGGTAGGACACTGTTCAGTATGTACTTACTTACTTTAGTCTCTTGATAATGTGAGTCATTAAATACCGACAGCTAATATCCTATACTTATTGTATTACTGAGAAACGCTTAGGGATCAGCAATAGTATACGGTTTCTCTTTAAGAGCTTCATTATTTTCGTATAGATATTATATGAGTTTAACTTAGATATGAATATTATTACTTTACTAATAACATGTTAAATACCATCCTGAAGCGTTTTTCTTTTTTAAGAATAACTTTGAAGAAAGAAACTCATCTTAGGAAGGCTACGCTTGGATTAACAAGTTATTTATTGAAGAAATTCCATATATCGCACAAGGGCGCAAGTACGTTGAACTAAAATATATATTATCACGATCTGTGATATACAAAACATGCTCATTATAATATTAAGTGTTTTTCGGAAACTCAATGCCTATTGCCTATTTTCAGTTTCAACTTTTAATTACAATTTACAGGGTGAGTCATTTTTTTTGTAGCAAAACTTATAGAATATAATTTTTTAAGATGAAAGTCTTATGCAAACATAATATATCCGGGGAAGCTTTATTTCTAATATATAGGGTGTCAAAGTTTCAGGATTTTGAATGAATAAACTTTCGAATTTAAATAATTTATGAAAATAAAACTCAAATAATGAGTAATTATGATTAATTTTATAATTTTTATTAATTTGATAATTTCAATTTCAGCAATTACAAGAATATGTAAGTTATTTTAACATATAACATAAAAATTTGTTTAACGGAATGAAGATTTCTCCTTATAAGATTAAAATAACTTTAAAACAGGATGCAAAATAGCTTTTCGCAACGGTACTAATCACTGAGGATGGGGCCTGGTGGCTACTCCACTTCTTTAAAATATTCTACAAGTGTGGCTTTTAAAATGTATAACTTATATAACTTTAAATGTACAAAGACATTTCGTACCTACATAAGAAAATGAATTACAAGAACTGTCTCAGACAGCCCCTGTATGCAATGCCAAATTTTATACTGAACTTGGCTGCCTATCTTTACAAGGGGAATGGTGGGCATGGGAGTTAGTGGTGGGGATATTTTTAGTGGTGACATTATCCTTGAACTATCAATCAAACAACTCAATCGGAAAGAAAAGTAATGACCTGGAGAAAATCGAACACCCCACCGTTAGAAAGTTCCAAACTAAGTAGAGAATGACAACAAGATGTATGTAGGCAATTCGTAAATATAGTCTCCCTCTCCAAGAAAATCAATTACAAATGGCATGGGCTTTTTAAGTATGGCAAGGAATGACTTGAAGACCATCCTTGGCCGGCAGTTTGAGAAATGGTTGGAGTATCCGGTACAACCAATTTTAAGAATCTGCGTGATCACTTTATCATTAGAAACGTCAGGACAAGATGAGTACCTACAATACCAGCCCGTCCTTCCGGCAGGCACCATTTGCCTATATTTTCAGATCAGCAACAAGAAACAGTCTATTCGACATCGTATATATTTAGTTAACTATATACAATGACATACATATACATATTTATAACATTGACATCTAGTGATTTTGATAAGTATTAAATTTTGACAGTATAGATTTCTCATATTGTACACTGAAATGCACTAAAACCTGTCAAATCGATCGGGGGCGTTGCAGATATGACATCTTCTTTGCTGCTCCATTTTCACTCACTTGTGTAGAGCCATAACAGGTGAATTTTGAAAATTTAATTTTATAAAAATATAATCGACTTCTTATAAGAAAAAGAAACGAAGGATAAATTTTATATTAGATATTTGATGACTTTATGGCTTTTAACATTTAAATAAATTCTTTCCACAAAATGTAAGTGCACCTTGACGGTATAGTGACTGATCTTCGATTCTTCTTACAGAATTATTGTATTTATCATAACGGAGTACCGCAGAATTTAAAAAAAAATTAATGTTGAGTGTTGAGCTTTAAATATTTCAGCCACTGATGATGGTCATTTTATTCCCGAAGCATTTATGGCAATTACAATAAATGTGTTTATTTTGTGGAGGACAGACTTTGATTTCTTTTGCTATTGAATATTACACTCCTCCGCAATTATGGACTATTTTTTCAAAAATATACTGATTTGCTTATTAGTATAAGTCTTCAATATATCCATATATTTTATTTTATTAGGTTACATCTACCCAGACAGAAACACATCCAATTACAGGGCAGGTACATTACAAAACGATAAAATTAACATAAATACACGATTCAAAATTATAAATAATACAAATATTCCAATCTCAAAAAATAGTCAAAATAAGAATGGTTTAACAACAAATATTTATCTAATCTATATCTATATTCTCTACGCTTATCAAGAGGTACAAAATTAAAACGTCCTAGAAGTTCATCATGGGTAAATCCCATGGTTGGATACACTCCGTCACACTTAAACCACAAATCTTCGCTGAATCCTCTCTAAACTATTCGAGTGCAACGCATAACCAGGACTCCACACAACAGACGCATATTCCAATTTCGATCTAACGAAGGAATTATATAGTAAAATAAGAGTTTTAGGTGACACAAAATGCTTTGTATTTCTCATAACAAAACCCAGACTCTTATTGGAAGACGAAAGCACATCACTCACATGCCCCACAAAACTAAGTTTAGCGTTAAAGAGCACCCCCAGATCCTTAACCTCATAACATATTTTAAGCGGAACAGAGTCAATGTTATACACAAATTTTATTGGATTTACCTTACGAGTAAAAGTTACAGAACAACACTTATCCAAATTAAGGGCAAGCCTGTTTTGAATGCACCAGTCAAGCAGGACATTCAGATCATTCTGCAATTGGAGACAGTCAGAAGTTGAGGTAATCAGTGAATAAACCTTAAAATCATCAGCAAAGAGTAGGGAGCGACATTTCACGCAATTAACAAAACACATAAATAAGAGGAGACACAACACAGAACTCTGTGGCACTCCAGATGTTGCATGGATAATACCGGACTTGAAATCACGGTACTTCACATACAATTTACGTTCATGGAGATAAGTAGACATAAATTTTAAAAGATCCATAGATAAACCAAATTCCGAAAGCTTTTGCAGCAGAATTCCGTGGTCAAGCCTGTCAAAGGCTTTGGTAAAATCCGTATAAATAACGTCGACCTGACCCCCGCTATCCAAGCTTTCTGCCAAAAACTGCCTAAAAATTACGAGATTAGTAGCAGTGGATCTGCCAGGAAAAAATCCGTGCTGAATAGGCATGATGAGCCGCTTGACATGATTAAACAAAACTTCATGCAACACGATCTCAAAGCACTTGGCAAAATTGGATTGTATGGCAATAGGCCGGTAGTTTCTAATATCCTGCCTACCACCTTTTTTGAAGATGGGGCTCATCCTAGACAGTTTCCAGAAATTCGGAAACTCATTATATTTCAATGACAGATTAAATAAAGTTGAAATCAGTTTCGCGAAGACTGAGGCACAGTCCTTGACACAAAGGCAGGCATACCATCCGGACCCGAAGTATGTCTAGCTTTAAACGATTTAAGCGCTCTGAAAACATCATCTTAACCAATCTCTCTAATTTGAAGCTGCTGTAAATCGCAGTTTCTTGCGGAAGCCCAACTAAATGGAGCCGACCGCATATATGATCTTTGAAAAATAATCGACAAAAGAATTAACCATTTCTAGAGGATCGGCGAGTTCAATGTTATTGTATGTCATTGTATTAGGTAAGCGGCCAGTATGTCTATGATTACTTATAAAGGACCAAATTTTATTATTATGCTGCCCAATTAAGTCGAACATTATTTCAAAGCATAACCTAGCTGCGGATGTTTTTATTTATTTCAAGTGGCAATACAATAAAGTCTACAATAAAATTCAAAATCTATTGTCATTAGATAGAATTCAATTTTTCCACATTAAATTACATGAATTGCAAGGAATTTACTTAGGTAAAATTATCCGATTCCTTTAACCCAGAGTCACGATCATACTCTATTTTTATTGTTATAGTTTCACTGATATATTCATATACGTAAACATATTGGCCCAATCTGACAACGCCCATTTAGCCCAAGATTTCATGCACACATGCACACAAGCTGCGATTTTTTCTCGCATTTTCCTTCATTCCTATTACAGGTGGTTCGAATTTATTTCTATAATAGGCACTATAAGGCATAATATACTGGATATAGGTATCTACCTATATGAAGACGAAGAGAAGATTTATGAAAAATCTTTCCTATATACAACAAGAATGCTTCATTCGCGAACCAGTACGTTTTTATTAATTGGTTTACTGTGTATAATTTTTCCAATAATGATCGAGCTACGTATATGTATAGATTATTATTTGAGATAATCAGGAAGTAGTTTACTTGTAGACTCTATGTAACTATCTTAAGATGCTCAAGAAAAAACTGATGTTATTGGTAGGTTTTACTAAATCTGCATATTATTGTACCTATATACGAACGTTAACAGCTTAATTCTAAAGCAAATCAGGGCTTTTTATAAAAAACACTTATTTCATAAGTCAGTTTTAGAAGTTATAAAATGTGCATACAGATTTTGCTCAATCAATTTTGTGTATACAGGGTGTCCCATGCTTTTTAATATTTTTTGGTACTTTTTTTAATAATAATTACTATACAGGGTGAGGCAGCCTAGGCGCGACAGTCTACTGTGGCAAAACTATTCAGATTTTCAAAATTTTTTCAACGTCTAATTTTGTAGACCTATTAGGACTACATTCTAAAATAGGTGCCATTTATACAGGGCCTTGCTAAATTGGCCAAATACCCTACTGTGCGGCGTGTCCAATTTTAGAAATACACATGGGCTTTAGGAAATCCCCACTTAGCCGAACGCCATTTTCGGAACGAATTTAAATTTAATTATTGGTGTGGATTTATTGACAATTACATACCTACGGAGTCCTGTCGAGCTACCACCTCATTTAAACGGATGGCTCTATCGCCACTGCCAGACTGGTTGGCTAATTTACCGTTAGAGCTAAGAAGAAACATGTTTTTCATGTAAAATGGGACACCAGCCCACTTTGCCAGGATTGTCAGAGCCTACTTGGTTACTACATTTCCGAACCGCTGGATAGGTCGTGGAAGGCAAATCAGTCAAGTCGTTTTCACATTAACTGGTCAAGTAAAATCCCAAGACAACATAATTTTGAAACGAGAGTGCAACCAGCCACTAAAGCAAATGACAGCTAACAGAATAGGATTAATCTGATATGGGTGGTGGGAACCGAAGGCATAGAGGGAAGCAAAACGGCAACATTTCTTTCTGAAGACCGAAACCGATCTTTGGCATTACAAACAGCCATGTCATGGGGGAATTGGGACAATGAACAACCAAAGTCCTACTAGAGGAATACTCCAACCCTGAGACAATCGAAGAGGATCATTACGGCCTCGGAATTAAAAGCCAAAAAGCTTATCGACCTGTATAAAAACGGCTTTAAGCGCAGTACAGGCTTTTTCACAGGATTCTACCCGGTGACGTACAATCTCAAATATATGGGCCTGAGCCATAAATGTCGTTCTGGCGAAGAACCAACAAATATCATTGAACAGATGTTCTGCGGTTGCATGCTACTGTTCTGCAAAGGGCTGGAATCCCTTGTAAGAGTGAATTTAACACCCGACTACAAAAGGTAATTGTCTGTCAGAAGGAAAAGTTTGAGGCAACTGGGCGATCTCTATATTAGGGTGCTCCACAAAAACTAAACTCTAACGTTCGAAATTATGTATTTCTCCACCTCAGAGACGTGATTGTCCCCCTAGCGGGGGCTAGAGATATGGAGACATCCGAAAATTGACGTGTCCGAAAATTTATGATTTCAATTTGACGAAATGAGTATACACTAGATGCATACTTTTCAACGAACCACACTGTAACCTGTTTCTATGAATAATCTTATTTATAGTAGAGAAAAAGTCAAAAAGAATAAATACCCAAAAATTTAGCCTCCATATAAACCCAAAACAATTTGTTCTACACCAGCACAGCCCATAATTCATTAGTTGAAAATAACGACATAAAAAAGTACTTCTAAAGTATCACATTTCCTTACACTTATCAATGCCCACAGATACCGTTGAGTAACAAATAGGGTTGCATACCCTTTGTCCAATATTTCAACTAACACACCCACATAAATATAGATATACCCTGTAGGATGATGGTTGTCGGTCAAAACCATCTCTCTTCTCCCGTGGGGAGACCTCATCCATGGATTTGCTTTGTGTGCCCGCTCAACCAAAATAGACATATTAAATTTCCTAACACTTTGTATCACCTGCCTAGGCTGTCGCACGTAAATGACCATGCCATAAGACAGTGGCGTAGGTACCTTAGCAGCCACAGTGGAAAATTTCAGGTCTTTAACAATTTCGCATAATTGTAGGAGAGTGGCGAGTCATGGGAGGATGTGAAAGTCAGGGCAAATTATTTTTAAACTTAAAATTAAGGTAAATGATGTTAATAAACGAAATAGCATTTGTTTAAAAAAATCCACCAAAATCTCTAAATCAAAATCACTGTTGCAGAATCATATTGAAGTGATTGTTGAATCAAGAACGTTCCAAGCTAAATTTGGCAACCTCAATTTGTATTTTAAGATGTTTTCACTTTTTTTTTTAATCAAACAAATAATTTAAAACTTTTCAGAATTGAAAAATATCAACCCAACTGTTTATTGCATGACACTAGCCAAAAATAAGAGTAATACATTTTCTGGTAGAGCTTAAGAAACTAATAACTTGCAGGATTCGACATGTAAAAATTAAAGAAGGATAATAACCAGAAATGATAGATTTCATATTTTATTTTTCCTGATTATTAAAATAAATTGCACATAATATAATTGTTCTTCCAAAAACGAACAATTTTCAAAATTCAACAAATAGAAATCTAGAAAATATT
Organism: Apoderus coryli; assembly: GCA_911728435.2. Lineage (NCBI taxonomy): Eukaryota > Metazoa > Arthropoda > Insecta > Coleoptera > Attelabidae > Apoderus > Apoderus coryli. Next base: position 15,531,247 of record OU452204.1, read on the forward strand.
TTTTCCTACGAGCGTGCGGTAAAGTACACTTTTCCACTGTCATTTTTTTTTCATCAAAAAGCAATGTTTGAACTGTCAAACTGACAATTCAGGTATCAACAATTGACAAATGTGTCAAATATGTCTTTTGTCATAATAATATCAGTTATTATTAATGTGTCGTAAGAGAAAAACGCTAAATGAAATAAAAATCGAAAATTTTACCAGGTTTTTAGTTTTTGGTGGAAAAACAAGTACTTCTTAGTACAATGTGGCTAAGCCGTTATTAATATTTATGAGTGTGGAAAAGTTACTCTTTTTTAAATGTATTCTAGTTTTTACCATTATGGGTCGTTGTCTCTAGTAATAAAATAGTAATTTACGTAACAAGTCCGGAAAATTGTTTTTTTTTGCCGAATAGACAAAATTCTAGGACGAGCCGTAGGCGAATCCTGGAAGTCTCTGAGTCCAAAAAAACTATTTTCGGGCGTGTTGCGTACAATATTTTTTCGGCAACCGTGTAGAATTATAAATCAATGAGACGACACATTTCTTTATTATACATTTTAATTAAACAGAACAGAACAAAAAATACTACATATTAACAGAAACATTTTAATTCTTATTTATATTAAAATTCGAGCAATTGCTAATAAAGAAGGGATTAAATTTGTTTGAAATGACAACGACGTGATTCTTCTCGTCCTAGTCCGGGAAATGCTACTTTCTCAAAGAAAAAGCGTCCGGGAAGTGGGCACATCGCGGACGGTTGCCGAAAAACGTATTTTAATTATCGTTCGGTCAACTATCGTTGCGTGCGGAAAAGTACGACTTTCCGCACTTGTTAGGTAAATAACTATTTTAAACATAGACTGAGAGTCTCATTACCTTGTTCTTAGTCTTTATAGTTAAGTCTACTAAAGCTATGCTATGCCATTGTCTTGAGGTTCCAAATTACAATAATTCAAGTTAAAATGTATTTTTGTTGTTGTTAATTTAATAATATTAAATTCTTATGGTATGCCTGTGCGTACGCCTATGGAGGGATTTAAGAAAATATATGACTTTATTATTTATCGTGTTCACTTTGGGAACTAATAATCGACGAAATCCTTATTTAGAAAGGGGACATTTTATCAGAAACAAATGAGCGATAATAATTTACAGTCCCAAAATAGAGGGAAACCATTTATGTACTACAAGTCCCATCAAGATTTTTTTTTCTTGTAGATTGGATATACGTCAATTTTAATCAACAAGTATATTGAGAAATATAATATAAGAAACGTATTTAAATTCTGTCGTAAATGTCGTTAACATATTTTATATTTTTAAGGGCTTATCTTATTTATACTGACGTTTTTAGATAATTTATGATTTTCAAAGTTTATTTGATACCAGTTTTTAACAGTGACAAGAAAATTAGTTGATATACGATTTAGTTAGTAGTTTCCATATAACGGGTGGGCAAATTTGAGGTTAGGAAGTAAATTGGCTAAAAACACACACTTTTTTTTTCAAATCAATTGAATATGATGTCGGGCAAATGTCCAACTCTAGCACGTCGGCAGACGTCCACTCTTTTCACAAAATTTGAACCACATTTTGCAACAAAGCTTCGCTTATCTCTCAAATGGCCCCAGAGAAAATAATCCAGAGGCGTTAAATCACAAGAACGAGGCGGCAAATTGACATCGCCAAATCAAGAAATTACACGACTGGAAATTTCCATGCAATAACTGAATTGTTTGGCCGGCTGATGGCTTGTGGCGCCGTCTTGCTGAAACCAAAGGTCACTGATGCTAACATTAGCCAGTTGTGGCCACAAAAAATCGGTTATCATGGTTTGGTAGTGCAGAGAATTCACGGTGACGGCGTTTCCTTGCTCATCTTCGGAAAAATACGAGCCGATGATGCCGCCTAACCATAAACCGCACGATACGGTCACTTTCTTTGGATCTAATAGTTTTTCGAGGACTATTTGTGGATTTTGTGAGCCCCATATGCGATAATTTTGTTTGTTTACATAACTGCCTAATTGAAAATGGGCCTCATCACTAAAGATGAATTTTTGGAAAATGCGTTGTTTTCGTTTAGTTTTTCAGAAAGCCAATTCGCCAGCGTTCAACGCGAACAATGCTCGGCCGACTTTAATTCCTCAACGAGTTGAATTTTATAGGCGTGAAGATGAAGATCTTTATGCAAAATGTTGCGCAACGTGCCTCTGACTAGTGCTGGGCGATGTTCATCGATGTTTTTGAAACATTTTTCCCAGCACAAGAAAATAAGAATGAAAGCTTTTGATTTCATTTGTTAAAGGTGCTTGAAATTTTTCTGTACTACCAGTCGGCATTCGGCAACGTCGCCACTTGTTTTCCATACGTATTGTAAACTGCAACCCTGCAAAGGGGCTCGACACCGGCGTTATAAAATGTTATGTTTTATAATATTTGTTTTATTTTTTGAGTAATTTATATGTTTTTTTGTTATTGAGTATTTTAACGTTTGATAATTTATTAATTCTTTCTAATAAAAAGTTTATTTTTATTTTTTATATCTAATTTATTCCTAATCGCAAATGTACTGTGTTAAATGTCGATGTTTCGAAAATATCGATGTTTTACAACCGATGTTTTTAACTCATCGATGTTAGCTTTCGATGTTAACATCGATGGTCAACAGCGACCTTTCATTTCGATGTTCCAGCACTACCTCTGACGCCCAATTGTAGCGAACGTCGACGAGTTAATGTTCCAGGATCATTCTCAACACTTTGTTGTACAGCGGCTATTGCTGTTTGCATCACTACGGCCACTACGAGCGTATTGTTTTGGTCTATTGTCAGCAACAGTACCGTGACCCTCAGCGGTCTCAAAAGGAGCCTGATTACGAGGAAAAACTGCTCGAATTTTACGAAGTGACACAGTAAAATTTCCACCATTTTGATAGTAAATTTTTACAATTAAAATTCTTTGTTCGAGAGTGTAGCGTGCCTTGGTTAAAATTTCCCAATTTTTACTAAATAAATGTCAAAGGATGACAGCCTTTGACAGCCAATTTACTTCCTAACCTCAAATTTGCCCATCCGTTACAAAAAGTCCGGCCATGACACAACTGACTCGTGGGAACCGGACTTATTGAAAACGTAGTTGTTTTACTTCATGCTTTTTATGTCATCTTTATTTTACACTAACATCTCATGCATGGTTTTAATTAAAATAAAGATCTAACAACAATGATGCCAGGTATTTTATCTTAAAAATCTATAATTAAATCAGTCAGTGAAAATAGGTGAGCTCGACATACATGTTCAAACGCTCCACAAGTCTGCAAAACAGCGCAATACGGTAATTTTTGTATGTATTGGAACTATCAGTATTGTACCATAACATAAACTAGGTAGTGCCTCTTTTCCTGGTTTGGTCTTAGCACGACTTATTTCCTCTCACGATTTCGATGTTCAATGTAAGCAGTTCTTACACCAATTAATGTCTGGTGGATTTTATTTTTATTCTTTTTTTTTTTTGGTTAGTTGTATTAAAAAATATGGAATTTGACGGTTTTCTCAGTGTAAATTATAAAAAATGCATTTGAGGATAATAAATAGTACATAGGCGTACATTTAACTATTTTAAATATTATGGTTCGTGTTTTAAAAGTATCTCCTATTGGTAAACGACTTTCTAAAAAAAGGTGAATTTATATAAATATCCACACATCGGGCCAAATTATCTGAAGGGCCAAATTTACTCTAAGTTTAACATCTATTTCCTCATGGACCTTGTAACATACTGAAATGATTTTTTTAGAAAAGTAGCCTGACTCTTTGGCTTCGGGTTTGACCTATATTTCATTTTAAACAATTGTTTCTTTTGTCATATACCGGGTGTCCCACCGGGAAGGGATTCGATCGATTATGGAGAAACTACATTGTGTTTTCAAGAATCTCGCACTTCCGGTTATACCGGAAATGGTGTCAACTTCCTTATTTCAAATGCAACTCTATGTAAATTATATTTTTTTTGGATTCTCTTTGTAATTCTAAACATATTTCATGCATAATATGTTATACCTATCGCCCGCCGTTTTCGATATATTTGAAATTTTATGTCAAAAATGACGTTTTCAGAATAGAGAATAATAACAATTTTTTATTATATGGAAGCTTTAGTAATTTAATTTGTTAGAATATCCTAGAAGATATCGACCTACTTTAGCCGCCTATATATATTTTCTTAGTAAATATTAATACAGGGTATTTGAAAAAAAGGATAAAAATCAAATTGAAAAAAGTGTCATAAATCAAAATTTTTTAATGGCAACCCCCCATTTTATTTTTTTTTAATTTTTTTGCATCAAAAATAGTGATATGAATTTGAGATTTATTTGATTTTAGTTGGCCATGATGGCTTTAGATAGCAAATAAATATGACACTTGACAAAAATAATCAACAACTATGACAAATTGTAGACATTAGTTAGTAGTAGTTTATTATCTATGGTGCTTTTAGAAAATCCAGACTCTGCAAGTTCTCTCAGAGATGTCGTAGGATATGCCGTGAAGTACCCCAGTACAGCTTCATCGTCGCAAATAGGTTTCCTTCGTTTTATTTTTGTCTTTACGGACCCGAAAGCCCAGAGCCCGCAGCAGAAGATAGTATTTCAGAGGAAGAATTGTCAGATGAGGTGCAAGAAGCCTGAGTTTAACAAAACTTTGATAACTAAAACAAAAGATAAATACAGTTTTTTGTTTATAAAAAAATATTTTGTAAATTTTTTTATTATATTTGCTTTTGTAATTATTATAAAGTTTGTTTGAAAGTTGATGTGATAAAAAAATAAAAAGTTTTTAGTTTCGTTGATTTTTCGACGATATATTGAGATTTTTTCTTAATTATTTATTTATTTTAATTTAATAATTATGAATGCAGATAAATTACAATAATGATTGTCGGTTGGAAGATTTACTTGGTAATTTACTCTACTTCTCGCTAAAACTTTCAAAAAAACGCAGAAATATTTAAGGGTACTTCAAGAAATTTAACAAATTCAAAATGATTAGTGCTGTTAAATTATCATCAACATATTATATTCTTCGTATGAAAAAAGTTTTAAATTTTTATCTCGTAGACGAAGCAACATATGAAAAAATATAAGAATTTAAAAAGTTGTAGTTTTGGTTGCTTTATCTCAAGATAATATCGAAAAAACGAAAGTCAGTGGCGTACCTTTTTTTTTGTCCATAATTACTTATAAACTTAATAATTTTGATCTAGTTAGTGCCATATAAGCTCTCTATTTCTAGCAACGCTGCCAAATTTCAAAGAAATCGGTAAGGGGATATTTGACTTAATTTAAAAAAAACCGTTATTTACAAAAAAACTTATCACATTGTATCTTGGAAACAATGGATTTCCGGTCGTATGTTGATGGGAACTTTGTTTCATAAATTGACCCCAGAAATCACCCCATTAAATATTGTCGCGTCTTTTTGAAACACCCTGTATAAATATTATAAGTATCTGATTGGTCATCAATATAAGAATATTTTCAATTATTAAACACACTCTCTATAAATGTAAAACAACAACCAAAAAAAAAACCTAATCGATAGGTACTTATTTCAATGTCCACCGTATAAAATCTTATTAGCCGTGAAAGAACGTCACGAGCCATGCTAGGCGTGATGTTGTCGCTGAAGAATTGCAAAAATTTGAAAACAAAAAAGAAAATCAAAACCAAAAAGGAATAAATAAATAAATACCGAGTCGAAATAAAAATGTTTAGAAAATTTGCCACGACCCATAACTGTACTCTTTTAGAGTCAATTATACTAATTAGAGATTGGTACGTACCTACCTTTAGATGCAATTACAAGTAAAGTATAGTATTAGAGCTATGTAGCAATTTTAGCCAGTGACGGTCGGTGGTTTTATTTTTGACGCATTTACAATATCACTTATTAGAGAGTGACACTTGCTGCTTCCCAGCTGCCTGCAACTATATTGAATCTATTACCGTCAACGTCTATTTTAATATACAATCCCATCCCAGCTCATCATCAAGATCCACATCACGAACAGTGAGAAGGATGATGAGAAGGCGGAACATGTACTATGCTCTGGTCCAACTGTAGCTAGAATGAGTCTAAAAGAAAGCTTATCCAGCAAAATAATCACCTGAGTGAAATATAGAATCATTTATTTCTGGATACAATAAAATTTTTATAGGGTTACATTAGCAAATAATTGAGGAACAACTGTTTTATAAAACAATCGTGTTCTTCGTTTACAGTGCATTAAAATTAAATTTTTATAAGACTTGCCATAGAAAACTTTCCAGCTGTCAAATAAAAATTCTGTTTGTCAGTTGCTTGTGTTCAGTTAGATTTCCTTACAAACAAAAATCGAAGAACTCAAATTTAACACTTACACTCATTATTGCTATATGGCAGAATTAGCGAAACAACAAAGAATTGAAATTTTGATGATGGTGGGCTACGGTGACAGAAAACGCCGTTATGAAGAAGGGTGCAGACTTTTTCATGAATTGTATCTTAACCGGCCACAAATTCAGAAAGGGTATGTATCTAAATTATCTCAGAAATTTTACGAAACTGGTAGTGTAAGAAACAAGGGAAATCAGTCACGAACACGATATTTCTTAAATATATGGAAATTATTAAAAAACATAACATTTCTTAATGTTGCGTCCACAGCATTGTATAGGTATAGTTATAATCCTTATCATATTCTCTATTTCATTTAATTCATTCTTAATTCGTATTTAATCTACTAATCTAAATAAAATATAATGAAAATCTACAAGAATTGTCATTTTCCTTTTTCATTCTTATTTGCATCCATCAGACAAATCTTCGCGGCTGTATGACCTTTTAGTTTAGTACCGCCGCCGCTACACTCCCTACGTGGAAGTGTAAATTCATTCAGTTTTCCTCTATTGAGATTGAATCATCGCTATCGCTGTCGAAGTTCATCCGCTATAATATATTACCATAATCAATCAAAAACCGCCAGCATTATATTGGTATATTCGTGTATGTGTGTGTGAAGGACATACCAAGAAGACCTATCGAAGCTGGACAGCTGAAGATTCTGGACGGCCGACTACGCAAAAGGTAGGAGCGAAAAGGTCGCGTTTATTATTAACCTTATTGAAATCTACCCTGGTCCACTTTCTTCCCGAGCTCCCGAGTATTGTATCATTGCATTAATAACCCTGTTTCTCGCCCTTCGCGAAAACCAGGGCTACCCCTCATACTCCACATAACTTTCGATATTGGTCTTCCGAAAATCCACGCTGGATCATGGAGAGACGAACTCAGCGACCACAAAAAATTAATGTATGGTTGGGTATGTTAGATCGTATTGTTTGTTATTGCTACAAAATATTTAAATTTGCTAAGAGAAGAAATTGAACTCGCTGTGTCATTTTGCTAGAGATGTGCGGCCATATTTGGATGATGTTTTCGCAGATTTTTTCTTTGTGGTCACTTGAGGAATAGCATCTAGAAAAACAGACGAATAAATTTGGAAGAACTGAGAGTTAGAGTTATTCGAGAATCTAGTAGAATATTGCTTGTCATGCTAATAAAAGTAAATAACGCAATGCGCAAATAACAATGGCCAACATTTCCAATGTTTGGTTGACTAGCAGTTTTTAATATTAGGGAGTTTGATTTGATTTTCTTCTTTCCAATTGTTTTTTGAATTAAATTTTTATTTGTCCGTCTATTCACATTTTTACAAGTATTACTTTACCTTACTACATAGCTAAGGAAGAGTTTTAATTGGTTTAGAGTTCCACACTAACCAGGTAAGCGGTAAGCAACCCCCTAGGTGTCATGATGATTTCTCTCGGAGCTTGAATATTACTTTGTTTAAAAAAACAGTAAAAAATTACTTTCTAAAGCACATCTTTTCCTCTGTCGATGAATATGTGCGTTCAATGGCCTCTGGGAATCGTGTCAATTTTAGACATTATTTTTCAGATAGTCTTTGTATAGTTTTTTGTGTAAAATGTAGTTTGTCCGTATGTATTTGTAGTAATATTTTTTTTGCTATTTGACTTATTACAATTGTAATTTTGGACACGTACTCAATAAAACTATCTATCTATAGCCTTCTTCAGTTTGGAGCATGCCTATGAGACACCCAGTGCTCGTGGCGATATTATAATGATATACTCCTCGTGAGTAAATAGACGCTGAATGAACTGTTCAAATTGACTTTAGACTGAAAACGCACAATTGTTTAACCTTCTTAAACAGATTTAAAGTCGCATTATATAAAGATCAAGCGATTAAAGAGAATAATCTAACACAACATTGTATTTAGCTATAAATCTATAAAATCAGAAGCACTATTCGCTTTCAACGTAATAGTGCAGCGATGCCTAGGTGTTAATCAGGACTTATATGCCTGCTTCATCGACTATAACAAGGCGTTTGACAGGGTTTGACCAGTTGATGGAAATATTACAATGTAAAAATCTAGACCACCAAGACCTGCAAATCATCTCAAATCTCTATTACAACTAAAATGCCACCGTCAAAGTAGATCAACAAAATGCTGGCACCATCTCAATAAAGAGAGGTGTACGTCAAGATTGTGTTCTGTCACTTATTTTGTTTAATACCTATTCTGAAGAGATTCTAAAAAGGGCAATGGAAAATGACAGTGCAGGAATAAAGGTAAATGGAGGGCCTATAGTTGTTCTAAGATACGCTGATGATACCGTAATTTTAACGGAAAACCTGGAAGATCTACAAAGAATCATGAACAAACTTGTTCGATATAGCGAAGAATACGGCCTTACACTCAACGTAAACAAAACAAAGTTCATGAAAATAACAAAGAAGGCCCAGACTAACAACGAACAGATAATCGTCAAAGGTAGAGAAGTTCCATCTTGGAACAACAGTTACTTGTAATAACGACTACACGAAAGAAATAAAAGCACGCATAGAAATAGCAAGATCCAATTTCAATAGCATGAAAAGAGTTTTGTGCAATAGAGGTCTAAGCTTAAAACTGAGACTGAGACTAGTTAGATGTTATGTTTTTGCCACTCTGCTTTACGGCGTCGAGGAATGGACTTTGAACGCAGAAATAACCAAAAGACTAGAAGCTTTTGAAATGTGGGTGTACAGAAGAGTACTGTCATGGGTCGATCGGATAACTAACTTAGAAATACTTGAACGACTAAACATAGAAAGAGAGTTATTAATAACAATTAAAAGCAGAAAACTTCAGTATCTGGGCCATGTGACTCGTGGACCAAGATATGCCTTACTTCAATTGATAATGCAGGGAAGGATCCAAGGTACAAGAAGCGTGGGTAGAAGAAGGATATCCTGGTTGAGAAACGTGAGAGAGTGGTTTGGATGTTCCTCGATAGAGCTTTTTAGAGCAGCTGCATCCAAAATAAGAATTGCCATAATGATCGCCAATCTTCGTCGCGGAGATGGCACCTAAAGAGGGAGAGAGATAAATCTTTTAAATAATAAATCACGATCGACTTGGTGAGGATGGTAAACCGTTCTTGAATAATATGGTTAATTTTTTTTTCTTCTTACTCAGAATAAACCGAAGTCCTGAAGGTAATAATGCTGGCTAATAGTTAGTACTTCTGGAACCCGGTGAAATTACAGAATCTCACATCGCACGAACATCAACATATTTATCTTTAAGTATTGGTATTTAGTATTTAGTTTCTAGCTGAAAAACTGGCTACGACACTGTGTTCCAAATATAGTCCATTTATCCAATTCTATCATCACGATCTGTTAGTTGTTCCTTCAATTTCTTTTAAATAATACGGATATATCTATACAACAACAATGTTTACTAAATTAGAACCACCTAGGTACCCAAAAGTGGTATATTCACTTAAATAAAAGCACAATGACGATATTTGTAATTCGATAACTGCAAGCACAGCATGAATAGATATCAATTACGGTCGTTAAGATCTTAGATAGCTTCAATTTTGCGAAAGTTCCCGCAAAACGCTTTTAGTTAATGATCGTGATACTTAATAACAGAACTGAAACGTTTAATCTGCATTTCTATCCAACTTGTACGGTATATGAACGAATGGCAGGATATCGTTAGACAATGTTCGTTTGAAATTTATGGTGGGTTAAGCGTTTCCTTCATTATTTTGTTTTAAAACTTATGTATATCGATATCATCTTCTTGTTTCTTTTTTTCCATTATTTCGCCGTTAACTGCATTATATTATTGCCAGTATTTTAACGAAAACTATTGATAAAATACAGGGTGAGACATTTAAAAAATATACTCAAGGCGTGTATCACCAATCAAGACAAATAAGTGAGAGAATCATTTGTATAGAAAGATATATTCGTTTCAATTGAACATTGGGGAGCTGCTAGTCCGATATCCAGGGATTCCTGGATACTTGCGACATTGGGCAAAGGTCAAAGTTCCCTAGTAGAATCGGACAGTTATCTTCTTGGTGGCTGTGTGTTTCGAGTCAGAGTAGTGAGGGGAGAGTTACCCGTTTGAGGTGTCGGTGCGGATTGCCCTGCGCTAGTACCCGAGACTAAATTATGCATTGTCTCTCTCCATCGGTAAAATGATGCCGGGCAAGATCACCAAATCACCATAAATCAACGCGGTTTTATGCCGAATAGTCTACTCTCACTAATCTTTCTTGTTTCACAGAGAGGGCCACGCGTATTGTCGATGGGGGGGGGGGGGGGGGGACAGCTGGTTGTTATTTATACCGACTTTGCCAAGGCTTTCGACAGGTTGGATCATGGGGTGCTAATTCGGAAGTTGGACAGCTATGGGTTTGTCAATAACCTGAAATCGTTGTTTATTTCATATCTTCGGAACAGACTACAGTATGTAGTTTATAATGGCTACAATTCCAAAAAATATAAAGCATCCTCTGGTGTGCCTCGGGGTTCAAACTTGGGTCCCCTGCTTTTCTTGATCTTCATTAATGATCTTAACGAGTGTCTGTAAGTTAATAGGTTGTTTTTCGCTGACGATGTCAAGCTGTTCGCCACTATCGTGTCGTACGAGGACTGCATAGGTCATCAGAGGGAGCTTGAGGCGATGGAGAGTTGGTGTAACAATAACAAGATATATCTAAATACTAAGAAGTGTAAATGCATGTCTTATTCGAGAAGGAAAACTGCATTTAATTTTCAGTAGTAAGTAGTGTCATGCTGAGTAGCTGTCAACCTTATCAAAAGCATTCGTCACGATTGATAAATCATTTCTGACACAGAAGCTTGATAGTTTAGGTTTGAGTGTACTCCGAAATAAATGGATTGGAAGATCAGAATCCTATTATAGGCACTACAAAATGTATATAATGTGTAGGACTCCTCATATTGTTGTGTATGTGATCATATAAGCTCTGGGAGAAGGTTTTTATATTCTCATGACACAATAATAATAGTGGTTGAGGATGAAGACCCGGATGTGCTTTTACGGAAGATCGATGTTGTTAGGGGTAGTTTCAGTTGTGGTGAAATACAAAAAGGCTGATTGTAAACTCAAATAAGACTATTGCAATTCAATTTAATAAATTTAGGGCAGGCCTGTCATCAAGTGTTGACTTTGGGAGTTTCGATGTTAAAAACCAGCAGTCTGCTGTCTCCAAATATTGTTCTAACCCACTTTTAACCGGCAGACTATGGCGAGATCATTAGCATTAGCCTATACTTCATTCCTCTTGGCTCAAGATCATGACGGAAAAGAATTTAACACTGATAACAGGCCTGTATGCTCTATATCAGTGCCATTTTGTGGACAGGTAAATAATCCAAGCCTAGGATTAATCCAGTCATTGCCAAATGATACGGAGCCGACCTTAAGCTGTGAATTAATATTCTCTTGAGGCGTTCCGCGTTATATTGAGTTAAAGCCGATACTCCTAGATGCGCTGTTAAATGCATTTAGTATATATTGAAGATCCTCTTCTGGGTCATGTGGGACAACATTTTCATCTGCGTATTGAAGCTCAATGACGGATCTGGATACGATCTTTGTCTCAGCATCAAATCTATATCTCTATTCCTCCCGGCAGTTTATCTTTAATTAACAAGTTGAATGACCGTTCGATCGAAAACAATGTCGGTCCAATGACACAACCCTGTTTGAGTCTATACCAACTGAACAAAGGGCTGATATTTATGTATAAGCATTTCCCTCAATAGTTCATTCGGCTTTCAAAAATTCTCTAATTAACTCCAGAGTTATAATCTAAAGGACCGTAGAGCTTTTTCAGATTTTCGAAACGCTAGACTGACCATATAAGGGCAGCCGACGGCTTGCAAAATCGTGAAATGGTCGAACTTAATAATACTCCAATGATATAATAAAGAAGATAATTGGAACGTTTTTTATGGGCTAAGTGGCATTGGAAATATTGTTATGAACGTCAATACACCTGTGGGATTCAATTCACATTTTATGTGATGTAAATATTTTGATGTCAAAAACGTTGACTTTTCTTAATACCGAGTAAACCCACAATGCTCTGACAACACCGCATTCAACAAGTGGCCATACGATGAACCATAGAGCACCATTCAACTCCCACACCTCTTAACAGTGTTGCACTAAAAAAAGGAAATATAGAATACACTTTAGTTTTGGTCATCGTGTTTCAAGTTAGTGTGAATCGGTCTCGCATGTTGCAAGGAAGAGTGTACGAAAGAAAACCAGATACATAATAGCAATCGCGGTTAAGTTATTTTGTATTATTCGTATTCATATCGCAAGTTTCTAACAATTTTGTTGACTTAAATTCAAATTTAAAAGCTTTTGAAGTTTCTGAGAATCCTAGTTAGTGTCGTCTGTCTGTAGCTGATTTTTATAAGTAAGTTGTAGAGTAATTGGTTAGTGATATATTTATTTTTGTTGTCTAGGTATACAAAGTTCAAAGTGTTGTGATTTGAAAACTGTATTACCAAATCTGAATATATATACACTCTGTCCAAGATAAGAATGGGATAGGTTTGGAAGCTTGGAAACGGTAGAAATTAAAATGTCGGTTAAATGAGAAAAAAGTTTATACACCTTTTTAATGGTTTTTTCAAAAGTAAAGCAACTTTAGTCGTTTTCGAGAATTTTTGAAAAAACCATTTTTTGCGATTTTAGTTGTTATTTATTTCTGATATTATTTTTACAGATATAAAAAAATGAAAAGCACTTTCTTATTGTTACTTTTTGAGGAGAAAAAGATAGCGTTTACAAATTTCCACTACGACGTTTCGTTTTTTAACAACCATCAGCTACTTGGTTTTTTATTTTTAAAATTAAAGCCATTTTCAATTTAAAAATAGGTAACGTAATTGTTTAAACAAGTTTTTTAGCTGTTATTTAAAATTATTCTAGAAAAATCGCCCAAGATTGGCACTTATTTTGCGTATAACATTCATCTGAGAAAGGCGTTTTTTAATAACTTCAAAGAGCACAAAAATTTTAACTAAATTTAAAAAACCGCATACAGAATAAAATGTTGTACTGATACAAAAATAAATTGACAAATAATAATAAATAATTGTGCGTAATGGCGAAAGAATCTTTTTGCAAAACCTACTAATCTGAATTCACTCAGTTAAGTGTCAAACTATGGCAATTTTTCTTGAATAATTTTAAATAACACCTTAAAACACGGAGAACTTCTTTAAACCATTCGTGTGATATACCACCTATTTTAGAATTGAAAATGGCTTTAAATTTAACAAGCCGTATTTAAAAAAAAAGAAATTGATGATGGTTTTTCAAAAACGAAACGTCGTAGTGAAAATTTGTTAATATTATTCTCCTCAAAAAGTAACAATGAGAAAATGCTTTTTTTTATATATGTAAAAACAATGTCCCGGTGCTGTTTCGGCTTTCTATACGAGTATCGATAATTCAAATTTATAATCAAAACGGTAGGTGTGCCAGCAATACAGCACAGTTGTTTAACGAACGAACAAATAAGCATCTTAACCGAAAATACGTAATTTAACTTTTAGTCAAATTTAAAGAGACCGGATCATTGGCGAAAAAAAAAACTGCGCAAATGAATTAATGAGATACGAAACTATGGAACTTTTTGTTTTGGTCCACGTCGATATGGATCCAGAAAATGTCTTACAGTTTCTTTAAAAAGTCCACTAGTTCCACCAATATAAAATTAATCTTCTGCATAAATTAAATAAAGAGGAGTTTGATCAAATTAATAAATATCCCGAATTTGTTGCTGAACATTTGTTTTTCAGACGAGTGTTCCTTTTTCTGAAAGGAACTGTTAATCTTCATAACAGTCGGCATATTGGTCTGGCGAAAACCCCCTTAATTTATGAAGTCCACCCTCAACATCCTCAGAAGCTAACCGTGTGGGCTGAAAATTATGACGAATGTATTGTTGGTCCTTTTATTTTGCCAGGAAAACTTAGAGGAGAAATCTACTTGCAATTGGACTCTGCCATATTCATTTGATAATATACATTGAAGCGCCATATGCCTTACAATTTTTCGTGTAGAGCAGAGGTTCCCAAACTTTTTTTCCCGTCGACCACTTTCAACATTTTCCTGATTTCGGTAGACCTCTTGCTGCGAGATTTCGACCAAACAATGTTTGTTTTAGATTACATCTATAGCTGCTAACTCCAACCCTAAATTCGGATTACCTAGTGGTAAAAATAAAGAGAAAAATAATATGTGCTATTTATTAAAATAATTTAAAAAAGAGGGATGTACTTGATAAATTGAGAGCAAATTATTAATATTTGGGCTTAGTTTTGTAATGAATAACTGCTTTTTTTTGTTAATAAGGTATAACGCTGTCAAACCTTTTCTGGCAATTTCCCACAGCCCAGGTCCTCATTGGTGCTAGGCTCAAGTAGGTCCGTTTCTAAAACCACATTCGCCACTTCCGATTCATCAGATGGAGAGACAATGATCCATGGTGGTATTTCCATCATCAGAATATCTTCAAATTAATTTTTGAAGCCATCATGCAATGCATTTAAATGTTGAACGTATGTCTGAATATCCTCATCAAGACATTCTGCCTTTGAAGTTTGGAAACTGGGATAATTCGCGCTTACTAATATTTGGCTTCATAAATTTCAATTTTCCAAGAAGAGCCAAAATTACACCCGTTGTTGTTGTTAAATCTAGGCTGTCCCCTTGTGACTGCAAATCTGTCAAACACGCGATTTTTTATTTCAATTTGATCAGGTTTTCTTTTAAATGTGGATCTTTACTTTCAAAAAATGAGTAGAATCTCGATAAACATGCACCAAATTAAGGGAGGTTTTAAAAAAGGAAATTATTGCTATATAAAATCTGAAAATTAGAATGTTAAAGCCTCAAAATGCTGCTCAATACGACCATTTATACAGCCTGTCAAAAATGGCCAAAAATTTTTAATTTTTTTGCTTCGTTAACTTTTTGAACAATAGAAAGCAGATAATTTTTCGTGGACCCACATTTTTTTTCACGCCAACGTATATCCCCGTCGAGTCATCGGTGGACCCTTGCGGATCCACCTGGACCACTTTGGGAAGCACTGAGGAACGAGTCATGACTCTTTGTTTTAATTATCTCCCTAGACCTAACCATGAAGCATATAAGAAGTCACTACAATTCTCCGGGATTTATTCTCTTAACACGCTGCCGTGCAGCTTGAAGGAATCTTCGTCGGAGATAATATTTAAAAACATGTTAAAAGACTTCTTGATATCAGGGACATTCTATACGCTGCAGGAACTTACAGAGTCATGTCTTGGAATGTGATATCAATAACCCGTTCTGTTATCTTATTAATTATATGATTACTGATGTTCCCTTGTGGTCATAGCTGTGTAATTTTTTGTTTCTTTTTATTTTATATTTTTATCTATATTTTTGTTTTATTCTGTATTTATTTGTTCTTTGTTTTTTACCTTTATTTTCAACCGTGGTTGTGTGACTTGCCAATGTACAATATCTGTATTTATGATGGTTGAATAAAGATTATTATTATTATTGTTAGAAGAGAGTGTCGATCCCGCGGCGACACACATTCTTGGACAGAGTGATAGTTACAATAAGAAGGAGTTGATATTTTAATAAGATAGGGCATCTCCTCACTCTACCCTTGCTGTTTGTTAATATCACATCATCATCAAACGTTTCCTGATAGCCCCCGGGGGCCACCTGATTAAAATCCGTTAGATGTTTTGGGGGGTCACTTAAAAACTAACAAGGCTAGCTGCGTAAGATTTAGTGCTATAAAAGACACCAACACGTGTTTCACCATTTTAAAGTGTAATTTAAACATTGTCATCCGAATTCGTAAGAAGTAATGTAAGAAATATAAATAAATAAATAAATAAATAAATAAGCATTTATTTTCAACAGGATAAACCCATTTACAGAAAAATCACTTACAGAAAAATCACTTACATTGAGATGTAAATTAAAAATAAAATAAGCAATAAAATTACAATCAAACAATAGCTAATATGTTACCACTAACAGTACACATAGCAACAACAATACAATAAATAAATCTAAACATCACCTAAGTTAGCCGAGACAGCACTAATCAGTGCAGAAAGCGGGGTAACATTGATATCCAATTCTCCACAGAACCTATTAAAAATACTACACATATAGAATACAGGACTCTGCAGAGATATATTAGTTCTCGCTGTACCAAGAGCGAAGGGAACACCTCGCCTAGCCCCGAGACGCGGTACACGGAGTCTGACTCTACTCAGTAAATGAGGACAGTCGATAATATTGTGTAACAGTTTATATAAGAAACTCACACATAAATGAACAATTCCATTATTTTCTCCGTTTTAGCGTTTCCTGAGCTACAGAATTACACCTAGCTTTACACAGTTGGGCAGTGTTACTAAAAACTTTACTTCATTAAACGTTTGGGTAATTTGTTAACTTGTAATCTGTTTGTTCTTGGGTTAGTAAAATCAGCAAGTGAATCAAACGTATTACCCTTAAGATTTTTGGAAAGTGGACGAGGGTTAATGAGTCTTTTAGCGTTTTAAAATACATGTAAATGTTAATCGGTTGCTGGAAAACTTAGGTTCGTTCATTAATGATTAAGCTAAGTCTTAAGTACAGTTAAGGCTTAAGTCTTATTGCGTACGCTACTGCGCCTTCGTAAGTCTTTTTTTATTTCGAATAAAATTAGGTCATTCGTGAAAAAAAATAGCTTTTAGTAGGTATTTTTGTTATTTTTCTTGTGGCATAAATTTATACATAATTGAAGTGTACTGCTATAAAAAACATGTTTCAATTTCTTATGTTCTGTACCTTTGTACTATCGATATTCAAATTTCCTAATACTAGACCGTTGAAATTATTTATATCGCTACTTGTTGCTTATATGATAGTTGTTTAATATTTAACTTCGATACGGTTTCATAATTTATTTGTTATCAAACATAAATTTGGAAACAACAACTATCGCAATTAACGTAGCGTAACGTAGCTTAAAATCTCCGATATGTTCAGTGATGATAAAAAGCTTGAACAAAATTTGGATACTAAATTTTTATTACTTTTGAGAGGCTTAGATATTCGAACGAACTAAAATAGCTTTTAATAGTTAGAAAAGAGTATTTCCTACTGAAATAAAACAAAACACAGGCTGGAGGTAGTCTTTTTCAAATTTGGAGTTACAATAATATCGAAAAGTCGTACAACAAAAATTTGTTTGGTTAAAAAATCAAGATTGACCTCCCTTTAATCATGAAGATCTTTGGAACCTGAGAAACCATGTGCAAATTGAAAGGATCGATGTGCAAATGAGAAGATTAGGGTGACAGTCAGAAATTGCTAAATTTAAATTAAACAATCAGGAATTAATACGTAATAAATGGAGGGACTTCTCGAGAAATTAGAGTTCCAGATCCTCAATCTACTGAAGTACCTAATTCATAACCAAGAAGATCTGGATATATCCAGAAATCAAACACGTCTGCTGCACAAAATATTTTTTGGAGCAGACGTCTTTGAGTTAGTGAGGAGGAGCTTCCTCAAAGTAGTAATGTTAATTATTGGTTTCACCTGACAATGATTACCGAATCGAATTGCTTATTCAAGTTTAATTTTCGCTGAAGAAAAGAGTGAACGGATAAGCAATTGATTTTAGGATCCTAACTGAAAAACAAAGTCTTCTTACATATAAGTTTTTCGAAGATATCCTCAATGGCATCCAAAGCATCACTACAAATATTTTAACTCGCTTCTTATTGTTCAAATGTGAAAATTTCAGACAGAATTTTAGCCATAATATGAATCATAAAGCAGCAGCTTAACTCAGACCACCGAATTGCTAATATTCTCATTCGGCTTTTTACTTGGAATGTTAACTCTGGCGTCAATCGCTTCTAGACCCTCATGGAAACGCTGAAAACACTTAAAAACTGAATGAGAACAAGCTTAAAAAATCCTACCTCGAGAGACTAGAGGCAATAAAAAATCAACTCATCAGAATGTCACAAACAGCAGTGAAGGATTGGTCGCTCTCTTCTAGGCCTAATGTTGCCTAAGGCTAAGGCGACAATGTCCTCTTAGAAGTCCTGTAATAATACCTAGCCCGTTCTTACTGAGATCCAAAAGATTTTGGATCTTTCATGATTGAAGTTTTCAAGGAGTGTATCATTCGCGGATGATTTTGCCAGAGTATTGCTCTATTCCTGTTGTAGGTAAGGTGAGATACATTAAAACTCATAATCGATGGCTGACTTCTTACGGTGACACAACTATAGTAGTCGAACTCTAGCAAACAGGAATATAGATAACCAGATGAAAGAGGTCATGAGGAAATATGTGGGCCCATGCTTTCTGTCAAGCCGAAAGAAGATACCTCGGAAGAATTGACATCATTCCTCGAGGTATATACGATGAATTAGCTTGTTTCGTCCGAAAGATTCTTGTGGGCATTAGTTGGGTTATATTTCAAGGCTGAGTCCCACATTTGTGAGGAAAGACTCTAATATCTCTAGTCATTCGATGATCATCGTCCGTGGCTTCACAACCCTGGGTGGGTTTTTGCCGACTCGACCACACATCTCCATCCTTCCCTATCAAGCATCCGATCGTGGCCATCTTCAATTTCCATGGCTTTTAGGTCTTTCGTAATATTATCCTTCCATCTGAGGCGGGGTCGACCCAATGGACGTTTTCCCCCCGGAACCTCCTCCCACACCAGTTTCACCATTCTATCATCTGGCATTCTTTCAACGTGTCCGGCCCACTGTAGTCTCCTGGCCTTTATTTCGTTGATTATGTTGGTATCAGTGTGGAGTTCTTTGAGTTCTTGCTTGGTTTTTATTCTATACTGCCCTGTATTTTCGTCTAAAGTTGGGCCAAATTTCAAAGGCCTTGAGTCGTTTTTCGCTTGCAACCGCTGACGAGGAAATACGTACGCGAATTGCACTAGCTCGACGAGCAGTTACATCCTGGAAACCTATACTATGTAACAGAAATCTTAAGAAAAGAGTCCTCAAATGTTATGTCTGGTCCGTATTACTTTATGGCAGTAAAGCATGAACCTTGAAGGCATCAACGAAAAATAAGGTTGAGGCATTTGAACTGTGGTGCTATCGCCGAATGCTGAAGATCTCCTGAATTACCCACACTTCAAAAGAGGAAGTACTTATGATAAATACCAACAGGGAACTCATAAACACAATTAAGGCGAGAAAAAACTGAATATTTCGGATGCAAGTACTCTTTACTCTGCCTTATTTTCCAAGGCAACGTGGAAGGCCCACGTTGGATTGAACGTAAAAAACTGTCATGGCTGCGAAACTTAAGAGGCATTGGACGGGACTGCAACCTGAATAACTAAGAGCGACCGCCGACCGTAACACTTTTCAAAATCACTACGATGATCGCCAACGTCTCAAAACAGACAGGGCACCGGAAGACGAAGAAGACATATACTTGGTCTTGTCTTCGTTTATTTTGAGGCCTAATCTTTCTGCATCTTATGAAGGAGTCTTTGAGGTTGATCCTGCTATTCCCAATCATATCAACATCGTCTGCAAAAGCCAGGAGCAGATTGGGTCCCTCTTGATGAAAGATGGCAGTTGGTTTCTCGATTTTGGAGTTCCTAATTACATATTCCAGTGCTATGTAAAGAGTTGAGGTGAGAGGGTGTCCCCTTGATTGAGACTATTATTGATACAGAAGGAGTCGGAGAGACTCTGTCCCACTCTCACTCTGCATCGCGTAGATATCCTCCATACATACTTCGCGGATTACCAATTAAGAATTAATAGTATGATTCTGTCTGTATTCACCGTTTTAAATCTGAAGACTGCGTTCGTCCATCTCATGTATATTTAATTCTAAGCACGATCTACTTATATTCAAATAAATCATTTCCATATGCTCGTAACTAGAAAATAGTTTTCACGATATATTTCCCATACCTATATGTGTGAAATTTAGATATTTCCTAAGAATAAAACACCACGAATCAAGAGATATATTATCCATTCTGCAACACGTTTCTTGTATTAAATCTCCATAAGTACATACAGTTTAAATCGTCGAAATCAATAAAATATCCATACGGCAGCAACTGCTTTTCTCTTCCATACGGTAGCGTGTGCGTTCTTGGCGAGCACGCTTTGCTTTTTAGAAAATCTCATAAATTCCTTAAACAGAACACGATATATCGGCTCTTGAAAGTTTATTGTCGAAGATGTCGATTCCAGATAATAATAATGTTTACTAACAGACAAAAAAAAAAAAAGATAAATGGATATACCTATATCTTGAATATGTACCATTGTACTAAATATACGTAGGTACCGTATGTAGTTAATATTACAGCCGCATTTTATTTGGAATTTCAACAGTGGCGGATTTACCACTTGAGTGCCCTCGATGCAAAACTCGTTTTTCTTCCAATATCTTTATTGTTTCCAAGGATTATTGGACTAAACTAACTTTTCAGAACGAGACACCTGGGTTAGAAGTTTAATGCAAATCCCACTTTTTTATCGACATGCTGGATTCAAATCTCTATTTTTGCAATGCGTTCAAAGTGCGTGACATGGTTAGAGTCCTGCTGCATGTCTAGGAAACGGTGCTCTCTAATAATTAACTTTTCGTCATTTTAAGTAGTGTAGCAGGTTTGTGATCTGTTAAGGAATCAGTCCTGCAGAGCGTAGACATCAGTAAAAAAATTCAATAAAAACTGTGCTTTTATAATATGTGCGTTATACAGGGTGTCCAGAAAAAGGAGGTCAATCCGTTAACCTCAGATTCCTTGAGCAAAAATAATATGAGTTTTAAGATGTAATTTTCTATTTTAGCCCTCCATGTTCGATATACAGGGCGTCAAAGTTGAAAATTTAAAACCAATATTTTTAAATAATTCTAGTATTTATTGAGATATTGGATTCAAATTTAGTGTGTTGCTTCAGCATAATACGGGATGTTCAGTACCCATTGACCCCCCCCCCCCAAGTTTTTATTACGTACGCCAATGACTTTTAAACTATGTTTTTATAGGTTACTATGTATTTTTTATTATTTTTTAACTCTTAAAAAATTTCGGTCAAATTATTTGTTTTTGAGATATTTTGAAAAGTATAGGCCCTTGTTGTCTACGCGGCTCACGGTATTTTCACTACTAAATCAAGCATATTTAACTCAAATTTCCATTACCGGGCATCAAATTAAGTACAGTTTTCAAAGAGGTAATACAACTAAACACTACGAACACGAAATTGTTCATTATTTTTATCTTAATTTGAAGCATCATAGTCAAATATTAATTATTTAAACATATTATTTTAAAAACTTGAAAAGGTAACTAAATAAACATTAGAAAAACCACCAGTCTAACGAAATTGCTCGATATGACCCCCATTTTTTTCAATGCATATGCGAGCTCTTTTTAATAAAGAAAATCTTAGTCTTTGAAAAAATATGAGGCTTCAACCTAAAGTCTTCCCCAGCTTGTAAGATTCTCTCTATTAAATGATTTTAACTCAAAATCGGAACCTTATAAACAAAATCTTTCAACAACACCAGACTGAATAGGTATATGTTTTGAAGAAATGCTAAAAATGAACCACCAGTCAAATTCCCTGGTTAAATTACAGGTTATTTTTGATAAAAAATGTTCATTAAAAACAATTTTTGTTATAGTTTTAGTTGGAAACAAAACGCTTTTTCAAAATTTTCAAAACAAAAATCGCCGAATGTTTTATTTTAATCAAAACGTGTTTGTTATATTTTTAAAATACGATAATACCTAAGAGGGGACATTTTTATCAAAATTATCCCAAAATTTTGAGGCAATTTATAAAAAAAAATATTGCCTGTCCTTTTTAAAATACCCTGTATATGTTCGTTTGATTGGTAAGCGATTAAAAAATTTGCAAAAGCCGTAGTTTTTGAACAAAATCGTCAGCTCTGTAATTGAATTTCAAAAATATTTTATAATTAAATATTGTCATTGATCATAGTTTTATTCGTCTATTTTGAGATTTATACAAGACGTACTCAAAAATGTGTTTAGTTAATCTTAAAAAGACCCGACCTAATTAGGTAGTGCTCGTTTTAAACGTATAATTCTTTTTTTTTTCGTTAATACTGTGTGTGTTGAGGGGACATCTCGTATATAAATAGGTAATAATATACTTGCATATATTATGTGGGTTGGAGATGATTACAAAATGTATAGAGTCCTTAATTATTATTGAGAGTAATTCACCAATCTAACGTGTGTAATAATTGATGACAGCATCGTATGTGAATGCCAGATTAGTATTTGGAATGATTTCTTTATTCAGTTCATTCACTATTGATGTACCCAAAATGAGGAACTGGTCTCAAGAATAGGCGACTGGAAGTAATATTTTTCCCCCTTTTGGACAATAATTTATGGAATCACCGAAAAGGGCATGCACTTTCGTTTGCAATATTTGGAACAAGCCACTAACTATTTGTACAACTTTCAATATATCACACTGGTAAACGGGTCGAATACAATTTTGAAGTCATTGAAGTATTTTTCCTGGAGTAGCCTACTCGTAGTATTCCAAATTGTTTTTACAGTTGCTTCTTTATATTCAGTTCCGTCAGCTTTTCTCATATTTACCGCATAATCTTCCAATATATTAGCCAAATTATGCAAACTCGTTTCAGCATTCAAGTTCGTATTCTCTGGTCGCACAAAACTGGAGAAATATTTTCCATACATATTTTTTTGATTTGATTGTATTTTTTGGTATATTATTAGATATAATATCATTAATTGCATCGTTAGATGCAATACCAAATCTTCACGACATTTTTAAACCAGTTGTCAGTTTGACGTTTAATTAATTTTTAATAAAAAAAACACCAAACTGAAAACACCACATGTAGGGTATTATCCGCTGTAATCTAGAGGTGATTGGATGAAATTTGACACATGACTTAAAATTAAGTAATTTGATTGGTTACTATATTTAGTAAAAAATTATCACTAAAATACACTGGAACATTTTCGTAAGTTACCTGAAAGAAATATGCGAAACAGCTTTAAAAAAATGAATGAATATATACCATCCATATGCTGTTAACTCGATGGTCAATCAACGTTCATTAATGTAAGATCTGATTAAAGTTGCACATGTTTTCAGGCGTCTTCGAAAAGGAAATTCTAATTAATAATATTGTTTTATTCTTACACACACTCATCGTTTTTTATTTCTGAAATAATTAGATAATTACGACAATATACTTTACTATGTCTATACAGGCTGCAATTTAAATCGAACAAAATAGTGCATTCCCACATTGCAGTGTAATGTTAAGAACAAAGTAAACTTCAACGTCACTTCCGCAAAATTTTAAGTCTGTACAGGGTGTCCCAATTTTGTTGTAATCGCCGGGTTTCTCGGTTATTAGTGAAGATAGAAGAGTCCCGTTTTCGCAATACCGTCCTACATTTTTGTCAAACTGTCAATGGCATCAACAAAATTTGCAGAGAATTCTTTATTTCTGTGATTTTGAAAATGTTGCATTTTCAGTCACCCCCTATATCTCAGCTATCTGATGTCTTATCAGAAAGGTAAAAACGGGTACTTATAGAACTTTTTAGGTAGAATCCAGTGGAGAACGTACAATTTTTCCCGGAGGTACTGTTTTTGAGTTATTACCCAAATTTATAATTCTTTTAATGGGATACCCTGTATATTTTAATGCCATTAAATTGCATGTTTTTGCATGCATTGTTTTCTGAACACTAACGAGAACGCTAATGAAGCTTCTGAACTATACTTTACAAAGTAAGATGTTTTAATTAAAATGGTTATTTTGTGATAATTTTACAGATTTCCTGAAAGAAGGCAGCCTAACAAAATAATGTTTTCTCGAATTTGATTAATTTCGGGTTATTTTCGAAACCTAAATCATTCTCGTTAGTGTTCAGAAAACACTATTATTCTTATAATAACTTTATTGAAAAGTTCCGAATTAATGATACTGATACCTAACTATAACGGAAACTTCAAGAGTTGTTTATTTAATTTGACAATAAAGTCATGTCTCTTGTTTTAGCATATCCACCTATTTTCTTAAATAACAGCAAATGCGATAATAATAGTCCTAATGTTGAATTCATTATATTTTAATAAAATTCATCCCAACTATTATATACACAGAAATCTTATATTATATATATATATATATATATATACTCTAGAATGATAATCCCGTAGTACAAAAATGTAACCAAAAGTGTAGAGCTGTCCATAATGCGCATGATCACCAGTAACTTATTTTTCAACAGGACCGGCTTTGATTAAATGTAATATTACTGTTATGTTATAGGTATATTTAAAATTAAATTTTACCATTTGATAACATTCAAATAAAAAAATGTAATAAAGGAATTTAAGAAATAAAAAATTACATTAAATATCTGAATACTTTATTGTCTAACAGGTACAACCCAATAATAATAAATCTAAGCAGAAATGAGAAATAAGTAAAAATTCTAATACTCGAAAATATCTTAAGGACATGCGCATTCTAATTATTTATTTTATTATTATATAATATTTGTTTGTTTATACAACCACCTTAGACGTCTTACCTCTCTACAGCCTTCAAAGAAGGGGTGCAAGAAACAGTGACTTCACAAATATTTTCAGTGTCCATGTAACAAAATAGTATTTTGTGACAAAACATGGTTGGTAGAACTTTTATTCTCAGCAATTTCATGGAGGATTCTGTAATTAAGTATATTCCAGTTTAACAACAGAATTCAAACGTAGGAAATATATTCTTGACATACATATCATGCATGTTTGACAGACTGCTTTTAAATAAACAGTGTCTTGATATCAAACGATTAAGAATTTAACTTCCACTCTCATTTACATAATCTCTTCTTTTCAACAAAAGTTTGAGAACTGCATCGGGTACGAGGGTGATCCTCTTGCCGTTTTCTCTACAAATGATATCTTCTGCAGCGAAATGCTTACTGCATATGACATTCCCATCACATACATTTTCTGTACTAGGATCCCAATGCCCGCATCCAAACATCTTTTTTTTTTTTGTCAAGCTAAAAATGAGTATCATGTCAATGGTATCATATTGACTCAAACTGAGACTGTTAGAAACCCGAAACAATAACTTACTGAAAATATTTAATACCAGGAATGAGACCTTCATTTTTACACCACAACACTATACACCTCATTGTTTGTTAAATAAACGAACTCAAACCAAAATAACAAATATTAAAAACAATTTTAATCACAAATAGGTATATCTATCAACAATTAAAATATACCACGAATAAAACCATAACTCAATTATAAAACCTATCTGAATTGCTGTGAAGCCGACTCTGACAGATATTCCCACTACGAGAAACGTCATTTGCGAAAACAGACGCTGTTGCGAAATCTCCTAAATTTAATAAGATTTGGAAAAAAATGTTTCGTTCATATTGCTGAAAACTAAACAGTATGCAATTTTACCGATAACATTTAATTATTTGATTTTGTCAAGCAGTTTCATATGACGCAACATATGGATTTATTTATAAAACAGATATGTCGCATAAATTCAGTAAGGCGAACGACAAAATAGTTTTAAATATGGCAGCTCTGTACTGAAAATAAGTTACTGAGGAGCATGCGTAGTTCGTGAAAACTCTGCATACCCGTTACACTTTTTGGTATTCGGCTGGATTTAATTAGCATTCTAGAGTACATATATAATATAAGATTTCTATGATTATATATCACTGCAAAGAAAAAAAATAATGCAATTTAATGCCATTAAAATATACAGGGTATCCCATTAGAAGAAATATAAATTTGGGCATAACTCAAAAACGGTACCTCCGGGAAAAATTCTAAGTTCGCCACTGGATCCTACCTGGAAAGTTCTATTAGTACCCGTTTTCACCTTTCTGATAAGACATTAGATAGCTGAGATATACTGACTGAAAATGCAACATTTTCAAAATCGCCCTGTATCACAGAAACAAAGAATTCTCTGCAAATTTTGTTGATGCTATTGACAGTTTGACAAAAATGTAGGACGGTATTTCGAAAACGGGAATCTTTTATCTTCACTAATAACCGAGAAACCCGGCGATTACAACGAAATTGGGACACCCTGTACATCTTCTAACCCTGTACGAATGAGCCCAAAGATATTAGAGTAAAAGCTATAGAAACAAGTCTTCTGATTCAATATTTACCTTAAGATTGTCATCATATTTTAGGTAAAATTTTGCTTTTTCGTTCGGGTTCCGAGGCAACGTCATCAGGTTTCTTCTAAAGTTGTCTTTGTCATTCCGAAAATATTATGTGCCATTATTTGTTTGAGAAGACTTATAGAAGCCAAATGAATAAAACGAACGCCTGTCAGTTGGAAAAAACATTCGCTTCAGGTGAGAATCGAACCCACGCCTTACGCTTTCCGGGCATTTGTTTTTAACATTAAGCTACCGAAGCACTGGTGTATAATAGTGCATAAACGCGATTTCTATACCAATGTCCCCTCCAACTTACAAACGCTATGCTGTATTGTGGTTATGCTGCTGTCTCGACCTTCACAGCTAACAGGAGTCGCGAGAGATTTGAGAAAACTACTTATCACCGGAGAGTTAGGAAAACAACCATGGGTGATTTTAATATTTGTTGAGGCCTATTTTGTCGAGAAAGAGAAATCATACTTAAAAGTCTCTACGCGTCAACGTTTGAGATATTCTAAAAGATGATCGCAGGCGCAACGGTTGTTTTGAAAGTACTTCAGAAAAATCTGATTAGATAGCAAAAACAACAGGCGGAAGTTCCTGAGCAAATCTTTCAGCGTTTTAAAGGCCAAGATAATGATATTTTGCAAGAGCATCATGACATCACTGACCAAAAACTTAACTCTCAACTAGAAATGATCTTGTAAAGCTGCTTGCTATGACTTTAAAAGTAATTTGAACATTGATTTTACCATCAACGTTGAACAGATAATATTGCGCAGCACCGGTGCCTACAAACGGAAAATGCGGCGCGGATTTGTGATTAGAATCGTGCTTTTCCTTCCCGACAAGCTTCAAGAATCGAAGCTGACACGGAAGAGACTCAAAATTTATTGGATAACACTGAAATACCTCAGCCATTGGAAAAAACACTAAGATTTAGCGTTCCTGTTCCTGTCTTTCGTGCGCCATTGCTAGACATTTTAAATCCTCACCACTGGTTATGGTTTGTCGACAGTGTTGATAAATCCTTGTTGAAAAATAATTATTTAAAAGCAATTAAAACGAAAACAACAAAGTCCTTATCAAAATAATTATATATGTCATTCATATTAGATCTTCAATATATAAATAAATTAATAATAATAATTTCAAAACACAACATCAACATAAATAATAATTTTAAAATATATTTTAATGGTAAAACTGGGGAGATAACTTATCTCAATACAGTCGCCGAGCAACACAGTGAAAGCTTCCTTTTTTTAGAACATCAATCGCCGATTGGTTACAATAACCAGCAGTAGGTACCTCGTCGTTAGTATAAACAATATTTTAATTAATCAACAACAAAGCGTATAATTTAAACTTTGTGCCACGTCGGATGAGTTTCTGTTTATTTATAAATTATCATAAAGGTAATACACAGCAGTCACTATATTTCATATATTTTTTGATAATTTTAATATTAAAGTTTGTATCACAACTTTAAAGTTTTACACATACCTGCGCGAAACTGCTTGGAAGTTTTAAACAAAATATCACACTTACGTAAATTATTAATATATCGACAGCATTTATTTCTGAAATATCTGTAATCTATCTTTAGAGTAAGATACTAACTGGAATAGAAAAATATCGGCATAATCAGGGATTCGCAAAGTCTTTACAGTGCTCCTTTAACCTTAAATTAACCTAAAAAATCAGGGGTACTACTACTACTACTAAACATTAACTACTTACTTCAACGAAAGTCCAAATACATTCAAATGGAAATTGACAATTTCTCTCAGTGATATTTACTCTGAAGTTTCCAAGTCCTGGCATAGTAAAATTGTATAGTTATGATTGCTTATTTGCGTATTTTACAGGTTTAGTTTGTTTATTTTGATTCCATTTAGGATATTTTTAATGTTAGTTTACCAAACGCAAAAGCTGTGTTTCTCAAAGACAAAAGTCGAATTTGACAAAAGTCGAGTTTCACGAAGCAAAAGCTGGTATTTCTTTCTTTGCATAAAGCATTGGACAAATAGATCTTCTCACGGATTTGAACGACCAACGAATTGGATGCCTTACGGCTTTTCCTTGTTGGGGTCTCGTTCTTTGTGAGTTGGATGGTCTTGCTACCTTTTCCTTTGATCTAAATTCCTTTTGAAAATACAAAACAATGAAAATTGTTTCGGATTTTCCGATTCGTTTTCAAAGTTGATAACATGGAACCCAGTTTCGCTGGGAAAGAGAACGTATACCACTGATTTGTGGCAGACAATTTTCAGTTTTCTGTTTCGTCTTCAATTCGACTCTTCAGTTGCAGAAAGTACTGCAAGACAGATTTGTTTTGATATTTTTAATATTCTATTTTTTTTTTATTTTGCTTTGACATTAGTGTACTTATAAACAAATCGTGCATTATTTAAATTAGTTGGTTTGGAGTCTGCATGTACTTTCTAAAAATATTTAAATACTCCTTGACTACGAAAGTTTGGGTTTATTTGATTTGGGATTTGGCAACATAATTAATAATTTGTCGCCCATATCACTAATGTCCTCCATTCTCATTTGGACAAGTTCATCACATCTACAAGCCCCAGCTACTCCTATAATAAGTACAGCCTAAAATACAAAGTGAATCAATTACTTATTCCAGAATAGATAAACTTCACTGTATTACCTTCGTACATAAATATTGTTAAGCTAGAGCCTCTAGTAGAAATTTCTCGATTTCACATCGTTGTAGCCCACGAGATTTTTTGGTTTTGAAGCCATCTGACCTTTTAAAAATGCAAATATTACTCAATGTAGTTTGTAATATTGAGTAAATGGGTCATAACGTCGATGACTTCATTTTCGTTGATAGTTCAAAAAAATATGCTACTAACACATTTTCCGAAGACTCTACATATTTTTTTTTCTATATTCCATGAATCTTCTATTTTATGTAAGCCCATACACTTTGTTAGACGTCTCTGGCAATAGATTTAATTCCACATTTTCCGTGAAGTTTCTTACATCAGGTGGTTTAAATATGAATATAAACAAACTACCTAAAATAAAATAATCGATGAGTAGAATCTTTGGCGTAGAACACTAAACTAAAATAAACATTACAAATTTCACCATATAATTAATTTGTTTTTTTTTTTAATTTTTTTAATAAAATTCCTGTTAACATATTTAAAAGTAAACTAAAGCTTAACTCTTATGTCTATTCGCAAAACAAAATACTTCGGAAACAGTGAACACGGGTAACTATATTTTAGTGTAATATTTGCAAGATGATCACATATTATATTTGTTTTCAATAAAAATTCCTCGGAAATTTTTTTGAAAGATGTGCTCGATATGTGTAACAAAATCCACAAAGGCATCATGCGGATTATTTAAGTTTCCAAATACGTCACCCTGAGCTTTTTAATTAAGTAACGGTATCTACCTACGTGTATGCGATTATTGACACATTCTCTCCTATAATAGCGGCATGCGCGACCAGATGCGCATGACGCCTCGCATACGCAGACTCTGAATGCTGTTTGTTTTTATGCTGTGCTATTATTTCCATAGTAATTGTGCGTAAATAACAATTACAGTTTATACCGGGTTTTATACAAATACATACGATCATTTCTGTTTTTTTTTTAGAATTTATAGAGGGTGACCACCCACACCCTAGACGCAGACCGTAGCATAGCAAGAAAATTTGTGTTTATACCAATTTTGCTAAAAAAAATTGTTAATAAAGCAATAACTTTTATGGTATTTTTTGAAACGTTAGAATATTGGCTGTTTAATAGTGGAATAATATACAGGGTGTGCCTTTTGAAAAATCAAGATTTTTATGGGTTTGTAAAATGTCATCACCCTGTATAATGGGTAGCTTTTCGAACCAATGTTTAATGGATTATTTTACTACAGGATGTTGTACATCTTATAACATACCTACTATTGGCAAAACGCATTGGCGTAACTATACAAAATGGCTTATAATAATGCATGTTTTTGACTTTTAAAATTAATATCTAGTTAACTATGCATTTTTTTTTGGTGAATCACCCTGTATTAAACCAAATGACTTTTCTTTTTTATGGAAAATGAAAAAAAATATATAAAACACCAGCCGCAGCAATTAATCTGGCACATTTTTGCCTAGTAAAACACTCAAAAAATGTTATATGGCCCTTCTACGCTTTCGTAAACATGAAATAAAAGACGATAATTTAAATTTTCAAGTTGAGTAGGAAGTATTGGTAGAACTAGAAGTATACAAACCTGAATATGTGGAAATTCAAGGAGAGAAATACTTTATTTTTTCTTAAATATTGCTACCCTAGTCTGAAATATCACGAGACGCCACGGGAATCAAAACATAACATAACAGTAATCACTGATAATTTCCTTTATAGAGAATCAAATTTACCAACCTAACAGTAACAAATTGCAGTAGATTCTATTACGAATTTTTACTACACTTTATAAAGAATAATGTGATGCTTATTAAAATGAATAATGAATTCAATCAGTTGTATATTATACAGAAGTTCTTACGGTATAGACAATTTATCAAAATATGGTGTAGTATGGTATATTGATGGCAATTCCATTGCTATAAGAGAAATAAATTAATATTATGGCATATGCTGTGCATACTTCACAACAACCAACCATATAATGTGATTTATAATAGTTAAAATAATAATAATATCCGCGTATCATTTTTAAATAGCTTTGAAATAGGAGAAGAGTTGTAGGTACTTTGCCATTCGTGACAAATGCTGTTTTAAATGAAACTAACTCGTTAAGGGTTTTATTAATTAATTGTTCTATTATTGAATTAATATTTAAATTGACCCCCCATTACAAGTAAACACACGGACATAGTAAATTTGTTGAATGTTTCGAAGCCGATCAATATTATTGCTTGGCAAACGAATCTGTGACAACGAAAGGAATGCGGACAAAAAAATCCTATTTTAGTAATGTATTTTTCTTGAACCTTGTTACAGTTTTTTTATTCTTTTCCTTTCTTGGGATTTAAGGTTCTTATAAGCAAATTTTTTTTTTCCTTTTGAAATATGTTTATTTCATGTCAAAGTACGTACAACGTTTCGGCTTATTCGCCTTCCTCAGGTACATCTCGTTTCTTACCAACATCGCATGATTCTGTGGGAAATATCCCTGAGGAAGGCGAATAAGCCGAAACGTTGTACGTACTTTGACATGAAATAAACATATTTCAAAAGGGAAAAAAAAAAATTTGCTTATAAGAACCTTAAATCCCAAGAAAGGAAAAGAATAAAAAAAATCCTATATTACCAAATTTAACTACAAAAAATCACCAGTTCTAGAAAAGAAGTAGTATTAACTTGAAAATCGATTTTTTACAATTACAAATATTAATAATGAAAAAAGCTCAGCATTTTTAAGTGGTTGTCTGATTTATTTTTATTTAATAACTGAAATTCTGACCACTGAATATTAAAATAGCGAAAAGAAATTACGATCTTCTGTAAAATCGGCAATACCACGCGAAATAGGTTGTTGGACGCCGCCTGAATGATCCTAATTGGTGCGTAGACCTTCGCACGTTTTGTCGCCATGCGGGTGTTCAAGTCGCAATTGGTGGAAACTGAGTTCTTCCCCGCAATTGTTGCCGCCCCTCGTAGTAATATTGAATTAGCCAGTGGCAGAGTGGTGTTATTATTTACACTTTCGTTGTCGTGTATGAGTTGCAATATTATCAAATATTATATATCAAATTATTATTGTATATTTAGTGTTCTGTTACTTTAGTGTTTTAGGTTCAAAACAATTTTTTTTGTTCTTTTAGAAATATAAGCTTACACATTGTTTGTTGTTTATTAAAGCATCAAAACTGGAAATTTTTATTGAATATATACTTAGAATTTTGGTATTTTAAAGATTCCCAACATAATCGTGACAGAAGTTAACACTATACTAAAGTTACAGAGTGCCCAAAAATTCTCGGAACAATAAATTTTTCAATACCGTTCTTTTTGATATTTCTAAAACTAAATCTATTAAGTCTCGTATATCATTTAAAAGGAACAAAAATATGCAATTTTATTGACTAAAAAATCAAGGTAGTTCGATTTAAAAAACCATCTCTAGAACGCCTCCGTATATGTGCGAGTTAAACCCAATAGAGTTAACGTCGCAAAACTTCAATTAAATATATAAGAACCCGCAATACAACCGGAAATTTCAACCTAACTACATTAAAAGAAGTTTTTAATATACGCAGTAATGATAGGAATAGTTTTTGCCGACATGTTAAGGAGTTGGAAGAAGAATTTTGGAGGAAATTGAGCACATTATAATAACTTTAGGACAAGACGACGATAGCGAGACTGATGATGATCAAGTTGACGAAATCTAACAGATTGCCACCTTCTATAAAGTAGTACTAATTATGATCGTTATATTTAATTGAAATATTTGAAACAGTTAATTATAGTTTCTAAACGTGACTTAAAGCAACAAAAAGATCCAAGATATTTTAATTATTTTCGATTACTGTTAAGTTGTTTTAGATTTTTTTTGTTTAAATGAAGCAAGATTACCAAATAATTTAATTTATTTCGTTAAGTTGTTTTAGAATGTTTTTGTTTTTTATAAGAACGTTTTATTTTCATTTTTGGTATGCAAACTTTAGTACATATTTGAAATAAAATAAATAAATAAAATACTTCTTGGGTGTTATAGCTTAATAGCAGTAGGTGCTTTTACCAAACACGTGAAGAACTTTCCATTAATTTTAATTTTTTAATAACAGATAAATGTTTATTAATTATTACTAAACTTTTACAACGCACGCCGCTGGAAATTTTATGAATGAAATCAGCCATGTTTTATTACAACTGCATTCCCCTTACCGACGCCGCGCTGTTACAGATCAATTTGCCAAACAATACAGGCTGTTTCAAAAAGTCGCGGCAATATTTAACAGGATGATTTCTCAGGTCATTTTATGTATAATGGTTCCCATAAATATACGTCCGGAAATGTATTGTTTCGAAGATACAAGGTGTTAAGCTAAAAATTTGTTTGGCAGTGTTGTTGCTAGAAATAGGAAGCTTACATTGCCTAAACTAGATCAAAATCGTGGCGTTGAGGACTATACCTTATACGGACGCGACGACAAGAAATTTCATTCTGAATTGAACCGCTGAATCGTCAAAATCTGTGAGCAGCCTTGTAGAACAATATCTGTATCGTTTATTTTTAAACTGTGTGAATATTATTTAAAAAGCAAGTCAACATGACAATATTAAAAAGAATATAGTAATAGAACAAAAAATATGACTCCTTGATTTGTTGTTTGTCAGACCCATCATCCTATAGAAGTTTCTTTTAGTTTTTCATGGGACACTCTTTGGTGAGCGAATCTGCTACCATATCCACTCAATTTGGTTCCATTACCAACTCCAATTTCTTGATTTTGAGTTTCACCAAAACTTTTTTACATGTCTTTAGATGATGTGTAATTTGATGTTGTACCTGATTCGTGCGTATTGACGATTGTTTTTGCCGCTTGGTTTTGTCGTCACCTCTTATTGCATTCTTGGATTTGGGGCATTTGTTAGCCTTGTGATTATATCATCTAACCCCAGATTTATGAAATGTTTGATATTTCTTACATACATTAGCCTTTTTACAACATTTTGCACTAGAAGATTTTTTAACAAAATCACTACCAGGTAGCCTAATATCAAATTTTTATATTCATGTGGAAGACCACCCATAATAAACATTGTCTTTAAACGGTCGACCAGTATTCTTCAGTTGTTCAGCAATAGAAATAATTTTGTCGATATTTTCTTGCATTGAACAACAGGATTCAAAACTAGTTTTGAAGAAATTTATCTATAAACTAGCTAGACGTACTACCCCACTACTTTCGTAAGCTTTTTTCAAATTATTCCATGCTTCTTTGGCAAACAAAACTGTTTTGGCAGCTGCATAAATTTCATTTGGCATCTTCATTAATCGTTTGTTCGACTTTAGGCTCAATACAAGCCCACAAACCTACGTATATTAGGTAATTCTTCATCCAACACTTCAAGTCGCTATAGTTGGTCCCATCCAAATGTTGATTTTCAGGTAGATCTCCGACAGCACTGGAAATATAGTTGTGCTTTTTCGCTCTTGTCTTAAAATATGAATTTGAACCTGTAATTCATCGTTTGCAGATATTGTTTTTATTTTTTCACAAATTTTTCGATAAACACCTTTTTTTAATTTTAAAAAAATTTGGCAAATATGCAATTTTTGGAGATTACTTTACGTCTAATTATTTTACTCAAGTCTTAATACACTTGAGGGTCCATAAACTTTTAGCAGAACTTGCAGAGCAATATTCGTAGAGTAAAATATCCGTGGGCAACGACAGCAATATGTTCAGTTTCAGTTGAACCGTGTTCACGATAAGTTGCTCTGAAGATAACAGGATGATCAGCGAAACATTATCTTGTGTAAATTCGACGCAGGATGTATTGCTTCTATAAATAAAATTATTTATTTATGAATGGCAATTATAAAATAATACAATACAAAGTTTAGGTTTCTTATTCTATCCGTTTTCTATTCAATCGACAATTCTAATCATGTAGGCATATTGAAAAAGGATTTGAAATGATGTATAATTGAATTACAACTATTTATTTACAGGTCGAGTGCAATGGTGTTAGTCCTCAATGGCGTCCTGCAAGAGGATTGCCCACATGACAGCAGGACATTGTATATGAATCATCCTGTATATAGAGATACCGCCGCTCAATTATTAGCTGTTCCCAATAAAGTTATAGGACCTATCGGTTTGCTGTATGCTCTGCAACGGGAATTAGCTGTTACTATGCCACATGACAGTAAGTAGGTACTTAGGGGTAAATTTCTCTAGGCAAACTTCTAGAACCCGCTTGTTAAAAATTATTTTATTATCTATTGCCGTAGTTTTACTTTTTCTGGTGTAGAATAGTTAAGTCATGTTTCATCGATTGTCTCATATCGACGATAGAATCTTATTTAATTGCGGTTTAACAGCGCCAAACACTCCTCTGAAGCATCAATTCGTTGTTGCTCTTGGTCGACTGTGAGCTCTCGCGGCACCCACTTTGCACAAAGCTTTCGCATACCCAAATGCTCGTGTAAAATGGTAAAAACACTACCATCTTCTATCTTTACAGTGTCAGCTAGCTTGTGCACCTTCAATTTAAGATCGTTCATAACCAATTTGTGGCTTCTTTTGACGTTTTGCGGAATAACAGCCTCATTTGGGCGTTCACTGCGCTCTGCATCATTTGTGCTGGTACGACCACGTTTAAACTCAGCAATCCACTTCTCTACCATTTGTCTCGATGGATCACAGTTCGGATAATGTTTATCAAGCCATTGTTTGGTTCACACTGTATTTTTTTTTTCATCAAAAAGCAATGCTTTATCAAAACTCGAAATTCACTTTTTTTTTTCAATAACAAACGTTGCTGTCAAAATTATACACGTATCGTTTGAAGGCTAGCACTAAATAAAAATCATATCGAAAACATTATAGTATCCTCATCTATGTGTCATCATACAGACGTATTGAATAACCTTATGACTTCGGAGTTGTATTATTTTGCACCATTTAAATCTTTATTATTTCTGATAATTTCTAGCTGTACCTAAATATTTTTTCTTTTCAGAAAATGTCAGCATATTGGGAACTGATGATGTGACAACATGCCTAATCGTAGTTGTTAGACACTCAGGTAATAAAATCTCATCTCCAAATTTGTCCTGAATCTAAAAATTTTAAACCAAATGTAATCGTAATTGTAATAATAGAGATTTAGGGATCATTCAGCTTTATAAAATCTTCAGATTTTCAGCAGTGTTGAAGCCTAAACCTTCTAAACTTTCCGCTAATGTAAGGTCATAACAAGATGTATGTAGGTACCTACAGACTTGAAAAAAAAATAATTTTACCATATCAAATTGATTCAATATATATATATATATAACTAACTATTTATTCAAAAACTCGCTTCAATTTTGATTTAGTTATCCACAACCTCTTAGAACGTTAAGTTGCAACCCTCGATGCAAGGATTGGGTGATTTTAAGCAAGCGTAAGCATTTTAGACCCTTTCTTGCATATTAAACTAGTTTCGTGAAATTTGTTCCTAAAAAACTTGATGGGCCTCGTAAATGGTACGCGTCCATCTCGGTCGGTCGTTTGTAATCTGCTCCCAGTTCTTCACATCTTCACACTTCTTCATATTGTTCTTAAGAATATCCTTTTTCCAGTTGTTTCAGCTGCCTCTAGAACAGTGATGTTTGTTTGACGGTCCTGCCATTTAATTAATGTCAATTGTTGGATTTATGGACAATATGCCTGTCACCGCACCCTCTTGGATTTTAGACTCATGTTATACCAAATCTTCCCTCCTTCTTGGGCCTTTCTAAGCAGTTCCTACAGTCTTTTACACTGAAAGGCTAACTATGTCGTTTGTAAGGGTGCTGAATTCAATTATTTTCAAAATAATATATTCTGACATAAATTAAAATAAAATTGATGCGCTAGTTAAGCTCTTAATAACCAAATTTATTTTATTGTAACAAATATGTTTCTGTAGATGCGGGTATATTACAAAAATTAGTAGTTGAAGTTAAATTTTTCCCCACAACAAAACCATGAAGAACAATATAAGCTGAAATAAAATCGGTTAAAGCTCATTTTATACTCAAACCTATACTTTTCTCAGTCCTTATCAAATGATAATTACAGGCTTTGGTGTTATTGAAGGTATTATAAGTATACGTGTATTGGTTGTACGTGCAAAAATGAATGATATCTTGTACATATTTTTTCTTGTTTTCTTCGTTTTGGATCTTCATTGTATCATGGGATGAAGTGGCACTGGTTTTTAATTTGCGCTATCGTATTTCATAATAACTAGTGGATATAACTTTTGCAACAAAGAAATTTTGTAAACATACGGTACGAGGGTTGCCTTTTATATTTCGGAATTAGAGAACAAAAACAAATATTAATCATCGAAAATCACTTTATTGTTTTTCAAAATATTCCCCATGAAGATCTATACACTTTTGCATGCGTTTGAACCAATTGTCGAAGCACTTTTGCCACTCTGATTGAGGTATCTCCAAAACATGCATTCTGAATGCAGCAACCGCTTCTTCTGGTGTCGAAAAACATTGACCTCTCAGTTTGTTTTTTACGTACGGGAATAAAAAGAAGTCATTCGGTGCTAAGTCAGGACTATACGGCGGATGAGTCATCAAAT
Organism: Apoderus coryli; assembly: GCA_911728435.2. Taxonomy (NCBI): domain Eukaryota; kingdom Metazoa; phylum Arthropoda; class Insecta; order Coleoptera; family Attelabidae; genus Apoderus; species Apoderus coryli. The sequence continues at coordinate 15,569,280 of OU452204.1, forward strand.
CGATGTTTTGGGTGCTCAAAAATGCAGTTGTTTGACCCGATGTGTGAGAGCTCACATTGTCGTGGTGAAGAGTAATCCGTCTTCAGCGGTTGGTTTTCCTGATTTCTTGGAAGACAACTGGCAAACAAATGGTTGTGTACCACTCAGAATTGACTGTTCTGCGTTGTTCTAGTGGTACGGTTGCGACATGTCCAGTTTTTCCGAAAAAACAGGCGACCATTTGCTTGGAAGTGCTACGTGCGCGAACAACTTTTGTTGGATTTGGCTCATCTTCAAACACCCATACAGTCGACTGCTGTTTACTTTCGGGCTCATACGCGTAAATCGACGATTCATCACCTGTCACGATGTCATAGACGTGTTTCGAAGCACCGCGATCGTATTTTTTGAGCATTTCTTTCGACCAATCGACACGAAGCTTTTTTTGAGCGATTGACAAATTGTGTGGGATCCAACGCGAACAAATTTTTTTGACAGTCAAATGTTTATGCAATATTGAATGTATGCTGGTCCTACTAATGCCTAAGGTTGTCTCAATCTCTTGATAGGTCACATGACGATCTTTCAATATCAGTTCGCGCACAGCATCAATGGTTTTCGGAACAACAACTGATTTTAGACGACCTCCACGAAATTCGTCTTGGAGTGAACTACGACCACGATTGAATTCACCATGCCATCGATAAACACTGGTCCTTGATGGAGCTTCATCGCCAAAAATTGAATTAAGTTCATCCATGCATTGTTGCTGAGTTAATCCACATTGAAAGTTGTAAAACATAATCGCACGAAAATCTTCACGACTGAATTCCATTTTTGGGCCGAGATGAATCTTTTAAGCTACTGTAAACAACACAAATAGCGCTCGTATGTCAAAACTTTCTGAGTACGCATAACCTCAAAAATGTCCAACTTTACGATAGAGCTGTCAGTTGCCAGATTGCAACACCAGGGTTGCCAAATCCCGATATATAAAAGGCAACCCTCGTATAACAGTCAGTAATTTTTTGTAGCATTCTTCATATTCAGGGTGATACAGAACTATGGGATCAAACCGTTAGGGGTTATTCAGTGCCACAACCTTCTTTAGTCTATGGCAGCACCGCAATAATAATAATAAACTTTATTGACCATAAAACTGTACATAGGTACATTGGCAAGTCAAACAATTAATACTTAAAAACTACAACAAATCCAAAAAACAAAAACACTGTATTACGTACAATTACAAGAACACATAGTAGTCCATAGGGAAGAATATCATGTTTATTATCGTACATATATAAAACCAAAAATAAAAGAACAAAAAAAAAAGGTAAACATGCAATCACAATAGAGAATGTAGACCCTCGCACGATCGCATCCCAAATGACCATTCCACTAATGGGTCGCAAATAGCTCAGAGTATTTTACTAAGTAATATTTGGAAACTACGAGTATTTTGTAACAACATAGAATTCTAAATTTTATTTTTTTTAATATTCAAGTTATTATAAACATTAATGTTACTTAAATGTAAAAGAAGATTTTCGAAACTTTTTTTTCTTTGGAATGTTCGACTTGCTCACATTCTCACTGTTCGGGTGACTTTCTCAAGATTGGAACTCTTTTCGACATATATTTAGGCAAATTTCGAAAAATATATGCACACCCATGCGGTTAAGCATTGTCAAATTACGTGGCTGATTGTGAGCAGTCGATTAAAAGTGCTCCCTGTCAATTTTGGACATATTTGCAATCTAAGCCAAAGAATGAAGGACGGTGAGATGACGTACTCTTCACCTCAGAATATAGGCGACGCATTCTCTAGATCTTTTCATAGTGTATATTTATGTTAAATCGCATCCTGTCAAGATTGAGGTTACACTGGAGCCTTACTCATATACGGTCGATATTAATGATATTGGTCTTGATAATATTGTTAAAGCTGGTAAGGCTCTTAAGAATAAACTAACTGTCGGCCCCACTGCTGCATATCTTTAGGCTGATTTATGTCACTTCGAGCTTTCCTATTTGCTGAAAGACCGCAAGAATCACACCTATCGTAAAGTCGGGAAAGAGCAATGTAATCAGCAACTATAGACCAATTTCTCATCTATGTAACTTCTCGAAGGTATTTGAAATTATTATACAGGTTTTTTCAAATAAATCGAAAAATATTTGATAGATTTTATTCATTTTTTAGATACACGTTTGCACCAATAAACTACAGTTTTTTATTGAAGGAACTCCAATTACTACTTCAGGTGTTTTAAAGCTTAGACACAATAACTTATCTGCCGATATTTTTTGTAACCGTCGTATAATCAATACCAGTTTTTTTCTGTGAATAGTTCATTTTATTTAGAAACTATTTACTCTCTTACAAAATTTTAGTTTCTCAAGCAGTTTAGAGATAAAAAAATATTTTCTAAATCCCTACCTGCCTGAATCAGTATACTTAATAATTATTGTAACTTAGCATAAAGTATTTATGCATACATTCAATATTGCATAAACATTTGACTGTCAAAAAAATTTGTTCGCGTTGGATCCCACACAATTTGTCAATCGCTCAAAAAAGGCTCGTGTCGATTGGTCGAAAGAAATGCACAAAAAATCGCGGTGCTTCGAAACACGTCTATAGGGTTATTCTTTCGTACTGAACTAAGTGAACAATCTGAAAATTGTCAGTTCATTCACGATTGTGCGTATTCTTTCGACATCGGTCACTTCTACCAAACTGATTAAAATTCCTACCCCCCTTGCCGCTTACTGATCAACCTCTAGGTACCGGTTAGTTCGTTCAGTTAACAGTTAACCTCTAAAAGTATTGAATATTGAGAGATAATAATTGGAATATGATTTCGAATCAAACCAATAAATTGTAAAAGTTTAAAACATGGATAATAATATCATGGAAGAAATAATTTTCCAGTTTTCAGAGCAGATTTGGTTGTTTTCACAAGTTTTCTAGGTTAAGTGAAAGACAATAAAAAAAAAAAGGATCTTTCGATTTCGTCAAATATTCAGTTCAGTATAATCACATTCAGTTTAATCACATTCAGTTGTTCAGATCAATCACTACGAAAGAATAACCCTTATGACATCGCGCAAAACCTAATTAATATAAACATAGCTGGAACCTTAATTTCTTCTAGGGATGAAGCAAAAAATTCAGGTGTAGTTTTGAGTTCAGGCTTGCAATTTAAAGAACACGTCAATTTGTGTATACTTACTCAGTGGCATTAATAAGCTTTTACAAAAGGTAAGATTTTTGTAAAAGCTTATTAATGCCACTGATGACGGAACAGTGAGTTCCGAAACATGTTTGGCTAAGTGAACATCTATATAAAACATTTTGTGGAGTAGACGTCTTTGTTTTGTAAAAATTAAACTTTGATTATGTCATGAATGCGATTTATTTGGAGCGACTGAACGAGATTAAAGACTTGAGAGTCATTTTTGACTCTGAACTTACATTTATCCCATAGTCCATAAATGTAGTTTCGAAAGCTAATAACAATAGCTAATTGAAATATTCACTCGCGCCAAAACAACAGATATGAAAGAATTTAGGTTTCAGGTTCTGGTGCAGTTGCATTAGCCCATCTTGATGGTTCTGGAACAGACGAAGCAGTATACACAATGGTTCAACGAGTCCAAGAATTAGCATTAGGTTATCCTGATGGAAGAATAGAACTACAATTGATTGGAGGTTTCACCGATGTACACAACTTTTCTGAAGATATTTTTTACAATGTTATGAGTAAGAAATCATTATTTTATTGAACCATAAAGAATGGGACACTGTAACAGCCAATTCGGGGAGTCAAAGTTATGTTTTGTATAAAAATTTTCTTTGGTCCCTGATTATATCTCAGTTTGGCTCTTGATTGAAGACGGTGTCACAAATCCTAATCTTAAGTTTTCATAACTTTATGTTATGTGTCCTTGTGTCTCTTATTTAGTGTCTAATGGTGCGAACGTATTAAAATTATATAAGGATATCAAAAGGCTCATCATGAACCTAAATATGTCTCCTGAATTGACATTGATCATCAGATTGGGTGTTCCAAGCCCACTAAAGTCATCCGTTCTCTGTGGCAAAATTTGTCTCAACATGTCAATAGCAACAGTTTCTCTACAAAATCAAAGAACTCTTCCGGAATTCCTGCTACAATGTGTCCCAATCCTTATAGCAAACCATTATGACTAAATTTTGTATAATTTTTTAACAGATTCTTTTCACAAACATCCAGTCGAAATAGACCTAACACTTGCGTGTGTTGGTGAATTGAATACAACAATTCGTGGAGGTATCAATTGGCCGATCATTTATGGTATTGGTGTAAATGTGAAAACTGGAGAAATATTTCCTGCTACTTTCCCGGATAAAGGTCCGGACCAACCACTTCGATGTGCCAGATATCTGACTGGTGTAGCTCAAGTAAGTAATGGTAAAATTGTGGGTCAGCTCTGATTCCCATCTGGGACAACCGTTAGTGAGACGGTTACATATAATTTTAAGCCAGAATATTTGACAAGATAGATTCAAATTATGCTGATTTCCAGGTGTTGGATATATATGATTGCCTGCTGGGACTTTTAAGAATAGGACCTTTCAATTACGAGCCACTGCGTGGCGTCGATTTATGGCTAGAACAAACTGATGACTTTATCCTGCAACAATTGTCAACTTCTCCGGATGTTCAACCTCCACATTTTGTTATGCAGGTAATGACGGTCGAATGTTTTTGTGAAGTTACTCATCGCATCTAATTTTAGAATAAATAGTTGAATTTTCCAGAGAAAGAAAGAAATAGAATAATGATGAATAATTACACAAACACGTTTAAAAGGGATGCTTTTTGGATCTCAGGAAAATTTAAATCTAAAAATTATAAACGTAATTAATTCTATTAAACGGCTCTGATAGAACAAACGGTTTGCTCTCATCAACAGAGGATGAATATGAAGTTCTACCTCACTCAAAAGATCAGTACAATTTACATTGCTGACTAAAATATCGTAAAACAATTTTAGGTCGTGTATTATTAGTATAGGTAATTGCAAACGATCTTCCAATATAAAATTGATTAGCATGCATTGCTGCACCTCATTAATCATCAAAATATAGATAGCGTAAACATACAAAGCTTAACTCAACTTGTGTAGAGATTCCTGAACTACCGTGAAGATGCCTTAACAAAACCGTGAAATGTTATTGATTTTGAAATCATTAATGGAATTTGCGGATTAAACCTCAAACTACTCTCAAGTAAACCTCCCAGATCCTTAACCAAAGCGGACTGCCATATCATGATCATGTAAAAGGAAGCAAAATATAAAATCACTTCTCTCTATTGAGATGCATACCATTTTGAACAGTGACATCCCACTGCAATATTTTGCAGTCATCGGCGTTATATGCCCTTCTAATTAGCTTGGAATCATCAGCAAAAGCACGCGAAGTGAAATATTGGTCCTAAGGGAGATCTCTGGGGAACTCCCGATAATCCATACACTTCGCTAGATATAAAACCTTTGACTTTAACATACTGAATTCTGTCTGCAAGGTAGGGGCCTATCCATATTAGAAAATGTTCATTTATTTCGACTTCGACAAACTTCATCATGTGGCTGTTAAACGTCTTAGAGAAGCCCGCAAATATATTATATGCACCTCTGAAAACCTCGAGAATTAATTTAGTGTATTTTACAAGATTGAATTCAAGTGATTTTCCTAGAATTCCTCTAAAACATCGTTGATGGTACATCTTTAGGGTTTTAAAAGGCCTCCGATAAGTGGTCTACTACTCACAGCGATATCGGTGTGTTTTTTTATATTCAGTTCAAGCCCGGTTCTTCTGTATGCGCTGTTAAATGCATTTAGTATATATTGAAGATCCTTTTCTGTATCAGCTAGGACAACATGGCGTCATTCGAGTATTGAAGCTCAATGACTGGTGTGGATACGATCTTCGTCCCAACTTGCAGTCTACGAACGTACTACCAGTATTGAAAATCTTTGTTATGGGATCTATTGTAATTATTATAGTAAACTTACGAAATATGCGTAATAAGCAGAAGGGATTTTACTGGGACGCATAAACCCATTAGTTTTGAGAGGGTTAAAGATGCATTAAAAATAGCAGCAGGGGTCTAGCCAGCACAAAGTTATACTGTCTCAAAAATCAGGAGGCAGGCCACCAGGCGCAAGAAAAAATATTTTCGAACAATCTCAACAATTTGGATGTGTTGCTGAACTAAACCAGTCGATTAGAAGATCGATCTTGCTACATATAATAACTGATCTACGTATAGTCTGTCTCAATTCATTCATATTGCATAATTCATCCAGATAGAAGATATATATCTATAGGACAGCTATTGTATATCCTGCTAATCCTTGATTGAAAGTTAACAATAAGCCTCTTAACGAATATAAATTTCATATCACAATATTTTGATTTCAGATTAGAGCAACCTTGAAATATATCCAGGACAATCAATTTCCTGCTGTAACAGTTTTTCGGGACAATCGTCCACATTACTATAGACGAGATGAGCACACAGGAGCTTGGACGCCTGTTAGATATTGAAGGAGATTGTGCTTTGGTGCTTTTTTATATATTAGAGTTTATTTTTATAAAAAAATAAAATACATCAAGGCCATTTAGTTAGGCATACACTGGGATCCTGTAACGTATTCCTTAGTAATTATTATAAATAAAACAAGGGCTAATGTAAGAGGCTGCAGATCAGAAAATAACAAGTTTCGCTGTCAAAAATCGTATATTATACGTTTACTTCATAAAACAGACAACAACACCAATTTTTGTTAAATAAAATCACTCTTTCCTATTTTCTTTTTGACCAAAGGAAACTTTAAGTTCGTTTTTGACAGCGAAATTTGTTATGTTTTGCTCCGAGGATGACCTAATATTGGTCGAAACGTCAGCAACCATTTAAAAAGTGTTTCAACTGCATAGACCTACCCCCAACTAAAAACCAACACCTATATGATCATAAAGGTCAGTAAACAAAAAAAAGAAGAAATTTAAAAAAGTTATTGTTTATAGTTGCTGTTTGAAGTTTCAAAAATATTGTTAAAAGTTAGGACATAGAGTTGTCTTGCAGAACCACTCTAAAATATGTATTGTACTGAACAAATTCTATTTTAATTATGGTTTCTCATCGATTTATTAGTTAAGTTTCTAGTTATAAATGTTGTTATTAAATAAATGGGTTATTGTTGTTATATACATTTGAATAATAAATACACAATATAAAATATAACGTAAGTGATTGCATTATTTTATTAATGAATTGTTTCCAGAGCGTTTTCCAATATTTTAATCGTAAATTTTGCGTCATCTTTTGTAATACACATTGGGGGTTTGATTCGGAAAACCTAAAATGAATACAATTTACTAAGCATATTTTTGTAAAGCAAATAAACGGAAAAAATAAAAAAAAGCAACCAAAACCACGACGAAATCCTTGACATAATGACATTGCAGGTTCAGAATTGCAAAGAGATCACACATTATACCGTCCTACAATTTATTTAATAATAATGATCTTTATTCAGTAAGTAACATACATCGCTCATACAATACTCAGTATATATAAACAACATACAGTTACTCCCCGAAAAGGCAGAAGTGCAACTGGCAAACTTGGTCTGCAAGCTGTTTCGGACACTCAACCTTATACACAAAAAGACAACACACATAGTTCTCTAATTACAAAAATTCCATACGCAAATTATACAAAATAAACATTCATATACTAATTAAGTGAGACTACGCTTAAGGTGCCCCGAGAATGCAGAAATTGAACTACCTTTGCATTGAGGGGAGAGGGCATTATATAACTTTGCTATATCGAATGTAAAGCTCCTCTCAAATATACCAGTCCGATGAACAGGCGGCGTTAAGCTGTCTCTAAAACGCAAATTCAAGTTGTGGACATCTGTGCGAAACGAAATTCTTCTGTAAAGATATGCAGGCTGTTTGTGGTATAATGCAGCTCGATGCACATAGCGCCTGGTTTTCATATCCAGCCAGTCTGCACTTTTTAGTTTGTGTGAAACTGGCCGTCCTTTTCTAATGCCATAAATAAAACGTAGGCAATACTTCTGTATCTTTTGTATACGATGTGCTGTAAGAGCTGTAAGGCACGGACCATAGACAGTGTCACAGTGATTGAAATGCGACAGTACAATGGAATCACATAATATGGTTTTAAGCTTAATGTTAAGCATGTGCCGTGAATTGTACAAAAACTTTAGATTCCCCACAGCTTTCTTTATGCACTCCGACACATGCCCATCGAACCTCAAGCGACTATCCATAATCAAGCCCAAATTCCTCGCCTCAGACTTAAGCGGCAATACCGTGCCTTGATTGTCTAAATCTAAAACTGTGTAGCCTTAGGGCCATAACGATTTTTTCACTATGTCCAACAGTCATGATTTTTATGCCCTTCTAGACTAGACGTAAAGTGCCCCTAAACAAAAATACGCTTTTTTGCATTACAATTAATATTGTGACATCTAGTGACGAGTAGCGATACCATGTATTGTACTGTGTATTATCTATTTCAGCTACCCACTAACATGTGGCATTAGTTGTAATTAAATATTTGGGGATTTCCGCGTTTGTTCTGTCTAGTCTATTCCGTTCACTTCGAGATGGCAGCAAGTGCATATAAAAAGGTTGACGGCGCAGCCGCGAGTCAGTTTGCGTAGGAAAGGCGAAGGAAGCCAAATTGTCTATTCTCAAATAACGTAACACCCGTGTATAAAAGTATTTTGATTTGACTTTATGTGTGATTTATTAGTACGGAAAAGGATCGAAAAATAGACAGTGAATGCAGAACATTCAAAGATAATTTCCGAATACCAGGAGTTATGTTGGTTCCCTAAGCTTCCATCATATCGGGTTTATTCACGTAAACAACCCCATCGAAAGAAATCCAATGGTGTCAGATCACAACATCTTTGTGGCCAATATGTTGAACCTTTGTAAACAAAAATTCATTGATCATTGCTCTGTAGCGAGCTCCATTGACTGTAACACGCACACCTTCTGCATTTTTAAAGAAATAAGGTCCTATGATGCCGCCTGTCCATATAATACAAAACAATACATTTTTTGGGATGCATTAGATGTTTGTCGGTCCAACTATGCCAATTTTGCTTGTTAACGTAGTTGGTTAACCAAAAATAAGCTTCGACGCTAAACACAATTTTTCGATAAAAAAAAGATCAATTTGTAGCTGTTCCAAGGCTATAAACAGAAATTAAAACGTAAACCAAGGTCATCCAGCTTCAATTCTGGAACGAGCAGTATTTTAAACGCAGCTCACGCTGCAAAATACGCCACAACGTCCCACAAGAGACGTCGAAACTTTGAAATTAGCGACGAACCCGTACACTCTCTGTTGCTGCAGTAATATTCTCATGATTCCTGGCTGTATGCACTTTGGTTGTTGGATAAATGTCCCTAGTGTAAATTTGGTTCGTAATCATGGTTTCCCGAATAGTCAGTTCAGTTGGACAATTATGACAACCAAAATGTAGTCGAAGATCAGCTCAGTTAAAAATTGTTATAGAGCTGTTCTGTCTATTCATGATAAATGACTACTGAACACATATGTTAAAGATTAATGTACATTAATCTTTGCAGATGCCATAGAAACACCCTTATTGAAAAAAGTACCTCATATTGGATCACCTCTGTTATAAATAAGAAGTTAAATTTGACAGTTTATTAGTGTTAGTTGTTGTGGTTACCGAACGTTAAGAAGAGCTTTTGAAAATGTTTCGACTTTGATCTAGAAGTGAGGTTTATAAAAATGAAAACAATAAAACAAATAAAAGAACTCATTTGTTCATAGATGCTAGAGAAATTATAAAGAATATGTTTTGAACAGTAATTTAGCGCGAGAACTTTTGCCTTAAATAAAAAACAATGGTTTGGCAAACGCCAATATCACAAAGAAAGCAAGATTTATTATTGTAGAACTTACGTTTCCATAAACTCCCCCCTTTCCAATTAAAACGCCATTTTCCCTGCAATCTTCCCAAATTTTCAATACTTTTGAAGCATCCAAGGGGCTTTTACTTTCCTTGTCGTTCACCATTTCTAATCCAATCATAAGACCTTTACCCCTAACATCTCCTATGATTTCGTATTTATTTCGGAGTTTTTCCAATTCGAGTAAAATATATGTACCAACTTCCTGGCTATTTTGCTGCAGACCTTCTTCCTCAATTATCTAAATCATTAAACAAAAACATTATCGACATATTATACCTTCAAAGCACGTTTGAGCTTAAAAACCTTACATCTAAAACTGTTATTCCAGCTGTACAAGCTAAAGGATTACCTCCAAATGTATTAAAATGGGATGCCTTATTCAATGCTTGAGCTATTTCTGGAGTGGTCGCTACAGCAGCCAAAGGAAAACCATTTCCGATACCTTTAGCCATTGTCACTATATCCGGTTGGATTCCATGACCTTGAAAGCCCCAGAAATTGTCTCCAGTGCGACCAAAACCTGTTTGAACCTATTCAAAAATCAGACTTTGTTCTTCGTCGCTACTCTTCTAATTCTTACTTCATCAGACACAAATAGTCCTCCTTGATTATGCACGATATCACTGACTCGTTTCAAATAGTTTTTGGGATATTGAACAGCGCCGCCATAACCTTGGATCGATTCAGCAAAGAACGCTGCAAGACTATTTTTAGCGATTTCTGTTTCCAATACCTGTTCCATTTGTGCTACATACTGATCTTCAGCATTACATTTCTTACTTTCACAGTTGCAGCTCCTGGTTGTTTGGACAACACTATCTCGGCAGTTTTGGCCACCCCAAACACCACGATATACATCAGGATTCATGGTCTAAACAAAGTAACTATAAGTTGAGTTCACCTTAGTTAGAGTTGGGTTCGTGGCTAGAAATGCACTACTTGCCTTGAGGAAACCAGCATTTTGCGGCACAGGATACTTGTAAACTCCAGTGGCCGTGAGGCACATAACTTGATATGTCATACCATGGTAGCAATTTTGAAATGACATTATATCAAATCTGTTTGTATACGCTCTGGCTAGAAGAATGGCTAAGTCATTGGCTTCCGAACCGCTGTTAACGAAATATATGACCTGTACGAAAAGGGGTGAGTAATTAATAGGAGACTGGCTACAATTTGCTAAAGTTATAATTTGTATACTCTTGTATTGTGTAACTACTTTATTGTGATCAGTTACGTAGTTGGAACATACTTATATATTTATATTACAGTTAAAATACAATATTCTCAAAGTTGGCACTGTGGCGTCATTGATAGAGCCTTTGCTTCGTACGCAGAAGGTTATGGGTTCGAATACGAGCTCTGGCAATACTTTTTTCTTCTTCTAATTTTTGAATAAAGTAGTTTGTTACGTTAGTTTATTGGTAATAATGAAAATAATACAATTATAATAATAATTTTTATTAAAATTCTGTCATATATTTTTGATTATATCATAACTTGTCGGGAAAGTTTTGGGGTGAGACAGAACCGATTTTCTCTTACTAGATTTTTAATATAGTCGTAACTTATATTAAAACCGATTTAGAAGCACCGATTTTGAAGTTCCGAGTTTGAAGTTTCGAGATGAAGTTCCAATTTTGAGGTTCTGATTTTAAATTTCCGAATTTAAATTCGGAGTTTAAAGTTCCGAGTATGAGTCTCTGAGTTTGATGTTCCAATTTTGAAGCTCCGATTTTGAAATTCCGAGTTTGAAATCCCGAGTTTGAAGTTCCATTTATGTAGTTCCGAGTTTGAACTTCCGAGATTAAAGTTTCGATTTTGAAGTTCCGATTTTCAAGTTCCGAGTTTAAAATTCCGAGTATGAAGTTCCGAGTTTGAAGTTCCGATTTAATAATAATAAAGACTTTATTGCACAAAAGTATACAACAAGCGAAGTTGAGGCTTAAGGCTACTCACTTAACCTCAAACACAGATAACGACATACACAAATTAGCAATACAATACAAAAATGAAATAAAATGAAACAGCAGAAGCTCCAATTTTAAAATTTTCCCATATTTGAAGTTCTGAGATGAAGTTCCGATTTTGATGTTCTGAATTTGAAGTTCCGAGTTTGAAGTTTCAATTATGAAGTACCGAATTTGAAGCTTCGATTTAGAAGTTCCGAGATTGAAATTCCATATATGTGGTTCAGATTTTGCAATTCCGAGTTTGAACTTCCGATTTTAAAGTTCCGAGTTTGAAGATTTGATTTTGAAGTTCCGATTTCGAAGTTCCTAACTTGAAATTCCGATTTTGAAGTTTCGATTTAGAAGGTACGATTTTGAGGTTCCGAGTTTGATGTTCAGAGTTTGAAGTTCCGAGTTTAAAGTTCCGAGCTTGAAGTTCCAAGTTTGAGGACAAAACGGCTCATGGCCACCAAGGAAACAGTAGCCCTCTGTGAAATATGGCCGTGTTCATGTTTAATGCTCCCTAGACAAGACTTTGAATTAAACTTAACCTTTAAATTTCCTGGTAACTTTTCCGCTAACCTTCTTCCATATTCATGTACTTTCTCATTGTAATAGATTGTTGAAATATGACCAAGAGTTTCAATTTGTTCTTGCAGTGCTGCTGTCAATTTTCTACAAAAAAAATGTCAAACAATATTTTCTAGAGTCATGAATTTGACTTTCTTACGGATGACAATGCCCAACAGATACGGTACAAATCCCTCCAAACATGTCCAAATACCTTTTACCATCAATATCCCAAAGCCATTGCTTGTAGCCTTGTGCCAAGGCTAGTGGTTTACTATAATATGTTTTCAGTGCTGGATTCAAATAGTTTGTTCTTAAGTCTTCTAGTTTTTTAAAACTTGGACCCTTAAAATATACCATTAATTAGGTACAATGAAAAACACAGACATGTCGCCTCCACCCATGTATGAACTGAGATTAATATTTGAACTTCGTTAAACTGCTTTGGCGTTGTACATATGCGATTAAACTTTTGTTGGCAATAACACAATCTCCGGAGTGTTGGTTGGAAGTTTGTGGAAAACACATATTTGAGTGAACTCGAGTTTAACGGGTATTTTCAGTTATTAAACTATCTGTCGAGTTTAAACCTAGTTCACCACTAAAGTAGCTTGGCCCAACAGGTAATTTTGTACCTCTTTGATTGAGTTGCTTAGTGGAGGACGATATGCACAGTCGGTATCGCGATTTTGAAGTTCGGAGTTTAAAGTTCCGTGTATGACGTTCCGAGTTTGAAGTTCCGAGTTAGAAGCTCCAATTTTGAAATTTCGAATTTGAAGTTCTGAAAAGAAGCTCCGATTTTGAAGTTCTGAGTTTGAAGTTCCGAGTTTGAAGTTTCAATTTTGAGGCTTCGATTTTGAAGTTCCGTGTTTCAAATTCTATTTATGTGGTTCCGATTTTGAAATTCCGAGTTTGAACTTCCGAATTTCAAGTTCCGAGTTTGAAGATTCGATTTTGACGTTCCGATTTCGAAGTTCCGAACTTGAAATTCCGCGTTGAAATTGGCGTTGTACATATGCGATTAAACTTTTGTTGGCAATAACTCAAACTCCGGAGTGTTGGCTGGGAGTTTGTTAGAAAACACATAAGTGATATTCGAGTGACTTCGAGTTTAACGGATATTTTCGGTCATTCAATTATCTGTCGAGCTTAAACCTAGTTTATCACTAAAGTAGCTTGGCCCAACAGGTAATTTTGTACCTCTTTGATTGAGTTGATTAGTGGAGGACGATATGCACAGTCGGTATCGCGCAAGAGTCTAGCATATATTAAATTGTAAAGAGTCATTTTGACCATATTTCCCTAATAAAATTCGACATGATTTTATGTCAGTCGACAGCACGTTGCTTGGTATAGTGTATCCAAATGCAATGTAAAATATATAAAAAAGGATACCGACAGTAATAAAAAATAAAAATAAATAACTACAGTGACTGCAAAAAGTATTGGGTTAATGATTTATCGAAAAAAAAAAGGATTAGAGTTTGCAAATAAATATATGAATCAAACAAATAATTTTGGCAACGTGTTATTTTCTCAGATTAATCTAAATATAATCGGATGGACAACGTATGGTATGGCGAGGACTTAATGTGGAATTTAAACAAGAAACTTTTGCAGTCACTGTTGGGAATTTAAGCATCAAGATTTACATGTGCAAAGCCAGTGTCTTCTTTTAAATATTTATCATCAGTTAAGGTCTGAAAAGAATGAAGTGACGAATACACATATTATAAAATGTTTACGTTCTATAGAAAATATCACTGACTAAGTGAGTAAAATTTGTTGTTAGTTTGTAATATCAGAAGCATATTGTTATAAATGTATCTACTTATATGCATAACAAGTATTAACAATAGTATTAATTATTATAAAGGTATGTTCCTTCTAAACTTCTAAAAAAACACAGTCTTTTTCAGCGTAGGTTTATATGTTGTAAGAAAAAATACAGTATACTTTTATACAAATGAACATACAATTGTTAATACATAAAGAATTTTTTAAATTGTATTGTTATGAAAAGTTAAAAGGGTACGCCTATGGACGGCTGCGGTCGGTATTGACATTACAAAGGGATATCGAGTTGTGCTTTTTTTAATCATCATTCATTTCAAACTAACTTTAGAAATACTATAACATCTCGACGCCAAAGGCTTGAGAAATTTGACAAAATTGTCCTAGTGATTGAAGAGAGTTTTCAGTTAAATGTTGAAATGATTGGATGAATTCTGTCACATGAAAAGAAAGAACAAAATTATTAATTGGTTGTAAGAATTACTAAAAAAATTTTCACAGAGGTTTTTCAAATTAATAAGGTGCTTCTTAAATTTGATCGTGCTACTTACGGCGTATTTTTTAGGAACAAAATCACATTCAGGCATTCTTGGTAATGTAGAATATTTTCTACAACACATCCATATTCTACTTCGATGCATTTTGTGGTAACACTATCAAGTTTTTGCTTCGAAAAACCTTATAGACTGAATTTTAGCTGAATATATTTAACTTTTGACTTTAATTTAAATAGCAAATCAATGAATGGCATTAAATATATGAAATGTCTAGGGACATCGCTATTATTGTTGTGTTGTTTTAAAGCAAACGTGGATTCTAAAATAAATAATATACCGTTAACAACAAACTAACAATTATCTCGTTGATAAAAAATTTTTATTGTGTAATTTATTAAGTATTATACTGTTTATTTAGGATTTGAGATGCGAATGCTGTTAGAAGAGTAATTTATTAGGAGTTGTACAGCATAAGCAAAATTACTTTTAAAATTTGTCTCCGAGAGCCAGGTTTACCTGAATAAAATTTCCACGCTATTATGAATATCTTTGGGCAGCTGTAAAATTACATTACAAGTTATATCAGTATTTTTATAGAGCAAGGTTCGAGATTTTCAAGGACAAGGCATCTTTTCCCAAGAAATTTTAAGGAATGAACTAAATATAGAATTTTAGAATAGTTGTGTCCGATTTTATGTGCATGAAAATATTCATTTGTTATTTGCAAAGAGACAATAAGTTGTAAGGGCTCACCTTTTATAGTATATTGTGCAACAAACATGAAATGACATTATATTTCCTACGAATATGATCGTTTGCAAATCATACGATTAGGAAATGGTCACTTCATACGAGTTTCACACTATCCTTTTTCTACGACTGTTTTAATATACTGGATTGCGTTTGAATCATTTTAGTAAAATATTTGTTTTTCGAAACTTACCCTATATACCATACGTTACTATATATACTATAGATATACTATAAGATACTATACTATAACTATACGGGCGGCGAATTGCTTTCGTGACAGAGAGATCAAACGTTCCGACACGAAAAGTGAAGTAACTGTATATTAAACTGTGCCTATACGTTACTGAAGCTATTTCTCTGATTGAGAATGGGTTCTGTATTAAACATGTTGCAAGAATGACGCATCGCGCAAGGTCATGAATGATAGCGTCCTATTCTAATACCAAATAAATGCATTAAAATTGGAACCTGTTCTGCGTCTGATGTGGTTGTGAAATTTAGGCAGGACAATTATATTATGAAGGTCTATGCGCATACCAAGCGACATGCGTCATTAACACTTTCTTAGGTCTTGAATTTGAGAAAATAAAACGAAGGCGCACCACAGCAGGGTACTGTAAAATTGGTCCTATTCTCTTTATACGAGTATATGCTATATACCGGCTTAAACTTAAAGAATGTAGTAAATATCTTATAGTGATGATACTGTAGTAATTTTTTCACAATTCTGACACCTAAAACTTTCTACGCATATACAATGTCGGCATTTGGGCGGGTGAGTTTGTGCAGAATACAGTGGCGACTCGTGACGTCTGAAAGAGCTGGGGCACAACAAGGTGGAAATAAGGCAATAAATAATAATAAAAATAAAATTTTTCAAAATAAAGAATTAAAAAGATAGGTTTTTTTTAAGTAGTACCAAACGACTGATGGGTAGGGCAGCACCCCAGATATGACGTCGTCACAAATGCGTTTAATTTCTACTGTTACTAGCGTATTGCGTAGCGATGTATTGCTGTCTCTGTTTTTCGCACGCGATAGCAAAGAAAACAATAGAGGCAAGCGTATAGCGTAGCGATGCATTGATGTCTCTGTTTTTCGCACGCGATAGCAAAGAAAACAATAGAGGCACAACAATGTTATTGTGTCCAAGAGCATCGTAATATGTACTAAGAGCTACGTTCTGGTTCATTACCGTGAATAGACGCGCTGCAAGAGTGATTATAGCATAGACAGGGCCGTCTTCGATTCAAATTCTCAAATGCAAAATTTTATAGGGAATTCTACCGAAATTACACAGGTCTGTTGGGAAGTATAAAATCTAAAATTATTTTTTTTAATGCATTTTTTAGGTAGGACACGTGCCCACGTGACCTTATGGACCAACCGCCACTGGCAAAATAACTGTCTAAACTCATGCAGACATTTGTTATCACTCAAAAATTTATGGCACAAAGTGTCTCCAACTAAGTCCACTAATTCATGTAAAAAATCTTACATATTTATCCAACTTGTGGTTTGTTGTAAACCAATGAGCCACTGGCATATTTTGATTTTCATCCGATACCACTTCTTTATCTGGCTGTTCCCGTTTGTGTTGATTTTTTCGTGCTTTGGAATGGCTGTTGTCAAGATCTGCTTCGTGTCGTGTCACATTGTGGTGTAAAATGTACACGACAAAGTATCACACAAAACTAAAATTTTGTAAAAATGCCTTTTTCCAATAAAGTACTCTGAAGGCACACGTAGTTTTAGTATGATGATAGCCTTTGCACGGTTGCTCATCAGTTGGGAACCTTGAAAATGGCAGACAAGAGAGATATAGCGCTAGTGCCTGAAATGTGATAACTATGTTTGAATATTCGCGCCAAATACATTGTGTCACAAAGCCACCTGACCGTGCTAAAGTAACCCCGTTGTTCAGTATGTTTTTTTGTAATTTCCCAGTTTGTTCTGCAACCGATTTGTAGGATTATCCCATGTAGTCTTTGAGATTTTACAATGGACTCGCTCTGTATAAATAATAATCTTTAATAACTACTGATAACCTATTTATTTTTAACAACCTAATGAACAGTTATAATGAATGTGAATAATATAATATTTTATATTTTAATTCAAGAAAATTTGTCACATTTCGTTGACTAATCAAGATTTATATAAAAATGTCAGAAATAACAGATAGGTTTCCTTTAGCGAAAGCAGTGTTCTCTCAAATTGGTCCAAACATTTTAAACAATATTGATATGAAGTCAGAACCTGCCGCTTACCAACTGATCAGTATAATATGTACGATAGGTAAGTTTGTCTGACTCGTATTTTTTAAATCAAGAACCACGATGACCTGCTGCCAAAATTTGTTGTTGTTTGTAGTTACTTATCTCAGATAGAACACCCTATATATGTTTTGGTTTCGACGTAATGTGTTATACCGAAGTCTAAAGGTATTTAAGCTTTTAATGACGCCAAAAATCCATTAACATTTTACTTTATATATTCTAATAAGAGTTATAGGTTCCAACTGCCTAACTGGTGAAACTTTAAACGCAATTTTCTCGAGAACTATGGGGGCAAATATAAAAAGTGACATATCGCTGTAAAGCAGATAATTTTTTTTTGTAAATGATGTATCATTCGACCCCTACTGTTATTCGAAAATCTGGCGGTTGTTTCCACCCCTATCACAGGGCTAAAGTGGTTTCAACCAAAAACTTATGTGTAGGATTCCCCCAAACCCATACACCAAAATTTAGCTCAGTTGGTTAAAGCGTTGAGACGCTATCGTGGAAGAATACAGACAGACCTCTATCTGGAAATGGTCTCAAGGACCTTCAAAATGGTTATATCCGTCTACATATATATCTGTGCGGGGTTGTTTGACTGCGCCAAATTTGAATCTGTCAAGTTAAGTCCCTCAACATGAATCTACTATACAATTGGTTGGATTTATGATTTTATTTCAAATTTTGGTGTGAAGTTTTCTTACCGAATACCACATGAGCATAAATTATTCCTAGAAATTGTCTTTCAGGGCAGGAATATTTTTAAAAAAAATCCGGAAATGATTTAAGCTCTTGTAATATTACAACTGACAATATCTTCTTGTTTTTTAATAATTATTCAAAAAATTTGCTTGACTTGTTTCTTCTCTAGAAAAACTAAATAAGCTAATCACTTTAATTCATTAAATTCCCATTAGGTCCAGCTTCAAGATCTCCAGAAATTTTAGAACGAATGATAAAAGCTGGAATGAGGATTGCTAGGCTGAATCTGTCTCATGGATCTCACGAATACCATAGGGAGACCATTAAAAATATTCGGAGTGCATCGCACAATTTTGAAAAAAAACACGGAATTAATCCTTCAATAGCTATTGCACTGGACACTAGAGGACGAGAAATCAGGACAGGCCTTTTGCTAGGGGTAATGTAGTCAAAAAATATCAGAACAATATTTTTTTCAGAGAAAGTACGTTAACTGTGCATTATTATTCACGAATGTGGTTATAAAATAACGAGACTTTTGCTTCTAAACATTTTGTGGCTGTAGACAATATAGAATAAGCCGAGGCGTGATCCTCATGAAGAACTAAGACTTGTTCTTCTACAATACGACTAGAATTTTCTTGTACTTTTACGAAGTTGAAGAGGAACCTCAAAGTAGTATCATAGAATAAGAAAGCTACGCTAACAGCTTGTCTATTCTGTGGTAGTATGTTGATTAATAGCTTGACCTTCTGGAGACCAGTGATTTTACTCTGCTCAAAAAACATACTTCCAATAAAGTTTAGTTTTCCTACAGGTCTCAATCACACGCGTAGTTAGCCAACGATCATATCGAATCATCCTTTGGCGAAGGGCACTTGAACGCAAATCATATTTAAAGGCGCGTCGTCCATCTTGAAAACGCTGACATTTGAAGCATTTATTTACCTTATAGCCTACGTTTTTGTTACAAATAGGGCGACTCTGCAGAAGTAGAGTTGGTCGCAGGAAATCTAATCATCCTCACAACAGAAAGGCAATATATGGATAGTGGTAGCAGTGATCGAATATATGTGAATTACGAAAATATTGTAAAAGTTGTAGAGCCCGGAGTTCAAATTTTAATCGACGATGGCTTAATCTTGCTAAAATGCTTAGAAATTAATGGACAAAATATAATCTGTAGAATTGAGAATGGTGGTATGCTTGGCAGCAGAAAAGGTAATAAGGATGCTAAAAAAACGTTAGGTACTTTATTTAAAGTAGAACTATTAATTTTGTGGCATTTATGATATAATTACTTACTTCGTTTTGCTTAAATTAATTTGAATCTGAAATAAATATGTGCATGATACTAGCAGAACGATATACAATAACCTCCTGCTGCTAGCTTCTGGTTCATTAATCTATGTACAAAGCAACTCGAAGTTAGTTTCGCTTAGGTCTATTTAAGTTTTAATTTGCGCTGTTAATATACCTAATATACACTGTGTTCAAGATAAGAATGGGATAGTATTGGAATCTTCAAAACGGTCTGAGTTACAATTAAATTAGAGAAAAGTTGTACAATTAAAACACCTTTTAAATAGTGCTTTCAAAATTAAACGAACTTTAGCCGTTTTCGAGAATTCTTGAAAAATTATTTTTTTTTCTTTAACACCCCTCTACATGATTGTAAATAAGACGTTTTGTTTAGTATTCTTATACATCGTTTTTGCACCACAAAGATACTTTGCACATTAGTATCTCTACCCCAAAAAATAATACCATATTTCATACGAGTTAATGTTGCTTTATTCAGATACTGACCTACAACTCGTAAAGTATAGCAGACAGAATTCAATTTATTTACTAATGAATTAATATGGCTTGTCCAATCTAAAAATACATTGATTATTTATTATTATAATTTAGTTTGTGTTCCAAGTTCTACTTCACTATTTAAGTCAAGTGCAACTCCCTTCGGTTTTGAAATTTTATTTTGTTTAGTTCTAAATAAAATAGCATTAGTTTTTCCAGAGTTAATAATTAATTAAATAAGGTTTTTTAAATATAGTTGAAATGTTTGTGCTTTTTGAAGTTATTAAAAAAAAACGCTTTTCTCAGATGAATATTTGACGCAAAATAAGTGCCAAACTATGACGATTTTCCTTGAATAATTTTATATAACAGCTAATACCACTGAAAACTTATTTAAACCATGATGTGTGATATATGAAAATGGCTTTAAATTTAACAATAAAAATCCAAAGCCGTATTTAAAAAACAAAGTTGATGATGGTATTTAAAAAACGAAACCTTGAATTGTATTGCAAATTTGTAAACGCTGTTCTATTCTCCTCAAAAAGTAACAAAGAGAAAGTGCATTTAATTTTTTTATATCGGTGAAAATAATGTCAAAAATAAATAAAAACCAAAAACCCACAAAATTGTTTATTCAAAATTTCTCGAAAACGTCTAAAGTTATTTTACTGCTGAAAGCACTATTTAAAAAGTGTTTAAATTGTACAACCTTTTCCAAGATTCCGATGCTATCCTATTCTTATCTAGGACACAGTGTGAATTTGTATGCATAGAGCTATAAACTTTTAATGAAATTTCTGAGATAATCTTAGAGAATTTAATTACTCAAATCAATATCTTCTAATAGTTAGATAAACTGACGTACGCGCCATCTATTAATGGCGCACATACCTATATTATGTGAAATCGGAGAGAGACTGTAAGCTAACAAAAAAACTTTACAGAGGATCACATAGATGCCGCCTTAAGCAATACCACAATAGACTCCGAAAAAATATCTGAATAATTTACATTTGTGACAAATTCTAATTCTGTCACCTTACCAAGGTTTCTATTGGTATAAGACAGCTTCAATAGGTATAAATCGAATAGTGTTTAATAAAACAACTTTGCAGCTTTATACTTATTATTATTTGATTTGTATCTCTGACTGATTGGTACGTTTGCAGAGCTTTTCTTGGATCAATCTAGCTATAGAAGTTACTAAAACTAATAACATCATTGTAGCCGTGCAGGAAACGCGCTTTACGTTAATACTCCAAGAACCAATATAATATTGTGGCAAAGTCCTATTTAGTTTATACTACTTAACTGACAATGTTTAGGGTCAGATATTTATAACAATTCAATTGCTACTATCATTGACTCAGTTTTGTTTTAATTCATTTTTCGACATTAGCTTATTGTTATGAATCAATTAATTTCTAATCATATCCCGTAATTGGATTTATTGTTAATATGTTGGAACTATACTATACTAACTATTTGGGTGGGAAATATTGAGTCCATCAGGGTTGACGTCAAGCACGGTGTGCCGCAGGGGTCGGTACTGGGTCCCCTGTTTTTCATAATATATATAAACGATATATGTTCTTACATGAACGACAAATGTCGCTGTGTATTGTTTGCTGATGACACGTCCTTTTTAAGTACATCGGGTGTGTTTGAGAATCTCAACATTTTGTCTAAGGATGTCCTGGAAGTAGCCGAAATCTGGTTCTCAACAAATAATTTACAATTAAATTGCAACAAAACTAAACAAATTTGTTTTTCCAGTCCAATTTGCTAGTAATGACTCTTGCAAAATACTTGGAATTGTTGTTGATGGCGGTTTGATTTGGGCCGAACACGTGAGTCAGCTGAGTAGTAAGCTGTCTGGTATTTTATTTGTAATTAGGCAACTCAGAATGGCGCTTTCCTATTTGAGGTTCTTAAGTCTGTCTATTATGGCTTGTTTCATTCGCGTATTGTATACGGGGTTATTCTTTGGGGCAACTCACCCAACGCGTTACAGGTTTTTAGGCTACAGAAAAAAGCTATTAGACTCTTGGCTGGTGCGGGGCCTATTGTTCACTGTCGTCCATTCTTTCTTGGGTACAGGATAATGCCTTTGCCTTGTGTTTATGTGCATCACCAGCTCATGGAAATTCATGAGCATAAGGATAAGTTCCCTAGGCACGGACAGGTTCATGACCACAATACTCGTTCAGTTGGGCTGACCATTGCGCCACGTTTTAGACTTAACAAAAGTCAAAATAACTCGCTAAATATAAAACTA
The DNA here is from genome assembly GCA_911728435.2 of Apoderus coryli. Taxonomy (NCBI): domain Eukaryota; kingdom Metazoa; phylum Arthropoda; class Insecta; order Coleoptera; family Attelabidae; genus Apoderus; species Apoderus coryli. Next base: position 15,591,942 of record OU452204.1, read on the forward strand.
TACAACAAGCTTCCTGCTAGCTTCAAAATTTTAAACCAGAATACATTTAAAAGAAAAATAAAGGAACTGCTCTTACGTAACTGTTTTTATTCAGTTGATGAATACATGTCACACTCATTTTGAAAATGATGGTCTATACGCCTTGTTGGATTTGAGAGAAAATATTTTGAAATTTGTTTGTAAAATGTAATCGTGATTGTTGTTTATACATACATATATGTTATACAAAGATTTTACAAGTTGAATTGTAAATTTTCTATTTGGACGTGCTGTAAATTGTAATTATCAAATTTTTGATTTTTTGGCTCGGTCTACTTGGAGACTAAAGCTTTTGTAATTATAAATTATAATAAAATCAATTGAATTTATTTTTAAATTAGAAGCAATTTGGTGGCACAGCGGACATAATTATTCAATTTTAAAGTAGTAGTCCATGTTGAAGTGGAGTAGAATCATATAAGTACCTACCTATTTATGAAATAATAATAATTAAAAAGCTTGCATTTTTAAATGGGCGAAGTCTAGACAAAGGCCAATCATAGTCAGCCCATTCACAAAGTAAACAAAACAAAACAAAAAAAGAAAAGGAGAAAATAAACAAAATGGAATAATATTAAGTAAACTACAAATAATTCAACATGATAGAAATATCCCAAAATAAAAATAAAATAATAATGCAATAATAAATCTCATTGACATGAAAGTATATGTCCCTTTAACCAGTTCTTAAACTTATAGGGTGTTACATTCAGTAAATCTAAATATTGTTGAGAGTAGTTGAACATAGTTACAGAATTATAAGTGAAACTTCTTAAAATGTAGTTATTAAAATTACTATATTTTATTTAAATTATCAAAATCCGTATAATCAGATTAAATACCAGCAGGAGACCATTTTATCCTTCTGCCAGTATTACCCACATTTTAGGGTATTAACAATGCTGCGGACCTATGGCCTTTAAGCTTCTTTGACACCAAAGTATAATAAAATTTGCACAAGGAATTGATATCGAGGATTAGTAAAACTCCTGACACTCAAATTCCTTTTGTAAGAGTATACATATTTTTAATTCTGACAATTTAATTGGCACAAAATTGAAAATACATACTTTAAATTGCGATAGAAAATTGTTCATTAAGTTGAAGCTTTACATGGAATTTCTAATTCAATTTTAAGGTGTAAACTTGCCCGGAGTCACCGTTGATTTGCCAACAATTTCTGAAATTGACATAGCAGACATGCAGTTTGGCATAGAAGAAGGAATTGATTTTATTTTCTCATCATTCACTGCCAACTCGGCAACAGTGACACAAATGCGCGAAATACTGGGAGAAAAAGGAAAAAACATCATGATCGTATCAAAGATCGAAAACCAGGAAGGTAATAAAATCACCACGCTATATATCCATCTATATATTCTGTGTGCTATGGGATTCTATTTTCTATATAAGTATACTTGGCTAAGGGAAAAACGGTTTAACCAAAGTTTCGGGAAGTTGCAGTTTTTTGTTTTAGTTTTCGCTCTTGGGATGGACTTATTTTTTTGCTGTTTTTAATGAATATTGAATTTTGTTCCATCTATTTTGATAACAGTCATATTGTTACCTCATAAATAAATGCAACCAGGCTGTGAAGAAAAACTGAAATAAGTATATCACGTTGCCCAACTCACTATATGATTTACGAATTGCTTGTTACATAAAGTAACAAGACTTTTAGTTATGTTCTTCAGTCGTAGTAATTAATGTATTATTACAGTTCACCTTGTAGTCCCAAGGCCCCCAATATGCTCCGGTGCCCGTGCTACCTTATGAATCAGTTACTGGAGATAGAGTACTCACTATTTTTGCCCATATGATGATGGACGCGAAGCTGCTCTTGCCATTGAAGTTCCTGACATCACTTTCGTTTAATATCAAGCCGTGTCAGGATGGAGTCGTCAAGGATTTTAGGGCTATTTTATCGTCACTAAAGCCACATTTTTAGGTGGATATCATTATATAGAAGACGGTAAAATCCCATGTACAGAACAGAAACCAGTAAATTCAGACTGGGTTTTTGAATGGGTAATCCTGTAATGGTCTAATTATCTTTTAACCACATAAATATTTGCTATTAGGGAATTGTGAGAATTTGTTTTGTTCTTAGAAAATTGAAGTGGAATTCTTCCAGATCAAATCATGGATATCGAGGTGAGAAGTATCAGAACTTTTTCCTAACGGTGATGTTATACAAGGCTCCCATCTCCAACCTTTACTGTTTGATATATTTATTAGTGAATTTGGATTCTTTACTGGTGGCTCATGTGGATGACTCAAACATTTTGCAGCATGTTTGACAAATGAAAATGTCTTCCCACATATTATCAATAATGGGATTTGCAAATTAATAACTGTGAATTTAGTCGACTATCTGTTTGGCTATTAATTAAATATTTTCATTGGATTTTTATTATTTTAGTTAGCAATTTTATATGTTTATTTTGTTCTATATATTAGGTATAAACAATTTGGATGAAATTATAGAAGTATCTGATGGTATAATGGTAGAACGAGGTGATTTGGGTAGCGAAATACCTATTGAAAAAGTTTTTCTCGCACAGAAAGCCATAATTGCCAGCTGTAACCGTGCAGGAAAACCAGTAATTTGCGCTACGCAGATGCTGGAGTCAATGGTTAGTGAGATTCACGATAGAAAATATTTAACCCTACACATTAAGGAGATAATTCCAAAGAAGTAAGGAAAGATATTAGGGTTTTGTGTTAAAGAGCTTTACGAGTTTCTAACTTAGAAAATGTTGACTTTCTGCAACGGCAAAAACATTTTGGGTGTTCCATTTGCTTCGGGCAAATCTGGCAAAGTTGAATTTGTGAAAATATTTTTTAAATATACAGGGTAAAGTTTTTGTAGCAGGATTTTAACAAATTATAGAATACAATTTTTTCAGATGGAAATCTTACACAAAAAATATTCGTGCAAGCTTTGTTTCTGATATACAGGGCGTAAAAGTAAAACCGAAAAAATCCTGAAACTTTTACACTTTGTATATCAGAAACATATACAGGGTGTAAAAGTTTCAGGATTTTTTCGGTTTTTGTAAGTTTTCTTCAACAGTTTTAGGAATAATTGATTTTAATTTAGTACATTTGTTGCACGTCAAAAACGCAATACCTGAGGTTGTTGAGGATTTTTAAAATTCTACATGGTGGTACATTTTTGGGGTTTTCACAGAATTTGAGTCTCTCGAAAACAGAGGCGGCTCTCTGCTTTCTATTAATTAATAATTTAGAATATCTGTCTAATTTGCAAACTACAATCATAATTGTAATAAATATTAAAGTGTAAATTTATTTAGATATTTCCGAGGCTCTTTCGCATCAATTTAACTGACTATATTATTGGATTTAATGTAACTGAAATATTAAAAAACGTAATTTACTAAATACAATTAAAAAAAAAACATGATATTAGCCAGTGGAGTAGTTCTTTTGACACGTTCTGCAAATGCATATATAGCAATTTAGCTGGACGCACTTTTTCAATTTTGATATTTTTATACTAAAATCCCCTCCCTCCCTTAGATAGATACTAACTTGCCTTCTTTAATTAAAGATGACAAAACCTCGACCTGCAAGAGCGGACATAGCAGATATAGCAAATGCAGTACTTGATGGAGCTGATTGCGTAATGCTCTCGGGCGAAACAGCTAAAGGCGTATATCCAGTAGAATGTGTGGCAACAATGTCTAACATATGTAGGGAAGCTGAGGCGGCAATATTGAAAACGCCTTTAACTTTGGAGTTGTCATTACCGGTAAGTCTATTTTAGATTCACAGTTAAAGCTTGTTGAATGCGTATAAGAAACTGACACAGCAGTGGACTTTCCTGCGGTTTCTTCTTCAAACTTCAAAGACCTCAGGGAGTGGGGGGGTCCAATAGATCTTTACATTATAGTGCATAAGAGAATAGAGAGTTTCGCAACATTATCTATTCTCTTATCAGATCAGACCAGAATATACCAGTACTATTAAGTAAATAGCATTTTTGATACTACCTAAAATTATAGAGTTTTCAAATATTGCGAATTGTAGATGACTTCAATCAGAGCGCCTCAATCAATAGCCTTATCAGCTGTATGCGCATCAATAAGCATATCTGCGTCTGCTATAATCGTTTTGACAAGCAATGGAAGATCTGCACATTTGGTTTGCCGATATCGCCCTCGATGTCCTGTTGTAGCTGTAGTGCAAAATGAGCGAGCAGCAAAACAATCAAGTCTGTTTCGAGCTTTAATACCGGTTTATTATAAAGGTAGGTTAGGAATGGTTCAAAATATTTTCATAAATCATTTGTAAATATGAACGGGCTTTTAAGCCACGAGGTAAAACTGTTTTACTCTTAGTCACTAGATTGAAGCATAATATGGAAAGTGTCTTCAAATATGTGGCTCTGTGAACTGATTTATTCAGTAGTTTGGATTCGCTTCACCATTATCTCACCTATTAGGAATGGAGGTCACCATAAGTTTAATTCATAATCGAAGATTGGAATTTTTAACCCTATAGAATACAGCACAGTCGTAATCTTTTACACTTAAAAAAGCACCTTGCACAAAGTTACGATGGGGAAACAAAGATTGAGGTGCTAGGTAACCTCTCTGGATATTCCTACTAATATATTCCTTGAATCGCAAATTTGAATTAAAAATAATGCCCAGATTTCTTGCGGACTTCTTGCTTTTCAGCTAATGCCCATTCATAATAATCCGATTTATAGAATCCACCATCTCCTTATCCTTGCCAAACACAAGTAGACAGCACTTCTCGGAATTCATCTCCAAATGGTGTTTAGAGGCCGTACGGATGAAGTTGTTCAGATCAGCATTTATGCTCGACTGCGCCTTATTGAATCCAGAAGGTACAAATGAGTGATAAAGCTGCGTATCGGCCGCGTAATAATGAGGCTGAGATGCAGTGATACCATAGGAAGTAATGTATGTGTATATAGCATACAGTATTGGCCTCAGAACAGAGCCCGGAGGAACACCGCAGGAAATGATACCTCTGGAAGATTCTCCTTCAGATATTAATACATATTGTTCCCGGCACACAGACAGCTCTACAGATGTGGAGAAACTTATGAAGTTTAAAATTACACAAAGAATCTGACGCGTTACTTCAGATCCAGGTCTTCGACAAGATATGCAGACTCAGTTTTAAACACATCGATTAGCAAAAAAAAACTGGTTTCTGCAGCTGAAGTGAGAAACGGCGAATGACCACAAATCATTGAAGTTTTTGTAAATATGTTTCGAAAAGTAAAACATTTTTACACATTTTTATAGTTGAAGTAAACGCATTTCTGTATTCTAGGGTTAAAAAAATTGACACGCTTGTGATTTCCACCCAACCCAAAACACCTACTCAAGGCATAATAAGTAGAACAGGAACCTTTACAACCAACCCCACGTTAACAAGCAATGCGGGACAGCCTGTATAACCGTATCAAACAAACCCTCGATCTCATACATCTAATATCAAGAATGGATTTCAATTATAGACCTCGTCCATAACACTTTTTGTGTTTGTTTCGTTAGAACCGAACATGAGCGATTGGCTAAAGGATGTGGAAGCTAAAGTGAGTTTCGGGATAACCGTCGGTAAAAAACAGGGATTCATCAAAGCTGGCGATGTAATCGTCGTTGTTACGGCATGGCGAGAAGGCTGCACAAACACCATGAGAGTTATACAAGTAGACACACGAACGGAAAATGAGGGAAATTGTTTGGCACCGAATTCCTGATAGTCCGATCAATAATTAGAGCAGGAAATTTGTTATACGTTACAAATTGTTACTACTGATTTTGATTTATTATGAATAAAGTTTGGTTGCTTGTTTTTATAATTTTTAAAGTATAAAATATTACCAAATAAATTAATTAATTAAACTATAGTGCTGCAAATAATATTGTTAATTAATACAGGGTGTCCCAGTGGGAAACAAATCGATATGTATATAGAAAACTAAACATAGGAGAATTTTGAAAATTTGCCAGTTTAACTATGTCAACGGGGGCAGATGAAGTAAAGTAGTTAAAAGTTATTGACACTGGCGGTTATACCGGAAGTAGGTGTCAACTGGCATATTTCAAATAGAACACCCGTATATAATATTACAGTTTTGGTTTTATCCTCTTCCTTCATTAATTGATTTAGATGCTATATCTGTCTCAAAAGTAGTCATTTTATGAGAACCCTGAACTGTTTTGGTAAATATTAATACAGAGTGTACAAATTATCACATCAAACCTGAAAATGAGAAAACTGTCAAAAGGCAATATTTTTAAATAGAAACCCCAATATTTTATACTTTAATAATAATAATAATTGCTTTATTGCTCAACAGAAAATCCATTTACAGAGCAATCTTACAAAATTACTTAATCTTAATAATAACAATACAAATAAACCGAAATAGAAAGAAAGAAACATCATACATTCAACTTAAATGTTCATTCAAAACACCCAAAACAATACTTAAGTGACCAAAAAAATAGCACTCTCATCGCTTATAAAGTTATGTCTGATACATTGTGTAGACAGGCGACTTCATCAACAAATTGGTCCTAGGTCGGTCGTTATAAAATAAATTAGAAGATCTCGATTTTTGCTTTGGTACCAAAAAATAGAACTTTTGCAAGAGTTCAGCGCAATCAATCTTACTATGCAATATATTAAAAAGGAATTCTACTGCATGAATTTTTCGTCTTAATTCTAAACTTTGTATTTGACATCTTGTTAACAAGATGTCATATTCTATGCCTCTTTCTGGATATGATCCATCAGTTTTGAAACATAAGTATTTTATGAACTTACCCTGAACTTTCGCAACAGAAACATTGTAACAGTTATAATATGGAAACCATATTAAAGAGCAGTATTCCAGCTTGGACCTGACATAAGCATAGTATAAGGTTTTTATTGTACCCATATTCTCAAAAGATCTGGAATTTCTCACAATGTAGCCATAAGAACTAGATGCACTCAGAATTATGTTATTTATATTATCAAAGGTCACACCAAGATGCTTAATGGACTCAGGACGATTTAAAATCGTCTCACCAATCGTATACTCGAAATGAATGGCTGATTTTTTCTGGTATATGACATAACTTTACACTTGGAAGAGTTCAAGTTCAGTTTGTTTTCCTCACACCAGCATTGAACCAAATCCATATCACGCTGCAAACGATTACAATCGTCAAGATTATTAACGGAATTAAATATTTTCATATCGTCCGCAAAGAGCATTCTCTGACAATTCAGTAGTCCGGCTACTATTAATATTATTAAGGAATAAAAATAAGGGTAAATTTGTATATGGTTGTATATTAATTAATTATTCTTTATTTGCCACAAAAAGAAACAAATACAATAATAAACATTTAAAAAGTTGACAAATATAAATAAATAAACATGGTGCATAAATAAATTACCTCATTCATATTACTGCTTACATCTTGAAGCCACCACAGAAGTACATCTACTAGTGCGTGGTATTCTCTTCAAGATGCAAACAAGACGATCCTTTTTATCATTACAAAAGCAAACATCTATGACATTTGCACTAAAGAGAACAATCAGAAATTAAAATATAACGAGACCAAAACTGTTAAACATATATGTAACATAAATTATACCTGCCGTAATATATACCAATAACAACAATATTGAGACAACTAGCAGTGTCCAAAGCTCAGCAATCTATAAATCTCTTGCCTAGGAGTACTAGAGAACCACAACCTTCGTTTGAACAAATAAATAGAATTCTCCCTCTTTATTGTATTAGGTAGGTCTATAAAAAATCTTGGTGCCAGGAAGTAATATGCTCTTTGACCAATTGTCTTTTGTGACCATGCAGTGTTTATCTCACTTCTAGATTTGTATCGGGTGTGATAACTATGCATGATTGGATTAAGAGAAGACTTGTTTCCATACTGATAAATCAGCATTCTATAACAGAAAAGTTGGCGGATGTCGCATACAGACCCTTTGTCAGAATAAACATATATTGTGTGGGATACCGTCTGGGTTTGTTACTCAGAATTTTTAAAAATAATTTTTGCAACGTCTCTCAACTTTTTAAATGCGTGTTATAAATAAACCTTCCCAACCTGTTATGCCATAAATTAAGTGACTCTCAACCAAAGCATGATATACTATTTTTAATTGTTTAGTATTTAATATATTAATATAATATGTATCAACTGCCTGAATTTAAACAATATAAATCTTAATTTTTTTGTAACCATGGCTATATGTACATTCCACTTTAACTGGTCATCAAGCTCCACCCCTAAATAGCGGCCAGATCTTTTAGGGTCTATATTCTGCAAGTTGTGCAGTTTTGCTGTTTCAAGCTCAAAAAATTAAAAGTTAGTTTTATGTTTAAATACATATAGGCAATAAAAATCAAAAACTAAATTATACCTACACATGAAAATTATTTATTATTTATGGACAATGTGATAAAGTAATATAAAGAACATGTGACACATTTGCCAATCGCTTTCCGCAGAATCGGAAACCATCACAATATCAAAATTATTGAAAATTTTAAGAAGTTTGATATTTACTTATGAACTTTTTTTATCCCACTATTATTGTTACGCTCTTAATATTCCTGCTGGGTTTTACTTCGTTAGAGTTGACTCCTTGGACTCCGGTACCGCCAGCAACTGTAGTTATCTGCTTCGCGAGTCAGTGGCTTTGCATGTGTTTCTGCCATTGCAAAGACCTTCTGGACCCTCGACCTTATATCTCCAGGAGGTCAAGTTTAAGGTCCCTCCGGATCTGTGGGTTCGACACAAACCATGGTGTACCCACTGCCATCCTTCTGGCCGCGTTTTCCGGCTTCCAATCGCTCCAGGTAGGATGACACCGTCTATTCCCATGGACTGGATCTTATCAGTTGGATTTAGGGAGTTTTGTAAATTTATTAAAAATATTGGTTTTGTTCTCGCATTCAAGTATCTTTTGTTGCTTTTTTTATCCCACTATTATTGTTACGCTCTTAAAATTGTATATGAATAAGATATTACAGTTCCAGGCGGTACCGGAGTCAATTTTGACGAAGTAAAACCCAGCATCAAGACAGGAATTGATTCCGTTTAACTCTCATTATGTCACAAAGTGTTTTCTACGCACAACCAACGAAGGAAAACAGCAACAGAGGACTACAAGTAGTTAAAGTCTACCAAATTTCACCTCGTGTCGGCACGTTTGATATCTCTGTCTTAAAAGCAATTCGCGACACTTATAGTTATAGTATAGTATCTTATAGTATATATAGTAGCGGGCCAGAATGTGGCTGGGATTGCGACGAGTCGATGCCGTTTTTAGCGTCTACTGACCCTTCTTATCTATAGTTATTATTCGGTGACACTACCCTAGGAAGTGGTAAGCAACCCCCTGGGATTCTATCGAGATTTCTCTTCCTTGGTCAAACAAGAAAAAAATAGATCCAAGGCGCCACAGCACTCATTAAACACTTTATGATCGCGCCATACACCGGCGTTCTTACAAAATTGTTTGTTCTTGTTATTGAACAGAAAATGGCACCTCGGACAAAAGCTCAGAACAGTCTTGCGTAGCCTGACACAATTTGTAAATAAACTGTAGTAGGCTTATGTTTCTTCTATCGTCCAGAGACGATACTTGAAATCTGGATAGCAAAATGCAATGATCTATACCTCTCTACATCTTATTGAAATTTTCTTCCAATATTTTCGATTTGTTTTTGATATTTTTTGTTGAATACAGGATTCTATACAATACTGGCGTACTCAAGTCTTGATCTACCAAGACTAAGAAATAACATCTTGTGTGTTTGTATTATGTTTTGTAGATGCTTATAGAGTTGCGAATGATAAAGCCAAGAGTTTTAGTGGCTGAATTGGTTAGTTATATCATTGATATGCACAACAAAAAACAAAAAGAAGCTTACTATTATATTTCACAGGTCTCCAATACACCATTGACTTTATAATTGAATAAAACTTTATTTACTTTCGGAGTTCCTGTCAATACATTACACTTGTTTTAAGTTATTTCTGCTGTACGATATTGAAAATAACTCATTTTGAATATTGTGACAATTCTCAATCGATTCAATACTGCGGAAAATTTTGAGATTGTCACAGCAAGTAGTAGTTTTCCATTACTAAATTCCAGTAATGTGAACAGGTTCTTATCCTAAATATATACGTAGAAAATCCAGAAATCGCACTTGCTGGGATATTCAACACAATTCTTTAGGCATATAAAATTTACTACTTTTGAATACAATTATTGTTGGTTCAAAACGGTATATTTTACATCAGTGCAGTAGTTTAATATACATTAAAAATTTATGATTCTCCGGCTAAAATTTCACTATAATTTATAATGTTCATACATGTACATGCATTTCCATTGTGTACTTAATCAGAAAAAGTCATGCAAGATACCGTTACTACCCTGTGTTATAAACCGAAGCGTTTTGTTCAAACCAACCCCTTTCTGTACAACAATAACAGCAAACACGAAAACAAATATTCTGTGCATTGTTTACCACACGCTCTTTTCCTATACACTGCGAACATGTTTTAGAAAAGATATTTAATACCGACACAATCTATATTTTACTGTATTTATAATAAATATTTTCTACAGTATCACACACACTTCATTTTTCGCCGTTTCAGTGAGAATTACTATAAAAACAGTTAAATTAAACATGATCTATTTCGGTCTCTCTCTTCCCTGTGTGCGGCAGTTGACACCCTTGCCAGTGCTTGTGTCCTCTGACACACCAATAGCATTTTTACAGATATTATTTTTAATCTAGTAACACCTCCTCGTTTTTCAATAACTGCCCTATATTTGATTTTTGTGGTTACAAACAAATGCACAAAATTAAAAAAAGGCTTATTTGCATTCACAATGAATAAAAACTAAAATATTTTCCTTCGTTATTTGGAAACTAGCTTTTCTATAATACTGGTACACTTATTGTCTACCTATACAGAGATAAAAAATAATACAAAACATACCTTAGAATGTATACACTAGACATTTAAAAAATAAACAAACAAAGAAAACCCCAACAACATCTATAAAACATGCAAATATTTCAGTCCAGTTTAAAACATGTTGTCCAGAAAATTCGAGAGTATTCTAAACGCACTGTACCGAAAAGTACATTTGACGTTTCAGCTCAAGCTTTTGTGGAGAACATTCCACACAAAAGCAGATTCTACACAGAACGCATTTTCCATAAAATGAAAAGTTAACTACATTGTTGAAGTGAAAATATGTTTTCTGAAATGGACCACATATTATAATTCGCTGCAAAATGTGTTTTCCATTACGATAAATAATTATCTTCTCAAATACTGAAAAGAACGAGGCAGGATATCAAACCCTGCTCATTCCCCTACGTCAGCATTAAAGGATGATTTCCTCCCTATAATTTTGTATTCATAAACAGAGAAGTTTTATTATTGCAAAGTAATCGGAATTGATACTATAGTTATTGCGTGCTGCTTAATTAAATCCCAGCATTCCAAATGCCTTATGAGTGATGTTAGTAATGTGAGGAGCGGATGACAGGGAATTATCAACCAGTACACCAAAGGTCTCTGACTGTGTCAACAGAAGTCAATTAAAGGCCATCAATATTGTAATTATGATTTATAGGCATCCTTGATATATTAAGATTTATCGTATACTCTTATTTTTTATTAAACCTATGCTGCATCTAGCGTGCTTCTTACGCTTTTTTTTTAAATCGCAGGATTCGTATGCTATGCTTAGTGCAATTAAACGCTGGCAACTATATATTTACGAGTATATGAAGGGCGACGGCCGGCTGTCAAGTGGTCGTATCTCATTGTATATTGTTTATATGCCGGAGTGGCATTGTTGCTGAATTATAGATTCTGCATAAGAACATGTATAATAAAAGGCTCTTGCTGGGACAGAGGACACAAGCACTGGCAAGGGTGTCAAATGCCGTGCACAGCGAACGGAGAGACCAAAATAAATAATGTATTACAAGAATAAAGAAGAGGAAAATATATGTACATTATGGATGATAGTTATAGTATATTATACCATGAAGCCTGCTTCAGACAAAAGTACAGTTTTATGGTAAAGCTGTGTTTACCTCAGGTTGAAAATTGTATACGTTAATTTATCGATTAAATTTTATACAGAGAAAAATAATTATACAATAAAATTAAATTAAATTCATTTTACTGACTATATGAAGTGTTGCGTTGACGGTACAGAATAATGTTCATCACAAAAAAGCGCTTGATTTAAAACCAATTTCCGTGTTTTGGTAACAAATAAAAATGAAAAAAGATATGAATTTATATATATATATACATATGAATAACCCGGCATAGCTATAAAACTGATCCCAAATATCTTTCAGAGTTTCAATAAGTTTCGTCTATGTTTAACAATAAATAGACAACCAAAACACCAAAAGCACCTATGTTTGTTTGAACATTTTCACACAAAAGGGATAGATATGTGTGATATAGAGGATACATTGCATATTATGCATCTAATACAGTAAAATTGCTTTTCCTGTTTTCCATACCGTATGGATAAAACTTTTTATTACAGTGACGTGCACGTTACATGAAACCGGATTTCCACTTTAATTTGGCCGTAAAATGCCGTAGGAAAACATTAAGCCGTCTTATATCAACAAAGGATTAGGTTGTTTAGCGTGTGCCAAAAATGTATACTGCTGTTACACCATGAACGGGGAATCACAAGTCAAAATGCATAGTGACGCGTAGTTGTAACTTGAATCGGATAAGTGGGTCGGCACATTTGAGTAGTAAAATGAACCTTGAGATTTTTTTTAGATTGTTTTATCGGAGTCGTTTAGGCGGTTTGGCCTCCCCTCACTTTGGCCTGCAAAAGATCTTTTGTGAATGACTCTAATCCATGAATTGCCCAGCTGTCCCACACTTTTCATAAAGTTGATGATTTCTCTGGGGGCTAAATTCCTTGCCTCGTCGGGTGTTAAGGTCACTCCTCCAAGGTGTTTTAGCCTTTTGCAGAAAAGTGCCATGCATTCACAGAGCACGTGTTCTGTTGTCTCTGTTGCGTCTTCGCAAAACCGACAAGTGTCGTCCTCGGTTAGGCCCATCTTCCGGGCCGCAGAACGGAGCGTTTGCGCCCTCTTTTGCAAGTTGGTCCGCCGCTTCGTTCCCCTCTATGCCTTCATGTCCTGGCACCCATGTCAGCTGCTAGCTAGCTTTGACGTGAAGGTGTAAGACCTCAGTGCTTTTAACGCAGCTTGACTGTCTGACATAATATTGATCTGCCGTTCCAGGATGCCTCTCTGCATGCATTCTTGAGCACAATGGAATATAGTCCCGAGAGATTCAGAGAGCCTGCAATTAGGCCCGTATACTCCCATGCCTGTGTTCCCTTCTATTCCTTTTGAACCGTCCGTATACCAGACGAATGTGTTTTCTGGGAATCGTGGTTCCCCATTGAGCCATTTTTGACGGTGTGCAATGACCACTTCAAATGGGATTTCAAAATCATGTTTGTGTGGCAAAGCGTCCGACGGTTTTCTTATAATCCAAAGGTATTAGATTCAGGAATCCCATGTGTCCCTCTAGATCGCCAGATTTGTATTCCATTACCTGTACCAGTTTCAGAGCGCTAATTGCTGCCTCTTTTTTGATTAGGACAGGCAAAGGTATTAGATGCAGCAACGTTTCCATCGCTGCTGTGGGGCAAGTTCGCATTGCCCCTGTTATTCCTAAACATGCAAGCCGTTACTTTTGAAGACGGCATTGTGTATGCTTAATATTAACTTTGGGCCACCATACTAATGAGGCGTATGTAACCATGGGTTTGATGACTGTTTGGTACACCCAGTATGTGAGCTTTGGCTTTAGCCCCCGAGTCCTACCGAGTAGCCTGTGACACGTCCATATGGCCGCTGTGGCTTTCGATATGGTTTTCTCTATATGCTGATTCCAGATTAGTCTTTTATCCAGGGTTACTCCCATGTATTTGACTTTATCCGAAAAGCAAATTTGCTCACCGCTGAGAGTGGGGTTAATAATGTCCACCTTTCTCTTTCTCGTGACTGGTACCAACACTGTTTTTTTCGGATTTATATTCAATCCCTCAGCGTCGCACCAGTTTTTAATTTTGTGTAATGCAATTTGCATGCGGTTGGATATAACTGATGTGTGTTTTCCCTTAACTGTGAGAACAATGTCGTCGGCGTAGCTTTGCAGAGTAAAGCCTGCCCTATCCATTTTTGAAATGAGATGTTCCAGCACTAGTGACCATAGAAGAGGGGACAATACACCGCCTTGTGGGCATCCCCTAGCCGCTGTCACTGTTACAGACACTTCTCCTATTTCAGCCGTAATGACACGGTCTTTCAAAATTGCCTGAATCTATTTCACCAGTGAGGAGTCGACACTCCTCTCTTCTAGTGCTCTACTGATGGATTCATGTGAGGTATTGTTAAAAGCACTCTCTATATCGATAAAGGCACATAAGGATACTTCTTTTGCCTCAAATGACTTCTCGATGTCTTTTACTAAGCAGTGCAGGGCATTAATCGTAGATTTTCCTGCTTGGTAGGCGATTTGCCTTTTGTGAAGCGGTTTCCTATTTAAAGTTTCGCTTCTTAGGTATTCTTCTATTATATTTTCCATAGTTAACCTTGAGATTAGGAGTACCGAAATGCTGAAGTACGAAATTTTTATAGGTGGAATGAATGATAAAAAAACTGGCAGCGCCTCTAACATAAGCGTTCCTGATTTATACTTTGCAATCGCAATGTATTTTTGTCGAATTTATCGAAAGCTACAATTTTGCATAACATGTATCTAATGCATCTGTTAAACAGTAAAAGTTTCTGCAGAAATTCTTATCCGGGTATATGGCCTGGTCATGAAACCTAATAATACTCTCTGCGTATTCCTATCGAATGTTAGTCCATTCAAAAGGCCATAGGATGACACATGATCATTTGAAGGTTAGTACTAAATAAAAATCATATGGAAAAAATTCTAGTAACGCCATCTATGTGTCATCCAGCGGACTTATTGAATGACCTAATATTCCTACTAATATCTAGCTAATCATTAAAACAAATACTATCAAACTTTACTAATAACATTTTAGCAGCAAAGCAGATCCTTATTATCTATAATCTAACCGTATTATCTTCCTGAGAGTAGAACAGATATTGTTTTAATTGTCTATTGAAAGCGTGACCGCGTATCACGTAAGCATCCTTAAGTTGTTTTAAATTATCATAATTCAAAATTTATTTCATTTAAAAATAACTGCTTTAAGGGAAAATCCAACTCTATTTTAAAATGCTTATACAATTTTTATAGAAAATTAGTGACAGACAACAATAGAGTACTTATACCTTTTTAAGGATACCGTTTTTTGATTTTAGGTAAGGAGAGAGGTGAGAATGTCCCAATGTTAATAATAATAGTCTCTAAATATCCTGAACCTAAGAAAATAGATTGGACATAATATGAAGTTTCTATTTATTGGCAAGCAAACGTACAAAACTCAAATATACTGAAAGAAAATAATTTAAGTATTTATTTTGATGGTTAGAATTCAAAATGGAGGATTCTATATTCTACAACCACCTATGGAACAAACTGACAACCAGAATCCTGACCCTTTTCTTTTACCTTCTATAAGAAGCACAAAAAAACTTAGAAATAGTACTAACTCCGATATACAAGTCCTCTTATCCCTTGCAAAAAATTATATCCAATCAAAATCGTTTGTTTTAACCTATGATCAATTAGTTGACCTTTTTGAAAATACGTATGGATCCACGGATCCTGTGAGTATTGTAAGAAAATGTACAAACCATTTGGAAGCTGTCACCGAAATGTTGCACGCGGTGTACCCTTACCTAACAGAAAGATCCATTAAATCCCGTCTAACGAAACTCAGAAAAAAGATTCTAATAGCACTGGACATCGAAACTACAGACCTCGAAAGTGATGCCTCCTTACAAGGGCACTAAAAATAATAACCTAAGTTAACCAAATCCAATTCATGTCCACTCAATTCGAATCAATCCGTCAATGGAACATGAATGGATACTATACACCATTGGAAATGCTACAACTCTAATCTACTTACAAGAAACTCATTTGGAAGAATCAAAACACCACTTAAAATAAATTTAAGCTATCTTTATACTAGTGAATATCATAATGTCAACTCGCGTAAACAACTTCTATTGTGTAAAATAATTGTACCACCTGCTAATAACCCACAGGGTTGATGCAGTTCTTAAATACAATATATTCTACAAATGACGATTTGTATTACGAGTTATAGCAATTTCTTATTGTAGACCCCAAGAGTGATAGCGGTAATCGAGATTATCTATGTGTAAGTTGTGATTTCTATATCTACATTTGTTTTTCTATATGAGAAAATATGTAGGCATAGGTACCGCAAATACATAATCTTAGATCCAGATTTAGATTGTAACGCAACCTACCTAAATATTTAATTTAATAGTCAAGCTGTTATAACCATAGATTTATTTGGAAAATTTATTTATGTAGAGATTTATTGAAAAGAAAATTATTAAATCACAGTGAGAAAAACACGATAAATTAGAATTATATGTGAATAGAAAACTTAAAAAAAATGTTAAATTTAAAATCTTATGAGAAAGTCTGTTAGTATAAATACAAAACCACAGTTACTAGGTACATATAAATCATAAACTCAATTTTTGAACTATACGTTTTGGGTTGCACCATGCGCGACGTTAACGTCACAGGTGGATCTTTCATTCGTTCGTGCTATAACAATGGCAATGTAGTGTATTTTCAGAAATAAAAGTAACATTGTTTGATTATAATTTATTTATTTTAATTATTTATTTATTTCTCACAAACACAATCATACAATTGTAATTACATGTAAGAATAGAACACAAAAAATGGCAAAATAACAGAATATAATATATATATATAATGTAACAACACAGCCACAATGCAATAATTGCTTAGATACAACAAAAAGAAAAACAAAACTAACTCCTATTATAGGAATACAATGCATTAAAATGCGGACATATTTCACGTATAGCGGTATATGAACCAACATTAGATCCAGAAAATGTCTATTTGCTTTTGTTACTAATAATTCAATAGAAATAAAAATTCAAAATGTATCAAATTCATCATATCAAACAAACCCCGCCACTGTGTAAACTAGCTAACACCAAACGCAAACATATATCCAAACATAACCACACTTACCCATGAAAAGTTAATTCTGGAAATAAACTATCCACTTTTCCACAAACTACACAACCACGAACCATAGTTATTCAATAAATATATAAAGTTTAAAAAAACACACACAAGAATATCACAAAAAAAAAGGAAAATACTTCAAAAAACGATTAAAAGCGCTAAAGAAATGAAGGTTTCTCAACTGCAACGTCGCAAATTATAATTTCATTGATTACGCCGTATGCTGTCGTACAGGAAGCCTAAAGTTGTAAACGATGTTGCTGTATGCGATTGTATTTTTGTACAATTTAATCTTAAAATGAACTAATTTATAACCTAAGTATAGTAATAATATTTTTTTATTAAGATCCTAGTTACAAATAATTTTTACATCGCTCATTTTTTATTTTTTGTGACAAAAATTTAAAGATATTTCGAATACATTTGTAAGTCTGGCAATGCTTGTATTAGGATAAATAGAGGAAGGGACGATGTTTCCTAACCCTGAAAACGTAAACCATGTGGTCTCCTGTGTTATTAATGTCTTTGGTTGAAATAGAGTTAATATTTCCTAAGTTAACGCCTAAACTCTTGATCCTATCAATAGTTTTTTTCATAAAATCATAAAATGGATGCATGGAAGATGGATGGAGAGCCATTGTTCTTATTTGCATACCCTGCATAAGTGTGTTTCACCACTGTGTCTTAATCCGAAATTATTTTTGTGACCCTCATCAAGGTAAATTACTATAAACTGAAATTCTACTACTAATTTTCTAAATTTAATAAATAAAAAATACAATATTTTAATTTACACATGAATTTACTCTAAAAAGTGATACGAAACACCATTGTACCCCATGCGGATTCGCTCCAAATTTTTATTAATCCAATCATCGGCTTTCTGGTTCAATTCCTCGGAGAAATACTTTTTCCATCCACCGATTTCACCCTTTCGGACATGTTCAAAGTTGTCATTGAAAAAGTTTGTTTTATTAGCTACCTTTTTGTAGTTTTCAATATCAAAATACTGTGTCATCCTGTCTAGTTGATCCTCTGTGAGGTTTTTGTTGAGGAACTTTGCAATTTTGCTGATGCTACCTCTGAGGTCCTACGAAAAATAGTGTGATATAAAAATTCAAACATTTTATAAAAATAATCGTTCTCTTATTTTATCTCAACGTGATCTTCGTGAAGATTTCACTCTTCTGTCCTATCGTTGAAAAATTCCAAACACACAATACCAGAACCCCAATAACGCAACTAAACGCACGAATGACAACTTAAGAGTATTTTGAGAAAAGAATTAGATTTAGATCCGTAGGGAGTTGTGTTAACTCAAGAACAGAAGGCCCTTGACCATCACAAGCATCGTGTGTTTAGCTGATTGGATTCAAGAGCAACTTGAATTTGATCCTGAGTTTTTCCAAGAAACTTATCTATTCAGATGAAGCTCAATGGTTTCTTGTGGCTCAAATTGATTGAAATTAATTTGCATTTATGTATGTTTTCCCAAGAACATGGTGCATAGTACCAGTTAAGTTTGAAGAGACTGTAATCGCCAAAAATTTATCTGGGCTATTTAAAGTCTGTGATTTATGAAAACAAATCTCGAACTAGAGAGACTTGACACTTGACCAAGGAACACTGCATTAATGATCTTGCACCTGGAGAATATTTCTTCAAATTGTGTTCATGGAATTCGCTTCTTCCAATGAACTGAGGTGGCCATAATTATTGTGATGAGTTGTAATATATAATTCAGTAGCATATACAGAGTGGTACATTAGTGTGTGGGCGGAAGATCTCAGGATCTATAAGCGATAGACAAAAAAATCCTTTACATAACTCTTAGGCACTGAAGAGTTGTACAACCCTAGAATTTTTTCAATTATACAGGGTAGTTTACAAACGCGCAGCAAACCAAACTTGCTTTTTCTTAATGGGCAAATTTGAGGTTAGGACGTAAACTGGCTGTCAAATGATGAAATGAACTACGGCTTCTGCTTTTCTAAACTTTGTCTTCTGAATCTGAGTTGTTTGTGATGCATCGGTAAGCCAACACTAATGAATGCGTCGTAAGTTCCTCTCGTGCAGTGTATCTATAGGCTAGGAAACAGAAATCTATAAGATGATCATTTATTGGTTTATTGCAGAAGTGAAAACAACAGGAGGATGATAATTGATTGATTTAAAATGGATGTCAGTCGGATTGCTGATTCTATAGATTCTTATTAAAATGATAACCTCAACTTTAGACACCTTTTATTTTGAAGTTTTGTTCTAGACTTTAAGCAAATGACTCGTATATAAACGTCTAAACAGATTTATATACACTCTTAAGAGATTAGAGCGGATTTTAACTAGTATTCCTGTACTACCAAAATCATAATAAACGGTGATGCCTCCCATTTACCACATTTGGTTGCACTTGAAATATTTAGTTGAACACAACATTCCGATTTTATGCTACAATAACTGACAACACTTTGTAGCACGATATGCGCTGAAATAGAGAGAATTCTGAAATGTTATTCCCTTCAGGCATTTGCTTTAAAGTCTATAGCGTAGTTTCATTTTGTACTGACGTCCTCAGGTGAAACGTATCTACAGTAAACACCAATTAATACTAATTAAAATTGTATTTACGTCTTAAATTTATACGAACAAAATAACGTAACATACCTTGCGATGTTCCTCAAAAAATAAAATCAAAACATTTTCGTTAATCCTTTCAGCAAATCCTTGTTTCAAATGCTCGAAATACGGTGTAAAAGTAACTGTAAATAATATACAGTTATATACAAATTGTCGCCTAAGTACCCTTTGTCAACCATGTTAATCTATCCTCAAGGCTGACAAGAAATACAGGCTGTGGTGCGAAGTTAAAATAAAATTTCACGTGACTGATTCATTTAGAATGTCCATTTTAAACCACACAATCGTCATGCAATTTTACAAATTTGAAATGGTAAGTACGAGGGTTGCCTTTTATATTTCGGGATTTGGCATCCCTGATGTTGCAATCTGGCAGCTCTATCGTAAAGTTGGACATTTTTGAGGTTATACGTACTCGTAAAATATTCATCTCGGCCCAAAAATGGAATTAAATCATGAACATTTTCGTGCGATTATTTTTTACAACTTTCGACGTGGATTAACTCAGCAACGGTGAATGGATGAACTTAATTCAATTTTTGGCGATGAAGCTCCATCAAGGACTAGTGTTTATCGATGGTATGGTGAATTCAATCGCGGTCGTAGTTCACTCCAAGACGAATTTCGTGAAGGTCGTCCAAAATCAGTTGTTGTTCCGAAAACTATCGATGCTGTACGCGAACTGATCAAAATCGTCATGTGACCTATCAAGAGATTGAGACAACCTTGGGCATTAGTGGGACCAGCATACATTCAATATTGCATAAACATTTGACTGTCAAAAATGTTTGTTCGCGTCCCGAAATATAAAAGGCAACCCTCATATCTCCGTTTCCTGTCCAATGATCACATGAGAACCGAAGTAACCCGACGCAGTTGATCACGTGACTATTGCGTGCCACAGCCGTACTGTGTTGTCTGCCTAGATCTATCTTCCTCTGATGACGAAAGACAGATAAAAAAATAGCAGATGAACAATGTAAACATTGAGCTAACTAAAGTATATTAACTAAAGAACAAAAACACTCACGTAGATCATTTTGCAATAGACTCCAAAAATCTTCAAATGATCCTGAAAAATTTTCTCTAGTAGGCGTTGATTGTAAATTATAAAATGATATCGCCGCATCTTTGACATATCTTGCGACATACACTACCTAGAAAAGGCACCAAAAAAGCTTATTTTTAAAATGTTACTTGTATATTTTGCATAATATAAATTGAATTTAAAAAAATTTAAATTTTCATAAAACATATTTTTACTTTCATTTTCTACGAGAGCCACGCTATATATTTTACTTGTATTTTGAAACTGATTAAGTCGTTTTTTTAGTGAAGGTACTCACGCATGTTATATGCACTATACAGGGTGATTCATCCTGAGTGGCCTATACAAAGTTCTCGGAAAGATATGATGCTGGAACTTACGTAATATTAACAATGATATAATTGTCAATATTTGACGTTTCTGTATACGTAGCGTTGATTATGGCATTTGCCTACAAGATGGTTTCTGCAAATTGTATTATGACAATAATGTACAAAATTCAAAATATTGAAGAACTGGAATATTTTAGGTATAGAAAAGTAATATATTATCATTAAGAAGGTTCTTTTTTGTCTATCGAACGGCATAGTTGAATATATACCATTCCATCTAAAAAAATTGACATTTCCTAGTAAACACGTGGTTCAAGTTTAAATTCAATTAAATCTTGCTCTGCAACTGCCTGACGACCTCCGACTATATGGTTTGTATACTCAGTATTCCCTCTAATGTATTCTAAAATTTTGCTTGTTTAAATAAAATAATCATAAAAATATTGATTTTTTTGTAGAAGTCGAAAAACGTCAAAATTTTCCCAAAAATAAAATGTAGGAAAAAATCTGTTAGGTTTTGGTATAGGGAACGTTTAACAAATTGAGCATTAAATTTTATAGGGAATCTGAAAAAAAAATAAAAAATGTAATCCTTCCATATAAAATAACAAAGTAAGTGGCTACTTCCGGTATACCCGGAAATAGTACATCAATATAAAACCTTTACGATATTACCAAACTCCAAAGTTTCAGCAACATATCTTTTGTAGTTCCCGAGAACTTTGAATAGGCCACTCAGAATGATTCACCCTGTATGTAAATCCCCTAGCATTCAGTAGGAATCAGCTGCGAGATACCATAGGGCTCCTCACTGGGTACTGTGCCCTGAGAAATCACATATATAAAATGGGGTTTTAAACTAGGGTTCGCTAATTGATTCGGCAGATATTGATACCCTACAGATCACTGCACTCTACAAGTTACTTAGTGTGCGGGGACTATTTCACAATAAGCCCATCATGAGGCTACAATGAAAGCTTGCCTCTATTATTTGATATGTGTATCGGGAACCATCGTTTCTGAAACATGGCCTCCCGGTATGATTCTCATCAACTAAGGAACAATTTTCTTCGTTATACTCGTCATACCAGCTAAACTCACTGGATCTCGACAAAATATGATCCACAAATGCTTGTTAAACTGACTTGGGAAGAAGGTAAGTATATTTTAAATTCACCATTTAAATATTGTAGTTTTGGACAGCTGGATTCAATGTCATCCAGCATTTTGGGGAAAAACTTTAGTGACACCAGCATCGAACTACTTTATAAAGTAGCCGGGCGTTACAAAGGGGCAGGTTACTGCATTATGGTGAATGAGGATTGGGTGAAATATGAGTAGGTAAAAGTCACAATGAACCCTCGTACCTCACGGCCGAGGACCCGTGCAAAACCACTCGATTTAAACGTAGATAGGGTAGTTTTTAATAATATATAGCGTGTCCCCCGTAATTTTCAACTAGATAGTACTATCAAAATAAATTACTTTCGCGCCACTCGTCAGCAAATCTGTGGGTAGCAATTCAAAAGGTAAATGTGTTTTTATGGTTCGTCTATCTTTCTGATTATCCAATGTTTCTAAAAGGAAATTAAACGTAGCTTTTGATTCTTCGCTTTTTATCTGTGTCTTGTCAGCATCAAATAAGGTATTTAATCTGAAAATATTTAAATATATTTTAGCTATAAAACATATAATTATACAAGGGTCGCCTTTTATATTTTTACAATCACTAGATTGTAGTTTTGACATGATGTGTCATCAATATGTTCATACATTTTGACATTATTTGTTAATGCTTAGAAATTGATTCAGTAAATTGTTCTCAGTAAGGGTTTTAAAACAGTAAGTTTGTGAAAAATTTAGATCACTTGTGATGGTCTTCATTGCATGATCTATTAAATTTTGTTTAAAGAAAGGCTATATCGGTTAACGTTTGATAATGAACCACCATTAGAGAAGACAGTGTAAAATAGATTTGCAAGGTTTCAGTGAGATGATTCAACCAAAAAAGTTGTGCTTCCAAACAAACATCGATGCTCTTCCCAAAATAATAGAAGAAGAGCGACATGTGAACTACAATAAGATAGAGCAATAATTGAGCCGGTTGAACTTAAATGCACTTTCTGCGACGCTTGACCAACAAGTTTGTTAATTTGGAAATTTCGAATCGATTGCCCTGAATTTCACCCATAGGGCATCTATCAATATCATACAATAATACCTTTTTTACGTCAAAAAAATAATGTGCACAAAAAGTTATGATCCCCAAGTACCCTCCAAATTATCCACCACTAAAATTTATTTTTGGAATAATCGTTTTAAGCTTGTTTAAGACTATGTGGCTACAACATCCTCCTAAATAAATCAATAGAGGCATTTCAGGCTTCAGATTGTCGATATCAGATTGCTCAATAAAAATATCTTCTAAAATTAATTAAAACTGAGATCATTTATTTTATACCATCTTTCCTTTACCATAGATTATATATTTGCCTAAACTAAATGTTTTCAACTAAATAATTTGTTTATGTTTCAAAATTTCAAGTTTAGTTTTCTCAATACCTTGTTGAAAACGAATTTGATCTAATTATGTTAGTTTTTCTTGTCTACTTTTTCTATGTACATCTGCGAGAAAATGTTGTTCACAGACTACACAAGAAACACTATAGGTACAAATTGTCTGTGGTGAATTTTCGAATAGAAAAACACACACAATTAACACACCTTTCGCGTGATTTCTTTTACAATTTACAACGCACCAACGATTCGGCATTTCAAAACACAAAATAGTATAATTATATTCACTTTACTAAGGAGGTAGTATAATATATTAAGTCAACCATTAAATTTCCATAATAAAAAATCAACACAATAACAACAATGACAGACTGATCCACTCGATTAAAATCAAGGTTCCAAGTTCCGATACTGATATTTTATGTACCTGGATAATCCTATAACTAATATTTCAATTAAAATCTAACTTGAAATTCACACTCAAAATGTAGAAAAGTTTTTAAATCAAACAAAAAAGTTTAAAAGCAGATTCAAAATACCCTTAATAACGTTTAAAGGAAATTATTTACTAATTCACGTTTTCTGAAAGTTTATCATGCAAAGATGTACTTGGTTTGTGTTTTGACTTTTGTCTTTTTATTTGTTCAAAAATTGCAAGGAATCATGTATTTTAATAAATGAATTACATCTGACCAAAACTACTATCTATAATAATACTTACTCAAATAATTTTGATCTCTCGTTGAACGCTGAATCATTTGCACTTTCAAAATTTAAATCATGTGTTAGAAACCAGCAAATATCAGCTGTAACCGATGTCCCTTAAAAATTAGAAAAGTGTTAGCTGGTTTAACAGTTTAAAAATTTCTTGTTTGGTTTTAAATTAGGATTGTTTAACACATGATTTTTTTTGGAAAACGCCTAATTTTTCTTAATATCTTCGGAATTCGGTACATCAATAACGTAAAAATATCTACATGGGGATCGCCAGAAATATGTCCAATATGGACATACAGTTTTTAGCGTAAATATGAATATTTTGCATATTAATATAATATCTTAATTAAAAAGGACGATTGTAATATTAAATTAGGCATCCCATGTCCAAGGTCTCTTTTTCTGGCTTATTGCATATACATCAAATATACAGGGTGTCCCGGAATATATGCGAAATTTTTCGGATACAAATAGAACATTATAAAATAAGATGACAAGTTCCGGTTTTCATAAATTTACTTTTAAACTTCTTTGTTGTAAGACAACAAAAATTTGATAGGATGGTCACTCGTGAGGAACTAAAATAATGTCCTTAAATCTAAATTAACTTTTTTAATTTACCAGGGACGGACTAGGTTCTACATTTTTACAATACTAAATTATGAGATGCACCGTTATCGTGAAAAATAAAAAATGAAATGGGGCTACGCTGTTTAATGAAATTGTGAAAAAAAGTGAATAAATACGGTTTTTTAGCTCTCCATATCTTATATGTAATATATATAGTTTCATGAAATTTTTTTTTTTTTTATTTCACCGGAAATACTTGTTTTTGGTCATTTTATATACATACATAAGTAGTTTTAAAAAAATGTCTGTCTGTCTCCACGTAAACGCAAAAACCACTTAACAGATTTTAACCAAATTTGGTACAAAAATACTATTGGACATGGCAAGGAGCTGATTAGATTTTGGGAAACATTGAGTGTAGGCAAGAAGTTTAAAAGAGAGTTCAAAAATTAAAAAAAATCATAGTTCTTAAACTTATCCGAAATACTGCATACTTTTTTACGCATTTAATTGAATATGACCTAAAATATTGAACATAAAATATTAGACCACATGGGCGTTCGAAAATAGTATAAAATGGGGTAAAAAAGATTGAAAAAATCGTATTTCTTAAACATAGCAGAGATATTAACTACTTATTTATAGCTTTGATAGAATATAACCTATAAAATGTGTCATAAATGACTTACTTTCATAGGCGTTCATAAATAGTGGAAAAGGGGTCAAAACATAAAAAATATATATTTCCTAAACTTATTTGAAATATGGAATAATTTTTCATAGCTGTGATACAATATAAGCTAAAAAATATTCCATAAAAAAATTGGTTCACACAGGCGTTAGAAAATAGTCTAAAAAAGGGTCAAGAACGAAAAAAAAAAAAATGTTTCCCAAATGTACCAGAAAAATTGGCTAAATATATATAGCTTTGATATAAGATAACCTACAAAATGCAGCATAATTTTTTTATTTACATAGGCGTTCGTAAATAGTAGAAAAGGGGGTAAACTAAAAAAATATTTAAAATGTAAAAATTCTTATATTTAACTAGTTGAATTGGTGTTAAAAATGCACTACAAAAGTTAATGTACCATAGACACCCGTGAAAATTCTATAAAAGGGTCAGAAAAAATTTGTATCCGTGATAGCTCAAAATCCACTTAACGGATTTTAACCACATTTGGTACGAAAATACTACAGGATATTTATAGGTGGTGATTAACATTGAGCGTAGGCAATGGGTTTAAAAGAGGGTTCAAAAATTAAAAAAATCATAGTTCTTAAACTTATCCGAAATATTGAATAATTTTTTGTGCGTTTAATTAAATATAACCTAAAATGTTTAACATAAACAATTAGACCACATTGACATTCGAAAAAAGTGTAAAATGGGGTAAAAAGGTTAGAAAAAAACGTATTTCTTAAATAAACACAGCAGAAATATTGACTAGTTATTTATAGCTTTGATAGAATATAAGCTATAAAATGTGTTATAAATAACTTGTTTTCATAGGCGTTCGTAAATAGTGTAAAAGGGGTGAAAATAAAAAAATATGTACTTCCTACACTTATTGGAAATACGGAATAATTTTTCATAGTTGTGATATAATATAACCTAAAAAATGTTACATAAATGAACTGGTTCACACAGGCGTTCGAAAATAGTCTAAAAAAGGGTCAAAAACGAAAAATTGTCTAATTATATATAGCTTTGATATAAGATACCTTACAACATGCAGCATAACAATTTTGTTTACATAGGCGGTCGGAAATAGTAGAAAAGGAGGCAAAATAAATTTTATAATAAAACTAAAAAAAATCAACTATTTTGCGTACACGAACTTGGCCTAGAAGATCTGAAATATAAATTATGTACGTATAAATAGTGCCTCTAAAGAGAAGAAAAAGGAACAAAACCCAATAGCTGATGTCTAAAACAAAAAAATAATATATTTAATTTTAGATAAATGACAAAAAGGTCATAATATGGAAAGCTACTCGTGCCTCGAGGGCAACAGTTTATTTAGAATTGTTATAAAAATTAATGTTTCAAAAAATAGTGATCAACACTAATTGATGAACTTTTAAAGTTCAAATGTTTAGCACAAGAAGGAGAAGAAGAACATTAACAAAATATCTTTTTTTTTTAAATGGGGGGCAAATGTCCTCCCTTGGCGGCGCCTATCTCTATCTAGAATAGACCAATTACAAAACATTTGCAGCTAGTCTGAAGTGGATAAAGTCATGACAGTTATTTTTGGTATTTCGTAAATCAATTATTTCCACATTAGTGGAGAATCCACTCGTATATAAATCGGAGATAAAAGAAATTAAAATAGTTTGTCTCCAATTTACAGTTGTAATCCAAATAAAATATATCAATGTTGTCTTTGATTTATAAAAGACGGTGATGTAAATAATTAAAATACTTTAGATACAGTGATTTAATTGAACTTGAACTTGATCCTCAGAGTGTGTTCTATGATGCCAATTTAATTAAACTGTTCGAATAGTTATAGTTTGCAGCTTCATATTATTAAGTTCATTTAGCGATGGAATGTTTTGAGAATACACCAACGTGTATGAAGTTGAGGGTATAATAATGCTATCAACACCGCATGTCGAAACCAGATAAAATAGGCGTTATGTATCACTAAAAAAATTATACATGCTTCGTTATAGTACAAGGTGTGTTGAATAATATTTATTATTTAATTAATTTATTCTCTTACACTAATTCCAAGTTTTTCATATACCGGTTGGTCCATTTATCTTGAGACAGCCTTATATTTTAAAAACGGCACATTTTTCGGAAAAAAAGTTCAAATAAAAGTTGTTTGCTGTTGTAGGTGTAAAACAATGGTGGCACCCATTAGAGAGTTTGTCAACCGTTTCAAGGTTATCTCAAGGTCATCTCGTTTTTTCTTAATGGAAACCTATATTTTTCATTACCGAATCGGATTCTACATAAAAAAACAAATAATATTGTTAATAAATTTTTTTGATTCCGATAATAATTTGGGTTAATTTCTCTGTTTTTTGTTCTTGGAACTGAGGTTCAACAATTTAAAAATCATCAACTGGTTATTTGATATTAGATAATTATCTAAATGCCATTATCTATTTTTTTTTTTGTTTCAACGTTTCGACAAGACCACCTGTCTTCATCAGCAATTTAGGAAAATACGTTCTCAATATCAATAAAACATTTTCTGAGATAGAAAGATGTTCCATATTTTGTTAAAAATAGCAAAATTGATAATAGACTAACGAACGTACATACGTCATTTGGAAGTAAAAGTTAATAATTCCTCATACCAGATATTTAATTTTTCTTTATTCTTGAACCTTCTTATTTATATTTAAAAATTTTTTTAAATTTCTTGGGGTTTTAGATTCTCAAAAAACAAACATTCTAATTACGCATGTTTATTATGCTGTCAAAATAAGCTATCTTTTTCACATACGACGTTTCGGTGCCATTATTTTCACCTTCATCAGGCTTTCAACTAGAAAATATTTATTTTTCATGTGCGGTCAGAAATTTTACACAAAACAAAAACGAACAATACGACTATGTTTATATAAATTAGTCGTATTGTTCGTTTTTGTTTTGTGTAAAATTTCTGACCGCACATGAAAAATAAATATTTTCTAGTTGTGAAAAAGATAGCTTATTTTGACAGCATAATAAACATGCGTAATTAGAATGTTTGTTCTTTGGGAACCTAAAACCTCGAGAAATTAAAAAAAATTCTCAAATATTTAATGTTTATTTTTTTATACTCGACGAGCTACTATCAGTATGGTGAGAATAATGAAATCGCAGTATTGGCGGCTATTGCTGTGAATCCGCATGTTCTTGTCGAAGAATTTCTCGAGATTCTGGAATTTCTAAATCACGCATTCTTAGGATATTACAGCGGAATAAATTTCACCCGTAGCACATTGCTTTGCATCAAGAACATGGTGATGATTTTGAGAATCGAGTCAGATTTTGTCAGTAGGCACGAGAACAAATTCGATTAAACAGAAGCTTTTTCTTTAGTTTTCGGACTAATCTGGTTTTACAAACCATGGACAGGTGAATCGCCACAACCTGCATTATTGGGTGTCGAAAATCCACGGTGGTTAAGATAAGTGGAACAACAGCGCCCTTGGACGGAATGTATGGCGTGGAATTCTTGGAGATAGGTTGTTTGCTCCATATTTTATTGAAGGAACATTGGATGGACAAAAATATGAGCAGTTTCTAGAGCAGCATTTACCCCTTCTACTTGAAGATATACCACTCCAAGAACGGGCAAATATGTGTTTCAACATGATGGCTGTCCTGCACATTATGCCAGAATTTCCCGTAAAGCGTTAGATCATGAATACCCTGATCGATGGATTGGAAGAGGTGACCCCGTTGTGTAGCCTGCTAGGTCACCTGATTTAACGCCCCTCGATTTCTTTTTATGCGGAAGTATTAAAGAAGTAGTCTATCAGAATGCCCCAACTACACCGGAAAATATGATGGAACGCATTAGAAATGCTTGCAGAAGTGTGACCAGAGAGAATATTATTGAGAGTCAGGAATCCTTCATAAAGCGAATCGATAAGTGCATTGAAGTTGGAGCGTGTGTAATAGCAAATAAATGCTGTAAAAAATGTTATTCTTTCAATTGGAATAAAAAAATGTTGTTAACAAAGGTTATTTATTTTTTTCTGTAGAATACGATTCTGTAATAAAAAATCTATGTTTCTATTTAAAAAACCAAAGTGGACCTTGTGATAACCTTGAAACGGTTGTACAATTCGCAAATGGAGACCACCGCTGCATTTGCCCCATAATAGCAAACAACTTTTATTTGAACTTTTTTTCCGAAAAATGTGCCGTTTTTAGGATATAAGGCTGTCTCAAGATAAATGGACCACCCGGTATAGATAAGCCTCGACGATCCTTTACAGACACAGACACAAAAACACACAGACTTCCATGTGAAAATGTTCTTACTCGTCTTTATCTCAAACAATTTTTTAGCGCTTTCACAATAAGTTTAATCTGGGCGGGAAAGTAATACTAAAAATATAGAAATTGAAAAAAGGTTACACGAGAAGCATAATAAATCATTTTGTCTTTATTATAGTTCATATTTCAATTTTTTAAATTAAGCCCGTTCTCCTGCACATCTAAAACATATATGAGTCAAACACTCTTAAATAAGGAGAGCCGTTCGTGCCTCGAGGGCAACAGTTTATTATATAAAAATTTGCCATATCTTTGCTCCATACGAACACGATGGATACCCGTTAAAAAATTAAAGTATTTTACGTTTTACCTGATCTTGGATAACCCATAATATAAACATCATCTGACCTCACTTTAAAGTTTTTGTATTTATCTGCAAATAGGCGATATCGTTCTGGAAAAAACCAATTCTTCGTGCCCGCTTGCACAAAGCTGGGTTTATCTCCGAAAATGCCCCCTATAAAAATGTTATCATGTTAATTTATTAAATATAGGTATTTTAATCAGTGCATTGCTATAATTAGAACAGAAATATCAATAATTTAACTAAGTATATTTAAATTTAAAAAAAATGTAACACGTTGCAAACAAAATCCAAACAAACTTAACTATTGTCAACATATACATATTTCCTCGAGAAAGACATAAATTGTACGAAGACTTTATAATGGTGTTTATAGTGACCACCTACAACGCATTCATAAATATTATTATATTGTAAGTGGTAACAAAAACAAATAAATACCCAAATATATTGAACAAAAAATAAAATTGTATAGAAAAACTAATTTTATTTGAACTTACCAGCATACTTTTTGGACAATATCGAGTTTAACCGCGATTCTATGGGTCTGATAACAATATCGCTCATTTCGTTAGTATTTGTTCTTTCAGTTGCAACATAAAATAACCTGCAACTATTTTTAGTTCATTTACATGCTAATTAGAAGTGGTTCGAAAATAAGTAATGTGAAGAAATATTTATCATGTATTTTGAAAACAAAATTTTTAATAAATATTATGATAACTGACCAACGCTTGCAATATTGTTTTCTTGATTCTCAAATTAAGTAATGGAATATTTTCAACATTAACATTTAAAAACAATTCGTCTTCTAAACAAACTATTATACATATTATAATGAGCTCTAAATTAATTAAAAATATTAGATTAATGTGTACATAAATCTTTGTTAATGCAAAAGAAGATGACATTTCAAAATACCAAAAATTACGAGCTTTCCTAAAGCGAACAAGTCAAAAGTTCTATCACGGCACAGGGGCGTAGTGACCAGTGTTCCGCGTATTCCACAGAACACGGGCCCGGTACTGCATTCTGCATCGGTTCTATATTAAATACCTAGGTATATATTTTAGGATTTTTTTACATTTATTTGACTTGAATAAAAGTTTTATCACAAATTATATTGAATTCTTTGAAAAAAAAAACTAGAAATATTTGAAACTATCATATTAATCGTTTTGCAAACAAAAATTGTGAAATGTACTGATGTTCTTTGGAAACTACTGCAAAATAATCAGCAAAACCTTGAACAAGCATCAAAAATGTTTAATACAGCTCTCGAAAATATCAAATTTTGATTTATTGATAAGCGAATCAAGTAGTTTGGTTGCGGAATGAGGAATAAAGGCAGAGTTTTCACAAAAGAGATTAACTAGACCTAAACTATTTTTTGATGAAAAGAAAAATTATAACATCTCAGTTAAAAAATAGAACGTCCGGGATAAGTGAAATTTGTAGAACTTTTCGTGGATTATCTGCAGATGTGTTAGGTGATGACTAAATTTCTGATGTTGAATTGTATCGGATGGGTGAGGAATTCTACGTCAATTATTCCGATGACATTTCCGATACGATATCGTCTCAAGTTGTTTCATTTAGGAATTGTTTTAAGGGTGAAGAATGAAGAATGCCGAAAGCGTGTTGCTTGATAATAACCCAAGGCCGCAGGCACATCTCGTGAAATATTCGCACACGCATCGCGAATTTTCTGTTTTGAATGTTCTACGTTTCTAGTAGGGGTCATATAACATTGATTTTTTAATGTTCCCCACAGAAAAAAATCCAAGGGGATCATATCCAGCGATTTAGGCGCCCATTCTGTAGGTCCATTTATTCCAATCCATTTAGTACCATAGGTATTATTTAAAAACTCTTGGACTACCTTTGATTTCTGAGGTGGAGCCCCGTCATGTTGAAACCACATGCTTAAGCGCAGCTGCAGGGGTAAATTTTCAAGCAGCAGAGGAAGTCGCAAAAATTGCAAGTAGTTAATGCCGTCCAATATATTTTTAAAAAAATACGGTCCAATTAAATAGTTTCCAATTGTTACACACCACACATTTATGCCAAAGTGGCCTTGATTATCGACTTCATTAAAGTAATGTGGATTTTCGCTAGCCCAATAGTGCGCTTTTCGGTTCGGCTTACCATTACTGACGAAGCGACTTTCATCGGTCTACAGGATATGTTCAAACAGTTGACAATCTCGTGTTTACAAATTAACCATCATTTGTGCCATGAAATTCAGCCTTTTTTCGGTATGTCTCTCAGAATAATATTCTAGATTGTGCAATTTGTAATCATGAAATTTATTTGATTTTAAAACTCTTTGCACAGAGCTTCTCCCTAAAATTCAGAGCGAGAGGCGCCTCTTATCGAGTTTCTAGGATTTGCCTGAAAATACTGTAAAATTCTAGCCACATTATTATCATAGCAAACTCTTTTCTGACTTTCGGTTCCTTTTCTCGACGCAAAATTCTTTGTAGCCGCGCGAAAATTTTACATTTGAAGTATGCCTTTCAGGATATCTTTCACTATGTAAACGGGCAGCTCTTCTACCGTTTTTCTGTGCTTCACCATATAGGTATTAAAGTCATATCAACTTTTTCGTCCATCGAAAACATTTTTGTTATAAACACGTTGTAAATAAGTACCTGTTATTACTTTCTGTATCGTATGTATTGTTTTGACAATCAATTTTTTATTATTTTGACAAGAATTGTCACTAGTAAAGTGACAGAATAATTGTTTTTCATGGAGCATTTGATTTGACATGGCCATGTTAAATTATATTTTAATACTATTTTTTTGTCAGTTTTGGCGGATCAAGATAGAAACAAATTTATTAGTAAAAAAGTATTTAGGAAAATTAGGGCTTTCGGAATGTGGCAAAATATAGGTATGTTCGTGGAAAAATAATACTGATGACGTCATATTCTCCATTTTGCAAAATCGGAAAAAAATATTTTTTTGGCGTAAAATATACCTGAATGCCACACAATTTATACCACTTCAAAAGATTTTTAATATCTTATCCCGTTTTCAAACAATAAGCCTGGGACGCCGAGTTTGAGACACCCGGTACAAACTGAGTCTAAATGAAGCACACACATATTTCGTATATAGTCAATTGTGCAATTGTTATTGATTATAATTCTATCTTGTCTAATTATAAATTGTGGCATTTAGTCATTACAACCCTGCATTTTGACCGGGTACAAATAATAATATACGAAAACACTATATGAAAATTTAGTCTATGAATAATATGTACCTCATTTTCGCGATTAATTTTCCTTAATTAACTAATCAAAACAAAACTGTTTTAATCAATTAAATTTGGAAAACCGGTATAGATTCGTTAATTACAATTTCGAGTTTAGTAATTAACAAATCAGTTTTGTAAATAGCAAAAATATTAAAAGTGAAGGTAAATATTGTGACTGTGCTTGTAACATTTATTGCATAAAACTTATAGGTATTACCATTTTCATCCTTTTTTGGGATGATGAGCGGTAATCAAAATTTCCAAACAAATTGAAATAAATGTACATTTTATTTTGTTTCGACAGGTAAACTGTCTTTTTCAGTATGTTCGCCTTTATTAATATTTACCGTTGATAGTATTTAAAACTTCGCATGCCTGGTGCAATCTTTCCTACCCTGCTACTTACTGACCATTTTGTTAATTCACACAACCTTTATAACAACATCATTAAATCTGTTCGCCATTTATTGAAAGTTCTAGTTTACAAAATCTTATTAGATGTTTAAATAATCCATGAGATACTGTGTTTGGCTTATAACATGACTGCGCAACTATGTATACTAGGCCACTGATGATGGAAACTTAGTTTTCCGAAACATGTCTGGAACCGCAACTTCATTGCGAACATATATATAAATAGTTTGGTGGAGTAGACGCTGTTTTATTCGTGTATTACACATTCAACTCCTCTCTGACATGGATTACTTCAAGAAATATTCGTTTTTATTTTTGTTTAGTTCATTTCATTTCATTTAATTTTTATAGATGCCAGAACGACTGTGAAAAAACAGTACCTGTCGAAACGTTACTTGTGACAATAAAGCTCTTTGGAAGCATCATCCCAAAGCATAGAAAAAATACCCTTGTCAACCAGTAATGTCAATTCACTATATTCATATCTCTTGCGCGTTTTTATGTCTTGATTTTTTATTGCTTTTTATAAAAGCTATCAAAAAATATTTCAAACATATGTTAAAGGGATACAAAAGTCGGTAACCGATTCTGGCACCGTTTTGTTTGGTTGCGCCCTAGAAAGTGTAATGAAATTTCGGTTCAGCAGTTATGACTGTCGAACCCACACATTTGTCAAAGCTTCGAATGTGACGATCTTCTAAATCGGCAGAATTTCCATGATAGCGATAACTCTAAAGGAGAGTATTTTGTTTTTAGAAAAGATTATACTGCACGCCACTGTAGCCTTCCCGGAATTCGTTTCCTAATTTTAAACATATAAACGAATCCATCAACAAAGTGGGAATGTCTACTATGTTACATTTCATACTACTGAATCATTTGGTGTACGAGTATAAAACGAGAAAGCTCCAATTTTAGCGTATCTATAACAAAGGGATTACCATCAATTAGTCGCTATACGTAACGCTCCCTGTCAGACGATTTCTTTGTCTGGAACAAATATATTTTATAAGTTTTCTGCAAAAAATAAAATGTATTTGTTGTAGATTGTACCAGAGTCGTTTAGGTGTTTTTTTTTGCTTCTCTTCTCTTCCTCTCTGCTGTCTCGTTGCAAAACCAACATTTTTCCTCTCATCTTTTTGTAAAAATGCCCGTAATGCATCTTTTGATGCTAATAGCATTGTAATCTCTCCGATTATGACAGGGCTGCAGTCTTCCTCAAGTAAGACTCTAATAATTGTTCCTTTTCTCGTTTGCGGGATTCGTCTATACTATAGCCCTACATAATGCCAAAGGTGGGTTCTGGACTACAGAACAAAGCGTTCGCTTCTTGTTTTGTAATGTGGTCACCCGATACATTTGGCTCCATGCCAGTTGCATTAGGACTGTTTGCATTGCTTTCCTATCTTTGACGCAACTTCAGCGCTTTTATTGCGATCTGACTGTCACACTGTTCTTTGTAGGCATTCTTGAGTGCAGCCGTTAATGGCGGAGACATCGGCCTGGAATATTGACGGACTTTTGTCAAGGGAGTCTGTAGTTCGGTTCAACGGGCCGCTAGTCAGTTCGAGGTGGTTATTAAAAGCTTAAGCGTGGAAACGGTTAGCGGTCTTTAATTACCACTTTGAATGCAATTTCAAAGTAAGTTTGCATGGCAAACGGTCCAACGGTATGTTTCCAGCGTGTAATATAGAACCAGGTTCAAGATTTTCTTTGTACTCTCATTGCTGTTTTTTGTTTTTTATGCTGGCTCTACAGGTCGTAAAATCGGCGGCACGCTTTAGATCGCAATATAACAAAGGATGTACTTAAAGTGCGGGGACTATGTAGACGTGCTTCCGTAATTA
The DNA here is from genome assembly GCA_911728435.2 of Apoderus coryli. Lineage (NCBI taxonomy): Eukaryota > Metazoa > Arthropoda > Insecta > Coleoptera > Attelabidae > Apoderus > Apoderus coryli. The sequence goes on from OU452204.1 coordinate 15,627,967, forward strand.
TGACTTCCATCAATAACCTTTAGAAGTTATGTAGTTGGTTCTAACGCCGGACCCGCTGCATGTAGCTGCTCACTCGAGTAAAAAAATAAAATTAACTGGATGATGGCTAAATCGCCTAAGATGCAGAGACCAATTTAAAAAAATAACCTCTACACTATTCTCGGTTAACGATATTAACCTAACGTTAATGTCACATAAGTAACGTGTTCCGTTATTTGTTAATAACGTTATTCCAAACCATGTGCGCATGCACATAATAATGTAAATCAGTTTAAATGAACAATGTGTTAAAAACAAGGGTTTATTTTAATAAAGTTTCGATTCATACAATATGATGATGGTAGCATGGAAAACCAGAGTTACTATAATAGTAAACCTATGATAGAGACACGTTAATTTGTAATTATTTTATAATATATAATATGCTCCATTTTAATTTACGGTGTCTCTCTCTCTCTCTCTCTCTCTCTATATCTAGTAGTTATTCAAGCCACATATAAACCTATCCCTATTGCATAGAGAAGTCAAGGCCAATAAGGAAGAAGAACTGACAGCTGACAGACTGAAAGCAAAAGAAGAAGTTAACCTATACGTGTTTTTTAGCGGCTTGCCTTAGTCACAAAACTAGTTAGTCTTCCATGTCATCAACACTGAGCTGTTTGCAAAAGTTTTTAATATAATAACTAATAACTGTAAGTGTTAAAATGTCTGCTGAGTTTTATATTCGATATTATGTTGGACACAAGGGAAAATTTGGACACGAATTTTTGGAATTCGAGTTTAGACCAGATGGTAAACTACGATATGCAAATAATTCCAATTACAAGAACGATACAATGATCCGTAAAGAAGTTTATGTGCACCAGAGTGTAATGGAAGAACTCAAACGAATAATTTTGGACTCTGAAATAATGCAAGAAGACGATTCCTTATGGCCACCGCCAGACCGAGTTGGACGACAAGAGCTTGAAATCGTTATTAACGACGAACACATTTCATTTTCAACATCGAAAACTGGTTCTTTGGTTGATGTAGGCCAGTCAAAAGATCCTGAAGGGCTTAGATGCTTCTATTATCTTGTACAAGATTTAAAATGTTTAGTGTTTTCACTGATTGGACTTCATTTTAAAATTAAGCCTATATAATAATTGTAAGTACACCAAATATTTTAGTTTGTAATTCTCTTAAGAATCTTAATGTTCTACGCGTTTGCACTAAATAATTGATTACATTTTTGTGAGTATGGGGCTATACATTTTTTAATAAACATCTATTAAAAAACTTTCAGTCTGATTTTTATTTTGGTATCTTATTATAAAGTTTCCAACAGAATCATCGCATGTGCGCATGCTCATAATAATGTGAATGCTAATTACGTAAAGTATAAGAGTTTTAAAAACTTGGTTTTCTTTCTAACACACCAGTTTAAATGAACAATATGTTAAAAACAAGGGTTTATTTTAATAAAGTTTCGATTTATACAATATGATGATGGTAGCATGGAAAACCAGAGTTACTATAATAGTTAAAACCTATGATAGAGGCACGTTTATTGGTAATCATTTTATATAATATGCTCCATTTTAATCTACGGTGTCTCTCTCTCTATATCTAGTAGTTATTCAGGCCACATATAAACCTATCCCTATTGAATAGAGAAGTCAAGGCCAATAAGGAAGAAGAACTTACAGCTGACAGACTGAAAGCAAAAGAAGAAGTTAACCTATACGCGTTTTTTTGCGGCTTGCCTTAGTCACAAAACTAGTTAGTCTTACATGTCATCAACACTGAGCTGTTTGCAAAAGTTCTTAATATAATAACTAATAACTGTAAGTGTTAAAATGTCTGCTGAGTTTTATATTCGATATTATGTTGGACACAAGGGAAAATTTGGACACGAATTTTTGGAATTCGAGTTTAGACCAGATGGTAAATTACGATATGCAAATAATTCAAATTACAAGAACGATACAATGATCCGTAAAGAAGTTTATGTGCACCAGTGTGTAATGGAAGAACTCAAGCGAATAATTTTGGACTCTGAAATAATGCAAGAAGACGATTCCTTATGGCCACCGCCAGACCGAGTTGGACGACAAGAGCTTGAAATCGTTATTAACGACGAACACATTTCATTTTCAACATCGAAAACTGGTTCTTTGGTTGATGTAGGCCAGTCAAAAGATCCTGAAGGGCTTAGATGCTTCTATTATCTTGTACAAGATTTAAAATGTTTAGTGTTTTCACTTATTGGACTTCATTTTAAAATTAAGCCTATATAATAATTGTAAGTACACCAAATATTTTAGTTTGTAATTATCTTAAGAATCTTAATGTTATACACGTATTCACTAAATAATTTATTACATTTTTGTATGTATGGGGCTATACATTTTTTAATAAACATCTATTGAAAAACTTTCAGTCTGATTTTTATTTTGGTATCTTATTATAAATTTTTCGAATTTCGCTTGGTTTTTAGTTAGGTAGTAAGCGAGAATGAGCACTTACTGGCGGTTGTGATAATTACCAAAGCAATAGTCAAATCAGTAATGCCATCGCATCGGTACATTCTTGGACAGGAGACTCATTGCAATTTTTGTAGACTGGTTGGTGTATATTTCGTGTCTACTGTACACCAAACTAATGAATTATCAATCAATGAATATAGATGACAGCAAAGATTAATGTACATTAATCTTTGGATGACAGCGAGCAGATCATCTCCATAACTATACCAAATAGTAAAAAAGTAAAAAGTAACGACCCACTTTTTTGGTTCTTTTGGAAACAAGAATGAATAAATTATTTATTCATGCAGGCCAATTACGTTACACTGAGCTGTTTTCGGTTCAACTTTATTTGTGAAACGAGGTTTACTGACGCCCTATATGTTACACTCTGCTTTCTAACTGTAATTTTACACACTGAAACTACCCTCTCAAAATAATACTATTTGACTAATTACATGTTTAAAAAAGTTTATTTTTTTTAAACCAACTCTAACTTATACATGTTACAAACGCGAGCATAAAACAGCTCAAATACCAACAAACTATAAACTTTTTGAGTGCTCTAGAAACTCACAGCTTGGTTTTTTTTCTAATTATATAGGGAGTTGGACAGCTTCTCCGCTACAGTAGATTTTTTTGGGAAAAAAATTGCTCCTTGAACTTTATTACATTAAATTTTTCATTTATTAGGTTGCTTATAAATAAACTGCCCATGAAAAAATGACTGTGTACGATGCGCGACTATTCAACCAAGCTTATGTTAAAGTAGCAACCTTGGAGAAAGCAATCTCAGGCTTCAGGGCCTCAGGTATAATTCCATGTAAGCCAAATAAGTTTAGCGAAGAAGATTTTGGCATAAGTATATCGAGAATGAAAATAGTTATGCTTAAATGCTTTCTCTGTTTCGGAACCAATAGAATTCACGTCAAATCAGGAAAGAAATTCAACACTGGCTATTTCGTTAGAACCGCCTTCCAGATCAGCTGTTCCTCATGATGGACGAGAGGGAACCTGCAAAATCCTCATCTGTTGCCGCTATGCCTCAATATCTAGTAGCCGAATTCAACCAATCGTGATCGTGATCCTAATAGTAGCCTTCACATTTGAATGAGTATGTACTATATGACATAATAATAATTATTTTAAAAGTTAATTCAAATTTTAAAAGGAAATACTAAGTTTGTAAACACTTTAACGTCACTTGCACAGGTTCATTCTCAATATAACGAAATTTATACTCGTATTCCAGGTGCATCCTCTTGTTTGTTACAATAGAGTGTAGCCGACATGTCCTTAGTCGCAGTCGATTTACCCTGTCGAACAATATTTAGAGTGACCACTAAAGGATATATTGCAGTATGAGTCAGTACATACATGGCAGTCAACTACTTTCAGATTTACAGGGTTGCATACGTTGTAAAATAGTTTGAGTTATAGAGAATGCTTGCCAGTTTGCACAATTTTTCTTGTTTGTTGTGCTGCAAACATCTTAATTCGGACAAACACTTGTTCCTTGTTAAATTTCAAATCCCTGACTGTCTCGTAATAGATTTTAATCAGTTTCAATATGCTCGAACGCTATGAGTCACAGGCAGAGTTAAAGGTAGATACATCTCTATAGACATAGACAGGTTTCTTACCATTTGCTTGGACATAGTTCTAGACTCTAACTCCTCCAAAACTCTCCCTCATTTACTGTTAGCCTCCGTAACCATCCCTAGTCGAAAACTTCCCTCCTATTTGTCCACTGCTATTGTTAGCTGTTTCCGTTTGTTCAATGTGTCTCATTGAAAAACATTCCGAAACGTAAATTTATTATTTACATCGTCGTCGACTGCTTCCCGATTCAGTGAGAACCTCATGACATCTTGCAGAGAATCGAGTTTAAGGATCCTTCTGATCTGCGCGTTTGACACTAACAAGGGCGCACCCCTACCGTGGTCGTTATCGATTTCTTCTCCGTGACTTTTAGTCACTCCAGGTACGATGGGACTGCATATACTGATGCTGGGCTGCCTTGGAGCAACAGCAACCACTACACCTACACAGGCATATTTTTCCTTTCGCAGATCATCAAGTAGAGCCTCTAAATAATGCATTGAAGTGTTCTACCACTGTGTTTTAGTTTCTTCGATGTTGATAATGTTGTCGGGACCAGTTTTTGAGTTGAGTCTAATGAGCTGTGCAGTGCTCTCTTTCTCTTCCATTTGATGCACCAGTTTGTAAAGTTGTCAGCTACGCGTTGATTATAGATTGCAGAGGAGTAGTTTGGGTCATATAGAGATCTTTTGTGAATAACTCCTAGTTAGCTTAGTTGCTTCAAACTTTTCATGAATTTAATTACCTCTCTGGAGGGCCAATATCCTTGCTTTTTCGTCACCATTCCAAGCACAGAAGAGTACCATGCAATTGCAGGACTCATGATCAGTGGTCTGTTGATTGGGTAGAGTCCTGTGACAAGGCCTAAAATGCACATTAAATTTCTATTCAGTTCGATAAGCTTTTTAGATTTCTATTCCAAGGGCCTAATGAATCTTTTCGACTGGTTCAGGGTTGGAGTATTGCTGCAGTAGTAATTTAATTGATCCTTTTCTCATGTACACATCTCCTCCATCACATGGACCTTTGTAATGCCAAAAACGGGTTCCGTACAGCAAAACGAAGTCGCATTGCTGCAGTGTTTCACCGGGCATATTGCCTGCTCACGCTAGATGTCGCCAAAAACATCTCTCTCTCTCAGAAATCCTTGAGTTAGAGTAGTTCATACTCATTAGCGAGTGAATGCTGATGATAATGATGCCTGGCGAGAAAACTTATTTCAGCGAGAGATTAAGATGATTGGTCGTGCTGTCAGTGATTTGTATATTCTGCACTTCTGTTTCGTGTCAAACTCGACTCATCAGACCCAGATTTCACCGTGCGACCACCGAACATATAACATATAGAAGGGTCAGTCGCCGAAGCTCATTCATCGTTAGGACTAAGGCATCTTCACTTTGACAACAATCTTTACTGGTTGAACTGCCTTAAGAGCAATTTTGCGATAAATTTTTATTAGCTTTTGAGTTGTAGAAGCTAAGCATGAAGTTTGTCGGGAAAAAACTGGGCGGGTCTCATCAAGATTATGAGTCTATATATAGTCTTTGCAATTTCTGGGGTTTGCTTTCTTTGGGATGGCAACAAACGTAAACTTTAACCAGTCCTTGGGGATTTGCCCAGAGTCACATAAGTATTACGTTGAAAAGATATTTGACATTTACTTGCTTCAATACTTCTGCATATATGTCGTCATGACCCGGATTTTTACCATTCTTCATACAATTTATAGCGTATTTGACTTTAGTCTCAAGAATTTTTGGACCGCACATATTTTCGGTAGTGATTGTGAGGTTGTTTGTACGAAGATCTTTGAATAATTCCCCCGCGTAATTCCTCCAAGCTTCCTTTAGTTCGTCAGTATCTAATATCGATCTTCCTGGCTGATTTATTATGGACGGCAAGGATGTTCTTATACTTTACTTTTCTATGGAAGTTAAAGGAGTTATGTAGCTGATGAAGCCTCTCAGGTTCGTCGCATTGCTCTTGAGTCCATTTCTCTTTAGCTTCCCTTATTTTTCTCTTAATAATGCAATTTAGCCATGCCATGTATACAAATTTCACATTTTAAATCCAATAATTACATATATGATTTCCATTTATCAGAGTCAACAAGAAATGTAGGTAGGAAATATTATAAAATAAAAATGCTATCTCAACTCTGTCCTATGGAAACTAATTGCAAATTCCCAGCACAGAATTTTCATGAGGAAACCTCTCGCTCGTAAATATTAGTTTGTGCATCAGCAAGGTATTTCATATAAACTCTAATACGCCTGAGGGCGTGTGATCAAAACAGTACATAGTGGCATGCGATATTTCAGTTCTACATTTACACAGTCATGTCAAATAGAATATGGTCATGTGATCGAAATAGAAACAAAACTTTGTACCATGAAATTCCAGCAGCTTTCAAACAAAAAACATATCAAGCTCGCCTCTAATAGCCTCTGGTCTTTGTTCACAACTACAATAGCACTGGTTAATAATAAAAATAAGATAGGCGAGTACGCAAATTTAATATGCTACTACGGGAGAGAGAGAGTTTAATATTCCTGAGTTTAGATTAGAAAAAGTATATCTGTAGACACACTATTGTTACGTATAAACATAAAAGAAAACCCACAAATCTCTAAAGGTACGAGGTAATAAAAATAATAGAAAACGTAACAATTTCCTTACAATTTCTTTGGAATCCATGATACGATAATGAATTACTCCTTAGAAAACAGACGAGAGAATTCCGGTAGCATCCGGAGTTACTTGCTAGGTCGTTAGGTAGGTAGGAACAGGGTTTTATAAGGCAGATCATAGTTTAATGCTGAAGGCATTACTTCAAAGTTTATTCCCAAAATATTGTGGCTTTCAATGTCAGCCAGCAGTCTGTTATCCTCCATATGTAGCCACAGTGACATATTTTATTAAAGTTGCTGGTCATCATATAAATAGGTGACATTACGAGAGCGTTGGTCCTAGCACGCATACATTTAAATAAATAATTCTCTCTACCACAAAGACGAGGAACATTGAAATTTAATTTCGAAATCGAATAAGGACTATCTATCTTGCCATGAAGAAGGTTATATAAGAAAGCTAAGGACGACACAAGACGACGGTGCTCCAGACTCTGCATCGAAAAACGTGATAAAAGCAGACTATGATTATATCCCCGAACGGGGTAAACACCATCCTGTCTCGAAACCAGATACTTTAGGAATCTCCTTTGGACCCTTTCCACTGCCTGTTTATGAACCGAGTAAAATAGACTCCAAATTATGGACCCATACTCCAGTTTCGATCGTACATATGCACAATAAAGAGCCGTAAGTGTATTTATGTCCGTGAATCCCTTACAGTTCCGAACCAAAAATCCGTACACGCGACCGGCCTCCTCAACCTTCCCACGAACGTGATGAACAAACGGAAGCTGACCGCAGCAGCTGCAACGAGAGTCCCCGCACACCATATCAAGAGAGCTTGGTCAGAAGAAGTTCATGAGACACACAGACAAAGGCCTTGCTCAGATCACATAAGGTGAGATTAATAAACTCACATCTCTCCAGGCCCTCGACTATGCCAGGCACCACACGAGCCACCGCCTGAACTGTCGACCGACCACCCCTGAAACCAAACTGTCCAGGACACAAAATGTTATTCACTTCCAAAAAACAAGTTAGATTTTGTTTTAATATAATCTCAAAATTTTTTCCAAATATAGGAACTATAGAAATCGGTCGGTAATCAGAAGCATTATCAATGTCAATGTCAATTTTATGGATTCTGTGATCAATCGTTGGAACTTGTCAATTGTTACTTGAGCGGAAAATCCCAAAGAATTCAAGTTGGTGATCGCGTCTTATCTTTTGAGAATATTGTTTCTGGTGTGCCTCAGGGCTCTGTGCTTGGTCCCTTGTTTTTCATTATATATACAACGGACATTCTGAAGGCTGTTAGGCATGATAAAATTGCTGCTTACGCTGACGACATTCAGATTATCTATAACATCGATTTGAATAACTTTCAACAGAGGATTGACGTCATTAATGGCGAGCTTGATATAATCAGACAGCTTTCAGCCAAGCTTTCATTGAAACTGAATTCCAGCAAGTCCAAGATGATGTGCTTTGGTAACGTCAAGAACAGAGCACATCTTGGTAATTTTGCGAGGATCAAAATTGACGACTCTGTTCTTTCTTTCACAGATACGGCAAATAATTTGGGCTTAGTGTTTTCCACGGACTTGAGATTTTTTGAGCACGTAAAAAAGCTCATGAGCAAAGCATATTTGTCTTTGAAACTGCTATATTCTAACCGGCATATCTTAAATTTTAATCTTAAGCGAGATTTATGTGAAAGCCTTGTGCTTTCACATTTTAATTATTGTGATTTTATCTATGGCCATTGTTTATACGAGACCGATAAATAAAGAATTCAAATATTACAAAATTCCTGTTGTCGTTTTATTTACGGTATTAGAAGGGGAGATCGCATTACACGTAAGATTGGTGAAACTGGTTTGTTGAATATGAGGCATAGACGTTTAAGCCATCTTGCTAGCTTTACCCATGCTCTGCTAAACTCGACACACAGATTGAGAGACAAATTTATAAAAAGATCAACTGTCAGAACCAGGGTGGTTCGCTTTGGGAATAAGTATACTATTCCGAGGCATCGTACATCTGCTTTTCAAAGATATTTTATTTACAATGCTATTAGCCTTTACAACAGTCTACCTGATGAATTTAAACTGTTTAATATTAATAAATTCAAATACAAATATAAAACACATCTATTTCAATTGCAGTAGTGGCGTGTGGGAGTTCGTGCGGTTTTGAGCTCCAGGATCGTTGTGTTTGTATCATAAGTGTTCGGTATTGGTGCAACATATTATATTGTGTAAGGATACTTAGGCATATATATTTTAATTTCAAATTTTGGGTTAAGTAAGAGTAGCCTTGGCTAGACTTCGCCCTGCATTCATATATTGTTATATTGTATTGTTTTATTATAGAATTAGATATTTTTTTTTGTATTTTTGGGCAAATTGTATGAGTGCAATAAAGTCGATTTATTATTATTATTATATGGGCGTCCAATCTAAAAAAATTGCGGGATTTTCTATCGTTGGGTTTCAAATGGGTTTCTATTAATTTTGTGAAAAAACCCCCCTCCTCCCGTCTTGTGATATCCATCGGATGGACTCCATTTCGTTGTGCGATACACATTTGAAGTATGTCATCATCTTCTGCCTCTTCGTACAGTATATAAGCCTGGCCACAAGTAGTCTGCGCGTTAAACTCATCCCAAAATTTTGTGAGAACTACTACACAACCACAGAACGAACGAACAACTGAAGTAATATTACCGATACATGCGGGAAATTTAATCATCGCAAACGCTGGGAGGAAAACGTACCCATAGCGATGATCGCTGAGCGATAGTCGCTACGCGGCTATCGCCAGCTACAGTCGCTCGGAGGGAAGTCCACCTTAAGGTGTCTTGCTCCTGCAGTACACAAGAGTCGTTTTGCACTGGCTGTCCTGCTTCTAGACCGGGCCTGAACTATTATTATTTGTGTCAAAAAATTAAAACTCCGTATGATTCTTCACGAGCAATGAGAAATTGAAGGAAGCATTTTCAGCGTATATTTCCCGGCGAAAGTTTTTTGAAGGTATAAAGAATCTTAGGGTTCCCATAATCCACGGAATTGAAAATGCCTCGTACATAGAAAAAGGATTGTCTGACTCGAAACGTACGAAAATATACTTAAATTGTCTCATCAGCCAATGATAATCCCTGAGAGTATCAAATCCAGCAATGGGCTGTCAAATTTATAGACGTATCCCTTGAAGGTTAGTACTAAATAAAAATCATATGGAAGAACTTCTAGTAACGCCATCTATGTGTCATCCTACGAACTTATTCAATGACCTAATATGTTTTATAAAGTATCAAAATAATTTTGCTATAAACATTCTGGGGTGGTACTTAATTATTTCCAAGTAAAAGCATTACAGCACATCTGTCAACGACTTATGCAACATATTCTGAAGAACTTTATTTTGTTTACGCCGCCATTGAATAGTCGTCGGCGTATAGAACATTCTATGTAAACACGCCGTGTGTTCTTGAGTGGAGTTTGTAAATGGCTCGTTGACTTTCTATGTATAATTTTCATTTTTGAAATGTTATACTCTCCAAGTGTACCATCTAGCGTGTTAGTTAAACTTACTCATAGGTAATGGAAAATAATGAGCATAACGAACAATTATGATGAGATCCATTAGCGTAACGATGTTTTCTTATTATTTATTGGTTGCACGAAATGGTAGTTAGTGTTAGATATCGTAAAGATTGTATGGGTAAACTTAAGGAGGAGTTAACTCTGGAAAGTGAGATTCATTAAGAATATAACCTAATCAGGCCAGGTGCATTGTGACTTACATGAGCATCTGAGAGCGAATTTTGCTTTGCTTCTTCATTTTTGTAATTTACTATTCGCTGATAAAATTCAAAGCTACAAATTTTACTAACACTTTCATTTAGAACTCATATCAGAATGTTATCATGGCATTTTGGGGCCTCGTGACGAAAAATATCAAGGAATAATTGGAATAACGGACAGTAAGGTAATGAAATATTGCGTTGGGGGTTATTTACAAATGTCTGGAGGATAACGGCAAGATTGCAAACGTTAGCAATGGTCTACACTTGAACTTGTAAAAACAGATACTTGTACAAAGTTGTGTGCACAGACTGATGTGAAAAACAGCGATATCCTCAGCTCAGCAACGTTCCTGAAGACGTGAATCAGAATAATAAATTCGATGAGACACACACACAAAAAGTATATTCTCCATTTAAAGCTAATAAATATACTTTGATTAAGTAAATGGTAACCTCGTAAGCTTCTTATTTTAACACCACTAGTTAGCTCATTCTAAAACTAGGAAATTTCGTATTAAGTAATACATATTCTTAAAATATCAAAAGCACATACTTGTTATGAGCCTCCATTGATTTCGTTCAACAAACATGACAACTCAATTTAAGAATCTGAATATTCACTTTACTAACGTGAAATCTTAATTTAAGTTAATTATATTCTTAGAGTGAGGTATTATTTTTTCCGTTTGAAAAAAATGTTTCTGTTTTTCTCAATTTGAGGAAATTAAATTCTTAGTCTGAAAAACATACGTATTTAACATAACTATATTACACACTTACTTTGAACACTCTTGGATCAATGGTTTGAGCAAATTATTATTCAAAATGAAATATACGTATATTTGTTAGAAGTATGTATTTTTCATAACTTAAATACAAGTATCCTAACCGTTGTATTGAATTTCTATGTTCTATGTAAATATATATATTATAGTATAGAAATGCACTTAACTCAAAAATGATACATACTCGTATACAGTTATTTTATTTCTGCAGTAAGCCGACGATATACTCGTAATTTACTTACATTCGTTGACGAAGCATGTAAATTAAAGTTGAATGCAACACAGCTTACGAATACCATCAAATCCTAACAAAGTTAACACTAATATTCTAGCAGTAAATTAGAAAGTTTCTTATGAAAAATGTCTTGTATATAAAAATTGCTGATATTTAAAATAAAAAACAACAAATAATATAGTATTAGTAATATATTTATTTTAAAAATAGTATTACATAATTTAAATTATAAGACATCTAATATTATCAAAAAATAATAACAGAAAATATTTAAAGAAATTATTGTTTTAAAATAGGTAACTAAAACGTACTGCTATTATTATTATATTATATAAATTTAAATTAAATTGAAATATATTAGTAACTTACTGAATCACAATCTTTTGATGTCGCTGCTGCCTTAAGTATTTCTGATGTGAAAAACAGCGATATCCTCAGTTCAGCAATGTTCCTGAAGACCTGAATCAGAATAATAAATTCGACGAGACACATAAAAATATAAATCATCGCGATGATGATTGTGCAGACAATATTGTGCTTAGTGTAACAGAAAAATTCATTATTGACACTTATCAACAAGATATCATTTTGGAGCTTGTTTGAGAAATGGTTAGTTTGGTATTTTACACATTAACAAGCTGAGAAAGATGAACCAGTGTCAGGATCCTACTCTAAAAAATTCTTGTAAAATATTTCTAGGTACATATTTCCCGGTCACAATCAAACAAACTTTTTTCATCAGAAGAAGGATTCTTCAAGATATCAAGATTATTCTTTGTTCCGTTGTTGCCTAGGTCAGAATCTAAATAAAAAGATTAATATTAGTTATTTTATATTGGCATCTCGTAGTTTTATAATGTGCCCACAACTTGTGGCTTTTATGTTGTATGTATGCATGAAAGTTTTCCGCACGCCTATGCCGATAGATATAAATTATCGGAAAATTCTTGGCAGGTCTATTTTCCCTGGAAATCATTTAATAATAGTCTCGGTATGTCAAGGAGCGGCGATTAGAAGGAAAATTATCGTTATGAAAGAAATTATTCACAATCATTAATTTAAGTAATCCACTTTATTATTCACAAGTTGTTGGAAAATACAAGGAAATGTATATGGTATTCCTAGGCGGTAAAGTGTCGTTTTTTCAGGCTGAAAGACGAAATGTACGGGCCAGCTTTAGCGATTCCGGACACTCCTTGAAGCCTGAAGAAATCACTTTACCGCCATGGTTTACCCATTATTTTTCTGCCGGCACCGTACCATTCTAGGTAATACAAAAAGAAAATATAAACATTAAACGCACTAAATAATAATAATAATAGAATTTATTGCCCAACAGAATAATCCCATCACAGAGCAATATAACATAATAAGTAAAAAGAATACAAAACTCTAATAATTAATAGAAAATAAAAATTTCAAACAAAAAACAACTAGAAAACGATAACAGAACAATAATTAGCCAACCGCCTTCTTTGAATTATAGAATTAGTAAAAGTGATTCCCTGTTTAGATAAATTAGACAGTTGTAGCCGCTATGTAATATTACTTGTTAAAGCTGATGAGGAATTTTTGCTAGACTACAGCTGATAAACCGTCAGTAATTACTGAGCTTTTCATGACGTCAGCTTCAGTACTGGTTTCAGGTTCATCATATGCTTTTAATAAATGGTATGGGGTATTATAGTCTTTGATTAATCTTTATAATATCTGATAGTGCTGTCGTCGAAAATCTGCAAAAAAAAGACGGCTATCTAAGTGAGTTAACTTAAAGCTGCACCGAAGGTCTGTCTATATGGAAAGTTTGTTTTTGCTGCATCCCAATGGGTACTTTTCAAGGGGATTTAATGCGGCCACACTATTTTAATTAGCGAGATATGGTAGAATAATAACTGCAACCAACGAATTTCAAAATAAAGAGATATGGTAGTCCTAAAAATGGAAACCTAACAAACCAACGAATTTCAAATTAGAGAGATATGGTGTATTATAGGAAGCCATTTTGACGCTTTCGAGTATTATCTTATAGTATGAAATTTTATAAGGTTTTTGATTTTGACAAATAAATTTATTATTTAAATTAAGTATTTATTAGATTATTACAACATCAATTAATAAGGGTGATACAAAAAAAAACATTAATTAGCCCACATTTAAAAAAAAATTCAGATTGCAATCGAAAAACTTTTAAATCTTTCGAAATTTTTAGCGTACACTTTAAATTTACATACGAGGTGAGTCAAAAATGTGTTTGTTAATTTTTTTACGAACAAAAAAGTTATATTTTGAATAATCTGTTGTTTTTTTTTTTTTAATTGATAACCCTCAATGACTTTTGTCATAGATAATACTACCACAAAACGACTAGGAAATCCCAAAGGAATTTCTTGTAATAACTAAAATATGTTAAAAATCTATTATGGAAGCAGTAATACTTCCCCAAAGTTGCAGCACTCTCTTGTTCATAATATGATATATAATATGACCTTTGTCAATTTTGATTTTTTAGCAATGTGGCCAACAGATTTCTTCTTTAAAAAGGCAGTCACTTTTGTGAAATTTCTAATGTTGACATTATTTTTAACTAATAGCGTAGATTTTAACATGGAATGAATTGACCACAGATTTACTAAGAGAATTCAAGATGCCAAATTTTCAGAAAAATCACGTATCACAAATTTCTAAAAATACTTTCACACTTTTAAAATATAATTCAGATCAACACTTTATAGTGCAACTTTTATCGAACTAACCTAAGTTTCCTAAAGTTCAGTTGAGACACACTGTATATTTACCGTACAAAAAATTAAACTCAATAATTTTTTTCTCTAATAATAGTCTTAGAATGTTCATGACAATATTTTTTTCACATAAAACGTCGCTTAAATCCTAACGACTTCCAGAAATCCATTATCATGTAACTTTTTTTATTATATTCGTCTCCCAATTAATTAAATTTATTTTCCCTTCGGATCATTAAAAGCGAACACAACTTGAACCAAAGGTATTATTATTTAGATTATTGTCGAAAAAATCCAATGAATATTCCATATTGCTGACATGCTAAATAAATCAAAACCCCCTAAATATAAAAGGCATGAAATTTTATTCATAACGTTCTGATGTCGAAACAGCAAAGAACCATCCACTAAATTCCTCCAACGTAAAAGAAGAAGATAAAAAAAAAGGTGGTTATTAAATTAGAATTTTCCTTTTTCTTTTCCCAAGCTTTTTGCGAGCTTTTCCCCAATCTTTTACAAATTACATATTTTTTTTTTTTTGTTCTGCTTTTTTTAAGTTGATGGCTCAGATGTTGAGACACAGCAAGAGAAAAATAACGCAAACTTATTTTTCGTCAAATGTCGGAAGTAAAGACGTAAATAATATAAAAAAAGGGTCTCCGGACTAGGGAATCATGTTTTATTTTTCGTCGACAATGATAACGCTTAACGTAATAGTACCTTCCTTAAAGGGATCATGTAAGGGTATATATGTTATGTCCCTTGGGAATATTATCTGTATATGGACGAGATCATATTGAAAAAGGTTTGGAATTTAAGACGTTTTTGGATATACGAGATGAACAGATTTTTTTATGATGAGCCGCTCTTACAGTGGAAGAGAATAAGCTTCTCTGTATTGAGAATTTAATTTAATTCATTGTAGAAAATTATTTTGTGATTTTATATTCATTCCTAAAAACAAAAATAGTATTATCAAAAGCTAAAAAAATAACAGATATAAAGTTAAGTTTGGACGTGAAACTTCGGGAGTAGCCCTCATGGCAGAAATCGCCAGAGAAAGCCCATTGAACATCGTTATAAAATGACTGAAAATAAGTGGCAAAGCGAATTCCCTCAAAAGGCACCGATGTTCTCAGGCAACTCCTGCTCGATAGAGGGATTATAGGACACATAAAATTCACGAGACAACCGCCTACACTCGGCTCTAAGGCGAGTGAACTCCACGTAATCCACACGCGAGTCCGTAGATTTGTATGAGCATGCTTTTTTGCAAAGCTGAGTGTGAAAGAGTTTCGTAGAACATTCCTTTTTAGGTACAAATATCTCGAAAAGGAAGAAAATACCACATTTGGTAATGATGAGAAGTATGAAAGCTAAGATCGATGATCAGTTTAAAACGCAGGCTAGGCAAGGTAAAGCTCGACAAGTTGCGAAAGAAATAAAGCTAGACGAAGTTGTGAAAAATGAAGAAATAAATCGAGGCGATATCGAAAAAGAAGAAGAAAAGAATCACTGCCAAATTAAGAAGAAAAAACGTGAGACAGAGATTAAAGCTTGAACAAATGCAACTAGAGACATACAAACAGCACAACAAAAGAATAATAATTATTATAAAAAAGATGACAAGAACAGCAAACATCAATAAAGAAAAAAATCAGCAGGGAATCCTAAGCAAAGATAATTTCAAGAAACACATGCAAACAACTCCACGCAGGCTCATCAGTATATATAATATGGGGTTTTTCCCTCACTGACGTCACAGAGTGGTCATCTGAAGAAGAAGTCATCCAGAGCGACCGTCTGAAGAAGTCATTCACACATACAGAGTGTATCATATAAATTTTAAATAGTAAAAAAAGATGTGTCTCTACCAGAGTTTGAACTCAGGACTTGGGGCTACTAGCCATACACTATACATCCAGAGCACGAACGGTCCGTGAAAAATTTAGGCTAATTGATGTATTAATGGGGAAAGTGACGTCAACGACGTAAATGACATGACATAAACGATATAAAGAACATCTTAGAAATATCGTAACGAACATACACTCACCGACATTAATACTACTCTTTCTCGTCCGTCAGGAGACCTCAGGCAAAATCTGGACTCGTCTGAAAAGAGAACTTGCCTCCACACTTGAAGGTTCCATTTAATGTGTTCTTGCAAAAAAATAAGTATATTAATTCGATGCTGTCTGAGGAGCTCTGGCCCAGTTGCCGGTTTTCTAGCCCGTAAATTGACTTCATGAAGTCTTCTTCTTACTGTAATTTCATTGAAATTACATAGATTCGGTTGTCCAGATTTTTTATCTCCATATTAGATTTAACAATATGATTGTCTCTTTTTGATTGAAGTCCTTTTATTGATACATTCAATTTATTGCCTAGACTTCAAACTCTGGCATAGACACATCTTTTTGGCAATTTAAAATTTATATGATACACTCTGTATGAATGAATGACTTCTTCAGATATTCGCTCTAGATGACTTCTTCTTCAGACCACTCTGTATCTTTTCTGGACGTTGCGGATGAACTGTAGGTCATCAGTGGTAAAGTCTCCTTCAGCTCCCAATGAGTCGACTAACTAATTCCCCTTTAAACTAAAGTGGCAACGGATCCATACCAGAGAGATTATTTTTCCCGATATTTGAGAGACTGGTTTGACAATTTCACACTGTTCTAGATGAAGATCTTGATGATTTTAGGCCGTTTATGGCCGCTTGGCTATGAGAGATGATTTGAATTGATTTTTAAGCACAGTGCTCGTCCCGATTCACTAGGACAAACGAGAGGAGTTCGAATAAACACCAAGAAACGTTTAATAAAAATTGACTGCGAGATACACGACATCCATAAAAAAATCTTTAACTAAATGAAGCCGCATATTTCTCTTAATGAGATGTGATGTAACGCTTTGCTCGACAAAAAAAAAACAAAACTAAAAGTTTGGCATGCGAGAAGTTTTAACTAGATGCAATGGCTCCTATTTTAAATTAATTCTGTTCCCTTTTTTTTCTGTATCAAACTTTAAACGGTAATTGTCCGTTAAATAATACAAAAGTCATTTGTTCTTGGCAGGAAAAAGTTTTATTTCTGCACGATATACCCCAGTAATTTGACATGCTGCAATAAAAGATTTGGTGATATTTGACCTAATACTATAGCAAAACTACGAACTCTAGACGTTACGCTGTTCAATTTGATTGGAAAAATGATAAATGTGTTTCAAAAAACTTGTGACCCAAATTGGAAAAGTACATTTATTTCGATTGCTAACGGTTATCACAGAATATTAAATGGAAAATCAGATTGTATTACTGCCTTTTTAGTTTTAATATAGACAAGAGCTATTTAAATAGAAATATCTACCAGGTTTTCTCAAAATTACCCATTACAGGGGTTAGTATAACTGTCAATGGAAAATTACACATTAATTTGTAATTCTGCAAAAAAAAGCAGAATAGTAATAATTCTGTCAAAAAAGTAAGAATGATAAAAAATTCCCAGTTTTTTACAGAATTCTATACAAAAATCAGAATGATAACAAAATCCGAGTTTTTACAGAATTCTGTAAAAAGTCAAAATAGTAATAATTCTGTAAAAAAAGTCAGAATGATAAAAAAATTCCGAATTTGTTTACGGAATTTTACAAAAACAGGCAGAATAGTAGGTAATAATTCTGTTAAAAAAAGTAAGAATGATGAAAAATTTCGAGTTTCTTACAGAATTCTATACAAAAATCAGAATGATAAAAAAATCCGAGTTTTTTACACAATTCTATACAAAAAACAGAATGTTAACAAAATCCGAGTTTTTTATAGAATTCTATACAAAAATCAGAATGATAAACAATTTCGAGTTTTTTACAGAATTTGGCAAAAAAAGTCAAAATAGTAATAATTCTGTAAAAAAAGTCAGAATGATAAAAAAATTACGAATTTTGTTACGGAATTTCATAAAAAAAGGCAGAAAGTAATAATTCAAAAAAAAAAGTAAGAATGGTAAAAAAATTCGAGTTTTTTACAGAATTCTATACAAAAATCAGAATGATAACAAAATCTGAGTTTTTACAGAATTCTGTAAAAAAAATCAGAATGATAAAAAAATTTCGAGTTTTTTTATAGAATTCGGCAAAAAAACGCAAAATAGTAATAATTCTGTAAATGAAGTAAGAATGATAAAAAATTCCTTGTTTTTTATAGAATTCTATACAAAAATCAGAATGATAAACAATTTCGAGTTTTTACAGAAATTGGCAAAAAAAGTCAAAATAGTAATAATTCTGTAAAAAAAGTCAGAATAAAAAAATTACGAATTTTGTTACGGAATTTCATAAAAAAAGGCAGAAAGTAATAATTCTGTAAAAAAAGTAAGAATGGTAAAAAAATTCGAGTTTTTTACAGAATTCTATACAAAAATCAGAATGATAACAAAATCTGAGTTTTTACAGAATTCTGTAAAAAAAATCAGAATGATAAAAAAATTTCGAGTTTTTTTATAGAATTCGGCAAAAAAACGCAAAATAGTAATAATTCTATAAATGAAGTGAGAATGATAAAAAATTCCGTGTTTTTTATAGAATTCTATACAAAAATCAGAATGATAAATAATTTCGAGTTTTTTTACAGAATTTGGAAAAAAAAGTCAAAATACTAATAATTCTGTAAAAAAAGTCAGAATGATTAAAAAATTTCGAATATTTTTACCGAATTTCACAAAAAAAGGCACAATAGTAATAATTCTGTAAAAAAAAGTAAGAATGATAAAAAATTACGAGTTTTTTACAGAATTCTATACAAAAATCAGAATGATCAAAAATTTCGAATTTTTTTACAGAATTCGGCAAAAAAAGTCAAAATAGTAATAATTCTGTAAAAAAATTCGATTTTTTTTACGGAATTTTACAAAAAAAAAGCAGAATAGTAATAATTCTGTTAAAAAAGTAAGAATGATAAAAAAATTCCGAGTTTTTTTTACAGAATTCTGCAAAAAAGTCAGAATAGTAATAATTCTGTAAAAAAAAGTAAGAATGATAAAAAAATTCCGAGTTCTGTAAAAAACTGAGGATATTCTGTATGGCCTTCAGTACATTTTTTGAAATTTTTTGACTTTTCCCGTATGTCGCAAATTAAGTCCCATGTGTAGCAACATGGATATTTATAATTTTCAGAGTGAATATTTTTAGGCAGAACACACATAATAAATACACCATCATCATTATTTATTGTCGGTGTATGTAAAAGGAGTTTATCTGCGACAGATCTTGTATATTAACTCATTCGTAGAATTATACATTTAGAATATCATCACGAGGCCATTATTCCAAAATGATCCTTTAATATTCGACAAAATTCAATTTGCCATATTATAATGATACGTAGCGAACATTATTTGTCCCGAGACGAACCCCATATTTGACCTTTATAACATACAGCATCATGTTATTGTAAATTATAAGGGAGCATTCTCATTCTGACTATATATTGTCTCATCTCTATATAACGTAATATAACAACCCCTATGTTGTTCGCTAATAAATATCATCTACGCTCTTTTACCAAAACATCTATGTTGTAGAGAAACTAACCTTGGAATATTTAATAAATACAAAATTAACATACTCCTCTTTAAGTAAAGCGTCTCACAAAAAAAAAATATTTACTTTACATGACCCGTTGTCATTGCTGTTTGTAGAGAACAGTCATTTGGAATGACTCTAATCTAGTCGATTTTCTTCAGGCGACAAAAATCTACATTTTTTTTAAACATTATTTTAAACAATGCCCAATACTAAACATAAAAAATCTGAATTTTCTGGTACATATTAATGGCTTGGTCAAATGAAAAGATGTAAGAAATTATAAAAAAAAAAGAAGATTCTGTTGCCTGAAGAAGACAACGTAATGTTGTCGAAACGTTGTACGAAAGATATGACATGAAATAAATATTATTGGCCTTGGATTGGTGTAGGACGCTATCATACAGGACTTAATCAAGACCTAAAAAACTATCCTTAATGACCCTGCCTCCGCATGTCGTTTGGCATGTAGATAGCCCTTCATAATATCATTGTCCTGCGTAAATATCACGACCCCACTACCTACCTTGTCGTTTATTAGATCAACAAGAAATCCCTTTGGGATTTCCCAGTCGTTTTGTGGTAGTCTTATCTATGACAAAAGTCATTGCCAGTTATAAAAAAAAACTGAAAATATGGGTTGAAAACCTAATCAAATAAATAGAATTACATTTGAGACACCCTGTATATAAATAAATTTTATTAGACCATTCTAACGAACTAAGAAAACTCAAAAGTTTTCCTATGAATTAGGTTTTGCCGTGCTCAAAAAAACATTTTTGAGTTACCTTGTATCTAAATTGTATAGCTACACAACTTAAAAATACCCCTCTGTATATAGTGAAACTAAAAAATATCAAAAATGTTAATTTTTTACATCCTTCATCGAAAAATTTATTAAGAGCATTAATAAATGAGTGGGATTTTTTTTGAGTTACCCCGTAGATAACCTCTAGGAACTATATAGTTTCATCCTAATGTACTGATGATTGAAAATAGAAAAAAATCAAAAAATTGTTCAAAAAATAAAATTAAAAAAAATAATGAAAATAAAAAATTAAATAAAAAAGTAACCTATCGCTGAAAATGTGGTATGAAAACCTGTTCAAATAAATGGAAACAATACACATACACCCTGTATAAAAAATGTATGACCTCAGTCTAACTAAAAATACTGTGAAACTTAAAAAAATATGTAAAAAAATTCATATTAAAATTCTTATGAAATAATAATAATATAATAATAATAATTTCATGAAACCATTCTAAAAACTAAAAAATTAAAAAGTTTTTCTATCTATGACGTTCTACCGTGCCTAAAAATCTTGAAAATAAAATATAAACATTTTTGAGTTACCCTGTACCTAAATTGTAGGCGGTTATTCTAGAAATGTAAATTCTTAATATTTTTCCGATTCACTCTAAAGAATTGCTAAAAAAACGTGCTTAACAATAAGGCGAACACCCTGTATACGCTCCTTATTATTTAATGAATGAACTTATACCTCTAATGCAATTTTTTGAAAATAGACATCCTATTGTGAATAATCATAGTAAGGTCGCAAGTTTTTCGGGATTATGATGACCCTGGAAAAATAGAATATGTTCACCAAACTCATACACGAAACCATCAAATATATTTTGATATATTTCTCACTAGCTTTACCAAGGGAGACTCTAAAAAAATAAGACCTGTGGCTGCAAATATTTTTAGTTAATTATTTCATGAAAGTCCACATTATAAATTTAAGTTTAGATTGATCCAACGTACTTAAACTCCCTTGGACATTTTCACAAAGGAAATTTTCTATTTACTGGCCAAATTCACTTTAAATTACTCAGTTGCACTCCATGTTCCACAGTAGCAATTCTTGCCCTAATAGCTCCTCTATCCAGAAATTTTGACAGCTCATCAATAAGATAATTATTTCACTTCATAAGAGGGAAACCTTCCGCTTGTACACTCACTTTGTCTTTTACTAGCGACTAGAGCTTTGGAACAGTTATTTTCAGTGCTCCCTGCCTTTCTTTCCTAATACCATGATAAATGTCCCGCTCCTAGTTTCAAAATTCACATAAAGAAAAGGTCAACTAATTCTCTGCCCTGGCTATTGTTTTGACCCTTTGTACCCTTTACGCGCGCTTCTGTTTCCTCCAAACTGTCTCATATTTCACATCAAAAAGATGTTAGATATTTGTGATACGGGTCACCTCTATCATTTTTTGTCACAAAAATACTTAGTCTGCACTTAGAAGGGGTTTCGTTGAAGATGAGTGGAGTTAGGAAAATAACGAGCCATCACATAACAAATTCTATACACATAGGCACTTTACGTTATTTCACTCCATGAGGATCACAAATAAATAAATATAAAGAAATCTCAAACGAAATGAATAAAAGGAAAACATATTGAGACTTGTTCTTTTGTATATATCAGTTTGCCGAGAAAAACTAAGGATCAATCATGCTGTTTACTTCGTAAAAATGTAGTCTAAGTATTACTTGATGTAGGTACAGGGTCGGAAAAGTTCGATGTTTTTATACGGTACAGCCTAAACCGTAATAGATAGAGCAAAACTAAGTGACACGTCACGTTCGATTTTTTGAGCTTAGTATAACACGTTCGCTGCTCAACAATTTTTTTATGAACACTGCTAGTTCTAAGACAAAAAATCTTTTGTTTTGCAAATGTTTATGTTTTAACGAGTTCAATTAGTTTTTCTGTTTTTTTTTTTTTGCAAAAAAACACGACGCACATGTGGCGGCTTGAGCACTGGGTCTACGTTTTAATCGCTCAGTGCTCATCGACGCCTACGTGGCGCCACTAGGGAGTGTTTATCAAATCTCTCTATTAGATTACTGAAATCAGTATTATTACAAAAATGGTAACAAACAACAAAATAAACTCGAACTTGAAAGTTATGAAACAAAATTTTAAAATAGTTTTATAAATTTAAAAAACAAATAAAACATGCAAATAATGCAATTTATAAACTTACAAAAAATGAAAAATCTACGTTCATTTTTCAACTAAAATGATTAAAACGTATTTTGAAAACTAGGTACCTACATATTTCATAAAATGGAACTAAGTGTTAAAATTTATGGAAAACATGTATCTTATAGGTATACTATAGACTATTGTGAAATTCCTTGAAGCAAGGATCTAAACACAGTCCTGGCAATTCCGGGCAACTCTGACAATAATATCTTGTATCTTTGCGAATTCCACGTAGTCTTCTGCTGCCTGGGCCCTTTTCTAATTTAGATGGACCGTGTTGAAACAATCCTTTTTCTGTAGATGGACCTGGTTTCTCTTTGGCTTCATTTTCTTGTAGCATTGCTTCAACTACTGATTCACGATACTCTAGGAACGACATCTTTGGTCTAGAATATTTATTGTATAACATATAGGAATTATACAACATAAGCTCCATTGAACTTGATAAATTTGCTAATTCTCATCATGAGTCAGTTTTTTACGATTTCTCAACCCAAGCCGTTTCGGTGCCGAAGAACCCGAGGACGGACTGTCGGCCATTACAAAAAAAATAAAAACAAAACAACGCACCACCAAAACAATGCACCACTATTTTTATCAACGTGCTCTCAGAAAATTATAAGCATTACTGCCGTGCGTGCCATTGTCGTGTATATATATTACGAAATAAACAAAAGACCGTCACCTGTCGGCAATTACAAAAAAAAATAAATCAAAACGCAAACCACGCACCGTAGGTTTTAAATAAAACCTTTAACAATGTGTTCCCTCGAAATCACAAGCCACATGTGCGTCCTGAGCACTCGGGTAAGTATTGCTAGGACGCCACTTGTGCGTCATGAGCAGCGAACGTGTTAATGCCGTAATCGGAGCGCGGGTAACTTGATTAGTTTTCTTTATACAGGGCGATTTTCATTTTTCCTTTATATTTTCTTTTTTCCAGTAGATTCCAAATTTCATTCCCTTTAGAACCATGTATGACAAGTACCTACATATTTAGTAAAACTTAATAAAAATAAATAAAAACCATATTTTATGCATGTTCATTCATTCATTAAAAATGCTTCAATGTTTTATTCAACACAAGAAAAATGTTAATGTTGCAGCTGAAACGTGCTGCAACTGATACCCAGAAACAACACAGCATTATAGAAAAATATTTGGAAGGTTAAAAGAAAACCTTAGTAATTCTGGATCATTTACAAAATTCAGACCTAAAACGTATGATTGGGTGAGCCAAAGTTGGATGTGAGATATGAGTATTTATATACTTCATTGCTACATAAGATATACCATGCTCGTGACCCTCGATATTTGTATAAGTTGTTGTGTAGGCGTTCTAATGTACCGTAACATTACTAATTTCACCACCAGCTTTCTAAATTCTTTTTTCGTTGCGTCGTTGAATTTTCATTACCGGAACTTTCATTTTATACCTAATTTAAATGTAAAGTAAATTTTAATTTTACCACAGCATTTTCCAGCGTTTCGTTTTCGTCTGGTTCAGACAAAAGAAGCCCAAATTATACTAAAAATGGGATAAAAAAAAAAGATGTAGAGGAGAGCAGAGTAATAATAAAAAAAGAAACGGAATGTGGAAAAACTAAAATCTAACTGCTTTAACAAGTCTGGGGGTGGCGTTGTCGCATAACTTGCTGCTATGAGAATAGGCAAATTTATTTAAATTTACAAAACAAAAAGCAAAAAAGAGATTGTTAATGTAAATAGAAAAGATGCAAGCTCGCTGTACAATTAGACCGAAATAGAGCTTTATGTTGCGTTTATTGAGATAACGTTCCCTAATGGGACTAACTGTATGAGGAAAATCGGTGTAAATTACGTTGGAATAATTTAAATGCTACAGCAATGTACTCACTATAATATTTTTATAATTAAGAACAACTGCATTATAATTTCAAAAGAAGCATTTGTACATACGCAATTCAGGGGTAACACAGAATAAACAAGCGTTTTAATAGTGGATACATTCATCAGTATCGTCACAGAAGGCGCAGACACGTCACGAGGTCACGTGTTATCACATCGGAAACATCACAAGCTATCCCACCTTAGAAACTGACTTAAGTCGAATTCCCGCCATGACCGATTATAACTGGTTATAAACGGTTTAACTTTTTGCATTCACACGACCCTGGTTATTACCGGTTTCACTATGATAACGTCACAAAAAAAAACCCTTCATGACGTCATAGTTCCTTTGCGGTTTAACCAAAAGTAAACTGGCCGATGAGCTGCGTTATTATCGGTCCTTTCGAATATCTACATAACTCAAAAAATCAGTCACCCCAAAACTTTCCCGACAAGTTATAATATGACATAACCTCACTAAATACAAATCTTAAATAAATAGATATAACATCAATACCCGTAAAAGGATGTGTTTGGCGACATCTAGTTTTATCGTTGGTAGTACGCCGAGTGAACAACAGTTCCTATTTCGGCTGCCTGGGAGGTCTCTGACCCCATAAAGCAACTACCAACACATGTATGGGGTCAGAGACCTCCCAGGCAGCCGAAATAGGAACTGTTGTTCACTCGGCGTACTACCAACGATAAAACTAGATGTCGCCAAACACATCCTTTTACATCTCTGTTCCGTGTGGGGTATATACCACATTATTTACGAGGGTTTGGCTGTCAACTACTGACCGATCACCACTGATGAGTCGTGGATCGACGAAACGGCCGTCTGGTGAAAGTATAGTGGTTGACAGACAAACTCTCGGATTTTAAGTCTTGTTTTGTTAAACAAGCCCATTTCACATCAATACTCGTTTACTTCTAGCTCGCTAACGCAGGCAGGCTAGAAGCGGTTTGAATCGGATGTGATGAGGAAAACATTCTTATTCGTGGCTATTGGTCGTGAGTTGAACACCTGTTCGTTACCGTCTAAACTGTTATATCCTGTACGTTCTCTTTTTTTCTTTTTCTTTTTTGGGAAATACAAAGCGGAGTTCCAATTTATTCCCAACAACGATGGCTTATGCCTACTCCTCTGTGCTTCTTCTAGAACACCTCATCTGTTCTCCTGTATCAACAAACATAAACATAAATTTACCGTGTTCTTTGCGATATATTATGCAACACAACATCTCAATTAATTAGTTGTTAAACTTAAATGCTGTTGGAGAATATTTTCATTGAAGCAAATAACTAATGGGAACACCAGCTGTGATGTATAGCACGTTATTCTACCGGTGTGTGCAGTATAGGTACTTACAGTTATCTCAAGATATAAGGGGTGGATGAGGTATTTGAAAATTATTGGAATGATTCACTATAGAGTGAAGGTCATATTGGTATTATGATTTTGCATTTGCTTGAGACACAAAAGTACAAAAACTCTTCTATTCTATTCGATAACTACAGTATAATATTAACTCTGAGTCAAAGGGGAATAAAATGGCCGACACTCTAACAAGAGCTGAAGCAGAATTTCCCGACCAGAACCCGTAGTAACTAGCATAGCGTTTAACCCTGTCAAATACCTGAAAGACGATAAACGCTCAGAAGTTTTGGCAAGATTATCCAGGTTAGGTAAATTCGAAGGAATTTATATTAATCCATCGAAATCAAGAGACAGTTGGGTATGAGTAGATCTATTCCGTGCTGCTCGGTAGGACTATATATACACTGACCACTGTCGAGGTTGGAACTTTTGGACAATTTCAAACGCCGATTGTCCCTGTAGGACAAGCCCAGCTGTAGCTAGAAAGACACATTAATCTGCTGCGTGAAATGCTAATAGGTATGAGCCTACCCTCCGGTGGTCACATTGAAGGGTCCAGACCAAGCCACTCAATAGCCTTAATAGAAACATTCTGGAAAAAGCCTTTGAAACCATCCACACTGTTTTGCAGATGGAATGAAGTAGTGAGGCGTGAATCGGTGCGTTTTGCATAACGTCAACTTGTGCTTCCCTATAAGAAGGCAAGACAAGTTCTTGCATTACAGTATGTCGTTTTAAGGCGTAATAATTAGACTGTTCCAGATACGTACATGTAGTAACTAAAATGCTCATGCGAAAAATAAAGTTTTGTGTGAATAATCTCCCCAGTTACCAACAGTTTGAGTGCAGCATTGGATGATCCATATTTAACTTCTAGCAGCCAATAATTTAAAATGGCACTGGGATTTGAAAATTTAATTCACTGCAGCTCCATTTGAAAGTAATATTTCTAGTAGGTATTTTTAATGAACATTGTCGGCAGCTGTCTGATTTATGGATATTGGAAAATTTCTGGCTTAATACCAGGCTTTTTGCGTTCTTTTTTCGATATTAATATATTATATATTTTTTCGTATACGACAAAAGAATTCCGATTAGCATAATAGAGAATGAATGTGGGCATTTCCAGTTTGTCAGGCATTGAAATTGAATGCTGCAGTAAGATATTGAACGTAACCTAATCTCGGTGGATTATTTGTGTTACGAGAAGTTTACAGGAATAATTATGTAACAATTACATTATTAATTTAATAATAATAATAATAATAAATGACTTTATTGAGAACTTAGAGAAGTTACACAAAACGCGAAGTTGAGGCATAGCCTCCTAGCTTAACCTGTTAGCAATACTAATGATATCTGTATAGTAATAACAACAACAATAACACTGATATATCAACAAAAAAAAAAGAAAATAAAATAAAAGAAACACTGATTCTCAACTCAAACTTATATGTATATATCCTAACTTATATAAATTAGATATTAATTACCAATTTTTTAGCGGCAGTGCATTATATAATTTAGCTATGGCATAACTAAATGACATTTCGAATAAAGTTGTGGTGTGCATCGGTGGAGTAATGTTCACTAAACCTGAAATCAGAATCCACCAACAGACCCAAATCTTTTACGGTATTTGTACAGTGTAAAGTAAAATGCTCCACCCTCAGTGAGAAAGCCCCGCAGTATGTAGTCCGAGCCCTGGGAGGGCCTAGCAATAACAATTGCGACTTTCCCGGGTTTATTTCGAAGCAATGATTTCTGGATGCTCTAACCAAATGGTCCAAATCATCATCAAACCGACGCATGGTCTCGTCCATATCAACGGGTTTAAATGGCATATACAGCTGGATGTCATCGGCATATAAATGAGCAGAGCAGTGTCTCAAGGATCTCAACAGCTGTGATGTATTAATGGAAAACAAAATTGAGCTTCTTCATAACAATGTACCAACTCATATTGCACTCGATTTGTGTTTGTTGCTTGGTTTGGTTTTATGGAACAAAATTTCTTTCAGTTTAATGATAAGTTTTATAGACTGGAAACAGGTTTGGCTATGAGTTCGAAACTTTCCCCCTTTTAGCAGAAATATTTATGAAAAATTCGAGTGTTCCTCAATTGTCT
Organism: Apoderus coryli; assembly: GCA_911728435.2. NCBI lineage: Eukaryota > Metazoa > Arthropoda > Insecta > Coleoptera > Attelabidae > Apoderus > Apoderus coryli. The sequence continues at coordinate 15,656,247 of OU452204.1, forward strand.
GGGAGGATTCTCTTTTATTACAGATATGTGGACAATTGTGTCATTTTGTTTGATTGCACTCCAACTGTCGTTTTTGATTTTTAAAATTTTGTTAATTCCCTACACCCTAATATCAATTTTGCAATTGAATTTGAAACTAAGAACAAAATTCCGTTTTTAGACATTATTAGAGATATTGTAGCGCATCAGATTGAGTTTGAGTTATATAGAAAACTGACTACAACTGACACTCTGATTCCTTTTAAATCTAACTACCCGTTTCCCGCTTCCTTCAATTGTTTGTTTCATAGAGCATTTTCTTTGCCACTTAGTTTTGATGGGTTTCTGAGGGAGATTAATGTGATTAAACAATTAGCACAATAATAGTTACCCTCTTCTAACCATTATGAAACTATATTTTACATTCTACACAAGATTTAGACTTTCGTTTACGGTTATACGTCCTCTTGTAGAAAACATAAGATATGTCTCTCTTACTTATACCGGTAGCTATTGTCTTAAGATTGCTAAAATGATAGATAGATAGATAGTTTATTACAATATTCGAAAATACAGTTTGTCAATATAAATACAATACTTGCAAATACAACACAAATACAAATGACATAAAAATATATACGTCAATATACAACAATTAGGACAATACTGCACAACAAAACAACGCAATATTGCCAACAAGAATCAAGAACTCTACAACCAATCACTCTCAAGAAATTCATCGACAGAGTAAAAACAGTGCTTTAACAAATATGTCTTTATTTTAGTTTTAAATAATTTGTAGTTAAACGACCGAATCTGCTTCGGTACCTTATTATAAAATTTGTAATTAAGAGAGTTATTTTTAGATTTTGTTAGTCTATATTTTGGAGTGATCAACAAATCAGCCGACCGAGTACTGTAGGTATGATTACTAGAGTGAGGCCGCAGTGAATCCCGAATTGAATGAATCTCCAATAAGGTATGATAGATAAAAACACACGGCAATGACATTATACCGTGGTTTACAAAATGCGGCTTGCAATGGTCAAGTGGCCCAACGCCAACCAGTATTCTAACCGCCCTCTTTTGCAATCTGAAAATTCTCAAGGCGTGCGAAGAACCACCCCAAAGCACGATGGCGTAAGTCAAGTGTGAATGGAAAACCCCAAAGTAAGCCGTTCTAAGAACATGAAAATTTAAGTAACACGCAAGCTGTCTAAGCAAAAATAGAGCACTGGACAACTTCCGACTTAGGTGTTCAATGTGAGAGTACCAGTTAAGATTGTCATCCAAATAGACTCCAAGCACTTTGACAGTTTCACCACTGATATGGGAGAAATTAGAAGACAGCTTCAGAACATTGCACTTGTCCTCGTTAAGCCTTAACCCGTTCGCACCAAACCATTTCTTGGCTGCATTCAATACCGAAAAGGATAAGAAGTAGTATTCCTGACATTATCGTTAGTTTTAGAACTATTAACAACGTTAGCCTCTGTCTGGTGAATTCTAAAGATATAACAAATTTTCTGAATTTGTCGGGAGTTTATAGACTGTTTTGTCAACATTGTAATAGCATTTATATCGGCCAATCTGGCCGTAGGATCCTTACTAGAATCAAGGAATATTTGTATTATTACACTTATTATACTCCATCTAATTTTGCAACCCATCTAATCACGACAAATCATATCTTCGATGTTTTAAATAATTCAAGGTTATTACATAGGTGTAATAAGGGCTCCCGTTTAAATTTTTTGGAAATCATGAAAGCTAAGGCTTTAATTTGTAATGTGTTCATGTTTAGCATTTCCTTTCAATTCTTTTTGGACATACTGTACTTACAGAAAAATGATAAACGTTTTTCGTTTTTTCCTTTTTTGATGTGTTTGGAATCTAAGCTTAGATGAATTAACATTTTGAATTTTATTTACTCAACACAGGATATTTTCGTGTTTGTGAGCTGTTTTGGTGTATTATTATTTGGAGTTTGATGTTTTCTGTACACAGATATATTTGTCAAATGGTAAGTTATAAACTTATGGACAAATTTGTTGTCCATTTTACGTTTTGTTTTTCTCTTATGCGTTCGTTTTTATCTTTATTGTAGGACTGATGATGGCTTGTTATGCCGAAACTAGTTTCCTTTTTTAATTACAATAAATACTGTGTGAAGTTGACTTAAAAAGTTTTTGTTTGTTTTCTTTTGTTTGAAACTGACACTGACACTTCTTATAAGAAAAATAATTGAAATATTTTGAATTACAACATTTTATTGCTGAGTCCAACTCAACGAGCAGAATGGTTAATTCCGGTGGCCGTAAAGTTTGTATTACTCAGCCAGTCATCAAGTCGTGAAATACTTTACAATAGTGCTACTTAGACTACTATTTGTACCAACTACTTGAATCCATCAAGTCCTCATTAGAAAATGGGGAAGAAGTTTTTCTTACAAACGGACGTTTCGCACTGTAGAAGATAAGAGGGATCCCTGTAGACTAGACATTTAAAAGCTTATACGATATTTAATTGAAGGATACCTTAAAACGTCTGAAAAGTTCTTCGAAAGTATGTTCTCGAAAAAGCTTTCTCCTAACAAACCTAAATCATCTAAAGCAACTTTAGACCATAAAGAATGTTTATATTTATATTAAAAAGTTTTCACATAACTTTCCAACATTTCTTACATAATCCTCACCGAATACATTTACATCAAATTACGAATTTAATATAAGGGGGTATTTCTAGAAAATGCGGTCATACTCCCCATATATTTGCTGAGACTTTTACTTCAGCTAATCGATGCATAAAATATCCTGCTAAAGGGAGGACACATAGTTGGACTAATAAATGTAAAAGACGTACCTACATATCGCTATTGGAAATAGATGTAAAGAAATGGTATTGTTAATGTAGAAGTCGTCTAGCTATTTTATGATTCAGAACTTTGTTGGAAAGATACTGAGAAAATCTAGATTTAAACGACTGATGTAAACAGCAAAATGTTCAGATAGTTATGCTAAAACAGCACATTTTTTCAAATGAAATATTATTTTATAGAGATAGGTACAGTCTCAGAAAAATAAACAAACATAGAAGTGGCATAAGAAGAAAATAATCACAAAAATGTTTGTAGCCTACATAACCTTTACTTTTTTACTAATAAAATCTAACACTGTTGCAAATTGTTCGTTTCACTCATAGAATCAGAACTCGTATTTGACATCCCAGTGTAAATTTTTATTAGGGTTGGTCACAGTGTTCTTACATTGCAGAACTATACAATATAATATATTATTATTATTATTATTAGAATATTTCTTTTTGTATTCGGCTTCCATTATATGTTCATAAAATATTTAACGTCAAGAAATCAATCAAATATAGGCCCGGTTGTACAAGTTCACAGGTTCACTCTTGAACTCAGTTCAGTGTCTCGAGCGTTGTACCCAATATATTGGTACAACGCTCATACAAGTTTACTTGAACCAGCATTTAACTAGTCTATAAAATGAGGAGAAGAAAAAATTAACAATCTAACCTATAAAATAGATATTTTTTAGATATATTTATGTTGTTTTCAGTTTTTTTTAAATTTGTATTTTCGTAGTCTTAGAATATTAAATATAAACAAATTTATAATATATAATTATGAAAAATAATGTAACAGCAACTAATTTCTCTGCTAGAGAGGATATTATTTTAATAAATTTAGTGATCTGGAATTTGTGGAGGGTGACACAAGAAGTCACAGCACCTAGGGTACTCCTGTGCATCCTCCATGGGGTGAACTGGAACTCTACGTTATCGAACAACCTAATTCTGAGAAAAAGACGGCAACTTTCAGGACGGATGTTCATGTTCATAATTTAAAAATAAGAAGAAAGCATATCATTGATATACCACCCCATAGAACAGCATTATTTCAAGGGTCGTTTTCATATACCAGAGCTACAGAGTATATAACAAATTTCCTCAGAATTTTACCTCTCTCAATATCCAGGTTTAAATTAAAAGTATCTGAAATGTTATTTGATGAGCAGTGTCGTCTGTTGAATTGTTAAGTCTATTAAATTATCGTTATCACTCCTTTTTCTTTTTATTTATTTTATTTCACTTAGTTTTTAGTTTATGCGTAAATTATGGTTGTGTACTATATATCTAAAGGGTTCTCTTACTGATGATTTTGTTTCTATTGTTACATAAATACTTTATTTCCTTAGGTTCATGAACAATCTCAGCAATGCTGAACATGCGCCTTTTAACAATATCATATTGTATCAAACTTGTTACAGAATGTAATTTATGTTTCAGGTTATTGTTAATAGACATTTATTATTATTATACTGTCTTCCCAACTTGCTTTAAAGTCTGATAGGGTGATGTGTTTAATGTATCTGTCTGTAGAAGATGATATGCAGATATCAAATCCACAATAAACATTACCACTCGTTAATTCCAAACGTTGGAATGATTTGGCCTATTTCTATATGTGGGGCTCGACGACGAGTAACATTATTTACTAATTCTAATAAGAAATCTTCATCATCTGTAATGTCTTCCCACACATCCATTTTTGTAGGAAATTAAATTTAAAAAAAACTAAACCATCAAAACATTCAGGAGTGAGGTTAAAAAAACGTTGAACTCAGCGAGAACGACCAAATTCGGGCGATTAAGTTCACAAAGAGTTCACCATCAAAACCAATAATGTACAACGCATTTTCTCGGCTGAACCGAAGATCAAGGTGAACTTCGGGTGAACGCTCATTGTACAACCGGGCCATAATGTGATTCACAAAAATACAGTTCTACGGATACAAATGTGTGACAACCCCGCGGAGGGATTTGTTTATTATTTACACTTCACGTTGACGTGTGGGGTGCGAGTAGTGCTACGTACAGTTTTATAACCAGAATTAAGTGATTTTTACGAGACTCTTCTACTTTACTGCATTTGTATTGTGTAAAACTGGTTTTCCTTTAAATAATGGGGAGAAAAAAGTGGTTAGTTTGCATGTCGAGTGATTTTCCGAGTCAGGTTACGTCTCACAAGTAAGTACAATGGCGTAGATTTAAACAACATTAGTTGTTTAAATCTACTCTACACCTAGTTGAAAAATAGACAGTAATATAATAAACAACAATAATTGTATATTTCAGAATTTCTGAATTAATAGTATCATATCACATGTAACGAACGTTTCCGCTACGAAACAATATTATTACGTACTTTTTATATGAAATAATGCGCCTACCGTCAGACCTGGACCTTTTCATATACCTTCCATTCAGTATTCTCGGTGAGAATATTTTGCTGGAAGCCGGAGAGTATTAGAGTTTTTAATGGATAATGTAACTTTCGTACTGTTGTTTGCTATTGAAATTGCAGTGTTTTCGTGGTTTCAAATTGGGTTTTGTTCTCCTACATACAAAATATATACCTACCTATATACGGAAAAATTATGTCAAAATTGTTTTTAAATTTTTATTCATTTGGCAAATTCATTAAGCTTGAGCGAAGATACAAAATATTATATAATATCAATGGGAAACTGTATTACGCATCAGACAAATAAATAAAAATTACGCTGTAAGTATACTTACAATTATTGTTGGTATACAGACAAACTGTTTAGAGAGAGCACTATGATCCTATATATTCTATTCATAGCAATTATTCATGTTTTATTTATAGTATAGTACAATAATTCTTGTAGGTTTCCCAGTGATCACGCCGTTGGAAGAGAGTGGTGTACTTCTTGTGGTTTAAGTTTTGAAACGATCACTAAAAGTTCTTATGGTTGCTCACAACATTTCAACCAAAGAGACATTAGAATAATTGGAAAACAAACATGCCTATCGCACAGAGCCATTCCTGTTCGCTATGTTCCGTAAGTTAATATTTTTATGCGATTAGAAATATTACAATTTATTGAAAATATTTTTAAACAGATTATCCTCGGATTAGCATCTACAACTGAAATTGCCGTATGGACTCGTTTGTTTGTGACAAAAAAGCTCTCTTGTCTTTTTTCGTAGGGTGCGCAATGGAGGCAAATTTCAAAGATAACCTATCACTTTAAAGCAGATAAAAAAATACTTTCAAATGATATATGACTCGACCCCTACTGATATATGAAAATTTGAAAGTGGTGTCCACTCCTATCATAGAACTGAAGCGAGTTTAGGCGCTATCGTAGAAAAATGCATACAGACAGACAAATTCCATCTGGAAATGCTCTTAATCATCTCGAGTGATTTCAAAATGGTTATATCCGTCTTTATCTCAAATTTTTTTAGCGCGTTCACAATAAACTTTGAAATTGTAATTAATATATGTAAAAGACTGGAGTTCAAGCCCAACTGTATCTAAATATCATCTACTTGAAAACCTCCTCGTACCGCTACTGCTTACGTAGTTAGACAGCAAATCAAGATAAACAAGTTAAGTGTAAACTTTGTATCCTAAGTGGCCACTGAATATCTTGTGGCTAGGAAAATCACATAGAAAGCCGTGGTGGGTAATTTCAACTCTACATTTTTTTACTATACCACTCTTCAACCCTCCTTTTGTTCTCCTTCCGATACTAGACAACGATGAACCGCATCACTTCCCCCGTCCCTTTCATTCTCCCACTAAAGTTGCGATAAATCAAGACAGCTTCGGAAATTACGCTCTTTCTTTTGGTTAAGGATAGCGTCGGCGTTGGTTTCAGAACGATTAATAAGATTTAAGCTACAATGGAGGAAACTGATTTTCATAGGAAACAATTAGTGTATTTGAGAGGATTTAGATAGGGATAGTGAGATGAGGTCCTTTTAGAATTTCCTACTTTGCGTTCGACAAACTTTTGCAATGATTTATGAGATGTTGGAACAAGGTTAAGGGTAGAACTTAATAATAATAAGTATTACAAGATTACAATAATTATATACTGAATGTGCCTTAATACACAAATAAAAAAGCAATTAACTAAAGAATCAAAATCACACAATACAATTTATACTAACTAGAGTTTTTCAGCCCCCGCGCTATACCCCGAATCATCCATTGATATCACAGTCGCCACAGACGTGGTTGAACACCGAACACATGAAGGGTGTGTTCGTTCATCATTACTTCATCTGATGGCAACAGTTCCATCAAAATCGTTCTTTTGTTCGTGATGAATTTAATCTGATTTAACACAACTTGGTCTTTTATTTGAGATTGATTCAACCTGCTGACATCACTAATGCAACTTTCAGATATGTTGGGGTATAATGATGGATTTTATGTTTGTTTACGAATCATTATTTTTCTAACCTCAAAGTTTTAATAATCTCTTATTTCTGTATGTTTACGTGTGCAAATTATTTCCTCTTCAACAGAAAATTCTTCTAAAAGAATATTTATATGTCTGCTAACCACAACCGACCCAACTTTCTGATTAATATTCTACTTAGTAGCAGAAACATGTCTCTGATGCATATTAGATTATTAACAGGATGATTATTACTTTACTTTCCCGCCCAGGGAAAGTATTGTGACCGCGTAAAAAAAAAATTTTGGGGTAAAGAGGATATAAGCACTTTGAAGTTCCCTGAGACGGTTAAGACAATTTCCAGATGCAAGTAAGTCTGCCTGTCTGTCTGTGTGTGAGCTAAATTTTTTGTATATGAGTTTAGGACAGTCCTACGTTGAAGCCATGAGATTTTGGTTGAAATTGCTTAAGCTCTCTCATAGGACACAACCACTAAATTTTCATATATCCGTAGGGGTCGAGTGATATAGCATTTCAAAGCATTTTTTGTCTGCTTTCGAGGGATAGGTCACTTTTGATATTTGCCCCCATAATTCTGGAGAAAATAGCGTTTAAAATGTCACCAGTTGGATCGTATATAATATAAAATACAATATTTATTCAAAGTCTCTGTTGGTTTATTGGTAAGGCGTTCGCTTCGCATGAGGAAGGTTACGGTTTCGAGTCCAAGCTCTGGCAATACTTTTTTGTTACGTTATTTTATTGAAAATAATGCAATTATAATAATAATTATTCTTAAAACTCTGTTTCGGTACGCTGGTCATATATTTTTGATTATATTACAACATGTCGGGAAAGTTTTGGCGCGACACAACTGATTTTTTATTTATTGGCCTCTGCAACTTGGCAATTTAGCCATAATTTAGACCGATAACAGTAAAATTTAGGTTTGGATTGCATATCTACAATAATGTCTACCATTTTGCGTTTTTTTATTCACAATCCGACATTCCACCATCAATCTATCAGCCCATAATGTCAGCCATCAGCCTCCATTAGTGATTGTTTTCATCAGACCATAACGCTGAATAAAAGAACACACCCGAAGTATACAGGACTATGATAGAGAACGTTTGTACTGTTCATGATCACACCCTACAGCAAAAGTAGCCGAACAACTAGATGCAAAACGGGGAACTAGAAATCTCACACACCCCAGCAGGAATGGCATTTTAAAACGCAGAAGTAATTCATCGTGATCACACAGTTGGAATATGACGCTCATAAATTGGGTTCCAGATTAATTATACAAATTCAAGTTTGGATCTAACGAAAGCTCTGTAGCGTGTAACAATCATTTAACGAACTGACCAGTTGAACAATCTTAAATTCATCAGCATAGGCAAGTTGACGGCAATTTTTTGACCCATAAGATTATTGCGAAATAAAGAAAACATCACAGGTCCTAGGTTTGATCCCTGAGACACGCCGGAGGTCAAGATGTACGCAAAGGATCTAAAAAGCTCATACTCTACAAATTGCGTTCGACCCAACAGGTAAGATGGAAACAATAGTGAAAGCTGATCAGATAAACCAAAACTCTCCAATTTAGCTTTGATAAAGCCGGTGTAGAGAACATCAATCTGCTGAAGATGCAAATATGCTCAGAAATCGCTGTCAGATTAGACACACAGGAACGACCAGAGATAAAATCATGCTGCTCCGAAGCAAGTTCAAATTTCAAACTGGATTGGGAACAAATTAGTTTCAATTTGTAGCTATATTTTAATGCGATAAATAAGAGGATTATGAATGTGGGAATTAATGTAAGCAACTACAATCCTGGTGTCTGCAAACGTATTTATTTGATCTGCCTGCGATAAGAATTTAAATAGGGAAATTAGGTCGAGTCATACCTTATTTTAAAGGTATCCTTAGGTTCTGGCGCTCGAGACATACCAGTCTGAGGGAATGGTTTCCATGGCATCAGCATCATGTTGAAACCTTATAGGAATCATATTTTTTGGTATAGGACGCTATTATTCAACCCCTAATAAACTACCCTTAATGACTGATTCCCCGCATTTCGTTTGGCATGCAGATAGCCCTTTATAATATCATTATCCTGCCTAAATTCCACAACCCATCAGGCAACAAACAGGATTCTATTTTAATGCTTTTGTTTGGTATAGGACACTATCATTCAAGCCCTAAGAAACTGCCCTTAATGACTAATTCCTCGCATTTCGTTTGGCATGCAGATAGCCCTTTATAATATCATTATCCTGCCTAAATTCCACAACCCATCAGGCAACAAACAGGATTCTATTTTAATGCTTTTGTTTGGTATAGGACACTATCATTCAAGCCCTAAGAAACTACCCTTAATGCCTAATTCCCCGCATGTCGTTTGACATGCAGATAGCCCTTCATAATATCATTATCCTGCCTAAATTTCACAACTCATCAAGCAAGAAACAGGTTGCCATTTTAATGCTTTTGTTTGGTATATGACATTATCATTCAAGCCCTAAGAAGAGAGCTATTAAAAGAGCTTGCATATATATTTCCGCATTTATGTTTAACTCCCGTTTATATTCAGTGAAAAATATAAGTCCTGAACACTCGTACATAGAAATTCATCTAAATTATACTATAAAGAATCGTGTTGTTTGCTATTTTTCACTGAAATGGCTAACATTTTATTTTATTGCCTCAGGATTCATTTAACACTTTTGTGCCAACAAAACTCACTCATATAAATAGTAGTCACTAAAATACATGGCACGTACGAGTACATTTAGATTCACATTTAGAAATAAATATTTTCTCCAAATTTAAAATACAAGATTGCCAAATCAGCGGATCACCTATATACAAAGGTAGAGCTATTGTATTTGTTTTTTTGTCAAGGAAGAGAAATCTCGATAGACACCCAAGGGGTTGCTTAGCACTCCCCTGGGTAGTGTCACAGCCTTCTTGAGACAAGCTATGAAGAGAAATTGGCAACACCGCAATACGGTTAGTATACCAGTCTACTGTACATATGCGGCCGGTGAGCGGTCTCCACGAAAATATTTGGAAACTATTTTGTAATCGTATTTTTCACTGAAATGGCTAACACGTATAATTCTAAACTTTATTTTGTTTAAGATTTCAGTTATTAGAAAATTAATAATAATTTTCAATTTTTACGACCTCTAGAAAATAACAGGACAAATTTCTGACTTGGTTTCGTTTGTTATACTGATCTTATTGGCTTAAAATACATTAGTTTCTTCTACAAAAGACCTAAAACCCATTATTTTCTCACTATAGAAAATTAATGTTTAACATTGTCGTTCTTCGGGTGATTTTCTACTGAGTGGAACTCTTTTGACAAATAATTAAAAAATAACTGAAATCGACGTTGCCAAATATACTGTTCCAGGGCTATTATCAATTGATAGTGTTTGGCTCGGGAACTTTTCCCTATTCCATGACCTCGGTTGCTCTGCCTTCGTTGTAAGCCTCTGGTGCTCTAGTCCTTTATTGGTTGTTTCTAGCTCCTTGTGTCTAGAAAGAAACACTCTGTAACAGAGTAAATACTAAATTTAGTAATCCTGAAAAATAAAACAATATCCTATTTAGTGGCTTCTGCTGCTGTCTTTATGCTAGAGATTCCTTCGTCAGAGTTGACTCTACTGTAGAAATATCGAAAAATAAATTTTTACCAGATGTGGGTAAACTTGTGTACATAAAATGTATAGTGCGACATCTAGTGTATAAATGATAACGTGATGTGTGAATAAACAGTCACTATAACCTCCGGACAGAAGAGCCACCACCAATAAGTTGTGTTTCGATGAACCGGCTGTCTGATAAATTTACAGTCTTTGTCATCATGATTTGGCACCCAATAGATTGTTCATAAAATTACGTGCACAACGATTTTCGTTGTTAAAAGAAACCGTAGATTCAATCTTAAGCCAAGTTTGAAAGGTTTTACAGACATATTGGAAAAAATGTTATGACAAATGGTTGGAACGCAAGCGTTTAAGATAGGTCCAATCATGCATTTTCAAGTGGAAACATTCTTGAAGATTAAAATCTTAACTTCTACCAATTTTAGGGCAGCTCTGAAAACAGAAAAAAGTCGCTGGGGGCTAAATCTGATAGATACGGTGGGTGGGTAAGCAATTCAAAGCGCAATTCATTCAATTTTGCCATAGTTTTCATCGATTGGTGACACGGAGCATTGTCTTGATGAAACAACACTTTTTTCTTTTGCAGATGTGGCCGCTTTTTTTGCGATTTCAGCATTCGATCGATCCAAAATGCACAGTAACAGTCGCTGTTGATGGTGGTTCCTTTTTGGATGTAGTCGATGATTATTAATCCTTTCCCATCCCAAAATACAGAGGTCATCAACTTGCTGTCAACTCAGCTGACTATCTCTTGGATTCTGGTGTGTAATAGTGAAGCAATGTTTCATCCATAGACGATAGAATTCAGTTCTACTGCGGTTTAACAGCGATGGAGCAAAGTTCTCATAATGTTTATCAAGCCATTGTTTGGTTCCACTGTATCTTTTTTTCATCAAAAAGCAATGCTTTAGCAAAACTCGAACGTCACGTTTTTCATTTTTTTTTTTCAATAACAAAAGATGCTTCACACCAAATGCTATAACTCACGAATCAAAAGTCAGATTGCTGTCAAATTAATACACGTATCGTTTGAAGGTTCGTACTAAATAAAAATCATATGGCCTTTTTGAATAGACTAATACATACACAAATCGTCCTCTGAATTAAACCATTAAGTATTAATATCCTCTTGCATTATGAGTTGATTTAATGATATATATATAAATTATCTACATCAAACGCTGCTGAAAATATCTTAAATTTCAATAGAAACATCTAAAACTGAGCTGATGAGATTTGTTTCACAAATGAAACATATATCAACTGCTCTTTTTCGACATTCCTACGCAAACATGAAACTTCTGCAAAGTTTCCATGAACTATTAATTTAAATTGTAGCGCTTGTCTTCAGGTTTCGTAACTTTCAATGCGTATCTGTTACTGTTTAATTCGGTATGGACAAAATGTGACATTAAATTAAGTTATAGTCGTTATATTATTACGTATATTTACATACGAGTTGGTTTAATGAAAACTTTAAAATTGCGTGAATTTGTGCTGAACGAATTAATTTCAAATTTCTACGTTTGACGGCGAAGCTATATCCTTTGCTGTTGTGAAACGCTGGTATAACGAGTCTAATTATAGCCATCATTCTCTCCTTGACGAAGTTCCCGAACAAAATCAGTTTTCGTACACGAAAACATTGATGATGTGCAAAAACTGATCACGCATAATGGTCATGTAACATACTGTGAGAGCATTAATTTCAGCAGCATTCACAAAATAATAATAATATATGACCCTCCGTCCCTCACTCATGGTTGGTCAAGGTTTTAAACATCTACAAAATAAGTGAACAAATAATGACGTTCTTGTCACAAACAATGAAATCATGGAGCACCACTTTGCATATCTCGGCCTCAGGAAACATATGTGACAGATACAATAAACATTCGCAGAGCAATTTACCAAGGAGATAGCCTCAGCACTCCCTGGTTTAGTCTATCTCTGAACTCCCTCAACAACTTACTAAACAAATACAAAAACTATGCATACAATATCGATAAAAGAACAAACTATTTCACACCTATTCTATATGGACGATCTAAAACTGTACGCCAAAGAGCATAATCAACTCGGAAACCAACAAGAAATAGTCAACTACTTCAGCGAGACTACCATATGGAATTAGGATTAGACAAGTGTGCAGTTCTGAGGATTTATGAGGGGAAGGTTCGAGAACAACAACACATACCGGTCACATGGAACTAGAATTGGTCACACAGAATACTAGAGATAACTAGGAATAGAACAGAAGCTCAATATAGACATCAAGAAGGCTAAGGAAAGGGTTAAAACAGGATTTTTGGCGGGCTAAATAAACTTATGAAAACGTATCTTAACGTCAGGAACCTTTTCACTGCCATTGATACATGGCCGGCCCCAGTACTTACCTATACTTTTGGCATACTTCAAGTGCGATGGCTTCTTACAAAACACAGACCAGAGATAACGAGTAGGTATAGTGTTTCTAATCTTAATTTTTTGAATATTAACTAGCTTGCTACTCCCTGAATCATTCATTCATTAAAGGTTTTGGACAGTATTTGGTATAGTGTTTCTAAAGTTAGTTTAAAATGATATAACTGTCAATACCGACCTCAGCCGTCCATAGGCGCACCCTTTTCACTTTTCATAACAATACATGCCCTACAATATTTTAAAAATCTTTTATGTATTAACAATTAATGTTAAATGTATAACTGTTTTGCCATTTTAAAAATATTTTTAAAAACAAATATTATATTACATACTTACACTTGTCCCAAAAAAATTCCCCCTCAACACGAAAACAAACGTGTTCCGCTCGTGTCACTTGTATACATATGCCTTATAAAAAAAAACTGTCTGTATATATATAACTACATTGCAACCTAATACCGGCGGTGCCTGATACAGTGACTGCAAAAAGTTTCATCCACTTGAGGTATTATTAAAAATTATTATGTAATTTGATAGATCTTCTTTCGTTTTCTTAATCTAAGAAAAGCAATTGATCAAATCATGGTTACAATATTCTGCCACCGTGTTTTACTTTCGGACACAAATTTTCTTGTTTATATTCCACATTAAGTCTTCGCCATACCATATGATGTCCATCCGATTATATTTAGATTAATCTGAGAAAATAACACGTTGCCAAAAATTATTTGTTTCATTCATATTATATTTATTTGAAAACTCTAATCAATAACCCATTTTTTTCCAGTCACTGTAGTGATTTTTATTACTGTCAGTATCCTTTGGCAGGCATGGTTTATTATATACGAGGGAGAAATGTATCAAAAAAACGCTGCATTCGATGCCCATTTCTAATTTAAAGAGGCATGGGAACGGATAGCCCCGGTAGATCGTTAAATTTATATATTTTAAATTAAGATTAGAAATACTATACCTCCAAAAGTGTAAATATTTAGTTTTCTTTATTCCCTAAAGTTTTTAAGTTAAGGCAACTGGTTAGGTTTGAAAGTGGTATGTCTGATAGTATGTGTGTGCCTTGCGGAGTGCCACAGGGGTCTGTTTTGGATCCTGTTCTTTTTCTGCTTTATATTAACGACATTACCACTATTGGACTAACGCTGTTTGCGGATGATACGACACTCCTTTGGCATGATAGAGATGCTAATGTTGTCAAAGAAAACATTCGAAGTGATTTGGGAAAGTTAAAGGAATGGTGCGATTCGAATTATCTCTCATTTAATTTATCAAAAACACATGTATTATCTTTTAATTTTAAATTTGATGATTTGCTATTTGAAAATAACCATTTTAATAGTCCTAATTGTGTTAAATTTTTGGGACTCCAAATTGATTTAAAGCTGAAGTTTGATGAACATGTTAAACTGTTAGGCAAAAAGGTTTCATCTGGCTGTTATGCTTTGAGAGTTGTGTCAGGGGCTCTTGGACTGAAAGTTGCACGAAATGTGTATTTTTCTTTAGTGGAGGCGTATCTTCGATATGGAATAGCGTTCTGGGGTACTTGTAGCCAAACTTTGTTTAAGAGTACATTTACACTGCAGAAGCGGGCTGTTCGTTATATGCGTAAGACAGATTTTACTGCAAGCTGTAGAGAATTATTCAAAAAACATCGAATATTGACTCTTACATCACTTTTCATTTTATTCATAAAAATGTAAGAAACATTAACAGCTCAGCTCCACCTAGTCACCCATATCCCACGAGACTAGTTCAGCGGGTGCACTTGCCTATACCGAGGTCTGCCTTGGTAAAGAAATCACTCCTTTATGACAGTCGCAGAATGTACAATCATTTGCCGCCAAACTTGACGGCTGTAAAAAATTCCAAGCAATTTAGGGAGGCTGTTCAGCGCGTTCTTCTTGAGTAGGCCTATTACTCGCTGGAGGACTACTTTGCTGATGCGTGGTAGTGTTTGTTTTGATTTTGTTGTGTTGATCCGCTTTTGGCTTGGTTTGATGATTTTAATGTATTATAATGTATTATGTCTTTTCTGTTCTGCTACTTGCATTTATATATGTATTTATGTTGTGTTGTTATTTACATATTTTACTTCATGAATGTTTGGGGGATTTGAGATTTTACTCTTGCCTTCCTACTAACACTGACAACATAATGTAGTAGGTTTACGTATGTTTTTAAAATATTTTTGTTATATTGTGTTTCAAACGATTAATTACATTAATCTTTTGTACTTGTATACATCTTTGTTATATATTAATTTAAGTATGACTTTGTCTACAAGAACTTTTGTGATTCTTTTATGACAATAAAGTTAAAGATAATATAAAAGTTAATTATATGAGCAAAAGCAAAATATTAATATTACAAATAAATTTTGTTGTAACAATGTACACTTTTTATCAATATTACGCAGAGTTTCGTGTGGTTTCATTATATTAACAAAATCGGATTGTTAATATGATAAATAAAGGTCATTGGCACGCGAAATAGTTTCGAAAGCGTCACTTTGGGAGCACAGGATGACCAGTTTCACTGTATGTGATATGTATACACGATCTGCTAAAGCCCAGGGCTTCGTGACTGCGGCAACGGCAACTACTTATGCTTATTCTAGGAATATATGTATATTAAATGAGCTTAAATTAACCTTTTAAAATTGTGAAATACTAATGCAGCCATTATTTGTCCTGTGCAAACAACTAAACAACAAACAGATCCTAGTCCTAGTCGTTACATATAGTAACTAAATTTACAACAGGCAATATTTCGGTCGACTTAGCAACTTTCCTTCATTTCACCCCTTATCGGGCTTTACACCCGAACAAAGTTTGGCAATTTCCCATTTCCTTGCCCATGTTATTCATGCTTGCAACTTGCATATCTTTGCTACATTTACAATGTATACGTTTCCTTTTACAATAGACTAGATTTTTAAGGAAGCGAAAATTGATTATAGTGAGGATTTTTTACTTGGAGCTTATTGTACAAGAACATTGTATGTTTTTAATTCTGGGAATCGATCCATAATTTCGATGTTGTTCCCAGAGTATTTGAATATCCGGTATAATAGAGAATTATCATACCTTTGTGTCTGGTAATATCATTGATATTCAAACTTGGTTAAAGCATATCGATTATGCATCTAGAATAACAAATATTACAAAGGATGTAATTGCATAAGAAAGCTAACAAATCGTATAATATTCTCCTTACCATTTGGATTAGGAGCTGAAATACAGGTCCAGTGAAAATTATGCACCTCTTTTCGTGACATTTAAAGAGGGGGCCATTTAAGCATGATTCCCAGACCGTATCTTTAACCCCCTAGCCTAACCCCTAAAATATCTAACCTATCTTTCATTACACAAAATTCAAAAATATATTTTCTTACAATAATGCCAATTTTGATCAAATATTATAAATTTTATGCTTCAGCACTCCGCTGGCTCCACAAAACTGCGGCCTTCTCATTCAGTTCCTGTGCGTTTTTAATAGAAATTCACAAGAATAAATTTTACACCAACCTGGGCTAGGAAGGCGTGTGAGTTTAAATTTTGTATATTATCTATATCATAAATTCTTCTACATCCGGGGATTTCTTAATGACAATATTTATTGAATGAAAAGAAAGCAGGTTGATTCTATGCTTTTATAATAGTAGAATTTCGAGGTCTTAGTCAACAGAACGTACATAATCTGAGTGTTTTTGTCTTTTTTGAACAAAGAAATTATTTTTAGACCTATAGAATCATTTGAGACAGCGTTCTTTATATGCTGAAAATGAATTTTCCACAACGATTAGAAATTAAATGCATAATTAGGCATCTCCTGTACCTTTGCATTTGGGGAGGGATCACACAGCCTTATATCGCGCCAGCATTGTAAATAAAGCCGCGGTGAAACATGCAGTCCTGTACAAGGGCACGATTAGCTTGGTAGGACATAGATTCTGACGAAATATAAGTTAAGGTTAAAGTTAGGGGTGTCAGATACACTGCGACCTGGTGGTCTATTGTGTCCGCTGTCCTGAACTGTATCTCCAGCGTACAACTGTCCATTAACTCCTAGAGCTCTTCTGAACTACAGTAGCTTGGCTGGGTTCAGGGACCACACGTTTCCATCTTGCGCGATTGCATACTCCAGTTTTTGTTGCGTTGGCTTCTGATAGCGGCACATTCTGTTACTAGGTGAGCAAGAACTTCTTCCTCTTCCTTACAGAATCTACATTCGTCGCGCTTTTCTAGGCATAATCTTGACATATGTTTCCTAAGGCAACAATGTCCTGTAAGAATACGTGACCCGTTCTTACTGAGATCCAAACAGATTTTGGATTTGTGAAATATAAGTTTATTTATCAATGTGTTCAAAGATAATGAAAACGAATATTGTTAGTGTTTAGGCAATGTAGGCAGGAAAACGCCTCCGATATGTGGTCTTGTTGGCGTTGATTAATTAATCAGTCGGTGCTGTGAATTTTTTTTGTAAACGTGAACTGCTAACACACTCCGGACAAGGATACACAATAAAGCAGTAACTCAATTTATACAAAACTAAAACTCTCACATAGAACTTTTTCATTTTTAAAGCTAACAAACTTCTATTAAATAGAGCAACTTCAAACTGCTGTAGCACCGACCAGGATTATACCTTTCATAACCTACAAGACTCTTTGCAGAGTCGTCAGTCTCTATTATCTATCTGATTAGGTGTGTATACTCAATACGATAGAACTATTTTATGGTTAAATAGCTTCTAAATGCACCAAATGCTAAATTATCCCTTACAAACAATACATTTCGTATTCGAAATCTGTGTACTTACTAACCAATTCCCCTTAGTAAACCGCAACTATGGTGTATTTAAGCTAGTAGGCCAAACCCTCCTTCACATAAACATAAAGGGCTATCGCAGGGAAATTATAAATATTGTTGGGTATGTGTTGATGTAGACAATAGCCTATTTCTCTATCTTAGGCTGTCAACGTATATTATTGTGCAAGATACAATAGGTACATCAACGGATCCTACTTGTGACCCATATTCTCATCAGAGAAGACAAGAGAAACGCACAACAGACTCAGGCCGAAAAAACTTTAACGGTATTAGAAATCTAGGCGCAGGTCTTCCAAAGATAAATTACTAGTTCGGTGAATGCAGTGAAGGAAGAATATAATTGAAACTCAAAAACAGTCGCATAACATAACACACTGACGATGACCCTAAATTTAGGATAGAAATATTTATGTCAATTGAATTTATAATTATAATAATGATTTTTTCAGTTTGCTTTTTTCTTGGGGTGTTCGGTTCTTATAAAAACTTACAAAACTTGCATAGCAACCCAAACCACTCTTAACATTATCCTAATAAGTATAACATAAAAATCCTTACTGGGAGTTTTTTATCCAACAAAACTTGCAAAATGGTTTAATGTGCCCCCTTTATAGTTATTGTTTTTCCGGGATTCGATATCATCCAATCGTTAAAAGCAACTGCACAATATGATTTGAAAGGTCCATAAATTCCTACATCCAGAGGTTGGAGTTTGTGTGACGTATGTGGGGGGAAAGAAACCATAACCATTCCATTTTGTCGACAATAGTTTATTGCTTTTACTGTGATATGCGATTCATGATTATCTAGCAATAATAAAATTTTATTTTCCAACGAACAGTTTGTCTGCCTCTTAATGTGTTCCAAAACAGAAATAAATAGATCACCAGTCATCCATCCCGATTGGTTGCCTAATGCGATACTAGAGGTAGGAGCACCAGTTAAATAGTCATCAGGGCTACGCGTTCTAGGAAATACATAAATTGGAGGTAATGCAGTTCCAACTGCATTTATTATTCCTACAAATGTAGTTAATTCCCCCCGTTCAGCAGATGCTGCCTGGCATACCTGCTTTTTTCCTTTGGTAGAAACAATTTTGACAGGTTTCAAAACCGTTGTTACTCCCGTTTCGTCAATATTAAAGATATGTTCAGGCTTAAATTTATGCTTTTGCAACACGGAGACGTAATTTTCGAAAAATTCGGAAACACTTGTTTTATTGAACCCTGTTGCTCTTGCCAGACTGGTACTCTCCGGTTTTCTTAACGATAGGCTTTGATTGTTCCTTTGCATAAATCCTTTGAGCCATTCAATGCCCGCTATCTTATCTCTAACCCATTGGTTAGGTACTTTACATGCAGGCAAAACACTTGAATAATCATACGCCAGGACCCTGATTTGTTTGTATGTTAAACCGTAATTCATATTAGAACATGTTTTAATATACTGAACTAATTCCAGTTCTTGAGCTTTGCTAGAAAAAACCAGCTCGTTTTCAACAGAATCGCTATTTTCGTTACCCGAGTCATTATTATATAAACTTTGTAACTCTGCCGGTGAGTATTTTTTCCGTAGTTTTTGTATTCTAGAATGCAGTGTATCTCGTTTTACATTGAAGCTTCTGCTGGATTCTCTTTCTGACATATTCTTACTTATAACTTCTCTAATAGCATTCTTCATATCGGTTTCAACTATGTTGGCCCGGTTAGTCTTTTTTTTTGTAATTACGCACCATCTAAAATCAAAAAAATATTCACTTTTTAAAAACATATGACATATACCGTACAGTGAAGAGCTTTGGGCCTGGTTGAATGTACCCCACCTCTATGTGGTTGAATGTGCCCCATCCTAGTTCGTAATAAAATCACCTGATATCCGTACATTTTATATTTTAAGGTTAAAACAATAATCAAACAGTAATCTCTAATAACAAAGTAAAATCATTGATAATTATGTTACAGGTTTAATTTATAACTCATTAAAATAATATTACAAAACGTAGTACACAAAATCTTACCGTAAATTTACAAAAAACACACTTTATTTTCTTCACCATGCAACTGACCACATACAGCTTTCTAACTACACAGGAAGTAGTTATCGATGACTGTCAGTCGACACGAATTTTTTTAGCGCTTAATTTAAACTGGAAAAATATATAGGAGGGGTGGTTGAATCTGCCCCTTGGTTTAATGTGCCTCCTTTTCCCCTATATGAATTTCCCTGCACCGAAATACCTCATCATCATTTTGATTTATTTCCGATTCAATTCGTATTTTCTTAATTTTTTTTATTCCGTCATTCCATATAAAAAAAACAACAATACTTTCATAATAAGAAAAATTGCAAGAAAATTTACACAACCAAAATGGGTTATTGTCACCCATTTTTTAAGATTTTATAATCATTCTGAAATAAAGTAAAACCCTCTGTGCTTCATTCAAAATTATTTAGAGAATAGTAGCATTCTATACCACATTGATTAAAATAATATTGGGAATAACAACATTTTATTTATTGTCATCAACAGAACTGAAAAATACTGTTTGAGTTCGTAGGTTTTAGGACAGGTTTAAAGTAAACACTCAATTAAAAAAGAGCGACGTTTCGCAGCTTTATTTGCCGCTTTTTCAAGCTCTGTAAAAGATACAAAAAAACAACATGACAATTGAGTTTAAACCATTGACTAACATTAAACAAATAACTAAAACCTACGAACTCAAACAGTATTCATAAACTCAAGGACACTAAATAAACAATGAATTTAGAACTGAAAAATTTGAATACGCAATAAAGTATTGTGTGTATAATTAAATTTGTATATAAATTAAATAAATAATGAATTATTTGGGTTTCAAAGCAATATTGTGATCATTGGTATTATTTGCTGCAATTTATTTAATCAAAATAAACAAAATTAGTCACCTCCACAATTTTATTTCATTAATTATTATTTGCTGAATTTTTTTATGACATTTTTATTCGAAAAATATGCAGTTAACGGATAAACTTCTCTCATTTGGGAACACCCTGTTGCAGTTGTGAAATTGATATTTTTTTGAACAAATGACAAAGTTCGTAATTACTTCTATAACGTGCAATAAAAAAATCCCTAAATAATTAGACTGTATGCCTGCATGGTAAGTACCATTCAATTTCATTTCCAACCATTAATTTTTAAGTCCGTCTCATTACATAATCTAATTTAACCATACTACAACAGCGCGACCAGACAAAGACGACAGATATATTTCCAACCCCCGGCCACCAATTTTGACCGCCCCCAGAGCCGACAGTGTTAAACGGGGTGCGATAGCGAATCGACATGCATGCACAAAGAGGGATGATGTAAAATATCTCGAGAAATCGCGCGCTTGTGGCGAATACACGAACGTGACGCGGAAACCGTCACGATAAACAAATAAAAAAACTTAATTTAATTTAAATTAAATTTTAATGCAATTAAAGTTACTAAATTTGTTGTGAAGTATTTGTAATCACACTTAGGATTATTACTTTCTTTGAAGTTTTGGTGATAAGAAATTTAAAGATATTTACGTGATTGGATATTTTAATAAGAGTGTTATAAAAGGTAAACTCATTAATTAATTAATAAAAATTTTAAGTTTCTTATCAAGATTACTAACTCCGTTTATAGCAAACTCACCGCACATCAGCATAAAAACTCTTTTTCTACTCCCTAGTCGAAAGTATAATTTTGCTCCCTAAGGAGTAAAAAAAATTCAAATTTCTGGTAAAAATAATGCTATACTAGTAGATCGTTGTTTTTATTTATTAGTAGTTTTTTTATTTTTATTAGAAATGAAAAATGTACAAAAACAAATTTGATTAATTAATAGTAACTAGATATTGTTGACATTTATAGTGCAATTACTTAAATTGATAATTTATTTTTTGTTTGTTTATTCTTGAACCTTAATCCTAATTTTTCTTATTTATTATTCTTGAACCTTGTTCTTCAATTTCTTTTATTTTTGTTTTATTGGGATGAGGTTCACAATTTTACACAAAAGAATTAATTTTTTGAAACTATTTCTTTAATGGTTTCATGTCATCTTTTTTTTTTTTTTTCCAACGTTTCGACTAGACTCAGCTAGTCTTTTTCAAGAATTTTTCTTTTTTTTTTTTAAATCCTAATTTTTTCAATTTGATTTTTCTTGGGGTATTCGGTTCTTATAGTTTTTATATTATAAAACTTTTTTACACAAAAAATAAAATTCATTTTTTATTTTCGTCTAATTACTTAAATAAAATGAATAACGTTTCGTTACTAATTAGTAATTTCTTCAGGTTTTAACACAATTTTTCATATTCACATAAAAAATAACAAACAAATTTATTATTGTGTATGTGTGAACTTCAACACATCATACCAGGCAATTAATATTGTCATCCATCTTTATAAAATGAGTTGTATATATTTGAATGTTGTGTTTGTAATAATAAAGAAAATTGTTTGTTACTTTTGATGTGAATATGTTGGAATTTGTGTTAGATAGAGCAAAGTTGTGTTCAAATCTGAAGAAGTTAATAATTAGTAACGAAACGTCGTTATTCATTGTATTTAAGTTATTTGACGAAAATGAAAAATTGATATTGTTTTTTGTTTAACAAAATTGTTTTATTTTTTAAGAACCGAACACTCCAAGAAAAATCAAATTGAATAAATTGATAATGTTGATTCCCCCAAAAGTAGTGGTTCTGCTGGTGGAGTGCGACCCCAGTAGAATTTTAATAACAAGCAAATGTTTGAACAGGGTATTTCCGCCTATAATTATTATTATGCTAGCTGCTAAATCTAAATACCCCCCCCCCCTACTATGCTTGACAATATTTTTAATTTTTAAATTGTTTGGGATCTACAAGGTTGATAAATAAATAATACAATATTTAGTGACAAATAAAAGGCATATCCCTACACCTATACCTATAACCTATAGAAATCCAAACTGTTTGGGAACTCAATTTGTTTATCATCAGTGGAGAAAAGAGAAACTTTACGAAATCAATCCTTGAAATTTACATCGAGGATTAAAAATATTTATTATCTTGTATTAATAAAAAATAAAAACAAAATCAAGAGAAACTAACATTATTGTTTATTTTATTTTTTTGCGCTGAGTTCACATAATATAATATAATTAATTATAATAATTGTAAACAACACAAATATGGCTCTACGAACAAAATGTTTCGTGTTGGCTAAGCTGAACAATGTAAACTTTCCAGTTAAAACCACAGCTGACACTTCTCAACAAGTGTTGCCAAGGCTCACAATATAAATAGTTGCCCACGTATATTTAATTTTTGTGTTTTGGTACAATCTTTTTTGCCACCAAATTGAAAATAAATCTATCGTAATCGGTAATTAATGCTCAAAAGTTCAATTATTCATCATTTAAAAACTAATCAGGCGAATTGGATATGATAATAGGCGTCTTTCATTCTTATGAAGGTGGCCTTTGCTCTGAAAGCGTTAAGAACTTTACGATATACAAAGGAAAATCGAACAAAATGATCAGCTGATTGAATTATCTCACACTTTTGAAAGGGAATTTGATTGTTTTTCGGATTTAAGAAATTGACATATGCATATTTTTATTAGTAGATATCTTACACTGCAGTGGTTGGGGTCCACCCTGTAACTTTATGGGTCAATCTGTAAAGGTAATAGGGCATAATGGCCAATATTTTTCGCACACATGATTTGAGTAAAAAAAAATCAACATAAATTATTTATTAAAAAATTATTGTATTTCCCGACGGTCTAGAGAAGTGCTGGGAGACTTGATAACGCTCAGGATGAATCACCATGCGCATATTTTGTATTCGTTTAAACTCTCAAGCATTTACACCACTTGATATTCTGCTTTTAAACTGCTCAAATTTTTTAAAGAAAACCTTCAGAACAAATTTTTTCTATATTTTTAATAATTAAATATTTAGAAAACACTCAATAAACCAAATTCGCAATTTCAATATTGGGGACAGATTGGCGTCAAATCTAAGAAAAAATCGCTTTCAAGTTTCCATATATTTCGTGATAAAAGTAAAATAACTGTGACCTGGTTTTATCCAAAAACCACTTTAAATTTAGATTTTCCTACTCAGACTAAACAAATTTATTTATTTTTTCACTTTTCTTTAATTCTTTTTTCAGTTTCGATATGCAATATCAAAAGATAGGCAAAGATTTACCAGTTTTTAAAAGATTTCAATTTAAAAATTAAACTTTTCAGAAACCAGACTTTGTAGGTAGTAAAGTGCCATTCCCAAATAAAACAATTGCATTGTGGATAAATCAGTAATGGAGTAATCGAGGCTTCTTTTGACAGAAAAGTTTTCCCGAAACGAACAAATTACCAAGTTTCCTAGCACTTCTCTAGACCGTCTGGAAACAAACAAGGAAAATTGATAATTTTACAAGTTTTAGTTTACAAGCATCTAATAATGGAAAGCGTTGATTTTCAGCGTTATAGTTGGCATGCTTGGCGAGTGATTTTATTATCTATTAGAGCATACAGTGAGCGCTGTCGTAATCCATCTTCTTCTAATTTATATGTTGTTCCAGTTTAAATATTTTTTTAACTGTTAATTACTTTTTTTTTAATATTTACAATTAAAAGATGCAAAAAGGGTAATATACAAAATGTAAATGAAGTTAGTTACTAAGTTTGGATAATGCAAACTCTTCAACAACAAATCAAATTAATAAATTCGTTATTGGTTTAGTCGGAAAATTTGTAGGACACGTCAATTGTTGTTTAAAAATGCGCATCTTTTATCTTGTTAGCCGATCCCAGTAAACACATATACGTAAATTAAACGTTGATTCAACGTGGCAGTCGTTGATAATTGGTCTTACGTTAGAAAAGTGCCGGTTTATTTTAAGTTTAATTTTACAGTGTTCAGTTTAAACGTTATAGACATGTGTTTTTATTATCTAAATACAACTACGTGCATTAATTATGTTTAATTAACGTTGTATATGTATTATAAATAAACCATAAAATAAAATCGTTTGTTTTTGGTGTTTTTTAAACGCGTGTCAAACATTGTCAAAATTAAAAACGTTTATAAAACGTTCTTTATGTAATTTATAATAAACCGGTATTGTTGGTTGTAAATATGCAAAAATCCGATTGTTTTTTGTTTGTGTTACCTATTCAATATTTTTATATAAAATATTGTCAAAAAGAAATCTGGTAGTTTTAATGATTTATTCCATACATTTTATCAACGTATATTTCACGTTACAAAAATATATACAAGCAACTTTAAATAACGTGAAATCAAACGATATTTAAATGTTTCTAAAATGCGTAATTAATACGATTACACAAACGTTTTTTTAAAGCTAATAATTAACGTTGTGTGTGTAATCGTATTATTAACGTATTTATGAATCGTATAAATAACGTTTGATTTCACAGTTGAATATATCTACATAAATACGTTCAATACACGTTTTTTTTAAAGCATTTAACTAACGTTTCGTTATTCGTGTTCTGCAACGTGAAAAAGTGCGACATATCAAAGTCAAATGTACGTATCTAATGTACCTTTTTCTGGAAAGGTGTTTTGTAATGATAAACGTTAAATAAACGTATGTGTGTTTACTGGGTATGAGGTCATCAATATTGTTTTCACAGGCAGTGCCATATAATTTTCAATACGCCACCAACCAAAGATTGGTTATGTTACATGAGGAAATTTTAGAGTAAATTAAATTTATTTATTTTATTCAGTTCAATAAACAAACTAATTAATTCATTAATATCCAATTCGCTTGATTAGTTTTTTAAATGATGAATAATTGAACAGTTAATTTGCATTCCAAAAACTGAATAACTGCTTTTGGGCATTACTTGCCGATTAGCATAGATTCATTCTCAATTTAATGGCAAAAAAATCATACCGTAACAAAACAACAAAATCAAATATACGGGGGCAATTATTTTTATTGTGAGCCTTGGGAACACTTATTGTTGCGATGTGTGAGCTGTAGTTTTAACTGAAAATTGTTGAGCTTAGCCTACACCAAACATTTTGTTCGTAGAGCCATATTTGTATTGTATACAATTATTTGAAGCCAGCGTAAAGAAATAAAATAATTGCGACTTTCGATGTTGATTAGCAATACAACACTGTTAAGTTAAACTAATTTCCACGCTTATCCATGAAGCCTTATTCTTATAAGTTGGTTATCACAGTGATGAAACGCTGTTATAAGGAATTTATCTATGGCCCTCATTCTCTCACTGATGAATTATTTCGTAAAGGCCGTCCAAAATCAGTAGCCATCTTCGAAAATATTGGTACTTAATAATAATAAAGAATAAATAATATACTGAAAGGCTATCTATGAAATACTTTGCATAACTTTTCACTCCCGTCCTGGTAGATCCCTCTCTCAATGAATTATCCAGAATTATCCTACTCATATGTTAATATCTGCTTTATAAGTTCTACTAAAAATTCACGAGTGTATATAACAAAAGTAAACCTCTAGTTCACTAATACCAACGGCAATAAAGGTTTTCACTAACCAGATGTTTAACTAAAAGAGCAAAAAACTAAAACTAAACAACTCCATGCAATTTTCCACTATTAAAAATTAAAGAACTTTGCATTTTTATAACATTGGCTATGGTGTTTATTAATGCATTATTAAATCTAGAGTCAAGAAAAAAGAACGAGAGCATTAAAGTCTATTTCTGATGGATCATATCCAAGCGAAGTTGCTTTAGTAGTTGTTGTTCTCTAATATCCAGCACTTGATCAAGACCTTGGAAACTATATTAGGGTTAACAGTTAATAGCGACAACAATGCTTGAATGAATTACTAAAAAAAATTGAGGCTAAGCCACCCTAAAGTCTTAAGAGCACATGTGTCCGAGTGCTCCGCCAGTTTGTGTTACCACAAAAAAAAATTTTTTTTTTTTTGGTGTTCTCTTCAACTTCGGCAAAGTGAACTCCGAGTTTTAGAAGCGACGAAAAGCACGAATCTCCTCCGTTGAGTAATGTCTTTTAAGCTTTACGGTTTATTTAACGCATATCATAGTTTTGTAAACCCAATAAAGTTACTATTAACTGGGAGACACGGTTCAAATACAGACCGTCACTCATTTTTACAATTATTTGAAAATTGTCTCAGTGTAAAAATGAACTTCCAGGTTTAACAACAAGGCCTCATGCTTTACTATTGGAAAACGCTGTTATAACCAATTTAATGATTATCAACATAGTCTCACTAACCAAGTTCATGAAGGTATTGATCGTCCAAAAACAGTTCACCATTTATAAAAACACTTTACAATCAAAAGATGGTCGTTATGAGTTTGGCCGCTGCCTGCGTAAACTTAAACGTCTTGCTTGGTCAGGAACTTTCTAACTTAACACGCTGATGTGGTCGCAGTTGAAGCTCAAAACAAGCCCTTTTAAGTTGCACTGATGCTACTAAAATTCGACCTTCAAAATTGAAGACTGAATGTCGAAGAAACCACGATGCAATTGCAAGTTTGTAATTGCAAATTCCCTTTCATATTATTCTGTTACCCAACCATTAATACCGAGTTTTATATAATATGAGTTTTTGTGTTACAAACTAAACTAATTCACTACATAATTATCTCACCAAAACTCTAATAGAACGCAGCAACCTTCAGCAGTAATTAATTTCCTTTTTGTATACACTTAATTGAATTTATCGTGCAAATTTCCCTTTAGAAGACCGTAATTTGTTTAAAACGGAAAATAAAATAGAAAAAAGAAACCTTACATATTACATCAAAGTGAATTTTTTATATACTCTCATAACAGGCGTGAAACCATTAAAATTGAAAGAGTGAGCAATTGTTAAATAATGAGATAATTTAGTAGTGATTAAATAATGGGAATTATTATATTATGTTTCTAGAGTAATTAATAAACCTGTCATAAGGTAAATAAATCTGTTTTACTGTTCCTTTCAACAATCTGTGGCTTTCCGCATGTGATCTCTGCTTAATGATAGAAGTTTCTCAGTACGCTGGGACAACAATCAACAATCAATCATGTGTTGCTCTTTAGCATCCCTGGTGCTCGTTTTTGGCCCAACTTATTTGGAGCTCTCTAACTGGGTTTTCAAGCAAGGCCACCGCACGCTTCGGCCTCTTCAGCCAGCCAATCAACTCTGAACTCATTGTCCTCGATTCCTACGTATCTTGTTAATAATTTCATTTTTTTTAATAGTCGTCTTCTTGAGAAATAATTTGAGCGTAGTGAGAATGCCTGGCATCTTCTCCTCGTTTTTCCTGTTGCGTTAAAATTTATAACCTTTGATTATCTCCACTCTTTCGAATATCGACCAACGCAATTGTCTATTCTTAGCGTCGGTCGTACCGTTTTTTGCTGAGGTTTGCAATTTGTCTATTAGGTACAATACCGATGCTAAAGTCATGACTTGTATAAACTTTGATGAACTTTTATAAATTATTAAATCAGCGTAAAATAGCTAGTTTGACCGGATGCAATATTTTTATTACAATATACCGGGTGTGACAATATATTAACATACATGGCCTAATATTTTGTTTGAAACGACCCCCGTATCTTGTTTTTTGGATTATTTCATTGTTTTTCTAATAGTCCTCATCCTGAGAAATATTTTGAGCCTAGTGAGAATGCCTGACCCCTTCTGGGTTACGAACTAAAACCCTTGATATACATGGCTGGCATTGCACTCAAGTAAATTCAATGAATATTTTTATTCTTCGTTTATTACTTTTCTTAAACCGATTTTTCTAAAAACCAAAAGCTGAAAAAAAAACTTTTAAAAAAGCATTTTTAATTTATATTTTTCTGCGTCATATAATACTCCATACTTATGAGCCAGCGCCAGATCACAGTAAAAATCCATTTATCAGACGCACTGCTTGAGTAAAATGTTATTAATTTCAAAAATGGGTAATTTTATGAAGTTTCATGTACCATAAAAGCGTTTATAAAGCTCAAGTTGATTGAAAACATTATTTATAAAGTGAATTTTATTACATTTTTAGGATACTTTTATCGTTATAGAAGAAATAAGATTAATGGGATATTATTCGGTCTTTATACTACTTATTTGTTCGGTTATTTTCTGTTGCTCTCGCCTCCTGGAAGGTGTGGTTCGTGAAATATGACAGAAAAAGAATGAACTTTTTATTTGCTGACAAAAAAGTGTAACCTCATAAAGTGATTAATGATATTTTTACTATAAAAAAGAAAAAACAATATGGAAATTTTCTGGGAGATTTTGTTATTTTATTGTGAATAGTGAAACATTTTTCTGACACAAATAAACTGCGGAAATACTGAAAAATATTGACGCTTGTATTTTACTTCTTTTAACGCTCAGGCAACATGAAATCGACATGATACTAATTTAAATTACAATAAAAATTCATACATCGTCTTCACTAATCTAATTGTATTTTAGATTCCTTTTTTATAAAAGGGGACATGTTTCGGAGTCCCGCTAGATCATCAGCCTAAAAGGCAACAACATAAATTTTCAAAGAACATAATTAACTAAAATAGTCTTTATAAAAGAGAAAAAAAAATAAATATATCTTTGTCAAAAAATTAAAAATAATTTGTAGACAGGTAAACAAAACATATAAAACATAAGAATAATAATTAATACATACATCGTCAAATAAATAAATAAATCAATTAAGATACTTAAACTAAATTAATTAAGTAAATATTCTACAGTTCAATATATATACAAAACACACAATACAAACTACTAAGTACTATCCAGTGTGTGAATCGCTCAAAAATTAATGCACATTAAAATTTGATTTCCACTGGCAGATGGTTGTGCATTTCTTTTGCATTGTATATAATCGAGCTTTTGATTAATTCGGAGGATGGGACTGGCAGATAAAGATCATTATGGAATGGTCTTTCAGAGACATCTGACAGGTGTTTGCGGATTAAGCAGACCGATTCCAATATGAATAAGGAAGGTAGTGTTAGTATTTTAAATTTTCTGAAGAAGTCCTGGCAATAGGCTCTATAGTGCAATCTCAGAGAGTATCGAATAGCTCTTTTTTGTAATCTAAAAATACGCCCAAATTGCGTTGCACAGCATGTACCCCAGAATGGGAGCGCGTATCGAAGATGGGATTCGAAGAGTGTAAAGTAGACTGTTATGGAAGTTGACAAGTTAAGTTCTTTGTAAACTGATCTTAACGCAAAACAGCCAGAGCTTAATTTTTTTGATAACGCAACAATGTGTAACTTCCACTTCAGGGAGCTGTCAACAACAAGGCCCAGAAACTTCACAGAAGAAACGACGTCAATAGTGGAATTATAAGTTCAAAATGCTGCAGCGCACCTTTATATGACACAGATTTAGTTTTCGCAGTGTTCAAGCACAACAGGTTAGAGTCACACCATGATTTGATGGTGATTAAGTCTTTGGATATGGTACTATGAAGAGCCACACTATCTGGGCCGCACCAAGTGAAACTAGTATCATCAGCAAAGAGACATACTTTACCACTGATGTCTAGGCACGTAATATCGTTGATAAATAGCAAAAACAAAATAGGACCCAATACCGAACCCTGTGGAACTCCACAATCCATCGCCACAACCGAAAACCCTACGGCGATCGGGAGTCGCGACGGGAGCAGGATGTGTGATCTTGAAGCTCCTAGTGACAAACCGGCACGTAGGCGGCGAGTGTGTGATGGCCGTTCAGGATTTGAGACTGTGAAACTGCTCGTGTCCTGCACTTATGACTGAGCAGTCCTTTTTAGGGTCCACTCTACTCACCCAGCATGGGGAGGGGGCTATAAATGGTGCTCTAAACATAGTCAGTCCTCCCATCTGCCTGTCTGGATATCCGCGTCCAGATGGTGCACCATTTTCGGTCGAAATAAAAATAAAACAGTTAAACATTTGAACTTCTCGACATTGAAGGTCCGCACACTCATGGATATACTAACACCAGTAATAGACCAGAACGTTGTACGGCAATTATAGCCCGTGAACTAAAACGATTCAGCATTGACATTGCTGCATTAAGTGAGACCAGAAGATCAGGTGAAGGTCAATTGAAAGAACGTTCGTTCTTTTGGAACGGAAAAAACGACAATCAACCCCATGGTGTCGGATTTGCAATTAAAAATGGCCTAATTAGTTATTTCGGCGAACTACCATCTGGCATAGATGAGAAGTTGATGAACCTTCGCTTCAAACTAAGCCGGGATCGGCGAGCCACAATTATAAGCGCGTAATCGCCAACAGTGGACACCAACGAAGAATTCTACTCGCAGCTTAATAGAGTGCTGACCAACGTTCCTGACTCCGACAAGATCATCCTGCTAGAAGACTTCAATGCTCGAGTTGCTCGAGACTCTGCTCTCTGGCCTAATACCATCGGCAAAGAAGGAGTAGGAAAGTGTAACTCCAACGGTCTATGCGCAGAACAAGATCTTGTTATTACAAACACACTTTTTAGACAAAAAGATGACATCGCAACATCCAAGGTCTAAGCACTTCGCGTTCGTTACCGTTACCGACATGAAGTGAAGTGCACCAAAGCCTTAACGAGTGCTGATGATGACAGGACCGATCACCGACTTCTGCGATCCAGTATGAAGAACGCATCGATTGGGTGTGTTAATTTTGTGACAAGGTTTGCGGCTCGGGGATCGGTTTGTTTAGCCATCTTAGAGTTGACAACAAAATTCCCTGAGTTGGAATAATTCATACTCGTTAGCGAGTGAATGCTGATGATGATGATACCCTTATGACAGGATTGGTCTCACTGTTGTTTTATACAGGTTTTTCATGTCTTTAATTGTACTGCAAAGCTCTGGAGTTGCAACGAGTGTTAGGAAGAAACTATGTATATTCTGATTGGTATTTGAAAGGTATGAGAGCGGATCCTGGGAGGGGACTATATTATTCAATAATCGTTCAAGATCTCAGGTGAAGTGGAGATTATACTGGACGGAGAAGCCCTATTTCTCAGATCGTTGACAATAGACCACGTACTTTAGCAATATTATCGGTTCTAGCTAACCGGTTGTTATAATATATGTTTTAGCAGGTTTTATAACTTTATGGTAAATTTTTCTGTAGAGTTTAACGTTTTTTTCAAATGAGATATTGAGCGCATATTCTTGGCGGATGTACGTAAGCCTATGGCAGTCGAAGATTTACGTTGTTTGTTCCTGATAGGCCTAAGGGGGAACGGTTTTAATGCTAGACCAGAAAGTGATTCCGTAAAAGTGGAAAATGCAGTGTCGATATCATCAGAGAGGTGATCCTAGTCAGTTGATTGACACAGACGCCTAAAGTTGGGAGAATTTTTCTCTGAGAAAATTTGGCGTAACCTACGTGGGGTATTCGAAAATCCCGCACCGAGGACAGTACAGTTAACGAGTTATACTGTCGAACTTAGTTACTGCCGTGAAGTTGTTATTTGTGGACATTATTACAGTACCACCATGAGAAAAAATACTTCTATTAAAGCTGTATATTATAGTGTAGTGTTTGACAAATACAGGCTCGTCAGTGTTGAGCCAATGTTCAGTAATAGCAATAATTTAGCTGTTCCAATAATAGAAATAATTCATCAGTTTTGTGTCTTAGGGATTGTAGGTATTTCATACCCAAATTTTGAATATTCAGTAATTTTTGTGGGCATCAACACGTCTTTGCTGCAACGTAAACTTGTACAATAGGCAGAAGCCGCCGCTGTTAGCTGCTATGGCGTGAAATCCATAATAGTAATTTGTACATGCATTCAAATTTTTAAAATGTCGAACATTACTTAAATAATTATATTACCATTATTTTTGTCGGAAAATACACGACAATGTCACAGTAATAAAGCTGCAATAAAACGGGGAGTGTAGAAATCGTTTAAATAAATTATCTGCAACATAAAAATGGCGTGCAGGACTCAAATCGTGCACAACAAAAAATGAAAATAACACAGGATAACAGAAAAAAAAATAATCCAACTGCCGCCACGACTTTCCAGAATAAAATATGCATACATACATTACATGTATGACATAAATTTATCATAGCATGTGTAGAAAAAGTGTCTTATATGGGGCTGAAACGTTGAAATTTTTATGTGGTCGGCATTTCTAGGTGCAGCCAAAATTACATCCAATAAAATTATTGCAGGAAAAATAAGAACGATATATATACTCTGTGTGTTAAAAATGCTGGTATGCAGAGATTTCGTACAGGGTGTTCTATAAATTATTCATTGCAATTTGCTCCAGCAGGATTTGAGCAACGAAAGGTTGGTAAAGAGGAATGTTCAAGGAAAGTGTAGGTATAGTCGATTTTAATTATTAGAGAGAAGTACAATATCTATAAATTCGCGAAGTTTTGTACTAATAAATTATTTATTTTTGACGATATACAGGGTGCGAGTGAGGTTTTTGTAGCATGACTTTAACATCTTAAGGAATATAATTTTTAAGATGAAAATCTTATGCAAACATATATCCTTGGAAGCTTTGTTGCTGATATACAGGGTTATTCACGATTTATGGCGCGGAATATTGTTGTGACAAACTACGTGACTTTCAAAAAGTTTCATTTGTTGGACGTGTGGGCATCTACTATGGCTACTTTTTTAAATTGGTTTAGTATTATACAGGGTGTCCCAAATTGCCTAAAACTATCAAAGTTATGTTTTTTAAATGGAATTCCCTGTATATTATTGCACTTTTAGATCCTCTGATCGAATTAAGTGTCTCTTTCATTAAGGTTTATAATACCTAAACCTTAAGGTTTTTTAAATAAATTGAATTTTCTCAAAATCTAGCCTCATTTTCATCTTGCAAATACTTAGGAACTATTAAAGTCATGTTGACGAAATGAACACTAAAGTGTAAAAATAGATCATATTTGATATTCCATTTGCAATAAACTTGCAATCTTATACAGGGTATCCAAAAATTAAAACTACTCAAATAAGAAATTTAAGTTGCTATAACTTCTTTAATGTAAATGGAACGTCATATTTCTGAGCTTACTTATCAATGTACTTACTAATTACCTGTCGAATGGTATTAGGGTGTACTATAGCTAAGTCTGCGCGTTTTGGAAGAAAACTCCAAATAATTGTTTTGTACACCATTTGGTGTTTTTTAAATAAACGTTTTAATATACGAGTATCTTAGTAGGCTATGGAATCAGAAATGTCAAATGATCTACAATTATTATAAAAGTCATTATGAATTATTCTTAATTATGCATAAACAGCATTAATGGAAATAAAATAGCACTGTTAAATCTCTACCAAAATATTCATAACATGTGTTCGAAATGTTGACCGTCCATTTCCAGACACTTCGATATTCTTTTTTGAAAACTACGGCTAACTCTGGTCAACATTTGTGGGGTAACAGTTTGAAATGCATCTCTTATGCGTATTTTCATATCGTGTGGTGTTATTGGAGGCGTCTTGTAGACAATTCCTTTCACGTATCCCCATAAAAAGAAATCCGGAGGAGTTAAATTGGGAGATCTGGGAGGCCAATTTCTAAATCCAGTTCTTCCAATCCACCTGTTTTGAAAATTGGTATCCAAAAATTGCCGAACCTCGTGATGATAATGAGGCGGAGCTCCATCTAATTGAAACCACATGGTTTTTCTCCTGTTTAAAGGAATTTCTTCTAATAATACAGGAAGTTGGTGTAGAAGAAAATCGAGAAAAATCATACCATTTAAAGATCCCTCAAAAAAATAGGGTCCTATTAAATATGGGCCGAATGTTCTACCCCACACATTAATGGACCACCTATTTTGATTGCTGATGATTCTGTATTCATGGGGATTCGAGTCAGAATAATAATGGTAGTTGTGTCTGTTCACGAGGCCATTGTTGGGAAATGTACATTCGTCACTAAATAACACATTATCAAAAAATGTTTCATTTGCTGCCACTTTATCTAACACCCACATGCAAAATTCAATTCTATTGTCAAAATCATTTCCATAAAGCTCTTGACAAAGCTGAATTTTATAAGCATGAAATCTATGTTTTTTAAGCACTAGTGAAATACTTGCCTGACTAATATTGGTGTTTTCGTATATGTGATTTTAACTAATATTAGGATTTTCGATAACTGAACCAACTATAGCAAAAATAGTTTCTTCATTTTCGGAGACAAGTTTTCTTTTCACGTAGCTAACACTTCCAGTTTCCTTAAACTGATTTAATAGTCTTTCAAAAGCAGCTGGTCTTGGATGATTTCGTATGGGAAACCTTTCAGCATAAACTCGAGAATCCAATAAAGAATTTTGATGACATTCTCCAAGGATCAATATCATATCAATACGTTCTTCTTTTGAATAAATAATCTTCATTTTAACAAAACAACACCAAAACTAACAATTGTACATCAATAATAACACTAGTAAAGCATGAACAGTAAATTAAATTGACAGATAAAATAATTTATTTGACATTTCTGATTCCATAGGCGACTAGATACAAATTGGTGTACAAATCAATTATTTGGCGTTTTCTGCCAAAACCCACAGACTTAGCTATAGTACACCCTAATACCATTCGACAGGTAATTAGTAAGTACATTGCTAGGTAAGTTCAGAAATATGACGTTCTATTTACATTAATGAAGTTATAGCAACTTAAAGTTCTTATTTGAGTAGTTTTAATTTTTGGACACCCTGTATAAGATTGCACGTTTATTGCAAATGGAATATCAAATATGATCTATTTTTACACTTTAGTGTTCATTTCGTCAACATGACTTTAATAGTTCCTAAGTATTTGAAAGATGAAAATGAGGCTAGATTTTGAGAAAATTCAATTTATTTAAAAAACCTTAAGGTTTAGGTATTATAAACCTTAATGAAACAGACACTTAATTTGATCACAGGATCTAAAAGTGCAATAATATACAGGGCATTCCATTTAAAAAAACATAACTTTGATACTTTTAGGTTATTTGAGACACCCTGTATAATACTAAACCAATTTTAAAAAGTAGCCATAGTAGATGCCCACATGTCCAACAAATGAAACTTTTTAAAAGGCACGTAGTTTGTCCACAGTATTCCGCGCCATAAATCGTGAATAACCCTGTACGTATAAGATTTTCATATTAAAAAATTATTATTTTTATTATTAGTTGAAATTGTCCGGTTTAAGGAGTGGACCTGAAAAATATTACTCAATTAGCAGAGAAGTTTATATTGTACATATACAGGGTGGTCCAACGAAAAGTTTGCACCTAGCTTTTCTCTTTTTTTTTGTAGTCGAATGCGAAAATGCTCGGACACGTCGATTTTGCTTTTGAGGGGGACACATTTTAAACATATTTTTCGATCTGCGCCTTTAACCCCCTAGCGGGGGTGAGTAACAACCCTAAAATTTTCAATGGAAAGAGGGGTCTAATGACATATCATTTGAAAGGACACAAAATTGTCTTTCTAATGATACCCTATTTGTCGAATTTTACTAAAACAGTTAATACGAAAACGACTTTAAAGACATTAAGCCGATAATTTTGGTATTAATGAGAAATACAAATAAGTTTTAATTATTACGACTGAAAACAACTACAATCATTTCTAAATTATTTACTTTGAAGAAAAACGGGATTTCAAAAACACTATCTTATTTATCAGAACTAAATTCCTCACTAATCGTTTGCGTTTTTTGTTGAAATAAAAACTGCAGATACGTGTAGGAAAAGAATTTACACCGTTTATTTTAGTCTTTTCATTGATTCAGTTTGGTTGCTTCTCAAGTTATTTTACTTTTACCGTACAAAATGATTTATTCCATTCTAGAACGAGTTGAAATTGTTAAACTTTATTTTCAAAATAATAGTAGTGCTAGACTTACGGCTCGCTTATTTAATGAGAGACATCCCGATAAAAATGTGAATGATGTGTACGTTGGCAAGTTAGTTAAAAAGTTTGTAGATACCGGATCTGTCTGTAATGTAAAACACCAGCCGCAGAAACCGATCAGAAATGAAGCTGTGGAAGTCGCTGTTTTAGGACATGTTGAAATGGATCATAGTCAAAGTACCCGTCAACTAGCTGAAGCCTCAGGTGTCTCCCGTTCGTCCATAATACGAATTTTAAAAGCGTACAAATTTCATCCGTACAAAATCAAATTAGTACAGGAACTAAATGAGGATGATCCTGATAGAAGGCTGCAATTTTGTGAAGCAATGAGCCAGCGTTTAATTGAAGATCCGCAATTATTATTTAACATTTGTTTTTCCGACGAATGCACATTTTATTTGAATGGAGCTGTAAATAGGCACAATTGCCGTTACTGGGATGACAGTAACCCACATTTATTCCGTGAGGTTCATACCCAGTATCCTCAAAAAATAAACGTCTGGTGTGGCATATTAGGAAATCATATTATAGGACCACTTTTTATTCCTGGAAATTTAACTGGTGAAGTGTACCTAAACATGCTTGAAGACACAATTGATCCTTTAATAACACAAATAATAGAAGATGACCAAAATCATACTGCTGATCGGCTTTATTTCCAGCAAGATGGAGCACCTCCGCACTATGTGGCTCCTGTAAGACAGTTCTTAGATGACCGGTTCCCTGGACGGTGGATTGGAAGGAGGGGCCCAATTGAATGGCCTGCCAGGTCACCGGATTTATCGCCTTTAGACTTTTTTCTTTGGGGGCACTTAAAAAATAAATGTTTTGCCACGAAGCCCGAGTCCATAGAAGATCTTCGCCAACGCATTACAGAAGAGTGCAGAAACATAACACCTGATATGCTACAAAATGTTAGAAATAGATTTGAACAAAATCTGTATTATTGTATGGAATCAAATGGGTCACATTTTCAACATTTGTTAATGTAACGTTTTAATAAATCAATTTAACAGCTTGTTTACTTTTTTTACAAAGCAATGTTAAAACTAACAAACATTGGAATGTACTAACGATTGCAGGTGTTTTCACTCGCAATAATTAAAACTTATTTGTATTTCTCATTAATACCAAAATTATCGCCTTAATGTCTTTAAAGTCGTTTTCGTATTAACTGTTTTAGTAAAATTCGACAAATAGGGTATCATTAGAAAGACAATTTTGTGTCCTTTCAAATGATATGTCATTAGACCCCTCTTTCCATTTAAAATTTTAGGGTTGTTACTCACCCCCGCTAGGGGGTTAAAGGCGCAGATCGAAAAATATGTTTAAAATGTGTCCCCCTCAAAAGCAAAATCGACGTGTCCGAGCATTTTCGCATTCGACTACAAAAAAAAGAGAAAAGCTAGGTGCAAACTTTTCGTTGGACCACCCTGTATACTTTGTTCGAGAGAAGAATGGGATAGCATTGGAATCTTGAAAGCGGTAGGACTTACAATATCGGTTAAATTAGAGAAAATTTGTACAATTTAAGCACCTTTTAAATGGTGTTTTCAGAATTAAACTAACTTTAACCGTTTCCGAGAATTTTTGAAAAAACTATTTTTGCGATTTTAGTTTTTATTTATTTCTGATATTATTTTTAGGGATATAAAAAAACTAGAACCACTTTTTCATTGTTGTGTGTTGTTTTTAAGCAGAATAAAATACCGTTTACAAATTTTCACTACGACGTTTCGTTTTTGACAAACCATCATCAACTTTGTGTTTTTAAATATGCCCCTGGATTTGTTATTGTTAAATGTAAAGCCATTAAGCCACAATTAAATAAATTATAGTTAGTAAAATACATCTGACTGTCCTTTTATTTTAAAATAGTTTTCTAAATCTAATAAAGTAACTATTAATTGGGGGACGCGGTTCAAATTTTTCTTGAATAATTTTAAATAACAGCTAAAAACACTGGAAGCTTGTTTAAACCATTACGTGTGATATACCACCTATTTTTCTATTGAAAATTGCGTTAAATTTAACAATAAAAAATAAACTGTTATTATCATTACTAAATAAGGAACAAATAAAATTTAAAAGGGAATATGAGTTTTTAAACTCTAAATACCTAAAAACAATACTTTCCATTTACTAATGGTCAACACAGTTGACTATTTGTGAAACCCAATTTCAATAAAAATTAAACTCAAACAAAAGAATAACTTTTTCCTTTGTGTTTCTGTAAATATTGACCCTTTATGTACCATCCCCATATACGCTATAGACGTTACGGTTATTGGCAGTTTTTTAGGTTCATAGTTTCATTTTCAGTCTCCTTTTGCAAACCTTTATGGATATTCATTCTAAATGTATATATCAGGTTTATTTAA
The DNA here is from genome assembly GCA_911728435.2 of Apoderus coryli. Classification (NCBI taxonomy): domain Eukaryota; kingdom Metazoa; phylum Arthropoda; class Insecta; order Coleoptera; family Attelabidae; genus Apoderus; species Apoderus coryli. Next base: position 15,695,729 of record OU452204.1, read on the forward strand.
ATATATTTACAATCCATAAATTTCTGTGTATATCCTTCTATATAGCTAGTTTACATCAATTCACAATAAATTTATAATTAATGTAAGAAAATATCTAGGTATGACTCACATGAAAAAATGCTATCCCAGCGAAAAGTAAGTGGTGGAAATCACTCTACAGTCGGGTGGCGAGTTAAAAATTATGACTACTATAAAAATGATATTATTGTGTGTACTACTATTGTTTTGTTACATTTAATAAAAGAATTATTGTGTTAATTAATAATTTTTCGTGATTTATTTTACAAAGCAGCGGTGGAATAAACCTTCGTGCAAAAGTTAACATAATTAGAGTTTAATTTGATGTGTTTTTTTTAATATTCTTTCTGTGTCGTACTAAAAATATATTGATATATACATAATACAAACTGTAAGTACGCAATTTTTTTTGTAAACGCAGGGAACTGGTTAACGTATAATATCAGTTCATACGTTGTTGTTTGAAGTAAATTAATTCGTTATAATTCAGATAGTTCCATTAAAAAAATAATAATTTTAAGTTGTATTCATTACATATAGTTAGGTTTAGTCTTTAATATAGTTATTATCATTTTGATTCGGGTTTATATTTTTATTGTTGTGTTGTTGAGTTCCAAATAAATTTGATTCGTACATATAGTTACTAAATTTAAGTTAAATTAGCATATAACGTATAAATATGCTAATGCTTTGTTTCACTATTTAGTTAATTTATTAAATTTAAAGTGTTGTGGATTAGCTAACGTATAAGCTATTCTACGTATTTACCTCATTAATAGTTGTGAGTTTAATAATTTTATATTTGTGTAGTATATAATTTTGCATATTTTTAAATATTATGGGACGTTCGCGATCCTCGTCGTCAGATTCAAGCTCATCTTCGAGCTCGGATGGTAATTACAAACGCTCTAAGCATCACACAACTCCTAGAAAAAAATCGCGCTCATTACCGTCAACGAGTAAACGCTCTTATACACCACCGAGGTCTGACAAAGTCTCAAGGTTAGAAAATTTGGTCGAAAAATTAATCCGACACCAAGCTGATTCACAACCTGAAACTCGTCGGGTGTTCGCGAAGCCAGATTGTATTCCAGAATTTACCCCCGGAAATCCTAACCTGAGTTCCAGTAAGTGGATTGACAAAATTGAACAACTGAGTAAAATCAATAACTGGGATGAACAAACAACAATATTTTTAATGCAAAGTAGACTAGGTGGTCTCGCACGACGTTGGTATGATAATTTACCGTCATACCAAATGACATGGACACAATGGAAGGAACTATTGTTGCGGTCATTTCCAGAGCACCATAATTTCGCATCAACCCTTCGAGCATTAGTAAATCGATTTAAGTTACCACACGAATCATGGTCCCGATATTATTTTGATAAAATGGAACTGATAGGTGCTTGTGAAATTGTGGGAAAAAAGGCTGTATCCTGCGTTATAGATGGTATCAAAGACCAAAGTATTCAGGCTGCTGCCATGGCAGGTAGATACGAAACTCCAGATGCCCTCTATGCTGAGTATTTGTCCACTTTAAGACCAGAAGTCAAACCACAAATGGAGAAAAAGTTCGAAGAAGATGTAAGGTATATAAAAAAAAGACCTCTAAGTGATAGATTGGGTGAATATGGAGGTGATGTTTATGTGCAAAGAAGCTCACGTTTTTGTCCTGGTAAAGAGCACATTATCGAAGATTGTGTAACGCACAGCGAAAATGGATTTGTAGCTGTGTCCAACTTATCTGCCAAAGAGATTCTTCCTAGATCGAACTAGATAAATCGTCAATATCAAAAACAGCATTCGTAACGCCGGATGGCCATTACGAATATCTTCGTGTACCTTTTGGATTATGTAATGCTCCAGCAGTGTTCCAGAGAACAATAAACAGAGTTCTAGGCTCGTTACGTTACGGAAAGGCCTTGGCATATATGGATGATATTCTGATACCTGCAACAGAGTTTCATTCAGCAACAGAATACCTACGTGATGTTCTGCAAGCTATACGAGATGCTGGTTTGACACTTCGACTCTCAAAATGTCAATTTTTTATGGAAAACATCGAATATTTGGGACATGAAATCAGCAAGGATGGTGTACAGCCTGGCCAAAGTAAAGTCGCCGCTGTTAAAAAATTTCCTGTTCCAACAGATATTAAGACAGTCAGACAATTTCTGGGTTTAACTAGCTATTTTAGAAAATATATTAAAAATTTTGCTACGATTGCAAAACCTTTAACAACTCTAACAAAAAAGGATATAACGTTCTCATGGGGTAGCGAACAACGTAAAGCTTTCGATACCCTAAAAGAGAAACTGATTACTCGACCAGTGTTAGCTGTATATGACCCAGAGCTAAAAACTGAAGTACATACCGATGCTTCAAAGTGGGGAATTGGAGGTATACTTCTACAAACTCAAAAGGCTGGCAACCTTAGGCCTGTATTGTACTATTCCAAGCAAACCACAAAAGAAGAACAAAGATACCATTCATATGAACTCGAAACAATGGCTGTGGTTTATACACTGAAAGCTTTTCGAATATACCTTATCGGCATTGAATTTAAAGTCGTAACCGATTGTAATGCTTTGCGTACTACACTATCCAAGAGGGATCTAGTTCCACGAATTGGGAGGTGGTGGCTAAGTATTCAAGAGTATACTTTTGAAATTGAGTATAAACCAGGTCACAAAATGGCACATGCTGATGCACTGAGCCGAAATCCAATTGGTGACTCTTTGGTGTCAGTAAACTTAGTAAATATTAACCAAGAAGATTGGGTCTTAAGTGCACAATCTACAGATTCAAGATGCAAATATGTCATTGATGTTTTATCTAAGGATCCAACAGACAAAGAAGAAAAGCAAATTCACAAGGAATTTAGTCTTTTGAACAATCGGCTTTACAAAAATACTGAGGATGGTAAAAAGTGGGTTGTTCCCAAAGGTGCCAGACGTCAAGTAGTTATGCATTTTCATGACGGAGGAGGACACATGGGTCTTGATAAAACAATATCTTTAATTTCGAAAAACTATTGGTTTCCTAAAATGCGCAAATACCTGAAAAGTTATTTGTCTTGTTGTCTGCCGTGTTTATATAACAAAGAACCAAGTGGTAGAAAAGCTGGATACCTGCATCCAATTGAAAAGATTTCAGTTCCATTCGACACGATACATATCGATCACTTAGGACCATTTGTTAAATCGAAAAAGAAGAATATGTATTTAATCGTGATTGTTGATGCTTTTACAAAATTCGTGTTTATGAAAGCCGTTCCGTCCACAAGAACATTACCGGTGATACGTTTTCTTGAAACTGTCATAGAAAATTTTGGAATTCCACGACGGATTATTTCCGACCGAGGTTCATGTTATACAAGCAAGAAATTCGACGAATTTTGTGAGAGCTTGAACGTCAAGCACATTTTGAATGCTACTGCTACTCCCCGAGCAAACGGACAAGTAGAGCGATATAATCGCACAATATTAGCATCCTTGGCTGCGTCAACGGATGACGAGCAAAGGTGGGACGAAGCCATTCCTAAAATACGTTGGGGATTGAATTCTACGACGAATTCATCCACTGGAAAGTCACCATACGAACTAATATTTGGATATTTGCCACGAAGTGTGGCGAATTCATTATTAGATAATGACGTGGCGGCATCTGCAAACGATAGAGACTTAGCAACTGTACGAGCCAGGGCAAAGTCTACTATAGACGCTAAGCAAAAGGAACGCAAAGCGTCATACGATAAACGCAGATGTGCAGGCCGCACTTATAGAAAGGGTGACAAAGTGTTAGTGCGTACGTACGCTACGACAAATCAAGGCCAAAGCAAAAAGTTATTGCCAAAGTATAGTGGGCCTTACGAGATTACGAAAATCTTAGATCATGATCGCTACGTTGTGGAAGATTTAAAGGGTTCTTCCAGATCGAAAACCAAGTACAAGGGAATCGTATCCCTTGACAAATTGAAGCTTTATAACGTAAAAGTTAGCTCTGATTCCGAAGTGGAATGTCTTTCGAACGATGAGGATTCTCAGGTTAATTGCATGAGTAGTAAAATAGCGGGTTAACGACATGTTGGCTCAATATTTTGCTTAGTATATTAGATAAAGTAGTTAGAAGTAACTAAACTAACAATCATAAGCACACAAAAAAATAATAAATTATCTAATTTTGTTTTGTTGTTCTGACTTGTTTTCCAGCAGTAAAACGGTATTCCACGAGGACGTGGAAGATGGTAGCGTAGCCGACTGTAAGAAAATATCTAGGTATGACTCACATGAAAAAATGCTATCCCAGCGAAAAGTAAGTGGTGGAAATCACTCTACAGTCGGGTGGCGAGTTAAAAATTATGACTACTATAAAAATGATATTATTGTGTGTACTACTATTGTTTTGTTACATTTAATAAAAGAATTATTGTGTTAATTAATAATTTTTCGTGATTTATTTTACATTAAGTTTCTACAAAGTTTACACTAACTGCACAAAACAATGTTGCTTTTAACTAAGTAAGCATTCAACCCGAAATCTCTTATAGTTATACGAATATCCTACCACTTAGTCAAAGGGCACTCGACAAGTTTACGGCTCTTCCTCTTCACAGCAACATTGGCTTTTATCTAGTTTCATTTTTAAAGTTCGAAGTTTAAAGGTTAATAATCAAAGAAGACATTAAATAACAATCGAACTCTTTAACTTTTATTTGCAAACTAAATACGTACTTGGCTTTTAGTCGAATAACTGCAATGGGAATAGCTCTCCCGTATTTGCTTTGGTATAGATTTATTTACGTATTGAGTTTTGCGGCAGTGGCGTACAACAATAAGAATGTAATTCATACAATGTTTATTTGTATAATAAAGTCGAAACTTTTGCAATGTCTCTTAATGTTGTAAATATCACTCAACGTTGACTTATTTAGGTACGCCACTGCCTTCTTTGCTTGATTCGACCTTAATAATGCTGTGGAACTTGTTTAAAATTACTTTTCTGCGACCTGAGTAAATCAATAGAGAAGGTAAATTTTACCAAAGTTTACTAATAGAAGAGGAAAAAAAAATTGGTGTATGAACGGCAGCGGCGCGGCAATGCAGTTTAAAAAAATAGTCTGTTAGTGAGTTATTTTATAGATTTAGCAATTCTTGTGTACCTACTTGTTGTTTTCTTTAAAATATATACTAGATACTTATTATTATTGGTAATAACTATCAATTTAAAAAGTGTAATGCATAGTATTTTAAATATTCCAAGATGAAAAATATAATAATTATTTTTTATTTGCGCTTCTGTGCAGTAAAGTTTGTTGAGGGTGGTTGGTGACTCGGCAGCTAGGAGCTCGAGGTCTCCCTTGAGTTGGAGGTTCTTTTATCACAAAACTCTCTTTGGGATCCTCTCTCCAACCTCGGCGACTTAAACTTCGACTCTTAAAAGCAATAAAGATGGCCAGAAAGTCAAATTAATTAATTAAATTGTGATTAATAGTAAAAAAAGGGTAACTTAAATAGTTGCTAATATTGTGCCTTATACACATGAAGTATAAAGGTCATAATTTTGTGTGAACTCTATTTAATCTTATCAATCCAATGTGGACCCGCGCATTCGACTTAAAACAATTTTTCACAATTTGATAATGTTGACTGCATAGAGAGGGGAGAGTGTGTACGTTTGTTGCGGAATTTCGTTACTTTAGGTAGGTACCTCTCATGACTGACTGACGGTGACACGCACACAAGTTTTACTTAAAACGTACGCGTCTATACTTAGGTCAAATTATTGTAAAACATTATTTTATATGTGCAATAACTACTATGTGGGGTCATTCAAATATTTAAAATTATCCCTATATCCTCATATTCAGATCAAACACGTTCATAAAGGATTACTTTATTTAATCCTTATAACAAGAAATCCCTTTGAGATTTCCCAGTTGTTTTGTGGTAGTTTTATCTATGAAAAAAGTCATTGAGGGTTGTACAAAAAAAATTAAAAAAAAACTAAAATTATTGAAAATAAATAGAAACATTTTTGAGTTACCCCGTAGATCACCTCTAGGAGCTTATAGTTTAACTTTGAAAGAAATCAAAAAATTACGGAAAATATTACTTTTTTGTCCTTAACAAAATAAATAAATATATTTTTGACTCACCGCGTATATAAATTTAAAGTGCTTATGCTGAAAATGTATGAGACCATTCTAACAAATTAAAAAAAATATTTTTTTCTCTATTTATTAGGTCCTGCCGTGTCGAAAAGTCTTGAGAAATAAATAGAAACATTTTTGAGTTACCTCGTATATAACCTCTATGAGCTTATAGTTTCACCTCTAAAAAATTTTGGATTGAAATCAAAAAAAAATCAAAAAAATACTGAAAATATTACTTTTCTGTCCTTAAAAAAATAAACAAATATATTTTGGCTCACCCCGTATATGAATTTAAAGTGTATGCTAAAAATTTCTAAACATTTAAAATTCAAAATTTATTTGATTGGAAAATTTGTTAAATGTCTGCTAATTAATGTTTTTTTTGCATCACCCTGTACATGCTGCTTATTAATTAATGTTGTTATAATCTGATAAATACTTAATTTAAATAATAAATCCACATCTTCCTATTTGAAAATCGTTGGTGTTAAATTAACGTTAACGTTAATAGCGGCGGACGTTATTTTTGGGACCATATCTCTCTAATATGGTTCGTTGGCTTGTCATACTTTGGCAGTATTTTTTTCTAACGTTGGTGTCACTTATTTTAGTTTAGTTGACACTTCGAGTTCACGTCATAATTTGGTTTTGGTAACAAATTGCTTGCGTCAAATAGTTTATTTGTGTTACATTAATAGTTTTCGGCATTATTTTCATGTTTAAGATCAATTCCATATAGTTGTAGTAAATTTAGAAGGTGTCATTGTGTATTTGAAGTAATTTTAGTGAGAAATTGTTAATAAAAAATAGAGGCGTTCAAAATGTGGACATACAGGTGTTTGTTTAAAATTTTGTGAACTATAAAGTGGCCAACAACGAAGCTCTGCTCAGCGACTGTGTGAATAAAACACGCATCAAGAATAATCAAATATTTTTAATAAAAACCCCAAGGACTAATGATGATGATGATGAGAAACTACAACTCACTTCAAGAGATCTGTGATATCTATGGAGCTACCTAAAAAATACTTAGACTCCAAATACTTTACGTCCTTAACTTAGTATGTTAGCGATGACGAAATACAAACAGGACAACGTAAAATAATATGATTAAGTTCAGGATTAATAAACAGGGAAATTAGTACAATATAACTTGGGGTTAATGGTAAACTTTATATGAAAATCGCCTTAACTTTTACCAAAAATTCACATTCACATAATTAACCATATCCACTGCATTATGGAATAATAATTTTCTTATCAAATATTTATTTAAAATAATAAAAATAAATAATGTAACAAAATGATGCAAGACGAAATGCAGACAAATAAATAAATAATCATTTATTGCCTAACAGGCCTGAGGCCAATTACAAGACAAAAATTACATAGTTTTAATCAATATCAAATAAATCTAACAAACTACAAAACTACCAGAATGCTTAATTATTCATAATACAAAATAACAAGATGAATGAGTACCCATGGACCATATAACAACACCACAGGTCTTAACAATAACTATATAAAACATAAAAACAACCAAGTAGAAACCAAACAACAATATTGATGTTTAATAAAAATTTCCCATGCATCTCCGCAGATCAGTCAGGAATCTGCCAATTTTGCCATCGAAAAAATCTAGTTCTTTATGTAAATTAAATATATTCGTCAACTTACAAGCTCTAGTCAATGGCGCACGTCCCTCATAGTTGGTTTGAAGATACGACACTTCGAATATATAATTGTTGCGGGCATAGTATTGCGAAATATGAAATTTTATTTGACTCAGGAGCTGGGGACAGTCAATTAGAAAATGTATTAATTTAAAAAGCAATACATGATAGGCGCAGATCCTGCGCACAGACAGTGGTTGAACGTCATAACCGCGCAACAATAGTGCATTATCATATCCCCTTATAGGGTAATGTCCATGATCCTTGAAATATACGTACTTAAAAAATTTTCTTTGGACACGTTCGATCCTGTCCTCATGAACCCGGTATATTGGTGACCATATGACAGACGCATATTCCAATTTGGACCTGATCAGGGAAAAATACAACATCTTTAAGCAACTAATGTTGTGAAAATTTGTTGTTGTTCTGATAACAAAGCCCAGAGACCGAAATGCACCTTTAATAAGGGCATCTATATGCTGATTGAAAGTTACCTTACTATCAATCAAGACGCCAAGGTCCCTAATGGTAGAAGATAACTCTAGCACAGAGCTGTTAAGAATGTAATTAAAACGAATAGGAAACTGACTCTTCGAAAATGTCATCAACCTACATTTTGACAAATTTAGTGGTAATTTGTTGGTTATGCACCATCTCTCAACCTGCAGTTGCAGACAATCTGCATTACTTGCGATTAACCTGTATAATTTAAAATCGTCTGCAAATAGCAGAAACTTACTCGTTATATTCAATCCGATGTCGTTAATGTAAATGGAGAAAATTAAAGGAGCCAGATTGCTACCCTGAGGCGCCCCACTAGTCGCAGAAAACCCCCTCGACCTGAATCAATTATACTCAACGAATAGTGTGCGGTCAGATAGGTAAGAGTCAAATAAATATATCTGAAATGAATGCACAAATCTTTCGATTGATTAAAGCTAAAATAAATAAAATTGCAAAAGTAATTCGATGATGTGTAGATTTTCATACTTTTCAGAGTAATACCCCCAGAATAATGCCCATCGGGTTATCCTGTATATTATAACACTATACTACGCTTTAGTATTGCCTCATGCCATAATATAATAGCTTGTAATGCAGTTGTTCACTGCAAAGTGCTCTAACTTTTAATAATTAAAAATCCCCGCCTCTGTGTGCACGGAAAGTTGTCTAGCGCATCTTAATTTCTATCTCTTTTTGAAATTCAACTTCCTTCGCCGAATGTTCCAGGAACAGCTTTATATAAAGAAAATTAAAGGAAAATAAAAGATTAGAATCTCGTCTCTTCGTTTTAAAAAAGACTTATTCGAGTTTTCTATATACATACAGGTATACATGCTACGTGGATGAAAGTTTCTTCTGTCAGCCTGCGTCCCAAACTATGTAGATATCTATAGTAAAAGGTGTCATCTATATACCTCGATGATCGCTTTGAAAGTTGAAATGAAAAGAAATAAGAATTCCACACCAGTATATTGAATCATTGGCGTCATCAAAATAATAATAAAGTTCTTTTGTTGCATCAGTAGTTACAAACATACATAATTTAATGATTTATTGCAACTGGGCGAGTTTCAATACCTACGGTGCTATGTAAACAAAGATTTACAAAGATTAAAGTGTACATTAATCTTTGGTTCCACAAACACATTGAAAAAACAAGTTTATGTTACAAAAATACGCATACAAATTAGGAAAATAAGTACAAAAAGCAAGAAAGAATAAAACAACAATAATAATAAAAAACAAGAACTACAATTTGAGGAGTAGTCCTTCCTTCTGTGGATTTATTTAATTAAACTTGATGATATCATTTTTTATTGTATTTTAAATGAAAAACTAAATATAATTCACATTTTTGGTCATTTAAAAACTTATGCTTATCGTAGTAATAGCCAGTGGAGTAATTGGATTGCTGTATTCTCTAAATTTGTCATTTTTTTTTAATAATGACTTTCGATACCGAACACAGATTAGTTTCATTTTGAAAAATCAGAGAGATTCATTAAATTATTAGATATTCTTACTCTATGTAATAAAACTACCCACTGAAAAAACAAGTTTATGTTATAAAAATACGCACACAAATTACGAAAATAAATGCAAAAAGCAACAAAGAAAAAACAACAATAGATAATAATAAAAAACAAGAACAACAATTTGAGGAGTAGTCCTTCTTTCTGTGGATTTATTACTCTGTATAATGAAGCTACTGTCTTATCCACCAAAATTCTGTTGTTTAATAATAACTTAAATTTGAAATTCTTCATTTAGACATGTTTCGGCTTTAGCTATCATCATCTTCAGCATATTACAATCACTTAACTAAACATATATTGTATATTATATATATATATATATATATATATATATATAAATAAAATGTTTCTTTTTTCTTAGCCTTTTGTTGAAAAACAACAGTAAAATTTTTTTATAATTTGAGGTATAGGCTATATCTTGGATTTATTAGTAATACTCTTTTTTGCTATATGCCAAGCTTTCGAAAATATTTATTTTCATCTTCAGGGCTACAAAATACAGAAAACGACACAATATTAGTTGTGGTTTGTTTTTTACAAGTTATTCTAGAATAACTTGTAAAAAACTATTCTAGAATAACTTGTAAAAAACAAACCACAACTAATATTGTGTCGTTTTCTGTATTTTGTAGCCCTGAAGATGAAAATAAATATTTTCGAAAGCTTGGCGTATAGCAAAAAAGAGTATTACTAATAAATCCAAGATATAGCCTATACCCCAAATTATAAAAAAAATTTACTATATATATATATTATATATTATTCTGTATATTATAACACTATACTACGCTTTAGTATTGCCTCATGCCATAATATAATAGCTTGTAATGCAGTTGTTCACTGCAAAGTGCTCTAACTTTTAATATTTAAAAATCCCCGCCTCTGTGTGCACGGAAAGTTGTCTAGCGCATCTTAATTTCTATCTCTTTTTGAAATTCAACTTCCTTCGCCGAATGTTCCAGGAACAGCTTTATATAAAGAAAATTAAAGGAAAATAAAAGTGTAACGGTAAAATTCCGTCCCGTTACAATTTTTAAACGCTTGAGCCACTTCCCGCGCGTTACAATCTAAGTACTTACCAAGTTTAACTATATACCTCACTTTTCAGCTAATTAAAACACATTTTACTGGGTACTACTTTTCCATATTTATTCATCTTGGTTAGTATTTATAGTTCGCTCATTATATAGATTACCATCATGGTACCAATGATCTCCTCCTCAGACCTCGTTTATAGAGTTCCTAAAAGCGTGCCAAGCTACTTTTAGTTATTTGTAAATATTTCATTTGTACATACCTGTGGAGAATGTATCCTCGGCGATCTTCGGGTTAGTTTTATCGTTTTGGCAGCTGTAGGAAGCTTCTGGAAGCTTCTGATAGCTCTGTTTGGTGAGTTCGTAAACACTTCTGTTGGTTCGCGCCCGTTTTGCGTGATAGTTCATGTTGGCAGTTTCATGATTGTCCTCCTACAAGCGGTGGATGATTAGAGTATTTGTTATTTACCCTAATTAGAGCCCCATCAGTTACCAATTAGGAGTATTTGTCTGTTATGGTGCTCCGCTGTTTGTTTATCATTTCTTCGCGTATTATTAGCTTGATCCGTTGGTCAAATACTATGATCGTCTCAGGAATAGTTACTTGGGATGTTTCTCATAGTTTGTTCTTCCTTTTTGTCCTGAAAATACATTAGAAATTAGAGTTTTGATGCAGCTTCACGAACCAAAACATGCGACTCGGTTAAGTTGGAATTGTTTTGTATTATGTTCGCCTTATATGAAAATACTGTGCGACTATACTTGCCTTGATTTCTCCTACAACATCGTTGAATCCAATATTTAGCTAATAAACGTTAAATCAAGCACGATTAATTAAGGAGAGTTGTATTTGTTCTCACACGTATTGATTATTATTGTTCACTATAACCAAATCATCTGTTTTCATAAATGTCTAGTATGACATATGTCTTTCTACTGGGGTCAAATTAAGCGAGTTCAGGCAGGAGTACCAACATATTTTATACACGTATTAGTGCAATGGTAAAAGTTACTAGGTGATATTATGGTTATAATCGATTATAACATACTTCTCGCTAAAGAAAAATTAGATAACGGTGTGTTATGCCGCGTTGAGAAGTGTGCTTTTACTTTATTAGTTACGACAGAGGCGTAGCATTGGTTAACAGTTACCGATGACCAATATATTTTAAAGTCGATATTGATTGATGAGTATCGAATAACTGGTTTTGGATGTATTGAGTCCCAATACTACTGGCTGGGGAATTTTAGCATTTTGGGGTTGTTGCCTACTTGGTGGACAGGATTGATTCCCGCCTACTTTGCGGGTCCTGTGTTATTTTTAACGTGGATGTCTTGAAGAAAGGTACTAATCGGCCATTTTATAATTTTTGTGAAAAATTATTGAGTATTAATTTTTCCACCCTTAATGGGGAATATTGGAACCGATTAGCATTTGGAAGTGTTGGTATTAGGTACTATTGGTGTGTTATAGAGTTTGATTTGCCTTTTTCCGTCTGCAGTAAGCAGGAATAATATTCTTCAGGACCACGTGAGTAGTGAACCTAATTAGGATTTTTACCTGGTATTTATTCGCTTATATTCTTTTTAGCCACTCACTTAAGCTCGACCAGTAACATCACGTTAGATTTATAGAGCGAATTAGATCAAGTTTTAAAAGGAAAAACCCTCCGACGAGAGGTTGGTGGAGAACAAGTTGTTGCATCATCCCATACTAAAAGTGTTTTACTTTTAGGGTTTTTCTTTTCCCCGAGGATTTACTTAAGGTTCCCTCCGAATGAGGAACATTGATCCGAGTTCTGCTAGGCCGACACGAGTTTGAACAAAGACCGCCCGGTCACGTGGATTCCGGGCAGTGCCCAGTGGTATTACAGTTTGTCGTCCCGGAGAGGGAGTATCTCGATAGCTTCTATAGTGTGCGCAAGTATTATGCAGCCCTTACTGTAAGTAATCTTAGTGATTTGAATTATAGTTGTGGCCATCAGCCGTCATGGCATTTTATTTTAATTTTTGTTATTGAGTTCGAAACGGTAGTTTGTTATGGCCCTCAGCCAGTGACGCGGGACTAATAGATAAAATAGCCTTCAGCTTTTAAAGACGTAATGATAACATTTTACGCATGCGTAACGATAGCGATGTAACTATCTCTTTGTGTAGCTACGGCGTGTCGTGTCTGATGTAAGCTTACCGTGCGCACGATGGGTATTCAGTACAGGGGCGTCCGTTTTTGATATGATTATAATATGTAATAATAATATGGTTATGATAAGTAATATTTTATTAACGTACATAAAGTTGATGAATCTCTGGCAGTGACCTTAATTATTTTGATACTGTGTGTTATAATTTTGATAGAAGTTGTCGTAGGTATCCTGCCCGATTTGAATTGTTGTTACTCTCAATAATGATATATTTTGTTTATGACTAATCTTTGAATTTTTCCTTTTAAATTTAAGTCCATGACCGATATTGTTACACTCACCGTTTCGAGTCGTACTCATCAGGGCCTGATTCTGTCCTAATAAAGCTTGTGAATTTTTATCATCCGAGTTTTAATTCTAAAGTAATTGTGTAGAGTATGGTACACTTATGGGTAGGTACTGATTTCCCCTGGTTTATAGGATCGAAGGACCACTGAAGTTGTTTCCTGGTTTATGGTCAGTGGAAGGTATTTGTGACTAGGCGATGTAAAATAATTTAAACTAGGTGGCGCCAGCTCTCGGAACATCAATCAACCCACGCCTTCTCCAAGCTAGCGGCCATCGCGTAGGGCACAATCTGAACGATCCCTTGGTATTAGTAAGGTACAGGTGCGAAGTACCAAACCTACATTATTCTGGGGGGGGCTCCCTAACTCCAAAGTTTATTCACACCCAGATAAAAATTGGCCACAGGGATTTGGCGCCCAACGTGGGGCCAGACTTTTTTTTTTTAAAAAAAAAAAAAGAAAAAAAGGAAAGAGTTTCAAGGTCATTTGGTGATCTTGTCGATTATTATCTTAGGGTATTCAAGTTTGTCCGTGAATATTCGATTATTTCGAAAACATTTGATGTTCCTCAGCCCCGAATTCTTTTTTTTTGGGTTTTGAAACTTTTTTTTTTTCTTTTTTGACCGATCTTTGGATTTAGGCTATTGTCCCACCGTCCTCCCTCCCCCTACTTGGTTTTGGGTGTAGGTGTTGAACCGTGTAGGTATTGAACCGGGTAGATATTCCCTTGTCTTTTGAGTTGTAATACCACCGTGGTATCGTGAAGCTTAATGCTTAGTTTGGAGTTAGTCTAGCGGAGTGTAGATTGATTTAGTGAGTTACTGATTTTGAGGAGATTATTTTGGTATGGTACTCGCTATTTCTAGGTTGATGCTAGGACTGATTGATTATTAGCGGCCTGATAGGCGTTGTTTATATATTTTTAGTAATAGATTTACTATTTGATATAGTCGGTCTGAAACCGTGTATAGTTCTGATAAAGGTTGTTCAGGGTGTTTAGGACCCTTGTGTTAGTTTTTTTTTTGGGTGAATTTTGGAATTGTTAGTATTTAGCCCTTCAGTATTGTTGGACTGAGCAAGATGCCAGGGAAACTAGTAGTTAACCGTCTCGCGCAGGATGAGCTGCAGTACGAGTTGCGATATAGAGGTATTGGCATAGGAACGGTCGATGAGATGCGTAGTAGGTTATCGTCAGCCTTACAATTGGAAAAAGGTGGTGATTCAATTAGGTACCCTCCTTACCCCTTTAAGTTTGAAGAAGATGAGACAGCCGTTGATGCCAAACTTAAAGATTTAGAACAAGCAATCCCTTCCGCGTCTACTGAGATTACGGGTGGGGAATATACAAAGTACTTAACAAAGCTCCATCACCTCCTTAATCGTCTTGACAATATGCAACCTGATGACGAAACCCAACGCGAAAGGAAAGAATCTTTAGTTGCCCGTGTGTTATCTCTAATGGACATTTTGACGAAGAAATCAGACGAAGCCGACGCTTTAGCTCGTCAGATTCCCCCTGGCCTGAGTTTATTAGGCTTGCCCGCCGCGAATAGCAGTTTTGCTGCTGGTCACTCTTCAGGACCTGGTCCTTCTGGAGCTGAGTCGAGATCGTTTGTGAAGCCTGTACCTCCTAGTAAATGGAACTTGGTCTTCTCTGGTGACAAACGTGGCTTATCGTTAAATGCTTTCCTAGAGCGGTGTAGTGAGCTTGGCGTCGCAAGACATGTCCCAAAGGAAGTCCTTTTGGAGTCTGGCATTGATCTCTTCACCGGTCGCGCTTATCAATTTTATCTGGCGAATCGAGATGAAGTGGCATCCTGGGATGAATTCGTGGCACTATTGCGGGAGGAATTCCAACCTGACAACTACAACGAGAAATTGTTTGAAGAAATTAAACGCCGGACTCAGGGACCTGATGAGTCCATTGGAATTTATATTGCCGTGATGCAGGGTTATTTCAAGCGTCTTACTTGCCCCGTTTCTGAGGATGCGAGGTTGAAGATTTTATTGCGGAACCTAACCCCATTTTACCAGAATCACCTTGCCCTCGTTGACGTGAATTCGATAGCGGAATTACGTGGGTTGTGTAAACGGCTGGAGGAGCGACGCGACGCTGTACAGAATTATTCCATGCCTTCTAGGCGAACCCAGGTCCTCGAGCCTGACCTAGCGTACGTGGATATTGAGTCAAATGTTGAAGCCTTAAATGTGACGGATGAAAACCCTGGTCCTTCAACTGATCGCGGAAAACCAATTATATGCTTCCGTTGTCAACAACCGGGTCATCGCGCAATCGGCTGTGCTTTGCCTAAGAAACTTGCATGCTTCCGTTGTAAGCGTGAAGGTGTTACGGTAGCTACGTGTCCGAATTGTTCTCGTTCGGGAAACGCCGTAAGGCGCTCCTAGGCAGGGACCTGGAGAGCGCTCGATCTTCCACCCCTATACCCCCCCGAATTAAGACTGTTTTGGATTATGTTCTTGACAACGCTGGAAACGACGAGCGACCATACTTACGAGTTAATGTTTTTGGCAGGGAACTGCTCGGTCTTCTGGACTCCGGAGCTTCGCGGACAATAGTAGGTGCGCCGGGATGGAATTTGTTGAAGCAGTTGGGATTAAGGCTGGATACAAGGGACGCTGTGACGTGTACTGTGGCTAACGGACAGCAATGTACGGGAGCAGGTGTTTGTGAGGTTCCTTTCATGTTAAGAGCGCGGATGTGTATTGTCAAGGTCATCGTTGTCTTGGAGTTGCCGCATTTGTTGATACTCGGGGCAGATTTTTGGAGGTCTATGGGCATAGTCCCCGACTTGCGTCACAACGAATGGCACTTTTCTAAAATTGTCAATGTAGAGTCGATAGAAACTGGTGACAGCGTCCTTTCTGACAAACAGCAGATTGTGTTGCGCGATCTAGTGGAACGGAATAAGCAGCTGATGTCCGGAAGTCTTGGGTGCACTGACCGTGTGGAGCATGTGATAGTGACAAAGGCTAACCCTATAAAACAACGGTATTACCGCGTTTCTCCTGTGATACAGAGGCACATTGATGAGGAGTTGGATGAGATGTTAAAACTGGGAGTGGTTGAACCTTCGAAGAGTCCCTGGGCTTCTCCTATTTTGTTAGTCCGCAAGAAGGATGGTAACTACCGATTTTGCGTAGACTATAGGAAGCTGAACTCCGTTACAGAACGGGACAGTTATCCTCTGCCCCTTGTAGCCGATACCCTGGACAAATTGAAGCAGGCCCAGTATCTCTCTAGTTTAGATATCAAGTCCGCTTACTGGCAGGTTCCTGTCGCCGAGGATTCTCGCCCTTACACCGCATTTACGGTTCCTAATCGCGGACTATTTCAGTTTCGACGCATGCCTTTCGGGCTCCATAATGCTCCGGCTACCTGGCAGCGACTTATAGATGGTGTCCTCGACGGTCTTGAACCGTACGTGTTCGTCTATCTGGACGACGTGGTCATAGTGACCCAGACGTTTGAAAGGCATCTTGAGATACTGGAGGAGGTATTTGGGAGGCTTCATGACGCGCGACTCACCGTCAGTTTCGATAAATGCCAGTTTTGCCGTCCACAAATGCGTTATCTGGGTTACGTCGTGGATCGTTTCGGCCTACACGTTGATCCTGAGAAAGTTAGGGCTATGTTGGAGCTTCCTATCCCCAAGAATATCCCCGAAGTTAGGAAGGTCGTTGGTACTTTTTCTTGGTACCGCCGCTTCGTAAAAGACTTCTCCACCTTGGTAGCCCCAATAACCCAACTTCTCCGCAAGAATAGCAAGTTTCAATGGTCACGGGAGTGTGACGATGCCTTCAGAACCATTAAAGAGAGCCTAGTGAAGGCCCCTGTGCTGAGTTGCCCCGACTATGACTTGCCATTTGTAGTGCAGACTGACGCCAGCGGTTATGGATTGGGCGCAGTCCTTACGCAACCTCACCCTGATGGTGATCGTGTTGTTTGCTATCTGTCCAGGTCCCTGTCAAAACAGGAGCGTAACTTTTCAACGACTGAGCGCGAGTGTTTAGCTGTGCTCTGGGCTGTTTCGAAGCTCAGACCATATATAGAGGGAGTACCCTTTACAGTTGTCACGGATCATCACAGCCTCGTATGGTTGCATAACCTTAAGGATCCTACCGGTCGTCTTGCTCGATGGGCCGTTCAACTGCAGCAGTACGAATTCACTATCGTACACCGAAAAGGCAAAGAGCATGTCGTACCAGATATGCTATCGCGTTCCGTGCCTGTGGTGGATATGGTGAATGTCGTCACTGAAATCGATACAACGAACGTTAAAGATAACTGGTATAAAAGGATCATCACGCGGATACGAGAGCACCCTGCAAAAATGGGCAATTGGCGTGTTTCCGACCATAAGGTTTGGAAATATGTCAGGGCCGATAATTACCCTGGTCTTGCGCAAGAGTCTGACAACTGGAAGGAGGTCATACCCAAGGAACGACGCATGGACGTCATCCGTTCTGCTCATGAACCAGCTATTGCAGGTCATTTCGGCATTTACAAGACCTACGCTCGGTTATGCGAGAAGTTTTTCTGGCCCAAAATGTTAGCAGACGTTGCGCGGTTTATCAAACGATGTAGCATATGTATAAAGTATAAACCTTCGAATAGGTTGGTGGGTGATGGGATGGTACCGAATGAAGTACCTAAATTGCCATGGGAGATAATCGCCATGGATTTAATGGGTCCTCTTCCAAGGTCGACCCATGGTAATTCTTTTATTTTGGTCGTGACAGACTGTCTGTCAAAATTTTCATTGATTTTCCCTCTGAGGAGTTCTACAACGAATACTCTGGTCAGACTTATAGAGAAACAAGTGTTTCTGTTATTCGGTGTTCCCCGAGTTATTCTGTGCGACAATGGTCCACAGTTTAGGAGCAGTGCGTTCGCGAAGTTTGTGCAGTCGTATAAATGTAGGATTCGGTATAATGCCAATTATCATCCAAGAGCGAATCCTACAGAGCGTGTTAATCGTACCCTGAAAACTATGCTGGCAATGTATGTCAGTGATAACCACAAGAAATGGGACGATAACCTCGACAAATTAGCGTGCGCATTGCGAACGGCGAAACATGAGATTACTCAACATTCGCCGTTCTTTGTTAACTTCGGGCGGAACATCGCTCTCTCAGGCGAGGACTACCGATCTGATCAGGTGTTTGATGGAGTCCGGGAGGAGACTTCGGGTTTTGACGACGTTAAAACTAGAAATGAGGCGTTTTTGCTTCTTTTTAGGGAGGTCCGGAGGAGATTGGAAGAGGCGGGGAGAAAAGCGTGTGTAAGATACAATCTTCGTAGGCGCCACGCCGAATACTTCCCGAATCAGATTGTATATAGACGGAATTTCGTGCTTTCGGATGCCTCCAAATACTTTAGTAAAAAGCTAGCCCCTAAGTTTGTAGGTCCATTTTTCATTAAGAAAAGGGTTTCGCCTTGGACATATCTGTTGCGAGATGAGATGGAAGCGGA
This sequence comes from Apoderus coryli, assembly GCA_911728435.2. Lineage (NCBI taxonomy): Eukaryota > Metazoa > Arthropoda > Insecta > Coleoptera > Attelabidae > Apoderus > Apoderus coryli. Next base: position 15,714,639 of record OU452204.1, read on the forward strand.
GAAGGGAGTTTGGCACGTTAAGGATTTACGTGAAGCTCCTGATTGCGAAGATTAACCGTTGTGGGTTAATCTCCTGAGGAAAGAGGGGGAATTGTAACGGTAAAATTCCGTCCCGTTACAATTTTTAAACGCTTGAGCCACTTCCCGCGCGTTACAATCTAAGTACTTACCAAGTTTAACTATATACCTCACTTTTCAGCTAATTAAAACACATTTTACTGGGTACTACTTTTCCATATTTATTCATCTTGGTTAGTATTTATAGTTCGCTCATTATATAGATTACCATCATGGTACCAATGATCTCCTCCTCAGACCTCGTTTATAGAGTTCCTAAAAGCGTGCCAAGCTACTTTTAGTTATTTGTAAATATTTCATTTGTACATACCTGTGGAGAATGTATCCTCGGCGATCTTCGGGTTAGTTTTATCGTTTTGGCAGCTGTAGGAAGCTTCTGGAAGCTTCTGATAGCTCTGTTTGGTGAGTTCGTAAACACTTCTGTTGGTTCGCGCCCGTTTTGCGTGATAGTTCATGTTGGCAGTTTCATGATTGTCCTCCTACAAGCGGTGGATGATTAGAGTATTTGTTATTTACCCTAATTAGAGCCCCATCAGTTACCAATTAGGAGTATTTGTCTGTTATGGTGCTCCGCTGTTTGTTTATCATTTCTTCGCGTATTATTAGCTTGATCCGTTGGTCAAATACTATGATCGTCTCAGGAATAGTTACTTGGGATGTTTCTCATAGTTTGTTCTTCCTTTTTGTCCTGAAAATACATTAGAAATTAGAGTTTTGATGCAGCTTCACGAACCAAAACATGCGACTCGGTTAAGTTGGAATTGTTTTGTATTATGTTCGCCTTATATGAAAATACTGTGCGACTATACTTGCCTTGATTTCTCCTACAACATCGTTGAATCCAATATTTAGCTAATAAACGTTAAATCAAGCACGATTAATTAAGGAGAGTTGTATTTGTTCTCACACGTATTGATTATTATTGTTCACTATAACCAAATCATCTGTTTTCATAAATGTCTAGTATGACATATGTCTTTCTACTGGGGTCAAATTAAGCGAGTTCAGGCAGGAGTACCAACATATTTTATACACGTATTAGTGCAATGGTAAAAGTTACTAGGTGATATTATGGTTATAATCGATTATAACATACTTCTCGCTAAAGAAAAATTAGATAACGGTGTGTTATGCCGCGTTGAGAAGTGTGCTTTTACTTTATTAGTTACGACAGAGGCGTAGCATTGGTTAACAGTTACCGATGACCAATATATTTTAAAGTCGATATTGATTGATGAGTATCGAATAACTGGTTTTGGATGTATTGAGTCCCAATACTACTGGCTGGGGAATTTTAGCATTTTGGGGTTGTTGCCTACTTGGTGGACAGGATTGATTCCCGCCTACTTTGCGGGTCCTGTGTTATTTTTAACGTGGATGTCTTGAAGAAAGGTACTAATCGGCCATTTTATAATTTTTGTGAAAAATTATTGAGTATTAATTTTTCCACCCTTAATGGGGAATATTGGAACCGATTAGCATTTGGAAGTGTTGGTATTAGGTACTATTGGTGTGTTATAGAGTTTGATTTGCCTTTTTCCGTCTGCAGTAAGCAGGAATAATATTCTTCAGGACCACGTGAGTAGTGAACCTAATTAGGATTTTTACCTGGTATTTATTCGCTTATATTCTTTTTAGCCACTCACTTAAGCTCGACCAGTAACATCACGTTAGATTTATAGAGCGAATTAGATCAAGTTTTAAAAGGAAAAACCCTCCGACGAGAGGTTGGTGGAGAACAAGTTGTTGCATCATCCCATACTAAAAGTGTTTTACTTTTAGGGTTTTTCTTTTCCCCGAGGATTTACTTAAGGTTCCCTCCGAATGAGGAACATTGATCCGAGTTCTGCTAGGCCGACACGAGTTTGAACAAAGACCGCCCGGTCACGTGGATTCCGGGCAGTGCCCAGTGGTATTACAGTTTGTCGTCCCGGAGAGGGAGTATCTCGATAGCTTCTATAGTGTGCGCAAGTATTATGCAGCCCTTACTGTAAGTAATCTTAGTGATTTGAATTATAGTTGTGGCCATCAGCCGTCATGGCATTTTATTTTAATTTTTGTTATTGAGTTCGAAACGGTAGTTTGTTATGGCCCTCAGCCAGTGACGCGGGACTAATAGATAAAATAGCCTTCAGCTTTTAAAGACGTAATGATAACATTTTACGCATGCGTAACGATAGCGATGTAACTATCTCTTTGTGTAGCTACGGCGTGTCGTGTCTGATGTAAGCTTACCGTGCGCACGATGGGTATTCAGTACAGGGGCGTCCGTTTTTGATATGATTATAATATGTAATAATAATATGGTTATGATAAGTAATATTTTATTAACGTACATAAAGTTGATGAATCTCTGGCAGTGACCTTAATTATTTTGATACTGTGTGTTATAATTTTGATAGAAGTTGTCGTAGGTATCCTGCCCGATTTGAATTGTTGTTACTCTCAATAATGATATATTTTGTTTATGACTAATCTTTGAATTTTTCCTTTTAAATTTAAGTCCATGACCGATATTGTTACACTCACCGTTTCGAGTCGTACTCATCAGGGCCTGATTCTGTCCTAATAAAGCTTGTGAATTTTTATCATCCGAGTTTTAATTCTAAAGTAATTGTGTAGAGTATGGTACACTTATGGGTAGGTACTGATTTCCCCTGGTTTATAGGATCGAAGGACCACTGAAGTTGTTTCCTGGTTTATGGTCAGTGGAAGGTATTTGTGACTAGGCGATGTAAAATAATTTAAACTAGGTGGCGCCAGCTCTCGGAACATCAATCAACCCACGCCTTCTCCAAGCTAGCGGCCATCGCGTAGGGCACAATCTGAACGATCCCTTGGTATTAGTAAGGTACAGGTGCGAAGTACCAAACCTACATTATTCTGGGGGGGGCTCCCTAACTCCAAAGTTTATTCACACCCAGATAAAAATTGGCCACAAAAGATTAGAATCTCGTCTCTTCGTTTTAAAAAAGACTTATTCGAGTTTTCTATATACATACAGGTATACATGCTACGTGGATGAAAGTTTCTTCTGTCAGCCTGCGTCCCAAACTATGTAGATATCTATAGTAAAAGGTGTCATCTATATACCTCGATGATCGCTTTGAAAGTTGAAATGAAAAGAAATAAGAATTCCACACCAGTATATTGAATCATTGGCGTCATCAAAATAATAATAAAGTTCTTTTGTTGCATCAGTAGTTACAAACATACAAAATTTAATGATTTATTGCAACTGGGCGAGTTTCAGTACGTACAGTGCTATGTAAACAAATAAGCGTCTGTTCTGCCAAAGATTAAAGTGTACATTAATCTTTGGTTCCGCAAACTCATTGAAAAAACAAGTTTATGTTACAAAAATACGCATACAAATTAGGAAAATAAACAAAAAAAGCAACAAAGAATAAAACACCAATAATAATAAAAAACAAGAACAACAATTTGGGTAGTCTCATTTTGAAAAATCAGACAGATTCATTAAATTATTATTCTTACTCTATGTAATAAAACTACCCATTGAAAAAACAAGTTTATGTTACAAAAATACGCACACAAATTACGAAAATAAATGCAAAAAGCAACAAAGAAAAAACAACAATAGATAATAATAAAAAACAAAAACAATAATTTGAGGAGTAGTCCTTCTTTCTGTGCATTTATTTAACATTACTCTGTGTAATGAAGCTACTGTCTTATCCACCAAAATTCTGTTGTTTAATAATAACTTATATTTCAAATTCTTCATTTAGACATGTTTCCATCCGTCTGGTATACGGACGGTTCAAAAGGAATAGAAGGGAACACAGGCATGGGAGTATACGGGCCAAATTGCAGGCTCTCTGAATCTCTCGGAAAAAGTCCCACTATATTCCAAGCAGAGATCAACGCTATTAATCGTTGTGCTCAAGAATGCCTGCAGAGAGGCATCCCGGAACGGCAAATCAATATTATGTCAGACAGTCAAGCTGCGTTAAAAGCACTGAGGTCTTACACCTTCACGTCAAAGCTAGCATGGGAATGCAAACAGACCCTAGAGCAACTGGCAGCTCAGGGGAAAAAGATTACTCTGACAATGGGTGCCAGGACATGAAAACATAGAGATGAACGAAGCGGCGGACCAACTTGCAAAGGAGGGCGCAAACGGTCCGTTCTGAGGCCCGGAACCCATCTTTGGCCTTCCAAAAAGCCATATGAAGGAAGAACTTCGGAGATGGGAAAAGGAACAACTTAAGTCCTACTGGAGAAACACTCCAGACCTAAGACAATCAAAAAGGTTTATCAAACCTTCAGAGGCCAACGCAGGGAAGCTTATCCAACTGGAGAGAAGCGACCTAAGGCGAATTACAGGCCTTTTTACGGGACACCACCCAGTGAAGTACCATCTCAAAAAGATGAGCCTAACCGAGGACGACACTTGTCGGTTTTGCGAAGACGCAACAGAGACAACAGAACACGTGCTCTGCGAATGCATGGCACTTTTCTGCAAAAGGCTAGAACACCTTGGAGGGGTGACTCTAACACCCGACGAGGCAAGGAATTTAGCCCCCAGAGAAATCATCAACTTTATGAAAAGTGTGGAACAGCTGGGCAATTCATAGATTAGAGTCATTCACAAAAGATCTTCTGCAGGTCGAAGTGAGGGGAGGCCAAACCGCCTAAACGACTCCGAAAAACAATCTACAATCTAGACATGTTTCGGCTTTAGCTAAAGCCATCTTCAGCATATTACAATCACTTAACTAAACATATATTGTTTCTTAGTGGCCATTTAATTTTATTTATAATTATACTTATATACTGCATTTTCTTTTTCTTTATTTTGACGATTTTTATTTCTTTGATGGTCATCTTATGACAACTAATGTAAATTAAAAATAAGATGATCAAGAAAATGAAAATGCAGTTAATTATAGCAAATATCTTATTCAATTATACAAATATAAATAAAAAAAAATCGATTAAGATACAATATACCTTTAGTTAAGTGATTGTTATATACTGACGAGGGTTTTAGCTAAAGCCGAAACATGTCTAAAAAAAGAAGTTCAATTTTAAGTTATTATTAAAAAACAGAATTTTGGTGGATAAGACAGTAGCTTCATTACATAGAGTAATATTAAATAAATCCACAGAAAGAAGGACTAATTCCTCAAGTTATTGTTCTTGTTTTTTATTATTATCTATTTTTGTTTTTTCTTTGTTGCTTTTTGTATTTATTTTCGTAATTTGTGTGCGTATTTTTGTAGCATCAACTTGTTTTTCAATGGGTAGTTTTCTTATATAGAGTAAGAACAATAATTTACTGAATCTGTCTAATTTTTCAAAATGAGACTAATCTGTGTTCGGTATCGAAAGTCTTAATTACAAATTTCGAGAATAAAGCCATTCAATTAGTCCACTTACTACGATAAGCATAAGTTTTTAAATTACTAAAAATGTGAATTATATTTAGTTTTTCATTTAAAATACAATTAAAAATCATCATCAAGTTTTATGAACCTTAATGTATTAAATTTAGCGTCATAATTATAAAAATTCGAATTATGAACTTGAAAAAGTAGGCCACTCTTAAGTGGCACTATAATTTCAGCAATAAAAATAAAAGTCCAATCTCCACGAAATAAATTTAATAGAATTATCGTGAATCAAGGTGTCATACATGTTTCGAGAGTAGACCAGTCTCATCATCAGTGGCGAACAATAATCAAGTGAAAAGCCTCTGAGAGATGTCTTATACATTAAATGACCATTCGTCATTCATGGAAAAATGTGTTTAACTGAATTACCTAAACTAGACTAAGAAATCATATTAAAATTATTGATTGACTGATCACTGATCATTGGTGAACCGCAGTATAAAGTAGTTTATTGGCGTTTTTGGTGAAAACAACCAAATGGGATTTACGTGTTCGAATTTAGGGCAAATTTCAAGTCATAATGCTAAAATAATTAAAGAATTACAGGGAAACACATTTAAAGATTTAAATTTTCATTAGTGTCGTATCCAGCTATTGCCGTTGTATACCTTTTGGCTTTAACAGTCACAACATTTTCCATATTTGTGCAGAATTAAAAAAAAAATAAAACCTTAAAAATAAAACTAAGTACGCCTGTGTAGTAGTAAATTCTGCAGTAGAAAATTTGTGGCATGCGATAAAGGAAATGCGGAAAATGTCTTTCAGCGTATACCACTAAATGTACGACGCTCTAAAATGATCCCTTTTTCTTTTATCTCTGTTTCAGATGTGATATTTAATAAAAAAAAATGAAACATAAATTATGGACACAACAGCGAAGTATCACACTTCAAAAGTGAAGATAAAATAAACAACGAAAAATGGTGTTGTATGATTTGTTAATTACAGCCACTTTTGTCGCAGCTTTGATCACGACAGGTAAGCCAACAATTAATGTTGTTTGCATGCAAATGTAGGAAGTTGTGTTAAATAAATTTACAGGTTAAAAAGTTAAAAATACACGCGAGGTATTTGTCAAGCTATAATAGATGAATGAACCTTTATTTTTATTGCATAATCGATATAAATTATTATATTCATAATAAACGTCTTTATTTTCAAAAAAAAAAAGAAACATTTATGGCGAAGTTTAGTTAATGCTATTCTACCAGTTAACCATAAAAAATTAACAATAATATAATGTTTAAATATGATATTATTAAAACAAGGTCCACCCTGGTGGTGGTTTTATTCATTTATTTCCGAAACGTTTTTATATATCGTAATGACATTTTGCAAGTGGTTACTTTTTTAAAATCTCTGTCAACAGATGTTAGGATTATTAAAAAATAAACATCAGGGGCAGGTAAATGGGGGGTACGGGGGTGGCCATCTACCCTAACTCACCGGCCTAATTGTAAAAACTAACATTGCGATAATAATAATTTTCCTGTACTGATCACAAATTTTTAAAATCGATTTTACTCGATAACCGTACATTTTATCAATATCACATAAGAATACCTTTTTTACGTGTAATATGTTAGATTTTAAGTTTCTGGGCTCAAACTTACAAAAAAAGATTGCATAAAAGAGTTAGGGTAGATTATTATATTTCACATGAGAAAGTGAAATTTTTTTTTATATATTTGCCTTACTTCTCATTTTCGCTCATACGTAACTTTTCCAAAATCAATTAATCGTTCATAAGTACGATTCAATGCCAGTGCACTGTAGAATGTGTAAACATTTTCATTATTGTATATTTAATGACTGCCTTTTGTAAATTCTGGTTTATTATTTAGTGGCATCATGCAGCAATGTATTCCAATGGACCTTGCACAACTATATTTAGAAGTCGTTCAGTTGTAAATCCGGGATTTAATTTGACTGTAATAAATAGTGGTGGTAGTACATATTTACCACATACAAAAGCTTTTTTGGCATTATGGATACAAGGTAATTTATCATTCAAATCATCGTCACAGGTTACCTTGCCTGAACGAATAGTCCATGAGTAGGACGATACGATAATACTTGGCTTGACTAAACCATTATCATTATATCATAATGATAGCACTGGCGGGATAACCCTCTTCCCGCACTGGCGGGAAGAGGGTTAGTCCCATATCTCATTTAGAGGTCAAGCCAAACCGATATGTGCAGGTGGTTTCCCAACATGGGGGGTAACATTGTAACAAAACAAAGACACACTGGCAATAGAATATAATTTTGTCTTACCCTGTACATGTATTTGGGAAATATAATATTTCCAGAATATTATTTTAAATAGATTGTTACCAAATGTTCCTAAAAGTTTTAAGTTCTATATCAAGAATATTATTGTCTTATTGTAAATATTATACAACATCTGGAAATAATAAACTTATTATCTCGGGTGCCTTTTTTTGATGTGATAAAAGAATTGATACCTAGAAACGGGCCTTTTTCTAGTCGGGAAAATTATGTTTGTTTTATGAGTTTTTGGAAATATAAATGCATATATTGGAAAAGATAACCAGATGTTTTAGTTACAGGGTGGTCAATCTTCACTTTCAACATTATCGAAATACCTGCCAATTGAATGTCAGACAATTTTTATATATACATAGGTAGTTGGGGGGCTAACAAGGTGCCTCTATTGTTTTCTTTGCTATCGCGTGCTAAAAACAGAGACAGCAATGCATCGCTACGCTATACGCTAGTAACAGTAGAAACTAAACGCTTTTGTGACGTCATATCTGGGGTGCTGCCCTACCCATCAGTTTATACGAATAAAATTTGTGCGTGTGGTGTTGTTGTTTTTGTTTTGCCGAACGCGCTTTTGAGTATTATAAAGTGAATCTTTTGATTTTGAATAATTACAATAGTAAAGATGAATTCAGTGCAATATATGAATGTAAATAATGTTAAATTAACATTTGAGGATAGAATTACTATACAAAAAGTTTTGATGGACACCTAACTGTTGCAAATTTATTTGAAACTGAACAATTTGGTGAATATAAACCGTCTTTCCAAATGAAGATATTAAAACTGTGTGTAACTTATTTCCTAACGTAAATTATTTTAAAAATTAAAAAATGAACTCTCGATAATACACGCACAGGACGATTTTCTGAAACACAGTGGGGCTGTGCCTCTATTACAAATTTTTATCCAAAACAATTTAACATCAACATTTAGTGAATCTGTGGAATTGCTGACTGTTTTGTGTACTGTCCCTATGACGACTGTAGAAAGCGAAATATGTTTCTCTACACTCAAACGGATCAAACCATTTTTAAGAAACACTATAAACCAGGAAAGGTTGTGCGCGTTAGCAATGCTATCTATTGAAAAAAACTTGTGAAGACCATTTCAAAATTTAATGATCAAGTCATCAACCACTTTGCTGTTCAGGAATCTCGGAGGATGGACTTCACTTACAAACAGTTTTAATGGTCATGGTGAGTTTAGCAAAATGTTATTATCTAGCTACTGTAACTACTCAAAAAAACCTCTCATTTTAATTCTTTATTTTGAAAATTTTCGAGTGTTATTGCCTTATTTCCACCTTGTTGTGCCCTACCTCTTTCAGACCTCACGAGCCGCCACTGGAAATTAGAAATTCCATCTCTCGAGAAACCAGCTTCCTCTGTAAATAAAAACACACGACAAAAATATACGATCCCGATTAGCTATTTCTAAACACTCTTAATATTGAGTTTTTGACTTGTTAATATTAATGTACACAATAGATAGTCAGCGTGTATGGCAAATAATAATAATAATAATCTGTTTATTCGTTATTTTCGTTACAACATTTGTTCATAGAATATATGTATGCTCTTATTAAATTAACAATTAACAACGAAAACAACGAAAAGGGTTAGACGGCAGCAGTGCTGATGTTTAGATCTAACCCAAATTCAGATAAAACTCAATAATTAAATTTCCAAACCAAAAGAATGTAGATACTCATAAAAATTATACAAAAAAAAAATAAAACTATTAAGTTCCAATAATTATATAAACCAGTCAGCAGTATATGATTAAGAAAATAATAAAATAAATAAAATGCAGTCCTTTCCTTTCTTTTATATAATTACACAATTTTACACAGGTTAATAGGTGATACTTAAAACTATTTATAACAATAAAAGTAGACTCCTGAAACACGTTTTCGTTCAGCTCGATACCAGCTACATCTATTAGAAATACACACAACCTGGGTTTTGTAGATGGCGTTATATATATTATTTCGAACTAAATAATCATATTATGAAATGTTAATATTTGCTTGTAATAAGCGTACTTACCAACTTTCAATTTACTGATTTACAAAGTCTTGGATAAAACTTTAAAAAACGAAAAAAAAAATAAGAACTAGAACGGGTATAGAGTTTTTACAATGCGGAAGTCATTGGAATCTACCAAATAAGGGCAAAGTTAGCTTGTATACTCACTAACGATATCAGGCACTTCGAGAGTTCATAATACATAGACTCACATCATAGATATGATGTCTGTAGAAGTATACGTATGCCTAATAATGTAATAATAGGATTGCAAAATCTGGAAAAGTTTACATTGTAGTTAGAAGAAAAGTTTGGTATATCGTTAGTTCTATGTGTAGAAGATTTCTCTAAGGATGCGGAAGTAATGTGGCGCAGAAGAATTTTGAGGTAAACAGGAAAAACTTTTTAGACAATAATACGGCAAAGAGAAGCCTGACATACAATGGCGTTGTTCCTCAATTTTGGTGAACATAGTGGAATAATTTAATATGTAGTGTATCTAAACTTTGTTCCGTATCATGTTAACTAAATTTGCAGAAAATTATAAATTAATACACCATACGGTATCATCTGGTTTAATACACTCTTCAATAATATTTTATTCTAGAAATAAAACACGTGAAACTCAAAGTCAAATCCACATATAATTAAAAACAAAATCAGGAACTAGTTTCGGCTATAAAGCCTTCATCAGCCTAAAAAATAAATAAATGGGACTGACTACAAAATACCTATCATTTTGTATATGTGTGTGTGTGCGTTTTTTATTCGACAAACTAGAAACGAACTTTAATAAACTTGATTTATTATATGAATAATTATTAAATATTTTGTTAACCAAACTGCAAATAATGCTAGCGCATCCCGGTGAGAAGGGCCAAAATGATGCCGTGATCGTGAATTGTGGACTGTATTGCGATCTTGTATCGATATATAGAATTAATACAACAGAAGTAAAAGCCACCAAAAATTGACTTACCAATTTGTTAATTGCGTTGTAGCTGCGGTGCCCCGTTTTAGATATATTATGTGCTTCTTCAAATAATTATTGTTTCTAACCATTCGTCACCATCACAAATCGACCATAATTAAATAATTATTAATATCGAATTACAATAATGTTGTTAACGTATATTTTCGAACGACAATTAATTTTCAACTGTCTATTAAAACCGTAGTGTCGCGTCGTCCTTCTCCGCGCAGGATCAGTCAAAATTTGGTGTTATCATATTAAATGAAAAGTACTAGGCAACTAAACATACAAATTAACGGATTATGCGCTAACAAAAATACTTAAACGTTAGCCTAACGGCAGAAGAGAAAAAGCAAAGCGAAAAAAAATACAGAGGAAAAATGGCAAACAAATTGTAAGAATAAAATTAATTAAAGTTAAAATTAAAAACAATCAATCGACAATTACATAAGTCAAACAAATGATTACAATAGCGGAAGACATAGCCCCAAATGTCGTGTTTAAAATAATAAAATCGTATTTCATGGTTGAAATAAAAATAAAGGCTTTAATTTTTAAGAGAAGTTAGGTATCAGTGCGTTGAATGTTTAAAAATTTATCTGGGAAGATAAGAAGCATAGCGATATCGAGGCAAGCCAGAAGAAAATCAAAAACGAGTACCACAAATTTTCACTGCACTTTATAATAGGCTAACTAAACGAAATTGAAATATGTAGGTAAATAAATAAACGGGGGAATATAATAAAGTACATTTTTGAATAGAATTAGCCGATACTTGTTGGAAATTCATTATAACTGCGTAAAATAAAACAACTTTAGTTTTAAATATTTCCAAACTTTTATAATATACAAATTTATATTTCAAAATTACACTAATTTTGAAATATAAATTTGTATATTATAAAAGTTTGGAAATATTTAAAACTAAAGTTGTTTTATTTTACGCAGTTATAATAAAGTACAATCAACCAATTAAAATTAAAGACAGAATTTAGAATTGTATATTCCGGGTAGTTAGCTTGATCGTTAAGAATGAGGATCATTCTTTAATCTCAGTATTGCCAAAATCTCGTACAGGGTGTCCAAAATTCGATAATGTTCTAGAGTATCCCTAAAACCAGACCAGATGGAAAACAAGTAAAAACTAACAATGAGCAATACAGTTTTTTTTTCAGTTGTTTAGATTTCGAGGTACAAGACGAATTTCAAAAATTATCGAACAAAACATGTATTTCCGGTGAACTGAATTCTACGCTCCCTATCGTTTGTGAACAACGATTAGTTATCGAGGAGGTCTAAACTTATGTTCCTTCTTAATTCTTGCAGCCGTAGCACTTGCTACCCAATTTGCTTCTCAACTTACCTCAAACTTGTGATGAGTTGAAGGTTGCCAACTTCGAGACTCAGTTTAAGTTTAACAGCGTTTACGAATAGTTTCTCTGAAGCTGACAAGATGATTAGCGAACCCACAGTAAAATAGTTTTCAAATATTATGTTCTTTGGTTATAAGAGGCTGACGCGCGTGAAGTGTCCCACCCTGTCTACATCGACATCCACAGCATTTAATTGTTTTCCAATACAGATTATTTTCAAAGAAAAAATATACCAAATATCAATTTCAATCACTTTATTATTCAGTGTGATCCCTAAGTATAAAGTAAATCCCCAAGGGGCATACAGTCATGGCCTTATCCGAATCAGGCTGGCTTTCGAGGAATATATTTTTTGCTATGCTGGGCCTATGATATATTTATATACATAATATACAGGGAAAAAATAACTAAAACCGTGGGGATACAGAAAATGTATGTCCCGAACACCGATTATTTTTTGATTAAACCATGGAGGGAATTTACAATTCAAAACAGTACATAATAATATTGTAGTCAGTTTTCCAGACAGGATCGTATTTGGTGGCGTATCGAGTTAAAAAGGTAAAAACTCGAATCATTCCAGTATTATTTGAATCAATAGACTTTTTTTTGATATTACCTTTGTTGCTAGAAAGCTTTGTTATGTAAAGTTTTGTTTTCCTGCCTCCTTTTATTTTCAATTTTTGGTTGGAAAAACAAAATCAAAGGCACCATCGTCATAAATTTACCTAGGCCTCCGATCCATGGCATTTCGTATTTTAAAATTTTATTTCAACTTGTTTTTTTAAATATGACCCTAGATTTTTTATGTATATACCACATGTAATGGTTTAAACAATTTTTCAGTGATTTTAGCTGTTATTTAAAATTATTCAGGAATAAAACGCCATAAGACAGATTTCCAACGTGACACTTTAATCATCGAGTAGAAAGGGGCAATCACATCTCTAAAATTTCTGATGGGGACTGGTTTCGATTTTGATGGGCGGAAATTCATTCAATCATTTCCTCTCGCGTCTTCCGTTTCCAAAACAGAAAGCTAACTGATATTACACAGCGTGTTTCAGAAAGACATGGCCAAATTGCTAGAGGTGTTAGTACTGCTCAAAATCAGTGTAGCTTGTTATATAATTTTTTTCCGAAGGGGAGTTTCTACTATTTTTTCTAACTGACTATGAATTAGTAGAAATAAAGGTCTCAATTTTTTCATATTACACTAAAACTAAAATAAATGAAAATGTAAAGATTTATAAAATTAGTATTTAAACTGTTTTCATTAGGTGCTCAAAATGTCCCACATAAATGGCCGGAAATCTACAGCGGCATATGTTTTCCTACTTGGTGGAAGTGCCATCAGTTGGGCCTCAAAGAAACAAACTATAGTCGCACTATCAACGACAGAAGCCAAATACGAGTATATGGCGTTAAGTTTCGCAGCACAGAAAGCTATATTTTTAAAGAATCTTATGAATGAAATTATACCAAATAGTTTGAATTCCATAAAAATATACTGCGATAATAAAGGAGCTGTTGATTTAAGCAAAAATGCAGGATACAGACCAAGAAGCAAGCACATCGATATAAAACACAATTTTGTACGGGAAATGCAAAATCGTCGTGAAATTCACGTTCAGAGTATTTCGACAAATGATATGGTAGCTGATGCACTCACCAAAAGGATATCTAATGGCGGGATTACACCAAATTGTGCTAGCCCGGCGTCATCTGCGCCGGGTTGAGTTGCCTGGCAGGTTGCTTAAAAAGTTTGCCGCTTGCGGCAACCGAAAGACAGCGGCATGAGCCGGCGTCATTTTTTTTCTTTCGGCCAAATGTCGGTACAGATCAAAGGAATTTTAAGCAAACTGCAAATTGTATGTGTTCAGTTCAGCTTTATACCTCGTATAAGACGGTTGTGTCAATTTCCTTCAGGTTATTATTTGTGGTAAATAATGGAGGAAGAAAATAGTGAGAATATTGCACTCGAATGGACCGAGAATAAAGTGATTCCGTTATTGAACTTTACAAAAGTGGGACTAATTTATGGAACCCCAAAAATGAATGGTATCAAAACAAAAATAAGCGTAACGACTTACTAATGAATATATCAAGAGCGATGGAGATAGAAAAATCAGAAATTGAACGAAAAATTAAAAATATTACTAGTCAATTCTATAACATAAGAATCGCCCGTTCGCAAAAATCTTAAAGTTATTGCTAAGCGTTCAGAGGCAGGAATTGCATCCCTATAGTTTGTATTCTGTTTGGCTATTTCTGGGCCAATCATGCACATTAGCGCTTCAAAATCAGATGATATCATGCGAACAAAATTAACAAAGGAAACACGAATGCTACTGACACCTATAGTTGGTAATCCAACATCATCTTTTTTAAATCGTGCATAAGCTCGGTACAACTGTCTTTCCTTCTTCTCAAACTTGGACGCACCCAAAATCTACGTTTCCTAACATTTTTGTTACTCCGAATTATTTTGAATGCTAAATATGCCAGCGAGACATCTTCATCGTCGTACATTTTATTAAAGACTGATGATCAAATCTATTTCTTGGCCGCAGCAGTGTAGTCCCGCTACACGCGCGGCCCGCGTTGGCGGGCAGCTTTGCGCAACCTGGACGCCGGGCAGACCGCGGATGCTGCCGGCTTAGCACAACTTGGTGTAGTCCAGCCATAACGACAAACTAAAAGAAAACTATAGAAAGATGCGAATCTGGCAGCAACATAACAAGTGGAGGTGTTGGAAGTTCCTATATTGCATCATATTGTATTGAGGTATTAGTTGTTATAGTTCAGTCAGATTATGAATAACACGTTTTTGTACGACCGACCTTTTTTGATTGTTTACCGTGTCTGTCTCTATGACAGTAAGTGACATTTACTGGCTGACAACCCAAACATGACGGTAAGTAATTCACTTACCGTTCAGGTAAGTAAGTAAACTACACTTACTGTTCTCAATACTTAATACACTAATAAAGATTTGTTAACAGTTAATACATGATTTTACTTCATAAAGTTGTTCCACCACGCTCTGCTAACATATCCTCGTATACATTCTACTCATACTACAAAATATCCAAATACACATGTGAGTTAGCAAACGAGGTCTAATAGAAATCCCAATATATCCAACCACAACTATTTGAATTATGTTCAATAATATATTTGTTATGAACAGTACAAAATGCAAAAACATTGTTTGATAACTTGTAGAGCAGTTATTACAATATATATTCAAGGTCTATAATGGGAAATGAAAAATAAATGATGTTCAATGTAGCAGACAGGGAGGAATAATTGCAAACGTACCTCTATATCGTGGATGACAATTTAAAACCGCACCTGGCTTTTTAATTTGATGGACACAATAATTGTTTGTGTTTCTATGTATTTGTTTGAATATCTATAGAAATCCTATTAAACACTTGGTGAGGCTTGGGGTTTGTTTATGGTTCAGAATTTCAAATTATTAGTTTTTGTGGTTATACAAATAAAAATAACTCAGCTGTACGTGGACACACTGTATATTTGTCCCTTTTTAAATCAATTGTTTAAACTGCACATAACTATGTAGATCACATAGAACATAAATAATAAATATTCATAATTAACGGTTCCCGTATAAAATAGAATTGTTTTATCATAAAATATATAATAATATGAACAAAAATACATGATGCAAATATAATACAAATTATTAACGGGTTGATACTTTTACTAATATTTATTATTGAATAATATTAACTGAACAAAAAAGTGGTAGGTATTGCATATTGCCATTAACAAAAACTTGTTTTATGAAATTATTATGACTATCTCTGCAATTACCTAGGTATTTATTTAATCGTTTTATTCACCATAGACTTATTTTGTTATTATACAATTAATTTAATTTAATTATAAGTATACAAGGTTTTTCATAATATGTGGGACGCATTTACTGAGGTAAAAAAATGTCTAAAATCAATTTGTGCCCGAGATACAGCCTGTCAAAAGCTCTAATTTTTGTTTTTCGTTTTTTAAAGGGAGGGTAGAGGCCACTTTACAGAGCTTGCAGTTTGTCCAATTCTCATAAAATACACAGGCTTGTTGACTTTTTCATTGAAAACCTTAACACTTTTAAACGTCAATTGCACAAATATCTAACTAGCTTAAACTTATAATTTTTAATTTTTGATCATTCATGTTGAGAAGGGAAGGATTTTTTTTGTTACTCAAAACATAGGGTGACGTGGCTTATAACTTATAAGCTTAGCGTAGTTTTACTTTTGTATTAATAATAATTAATGTTTATTTTGTTCTTATTCGTAATGTAATCAATATTTGGTCTCTATAAGCTACATAGAATAATTATTTTAAGTTGAAACATTGTAGTTGGGTGTAAGCCTGTTAGACAATAAATATTTAATTATTTATTAATAAATATTTGATTTATTTAGTGGATTTTACTTGAATAGTTAATATGAAAACAACTTTAGTAACTTCAACTCTGATGTTTTCGAATTACTGAAATAGGCACGTAAATTTTAGTTATTAAAAATCAATTAAAACTGCAATCCAATCTACTTTTTATTTCAATAAGAACTTGTGATGTAGGTGACCCTAAACCGAAATCTTTATCAGCATTTTTAAATCTACGGATGTGGTGGTGTAGAAACAGAATTTAGGCGAACGTTTTATTAAACGTTTCAATATATTGAAAGACACATTTTAGGGTGCTAAAAGTGACCCGCGCCAAGAAGACCTTAAAAAATGTTTTGGTGAAGTGTTAAAACGTGTCTTTTAATATTACCCTAGGTTCTACTAATCGGTTATAAACGTTAGTTAGTCTGAACATATTCAGTTTGCTTGCTTTTGATATTATTTCAATTTGACTGTCTATTGTAAGAATTTAAAGCACAATCAAAGAATAATCTAGTATGTGTTTCGACATCGAGAAAATGAGATGATTGATTGATGCTTGAACTTCTTGTAAAAACTGTGCCAGAATCTTTGGAGAGTAGTGCAAAGTGGACAGACTCTTCCTCATATCAAATCTCACACATGTTCGATGGGATTTAAATCTGGGAACCGGGTGGTCATGTCAAAATAATATTGCCTGCTACTTGGAGAAAGTCCATTTTTCGACAAGGAATATGGGGACGTGGGTTGTCTTGAAAAGGGAAGTGTGGAGGGCCAGCTAGATAAGGCAGTACAGTGGTTTGAAGCTGTCATACTGAATAAATAAAATCTTGGAGGGCATGAAATAAGTCGAAAGGCTCAAATGCGGCGATATTGTATACGCATAGTAACAGGTCTACCTTCTTCTTCAAACCATTGGTGCAGCGATTTGCCGCGTAGTAGCGAAACAGTCTCACAGAGCTAGTTTTCTGAAGCGTCTATCTTGACGGACTGTGGTACGCCTCGGTTGACCTGTCGTTCTTCTTCGTGTTCCTTTGTCTCCTTCTGTTAAGACGGCGCCCACTGAGCTACTTGCTCTTAAAGTGGGCCTTCACAAATTTATTTTTATTATGACTATTTAGTTAAGAAAATATTATTCTTTTATTATTATTATTATTATTATTATGGATGAAATCCTTTAGCCCAACATTGCACTAAACTCCTTGAAATTGCTATTTCAAATGATGTAGGTATATGTTGTTATGTTGTCCTCTTTAAATGTTTTCTTCCGCTTCCATATACGCGACATACGAGTATAAAACTTCTTGTTCGATTTAGATATATCGCTAAATATACACAGTGATTGTAATAGAAATCCTAAATATTTCAGCGAAGTTTATCTTTATTGTAAAAAAAATCCGTTCAGCATTCACAATGTGACGATCCTCTGAAATAAATAGTAGATTAACTGGTCCTCTGAGTGCATCCTCCAATATGTTCTTGAAACATCGTCAAAGGCCTTCTCGAAATCCAAGGATACTGCATCGGTAGATGTTCCAGCATCGTCCTGTTTGGTTCCTATATTGAGTTTGACTCGACCGACATTTCTGTTCATTAGGAACAGTGTTTGACGTTAGTAGATATGATGTAATTACAATTGCCTTCGTGATGACTTTCTCTATAAATTTGCATAGCTAATTGGTCGATAATTTTCAGAAATGGACTTCACTCGCTTTTTGTAAAATTCAATCGCGGCAGAAAGTCAATTGATAAATTTAATTTGTGGAAAACTATGTCGGATGACTTTGAATTGTACCGAGACGCAAAGGTTCCAGATTTGCTCAAAAGGGTTATAACTTGGGTATATAGTTAAGAGGGCAAAACACAAACAGAATCTTCCCAATCGAAGCAGCCAGAAGAGCCCAGACCTCAAAAAGTGAGTTTTTGCTTCAAAGAAAACGCTCGGATTCGTGGCAAAACAATTCATGGCTTTTGCATCACAATAATTCACCTGCTCCCACTTCTTTGCTTGCTCGTAATTTTTGACCAACTAAGTTCTACGTTTGACCAGACGTGTGAGCGCTCGCATTGTCTTAATAAAGATTGATCCAACGACTGCTGGCAAACAAATTTGTGTCCTAATCAGAACTGAGCCTTTTACGTTCCTCTCTATGAACTAATATTGTATAAGAACTGAAAAAAAATCCGTGTCACAAGTGGGATTCGAACCCAACATCTCCCGAATGCCGGTCAGGTGTGTCGTCTTTAAATTAAAGATCTCAACGTAGCACTGCACACAGAATGGGCGTTAATGTATACGGACTGAAGGAGATTTCTGCTATGTGCCACGGTAGTTCAATTGGTTAGAATACCTGACCGGCAATCGGGAGATGTTGGGTTCGAATCTTTATATTATACAGTGTCAACTATTTATGTTGAATAGATTCCTATCGTTTATGTAAATATACAGATGCGACATGACCGGTTTTTCTGGTAAAATAGGCTACCATTTACGTTTAGGGTGACAAAAAATAAACAGCAGCCCTCATAGATGAATTTGTTTTGTTTTTTGTCTCAATAATTTTGTAGGCAATAAACAACCCTATGTTTTATGACAACTATGACAGCGTTAAGACTAGTGTTCATTTCTATATCGATTACACCATATATAGGTAGATCCTATAAAATATATCTGTCTATACATACATGATACGGATTTTAAATTGCTTTTACTAACACGGAAAGCCCTCTCGACGTGTAAGATTAATCCAGACCATATATTCTTGTGATGCGAAAGGGGTATGAGACGCCCAATATCTTGCTAGATGCACGTTTAAGTGAAACGACATAGAGTGCTATTAGTTGTTATGTGTGCTATTTTTGATATATGACACTATTCATACGGTCGACGGTGCATTTAGTTTACCTCAATTTTCTATTTACGGGAGAATTTTCGGTCGGTTGGAAACAGGGGAGTGATATGAATAATGTGTTTTGGTGGTTGTGTAGGTAAAATTGTCCGTAAAATATGGGGTAGGGTCTATTAAGTGCTAATAAAGCTGTTTGTGAGGAAAAATGTGTATGGTAATAAATGGTAAAAAGTCGTATCAGTTATTCGGACTTTGGAACAATATTTTTTAAACAAATAATAATAGCTTAAGAATAATAATAGCTTTAATGCCCAACAGATTTACAAAATCCCTTTACAGGACAATTCCTAGATACAAAAACTTTATTTCATTCATATCTTAAATTCTAGATTTAATTAAAAAAAAATAACATCAAAATTCCAAAACAGCATGAACAATACGTTCTAATTTACTAACACTATCAAAAAATATATCAAAACAGTGACTTAATTAATTAAATTTAACAGTCATTACATAGAGTGGGGATCTCAAGAGAACATTAGTCCTAGCACGCTCACATCTAAACAAACAATCGTGTCTAGTGGAAATTCTGGGAATATTAAAGTTTAGTTTTGAAAGAATATAAGAACAATCCACCTTGTTATGGAGAATATTATACAAAAACATTAAAGATGACAAAACACGACGAAGTTCAAGGCTTTGCATTGAAAATCGAGCTAAAAGAAGTCCCTGATCGTATCCTCGAGTTGGATAAGCGCCATCCTGCTTCCAGACCAAATATTTCAAATATCTACGTTGTATTTTTTCTAATGACTGCTTATGTTATGAATAAAATGGGGACCAAATGATAGATCCATACTCTAATTTAGAGCGAACATAGGCAAAATAAAGGGCAATAAGAGCATCGACACTCACAAATCCCTTACAACTTCGCACTAAGAAGCCATACATACGACTTGCTTCCTGAATTCTGGTTTTAATGTGCTCATTAAATGTGAGTCTCGAATCGAACATCACTCCGAGGTCAGTAACCAAGTCTGATCGGGACAACGGAACCCCTGATGCCATTGTATAGTCTTTGGATGTATGTCCGCTATAATAAACAAATTGACTGCGGCCACTCAAGTAAGACACTATTAGTCTAAGCAAGGCATTCGAGAACCCAAATTGATTTAGCTTGTTAACCAACACACCGTGATCCATTCAATAGAAATAAAATTATGCTACCTGAAAAGTACATTCAAATTCTTTTACAGTCGTGGTCCACGAAAATTTATTTGGTTTCGGTAGTAAAGAAAAAAATGATGGCTTTGCTTTACCTATAATCATCATCAAAAAATTTTGAGTAACCCATATGACATTAACGCTTCCTACATTATTCTTTAAACAAAGGACCTATTGATCCGAATATTGTTGATTTGTATCAAAACAATTTTTCGAGTATCTTTTTAGTTTCTTTACTATTACAAATGAAAATATAAATAAGCGTTTTCTGGATATAAAATCATTAGCTACTGGAGCCGATAAGATTAATTGTAATGCGAATTCCTTGTAAGTGGATTTTATCTGTTGGAAACAAAGACTTATTATTATTGTCTTAGTCTTTTCAACGTTAAGGTAAAGGTAGTGATCATTAAACCAATCGTACAAGATCCTGTCCACATAATTGCATGTGAGCAACGTCAGCAAACATAACAACCAAATTCACACCATCACAGGAAAAATCCTGCAATGAGTTTATGTATAGTAGAAAGAACACTGGGCCCAAAACCGTTTAACGCCAATCTCAACGCGGGTAACATGTGAATTCACATAGCTTCGTGACATGGGATCACTAAACGATACATATTAATCTCTATTATTGAGAAACGACTCAAGATTCACTTATTGCCAGAGAAAAATGTCATGATTAACAACGCCTTACTAAGTTCGCAGAAGATCCCAGTCAGGCATTCATTTTTCATAGAATGTTGACTTGTGGCTCTGCTGATTCATGGTTGTAATAATAAATCAGTACACTTTTGAAGGAAAACTTCATATTAATGATGATGGATAATATGAATTATCTCCAAAAACAAATAGACTAGATTGTTCTCGGTAGAGATTCGGCAATTTTTTCCAAACCAAGAATAAGTTAAATCATAGAAATTGGAACATTTCCCGTACTCTTATAACTGCATTCCGTCATCGTAATCCAAACAAAACCAATAATAAAAGTACCAATTTGTCATAACAAAACTTTACTATTTTGTAAAAACTTCTTTTCCGGGAAAACGACATGTCAAATTTCTGAAATTGTCGTTGTTGTCGGAACATGTACGTACACAGTGTAATTCCCTTGAATAGGTCCTCTATCATACAATAATTTCATCGTTGTTGACAGGTTTCCTTCTATGTATTGTGAAAGAATAAAATAGTTGCTGGTGCAGTAGTAATAGGAGCAGGAAGCAGGACGTTCGTGTTTCAAAACTATTTCAATTACAGTTCAACAAGTTCCCATGTGAGTCAAACAACAAATAAGTGCTTAGACGCTTTGGTTTTGTGCATGTTAGTTGCAGCCAGTGGCGGATGAAGTATATATTTTTGCTGGACGCTTTAGAAAATGTAAATTTGTGCAGGATTTTTAGAATACGGTTTGCAATGATGGTGGCTCTGGATTCCAAACGATTCGCACGTTTTATAGGGACGAATTTTCGGATTATATCAAGCTTTGGATAAGGAATTCTACAAGTTTTATACAGGGTGTTTCGAGGCATAGTTTCCAAGATATGAGGTGTTAAAGTTTTTTGTTTTTTTTTTTTTTGTAAATAACGGTTTTTTTAATTATTTCAAAATTAATAAGTCCATTGGGTTAGGGGGGCAAAATATTATTGACAAAAAAATGTACACCATGGACTGTAATTTAATTTCCATATTGTCTTGAGATAAAGCTTAAACTACACCTTTTTTATCTCTTAATTTCACGTTTTTCAAAATGTAAATAGATTCTTAGATTTTGTTGTAATAGTGTAATGTTTCCAATTAATAATATAGCTTTTTGAACCAAGGTGTAATGGATTATTTTACTACAGGATGTTGTACATCGTATGAAATACCTACTATTTGCAAAACGCATTGTCGTTAATATAAAAAATGGCTTATAATGGGGCATGTTTTTTGACTTTTAAAATTAATATCGAGTTAACTATGCATTTTAGAGCAAACAAACCTCATATCAAAATCATTTAATAAGATGTCTGAATCGAAAGCAAAAATAATATTTAGGGTGTTCCGTTTAAAAAAACATAAGTTTGATATGCTACGGGATAATGTAACACCCTGTATAAATGGCACCTATTTTAGAATGTAGTCCTAATAGGTGTACAAAATTAGACGTTGAAAGAATTTTGAAAATCTGAATAGTTTTGCCACAGTATATCGTCGCGCCTGTATATACAGTGTGTCCCCGGATCGACGCAACGATAGGCGAAGAAAGCTGAAATTTTTTGAGTTGAAACCATATCTTTTTGCGCTGGATACAGAGTTATTTGCAGGACAGATCGCAGATTGTGCGTGTGAATGAGTTCCAGTCAAGACCTATTCATGTTTCATCAGGTGTGCCCCAAGGTTCACATTTGGGACCACTCTTGTTTAATTTGTTTATTAATGATATTGAACGATGTTTTCTTTATAGTAATTTTAAATTGTTTGCAGATGATCTTAAATTTTATCGTATGATTGGCTGTGCGACGGACTGTTATTTGCTGCAGGATGATCTGATTAGACTTATGCATTAGTGTGACCGAAATGAAATGGTGCTTAATGCTTCAAAGTGTTTCTATGTGAGTTTTCATCGTGCGAGGGAACCTTTCTTGTATGAGTATGTTATCTCCGACACTCGCTTGACTTGTAGGACTTTTGTGGTTGATCTTGGTGTTAGGATAGATCATTCCTTGACCTTTGTGGATCACATAAATTGCATGACAACTAAGGCATTAAAAATGTTAGGATTTATTAAACGTATTACTTCTGATTTCACAGATATAAGATCGATTAGACTGCTATACAATGCATTGGTCAGACCACATTTGGAATATGCATCGGCGGTTTGGAATCCGTCTTACGCAAGCCATCTGGACAGTATTGAGAGGGTTCAGCATAAATTTTTAAGATTTATGCATTTAAAGCTTGGACGTCCTCCACCGCCAGATTATACTTACGTCTACTTTTCACTGTGCGATGATTTGAGATTGACCATTTTGGCTGAGCGGAGAAGCGTGAAGGATCTGATTGTTTTGTACAGGGTGTTGAATGGTTTAGTCTCCTTTTCGCACTTATTGTGCGAGATTACCTTTCGCGTTCCAGTGCGTCGGGTCAGAGATACTCGGCTGTTTCATGAGCCGTTCTGTCGCAGAAATTGTACGTCTCATGGATTTATTCCACGAGTTTTGAGATCGGCTAATCGTCACCTGACTGTCGATCCGGATCTCGATTTTTTTTCACCTTACGGTGAGTTTGTTAAGGGTTTGCGACAACGTCATCACATTGGCTAAGACATTTTGTTTTATTGTTATTAATGTGCTATTGTTTGATATTTCATTTTTATGTTCAGCTCTTCAAGATATTTAAATTTTTGTAGCTGTATGCTTATTATTGAATTAGTGTTTTTATGGTTCTGTAATCTTGATGTAATTAAATTTATATTTGTGTTTTGTATAATGGACTTAAGTCCGTAAATGAATAAATATCTTCTGGAGTTCAGCCCTGCTTGGATAGACACTAATTTGTGCCATAATTTTAATTTCGAAAAATCAAGTGTGCTATGAAAATTAAAAAAAAAATCCCACCAGTAAAGTGCTTGATTTCTAGGAGTTACGAAAAAATGTTATTGAAAAAAGATGTTCAGAAATAATAATTGAGTAAGAATCCAAAATTTTAAAATCCTATGCCTACTTTGATGTTTTGCATTATTTTTATTGCACGCACCTCCCTATTAAAGATATTAAAAAATTTCGTTAAGAAAAGTTGTTCAAAATAATAAATTAAACGATCGGTTTATTTTATTCCCTTTAATAGACATTTAGATAATTAAAGAAATGCGAACATAAAAATAACAAGCAATACACTTCGTTCAAAATATGAATATAGTATATTGTGCAACGAACATGAAATGACATATTTATATTTCCTACGAGTATGATCGTTTGCAGCATGAGCCGCAGGCGAGTGCTGCAAATCATACAAGCAGGAAATGGTCATTTCATGTGAGTTTCACACTATACTTTTTTTACGACTGTTTTAATGCTTTTGAATAAATGTAACATAATTTTTAGGAAAATATTTGTTTTTCGAAACTTACCCTTGTTAGCGTATAAGCCTAAATACGATAAATTAGAAGTATTAAATTGACTAGGTGGTGTTAAACTATATTCGCTATCACTGTTTATGTGTTTTAAAATTAGCGAAATACTTAATTATAAATACCAAAACTGTCAATTTGGTGTTTGTATTTTCGGCGTTGCTATGGTGATTTTTCATGCCCGCCGCTACTTTTGTCATTACCAGGAAATTTTATCCGTGCGTAATAATATTTCCCACTAGTTGCTAGGCAACTAGTGGGAAATACGGGTAAATGAAAAACAGCATTACAATGTACTACATTTTCAAATCATGATTGAACATATAATAAAGGCATATAAAGACAGTCGTAGAAAAAATATGTTATTCGGTGCTATTCAGAAAAAAATAGTATGCCATGTGGATGTTAGTAATGAATGTTTTTTGATGTAGATATTGCATAAACCGTTGTAAATGTTACTATTCAAATAAATATTATTGTTTGGTGTATCTTATAAACCTGTTATATTTAATTTATTATTTTGAACAACTTTTCTTAACGACATTTTTTAATATCTTCAATAGGGAGGTCCGTGCAATAAAAATAATGCTAAACATCAAAGTAGTCATAAGGATTTTAAAATTTTGGATTCTTACGCACTTATTATTTCTGAACATCTTTTCTTAATAACATTTTTTCGTAACTCCTAAAAATCAAGAACTTAACTTGTGGAAAAAAACGTTTGTTAAAAATGTTCAAAGCACACTTGATTTTTCGAAATTAAAATTATGGCACAAATTAGTTTCTATGCAAGCAGAGCTGAACTCCTGAAGATAAAGTTCCGACGGAAAAAATTTCAGCCGTTTTCACCTATCGTTGCGTCGATCCGGGGACACACTGTATATAACTTTTGCTTAGTATGTTATAATTATTGTTACTTATACCTTGTATTAGAGCCCTTTCAGCAGATAATCATTCATTATCATTTGTAAAGTAAGATACAATACACCCATATAAAGACTTTTCAATCTTTAGAAAATGCTGCTGGAGGAAAAACCGCACATCTTTTCGCGCCCTTTTTATTTTCCATACTTATAGGTGTGGATAAAAACCATGATAGCAAGCTCCAATTACCTGTACAATAATTATCTAACTTATCTCTAATTAAATAACTCAAATCGAAATTATACTTTCTAAAATATTCTTTGAAAAATAACCATAACATATGGTTTCACTTTGCACAATCTTTGTATTAGATTACGAAACCCATACAATAAACATGACATGAGGACACTTTCTTGACTTTGTCAGCGTAAATAATATTTACGCTGACTTTGTCCACAAAGGGTCGTTATCTAATAAACTTTATTATTTGGAAACATGTGCTAAAACATTTACAATCTTTAAAATAATACACAGCAAAAGTATAATATCATTTCTTAGAAAATGTATAGTCTATCCAAATTCAATGTAAAATATATAAATTTAACGATTCTGCCGGGGCTATCCGTCCCCGTGCCTCTTTACCTTATAAAAGGGCATCGAATGCAGCGTTTCTGGATACATTTCTCCCTCGTATATAAGACCTATATCATCATGCCTGCCAAATGATACCGACAGTAATAACTACAGTGACTGGAAAAAATATATTTAGATTAATCGAAAAAAAAAAGGATTAGAGTTGGCAAATAAATATATGAATGAAACAAAACATTTTTGGCAACGTTTTATTTTCTCAGATTAATCTAAATACAGGGTGCGGCATCATAACTTCCTTTTTTGAAATGCGCGCTATTTAAACTGTAAAGATCGAACTGGGGGTAGACTGCTCTTATTCGGTAGACGTGCATCTAAAGTTTTGTTCCCCATCCGGTCAGGCTCCACGATGCGTTGTAACAGTGAGCAACGTGCATTTGCCGGCGAGGGGTACTTTTCGAATGGACGTTCTGTGATCGCAAATCAGCGTGCCTTTCGAAATCGATTCAGGGCCTGTGCCAGATCGGAAATCAATAGTTACATGGGTCTTTACATTCAGACAAAGCGCGAGTGTGACGAGACGAAGAAATTGGAGTCCCTCAGCCCATTAGAACACCTCAAAACATTGAAGCTGTGAGAGCCTCAATATTGCGATCCCCACGGCGTCCTGCCTACAAACATGCATCTGTCCTAAGACTTTCCGCTCGTTCAGTGAGGCGAATTCTTTACGATGATCTTCATGACCATCCGTACAAGTTGGCGATTGTTCAAGAACTCTCCCATTTCTCGAAAACGTTCCTGAGGACGCAATTGTTTTTTTAGGGATGAGGCCCATTTTCACGTGAGTGGATACGTCAACAAACAAAATACTGGGCCGACACCAACCTCCGAGAATTGCATTAAAGGCCCCTGCACTCAACTAAAGTCACAGTGTGGTGTGCAAATTTCTTCAGCTGGGGAATTGATTCCTGGTTTTTTGAAGGAAATGAGGAAACAGTGACAGTGAATTCTAACCGATATGTAAACATGTTGGAAGATTTTGTTTTCCTCGACTTAACAAATTGGATTTCGTGGTCGATTGGTTTCAACAAGACGGCGCCACGGCTCACACTTCAAGGGTATCAACGACTGTTTTGAGGGAACACTTTCGGGGGCGCCTAATCTCAATCAGCGGTGATTTGGAGTGGCCAGCTCGTTACCCCAATTTGACCCCTTCACATGATTTTTAAAACTGTTTGAGGCAAAACTTTACATATGTATCTACATTATTTAAGAAACTAATAAAAACTTCTACTCCACAAATGGGTTTTATTGCGTTTTGAAATAAGGAAGTTATTTTGCCGCACCCTGTATAATCGGATGGACATCATATGTTATGGTGAAGTCTTAACTTGCAATTTAAACAGGAAAATTTGTGTCCGACAGTAAAACACGGTTGCAGAATATTGTAACCATGATCTGTTCAATAGTTTTTCTTAGATTAATAAAATTAAAGAAGATCTATCAAAAGAGATAATAATTTTGAATAAAACCTCAAGTGGATGAAACTTTTTGTAGCCACTGTATCAGACACGGCCAGTAAGTATACGACAGGAGCGGAACACGTTGGGAGTTTAAGCATCAAGATTTACCTGTGCACAGCCAGCGTCTTCTTATAATATTTATCATTAGTTAAGGTATGAAAATAATGAAGTGACGAATACACGTATTATAAATTTTTTACGTTTTATAGAAAATGTCACTGACTAAGTGAATATAATTTGTTGTTAGTTTATAATATTAGAACCATATAATTATAAATGTATCTCTAAGTATTAACAATATTATTAATTATTATAGAGGTATGTTCCTTGCTGTTCGAACACGGACTAGGTACGTGTGCATCTATGTCTAAACTTCTAAAAACAAAAACAGTCTTTTTCAGCGTAGGTTTATATGTTGCCGTGTTGGAGCGGCAAGGAAAAATACAGTATGCTTTGATACAAATGAACTAACACTTGTTATGGAAAGTTACAACGGTGCGCCTATGGACGCTTGCGGTCGGTATTGACATTACAAAGGCATATCGAGTTGTGGTTTTTTATATAATTTTAAACTAACTTTAGAAACACTATACCTACTTAAGATCCATATCGTTTCGTTACAAAAATTATTGAAATATCCACAGAGCCAGTGGCGTTTTGTTACAAGATTAACAAAAGAGAAAATGGTTTTCTAATCCCGTCTTAATACTTTTTAGACTACCACTTTGTATTTTCAACAAAATATTTAAAATTATCCCAATGCAACGTTATAAGGTTGAAAAATTCTTTTACAATACCTCATTAAAAATACTTGGAATAAAGAACTCCCGATATTTACGGTTACATTGCTGGAAATTCCTCTTGAAATAATGTTCAGCACAAAGAAAAATAACATTTGCACTCTTTGTCGAGCGTCAGTGAGCACAACATTTGAATACCAATAATTGCTGTTGCTGTTCCAATCAGTTGGAAAATTAGGGATTCCATCTCATTTTTCCTCTTGATATTTTATATATTCCAGCCTTCAGATTCCACGGTAAAGCTCTAACAAACGCGCAATCAAACAAAAAAGAAAAAAAAAACTAACAGATACAATGTTTCGTGAATACAAAAAAATTAAAAAAGTTTCTCTGACGCGAAAATACGTGAGAAAAATTTGAAATTACAAATATAACATTTCCACCTTTTTCCATACCGGACTTGGGAATTTCCTCGACATTTTCTCCTTGAAATTGCCGAACAATGAGAATCACTGAAGTTCTTCAAATGTTTCGATATTGCTTCTCCAATGGCGGACTAAATGTGAGGAAAATCAGAAGACGGAATAGAGAAAATAGGTCACACATAATGTCGTCGTAAGACAAAATATACTGCGCTTAATAAAGGCGGTGTATCTATAGGAAATGCATTAACTGGAATTACATCCTTGGAAGCTTTTTAGGGAGAGCATTGGGTACAATGAATGTTTTGAATATTGGATTTACAAAACTAGTTGTTCTTGGAAAACTTTTGAAACTTTATGGAACACTCAAATAAATGCACGATGCTTTTTTACGATCATTTCAACTCTTAATCTCATGGTTGCATATATTCATTATGAAATAAATTCAGTATAGACAAGGCAATTTAAATTTAAAAATGGTGAAAAGAAACAGAAGCCTGCAAATAACTTAAACGATAAAAATGTGTTTTTCGCCCACATCAGATCTGATGGAGCCTGTGGACAATAGATAAAACCACATACGTGATTTATTTGTGATACGATTGATTGATTTGTACCAATAGCGATGGAAGATTCAGTCTTCTCTGATTATTGATGGCTTTCTACAGAACATCGTGAGTTTCTCTCATCGATGATGAAATTCAGCGTCTGAGGACGAAAGTCTTCGATGATCATAACATCGAAGTTTGCACTAAGTTGCCAGTGTATAATGCTATTGTAGTTCCTACCCTTACTACGTATAGCTGTGAGTCTTGGACCACTTATGGGAGGAATTTAAAAGCTCTAGAGAAGTACCATCAATGATGTCTTAGAAGAATTCTTGGAACTAAATGGCGGGCCGACGAGCAAACATCAGCGTTCTGGAGGAATTTTCAAAATCTTTCATATGCTGGGAAAGAACAAGATTCTGGTTTGAAGGAAACAACTCTCTGGCAAGAGAAGGAACCTATCGAACTAAAACTTGAAACTGGAATAGCATTCAGTATTCCTAAATACTTAATAATTCCATGAGGACAAAAGTTTTGAACTTTTGGCAAAACCATCCAGATTTAGTAAATTCTAAAGAGTGTATTAGTCCATCGAAATCAAGAGCCACCAGCTATTTGCGTAGGATTGTATCTCATTACGAGATGCCTGGGTAAAACTATATACTGGGATTGATGATGTGTATTGTGTTCCTGCCCAGCGAGAGCTAGAATAGGAAAAAGCGATTCGTTTAAAAATTTTAGTTCAAGATGAGCCAAAACAACAAGTTGCAGAGAATCTTCCAAGCTGTCCAAACAAGGATATTGGCGTTGACCATAAGAAAACAGCACTCTTATTTGGTGCAATTAGGCTATATAATAACTATCTCTAGGTAGCAATTTTACAGTTTGTCGTCATAATCTATGAATACAATAAACAACAAATTAAAGAATAAAGTATGTTCAGAACACACAACAATACAGGGTGATTCATTATGGTTTTGCAACACACGAAAACTGGAGACTCCTGAAAGTAATTTAAGCATTTTTTGCCATTGAACCCATGTCTGATATAGATATAGGGGGCATTTGTGTAAATTTTACACAGAAATTAATTAAAGAAAGCTTTGAAAAAGCTTCATTATTTTAAATTATTACTTTTTTAAAAAGACCTACAAAAAAGTTAATTACGTCGATATTGTCATTTCTACCATATTTATGGATACCGATAAATTGCAAGTTAATGGTAGATTTAAATCAAAATAACGTTTACCAAAAAACCAAATGAAAAATCAAAGTTGTCATGGAAAACGAATGTTGTTCCAATAAAAAAAAAAACTTTGACAGCAACAAATTTAAATTAGTTAAAGTTGTTTTATTATTTCGTAGTTGTTTTTAATAGTGCAAATGTTTTTTTCTAAACTCATTCAATTATTGCTGTTCTTCGTAATTAATGGTGATTTAAACTCAAATCAATACAGTCATTTTCTACAAAACCGCCTACTCGAATTTATTGAGGATGTACCTACCTCTAAATATTTGTTCAAAACATGTGGTATCAACATGACGGATCCCCTGCCAATGAACAGTTAATGAAAGTCAAAATATTGCAGATAATTTTATGTTATCGGTCCCCAAATGCATGTACAATTTTGTCAATATCAGTTAGCTAGTTTTTGAGAAATGAACAAAAAATTTGACCACTCAATTTGGACACCCTGTATCTCGATAATGAAGCATTTGCGGACACAGGTTCAATGGCAAAAAACGCTTGAATTGTTTTTAGGAATCTCCAGTGATGAATCACCCTGTATAGGTAGAAATAACAGATTCTCAAACGTAATTCAGATTATGGTATCAAAGTTTAGTCAAATTAATAAAAATTTTTCTACGACTGTCTTTAAATGCCTTTACTATATGTTCAACATGATTTGAAAATGTAGTATACATTGTAATGCTGATGTTCATTTACCCGTGCGTAATAAATATTGAGTGATAGAAGGAACGTATTGTACTTTTTTAATAATTTCAGGAAACATTTCAAAAATAATATCACTCTGCTTTCGAGTACGTTGCATCCTTGACACTTTTTCAATTTCAATCGGATGTAACTGTAGGAACATTCTCAATAATAATTTTATTTCCCTTGAATCGACTTACGACTATTTCGTTGTTTTCTATTTATTTACCTTCAATATATTTTATTATTGACACTCTAATTCCCTAAACGCTCGGCACAGCACACGCCCTTGCTTAGAACGTGGGAACTTCCTCCCGACACACACTCTAATGCCATTCAGCAACTAGCTGTAGCAAGCACATTTTCATTTTCCGGTCACGTACTTGCCTTTCTCCAGAATATTTTTTTTTATTTCGGTTATGCCATGAAGGGGTGTCGTCTCAGTATCCTATTCAAATTCCTTTTCTCTTCTTTTCCCACAACGACTTGTTTGTATACTTAGGTCTATACGTCGACATGTCATTCCCTTTGGGCTATTTGGCAAATTGTAGCCCACAATGCCAACCCGTAATAAGGAAGGAAGTTTAGTGGAGAACATATTCTGTATTCATCACTAATAGCAAATAGCTGTAGGGTTTGTTGTTTTGGTGTATGGTGTGTCTATTTGTAGGTGGGAAATAGGGATAAAGGGTGAAGCAGTATACGGGTAATGGAAATTGGTAGGTAACATCAATTTGACGACTTGACTGTTCTTTGGGGAAAAGTGAAAATCGCATTAAGGAATCAATAATAATAATACTGAATGTGCCACAATATACAAATAAAAGAGCAAATAACCACTAAACAAAACCCAACCCAGCCCTACATATAGAACCTTGAGTTGCTCGACTTAAATAACAAAATCTCATTTGAAAGAATTATACTAATTGAAGTTTTCCACCCTCTGCGCGAAACAACCAATCATCCGCGCAATCAATTCAATGTATCACATATTGAAAGCATTTGCTGTTTCTAATGCTAAATCCCAGCGACTGGGAAGCGGAAGCAACTATTCTTTCAATGTGAGGAACGAATGCCAATTCCTCATCAAATCTAACCTCCAAATCCCTAACCTTTCTGCCAACTCTCGTGCTAGCAAACTGTTGGGTAATCTTCTTCAAAATGGTGTAATACCGTCCCGAAAATAGTATGAACATCTGCCGTTATCGTTCAATTTGTTAACAAAACTTTCCATGTAAGGAATCGTCTTCATCAAGAATTTCCTCATCATTGGATTGGAAACGAAAAGAAATTGCCTTGGCCTGGTGGAAATGCAGGTCTTACTCCATTATTTTTTGACGACACAGTCTTTAGACATATAGACACTTAATAAGACCAAAGAACTGTGCTGAAAATGTTACATTATGTGATGTTTGCCAAACTTAGATTGGAAAACCGTTTTGGCCTCCTTGGTGGTCATTTTCAAAACTTCATATAACCTACCCTGATCTTGTACACGACCCATTTGGTTACAGGGTTATTATCGAATGAAGTTTTAATGGGCAATGTAGGAAAATTGTAGAAAGAACATGCAGAAAGTTTAATGAAATATATCCTGATATACAACCAATGGCCAAGAGAAAGTTTCCACACTTACAAAATAATTTCATCAAATATGGGTCAAAACTGAGAACAAAAAGCCTTAACCAAGCATATGACTGCAGATGAAGACAACATAATGTTTTTAGCTATTTTAACGCTACTTATTAGTTCTTAATTAGAATACGTTTCATTAAAGTTTCTATATATTTTTTCTATAATTGTGACACACTACCTCTGAATAATAGACGAGTTGATTTTTCTATTTTCCTTAGTTTCACGACATTTAATAAACAACACTAAATGTCAACATACCAGAATTTTTCATGACTTTTAATGACAACTCATGGACACCTAATGAAAATATAGCAAAATACCTAATCCAATTTTCATACAAACTTGTTTGTATTTCAGAAATCTTACAGTTTAAGTACAGGAATATAATATATCATGTAAAAACAAATTTGATTGTATTTCAGAAGATTTGATAATATACAAGGTGTGCTATTTGAGAAAATTGACTTATGCCTATTTTTAGTAGTAGAGTATACTACTACCACCCTGTAACAAAGTACGTTAATCTCTTAAGATAGTTGATATTCTTGAGATGTTGTTGAACTACCTTCCAAAATTCAAGATTCTATCTATCCAACCGACAAAATGGCGAGTATTTTCCAGAGACCTGTTTTGGACCAAAAAAATTCAAAATAAATTATCTATTCAAAAACAGTTGAGGATAGGTATAGCGAACTAAAATACTCCAAAATTGATGAGGAATTCAAAAATATAATAAAATACAGGCTGTTCCATTTGAAATTTCAAAGTTTGGTATCAACTATGTATAGAAGTGGCAACATCGCATCTGTCAATTTATCACTAAAAGAGAATTCACATTGTTATATTTTCGCAAACAAAATATCAGATCGATATCTTTCTCCATTCTCCAGGAACTTCTAATAGGCCATAGAGTTTGGCGTAGCCTGTAGAGCTTATACCTAACTTTTCAAGACCGAATTTGAGTTGTTTAAAACTTAAAAGTACTTTAGAGCCTACAAACGTCATTTTTGACATTTTTGTCAAAATTAATCGCCGCAGTTCAATGTGGCACCATGGATAGCAACTAATAAACGTAAAATCCCAATCAATACCGCATATAGTAAAGAGTCCGTATATGCTATATGCTTTATCCTGAATACGATCCTTCCCAAACAGTTACACAAATCTCACCAATGCTCTATAACGAACTGCATCTTTTCCCGTGGGAGCATCCGCGCCACTTTAATGCTATTCCGGAGGTTTCTTATGCTATCTCATTTGTGAATTTTGGTTTACTCTGCAGCTCACTATACGTCATCACAACATTGCATTGTAAATACAGCGAAATGATATTACATTAAATATTCAAGAGAATCTTAGCTTAGATAGCTTAATCTAGTCTAGTAGATCAAGTCTTATGCTAAATTATACAACTAGTTATTTCGAGAATTGTAACTTAAGTGTTGATTTAATTTCTTGTAATCCTTGAGTAATTTGTTTTAAAATTGTGTGTAGAGCTTTTGTTATTCCTGCGTCCTTATTCTAATGCTAGGAACTCTGGTAATAGTTAACTTTATTTAGTGTGAGAATTTCATCACTGTAGGTAATTTGGTAAATAGTTCTGTTGTGAGTTGTACATTCTCTAATGAATTTGGATTGATCCATTTGCAGTGTTTCCTATGAAAAATACTTGAAATAACACCCATAATCTAAAAAAAATCCCGATGGCAGCCAGTCGAAAAAGTAGATTTTCGATTTATATAATATTATTTTTTATTAGCTCTCCATATCATATATTATATAATATATGTATGTAAAAAGTATTCTTCTTTATTTTTAAATTATTTAATAAAACTCTCAAAACCACACCCACAATCATTTATTATTTGTAATCACATAAAACAACGTATTTCTAACAGCTCTTATTAACATCTCTCTTCTATTATATCTTGTTATCTTCTGATACTCTCTCATTACTCGTTCGGCCATCGGCCACCCTTGTTGTATCGTAAACAAAAACGTGTTTGTCTGGTGTGACGTAGGCGAATCACGTCGGAATGTACTTTACAGGGGATGATTGCTAACACGGCCGTCCTGCAACTGGGGCGTCCTCGCACCTAATTCGTCCTTACACAAGAAAACAAAGCGAACAAAATCTGGTTTTACATTACACAAGGCAAACTGCCTTTAAACTTTTAATTTTGGTTTTCATGGACTGGTACTGCCACTTTTCAATCATTTTACTTAGGTGGGATCGCCACCTAACCTTTACGTACCAGTGAGATCGTCACTGTACAAACCCTTTTTTTTATGCAGATGGGATTGCCACCTAGCCTTTACGTATTAGTGGGATTGCCCTATACAAACTCTCTTTTTTATGCAGGTCGGATTGCCACCTCGCCTTTACGTATCAGTGAGATCGTCACTATACAATTATATTTTTTTATGCAGATGGGATCGCCATCTCGCCTTTACGTATCATAACCTAAAGTATTTTACCTAAACAATTAGACCACATTGACATTCGAAAAAAGTGTAAAATGGGGTAAAAAGGTTAGAAAAAACGAATTTCTTAAACATAGCAGAAATATTGACTAGTTATTTATAGCTTTGATAGAATATAACCTAAAAAATGTGTTATAAATAACTTGTTTTCACAGGCGTTCGTAGATAGTGTAAAAGGGGTCAAAATAAAAACATATATACTTCCTAAACTTATTCGGAATACGGAATAATTTTTCATAGTTGTGATAGAATATAACCTAAAAAATGTTACATAAATGAACTGGTTCACACAGGCGTTCGAAAAAAGGTCAAAAACGAAAAAAAAATGTTTTTCCAAATATAACAGAAGAGGTTCGTATATAATAGAAATAGGGGCAAAAATAAATTTTATAATAAAACTAAAAAAATCAATTATTTTGCGTTCAAGAACTTAGCCTAGAAGTTCTGAAATATAAAATGTGTACGTATAAATAGTGCCTCCAAAGAGAAAAAAAATGAACAAAACCCGATACTTAAAAAAAATAGCTGATGTCTAAAACAAAACAAAAATTTATTAAATTTAGGAAAATGACAAAAAGGTCATAAAATTATTACTTTTACACTTAAATATGAAGAACTATTCGTGCCTCAAGGGCAACAGTTTATTTATACTTAGTCTACCACTGACACCCACTATTAAAAAACAAATCGGTCCATGCAAAAAGGCGATGTTGGTAAGAGAGGAAATGTACGTGAAGAAGGTGAGGGAGCCGAAACGCTGTACTGAAAAGAAGTGTTAAAATTTTTTTTAAGAATGTTCAAGAAAAAATACAAAATTAAAGTATATTTACTATCATTGTTGTTTTATCTTAGATTATGTCAGTGCATTGTCCACAAGATTTCATTGGGAAAATAACTAGAATTGTCGAAAACATGTTCGTCGTAGTTGCGGTGTTATAATTGTCTTATTTTTATTATTTCAAAGGCGCCATATTTTGCATCTTTAAAACTTGACCAGGAAAATACAATTATTGTCATAGAAGAAACAAAAAGCATCAAATATTTATGCATAGAAATTGATAGTAATCTCAAATGGGATGTTCACATAAACTCCTTAGTAAAGAAACTTAGAATTCTTCTCTTCAAGTTTCACAAACTAAAATACATCCTTAACGTCCCACAGCTACGTTTAGCTTATTTTGCGTTAGTGTATCCTCTTCTACAATATGGGATATCGGGATGGGGATCCGCATATCCATGTCATTTTAAAAAAACTAGAAACCATGCAAAAAATTCTTCTTAAGATCATATATAATAAAAAGAAAACCGATCCTACTGATTTGCTTTTCACTGAAAGTCAAATTCTAGATATTAATCAAATTTACGTACTGAAAATTTTATCATACCAATATAAAAACAGACACAACTTGACTAATATAACACACATGTACGAAACAAGACACAAGAAAAATACACAAACACGGACAATAAAAGCTTACAAAACTAAAGTACAGAGGTCGACATATTTTTTGGCCCCGTATGTATACCGATTGATACCGAAAGAAATCAAAGATCAAAGAAATCTAGAAGAAATACCTGTTACAATTTTATAAATTTCAATAGTTTTCCATTTTGATATTATAAGTAAAATATATCTATCTACAAATTAGGGGAGTATGGTATATATATGTAATATATATAAATATTAAAAAATAAAATAAAATAATCAAGCTATTGTTTTGAATGTGTTAACATTTTTGAGTTCTATTAAATATAGGGGATGTTTTTTTAATGTATTAATTGTTGAAGTATACATTTTTTATTGTTTTGAAACGATTAATAAGTTATTTTGTAATTTTTTCGATTAATTGTTCTGCTGTTGTTTGATTGCGAAAAATAGATGTGAAATTTATTCACGCACAAACCGTTTTAACGGTTTCAGTGGTTTTTCATTTTATTTCCGTAAAGAACACAGCATAAAATTATGTACATGTACATTTTCTTTTTGGAAATAAATTATTATTATTATTATTATTATTCTAATAAGAGTAATAGGTTCCAACTACCTAACTAGTAAAATTCTAAAGGCAATTTTCTCGAGAATTATGGAGGCAAATATCAAAAGTAGTCTACCTCTGTGAAGCAGATAAAAAATGATGTAATGTCGACCACTACTGTTACTTGAAAATTTGGCGGTTGTGTCCACCCCTATCACAGGGCTTAAGCGATATCAACCAAAAACTAATGGGTTCATCCTTGGACTCTCCCAAACTCATATATCAAAATTTAGCTCAATTAGTTAAACCGTTTAGACGCTATCGTGGAAGAATACATACAGACGCAAAGACATTTATCTGGAAATGGTCTTAATCGTCTCAGGGAGCATCAAAATGGATATATCCGTCTTTATCTCAATTTTTTTTAGCACCTAATATTTAGCATGCATTATTTCTATTCTTAATTAGATACCATGCTGGTACCGACTTGTCAATTATGGTTTAATGAACTAATCTTTTCGATATTTAGTACTAAGTAAAGTTAATCCTGGTCCTTGTTTATGCCTCGTCGTTAATAATTCGTGTTTCCATGATAAATTCTCTTTGTGCTTTCTGTTTTATATATTTCGTTTTCAATTAGTTACATATAATTCATTTTACGTTCCTTCATTCAATGCTGGTTTTTGTTTCCTAAATCACCAAACAAAAACCTTTATAAATTTGACAACTTTGTTGAGAGTGCAATTCCAAATTTAAAATAACTAAATTCATGCTTTTTGTTTGGATGAAAGGCTTGAATATATAACATAGACCAGGCTTAAAAAGGATTAAAAGTTTCCTTCTTCCTTTCCCCAGTATATAGAAATAAATCTAAATAGTGCTTTAACTGCTCCCTCTCTCACTAAATATACTTTAGTAAGCATTAACTTGCTTAATATCGTTATAAATTGTTGTTTAAGGTAATATTATTTAGGAATAAATGACTGTAAAGGTTTGCTCGCTTTTGACGGAATACGAGTTCAGCATGCGTTTTCGAGTTGTTACACAAAAGCAAACGTGGATAAACATAACTTGGGCTATGTGGCAGCTTTTTGAGTTATTAATCCTGTTCCAACTAAATAAAAGGAGTTGTGCAACAAAGGGAAGAAGGAAATTTAATCATGCCCAATTAATTGGACAAAATCGAGGTTCCATACGTGCAATTCTAACTAACCATCATAGAAAAATTACGCTTTAATGTTTCGTAAATTCGAAGCAGTTTATCAGGAACGTGCGAAAGAATTCTGAAATATGGAATAATGTAATTCTTGTTGGTTATGCTTTGGCAGCAATGAGAAAATAGATTGGTTTGAAATAGTGAAGCCGAAAATGAAATAGATACGCGTGTTACTGAGAATAACCATTCATTTTTCAAGACTATACAGTCTCATCTCCCGTCAATGGCTTTTAGATCAATAAAATCTTAAAATTGATTCTGCCAGGATAAGGAGTTTGCTTAGATTATAGCTGGAGCTCTGGTGCATATTTTTAATCTAAGCTTGAGCAGCAAAAGTTTCTTTGAATCATCAAAATGGACACTGATTACCGGTCTATTTCTATTCTTCGTCTGTTTTAACGACCTTAGACTTCTGATGGAATAAGCTCTCACGTGGTGCAGACTTGCTGAAGCCTTGAACGTGTAAAGATTTATTGTCTCTACGAATTTGTTGCTGAAAATTCGTCTCAACACGAGTTGAGGTCACTGGGATGATGTTTGGTCATTATTTAGAAGTTAAGACGTGGATGGCGTAAGATTACTGTACGATTGGAATGGGCAAGGACACGTAGCATATACAGATGGGTATAGTTTATTCAAAGTTAATTTAAAATATATAAATTTAACGATTCTACCGGGGTTATCCGTTCCCATGCCTCTTTGCATTATAAAAAAGCATCGAATGCAGCGTTTTTTGATACATTTCTCCCTC
This sequence comes from Apoderus coryli, assembly GCA_911728435.2. Taxonomy (NCBI): domain Eukaryota; kingdom Metazoa; phylum Arthropoda; class Insecta; order Coleoptera; family Attelabidae; genus Apoderus; species Apoderus coryli. The sequence continues at coordinate 15,754,091 of OU452204.1, forward strand.
GTATATAAGACGCATAATAATAATAATGCCTGCCAAAGGATACCGACAGTAATAAAAATAACTACAGTGACTGGAAAAAGTATTGGGTTAATGTTTAATCGAAAAAAAAGAGTTTTCTAATAAGTATATGAATGAAACAAATAATTTTTGGCAACGTGTTATTTTCTCAGATTAATCTAAATATAATCGGATGGACATCATATGATATGGCGAAGACTTAATGTGGAATTTAAACAAGAAAATTTGTGCCCGACAGTAAAACACGGTGGCAGAATATTGCAACCATGATTTGTTCAATAGTTTTTCTTAGATTAATAAAATAAAAGAAGATCTATAAAATTAGACAATAATTTTTAATAAAACCTGAAGTGGATGAAAGTTTTTGCCGTCACTGTATCAGACACAGCTTATATACGACACGGTATACGACAGGAGCGGCAAGGAAAAATACAGTATACTTTTATACAAATAGACATACAATTGTTATTATATGAAGGATTTTTAAAATATCGTAGGACATGTTTTGTTTTTGTATTTGATTTTAATTTGATTTGCAGGACTTGTGTTTTTTCCACAGGATTGGAAGGTTGCGAAGGTGTGTCCGATTTTTAAGAGCGATGACAGGGCTTGTATTTGTAATTATAGACCTATATCCATATTATCAAATTTCTCAAAGCTGTTTGAAATTATTTTATATCAGAGGATTTATAGAGTGACAAAGCCTAATTTATCAATAAATCAACACGGTTTTATCGGTGGCAGGTCCACGCTTACTGATCTGTCTGTGTTTACACAATGTTTTGTGTGTGTGTTTTGTGTAAAAAGGCCTTTTAGAAAAACGTTTTTATCCTTTAACTGTTGCCGCTGATAGCAAAAATGTTGCAATTGAGGCTCTTATAAAATATATTTATAACAGTTTTATAGTAGTTCTACAAATATGTCGTTTTGATCTAGTAACAGTTTTATTTGATTTTTATTAGATATTTATAAACGTTCTAAAAACTATTGTATAATGGCAACAAGCAACAATTATAGAACCGTCAAAGAGTCGATTTGTTTTATAAATCTGCGCCTTTTTCGTGTTTATAAGGCACGTAAGAACGTTGTGAAAATGTTTATAAAACAATGTGTGTTTTATAAAATATATTTTATAAACGTTCTTACAGCTATTAAAAAAGTTAAATTGTTAGTTGGGTTGTGTGGGATCCAACGCGAACAAATTTTTTTGACAGTCAAATGTTTATGCAATATTGAATGTATGGTGGTCCTACTAATGCCTAAGGTTGTCTCAATCTCTTGGTAGGTCACATGACGATCTTGCAATATCAGTTCGCGCACAGCATCAATGGTTTTCGGAACAACAACTGATTTTGGACGACCTTCACGAAATTCGTCTTGGAGTGAACTACGACCACGATTGAATTCACCATACCATCGATAAACACTGGTCCTAGATGGAGCTTCATCGCCAAAAATTGAATTAAGTTCATCCGTGCACTTTTCCTGAGTTAATCCACGTCGAAAGTTGTAAAAAATAATCGCACGAAAATGTTCACGATTTAATTCCATATTTGGACCGAGATGAATCTTTTAAGTTACTGTAAACAACACAAATAGCGCTCGTATGTCAAAATGTTCTGAGTACATATAACCTCAAAAATGTCCAACTTTACGATAGAGCTGTCAGTTGCCAGATTACAACACCAGGGTTGCCAAATCCCGAAATATAAAAGGCAACCCTCGTATTATTCCATTCGCATCCCAAACAAACATGCTTTACACAAAATGCTATAACTTACGAATTAGTTAGTACTAAATAAAAATCATATTAAAAAAATTCTAGTAACGCCAAATTATAATACGATGAGTTTGTAAAGTCTTTAATAAACTCTACTTGTATAACCGTTGAACAAAAACATTAAAGTAAAACCCGGAAATTGGTTTACTGATGTATGAGATTTGGAAAAGTTTTTAAACATGTTCAACCACAAAATAATGTTAAAAGTGCGTTCACTTTTTTTTTTAAATTCTTGTAAAAATTCACAAAAGCCGCTGAAAGGCTTTGAGAAACTGAAGGTTTATTTCAAAGTTGGTGAGCAATTAATTTTCAATTCCCCCGACATTTAACACACCGGCGGGTTTTTCAAAAGCTGCCGTTTCCGTTTTGCGTGATTTATCGATTTCAAGTTGAGTAATTAAAGTTGGTTTTCCAACATGAAATCCATACAGATGGTATATACACATATATAGACAGTGGTAGCCTCGAGTTAATTAACAGTTTCCAGTGTTTACAGTAATACATCCTCAGTTTTGTTGGTATATGTATATATAAGAGTTTTTGTAATAATTTCAAATCCTATTAACTGCTAGTTTATGTTAGAGTTGGCTCTGGCTTAGGGTTGCCATCCGACTAGGTCGGCAGAAGTCCTGTTTAGCATTGTAATATATATTAAATGAATAATTATATTATGATTTGACAATTCAACTTTTATTCACTTTTCGACTGTCATGTTAATAATAATAATAAATAAATAAAGCATTTATTGCCCAACAGAAATATCCATTTACAGAGCAAACAGTACTACGTAACATATCACTATTTAACAAATAAAAATAAAAATATATATAATAAAATACCATCAACAGATTAAAATTATAGCACACGATAACAAAGAATACATTATAACAATTTTTTAGGCGCACAACATATATAATAAAAACAATTATGGAAACAAGCACATGATTATATATACTTAGGTATCAAAATATGGCATCACTTCCGTATGACGCCTCTATAAGTGGAAACAATTCCTTGACATTCTTTACATAAAATATGTCACAATTACGCGAAATTGTGTTAAACACATTACACATTGTGCTGATGGGAGACCTGGTCAATACGTTTGTGCGAGATCTAACACAATAAAAAAGAGCGTTATTCCTACCATTGATTCTGGGAACGTGAAAATTTAGTTATGATAGCAGGTTTGGGCAGTCTAATTTATCGTGAAGCATCCCATATAGCACTGCTATCGCACAACGAAGCCTCCGTACATATAAACTATCCATCAAGAAACGGGACGTTAAACAACTATAACTGATACCACGAACTGGATAAATTCCGTCCGCTCTGTAAACGAGGTATTTGAGGACACGTCGCTGAACCCGCTCAATTATCTGCCTATGGCACTTATATATTGGATTCCAAATCAATGAACAATACTCCAACTTGGACCTGACAAAAGAAAAATACAAGAACTTGACGCAGCTTACATCAGAGAAATGTCTACTATTCCTAATTAAAAAACCGTAAGCCTTAGTTGCTTCTGCTGCCTTGGCATCCATGTGATGAACAAAGGAAAGTTGAGAGTCAAAGATCACGCCGAGATCTTTTACGGATTCTCTACGATACACCTCACAGTTATTAATTTTATAACTGTGTATTAAAGGTCGGAGCTTTCTTGTATAAGACACTACGCTACACTTGTCCACATTAAGGCTGAGCTCATTATCAAAGCACCACTGCTCAATCATGCGCAAATCGCCCTGAAGCTCTTCACACTGAGAAACATTTGACACGTCCGCAAACAATAATTTATTACAAGTTAAGCTGTCTGCTAGGTCATTTATATATAGTAGGAATAACAATGGAGCCAGATTGGAGCCCTGCGGTACACCAGATCTTGCTATATATGTTCGTGAACTGAAGCCATTATAGAAAACAAATTGGGTTCTATATTGATTAAGTAGGATTGCAGAAAAAGAATAGCATCAGCAGAGAAACAGAAGTTTGTTAATTTGTTTAGCAGTATAGAATGGCTAACCCGATCAAAGACCTTGCTAAGGTCCGTGTAAATCACATCTACTTGTCCAGCTCGATCCAGGACCTCAGGCAGGTTCTGGCTAAGTACTGCTAAGTTTGTTAGAGTTGATCGACCTAACATAAATCCATGTTGACACAATGAAATACGACGACGCACAGACATATTCTATTAAAAAGCACGGCCTCAAACAGTTTAGCAAAATTATTCATGATAGAAATCGGTCTGTAATTTGCGATGTTATCTATTTCGTCGTTCTTAAATATGGGACAGACTTTGGCAGACCTCCAAATTCTTGGAAATGTTTTTGTTTTAGTAATAATGTAACAACAATAATTATAATTAAGATATTATACATGGTGGAATAAAGAATACATAACACATTGGCTGTCCTGCCTAATATTTTACGTAATACGATTTCAAGAGCTACGGGTTTATCATGCATGGATGTCAAAGTTATCGTTCTCAAAAATGGACTACACTGAAAGATTTGTTTATTGCCGAAGAAGAGCCACCTAAATATATTGCCGATTTTTTTGTCAATCCGATAAGTGAAATTTATTTGTTGTTTTTACATTCGCAGCTCTTTTTGTCTGGAAAAAATGTTAAGCATATGGAAAGATCCAAAATATCTATCATGGAAGTTAAAAAAATATACATAGGCGAAAAAATTACAAAAGATAAAAAAAGTTGTAGTTTTATCAATATTTCTTTTTTTAGCCTCTACCTTAGGTAATTCTTGGACCTACAGTTTAGCGTGGAATCCGAACCACGGTCCTAGACCGCCAGATGCCAGCACCCACGACTATATACTCGACCGGGAAGCATTTTCGAAATTTGCCGACACATTAGCCGCTCGGAACAACTCGGGTGATATGAATCACAGATTCATAAAGTCCCGATGTACTAGACTAATGCGTCACCGATTTACGTATGAAGTTGCACATCTCAAACTAAGAATATCTGTTCGTTTTGATTCAGATTTTTGAATCAGAAGCATTTTGATTTCCCAATAAAAATAAATGTTATACCTATTAATATTGAATTAATAAAATGGATCCAAAGAAATTGCCAAGTGTGTGTTAGTTACAAAGATACATCATCTAATACTATTAGATTACAAATAAGTGATAAAGACGAGTTTGAGGTAGGTATGTATATTTTAGGTTAAGTTTATGCCATTTATGTTATATTTACGGTCGTGTCTGCTCGATCCACTTTTTCAAGCTTGTTCCAGTTAGATTGTATAATTAAAACAATTAGATGACATTTCTATATACAACAACAGTACCAAAAAATGTTACTAGTTATCAATTCAGTTGTGTTGTGATTGTCATTTAATTGTTCTAATTGTACATTCTAACTCGATGCATTGAAAAAGCAAAAATAAAGCCTCTCTTACGAAGTCCTATAACCCTCTATACAAATGAAAACATAAATTATTGAGGATACGAAAGAGTCAATCATGAATTAATTTTTTTCCTAGTTTCCAAACTATAACCGAGATTTGTAAGAAAAGGAAACCCTTTAGGAGTTGGAACGTTGCATGTATTTCATAAATCGCCGACGCATTAGTCTAAAACATCGGGAGTTTATGAATCTGTGATTCGCATCACCCGAGTTATTCCGAGCGGCTAATGTGTCAGCGAATTCCGAAAATTCGACAGGGAGACCGGGAGCACCGTCCACCCATCCACGCGACCAGGTACTTTAATACCATAATCACGTCGATGCGCGCTTGCACATGTGGGCATCTCCCGCACCACATCGACATTTAAAAAGAGTCAGGGGCATAGATTTTCTATTTGTCATTAATTTATATTAATAACGCCGCTGAACTTAATAATTTTGATGTAGTTAGAGCCATATAAGCTCCCTAATTCTAGCAACAACGCTGCCAAATCTCAAAGAAATCGTTAGTTACAAAATCGATCGAAACCCTTCGCGGTGGGACAGCCGGTATTGTTATGAAAGAAACTCCACGCAAATATTAATTTCTACTGCAAAATATGTTACAAATATGTAAATTTACATACCATTCTTTTTCACAGAATTCGTGCATTTAAATTAAATTTTTCATCCCTCTATTTTGCGTTGTTTTTCATTTTTATCTTGGCTGTTTCCCCCCTTTTTTTTCTCTTTTTTGTTATTAAATTTAATTAATAACATCCGTTACAGTTCCAACGTATATGTATCATGTTTGAGGTTTTGAAAATGTTTCGATATGTTTTTTTACATACGATTGTATCGCGCTTGTCTACTAGATAGACTTTGACGCCATATGGACAATTATGTCACGTTTGGATTTAACGAGGACTATCATTGGGGCGGGCGTTGAAAAAGGACCTTGTCTAAAAGTTCATTAAAAGTTAAACTTGAGAAAGTTGAGAATAATAATGATACGAGGGTTGGCTTTTATATTTCGGGATTAGAGAACAAAAACAAATATTAATCATCAAAAATCACTTTATTGTTCTTCAAAATATTTCTCATGAAGATTTATACACTTTTGCATGCGTTTGAACCAATTGTCGAAGCACTTTTGCCACTCTGATTGAGGTATCTCCAAAACATCCATTCTGAATGCAGCAACCGCTTCTTCAGGTGTCGAAAAACTATGACCTCTCAGTTTGTTATTTACGTACGGGAATAAAAAGAAGTTATTCGGTGTCAAGTCAGGACTATACGTCGGATGACTCATCAAATCGATGTTTTGGGTGCTCAAAAATGCAGTTCTTGGAGCCGATGTGTGAGAGCTCGCATTGTCGTGGTGAAGAGTGATCCGTCTTCGGCGGTTGGTTTTCCTGATTTCTTGGAAGACAACTGGCAAACAAATGGTTGTGCACCACTCAGAATTGACTGTTCTGCGTTGTTCTAGTGGCATGGTTGCGACATGTCCAGTTTTTCCGAAAAAATAGGCGACCATTTGCTTGGAACTGCTTCGTGCACGAACAACTTTTGTTCGATTTGGCTCATCTTGAAACACCCATACAGTCGACTATGCTGTTTAATTTCAGGCTCATAGGCGTAAATCCACGATTCATCACCTGTCACGATGTCATAGACGTATTTCGAAGCACGGCGATCGTATTTTTTGAGCATTTCTTTTGACCAATCGACACGAGCCTTTTTTTGAGCGATTGACAAATTGTGTGGGATCCAACGTGAACAAATTTTTTTGTTTATTTATTTATTTACTATTAGAAATACAAACAGATTACAAAAGAATCCACAACAGTATTCACAATATAATACAAGTTTCTGACGAATGTATTTATCAAAAAAAAAAAAAAAATTCAAAATATACATAAAATGAAGAATTTATTTACTTAAGCCTAAATATTACATTAAATAAACACAATACTACCCAATAAAAAGAAAAAACAAAACAAAAAACCACCTACATGAACAGACCCCTCACAAACGACCTAAACCGAGCCAAGGATATTTCAAACAAGTCTATGTCAGCACGATACAAATTACATGTTCGCAAAATGCGACAGATAGGCGAATTCCTTCCCGAGTTTGTTCTTCTAAAAGGAATTGCAAAGATTTCATGTGACCTCAACATATGCGCAGGTTCATTAAATTCAATGTCATTATATATTGATGGAGAATCCAAAAATCCATTCAGAATTTTAAACACAAATATCAGATCGGACACCTTTCTTCTGTTTTCCAATGACAAAATACTATACCTGCGCATATTGGGTTCATAATTACCTCTTTGCAGAATTATATTTGACTTAAAACTTAAGTATCTAAGAAATTTATGTTGAATGCTCTCCAATCTCTGCTTATATATTAAATACAGGAGGTTCCAGACTGTTGTAGCAAAAGTCTACTTGCTATGTACAAATGCATAGTATAACTTCAATAAAGTTTTAGGATGCTTAAAGGATTTGCTATTTCTCACCACGAAACCAAGCAGTTCATTCGAAGAGTTGATTAGTTTTTCTATGTGATTCTTAAACATCATTTTCGAGTCCATGATTACACCTAGATCCTTTGTCTCTGATACCCGTTCCAGTATAAAATTATCTAATTTATATTCGTATCTAAAACCCTCCCTGTTTCGAGTAAAACTAAGAGCAAAGCATTTTTCGAGATTCAAAAACAAACTCCTTTGGGAACAATATTCGAACAGATTATTTAAATCATTTTGCAACCTCTGACAGTCACTCAGTGAAGCTGTTGGAAAGTAAAACTTTAAATCGTCCGCAAAAAGCTTAAATTCAGAGTACTCGAAACAATATTTTATATCAATTATGTACAGAATAAACAGAAGTGGGCCTAAGTGACTTCCCTGAGCTACCCCAGAAGGGACAGTGAATGAGGCGGATTCATAATTGTTAACAATTTGTTGTTGAAAGTGCAATATTGAATGTATGGTATCACCAATGCCTAAGGTTGTCTCAATCTCTTGGTAGGTCATATGACGATCTTGCAATATCAGTTCGCGCAGAGCAGCAATGGTTTTCGGAACACTGGTTTCTGATGGAGCTTCATCGCCAAAAATTGAATTAAGTTCATCCATGCACTGTTGCTGAGTTATTCCACGTCGAAAGTTGTAAAAAATAATCGCACGAAAATGTTCATGATTTAATTCCATTTTTGGGCCGAGATGAATCTTTTATGTTACTGTAAACAACACAAATAACGCTCGTATGTCAAAACGTTCTGAGTACGTATAACCTCAAAATTGTCCAACTTTACGATAGGTGTCTGTCAGTTGCCAATATAAAAGGCGAAGACTTATGGTCACATACTACTACTTATGTATAGATTCAGTAGTGTTAACAATGCTGTTGGTTATAAATCCTTTCGGAATTTGCAATCGCGGCAATAACAAGCCTCTATTGTACCTAAGATATTTTTATAGTAAAAAAGTTATAGGTAAACTTAGTACGTATTATATTATTAGTGTGTTTTGACCGCTCGTTCGTGACGGCAAAAATTAAGCGTTTAGTCCTCTAGTAGAGGTGTTATTGTACATAGTCGTGGGTGGGGGGTCGATGACCGTATGTCAAGTCCAAGACAAAAGGCCAATAAACAAGAAAAAAAACTGATTTTTCAAAATACTTTCGTAATCGCTTTTTAAAAATTATACTATACATTTGTACGATAAAATCAGCCGTTTTCGTGTTTCAAATTTTATATAAGCCAACGTTTACCCTAGCGAAAATCTTTTGAACGGGTTGTTCATAGCTTAATAGAAACAAATAAAAATTAAATTATAAACAATACCTAAAACTATACCTTTTTGACACTGTTTGATCTGTTCACACACCAGTCCTGCAATGCAGCAGAGTCATTATCTACAATTTGGCGCAATTCAGACTTTCATCAAGATCATTAATAAAAAGAAGAGCAGTAGGAGCCCCAAATTTAACCCCTGTGGAACTCCAAATGTGGCTAAGTAATTAATCAAATTAAAAGCATTATAAGATACTATTTGTATTGTACGGTTTTAACAAATTTTATTGAATTTCCTGCTGATATCAACATTATGACATTCACAAAGTTTTATTAAAAAAAAACTGTTAATTTTAAAATATCAAAATATTTCAAACACAAAAGCCTTTTCAATGCACCAATGCATCCTTCTATAAAACGTTTATTTTTTTTGCAACAAATTCAGTATAACGCTCAGCTTTAATCAGTGCACTGGAACTCAATACTATCGCACATAAAGTGATTTGAGTGTTGGATTAAAACGAATTTTGTTAAAATTTGTTTTTTCAATTATTATCACATCACTTCAAACCTGTTTTTCTGTTTTATGAATTTCATATTACATTGGAAACAAATAGGTTGTAAATAACGGAGTAATTAATTTAATTTTAGATTACACTTTTACAAATACAGTTGTTGATGGAAATGTTTTTGAGCCTCAAAGTATTTACGCAATTGATAAACAAAATTAATTACTACAATTTGTACGGAAATTGTAATTTGTAGAACAACTTTTGAAACGTAGTGAAGCAGCATTTCATATAATAAATAATCCTAAAGATAAACGAAATAAATAAATGGCAACACTGCAAAAAGTTTCATCAACTTGATAGATCTTCTTTCATTTTACGAGGATTGCCTTTTATATTTCGGGATTACAGAACAAAAACAAATATTAATCATCGAAGATCACTTTATTGTTTTTCAACATATTCCCCAAGTAGATCTCTACACTTTTGCATGCGTTTGAACCAATTGTCGAAGAACTTTTGCCACTCTGATTGAGGTATCTCCAAAACATGCATTCTGAATGCAGCAACCGCTTCTACAGGTGTCGAAAAACGTTGACCTCTCGTTTGTGTTTTATGTACGGGAATAAAAAGAAGTCATTCGGTGCCAAGTCAGGACTATACGGCGGATGACTCATCAAATCGATGTTTTGGGTGCTCAAAAATGCAGTTGTTTGAGCCGATGTGTGAGAGCTCGCATCGTCGTGGTGAAGAGTGATCCGTCTTCGGTGGTTGGTTTGCCTGATTTCTTGGAAGACAACTGGCAAACAAATGGTTGTGTACCACTCAGAATTGACTGTTCTGCGTTGTTCTAGTGGTACGGTTGCGACATGTCCAGTTTTTCCGAAAAAACAGGCGACCAAATGCTTGGAAGTGCTTCGTGCGCGAACAACTTTTGTTGGTTTTGGCTCATCTTGAAACACCCATACAGTCGACTGCTGTTTACTTTCGGGCTCATACGGGTAAATCCACGATTCATCACCTGTCACGATGTCATAGACGCGTTTCGAAGCACCGCGAGCGTATTTTTTGAGCATTTCTTTCGACCAATCGGCACGAAGCTTTTTTTGAGCGATTGACAAATTGTGTGGGATCCAACGCGAACAAATTTTTTTGACAGTTGTAACGATTGTTTCAAGTGGCGGTCGTTACTAGTTGGCGTGTTTTTCGGCGGCTTATTCCTCGGGCGCCAGTTTATTAACGTGGTATGCTCCACGGACACCAGGTAACTCTAGTGGAGATAGTAATTCCAGGGTCGAGTTTTTAATTCGACGAAAAGAGGGCCTAAGGCTTAGTCCAGGTGTTTTACTAAAGAAAAAACGGGATAACAATTTATTAATTAAAATATTTACATTTCATCCGTTCCTAAATAAAATAAAATACATACATAATAATAAAAAATACAAAACGGTAAAATGAATGTCACGGCGCTCGGATTGCAAAACGTGCGCGGCCGAGAGGTAGGATATTACCGGGTGTGTTTCTCTACGTGGCAGTGTTACGGTATTTCTTGAAATAACAAAAACGGGTGTCCCTCTGAGATTACCACGGTGTTGCCGGTGAGTTTGCCTTGATTCGGGTCGTTAGATCCTGCCAATTAGCTACTGCTAATGTTCCGGGCTCAGGTCTCCACTTCACAGAACAAACTCGGCTTAGTACGTAGCCCCGGAACGGTGGTTGGACGGGCAACGGGCTAAGGCGTCTCACGAATGTCGGCGTAGCTTTGACAAACGCAAGAGATCCCCCGGGTGGTCCGCACGCAGATTCGGGACGTCCAGACACCACAACCCCCTAGTAATGGCAATCTCAGAAATCCTCACACTTACTACTTACTCGTTTTCACTTGCCACGCTTATACACACTCACCCTTATCCGGTGCTGGCCGCAAACAACACACTGACGTACGCTACCCTTGCGGTTGGACGGTTGATTGCTGCACGGCTGTTGGCTGGTCGGCTGTTGTCTCCACTCACCACTTCACCACTACTACTGCTGCTGGTCGCTGCCGGTCGTCGACTGACTGTTTCGACGTGGCGATCTGGTATTTATTCACCACGGCGCTGTCCCCACTGGCCGGCTTCTCTCTCCCTACCATGATGTCAGCGCGCATCATGTTCACGCACAAGCCACGTCGTTGTTGATCGATGCACGGTTGAAACGGTGGGGTATAATACAAGGTGGACGGAATTACGTCAACATATTGAAAGGAAAATACAATACGGATACTATACAGGGTGGATAGAATTAAAAAAAGTAACTTCGTTACACAGTCAAATGTTTATGCAATATTGAATGTATGCTAGTCCCACTAATGCCTAAGGTTGTCTCAATCTCTTGATAGGTCACATGACGATCTTGCAATATCAGTTCGCGTACAGCATCAATGGTTTTCGGAACAACAACTGATTTTGGACGACCTTCACGAAATTCGTCTTGGAGTGAACTACGACCACGATTGAATTCACCATACCATCGATAAACACTGGTCCTTGATGGAGCTTCATCGCCAAAAATTGAATTAAGTTCATCCATGCACTGTTGCTGAGTTAATCCACGTCGAAAGTTGTAAAAAATAATCGCACGAAAATGTTCACGATTTATTTCCATTTTTGGGCCGAGATGAATCTTTTAAGTTACTGTAAACAACACAAATAGCGCTCGTATGTCAAAACGTTCTGAGTAAGTATAACCTCAAAAATGTCCAACTGTACGATAGAGCTGTCAGTTCCCAGATTGCAACACCAGGGTTGCCAAATCCCGAAATATAAAACGCAACCCGCGTATTAATCTAAGAAAAACTATTGAACAAATCATGGTTACAATATTCTGCCACAAATTTGCTTGATTAAATTCCACATTAATTCTTGGCCATAACATATGATCCGATTATATTTAGATGAATCTGAGAAAATAACACGTTGCCAAAAATTATTTGTTTCATTCATATATTTTTTTGCAAACTCTAATCCTTTTTTTTTCGATTAATCATTAACCCCATACTATTTCCAGTCACTGTAGTTATTTTTATTACTGTCGGTAACCTTTGGCAGGCATGATTTATTATACGTCTTATATACCAGCGAGAAATGTATCAAAAACCGCTGCATTCGATGCCCATTTATAATGTAAAGAGACAAGGAAACGGATAGCCCCGGTAGAATCATTAAATTTATATATTTTAAATTAACTTTGAATAAACTATACCCATCTTTATATATATATTTTACATTGACTTCAAATACACTATACGCGACTATCGCACACTAGGTTCTTAAGTAAACCGGTAGCAGTAAACCACAGTATTATGTAATTGTAACTTGTCAGGCTTGGCTTCCATTAGTGACTTTTTTGTTAGTTCTCTGTGATTTTTATTTTAATAATTATGAACTAAACTAAAAGACTAACTTCTTTAAGAATACCGTCCATTGAAAATAAATTATTGAGAGCATTTCAGACTTTAATGAGGCTATCGAAAAGTTTCTACAAATAAGAACAGAATAATGGAATTTTTAAACAATCAATGATAAAAATTAGGACCTCGTATTTTTTAAATATATGTTACATATATCTCACTGTTTAGTATAGAATTTTATTGTTTTGAAAACCATAAAGCAAGCAGTTAAACATAAATATAGAATTAGATGATGATTCTGATAAAAAAAATAATGCAATCACTTATTATAAACAGTTTAAAACAATGTCCTTATCACAATAACTAAATTTAATTTTTTTTTGCCTAATATCATCTATGTTGTTCAATCGAGCATCTAGCCATGAATCCTATTATACCGCGAATCCTGACAAACAATGCTAACTTGTTAAGATAACGTGTGTGATCTCGTCAAATAGAATAGGATTTAACCACAATACGGGACTTCATTGGGTGTATGCACATTCACTCCCTTTTGTTGTTTACAGAATAGAATTGATTATACAAATAAGAGCACAATTCCATTATTAATTATCATTGCTAGACTGACCGCGGTGGATGACATATCCAGAGTTATCATCGTATAAGTTGACGAAACGACATGATACAACAGACCATTGTATTATCACAAAGTAATCTATAAAAGTGCCACAAACAATATCAAAAGCTGTCGAATAACTTTTCTTCCTGATATTTTTTTTTTATTTAAGTGTGCATTTTTCCGCTTATGGGAGATCTTGAGTAAAACCATGTATTGATTTTTATTTATTTGCAGCTGAACTTGGCCCACTTTTATTTCTTTCTAAAATAAGGAGGGAAAATATAAAGTGGGTGGAAAAATTCCCGAATTTGGTTTTTTTTTCGTTATAACTTTAAGAGATCGAAATAAGTATGTACCTCTTTAACTTAAAAAAAAACTTCCTGGATCAACCTCTCCAACTGTAGTCAAATTTCCCGCGATCCTTCCAATTGCTAAACAAACAATGACTTAAGTTTCCCCATACATTTGATTTGATCTTGTCTTATCCTCTGCAAATTTAACTGGCGTCACAAACAGTTGTATCTGGAGTTCTGTAGACAAAAGTCAGAATGATAAACAATTCCGAGTTTTTTACAGAATTCGGTAAGAACAGTAATATTTCTGTAAAAAAATCAGAATTCTGTAAAAAACTCGGAATTTTTAAATTCTGAATTTTTCTACAGAATGATTACTGTTCTGACTTAATTTGCAGAATTCTGTAAAATAACTTTGCAAAATAAATCGGAACAGTAATAATTCTGTAAAAAAAAATTCCGAGTTTTTTACAAATTAAATTCCGAGTTTTTTACAAATTTCTGCAAAACAAGTCAGAATAGTAATAATTCTGTAAAAAAAAGTCGGAATTTAAAAATTCCGAGTTTTTTACAGAATTCTACAAAATAAGTCAGAACAGTAATAATTCGCAGAATGCTGTAAAAAACGGAATTTTTATCATTCTGCTTTTTTTTACCGAATTTCCTAAAATATACTCGGAAATTTTCAATTCTGATTTTTTTTACAGAATAATTAAGATTCTGACTTTTTTGGCATAATTCTGTAAAACACTTGGAATTTTTTTATCATTGTAACTTTTTTGCAGAATCATGTAAAAAACGAATTTTTTTATCATTCTGCCATTTTTTACAGAATTTCCTTAAAAATATTCGGAATTTTTCAATTCTGATTTTTTTTACAGAATTATTAATATTCTGACCTTTTTTTGCACAATTCTGTAAAATACTTGGAATTTTTTATCATTGTAACTTTTTTGCAGAATCCTATAAAAAAACGAATTTTTTATCATTCTGCCTTTTTTACAGAATTTCCTAAAAATTACTCGGAATTTTTGAATTCTGATTTTTATACAGAATTATTAATATTCTAACGTTTTTGCACAATTCTGTAAAACACTTCGAATTTTTTACCATTCTGCCTTTTTTACAGAATTTCCTGAGAAATATTCGGAATTTTTGGATTCTGATTTTTTTACAGAATTATTAATATTCTGACTTGTTTGCACAATTCTGTAAAACACTTGAAATTTTTTATAATTGTGACTTTTTTGCAGAATCTTGTAAAAAACGAATTTTTTATCATTCTGCCTTTTTTACAGAATTTCCTAAAAAATACTCGGAATTTTTCAATTCTGACTTTTTTTACAGAATTATTACTTTAATTTTATTTTATTTTTGGGTTTTATTTTAGGTTCGATTGAAAAATGTTGTTTTTAAAAAATGGTGTATTTCACCCATCGTCAGTTACTACAACGTTTCGGCACTTTAACGTTGCTTTCTTCAGGTACATTTATCATTAGGTTTTCTTAAGAAGAAAGAATTTTAAAACAACCTAATGATAAATAATGTACCTGAAGAAGGCAACGTTAAAATGCCGAAACGTTGTAGTAATAGTATATATTTATTTTTAATAAACTGACGATGGGTGAAATACACCATTTTTAAAAAACAACATTTTTCAATCGAACCTAAAAAAAATCCAAAAATAAAATTAAAGTAATAATTCTGAAAATAAAATCTAGAATTGAAAAATTCCAAGTATTTTTTACGAAACTTTGTAAAAATGGCAGAATGATAAAAATTCCGTTTTTTACATGATTCTGCAAAAAAAGTAACAATGATAAAAAAATTTCGAGATTTTTGCAGAATTCTGCGAAAAAGTGAGTTAGTTATAGTAATAATTCTGTAAATAAAAAAGTCAGAACAGTAAATTCCCGAGTATTTTTTATGAAATTCGGTAAAAAAATACAGAATGATAAAAATTCCGTTTTCTACATGATTCTGCAAAAAAAGTAACAATGATAAAAAATTCCGAGATTTTTGCAGAATTCTGCGAAAAAGTGAGTTAGTTATAGTAATAATTCTGTAAATAAAAAAGTCAGAACAGTAAATTCCCGAGTATTTTTTAGGAAATTCGGTAAAAAAAACAGAACGATAAAAATTCCGTTTTTTACATGATTCTGCAAAAAAAAATAAGAATGATAAAAAATTCCGAGATTTTTGCAGAATTCTGCGAAAAAGTGATTTATAGTAATAATTCTGTAAATAAAAAAGTCAGAATAGTAAATTCCCGAGTATTTTTTAGAAAATTCGGTAAAAAAAAAAAGAGAGAAAGGTCAGAATATTAATAATTCTGTAAAAAAAATCAGAATTGAAAAATTCCGAATATTTTTAAGGAAATTCTGTAAAAAATGGCAGAATGATAAAAAAATTCGTTTTTTACATGATTCTGCAAAAAAGTTACAATGATAAAAAAATTCCAAGTGTTTTACAGAATTATGCCAAAAAAGTCAGAATCTTAATTATTCTGTAAAAAAAATCAGAATTGAAAATTTCCGAGTATATTTTAGGAAATTCGGTAAAAAAAAACAGAATGATAAAAATTCCGATTTCTACATAATTCTGCAAAAAAAGTAAGAATGATAAAAAACTCCGAGATTTTTGCAGAATTCTGCGAAAAAGTGAGTTATAGTAATAATTCTGTAAATAAAAAAGAATAGTAAATTCCCGAGTATTTTTTAGGAAATTCGGTAAAAAAAGACAGAATGATAAAAATTCCGTTTTCTACATGATTCTGCAAAAAAAAGTTAGAATGATAAAAAATTCCGAGATTTTTGCAGAATTCTGCGAAAAAGTGAGTTATAGTAATAATTCTGTAAATAAAAAAGTCAGAACAGTAAATTCCCGAGTATTTTTTAGGAAATTCGGTAAAAAAAGACAGAATGATAAAAATTCCGTTTTTTGCAAAAAAAGTTTGCAGTTTTGATAAAAAATTCCGAGATTTTTGCAGAATTCTGCGAAAAAGTGATTTATAGTAATAATTCTGTGAATAAAAAAGTCAGAATAGTAAATTCCCGAGTATTTTTTAGGAAATTCGGTAAAAAAAGACAGAATGATAAAAATTCCGTTTTTTACAGCATTCTGCGAAAAAAATTAGACTAATAAAAAATTCTGAGTTTTGTACAGAATTCTGCAAAAAAAAGTCACAATGATAAAAAATTCCAAGTGTTTTGCAGAAGGAAATTCTGTAAAAAAGGCAGAATGACAAAAAAATCGTTTTTTAAAGGATTCTGCAAAAAAAAATCACAATGATAAAAAATTCCAAGTGTTTTACAGAATTGTGCCCTATTAATCTTCAATCAATTCATTTCAACTAATGCGAGTGTAGAAAGGAGTCATAAAATAAACAGTGAAGACTCATTGAGCATCAACGTCAATCAACTGAATACGAAGTTGCTCGGATGTGTGTACGCCAAGTGAAAAGAAGAAAATGTCAAATGCCCATTTATGTGGCTTGCAGCAATTTTATATGTATTAATTAACAGGATCTCTAAAGATTTGCAGTGAAATTTCCACACGTATCTGCCGAGACTCGTGCACATACCGAAAATAACAGAAAACAACTTCAATTCAATGCTTCATCAACTTAATGTTTTGAGTGACACGAGTTCTTATAGTCATTTAATGTAATGTAGCTCCAACATCTAGACGCTTTATTCAGAAAATCTCACAGCATTTTATGAACATTTTATTGCAACTTGAAAGCTTAGTCGCTTTTAAATTTACCGTATCTAGAACCGGGTAAATACCATAAAAGCAAGCTCTTCTACCATCGATATATTGCAGAGTCTTTGAGTCACATACAATTTGGTAATCTATACATTATATATATAAAGTATATAAGATCAGGAAAATGCGGAAATAATACAATTTTTTGCTTTTGTATTTTAGAATAAAGTCGTGTTCTATTATAGATATGCCAGCTGACATCCATAAATAATTGCTCCGATAACTTCGAATATAACGTCATTTTTATAAAATGTCAATTTCGAAAAATATGGGATTTCTATTTGAAAATGTTGGTGATTGTTGATGGTTATGCATTTGCAAAGAAAAATAAATATACAAGGTTGACAGTTGAGTTTTATAGTTAAGGTTTATTATTTGGGTGTTAAGTTAACCTCTGACGATGGGAGCAGATGGGTTGCGAAAGATTACAACTTCATTAACTTTATAAACCTGAAAAACCATTGAGAATTGATTGATGATGCTTACTACTTGCAACTTTGACTAGTGCCGAAATGTCCAAAGAATGAACCTTATCGTTTGGCACCAAAAAGTTGTCTCTAAGCCTTCCACTTATCGTAAGAGATTTAAATAATATTTCTTAGTTTGTATAAATACCACTCCAAAACATAAAATCCGGGCATTTACGTCATACACTAGACATCCCCCAGACGGCTGTTTCGTCGTTCGACGACTCATCTGTGATGGCTGGTACAGTAGGCGACAAAAACGCCAGAATATCTATTTGGTAGAAAACTCCAGGCCTCAAATAGGCCGAATAAACCTATATCAGAAAGCGTAAATGAGCATTTAGATGCAAGGAAATTAAGCATGAAAGCAATTATGGAGATTAGAAAGCTTACCAGTACATTATGCAGAACTATAAAGCACGCTACGTACCTTCTGAGGGCTCCGCTAGAAAATCCATACAGGACATTAAAATTTCAGAATAGAGGTCCTATTGAAGGTTTATCATTGTTAAACGGATTCCAAAACCCATACCACACCATGGTATAACGTTTATTGTCGGTAAATCCAGTGAAGTCCTAGGTCTGTCCATTAAAATAAATCGTGCCACCAAATATATCGACACCCGTTGAACGGCCAGACCAAATAAATTTCACAAATATTAAAATCCCTTTCGGATGCTAAACAATCGCGCAGCAATATATTTGGGAATTTTGAAACAATAAACTCGATGTTTAAAAATTTAAAGCACCACCGAAAAATCTAAATGGAAAATCAACCATCAAAAACAGTTGACATCTGTCAAAACGTCTTTCTTGAAGTTTCCAACAGGATCCAGAAGAACTCCATAACCGTTCGAACAGCAGGAAAGTGTATGGTTTGAATTATTAAAAATATTAACTATTAAATATTTATTATTTTTTCTCGAAAAACTTAAAGGTTTTCGAGAAATTCGAGTTTGAAAATTTTGGAACAAAACTGGTCCTTAGTAAACAGCATTAATAAAATTATTGAAATACAGTTTGCTAATGAAAAGTTTTCCAAAATTTTATTAATGCTTTGTACTAAGGACCAGTTTTATCCTAAAATTTTAAAACTCGAATTTCTCGAAAACCTTTAAATTTTTCGAGAAAAAACAAGTATGCCTTTTTCATATAGAAAACTTTATTTTATCACATTTTAAACCAAAATAAATAAAAATTACAAGGAAAAAAAGTTAGGTTATAATTAAGGCAAGGGTCCCCCCGTTTACCCGCCTATGGTCATCCTTTTTTATTAAATTTCATGTCAGTTTACGACATTTAACTAGGTGAATACATATGCTACATTTGGTTAATTCATCTTTACTCGTTTCGAAAATATTTCAAAAAAAACCTCCTCAAGCACACCTTGTACCTTTGTAAATAATGACTTTTCGAAAAATTACAATTTAGGTTCGCTCACAAATTTGGACCATTTCTTTCTGAAACACCCTGTATAATATATCAATTTGTGTATCTATTACGCTGAAAAGGGGTAAAACGCTATTATTATTATTAGTATTAAAGACGAATACTTTGAAAAACAATAAACCAACTTTTTTGGATGTAGGAAAACCCAAATACATTTCAATTGAAAATGGAGCTGTTCAAACCGACAGACACCGCCGCTACTGTCAATTTATTCCGGAATACGGTTTATGTACGGCTTCCGGGCCGAATAATAAATTAGAGGCAAATTTCGGAAACGACATGAAACAGTCATAATGACCCGAAATAGCTTTGAAATGTGGTATGAAAAGCGTGTTTTTGGACCGACACAAAACGATTAGGGGTATCAAAAACACACCTATATTATATTGGAGTGTATATATACTCAAAACATTCAACATTTAGTTCGGATTAACACATACATACATACATTCCTACCTACAAGCAAATAGAAAATTTAGAATTTGACTCTCTACAGAACACTATTTATACGTAATTAAAACGGTAATGGTGTTAAGCATTTAGTTAAAACTAGTTTGTATGCTCGTTTATACAAAAGGAGAGCCAAATACGTACCGGGCTATTCATTTATGTTCATGTATAGAGTTAACAGGTTCAAAAATTCTCATTCATCAATATGTTTCACAAGTCCACAATTAAATTAGTAAAGGGTGATTCCTTTTTTTTTACCTCTGTGTAGAATTTATTAAAATAATCAAACGTCCAGTAGGCTCAGTTGCAGTCCTCTACAAGGCTACAAATATAGGCTGAGAAATTGAGATTGAATCGAATATACAGGGTGACCAGAAAAAGGAGGTCAATCCGTTAACCACAGATTCCTTGAGCAAAAATAATAATATGAGTTTTAAGATGTCATTTTTCATTTTAGCCCTCCATGTTCGATATACAGGGCGTCAAAGTTGAAAATTTAAAACCAATATTTTTAAATAATTTCTAGTATTTATTGAGATATTGGATTCAAATTTAGTGTGTTGCTTGTTTTTCAATGCATATGCGAGCTCTTTTTCGTAAAGAAAATCTTAGTCTTTGAAAAATATGAGGCTTCAACCTAAAGTCTTCCCCAGCTTGTAAGATTCTCTCTATTAAATGATTTTCACTCAAAATCGGAAACTTAGAAACAAAATTTTTCATACAACCCCAGACTGAATAGTCCAAGGGAGTAAGATCTTGGGATCGGGGTGGTCATTTAACAGGAGCATCTTGGCCTCGCCCAATCCAGCGTTGGGGAAAGTTTTCATGTAAGTATCTCCTTACATTCCTAGCAAAATGTGCTTGTGCACCATCAAGTTGAAACCAAATGATTTATCTAATTAAGAGAGGCAAATCGTCAAGTAAATCGGGCAGTATGTTTTGAAGAAATGCTAAAAATGAATCACCAGTCAAATTCCCTGGTAAAATTACAGGACCCAAAAAGAAATTATCCACGACACGAACCCACACGCTGACTTAGAAGTTTACTTGATGATGTGTCTCTACTACGGCATGAGGATTTTCTTCTGCCCAGATATGTGTATTATGACTATTTGTGACCCCGTTTCTAGTAAAGGTAGCTTCGTCCGTAAACAAAATATTTTTGATGAAGTGTATATCTCTGTCATGCATTTCGCATATCCACCTACATGGTCTAGATCTCAGCTCAAGGTCTTGAGGCAGCAGAGATTGTACTTCTTGAATGTGGTAGGGGTAAAGCTGCTGTCTTTTTAAAATTTGGTGTACTTCAGATTTCCCAATGTTTTCAACCTGTCGGGCAAGAACTCTGGTACTAATATTTGGTGTCTCCTCGATGCTTGTTATAAGACTAATTTGACAACAATAAAACATTGCTTAAGTAGGTATCCAAGGTAACACCAGAGTGGCTTGATATTCCAACATTATAAGTTTAGCCAGAGCCGCCGAGGCATCAAACAAGAGCCAATACTTTTCCAAATATCTCAAAAACAAATGATTTTATCAAAATATTATAAGAGTGAAAAAATACATAGTAACCTATAAAAACTTTAGTTTAAAAGTCATTGGCGTACGTAATAAAAACTTAGGGGGGTCAATGGGTACTGAACATCCCGTATTTTGGCTATTAAGAAATGGTTTTTTGTGTTGTTTTTTTGGAAAGAAGTAGCTCTTTATGCTGAAGCAACACACTAAATTTGAATCCAATATCTCAATAAATACTAGAATTATTTAAAAATATTGGTTTTAAATTTTCAACTTTGACGCCCTGTATATCGAACATGGAGGGCTAAAATGAAAAATGACATCTTAAAACTCATATTATTTTTGCTCACAGAATCTGTGATTAACGGATTGGCCTCCTTTTTCCGGACACCCTGTATATTAATGAAAGAAAGTTGACATTTTGAGCATCTGCGTCAAATTAACTGTATCCGTTAGGTCTGCAGGTTTGTTTACAATATCATTCGGCACGTCAAATACTTACCAATATTTTATCATGTTTTTATTATTGATTCACCTCACATACCAGGTTGTCCTGAAATTAGCCTGCCAAACGTTAACCACGAATTCTACGCTCTAAAAGAATGAGGAAATTTCATATTAACATAGATCGAATTTGCAACAAAAATTCAAAACGATTTTACTCGAAAACGGTGCATGCGATTGTAGTTTAACACGGGCATCTTTTTTTCGTAGAATACCGTAAGATTTCACAATTGTTAAATAGATCGAGAAAAAAGTGTATAAAAAAATTTGTGGTAATTTGAACCCATTGACCCACTCCATTTGGGACGCTTATGATGATTAATGTGAAACTATCTCTACCTCGATAAATGTAAAATCTCACAGGTATAGCACATACCAAGTTGCAGAATTTTATCTAAAACGATCAAATACTACTTGTTGATGCACAGTGGAACGAACATGTAAATTTTTTAATAACACACAATGCATACGCTGAAACATGTTTTTCTTTAAAACGGTGCACATTTGGTCTATAAAACAAGAGTACTTTTTTTTGTAAAACAGTTTGGTCTATTAAAATCGAGTTTTAAAATTGCTAAAAACCCTTTCACAAAAAAGTTGGGGCAATATTTCCCCATGCCCCTTCCTGTTTTACCCGCTTATTAGCAGCTCATAAAACTAAAAATACCTGCAGCGTTTAAGGGATAAAACATTTGGAAGACGTACAAAATTTCATTAGATTATCTCCAAAGGTTTCGTCAATATTATCAAAAAACCACCGTCAGTACCTCACCTTTAACAGCCTCTATCTTGAAAACCAACACTTTTTCATGAAATTTTATCTTTTGGAGCGTAGAATTCGTGGTTAACGTTGGGCAGGCTAGTTTAACTGAGCTAAGTAGGAATTTAAAGATCGCAGTGACTTTTCCTTTGCCTTTAAAAATATAAATACAGCATACTTAATAATTTATGAAAGGATATCCGTTTCGTCAACAGAGATTCCTGATATGAATTTAAAAATAAAACGGAAAACTGTATAAAGCTTTGTGCTTTAAGTTTTTTATCGTGCAGTAAATATTGTTTGTATCGTGATAAGATTTTGTGTTATATTACGTAGAACGGAAATTATGACTATATTTCATTTAAAATATATGACAAGGACGACAGAAATTTATACCTTTTTTAACATTTTAAGGTAAAACAATATATTTGCATCGGAAAAAAATTACAAATTAAGTACGTCTGGGCCTTGTTAGTAATATTTTACATAATTTAGAAAACGCTGTATTCACCTCTATTTTTGTTGAAAACTATATTAGAGATCTGTAATTGTGATACACTTACATCCAAATTTGTGTACAGGAATCATTAAGCTTTCCTTGAATTGGCGCGGAACAATGCCTGAATCAAAACATCATCCATTTATTAAATTCGAAAGAGGTCGGCTTATATTCTTGGATAATAGCTTCACTATACCCGTCCTTATACTGTCTTTACCGGGAGCAGAATTATTTTTTAAAGTAGATATCACAGTCTCAATTTCTATGTGATCAGTGGGGGTTAAAAAGAAAGAATTAGATTTACCCTGTCCCGGAGACACTCGCTGTTGTGAATTATGCATATTTGAAACTATGTTCTCGCCTATATTAAGGCAAAAGTCATTAAAATTGTTCGATATATCCTGGCAATCCTGAACAATATGATCATCCACCCAGATCCCCACCACATCCCTATTTTTTTTTACCGTTATTTGTTATATTATTGATTATCTCCCAGGTCAGTTGATGTCTGTAGACTACTCCAATCAACCAAACTCACTTCACGAATTAGCCTATCTTTAAGAATCCTCTTAGCGATAGTTATTTTTTTGTTATTACCTTTAGGTGTAGGGCCAGAAAAATGTATATTTAGAATTACCGGATAATGATCAGTTCTATTGTTATCATATAGAAAAGGTTATACCCATGCTCCTCTTACTTTGGTGTACAAATATGTGATCTAAAATTGTAGACTAGTTAGCCTCCTCCTGCCAATTAGTAGACTAATTTGTCTAGAATATACACAAATAATTTTTTTTATAGTTTGTATAGGAGTTATTTTCCTGTGTAAAATTGTTGTTTATATAGCTAACTTAGCTTCAGTATTAGTATTTATTTATTTTGATCAATTTTCTCTTAATGTTAACTTTATACTGTTGTCTTTTAGGCTGATGATGGAGTAGTGTTCCGAAACATGCCTCTTAAAAGGTTTTTTACATGAATAATAATATTTGGGAACACATTTGTTTAAATTTGTAATTTTGTCAAGCTCTTTTTTGCAGATAATGGCTCAGTTTGGTTCCTTTT
The DNA here is from genome assembly GCA_911728435.2 of Apoderus coryli. Lineage (NCBI taxonomy): Eukaryota > Metazoa > Arthropoda > Insecta > Coleoptera > Attelabidae > Apoderus > Apoderus coryli. The sequence goes on from OU452204.1 coordinate 15,778,403, forward strand.
TGCTTGTGACAGTAAACTATTTTGTGGAGTAAACATTGTTTGGCCTGGTCTGTAGCGGCAATACTTTGTTCTCCAATTCAATCAATTTGGCCAAGGTGATTCACGAACTGAAGCATTGCTTGGCGAAAAACTACTTTTTGCCGAACAAATAGAGCCTCAATTGTTTGATAAATCTGGTCAAGAAATCACTATAATTCTGCCTCGTGATCGTTGTTCCGTTCGCCAAATAGCTAATGTGGATAATAGCACTTTGCCAATCACAAAAACGGAACAAACTTCTTTGAACTGCGCTTCAACAAAGTTAAATATTGCCCTTATTTTCCACAGTCAGCAAAGTTTTCTCACACCCAAATATTCGTCTGGACTTTGTTGATGGTTTCCTCCGTATTATCTTCATTGGAGCGTGATGAACAGGCCTCATCAAACACTGATAATTAAAGGTGTATTGGACGATACTGTCGCCGTTTCAAGGAACAAAAAAAAAAAGAAGATATAATGCGGTGTTGCCACATGGCTCCAAAGCTCAACTCTGACAACAAAAACTCAATTATTGTTCAGATTTCAAGGTGATTGGCCATAGTACAAAATTGTATTGAGACGCTGATGACTTTTAGCCTTCATATAATCTGTCAGCATTAATAAACCATTAGGCTGCCGCATATCGGACAGACATAACGACTCGAAGCCTATCCATAAATTCGCCTGTCTACCCCCATGGCATGACGTATACACATACATCTCTATACCATACATAATATACACATTTCTAGAGGGTAAATAATATTCAAGTTGCCGTCATAGGTTTAGTTAGATCACATTCATATAAGCGATAGAGCCGACTTCATACTGTGATATGACGGGCAAAGGGATCCAATTCCTTCGAGAGAACTATGAACTCTCTAATATGCTACAGAGAAAATGTGTGTTGAAGTTGTTGTGAATTAAGTGCCGCTGTTATAGGGAATTGAAATTTGAAAGATGCGCTTCATATTGAGTTATGATGTACTTATTTTATAGTAACATTGAAGTTTCATATTGAACAGGAAAAATTGCTGTCAATTAGGGGGTATTTGTTCGAAGGAAATTGGAAACTGGGAAATGATAGGAGATTTGAAGCTTGTTACAAAAGATGATGACAATAATAGGCAAATATTGTACGTGCTGCTGTGATTTGTAGAAAAGATAAATCGTTGTTCAGATGCATAAAATAAAAACAACGCGAATGTTAACAACTTTTTCTTGCAATTTCCTTTTTAATGGCAAGTTTTGGAACTACATTACAATGACAAGTTGCCTAAAAACTCGACGATTTGATATATTTATTTACAAAACATACAAATGTACTGAGTGACCATTTAACCCCCTTTAACTTTGTTTTTTCACCCTGTAGAAGAAAATGTTAAATACAAAAATTTTAAGGCTTGGCTATTGTCCAATAAATACACTTTATCTTTAATATCTTCTTCGTCGGCCTTATCCGTTCCGGATGTTGGCTATCATCATAGCAATGCGCACTTTGTTGGCTGCAGCGCGGAACAATTCTATGGAAGTCACGCCAAACCACTTCCGTAAGTTGGCGAGCCAGAAAATTCTCCTTCTACCTGGACCCATTCTTCCTTCCACCTTACCTTGCAGGAACAGTTGTAGCAGACGATACTTGAGAGGGTGCCTCATGAAATGGCCCAAATACTCAAGTTTGCGTTGTTTTATTGTATTCATGAGGGTTAGTTGGCAGTTCATTTTTTGAAGGACCTCCTCGTTGGTGACTCGGTCAACCCAGGAAATTCGTAGGAGTCTCCGATATATCCATAGTTCAAAACTCTTGATCCTTTTTTCTGTTGCTTCGGACAACGTCCAAGCCTCGACACCATACAACAATACTGAGAAAATATAGCATTTTATCATTATCTTTTTGAGCGTCATGCTGAGATCTCGACAGCAGAGGAAGTGCTTCATTTGTGTGAACATTTTTCTAGCTTTTTCTATTCTACACTTTATTTCTGTGGAGTGGTCCCATGATTCACAGAGGTTACAACCAAGATAAGTAAAACTGCGCACTCTCTCGATAGCTTCGTTTCTACTATACAGCACACCCCGTTGATTAGGGGACTTACTTATAACCATGTATTTGGTCTTCTTAATATTCAGTTCTAACCCCTATTGTTCGCTTTTGTGTGTAACTCGGTTGGTCTTTAATATAAGCCCATAAAAATAGATCCATTCTCTAAAGTTATTGTTGAAAAAGTCTTGAGCAACCTTGGTTTATGAGGACGTGCTCCGTCTTGATGGAATCTAAGGTCTTGTAACTGATTCAATTGCAAATTTTCTGAAAACTCGAACAGATATATTCCCATGAAATTTAGATAAGATTCAAAAATATATGGTCCTACTATGCGGTCCCCTAAAATGCCACACCATACGTTGAGCGTCTTCCTTGAAATCGCTTCTCTAACAAAGTTTGGATTGTCAGTGTTCCAAAATCTATGGTTTTTGATACTCCACTGGTTGAAAATAAGGGTCCATCTGACCACGAAGTTTTATGAAGAAACTGTGGACCTTCGCCCATTCTCTGTAGAATCTATGGTTTTTGATACTCCACTGGTTGAAAATAAGGGTCCATCTGACCACGAAGTTTTATGAAGAAACTGTGGACCTTCGCCCATTCTCTGTAGAATTTGCTGACAAAATTGAACTGGTTTTTGCTTCTTTTCAGGAGATAATGGCTGCGTTGTTTGCATCTTATAGTGTCTGTAAGAATGTTTTATGATTCTTTTCTTACCTTTCCGAAAGAGCATCTATTTTGGAAGCCTCTTTGGCGTAAAGTTTGAGATATTTTACGAATCGATGTTCGCGGGTTTTCCTCAAAATAAAGCAAAATGTTTAAATCAGTTTCTTCCTTTGCAGGCACTGTTCGCCTTTTTCTTTTCACACTTGAGGTTCCCCTAAATTTTCTGTACAGACGTGTTGTAATTGTCGCTCTAGACGGATACTGTCTATCTGGATATTGTTGTCTATACTGCCGTACTGTAGACGCGTTATAATTATTTTTTGCAGACAATAACAACATAATAGTTTGCTGTTCTTCATTTGAAAAAATAATTTTTAAATAAACAATCTTTACATACATTATGGGACAAAATTAGAGCAACACTTTCGAAAAATTAGACAAATCTCGATTTTATAATATTAAATGCATGATATCGTATTTAAATACGTCGTGTCTTAAATATCAACGTAGGCTGCTATTATCGGCGGCAACAGCTTTTTCCAACAATCAAAACAAATGAACTGATATTGACGTAAACTTTTAATACAATATTGTAATGCGTCAAAAGTAAAGCAACATTTTAATATTTGCCTAAAAAAGAAAGGTTTTAGTGACAGTAAAGGTTTAAATATTTTTGCTGAGTTTATTTTTTGTTTAATTCATATTTCTGTGCTGCATTAATCATGCCAAGAGGTATTCCAATTTCGAAAGAATTAAAACAGAGAGTAGTGATTGCGCACACTTGTAAGGTACAATACAAGCCCAATTGCAAGACGGTTTGTTTTTACCCAGAGACAGCGTATCCAAAATAATTTCAAGTTACAATGAAAGGGGACATTTAGAGAATATACCGAAATCGGCAAGCTCGAGAAAAACAACAACTGGGACAGACAGACGCCTTAAAAGAATTTCTCAAAACGATCCTTGGATGTCTGCAATTAGAATAATTGCTGAAATTCCCGAAATTGAGGATAGTCCACTGACAGTTCAGAGAAGGTTGGCAGACGCAAAGTTATTTAGTAGACGCCCGGCTAAAAAGCTGATTATTTCGGCAAGAAATGGAGTGGCTGGCTTGAATTTGCACGTGGACATTTAAATTGGACAGTAGACGATTGGGAAAAAGTGTTATTTAGCAATGAAACGCGTTATAAAATTTTCAATTCTGATAGAATGAAGCATATAAGACGGCCAATCAATCCAAGGTTTCATCCCAAATACGTTACACCCACAGGTAAAGGCAGTATTTTCCATGGGGTTGTTTCTCATGGAATGGGGTGGGTCCTTTAAACTTCATTCATGACACCATGGATCGATTTGTCTATAGAGATCTAATGCAAAATGTAATGTTGCCTTATGGAGAGTGGGAAATGCCGTGGCATTTTATTTTCTAATAGGATAACGATCCAAAACACTTCCGAATTGTTCAAGAGTGGTTTCAAGAAAATAACGTTCTGGTTTTGGAGTGGGCGGCACTATATCCCCAGACCTTTCATTTTATTTAAAATCTATGTGAAGAAGTTGAGCGTGGAATTCGTACACAAGTATTCACAAATATACCATCATTGGTAAATAAAATCAATGGAGTTTGGAATAACCTTTCCGAAAATTCTGTCCAAAAATTGATTGCTTCAATGCTGCGACGTTGCTGGCAAATAATAAATAATAATGGATATTCTATTAATTATTAACATAATACTTCTAGCTCTTTAATTTATTCATGTGTTTAATGTTGACACAATTTGTTGCTTTACTTTTGTCGCCCTTCATTTCGTCGATCTTTATAATTATAAATATTTCTGTAACTGCATTTCGTTTAAAGTGTGCCAAAATATTGTGAAACATTACTAATATTGGGGATAATATTTCATTAAAATTAACTGGGGATTACAAGAATATTTAAATAGTTTTTCAAATTCAAAGAAATAAAAGCACTTTGTTGCTCTACTTTTGTCCAATAGTGTATATTTTTTTCTTTTCTTAAACTCGTCTTTATTTCATAATGGATTTGTTTTTAAGATGATGTTCCAATTAAATACAATTTGCGAATGAAACAATATTTGTGACCACATGTCAGTCTACTACGTTTCGGCAATGTACAATTGCCTTCTTCAGGTACATTTTTAAATACTAAATCGTCTCCTGTTCAAAGACAAGCGTCCAATGTTCATACAACAGGAGACGATTTACTATTTAAAAATGTACCTGAAGAAGGCAAGCGTTCAAACTTGAGACACAGGTCAAATAACTCAACCCCTAATTTTAATCTTAACCTTAGAGTTAGTAGGATATGCCATCCTTTATAGGTCAACGTATGGCTCAAATTTGCATAAAAAATGCATCTCTGTATAATAAAGGCCTTGATAGCAGAAAATAGTATCAGGAGACCAACAGAAAGAAGAAAGATGAAAAACAAATATAACTTTAAGTTATTTTACAATTCTTAAGGTCCCACTGCTGCAACAAGTCTCTCTCTACCCCACTTGAAATGATTTTATTAAACAAAACAAATAAGACCCATGAGAAATGCGTTTTTTATGGTCTGCAAACGTGCTAGTGACAAAGCTTTCCCCGTACAACACGCCTACCATATCATGAATCCATGCGAAAGATTTCCCATACGTTCTTGGTTCGCTTTTCTCCAACTGTCACTGCTACGTGTGTGCAAGTTATAAATCTTCCATACGTGCAACTTCTGAATCCATTTACCATTTTTATATTATTATAGAAGAAAAACGGCAGTTTGATGTAAATGGCTTACGTTGCATATTTCCTTTTATTTCTCTTTTCTGCTATTTTTGGGTGATTTAATTCTGCCGTTACAATATTTGTACATATATCATACGTTTAAAATTCAAACAATATTTGTACCCGTATAACTGAACTAAATCTCCTGACGCATTATTTGAATTACTAGGAGTAGTAATTACATTGATGTATGTTCACTTTATTTTGCTATTCTGCCTGTTGCTTTAATTGGGGAAGCTAATTTAGAGGGATCTAAAGGATTTCGATGCACCAAAGCCTGGCTTATTGGTGGTAGATCAATGCAGGCACTGGCGGTGTAATCTAGCTACCAACAACAAGCTTGAATTTTAAAAATGGAAAAAAAAATATTTCGTGCTGTTGGGAATGAGCTCCAGAAAAACTGTTAATAATAATAATAATATCTTTATTAGTCTTTCAAAAGTACACAGCTTCTGTACATAGACACGTCAAAATACAAAACACAAAAAACATTGAGCATAAATTAATGAAAACTGAAAATATAAATAAAAATACAAATACATATTTATACATATACAACAAACTCTTGACACAGCTTAACAACACTATACTGAGGTGGTAAATTCCTGTAGGGTGTAGAACGCACCGTTTGTAAGAAAATTTTTGAAAATGCTCATATTTGCACAGTTTCTTATCTTTGAGGGAAGAAGATTGAAATAAAAGTATCCTGAGTACAGAGGCGATTTTTTATAAAACTCGTGTTTGGGTCGAGGTAGATATAAGAGATCCCTCGCTCGAGTAGGATAGCGATGACCATCTCCCCGTCTTCGAGCCTGACTCTTATTTTTAAATATGGGACAAAGCGTTTTATGTAAATAGATACATGGAACAGTGAGGATGTTTTATTTCCTAAAAGTACATACAATGTATGGAATATTGAATATATATCGAATTGCTCTTTTTTGTAATATGAACACTCTATCCACCTCCGCAGATCTACCCCAAATCGCTATATTGTACGCGATAGACGAATATATAAGAGCATAATATACAGAAATGAGGGAATGCTTGTCCATATATGTTTTTAGAGAAAGCAGCACGTATAGACTTCTAGAAAGTCTGCTACATAGATTATCAACATGACCAATCCAACTCAACCCCGGATCAACATACACACCCAACAACTTAGCAGACTCTGCCCAAGGTAAAACAAGTGCATCAATACATAAATTGAAAGGCAGTGGATTTTTATATGACACCACGACTGAAATTCCTCTAGAGTTACGTTGATTTTATATTCTAAGAGCTCAGGATCTTTATCGTATATTAGAATGGTGGTATCATCAGCGTACATATACACGGTACTATGTGAAATGCTCGTGGGAAGGTCGTTAATGTACAGTAGGAAAAGCAGCGGTCCAAGTATACTCCCCTGAGGAGTACCCAAATCAATTTCTTGAGATTCCGATATAGATGAATCAATCTTTACCGCCATCCTTCTATGAGTTAAATAGGAGTCAATCCACCTATTTATAGGCCCACGCAAACCCAGCTGATCTATCTTTCTACACAAGAAATCCTTATCCACCACATCAAACGCACTCGTCAGATCAAACAACACACCCACCGCATAGTGCCCGCTATCAGTTAAATCGTGTATCTACTGTAGAAACTCATAAGTACACGTTTCTGTTGAGAAACCTGGACGAAAACCATGTTGACACTTACTTATGATTTTAGTGGAGCCCAGGAACCCAAAAATTCTATTCGAAACAATCCTTTCCATGACCTTAGAAAAGACACTCAGCAGCGATATCGGTCTGTAATTCTCAATAGAAGTTCTCCTTTTTAAATATTGGAACAACGTTTGTGTGTGCAGAAAATATGTTTTTCTGCCGTCACTATGAGAAAATTGAATTTTACTGCTTCCATAGGGACGAGAAAGTATGCATGTCTAAGGCTAGCGCTGCAAAACACACAAAAATGGCTAGGAAAGAAAATTATTTTTAACTATTTGTAATAAATGGCGGCAAAATAATAAAAGCTATTAGACTGATGACAGACCAATGTGGTTGTCAAAAATCGGGCGCGTCGTAAAATAATCAATTTGAATTTGATTCATCATTTAGGTATATAATAATCATGGAATACCTGATTGATCGTAGTGACGAGGAAATTGAGTATTGTACCCCGCCTGAAATTCACGAGGAAGCGAACGAAGTTTCGATGAATTTGCTGCCGGAAAAATCTAGAACCAAATATGGATTCCAGTATAAACTGTTTATGGATTAGTGTAGTGCTAAAAACGTTAAAAAGTATAGTGAAAACGTGATTTTGACGTATTTATCGGATCTTTCACAAAAATACCAATCTTCAACACTGTGGTCAATTCATTCCATGTTCAAATCTACGCTATTAGTTTAATGCATAAAACCATTCCGGCAAAAACATTTTATAATCAAGATTTAATCAACTTTCATAGAGTTTAAAACACAATTATGATGGAAACAAGATCCATGTTTTTAATACAATTTTTATATGCCATTGTGTCAACTTCACATTATATTAAATTAAATGATTCTTGTTGTTAACCAAACAACATTTTTACTCTGTTGGACAGATCTTACCTGAAAAAATGACACTTTACCGTCTAGGAATACAATATTACTATTTTTGATTTTTATAAAATATATAAATAAAGGCAGGCAACAATGCAAAACAGAGAAAATGGAGAACGAATACAGCGTAAAGCCACAGAAATTGTTTGTTATTTTGTGGTAAAGCTGAGAAACAACTACAAAGAAAACGAAATGAAGAAGACAAATTAGGAAAATTGCGAACATTATACAAGAGAAGCGCAGAAACAATGCGTCGCAGACAAGAAAGACCTAATTTGAAAACTTGATACTACGACTAAAATGGACGAAACCAAACATAAAGTCGAAGCAGGGATACAAGAAGTTTTAATCAACAATGGGGAAGAATAAAAAAACTCGAGGCAAGAAATACTCCAATATGCCTTACAAAACCACTAATCGCTTATGGTCCTACGGCATGCGTATAATCGTTTAGAGCAGAAACGATCAACAGTTTATCGAATTAATCGCAATGTAGACGATAATGAGCAGCACAAAATGCTGATAATGCCCGATGAGTTTCTAGAATTGAACCATGTTTTTCAAAATACATTTGAACGATTTTCAGACGTTGTTCCGGCGTCCCGGAATGTGTTCTTTAAAATACTGGAATACAGGTTTTGTGGCGTGAAAACGCTCCTTGAATGTCAAAATTTTGTACCTACTAATTGCAGAAAAAATTGATTTAAATATCAACTCAGTCAGCCTATACAATCAACAATAATTCATTACAGGTACTTTATTCCAATAGTTTAATGACGAATATAATTTAATTATCTTTAATCATGCAAAATTAATGTAATTGCCGTTGTGATAGAATAATTAATGATGAATCAACTACCTAAATGGCATACAATTATGAAAAACATAGCTATTGCTGTATTTCACCGGAAATTTGCCGAAAACAGCCGTTTATTTGATTCGCATCGCGATATACTGTGAGGATCAAAAGTTACTCATAGTTTCGGTAGAATCCGAAGAGATTTTATTTGGAAGAAACGCTTGCACATGTAATTGTTGGTTTTAAGTTCCGTCAAAAAATGGGCAACGAAAAAATGTGATCGAATTTAGGCGTAACTTTTGGGTCTCACTGTATAATTATTCTGTACATTTTTTATATAAAATGTTTAACCGTCTTCAGCATGAAGTGTAAATTTTAAATGTTGGAATCGTGTTAAATCCAAAAACTCTTTCAAGCAGACACACAGGATTATAGTTACTTTTTTTCAATTTATTGCAGGATGGAGCAGCATGAGAAAGGATGGCCACAATACAACAAAAAACGCTCACGATAAAGCTTTGGACTTAGTGCCAGTGGTAATCAATCGTGGGCCATATTTTGAGAAAAGCACCCCAACCAATGTGACGACAATAGTGGGAAAGACGGCGTATCTCAGTTGTAGAATAAGAAATGTGGGAAATAAGACGGTAAGTGCATAAGGAAATGCTCTAAATTGTACGTGAAATCTAAAATATGCATAGAGCGTCTTACATTACGTTATATTTTAAATGATAATGAAATAGTAACTTCCTTATATACTAGGTGAGCCAAAAGAAATCACCCTATTGGAAGATGCTCTCATTTTTGCAAATGGCCGCCAATGTCTAATCTGTTTTGACATTTGTGGACTAGACAGATGCAGAATACAAGTGAACAAGCCATGGAGCAAAACACTCCCCAAGAACGCGAAATAATCGTGTCTATTTTTTTTTTTTGGGTAACAATTCGTCTGTGGTGTTGGCGCAGCGCGAATTCCGTCGCCGATTCCCTGGCGCAAACACTGCGCCGTTTAGCCACCAAACTTGAAGAGTATGGGACCACACGACACGTTACCAAGAGTGGCCGGCCCCAGACCGCCCGTTCTGCTGAGAATATCGCCGCTGTCGCCGGAAACATCGACCAGACGCCATGCCACGTAATTAGCCATCAGCCGGACGTTCCCAAGGCGAATTTTGGTGAAAGACCTGCGCGTGTTCCCGTACAAAGTCCAGTCCGTGCCATCCTCAATCTCGAGGAAAAAGTGGGCGATTTTTCGCCCAAAATCATAATGCGCGATGAGGTTCATTTCGTGAACAAGCAAAACTATCGCTTCCGGGGCACCGAAAATCCACGAGTGATGGACGAGGAGTCATGACACCCACTCAAAGTGACTGAATTGTGCGCTGTTCACGCTGGAGGAGTCATCGGGCCATTTTTTTTTTTCGAGAATGCCGCTGTCAACCAGTGCGCGATAGAGAGCCATGTTGACCGAGTTTTTTCTGCCGCAATTGGACGAATTAGGACTGAGGGACATGTGGTTCCAACAAGACGGAGCAACGGCACACACTGCGCGAGCCACAACCGATATTCTGAAGGCAGCGTTCCCGGGTCGCCTCATCTCTCGTTTTGGCGATTTGCACTGGCCCGCAAAATCGCCCGATTTAAGCGTTCCAGTGGGGTTTTTTGAAGTCCCGTGTTTACGTGAACAAGCCCGAGACTCTCGAAGCCCTCAAAGACAACATTCGACACGAGTGCCAGAATTTATCACCCGAAGTTCTCGCTGAAAAATGCCATAAAACGAGCCCGTATGGCAATCAATTGTGACGGCGCCCATTTGGCCGATATAATCTTCTCGACTTGACCAATAAAATTGTAAAAGTTCAAATAAACATAATCAAAAAACAGAATCGAAGTTTTTCATTTAGAAAAAAAGAGAGCCAACCAACATGATGACTTCTTTTCGCCCACCTTGTATTAGATATACAGAGTGAGTAAAAAGTGTGGAAATACCCCTGTATATTTTCTAATATAATCGCCATTTTGAAAAAAATTTTAAAGAAAAGTCATCAGAGTAAGTGAAAAAGATGTTTTGAGTCTGAATTTTAACACATCCTGTGTGTTTGTGACACACATACAAAACATCCTGGTTTAAACATATGATTTTCGTTAAAGCTCGCTCTGTTCCGAGCATTTTGTTTGTCAAAGCATCTGTTGGTATCCACATTACTCGATACACAAACGCACAATTGAGAATCTCCAAAGGCGCGTTTTAAATTATTTGGCGTTTAAGAGAGAAGGTCATTATCCCGCAAGGGGTAGTGGTCTGACCTGTTGCGGCGGTTCAGTTTGCAAAGTCTGGAAAAGAAGAATATTTTGCCCTTTAAACTTTTTAAAAACTGTGTCGTGGCAGCCTCGGCTATATAGTCGGAATACATTATTCTACTGCGAGTTCGCCCATTGTAGTGTGTGGTAACTTTATATGTAGTGTAAGTTCATTTGAGGTTATAAGTTTAAATTATTTTCTTTTGGATTGTTTTTTATTTTCATTGTGTTTTCCTTTCTCTTAATTATAATTATTATTTTTTGTTGTTTAATGATTTATTAATAATTATATTGCTCTCATATGGGGAAACTGTTGGGCAATAAGTGCTATTATTATTATTATTAAACTATCTTCCGACTACTTTGTTAGATTAGATCTTTAGCTGAATTTCTTCCAGGTGTCTTGGATACGACACCGAGATCTCCATCTACTGGCAGTGGATAGATCAACATACACATCGGACCAAAGATTCACCAGTATACATAACCCAGTGACAGAAGAATGGACATTACAGATTCGATATCCACAGAGGAACGATTCTGGTTTATATGAGTGTCAAGTGGGTACTACACCCCCAATTGGCTATTCTATAGCTCTATCCGTCATAGGTAAGTAACTATATAAGTTATGAGCGTCCAATAACTAGGATTCCGCGTAAACGGTTGGTTAAATTCGAATCGCCGCGGTCCTACGCTGAACGCAATATAAAACAGTGTCTTCTTAGTATTATATTTACTGCCAATGTTTCCTCTAAGATAAGAGCAAACTACAAAATCACTTTGAGAAACTGTTGATATAAAGAACAGCTCTGATTGTGTGTAGACGCAGCTGACTTGGTAATAGAAAGAGCAGCGAATGAAGAGACGTTCTGGTGGAGCGTGCTGGAGAAGGAATACTCAAAAATCTGAATCCATGGAGATGCTCTAGAGATGAAGCAGACTCTTTTAGGGGAAACGTCTAGCTGAGCAAATGGAATGCCACCACAGTACTAAAACATAACGTCGTTAGAGATGAGCACACCAAAAATAAGGGATTGGAGTGGGGTTAATAACCATTAATAAGTGAGCGCGAGGGATATGCACGTGAGATTGAAGGTATTAAGAAATTCGACCTCAAAAAAAAACAACCTAATTGTGCCATTGTTAAAATTGATATATCCAATAAACATTTTCCACATTTCGTGTGAAATAACCAGGTCACCGATATCCCAAATTGGCTATGGTATTAAAATAAAAAAGCAGGCACCAAAATTTCAAAAAAAAAACGTACAAAACAAAAGAATGGTTTTTTATTTCCTTATGCGAATTTTGTATATTGCTGTGAGCTTGTTCCAATTAATTTCGTAATTGACTGTTTTGTCATTTCAATAATTAATCTCTAATTACTTTGTTTTGCCTCCTCATTACCTACATTTTGGCAAACAGTACTCTGAGTATTATGTTAAAGCTGCAAGCGAAAACACAATAAAACTGATCAGTTAGTTTGATACGTCTAAAATAGCGTTGTACATAGATATAACACACCATATCAAACCTATTCCAAAGTGGTTATAGGTTATACAACATAGGATGTTGTATGGTACATAATATAGATCTTGGAATAATGCTGATAGCTTGGGTTAATTTAAGGGTAACATTATTACTTATTAACATAATAGATTCTGTGCACCTGAATTTGTTCATTCCATAATGCCAGATGCGTATCAAGGGTTTTATGACGTTGAGGAAAGTTTCTACAGTAAGCTGCTGGACAAACTTATCAGGCGTTGATAAGTTTTGTCAGTAAATGTGAAGTAAAGTATCAAAACATCATAGTCTAGAGGCAAAAACTTCTAAGGTCTCACCTCGGTCGATTCTCCATCTGATCCCAGTTTTTTTACTGTTGCGATCCCCCAACACTGCCACTAGTGCATCGACCACGAAGATTTACCATCGAACGTTGGTGGCTTGACTCTGGTACTTGATGTTGCTTCAACTTTTGATTGGATCATTCCAATCTTCTCCATGTTTGCGTATTTCTTCTCCATTTCTATTTTTCCAACTGATTTCATCAAATTCTATTTGGAGCTGTTTCCCACTTTTGTGAATCAAATCAAATCTCTTGCTGACTTTACGAATTATTATTTAGTCTTGATCAATTAAGTTTACATCCAATTATTTGTTCAGTTTGTTTCGCAGCTTCGTCTTTGTCTCCAGTTTTTGTTATTCTTTGCCTTCTTCACGCCGATTTCTTTGTTCGTCTATTTTTAGCTTCAAATTTTCGCATTAATATTTCTTTTTTAGCCTCACGTTTTCTACGTTCACCTTAGTGGTTGTTTTCAATTTTGCATCAATCTATTTGAGTTATTCGTTTTCGTTTCCAAACATGTCTCCACCTAACAATTTCTTCAGGTTCGAGAATAATTTGGTAATCAGTAGGAGCCATATTGTGCGGAAAAAACTTTCGGCGACAATATTCCACATCTTTGTTGGGCACGTTTGAAGCGATTCAACATGAGCCGTTGAAGTGATCGTTTTCCACCTCCATATACACTGTGACCTAAAGATATTTGCTACCAACGATAAACAGATGAACACGCTTCTGAAAATAATCAAGACATATGACTGCAGTTTGGGGAGAAAAAATGTGTTATTTTAAAGTTCGTTAAAGGAATTCACATAACATCAAAGGCGATCAACTTCAACGAGGAGTTACACACTGATAACCTAAATGATCCTTATAAATATCGAGGGATTGGACCAACAAGCACACACAGGTTAAGAAGAAACTAACCAAAGAATTTACAGCACTTACAAAAACTAAACTAAGCTCTAAAAATCTAATTAAAGCTATAAATACTTACGCTATACCGGTGTTAAAGTACTTGTTTAGCGTTGTGGCTTGGTCGGATACTAATCTTGAAAACCTGAATGGTCTGATAAGGACATCGCTCACTAAAAAATGCATGAATCAGATTAATGAATATCAATCAGGTAATAAGAACAAGAAATTACGCAAAATACGTACTTGAAGATTTTGATATTGATGACAAATGTCCAAAATGTGGGTGCATGTCCTGTGCTCGCCATCACTAGCCATACAAAGCGCCACAATCAAGTAGCTGCCATCGTCCACCAGGAGATTCTTCTAAAACGTGGTTTACAAGTAACTCCACACACAAAAATAATACAACCGGTATAACATATAATACTCGAAATAACGTTGTGCGCGCGGACGCTCTGTATGAACTACGTTCTGAAACATCTCACCCGGAGAGGCCTGCCGTCGGTCGGCGAACGTGGAATATAAGTACAAGTGCTGTGACTAGTTTAGTATAATACTTGGACGCTGCTCTAACCGAAAAGTTCACAGTAACCGCCCGACATCACGTTAAGCGACAAGGTCCGAAAGACAACGTACCTCATCGATATCTCAATCCCTGGTACAACAGAAATTTGGTGAAAAAATAAGCATGGTCGTCTCAAACAAGATATACAAAGAATCTGGAACATGCGCAACGTCCATGTTATCCTAGCATAGGTATCATCCCCGACAACCTAAAATTAAAGCTAGAAGAGATAAACTTACCTGAAGATCTTTTATAAGTGAAGATTGAGGTCATATACTTCCGTACCCCATACGATAGAGTACAGAGAACACAAACAAAAATCCTCATCCTCTCGATAGGATGGGTTGGCTCAACAGTAAGAATATGACACTCATAAATTCGTTTTCAGTTTGGATGTAACGAAAGCGTAATATAACAATGTCAATGTATCCACATCTTGAAAGCATTTGCTGTTTCTAATGATATAGAAATCCCAGCGACTGTGAAGCGGAAGCACCTATTCTTTCAATGTGAGGAATGCTTTGCTAAAGTCGGTGTACAGATCATCAAGCTGTTGAACGATCCAATGCTGAGGAAATATGCTCAGCGCTGCCAGATTAACACAGAGGAAGGACCAGTGATAATACCATGCTGCTCCGAAGCAATTTCAAATTTCAAACTGGAATAATTAGAGAGACTTTAGAAAAATATATATGGATTATAAACCCTTACGATCCCACAAAAAGTGTTCATAATCGATTATTGAAGCGACTATAAATTAGAGCGCCATTAGAAAGACAGTGTAAATATAATTCTATTTAAATTTACATGAAGAATCCTAGTCAGCTAATCTAGTGCATACATTATAAACATAATAAATCATAATTAGAGTCGTCCACATCTGCTGCTAAAATTTTGCTTTTAACAGTCTTAGCTATTACGGGATTTTTAATAGTTCACAGTGCATAACCATGGCTTATTAAATTCACGCTTCTGCAATACAAATTACATTTTAGAGCACTCAAATATACAGAGAGTGTCACAAAATTACTCGAAAATCTCCTCCTCTCAGCATTAATGGTCTTGCACTATTTATGATTACTGTGAACTATATTTTAGTTTGAATTAATTTATCTGTTGATCTTCTTTGTCCTGAGGTGTCATTTGGCTATTTTCGTATAAAATCTCAGTTAATTTATAGCTGGTCTACTGCGGAAGAGTCATAGAACAAAATGGGACAAGGCACGATCCAAAAAGAAATTACAAGTACATTGAGGTTGTTGTAAAAACTTATTCAAGTCCCACAACATCTTCTGCAAGCTACTGCCGTCAAAACTATTAGCAAAAGCAGAAGATAGTTAAGAGTTGAGAGCTACCAAGGTGAAATAAATTTGACAGCTTAAGTTGGTGTGTTGATCATCAAAACTGAACAACTATTGAAGATTGATGGCGAACTATTTTATTTTTCTGATGTATCAGAATTGGCCTACAATCAGACGTTCATTGGATTCGTATTTCAAGAGGTCGTTGGAGACAGTATAGTCTACAAGTTAGCAGAGCTATCACCAAATATAAAAGGGGAACTGTAATATTTTGAGGTGGAATCATGATAACTGAAGAAACTCGTTCAATTACTATTAGACAAAGTGTATAGCGTTTCCAATATCAGTATGTAATGCTATAAAAAACCACAACCCCATTTTCCTTTGTAACGTCAATGCCGACCTCCGCCGTCCAAAGGCGCACCATTTTAACTTCTCATAACAATACCTACATACTATACGATATTTTAAAAATCCTTTATGCTGAATAATAACAGGGTCTATGGCCGGAAAAATGTGATCCACCGATTTTTTCCATATGTCAGTTTTGTCTAAGTCAGATATAACGGTTCTTATATTCTCTAGGATTACAGCGCTTAAAGTCGGATTCTGATTGCATTTTCTCAACTGTTCTTTTAGACTGCCCCAAACCAATTCTATCAGATTGAATATGCAGTAATATGGAGGTAAACGTAAGTATACTATGGCCGTGTGGTTCGCAGATATGGTCTATAACGTATTCTTTTTTAAAATTGTATCATAAACTTTAATATATCCTCCTTTTTTGTATTATTATTACTGAACTTGGGGGAATATTAGGTACTAGCTGTTCAGCAAGCCATTTTTTAAACAAATTTGCGGTCATGTCTTCGTGGTAGTCCGCAGAAGACTTTCTTATGTTTTTGGCTGACAAGAGCAGTGCGTTGGGTACGAACCCATTTTCACTTCCCGCATGTAGAATTATAACCCGTTTTCCCCTTGAACATGGAGCATTTAAAGTACTATTTTGAGTCATGTCTACACTACAACCCAACCGTACTTCACAGTATCATGCGTATCAAACCACGTCTCATCAAGATATATTATCGTTCTCTTTGACTAGCGGTACTCTTTTATTTTACGCAAACAAGAAATCCCTTGTGGGATTTCCCAGTCGTCTTGGGGTAGTTTAATCTATGAAAAAAGTCATTGAGGGTTGTAAAAAAAAATTTTAAAAAAAATTAAAGAACTAAAAATATTGAATATAAATAGAATCATTTTTGAGTTGCCCCTTAGATCAACTCTAGGAGCTTATAGTTTAACTTTCAAAGAAATCTTGAATTGAAATCAAAAAATTACTGAAAATATTACTTTTTTGTCATTAACAAAATAAATAAATAAATTTTTGACTAACCGCGTATATAAATTTAAAGTGCTTATGCTAAAAATGTATGAGACCATTCTAACAAACTAAAAAAAATTAAATTCTATTTATTAGGTCCTGCCGTATCTAAAAGTCTTGAGAAATAAATAGAAACATTTTTGAGTTACCTCGTATATAACTTCTATGAGCTTAAAGTTTCACCTCTAAAAATTTTTTTTTTTTTCGAAATGGCTGTTTTAGATTGTTCTCCTCACCAGATAATAAATCTAATGGAGCATTTATTGGGAAATCTTCCCCAAGAAAAAATTAATAAGCACTTAATTAAGATATATTTAACTTTAAGAAAAGTCTCCAATAATTTTATTTGGATAAACTGCTTTTTATTTACCACGTACTTTTAACCAAAAATCTTGTTTTTTTTTTGATGTAACAAGCAACTCGTAAATATAGTCTCCCGCCAGGGAATTCGGGAAATAGGATTTAATGGAGTTGTTACTTTTTGTCCGGCCATCGTTTGTGAAGTGTGCATATTGCCTGCTCACACTAGATGTCGCCAAAAACATCTTCTTGTCTATTTTTCATAAAACGACCTGAGAAACTACCCCGTTAAATAATACCGCGTCTTACACCCTGTATAGATACGATAAACTACTTTATCAAAGATCGCTTTGAAGCCGTGAACATTAATCTTTTTTTTATAATCTCGACATTCTCCATTCTTTTCAAATTTTTCTATGAATATCACAGATTCATTAATTTCGTTGTTGGTTAGGGGATAAAACAACAATGCCGCCCCAGAGGTGCACAGCTGACTCAGGTGGGCTAGATCTTTCATTTTCTCTTCCTATATGTTTCTTGAACCAGTAAAGGAGAAAAAATGCCTCAAAATAGAGAAAAGGAAATGGCTTTTAAAACACCCTTTCCGTGTATTGGTGGTAAAATAAACTCTCTCTCTGTCTCCGTCTTGTATTTGCAAGTCATCAGGAGACGCAATCGGTGGCGTGTGGACAATTGATGAATTCCAGTGTCTATTATTCCACTTTTCTCTTTTTTTGTTATTTCTCTTACTGTATGAGGGAACGTTTTTGATTCCGCGGAATGGTCGGGATAGAAATTAGTGGAGGAAATAGTCCTCATACTCATCGTTAGTCTAAAAACCAAGTTTTATCTTATTCGGGTCAGTAGTTTTTTAACTATCGTCAATTAAGCAACTCATTCGGAAAGAAAAGTAGGGACATCGTGAAAATTGAACACGCCTTATTAAGGTTCCTGGCTAAGCAAAGAAAGTCTCTTTAACCATCTAGGGAAAGGTGTTATCGGTTCACGGGGAAGTTGTTCAACATGACAACGGTCAGAGCGAGATGCACCGTTGAAACTGTGTTTGTAAAGATATCGATAGTAGACAGTTGAGTGAGAAAGTCTAGTTATTAAGTGACTGACAGATAATCTTGTCAGTAGTAATACCCCTAGGGTCTTGATAATACCGAGATAATTTTGTCATAGAGAATGCCGAAAGCGTGTTGCTTGATAATAGCCCAAGGCCGCAGGCCGAGGGCTATTATTCTTGAGCAACTCGCTTGATTGATTGTTAATTTGCACTTTTGAAGAAATTCCTCGCATGGTGTTGATGATTTCACCATGGCGTTCTTATTGAATATTGGATTGTATTCAATTCTGTTGGTTGGCGTTCCATCATTATTTTTCTCAATCGTGAAATAATCTATAAGGCAATCAGCTGGTTCACCACCTCGCCAAGCTAACTCAACAGCTACAATATGGCTAATTTTTTTTTGTAAACCTTACATTCATCCCATAATCCAATGATTCTAGCCAAATCACTTGAACTCAAATTTGATGAACTGCATTTTCGTTTGTTTGGATCCTACTGTAATCTTTTACGTTTTGCATTTCTTGCATCTCGCGCATTTTTGAATATCACACTGGTAAACGGGTCGAATACAATTTTGAAGTCATTGAAGTATTTTTCCTGGAGTAGCCTACTCGTAGTATTCCAAATTGTTTTTACAGTTGCTTCTTTATATTCAGTTCCGTCAGCTTTTCTCATATTTACCGCATAATGTTCCAATATATTAGCCAAATTATGCAAACTCGTTTCAGCATTCTGTTCGTATATTCTCTGGTCGCACAAAACTCGAGAAATATTTTCCATATATATTTTTTTGATTTGATTATGTTTTTTGGTATATTATTAGATATAATATCATTAATTGCATCGTTAGATGCAATACCAAATCTCGCGACATTTTTAAACCAGTTGTCAGTTTGACGTTTAATTAATTTTTAATAAAAAAAACACCAAACTGAAAACACCACATGTAGGGTATTATCGCTGTAATCCAGAGGTGATTGTATGAAATTTGACACATGACTTAAAATTAATTAATTTGATTGGTTACTATATTTAGTAAAAAATTATCAACCGGGATAAAATTAAGTGAACTGCAAGTTCGATGATTTCTAATTGAGAAAATATCTGATTAGGATCAATGATTCGTATGGCGATAGGTTGAAATTCACTAAATTGGATGATGTGTATATTTTAAAGGAGAGAAGAACAATCAGAAGTGCGCCATTGCAATCGCCTCTGAGAGTCAGGCAGCAATACTAGTCTTGAGTTGCTACGTCGTTAGCTCAAAAATCGTGTGGAAATGCCTGAGCAAAGCAGTGGACTTGAGGAGTTGTATAGTTTGGAACAAACTTCCAGGGGGAATTGCTCAGCTGAAGAATCTCTTGGCATGACAAAGTTGAGAGCAAGATGGATGCCGACAATACTGACGATACCGGAAAAACAACAGCACGTCGAATGTCTCGTGCATCTTTGCAATTCTGTAGTAAAGATATGGATAGTTGAGTGAGAAGGTCTAGTTAGCAAGTTACTGACAGTTAATCTTGTCATATCGATTCAGACGAACTGAGCTATACAAAGGATAATGTGTATAGTTTTTGATAGCGATAGCTATTATTTTGAATGACACTGGAAGGTTATCAACCGAGAGCAAATGAAGTGAGTTGCAAGTTGGATGATTTTCAATTGGGAAAATATGTGATTCGAATCTGTGATTCCTTTGCCGATAGGAGAAAATTCAATGAATTAGTTTGGATAATTTCACAGAGAGAAGAACTATCAGAAGTGCATGCAGCTCAAAAGTGGTGTGAAAATGCGTAGGTTAAGCAGTGGAATTGAGACGTTGTAGCTTGAAACAAACTTCAAGGGCCTCAAGACCAGGAAACACAATGCATCCAACACCCCTAATTTAATCTAATGATTATTTTTAATTTTATATTAACCGTCGTCTGAAGTAACTTACACACCAGTAACCTTGAACAACACACTATCAAATGGTTGGGCCTGGCACCAAATAGTCAGCATCAATGGGAATATACGCCAGCGTCTTCCAAGCCGAAATTCACGCAATCGGTAGAGACCGATCTGCGGCTAAGGGAAACACAAAGAGAAGTTCAGAATTAGGGAGGAAACACCGAAACACCGTACTGGACGCCTATTTGTTACAATAATAATAACTAAAAGCATAAAGGCAGAGATCGAAAGCGAACGTACGCGTTTGATAATGCTGAATATTCTAATTCATAAAATCACTTGGATTATAAAGTTTCAACTTAACATTTAGCTGTTTATTGAAATTCTGATTGAGAGAACATTGTGAGTGAATTTATTTGTGCGACTATTAATTTATTGCGCCTGATTAAAATCACAGTGACCTAGTTGGAATTGGGTCAAAAGTTAACTGGAGAACAGCATTTTTTGTTTAAATTTGTATTAAAAAGTTGGGAAAAGTTTTTGTTTTGAGCTTTTGTAAGTTAGAGCTTTTGTTCAAACACGAGTTTACGAAATAAACGGAGCATTATATTATATACAGTGTGTACATAAGGTAGGTAAGGAATAAATTCGTTTTTTCAAAAATGAAAAGGTTTGCGAAAAAATCCTCGGACAGTTTAGCTCTTCCGGCTATGATCAATATTTTTTTGAAAACCCACCCCATATTTTTGGCAGTGTCATGAAAGAGCATAATTTTCAACACCAGGTAGATCCAATAATTGGTCAGTTTCCATCAGGAAATTTTTGAGAAAATTAATGTTTAAATTTTATTTATTTTATTCAGTTCATTTAACAAACTAATTAATTAATTGTTCAAACTGAAGCAGGATGGTGCACCGCCGCATTTCGCTATTGATGTGAGAAGATATCTTGACGAAGTCTTTCCGAATAGATGGATAGGCAGGCGGGGTTCTATTGAATGGCCTCCAAGATCTCCTGTCCTCAATCCCTTAAATTTTTTTCTATGGGAGCATTTAAAAAATGTCGTAAGTATACAAAAGTACGCCAGACAATATCGCGGAATTCAGAAATAGGATTACAAATGAATGAAATCAGTAAGGTTCAATAACAATTTTTTCACCGTCTAGGATATTGCCAGGACGGAGTTCAGTTTGAAGACGTAATTAGCTTAAAATTTAAACATTAATTTACTTAAGAATTTCCTGATGTACCATGACCAATTTTCGATGCTATCATGTGTTGAAAATTATGCTGTTTCATATGCCACTGTCAAAAACAGCGATGACGTTACCGAAGCGGCTAAGACGTCAGAAAATGCCTATTTCTTGATGTGTCCGAGGATTTTCTGGAAAACTTTTCATTTAAAAAAAAATATATTCCTTTTGAAGCAACTTAATAATCTCTTAGTAAACGTCAAAATTGACACATATTTACATAATTAAAGCGATAAAAATGAATGCTCTAATTTATGAAAATGGCGTAAAATAAATTTTCAATATTAAGTAACATTTAAAGTCGTATTTAAATAAAAATTTTCAACACCCTGTATAAGGAATGCTCAACATTGTAATATATAATAATCCCAGTTTTTTTTACAAAATTGCTGTTAAATTAAATAAAATATGACAGCGCAATTGAAATTTAAATAAAGTAGTAACTTTGTAAAAAAAAATATTAAAATTTCAATAATTTCGCAAAGTCGCATTTTAAATCATAAATATTTTAGGGTTGAACAAAGGATATGATGGAACACTAATTTCAATAGAAATAAGTAGGTAGGCCATTTCGTTTAAAAAAAAATAAGTGCTCCAGGATTGTTTGCAACACACTGTACAAGCCAAATTGTTGTTGAAGTTACTTAGTCTATTTATAATCATTACCATAACGTTAAGCAAAATTTTTATTGAATTAACCATAGTTAATTTGCAGTAGAAGACCGGGATGTTAAATGTATATATACGGTATTACAGAATGCTGTGAGCATACTTTACGGGCAAATTCCACATTAAAAATATGGAAAAAAGTTTATATAAACATGGGTCCGGAAATGTTCAATTTTCATGATATATCATGTTTAAACTGTTTCATTTTTATAGTTTATTTAACATTTATCGAAAACATGTTGAGATATTGTGATGAGATTTGTTCAAAAAAATGCCATATTTCTAAGTACAAAATGATTTTACATCAGTAACGTTCGTCTCGGGGTTTTTTATTTTTAGAAAACAGAGTTGTAGGTATCACCCTTTGAAGTGTCTCTGTCTCTTTTTTTTTTCGCTAAACATAAAAATCCCCCGACACCAACAAGTACGTTTATTCTAGAAACTATGATTTGTTCCAGAACCAATAACAACGATGCTTGGTGGGCCAGAAATCTACATTAACCAGGGTAGTACGTTAAATTTAACGTGCATAGTTAGGCATAGTCCACATCCGGCACCAAATATTTCATGGACGCACAATTCCGAGGTATGTACGATAAATTTAGTTAATAGATTTTAAGTATGGACATGCATTTAGCGGGAGATTATAAAATACCGCTAAATATGAAATTATTGATTTCTCCAATATTAATAAAAATAAATAAAAAATTTGTAAAAGTAGTTTAGTTATTACTAAACTTCCGAAGAAGCCATATTATTATATTAACGTTTTTAATTTTTGTGTTTTCAAGGGGGTTAATCTTAGATCAATACTTTAAATGTATTTATTATTTTCATTTCTTGGGATTTAAGGTTCTTTATAAGCGAAATTGGTTTCAATAAGACGGTGCCACAGGTCATACAGCCAATTACTGCAGATCGTGTACTCTCTCGTTTCGGTGATCAGAATTGGCTCCCTAGATCGTGTGATTTAACACCATTAGATTTCTATTATAAAATCACAGGTCTATGTCAACAAGTCCACAACCACGCGTGCATTAAAGGAGGATTTATGCAGAATGGTCATGGGAAATTGCGAAAACGATTGCTTATGTGTGTATTTGTCCGAATTCAAGCTTAATATTTGGATTGGCCTTATTGGCCGTCATTTTTGTGGTCCCTACGTTTTACCCGCGAACTTAAATGCAGAACAGTTTTTAAATTTTTGGAACAATAATCTAGAACTGAACTGCTGGAAGAAATACCACTGTATACCAGACGCAACATGTGGTTGCAATTGGATGGTGCTCCCCCTCATTATGGCAGAGCAGTGAGAGAGTGGCTTAATCGGAATTATCTTGATCGATGGATAGGTCGCCTAGTACCTACCCGTTGCTTCGCTTCCAAGGTCCCCGAATTTGAATCCATTGGATTTCTATTTATGGGGGTTACTTAAAAACATAACTTACGAAACTCCAGTGCGAACCGTAGAGGAGTTGCACATGCGTATACGCGATGTGTGCAGTGAAATTAAACGCAACCAATAATATTTTTCCCGTACTGATCACAAAATTTTAAAATCGATTTTACTCGATAACCGTACATTTTATCAATATCACATAAATACACCTTTTTTACGTGCAATATGTTAGATTTTAAGTTTCTGCGCTCAAACTTGCAAGAAAAGATTTCATAAAAAAGTTAGGATAGATTTCCACCTCGTATCCCCCCATTTACCCGCCCCTGATGTTTATTTTTTAATAATCCTAACATCTGTTGACAGAGATTTTAAAAAAGTAATCACTTGCAAAATGTCATTACGATATCTGAAAACGTTTCGGAAATAAATGAATAAAACCACCATCAGGGTGGTACCTTTAACACCCTGTATTTCGATAACAAAACATTTGTGAATCTATGTTAATATGAAGTTTTTTTCATGTTTTCATAAGTAGAATCTCCTATTTGAGTTTGATCCTTGAAAACTGAATCACCCTGTATAAAACTGTACGTATCTATCTCCCACCTAACAAAATGAAGTGGAAAATGCTGGATCAGAGATTTATATTGCTGAGATTAGGACTTTTATCGCCGCTAGACTATCATAAAATCTTTTAATTGACTTCAGCGCAAAGAACAACTGTTAATAATATTAATAATAATAGAATACTCCTTTTATTTGCTCAATATAGCGTTACATTAAAAACTATTGTTATAAAGCCTCTGGCTCTCGTAGCATTTTCCGTTTTATGTGTGTAACATTTGTGGAATAGAGAAATGTGAGAGGTAGAGGAAAGCCTTATAAACTTTTTATTTTTGATTTCCCTGCAATATTTTAACCTTCTATACAATAGCGCAGAACTTTATCCATTACACGTTTTTAAAAAGTTATGTATAACAAGAGTTTTAGATATACAGGGTGTTCTATGGTGACGGCCCATTAAAATATTTCGGAGACTACTTTGAATTGAATTTGGAAAATTTTGGTATATGTATTACCGAATATGGTCTATTCAAATATCATAATACCAACCGCTTAGCGCTTCCGGTTATATCGGAAGTTGATAGTGACTTTGTTATTTTAAATGGAACACCCTATATATTATGACATTTTTGGATTCCACATAAGATTATAGATATGTTTCATGTATCATGTCCTATACCTAAATCCACCCATTTTTGACGTATATCAAGATTTATGTGACATTTTAGGGCTCAATAATAATTACATTTTTGTTCTTATAAAGAAGTCTTTGGTAATCATTTTGCAGGCGTTTTCTTATTAAATAAGGTCTCCTTTTTCCGATACGTACGACATTTTCTAATTTATTCATACAGGGTGGTCAAAAAATTATACTGAAAAACAGTCGAAAGTCAGTTTTTTCAAATGGAATATTTTTATAATTTTATCTTACGTATCATTAAAAATTAAAGAAACTTTCTAATAGGTTACTGATTTCGAAAATGCAAGTCTCCGAAATATTTTAATGTGCCGTCACCATAGGACACCCTGTATAATGCTATGCGTAAAATACTTTAACTTAAAATCGATAAAGTGAGCATGTAGATACAGAGGGATCTGTACAGATTGATGACAATTATGTGGGTAAAGCTGTAAACTGGCCAGAGGAAGTTTCTAAAAGTTTAAATCGAAACAATTCAAGACGCAAAAAACAAAGATCTCAAAGACAATTTTTCACAAGTCTGAATCAGTTACTGAACATCAATACCATTGTAATACTTTCCTGTGCCTTTCGTAAAGCTTTTGATAGCCTCATGATATGCTGTTGAGCTTGAATGTGCTGGATTGAGGACAAACTGTTTTTAGTGGTTTTCTTGCTTCATCCCATATCAAACTCAGTGCATGAGAATGGGCGCTGTAAGTGGCGAGGCGAAGGCCGTTTTCCAGGTCTTTGAGATTCTCTACCAGCCTGCACCAAACACTATGGCTGTTCCACCACATATTCGAGTTGACGGAGACACACTTCAGAACATCGAGAGTTCTTACGCATCTTTTGGCCGCGCAATGCATATATTGAAAAAAATCACCATTACGTCTTTTTTTGAGTGACGATCAAATTGATCAAAAACCGAACATCAAAATGCTGTCCAACGGTATAGATTCGGGTGTCGTTGGACAACAAAATGGAGGCGGTACCTGTGGCAGTGGTCAGGAAGAATCCAAAACTAACTTCATTATCAACTATTTGCCACAAACCATGACATAGGAAGAAATCAGATCGTTGTTTTCCAGCATTGGAGAAGTTGAGAGTTGTAAGCTGATTAGGAACTGACCCATATTCACCTTTAAAGATAAAGGCTCCTGGTGAAGAAGGGCAATCACGGGGATATGGATTCGTAAATTATCACAGACCTGAAGACGCAGAAAAAGCCAATAATACATTAAATGGTCTCCGATTACAAAATAAAACTATCAAGGTATCTTACGCCAGACCTAGTTCAGAAGCTATCAAAAGCGCCAATCTATACGTTATAGGTTTACCGGAGAAAATTTGCCCGGTGTAAGATTTATACGATTTGATCAACGCATGGAGGCTGAGAGAGCAGTCGAAGAATTGAATGGTACTAGCACAGAACCAATCACAGCTAAGTTTGCTCACAATCCTAGCAACAACAATAAAGCTATTCCCCCATTGGCAGCTTATCTTACTCCACGAGGTACTCGACGATTCGCTGGACCGATTCACCATCCGACTGGAAGGTTTCGGTATTCTCCGCTGGCCGAAGATTCATTAGCTAATTCAATATTGCCCGGTAACGCAATGAATGGTTCCGGATGGTGTATTTTGGTTTACAATTTGGCACCAGAAACAAAAGAGAATGTTTTATGGCAATTGTTTGGGCCATTTGATGCTGTACAAAGTGTCAAAGTAATCCGTGATCTGTAAACTAACAAATGCAAAGGTCACAATGACAAATTATGATGGAGCCGTTGTTGCCATACAGTCACTTAATGGATACACACTTGGCAACCGTGTCCTACAGGTCAGCTTCAAAACAAACAAAAGCAAGGCTACATAAAGTGAAGATACGTGGTAGAAACTACCCTTACGTATAGCTGTGAGTCTTGGCGGATGGCGTTATTGGTTCTGCGTCGATACGTTTATTTATGTTTTGCAAGGACCACGGAGATGCTAAAACAGTTGTATACTCCGGACTCATTCTCAAGATGATGTCAAATAAATAAACTCTTGACAGGGCCACAGATATTGAGTTTCCTTCTACAGAGGAATAATTATAATTGGACTTACTGATTTGCTAATAACTGCGTAAGGTGTCTAGGTTTCGAGCTCCATTTCGATGCTCATATTGAGTACGATGCACGCACGTTTTTGAGGTCATGCTACTGGAGTCTTCATGCCAAAGCCTTGTTGTTTGATGTACTGAGAGCGCAACAGCTTGTTATTCGGCAAAAACTAGTGGTAAAAACTATTTATTGATTGCATCAGAGATGTATAGCTGCAGGCGTTGGGAGGATATTATCACTCTCAAAGTGTGAGAAGTACTGAATACTATTTAAGTAATCCTTTGTCCTTGCCATCACATTTTAAATAAATGTTTTTGATTTATTAGGGAAAGAAATGGTCGCAAAATTGAGCTCCTGTGATTGTTATCCTCTGTCCAGCAACACTAAGCGTCTCAAATAGCTCAACATCTGTGAAAGCATAAACCCCTATATAGCAGGGTAAACGTAAATATACCCCGCAGCAAGTTTCAATGTTTCAACAAGCTCTCAGTAGTGCAGAGTGGAATTACAACAGTAGGTAGTTGTTTATATTTCGCAATTGGTATCTCTGCATACTCCATTTATTGAACGTAAAAACAATATTTACTAGTGCTCGACTAGCATCCAATCCTACGTCCTGTATAGTATACAGTTTCTCTGTACGTACGCCCTATGTATGTAGAATCCGAAACTTCGCGCTTCTATATTATTTGTTCTCTAAGTTTCGAATTAACCAAAGATCCAGTTCATTTTTCTTTACATTACTGACTCTTATAAAAGTGTATACAGTATGTCCACAGTGCGGTTAACAAGAGGACCAATGCATCCAAAATTTAAACATACGAAAACAGTTATTATTGATAAAATGAGGGCTTCCAGTGTCTTGGGTTTGTTCACGGGACTTCAAAAACCCACAAAAAAAAAAGTCTCGAACGCTTAAGTCGGGCGATCTTGCGGGCCAGTGCAAATTGCCAAAACGAGAGATGAGGCGACCCGAAAACGCTGCCTTCAGAATATCGGTTGTGGCTCGCGCAGTGTGTGCCGTTGCTTCGTTCTGTTGGAACCACATGTCCCTTAGTCCTAATTCGTCCAATTGCGGCAGAAAAACTCGGTCATCATGGCCCTATAGCGCGCAACGTCCACTGTTGTCGTTTGGCCAGCGGCATTCTCGATGACTCGTCCATCGTGAACAGCGCACCATGCAGTCACTTTGAGCGGGTGTAATGGCTCCTCGTGCATCACTCGTGGATTTTCGGTGCTCCAGAAGCGATAGTTTTGCTTGTTCACGTACCCGCTGAGGTGGAAATGAGCCTCATCGCTCATTATGATTTTAGTCGAAAAATCCACGTCTTCCTCGAGATTGAGGATGGCTTGGGCGTAGATTATGCGCGACTGGACTTTGTATGGGAACATGCGCAGGTCTTTGATCAAAATTCGCCTTAGGGACGTCCAGCTGATGGCTAATTGCGTGACATGGCGTCTAGTCGATGTTTCCGGCAACAGCTTTACATTCTCCACTCTTGGCGCAGTGTTTGCGCAGTCGGTGTCGGACGACCAGGGAATTGGCGACGGAATTCGCGCTACGCCAACACCAGAGACGAATTGTTACGCAAAAAAATAGACACGATTATTCCGCGTTCTTGGGGAGTGTATCGCTCAATGGCTTGTTCACTTGTATTCTGCATCTGTCTAGTCCACAAATGTCAAAACAGATTTGACATTGGCAGCCATTTGCAAAAATGAGAGCATCTTCCAATAGGGTGAATCCTACCGGGGATAATGATCCATGAGCAAAGGGAAATCCATGACAGGATATAGTGAACGCATTTGCCGGATACTTTGAGAGCGTTTTTATTAACTCATCTGCATCGGGTGCCCGTGAAAATAATGCTCCGTGAGCGGACATCGTGCATTTGTCCGAGATTACTGAAGCAGAGGTGATGAAGGCTGGCAGGAAGCTCAAGAACAAGATGACTTCTGGATTTGACTGCTTCCCAGCTTTATTTCTTAAGGACTGTTGGGGGGCTCTTGCTGAGCCTTTGTGTATATTGTATAACTTGTGTCTTCGTGCTCGCGAGTTTCCAACTGAATGGAAAATTTTTAAAATTGTACCAGTGTTAAAATCTGGAACAAGCTCTCAGATTACAAATTACCGCCGTATTTCAATCCTCTCAAATTTTTCTAAACTTTTTGAGGCCATTCTACACGAACGAATTTCGCGAGCTGTTCGAGGTCAGATTTCACTATGCCAGCATGGTTTTATGTATCCAAAATCGACAGTTACTAATCTTTCAATCATCTCGCAAGACATTTCTGAGATCTTGGAATACTGCTTGATAAGCTGGATTCATTTGGATTTACGAAAGACCTTCAAGCATTTTTCAAATCATATTGGAGTAACAGGTGTCAATATGTGTCATACAATGGGTACAAATCCTCTTCTGGTGTTCCCCTAGGATCAAATTTAGGTCCATTACTCTTTTTAATGTTCATTAATGATATAGAAGAGCATCTCACATGTCAAAGATTATTATTTGCTGATGACCTAAAAATATACTCAGTGGTAGCGGGCATTGGTGATTGCATCAACTTGTAAACTAATCAGAATTCTTCCAACCGGGTGGAACATTTAACACCCTGTAACTCGAATTCGGGATACCCTGTATATCCAGGGAGAATAAAAAATCTAGGGGTAAACTTCTAGGTCCCTGAGGTCAAAATCGGACTCTCTTGTTTAAACAGAAAACTTCTACAGGCAACCAAACATATAGGAACAATATAAGGACTTTCTTTGTTCATAATTGATGAAAGATCTGCCGGACGAAATTTTACATATAAGTGTTCTAACATCGTATGAGTGTGTCTGAGTCTGATATTTAAAAATATTATATTTTGTTACAGAGAATAACATATGACTCTCCCAGGGGTGGCGTTTCAGTGATAACAGAAAAAAGTCAATTTACTGTTAGTCATCTCATAGTGCAAAGAGCACAAGAATCGGATTCCGGCATGTATACCTGTCAACCGACAAATGCTAATCAACGTAGCATCATTGTACATGTCTTAAATGGTGAGTTTTTTTTCAAATATCAAATTTGAAGACAAGGAATAGGATCTTGCAATCGCTAATAGTTAACTGTAACAATGTTGCGTTTCATGAACATTTTGTGTTTCCGCTATTTGTTTTTCCTGATTCACTAAGAAACAACCAAAAAGCTGATACCTTATCAGGCGTTTCGAGTTTTGTTGTCCATCAGTAACTGTCATAGAGCATATTAAGTACTCAATTCTTCTGAATTCATAAACCAAATTCCTTACAAATACAAAAAAAAACTAAAACAATAGTAAACCCAGACAATAACGGTCCCTAAATACACGCACAGTTCTGGTCTTCAGGACTTTACAAATCTGTCTGGACTTAGAGTTTCAATACCAAATGAAAAAGTAGAAAAAGAAGTGTTTTATCACAGTATAATAAATAATACAGTATTCTGACTTTCCGCTTGCGAGCCGTCCTGCGCATATCGTCGCGCAAGCCGCCATTATGGGTTAAAACGTCACAATAATCGCATTGACGTAGATAGATACCGTTCACTCCTGTGTTCAATATATAGTTCATTGTCGGCGTGTACGAGATAAACAAATATTGTGTTTGTAATCTAATTCTGTGTTTTTGGTATAGTGTTCGTGAGAATTAAAAGGATTTTATTTTTATTAACGTATCTTATGATTAATACAATGAACAATCAGGGAGGACATGTGTGTGCTGCAAAATGTTGTCCCAATAAGCGGTACACTTGCTCTAAACATTTTTTTCGCTTCCCACAGATCCTGTTAGGTGAGTAATAAGTAAAAATAAAGATGAATACTAGATAATTTTACGTTTATAACAACTATTTGTATAACCGTGAAATTTATATTACGAAATGGCAGTATCTAATATGTTTTTAAACTAAATGAAAGTAAAACATAAACACAAGTTGTCTCGTGGCGAGATAGCATGATAACGCAATCAGCTAGGGGTTATATTACTGACAATATATGTATGGCCCTTGTTTGACTAAAATTGCAAATAACAGGATTCAGTTGATGCAAAATTCAGGCACACGGCTTGTATGTGGAATTCGTAGGGGTGAAAGAGGCTAGCAATAAGATTAAGGAAATCGGCTGGTTAAGAATGAAACAACGTCGGATTTTCATTCACTAATTTTGATTAATAAAAATCATCAGATGGAAATAGGCGAAATACTTATATGAAGATTGAAGTTCCGGGGATCGGTGTATGATGTGAATATTCCTCATAAAACTGTCATTACGCCACCGCTAGACTCAACCTATACGGTTTCAAAATATTACAACGCTCTACCGTAGAATATAAAAAGTTTACAGGGGTTTTCGTTTAAGAGCGCTGTCTAACACGTAATAGAACAGCGATGTAAAACTATTTTCAGATAGGTTTAAGCTAAAATATAAGTTACGTTTAGGTTAAGTTAGGAAGCACTGCTTCAACTCTTATAAAAATGTATTTTTTACTAATAAAGTCTGTATTATTGTTGTGTTTATTATTATTATTAAAAATCACCCAATCATGTCAACATTTAACTGATACCACCACTCAAGGCTATAATTATTCTTAGTCAGGACCTGACTTGTAACCCAAAATGGCGGCGTCTACGTGGAGTCGGAATGCTGTACTTATTAATGCTGTGGTTTTATCTTGTTAAGCATGTTGTTAAGGTCAAAACTGTGCTGTGTCTGGAGGAATTTCCGAGTGTATGTGGATACCTTTATATTTATACCAGGAACACATATTTACACGAATCCTGAGATAATCTTTTTCTATTGCATTATTTTGAGAATATATTTTTACGTACGCTACTGTAGATCCCGATTAATGAAGCACTAAACTGCATTACTGTTTTTCTATACGTAGAGGAGTATGCATCTGTACGCAAAACTTTACTTTTCTTGTTTTGTTTTTTCCTGCAGGTGAACATCCAGCTGCCATGCAACATGGTGGCCAATTGAAGCTGGAGCATCCAATTTTCGTTTGTTTATTAAGTATTTTTGTAACATTGGCCGAGAGTTAAAATTAAAATGAATACAAAACGAAGTAACACTCTCTAAAGCACAATACCTATTCTATATAGATACCTACCTATCTAAATGTTTGTTGGTTCAATTTTATTTTTACACATTACACGGACTTTGGTTTTTATTTTTTTAATTAAATTGAAATATTTGATGGATGATTGTTGATTAGTTTTATTAATATTGTTAAAATAGATTAATTAACTAATGGGTTGTATGTGAATTATATAGTAGTTTACTTTTGAAAGCATATTAAAATCAAAAAATTTATTATATACACATATTATTGTAAAAAAGATGTATTTGCTTTTGTTATCACGAATTGTTTTGTAAAAATGTTATATTTACATTAATAAATTACTAAGAGTACATTTGTATTCTATTTATATAATTATTCAGCATTTTCCTTAAATGTTTCCATGTTATCGCTTCACTACTGCTCAAGTATGCTGGCCCAGGACACAGTATATTTAAAATAGACAGTAAAACCATAGAATAAATAAACAGAGAATGTGATCTTGCTGGTGGGGCAAGAGATTGCGCATATTATTGCGCACTGAAAATCGCCATGTTTTCTTATACACTCATTGTCGTCGGGATATGTTATTTGTGCTTTGCCATTTCAAGTGATTTGTTTTCCAGTGCCGTAGTATTCTGTGTGTTATATAGTTATATTGTGTGTTTTTGTTTTATAAACTTTTGAGAGTGATATTGTTTATTTTGAAATGCAAAAAAGCAGAGGCGGAATAATTTGTGCTGCGAAGAATTGCAGGAACAAATGTTATAACTGCAATTTATCATTCTTTAGTTTCCCGATGGATAGTAAAAGGTAAGATATTTATGTAGTATTTGAATTAGATTAAAATAATATCACATAATTACATTAAATCAAATTACCAATTGTTATTTTGAAAAACAAATATTTCTAAACAAACTGTTTAAAAGATTGAGCTTACTTGCCCAAAAAAATCACACAAATTTTTTAAAAAACATGAATAACTTCGCTTAATTCCGCAGCACAATGGCCCTTATCTGTTATAACTTGGTTCAGTCTATTTGCCCATAAAAGTCCAATACATCTTAAGCATTCTAAAAAGAGACCTCAAAAATCTTACTAGATGAGTGCAAAAATTCTATTAAATTCTGACAGTGTTTATTAAATTTGAATTACATATTTTAACTATTATAGATATTAGCAGTAATGTAAATTCACGTCTTAGGTTTTATTGCCCATTTATTGGGGGTGATTTTAGCATGATTTGTAGGTATATAATGGGAAATTCCCAACATTTGTGCTTGCGTTGTTTTTCTGAAGGCCATAAAATATAATACATTCTTCCGTAATTGTTTCGTTAGGTTTATAATATTTTCATTTTGGTTGGTTATGAATATTTAAGTTGAATAGTTATGTCAAAGCAAGAAATATTTAAGTTTCATTTATTTTGCGCACAGTATAGTGCAATTTTTATTTTTATACTGGAAATTGGTGGGGATCGCCTACTCCGAGAAGAGCCATATTGGTATTCGGAGAGCGATGGTGTAAAAACCGATATACTCGTACGTTGTCGTTTGTCGTTAATTTTGAATAATCGAAAAACCTCGTTATAACAATCGCATATTGTTATATAAACCGTACGCGCCTATTGTGTAATGTGTGTGTGAAGAAACTAGAACATAAGCTGGCCATTACCAACCACGGGCAACCAGAAAAGGTAGGAAGCCATTTTCCAGTTAATTCACCAATATTATTTCAATTCATAATCACTGTAAGCGTATTCGGCGCTTACAATACAGTTCCACATTAGCAAATATATTTGAAAATAATTTTGAAAATTGTTTAATCAAGTTCAATATTATTAATAATTTTATTAATTTAAGCAAAAATGTAAAGTTTGAAGATCCATATTCTAATTTCCCAAAAAAATATGTTACGAAATTATATTTTAGGTTAAGGTTATTTTATACATTAAAATTAATCAATAAAAATTTTAAAAATATAAATAAAAATAAAATGATTATATGGAAACATGAATAAAAGTAAAAAAGTATTTGTTTGTTTTGATAATTAATAAAGATGTAATTCTATTATAAAATAATTATATTACTCCCCTGTTGTTTACCTATCCTGTAATTTCAATAAAACGTAAATACGGATCTGTCGTGTATATTAAAAAATGGCTACCACCTGCCTCGCACAGGACAATAGAAAGTGGTGAGAGTTCATATTCTCTTTATTTATTCTATGGTAAAACCACTATGAAATCTACCCGAAATATTGTCTATCGGTCGCCACTCTTTTCTGGAGGCAGTTTATCCCGTTCTCACACAAATCAATGATGTGAATTGCCCTCACTTATGCTCTGATGGCTTCTTTTAACTCCTTCAGATTTCGAAGTTTATCGACGTAGACATTCGCGTTTAGATAACTCCATAACAAATAATCAACAGCTGTAGTATCAGGGGAACGAAGGTGTATCCCAGAATTGCAACGACGGAAAATTAGCACAAGAAATGTTTGCTTTATTTGGTAAATAGTTTATTTTTATTTGGAAATCAGAGATCAAAAAGTTTCTAAATTAAACAGATTCCAAATTATTATTTATAATCTTTTTTCCATTCACTATAAAAACAATATCTAATCTCTCAAGTGACTGTGACATGCTACAAGCTTAGTTTTCAAAATCACTGTATTTATTTCATCTATATTGGCACGCCTCTGACACTACTTAAGTCAGTATGCTTTTCAGCACAGTTTACGAAAGGATGTCATTCCAGACGCCATAACGAAAAAATACCATTCGTCAGCTGGTTGCACATCCACAATAGAAGGGCGCTAGAAAGAAAATGGTACTAAATGAGAAAAATGTGGTAAACATAGGATTATAAAAAAAACGCTACAAACGTGTTATACATTTTTCTCAAACTAAAATGAAAGAACAAAAAGGCTAATCTACAAAACTATAGTTTTTCAGCTTTTATAAAAACAGTCAAATGTGGCTCTAGAAATGTTTTACTTTTTTACTGCATTATGCTTTTTTAAACTTTGTGTTTGGTTTCATTTGAAAATATTTATTTCAACAATGCTATGCATTTTTACACCGACCGTCTTAATCGGCTTTTATCAAAATTTTGTGTGCTGCTTTCGTCAGCTACGTCCTATTTTAAGTTCTTGCATTCAAAAGGGCTTTACGTTAAGGTATATACCGCTATACCTAAATTGTAAGCAATGTATCAATCCAAGCATCGTGAAAGTTGCTTCTTCATTATCTTATACTTACTTTCAAAGTAGGTACTATAAGAGTTTAAACTTCTTTTGTTAATGCAAGAAATATATTTTTTTTACATCATTACAAGCTCACAATGTATTCAGGTTCCTCAAGATTAATTTAAAGCCAAAACTAATATTTTACGTGTAAAACAGCACTTTCGTAATTTTTCGATTTTTTCCCCTCTCATCCAGATTAACATTTTTCGACCTACATTTTAATAATAACAAAAGCTGCAGTAAAAGCTGGCAGTTTTTGTTTTATATAAGACAAGTATTTCCTTTTTTCTAGCACTAGATTTAAAAACTGTTTTACTTTGTGAGAAAAAATCCACGCGGTGTGAAAATATCTTTATGCAAAAATGCTTAAACTGAAAAGGATGGGAAAAAATAAAAGATAGAGAGAAAATAAAAGAAAATGTTTTGCCAGAGATTTTATTATTATTTCCTTAAGAAATTGCATTTTTTTCTCCAGAGATAACACGGTTTTCTTGCATGAATGACCTTAAAATAAAATTTTAAAAGACGGCGGTTATATTCGTGGGAAGTTAAAAAAAAATATGGTCTTAAGTGAAATTAGAAAATGTGAACACTATATATTTTCCTAGCCATAAAGTGGTGTGCTAAATCTACTTGCAAGCAAAAATTAATTTTTATGTTCTACTTGCAACTACGATGGTTTTCAGTAGCATAAAATAACGAGACGAATTATTGTTGGTAGCAGAAATAATCGTAAAAACTCAGGGCACAAAAAACGATCATTTCAAAACGTAAAAATGTTTTGATCTTTTTATATTTTTAGTCCGATTTTTTTAACAATTTTTAATTTTTTTTTTACTAGGAATAAAATTCAATCCTCCACGAAATAAATTCAATAAATTACTCTACAATGTTGTAAATAATTTAATTTTAAGATGTCATTTTTCATTTTAACCCTCCATATTCGATATACAGGGCGTCAAAGTTGAAAATTTAAAACCAATATTTTTAAATAATTCTAGTATTTATTGAGATATTAGATTCAAATTTAGTGTGTTGCTTCAGCATAAAGAGCTACTTCTTTCCAAAAATGAACACAAAAAACAATTTCTTAATAGCCGAAATACGGGATGTTCAGTACCAATTGACCCCCCCCCCCAAGTTTTTAGTACCTACGCCAATGAGTTTTAAACTAAGTTTTTATAGGTTACTATGTATTTTTGATTATTTTTTAACTCTTATAAAATTTGGGTAAAATTATTTGTTTTTGAGGTATTTTTATTTTGAAAAGTATTGGCTCTTGTTTGATCTTATAATGTTGAATTATCAAGCAACTCTGGGGTTACCTTGGATACTTACTTAAGCAATGTTTTATTCTTGTCAAATTAGTTGTCACAATTTGACACCAGTTTAAGATTTAAAAGTTAATATTTTTAATTATCGGTAATTTTATAAGTAAACACAACGAAAATGGATCGTAGACGAAACGATTTTATATGTTTTTCGGAAATGACGGCTATGATTTTAATCATGGGTAAGATTTAAAGACATTTGATTGATTATAATGAGTAAAATTGTATCTTTGTTTATCTAATAGTAAATCTAACGCTAGTTTAGCCGCTAGGCGGTACGCAGAAAAGTTCCCTAATCGATTTCATCCATATTTTTGCTCAAGGAATCTGTGGTTAACGGATTGACCTCCTTTTTCCGGACACCCTGTATATGTTAATAAATTAGTTTTTCGGCAACCCACTTCCCGGACGCTTTTTCTTTGGGAAAGTAGCAATTCCCGGTCTAGTCCGGCAAGTACGTAATTGCACACTAGATATCTAACGGGAAAAATTAGGTATAGGACAGATATTCACAACAAGTTGACACAGAGGATTGTGCAGTAACATACAGAGGGTTTCATTAAAAAAAAACAATTTTTTATATTTTTAGGGATTTTTATCACAATATTCAATAAATTCATTAAATGAAGATATATCTTTATATTTATGAACTTATTTATTTCAATACTTACAACTATTTTTCTATAAATCTTATTATATTCTTATAACATACAATTATTTTAAACAGACTTGAATATTGACTGCCTTAACTGAGACTATTCTTCAAAATATTTTTCATTTTTCATTTAAAAAAAAAAATAATTTTCATTGAAAACTAATTTCTTCTCACTAATCCCAGTTTTAATTTATATACAACTTAAACGTAATATAAAATTAAGTAAGTTAAACTTCAGTAATTCTAACATAGTCAACTTGTAATCTCCTTCCCACATCACTCCAGGTACGCATCCATTGCCTTCTACTTTCGTAAAAGTCTTTAGTTTGATTTCTAGTTGCATCTCTCCATGGTTTCTTCACTCCATTGGATGATGTGTAGCCCTCGGGAAAGTCAGTGATGCCACCTACTCCAACTCCAAGAACTAATTTAACCTAGAAATGAAAAAATCATATTCCATTAGGTTTACTTGATGAATTTCTGGGGACATCCGTTGAACCTTGACAAAGTCTGTAAGACCCATGTATAAACGTTTTTGTTCCCGTGATTTTTCCTGTATTTGCCTGGCAATAATTGATGTTTCGAATGGATGATATTGAAGAACACATTCAGGCGTATATATTTACTTGCTTTCATCGCATTACAATATTGTATCGCCTTCCCCGCTCTCTGATTCTTCTCCGACGCAACGGCAGTATAAGAATTAAATAATAATTTTTTTTTCATTGCAATGGTATTTAATTTCCTTCATAATTCAATTAAAATAATTTAATGGATACATAAATGTTATATTTTTGGAAAGAAAAAGGGTTAATCTATGCTCCTCGTGGAATATATCTTTTATTTTTGCTCTAGAATTTAGGCAAATGGCTCGTATATAAAGCATATATTCCAGCAAGTTTTAAAAATACTAAAAATTGAAAAAAGCTCACCTTATTTGATCGAAAATCTGGCGAATATACCGAACCATATTTGTTACCATCTATAAACAAGTCGATTTGACCTAGAAGAGAAAAGCAGCGACAACAATAATCAGTAAATCTTTCTAAGTGAACAAAAGTTTGGACTAAATTACGGAATAGTGTAACGTAGATAAAAATTGAACGTTCAGCTTTAATTATATCCAACAAAAAAAGTATGAAACATAATTACAACTTTCCAAACTTCTAATAAATTGAACGAGGCGAGGTGTTAATGAAGTGTTTGCTAGAGATAAGTTGGTAAAAGGAACCAATTTATTAAATTGAGTTAAAGTTGATGTAAAAGTAGGTATAATACATAGTTCATATAGAAAAATTACTACTTACAAGTTACAAGAGTAATAATAAGTATTGCATTCAACTTTAATTTTGTTTGAGGTGGAATCAATGGCATCATGTCAGGGGCGACTAAACCCTCGAGCAAACTGGGAGACTGCGGCCAAAAAATTGAAATTGAAAAATATAAAAAATAATTCTATAATTATAGTAATTTTAGTAAGTATTGTATTTTTCTTGAATTGTAACAATTTTTTTATTATTTGGAATTTAAGGTTCTATTTTATAAGCGAATTTGTTTTTTCCTTTTGGAATATTATGTGCTACATACATCGGACAAACAAAACAATACTTAGAAAAAAGGTTGACTAATCACAAAAACCCTAACTCAGGACAAACAGCACTGAAGAAACATTCCCAATCACACAACCAGCATCAATTTGACTTTGACAGTACCACAACACTAACAAAAGAACATGACAGACGTAAAAGAGAAATATTGGAGATGATTCACATAAAATAAAATACGAACAGCATTAATGATAGAACAGACATACAATTTCTTAGCCAAATTGATAATATCATATAACATGGCACACCGGCAATCAACAACTAATAAAAAATGTAAATGTATGTCCTCTAAGTTAATAAGTAAAAAAAATCACTATCCATAGGAAAACTTCTAATACATCCCTCGTAAACGATGTGGTAGTTGGCTGAATAAACATATGTCCGCAAATGCTTCGTTTTCTGAGATACGGGGTGTTAAAGTTTTTCTTAAAAACTGAAGATTTATTGATTGCTCTGAAACCGGTGGAGATATGCGAATGAAATTTAGTAGGTTTTAAGAAGTAGTTATTGCGCATTTTTTGGCAAGAAACTAAAAATTTTATGTTCATCATTTTGCAATTCCTCGTTCAATTTGTGATGAAAAATCTCTCTTGCTTTTTTATCGTAGGGGGCATCGTCTTTGTGCAAAAAAATAAAAGATCTTTCCCTATATTTTTCATTTCTTTAATACATTGTCGAGAAGTATCTAATACAATAAACATTAAACCAAAACAATAAGAGAAAATAACACTAATAATAAATAAACGCTGATTTGACATTTCGTTGAAATATTCGTATTTAACAGAATGTTGACAGTAGCATACTAGCGTCGCCGCGAGATGTTTTATTTTTTTGCACAAATGCCCCCTACGATAAAAAAGCAAGAGAGACTTTTTATCACAAATTAAACGAGCAATTCCAAAATGATTTTTAATTTGAAAAATTCCAGTGGCGTACCTTTTTTTTTCTTCAAAAAAATTAAGATCATTACCCGTATGCCGCCACTGATGAACATACAATTCTTAATTGCATGTCAAAAAATGCGCAAGAACTACCTCTTAAAACCCACTAAATTTCAGTTGCATATATCCACCGGTTTCAGAGCAATCAATAAATCTTCAGTTTTTAAAAAAAACTGTATATCAGCAGAACACGAAGCATTTGCGGACATGTGTTTATATAGCAAACTGTCATTATTTTTTCATGCAGAATTACCTCCTGAAGTTTGTCGCACTTATTTACTAACACCCTGTATATTACCTATTTACACTGAATGTTGTTGTGATGTAGTGTAAATATACCACTTACTTGTTTATTTTAATTCTAATGTTTATAAAAAATTTTTTAAAAAAGAGATGTGCTTGAGGAAGGCGAATGACCCGAAACGTTGTACCATTGACATGAAACAAAAATATTTCAAAAGAAAAAAAATCGCTTATAAAATAGAATCTTAAATCCCAAGAAAGGAAAAGAATAAAAAAATTACAGTAATGATTACCAAGGATTATAAATCTTTCAAACTCCGTTTTATTAAGTGTTGA
This sequence comes from Apoderus coryli, assembly GCA_911728435.2. NCBI lineage: Eukaryota > Metazoa > Arthropoda > Insecta > Coleoptera > Attelabidae > Apoderus > Apoderus coryli. The sequence continues at coordinate 15,819,002 of OU452204.1, forward strand.
GCCTTATTCATGATAGCATTGAATTATTTTATACACATACAGATCGATATGGTCCTGTCTTTTAGACATGTTCTGCTTTATGATCAATTATTGGCCTAAACTGAGCTTTTTTAGATGCATTGATGATACTGAAGATGCAGTGTCTCAATTTAACAAGCAGTTTGATTTATGTGTTCATACATTTTTTAAGAATTTAAGAATGCTAGTTGATACAGTACCTCTAATATTCTTTATCAGAAACATATTGAGAGGAAATCTAAGTGTTTTCATATGTGGAAGAGAACCGGTCTTGTTTGCGATTTGAAAAACTTTCCATTATTAAGTCTTTCTTTTAACTGCCTGTAAAAGAAAGACTGATATTGCCTATAATTCCTATCTAGCACAAGTCCAGAATTCCTTTCGCCGTGACCCTGGAGACCTGTTGAGGTTCATTCAGAACAGGAAGCGTATCTCGTATACTGGGTCTTATGTATGATGCTGCTGATGAGGGAACGTCAAATCCTCAGAATATAGTGTGAACATATGGGAATCTTCCTTTAGTGAAATCTACAAGGGTAGACTACGAGAGATTGCGGTTTACTTCGGAGTTCTGGATCCCATTTTGGATGTGCCTGTTGAATTGGGGGAACTCTTGAAAGTTTTGCATTGCTGTAAGACTAATAAGGCGCCTAGTTTAGATGGAGTCCCTTACGAATTTATTAAAATCTCCTTGGAAATTGGCTATTGCGTGGTACTAGGTACTTTTTTTCTATCGTTCACAAAGAGGATATAGTCTTTCTAATCTTAGTTTAAAATTATATAAAAAACCACAATTCGATATCCCTGATATTATAAACTAACAACAAATTTTACTCACTTAGTAAGTGACATTTTCTATAGAACGTACGGCCGTGTCTGATACAGTGACTGCAAAAAGTTTCATCCATTTGAGGTTTTATTAAAAATTATTATGTAATTTGATAGATCTTATTCTTTCATTGTATTAATCTAAGAAAACCTATTCACCATATTATGATGACCATCCGATTATATTTAGATTAATTTGAGCAAATAATACGTCGCCAAAAATTATTTGTTTCATTCATATGTTTATTTGCAAACTCAAATTCTTTTTTTTATTTCGATTAATCATTAACCCAATAGTTTTTCCAGTCCATGGCAGGCCTGATTTATTATACGTCTTATATACGAGGGAGAAATGTATCAAAAAACGCTGCATTTGATCCCCTTTTATAATGGAAAGAGGTATGGGAACGGATAGCCCCGGCAGAATAGTTAAATTTATATATTTTACATTGACTTTGGATAGACTATAATAAAAATGATTCTTCTGGAATCTGGAAAACTGAATAATTGATAAAGTAAACTTTATCGGTCATACCTTCCATTCCTTTCCATCTCGTCTTTTTTTTTTTGAGATTTCGTTTGAGGCGGCAGAAAAATCAGAAATAAAAAATAAAACATACCAAAGCGTGGAAATTCGAAAAATTACCACAACGTTCCTAATTCATTAAAACCGAACTGGCTCAATTTTTTAAAAATTTAAATCATAAATTAGCTCAATAACGGTCTCTATCTAAAATCGTTCAATAAATTAGATTAACTTTCATTTCAGATAAACAGAGCCGTAATCAATCATACTTTAATAAACCGCGTATAGCAGATTTTACTCGCCAAAACAGATCAATTTTAAATATTACTTTGGATTTATTCCACGTTCGCCTTTTATAAACATACGTTTACCGAATATGCAACAATAAAAAAACATCCAATTTCCATAAAACATTTTTAAACCCGATTCTCATGTGACATATGCTGTATAAATTTTACGATACAAGTTAAACATGGGCGGATTGCCATTCATTTCAAAAATTTAGCAGGAAATTGTTGAATTTGGCGATCAGGTACACAGTGGCGGCTTGTCCTATGAAGCAAGTGAAGCAACGTAAATTATATTTAGGCTGACATCAGGTAAGCGCAGTTATTATGAAATGAAAGTTAAGTTTTTTTAATCAACACTCCTTTTAAGAACAGAAAAATCTTGTTAAAAATATACAGACACACCTGTTCCACATAAATAAATGTTTGTTAAATATAAATAAAGACAAATACATAAAAGCAGAGTTTTTAATAATACCTGGTATCATGATTTGTTAACAGGTAGCATAAAAGTAATTTGATTGACAGCTTCATAAAATGTGTTTTATTTAGTATTATTATGAAGTAGGTAAATATATTCTAGATATTAATTACCCTTTAATTAAGGTTTTTAAGAAAACAATACTTAGGTGAGGTACCTACTTAAAACATAACCTATATTTTATGCAGTTGACGAAGTAGGGATATCCCTATTAATTTTAGCTACCTATTAAGTATATGGCTTTATTTTATGTTATGCTTCACCACATTAAAAACAAGCCGCCACTGCAGGTACATCCTATTACATTATATTTATATTATAACTGCCTCTATTGTAAACAGTGGTCCTTGTTCCTTGTTTAACCACACAAAGCTTTTAGGTTATCTATTATCGAAAAAAAATTTTTGTCGCACCTGCTTTCCATTTTAAGGAATATTTGTGAACATTATCGCTTATCGGTGCACCACTTCTAAATGACGATAAATGACTGCTACGCTCCGGCTCTTTGGCATCCAATACCGGCCCACCGAAAAGTAATGTATTACCTATGTCGTCGCCTTGGTTGCCCGTTAATTTTTCATTACCTCGTGCGTATGCTATCCAGATTCTCTTTTCAGGATCGTCGATGTCTTCTAAATATATCTCTGAAAAAAAAGCGTAAAAGCTATTTTAAATGTTTGTTATGTCAAAAATGACGTTTTCAGAATACACAATAATAACAATTTTTTATTATATGCAAGCTTTAAGAATTTAATTTGTTAGAATATCCTAGAAGATATAGACCTACTTTAGCCGCCTACATATATTTTTTTAGTAAATATTAATACAGGGTATTTGAAAAAAAGGGTAAAATATCAAATTGAAAGAAGTGTCATAAATCAAAATTTTTAAATGGCAACCCCCCATTTTATATTTTTTTTATTTTTTTGCATCAAAAATAAGGGCAAGTTTATGAAAGGATGTCTATCCCAAAAACTGATAGTTTTCAAAATATTGGCAATTTTACATTTTTCTATTACAATAGTGATATGAATTTGAAATTTAATTGATTTTAGTTGGCCATTAGACAGCAAATAAATATGACACTGGCGATAGGTATAACATATTATGTATGAAATATGTGTAGAATTACAAGGAGAATCCAAAAAAATATAATTTATATAGGGTCGTATTTGAAATAAGGAAGTTGACACCCATTTCCGGTATAACCGGAAGTGCTAGATTCTTGAAAACATTTTAGCCGAATTGGTCCCGTCGACCTAAGTACCACACCAGATTTTTAGAGTGTTCCACAGTGTAGTTTTGTAATAAAACGGACGGGCAATGGAATTTACTGTTGTCCGGCCCTGTAGTTATGTCTGAGTTTTATGGTTTGTATTAGTTTGGGAATATTATTTAGGTAGATTGTATACAAATGTTCTAAACTCAGTCATAAAATGTAAGGGTATATTTTCTATTTATCTTATCTTCTATTAGAAAAAAGGTTCTTCCAAGGCAATAAATACGTCTACAAGTAGGTAAACAAAAAATATATGAATTTTGTCATTTTTCTTGTCCAACTCTTGGGAAAGATAAACAGATGTCGGAAATACCCGGTGATCTAAACACTCAAAACCATCGATAGATCTTCATGCAAATTAAATGTCGAACATTTTTTATTATATACAAAAAGCTATTTGGAAAGCATCACGGTTTCCCATATCAAAATAATATATATAACGGGCGAATAAAAAATTATGGGTTTTTGTCCAGTCGCGAAATCCAAACTTAAGAATCTTTATTAGAGTCGACATACAAATAAAAATGTATCTTATTTTGTAATGTTCTCACCCTGTAAATGTATTTGGGTATATATTGTAAATGCTCTTTTTTTCTGATTGGTTTATTTTCATTCTGTATTACCTACTATGTAACTTTTATGAGGCAATTCTAGAAAGGAAAAAGGACTTTGAGATCAGAATGGTTCTAGTCTTGATCGAGTAAAGAAGTGTTTTCAAAATTGTATAAAGTTAAATTAAATATTTTAATTTGTTTTTGAACTTAGTAAATTTTTCAGTTAAGAATTATTTTCTAGTTTTTGTTTAAAGACTAAGTTCATTTCTTTTTATTCTGAAATAGTTAATTGTATAAAGTTCCGTAAGTTTTGATATTCCTTTAATTGAAGGCCTTTTTGTTTAATCAGTTTTTTATTATATAAAGTTTAAAGTTATTTCTTTTAGTAATTGAAATAAATTCCGTTTTCACTAGTATATTAAAGTCTCGTATAGGAATTAATATAATTATTCGAATTATATTAATTTTCCTATTTTTAAGTAGTACAATACGATTTCCTTCTAAATTCTCATTATCGCTTAATTGTTATTCTCTTTCTTTAATTTATACATATTTATTTCTTGCTGTTATTCATTTTCTTTAATTAGTTTTAATTATTAAATTAGTTGTTTTTAGCCCACAAACTTTGTGTTTCATTTCTAATAAAGTTTCGATAAATTATTGACAAAAGGGTCAACCAATTAAATATTTTCTTTTAAATAAAAAGTGATTCAACACTATAATGGTAAGTCATTTTGCATTACTTCAATACAGATTAATAAAGCTTATTTTAGTTGTTTGTTTGTTTCATATAATAATTTGATTCTGTTATTATTCAAGATTGATATTCTTTGTTTGTTCTTCTTTATTTGAAACCGCTCGTAAAACATTGAAACGAACCATAACAATTTGGAATAGCATATTGGGATTCCAATAAGGTTACAGTTTCTCCATAATCCATCGAATCCCTTCCCGGTGGGACACCCGGTATAAATAATGTGAAGTAACTATATAAAGTTATTTCACACTTAAAACTTCAACTTGAATCTTTACCTGGAAATATCCAATCGCCCTTAGGTAATTTAGCTTTAATTTCCACTCTGCCGCCGGAAAATGGAGTTTTTGATACTAATCGACCAGAAATTACTGGTCGTGGCAAAATACCAAAAAATTGTAGAAAGCATTGGTTTTCTATTTGTCCAGGACGCGTGCAACTGAAAAGAAATTTCACATAACTTATAACATTTTACGTCTTGAGATTTGATTAAGCTGAGTTTAGAGATAGTTTGCAATTTTCTGGAGAGTCAAATTATTATTTATGCATTGTTTTGATAAAGTTTTTGTTTATGAATTGAGCAAATTTAGTTGCAATTCTTCATTCTGTTCTAATTCACTAGGTAGGTATATGAAAGGTCATTTACAAACAATAATAATAAGCAGCATTTATTCCCAAAAGGTCAAACCCACTTACAGGAAAATCAAAAATACAATTTCGAATTAATTGAAAAAAAAACATATCTAATCAAGAGGAAAAAATAAAAAAAAAACAACCAAATAACTACGTTACAAAACAAAACAATAAATACAAACAATAAAAAAAATTGATTAAATATTTCGGAATGTCAAAAATAATCAAAAATTAACACTCTCTGTCCAAGTACCTATACTTTCAATTCTTCAAACAAATAAACATTAAATACTACACAAATAAATGCGATCAATAACAGTTCAATAAATGAAAAATAATTTCAGGGCAAAGCGGACTAAAATGCTGGTTTTACCTACACAAGGAATTTTGTTTAATTTAGCAAGGCCCCAGTTTAATTCAATAGAACCAGACCGAGGCATGGGTAGACATACTGACGAATTCGTTTCGCTTTTTATGAGCTCGTCAGAGTACCATAGTCGTTGCCCATCTACAAATATCTGCCTGCATTTAAGCACAATAGGATACAGAACAGTAGACACATGTAAACACGTATCATCTACATGTACACAGTAATGCATATCCTATACCATGCAGAGGCCGAACAAACTCAATGTATAGGTAAAACCAGTCGTATAAATATAAATAAATATAAATAAAAATAGTATGAACACAAAACGCCATTTTATCCTCTCTCAAATTCTTGCAGAAAACCACATCAGTTTTCAAGGGTCAGATTGACTTATATGTTTGTGAGATAATAATTAAGCAAATGCAGTTATTATAAAACGTGAAACACGTGAATCCAACTAAAGTTCCACTGTCAGATAGGACTTCTCTAGGATGCTGAGCTTGACGTAAAAAGAATCTACTCTGCATTATTCTACAAAATGTTGTTCCAGTGAAAAACGCACTTCAGTTATGCTAAACGTTCACTCAGGGAGCTGAAGTTGTCTCAATAAGTCCCTTGATTCCAATACACGCAGAACTTTTTGGAAAAATACTGCCTCTGTCAAACAGCTGCGTATTGACTTAAAAAATCCAAATGAAATGCTAAGAAAAACAGTTTATTATTATTATTGATTGGATTGGCAAATGAAGCTATTAGGAGTGAGATAAATCCAAGTTTCACTGAAAGATAGAGCTGCTCCAGAATCTAGTCCATGTTTAAAAAGTTTCTCTAATTAAAAACAAACTTCAGTAACATAAGAAAACTGTCTAGCTGCGATTGCGAAGACTGCAGATTTCACTGTAACACACAGCTACTCCAGAAAGTTGCGTCTTAAACAGATGTCATTGAGTCCCTTAGTCAATAGATCAAGCTATGGAATCAAGCCAGTGAGTTATAATCACACTATCCTGGGTCGAAAGGTTGATAAACGTAGAATAATGTGGCTTTTGGAAACATGTAGAACCATGGATATGGAACATAAGGCTAGTACGAGATTTAGCAAAAAATGTCTTGACAAATTGCTGAAAAAGTAACTAAGAAACAAACAGTTTACATGGCTCGGATTGGCAAGTTAATTTCTAAGATTCAAAGATGAAGGCAATAATAAAAGGTGACGATGTCTAAAGATTCCACTGTAAGACTACTTCAGAACGTTAATCTTTTAAACAGAGATCGTACGACCTCTATTAACTGTTTTGCTTTAAATACTCGAAAGTATTGTTATATAATCAATGATTTTTCACAATTAGCACATAAGGCTGCATTGAAATCAGGGACTATTATCGAACCTATCTTTAAAAAAATGTCTTGGCTACAATATTAATCGGTAATTAATACTCTCAACCAAGTTGTTCCTACTAGAGTAACTACCTACAAGATACTTAATTCCCTATATGCAGAGAAACAGGCTCATACATAATGGAAGCAGTTGTCTCACTTGACAGTTTTCCTTTTATAATAATTAATATACCATGATGCACTCTCCACTCATCTATGAAGTTTGTTTCCACTGACTGACAGATAGATACCTACTAAAACTTTCTAAATTACACTCGCCAAATTATAACTTCCTCCTTTTTGAACAGCTACGGCGAAGGCCATGAATTATGAATTTACCAAAGTTATGTAGACGATTTTATGTATGTGTGGTGGTCATATATTTGCATTTAGCGAGAAAGTTTCGTGTGGAAAATATATGAGGTAGATGATGGACATCACAAAGAATACATTAATAAAGAGAGAAGATATATACCGGGTAGTCCATTTATCTTGAGACAGCCTTATATCTTAAAAACGGCACATTTTTCGGAAAAAAGGTCAAATAAAAGTTGTTTGCTATTGTGGGGGAAAAAACAGTGGTGGCACCCATTGGCGAGTTTGTTAACCGTTTCAAGGTTATCTCAAGGTCAACTCGTTTTTTCTTAATGCAAATATAATAATAAACATTCCCCACCCTTTGGGTGTAAAATCTACGACCCAAAATAAGACGAAAATCACTTATGTCAAAATTTCGAAAAATGTCTCCTTGTGAAATTACGATCATTTTGAATATTGAAATTAGACAAATCTTTCATTTGGAATTAATAATTTAAATCTGGTCATCCTTTATAAAAACAGATTCATGCAAAGAGAAAATCTGCATCGTTATCATATAAAGCCGATTCAAGAATTGCATCCTGGGGATACTGAGTTGCGCTTATGATTTTGTAGATTTTTTTAAATCCCGTAATATAAAAGGCAACCCTCCTCCTGTTCAATAAAAAAATGGCCACCAAGTGTATCTTTTATTTAAAACACAAACCCGGCGTTCTTATTGGAACAGCCTTTAGTTTTGTTTGTTCGAAAATAATATTAAGACATCTCTTTGCGTATAAAATTAAAAATCATTATGAATCAGTGGGTAGTTAATTGCGTGCTTAATGTGAGTACACCACCCCAGCGTGATCTTAGCATAGAGGTACGATACCGCGCATATGTCATTTATTGTCGATTATCATGCGGTTCTGATTTTCCATCATCGAGTCAATCGAAAAATCTTTTACTTATAGTTTTAAAAAATAGTAATTAGTAATTACCCATTAGTTAGATCGATATCGTTCCTTAGTAAATTTTCATCTTCAATAAACTTTGGTTTGATTTGAAGCATCCCATCAGAGAGAAAAGTTACATCCTGATCTTTTTGATACAACACAAATTCGTAGTCCTGAAAAAACAAGAAAATTAATAAAGAAGAATATTCAGTACAATCTAAATGTAAAAAACCAACTGTCAAGATCAGAACTAATACCCAACAACAATAAATATTGCCGATTATTTTCAAAAGGGTACGTACATTGTGCATGTACCATTTTGAAAATTGTAAAATATTTTACGGACACACTGTATATAAAAAGTATATAGTTCTCATCAAATTGCCAATATAGATGACATACGGGACCTGCAGGTATGTACTGTTCCTGAAGCCATTTGTTTGTATCCAAAGAATTTCCATCAAAGTTATCTTCAAACAATGTTTTTTGAGTGGTTTGCGGTTTTGTTGTTGGAGGCGTTGGAGATGGCGTACCACCAGATACGGTAGGATCTGACAAACCTGTAACAGAAAAACTATCACCTCAGAAACTATTTATCCTAATAAAAGTTTAAACATTTAATTTTGAATCTCATCATTAACAACAATAGAACGTTTGCTTACTCTCCACTGTCCATGATTGTTCACTTTTGCTATAACCCAGCTGATCATGCTGAACGAAGACCCAATAATTAACTACATCTCCTGGTTTCAGCTTCAAACCTGGATGGTAATACGAAAATTTCCCATTTCTAGGACTTTTAATATCTGCTGTATAAACGCCAAACTCAGTTGCAGATATTGGTTGGTTTACTTTGCCATGAAATGCAAATAGCTCTATACCAGACTCAGCTAAAACAAAATTATGTATATTTTTAGTAGATTTTCGAAAAAAAGTCTACATATTCAGGAGATCGACACAATCGAAATTTTGAAAATTTTTTATGTAGTCCTTCATTTCATGACCCCTGAAACCTAAAAATGACCTCAGTTCAAAAGTTTATATGTCATATAACAAATTAGGAAGCACGTTTTAGGCCGCATTAACAAAATTGGAGGTATGTTTTAGGCCGCATTTTTTTGACTAAGCGAAACAAAATTTGGTGAAAAAATCGGCTAGGTTTTTGTTTTTTTTTTTTTAATTTTATGAAAATATTTTCAAAACCGTGATTATTAGACCAATTGTTCAAAAAACACTAATAAACCTTTTTCTCAAAAAAATCAAAATTATTAAAAATGTTATTTTTGAAATACCCTGTATAGTAATCCTAAATTTGGTACTCGAAATTGTAGTTTTGACACAAGCAGACGTTTTTGTAAAGACTGACTTTTTCTTCTAAATCTACAAATAAAAAAGTTTTCCTCTTCCAAACTCTATCCGTCATTGGAGTTTTTGAAGAAGAAAAACTTTTTTATTTGTAGATTTAGAAGAAAAAGTAATTCTTTATAAAAACGTCCGCTTGTGTCAAAACTACAATTTCGAGTACCAAATTTACGATTACTATAGAGGTTATATCAAAAATAATATTTTTAATGATTTTGATTTTCTTGTTTTTTGAAATTTTATTATTTTAATAGTAGCTATGAAATTAACCACTTTGAGAAAAAAGTTTATTAGTTTTTTTGCACAATCGGTGTAATAAATCACGGTTTTGAAAATATTTTCATTAAATTAAAAAAAAAAAAACAAAAAAATCAAAATCATTAAAAATGTTGTTTTTGATATACCCTGTATAGTAATCGTAAATTTGGTACTCGAAATTGTAGTTTTGACACAATCAGACGTTTTTATGAAGAATGACTTTTTCTTCTAAATCTACAAATAAAAAAGTTTTTCCTCTTCCAAACTCTATCCATGGACACATGGTTATATCATAAGCTAAAAAAGAAAGATTTATTTGTTCTGATTTAAAAAGAGTAGGTTCATGATATTAACTTCAGACAGATATTTGAGTTTGAGACTTTAATTTTGTACTTTTCCTATTTGACAATTTATAAATTAATTTGCACAAATTAAATATTGTAACAGGCCAAACCCTCTTTTAAATGTATTTTATTTTAAATTAGGTATATTCAGTAATTAAGTTCAAATATTATGTTATTTAGGTGTAAGTTGTGGATTTTTAGATATAAGGATAAACAAAAGTGGTGTTGTGGAAGTGCACGAATATGAATAACAGCTGCGAATATTGCGGCTTCTCTCTAAAAGGGATGCCGAAAGGAACGCGGTATAACCACTCAAAGAATATTCAGATTTTGGGTTTTTCCGTACCAAATACATGATGATAAAAGGATGATGGAAAAAGCTGAGTACTGAGTAGTCGGGAAGCAACTGCATTAAAAGCAGGTTGCATTTTGTTTTTAATTTCCCGAACCGTTTTTAAATTTAATAAAACAATTCTACATAAGTAGAATAATCAGTAGTAGGTAGTTGGTCTGAGCCATTGTAAGAAAACGAAGTCATTAGCACCAGTACGTGGTTCAAGTTACGTAGTAATTCCAAAATTACTATTTTTGCTGTTATTGTTTGGGGGGGTTTGAGTGTTGTTGGGGTAGTATAAACCAACTAAAAGCTTGGTGGCCACCGAAGAAAAGACATTTGGAGACTATATATTTGTGCGGGTTTAAAGTGATCAGAACTGTAAGTAGTTATAATTAGATATTAGTATAGTATTAGTTGTTTTTATTCAGTTTCGATTTTCTTCTTTTTAATAATAATAATAAAACCAAATTATTTTGTTTTTGTGACAAATCCTTTTCTGAACTCTTTTCCTGAGATTAGGTAGGTAATTTTCAATATCAAATGGGTTATTCAGATGAAGAAAAAAGACAAATACTAAAATTGCTGTATTCAATATATATAATAGTGCTTTAACAGTCAGAACCGAATATAAAAGAGAAAGACATAATTAAAAATTCAAGATCGAAATAGCGTTCAACGCGCTTATTTTACTTTGCTTTCGAAGTATAAATAGTTTGTCAAATTAGATCTGATAATTATTTAATAAAAAACAAACAACTCGAATATTCATGTCTTTAATATTCGTCTGCGATAGTTGTGTTTTTTCCTCGATTCTAATGTCCAATTAAGATTATTTAAAAAAATGATGCCGGACTATGTTTTCCGCATCAACATTGTAAATATATTTAAATTTTATTAATTTATATACCTAACATAGTAAATATCTAATCGTAGTAAATGTAGATACATTCTATTCGTAATTTGTTAAATTTCTATTTTTAAATATTATACTTAATGATAAGACGTTGACCCAGACCTATGTTAAAATATTGCATAGATAGAGATCCAATTAGTATAATGAAAAGTTGATTTGAGCTACAAAACAGTTTATGGTTTCCATCTGCCGAATCCTTGAGCTTCTCTCCACCCCATTTGTTATTTTAGACAGAAGATATCATCAGGCAAAGAATATAACTCCACTTGTAATTAGTGGATTTATTCAATACAATTCTCCTTGTGTTTTAACTCTTCAAAAAAGATTACAAACAGAAAACACTGAAAATGCATTCTCTTTACTCTTTATTTGTTATAGGTATTGCGTAAATATTTGTAGCACCTGAAGATGACCCTACATGTAAGCTGAAACGTCATATAAATAAAATAAGAAGTAGATGTTTCGACAGGCTTCATGTTGGAAAACTTTTTGGAGACAATTCCCCACAGGTTAGTTGATCCAAATCTGAAGACGAAATACTTTATATGTATAAACGCAAAGAAGTTTATTTTGAAAAAACCATTGTGTGCGATTTATGGGCCTGTGGAATCATTGCTCCATATGCCTTCAAAAATTATGATCGCGAGAACGTTACAGTTAATGGTGAGCTGAAATGGCCACTCAGCATTTTCCGAGGTGTTTGCGCCTCTCTTACGTAGCAATTTGCATGGAGATACCGATGAGAACATCAACAGCTTGATACTTTTACCGGTGTGTAAAAATTGTTTGACTATTTCACAACATTTTTGTAATCTCGGAGTAACGATTTAAATCAGTTAGTAAACCTGGACACGCAATAAAAATTCCGCCAGCGCCTGCTAAAATAGTACATTTGCTTGGAAATAGTAGAGGTTCTTGAAAGATAGTACTATTTTCATATAATGATATGGACGGTTCAATTGAGCTCTTAGAACGAGTTTCTGCCGAATTTACTCACACTCAACAGTATGTAAAACTTGGACCTCCAAATTCCGCCAGGGACGCGCTAGAATGTCCGATATGATGTCCAAACATTAAGGCCACAAAATCATCTTTTAAATAAAGCTAATTTAATGGATATTAAAAACATTAATCTGTGTTTTATTACAAATTAAAGTTGTCCGCCTCCAAATAAATAACCCTAAGAAATGAATTTAAAAAAATAATAGAAGTAAAGTCGGAATAGGTTGCATAGAAAGATTTAAGCTAAGGAATTGAAGTCTAGCTTATATAGGTAGCTTACATCGTTGTATTCAGCACATGCTCACCAAACTCTCACGGGAATTTGAAATGAGTATTTCTTGTTTGTTTTCATTATTGTAAATTTTAAATTTAAATTTACTTACCTGGTATTGATGCACGAAATCCACTAGGACTATAAGCCTCTAATGTAACGTTAGGTATCTGGAATGCACTACTGGAGTCCGTTATCACAAAAAAAATCACAAAAGTACACAATATTGCACCAAAAGAATTGAAAATCATTATAATCAATTGTATTGTAAAATTTTAAACAAAACTTACATATTATTTTATTATACTGTTTCGAGGACGACCGTGGTTAATTTCACATAATATCATACCTAGTTTGTAGTTTGCTTCGAGCTGGAAAGAACGTGTTTATTTTTCTACAGAATGGACACGCTGCGGATAATGTGCAGGACCGGATTTTCTGCCTTTTATTGTCCTATAAGAAAAGGTAACAGATCAGCGAACAGTATCGTTGATATTTTGATTTTGATAGATTGTTGATGCCCGTTGTAGTTTATTGAAGTGAATACTTCTTTGGCCGCATGAGAGGTCACGTCACGACACGATTTAATATTTTCGTCCCACAAAAGAGATGAAGCATATAACAAATATGAGGGAGAGAGAGACAGAGATATTTGTGGTGTATGCTACACACTATATACTATACTCTATACCATACACATTTATGTATATAGGTAGTATAGGTAGCGGCGAGAGAAAACGAGTGCATGCATAGGCACAGCTACACTTAGGAAGGCAAATATTGTGTATTATACGAGATACTGTCGATACAATTGGTGTAGGTATTGAATTCAATTTTTTATGGAGATATAAATTTGTTGTAATTTGAAATTCTCGTGAAAGAAGTATTCACTTCTATCACGTGTACTGTGCTGCACGCGATTTTTTTTGGTTTTGATATATATCTTCGCTGTACACGGCACTTGACACTTGACACCGTTGCCAGTGCTTGTATCGTCTGTTAGACCAACAGCCTATTTATCATACATGTTCTTATGCAGATGAAGCGTTGTCATCTATACTTCAGCAACAATCCGCAACACTGCCAGTACCGCATATACCCAATATACAACCATCTGACGGCCGGCTCTCCCCCTTCATATACACATGTTTGCCAGCGTTTAATTGCACTCAGACCTTAGTACCTACCAAATGAATATTGCCCAAACAGCATAAGAAGCACGCTTCACCACATTATTTATTTATTCATTTCGCGTTAATACATAATAAATGTTTACACTCGTCAATTATTAAGTAAATAAATATAGATATACATATACACAACATGTAGATTAATACAGACAACAATTGGAATATAAATAAAAACAGAACACAACTAAAATAAAAATACACATATGCATATATAAGTACATAAAGTCAAAAATCTCATTACACAGATTATGTCATTGGTAATGCAAATAATGCAAATAAACTGCTTATTATTATTATTATTAATGCAACAACACAACATAAATTTACATATATAAATGAATTAACACAAAACTCAATTAAAACGATTATACGAAAAGTCACAGTTATAAAATTCGTCCATAGAGTAAAATGCGTTATGGATCAGAAAATCCTTAATCCTAGTCACAAATGTGCTAAGCGGGAGCTCTCTCACATGCCTAGGCAACGCATTAAATAGTTTAAGAGCATGATAATTAAGGGCTAATCTTGCCTTGTCAATTCGTAGCCTGTCCAACAGGAGATCATCATTATGTCTCGTCGGATATCGGTGAACCGCCGAGCGAGGCGTGTACAGTTCAATGTTCCGTCTAACAAACTTCAGACACTCAAAAATATAGAGACAGGGGTGCGTCAAAACCTTAAGATCCCGATATGCGCTTCGACAATCGGTACGATACGCCAACCCAGCAACTACTCTCAACGCTCGGCGCTGGAGAGCAAAAACTCTAGCTGAGGCAGTGGACTGTCCCCAGGCAAGTACAGCGTATGATAAATGGCTCTGTATTAGTGCATGAAATGTCATCAACAACACAGACCTGGAAACATTACGCGACAAACCACGCAACACATACGTGTTTGACGATATCTTGCTCGAGACACAATCCACATGAGAATTCCAAGTCAGCCTCCGATCGAGATGATTAAACGGCCACAGGCCGCCACTGCAGAAATGAGTCTACACATAGAATACTAGTTTGACATTATCAATGTCTATCGACACTGTCTACCAACAAACCGAATATCTACACAAGACTAACTAGGCAAAAAGTCTCTCCATGCCAAAAAATTTGATGCAGAAAACGTCATTATTGCTTGTGCAGCAGTTGTTGTTATCGTACGAGAAAAACGTAAATCATCGATATCAAAAGGATTTAGAAATCGGTACGTGATCTGATAAAATATTGGAAAAATGATGATATATAGAAGATGGGAGATATGTGGTCTCTAAAATATTTGCTTTGACTGTGGCAGAGATTTGTTTTTAATTTGTTCCGTTAGATAAACAGTTTCGCCTTTTCTTTTTCCCATTTCCTATTCCCGTTAACTACAAAATAATTTGGATTTATACATACATACGTACGAGATGAGTGAAATTCTTTTGCTGCAGGAATTGAGTTGGTGAAGAAATCAGAAATCGTCTCGAAAGAGAAGTATCGCGTCAGATTCAGATGGTCAATAAAAGCAACGTTGAACAAAATCCAAGGATTTCTGTGCAAGAGTGCACTGATAAGGAAAGTGATTATGTTGAAGGTTTGGCTTGGCAGTTATATCTCCGTCATTATAATTTTTCGAGTTAGAATGCGACAGATGCGACGCATTTTGAGAAGAGTAGGTCAATGAGAAACCATAGTTCAATGGCCACTTTGGTTTGATGAAAGTACAAAATATGGTACTCATTAGCAATATGGTTATCAACAGGTTGATGACCCTTCGCCTCAAACTAAGCCGGGATCGGCGAGCTACAATTATAGGCGCGTACGTCGCCGTAGGCGCCAACCATGGACACCGACGAAGAATTACAAAAGGAATTCTACTCGCAGCTTAATAGATTGCTGACCAACGTTCCTGATTCTGACAAGATCATCCGGCTAAGAAACTTCAACGCTTCAAGTAGATGTAGGAAATTGTAACTCCAATGGTCTATTGCTGCTAACCAAATGTGCAGAACAAGATTAAGCATATCCTTAAAAAGCATTTTAATGTGTAATATAATTGGCGTTTATGTAGAATTCTGAACCCCCTGTATCACTTTATTGAACTTTAGTCTATTATTAAAACACACTTGTAATACTTAATGTTTAATAAATAAAATAATCAAACAATAAAAATATTTTTACATTCCATGGTTATAAAATAATTAATACAAGTCTGTCTTTTAAACATCTTTATTATATTTTTACTTAATATGACCGGTACTGACCTTGTCTTAAGTCAAATGCTTGATAATAATCGTTCGTAAATTATTTTTATCGTTTACTAGAATTTGGGGAATTCTATACAAAGTTTCAAACTAACATTTTGATTTATTAATGGACGAAATTGATTGAAATAAAAAAGTCTCTATGGCCAATTATACACTATGTCCCAAAATTGGTCTAGACCTCAGAAAAATAAATAAAAATAGAAGTGGCATAACAAGAAAATAATCACAAAAATGTTTGTAGCCTACATAACCTTTACATTTTTACTAATAAAATCTAACACTGTTGCCAATTGTTCGTTTCATTCATAGAATCAGAACTCGTATTTCACATCCAAGTGTAAATTTTTATTAGGGTTGGTCACAGTGTTCTTACATTGCAGAACTATACAATATTTATAATATTTCTTTTTGTATTTGGCTTCCATTACACGTTCATAAAATATTTAACGTCAAGAAATCAATCAAATATAATATGATTCACAAAAATACAGTTCTACGGATATAAATGTGTGGGTACCCCGCGGAGGGATTTGTTTATATTTACACGTCACGTTGACGTGTGGAGTGCGAGTAGTGCTACGTACAGTTTTATAACGAGAATTAAGTGAATTTTACGAGACTCTTCTACTTTAATGCATTTGTAGTGTGTAAAACTGCGTTTCCTTTAAATAATGGGGAGAAAAAAGTGCTTAGTTTGCATGTCGAGTGATTTTCCGAGTAAGGTTACGTGTCACAAGTACGTACAATGGCGCAGATTTTGGGATTTTGCAGAGATAGTAGTTAACATGAGTTGTTTAAATATACTATACACCTAGTTGCAAAACAGACAGTAATATAATAAGCAAAAATAATTGTAAATTCATAATATGCTTTATATTTCATAATTTCTTAATAAATAGTAGCATAATATCATCATACATGTATAATGATATGCACAGACCTTTAAGTAAGTACCTTACGACAAAGTGAAGATATGGGATGTGGTGCAAGTGGGCATTATGATCCTATATATTCTATTCATAGCACTTATTCATGTTTTATTTATAGTATAGTACAATAATTCTTGTAGGTTTCCCAGTGATCAAGCCGTTAGAAGAGAGTGGTGTACTTCTCTTGGTTTAAGTTTTGAAAGGGTCACTAAAAGTTCTTATGTTTGCTCACAACATTTCAACCAAAGAGACATTAGAATTTTTGGAACACAAACATGCATATCGCACACAGCCATTCCTGTTCGCTATGTTCAGTAAGTTAATATTTTTGTGCGATTAGAAATATTACAATTTATTGAAAATATTTTTTAACAGATTATCCTCTGGATTATCGTCTACAGCTGAGGTTGCAAAAAATATGACATAAATGTAAACAGCCAGTTCTTCAGAATTTCTGTCTGCGTCCGAAGTTGAGGATGAAAAGTATGAGCAAAACTATTCTTATCACATACATACTGGTCACCGCAACAATGAATTAAAATTTGTGTTGTTTTTTTCTTCAGCGCGACCCAGCATAATGTGGAGCTCATGGACACATTAACAGCAAGTTCCTCTGAAACCCTATCAGTCTCAGAAATTGAAAAAGAAAAATATGCATATTAAACAGATTCAGCTTCTCAGGTCTAGGACAGATAAACTAAGTTTTTTGAGTTGGTTTCATAATAATTTTTATCTTGTCTAAACTCGGTAGAAACAGATTCAGTTTCTCAGGTCTAGGAAAGATAAACGATTCATTTCAAATATGGTTTCTTATAATTAGTAAATGTTACAACAAAAATTCATAATTATATACCTTTGCATTTAATAATAAATATTTTCATAATATAGAAAGTGTTTCCTTTTAATCCCAGACATCTATTATTTAATAAATTATATTTGAAAAAAATGCGACAGTTCCTGCGTAGATGTATTTATTATTGGAAACTACAACCACGATTTCAAAAGAATTATACTACGTCACTGGCTTTTGTTTACATGCACTCCTTCTGTCATTAAAAAGTAAATATTGACCTTTATATTATGAAGACAAACATTGAAATTAGATGACATTTCTATTTTTATTTATTTTTCTGAGGTCTAGACTGCATTCTATTGACGTTGTTAGCAGAGAGTGACCCTCGCGGTTTTCGCCACTTTTTTTATAAAATTAAAACATCAGAATTGGGCTAGCTGCATTTTGGGTTGTATCTCTGTTATTTCGCAAGCTGTCAAAAAGTAATCATTCTTTCATTATACAGTTTTTACCTCGAATCCAGTAGCGAACTCAGTTTTTTTTTATCATTCATCAAACATGGTAAAAACATATAAAAGCAAGATTTTAATTAACAACCATTAAAAATCAAAAATACAAATATTTGAACGAAAGATTAGTATAGATATTTAGAAATAAATCACAACAAAATACACATAATTAAAACTAATAGGTAGGTATAATTTATCAATGAGCGTAATAATTAACATTTTAATAACTAATTGAATAATAATTGTCTCCATTCTCAGCCTTATATTCTTTATTTAGCAATGGTAGGACTCTTAAATAAAGAATATTAGGCAACTTTATTGTCATAAAAGAATCACAAAAGTTCTTGTGGACAAAGTCATACTTAAAATAATATATAACAAAGACGTATACAAGTACAAAAGATTAATGTAATTAATCGTTTGAAACACAATATAACAAAAATATTTTAAAAACATACGTAAACCTACTACATTATGTTGTCAGGGTTAGTGGGAAGGCAAGAGTAAAATCTCAAATCCCCCAAACATTCATGAAGTAAAATATGTAAATAACAGCACAACATAAATATATATATAAATGCAAGTAGCAGAACAGAAAAGACATAATACATTAAAATCATCAAACCAAGCCAAAAACGGATCAACACAACAAAATCAAAACAAACACTACCACGCATCAGCAAAGTAGTCCTCCAGTGAGTAATAGGCCTTCTCAAGAAGAACGCGCTTAACAGCCTCCCTAAATTGCTTGGGATTTTTTACAGCCGTCAAGTTTGGCGGCAAATGATTGTACATTCTGCGACTGTCATAAAGGAGTAATTTCTTTACCAAGGCAGACCTCGGTATAGGCAAGTGCACCCGCTGAACTAGTCTCGTGGGATAAGGGTGACTAGGTGGAGCTGAGCTGTTAATGATTCTTACATTTTTATGAATAAGATATAAAGTTTCTAAAATGAAAAGTGATGTAAGAGTCAATATTCGATGTTTTTTGAATAATTCTCTACAGCTTGCAGTAAAATCTGTCTTACACATATAACGAACAGCCCGCTTCTGCTGTGTAAATATACTCTTAAACAAAGTTTGGCTACAAGTACCCCAGAACGCTATTCCATATCGAAGATACGCCTCCACTAAAGAAAAATACACATTTCGTGCAACTTTCGGTCCAAGAGCCCCTGACACAACTCTCAAAGCATAACAACCAGATGAAACCTTCCTGCCCAACAGTTTAACATGTTCATCAAACTTAAGCTTTAAATCAATTTGGAGTCCCAAAAATTTAACACAATTAGGACTATTAATATGGTTATTTTCAAATAGCAAATCATCAAATTTAAAATTAAAAGATAATACATGTGTTTTTGATAAATTAAATGAGAGATAATTCGAATCGCACCATTCCTTTAACTTTCGCAAATCACTTCGAATGTTTTCTTTGACAACATTAGCATCTCTATCATGCCAAAGGACTGTCGTATCATCCGCAAACAGCGTAAAGCTTCCCGTTAGTCCAATAGTGGTAATGTCGTTAATATAAAGAAGAAAAAGAACAGGACCCAAAACAAACCCTTGTGGCACTCCGCAAGGCACACACATACTATCAGACATACCACTTTCAAACCTGACCAGTTGCCTTCGGTCAGTCAAATAAGAATGAAACCAGTCCAAAGGTGCACCCCTAACACCATAATACTCAAGGTTCCTGAGAAGGACGCTGTGATCTACACAATCAAACGCCTTTGAAAAATCGCAAAATACTCCGGCAACTGCTCTATTCTCATTGAGCTGGGAATAAACATTCTCGAGAAAAGAAAATATGGCATCCGAAGTGCTCCTGGCGCTCTGGAAGCCAAACTGCTCCGATGTTATTATATTATTGGCTCTGAGAAAACTGAGGAGTCGCTTTTTGACTAGCTTTTCGATTATTTTGGAAAAAGTTGACAGTAAAGATATGGGCCTGAAATTTGATAGATTATCAGTTTCACCACTCTTATGTAATGGTATAACCAATGCGGTTTTTAGGCATGCAGGAAATACACCTCGTAAAAAAGATAAGTTTATAGCATCGATTAAGGCTCTAAGAGCAGACAATGGTAAGTTTTTAATTACTGTAATCGCAATTCCATCAATTCCACAAGAGTCTTTCTTCCTGATCTCAGCAACAACCTCAATCATCTCCGCCAAATCCACAGCAGACAAACAAAATGGACCATCCCATAGACGCTCTCCCATATAGCTTAAGGCGTCGTTCTTTGGTTTAATTGATTCCGTCAGCCTTCTACCAATGGAACAATAAAATGCATTAAGATCGTTTGCGTCCACATCGGGCTCCACAGTCTGAGTAGCATTTCTACCTAAAGGGATATTCCCTGGTATTCAAGTAAAGTATTTGTTACAGTCTCCACATAATCGACCATAAAGTGATTTTCACGTTTAAGGTAATAAGGAACCCTAGAAATTAAAGAAATGCTCGTTGCCACTATTTGAAAAAATGTTGAACTTCTCCAACTGTACGAAGTTCTAAAACTAAACTGTGCTGTCATCTTTATTTTAAATTCTTAAATTACGAAACCTCAAAGATATTACCAATATCGCGTCGTAACTTTACAACTCATTCACAGAGGGCCAGAAATCGATAATACATCGACGCGATATCACCGCTTATCGTCGCGACGGCCGACGCATATGCAGCAACTAATTTGAAAACTGAATGTCAGTGCGTTAATCAATAAAAACTAATCTTCTTCAAGTAATAATATGTCAAATCCAAATTTTATTTTCTATTAATTGTAATAATTATGCACTTTTAATTTTAAATCAACATTTGGTATGAATAATAGTTTTCTAAAATTTGTGCTAATAATTTAATTGAGAATTATTGTAGCTAGTATAGTTCAATTAATCTTTGGTTCAGTTTACTTGCTTGTTTATTAAAAATAAGTTATTGGAAAGAGTATTTAGACGCTACTAGGTCTAGTAAAATGTTAGAATTTGATTATGATTATTTTTTAGAAGAAGACAAAATGTAAGTATTACATTTAAACATATTAAAACTGTAGTTATGCAAATTTGTATGTGATACTATCAATCAATCTTTAGTTGCTTACATATTTATGAATATTATCGTTAAACAGAACTTCCTGTTACAAAATACTAACCAACATATTTTACTACTATTTAGTTTGGTATATTTGAATTGAATTTTAAATTTGTTGTTGTTAGTGCAAGTAATGTAGACGTTTATTATTAATTTTCGTTGATTTATTATTTTTTAGTGCATGCTAAATCGAATAAGAATTATAACCCGTCGATGTTGCCATCAGAAATGATGTATCATCATCAGTATTACTGCTATTACGATGGTTGGGAAGATAAAATGTAATTGTGTATTTTTATATTTTCACACATTTTTGCTTTAAATTATTTATTTTATTTATTAATTATATGCCTTTAAGTATTAAAAGTTATATCCAGGGACAGCACACAGCCACAGATTTAGTCTGTTAAATCTGTGACACAGTTATCGATGCTATAAAGTAACGAGACTGATGCCTCTACAAAAGTGAATTCACGAATAGCCATTTCTGAAAATTAATGTTAATTCTCTGGTTCCCGAGGAATGGGAAATATTTAGAGATCGTCAAAATAAGACAAATAACCCGATAAGTTATAGTCCTGATGTCAAGCATTCTTGAAATAACGGGATTGATGGCACGGTACTCGATAGTGTTGCTGCTGGTCGTACTTCTTGATAGTGGGTTAACATTTGTGGACCACATATCAGAGATTGTTTCCAAATCATTAAAGATTTTAGGTTTTATAAAGCGATGTTCTTTGAACTTTAACAACATAGGCTATTTCGTCAGCCCTTCAACCGAGCCAATTATTCGGGCAGTTCGTTTCTGGAGCGGTCTGTGTGCCAATAATAATATCTCTATAGATATTTTCGCTCTCAGAGCCCGGTTTTGAGAGATGCCCACCTGTTGAATGTGTCAAAATTGTCTGAATTTTATATATTGTGTTTATATTTTGTACCTGTACGAATGTCATTGTTATTTTTTATATATTAGCATACTTTTTTGTTGTCTTTGCTTTTCTTATATATAATAAATAAATAATATTCCTATTTGTTGGTCTTCTTTTACAATATGAATAAAATAAAAAACAATATAACTTATTTCACTACATTTATTTCAGGAATGGTTGACATTTAATTTTAAGAAATTTTGTTACATCAACTTTCCATGCCTTCCCAATCACCCTGCATCATTGAAGTCAATATTTTACGCATAGTCTCGTTATTTTATAACCAAACCTGATATATTATGCTTCTGCCTTCAATTATTTTAATTACCTACCTGCTTTAATAAAACATAAAATAGATCTTATAAGTAGGTATTGTACCTAATATTATTTTAATTCATGTTTACACATTATAGTTTTCAGTCCTCATATTTAAAAATGTGTTAAAGCAAGTAAACTGCTTTCAAGAATAACAATAAAGAATACTTTTGTGTTAATAAAAATTATATGCGTTAAAATGGGTGATACTATCAATAACATATTGATAGATCTGTAAGTTCCACTTGAAATTATTATACTTATTTATTGTCAGTTACGAAAGATTTATGTTTTAGTGATATTACTACCAATGCCCCTCTAACTAAAGAAGATCCTGAAGAGTGTAATGAACCTAGAACACCTAAAACTGAGGCTACAAGTAAGAACACAGAATTGCAAGATGAACTTGACGTTCTTCTCTTTGATATGACACCATATGAAAGGTTTCACCGGGAGAATACTATGTATGTTTTGCAATTTTCTTTTATTATGCTTAACAGCTGCCAGTTTTAATTTACTTGGTCATAGCAAACAACTTAATAAACAGAACTATCTGGAAACATCGGTAGGACTAGAGCCGTTTGTGCAGTTTTGTGAAGCTTCTATACTTTTGAAGTAGAATCAAATATGATCTAAAGTATGTTCACCGGGTAGAATAATGTAGATTAGTTAGCAACTCATGACTATCGAAACTGTAAGCTGTACAGTCCCTCTATGCGAGGATGCTAGGATTGGCGAGCGTTGAAGCCATCGTATTCTTCTTGTTAACATGTTAACAGATGTTTGAAATGAACTAGCTTTAATTCATTGTGAAATGGAAAAAGAACAATATCGGTCAGTGATTCCCTTTTTGCTTTTGAGAGGAAAGGCTTTCTGAGCTGAGCTAAGATCGAATTCAACACTTTATTTTCAGCTTATTGAATTAGGTAGGTAGATCCAAAATCAGTGGGTATGCACCTATCCCTTCACTGCGACCACCGAGGGTCTATTGTGGCTCATATTTTCCCCAGCAGCTCAATCTTCCTATGAAGTCAATTATTTTGCTGAGTGACCTTTCTTTTAGACTCACTGGTACAAGGGTTACTTCACCATATATTGCGAATCCAGTTCTAGGGCAAGAACATGGTAGATGTTCCGCCGTCTCATCATGCTCCAGGCTCAATCGGCACTCGCAATTTCCAAGAGACCCAACCTTGTGAGATAATGATGCAAACGACAATGGCCAGTGAATTGTCGAACCAGGCGGCGTAGATAAAATCTACTCACACCCAACAACTCCTTGGCCCTTGATTTCGATGGGTTAATGAACTCCTTGGAATGTACTAAACCTGGATTAACCAAGGATTAAGTATGTATTTGGCAGTGCTAAACGATATGCCAATTGCAGATTCTGCTCCGATAAATTGTCTTTCAACTCCTTCTCCAGAGAGTCGGCCATTTCATTCCCCTTTAGACCAGAGTGGCCAGGGATCCAGACCAGAGTCAGATTATTGTTTCTGCCGATATATTAGAGAGTCTGTTTTGACAATTCCACACTGTTCTTGACGTGGGTCTTGACGAACTTAGGGCCTTTATAGCTGTTTGGCTATCAGAGAAGATTTTTATTGACCTTCGCTCCTGTTCAGAAGTTCTGCGTGGGAACCCAAATATTGTGAAATTTTTGTCTTGGGTCTGCTTCCATAAACCTGTACCTGACTTTGTCTTTGAGCCATCAGTAAACCAGCAATAGTCTGCGCTTTGCAAATACTTCCAATGCACGATACATTGATCTCTGCTGTGAAACAGAGTTTTATAAGGCAGCATAGTTTATTGCATCAGAGTTTATTCCCAAAATGCTGTGACTTTCTTGATTAAGCAAATCTGACCAAGAAGAGTTAAAACAACAATTAACCTGCACCTTGCACTTTATGTTAATAAATATTTACACTGAAGAAATTTTATTTACAGGTCCACAAAAAAAAAACTCACACGACTTTGCACAAAATTATCACAGCATGGCTAGAGTTTAGAGGTACCACGGCTAGATTTTCAAATTAGAATTTTAGTGCCTTATGTTCATTAAATTTAAGATTTGTACAGTTTGTGATTAGATAATAAATATTTAGACACAATTACAACTTTGTTTTTTAATTTTTATTTCTACTTTAAATCCCACATATAAATTTAGGGAAGCATTGTAGATAACTTCAAATTTTTAGGGGCATGACAGTGACATCAGGTAGCGTCACTATAAAGAAAGACAGTAACAATCTGATAGGGATCAGTATAGGTGGAGGTGCACCACTTTGTCCATGTCTTTATATCGTACAAATATTTGACAACACTGCGGCAAGTCGAGACGGTACTTTACAGTCTGGTGATGAGTTAGTATCTGTTAATGGACAATCCGTTAAGGGGAAGACGAAAGTTGAAGTCGCCAAGATGATTCAAGCAGCTAAAGTATGATTTCCACAAATTTCGGAATATTTTAGTATAAAATGAATATTTTCCAGGATGAGGTTGTAATAAACTACAACAAATTGCACGCTGATCCACGGCAGGGTAAAAGTCTAGACATTGTATTGAAAAAAATGAAACATAGATTAGTGGAAAATATGAGTTCATCGACGGCAGATGCTCTAGGGTTATCAAGAGCCATTCTATGTAACGATACATTGGTAAAGAAATTGCAAGAACTTCAAGACACTGAATTGATGTATAAAGGGCTTGTAGAGCATTGCAAAAAAGTTATACAGGTATGACAAATCAAATTATGTAGAGTTGAAGCTCTATGTCTCTCTAGATTGAAATGATATGATTATAATTAAATATATCTATCACTTTGTATTTAGGCACATTTGGAGCTTAATCAAGCCATAAAAACCATGGGAGATGTTTTTGCAGGCCTGGCTATACGAGAGCCTCAACCTAGAGCGAGTGAGGCTTTTAGACTCTTTGGGGAAGAACATAGAAATATGGAGAAGATTGGACTAGATATGGCTAAGAAAATTGCACCGGTATGTACCTACTAATTTGCACATATTAAGGCAACAATTACAATGATTTTGAAAACTTTTTTAAAAGGTGGTCTCTGACATGGGAACATATCTTCACAAAGCCATCCCAGACACCAGATTGACTGTAAAAAAGTACGCTGATGCAAAATTTGAATATTTGGCATATTGTCTCAAAGTGAAAGAAATGGATGATGAAGAATGCAGTTATGCAGCTTTGCAGGAACCTTTATATAGAGTGGAGACTGGAAACTATGAATACAGGTAGGTGTTTCAAAGATTGGTAAATATTTTATTCTGTAAATACTCACTTATCATGATGTATTCCTTCTTCCATTAGGCTTCTAGATTGTTTTTTCGGAGTCGATTAGGCGGTTTGGCCTCCCCTCACTTCGACCTGCAGAAGATCTTTTGTGAATGACTCTAATCTATAAATTGCCCAGCTGTCCCACACTTTTCATAAAGTTGATGATTTCTCTGGGGGATAAATTCCTTGCCTCGTCGGGTGTTAGGGTCACCCCTCCAAGGTGTTTTAGCCTTTTGCAGAAAAGTGCCATGCATTCGCAGAGCTGTTGTCTCTGTTGCGTCTTCGCAAAACCGACAAGTGTCGTCCTCGGTTAGGCCCATCTTTTTGAGATAGTACTTCACTGGGTGGTGTGTCGTAAAAAGGCACCAGTTGGATAAGCTTCCCTGCGTTGGCCTCGGAAGGTTTGATAAACCTTTTTGATCGTCTTAGGCCTGGAGTGTTTCTCCAGTAGGACTTAAGTTGTTCCTTTTCCCATCTCCGAAGTTCTTCCTTCATATGGCTTTTTGGAAGGCCAAAGATGGGTTCCAGGCCGCAGAACGGAGCGTTTGCGGCCTCTTTTGCAAGTTGGTCCGCCGCTTCGTTCCCCTCTATACATTCATGTCCTGGCACCCATGTCAGAGTAATCTTTTTCTCCTGAGCTGCCAGTTGCTTTAGGGTCTGTTTGCATTCCCATGCTAGCTTTGACGTGAAGGTGTAAGACCTCAGTGCTTTTAACGCAGCTTGACTGACATAATATTGATCTGCCGTTCCGGGATGCCTCTCTGCAGGCATTCTTGAGCACAACGATTAATAGCGTTGATCTCTGCTTGGAATATAGTGGGACTTTTTCCGAGAGATTCAGAGAGCCTGCAATTTGGCCCGTATACTCCTATGCCTGTGTTCCCTTCTATCCTTTTGAACCGTCCGTATACCAGGCGGATGTGTTTTCTGGGAATCGTGGTTCCCCATTTAGCCAATTTTGACGGTCTGCAATGACCACTTCAAATGAGATTTCAAAATCATGTTTGCGTGGCAAAGCGTCCGACGGTTTTCTTCCTGAATCCAAAGGTATTACATTCAGGATTCCCATGTGTCCCTCTAGATCGCCAGATTTGTATTCCATTACCTGTGCCAGTTTCAGAGCGCTAATTGCTGCCTCTTTTTTGACTAGGACAGGCAAAGGTATTAGATGCAGCAACGTTTCCATCGCTGCTGTGGGGCAAGTTCGCATTGCCCCTGTCATTCCTAAACATGCAAGCCGTTGCAACCTTTGAAGACGGGATTTAGGCTTCTAAATATTATACATGTGATTTTAGATTAATCTTGAGATGTCGTCAGCTAGCGAGAGCACGGTTTGCCAAACTACGATCAGATGTTTTAGTGAAAATGGAGTTGTTAGACAACAAACACATTCAATCTCTTGGTGGTCATCTACAAAAGCTGATGAAAGGCTTTACGGAGTTGCATGCAAATACTTTGGAGTTGTTCAATGGACCATCTCTGTTTCCAGTTGAAGTTGACTTGACTAATAGTGCTTTCCAGTACAAGTCTACTACACCAGTTGTGCAGGTAAATAACTTTAGATTTATTGAGAATTAGAGTAAAGCATCCAGTCAATGGCAGACTTAAGTATAAATCTAAAATTATTTGTTGTTAGGATAATGAAAATGAAGACTCGGAGATCGAATCTTGTGAAGAAGTACATGAGTCACTCGATAGTTCTCATCTAATCAGTGATCTTCAAGAATCCAATCAGTCACAAAATGGTGATTTACAAGACATAAGTCCATTACTGCCCGAACTAGAAGAAACAGTAAATTCTGTGATGACTGAACCAAATTATGAAGAAATGGATAATTTAACGCTGTTATCGACGTTGTGTCTTCATGACAAATCAACGGATGCCAAAAATGATGCTGCTGAACAACTTATACTGGATTTAAATTAAAACATATCATAATGATGTTTAAAAGAGAAGATATGTTTATTAAATAAATCACTTTATTTAAAGAATCAGTACGGGCTTTTTATTATCAGTTTTACTAGACAGATTTGTCGGCGAATCAGTGCGAATGGGCAAAACATTGCCTGAATTTCATTCCTTCTGGAATACGATCGTCCTTGAACGATTTCTGAAATTACAAGTCAGGCTGGAATAAGCTTTGGAACCATCATTACAGATAAACAGGGGTTAAAGTATGGATTAATTTATCTTCAACGGGTTTATGTTCAGGAGATTATATATAAACAATTATACCGCAAAATCAAATAAAATAAACTGATTGTCTTCTTATAAAATTACTTTAATTGTATTGTTTGTTGTTTATAACCTATCTAGCCGTTCTAACACAGAACAAAATACATTTATTTATAATTATAATAAATTAAAAGCTCTTTAAATTATCAATGAAATACGTAAAAAATGATGTAAAATTGGGGAGATAAAAAAATTTTACTAATTATTTTTATACATTAAAAAATTAGTAATAGTTATACCAATTATGAACTTTTTGAAGAATTTCATCTATTTTCTTGATCCGTAGGAGCTGAAAAATAAAAATTAAAAAAATTTAATAATATTGCCTTAACTATAAAACTAGGCATTACATTTTCGGCCTTTTGTTAGGTCTGAAAAGCAGAATCTAATAACACAATAGTGACTAGTTAATCCCGATCGGCAAAAATCTAACTACTGTATACGACTTAAAATGAAGCTTGTAATAAGCAAATCGTCATTATGATGGTTTTTATTCTTCAAGAAAAAGTTAATGAATTAAAAATACGCCCTTGTGAAAATATGTTAAACATGAAGATGAGATGAAATGTTCTTCAGCAGGAAGACAATGGACAGAGAAAAACGGAATCCAAATTCTTCTACCTAATATGGCATTGTTGGGTGGAACTATCATGTTCATCAGCATTCACTTGCTATCGAGTATGAATTACTCCAAGTCAGGGATTTCTGTTATGAACCCCAAGATGGCTAAACAGACGAATCCTCGACCGCAAAATTTGTCACAAAATTGACACACCCAATCACCAACATTTACCGGCTGTTGTAGGTGCGCTGCCCCATCGATGCGTTCTCTCTCCTTTCGATGTCTGTCTATTCGCATCCTCATGTCGTCGTCGCTGCTCTTCAAAAACTTGATGGCCCTCGTCTATGGTACGCCTCCATCTCGGTTCAATGACTGGATGTGGATAGCTCGGACTTCAACAGTCCCAGCTTGCAGTCTACGAAGGTTGAAGAGTCCGCTGCCATCAAATCTGTAGGCGATCTCTATTCCCTCCGTCAGTTCAACCCTAACAAGTTCAATCCACAAACATTGAAAACAAGGTCGGTGCAATGACACAATCCTGCTTTACGCCATGTTATTGGAAAGGGTACTCCCGGTCCGCTGCTGTTGAGAAATGCTGCTTTCATATTATCGTAATGGAGTTGAAGTATCTGGATGAATTTCTGGGAATATCCGTTGAGCTTAATATCGTCCACAGAGCCTCACGGTTAATGGAGTCGAATGCCTTGACAAGGTCTATAAAACCATGTACCTATAGAGGACGATCTTGTTCCGGTGACTTAGCCTGTATTTGCCTGGCACTAAATATCATGTCGGCTATACCCCTGTTGGGTCTAAAACCACATTGTGTTTTCGGCAAGCACACTTCCGAGAGTGGGAGAAGACGATTGGATAAAATTCTTGCAAGAACTTTTCCGGCGATGGAGGGAGAGAGATACCACGATAGGTTCCACATACGGACCTATCCCCTTTCTTAAATATAGTGACAATTGAGAGCATTTCAGCAGGCACGGTTTCGGTGTTCCATATAATATTGGTTCTGAAGACGTCTTCCAAATTCTTCATAACGTTTTTTATATCATTTACGTCGTTAATGTCATAATTTAAGACGTTTTCTAAAGTCTAATTTATGACATATAAGTCATAAATCGCCGAGTCTTCAAAATACCTTATAAATTAAGCAACCGGTACCGTAGAGGGGAGTCGTCTCGTGATTCCGTAGCCTAGTCAAATAAGCTTTAAAAGTAACAAAAATTATCATTTTGAGTCCTTAGGATCTCCCAGAGCTCTCAAACTAAAATAAACAATTTTCAAATTAGTTAATTAAAAGGAAAAAATAGAAATTATCCGGAATTTCCAATAATCCGAATAAGTCCTGGTTTAATGAGTCCGGATTAATAAGTCGCTACTGTACTCATATGGAGTATCAGATACAAAAAGAAAAACTAAACAAAGGATGTTTACAGGGTGTTAAAAGCTTTTGTAATTAGCAAAGAATGAAAAGCAAAACGTTCTTCTATCCATTAGACGAAGAAAATAAATTTACTACTTTTCAAACACCGAAAATTGGAAATAATTTATTGATAAGCTAAAAAGTTTAATTATTACAGACATAACATACCTTTCTCCGATTTTGGTTCATCTTTCATTTTACTGTCTTCACCCTCTTTATTTTCCGCTCCCTTATCCAATCGTTGCCTCTTTCTACCTTTATAACTTCTATTATCCCGCCGACCGCCTTCACCTTCATCTTCACTGTCTGAAAATTCATTCTCAGGTACAATACGTTTGTCTAAGTCTTTTTGAGGTAGCCGTTGATCCTTATCCACCTTATCTTCATTGTCAGACTCTTCATTAATAGCATCTTCTGGTGTGGCTTGCACCTAGAAAATCCAATAACCTGTTTTAAGAATTTCATTCATGGGGTGGGGTTTCAAAGGCCTTCCCGTGCCTGTAATCAAATCGCAAAGTTTGTATCGACCTTTTTAATGCCACTGAAAATGGTCTAAACTAAACTTTCTGGGACCTTTCAACAACTCCACTGCACTGGTTTTATGACAGGATTGTAAGTCTTATAGAGTTGCAAAGCGCGGACTATTGCTGGTTTACTGTTGGCTCAAAGACAAACTCAGGTACAGGTGCCGGAGTTTTATCGGCTTCTAAGATGAGAGCATCATATCTTGCTCCAGTGGGAAGTAGACTGAGGTATGAAATTGTTTCTAGGGATATAAACTGATGTATTTGTTGAACTGGAGGGCTTTAAAATGTTGGAAAAGTGTGCCTTCCATTGTCAAATAGTCAATTTCAAATTCTTTTTACGCAATATCAAAAATAGTAAATCATTAGTATGTTCCTTGACATTTTTCCATATTTGAGAAATAAAGAAAATGTGAATTTGAAGGTTACTGCTATTTATCAAAACTCACCTGAACTCCGGGAGCATGCGGCAACATCCTCAAGTTCTCAAACAGCCTGGTCTTGATCTTTTCCAAATACTCTGGCGTATTCTGATTACCCATATTGCTTGGACTGATATGTAATTTGAAGTCAGGTCCGAAGTATTCGAAATAATCATTATATGGAAGTTCATTCGCGATTTCAACACCAAGAGCCACAGAGGTTTCATAGGTCCATGCGCGAGATACGTTACGAATGGTATAACCGCCACCACCAACCATCATGAAAGGTAAGTTGTATTTCTTCACAAATTCCACACACTTGCCGTGGCCTTTCACTGTCAGATTGAAACAACCTAGGGAAGAATCATTTAAAAATAATGTAGGTTTACTCACATCCCGCCACTTCTATTCCTAAACTTCTAGCAAACTGCAACAGCCTTGCCAGAAATTTCTGAATAAATTAAAATTTAAAACGTAATATCTCCAGAGGGGACATACTAAGCAATGAATATTCTACTTTTTTAATGTTGTCTAAAAGCATTTCTTTGATCAAATCCGCACAACCACGGAGCCTTGCTGTAAGCAAGCTTTCTTTAGACAAGCCATGACAAGGTATATTTGGCAACGTCGAATCCAAGTCTACGTTTGTAACATGCGCTTAATTAAAACAGTTTTTATAAAACTAGTAGTGATAAGTGTATACAAATATATCGGCTAAATTTTGTGTAAGGTACCATACCACATAAAATGTTTGTATAAAATAAAGTGATTTGTTTGGACTCTCTGACGGCGGTAAAATGGCGGGATTTCTAATTGGTTCTAATTTTGTGTTGTGATCAGCCTTCTTTTTATAAAACCAGTAGTGAGAAGTGTGATTAAATATATTAAATAAATTTTGTGTAATTTACAACACCGGATAAACTGTTTGTTGATAAAATGTTCTTTGTTTATTACACTTGTACCGGCACGGCATAGTGTGTGTTGTATAACTAAGCGGTGGAACTATATTTTGCACGAGAATTTTTAGGTATGTACCTGATTTTTTGTATTTCTGAATCTTGGTTCTTAATCGATGTTAATATGCCTTCCGTGTGCTGTATACCTGGATGTAAATCCAATTATAATAGCGCATTAAAACAAAAACAGAAATGGTTACAGGCTATTCATAGATCTAATTTTGAACCCGTCAAAGACCGCGGTAGTTTGTTTCCTGAAAGGCAAATTATACGAGAGATTAGCTTCAACCCGATGGAGTGTTAACAAAAATTCCCTATAAATCTAAACTTACCCCATGCGTGTCCATCTATTTTAGCAAATTTGCCGAAATATTTGTCAAAAACAATCCCAATCGCTAAAAAAATACCCGAAGAACAAAAATGTGAACAAATCGGACGTTGCAAAAGCCGAAAATGAGCTATTCATAAAGGCCGATTTAATTGAAAGTTCGAAGATTTTGCTTTAAATTTATGGCTTGTCTAAAGAAGGTTGTGGGTCTACTTTTACACCCTTTCAGTCCTTGAACTATATTTAACATTGGCATTGGACGTACATTATTTTTTAGATCCCCTTTTTGCGCCTCCAAACTCTGGTTACTAAAAACAAGTGTTCTGAAATCATTTTATATTTATAAAATCGGCAAGAGAAAGTCGCTCGCGTTCGCACACAACACGTTGAGTCCCAAAGCACCGTATAAAAAGTGTATTCCCCCTTTTGCCCGATGACCCCCGATAAAACTCAAATCAAACCATGAAGACAAAAATGGTACTCAAGTAATAAAATACAATACCAATAAAAGTGTCAAATTTTTAATACCGTGCATGCAAATACATAAATATACTTCATTCGACTTACCAAGACGGTCTCCAGTCAATGAATCTGCTCCACACTGCAACACAACAGCGCTTGGTTGGAACGTCTCCATCACTTTGCTAATAATCGGCACGAAAATACTTTCATATGCATCATCGTCCATGCCATCTCGTAATGGGATGTTTACAGCGTAGTATTTGCCCTTTCCAGCTCCAATGTCTCGTAGATCACCAGTACCTAGAATTGATCAATGTCGTAAATTAAAGGTTACTTCCCAGATATTTTCATCTAACAACACTTTATCTCGCCAGAACATGTTGATAACAAGTACCAAACAGCAGTTGTCAATTTCAATAATCAAGTAACGTCAAAGTTATTTCTCGTAATTTGTGTGTTTCGAAAGCGATTACAATGAAAAGTGGTGAGGATATAGCCAAGTTGCAGAAGCTGCAAATATGGTTAGGTTAAATCTGCTACCGAAGAAATCTCGAGAAAAATACGAATTGACCTAAATAATCGATTCATGGACTAGTATTGCCTTAAAAAACATACGACTTCCCGCTCCGAAGACGTTGTTATTGCGTATTTTGCTTATTATCTACGTAGATGAAGCATCTACTTTGTGGTCAAGTTATTCGATGCTAAGAGCAACTCTTACGAGCTTTCCTAAAGCGACAGCCGGACGGCTGTAAAGCGAACAAGTCAAAAGTTCTATCACGGGAACAGTCCGTAGGATGCCACATAGATGGCGACACTAGAATGCTTTCCATATGATTTTTATTTAGTACTAACCTTCAAACGATGCGTGTATACCTACATTTGACAGCAATAAGACTATTTTATTTTGGATTTATTTATTAATATAACGGGAAACCCCATTTATATTAACAACAAATCGACCAGTGTTAAATGACAGAAAATTTCACATTACGAAAAAGTTCTATCCACTGGTGAAAAATAGGTATAGTTATTTCTTCTTGTAGGTAAAAAGAAAGTATCAGAGTGTCGCAAATTACGCGCTGGAACATTAAATGAGATACTTTGCAAAATTGCAGCACAATCAATAGAACCATTTAATATATAAAATAAAACATAAATCTGTGAACACTCTACGCTTGGCGAGAGTATATATAACAATTTAACATATGTCTGATCTATGATACTGATTGATTCGTGAGGTATAGCATTTTGTGTGATGCAAAAAAAAAGTGGAAAAAAGTGAATTTCGAATTTTAATAAAGCATTGATGAACAAAAATACAGTGGAAACCAAACAATGGCTTGATAAACATTATCCGAACTCTGCTCCATCGAGACAAATGGTAGAGAAGTGGATTGTTGAATTTAAACGTGGTCGTACCAGCACAGATGATGCAGAGCGCAGTGGACGCCCAAATAATAATAATCAAATTTATTTGCAATAAAAAAAAACATACATAATACAAAATAATTAATTTATCAATTTGCAAAAAGGAGCTAATGACAATTTAGTACTGATCTAAGATTAACTCCCATGAAGAACAAAAAAAAGTCAAGTTAAGTGCCCGAATAGTAATAGTGTTATCTACAGAAAATGTATAA
This sequence comes from Apoderus coryli, assembly GCA_911728435.2. NCBI lineage: Eukaryota > Metazoa > Arthropoda > Insecta > Coleoptera > Attelabidae > Apoderus > Apoderus coryli. The sequence continues at coordinate 15,853,718 of OU452204.1, forward strand.
CAGCAATATTACATTTCATCAAGCATTCCAGGTAGGCAGAGATGCAGTCTCAACAAAAATTTATTTTATTTATTTATATTCAAATTACAAACACCATATAGGTAATAACATGTAAGCCTTAACAAAATTAGAAACTAAATAACAACATAAAATTAACACTATACAAACAGACAATAATTTAGACTAGTAGAATTACATTTTAAAATATCTATAGATCAACTGGCAGACATTAACTGAAATAGAGACCTGATTTCATGAACACTAGTGCTGCATAAGTCGAGACCCGTAGCGTCTACAATCTGATTGCCAATCGAACACATTGCATTCAATGGTGACACGCTAAAGTTATCTATATGAAACATTTCCCTAGAGTTAATTCTTAACTGTATTTTAGGAACTTTGAAATATATTAGACTTATTAAATCACAATTCATTTTACTTGTACAATTTATAATATTATATAAATATATCAAACATTGCATATTGCGCCTATCACAGAGAGTTTGTATCGTGTATTGCTGATACATTGTTTTATATGAGATTTTAAACGGATAAACACCATGTTCCCTCTTATATATAAATCTCAAGAACCTTTTTTGAACCCTCTCGATGTGGTCACTATGACAAAAAGCCCTTGGGGTCCAAAGAACACATGCGTATTCAAGGTGCGTACGGACTAAGGTATTATATAACTTAAGAATTGTGGATAGTTCAAAGTTTTTGCTATTCCTCATTATAAATCCCAACGACCTATATGCTTTCCCAGTTATGTACTGATAATGACTGTTAAACTTAAAGTTTGATTGAAAAAATACACCCAGATCTTTGATTTCGTGTTTCCTAACTAGGGATTATGGAATTTAATTTGTAGTCATCATATGTGATGGAATCTATTTTCCTTGTGAATGTTTGTATGGAACATTTGAGTACATTTAAGGTCATTGCATTGTTTTTGAACCAATCAGATATCGAGTTTAAGTCGTCCTGCAATTGTTCGCAGTCTTCGACACTGTCTATGATTTTAAACAACTTAAAGTCATCAGGAAACAGCAGTCCACGCGACGCAAGTGCTATACTGGGAAGATCGTTGATGTAAATGTTAAAAAGTAACGGCCCCAAGTTACTGCCCTGCGGTACACCAGAAGGGTTAATGAATTCAGCTGAATGTTTAGCCGCTACTCTGACTGTCTGTTTTCTGTTTGTTAAATAGGATTTAATAAATTGAATCGATTGACCTGAAAAGCCCATCCTTCCAAGCTTATACAGCAGCAACGTATGGTTCACTTTGTCAAAAGCTTTAGCGCAATCCGTGTATACGACGTCCAGCTGTCCACCCCGTCGAATAGCCAGAGAAGCATACTCCGAGAAAACTAGTAGATTAGTGATGGTAGATCTTCCATTTATGAAGCCGTGTTGATAATCACTGATGTTCGCTTTCACCCATGCATAAATGTCAGTATAGAGAATGCGCTCAAATATCTTTGCTATGGTATTAAGTACAGTTATAGGGCGGTAATTGAGGATATGGTTCCTTTTACCATTTTTATGTATAGGCATCACCACACCAATCTTTAGATCCCCGGGAAATGTACCTGTTTTGATTGCCAAATTAAATATGTGGGCCAAAGGTTCTGTTACAAATTCCACATATCCCTTGTATATATAATCTGGTATACTTATATATAAAATGAGCAACTAAATAGATCAATAAGTAACCCACAACTACTAATTAACTTTATTTAGCAGGTACGAATGCCGGCCATAGACGATAACACCATGAAACAAGCTAGCAGAATGTATATGAATCGGAGACATGACTTCTGAACTCTTTCTATCCTACACTTATCAACGCTATCCAAACAAGGACCATATACTACGTCACAAATGAGGCTGTTATTCCAGAAAACGTCAAAAAAAAATGACAAATTGGTTATGAACGATCGCAAATTGAAGGTGCACGAGCCAGCTGACATTGTAAAGATATCAGATGGTAGTGTTTTTACCATTTTAAACGGACATTTGGGTATGCGAAAGTTCTGCGCAAAGTGGGTGCGGCGTGAGCTCACAGTCCCCAAAAACAACGAATTGATGCTTCAGAGGAGTGTTTGGCGCTGTTAAACCGCAATAAAAAGGAATTATATCGTCGATATGTGACAATGGATGAAACATGGCTTCACTGTTACACACCAGAATCTAAAAGACAAGTCATCTGTCTAAAGTGAACAAAGTCGCAACAGTCGACCAGTAAGGTGAAGGCGGCTGTATTTTGGTATGCGAACAGAATAATATGCCTCGAATACCTCCAAAAAGGAACCACCATCCACAGCAAATATTACTGTGCACTTTTGGATCGATTAAAAGCTGAAATCGCAAAGAAACGGTCACATTTGCAAAAGAAAAGTGTTGTTTCACCAAGACAATGCACCGTGTCACAAATCGATGAAAATATGGCAAAATTTAATGAATTGGGCTTCGAATTGCTTACCCACCCACCGTGTTCTCCAGATTTAGCCACCAGCGAGTTTTTCCTGTTTTCAGATCTCAAAAGAATGCTTGCTGGAAAGAAATTTAAGTCCAATGATGAAGTAATCGCTGAAACTGAGGTATTCACTTCTATCACGTGTACTGTGCTGCACGCGATTTTTTTTTTCTTATACTACGGCCTTATTGACTGACCTATTATAAGACGCAATTTGCATTGTTATTTGCATTTTAGCCTTTTTAGCGCCAGTTTATGCCAAAATGACGAGCGATCTAAAAAAACGCGTAAAAACTGGTCGCCAGTTTCGTGCTCTTTCGGTAAACGAACTAACTTCTTCGTAGTTTTGACGATGAGAATTTATATTCGACCGATGAAGAGCCATTTAAGGACAGTGACAGCGAGTAAGAACTGGATTCAGAGAGTGCGAGTGACGTTTCTCTGCAAAGTTTACGGGTTGCCCATGAGGAGTCAGTTTTTTAGACTTTTACGTTGTTATAAGTTATTTTTATCGTCTTGTGTTATCACGAGCTTCTTTTCTGTTGTGTTTTTGAGCCTTATTTTAATGTTAAAAAGTTATAAATTACATTAGTTTACTAGAGTTTGTTTTAATATGCGACACCCGTGTCCCGGCACTAAAAAAACTACCATCCATGTGGCAAAATAAAGCGACAAGTCACCGTTCTGAAAGGGATGAATACCAAAATGGTTGAAAGAACACCGAATACAGGAAGTAACTAATTAACTACTAAATCACATACCAGGAAAATATTCTCCGTATTTGTGGAAGGACACTGTCATTACCCTGTCAGTTGTATAGAAGGCTTCTTCAACACCATCACCATGATGAACGTCAATATCTATATACAACACCCTCTGGTGGTATTTTAATAACTCCAAAATACCAAGGACAATATCATTAACATAACAAAAACCTGAAACAAAATATTACATTAAAATTTCTATTCTATTATGCTCAAGAATATTATTCAAGATGTGCGTACCTGATGCTTCAGATTTTTTAGCATGATGCAAGCCTCCTCCCCAGTTAATGCATATTTCTGATGCTTGTTTGTTCAATTTGACAGCAGCTGCCACTGAACCTCCTGCTGATAGTTGACAAAACTCATAGAGTCCATCGAAAACAGGACAATCTTCGCCAACATTGAAACGTTGCATTTGTTTATTGTACTCTGACATGTTGTCGGGACGGATCGACCTCAAGAAACGGATATAATCGTCGGAATGAAACTTGGTCATCTCTTCGGCGGTGGCTTTATGCGGCCTCTAAAATCAAAAGTAAAACTTCAAAATATATCCGAACATTAATTAACAACCTATAAATATTGTTTATAGTCTAATAAAGTGGACTTACATAAATTTCCATTTTCCTATACAATCCATAATTTAACAACAAATTATGTGTCATACGTATACGGTGAGGCTTCATCGGATGTCCTTGTCCATAATAATAATTTCCAATATCACCTATAAAAATAATTATAAAATAAAAATAGGCACCCAAGTCCCCAACGCAATAAATTATTATATATTTTTTAATTCGGTAGACTACTAGTAAATGAACATCTGTCCACCATACTTTATAGCATCATAATCTTTCCAACCAATGACGTTGCGGCAAATCTACGGTGCACATAATCTGCCGTGATTCTCTGCTCTTATAGTTTCGAAAATCGTACATCATTTTAAGCTGAGCAATAACTCAAAAAAAATAATTCAAATAAAATTTTTGATAGAAGACTGAATAACTTGACTGGCAAAAATATATTTCCTGTACATTTGTTATGGTACAATTGATACAAAAATAAACAATTTTAAAATAAAACAATAATTTTCAACTTACTATCATAATAGTAGCACACTCTTTTACGGCTATGTGGTTGAGTTGCCATTTCAATAAATTACGTTAAATCACTATATTAGTATTGCACTATTATTTAATTATATCTAAAAATTATTTTTCTACAGTGTGTTATTACTATTTACTACAAAACGACTAGGAATACGAAAATCCTAACACAAGGTAACCCAATGTACTAAATGAAATAATGAAATTGAAATCAGTCGATGACACATGACACTGACACTACACTGGAGCTCGAGGTCGAAAAACTTTGATAGTCAACTTATCGATAGTTTATTTCTTCTTCTCCTCGGTGATGCAGCCAATCGATAGTTTATTTCAAAATCGACTTTGAGTTGGTAAATTTTAAATAGGTATAATCAAAGATTAATAGATTAATGTTGTGTGCATTTTTTTATTAATAAATATTTACTTTTAATATATTAATAAATCTGAATGGTATTCAAGGTTTTTCCATAGGCATAGATTCGTCTAATGTACGTATTTAGAAATATATCAGATATATGGCTTATATCTGGATCAAACTAGAATTATGTATTATAGTAACAAATTTTAGTCATATCAGAGGATCTTTTTATCGCGATGCGCTTTTTAACAGTTTTTTTAAAATTTAATGGAATAGACACATACAAAATATCGTTTTTTCTAATATAATTTCAAGATCAATGTATTTGTGTATTATTTACTATAAATAGAAATATTCATATGATATATCGAACCTCATGTCGATAACTCAAATATGTTTTGAAGTATCAAATAAAAGATCGATATTCTCTATTTTATGTGTTCCTAATATAAAATAAATCAAAAATTTCTAGAAAACATCTAAATCTTGAACACATACGGCGCATGCGAAATCAAATACTTGACTAGGGATAGCTCGGAAACATATAAAATATTAACATAGGCGACGTTGTCACTTTGTTGTAAATATCACTTGGAATGATTAAATTACATTCCATGAATAGGTAGTTCAAATTTATTTCTCTACTTATAGTAAAAACATGTAGAGCGTTTGTATTGTGTATTAGTTGCCTGTGACCAAAACCTCGATGATATATTTGAATTCATATTGTATGTATAGCTGTACTTACTAGTTTTTTTTCCTATTTAATAGCATCATTGTCTGTTTATAACTACAATGCTAGCATGTAATAATATAATAATTGCTCTTTATCCTCTAAATAAAATTATTACTTCATTCTGTTTTGTCATACACACACGCAACCAACTTTTTCTTCAGGTTCCTTTAATTAAATGGACCAAGGATAATTCGCAAAGTAGAATTTCAACAGCACTACTGCTGACAAGGTATGACAATATTCAATTCAATATTCAAGATTCAAAAACTAACAGAAACATAAATATGCAAACAAAACAAATAATAAATTTCATTATGTCTAATTCGAACGAATTCAAGAACTTAAATAAAGTCGGCGTCTATACATATAATTATGGCAGACTATGCAAAGTGATCGAGAATATGGCAACGCTGTAAAAGAATTATATCCAGACTACGGCTAACAATTTTTCGAAATAGAAGGCTCCATGTTTGCAAATAGCAATTAGTCATCATTATTTTGTTTTGTGTTTACGTTTTTGTCCAATATTTACTATCTGCTTTTTAAAGTCTGATTTTGTTATTATACATTCCACGCAAATATAAGTGGAATACATTACGTGTCTGCATACATAATATGATCCAATTCATTAAACAAGGTAAATTATAAATTATACTTATTTAATCATGCATTTACTGCGTATTTATGTAATGTAATAAAGTGGCAAGGTCGTATACATATAAACTCATGATTGACATTTTATTTTTAGTATGGATCCCGAGTTTATATACCTGTCATATTGTTTGAGGAAAAAATTGAAGCTTGACAAAAACAAATCTAAAACGAATTTGGCTTCTGAAGGGAATCCTTTCATGACTTTCAGGCCAAGATCAAAGTCACTATCAAGCCTGAATTCTGGCTCGAAAACATCTTCATCAGCATGCAGTTGCCCGAAGAAGAGTCCCAACGTTAAACAGAAGCCTGTGTTCAAACGTAAAAGTTCCAGAAAAATTCTCCGTGAGCCTGTTTTGAAATTCTTGAATAGTGTGTATAGTGATAAAAGTTTAAATGTTATTCAAAAAGCGCAACACAAAGAACATGGAGAAAAACTGTTCGGTCAGTGTTCTAAGAACTCTGAGAGTGCAGATTTTAAATCTGTCGTTACTGCTTGTGAGCAACTGAGTCTAAATAAAGTTAGTGATAGTTATAACTCAGCCAGTTTTCTCCAACAAAGGGCTATTGCTACTACGGTGTCTAATAATAATCCTAGACCTGAATCTGCTCCAAACTTGGCCAGTTGCTCACACCAAGCGAGAATGAACTTAAATCAACCATGTGATGTTACAATAGACGAGTTAGCCAGTTATTTTGAGACTTTTGTCCATATTCCTAAGAAGATGAGCTCAATGGCAGAGATGATGTACATTTGAAATAAAACTGTACCTATCTGTTTGTGGATATTTTTGTTTTAGGAAATGTACTTGAAAATATTTGGTACCTATGTTGGTATATCATAGTGTTTGTAATTATTAACAACTTTGATACCATTAAATAAATATTTATAACATATTCTAATGTGGATCTGTATCATGAGAGGTTTGTGAAAGAGGTGATATTTATATTTTATTAAACCTACTAAGTAGGATAACTTATTTGTATTAGATATATTGTCGGATCATTTGAATATAAATTATAGTTACTTATCTACCTATTGTATTTCATTTAAATTATATTGCCCGATTTATAGATGTATTCAGGTAAGCAGTATCATACCTCTTGCAAGAAGTAATGAGAACAGTTAGAACTTAGGTACAATGAAAATAAATAATTTCTTTGTTTACTGAGGTACTTTAACCATAGAATAAGAAAGCTAGCTAGCTTTCTTATTCTATGCTTTAACTATACTTATATAAATACATTAGTTTCCTAACGAGGTTTTTGTTACGGCTTACTGCTTAACTCTGGAGTTAATGAATCGAGACTAGCTTCTATTTATAGGACTGGAAATAGAACATATTATAATAAAGTTAAATAGAACGCCTCTCTGAAGTGTCCTGTCTATATCAAATTATAACTTGGTTTATAGCAACGTATGGGGTAAAAATTAGAAGTAAAATGAGCTACTATTTAAAAAGTAGAAATTAAACCACGCAACGTTGCTGATTCTAAATAAAGTGTGGTAACTTCTATTTCATTGCCCTATGACCACGAATTCTACAAAACAAAAAATGTATATCATAACTAAAATTGAGGTTAATTTTTCACTTACTTGTTGATCAAATTTGTAAAAGGAACTTGCGTTTCAGACATGTGATTGAAAATCGTTGATTTTTCACCTTATGGTCACTGTCTAAATAATTTTTAAACGGTGGTATAATAGTAGTCCCTCATATTTCATATTGCTATTATTTTTGTTTATTTATTAAACTGTCGCATTGTGTCACCTAGTGTAGAGATATAAATGAATAGCCTCCCCTTCGTATTTTGTTTAAATATCTTATTCAATTTCGTTTCGAAATCCGTATTCAAAGTTGCATTCTGATTCGGTAATATGCGTATTCTTTTAATATTCGGATTCAACGGATTTCAATACGTATTTGCTCCATCACTAAGGTCAACGTCAACATTGACGTTTTGGTTTTGAAGGTTGAAGTTGATGTCTAAAATAAAAAAAAAAATGGTAAACAAACCATTTATATCGATCTATTGTTATTAAGTTTATTAGAAAGTATATTTTTATTATTATTTAACTCTTCATAACAAAGAGTTAGGTATATTAATTTACCAAATTTCACTCTACGCCATGAGGTAGGTAATTTAAACTATTTTTTCAAGCTGCTAATTGAAAGGTTAGTGCTAAATATAATTACAGTGGACCCCGCATGGGAATGAACCAAATGAATGGCAATAGGAGACCTAATCTCCCTCGAAACGATAGGCCAACATGTGCACAACATGACGACTTAATTAAATATATCTACGACTCATGGACAAAAGTTGAAATGGATAGAACTTCCAATACTGTAATGTATTATCAAGAACCAGAAAACCAACATTTAAAGGACTTTAGACCATTCGATTTAGAAGCATATTGGGGTAGACGAATGCACCAGAATTTACAGCAACATCCTCACCGCTCATAGCGTAATTTTTAATAGTTAACTTGAATTCTAATTTGGTCGTATTTATAATTTGGATCTAGTTTTTTTTATTTTTTTATAATTATGTGCTGGTAATTAATATTTAGTTTTTTTTTGTATTATTTTATTAATGATAATGACCCATTAAAGCTATACATTGTATAAATTATGTAGAGTAATTATTAACCACGATATATAAGGAATTTAACTCTTCATATCCTAACAGTATTTTAGATATTATTTTTATATACATTCCTTTTTGTTGGTATGTTTAGTTTAATTTTGTGTTGTCTCTTCTCATATTTTAATTTGATTTGGAAGTTGGACTATTGACTTTTTAGAAATATAAAGTATATACACATTTTTTAAAACAAATTGTTTATTATTTAGCTCTTGTACCAAAAACTAATTTACATTGATTTTTATACAGAATTAAAACACTTTTAACTGTTCAAAAAATATATATTATATAAATATACATATAAAATTTTACGTCCACGGTAGAAAATTACAAAACAATAATGTACCCGCAATAAAGTAACTTAAAAAATAAGTTTTTAAAGTCAGTTCCAGAAGAGAATTATAATTTTTGGTCAAATTTAATGATCGCAAATGTTTTGCACAAAACCAATAAAATACAGGACTGGCTGAACATAAAAATCTTGTAGAAACTTGAATATGAATAAATAATATACAGAAAATGTCTAGAAAAAATACATGTATAATAAAGACAAATATATGAGGTACAAAAACATTAAATGTACAATTATCCTTTTTAATAGATTTCATTTTATCAAACGTGAATATACTACTAACATTAAATCTTAAAAATAAATACAAATATTTGATACAATTTAAAGTTATTACAAGTAAAATTGGTAATGCCAATATAAAATTTGGCAGCTGTTTCAATTCATAGTATTTTAAAAAACCCACTTTCCAATACTTGTCTTGTACGAAAGAATATGCTAAAGGTATTTTATCGTGGCACCACGTTTGATTGTATATGTTAAATGCTCCTGGCAGCACGTATTGTTTGTTTCTAGCTAGGTCAATTACATTTTTTGGTAGATCGTTATCAAAGTTTGTACAAAACATTTTGTAACAGTAATACTGATATGCAATAAATGGTAGTAAACAAATGCAAGTGGAAAATACAATTAGCATAAGAAATTTAACAACTAACTTTGATTTTGACTTAATATTCTTGCTAGAAAAGCGTTTGAGAAAAATAGAAATTAAAGAATATCCTAAGAATCCAATATTAATAATTCCATTCGATCGGACTACCGTGCTTAAACCTATGAATATAGTTGTTTGGCAAAGATCGTTAAAAAAACGTAATGAATTGTTAGATTTAATTTGGTTTTTGTACATTAAAACTGAGTTAAGCATTGATTTAAACGTGAGGAAACTAAAAATCGTTTCCGTATAGGGTGCTACGAAAAATATTGATGAGGGATTTAGACAAAATAGTATAGCACTAACAAAAGCTATTTTTTGATTAAACAAATGTGTTGTAAGTCTATATAAAGTTACTGCGGAGTATTTAAATAGAATTACATTCAATAGTATAGACACTATTAGTACGGTAGACTCCAAGTTTAAAAAAGTAATTACAGAATTTAATATTAAACTTACAAACCTTACAATATAAGGATATAAAGGTAAAAACGCTAGAGTGTTTTCATATGTGTAACCATAAAGCGCAATGTGTATGAAGTATTGTGCATCCCATCTTTTAAATCCTCCAAAAAAGTGTTCAATTTCTTTGTCGTAATAACCTGGTATAATTGTTGTTTTCGGGTATAAAAACACCCCTGCATCGTGATCAGGAATTAGTTCATTACTCACATATTGTAAAAGAATTAGTATTAGTCGTGAATATAATGCTATTTTTGTAATTTTTTGTTCATCATTCATTGTAACATTTTCCAGGGTTAAAGGTGCCTTCAGTTTCATGAAATGAGTTTACACTAACTGTTGGATTATATCATATAATTTTACTAATTAAAAGACTAGACGTTCTGATCTGTTTAAGTAAATGTGAAATATAAATTGTTTCAATATTATTGATTTTCATGCCAAGGTAATTTTCATGTTTGTTTGGGTGGAAATTTAAATGTTGTTTACAATTCCGCCAGTCTGAAGTTAGAAACAAACTACAAGATCGATTGTTGAAATCTTTGATATTCGCTTAAAATGTTCGATATTTTAGGTTTCCGGGTTAGCGGTTGTATCGATATTTTGTTGCAATTTTTGCCGATGTTCACCTAACGTAGAATTTATATATTTTTTATTAATTCTAATAGCAAATATCAATGTTTTCAAAATATGGATATTATAATTTCAATTATTTCTGAACGTCAATCATTCCATTTATCATTTTTGATATACCTAAATGTCGATTTTTTTTTAATGTGGATCCCTAAAAATAATGAATTCTGCCAATCTTGTGTAAATTCGTAATCTACACGGATACGATAACTCTCACACTTTATTTTGTATTTGAGCAGAATAGGAAATTGCCCGTTTTACCTCAGTTTTGGCTGAACTCATGTGAGATTATAATGTAAATTTTCATACCTATTCCAACTATTTTGATCACAATGACCAACTAAAATGCCAGTAAACCACAAGGTTAAATTTTCCATTTAAATATCGATTAATTTTGTAAAAGGAACACATAGTGATCAGAGTTTAAATCGTAACAAGATTGATAGGTCGAAATATATCATTTCATATTAAATATGTAAAATTTAATATATTAATTAAAAGTAATATTGAAATCTTAGCCCTACAGCTCATCTAAAAATGTATGTATCGTAATATACTTTTTCATTAACGAGAGCTACTTCAATACCTTTAAAATGCAAAAGTTGTATCTCATACAATAGTTTGTGATGGCGCACCTTTACTAGAATCTGGCGACCGGCCAATTTGAGAAGAAGAAACAGCTGATGGCAAATATATTGCCACTACCACAAACACAAATTTTTGATTTGGTTGGGTTTTATGTTTACTTTTTACATTATTTATGAAATGAATTGCCTTCGTTCACGAGTGCGTGCGAGTACCTGCTATTAGTATCGAGTTTTTACGATAATACATAAATATATCACACTTGTTAAGTTGAATTTGAATATTGGATGGGATAATAATTATTAATGTTTATATTCGGTGTTTGTTTTGCGTCTCGTATTGTTTAATGTGTTATCAAGAAAGGATAATCCTTTTTATCAACAAGTTGTGTTACGTTTAATCGTTTTATTCGTGTGAACAGATTTTTCGGTGTTTGTTTATAATAGAGGTGTTAAGTGTGAAATCGAAAATACAAAGTTTTTTTTAAGAAATGACTGAATTACTTGTACCCCGTGGTGATACATTTCCGAGGTCATTTCTAGACACATATAGATCTAGTAGAAATAGCGAAATTTACAGTGAATTGAGTACTAGTAAAAGTGATGAATTAGTTTTACAAAATCCTAGTGATATTCCTGTTGTGGAAGAAATCCATCATGGACATTCTGAAAATGTGTTGGAATCTGGTTGTTTATCGCCGACTACAGACGATTTTCTTGATAAACAAGATATTTTGGTGCCAAGTAAAGTGTCATCACGGAAACGGTGTTCTGTGTACGATAGGGTTGATCCTGAAGATAGTATTAGGGACATCGTTACAGAAAATGACTTCTATAGGTATGTAATTAGCAATTAGCTATTTAATTATATAATATAATAATTATTAAGAACTAAGCAATTGGTTGACGATGATTCGGGTATTAAATTATACTGTTTCGTTCAAATTATTCAACAACTTGACCTCGAACTTAACCTATCCCAATTTGAACATTCTTGACCTTCCTACGAAGGATAAGGATGAATTGGTAATTTAAAGATATGGCATGTTTTGATTTATTGGCAAGTTAAAGTTTATTTCTTCATCTTAAAATATTAAATTAGGCATTATTCATACAGTTTTGTAGATCATGTTTATTTTAATTTAGGTAATGGTCATATGAACTAGTTTGCAGCTAACTTTTTATTGAGCTAGGGATTGCCAAGTCTTGTATGTATGAGTTTTGAAATAGGTACTCCTTTATAGTTATGCTTGATTTCTACTTGAATCTAAAGCTGAATTATAAACTTTTTGGCGGGATATTTATATAATTTAACAATCATTTCTGGTACATACAGCAGCTGCTATGATAACAATAGATTTTATCTAGTGTAGGGGTCCATAATTTCTTTGAAAAAAATTATAGAGACTGTGATCGACTGTGACCTTTAAAGGTTGTTCTACTTAGGTATTATGGAAAAGTATTTGTTAAAATATCTCTATATTTAAGCAAACTATAGGTTCCAATATGCTATTACTTGGTGAAAAGGTCGTCTCTTACTATCTACCTACCTATTTATTAGGTAAGTAGTTGGGTATACGTTATAATTCATTCCATTGTGTTGTAGAAAGTTCAAATATTTTTGTTGCTGGCGGATAAATTCCGTTTTTATAAAATAAATGGTAATAAAGGTTTTTATAACTTGAAGACTTTTATAAGTATACCTGTTGGTACAGGTACCTACTAGTTATATGTAATTTACAATTCACAATTACTTATTTCCCATTTTAATGCATTTGTTTGGAATTCGTTGGACGCTAGCATTAACGACCTATCTGGTGCGGAAGGGGTATAAAATTAGAGCTTTTTCTAGTTACTATTTATGAGTTGTATATACGTATACTTTGTATTAATAACATCCAAATTCTAAAGTACTTAATTATATTCATATTTACAGCAAATATTTCAATTTCATTGTATTAAATATTAAATTATATTAGATGATTATACATAGGTCTCAAAAAATAAGATACAAGCCACTGATGATGTGCTCGAAACATTTTGTGTACGTATCTATAAATTTAATAATTTTTATTGTACTTACCTAACAGATTTTTGTGGACTACGGCGTACGGCTCTCATTTGAACGTTCCTCTTCAACAATTACATAAGTGAAATGGGCTTGTTTAACAAAACAAGACTTAAGTATTATGCAATTATATTAAATGATTACCCACATGCCCCCCTCCTTTAGTATTTTGGCAGCAAATTATTTAAAGTATAGTCTTTCTACTTTTATATTCAAATAAAACTAAGTCTGCTCCACAAAAACATTCGTATATGTACTCACAACATTAGAGGACAGTCAGACATGTTTCGAGGCCATCAGGTCTCATCATCAGTGACACATTACAAAAATTTTCCATTACATTGGTTGAATAAATGTTAAAGTAAAGTAAATATTCAAGTATCCTGTGAAAAAAAAAATTCTTATGTAAAAAATAGGATTCCAATAATTATTCAAATTTCATTATTGTGGTACAATATCATTGTATAACAATAATGCAATTTGAAGAATTATTGGTACAATATCATTGTATAACAATAATGAAATTTGTATAATTATTGGAATCCTATTTTTTACATAAGAAATTTTTTCGATTACTCATTAACCAAATACTTTTTCCAGTCACTGTAGTTATTTTTATTAAGTACTGTCGGTATCCTTTGGCAGGCATGAAAAACGCTGCATTCGATGACCTTTTATAATGTAAGGAGGCATGAGAACGGATAGTCCCGGTAGAATCGTCAAATTTATATATTTTAAATTAACTTTGGATAAACTATACCTACTATTATATTATGTATAAATATTTTATAATAAAATTTTCTTATTTTGTTGTTTATACTTTTATTATTGTTTCCAGATTTGTTTTATTCAAAAAACACTATGAAAAATACCTTCATCTCTCTCAAAAGTATGAGGAGGCCAGAAATATCGCATACTATTTGGAAGAAAAATACCATGAAGTCAAGGTGAGAATAAAATTATAATTAAATATGCACATTAGAATAAATTGTAGAATATAAAAGAACAGCTCAAGCAGGTTTTATATATATAAATTATAGTTCGCTTGTGGTTATTAAAGAGAAAAACAAAAAGAATAAATTAATGAAAATTAATTATGTAGGTACTTATTATTTTCGCTTGCTACCTAACAACTATACTTACTAGGCTACTAGTCTGGTTGGTTGTTTACTTGGTATGAAAATATAAATGAGAATAAATAATGTTTGAATATCTCTTGACTTAATTTAAATTTTAAATTGTGGTAGATATTCTGGTTTTTAGAAATTTTACTTTGGTACTTACCTAAAGCATAGAATAATAACTATAGATAAGAAGGGTCAGTAGACGCTAAAAACGGCATAGACTCGTCGCAATCCCAGCCACATTCTGGCCCGCTACTATATATACTATATCTACAGGGTGTCCTACGGTGGCAACCCATTAGATTATTTCAGAAACTACTTCGAATTGAATTTTGAAAATTTCAGTGTCTATATTGTCAAATATGCTCTACTCAAATAATATAATAGCAACGGCATAGCACTTCCAATTATACCGGAAGTTGATGGCAACTTTGTTATTTTAAATGGAACACCCTATATATTATTACATTTTTGGATTCTAAATAAGATTTCAGACATATTTCATGTATCATGTATCATGTCCTATACCTAACGTCAGTCGTTTTTGACTTATATCAAGATTTATGTCAAAATTGACAGTTTAGGGCTCCATAAGAATTCCGTTTTTTCTTTGTAAATCAGTATTTAATAATTATTTTGCAGGTATTTTCTTATCAGGTGTGATCTTCTTTTTCGAACTGACAAGACATTTTCTGATTAGTTTATACAGGGTGGTCAAAAAATTATATTGAAAACGGTTCAAGAAAAACAGTTGAAAGTCAATTTTTTCAAATGGAATGGGTATATTATTATTATTTTATCTTCCTGAGCATTAAAAAATAATGCAATTTTGTAATAGGTTATCATTTTCTAAAATGCATAGTTTTCGAAATATCGTCATTTTAAATTTTTCTGCAGCGCCTACCGTTGTCTCTCTGGAAGCTAGCTAATTAATTTAGTTATATAGTCATATCGAACAATTAAATTAGTTTTATTTAAGAATTTCTTAATTTCTTGGTGTTTTAGGTTCTCAAAAAACAAAACATTCTAATTACGCATCCATGGAAAACAGATGGCTCAAAAATTTAAGATCATTTCCAACTGCAACAGAAAAATTTTAAATTTGTTATCGTTAGTTGATTAACTTTTTTTAGTTGAAAATTTATTTAGTTTAATCTTCTGTTCATTTCTGCTGTATTATTTCAAATTTTTGTCTTAGTTTGTTGTAATACTTGATTTGTATACCTCCCAACCTGCTCTAAATGATTTCTCAAAATTCTTCCTAATTTCTCTAGTCATCGTTAGCAAATGGGGGTTTCTCTCGTTAAATACTCTATTTTATTCTCCATGAATTAATAATAAATTTATAATATCAATAAGTATTTTTCATTTTTATTAATTTGACGTTTAGTTTGACGTTAAAATGATAATAATTTCATGGCTAACTAAATTAATTAGCTGACTTCCAGAGAGACAACGGTAGGTGCTGCAGGAAAATTTAAAATGACGATATTTCGAAAACTATGCATTTTAGAAAATGATAACCTATAACAAAATTGCATTATTTTTTAATGCTAAGGAAGATAAAATAATAATAATATACCCATTCCATTTGAAAAAATTGACTTTCAACTGTTTTTCTTAAACTGTTTTCAATATAATTTTTTGACCACTCTGTATAAACGAATCAGAAAATGTCTTGTCAGTTCGAAAAAGAAGATCCCACCTGATAAGAAAATACCTGCAAAATAATTATTAAATACTGATTTACAAGGAAAAAACGGAATTCTTATGGAGCCCTAAACTGTCAATTTTGACATAAATCTTGATATAAGTCAAAAATGACTGACGTTAGGTATAGGACATGATACATGAAATATGTCTGAAATCTTATTTAGAATCAAAAAATGTAATAATATATAGGGTGTTCCATTTAAAATAACGAAGTTGCCATCAACTTCCGGTATAACCGGAAGTGCTGTGCCGTTGCTATTATATTATTTGAGTAGATCATATTTGACAATATAGACACTGTAATTTCTGTAATTTTCAAAATTCAATTCGAAGTAGTTTCTGAAATAATCTAATGGGTTTCCACCGTAGGACACCCTGTATACTATGCTCTATGCTATATGTTTTATTAATCTTAGATAAATAAATCAGTAATTCTATAAAATAATGAAAATTTTTTATCATTGAGTATTTTAAGCTAATAAAATATTCATTTGAGATCTTTATTTAGAGTTAAATTTAAATTAAACGATAAAATTAATCAACAACAACTTTAAGGTGAATTATAAGAGTGTTTTATCTTTTTTTTAATTTAATTTTATAAGTAAAAGTAACATTAAACACTTGTGAAAATACAAAATTTCTATATATACCTACCTACTACTTACTTAAATATTTTTTTTTTTATTTGTTTCAATATTTATTTACAATAATTTCAATACCGTTAAAACGCTTAATATTTTAATGAGGTAAGTATAACAAAAAATAAATGGATGAATGGAAATTTCTTTGATTTCTTCTTGTGGGTGCAGATGCTGTAAAATTATGTGGTTTTTATTATACCGGATGTGCCAGATTTACGGAATGATAAATTATTAGTAAACTCTGTTCGTAATAAGGATTCCTTCAACTGAACTGTATTAGGTATTATGCTTCAGCGGTTTTTAGTGATAGCAAATTGTGGTATACAGGGTGAACCAAATCGATCTGTATATAGAAAACTATACATAAGAGAATTTTGAACATTTGGCAGTGTAACTATATGTCGACGGGGGCAGATGAGGCAAAATAGCAAAGTAATATATTTTTTTTAACTTTACTCAAATGCATTCGTGCGGGTGCAAAAATCTTCGTCTTCGACTCTGATTTTTGTTGCCACCAGCAGTCTTGTTTCTTGTTAAAATATTACTTAGCAACATGTTTTTTTCGGAAAAAATTGATGTCCTTATGATAGATATATTTATTCACCATCTTATGTTACAAAACATGTATAGTACGTCAAAAAAGAACAAAAATTAATCAATCAAAGTTACAGCAACAAAGAAAGGCTCACAAACAAATTAAAATAGCAACAATATAAAACAAACTAAAATCTAGACAAATCTTACAATATCGCTTCTGAAATAGTCCTCAAAGGTATAAAAAGCTTGAGATATCAAAAATGATTTAATACTTTTGTTAAACTGGACTTCACCAAGGTTCTTTATGTGAGACGGCAGCTTATTATAAAATTTAACACAATAATAGTCAGAACCTTTCCTAGTCCTCAATAGGCGGTGAAATTTAGGGAATATATCATTTCGATTTCGCGTACCATAATTATGCAAATCAGAGTGAAGAGTGAAATGCGAGGCATTGGTTCGAATGTAGCCAAGACAGTTTAAGATGTACAAGGAAGGCAAAGTAAGTAGTCCGTGTTCAACAAAATACTTTTTATAGCAGTCACGCCAACCGAGCCCCAACATCTCCTCTGGAGCTTGAAGATTTTCATTGCATGGGAACTATGTCCCCAGTTCAAAATACCATACGACATACGGGAAACAAAATAACCGTGATATACCGTCAACAGACTGGCGATTGAAACACTCTGCGCAAGCCTTCTGATGAGATATATGACCCTGGACAGCGAGCACCCAAGCTCTCGAACATGACTCCCCAGGTTAATTTAGGATCAAGATGAACCCCAAGGAACTTCACGCGAACATCGCTCTGAAGATCGATAGGCGCAGAACGCAATGTAAAGTTCATGCTCTGAGTTTTAGCCTGATTCAAGCTCAGTTCATTTGCCAGAAACCAATTGCCTATGTCAGTCTCAACAGCATTAACCACCTCCCCTAAAGGGTCGTTTGGTCGATATTTAATCAGACTAGTTGGGTCGTCAGCAAAGAGGATTATATTTGAGTCTTCTTGAAATTTGTATAAATCATTTACGTATATTAAAAACAGTAAAGGTCCCAAAACCGACCCCTGGGGCACACCCCGTCCAACCCTTCGTCCCCCATACAAAACGTGCTGAAAACGATCGCTGAGATAAGAGCCAACCAAGGCAACGCTGTCAACATCAAAGTTATAGTAAGAGAGTTTCTGAAGAAGTAGACACAGTCAAAAGCCTTAGTGAGGTCATAAAAGGAAGCAAAGGTGTCACAGCCCTGCTCCATGCCATCCAAAACATATTCCAAACGGTTATTAATTGCAAGAGTAGTAGATCTCTTATTACGAAAGCCATATTGACTTTGCATAAAGATATTATTTGCTTCAAAATATTCAGTTATTTGATTTTTAATAATAGACTCAAAGATTTTTGAAAAAATTGGCAAGATCGATATTGGTCGATAGTTACTGGGATCATCAACCGATCCTTTATTTTTGTAGATTGGAATAACCCTTGTCTCCTTCAAGACCGCCGGAAATACAGCGTCACCAATGCAATGGTTTATCAACTTAGTAAGCGGCACCACTAGCAGATTCTTTAAAGTCCCAATAATCCTAACATTAAGCTCATAACAATCCGAGCTTTTTGTGTTTTTCATGTACTTCATTAAAGGTTACCATTCTCAAACTAAATCCAGCAGCTCTAGTGGGAGACATATATTTCTCAAAAGTGACCGATGTGGCTGGTAGCTTATGACATTACTTACGAAGATATCAATGTATTTAAAGTTGTGTTGAGGAATTACTTGGATGATAGATTTGCCGAACATTGACGGTTTGTTATTGTTTTTCTTTTTTTGTAATTCTTAGCTGCAGGTTCCTTCTTTTAATTTCATTTATGTAGTAATTTCGTTCTATATTCTCATTGTTTTAGTTTTAATATTCAAAATTGAAGCTGAAATTTAGAAAATTGTTTTGTTATTGGGCGTAAGCGTTATTATAATTTAAATTATTATTTTTCAGACTGAAAGAGACGATTTAATCCAACAAAGAAACGAATTAACTCGAAGACTGGAATCAAATGAATCGCTTTTACGTGAAAAAGAAGATGAAGTGTTTTTACAATTTGAACGAGTGGTCTATTTAGAGGAGCAATGTGATAAGGTAAATAATATGTTAAACAAAAATACGCAGCATGCGCCAAAGGGCAGCATTCTAAAATCCTTGTTAGTATGAGAAACAACCGAAAGAGAACTGTTAAGCAGGACACTGTTTACAAAATTTTGGCATCTCGCTATGTGTAAATCCTCGTATACATTTTCAGACCGTTCATTAAAATGCATTTGGATGCTATTTACAAATATTTGAGACAGTAGAGGGCCCAGATGTGAACTCGGAGATTCTCGAGCATAAGAGAAGAGGATCACTCACATCGCTGAAGTGACCATTCCCTTCCTTGAATTTCTCCTACGATGAAAAATCAGTATTCTCGAATACATTAGAAACGATGTGACCGTCATAGAATAATGTTTAAACAAACTAAAAAAATAGATGACAACATTTATTTGTTGTAATTTATTGATTGTTAGTGACACGACAACTACTAGAAACCACCGAAATTAAATATTGCGCAAACTCTAACTGCATTCTCTCAGGAGAACCGTCTGTTCCCTCGTAAAATAGCAAGAGAAGCGTGTTCTCTTGTTGCGGCACGATATGAACGGTCACATAAACTCGAGAATACGGTTTAATGCTTTTCGAGAGAACGGACATCACGTTTTTCATGACAACAGTCTATCACGATTTCGAGAATACGGCCAATGCAACAAAGACTAAGTTTATGAGTTTGACAACCCTCCTCGAATGTTAAACTGAACAAAATCGTAAACGCCAGAATATTGAGACAAGGCGATCAGATTTGTCACCTTTCAAAATTTGATGTTATGCTCGAGCCAATACAAAAGCACTTTGTTGAAGCAAACTAGGAAAAATTTCATGAGGATCAGCACCTCACATTTAGAGTGGCTAAGCCAATATAAATATCTGATCCACTTAGGAGGGCAACCGTTAAGTTAGCCGCAACATTTAGTTTTCTTGTCGTGCAGATTTGACAGACCTCTGAGTTTTTGAATGGTTTTATCATGGCCAAAATGGCCAAGCAGACGTTGAAGATGATTTTCTCCAGGTTCGCCCTTTAAAATTAAAAACAGATGATAATCAAATATATATACTAAAAGACTGTGCGTATGTTTTGGCACAGCCTTTACACATTATTTTTAATATGTCCCTACAAGGGCAAACGATTCCTGACATCTGGAAGACGGCACTTGTATGTCCTGTGCATAAATCCGGGGAATTTTATCAAAATTCTCAAAGGTGTTTGAATCGATTATTATGACAAGATCTTTATCCAAATAAAGAATCGTATAATACCTCAGCAGCACGGATTTTTCCACAAAAGATCACCTGTTACAAATCTTGTCGCTTTCCTACAACAAGTGTATCCTATAATGGGCAAGGGTCTTCAGGTCGATACAATCTATACAGACTTCTCTAAAGCATTCGATAAAATAGACCATAATATACTACTACGAAAGATGCTTCACTTTGGCTTCCAGGAGTCTTTAATTTCATTTTTTGAATCATATTTGAATCGACGTATGCACTTCGTGCAATACAGTGGTTTTAAGTCTCACTCTTACTTGGCCACAAGTGGCGCTCCCCAAGGTAGTAACCTAGTCCCCCTGTTATTTGCAATATTCGTTAATGACATAAGAACGCACCTTTCTAGCAATTATTTAGTTTTCGCAGATGATCTTAAACTATTCAGAGCTGTTCACTCCGAAGACGACTGTGATGTACTACAGAGAGGTCTAAGTATACTTGAGGATTGGTGTATTGTGAATAAGCTTTATTTAAACGTTACACATGCACTGTTTCTTACCATTACAGACTCTCTGGCGCTGCTCTTGATAAATGCACTGTTATTAAAGATCTTGGTGTGTTCATTGATAGCGAATTAACTTTTAATTATCATGTTTCCGAAACAAAGAAAAGTGCATTCAAATCTCTGGGATTTATTTTTAGAACCACGAACTGATTTAACAATACTGATTGTCTTATAGTATTGTACAACGCAATGGTAAGATCAAGGCTTGAATATGCTGCCGTTGCTTGGTCTCCAATATATGGAGTTTATGTTAACTCTCTCGAAAATGTTCAACGAAAATTCCTCAAGCGACTAGCCTTCAAGATTGATGGTCGGTTTCCTGCCCGGGGATACGACCATGGTTTGCTAGAATTGATTTTCAATCGCTGGAGATGCGTAGGCATTTTTCCTCTCAGTGTTTTATATTTGGTCTGATTAATGGTCTTATAGACTGTTCGCAATTGTTGCGGTTTAATATTCGGCAGTTCAATGCGAGAAGTGCCTATCTCTTCAGAGTACCTCCGGTGCACGCAAATTATGAAACAAAGCATGTAATTTCTGTAATACTTATACCATCTATACTAGCATTAATTACTTCAATGAGAATCCCAACAGTTGTCTTGTAATTGAGTTGTCACCTGTTAGACAATAAAGAGTTATTATTATTATATTATTATTATAATATTGATACAATTTATGCAATTTCTGAAACTGTATAAATTAAGTAACAAAGAATGCAAAAGGCAAAACAAACATTTTTAGCATTCAATAAGTGGGTGCCAAAAATCTAATATGAACATATGTAACAGCCAAATTGACCTAAACCAGATATATATCCAAGGTTAAGTTTAAGTTTCACAATATTGCAACCCAGTTTTAAAATTGTAATTATCTATCATTTCTTTAAATACACTCTTACTATTCTCAATTCCCAATCATCATCAGTATTTTTAAAACTTTACCAACAAAAACATAATTGTAGGTAAGAATAATGACAATATAAGTATTTCATTCGAACAGTACATTTCTATGAGTCATAATAACTAATTTAAAATACTCCTTGAGACAGTTAAATCGATAAAACAAAAAAGTCTGTACCTAACAATACTTCTTCCGAAAATAGTATACTATGTAAATGAGTTGTGTTTCTTATAATGTATTATAGAAACTATACACGTATTTGGATTGCGAACTTAATTAAAATTCTATTTGGGTAAAGAGAATTGTACAATTATCCAAACGAACCATCTAAATATAAACATGTTATAAAAAAATGATGATTTAATTTGCATATATGAAAAATGTTTGTTCAGCTTGCAGCTTATTTGTTATTTTTGTATGTTCAAAAACACTTTATAACATGCCTGCCAAATGTCTGTTATATGTTTGCAAATTTCGCGAAATTTTAAAATTATTACTAATCTACTTCAGGGTTGGGCTGATATAAATCGCTTGATTTTAATAATTAAAACAATGATTTGATTGAAAGTACAAAAAATTAGTCAGAGTTATAATAATCACATAATATAAAAATATTATCAAAATTCAATCTGCATTTTCGTTCTCGTTAGAGAGTTTAAACAAAAATACCAGTGTTCCTCCTTTTTTATAGGTACCCATCAGAATGGGCCGTATTGAAAGTACACTTACAGGCTGCTAAGAATATGCGCAGGAGCATACACTCGTACTGATGATTTTGAACAGAGTGATTTTGCTGTATGTATGCTGTGGTCGGGACTTCACGAAGGCCAAATCAATGTACGAATGTCAACCTCTTCAAGATACTCTTGCACAATTCTTGCTACGTGTGGCCGAGCATTATTAAATAAAAAAAATCTTGTCACCATGCACCTGACGGTGGCCTTGGGTTCTTTATTATTTTAGACGAGCAATTTGGTTTTCATTTCGGTAAATCTACAGAGCTCAATCTTCCCGAGTTCACAGACTTCTTGTCTCGGGCGTTAGAGAGCGGTGATCAAGTTAATAAATTATATGCCGACTTCGCCAAGGCTTTTGATCGCGTCAAGCACCGGCTTCTCGTTCTTAAGCTTGAGTGTGCGGAGCTACCTGTCATGTAGGACTCAGTTTGTTCGACTTAATGAGTTTTATTCTAGGCCGGGGAACACCGAAAGTGAGCTTACTTTCGGTGTTCCCCAGGGATCCCGCTCGCGCCCACTATTGCTGAACCTATTTATTAACGACATAGTGAATTCAAGCTGTTTGCTGAGGATCTCAAGTGTTATAGGACGATGCGAGGTGTCACCGACTGCTTCCTTTTGCAGGAGGATGTCACTCGGTTCGTTCATTGGTGCGAGATTAACGGCATGTATTTGAAGTGTTTTTAATCGTTCTAGAAATTCTATTTTTTATGATTATTTCAATTGGCTCTGGAGTTCAGGACCATGGTTAGGGACCTGGGAGTTTATTTGGAGACCAACTTCAGCCTCAGTCATCACATCCAGCATTCTGCATCGCGTTGGGCTTCGTCAGGCGTGGCTCGGCAGATTTTAGCTGTGTGAACACATTTAAATTGTTATATACAGATATAACATATATATAGATGCGTATACTCCGGATGAAGTCTGACAATCGAGACTACTAATCGAGTAGGGGTTGGAGTCCCCTCTATGTCTGTCGCCCACCACCAAAGAACTACAATTATGATGGAGGAGTTGGGAGTGCGTAGGAGAGACCTTACCATTTTTACAAAATCCTCCTCTAAATCAACCTCTATTCACACGAAGGAACTTTGTACGGGCTTCCAAATTAATCCCCATACCATTACTAAATCATATTGTGGAATTTCTGGCAAAAAAAATAGGTAAACAATCCAGTTCTAGTTCTATTCTTCCCAAAAGCAACCATAAAAAAAATTGAACAACCCTATACAATTCATATAGAATTGTAATTGAGAACTGGCAACACTGGCATTGCCAGGTGAAATCTGTCATCGCCATCTTGAAGTTTGACATTTTTGACAGTATACGTACTAAGAACGTTTTGACGTCCGGGGTGCGAGCAATATGTGTGTTGTTTACAGTAAGTTGAAGCTTGATTTGTCTTATTGTTGAATGAGGAAAACCATTGAAAATTATCTGACGAACGAATCATGATGTTTTTTTTTTCTAAATTAAAATCAGGTTTTGCCCAACCCTGAACAGAGCGACATAGGAAAAAAATTCTTAAAACTAATTGTAGTAGCGTCGACATTTAAATTGTTTGTGAAATCTAATCCATATTTAAATTATTTTTTTTCAGTTAAGAATAGAAAAAGAGAAATGTGCTGAACAAAAAGAGCTCCTAGAAAAAGAAAGGGACAGAGTATTAAAATTGGTAAGTACCATCTGTATTCATATCTTTGTCTTGATCTAACGAGAAATGCAGATTTGCTGCTATTGTTAATTTGTTCTTTATTATATGCCTTCATTATTTTTGTTTTGTGTGTTATATTTAGCTACAAGAACAAGCAAAAGAATCGGAATACAATAGGAGAAAATTGGAGCGCGCTAGACAAGAAGCAGTACATCATATGACAAAAATTAAAAGTGAAAAGGAAAATTTGGAAAGAGAGGTAAGTGATTTTTGTACTTATATTTCTTGTTGTTATTATTACTAAAAATTTTAGTAACAGTTACTGAAGGAGTAATTGGGTATGCTAGATTACTTATAGTAATTGAGATACTAGGCACAGTTTATACCGTACCGCAGTTGTTCAACTCTCGACGGTCTTTGAAGCCAGAATAGAACTTTTCGGGTAGAATAATATTCGAAGACAATTCACCAATACACTTTTTTCGCTACACTGGTAGCATCCTTAGGGAAACATTGGCCGGAGAACTCAGAACATAATTTTTACCAGAAATTGATTTTGAAAGGCCATAGCCATAGTTTTACTTTGTTTTGGTATAAGTGTAAATACTGTATTTGCTAATAATATCTTTTGATTTTCGTTGTGAACAGAATGATCAACTCAAAGAGGCATTGGAGGCTGAAAGAAAAGGCATCGGACGATACTTGAGAAGACGTGCTACTCATATGGAATCAAGGAAGCATTCGGTGAGTTTTTAAAGACGAAATATATCCATCATCCGAAAACTCGATACTACATGTTGATGTTCTTGACTTTATCAAATTATTTAGTGACATGTTGAACGCCGAAAAGTTTTTTTGTTATGTGTGGAATGTAATACGAGCAGAAAAGTATCTCTCACCTAATCAGATGGAACTGCTTGTCGTGATTTTTTGACTGAGTGGCTGAGAATTGAATTTTTCGTTGCTTCTGTTCGTTGGCTAGTTGAATCCGGCTCGAAGGACCAAAATGTATCAGATTAATAATAGAAGAAGTGGACTGAATTATTAATATAAATTTAATACTCAATACTTTTTGCACCAGCGATAAACACAATTAAAGTTTTAGTAAAAATTATGAGGGTATAAAAATTAGTATTAATGAGAAATGCGTTCTTAATAACCATTCTTAAATTCTACTTATTTTTGTTATTCTTAGGAATTACTGAACAAATAGGTTGTTGCTATGTCATTATTATAATTATAATAATAATGATCTGACAGCTCTGTCATTACAAATTAATTTAAACATAAATAAATATGATGGATAATTACAATGTTGCCTCTTACTACAATACTATAGCCTTCTTTAGAAGTAAATTTGGCAACGTTGAGAACCAGTCGTCAATTAAATTAGTGTTTATTGATCTTAATTAAAAAAATGTTTTGTTATAAAACTAGTAGTGATAAGTGTATATATATATATATATATATATATATAAGTTACAATCTCGAATAAAATAAAGTAATTTGTTTGGACCCTTGTACTACTTTAATAGCAGCCCTAAAAACAGCGTGAGTTATATTTTAAAAACTCACACACTCTCTCTGCCATGCACTTCTGACATATGCCAATTCGTTCTAATCCAATCAAAGCAGTATCAAGCATGATAAGTCAAATAATGACATTTCATTATTAATGTCAAATTGACATGCCAAAATTTTGACAGCAGGTATTTGTCAAATAGCAAAAATAATGAATTGTTTTATTAGTTTTCTTGTTATTGTCGTAGATAAAGTAGGTATAGTATTCAACTTGCTGTAATGGTAATAATTCACTTGATGAACTTCGTCGGCGTGAGTTATTATTTTACCCTGGTTATACTGCTTTTATTTGACCATTGAACGATAAAAATTCTTCTAAGCATCTCTTCTAGTAATTAACGTTCATTACTTTACACTTAAGTAAGTATATATTGCCATTTAACAAAACATTAAATATGTTACAAGGAAATGATCTAGAAGTAATTACAAAGTTATTTTATTTTTGTCTATTTATAGTATTAATCTTTAAAAAAAAGATAGAAAAGTAGTACAATAGATCTTGCTCTGTATCTACTTTTTCTCTTTTTTTTCTTCTTCTTCTCCTGATTAAGGAACATGTCTTGACATAAATTTTACTTAATTAATTTTTTATGTATGTAAATGCAATAAGTATACAGGGTGATTCATCCTGAGTGGCTTAGTCAAAATTCTTGGGAACTACAAAAGATATGTTGCTGAAACTTTCGGGTTCGGTAATATCGGAAAGGTTCTATATATCTATACTATATCCGGGTTTATATTACTTCCGGTTATACCAGAAGTAACCACCTACTTTGTTATTTTAAATGGAAGGACCACATTTTTTATTTTTTTTTTGAGATTCCCTATAAAATTTAAAGGCTACTTTTCGTAGATTTTTTTTGCGAAAAAGTTGACGTTTTTCGACTTCTACAAAACATTAAATATTTTTATGATTATTTTATTTAAGCAAGCAAAATTTTAGAATGCATTAGAGGGAATACTGAGTATACAAATGATATAGTCCAAGGTCGTCAGGCAGTTGCAGAACAAGATTTAATTGAATTTAAACTTGAACCACATGTTTACGGGGAAAAGTCATTTTTTTAAATGGAATGGTATATATTCGACTATGCCTTTCGATAGACAACAAATGATAATAATAATAAATTACTTTATTATGATTATAATTTTTACAACAAATTACATTATCACAAAAGGAGAAGTTACATATAATAAAGCACCTGCATCAATTTACAAAACGAAATAAAACTAGAAACATTGTATATAAATATCTGTATCAAACTTACATATTTACAAAATATATCAAATCAAATTGTACAACCCATTCATAAAATCAATCATTGCCAAGAATCAAAGTCAGTAAATGGCTCTTAAACGTTCTACCACACATAGTCTTGACATCATTGGGCAATCCGTTATACACGTAGATACACTAAATGCACACTTTTTTAATATTCGCTGATGCCTATTTATTTTAAATTTAACGAAATATTAAACTATGATAGCCAGTTGTAGCGGCGCTGTCTTATAATATTTGATTAATAACAATCAATCTGGAATACTCCAAATTGTAGATAATTTCTTCGTTTTTACAAACTTCTAAAACGATATTTTCGCATTTTGAACACACAAACACTAACTAACTAAACATTGCCGGTAGCACACTAAACCCCAGATAAGTAAAACTAGTACTTACTTATCTGGGACTAAAATGTAAAATGCCTGTTTAATTTTAATTTATTTAAATCCTTATTTCCAATCGGGACGAAAATGTAAACACAAAAATAATAAAATATCGGTTAATAGGGTAATAACCGCCCGGGACACCTGCATGATCTATTGTGCAGAGTGCAGACAACTTCGACGTCATCTGTCAATCAACAGCCTAACGTGTTGCCAAGTTTATAACACACATATTAAGCTTTTTATTTTGATATTTGTATACTGAATAAGATAGGACCCAGTATAGAACACTGCGGGACTCCACTACGCAGCGACCGGCGAGCAGACACACTATTTCCCAAACGAACAATCTGAGATCTGTCACTCACATACACAGACAATAGAGACACGGCCGACTCCCCAAAACCGAGGTACCGTAGTATTTCGATCAACAGCCCGTGGTCTAGTCGGTCAAATGCTTTGGAATAATCCAACATGATCAGAGCTGTCAATTTTCCATCATCTGCTTCATGGAGCACATCATCCAACACCTTCAACAATGCAGTTGAGCAACTGTGCCCCCGTCGGAACCCCGACTGCGTATCAGGCAAAAGCCTGTGCTGAAGGAGGTAGTCCTTGATCTGTTCATCTAGAATACCTTCCAAAACTTTAGAAACCGCAGGCAGCACACTAACAAGCCGCAACCTTTTTAATGACATATTACTTCCCTATACCTAAAATATTCCATTTCTACAATATTTTAATTATTGAAAACTTGAAATTGTTTATATTTGTATTTAAAAAGCAAAATACTGTACTACACCATTTAATGTGTGGAAAAGTATATTTTTACAAAAAAAAAATAATTAATTAAACCGATTTAGAAAATAAATAAAACACGTCTATGTTCGTTGACACAATTAATAATAAAAATTAAAAAAAAAATCATTGTTACATGTGAATAATAAGAGTTTATTAGGTATTCCGGTCTGATGTGGTGTAGTAAATACACAGTTCAGTAAACAGGACAACAATACCATGTAAAACACAGTTTAAAACTATCCCAACACAGACATGTTGCATATTAAGCAGTTTTCCGTACTATGGGTATTCTTGTTATACGATTTTTTTTTTGTTTAAACAATGTTGCAAAATGTTATTATGGTTTAATCTAGATACTTGGAGTAATTAAAGACATGCAACGTATTAAAAGATTAAACGATTTACATAAAAAATAATGTTAGAATTATTGTTCCATGTGGTTCTTAAAATAGGTATCATATAAATATGTCTTAAATACACAACATAAAAACTCACAATTTTCATCTAAAAGTTGAATTTTTATAATTTATTAATTTATAATCAACATTCAATTTTTTTTTTTGATGGGGTTAGCCGACAAACTAACAGGTCAACAGAGTTGTAAAACCCCCCAATATGTGGGTGATGCTGGCAGAAGCAGCTGCTTACGTTTTGTGTTTTATTTTTGCATTATTTCAAAATTATTTCTATCTTTACTGTTGTCGTTATCTATACATTGGATTTATCGATCTTCGCTGAATGATTCCGTGCGCATCCCAAAATACAGCCGCCATCAACTTACTGTTGCGTGTTTGCTCGCTTTGGTTTCGGTTCGTCGATTGCTGTCCATTCAGCTGACTGTCTTTTGTATTCTGGTGTGTAATAGTGAAGCCATGTTTCATCTATTGTCACATATCGACGATAGAATTCCATTTTATTGCGGCTTAACAGCGCCAAACACTCCTCTGGAGCATCAATTTGTTGTTTTTGGGCGCCTGTTAGTTCACGCGGCACCCTCTTTGCACAGAGCTTTCGCATACCCAAATGTTCGTGTAAAATGGTAAAAACACTACCATCTGATATCTTTACAATGTTAGCGCGCTCATGCGATCGTTCATAATCAATTTGTGAATTTTTTTTGACGTTCATTGCGCTCTTTTGTGCTGGTACGACCACGTTTAAATTCAGCAATCCACTTCTCTACCATTTGTCTCGATGGAGAAAAGTTCGGATAATGTTTATCAAGCCACTGTTTGGTTTTCACTGTATTTTTCGTAATTTTTGAGCATCCTGTATAAAAAATTCTGTTATTTCGTATTTTTTGTGACGAGTAAAATCTTTTGTCTAGAATGACGATATTCTTGGCCCATTTCTCCTCTTGAGCCTTCTATCCGGGGACATACTGTATAAGGAATGAACACAACAACTCATATATATACTTTTTTTTATAAATATAATACTTTCCAGCTGTAAAATGGGCATCAAATGTATTAATTAAACTCTTATATAAGTTATTCAATGATATGTTTTTTGTTAGTAATTAATAATGTAAGAAAGTGATTTCTTTTGATATCAAACGACTGCTTGTAACAGAAAACACGTGTGGTAGCTTCATTAATAAACAGGAAATAAGATTATAGGAATGATTCGAGATAGCTATAGATATTTTACTACGCGGATATTGTTAATTATTATACATTTTTACATCAATGGTCTTTATCAATTATCCTGCAGAGGCGATGTATCATTTTTTGCCGATGACATTGTGATTCTGTATATTTCTGGAACTTGGAGAGAAGTGCAAGAAATTGCTGAAGAAGACATGTCTTTAATTAAAGCGTGGTTTGATAAAATGTACCTTTCAATTAATTTTGAAAAGACTAAATATATTGCGTTTAGTTGTAATAACGCTCAAGCACCTCCATTCAGAGAATTAAATATAAAAGACGTGATGAATAAAGTGACGATTTGTCGGACGAATTCCATAACATATCTCGGTATTGAAATAGACAGATTTTTAAAATGGAACAAACATATACAAAATTTAGTCAAAAAAATACGTTATCTTGTTTTTAAGTTTCGACAGCTAAGGTCATTTCTATCTAGATCTCAGTTAATTACTGTATACTATGCTCTGGTTCAATCTCTGTTGCAGTACGGAATTGCTGGTTGGGGTGGTGCTTACAATGTGCGTGTGAAGCCGCTAGAGACTATTCAAAAACTGTTACTTAAAATCATCTTCAATAGGGCTAAATTGTTTTCAACTGAATTATTGTTCAAAGAGAGTGGAATATTTTGTTTGAGACAATTGTATTTTTATAGAATTATTTTGCTACAACAAAAAAAAACGACATACGTTAATTTCTATTGATCACCATCACAATACAAGGCATAAGAAAGAAAAACAGTTTTCTCAACTAAAAGCTTCTAAAAAAAAGAGCAACGTTCTTTTAATTTCTTGTCACCGAGAATATATTCCAATATTCCTGTAAATATAAGAAATATTGAAAATATATTCCATTTCAAAAGAAAAATAAAAACATGGGTTTCGGATTTTTCTCAAAATTAAATAAATTATTAAATTGAGGTGCAGTTCTCGAATGTGTTGGTTCTATTGTTTTTTATTTTATTGTTTTAGATTTTTTGTTTCTAGATGTAATAGGGAGTTGTTTTGTATCATGACTCATGAATAAGTGTTTATTTTTTTTTTGGTTTAGTATTACAAACTTTTTAATATTAATACTTATGTTGTGATTAGATCATATACGAGTGCACGCTTCGAAATGAGTTGATGGCATCCACGCACAAACCATTTTTTGGTTTCAGTGGAGGTATTTCATTTATTTCTGGCTGGCATAAATTGTGTTGAGAAGAATGTATATATTATTTGGAAATAAATTATTATTATATGTATAAAGCATCTACATTTAGTGGTTATTCTACGAAAAAAAAAAAGAATATATAGAAAATTAAACCTAAAATGGAGCTGTAGACGACTATTGTATTATTACCTGTAATTAGTGATGCAAAATTACCGGTAATTTATTTTTTTGGTAAGAACATTGGAAATATTACGTAATATTACGTAATTTTAGGTAATATTAGGTAATATTGCTGAATAACTTAGAAAAAGCTGGTTTTACAATATGCAAAGAAGCTCTAACAAATTAAACAATAATTGCCTCAATTACCTATATGGCTCTAAAAGGTCAATAAAACACAAAATAAACTGAAATCTGAAACTATATAGTTCACACAATTCTTAGATAGGCCAAAGAATAGGTACATATGATAAAAATAGTTTTCAGTCGGTAAAAATAAATATTTAGTCATTATTTGCTAAACCCTCATCCGCAGACAAATCCTCGGATAAATCAGATTCAGTTTCATTAAAAGTATTTGTAACTGTTGATGGGGTCATTAATGCAACATTTTTCATTTCGGCACGGTTATTGTGTAAGAATTTCCGATTAGTTCGTATGTAAACGAGCTTCACAGATTATAGCGATGGCGTAAGAACTAAGCAACAGCTATCACTAGACGTGTTGCAGCATGTTGAAACAAGCAGTAAGACCGTTAGGTACCAACTTTAACGTAATATTGAAGCGAATATTACCGGGAATATTACCCCGAAAATTCACGAAATTTTTCGGAAATATTACAGTAACAATGTAACGTTACCGGATGGTAGAGGTAATATTACGTAATATAACTGGAAATTCTGATGGTAATATTCGGACCGTGCATCACTACCTGTAATTCTGTTTTTTTTTCTATTAAAATTTCTAGCAAAAAACTCGAAACAAGATTTGAAAAGTTGATTTAAGTTTCCACGAGACTTTTTAGTCTGTCCACTAGACCATACTCATAGGCGAGTGAATGCTGATGATTCTGCCAATAAAAAAAAAAAGAATAGAAAGAAATCTAATTCTAAGGGAGTGCCATGTAAGGTTCTCATAAATCCTGAGTCCGAGAAACGTAGTCATCTTAACACTATCAAGAATTGTGTCATTGACCGAGATCATCAGCTCCACGACCCCTACCAGTGTGAAAGCGGATGTACTATGTATTACGCGGATTCAAATGCAAGCTGCTGCCACGAAACTACGATGACAATTGCCTCATCCTCACCGTCCCGCATCAGCATGCTGATTATTCACGCATAAGACAAAGAGCATATGTCCTAAGACGGCCATGAGGAACACCCACGATCTTACGATTGACCGAACATTATTGATGCTACTTGAAGATGAGCGTTTATGAGGTATCTCCACATATTGACTCCGTCCTGTGGGTGTCCTTTTCGGAAACATGAAGATTTATTATTATTTGAAAATTATTAATTTCAGACAAGTTAGTAATTTGGTTATTATCTAATAATTGTGTTACGCTACTGTTCCAGTGTTATATTATTCTTTTAATTGCCTCTAATGTTTGTTATATTATGTGCTGACATCCGTGCATGCTTTCACCTTTGACAAACGACATAAAATATGTTAACTTTCCAGCGAAACATAATACTTTATTTG
Source organism: Apoderus coryli (assembly GCA_911728435.2). Classification (NCBI taxonomy): domain Eukaryota; kingdom Metazoa; phylum Arthropoda; class Insecta; order Coleoptera; family Attelabidae; genus Apoderus; species Apoderus coryli. The sequence continues at coordinate 15,886,993 of OU452204.1, forward strand.
TATTACCGGGTTCTACATTAAATTATTTTTATTTTTCCGGTTAGATATTTATATCAATTTACAAAAGTGGCAAAAGAGAAAATTTAACAATGTTTATCAGAAACTATCCACATGAACAACAAGCGTGATGAAAGGTCTTAATTACGATTGATAGATTGCTGTTAATGATACGTTTGGTCAGTATAAATAATTATATATTTTGATGTACTTAACAAAAAATTGTCACGAATTTATTAAAATCTACATAACATAGTAAGTCATTCAATAAGTCCATAGGATGACACATAGATGGCGTGACTTGATTTTTTCCATATGATTTTTATTTAGTACTAACCTTTAAACGATACGTGTGTAAATTTGACAGCAATCTGACTATTGATTCGTGAGTTATAGAATTTTGTGTGATGCAACGTTAGTTATTGAAAAAAAAATGGAAAAAAGGGAATTTCGAGTTTTGATAAAGCATAAAGTTTATTTTGAACAGGGAATCTAAAAATATATTCATATACAGGGCATTCCATTTAAAAAAACACAACTATGGTTCATTTCTTATATTTGGGACACCCTGTATAGATTCACAATATTTTTAAAATATAACCATACATCATTTTTATCGAACCCATGAATAAAACTTTTAGGAAATTAAATAGCTTAGCCACAGTTTAAAATAATATACAGTTACTTCACCTCGTGTCGACACGTTTGATGTTCATGTCTACAGAGCAATTCGCCGCGCTTATAGTTATAGTATAGTATCTTATAGTATTGTAGCGGGCCCGAAATGTGGCTGGGAATGCGACGAGTCAATGCCGTTTTCAGCGTCTACTGAACCTTCTTCTCTATAGTTAATATTCGATGGTTTAGCCACAGTATTCCGTGTCGTATGGCGTGAATAATAATAATAAATGTCTTTATTTGGCGAAATCTAGCCCAATGGTCATTCACACTTAACCCTTTATAACAAAAATAAATTAAATAATTATAAAGCAAAATAAAAAATAAGTAATAAAATAAAAAAAATTCCCTAGCAAAATAAAATTATGTATTAGTAGATAAATGAACAAAAATAATAATAATAATAATTAAAATTACATTTAGTACATAACAACATAGAAAAATAAAAAAATATATTTTCATTTTAATTTTTGTGATTTTACCTTTAATTTTCTTTCATTTTGTTATTGTTGTTAAAAGTCACTGGATTATATTTCTTATTTTCCTTTTTGTTTTGTTTTTTTTTTGTTTCAGAAATCGGTGGGTACTCGTATTTTAATTTTGCACTTCCAAATGGTGTGTCAAAAAAAAAGTAATGAGCCTTTTTTTGTTCTATATTGAGAAAGCATTCTAGAAATAATTTTTGGTTCTAAGAAAATCAGTGTCGTACCATATTTTTCATTAAAATTGTTCTAAGATGTAAGTATCCGTACGCACGCCACTGGTGGAAGTAAAATAATAGGTTTTGCGTAAAAAGACGTATCTAAAGTATCTACTCAAACGTGCCAAATTTCATTTAAATATCTAAAGTAGTTTTAAAAATATTATTAAATTTAAAATAATAATTTGTTTGTTCCGCCTTCGAAACTGCAGCACCCTGTATATATACAGTAAGTCCACGAATACGGTTAACAAGAGGACAAATGGACCAAAAATTGAAAGATACGAAAAAGAGTTATTCATGATAAAAAAAAACTTGTTGTAAAAATAGGAATTACTATGAAAAAAATGTTTTTTTATTAAACTGAAAGTCTCAAAAAGGCATAAACATAAAATTAACCAAATTAAAATGGAAATTGGAACGAAAATTAATAAACAGAAATACACATTTCGCAATCATAATCATACCATATTCAACACACTTTTGCAACTGCTTCCCAATATGATCAAAACTGTCTCTGGAATCGTCAATGATTCCACAGCTCGCCTAATCCTTAATTTTAAAAGTTTAACATTGGTATCCAGTGGTTCCGCATAGCTAAGCTGCTTTAGACAGCCTTAAAGGAAAGAATCTGCTAATGTCAGGTCGGGACTTCTTGGGGGGCATTTCTTCCTATCCATCTGACACCGAATTTCTTGTTCAGCCATTCTCTAACCTCTGCAGCGTAATGTGCAGGACACCCATCGTGTTGAAAATATATTCCGCTGCGATAATCCAGTGGCAGCTCTTCGAGATGATCACAAAAGACTGTATCTAGTAGTTGCAAATAGCTTGCTCTGTTACAAGTACCTATCTTCGAAAAAATAAGGCCCAATGATACCGTAATATGAAATAGCACCCCACACATTGACTTTTTTGCAATACTGACGTCTTGCAGGAATTCTAAATTCGGGATTCTCTTTACTTCAATATCTGACATGTTTGGAAGCTACAGTTTCGTTAGTTCAGAAAATATTATAAGCTTGTCCTTTTTGCTTCATCTCTGGCCTCCAAAGCTTGGTTGAAATGAGGCTGGTAAGGATAAATTTTATTTTGTTTTCAGACTTTTTCAAATGGTAGATTTTCATACCTCTAAATTCTTAGCCCTGTTTCTTAAAGAAAGCAATGGATTTTCATTTACAGATTCCAATAGCAAAACTGTACTGGCTTCGCCCTCATATTGTTTCTTTTCTATTTTAATATCAAAAACTGCTCCTGTTCTTTCGAATTTTTTCAACAATTTGTGAACAGGAACTTTCGAAACTACTTCCATAGCATTGCTCTATTAAAACTCTGAAAATTCCAGGAAATAACAATGATATAAGTTCCTTATTCATGACCAATTGTAAGCCAGAATTAGATTTGATATTTGGTGATGTAATTTCTGTACCAGTCAAGCCCAGGGCGGCAGTATGGGGTTTCAGGGGCATGTCAAGCCCGTCAATCCGCTATCTCGTTTTCCCGAGTTATTATGGTTCACCAAGGCCCTAAGTTCTCATTCCTGTAAATTACGACAAGGTTGTTTAGCGAATATTTGCATACCTAAAACGGTTTTTTATTCTCAAGATGACTGGACTAACTCGCTCTACAGTTTTTTTCTGAATGGAACTGGAACAAATTATGTTCATGATTTTTTGTTGTTGTATTATGGTTTTATTTATTTATTTATTGTGGTTTAATTGTAATTTCTTTGAAACTGTTCAATGCACGTAACGGTTGATTGCAGTTTTATAGAGTTGGTATTTAATTTCTATGTAAGGAAATACGACATGATGCATGTACGAGATCATATAATTGTAATATGCGTATACGGATTATATTTTTTAGTTTAATTTTCATTCCAATCGATAGTTTAAAGAGAAGAATGTTCATGTTCTTCAAATATATCAATATCAGTATTATAGGTTTAATGTTGTTGTTATTATTAATGTATGGAGTTTTAACTTTCTGGGTCAAATATAACATTGACTTGACTGTTATAACTTTAGATTGGTTGGTAATATTAATCGAATTAATGTAGATCAATTGCCTTTTACTTATTCTTGTTACGAACTGTAAAAACTAATTCGGTATTATTTTTGATACTTTGGATGACAGCGGCGTAGTAGGATATGTGTCCCAAGGAAAGCTTTTTTTAAAGCTTTTATTAATAATGAAATAAATATTTTTTTCTAGAATCATTACCACAAATATTGACATTTACGCCACAAAACTGTTATTACAGTATTTTAAGTTGTTACTGATGGGAAACAACAAAAATATCAGTACGGGAAACACTTCCAGGTCGGGAAAATTATTCCCGTACCGTTTTTCAAGCTTAATAATTCTTCTTCTTCGGATGCTATCCACTAATGGATGTTTGCGACCACATTTTCCATCTCCTCTCTATCTCTTGCGGTGTGAATTAGGGTCTGTATGTCATTTATTCTTGTCCACTGTCTTATGTTCCGCAACCAGGACAATTTCTTCCTTCCTATCCCTCTACGACCCTCTATCTTACCCTCGATCAACAACTGTAAATACTCATACTTCTTGTTTCTCATGACGTGCCCCAGATATGAAGTCTTTCTCTTTTTTATGGTGGTTAACAGTTCACGTTCTTTGTTGATGTTGGACAGAACTTCTACGTTTGTTATTCTTGCAGTCCACGGTATCTTGAGCATTCTGCGGTAAAGCAACATCTCGAACGCTTCCAATTTGTTAATGTTGTTGACTTTAAGGATCCAACCTTCCATCCCGTAGAGAAGTACTGACCACACATAGCACTTTAAGAATCTCAACCTCAGACCAAGATCGAAGTCCGAGCAACTAAATACTCTCCTCAGTCTTAGGAATGCTTGTCGGGCTTGTTCGATGCGACTCTTGACCTCGATATCAGAGGTCCAGTCTTCAGATAACCACATGCCCAAGTATTTAAATTTGTTCACTCTGTCTATGCGCATTGCGTTGAATGTTAACTGTGAGTCTGCAAACGCATTTAGGTTCCTTGATATTATCATAAACTTCGTCTTTTTAGTGTTTATGTTTAGTCTGCTATGTTGACCGACTGTGTTGATCAGTCTTTGTAAGTCTTGCATGTTATCAGTGATGAGCACTGTGTCATCAGCATAACATATGTTATTAATCCACACTCCGTTGACTTTAATACCGATCTCCGCATCTTCCAATGCTTCCCGGAAGACCCTCCTCCGAGTACAGGTTGAACAAAAGCGGGGACAAGACACATCCCTGTCGCACGCCCCTCTGGATCTCTATATCATCAGACAGCTCATTATTGAGCCTAATCTGTGCAGTCTGGTACCAATATAGATTTTCTATACGTCTAATGTCTTTTTGATCTATGTCAAGATTCCTGAGGAGCTGCATTAGCTTGGGATGTTCAACTCGGTCAAATGCTTTCTCGTAGTCAACAAAGCAAAGGCATATGTCTTTTCTCACATCATGGCAGTTCTGTACAAGGACTTGCGTGGCCACTATCGCTTCTCTTGTGCCCATCCCTTGTCTAAACCCAAACTGTGAGCTACTGATATCTCTTTCGCATTTTTTATAGATCCTCTGATGAATTATTTTTAGAAATACTTTCAAAGTGTGGCCCATCAGGCTAATCAGTCGATGGTCTCCACACTTTCTAGCATTATTTTTCTTAGGTAGAGGGATGAATGTTGAACTTAGCCATTGTTGTGGGTTTCGTATACGATGTTAAATATTTTGTGTAGAACTTCAATGCCTCTTTCATCCAATATCTTCAATATTTCCGATGGGATCCCATCCGGTCCAGTTGCTTTATTGTTTTTAGAGTTATGTATCGCTTTTTCTATCTCCGCTTTTGTGATTGATGGTCCTGTCAAGTGGTCGTTATCTTCGTTCATAATTGTAGGTCTGTCCTGGTAGAAAAGTTCCTTAATATATCTTTCCAAGATTGCAATTTTTTCCCGGTCATCGGTGATTATCTGATTGTTTTCGTCGGCCAGTACATTTGCTGCTCTGCCTTTATGTATTCCGGAAGTCTCTTTTAGTTTTTTGTGTAAGTTAAAGCCGTCATTCTGTCTTTGCTACTGTTCCATTTCCGCGCATTCCCGTTTCAGCCATTCGTTCTGCTTAATAATGCACATAAATTATTATCTTTATTTTTTTTAGTTATCCATATTTGAGGAGGAGCGGGATTCATTTATAAATCAAAACACCTCTGCTCCAGAAAATTCATAATCAAACTTTTGACAAAGGATGTTCTTTATATCTAGCCAGACATGTTTCGGAATATATCATTCCATCATTATTATATAAATCTTTCAGGTTATGTTAATTCTAACATGTTATTCAAACTGAAAATTAAGAAAAGTTAGAATAGGTATTTAAGCTTATCTTACATTTTATGGAAAAACAGGTCTATAATCAGAGACATTGTTTTTGCTGCCAATTACAATAACTTCTAATGAATTTTGAAAGTTATCAAAAAATCTGTTGCATAACTGATGACATTTGAAATGTTACTATTACGGAATTGTATATTCCAATCACTGATGCGTATACTCACTCATGTAGTGCACGATTAATTTCAAAATTTTTATAACATAATTTATATAAATGTGTGTCATGAAAATATCTAAAGAAACATTATTATTCTTTTGCTAATGCACGTAGAATTACATCATCAACAGTATTACAGGTAGAACCGATTAATTTTGTATTTATTTATAATTTACTTCAGTGGTGTAGCGTGCTTATTTTTATAAATTTAAGCAAGTTTTTTGCATCTGAAATTTCGACTTTTGTTGAATAGTTACACTGGTGAAGAGGACGAATGTAATTGTAATTCTTATATTACAATTCACTGCATCATATGGATTCATTCTTTTATGTAAAAAATATTTATTTTACTTAAATACGCAAGGACAGTTTAAACTATTATTTAGCCAGTGCCTCTTTGTTTGTGACTTTTTCATACACAAGTTGTTGTGTGTGCATTGTTTTGTCTTATTATGTACCTACGTTAATGGAATAACTCGAGATAATTATAAGATGCAATTTATGTCATTGGTACGCAAAATTACAGTTAACTAGTTCCAATTAAAACAATTATTCATTTGTATTTGATTTTTTTTTCTTTGCACGATATCGCTATTTTTACTGTGTCTGTATTTGCTCAGTTTTTGTAGGCATCATGTATGATTTTTCTTCAATAAGAAATGCCGTTTATTTTTGGCCGAATGACTGAAGATATCTATGCATGTTCCTTCAGGTGTTTCCCAAGGATCACAATTTAATATTTAGTGTACCATAATGAATCACCCTGTATAGGGTATATCAAAAATAACATTTTTAATGATTTTGATTTTTTTGTATATATGTATGATGTATGATTGGCCTTCTTTTTCGAACACTTTCAGTAAGTACCGATCCATACGGTAAGCGAGGCACGTGCTACCAAATTAACACAGCGCTGCCCTGGACGAGGTACAGCCTACTAAATTTGTACAGAGTCGCCTCCCGTTTGTTTGATTCGCGAGCTTTCGGGAATTGTTCATCTGATTACTATAGTACAGCAAACGCGGTGTTGCCGGATGTATTTATTTCTCTCTAAGCATTGGAGACATTTTATATTCGTCACAATATGTTGGTTAAGAGTAATTTTTTTTGTGCGTTATTTGAAATTTCTCAATCTCTCGCGGACCGGATTGAGGCTGATAGAGTGGGCGGATCCGGCCTGTCTCCCGGTTATATGATTTGACTCGAAAGATATCCGATATATGCATAAAGTGATTAAAAAGGGTCAAAATATAAAAACAAAGTTTTCAATGTCAATAACGAGTCACTTTGTAATATTGAAGTAGTAGTTATACGTAACTTGGTAAAAAATCAGTGCAGGCGTCGACGAAGGTTTTGCAACAGGGGTAAAATATAAGAAATGTTTTAAATTCGGTAGAATGGTGTGGATTCTCAATAAGTTGAGGAAAGCAACCCACTGTCATATCCATTAAATTATCTTGTTATAAGTAGGAACATTGCCAAATTCTACATATAACAATTGTAATAAGTGTCTAAATTTTCAGAATTTATAAAAGTAGAAACAAAAAATCAATAGTATGATGAAAATGTACTCTAAGTTTGACATCGATTTTCTCTTGACAGGGTGCAAGAGGAAATCGAAACATATTGAGATGATTTTTTTTAGAAATATAGCTTCGACAACTAACAGGTTTGACCTATAGTTGATTTTGCAATTGGTTCTTATGTCATATACCTACAGAGGTAAAAAGAACTTAATTTGCATAAGCGTCAGTGGTGCATGCGGAAGGTCCTGGGTTCAAATTCCAGCTGTGGCAATTTTTTTTTATTTCGAATTTTTGAATAAAGTAGTAAACAAATATGGACTAATAATTTTTAGATATTTTTTTGTAATATTTCAGGAGGAACAATTAAAATTAGTTGAACAAGACAACACTGCATTGACGTCACAGTTTCAAAAGGCCGTACAACATTTGGCAACGTGTAAACAAAAGAAATGTTCTGTATGCGCCTATACAAAGGCTACTTATGGGAAATTGTCGCCAAGTCACAGGAAGTAAGTATGGATAGTAATATATTTTCGATTTTATGCTGATTGTTTGTTCATTTTGTTCTAGTCGCAAATTATTTGGTTGTCTACAAACACCGTTCCTCGAAATGAAGAATATGATCAAACCGCCCCGATCACCTCTCCGTAATGGAGAGGGTGAGAGTTTATCAGAATGGTTTTGTCCGGTTCAAGGTTCTTCGGAAGATTGTACTGCGACACAGAGTGAATGCTCATCATTGACAGTTCCATTTGCGGAATTGACTATCAGATATATGGATGAGACGCTCTCAGATACTTTGTCGAGTTATTTGGATCCTGATGCTGAGAAGGACCAGGACGGATCTAGTCAGGAGAACCGCAGCAGCTACTGCAGCCAGGAAAACAGGATTAGTTTTAGGGGTAAGCGTATTAACCAAATTAACAGATATATACAAGTTCATTAACCTTATTAGGTATCTTAACAATATAATTTTTAAAAGGATTTCATGTCCGTAAATATAATAAATGAAAATAATTTCGTGGCAAAGCGGACTAAAATGTTGGTTTTACCTACACAACGAATTTTGTTTAATTTAGCAGGGCCTCAGTCTAATTCAATACAACCAGACCGAGGCATGGGTCGACAGATACTGACGAATTCGTTTCGCTCTTGTTATGAGCTCGTCAGAGTACCATAGTCGTTGCCCATCTACAAATATCGGCCTGCATTTAAGACTGGTTTTACCTATACATTGAGTTTGTTCGGCCTCTGCATGGTATAGGATATGCATTACTATGTACATGTAGATGATACGTGTTTACATGTGTCTACTGTTGTGTATCCTGTTGTGCTTAAATGCAGGCCGATATTTGTAGATGGGCAACGACTATGGTACTCTGACGAGCTCATAACAAGAGCGAAGCGAATTCGTCAGTATCTGTCGACCCATGCCTCGGTCTGGTTCTATTGAATTAGACTGGGACCCTGCTAAATTAAACAAAATTCCTTGTGTAGGTAAAACCAACATTTTAGTCCGCTTTGCCACGAAATTATTTTCATTTAATATAATTTTTCTTTAAATTTAATTGATCATATAAATCTTATTGTTTAATGTTTCCTCAGAACTTTCATAAAATTTAGCAGTAAATTGAGAATAAACGTGAACAAAGATTGGTATCGTATAGTGCTAATTATAAAGCAATAAATGCTCTCTTTATAACGATGCCGATGTGCAGTGAGTAGGATTATTTAAATTATAGGCATATAGAATCGTATTTAAGAAAAACAGCTGGACACCAATATGCAATAATATTGTCTTTGATTGTTTCAATTGACTGGGGAGCATTGACATTGCCTTGTCGTTCGCTTAACCCCGAAGAAAAAAGTCCAATGGTGTTAATGCACATGATCTCAACATTTCGCCACTGTTTGGCATAGCGCCGTCTTGTTGCAAATTAATATTGCCACATTCCAATTCTGGCAATAAAAATTCATTATTCATGGTCCGATAGCGCTATCTATAAACCGAAACAGTTACACGTTGTGGATAGAGAGGTTTTTCAACAATCAGTTTTGGATTTTCTGTGTCCCAAATCCGACAATTCTGCTTATTAGCGTATCCTCGATGAAGACAATCGTTCATAATGATTGTCTTGCCTTTCCAACACCCAATTGGCAAAGGCACGACGCTGTTGATGGTCGGCTGGCTTAAGTTCTTCTGTTAACTGCACTTTTAAGCCTTAAGACCGAAATCTTTGTGCCTAATTCCAGAGAACGACGTGGAATGGACAAACCTGTGTTTTCGTCCACACTTTCAGCTACAGAAGCAATATTCGCTGGTGTTCTTGCACGAAGAAGTCGGTTCTTCACATCACTAACTTGTCCCAACAGCTCGAATTGTTTAACCGTTTAAACGATAGCTGGCCGAGGTGCTTCATGACGACTCAAAACACTTTAAACTTTTCGATCTGTTTCAGCAGAATTTTCACAATTTTTGTTGTGAATTTTAATAATTTCGATGCGTTGTTGAAGCGTGTATCGTTCCATTTTTGTTAATGGCGTAGTTTTTACTTGTCATCTGTCAAAAAATGACAGATCTTATTTTGATACTAGCAAAATAGCAGGCTGAACCCTTTAAAAACACTTTCAACTTACGAACTGTTTCAGCAAAAATTTCACCATTTTGTTGTGAATTTTAATAATTTCGATGCGTTGTTGAAGCGCGTATCGTTCCATTTTTAGTAATGGCGTAGTTTTTACTTGTCATCTGTCAAAAAATGACAGATCTTATTTTGATACTAGCAAAATAGCAGGCAATTCAAAATGAATCTTCTAAAAACACTTTTAACTTACGAACTGTTTCTGCAAAATGTTCACCATTTTTGTTGTGAATTTTAATAATTTCGATGCGTTGTTGAAGCGTTTCTCGTTCCATTTTTGTTAATGGTGTAGTTTTTACTTGTCATCTGTCAAAAAGGTCAGATCTTATTTCTATAACTAGCAAAATAGCAGGCAATTCAAAATTGGAAAAGCCGTTAGATGATTTTTGTGTTACACAAAAACGTATTCTACGGTTATTTTGGTTTTCCATATAAAATCATTTTTTTACAGAATTTTTCTTTTTTGATACTTTCTCTAAAATTGGAGATTTTTTAGATCAAATGCGGTCTTCCAAGTCTTTCTTGACATCAGTCTTTTTATAAATTTTTGTTCCTTACATATGAGTCGACTGTAATCCCCTGTCTCGACCACAGTTTTGAATTTCATTTAAATAGTTGTTATGTCTTACATAGGTTTCGGTAGCGATTCGGGATTCTCCTCAGATGTATGCGAGATGAAGAGCAACGCTACAACACCAAAAGAGCAATTTTGTCCGAGAGCCACATTAGATGAATCGGATTGCGCCAAATTGACACGAACCAGATGGACGGCTTCATTTCGGAAGATAATTAAAAAAATTAAGAAATAGAATAATTACTCATTATTTTCTTATATATAAGTTTATTAATTATTATTAATTTTAACCCGGTTAATTATTAATTAAAGGCAATAATCTCTCTTCTACAAAATATAGTGTCAATGTTGGAAATTTAAGACTAATATGTAAAAGTAAGTATTTTTTTATTTGACTACTGAGACTTTTGCAAACTTCTTTGTCAGTTCTGCTGTGATTTAAAAATATTTTCGTTTTATTTTCGTCTATTTTAATTCAACCACCTACTACTTAATGATATTAACAATATTAACTAGGTATTAATGTTAGAAGTGTATATTAGGAATTGATCGTATTAACTTTAGAAAATTTGTCCAAAATTGAGTCGTTAGGGAAGTTTACCTATTGTTGAAAAATTCTAGCTTATCGCCAAATTTCACCCAGATAAATAAATACAAACCTTTACAATTAGAAGCGCAACTTAATGAAATAAAAACACTAAAGTATATATTTTCAGTACTTCGTATTACATCCCCTAGCTCTAATCACATCTGCAGTCGCTTGTTCTAATCAACTTTCTAATAATGCCTTGTGGAATTCCTTCCGTTTCCCCACTTCGTTTTGAGACTGCCGATTGAACCGGGACGTGTGACAAACGTGCATTAACATGAAGTGCTCGAAGAGAAATTCAGCGTAAGGAACAACATGCTCAAGAAGAATATCGGCTATGTACCGATCAGATGTCCGCCTCCATTGGGCACGAAAATGAGTTCGGTTTTCCCTCTAAAGAAATCCAGCCAGTAAAAATCATATAGAAGCCGCGGCCATATGCGAAACAGCACATTCTACACGCCATTGCCCGACATTCCACTTGAGATGCTCTCTAGCAAATTGGATTCGTGCTTGATTTCCCTCAAGTGTCTTCTTACTGTATACCCGCTGACAGCCACTCCTGAAAGATGCCGATTCCGCAGCGAGGTTAAAGTAATAAAACGGTCGTGGCTATTTCCTGGTCTCCGATTAAACGCATCAGTACTGTTGAAACCTTCGGTATACCCTTGGCACAGCTGAGAACTTGAGCAGTTTCAAGCGTTGTATTTAGAATTTATTCAAAACAATTAGTGTAATTTCCAGAAATGTGTACAGGTCAACTTCTGCTAACTTGGATCGGTTACGGTGATTCAATAGTGGTGATTCGCAGCGCAAGTCTTTTGTAGAGCAAATTCTTCTCTACAGTATTTTTCCTAATTTATTTATGTCTCCTTCGAAGTAACTAGCTTGTGAGACCACATAGCACTGGAGACGATTCTTTCATTCTTCATAACAGTGGTGAAATTCGGATACTGGCATAGCCTTCAGTTGGTCGGTTACGGCTGTTTGATTCCTCTGTAATGTTTCAAAATGACATCACTTGGGAACAAAAAAAAGGCATATGGACTCAAGTCGGGCGAGTACAGGTACGTTTTCGGTAGGACTACTAGCCGTCGCGTTTGGCAGTCGACTGACAGTCGGTATGAATCATTGTTTTCGCTGAAACGTCCCGGCAATACGTTTTGTTCTTCAAAGATACTGGTTATAGCAAAAATGAGTGATAATAATAAATAACGGTTGTTATTATCACTATTTTTGATAGAAGACGAGCAAAAAGGTCTTATATTAGAGTTACTAATATCAATAAAACTTGCAAAAAGTTCCAATATAGGCATATCTGTCAAGACATAATGAAGGTTATTTTAAAGTACTAATTCGCTGATTTTTTGTAAATATTCTCCCGAATTTCTAGATTCTTAAAATCCTTATTTCCATGTACAAAGAATTGGGGAAATTTACTTAATTTTTCACTGAGAATTTCATGATAACTTGGCCATCACGGCTCGACTGATCTGGAAGCAGTTGCGACGCGGCAGCAGTGTTGTTCCTAGAGATTTTTTGAGTGTGCATTTGTCAACGTGCCAGATTAAAAAAAAATTATTTTAAATTAAAATTGTGAATCAAAAAAATACAATATGTACATGTATAACATATTTATTAATTTCTAATGAACCAAACGTTAATAATAATAAATATATAAAAAGGAATCTAGAACAATAGTAACAAAAAGACGTAAAACAAACTTATTTTTGACACAACACAAAAGGAATAATCACAAAAATATAATACATTTATTAATTTCTAATAAACCAAAATTTAATAATAATAAATAGGTATGGAAAAAAAAACTAGAATAATAGTAACAAAAAAAAATAACTAAAATAGCTTATTTTTGCACACAAAAGGAATAATCACAAAAATAAAACACACTCCCAATTAAAAAATCGCTTTTATGTTGAATAAAGTAATAATTTGGTTAGTCGCGGGGTGGATATTTTGTGTCAAAGATCAATTGTTATAATTGTGCCATTTTTACCAAAGAGGTGCCAGTGTGCTAAAGGATGCTTGATTGGGCCACTTTTGGCACAATTGTGCAGCCTGGAACAACCCTGCGCGGCAGGCGACTGCCGCATAATGAGTCGCAACTGCCGCGTCGTTCCACCAAAAACACTTCCATTCTATTTCATTAAAGTTATGCGCGACGGCCAGCAGTCCTACCGAAAACGTACCTTTGGGAGACTGAACAGCCACAGGAATTTTTTCACTGAACAAAAACTCATTGAAAGGAAACACCGACATGTTTTTGATGGTTGCTCTCACGGGAAATCTTTCAAGAACTTCTCGGTAAAAATGTTGATTAACCATTTAACCTTGAAACACAAACTCTTTGTGAATGATTTGTTGGTATCAAAATTGCATGCTATTGATTCTCCCCCTTCTGATGTCTTAAACCACGTAAAAACCTTGGCTCTCGACAAACAAACACCGTCTCCATAAGCCTGACGCTGTTTTTCAGATATTTCCGTTGCACTGCGTCCAAGTCTGAAGCAGTACACAGCGTTGGTTGGTTGGTGTCACAACCAAACCCTCATACCTTTTACGTGTCTCGTCCTCAGTGTTGCCAGATCGAACAGTAGAAAATCAGTGTCATTACTTAGTTTATACACCTCGGACTTGTTGAGGCGATTTATTTCTTCGCGAATGTAGTAATTTAACAAATTTAAAGACAGTTATTGACATAATATTTTCGACTTATCTAATATTTAGGTAATATAATATATTAAAGTGTTATTCGATATAGTATAATACGTCTTGCCTTTTGAAATTAAATTAAAAATTGTATTAATATATTGTTGCTAGTAATTATAAATTTTAAGTATAAGATTTAAATCTGATATTAATTTTTAGGTAAATTAATGTATTATTACTGCATTTTTATTTATATTGTTTTTGCATAAGTATGGACGTAATTGAGACTAAATTTTTTATTTCTCCAAAAAGTTATTAACAATCAAGATATTCAGTTCTATTCTTTATTAGTATTCCAACCTCCAACCAGTTTATTTTTACGAATTCACTGGTTTTTTCTTTAATAAACCAAGTAGGTACCTATTCTAGTGATGACACCAGTGGTTAAAGAGGCAGTGCTGTAGAGCGTAGATATCAGTAATAATTTTTTTTTAAATGTGCTGTTTGGAATTTCCATGCAGTTTGTCCTTTTCAGCGAGATGCACTAAATCCTCAACAATCAACACCACTAATAGCCCAATTTGTTTCACCACCAAAAAGTACAGACCCAAAAAAAAATAGATCCATCCGTATTTTTATTAAAATTTACCTAATTTTTTCCCCGGCTTGTGGAAGACACTTATTAATATTTAAGTCAGGCGTAGGACGTCCATATTAATAATAATAATAATAATAGCATTTATTTGCCGAACAGTTTACAAACCCTTTACAGGACAAATATCTTCAATTAATACAAATAATTCAATATCCAATACAGATAAAAAAAATAACAATAATTCAAAACCCATAATAACAATTCTAATCATTAAAGTACTCAGTGGCATATCCTATAACTTCAGTCAAACCCGAATCGAAGATATCACAGTGCGCGCAAATACAATTGTAGTTAGACACATTATACTAGGAGAACGTAGAAGTACATTCATCCTTGCTCTGTCAATGTGAAAAGTTTGACTATATTCTTGGACACTAACATTTACTTTTCCAAGCATATCAGGACAATCTATTTTACCATGCAGAAGTTTATATAAGAATACAATTTAAAATTCTTCTTGTCTCCAAGCTTTGCAAATTAAATCGATGTAAGAGTATGGTATAGTCGATACCCCTTTCAGGATAAATTCCTTCCTCTTTAAACATTAAAAATTTCAAGAATCTACGTTATTGTTTAATTTCAAGTTTTTCGTCAATGTCTTTGAAATGAAATCCATTTTCCAATTAACAAAACACTCAAATATAAAACAAAAGCTATACCGGCAAACATAAATAACGTGAAAGAAACACATTGTTTGTGTTTATGTGACAATAGCAAAATTTCCAAATTTTATTTACAGGAATCATAAAAAATAATAAAATGATAAAATTTCCTAAGAAGACTTCCTAAAAATTGGTTTATGTGAAATACTGAAATGTTATTTTATGGTTTTTCGTCGCTTTCGTTTGAGATCGTCCGCAAGCCATACAGCTATCCATTTTCCTTGTTTTAAACCAGTTCAAAGCTTCCAATGTCACAAATTATAAAGTATATAATGTTTAAGTTTATAATTTCATTGTCAATTCTCACAAATACACTAGTATTAATTTCACGATAATTGATGTAAACAAAGATACAGTTGGAAATACTAAAAGTGCCAAACGGAATGAGTCACCAATGGTATTTCAAAATGGCGGTTCTGACGTCATATCTGTCGCATGCATCTGAATAGTAAGAATTCGTTTGTCTCCTTCGTTCCCTCGGCATATTCTAAGATTAGAAGATATGTCGCGCTTCTAAACTGTCTGCATAGAACCTTGAGAAGTTTCGATTAACTTATTTACTATAATTAGTCCGAAGTAAATTTCCCACTGATTGGTTGCTTTTTTGTTAATAACTTTTTGAAGTTTACCCATATCAAAATTAATTCTTATTACATTATTTAAGTAATTAAATAACATAATTTTATAGAAATTATATTATAGATTTCCTGTTATTACTATTCTACATTTCCCGATATAAGTACCACTTTCTTTTTCTTTCTAAATTTAATATAATCAGATCACTCACCTTATAATATTACCTATGTGTTCATAGAAATATATAAAAAAAAAACAGCATCGATTACAATAAATTAGCTTTTTTAATGACATTATGTACTATAATTTCTTCAATCCTAATTCTACTTGTTATGAACATTACGGAAGAGTAACAGTAAATATACGTGTTAGGTGTTGTTTCGCAATCATTTTAAATGTACTTAATTGCAGTATTATTATTTATAATTTTACACCACTTTTTACTGTTTATGTATTTTAATTGTCTTCTTGAATTTGACATGTTTTTTACAGGTGGTAGCTATACTATAAATGTGTTTATTAGAATAGTAAATTTATTGTAGAATAAATTATACATTCCATCCTATTTGTCCTAGTGAAAAGTTATACAAAATGTTGTGTCGGAATTGTTGAATAATAAATTTTTATCAAACTGAAACTTGTTGATTTTTCCATATCTTAGCAGGAATCCACGTATCCTTGCAAGCCAACACATTTATTCGAATCCACTAGAAATAATGTATTTTCATACATTAAATATATTGAAACCATGTACTAATACGATAAATCCAAAGACGACAGGTTATGCCCTAAATTAACAGACGAGCACATGTACCCAACAGTTTTCAAAAATTGAGTGTTAAATAATATCCTTCCCAAGTAATTAGTCACAGCATCTCAGTAACCTTAAGTCTTCTTAGTATTACAATCTGATGCAAGGTCTCTGCAAGTTATTTTATTGATAACATGAAAACTTTTCGATATTTTAAATTCCAGTCACATAAACAATTTCGATGTTTTCAAAGGAAATCAAAAACAAATAATTTTTACCGGATATTCAAAAGTAATTAGTAAAGTAAAAGAATATATTTGTTTGTACTTAAACCAAGACTGTCTAGAAAATTTTTTAGGGCAAATTCGCAACTGTTTTGGAATTGCCAGGAATCCAACACCCATTCCAATTCTGTGGAGCATTTAAAAAAATTGTTCATTATAATCATGTTATCATCTTTATAAATCCCGTAATTTTTAACACCGGTTTAGTTTTATTACTTTTAAATTTAGTATTGCGCAAAAAAATGCCCCATGATGCAAAATAAACACGCGCCATCATTTATTTCGCGTTTTGAGTATTAATAATAATAAGCCCTTATTTCCAACAGGTAACACCCAATTAAAGGAAATTCACAAATATGAAAAAAAAACTAATTTAACTATTGGAAAATTTTCAGATCATCGGCATAGGCAAGTTTGCTACAAACAAGTGACTCAATCAAGTCGTTTACGAATCTATTAAAGAGTAAAGGTCCCAAATTGGAACCCTGAGGCACTCCAGAAGACAAAACAAAAGTTTTGGTTCTGTAACCGCTATACTCCACAAATTGACTCCGACCAATCAAGTACGAACTAAATAAGTCAAGCCTATGATTGAATCCAAACTCCTTCAGCTTCAATATCAACAAATGATGATCAATCCTGTCAAAGGCTTTTTTAAAATCCGTATATAGCACATCAACTTGTCCAAGATTATCCAACGCTAAACAAACCTGCTCCGAAAGTACAGCCAAATTTGACACACACGAACGACCAGACATAAAGCCATGCTGTTCAATGGCTAGACGATTTTTAATTCTTGCATATACTTTATCATAGATTACTATTTCAAAAACCTTTGAAAAGTCTGTAGTTAGTAATATGTGAAGGATTTCCACACTGGTGTAATTCTGGCAGTCTTCCATCGGCTGAGAAAAGTACCAGAGCTCAAAGCTAAATTGAAAATATAGGACAAAGGATCGCACAACACACCAATGCAATCCCTCACCAGAAAACTAGGAATGCCGTCAACTCCAGATGTCAACTTATTTTGAAGTTTCTTTCCAGCCTTTACAATATCTGTATCAGAGACCGAAACAACATCGATCATATCTGACCATACATTTGCTGGCATAGCATCAGCAAAATGTTGAGACTCTATATGAACGCTATTAAAAAAATCACCAAATGCATCAACTATGCTCTGGGAGTCATCATATATGGCTTCATCTCCGACCATATTACCAGGTATACGTGTGTTATTCTTATTATTATTTATAAGAGACCAAAATTTTCTAGGTAGTATTATAATGTACGCACAATGCCTTCTTTGACAAAACATTCGGGCAGTGGCCGATTTCTGCTATTGCGAATAACATATACATCACCTTATTGCGGTGAAGTAATGAATCTATATATTTTAAAATATACGCCAGATCATCTTAAAGAATCCGATTTACTGGAAAAATCGCTTCCAAAACATTTACGCTGTTCTCTTAATTGTAAAAATTGGAATGAAAAACAGAAAATAGGTTTGTAATAGTTTTTATTAATATTTAGGTAACGTATGAACAAATATATATTATATAAATGCACAGAAAACATTTATTTTTAAACTACAAACTATTCTTATTGACGCTGATTTTAAAAAATAGATTACCTACTTACTCAATATACATACTTAGTAGCCATACTTATAGATATATTAGTAACAATTGCCATTTAAAGCCAGAGTTTAATACGAGAATTACAACGGCCGATTTTATAATTAGATATAGGTAATGAAAGGGTTACTCTTATTTTGTTTGAGGTTTGAGCTAGGTATTTCAAATAAAGCGCATTGATAACATTATTTTTAATAACAATTTAGAGAAAATACTATAAGAAACATTTTATAGCTCTGTGGTTTTTAATTTAACCTACCAAAGTCCGTTTAAGACTATTTCAGTTTCAAATCTAATGGTTGGTCCTATTAAACATAAAAAATACTTAATTTCTCATAATTCTCTTTGTTTCATAAAAGAAAATTTCTTTATTATACGAGAAAAACCATAAAACATAAAATACAATGTAAAACAGTATTTTTACTTTTATTAATACTTTATAACTAGTTCATAGATAGTAGGTATACGTAATTTGCCTGAGGCCCAACATTGTGATAATCAAGTTCAACTAGAAAACAACTATTAACAAAAAATAATAATTTACAACAAAAGTCGCGTGCCTAACGTTTCGTTTAAAATCTGTTTCCACGTTTTGAAACCTAAGCTGAAGGATTTACTAGCCAGTTAGTCAAGTAGGTTTACATTTTCTAATTTTTTCTACGATTGTCTTTAAATGCCTTTATTATATGTTCAATCATAATTTGAATATGTAGTACAGTAGTACATTGTAATGCTGTTTTTCATTTAAAAATGCACGGGTAGATTTCCTGGTAATGACAAAAGTGGCGCAGCATACCATAGCAACGCCGACAATATAGTCAAACCAAATTGACAGTTTAAATTATTTCGCTAATTTCGAAGGTTTCAAAGCTATTTATATAATGAAAAACAGTGATCGCATGAAATGACCATTTCCTACTCGTAGTTAATATATGTAATTTCATGTTCGTTGCACAATAAACTATTTCCATACAGCAACTTTCAGGCATCATCACTAGTTTTTGGCAATTTTCATAATTCCATTCGATCTGGCTTAAAAGTTAGATTCGTTGATCATCACTCAACATGCTAAAGTTATTTTTGTACGTCTGAACACAAGCTCACTTTTACTATTGGATCAAATTGTGATCGTAGCTTTAAAGCCTGTCTATTTATTAGGGCTTTCAGACCATTAAGGAAGTGAAAGTGTAAGTAATTTTGTTGACGTAAATTGTGGACAGGTTATGGATACTGTCTTATAAAAGTCATTGCCCACTTAAGCCCCCATTAGCCTCCTTGTGTATTCTTCGCGATCGAGCTCATTTTGGTGAATAGGGCGGAAATATCCCAGGGTACTCTCTTGTGTATATAAATTCGACTGATATTAACAGAAACCTAGGATCAAAGAGATGATTGTGGGGTGAGATTACGATAAAGATGTTGCGGAATGCTAAATCATTTTTTTTATTAAAGTAAACTTTTGATTGAAATCACTTATGAAGGGGAGATTCAAAAGCTATTATGTGTGAATTAAAACATTTATTTCTGGGCCATAAATATTCTGGAAATCAATACTACGAGTACAAATCAATAAGATTTTTTTTCTTCTGAGATTTTTGCCACTTAATTTCATAAGCATTCAGCCAGCCATTATAATATTTAAAAGCCGAAATATTATATGACGCACTCATAAAAATTACTATTTAATAAACGAAACGTTAGCTACATTCAATAATAATTCTGGGATTATTATAAATAAAATCAATACTCAAATATTAACTCATTTTAATTAAAAATGGAAACAACGAAAAAATAGAATAAAACATATTCCTTCTCAGATTAACACGATAAATAAATAATATTCCTAATCCTAATCCCTTGCAGCTCCAATAATCTGCAAGATGTACAAGAAAATGTTGATAACATCCAAATACAAATTCAAAGCTGCGAAAATGTACTCTTCAGGCGATATGGAATATTTATGTTTCCCGCCCAACATTAACTGCGTATCATATACCAAATACAATGAGAATATCAACGCACCTATCGACGCATAAACTAACTGCAAAATTTTGTTATGCACGAAGATAGCAACGATTCCAAATATCATCAATACCAAGACAGCGACAAACAAGAATCCACCCATCATAGTAAAGTCCCATTTGGTTTGGAATGCGAACAAAGTCAATCCTAAACATACCGCGGCTGTGATACCGACCGCCATAAGAACTTCTTCGGCCTTGTAGAATGAAGAACTGACACCGAGCAAGAACGATTCTGCCACAGTGAAAATGAATAGGAAAATAAAGTTAGTAGGTGACTTCCTGCGTAGTTCTCCACAGCATGCCATTGCAATCATGGTGACAAACATAACCACTAGAGCAACGATGAATAAAGCTGGGGTCTGTTGGACGTATCTCTGAGTCGGTTTGTGATAAAGCATTAAAGCGATGAATCCTAGTGTTATTGACAGTTGAACCATGAGAATAGAGTAGACTTTGCGAATAAAACCGCGTCGGATGCTTTGGTCATTGAAGTCGAATCCTTTCACTTCGGGGTCTTCCACGTTGCCGCCGAAACCTCCGTATGTTCCTGAAATTAGTAAGAAAAATACTGAATTAGTAAAAGGATTTCAGCAAACAAATCTGAGATAAAATTTAAACATTTAGGACCTGGACAAAAATAAACTTGACAACCTTAATCTTTTATAACCGCTCTGTGGAATTCGATTGAAGCATATTATTTCAACAGATTTAATTTGAAGGCTTTGTCAGTTTTTTAGTCCAGGATTGTTTAAAAAAAACATGCAAATACTCTAGAATTCAATAACTTTATGAAAAAGTTCTTGGCCCACCAAGTTCTTGTCCCAGAAACTGTGCTCTAACTTGAAAAATATTCATTAACGAAGATACAAGTGAATGCAGGAGGCATTCAATATAACAACGTTCGGTTTTTAATAAGTATCCAAATTCTGCAGCTGCATCTTTCGAAGATTTCGTTATAACGGCGCGCAGTATTGTTATGGAATTTGGGTCATTTTGAGTGCTAAATATTCTGAAGAAAATGTTTAATTCCTGTGGGAAATTGAACTGTGGCGATTACGCCAGTTTATCGTAAGCAAAGATCATAATTTATTCCATTTTCTAAAGTTATTGATGAACTTTTTGTACTCTCGTCGAACCTATGCTCTAAGATGCCATTTCGTACTCGAGTCACGTATCCAAGTTTCATCAATTCCGATGATTTTCATGAATTGTGTGTTGGAATGGTGTTAGATGAATAACTTGCATCTGAATCCGACAAAATGCAAGAGCATGTAAATACAAGGAGGAAACAGAAGATTAAATATTCCCCTTGGTGTTGTATTTGATTTAAAGCTTAGTTTTATAAAGTTTTGTTTTGATAAAGACAGCTGAGGCCAGTAAAATGTACGGATTTATAACATATTGTTATGTTGACGACTCGAAATGGTCGAGTTTTGACGACTTCCGATATAAAATAGGTTCGTAAGTAAAGCTATTATTTAGAAGCACTTAATGAGCAAGAGTAATTACAATACCAATCAACAAACTACTCTATACTATTGCTAATAGAAAGCTCTAAAGAAAAATGTCTAATTACTGGTCTATTATTGAATTTGCCGATAGCTACTATTTTCTCGAAGCACAATATTTTCATTGTACCAACCCACAGTAATAATTCAATAATTATCGACGTTCACGACACAAAAAAACAAGTTAAATTTTACTAAGTAATTAACATAGTATACTGTTGGCACTCAGGGTCTGTTCTGACTTATGTTATCGTCCCTATGACGTCGCACTAGGCTCGAACGAGAATTTGGTAGCCTTCACATTTTTCGCCCAAGAATTTCCTTCGAAACAGACAAAAAAAATTACAGGCACCGATCAGAGAACAGCTGGATACAGAAAAATCATAAATATTCCTTTGGGGTAAAGGGAAGTTCCCTTCTCGGAGGGAACTCTATGTACTTTTCCCATTTGTATACAAATAACTATTTTTAATTTTAGCCGAGCAATTAATTTCGTTATTTCGATAAGAAAATTTTCGGAACCTCGATAAAACCAAATAAAAGATTTAAAAAAATATGACTAACTGATAACGACTCATAACATTTAATTCTAGTGACTTATACATTGATAAATATAATATCAGTTTCCAGATCTTTTTGAAACAAAGTCTGATATTTTATTGTAAGATAATGCATCTGAATAACCAGATAACTATTGTAGTAGAATCCCACGTGTGTTATGAAGTTGTATCAGTGAAAGGGAGCAAGACATTTCTGGTCTTAAACACGCTAACCACGTAAAGTTTGTTTTCGAGAGAGAAATTCAAACCCCATCCAGCCTTAAAATTTTAAATTAAGTGCCACTTTTAATTTAGGTGAATTTCAATTTTTGGAATGATAAGTTTAAATGTTGAATTTCGCTCCTAAGCGCAATTTTTATCGTTATAAAAAATTCCAAAAATGAGACTGGGTTGCCTACCATTTCAAGATGTTAAGAGTGGATATCACTCATGTGGAAATTATTCTTATATGACTTTTCTCCCTAGTAAACAAAGGTCATATGTTTTAGCGTGTTTTACTTTTAAAGCACGAAGCACCTTTAAATTGCTTTGGTTTCGCTAGGACATCCATCTTCAGTATGTAGTATGCCGGGTGGTCCATTAAGAATGCCACTCGGCCATATCATGCAATTTCTGGAAAACGGCATTAGATTTTGAAAAAAAAAATTGGCGTGTTCAATATAGACTGGAGTGTCACTTTTTGACGTATAATTGACAGTTCTAACTTTTAAAATGGATGTCAAGCGCTATTTTGAAATGAAATTATAAATGGAAAGAGGGGTCGAGGAAGATTTTATGCTGATTACGATGCCCTGTCATCTTCCCAAACAAAATGGCGCATCTTATAAGGGCGGTGAATTTGGAATAAATTAAAACATTTATATTTGAGACATTTCAATTAGGCCGGCACCTCCTGGCTACTCCACTGGTTTGTTACCAACTCAAACCATTTGACAACGACTTTGCTAATGCGTAAAGTTAGAAAAAGTCCCACGTACTCCAAGCAAACATGCTTCTAAACTTAAACTAGAATTGTAAAACAAAAGCATATAAATACTATCGCAGAATATTCCAATCATACAGAAGCAAACTGAGGGATCAACATTTCAAGTTTCCTCTTCACGTTGGGCAATCAAAATTATTTAAAAGTTGTCCACGCGTTGGAAGATCGTTAAGATCTATAGTCTATATTAGCTTAGGTCAATGCGAAGGCGTAAAATGTTTTTGTGTTTGGCAATGTTCAGCTTAGTACAGCTCTATAAATTTGTAAGTTTGTTTAACAGTCATTGTAAGTAGTATCCATTTTGCTCACTGCGCAATCGCGTGTGTTCCTTTTGGGAGCTCTTTGCAACAAACTAAGCGCGTGGCTAACGTGTGGTGGCCTTGGTACCAAACTGACAATTCTCGCACAAACACAAACGTGTGGGCCTCTTCTACAGATACATTAATTAATAAAAGGTCATCCCACTAAACGGTATGGCATTTCCAACAACTTTTGTAAAAAAATTTCATCAAATAAATCAACACAAAGTGTTCGAGGAAAATGTTACTCCAAAAATTCACGCACCGGTGCTGTGGACCACCGTCGTGTCAAAAAAGCATGTCATTCTGTGGGATCTGGTTGCCGTTTTCCAGCATTTCTACAATTCGAGGGTAGATGAAGTCGTTCAGTTACTTTAAAACAGCAGATTGGGCCAATCTAATTCATTTCAGGACTTGAATATTTCTGATCAATTTAAAATCACAAAAAAACTAACTGTAAAATCCAAAAAGAACCCATGATCTTATCAACATAATAATAGGCCTATTTTGTAGATCAATTCCATGTCTTTATTCGTGTTATTTAAGTTTTTTGAAGGTAATGCACCTTGTGTAGGGGGACGATCTTCTATCAATGGATCTAATTTTCAAAAATGTCCCCCTTGAATATAAAATCGGTGTGTTCTAGGGTTTTCCGAAGGAAAAATCCCGATATACTAGTTCAGCAGAAAGGTAAACTTTATTTGATAAAAATTTTACATCGTTGTTATGATACCCAATCCAAGGTCACTACTACTCAATCTATTTAGACAGCAGCTTTCATTTCAGTATGATTGTAATATTATTGCAACAGCTTTTATCATTCACATGCAATAGAAAAGTCCTCAAGCTCCCAGCTATGTTAAAATAAGCATCAATAACGATATTTTTCTATATAGTGTGTTAGTATCGAACGCTCCGAAAATTACTTTATATTAAAAACGAACCGGCATTGTAAGTTCGAGAGAAGGGTTGACTTTCACCTGCACTATTGTAAGGATCGCCAGCGTATGGAGGTGGTTGGAAGCCGGGACCGCCACCTTGTTCCGGAGGCGCACCGGGATAAGATGGATATCCGGTCTGTGGTGGATAACCGCCCTGTGGTGGATAACCGCCTTGTGGTGGGTAACCGCCCTGTGGTGGATAACCACCTTGTGGCGGATAACCACCTTGAGGGTAACCGCCTGGCGGTGGTGCATACCCTCCGTAAGCTGTTTGTTGACCTAGATATGGGAAAATATGAGATTATAGGTATATTAATTCAATCAGTAGTTAAAATATTTATATGTTTCGGTTCTTATTGAACCATTTGTCTGGTAAATCTTGAACTTTGTCAACTATTTTTTTGTTCAGTACTTTCTTTTGGTGGTTTGTGTATTTTTGAGACAGGAAATCCAAGATATGGTGTTGTAGCATTGAATATGGATTGTGATGTTTCTATACTGTGATGAGGTGAGACATCAAAGCACGAAACGTCCAAAATAAGGGAACTTTTATTTGTTGAACACGCATCTGTTTTGATTTGAGGAGAAATTACTATATACAAAAAATGTCTAATTTCAATAAGCCTAAAAACCTATGGAAAATACTGATTAAAAAAACAAATTACTCGCATATTTTCCCGATTGTCTTTTTCACACCTGTTTTTTTAATAGGTTAAATAAGAACAGAAACATTCTTACTACTACTACATAAAACCAAATATAAAATTAACATGAGCGCTGGATATAAATTGGAACTATCTTTATTTTAGTTATTAACTTGCGATCCAAATACAGAACAATGGATACCGGACCATCAATTCGGATTCCGAGCAAATCACTCAACCATACAACAAATCCACAGAATAACTCACGAAATCAACCAATCGATGGAACAAAAATTGTACACCACATCTGTATTCTTGGACGTTAGCCAAGCCTTTGATAAAGTATGGCATACAGGTTTACTATACAAAATCAAAAAGCTTCTTCCTGTAACATACTTTAATCTACTAAGATCGTATCTGAGCGAGAGGCTCTTTAGTACTCGTATCAAAAACAGTGCATCACCGACCTTCGATATCAAATCTGGAGTACCCCAGGGCAGTACTATCGGACCATTATTATACGTATTGTACACAGCAGATCTCCCTGGAAATGATGATACAATAATGGGTACATTTGCAGACGACACTGTAATAATTGCCAGCCATGAAAACCCAGCTACAAATACGGCTTCGGAAGTGGAGAATCAAGATCAATGAAAGCAAATCTGTCCAGGTTAACTTTACACTACGGAAAGAACAATGTCCACCTGTATATATAAACGACATTCAAATTCCAACTTCCGGTAGTACAAAATATCTAGGAATGCATCTGGATGCAAGATTAACTTGGAAGGAACATGTAACAAAAAAACGCAAACAAATTGATTTAACAGTAAAAGGACTAAGCTGGTTAATAGGAAGAAAATCAAAGTTATCTCTTGAAAATAGACTTCTGATATATAAAACTGTGATAAAACCAATATGGACATATGGAATAGAACTCTGGGGATGCACGAGTAAGTCCAACATGGCAATAATCCAAAGAAGCCAATCAAAAATTCTTCGAATGATAACAAACGCCCCATGGTATGTAAGCAATCTCACTATACACGAAGACCTAAAGATATTCGTAAAAGACGTAATCAAAGCCAAAAGTGTCAAACATCACGAAAAACTGGAACATCATGTCAACGAAATAATACATCCACTACTACGGCCCACCTTGAATAGAAGACTTAAAAGAAATTGGCCCGCAGATTTAAAAGAAGATTTGTCATTGGAGAAGTCTTCGCAACGCCATTTGAGAGCCTCCATAGCTCCGTGTCATCATATTGCCCTATAGAAAATATTGTATTCTGATTGCTGAAATTATGTATAATAAAAAAAAATCTTAGTTATTATGACCTTCAATATACCTAAAGACGTCATTGTTCGAAAGAGTGCCGCAAGTCTTTCTATGATGCCGCTTTTTTGCACAGCTTCAAAAGACTGACATCTGAATTAAACCTTAGGAAACAAATAAAAGTTATATGATGCCACGTCAGACGAATAAATTAGAATGGATTAACACTGGGATTTCGTACTTGGCTAGAAACGTCGGGACATGAGAAACCATGTTCTCTTTCAATTCCAATATTTTTCTTCTCTTTCACAGAGTCACAAGCTAGTAATGTTGATTAATAGTTTAACCTCGTGAAATCCAGTTAATCTGGACCTTCCAATACATGAATGGGCGTTTATTTCAGGATCACAAGGAAAAACCATGATTAGTAACCAGTTGTCACCCTTTTCAATAAGGGAGCTTCTATCTGTTCCTGAATATTAGGCACCATTTTCGCGCACATTCTGTTAATACACCTTTCCAAGTTTCACAACAGTATTGCCTTATTATTCCACTAGTAAAACAAGAGCTTTTATACAAATGAAGGTCACTAGAAACAGTGGTGGAGCTACATGCGCAGAAACACCAGTTTCCTTATTTTTTAGCCACAGCTGGTACAGAACTTTTCGCATTAGACAGGTTCGAGTTACACAGACTTGTATCAAGGACGTAACTAAATTTTGCAGTATGAGGGTTCGACTGTGAAAAATCTTCGAACAGAAAAAAGGAACATACAAACTTATCATCAAAATTTAAATAAGTTTTAATATATTATACAAACATTCCAGAAATAAATCAAATAGAACGATTCGCTTCGAGATTTTACTGAAATATTATATACAAAAGTAAATTCTCTCAGCTTTTACCATAAAAAAAGCTTACTAATGTTAAACAAATAGCCTACATTTAAATTTCAGCTTTATTTCTAGTATGTATTGTTCAAGCAAATCACAAATCGTTCGGGGCATGCAGTTTTATCAAACACGCATGAGTCCGACAGGCTGTGTTTGTTTCTGAATGTTCCCTATTAATTGCCAGCATATCTACATCTACATAAATTTACTGAGCTAATCCCGTAGACCAAAAATTATTCAGAGTAGTATTATGATCTTTAAAACCAGCAACAACGATATATTTCTAAAATCTAAAATTCAGGCCGCCTAATAAATGTGGACTTGCTTAAGAACGCAACGATATAATCAAGGACATTGAAGATAAAAAAGTAATTAAGTAACTCAAAAACAATTTAAGAAAACCCGTACAATAAAATAAACAATATTGGTGTTTTCTGGGAATATCAAAAAAGTTTTGTTTTCGTAAAATAAAAATACAGGAGCAACTTTACATTTTCTCCAAATTTTTGTACGATACAATAGGTACAAACTAATCAATTTTAGTAAATCTGAAAAGGGTTTATATAAATATAGTAAACATTCCCATTTAATCTTATGAGTTATGCACTAAAAATATTAATGAATGAGCGAAACTTTAGGTCATTAATGAAGGCTATAAAATAAATACATATAGTTACGTACGTATATCTGAATTATTTTTTGGTCTACTGTTATAAACCTATGTCAAAATATCCCGTACTAACTACAGTATCAAGTCAAATGTCGGTATTATGCAAGAATTACCTTGTCCCCACTGCTGCGTCATATTGTTGGAATTTTTTTCAACTTTTTTATACCGGACGGCAATTCACTAATACAACTATCTGGAAAAACAATACAATATCAATTATATCTCTGGATCACCGATGACTTATCACTGTATTTTAATGAATGCAGTACTATAACAAGCAACAAACAGTAATTAATTAGGTACGACCACAAACAGAGGTACTTAAGGTTAAATTTTTCCCTACCACAACTAACGTAACACGTAAATTCAATCTAATCTTAAATAAAATTACCACTTGGGGATCTAAATATATATCTGGTACTTCAGATATGATGAGTCACAAGGTTTTTCACAGAACTTCTCTTTTACACCTAAGTAGTCCAGTGTGCCAGTTTTACGGTAAGTAAGAATTCTAATCGAAATATTTGCAATGAATCATATTGTTGCTGTTGAATTTGGGGAAAAAATCGATCCAAATATTCCTAACTAACCTATATAAGTGAATAGAACGCTGTCATCATATTATGAAATAGCAATTTTTATCAAACAGCACCATAAATATTGTATCACCCACGCAATGACGGAAATATCATTTTTATCATTAATTACAAACACAAAATAGAAATATTGGCAGAAATAATATAGTCCCTATTTAAATGTGCAATTTCAGAAAGGATCAAAAAAGTTGCTTTTACCACTGATATAAATATTATGTACCTACAATTTACTTTGTAATGGCTTATGTAAACAAACTGCTTAAAGGCGCCTGACGATTGTTAATACATTATAATAAGTCTAGAATGAATTTAATTGCTTACATGGTATATCACGATAATAATTCTCTTTTATCAGTGTCCAACTATACAGTTGTTGTAATCTTTTTTTATATATAATTTGAGGTAAACTTTCACCTAAAGCAATTCCAGTTGAAACTTGAAACTACCAAAATCAGATATACGATCAATAGTTTGTTTTTGTTTGTAAATGTAAATTTTTTTCGAACTTTCACTTGTCAAAAAAGTCATATTTTTATAATAGAGCATTTTTCGATGTGAACACGTTCCAATTAGAAATGAACTTATTCCTTTTGTAACTAGTGTAATCGAGTCTGAAGACATAGGTGAGATAATAAAATCAGTTTTTGTCTTTTTCTAAATCATTTACATAACAACAAGCAATTATTTGCAAATATTAATAATTATTAAGGAATTTCCTTTAATGTTAAATAACTTA
This sequence comes from Apoderus coryli, assembly GCA_911728435.2. Taxonomy (NCBI): domain Eukaryota; kingdom Metazoa; phylum Arthropoda; class Insecta; order Coleoptera; family Attelabidae; genus Apoderus; species Apoderus coryli. The sequence goes on from OU452204.1 coordinate 15,916,638, forward strand.
TAATACTAACGAGTATCAATGAATGATAGTCAATGATTATTTTGATAGTTTGACGTTCTTTTTATAAAAATGGAAGTACGGTGAGCGGTAGGTGGTGATGTCATATCAGCTCAGCTGATCTGAGTTTGTAGAAGAATAACGCCTCATGATTCATTTTAGTACAACAACGCACGAGCCGCCAACCCAGAGATATGTCTATGCGCTAACCGCGGCGGATGGCGGTAAAGCGGTGCCGCGTAGAAGCGCAGATTGCTCTTGCGGAGTTCTCCGCGGAGGTTTTGTTGTTGTTCTAAAAACAACAAATTACAATGTCGTTTTAGGAAATAAATATTATATAAAAAATGTTGTACATCCAGAAGAAGACAATAACCATTGTCAAAACGTCGAAAGGAGAAGGAAAAAATATATGACAATTTTTAATGGTTGTTTAAACTTATATGAAATAAGGAAGTTTCATTTCAAAATTCGAACCTAATACCCAAGGAAAATAAAGTAATTAAAATTTGTTATAATTCTCGCACACCATGATATCAAAAATAACAATAAAATACTCTCGAAAACAATATTATTCTAGATCACTAATAAAACCGCGCGAATTTGCGTTGTGTCGTGCGTTGTCTTTCATATAAGTTTGAACATGTCGACAACCGCGGGTCTGCGCGTTCACCGTGGCCTATGCTGTGCGTTGTCTAGCATTATTTACAATAGAAATTAACACCCGCGTGACCGCCTTCCGCCGCTGTTGGCGGCTCGTGCGTTGTTCTCCTTAAATTCGTGGTACAGATATAAATACGACGATCTGACGTAAGACATTGACAAATGACAATTTACACACCAACACAAAAGATAATAAATTTCAACTTTCATAAATAAATTCATAACACAAGAGACTGGTTTAAAAGATAGTGTGAAAGTTAAAAATACATATTAAAAATGGCAAAAAAGACCTACGATTTATTGTTTAAATTATTATTAATTGGTGATTCCGGTGTAGGAAAAACGTGTATATTATTTCGTTTTTCTGATGATGCTTTTACAACAACTTTTATATCAACTATAGGTGAGTAGGTATATTATTAGATACCCTGAAAATTAGTTCAGTTCAGTAGGTATTTAGTAACGTATATTTTTATCAAATATTCGCCGCTAAGAGGATGCCTCTGTTTTATCACACGTTATTTATAGTCCCTAAGATCATTTCATAATAAAAAGAAAACAGTTTCATTATAACAGCATCAGCACTATGAAGTGCATTTTGATTTCTATTTTTAAATTATTCTTAATATAGGTTTTTTGTTGCAGGTATAGATTTCAAAATAAAAACTATAGAATTAAGAGGTAAAAAAATTAAACTACAAATATGGGATACAGCTGGACAGGAGAGATTTCATACAATTACCACCTCATATTATAGGGGTGCTATGGGTATAATGTTAGTGTACGATATAACGAATGAGAAAAGTTTTGAAAATATTGTAAAATGGTTACGAAACATTGATGAGGTATGATTAGTGTGAATTAATTAGCAAACAAAACATTTTTAATATATTAACCTTGCCATACTTATTCAATTTGGAGTGTGCAAAGTTTAATTAATAGTTTTAAATATTTACGTTATAAAATGATCTTTGTTTACATGACAAATGTAATTAAAATATCAACTTGAAAAATGATCTTATGTCACTGCTAATAGAATGTGTGTGTAGTAATTTCCTTTGCTTAATAGATATGTTATTGTTTATACATCGCATTTTTTGCCGCTCTATTTAACACAATAAGTATTTAGTTGTTAATTATTGTGGAATAATTCATGAGAATCAGTCTATAAGTAAACAGGATTACATGCAAAAACTGTAATGTTCAATTACCTATATCGATTTAAAATGATTAAGTATGCACTAAGAGTCATTTTGTTATATCGAGAATTTCCTAGAAAATTTCATCACCTCTACTTTTCTTCCTGTAAGACATCTTAATTTTGACTCATTAGGTACCATAGCAACCAAAAAAATTTCCGAGTCTAATTTTTTTAACTTGTGACAGAACGGTTTAACCATTTCGGGGCGGATGTTGTGCTTCAATGGCAGTAGTTAAGGTATCCCCGTAAGAAATAAACAATGGGTGTAAGATCGGGGCTTCTACAAGGCCAGCAAATTTATCATCAGAATTCAAATGTTGCTCCTTGCAGTTGCATGTGTATTGTATGCTCAGAAAAATAAACAAAAATAGAAATGTCATCTAATTTCAATGTTTGTCTTCATAACATAAAGGTCAATATTTACTTTTTAATGACAGAAGGAGTGCGTGTAAACAAAAGCCAGTGGCATAGTATAATTCTCTTGAAATCGTGGTTGTAGTTTACAATAATAAATACATACCCACGCAGGAACTGTCGCATTTTTTTCAAATATAATTTATTAAATAATAGATTATTTTTGCTTATTATATTACTGTCTATTTTGCAACTAGGTGTATAGTATATTTAAACAACGCATGTCTGCAAAATCCCAAAATCTACCCCATTGTACTTACTTGTGACACGTAACCTTACTCGGAAAATCACTCGACATGCAAACTAAGCACTTTTTTCTCCCCATTATTTAAAGGAAACCCAGTTTTACACACTACAAATGCATTAAAGTAGAAGAGTCTCGTAAAATTCACTTAATTCTCGTTATAAAACTGTACGTAGCACTCCACACGTCAACGTGACGTGTAAATATAAACAAATCCCTCCGCGGGGTAGCCACACATTTATATCCGTAGAACTGTATTTTTGTGAATCATATTATATTTGATTGATTTCTTGACGTTAAATATTTTGTGAACATGTAATGGCAGCCGAATACAAAAAGAAATATTATAAATATTGTATAGTTCTGCAATGTAAGAACACTGACCAACCGTAATAAAAATTTACACTGGAATGTGAAATACGAGCTCTGATTCTATGAATAAAACGAACAATTGGCAACAGTGTTAGATTTTATTAGTAAAAATGTAAAGGTTATGTAGGCTACAAACATTTTTGTGATTAGTTTCTTGTTATGCCATTTCTATTTTTATTTATTTTTCTGAGATTATTTAAGTTTCCAAATATATCGCCCTGAGCATTTGTAATTAAATCTCACACACTATAGTGAACAGACACACAACCACATATTCAGATTAAGTACAAACAAAATATCGTACAGGCCATCAATGAACTCTATATTGAACACAGGAGTGAACGGTATCTACCTACGTCTATGCGATCATTGACACGTTCTCTCCTATAATGGCGACATGCGCGACGAGATGCGCATGACACCTCGCAACCGGAGACTCGGAATGCTGTTTTTTTTGCCGTGATAGTATTAAGCTTTTCGTAAATGTTGGAAATTTGATTTACATTGCCTGCCGAGCATCACTGATGAGTTGTGGATCAACGAAACGTCTTGGCTGTTGAAGCAAGGTAGTGTGAAGCAAATTTCCAACATAACTTAAAGTCTTGTTACATTATGTAACAAGTAAAATTTATTTTTAGCATGCTAATGAAGATGTAGAAAAAATGATATTAGGAAATAAATGTGATATGACAGATAAAAGGACGGTCAGCAAGGAGAGAGGCGAAACGGTAGGTTACACGTTTTTATCATAGATTATGTTTTTAAAGTCTAAAAGACTGACACGAGGCTTTTCTTTAATTTAATTTACGAAATATACGAGCCCAAGTGGGAAACTTTTGGGATTTATATACAAAAAACGTGTTTGGTAGTTCGGGAAACTCACTTGCCAATAATTTTTCCAGATTGCTCGTGAGCATGGTATTCGTTTTATGGAAACCTCAGCCAAATCCAATATAAATATAGAAAGAGCCTTTAACGAATTGGCGGAAGCCATTTTAGACAAAACAGCAGGACGAGAACCAGGCGATCATATTGACAGAGTAACAGTTGACAGAAGACAGCAATCCAGCACTAGCAGCAGGTGTTGTAGTTAATTATTTAGCTTTTATTCAAATTGAAATGGAGATAACAAGGAAAGTGTCTTTGGTAGCCATTTAGAGGAGATTTCAAACCACGCAAAGTAGTGATTTTATTAATAATCGTTTTGTTTCTAGTTGGTAAGGATAATATTATATGTTGTACAGAAAATACTGCCTCTTAATGTTGTAGTTCAACTCTTAAATGTTGATTCAAGGTTTTTAGTTGCTTCGGAATTCGTATCCTAATAGGTGTTACTTAGAGAATTGCGTAAATGTAAATATTTTTTAGGAGAGACACGCGAGCAGTTAGGTGTACGGTCCACTTTAGGGACGGTGCAATCTTCTGGCTTTTTTTGTTTTATTAGAAAGACAGCATTCAAAATAAAAAATTTGCAGTACAACCAAAAATAAAAATTTAATTCCCATAAAAATCGCACATAATATGGCACACTAAGTGATTTTTCAAATTTAGGAACTAGAATGCAACGTTGCCCGATTGTAATAATACGTTACCAATACATAAATTTTAAAAAATAATATAAATGTATCTGGATACTTATTATAAGTAAAACATCACCGTTTAAACATAGACGAATACGACTGACAGTATACGCACTGTCCCAATTAAAATATCCTCGACCAACGCCCGTTATTACGCGACCAGATCAGTGCTTTCTCCTTACTGATGACTTTCCCCGTCTTGTGTTCATCCTAAACTAACCCAACTGGTACATACTTTATTCTAAAATTACAAATAAAAAAGTAAAAATACTAATTATGATATCCTAAACTACCCTACTACCTTTGGTCAAAAATTATAACTGGCAATGTCGCGGTATGAAAAGACAGCGCTTATTTATGGAAAAAGTAACAAAATTACCAGGTATATGAAAAATAATTTAATGGCAAAGCGGACTAAAATGCTGGTTTTACCTACACAAGGAATTTTATTTAATTTAGCAGGGCCCCAGTCTAATTCAATAGAATCAGACCGAGGCATGGGTCGACAGATACTGACGAATTCGTTTCACTCTTGTTATGAGCTCGTCAGAGTACCAGAGTCGTTGCCATGCATGCTTTTTTTTTTCGTACTAGATGGCGCGTCAATTTCGTACTAGATTTTCAATTTTCGTATTTACGTACTAGATTTTCAATTTCCTTAAATCTAATTAATCGAGTAATTGTAACCTTGCTTGTGTTTAATGTAATGAATCACTTTTTCTAAAAAAAAAAAAAAAAAAAAAAAAAACGAATTATTTGATAGGTTAAATGAGATCTTTCTTTCTTTGTTCTCTTATCTGACCTCTTCCTTCGTGATTCAGATGCAGACAGCTAAAGATGGTTAGATGAGATGACAGATGACAGTAAAGTTTCACTTCGTATCTATTCGCCATTTCGTCAGAATATTTGGTTTTCCTTCAGTTAGGGGATAAATATTGATTTGATTAAAAACGTACTAAAATATCGTTCCGGCGTATTAACGTATAAAGTCTCTCAAAACGTACTAAATATAATACGAAAAAGCACCTGGGAACAACACTGGTTGCCATCTACAAATATCGGCCTGCATTTAAGCACAATAGGATACACAACAGTAGACACATGTAAACACGTATCATCTACATGTGCATAGTAATGCATATCCTTTACCATGCAGAGGCCGAACAAACTCAATGTATAATAGGTAAAACCAGTCGTATAAATAGAAATAAAAATTGTATGAACACAAAACGCTAGCAGGAGACCATTTTATCCTTCTGCCAGCATCTCCCAAATATTTGGGTTTCAGCAATGCTCTGCGCTTTGCCATTAAATTATTTTTCATTTATTATATTTACGGACATGAAATCCTTTTAATTACCAGGTACTATTTCAAATGCTGAATTTCTAATAAAACAGAAGATTCCACAGTCCCCAAAGTCGACCGTAGCCGCAGTTAGCTAATGGTGCTTAGTTTGATGTAATAAATAATAATTAATCGTGATCAGTTTCTGCTAAATCTATTTTTTGATAAATAAATTAGACTCTGCACTAAGTTATCTTTTGTTTATTTGTTCTAAGCTATCTATTATGAATTTGAGCCAAGCATTTTCGGTATTTGTGAAATATTTCAACTAATAGTTGTTTTCGTTAATGATTAAAATCATTTTATTATTAAACAAACAATAAGGTGAATTATCTCTAGTTATAATAAACAATGCATTATCTGGCTTCTGTTTATTTCCTTAGCATTAATTCTGTTCTCGAAATTATTCGCCGAGGGTGGTCGTATTACTTCCTCTGTCAGCGTATTTCATACGACTTTGTATTCACATTTCTACGGCCAAGCCTTCGTACAGTTTTTCTTGTCCAGCCGTTGGCTCCATGTTTGTAAGTAGTGTTATATCAACTCAGAACTTAAACGATTGTGTTGTCACCTTTAGAAAAGGGAAATTCTTGTAAATTTTCCCTTTTGTGCAGGAGGCTATATACACTGTGTTCAAGATAAGAATGGAATAGCATTGGAATCTTAGAAACGATAGGAGTTACAATGTCGGTTAAATTAGAGAAAAGTTGTACAAATTAAACACCTTTTAAATGGTGTTTTCAAAAGTAAACTAACTTCAGCCGTTTTTGAGAATTACGAAATAACGATTTTATGCACTCACTATCATGTAAACCGCATTCTTTCCATGAATCGCCAAAACTGTCATCAAGTTACAACAGTTCACGCGTCGTTGCACCGTGGATTCAACAGTTTTTGGGTTTTTCGTATCAAATTAATAGCGTTTATCATGATAAAATTGTATTTAGTTGGGATGAAACTTATTAGCCATGCTGTTGGCTAGATTATTGTTGAAAAAGCAGCTCAAGACAGTCAATCCGATTGTGCAGAAGAGCATGCAGAAATTTTATGGAAAAAAAATATTCTTCTGAACTCCAAGTCTCACGCCAAATCTGTCCAGCATAAATGTGTATTCAATACGTCTGCCGGATAAATGCCATCCACTCTAAATGAAAGATACTTTCTCTGAACCTTCTCAATATGCTGTATGTAAAGTCTATAAATGCGATACCAAATCAGAGATCAATATTTATTCGACTCTCGAACGAAAATAAGAATTGTATAACACTACAAATGCAGAAATATCATTCAAACTTCCACAATTTCTCACAATAAAACCGTACATTCTCGGAACTTCACTGTACTTAGCATTCACATGCGGTACGAAAAACAATTTTGAGTCAAACACAACTCCCAAATCAGTAGTAGAGGAACAGCTACCAAGGAAAGTCTGACAAACTGTATATCGAAAATCTATAATATTTTTCGTTCTTGCGAAAGAAAGAAACAGATAATATTTGCATTTACTGGCATTTAATGACAGTCCATTAACTGCCGCAAGAGCACACTGAAGCTGAACGCAGTCCTTATAGGATTCAACAGGAGCAAACAATTTAAGATCGTCAGCAAAAAACAATCTATTGACATGTAGATAATCGTTCAGATCGTCTATAAAAATTAAAAACGAGAATGGGCACAAATTTGACCCCTGAGGAACATCCGAAGAAGCCTCATTTATGGGACCTATGCTATAGTAATCTACTGCCATCTATCGCCAGGTATGATGAAAATAGTGACCTCAAACTGCCAACGAATCCATAATGGCCAAGCCACTGAGGAAGCACCTCGTAATTCAATCTATCAAAAGCCTTGGCAAAGTCAATATATATAACATCAAATTGACCACCCCCTGTCCACAACTTTGGAAAACTGTCTCTACTCTCTACTAAATGTGTTTTATGATTTTTGTTCTAATTGGCTACCTGATAATATATTTTTTTGTATCATTGTTAGTATTTAACATTGTGGTCTCAATTTAATCTTGTATTGAAGAACTTTAACAGAATGCTTTAATTATTTTAGTGACTACAGAATTCGCAAATAATATTCCAAGCGTTCTAAATAACTGTATAATATTTTTAAAACGCGGTTTAATAATGGGTTGGGTGGCAAACTTTGCGCCAGTAAGTAGTTCGTAGTAGGTACATTTTTTCTTGCTAAAAACTACAAGGTGTACAAAACAACAAACAAAATATCGACTTCAAAACTAATTTTTAAAAATAATTGTGTCATCATTTTCAAGAACTAATTTTTTCTGAAGAAATCCATTTTCTACGAGGAGCGGGATCAATGTAGAAATGAAAAACGTCTGCTCCACAAAATCCAAATATATATGTTCAAGTTAAATACAATGTTGGTCATTACCAGACATGTTTCGGAACAAAAATCGTTCCATCATCAGTGGTATTTTTTCAAAAACCTTTCATATCATAACTCTCAATAGGTTAAATATTTACATATGCTAAAAAATGTATACAAAATATAACGAACATAAGTAAGTGGTCACAACTAATTTTTTGACTAAGAAGAAAAGTTTGGTGAGTTTTTTCGAGACCAGAAACGAGAGTTTTGTCTGTTTCATAGTCACACATTTAAAAATGGGCTCGTCCAACATAAGTAAAATATCGAAGCAATCAACATTACCTAAAAGCTCTAAAAATTTTTTAAAAGAAGCAATCGATATCTCCTGCATAAGTTTGACTTTATATGGTTTTAAGCTTCTATGTTTCAGATTGTATTTGTATGTCTTAAAAATGCACCTTGAACTTCTTTCAATATTTTCAGGAGAAAACAAAATACAGCATGTTCCATTTAAAATAACTAATCATATGTCAAAATTTTGACAATGGATTGACATACGTCATTTCTGGCACCATAATCTGACGATTCAGACAAATTGCTACAACTTCGCTAACTTATACTATACTCTGTGATCAAAATTAACGGAGATACCTATTGAGTAAAATATACGTGATCACCCTGTACGTGACTGTCTATATATGACAATTATAGCTCTTTATAAGTTTTGTTTTGGTTGCGAAATAAGGATCGATTCAGAGCTAGTTCCAGTTCTGAGCAGACCGATATGCGCATTGACAAAAGTTCAGTACCGTTCTAGAACGCTGACTTGACACATGTTTGACACTAGGCTTACCTTTACATTTCAAATGAGTTTTTGTGTTTATTATATCATAATCAAATATTATAAAATTAATTACAATCATTATTAATATTTTTACATTTTCATCGACATCGCTACTTTCCGATGAGCTACTAGACAAAATATCCTAAAATAAAATAATCCATATAGTACCTAAACATCATCAGTGTAATGTGTATGGACCAACCATACCATTTCGTGATCCATTTTTACTGTTTAATTTTTAAAACCAAAGGAAACTAATTTATTTAGTTTATTTATGTAAAATAATAAAAATAACCCCAATCCTCAATTAGTAAACGAGAACATAAAAATTTGCACACTGCGCATACAGTTCTGAAATGATTCTGAATGGATTTCAGCTTAATCTGCGCTATAACTGTTCTAGAACGGTTCCGAATCGATTCCGAAAAGAACCAAAGCACAGCATATTAAAATCCCGAATCTGTGCTGTCAAAACCAAAACGACATTTTATTAACAGCGCATGTGCGAACGGTTCTCAGTCCGAACCAAAACAGCTTTTTTGTTTCGTTTCATAACCATATTCGTATACAGCCTGAAGTACTGAGAATGATTTCCAAATAAGCAAAGCATTCTGTTAAATATATAAAAACATCTTTTTATTAGTAATTCATCAAATTTACCAAAAAAAAAAATTAAAATGCTCATTTTATTTTTAAAATATTGAACATACTAGACAGTAGTAACCACATAATATATTTTTAAGTTATTTTTAGTTGTATTCATTGCGCAAGCTTTAAACATGTAAACTAACTTCGCTAAATAAGCATCCAAACTAAACGTTGCTTTATTATCGTCAATAATATAGTAGTTTTGTTTTATTTTTAACAAAATATAATTATATAAATATACATATATACCTATATAGGGTGTCCAAATATTAGTTTGTGATATTCCTCTTATATGCTCGTGTCGGGAAAACTGCTTCTGAGAAGGCTATACAGACTCCCGAAAAAAATTGGGACCCTCTAACCTGACCTTAGGGAGACTGTGTTATGAACGACAAATTTGTCCATCTCAAAGATGTTAAAGCAATAAAATAACTAAAGAAATTTCCAGTCGTAACCTCAACAAAATTTATTTAAATTAGATTACATGTTTCGCCCTTAATTGGGCATCATCAGCTCTATAAGAAGAAGGTCGAAAAACACAAATATCATAACGTATATCAGAGACATAAAAACAAACTTACATGCTAACTATACTGGTCAAAAAGCTTATAAATTATAAAAATTACATGTCATAGCATGTAATAACATTAACTTTTATAATTTATAAGCTTTTTGACGTCACCGGTGTTATGAGCAGTGTAGTTGGCATGTAAGTTTGTTTTTGTTTCCCTGTTATACTTTATGCTATTTGTGTTTTTCGACCTTCTTATGGATCTGATGATGCCCAATTGAGGGCGAAACATGTAATGCAATTTAAATAAATTTTGTTGAGGTTGCGACTGGAAATTTCTTTAGTTATTTTGCCGTTATGATGTCTTAGGCACTTATATTTTGGTTCTTTGCTGGAAATATTGCAAACTAGACGCCGCACACTCTGTATACAAGATTATATATAATTTTTTAATTAGTATTTTTAGATGTCTAAATGGTTATTAAATAGTTAGTATTTCTGAGACATAGAAGTCAAGTTATTTATAGTTTTATAAGAAGAGTGTATCATTTATCGCTGGTTATTATGTTATACCCATGCATGGTAAGCCTTTAGAAATTGTGAATTCTTGGACTGATTTCGGTTGTGTATCTTATATCTGATTATATATTTCTTATTCTATTGTTATTATTCACTGCAATTTGGATTATGTGTGTAAAAAATATTGGAATCAACCATAGGAAGGCTTGTCATTGATAAAATTTTGTGTTTAAATCAGTTTTGAATTGAAGAGGACACAAATGGATAGAAACTATAATAAAAATACATGTTACGTGCTAGTATTTTACGTGAAAGGTCGGTAATAGTATAAGGGGCAATAATTCTAATTTTTTATCCAGTGTTGGTATTTTGAAATGGCTATTAATTAATTTGATAGACACTATGGGTCAGTAAGGTTTTAAAATCTAGTGACACGCTGTCCATAATAATAGTACGTACCTTGTAGGTCACAAATAAGTTGGTGTGTTGCGTATGGTATCCTGCACACATTTCCCAAAGTCAGTGATAGTTACACGAACCTAAAACGGCCGTGAAAGACGTTTCGTTTGTTATTTAGTTTCAAACAGAGGAGGTTGATCAGAGTTAAAAATGTTTGTTTTTTGATCACAGAGTATAGCAAAGTTAAGCATTTTTTCTGAATCGTCGGATTATGATGCCAGAAATGACGTATGTCAATCCATTGTCAAAATTTTGACATATGATTAGTTATTTTAAATGGAACATCCTATATTTTGTTTTCTTAATCGGTAGAGCTTTTTATTCTGAATTCATATTATGAAAATAAAAGTAAATGTTACTGTCAAGCAGAACAACTTAATTTTCCTTCATGTCCATGGCAACTTTGACAAAAACAAGTCGAAACTGTCACAGCTGCAAAAAATGCATATTTTTCGAAAACTAATAAACATAACCTCAATAAAGCTGTACCGATTAAGAAAACAAATTACTGGATGTTCCATTTAAAATAACTATTCATATGGCAAAATTTTGACAATGGATTGAAATGTTGACAGTGGATTGATATTCGTCATTTCTGACACCATAATCTGACGATTCAGAAAAAATGCTACAACTTTACTAATTTAAACTATACTCTGTGCTCAAAATTAACCGACTGATGATGACCCTTGCTAGGGCCGAAACATGTTTTGATTGAATGGTAAATTATTTTAATGGGTCATTAAAATAATTTAGTGGATGTAACAGCATTTTTCTTTCCCAATTTATTGGACGTCCACAGTAATATGGACTACTTCATTAAAATTATATAAAAGTTTAATATAAACGTATGTTTTTGTGATCCTGTCGCCAGATTTCTGGAACAATCCACAGGTAATAAAATAAATAATGCACGCATTATTACTTTGTGTGTATTAAGACTATTTATCTTCATCTCCTGACTGATTTAATTGCTGTTTTAAAAATCTACTAAATTTACGAAATTAACTTTCACTATCCTACAGACTCTAAATTGTTTTGAAAATCTACCGACAACAATAACCCTCACGACGATCTCAGGTTGAAAAAAAATATAATTTCAGATTAACTTTGAATGTTCTTCGAAATACGACGCAACTTCCAAATTACAATTTATGGCGCGGAAAAGTATCAAAGTTGTGTTTTTTTAAATGGAAATACACCTTTGATACTTTTATGTTATTTGGGACACCCTGTATAATATTAAACCAATTTTAAAGCTTGAATAACCCTGTGTAAATGTATACAAGGAGATTGGTTCATTTGTGTGCTTGAGAACATACTGCTCACTGCTGTGGCTTATTTGTGACATTCATGGTATTTGGGAATCGAAGACCTCGATGACTAAAAACACTAAGATAGTGGTTAAATGAAAAAATAGTTAGAAGGCTATGTGAGAATCTAAGATCTAAGCTTCTGGGTTAACAACAACTAATGTGTACATCGGCAGCCGGACGCATGTTATTTGTTAACTATTAGGATCTTGGTACCTTCAGATTCCACAAAAATTGCAGGCGTTCATTCTAATACGGTGTGAAATTGTACGTATCATGCTTTAGTTAATACGACACATAGATACTCAGTCTACTAGTCTGCTGTCATAAAGATTTTATTTTGATTATTATTCTTTAGTGGAATTATTCAATTTTCTGTGTTATCAAAATTTATATTTTAAGTTGTAATATTTTAATTTTATGAGAAATAATTCGATAATGTATTTTTTTTATTGTAATAAAGACTTCTCTATTAAATAATTATTGTTTCTATTATTTAAATAACATTTAAGAGGAGAAGGTTTCCTGTAGAATAATATTCCTGGCAGGCTTTTCCGGCCCGTTAATGGAAATACAGTCTCAAAAATATTTGTTTCAACAAGGAATGCCTTGGCACAGCATTAATAAGTACAGCATTCCGACTCCACGTTGGCACTTTGAAATAAACTGTGACGTATGATGCCGCCATTTTGGGTTACAAGTCAGGTCCTGACTAAGAATAATTATAGTTTTCGGTTTCTAACCACAGTACTGTATTTTCATTTTTGTAAAAATATTTAAGTACATAATAATATCGCTGTCAATTTCAGAAATATTTGTGGTGTGTCATAGTGATTGAAAACAGCCTTGAGTTAAATCTTGACATGATTGGGTGATTTTTAATAATAATAATAATAAACACAGTAATAATACAGACTTTATTAGTAAAAAAGACATTTTTATAAAAGTTGAAGTCGTGCTTCCTAACTTAACCTAAACGTAACTTATATTTTAGCTTAAACCCATTTGAAAATAGTTTTACAACGCTGGCCAAATTAAGTAAGTAGCTTATGTTTACATATTAATCTGTTCTATTACGTGTCAGACAGCGCTCTTAAACGAAAACCCCTGTAAACTTTTTATATTCTCCGGTAGAGCGCCTACAAGCCGTGTGCTTGAATTCTCCATCAACTGAATCCTGTTCTCAGCAATTTTAGTCAAATAAGGGCCATATATATATTTCAATAATATAACCCCTAGCTGATTGCGTTATCATGCTATCTCGCCACGAGACAACTTGTGTTTATGTTTCACTTGCATTTAGTTTAAAAACATATTAGATACTGTCATTTCGTAATATAAATTTTACGGTTATACAAATAGTTGTTATAAACGTAAAATTATCTAGTATTCATCTTTATTTTTACTTATTACTCACCTAACAGGATCTGTGGGGAAGCGAAAAAAATGTTTAGAGCAAGTGTACCGCTTATTGGGACAACATTTTGCAGCACACACATGTCCTCCCTGATTGTTCATTGTATTAATCATAAGATACGTTAATAAAAATAAAATCCTTTTAATTCTCACGAACACTATACCAAAAACACAGAATTAGATTACAAACACAATATTTATTTATCTCGTATACGCCGACAATGAACTATATATTGAACACAGTAGTAAACGGTATCTATCTACGTCAATGCGATTATTGTGACGTTTTACCCCATAATGGCGGCATGCGCGACGATATGCGCAGGACGGCTCGCAAGCGGAAAGTCAGAATACTGTATTATTTATTATACTGTGGCCTTGGTACAAATGAGGAACGCTTTAATTGTGAAAATAATCAGGTAAAGTAATTACTTATTTCTGCTTGAATTGTTGAGGAAAATAATTTAGTAAACATTGAATTGTAAAATATTTTAATGTATCAAAATTGACATAATATTATAACCACTCTAAAAACTGTAAAATTGCAGCGTTAACATTAAAGTCTATTCTCACTTAGATACAATACTATTTTCTTCTTTGCTAACTTCATTTTCCTTATCTTCTTCTAAATTAAGTCTAATCCGTATCGCTTCTATATCTTCAATCTGCAACATGGACAACAGATCCTTGAAATTTCTCATTGAACAAGTAATTTTGTAGGTACTTACATGTGGTGTTCCCAAGTAGTGAACAGCCTCATCATTCTTGCTTTTGCAGAAAACACAATCTCTGCTTATATCTTTCCTAATGTTACTTTGCATTGCAAGCCTTTCCTTTGACAACCATAATTTCTCTTCAGCAAACTTCTTTTCCCTATTACCTAACGCTGTACTCTGAAGTTGGAGTTCATTCAACCGTTCTTTGTATCTAAAAACATATATTATGTTCGTAACTAAAGAAAACTAAATTAAAAATGTACCTGTTTTCCAAAAATTTAGCTTCAGCCATGGACCGTCTGCATTCGTTAATTTTCTGATTAGAACTTCTGCTGAGATGCTCAACTTCAGCTTCTTTTTGTAATAATTCATTCTCTTTCGCAATCAAAACTCTTCGTTGTTCTTCCAACTCATTTTTTTGTCTATGAATAAAATCACGTTCCAAATTCAACTTATCTGCCAACTCCTTTGCTACCTGAATAGCTGTTTCCGCTTCTTTCTTAATTTTATCTACTTCAAAGTTGTCAGTCAATTTCCTAGAAACCTCAAAACGAGCTCTTTCAGCTGATAATTGAAGTTTTTCTTCGGTTAATTGAAGTGTTATTTTCTCTTGTTCTTCAAGAAGGCTTGCTTTTAAGGTCTACAAAATTTTAATTAGGACTTCACAGTGTTTTCAAATGCTAAAACCACTCACTTTTAATTGCTCTCTTTCCCTTTCAATGATATTTCTGTTATATTCGATTTCTCTATCTAAAGCAGATGTTCGAGCAGCAAGTGTAGCTGCAGCTTGTTGTAGTGCCCATCTCTCTTCTTTAAAGTTATGGTTTTGTTCCGCTATTTTAGTCTCTAGAGTTCGTACCAGCCCTAGAAGTTGCGACCGTTCTGCTTCTGCTTTCTCCCTACATTGGTCCAGAGAACGACGCATTACTGAAACCAACGAAAATAATTTTGAACGTTTAAGAGTGAGTGAATATACTTACGTTCAATTTCTTTTTCTTTAGACTCCAGTGACTTTTCTCTTGCTATGCTAAATATACTATAACTACTTGCTACTTGATCATGTAAAGTGGTCAGTAATTTCGAGCTATTTTCCAAAATACCAGAATTCTCTTGTAATTTTTCTGAAAACGAACTTTTATCATGTAATAAATCGTTTTCCAACTTAAACGATTCCTTTATGTGCTCAATTTGTCTTAAATAATCCATTTTAAGGTCTTCCAAGATTCTTGTATGATTCTCCTTTAACAATTTTATATCTTCGTTATGATGTTCCTCAATTCTTTTAATTTTTTCTGTATGCAACTGATTTTCTTGTCTGCAATCCTGATCAAGATTATTTAATTTTTCTTCATGTACTTTTATCAATTTCTCAATTTCATTGTTCAGTCTTTTTTCAACGGAATCAGATGAATTTTCTAACAGTGATATTTGCTTTCTGCAAAAAAAATATAGACATTAACTGAATTATTTAAATTGTAGAGTGGTCTCACTTGTAAGATTCCTCCATAAGAAACATTTCTTCAGCATGTCGTTGCCTTAATGCTTTTATCATTTCGTCATTTTCTTCCTTTTTCTCTTTTTCATCTTCATTTTCTACTGAATGTTTTGAGATAGCAACCTGTCCTTCGCCAATTAACATTTTTATGTGACTGTTGATTCTTTCTTGTTGTAATCTCACTTCGTTTTCCATCAATTGTTGTTTTGTGAGGAACTTGTTTAAAAAAGTGTCAAAATTACTTTCTTGTTTGTGCAGGATTTCGTCCTGTTGTTTCTTTATGTCTGCCAAATTCTCTTCATATTTCTTCATTTGCATTGAAACCTAATTTTAATTTTAATAAATTAATGTTATAGGTTCAATACTGAGCAATGTACTCACCAATAGCAGTGATTCTTGTTGCTGTAAATTTGAATAAGAGTTTTCGAGACTTAAAGTTTCAAAGTTTGTGTTAACGTTAGAAATAACTGAATCAGACTTCTTTACTTGTGATTCTTCAGTTTCGGTTCTAGTTCTAGCTGAACTGTCTTCAGTTTTTAAGTCCGGGTCAGTTCCAGATCTTTCAGTTTTCTGGGAAGTAATCGTAGTATCTGATTTAGCTGTTGAACTTACTCCTAACCAGTCAGGAATATCTTAATATAAACATAAATAAATAAATAGAGAGAATGATTATAGAAAAAGTAGTAGTAATTTACTAACCGTTTTCTTTATTTTTATTTGCAGTCTTTACATCAGTCGAGTCATCTTTTTGAGGCTTGTATAACACACCAAATTCTTGATTGTCATTATCTCCAAAAATACCTAGAACATCTTCAACTCTTCTACTACCCCTGCTTCCAGGTCTTTTACGATTAGTTTCGTCCATAGAATAATTACCAGTTTTCTGTTCACTTCGCATTGCTGATTTTAACGGTAATTCATCATTCGGATTTTGTGCCTTGCTTTCCTTCAAAATATCAGTCAAACTGATTTGTTGTTTTTTCATGACTGGGTTATCTGGTTTTTGTAAAATATCGTCAAACAGATGTTTATCTTGAGTTTTTGATGATGAAGATGCAGTCTGCGTTTTACTTGGTAGAAGATCATCTAGAAAATCTGTCTTTTTCTCAGTCTTTGCAAAAATATCGTCTAAGGAATCTCTTGATTTCTTTTCTGTTACTGGTTTTGCTTCAGCATTTAATGGAAGTGTAAATTTTACTTGTTGGGTGCTTTTACTAACATTTCCATCAGAATTTTTTGCAGATGTAGTCTGATCTATAACACTGAACAAATCATCGATGTTTTTCTTATCCTTATCACTAATTTTTGTGATACTTGCACGTTTTGCGGTTAATGCTGGCTTGGGATCATCGAAAAAACTATCATCACTTTCCATACCATCGTCAATACCAAAATCCATGTTTAATATTTTGCTTTATATGTTAATTAAAAGTAAATTTCCTATAAAACTGCAAAATGCATGTTATGTGGCTTTGTTTGTATTTAAATCTGCTGGTAAGTATCTTGCCGTTGCCATGTAAATTCAAGTTGTAAACAATATTTTTGATGTACGAGGCTGAGTTGATAAGTATATAGCTATCAGTCACAAACTACGAGGGTGGTATGTTACTTGATGAGCATACCAATGTTTTTTTCATGTTTGGGAACAAAAACTGTCGAATGGGATTGTTTTTTCTTCTATTCTTCGTCAAACCTAGACAATAAAAGTGCTACAATACTGCTCCTTGATCATTCGTTCGCCAATCGCAAAAATGGTTGCCATGAGCTTCCCCTGCTATCTACATCAAGTTCAATCTGCGGTCTTTCAGTAACATGTCCATGGTTTCTCTTGTAATTGGACGTGGGTTTCATCAAACACTGAAATCGTTTTTGCTTACCTCATGCTTTTTCCGTTTTACAAATAGAATGCGAACCACCGACTGACACTGTTTTTTCCATTTCTCGAAAGGCCTCGTACACAATCCGCGTAATCTGCATGCCAACGGAACGACTTCCAAAGAGAATCCTTTATTCACAGCTTAAGATCGCCTGACCAAATCAGGGAGGGCAGCAAGGAGGAAGACGAAACCATGTTCTTAAGACCAACATGAAGAAGGGTGGCTTAGATATTATTATTATTAGTTCAGACAGTAAGCGGTGAAATCGATGAGACTGTCGCCTGATTTGTAAAAGATAAATCTCGGCTCAGTGTAAAAAAACACGACGATTTACTATAACGGGTAGTGGATCATGCAGCTGCCCCGATCTTTAAGCGTAATGTCCAGTGCGCTGATACAACCTCCTCCGACATATCATTCCACGCATATACCACTCTATTTGATAGAAAGTTTCTTCGAGCGAGCTTGGCGCATCTTTCTTTGCACAATTCCTTGCTATTATCACGTAGGCTCGGATTTCTTTAAGATGAAAGAGATCCAAGTTTATTGTGTAATGTCCGCTAAGAACCTTATACGACGACGCCTTTCTTGAAGCGTTGTTAAGTTCAAAGCTCTTAGCCGATCTTCATATGGCAGGTGGCACAGCGCTTGTGGAAGCTTGGTAAATCTTCTCTGAACTCTCTCCAAAGCCTCAATATCCTTAACAAAATAAGGAGACCATACACTATTGGCATATTCCAGGCTCGGCCTGACAAAGGACTTGTACAGCTTCAGAACCATGTCATTGGACCTTGATCTAAATGCTTTCCGGATCAAATACCACAATTTGTTGGCCTTCTTCACTACCGCCGAGACATGGATTTCCCATTTTAAATCATTGGTAATAATCCCGCCGAGATCCTTTTGCTGGAGAGTTGGTCTTAATTCGTGTCCACCAAGGGTGTAGGATATTTCGGGGTTATTTGGTCCCAAATGGAGGACTGTACATTTATCCAAATTCAAACTCATCAGCCAAGTTGACCAGTCCAAGTCATCACTCTGTCAAGATCGGTCTGGAACACCTCAGCACTCTGCAGCGGATCACAAAACAGCTTAAAGTCATCAGCAAAGAAACTTGTATTTACATACATATTTCCCGTCAGATCCGATATGTAAACTAGGAACAGCGGGCCCAACACCGAACCCTGAGGCATCCCGCTGTGGACCGGCAGTCTACGGGAAATCGAACCATTCGCCCTATATGAAGAGCAACTGGGAGCAGATCGCGAACGACCGAGATATAGTCCATTCTTAACATAGAAAGCATACAAATGTACTGTTATGAGTCTCATTTATTAAATATCAAAATACAACCCTAACAATAATTAATACCATAGACATTTTATATTTTACACTTAATTTTATAATAAGTAGGTATATTACAATTTAATAACTAAATTATGAAACTAACCAATTACATCCCTATGTTTAGGGGTTAAAAATGCGTCTGTATTACTTTTCTCAGCATTTATAAATTCTTCTATTGAATTCGAATTCAGATTCCTTTCAAACTCAACTAGAGATGGCGTTAGTGATGAATCATCACTTTGTTGCTTCAAATCTTCCGTATTAGTTTTTAACAGTTTGTCGTTATCTTTAACTGTATTGATACTAAATTCTTGTAGAATTCTCATTAAACTCGAATGTTCCACAACACCACTATCGTCATTTTGTACTTGTTCAATTGTTTTTCGAGGAATTGGCGAGGGAGGTGGTGTGATACTGTTACTTGTCTGTGATATGCCACTTGTAACTGCATAATTTTGTTGTGATATTCGTTCCTGAGCTGTTTGCGAAGCTTCTTTATTGATTTTCTTAAGTAGTGACTCAGAATGGCGGATTGGTGGGACTGGCTTGGTTTGTTCTATATCTGCGTCATTTACTACTAGATTTTCTATACCTACAAAGAAAAAACGTAATATATCAACGTCTTTTATGATTTAAATATAAACTACCTTCTAGAACTTCTTTGTCACTTTTGCGTAACTTCCGAATCCTTGGCAAACTAGCATCCTTGGGATTGTAGTGTTCAATCAGTCCTAAATCCCATTCTTCAAGACCTCCAAAACTGTCGTCGCTTTCTATGTCTGCTGGAACTTTTCTCGATTTGATTTTTTTGAAGTTCTGTGGAAATAGTGATCCAAAACTTCTGCATCTTCGAGCAATGTATCCATCAAGTTTTCCTAGATTGAACAAGTTAATTTAAAAACAATAAATACCACTTAACCTGTCATTCAAAAGGGCCATAGGATGATTACTAGAATATTTTCCATATGATTTTTATTTAGTAATAACCTTCAAAGGAACAGACATGCCTGAAGAAGACTATCTTTGATTGTCGAAATAGTAGTAGTATTTAAAAATAAAATTATTCATAGAAAGTTCAATATTTTGGACTTACCAGTAGATCCATTGCATTTCTTGTTAGAATTCTTCTGAAGATCGTTAATGATATTCTTACTCTTTTTGTCAATATCTTCAAAGTTCACGACAGTCAATTTCAATTCATTGTAGTTAGGCAATGATATAACTGAGAGATTTTTCTTTCGTTTGAAGTCTTTCTTTGATTTATCTTTATTTTTCTCATAAACGTGTTGACCATTATTTGATTGTTGTTTTTGTTGATTAAGTCTATTTTTATCCGGATTTAAATTATTATTATTAGGAACTACATGTGTGTGATTGTGATGGTGATCTCTGTTATGATTCTTTTCATCACTTTCGCATAATGGACAGGAATAGTTAATTTTCTTTTTGGTGAAAACGGGTTCTTCCACAGGCTGTTGATTCTGTTGCTGTTGTTGGTTTGAGTGAGGTTTCATTGACTGCAATGCCTAAAGTCAAACAAAGAATTAGAGTTCTTTCTCTCTCTGCGTTTTTAGTTTTTACCTGAAGTCCATTCTTGGCAACAGCTTCAATTTTCTCTCGAAAGTTCTTTTTGTGTTTCCGCGGAGGTGGGGTAGGTGTTCCATCTTCATGATTGAAAATAAATTCCAATTTCGGATTTCTCAAATGGATATGATCCTCTTTATCTGGAACTTCTAAACTCACATCTGTCCAATCTGATGATTTTGATAGAGCTTGATTTTGTTTCAGTTCGGTGTGAGCTGCGTCTGGATTTTTCGGAGAGACTTCGTTTCTGTAAAGACGAATTGAACTTATAATTAAAGAATAATACAGGGTGTCACATTAAAAATGCTTGTAAAGGAAAATTTGCGAGTTGATCGCTCTCCGGAACTCCAAGGAGTCGAAGTTGAACCTATGCAGCAACTGTGGATGGTTAAATCCTCTAGCAGGAAAACGTCCGTCTATTGGTTTTAAGGAATTTGGAATGTGTTGGTGGAATGAATGGCAGAATCACCCGAGGTCCATTGTCTCCGAGCATCTTTCGAAGGGTGTATTGTTAATTTCATAAATATATTCATAGGGTCAGTCCTTTATAACATGTCATGCATTTGCATTTTTTGATAAGCAAGGGAAGCAGTTGACAGTACACTTATGAAAGACGTTTAAGTCCTGGTGGAGAACAATGACTGTCCTCAGGGCCGCATATAATAAGAAATACCTTCAAATCTCCGAAAACAAGAGAATTACTCGAAATGTTCCATAAAATGACGTTCACGAGTAAGTATAGCAAAAATAAGCGGAGATTGCTTCCCTGAGGAGCACCACTTGTAGCAGATAACTAGCGAGATCTAAAACAGTTATATTGGACAAACTGGCTCATGTGATAGGGGTGGACACAACCTTCAAAATTTTAATAACAGTAGGGGTTGAGTAATACATCATCTGAAAGCATTTTTTATTTCCTTTACAGCGCTAGGTTACTTTTGATATTTGCCCCCATAATCCTCGAGAAAATTGCGTTTAAAATTTCACGTTAGGTAGTTGGAACTTGGAACCTATAACTCTTAATAATATATACATATATACTGAAGTAGGTAATTTAATAAGGATTTTTGGGATTAATGATAGAGCGTGCGCTTTGCATGCATAAGGTCTTGGGTTCGAATTCCAACTCTACCACCTTTTTTTTTTTTAATTTCTAATTTTTGAATACAGTAGTGAGTTTGTTAGGTTAGTTTATTGGAAATAATAAAAATAAAAGAATTATAATAATAGCAATTATTAAAATTCGGTTTCGTTACGCAGGTCATATATTTCAGATTATATCATATCTTGTCGGGAAAGTTTTGGGGCGACGCAACCGATTTTTTTCTCTTATGACACATTAATACCTGATATTATTATGACAAAGTGCAAATAGAATGCAGAAATGAAGATTTTTCTGACCTATCATCAGGAGTTAGCCCTTAATACGTTACAAACACCTATTGTGCTTTTACTCTTTATCGGTTTGTTTCAATGAAATTTGAAGAAATGTTTTTCCTTACATATACTGCAGTAAAAAAATCGCACGGAAAAGCTACTTTACCGCACGATTTTTCAAGTGTACTAAACTACAAACTTAAGCTAGTTTTTTACCACAATGGGTCTTTTTCTCTGGTAATAACAACGTACTTATTTTGAATTATTGCGACTTATTTCTACAGTTTTGCATGTAGGTACTCTTTGGTTTTGCGAAATTTGAAGTGCTCGTAGGAAAAAATTTGTACCTAACACATGCGGAAAGTGTCTTTTTCGCACTTGATTAGGTAAATACTGGCCTTATATGGTGAAAGTTAAAAATAGGCATCGTGGTTCTTAAAATGTTCTTTAAACATTATTCACATGTAGTCAAATTAATGTTTTTAACGTGGAATCATTTCAATATCAATAAAAACCTTAAATATATTATTTTTTATGTGCAGTAAAAATAAGTTTAGTTATATCTCCGCAGTCTGTGGTTGCCAACGTTATTCTGGGTATAGCATCGTAAATATAAGGGATTTATACAGGGTGTCCCAAAAAACATTCCCCACGCTTTGAGGGTAGAATCTATGACCAAAAATAAGACAAAAATCATTTATGTCAAAATTTCGAAAAATGTCTCCTTATGAAATTGTGACCATTATGAATATTAAAATGAAGTAATTTTCGAAAATAAAATCAAATGTTCATATTCAAATTATGTATTAACTAAACACATAATAAAACAAAAACATTTCAATTTACAAAGGCAAGTGTTCGAAATCCTCACTATTTTATTCAATAATTGTTTTCTACACGGCCTATGGCTTCGTTTGTAATTTGTGCTAAAGCTCCATAAATGCGAACAATAACATCATCTTCACTGTTGGGTTGGACATGGTAAACCGTATTTTTCAGATAACCTCATACATAGACTTTTGGCTGTCTATTGGGTTGAGATCCGGCCACCTAGGAGGCCAAGAAATAGGTCCTCCTCAATCGATCCATTGGTTGAGAAAACGTCGATTTAATATCTCTCAAACATTTCGAGAATAACGGGCAGGTGCACCATCATGTTGAAATACACTATTTGGCCGCTGTACTAAAGGAACTTCTTCCAGAAGAGTTGGTAATCTGTTATCGCAAAAATTGGCATAGTTTTCGGCGTTTAGTATCCTAGGTAGAAACTGTGGTTCTATTATCCTATTTCCCAACAGACAAAGCCACACATTTAAGCTCTAGCGTTCTTGCTTATGTGATTCTCTAATTTGGTGCTGATTTTCGTAATTCCAACAATTCAAGTTGTGCTGATTGAACACTCCTTGCTGGTTAAAATGGGCTTGATCACTCTACAGTACTTGTTTAAAAATGTCTTCATTTGCGTCCAGGCAATTTAAAAAAAATCTACAAAATCATAAGCGCAACTCAGTATCCCCAGGATGCAATTCTGGAATCGGCTTTTTATGATAAGGATGCAGATTTTCTCTTTGCATGAATCTGTTTTTATCAAGGATGACCAGATTTAAATTATTAATTCTAAGTGTAAGATTTGTCTAATTTCAATATTCAAAATGGTCATAATTCATAAGGAGACATTTTTCGAAATTTTGACATAAGTGATTTTTGTCTTATTTTGGGTCGTAGATTTTACCTCCAAAGGGTGGGGAATGTTTATGGGACACCCTGTATATACTGTGGTATATAGGCATAACTGAATCAAATGATTATCATAAATATACCTATAGGTATTTAACTATGGATAAATATGTTTTTCAGTGCAGATCTGTGAAAGTCTTATATTGTCAACCTAAACAAAGTAAATAATAAGACAATGATTTTTTTTTCCAAGGTTTATAATTGACTTAAATAATCATCTTGAAAAGATTATAAGCTTTATTTTCTTTTCCATAGAACTATGAGAAAACAAAATAATTAAAACACACAATATAAGTACAATTCTAATAAAGTGGTTTTTATTTTAGACTAATTTGTTTTTAAATGATAATAAATTACTTTTTGTCTTTCCAAAAATTGCTATTTTACGAACTCATGTAGGTATATCCGTAAAATGCTTATTTTTCGGCGTAATTACCTAAACTTTTAAATATGTCATGTGTTTTTGCTTTAAAAATGATGCCAAATAAAATTCATATGAGCAGTGACGTGAGTTTCCTGGCCTGTCAAAATTGTCATTTTTTTCGGGAAATTACAAATATAAACCGAAAAAGTTTGTATTTTACTTTTTTACTCTTGTACTGATTTTCAGTAGTCATTTTTTTTACATAATAACCTTATTTGTATTTTTAAAATAAAATAAAATGCTATACAGTTGTATATTTTTAGCTTTAAATACGGACTTTATGTTTGGTTGTTCGTTAGGTTGTTATATTGTTTTGTACCGAGAAATGTTAAGTATAACTAAGTTTATTTTTCTATGTATTTTGTCCTGTAAATGATTATCTAACTATTGGACAATAAATGCCTTTATTATTATTATAACTGATCCGCACTGATGATGCGTCCTGGTGCGTCGAAACATGTATGGTTATTTGATTGATTGATGACTCCTAGAGGGATTTATTTCGTGGAGATTAGACTTTTATTTAATATCTCACTCCACTTAAATATGGACTACTTCTTTAAATTATATAATTTTAAATTATCGAAACATTTTTTAATAATTTTTGAAAGATTTGAAAAATCCGAATACTTTTGAAAAAATACAAACAAGTGTTTCCATTGAGATCTCTAGAAATTTTCCGAAAACAAATTTCAGTTTGAGACCAGGAAAGTCGGATAGAGTTTGGAAGAGGAAAAGAAACAAAAAAATTAAAATCACTAAAAATGTCATTTTTGATATACCCTGTATAGTAATCGTAAATTTGGTATCCGAAATTGTAGTTTCGACACAAGCAGACGTTTTTATAAAGAATGACTTTTTGTTCTAAATCTACAAATAAAAAAGTTTTTCCTCTTCCAAAAACTCTATTCCGTGTACACCATGTATAATGAAATTAAACATTATTTTGATTAACTAAACAATAGTACCTAAATGCTTTCAAATTATTTTAAATGTCTGTTGTTCATTCTAGGTTAATTAAGAATTAAAAAAAAAAAAAAGTAACAGAACTTTTCACATAAGTATCTAGATACGATTTTCTATCATGACTTTGATAAATAAAAATATACGTAGGTATATGATATACCTATATAATAATATAAATCTGTTCTATTATAAAATTTACCTGTTAACCTGCTTTTGGTTCAAGTACGAATCAGACTTCCATGAAGTTGGACGTAACTGTAAAAAAAATAAAAAACCAATTTAAATATTATGAACGCCTATTGCCATGGACGGTGTTGATCTTTGGATATTTAGCCATAAAATAATATTATACGACGGAGTGTTCTTAAAAGCAGCCCTACTAATGGCAAGAAAATTATCTCTAGCCAACTTTTTCTAAATTAATTTACAAAGCTTTTTCATAATCTGCAAGGCATTATCTATTATAATGAAAACTACACAGAGTATAGATAAATTAAAATACATTGCGGTATAAATTAATTAAGCTAATTAAACTAATATGTTTCAAAACCAGAAAAACATTTCAACTGATAGCGATACCACTAGCATTGACTTTGACTTTGATTTATACAAAAAGATGAGTTAATTTCCTATAAACCAAAATTTTAATTAGGCAATAATTGAAAGTTGTAATATTTAAATCTGTTTGCTGGTAGCGGCTGTAAATTTCCCAGTAATAAAACTAAAATATTACCAGAAAACTAATTTTATAGGTACCTCATTCGGAAAAGTTTAAATTGCTGTACTTAAACTTTTAGCTATGAGGTCTAAACTTGGATTCCGAAGTATATACTTAGCTGATGAAATACAACTATGAGAAAACATTAAAATTCTTAATGATGCTATTACCATAGATAAGCTATTACCAAACAAAAAGCTTGGAGACAAACACTTAACGATTCATTTTGACAAAAGCCTTAAATAAATCGATATATTTATATCGATTTATTTATATAATATGCTTATAGATACCTAACTGTATTTCTTGGGTTGATCAGCAAATCTTTTTGAATAAAACTATTTCACGTTATGCCAAGCTTTCGATATATTTTTATATCTTCTTCGGGGCTACAAATATAAGAGTAAGCTAAGTATAAATATACAGGGTGGTCCAACGAAAAGTTTGCACCTAGCTTTTCTCTTTTTTTTGTAGTCGAATGCGAAAATGCTCGGACACGTCGATTTTGCTTTTGAGGGGGACACATTTTAAACATATTTTTCGATCTGCGCCTTTAACCCCCTAGCGGGGGTGAGTAACAACCCTAAAATTTTAAATGGAAAGAGGGGTCTAATGACATATCATTTGAAAGGACACAAAATTGTCTTTCTAATGATACCCTATTTGTCGAATTTTACTAAAACAGTTAATACGAAAACGACTTTAAAGACATTAAGCCGATAATTTTGGTATTAATGAGAAATACAAATAAGTTTTAATTATTGCGAGTGAAAACACCTGCAATCGTTAGTACATTCCAATGTTTGTTAGTTTTAACATTGCTTTGGAAAAAAAGTAAACAAGCTGTTAAATTGATTTATTAAAACGTTACATTAACAAATGTTGAAAATGTGACCCATTTGATTCCATACAATAATACAGATTTTGTTCAAATCTATTTCTAACATTTTGTAGCATATCAGGTGTTATGTTTCTGCACTCTTCTGTAATGCGTTGGCGAAGATCTTCTATGGACTCGGGCTTCGTGGCAAAACATTTATTTTTTAAGTGCCCCCAAAGAAAAAAGTCTAAAGGCGATAAATCCGGTGACCTGGCAGGCCATTCAATTGGGCCCCTCCTTCCAATCCACCGTCCAGGGAACCGGTCATCTAAGAACTGTCTTACAGGAGCCACATAGTGCGGAGGTGCTCCATCTTGCTGGAAATAAAGCCGATCAGCAGTATGATTTTGGTCATCTTCTATTATTTGTGTTATTAAAGGATCAATTGTGTCTTCAAGCATGTTTAGGTACACTTCACCAGTTAAATTTCCAGGAATAAAAAGTGGTCCTATAATATGATTTCCTAATATGCCACACCAGACGTTTATTTTTTGAGGATACTGGGTATGAACCTCACGGAATAAATGTGGGTTACTGTCATCCCAGTAACGGCAATTGTGCCTATTTACAGCTCCATTCAAATAAAATGTGCATTCGTCGGAAAAACAAATGTTAAATAATAATTGCGGATCTTCAATTAAACGCTGGCTCATTGCTTCACAAAATTGCAGCCTTCTATCAGGATCATCCTCATTTAGTTCCTGTACTAATTTGATTTTGTACGGATGAAATTTGTACGCTTTTAAAATTCGTATTATGGACGAACGGGAGACACCTGAGGCTTCAGCTAGTTGACGGGTACTTTGACTATGATCCATTTCAACATGCCCTAAAACAGCGACTTCCACAGCTTCATTTCTGATCGGTTTCTGCGGCTGGTGTTTTACATTACAGACAGATCCGGTATCTACAAACTTTTTAACTAACTTGCCAACGTACACATCATTCACATTTTTATCGGGATGTCTCTCATTAAATAAGCGAGCCGTAAGTCTAGCACTACTATTATTTTGAAAATAAAGTTTAACAATTTCAACTCGTTCTAGAATGGAATAAATCATTTTGTACGGTAAAAGTAAAATAACTTGAGAAGCAACCAAACTGAATCAATGAAAAGACTAAAATAAACGGTGTAAATTCTTTTCCTACACGTATCTGCAGTTTTTATTTCAACAAAAAACGCAAACGATTAGTGAGGAATTTAGTTCTGATAAATAAGATAGTGTTTTTGAAATCCCGTTTTTCTTCAAAGTAAATAATTTAGAAATGATTGTAGTTGTTTTCAGTCGTAATAATTAAAACTTATTTGTATTTCTCATTAATACCAAAATTATCGGCTTAATGTCTTTAAAGTCGTTTTCGTATTAACTGTTTTAGTAAAATTCGACAAATAGGGTATCATTAGAAAGACAATTTTGTGTCCTTTCAAATGATATGTCATTAGACCCCTCTTTCCATTTAAAATTTTAGGGTTGTTACTCACCCCCGCTAGGGGGTTAAAGGCGCAGATCGAAAAATATGTTTAAAATGTGTCCCCCTCAAAAGCAAAATCGACGTGTCCGAGCATTTTCGCATTCGACTACAAAAAAAAGAGAAAAGCTAGGTGCAAACTTTTCGTTGGACCACCCTGTATATAAAATTTAAAAATATGTTTACCTTAGTAGACGAGGCAAGTTTTACATTGTTAAAAATAATAAAAATTATATATTAAAGAACATAAATAAAAACTTTTTTGTTAACTTGGTAAAATAAAGATTAAAATTTAACATTTTAAAGTATCCGAATTTTTTTATAATTGACACTGACATGTTTATTCAAAAATATTTTGTTTAGTTTATTTGTGGTACCTATATTGTTTTTTAAGTGAAATGTCAAGTTTTTTATTTAGGTTAGTATGTATGTATGTATGTATTTGCTCTTCTTTATTGGCCGCAGCTACCGGGGCTATTTGGCCAGGGGTGATTGAACACCTTTATACTCGTTCGGATAACACAAGGGGTGAGTTTTATTTAGGTTAGAAAGTAGATTCAAAAGAGATATTACTGTTATTATGGGTCTTATTCTTAATAGTAAATAAATATGAATATATATTATATTACTGATTTCATTAGATTCTTTCTTTTTGTTTAACGTATTTTCGGTATTATACGTTTCAAACATTTCAATGAAAATTCTTTTATTTTGATTTTGTTCACAGGCAAGAATTTTTACATTATTTAAGTCAGGAAAATAATTTGTATTAATACAATGTTCAGCCAATGCACAAGTTTTTTTGTTAAGTCGAATATCACTTTTATGTTGGGTAATTCTATCTTTAAAAACTCGGTAAGTTTGTCCGATATATACTTGGTTACAGTCAGAACCTGGTATATTATAAACTACATTAGATTTTTTTAAATTGGAGTCTTGATCTTTAGTTTTTGTATATAAATTGTTAATCGTTTTTGATGACTTGCTGACAATTTTTAAATTTGGAAGATCTTTTTTTATAATTTTAGTTATTTTTGGGGTTATAAATTTTATATTTGGAAAAGAAATATAAAAAATTTCGTTATTAATGTTAGAATCATGGTTGTTTCTAACGTGAACATTTGTATTCTGCTTTTCTGGTGTATTATATAATAATTTTTGTAATAGTTTCCCTAGATAGGATCAACCCAAGAAATACAGTTATCTATTAACTAGTCAGCAAAGACTATCACTCAACTTAATATGCTTGTATATATTTATAATATACTATTTAGTAGGGAACTGAAAATGTCGAATGCTGTAGACGATTTAATTCCAAAGTTCTACAAGATAACAACTATTTTGATTTAAATAAGTTCCAAAACTTTTTTAATTAAATTTTCGAATAAATTCTCTGAAACTATTGGGACAAAATCCTGGTTTCAGTGAAATTTAGGAGTCGTGGGTGGCCTTAGGTCTTTAAGTCTATATTGAAGAAGCCAGATTATTTTTCTGCAGTGCTTTTTCGTGTACAATTAACTTTTTCAAATCAATTTTCTGGAAAAAAGAATCAAAGCAATGTGTGACGCTTTACCTGGATATTGTTTAACAGAATTTTCATTTGAGACTAAAAACGCAAAATGGCTGATAATGTGTTGGAGACATGTGTTCCAACATAATAAAAAAAAGATAAATCGAAATAACTCCCAATCTTTTGATATATATTGACCATTTTCTAACATATTTAATATAAAAGGAAGACATATGTTGATATTACCTACCGTTACACCTATCTTTCATTCCTTGGGGGTTTTATATAGTTTCATTGTAATTTTATGCATATCAATTGGATAATGATTAAGTGTTTATTAGACCAATCTTTGCAAGCACATGTTTGCTCTGACAGACGTTTATTGCAATTACTAATAACTATAATTTAGATAATTTTCTCTCTAAAACTGTAAAAACAATACTGTTATTTATAAGGAAAATAATTTATATAAAGATAATATTAATCTCTATTATTTTATTGAAATAAGAAAGAAGCTGTTAGCGAAGCAGATTTATATAATCATTGATTCTATTATATACGAGTATTATAGGATTTGGGTGTGCTCTTATTGCTCGTGGTAATCATATAATTATATAAATATTGAAATGAAAGGAATTTATACTTTATATTCATGAAGAAAACTTTTTACTATACTTACAGATTGTAAATATCCTAAGACTTTCATTATAGAAAAGAGGAATTACATATGAAATGTGCGCATAGTTTCACAGGTAATTGCAAACCAACTTAACAGTGACAATTATTAATTATTTTCTTGTTGTTGTTGAATTTCCTAAATTATTAATAGTTTGGAAATCATCAGTCGCAATTTTATAATCAAAAAACGAAAACCAACCTTTGAATTTGATTATTCACCACACCATCTAAGGTTGGATTGCTTTTAATAATTCTATTTTTTGTGATGATGGGTGTATAGAACCTTGAAATGTGTCTCGCAGTGAAATAATTTTAGCAAACCTTTTGTGCAGTTGTCGATATTTTGTATTTGATATTATTGCCACTGATGATGGAACTTTAGTTATTTGATATACGAATAATTAAATATATTTTGTAGATGTAGATATATTGCCAGTGATTCTTCACTTGGTTAATTATTGCATAGAGACGAATAAATATCCAACGCCCTGGAAAACCAGTAAAGTAATTCCCCTACCAAAAGTTAGATCTCCGTCTCACTATAAAGAACTCCGTCCGATAAGTATATTACCTGCTATTAGCAAAATTATAGAGCGTATTTTAAATGATCAAATAAAGGGATATATAGATAATCACAGTTTACTTCCAGAAACCCAATCTGGCTTTCGATCGAATCACAGTTGTAATACAGCTTTACTTAAAGTTACAGATGATATTTTTAAAGGTATAGATAAAGGACAGCTTACTGCTTTGGTCCTCCTCGACTATACTAAGGCATTCGATCGCATAAATCATAACCTTCTTCTCTCAATTCTCGGTTACCTGGGATTTAGTGGGTCTGCTAAAACTCTGATTCGCAGTTATTTGCTTGAAAGAAGTCAAAGTGTTTCACTATCTGGAAAAATTTCGGGTTTGAAGCAATTGGAAAATGGGGTACCGCAAGGGTCAATTTTAGGGCCAGTTTTGTTCTGCTTATACACGTCACAATTATTAAAACACATTAAACACTGTGATGCGCATGTTTATGCCGATGATACACAAGTATATGTGTCCTTCCCACCAAGTAAAACCTTAGAAACAATAACAAAACTAAACCAGGATTTATCATCATTTGTTGAAACATCTCGTAAGCATGGTCTTGAGATCAATCCTCAGAAATCAGTGCTTTTATGGTTTGGAAACTCCCATAAAAATGATTACTTGGATATTATGGAAGTTCGCGTTGACAATATACCGCTAGTCAATAAAAATTGTGCTAAAAATTTAGGTTCATTGCTAGATACGACTTTGCGTTTTTCAGATCATATTAGTCAATGTGTTAAGCGAGCATTTATGAATCTGAAACTCATTTATAGTAATCGCAAATTATTGAACATTTCTACTAAGAAAATGTTGTGTGATGCTGATGCACTTGTTCTCTCTCACTTTAACTTTGGAGACGTTGTATATGGTGCTTGTCTTACAAGGGTGGACGAGAACAGAGTATAGCGAATGCAGAACTCTTGTGTTCGTCTTGTGTGTGGGATTAGGGGGAGGGAACATGGAGTGAGTGAACGGCTTCAACAGCGTGGATGGATGAGAATGAATGAAAGGAGGACTCTACAATGCTTGGTGCTATATAACAAAGTCATACATGCTAAGAAGCCTGGGTATTTGTATGAAAAGTTAAAATTCCGGGGATGTTTACATGATGGGAATATACGACATACAATGAATGTTCCAATGCCGCCTCATTCTTCAGCAATGTTCGAAAGATCTTTTTCTTACAATGTTTGTAAAGCTTACAATAAGTTGCCGTTGCATTCTAAAAGCATGTCTGGTGAACGGTTTAAGACCTTTGTAAAAAATAATATAACCGACTTGCTTACTTAAAGAGGTTTATGATTTGGATTATAAGTTGTTAATGTCATACTGACATATATTTCTTTTTTTTTTTTTCTATTTATTTTTCTTTAATTATTGTATTACTGAGCATTTCAGTGGTATTGTATTGAATGATATTTATTTGCATATCAAATTTGTTTTCATTTGGGTGTTAATGCAGGATTTGTGTTATATGATTGATTTGTAAATGTTTCTTTATAGTTTTAGTTAGGTTAAGTGAGGAAGCTGCCGCTTCAACTTCGCCTTTTGTAAAATATTTTATTTTTACAATAAAGTCTTTTATTATTATTATTATTATATGTGGTGGATTACTTGGAATGAACTATTTAAAATTCGGTTATAATAAATTAAATTATCTATTTGAATGTAACATTATGATTTTTTAAAACAAATTTATACAGGTAATGTGTATTATTGCCCAAAACCTCTACTTTCACTTCCCATTTCGTTGCATTCAAGCGCATAATCCATTAATATTTAACAAAGTTTCCGTTAATTTCTTTACGAAATTTATAAAAATAAAATACTATTAATAATAATGACAAAATAAGTACAGTTATTATAGGTATATGCAGTTTTTATAAATTAGGCAATCAAGGTAAACCATATGAGCGTCTTAAGTCTTACCTCATTGTTTAAAAAAGTACATTATTATAATAACCTTGTTGGTTTCTTGTAATTATTATTTCACTTATAAGTACAAGCATGTCCATTTATAGTGTTAAAAATTACGTCCCACTTTTTGAACACCTTGTATATTGACTTTATTGATAGTTATTCTTATCCCAAACTGTTAATTCATTATGTCGAATTATCGGGTTTCGGGATAAATGAAATTCCAATTAACTTGGTGTAGTCTCTATTGCAACGTTTCGTGCCAATATATGCACTTCTTCAGGCTAAAATCTAGAAGATTTTTTTTTATTATTTTTAAATATAATAACATTTCGCGTTGTCCAAAAATCAGAATAAAAAGAATGTACATAAAACTATCAATAAAAAATAAAATAAAAACATGAAACATATGTTATACAACATGAAACCAGTCAAACTGTTAATCTGACACACAATCACATAAGAAACAACTAAAATTAAAGTGCTGTCAACATCCTCACTCACCTTAGAAACAAAAGTTATATTGTTGTATATTGACCTAGTCTCCTACAGATTGATAAAGATCGTATTCAAAGAGTTCAGAACTCATGCTTAAGAAAATTTTAATGTATTAGCTACAAACTAAAGGAGACAGGACCAGGACCAATCAATTCTAAAGTTAATGCATGCTGCATACTTTTACAATATACGCCTCATGAGTATGGTGGCCAAAAGTTAATATTACACAATGCCGTCTTCAAAAGTTGCAACGGCTTGCATGTTTAGGAATAACAGGGGCAATGCGAATTTGCCCCACAGCAGCGATGGAAACGCCTGCCTGTCCTAGTCAAAAAAGAGGCAGCAATTAGCGCTCTGATACTGGCACAGGTAATGGAATACCAATCTGGCGATCTAGAGGGACACATGGGAATCCAGAATCTAATACCTTTGGATTCATGAAGAAAACCGTCGGACGCTTTGCCACGCAAACATGAACATTTTGAAATCCCATTTGAAGTGGTCATTGCAGACCGTCAAAATTGGCTAAATGGGGAACCACGATTCCCAGAAAACACATCCGTTTGGTATACGGACGGTTCAAAAGGAATAGAAGGGAACACAGGCATGGGAGTATACGGGCCAAATTGCAGGCTCTCTGAATCTCTCGGGACAGTCCCACTATATTCCAAGCAAAGATCAACGCTATTAATCGTTGTGCTCACGAATGCCTGCAGAGAGGCATCCCGGAACGGCAGATCAATACAGTCAAGCTGTGTTAAAAACACTGAGGTCTTACACCTTCACGTCAAAGCTAGCATGGGAATGCAAACAGACCCTAAAGCAACTGGCAGCTCAAGGGAAAAAGGGTGCCAAGACATGAAGGCATAGAGGGGAACGAAGCGGCGGACCAACTTGCAAAAGAGGGTGCAAACGCTCCCTTCTGCGGCCCGGAACCCATCTATGGCCTTCCAAAAAGCCATATGAAGGAAGAACTTCGGAGATGGGAAAAGGAACAACTTAAGTCCTACTGGAGAAAACTCCAGGTCTAAGACAATCAAAAAGGTTTATCAAACCTTCAGAGGCCAACGCAGGGAAGCTTATCCAACTGGAGAGAAGCGACCTAAGGCGAATTACAGGCCTTTTTACGGGACACCACCCAGTGAAGTACCATCTCAAAAAGATGGGCCTAACCGAGGACGACACTTGTCGGTTTTGCGAAGACGCAACAGAGACAACAGAACACGTGCGCTGTGAATGCATGGCACTTTTCTGCAAAAGGATAAACACCTTGGAGGGGTGACCCTAAGACCCGACCAGACAAGGAATTTAGCCTCCAGAGAAATCATCAACTTTATGAAAAGTGTTGGACAGCTGGGCAATTCATAGATTAGAGTCATTCACAAAAGATCTTCTGCAGGTCGAAGTGAGGGGAGGCCAAACCGCCTAAACGACTCCGAAAAACAATCTACAATACCTTTACAATCAAATACCTAAGTGATATCCACAATTTGAACTTGAGGTACAGAGATTAACTCTCACCTCACTATCACAAAACATCTATTTTTGAGCGGTCTTTTACCATTTCAATATCTATAACATATACCTCTACGTATAATAACATTCCTTTGATTTGTCGATTGTCAATATATCAGTTCAGAAAACGGATGAGATCATATTTATTGGCTGGTAGCGGAATGGGTTTTATAAGTCACTTTCTAGTATTCTTTCTTTATTTGCTGTCTGTTCTTCGTTTACTTTCTGCATTGTTAGTAGAATGGGTTTCAATTTGAGTTTTCTGATTATACATTTTATAATCAATTATTATTATTTATAGCAACTGTCATAGGTACATTCTCTTCTAATTATTTAAATTAATATAAATCTTGATTTGATATAAAAGAAAGACAATGTGGGTGTTTCCTTTTTTTTTCTAATAAAATGATCTTATACACACGTAACTGATTCAAGGAGTAACTCATGAGAATCACGTGTATTTTGTTCATGTTGTTGATATTTACTAAACACACCTTTTTATTTTTTAACATACACAGGTCGTGTGCTTTGCCATTTATAGCTTCTTAGTTTAGTTAATACTGAAAGAATTAAGAAGTTTCTGAAACAGCTACCGATAAAGGTTAGGGTACTTATTCTCAATAGCTTGGAGAACTTTATGGTATCAATTTTGTACATCATCTGTAAAATTGAATCCCGATTCTTATTAAAATATTACTGACGTTGACATCGTCATTACTATTCGATTATACATATTTTGATTATGTTGATAGCTTTGACGACTAAACCTTTTTTACAAATTTTAAGATAGCTTTGATCTGCTCTTCTGAAGAAATGGAATCTTGCTTCTTGTGAACGTTTTGCAAAGCTTATGTGCACCGTCTACAGGTAATATTAAGTTAATTTGTATAACATCTGATGTGTTGTTGTGGACATATGCATTGTAATGTGTATGTGAATAATTTGAATTTCTCGAAACATTTTTAAACTGAATCAACTGGATAACCACACATCTGTCTCTGTGTTATTAGTTTGTATTCTTGTTTTTTGTTACTTGTATGTTTGTCTTGCTTTATATTATGTAATTACCCATTAGGCTGTTTGTAAGCTGTCTCAAAAATAAATAAATATACAACTTCATATCAGAATGTACGAAAATGTAGAAAAGCTTTTTTTGTATAATTATGATGAATAAAATACTACTACGTACTTAGAACTAATTACATTAATAAGAAATCAAAACTATATAAACGATATACAGCTGTTCTTTACTTATTATAATCTATCATAGAGGCCTTAAATGGTCGTAATATGCAATCTACGGAAGAAGTCTTCGTAATATACCTACTATATTTACTGACTTTCTCTGATTAATTAAAGACATAAATAATCTCCCGACTAAAGACTGTTCTTTTACAGTTCCTCGATAATTATTTCTATAATAATTATTATTGACTATTTTAAAATATTGTGCGAGGATACCCTGAAAGTAAGAATGTTCAAAACAAAGAATTTAACCATTGCAAGATATTCATTTCGATCGTAATGAAATCTTTGAAAATTTTTTCAGATTGCTGTAAGTATAAATAGTTGCCCTTCTATTTCCAGATTTCATCTCATCATAGTTGTAAAGGAAACTGACTATATCTTTAAATTTAATAATTATAAATCGACCATCTCAAAATAATCGTGAATCAAAATGCATAAATATTATGTGACGTATAAAGAGATGCAAACAAATTCTTGGCATGATTATTTTCGAGAGAAGTTTAATCATATAACATCCTTCAATATTGAAAGATATATTTCTCACTTGAACTAATAAACACCTTTCCTTTGTATATTTCGTAATATGTGTTTCAAACATAACGTATAACGTATCTTATTGAATACTTTTTAACCTTTTTTACAATAATAATAATTATTCTCAGTGATCTTTGTAACAATACGCCCACGACCGACAACTGTAGCATGATTTCTAAACTAAATGGGGAGTAGGTACTTACAGTTAATTAATTAGTAGGTATATACTTAATTCTTCTTTTTCTATATACAGGGTGTTTCAAAAAACGCGGCAATATTAAAAGGCGTGATTTGAAGATTTATATTTTTTAATTTTTTTGCATCAGGATGTCTATTTTAAAAATTTATTGATTTTAAAATATTGGCAATTTTAGATTTTCTATTGCAATTTAATTGATTTTAGTTGGCCATTATGGCTTTGACTCTTGTCAAAAATAATCATCAATTATGAGAATAATTGTAGATACTAATTAGTGGTAATAATCATGGCGAGGCCTACAAATTATACTCACGAAGACTATCTAAATTATATATGCAGAATGTGATGAGAGTGATAACAAGAAGGTATGTGATACATTTGCTGCCAGATACAGACAGATAAAGTTTTTAAACTAATAATACATAATTTCGAAAGTTTTGAGTCTGCGAAGAATTTGATGAAGTAATAAGAAGAACGTATTGTACAAACTTATCTAAGGTTAACTTATAAAAAAATTACCACCATGATTATTACTAGATATTATCTACAATTATTGTCGTACCTATTTATTTGCTATCTAAATCCATCATGGCCCACTAAAATCAATTAAATTTCAAATTCATATCACTATTGTAATAGAAAAATGTAAAATTGTCAATATTTTGAAAACTATAAATTTTTGGAATAGACATCCTTTCATCAATTTGCCCTTATTTTTGATGCAGAAGAATTAAAAAATATAAGAATCCGGGAGTTTAAAAATTTAGATTTTTCACACTTTTTTCAATTTGATTTTATACCCTTTTCTTCAAATACCCTGTATTAATATTTATTAAAAAAATGTATGGACATATTACGGAGTAATGAAAGCTCGAAAAAGATCTATGATTTAACTATGTCAAAATTGATAAACCTACCAACATAAAATACTTATGTTTTATATGTTTCGTTTGTTGATATGTCTACATATTATTTTTAATTTTTTGACAAATATATATTTATTTACTCTATCTGACCGATTGACAAATTCCTGAAATGTTGATCCTCCTAAATCATCATCAACTTTACGAAATAAATAATGGTCATCAAAAATGATTTCAAAATACACAAAGCTCTATATTTATAATGGGTAAGTACAATAATCTCTAATTGACTATAACTCATCAACCCTGTTAAAGTTTATTTTGATTTGTGCATAAAAATAACTTTAAACTTGTTCAACTATAAAAAAATTGCGAGGGGTAAACCGCGACCCAAAACTTTGTACACCCCATTGGACATTTCCCATTAATTATATACATTAGCGCATACATTGTCCCATTGGACCTTGCATTGTTTCATTGGACTTTGTATTTGCTCGCATTAGTCTTTTAAAATATTGAATTGTGTCAATTGGGCCACATTGGCTCTACAATTGGCATTGCATTGGCTCAATTTCCCAATAATTTTCACTATTTGCCCTTTAGAATTGGCCCATTGGTCTCTATATATGACTGGCCACTAGAACTTATCGCTACAATATCTAATTAATCTGCTATGTGACCTTATTATTATTATTTGTTGTTATAAATATTATCGATTGTTGGCAGATTTTGTCACTAGAGATTAGTCTGACACTGTCAAGTAAATATAATTGTTATGTAGTTTATTGTGATCGTGCTTAATATTCATACAATTTGGTGACCTCGAAAGAAATTTCATGCAGAATATGTCACGAAAGACAAAGGAAAAGTAATTCTAATGAGATCAATGAAACATCAAGCTCCATTGAATGATGTTAGTATATCTGTCAAGTCACCTGAATTTTGACTACACAATGTAGAGCTATGGTTTGTACAAATAGAACCAATTTTTAGAAACAAAATCATCAGACAAGTACGACCTTTTGTTAACAACATTAAATCCTCATACATTAAATATATAGTCCGGGATATCCTGCTTAAATAACAATCTGAACAGTCTTATACAATTTTAAAAGAACAGCTAATCAAACGATTCACATATTCTGACTCGAAACGAGTAGTACTTTTAATGTCACAAGAATCTGTTATTGGTCAACGACCTTCAAATCTTTTCCCAACATTTACCTCAAAAGTTACGTTTTGCATTAGTAACACATAAAGAAGAACAAATACGAAAATTAGCTGAGTTAGCAGATAAATTACAATCCCACAGAAGTCAGTAAATTGAGGATCGAAATAGCTGAATTGAGAAAATGTTTGAAAGTATTCAAATATTATCAAACGATCGAAGTCAATCTACACCCGTCACTTTGCTGGTATCATGATCGTTTTGCTGCTGGTGCAAGAAAATGTACGCCACCGTGTTCTTGGCCGGAAAACCAAACAATAATATATATTGAGAAAGAGATGTTTGTGGCGACACCTAGCGTGAACAGGCAATATGCCGGGTGAAACACAGTTCACTACGATGGCCGGACAAGAAGTAACAACTCCATTATATCCTATTGCCAACACTAGATGCGCCCGAATCCCCTAGCAGGGAGGCTTTATTTGAGAATTGCTTGTTACATAAAGCAACAAGACTTTACGTTATGTTGGAAATTTATTTCACACTACCATGCTTCCACCAGACGGCCGTTTCGTCGATCCACGACTCATCAGTGGTGATCGGCAGGCAGTGTGACCTAAATTTCCAACATTTACAAAGAGCTTATTTATACTAGCACGAGGATTGATTGAGAAAGAGATGTTTGTGGCGACACCTAGCGTGAACAGGCAATATGCCGGGTGAAACACAGTTCACTACGATGGCCGGACAAGAAGTAACAACTCCATTATATCCTATTGCCAACACTAGATGCGCCCGAATCCCCTAGCAGGGAGGCTTTATTTGAGAATTGCTTGTTACATAAAGCAACAAGACTTTACGTTATGTTGGAAATTTATTTCACACTACCATGCTTCCACCAGACGGCCGTTTCGTCGATCCACGACTCATCAGTGGTGATCGGCAGGCAGTGTGACCTAAATTTCCAACATTTACAAAGAGCTTATTTATACTAGCACGAGGATTGATTGAGAAAGAGATGTTTGTGGCGACACCTAGCGTGAACAGGCAATATGCCGGGTGAAACACAGTTCACTACGATGGCCGGACAAGAAGTAACAACTCCATTATATCCTATTGCCAACACTAGATGCGCCCGAATCCCCTAGCAGGGAGGCTTTATTTGAGAATTGCTTGTTACATAAAGCAACAAGACTTTACGTTATGTTGGAAATTTATTTCACACTACCATGCTTCCACCAGACGGCCGTTTCGTCGATCCACGACTCATCAGTGGTGATCGGCAGGCAGTGTGACCTAAATTTCCAACATTTACAAAGAGCTTATCTCTTCTCAATCAATCCTCGTGCTAGTATAAATAAGCTCTTTGTAAATGTTGGAAATTTAGGTCACACTGCCTGCCGATCACCACTGATGAGTCGTGGATCGACGAAACGGCCGTCTGGTGGAAGCATGGTAGTGTGAAATAAATTTCCAACATAACGTAAAGTCTTGTTGCTTTATGTAACAAGCAATTCTCAAATAAAGCCTCCCTGCTAGGGGATTCGGGCGCATCTAGTGTTGGCAATAGGATATAATGGAGTTGTTACTTCTTGTCCGGCCATCGTAGTGAACTGTGTTTCACCCGGCATATTGCCTGTTCACGCTAGGTGTCGCCACAAACATCTCTTTCTCAATCAATCCTCGTGCTAGTATAAATAAGCTCTTTGTAAATGTTGGAAATTTAGGTCACACTGCCTGCCGATCACCACTGATGAGTCGTGGATCGACGAAACGGCCGTCTGGTGGAAGCATGGTAGTGTGAAATAAATTTCCAACATAACGTAAAGTCTTGTTGCTTTATGTAACAAGCAATTCTCAATAATATATATAATGGCGGATAATTCCTCTGGTTATTTTCAAAGCCACTTATTTTATGTTCTAGATATATAAAATAATTTAGAATTTTTAATAGATACAGGTAGCGAAGTAAGTGTTTTGCCACAGAATTTATTTTAAACCATAAATGATGCACCCTACTTATTTTTAAAAGCTGAAAATAATTAAAAAATATCAGTATTTGGATATAAAATTTATAATTAGATTTTGGTTTGCAAAAGATTTTTCCCACTTTTTAACTCAATAAAGAGAAAGAAATAAAACAATGCCGTTAATATACATAAGCCGCCAAAGCATTACGTCACGTAGTTTGAATTGGAATCATTAGAGTTACGTCGATTTTATATACAATTGTGCATTGGGCTTTAATTGGACCGGTAATTGGTTCATAATTGGTTCCATTGGTCCTTAATTGGTTGTTAATTAGTCTATTGGTCATACAAATGATTTCTCACATTGGCCAACAATTGGCACCATTGGTTACACAATTTGTTCCCATTGGTTCGAGCTTGTACACCACATTGGCCCCGCTGTTTACCCCTCGGAAAATTGTGACGACTTGTTTTACTTTTTGACAATTCTATTTATTGACAACAATGAAATCGAATAACTTGATTTTAAATACAATAAAATTAAATTTTAAACATTTTTCCGGCCAAAAAAAAATAATAATAATAAGCCACCAAGAATCCATTCCCATTTCTTCTCAGTCTGCATTAATAGGCAAAGGGCAAATCTTCAATAAGCATCGCTTTACCTACTATACTAGTGCATAAAAATAACTTTAAACTTCTTCAAGTATAAGAAAATTGTGACGACTTATTTTACTTTTTGACAATTCTATTTATTTATGAGAACCAACAATAAAATTAAATTTTAAACAAACTCCACAAATGCATCTCGTATAATCTTAATTTAAAATACTATAAATGTTTCGGAATTCTGGCTAGATACAGAAAGTCTGACTACCTACATTGATTCACCTGATGAAAAATAAGAAAAGAACAATTATATATTTTAATTTTTCTACGACTGTCTTTAAATGCCTTTATTCTATGTTCAATCATGATTGGAAAATGTAGTACATTGTAATTCTGTTTTTCATTTACCCGTGCACAATAAATATTTCCCACTAGTTGCCTAGCAAATATTTATTACGCACGGGTAAATTTCCTGGTAATGACAAAAATAGCATCGGGCATGAAAAATCACCATAAGAACGCCGACAATACAAACACACCAAATTGACAGTTTATGTATTTACAATTAATAATTATAATTAAGTATTTCGCTAATTTCAAAACACAAAAACAGTGATAGGGAATATAGTTTAACACCACCTAGTCAATTTAATACTTCTAATTAATCGTATTTAGGCTTATACGCTAACAAGGGTAAGTTTCGAAAAATAAATATTTTCCTAAAAATTATGTTAAATTTATTCAAAAGCATTAAAACAGTCGTAGAAAAAGTATAGTGTGAAACTCACATGAAATGAGCATTTCCTACTCGTATGATTTGCAGCACTCGCCTGCGGCTCATGCTGCAAACGATCATACTATTATGTCACTTGCGCATTATCACTATTAAGCAATCGAAATTGTTGAATTAATGAGTTAACAAACTTACAATTCAGATGATTAATTCAAAAATTTCGATTGCTAAAAGCGACATTCATTAAAGTATTTGGTTTTCATGATAAATCCAACTTCGTCTTCTCCACAAATAAATCACTATATTTTATTCGAAAAATTATGTCAAACTACCATACATGTTTCGAGACGTAACATTCTCATCATCAGTGTAAATATGGGTGGGAATTGAATACAGAAATTAAATTACTCATTTTAACTGAGAAAAACACACACACCTACAATAACAAACAATTAATGCCAAAGCCTGTTTCACTTTTTGAATGTCTCTATTTATTTACTTAAGAACAAATGTTGTAGACAATTTTCTACTCTTAAAAATGAAAAATAAACCCACGGATAAAGCTTTAAATGGAAATACAACTTATTTGCCATTTTACT
Organism: Apoderus coryli; assembly: GCA_911728435.2. Classification (NCBI taxonomy): domain Eukaryota; kingdom Metazoa; phylum Arthropoda; class Insecta; order Coleoptera; family Attelabidae; genus Apoderus; species Apoderus coryli. The sequence goes on from OU452204.1 coordinate 15,959,715, forward strand.
GATTTTCAAGCTTGGTTTTGAATGTAAAATAAACGTAAAAAAATCTCACCGATTCCTTTCTGTTGTGGATTATTGCAACAATATCTATTGTTAGTGTTGCTTATTAAAAAAACAAAACAAAACAACATGGTAACCTTAAAATTTTATCGATTCACTCCACACGGATTTTTCTCTACTATTTTAGGAGATTTAGCCTTGGTAATGGCATGATTTCAATAATATTTAGGCGTTTATTTATGGCTTTGTAATTTCACCAGTTTACGTAAATAAATAAATAAAATAATAAAATAAGTACTACAATAATCGTCAAATTGGGCCATATAATTAATTACCTATACAGGGTGATTTATAAATAAATGTTAGTAACATATACAGCTCAAATTAAAATTTAGGTGGTTAGTTTTATCAAAAATGCTGACACACGTCAAGTCATTTACCAAATGCCGCATTTTTTGACACGCCAGTTATGCAGGATGTTCTATTTGAGATATGAGGACATACAGACATTTATTTTAATGGAAATCCCTGTACATTAATACATTTTTGGATGCAGAGGAACATTTTAGACATATTTTATGTAGCATATCCACTGTCTAACATGAAAGGTTAACGAGAATAATTCAGTATGTCCATTACAAGAATTTTTATTAAAAAAGGATATTAACAATGAAGATATTAAAGATTACTCTGCTCTAGAGTCTAGGAAATGCTCGAACTGTTGCTCCATTGAATTCCTGACAGCAAGCAAGCAAGCCGCAAATCTTCTAGAATGTTAAGTTTCGTATCTGGGGCTATTCATTCAATCTCGTATCTGATTTTATTCTTTAATTCTTCGATATTGTTAGACTTGTTCCTATACACTTTATTTTTAAGGTAACCCCACAAGGAAATGTCCATTGGAGTTAGGTCAGGTGACCTAGCAAGCGCGCCATCCTGTCGCACCCAAAGAAACTCCCCAAGAATATTAGGGTTGTTTACATTTGAAAACAAACGGCATAATGTATATAATTGTCGCAGCGAATTGGCGTAAACAATGCCGTGTAAATTCTCCAGGATTTGGTTAATTTAAATATTTGGCAACAATTTGGCATTTTACCAAACTGATGAATTCCTCTGATTAGGAAGCTTATTAAACATCTACAAACTAGTGAAGTTAATTTTAAGAAACAATATTGAATCAACAACTGAATTTTAATATACTATTAATAATAATAATAATAAGTTAACATATTCAATATATTATAAATATTTAGACAAAAAAAAAGAACCACAAAATGGGATGAATGGCAGTGAAAACTGATATAGAAATTCAGCCCAAACTAAAATATCATATTCAAAGTATAGTAACAGTGAAAAATAGATAAACAAAAACAAAAACAAACAAAAAATCATATTGTGAAGCTCCCAAAATTGAAAATTACTCTAATTAACGCAATAACAACATAAAATATGTCCAAATTAAAAAAAAAAATATTAGAATCGTCATTTTAAATATTGGGAAATTGGGGATCAGTTCAAAGTGGATTCAATAAATAGTGTTCACGAATTTTTTTCATAAAGGAGTATACATTTAACTTTTTTAAGTAATCAGGTATGCGATTATAGATTTTGTAAATCTGAAGAGAGAATGATCGCTCAAAAATGGCAGTTCTGTGGCTTGGGGGAGAAAGAAGATTTCTGGGCCTTATGTTTATGTTATGTACATCCGATCGGAACTTAATTTTATTATACAGATATGAGGGTTGTCTAGTCATAAGAATTGTATGAAATAAAACCGCCTCCGGTCGTTCATGGAGAGCCATTTGGTACTTAATAGTTTATGTCTTACAGGTTCGTACTTCCTAATCCCAAAAATGTACCTCAAACATGATTTTTGAACACGTTGGATACCATTTTTATCAATATTTAGCAAACAGGGCCATAAACAACGTCACAAAAATTAAAATTACTCAAAACCAGAGTGTCAGTGAGTCTAGCTTTAAGTTCAACAGAGATGTGGATAAAGTATCTTCAATGAGGCATATGACTTTGAAATGCATTTAGAGATGTGATCATTGAAGCGTAATTCGGAATCCAACACTAGTCCCAAACTTCTGACCTTGTCTGTAATTTGCAGTGACACATCATTGAGCTTAATTTGCATACAATTTTTACCAAAAAACAAGACTTGTGTTTTTGCAGCATTTATTGTTAATTGATACTTATCAGAGCACAGGGCTAGGGAATCCAAATCGTAATTTATTTTCTGGTTGGCATTGACAGCATCCTCAACTTGAAATGAAAATCTCAGTTGACTATCATCAGCGTACATGTAACTTTCACAATATGCAAGATTTGATGGAAGAGTTATGGTATACAAGGAGAATAATAAAATAGAGCCTTGAGGAACTCCAGAATAAATTTTACCTGCTCTAGAAATACCTCTGTTAGTCTGCACATATTGACAACGGCAATTTAAATAGCTGTCAAGCATTTGTACTGCTTTTGACGAAAATCCACTATATTTAAAAATCGCTAGTAGAATTTTATGATTGATTTTGTCAAAGGCCTTGGTGTAGTCAATTAAAATTAAGGAAGTTATTTTACCGTTATCAAGATCATGCAAAATGTCATCAGTTAGATCCAACAATGCAGTTGTACAGCTATATCCCTTGCGGAACCCAAATTAAAAACTCCAAGTCTATCTTCACTAACAGTTTCGGAAATATAAATTCAGTCCTTCAAGAACAGTCTGTAAATGTAAAACAATAAAGGTTTCTATTCCTATTTTTAATAAAGTACTTATTAGCTAACGCTATGATGAATATATGATTATTGTAATTATCTACTATAGTATACCTTCTACAATAGACTTCCGGAAAATAAAGTTACACAAGACATCTCGTATTATTTAAAGGAAGAGTCTAAGGTTACTTTTAACTTGAATAATATGTGAAACATTATTCGTGCTTATCGAATTGTAATAATTGCTGTGGTTGGCAGTTATATGATTTCTCGAGTGCGTAATGTTCCTTTAAAAGATCTTCTTCAATCCGAGATATATTATTAATTAAAATTGCAATGAAAGGCGTCTACTATACAATATAATCTTCTAAACAGGGGGATTCATTATGGTTGCAACAAACGAAAACTGGAGATTGCAGAAAGTGATTTAAGCATTTTTTGCCATTGAACCCATGTTAATTAGTGTAATCAAATTTTCTGTAGAGATTGATTTTGAGTGTTGTGCTATTATTTATGACAAAGTAGTATGCGTTATAACAATATATAGATCACCCTCAGGGGATGTGAATGTCTTTTGTTCTCGGTTGGCGGCACTTTTGTCTGATGTTTTTAATACATATGAAATTCTCTTCATATGTGCTGATTTCAACATTGATGAAATGGGTGGGCGATGCCTTTACAGCCGAAAACTTTTATGGGATGTTATTGAGTCTTTCGGTCTATCATCGCTTGTTGATTCCCCGACGCGGGTCGCACAGATATCTTCAAAAACGGTTCAGTCTAAGATCGATTATATTATTACAAATATTCCAGGATCAACTGAGGTATCAAATTTTAACATCGGGTTTTCAGATCACTATGCTCAAAAATCTGGATTTACATATAAAAACTCACAACCTGCTGCCTCTAGCACATGCAAGCCAAAAAGTAGGCATTTTAGTGCCTCTGCAATTTCGGTTTCTGCTCAGTGGGGTCGATGTTAATGGTCTGTCCGGCATGACTTTTGATGGCGCATTCGAGAGATTTTGGCAAAGACTTGAATGGAGCTTTGATGTGGCGTTTCCTTTAAGGTCTTCGAAACCCGGTCGTAAGTCCAATAATTTCAGAATTTACTTCTCGGGCGAGCTTCAGCATGACTACGATTATCTCCAAAATCTAAATTGGCTCAGGCAACATGTCTCAAATGATCCCATTACATAAAAAGGGTGACCAGAAAGCCATCGCAAATTATAGGCCAATAGCTTTAATAAACACTGTGTCGAAGGTGATTGAGAAGCTTGTGGCCGAGAGAATTTTTGAATTTTTAAGCCAGTGTGATGTGTTAAGCGGTTGTCAGCACGGATTTAGACAAGGTTTTTCCACTGAAACCTGCACCGTCGAATTTGTTCAACAGGTTCATGATCTGATTGATAACGGCTCCCATGTAGTGGCTCTTTTATTCGATTTGTCCAGCGCATTTGACGTTGTTGATAGAGACTTTCTATGCCAAAAATTAGAACAAGTTGGCATACGTGGACCGATCAATCAGTGGATACATTCTTATTTGAAAGACCGAAAAATCGTGGTTAAAATTGAATCTGTTGTATCAGACTTCTTAAATGTTGATCTAGGCACTCCTCAGGGAAGTATACTGGGCCCATTGCTATTTTTACTTTATATTAACGATCTTCCTGCAAATATCACACACGGTTTTCAGTACATGTATGCTGATGACACCACTCTTTTATTACCTGACAGGGATCCTGAAATTCTAAAACATAAGATAAATATCACGCTCGATGAGTTTCGAATGTGGTGTCGGAGTAACAGGCTGGTGATCAACTTTGACAAAACAGTTGCTATACACTTTAATAAGTTCAGAATATTGGATCTCAACATAAACTTTGATCATATCCATCTTCCTCTATTAGATTCTGCTAAACTGCTAGGAGTTTTTGTTGATCCGGATTTCAGCTGGGTAACGCATATAGACCACCTTTGTAAAAAACTTAATACGTCTTTATATATTATTCATTCGCTGAAGACTTGTATGAATGTGCATATCTTACTTTCAATATATTATGCATTGATCTATTCAGCAATTGCGTATGGTATAGTGGTCTGGGGCAGGTCTAGTACGATTGACAGAGTGGTTAACCACGAGTATTCCACGAGGGGAAGGGACCGATTGTGCTTGCCTCGTCCCAAACACGAATTTTACAAAAAGTCACCAAAATACGCGGGCTACCAATGTTATAATCTCCTGGCCGAGGACGTCAAGGGTTGCCTAACTGAGACACAATTTAAAAGAAAATTAAAGCTGTATTTGATTGATAACGTGTTCTACAGCTTTCAGGAGTTTGTTGATACTAATAGATCGTAGTTTTTTAGCGATTGTAATTGTTCATTTGTTGTTTATTTATTTTATTTTTTTTCTCTGAATGTTGTTATGAGTGTTTTTATTTTAAACATTATTGTTTATTGAGATGCCTATGTACAGAAATGTACAATTTATGACTGAAATAAAGAAATTTGAATTTATACCTTCATGGGTAATATTTTGAAAAACAATAAAGTGATTTTCGATGATTAATATTTGTGTTTGTTCTCTAATCCTGAAATATAAAAGGCAACCCGCGTAAAACATAATATAACTAAACCAATTAATCCTAATAAGTACCTATAGCTTACATGTAATCTATTAATAATCCTATCAAACGGTGTCTGACGATGACTCTTCACGCTAGTACCATCGATGACGTCAGTCTTCTTTTTGCATAACCTGTTGCCCATAGCAACGTTTAGGTATTAATCCAAAATGAACACAAAACAAAACGCGCAATGCACAACAAAAACAAATAATTCACAAACACGCACAAATTTCGAAATAAATAATTTTCGCTTTCGTTCGACGTTGGACTCGTTTGTGTCGGTGGCGTTCAAAACAAAACACTAGTTGTATGATTCAAAACATATTATTCAGAGTCCTCTCTCCGCAACCATAGTGTTTTTTATTTTCTATGTGTGTACAAAATGTGAGATGTATGTGGGGGACTTTGCAAGGATTATGGAAGCATAGAGAATGCTGTGTACAGTAAACTAATTACTATATGAGATTTGTAAACAGTCTAATAATTGTTTTTTATATTGTTAGATACCTACGTGGTGGCTTGGGTAAAAGTTAGGTATCAGGAAACTGCGATTCTATCTTATTTTAAAGATACGAGTATATACACAGTGTCCTTCCGTGAACAGCGAGCGAGAAAAAGTGTAATTCGGAATGCTATGAAAATTTAGTAGGTAGATGACAGCTGTCAGCTTGCAGCAATCAAATTATGACTGGGTTGAGCTAATTATGCTTGCAACAGAGCCAAAATACGTATCGAAGTCAGAACAGTTCATGTTAAGAGTTGAACAAATGAAATAAATAGGACTCTGACGCAGGCGATTGGTTGGTTGGTCGTGCAATAGGTTATACAAAAATTTGACACCTAGAATTTTTCTTCGTGTCTCCAAGAAGAAAAGAAGTGAACCATGATCAGTACCACGGACCGGACAAGCACCATTTAGTTAATAAATAATTTGAATTCGAATATATGATTTGATTTTCGAAAATTGCTTCATTTTAATATTCCAAATCGTCATGACATTTTTCGAAATTTCGACATAAGTAATTTATTTCGTCTTATTTTTGGTTGTAGATTCTACCCCTAAAGAGTGGGCAATTTTTTTTGGGACACCTTGTATATTTTTACATTTTTAGGTTTCTTGGAATAATTAAAGGTCAGTTTCGTAACAACTCCTTAGGGCCAGTACTATAAAACTATGTTTATAGATCTCCTCGTAAAGAGAGGTCCAACATTGGCAGATCTTTGGGGACCTCTTAATACAGGGTGGACAAAAATGATATTGAAAATGAATTTAAAAAAATAATTATCGTATTTAATATTAACCAAATTTCTACAGTGACCTTGGTTTTTTAACTCAATCATAAATTTACAAGTACAAATTATTTAAATTTTCAAGATCGTGTGATACATTTGCGATTCGATATGTATACCTACCTAATATTGCTTAAAAAATCATAGAAAAGTCAAAAACGTTGAAGGCACATTTGCATGCTTTTTAAGTTTCAACTATTTTGCACATCTATAATACCATAGAATAATAACTATAGATTAAACTGTGATAATACCACAAAATTAAACTCTTACCACTTACTAAATCAACAAAAAATAACTAAATTTCTTGATAGAGTTTACATATAGTTTTTACTAACATATACACCGTTTGACCTTTCTGCAGTCTTAACCTTTGATTTTATTTTCTGCAAGTGAGGTTACAATGTTCACATAGTTATAAGCTATTGATACACGGCATACAATGACTGTATCAACTGTTTATACGAGGGTTGCCTTTTATATTTCGGGATTAAAGAACAAAAACAAATATTAATCATCGAAAATCACTTTATTGTTTTTCAAGCTTGGAAGTGCTTCGCGAACAACTTTCGTTGGATTTGGCTCATCTTGAAACACCCATACAGTCGACTGCTGTTTACTTTCGGGCTCATACGCGTAAATCCACGATTTATCACCTTTTGGGCCGACATGAATTTTTTAAGTTACTGTAAACAACACAAATAGCGCTCGTATGTCAAAAGGTTCTGAGTACGTATAACCTCAAAAATGTCCAACTTTACGAAAGAGCTGTCCGATACTAGATTGCAACACCAGGGTTGCCAAATCTCGAAATATTAAAGGCAACCCTTGTATTCACCTATTTACATTTGAAGTTATAAGAAAAATTATCTAAAAGAAAAATTAGTATCTAATATTAAAGCAAGAAGTAAGTGATAAAATAGAAAATAAATTGAACATTGAATTGGAAGTCTTCCTTTGAGCTAAATTAGAAATGCTTAACCACCCAAAACCCCTGTATTTTGGTAACATCAAAACTTATATCGCACAATGGTGATAAAGCTTATAATTTTTTGCATTTTGCGATGTAACTATATACTCTATAAAAAATGTTTAGGATTTTATGTAGAATCCAAAAATCGAATAAAAATTTGAAATAAGAAAGTTCATTTCCAGATTTTCTGAGACATATGTAAAATAGAGTTTTTTTAAAAAATTATTTTGAACCATTCAACTTTTATTAGGGACACTAATTTCTAAAACGTCAAATGAAAAAGTTAAAGGTACATTTATAACTGGACACCCGGTACATGTCACAGAAAAAGAAAAATTGGAAAATACTTATAAAAAAGAAAAACAAATTTTTTATATAACGCAAACTTCATTCAGTTACGGGCTCCCTCATTGACATTAAACTAATCTGCTGCAGTGTTCAAATTTAAAATATTAGATCAAAATTTATGTACCGAGGAAAAAAAATAATAAAAACTCTCTTAAAAAGGATAATACCTAAAATAAAAGTGTTTTCTTTCAACATTTAGCCCATATCCAATTAAATAAAAATCTTCACGTAGAATTCCTTACGTCTATATCCGGCTTATTAGCAAGCAATAATAAACCACAAAACAAAGGAGTATGTTTTGTGTAATAAACTGATATTTAATTGCCTAGTGGCATTTCTGAATTATGTAAAATACAGATATATTTAGGAAAAAAAAATATATACGTTGTATTATAGTTGTTTTAAGATATATTTAAAATGTTCTATCATTAAACATTACGTAATTCAATGTAAACCTACAACGCAATGAATATTATTCATATATTCAACATTACCTTACGATATTAAGATTATTGTCAAAATGAAATTTAAAAGTCCAGTAGCATTTCGCATTATTATTTATTTAGTTATCTATTAATTAGAATAAAATCAGGTAGCCTTAAATAAAATTCCTGATAAGAACGTTAAATATTGTTTTAGAATGTTTCCATTTGATATTGTCAGGAATATGTAAATTATTTGGATAAACAATAATAACAGGTCTAATTAAATTATTTGTTGTTTGTATCTATATAGGTACATGTGTATTATACCTACTTTGTAACAATGCCATACAAATTTTTAAGATTCCTTTGGCATTGAAAAATTTATCGATTAAACATTTCTGCAAGGTTACGACATGTGTGAGGCGCTTGTCTAGCTTAAGTTTTTTGCAGTTTTGCATATTATTTAATGTAGGTAAGTTGTTTTGGCAACACTGTTTTCTGTAACAGCCCATTTGACAGTTCACGGTTGTTTTGAGGTTAGTTTGGATTGGCAGTTCTGCGTGAATATTCTCACACCGGAGCAACAACAACAACAGCACTCTCATGAATGAGCGACAGCAAATTCTTAGTAGCACAGAAGAACAACTACAGGAATGGAAAAAATATATTGAAAATCTCTTTGTGGATGGTAGGAGTTTTTCGCATAATATTACCCTGGATGACCGAATGGATATCACCAAGGCGGAACTCATACACGCTATATCGGGTGCAAAAAATGTGAAAGCATCAGGACCAGATGGAATACAAATGGAGGTTTTAAAAACGTTGAAGGAAGATAGGACTCTTACACTTCTATTAAGCTTGCTTAACTGCATATACAAGACCGGAGTAATCCCTAAAGACTGGCTCAAGTCAACCCTCGTTGCTATACCAAAGAAGGCTAATTGTAAATACTGTAATGATTACAGAACAATCAGTTTAATGAGCCATGTATTAAAGTTGTTTCTGAAAAGCGTTCATTCCAGAATATACAGCAAGTGTTAGGAAAACATTGGCAGGTCTCAGTTTGGTTTTAAAAGCGGTTTCGGTACAAGGGAGGCGCTGTTTAGCGTCCAGGTTATCTTACAACGATGCCGGGACGTAAACGTAGATGTATATGCCTGTTTCGTAGACTACGAGAAGGCATTCGACACTGTTCAACACGATAAATTAATAGCTATACTGAACGATATAGGTCTGGACGGACGGGACGTTCGGATAATAGCCAACTTGTACTGGAATCAGACAGCTGACATTAGAATTAACGGCCAGAGATCTGAAGAAGTGCCCATTATGAGAGGAGTTAGACAAGGCTGTGTGCTCTCCCCCCTTCTGTTTAACTTATATGCAGAAGAAATTTTCAGAGAAGCCGTCGAAGACAGAACAGAGGGTATAATTGCTAATGGAGTGGTCATCAACAATCTAAGATATGCGGATATCAGCGGTAACAGACCGCAGCCAACAAATGGGTCTACGATTAAATATAAAGAAAACCAAATGGATGGTTATCAGCAAAAACAAAAATATAGCTGATATTAGCATAAATGGAGAAATAGTGGAAAGAGTACAAAAATACAAATACCTGGGCTGCTGGGTGAATGAAGAATGGGATCTAACTCAAGAAATCAAAAGCAGAATAGAGCAAGCGAGAACATCATTTAAGAACATGCAGAAAGTGTTAACCAACAGAGCTCTAAGAATTCCCCTAAGAATACGCATATTGCGTTGCTATGTCTTCAGCATATTGTTCTATGGGATGGAAGCATGGACCCTCACTGAGGCAATGTGTAGGAGGATTGAGGCTTTCGAAATGTGGGCTTACCGAAGAATGCTGAAGATATCATGGATGGACAGAGTGACGAATGAAGCCGTTCTACAGCGTATGAATAAAGAAAGAGAGGTGCTTAATACCATAAAAAGAAAAAAGCTGGAGTACTTTGCCCACGTAATCAGAAATCCGAAATATGAATTGCTGCATATAGTCATTCAAGGAAAAATAGAGGGAAAGCGTGGTCCTGGTCGCCGAAGAACATCGTGGCTCAGGAATCTTCGCCAGTGGTATGGAGTAAGCACTACGACACTGTTTAGGTCTGCTGTGGACAAAGTGAAGATCATGCGACTGATCGCCGTATACTGCACTTGAAGAAGAAGAAGGAGCAATGTATGTAAATTGTTCAAATTTATTTTGAAAAACATGGTTCAATTCGAGAAATTCATCGAGGATTACTTGTGTTTTATCGTGCTCATAATCGTCCATCAGAGCAATACGTTTACCTACTCGAAATGGGAATACGCATCCCGTAAAGGTGCATCCAAACAGGCTTCGTCGCGCAGCGCATGCGCGAACGTTGCAGCGCGGTAAAGTTAAAATTATTAAACTGTTTTTGCTGAAAATGTTTATCCAAATATGCTGACAGGTCGAAAAGATATTGTTATATCCGAAAACATTGAAAAAGTTATGAATTTCACCCTTATCATGCTCAAAATTTAAATAATTCGCCGGTGCCAATTGCAATTGGTAGTAGAACGGTCAAGAGAAGAAAAGCAACATGGTGCTTCGCTTTTCTCAACCGTTCTCCTCTCTTTGTTTTGGAGAATGCGATTTTTTCTATGACTATTAGATAACTTAAATCATTTTTCCACAACTTACATTTTTTAGTTTTTGCAACATATCCATATTTACACTTTAATTATTTCCTATTAATACGAAATTTTTAGACAATAACACTTCATGACGGATGTATGAAATACCTACAACTAAAATTTTATATTTCATAAAATCTTGTTTCTTTAGTCTTATTGATATTACGTTGCTCTAGGTGTTTATAACGTCATGTTTTATTAATGGAACTAAAATAAACCTGACTACATATATTCGTTTGAAATTGTATAAAATACATGCCAAGACTCTGCTATATTCTATAGATCAGGAGATAGTGACAGATTTTGGAACGTGATTTCACCCAAGGCAGGGTGTTTTAAAGAGACGCGGCAATATTTATGGGATCATTTTATGAAACAAATTTCCCATAAACATACGTCCGGAAAAGCATTGTTTCCAAGGTAAAAGGTGATAAATTTTTTTGTAAATATCTCCGTTTTATATATTTTAGAAATAAAACACGTGAAACTCAAAGTCAAAACCACATATGAGACACAACAAAAGCAGGAATTATTTTCTGCTATGCAGCCATCATCGGCCTAAAATAAAATAAAATACCTAAACGTTAGCCCAAAGGCAGAAGAGAAAAAGTAAACTAAAAGAAAATATACAGTAAAACTAACAAACAAATTGTAACAATAAAATTAAACTGGTAACAGGAATTGTCGGTATTGGACATATAAATAAAACCTTCTAAATTTCAGCCAACGTTTCGTTCACTGTACGTGAACTTCTTGAGGGCCTATATAATGAAGATTTCGAAGATCCACTAGAATCGGGAAGGTTTGTCGAATCTAACGATGAAGAAATGCCATCAAAGAGACAAAAACTAATGGAGAAGTAATTAGAAAAAAAAAATTTCGGATTCGAGTTTTTTTTATTATTTGCATTTTTTGAGAACATTTACCATAGTAGTGTATATTTTTTTATACCATCAGAAAGTAGAGATTTCAACGAACAAAAAACACACCAACTTTTTTTAAAAAGCAGATCTTTTGACGTGAGAATTTTCGATTGAAAATTAGGGTGCTTTTTCGATATTAAATCAAAATAATGTGAAAAAATGAATATTTTAAATCAAAAAAATTACTGTAGATTTGGGACACACAAAGGTAAGTTTTCACGAAATTTCGTGAAAAAATAAAAATTTTTGCAAAAGTTAAAAATAAAAAACCAAAAACTCGGTTATTCGAATTTTTCACATAAATTTTGAGGTTATGTGAAAAAAGTGTTGATACAAAAGTTGTAGATCTTTTTATTACCTACAACTTTGCCATTTAACTTTTTTTCATAGGACTTAACCGTTTTTTACCCTTAAAAACTCACCCCCTCTCCTTTCCCGACCACAGATCGCCCGTAATTTATTTTTCCTTTCATTTTTGTTATATTCTCTACCTTTTCCAATGAATATCATCCTACTATAATTTTTTTTGAGTTTTTACCATTTATAAAATTATCGACTCTGGTCTAGTGTTTTGAATGTTTAAAAATAAAAATATCTCCTTCCCGATTTCTTTGAAATTTGGTAGCGTTGTTGCTAAAAACAGGGAGCTTATATAGCCCTAACGAGATCAAAAATATAAAATGAAAATTCCCTATTGCATTTCTTGAAAAACTCAGTTCATCAGTAAACAAAATCAACATCAGTAGTAGAGTAATTTCAACAATTTTGTGCAAAAGCCATTGATAAAATGGTGTTTGATTGCATCTTATATGTTATATAGCACGTGCACAGTTTGGGAAACAACCACTTGTAAAATCATAAACAAATCTTAATAAGCAAATTGTTATGTTCAATTCATTTGCCAGTGAAATGTTAAAAATGTATGCAAAAATAAAATGAGCAACTTTCAATTTGAAATTATTCTCTCAAAGATAGACAGAGACATAAAACGGTACTTTGGTCCAGCCTACTTGATGTTCATTGTATTGTTACCTTAATTATCACAGTTTGCAGATATTTAAATTATTATTAATATTTATTTTATTTAATCATTAAAAAAAAGCAGCATAATATATTATACAGCCGCTTAAAAATTTGGTGCGTAAATATTATTACAATACCTTACTTGGCGGCAACCACTTATACCTACTTGATATGATGCTTCCCAAATTTATTGAAAAGTGTATTAAATTATCTTTATTAAAATTAAAATAAGAAAATACTAGTTGCATGAACTAAACTAATTATTAGATTAACCGGATATATGACAATCACTAAATTTCATCTAAATAGTTCCTTCACCATTTAGCAGGAATAGTAATATATAATTTTACGGTTGGTCATAGATATAATATCAATGGAATTAGTTTATCAGTTTATTTAAATAATTAATTAATAAGGAGACACCAGACTCTGATACGTTTAGTGGCAATTTATGGCTACCTAATTAAAATATGACATAATCCAATTTATCTAGAAACTTGCTTTAATTTCGGAAAACATTTCCATAAAATGGGTTCCAATATCCACAAAACCCTGTAACTTCCTTAATAAGTAAGTTTTCAGAGTGAATAAAAAACCAAATTGCTCAGGAAAGATCAATCTTTAATTTCCCATTTCTACTTTCATTCGTTCACTTCACAGATTGCTCAAAAAATTAACAAACAAACATTATACTTACTTTTTACCTCTGCATATGCTATAAGAACCACTTGCTTAAAATCAACTAAGTATAGGTCAAACCTGTTCTCAAGAGTCAAGCTACATTTAAAGAAAAAATCATCTCAATATGTTACAGGGTGCAAGAGAAAATGGATGTTAAACTTAGTTTTCAAAAGACCCTGTAGGTATTTAAATAAACATTTATTGCAAACTGCATTTAAATTGTACAAAGGAACCTGGAATAACTTCCTGCGTACTTAGGTATAGATATATCAAAGATTAATGTACGAAATAATACATATAACGCCATCTACAATATCCAAGGTATTTCAAATCGATGTAGCAGGTTCTAGCCTGTATTAAAATCAGTTTTATTTGCCATATACCTACAAGCCATCGTAACATTTATCCCATGAATGATTTTTATTAGTTTCCTGGTGGTAGATTTGAACTTACTGTATGGACAGAATATTCTCTTCTGAATTTTTGTTTTGGCTACATTAGGTACCTACGTGCTTTTCGATGAAATTTGTACAAAGTTTGTCATAAATTTACTATAGTTTTGTCTAGAAATATTGTCAAATATCACTCTGGTCAGTTTTAATTTGTGTTAGTTAAACATGAACAGATGCCATTCACTACTTATTTGTTTTCATTCCTTGTTTATACTACGAAAAGATGTTTGTAAACGTTGCACCACCATTTATTTTATTATTGTTGATATATATCGTCACAAAATGCCTATATTAACATTATAATTTCATTATTTAACTCATGATTCATTTCATTTTGTGACGCATAAAATAACATCCAGTATTGTACTTAGCACCCGTACGCTATTTACGTATACCTAATAGATTTATAAATTGACGTATAAACTAGTCATAGGCGTATGAGTGCAATTTTCAGCCCTGGCAGCACTTGTTCATTTATTAATATCAACTAATTTTCACATTAGACGATGAAGCTGAAGTTCGTAAAGTCGAAAAGACGAATTGATGGGTTATCCTGATGTGGCACCCAATGCGAGGCCGTATATTAAGCCCAGCTCAAAGCCTATCCACTCATTCATTCATTCACTGATCTCGAGCGCTTGGACAAGTTTTTAGTCCTTATACAAATGATAAATACAAGTTGAACTTAGTTTACTACATAACCAGTTTGGCGGCAAAGCCAGTCTGCGTATACACTTCTTTCTTTCTTCTCTTATTCGACCCTATTTCAGTCCGCGTCCTTTTAGAATAGGAGTTAAACTTTTCTCGCTCTGAGGCCAGATCATTCACACATTGAGACGCCTTGGGAAGCAATGAAATTTTATATTTTAGATGATCTATACTGGGTTGAGCCATGATGGATTCTATGTTAATGGCTATGCGGATATTGTTTGTGTGAATAATTGATACAATTCTCTGCACTTTCTGCATGGTATAATTTAAGCATCCAAATAAAATGTCGTTCAGGTCTCCTAAAAGTCCACATGAACTTTAGGTATTTTAAAGTATTCCTATTTTGTGAAGGCGTTCTAGAGTTAGATAGCATTCGCGTTATTGCTCTATTTTTAACATTTTCAACATTTCGTGCTCTTGTTTTTCGGCCAATTTCTGTAAGTTCTTTTCCATGTTTCATCTAATTCATTTTTAATGCTTGCTTTGTAGTGTAATAGATTCTTGCCAACTCGTCAGCTTTTTCATAGCCCAATATGACAGAATGTCCTCATTCAATCGGAATTTAGACTTTTCCATAGCACAACAGCATTACTACAAGTAGTTGCTGATATAATTACGGCTTGCCATGATTATTCTGGATTCTTTAACACTATCTACTACTCTATTAACTAAACAAATAGTAGGTAGTTATTAATTAAAATTTTCCTTATTTTTAAAGAATTTCTAGTGGTGTACCACAGGGTAGTGTATTAGGACCAATATAATTTTCAATATATCGGTACAGCAGATTTTAGTAACCATCATGATCAAATTTGTTATCTTTTGGATTGCAGTCTCAACGTCGACTGCAATTTGTATTGATAAATGAGGATCTGGCTTCTGTACAGAAGTTCTTTGATTCATGGATTATAGTACTGAATCCTAAAAACACTTAAAGCATTTTAATGGTTAGTTAGGTTCAACGGATACTTGTAAAAACTTGGGAGTGCTTCTTGATTCAACACTTTGCATTTTGTGTTGGCCTTGGTTGTCTGCAAATAATAAGTCCATCCTACAGATTCTCCATAATTCTTGTTTGCCTTTTAGCTACATTGTAATGAAGTTTGACCATGTTTCAAAATTTTAATTGGATAATATTATAGACAAACGATATTTGAGTCATAGTGTATAAATAAAATTTATACAATCATAATCAACCAGAATATCTATTTAATAAGCTGCCTAGGGATTCCGATATCCAGAATTCTAAAAGAACCTAATTTTATTTATAGTTATATTGTGGATGAATGAATTTGTTGTAACACCTATAGGTATTGTATTTTTAATTGCATTGGTGGTAAGAATAGCAAGGAAGTTGGATCGCCACCGTTATCTAACATCTTTGAAACTTTCATTTGCATTACAAAATAAAGATGCTCCTATATATGTTTGTTGTGCTACAAATAGATGGAAGACTTTTAGGCACATATTATGCAATCTGAACCCCTAAAACCTCAAATTAGGTGGAGATACGTATTCGCAACTTGGACACAAAATCATAATGAATTCGATAATGTTTAACTTCTATAAATTCTAAAGAATCAACAATATTAATATTGCTTTTTATCCTCTGACGACGGGAACAGATTGGTTCCTGAAACGTTAGGCCTACATAAAGATAAGCTTTTTTCAATCACGCATTGCCTTTTACTATGAATCCGAAAGGATTATTTTGATGCATACCCATTATAACCATTCTTTGGTTTAAATTATTGTTTTAAATGACTATTTTGACTTTTAAAATTAATATTATTATTTATTTTGTTAGTTTTTTCTCTTATTTCTATTGTATCTAAATATTATGTATATTTACTCTTTGTTTATAATTACTTTGTAGAATATAGAATCTCGTTGAGTTTAGGTTAGGTGTACAGAATGAATCTTCACTCGAGAGTGAATAGAAACCTCGCGTTTTTTGACTCTCTCCAGATATTTTTGTAGGTAACCAATGTATGTTAATTTATGGTTGTCAATAAAGACTATTATTATTATTAAATAACCAGATAATGAGCTTTAACGCTTTATTATTATTATATTCAGATTCAGTTTCTATTCTAAGTTTTCAAATGCTATTGAAACAGTTAACTAATCAATACCGCAGCTATCCTTATCAGAAGCTACGCCATTGACCCCTGTCCTCCTAAAATATTTTTTGAATAACACGAACTGCGCTGGTCTCGTTTCTCGACAATACATGGTATAATATAAACAGTCTGCTTTCTCTTTCGAAACCCAAATGAAACTTTTAATGTAAATATAGAAAAATATTTATATTATATACAGTTATTCTTCATAAATAAAATCAATTAACGTCCGATTCTGTTTCCAAAAAGGAAGCCAATATAATCACTGTCTTATCAGTGTTGATAAAGCCGGTTTAAATATAACACTTAACACATACTTAAGGACTTTCAGAAATAAACACAAAAGTGCTATGCATAAGTGTTTTGTGAGTTGTTTAAAAAACGAACAATAAAATAATTATTCGTGACATTATTGATTTTAAGGAGAACTGTTTTTTGTTATTATTCTTTTACAAGTTTTGTACACTACTAGGTACTGTGTGTTGTTGTGATTTTTGTCCTGAATCAGTTCGAGCATTTCGTTAATCTCGTAGATACTATTATATTTATTTAGGTAAGTAACAGGATAGATTTGTTAAAAAATAATATCGTTCAGCTTACAGTTTAAAATTCCCGTTGTGTCCACTAATATAATATTGCTTAATATAAAATTATATACACTGTGTCCAACATAAGAATGGGATAGGAGTTACAACGTCTGCTAAATTAGAAAAAAGTTGTATCATAAGTGTTTTCGAAGTAAACTAAAGGCGGGTTTAGCCACCTAATAATGCATAATTTTAGTGCATAATGGATAATTTTTAAAACATGACACTTACATGTACCTGTTTATATGACGAATAGTGTATAATTCATAATTTTCGTTGATAATGCATAAGGTTGGGAACTTTCAACTTTATGCAAAAAATATCAATACGCATGCGCCGCATGCCTTACATAACCTCAATTTACGAAATAAACTAAATAAAAATTGAAAATGTGATAATTAACAGAATTTTTAATTTGAAAGCTATCAAAACAAAAATAAGTCCAACACAAAGTAATAGCATTGTCTTTAAAGACAATGGTAATAGGTTAACCTGCTGTCTAGTCAATTGTCACTTTATGCATAAAAGTTATGAGTTGTATAAACACCTATATTCTGTTGTGCATTATCGATTATGCACTATGTATTAAGCATTTTTCTTTATCCATTATGTCCTATCTATTATTAGTTGGCCAAACTATAGATGTTTTTAAGAATTTTTTAAAAAACAATTTTTTGCGATTTTAGTTTTTCTTTATTTTTGACATTATTTTTACAGTAATAAAAAAATTAAAAGCACTTTCTTATTGTTACTTTCAGAGGAGAATAAGATAGCGTTTACATATTTTCACTATGACGTGTAGGAAAATTTAAAGTATAATAAATTGTCAGGATGCGTTAATTGTTTTCGTATATTATTTTGTATTCTTTTTAAGTAAAATAGTAAATTCAGAGAGAAAAAAAAATATATATATACATATAACGAAGAAATAAAGAAAAATAAAATAAAAAAAACTTAAAATAAAGAAATATATATATAAATTAAAATTACTTTGCCAATATCTGGGCCGAAGCTTTAATCGGTTGATGAGGTGACGTATATCTGTAAATAAACAGAAGGAAAGTCTGAGCAATTTTGTTCTACTCATGTGTGTATGTAAAATCTTGTATTGTAATGTGCATTATTATTAATTAATTCCTTATTGTTATTGGGACATCTTATCCACATTGTCTTTTACGACTTTAATTCAGAATTAAGATAACATTAATCAAAAATTGCCAGTAATACATCATTCATTGATATACTGAGCGTCAATGATACCAGGGGTAGGTCACGCAAGGTATCGCTGCAGTTATCACAAAATTCAAATAACACTAGTTCGGAGTGGCCATGGTACCAGGGGCAGATCACGCAAGGTACCCTCCAAAAACTAGGCAAACGGTAGTACTGAGTGTGCAATGATACCAGGGGAAGGTCGCGCAAGGTATCGCTCCAGATACTAACCAATAAAAATCAACGGTCGAGAGCTTATAATGTATCAGGGGTAGGTCGCGCAAGATACTGCTCTATAACTGACCACACGTTAGCACTGAGTGTGCAATGATATCAGGGGAAGGTCGCGCAAGATATCGTTCCAGATACTAACAAAAAAATAAATAATAATTCAACGGTCCGGAGCTTATAATGTATCAGGGGCAGGTCACGCAAGATACTGCTCCATAATTGACCAAAATATACTGATGTTTCATACGGCATTAATGAGTCAATGATAATAAAATAATAAAACATGAAAAATCTGATAATTACTTGATATCAATATAAATATGATCAAGAATAGATAATGCACTTGTTTTGAATTTAACTTCCTTCAGATAAATTTGTATTATCAAATTAAAATATCAATAATAGCCAAAATGTTAAATAAATCATAAAAAACTGAATAATATATATATCGAAAAGAAAATCATGCAAAACAAATTTACTCAGTGAGAAACTCACCCTTATGGATGTAGAATAGAACCTCGTCGACAATAGGTAGGTTGAGCACACAAGATTCACAAACACACAATTTAATAATTAATAATTTAAAATATTCGAATAGTTGTAAACTCTTTGGAAATAAAATTGAAAATGAATCCCATAGACAAAGACGTGATTCTCAGACGTTAGAACCATTTATTTGTTTACTTTACAAACCTCTTGAGGCTGCATTATTTTTATTTAATATAAACATAACGCGCTATCGAATCTTTGTATGTTCCCACGAAGTTGATGAGGAAAAAAAATATTTCGGTTATAATATTAGAAAAAAATATATAGGGTCTTACAGACGTTTTGTTTTTGAAAAACCATCAACAACTTGTTTTTTTTAATACGTGGTAATGGTTTAAACAAGTTTTCAGTGTTTTTAGCTGTTATTTAAAATTATTCAAGCCATAGTTTGGCACATATTTTGCGTAAAACAATAATAAACTAACAAATAGACTAACTTCACATTACAAACGAATTAAGAATGTCAATAATAGTATTAATTTAAAGATTTATTTGATCCAAAATCTACAGCTCATATATCATCCGTATAAATTTCGAATCTGTCAATGATTAAGACCGGGAGACAACATAAGACGAACGGAATTTTGTGAATGGTATCTTAGGCAATGTCAAAACGATGAAAATTTTTTCAATAAAATTTTATTTTCTGATGAAAGTATGATCACCACCACCAATCCTCGATTGCATGAAACGTCAAAATTGTTTTGGTTACAACATGTGGGTTAGAATTGTGGGACCAAGGAAGATAATTGATATTTATTTGATGATGATATTTATCACGGATATCTGCGGAGCAGTATCGAAATGTACTTCAACATAATTTGGAAGAATGGTTTAATGATAACTTACCACTACCAGAAATTAAAAATTTTTGGTTTCAACAATATGGGGCTCCCGCTCATAAAGCGAGGCGAGAATTGTTCAAGCATATTATTTATCAGATAGATTTCCCGACAGATGGATAGGTACGCATTCAGCTGACTATTGCCTGCCCGATCGCCAGATATCATTGCCCTGGATTTTTATCTTTGGGGATATATCAAACATTATCTGTACCAACGCAGGAGGAACTACATCAGCTGATTTTGATACGTTTGCAACCATTACACCAGTCAAGCGATGTTAATGCTTAAAAAATGATGGTCATTTGTTTGTAGACCTTTTGTAAATAAATCTTTAAAAACTATTATTAACAATCTTAATTCGTTTGTAATTTGAACCTAGTTTGTTCTAAATGTGATTTTTTTTTTAATTCTTGCTAGGAAGTAAAGATATTTAGTTGAAATTTGTGTGCTATTTGAAGCTATTAAAAACGATGAATGTTTTACGAAAATTTGTAAACGCTTTCATTGTTTTATATAAAAATAATGTCAATAATGTCAAAAAGAACTAAAAACTGAAATCGCAAAAAAATCGTTTTTTCAAAAATTCTTGCAAACGGCTAAAGTTATTTTTTTTTGAAAACACCATTTAAACGATGTGGAAATTATACAACTACATTGTAACTCCTACCGTTTCCAAGATTCCAATGCTATCCCATTCTTATCTTGGACGCAGTGTATATTTATCGGCCTTTTTATCAATACATTGAAGTGTACGTAGGGAAGTCAAATGAACAATTAAATAAATAAATAATTAAAAATACATAAAATAATCAGTCAACATTAACGTAACATATGATGTAAAATAGTTATATATGAATAATAAGCAATATATGTATACAAGAATTAAAGACAGTTACACAATTAAAAAAATCCGTCACACACTAAATTTTCAAACAGTTAAAAAGCTTATTGTCCAAAGCAAAGATTAATACATTAATCTTTGTCCAAAGTAATTGAGATATTCAGTTCAGATAACTAGTGAATAAACCTTAAAATCATGGGCATTAATACAACATATAAATAAGAGGGAACCCAACACAGAACCTTACGGCACTCCAGACGTTGCACGGATAGTACCGGACTTGAAACCATGGTACTCCACATAGTTATGTCGACCTGACCTCCCCTATCCAAACTTTCCGCCAAAAACTGGATCAACATTACGAGATTAGTAGCCGTGAATCGTCGAAGAAAAAATTCGCATTGGGCCGCTTGGCATGATTAATCAAAATTTCATGCCATACGAACTCAAAACACTTGGCAAAACTCGATTGTATAGCAATAGGCCGGTAGTTTCTAATATACCCCTACTGTATATCACCTTTTTTCAAGATGGGCCTCATCCTTAGCAGTTTCCAGAAATTCGGAAACTCATTACATTTCAATAACAAATTAAATATAGTTGAAATAGGTGTAAATAAGACTGACGCACAGTACTTGACGACAAAGACAGGCACACCATCCAGACCCGAAGTATATCTAGCTTTAAACGATTTAAGTGCTCTGAAAACATCATCTTCATCAATCTAATTTGAAGCTGCATTAAATCGCAGTTTTCTGCGGAATCACAACAAAATGGAGCCGACCGCATAATAATATAATCCTTGAAAATAATCGGCAAACGAATAAACCATTTCTAGAGCATCAGCGAGTTCAATGTTATTGTGTCATTTTATTAGGTAAGCTATGTCTATGGTTGCTTATAAAATACCAAAATTTATTTGGGTTTAACTGAATCTGCCATTCTGTCTCTTTCAAATAGTCCACATACGATCTATCAATTTCAGAATTCTATAATATAATATCAATCTCAACGCATATGGGAGATGTTTCGGAGTCCGTTCATGATAGAGTGAACGCAGTGGCGTATTAAACCCAGCCCCGCGCCTGTGTTCAAAAGTCTCAGTCAAACCTCCGTTTTTTAAATACTTATTATAACATTACAAGCGCCGAGCCCCTTCCCGGAACACACGGGACTGCTAGATACGCCACTGAGGGAGCGGACTCCGAAACATGTCCCCCATGCCAACGCAGGTTGATATTATAGGTATGTATAATTTATTTATTTCGTATCTATATTTACTAATATTGTTGATGGAGGATTTAAATGATAAGATTAGATAATAATCAGTCTTATCGGTAAACTATGGCTTTTCCACATAATTACTTCTATTCTAGTACCTGGAATATTGTCAAACTTAGTGTACTTTGATTACATTTATTAAAGTGAATTTTTACTAAAATGTAAGTAAAATTGAGGCTAGCAAATTTTAAATGCATTTTTTGGTGAATTTTTCAACTCAATTCTAGTTTCGTTCTGAGGATGGTAATAAATTTTGAGTTTGATCCACTACCACTATTTTAATCAAATTGAAAATTGGTTTTTATCGCTAAAAACGTCAATGTAAAACTATTCGCATATGCTTTAAATCCAAATCAGATGGTGCATATTTTTTTCGCTACTATAAGTGTCTTAATATATGTGTGCGTATATTTCCACAATTTCAATGCTTTCAGTTTATTTTAGGTCAGCGTTTGAATTTGATATACTTTGTAATGTAATACTCATATTATACATTCGAATAAATTAAAAAGCAGTGGTGTCCACAAACCTTAATAAACCAACTATACCAATTTTCCCAGAAGTCTCACCATTATTGTAAATTGTAATTTTATGATTGTTATTATTAAAATATAGTACCTAATTATGTCAAAATACGAGTAGGTATTTTATAACACAAAATTAAAACTGTTGATGGTGTACCGCAAGGTAGCGTCCTGGGTCCACTATGGAATGCAATTTACCAAAATGTATACATTTATTAAAAACGTCCTTATGCAATTTGTATGCTGTGGAGAAAGTAATCTCAGAGTCAGGTAGGAATTATTTTAAAGGATTTCAGCTCAAACTAAACACATAAAAAAGGTGCATGGTCCAAATGTTCAATTAACGTAAATTTGTTTTGAAAATTAATGACTAACCAGCAGCAGAGAGCACGGCGCAACTCAATAAAGACCAGTGTTCTTCAATATCATCCGGATATTCTTCCGGCAGCTTGGCCTGCAGGTGTTGTTGGAAACATAGTGTCGCTCGGTTGTCCTTTAGGCTTTCGCCTTAGTTTTCTTCTCTGTTGTGATCGTTTTGCAGATAGACGTAGGGTCATACTAGATTGCACAAGTCGAGCCATCATCAGCACTCGTTAAAGCTTTGGTGCTTTTTACTTCATGTCGGTCACGACCGCGAACAATTTCGTAGTCGATCAAATGCCAGTGCTTGTTTTTTTGGTTTAAAAAGTGTATTTGTAATAACAAGATCATTTTCTGCGCTTTTAGTTAGCACCAATAGACCGTTGAAGTTACATTTTACTAGACCTTCTTTGTCGATGGTATTAGGCCAGAGAGCAGAGTCTCGACCAACTCGAGGGTTGAATTCTCCTAGCAGGATGATCTTGTCGGTGTCAGGAATTTTGTTCAGCAAGTGCCTTGTACAGTAGGTTTAAAGGCAAGCAGATATATACCGTTTCTGGTGAGGAAATGAGTAGTTTCGGGGAGGAAAGTCAGGTAGATCAACGAATGTAAAAAAGGCGAAAGATGCGGCATTGAAAAGTTAAAACAAAATTGAGAAATAGAAATTGGAAAAGCAACTGAGTAAAATAGTCGATAACATGAGAATAAAAACTAAACAGAAAACCGATACCTAAGCATGAAACTGGAAATTAGAAAATTATATTAAATAAGTGGGAAGTGGCTTTCACCTGGTACCTAATGTTTCTTCTTTTTTGTTGTACTATTTTTCTCCTCTAATTTTATTTAAAAACATACTTCACAATTTAGATGCTGCTTCATACCCACGAAGTCTACTACTGTCAGTTTTATTAGAGCAAATGCTAAACTAATAGTAAACACAGTACTTTTATTCATATTTGCTGTAGCTTTTGCTTCTAACAAAGCAAATGCTTTTACTTCAATTCAATTCAATTCAATTTATTTGCTTATAAAATTTTTTACAAATTTACAGCAAAATGTTTGTGTACTATGTAAAATTTAGAAGAACAAAAACAAAAATATCTATTATAAATACAATCAACAACAACCATAACCACCAAACACTAACCAATGCATATAAAATAGGTGTTATGCGATTCATATATTATACTATTACATACCGTGCTATTACCCTAAAAATTAATAGTGAATTGTTTTATATAAAATACGAGAAAGAAAATAACAATTAAAAAAAAACAAAAAAATGCATACTACTAGGCCCTATCCAAGATACTCAATATCATAATAATTAACCACTATTCATTAATAAAGAAGGAGCGTAACTTCAATACATATTGTCTTAATTGACTTAGTATTACTTTTAGACAGTTCAGTCTTGAAGTCGAGATACGATCTAAGGAAATACTCGGAACTCTCATTGATACATGACAAGGGGACACATTCGAACAAAACATGCTGGATAGATTGGTTGACTTTTAGATTACACACACTACAAATCTCCTCACACTGGATCTGATAAGTTATACCACGGACAGACAAACTGAGGAATACTTTGCTCGCCAAACGGAGTTGTGCTATGATCCTAATAAAATTTATATGCATGTCGAGCTGAAGGTATCTCTGACAGGCGCAGCTGGGAATATTAGGCGCAGTATATAGTGGGTAACTCGAAAGCGTGGCCAAATGGAAATCCTCACCAGAACACCTGTCCCTAAATTCATCCGAATAGAGCTGATTTTCACTTTTCAGTTGTGCGACTGTCATACGTTCAAACTGGTCACCACGGTCAATATAGTTAAACATGCATTTCACCTGTGCTGCCCAGTTATATCTGGCATCAGCATCGGTGCCAAGTAAGCTTATTTGGCGCAAAAAACATTTTTTAGGAAATCTGGAGGAGTCCATCAGCATTAGCTTCTGCAACCAATTCAGTGTTAGCTGGAATAGCATAACTGAAAGCTTTACAGTGCCTGTCTCAATTCGAATTAAGTAGTTTGGGGTTGTTTTAGGCAGTAGGAGCAATCGCTTAAAAAACTGAACTTGCACCCGCTCGATTACATCAGGGTATCTAAGACCCCATACTACCGCGCAATTCATTAATATGCTCAAAATCAGCGAGTTATATAATTTCATTCTGGCTTTCCACGATGTTAGTCGAGAATTCGCCATTAGTCCCAAAACCCTGCCCGTAGCTTGAGTTGCCTTTGTGGACATAACCGCAGCTGCCTTCGGAAAAAGGGATGAAGCAGAGAAAGTTATCCCCAAGTAAACAAATTCTCTCACCATTTCAAATGCTTTTACTTTAAGAATGTAGTAAATGCTCCGAAAATTGAAGGTTTTGCTTCAAAAATATGTAGTAAAATCATTTGCTACCTTTGATTCATCAGACCAAATATTCCTGTAACAGAAATAAAGAAAAAATCTCTATTTTTCTCGTCAAACGCCGTGGCGTCCGTCGCAACCGACTCGATCGACTTGGCGATTTTAAAAATAGCATTTGCAAACTTAGTTGGAATCAGTTTATGTATAGATAGCTAATTGACAAGAAGTATTATGTAAAATATTTACTCCTTTTCAATTAAGTATTTAATTTTTATAGAAATATAGCACAATGCACCGTGTAGGTACGTATAATAGGTACCTATATTCTGGAGGCATCGGGCACGGCAAGGTCGGGTAATTTTAGAATAATTAATTACAAAAAAAAAATATATTCATAGTAATACAGGTAGTGTCGATGTGACCTCTAAACTAATGTGGTGTATTTATTAACAATATTGTTATAAAATTGATGATAAGGTTTATTTATGTTTCGTTGGTTAGTTACGTGCTATGTTCATTTTTAACTTAAAACCTAAAACTTACGTGTAGAATTTTGTTTAGTGGGCGTCCTGGAATATTTTTTGTAGGTACCTTATTAGTTGTACTTACTTAATTAGTTTTTAATTGTATTTTTCTACGACTGTCTTTAAATGCCTTTATTATATGTTCAATTATGATTTGACAATGTAGTACATTCTAATGCTGTTTATCATTTACCCGTGCATAATAATATTTCCCACTAGTTGCTAGGCAATATTATTACGCACGGATAAAATTTCCTGGTAATCACAAAAGTAGTGGCGGGCATGAAAAATCACCATAGCAACGCCCAAAATAAAAACACCAAATTGACTGTTTTGGTATTTATATTTAATAATAATTATAATTAAGTGTTTCGCTAATTTCAAAACACATAAACAGTGATAGTGAATATAGTTTAACACCACCTAGTCAATTTAATACTTCTAATTTATCGTATTTAGGCTTATACGTTAAAACAGGGGTAAGTTTCGAAAAACAAATATTTTCTTAAGACTATGTTAAATTTATTCAAAAGCATTAAAACAGTCGTAGAAAAAGTATAGTGTGAAACTCACATGAAATGACTATTTCCTACTCGTATGATTTGCAGCACTCGCCTGCGGCTCATGCTGCAAACGATCATACTCGTAGGAAATATATGTAATTTCATGTTCGTTGCACAATATACTATTTTATAGTTATTAATGATACTAGTTCGATATACTACTACTACTATAAAGGGTTATGGAAAGAAGTAAAATCATTAACTATCATAAATAATGAATAATAAATTCCTTATAACCTAAATAATTATAAAATGAATTTGTGTCCTTAAATATAAATGAAAAATAATTTTGTGGCGTAGCGGACAAAATGACTGATTTTACCTACACAGGGGATTTTGTTTAATTTAGCAGTGCCTCAGTCTAATTCAGTAGAACCAGTCCGAGCCATTGGTCGACAGATACTGACGAATTCGTTTTCCTCTTATTACGAGCTCGTAGTCGTTGCCCATCTTTTTTTTTTTGATTACGCCAAGGCAGAGAAATCATCATGACACCTAGGGAGTTCCTTACCACTTCCCTAGGTAGTGTGGGACTCTAACCCAAACTAAAATTCTGCCTTATCTTTGTAGTATGGCTCGGGAACTGTCCCTTTTCCATGTCCTGGCTTGATTATCCTCTGTTGCTGTTGTCTTCTGATGTTGATTGTCGTCTGTTGCTGTTGTCCTCTGTTGGTGGTGCCTAGAAAACACTCTGAAACATACATTTAGATGAGTATACCTGACCTGAAAGAAACAATATTAATTGCTGTCCTAGTCCTGTGGATTCCTTCGTCAGAGTTGACTCCTCGGTCTCCGGTCAAGGCAGGTCGCACGCCTGCCTTAACCATTTGTCGTTACCCATCTACAATATCGTCCTGCATTTAAGCACAGTGAGATATACAACAGTAGATATATGTAAACACGTACCATCTACATACACATAGTAATGCATATCCCACCATACAGAGGCCGAACAAATCAATGTATAGGTAACACTAGCCGTAAAAATAGAAATGAAAATAGTGTTTACGCACAAAACGCTTGCAGGAGATCATTGATCCTTCCATAGGATAGGTTACTATATAAACAGCATAATTAAAAGTGTGTAAAGTTAAACCACGAGGCGATAGACGAGTGGTTTATTTACACAAGTCTTTCAAAAAATTCAATCAAACTAAATTTGGAGAGGGAGGAGATGAATCCAGGGGCTTGAATCTGTTTCAGTTTCATTTCAGTTATTCTAAGTTCACGAAAAGTGAAAACTTTGCAATATATATATTTATATTTTTTTTTGCAGAATGTCTAAACAAGAACCACCACCATACAGCCCACCAGGTCCTGGATTTGTTGATCCAAATCACATGTATCCACCACCACACCATGGAATGCCTCCTGCTCAGCAAACAGGTTTGTACTACAGGTTTTTGTAGCAGGACTTTAACAATTTATAGAATTACCAATCAATTTCATTTCTCTCGAAATCTGTACAGTTCTCGAAAATCATACAAGAGACCAAAATGTTTCTGAATTAAACAGAGATTCTAAATTATTATTTAATAGAAAGCCGTGGTGCCTCACAAAAAATTTCGAAAGGCTCAAATTCAGTACGAATCCCAAAAATTTACTATTCTGTAGGAAGCTTCCACAAATGCTATAAGCTTTTCATCTTAAAAATTGTTAAAGTTTTTGTAGCAAAAAACCTGATTACAAAATTTAAATTATCATAACATATTATTTTTTTTTCAAACCAATACTAGTCTAGTTCTAGTTTGTAGCTAACTCCTGCGTCAAATTTACAGAATTTATCCAGAAGTATTGTTTCTTAACTCAGATGACCCACTTTACAACCACAAAACGGTCGGTGGCTAGACTGTCACAGCATTCGACCTACCACATATTATGTGCGTCGTCTAATATGGACTCGTACAGCGTACACTCCATGTACTCGGACGACAAATAGGCAGAAACACTTTGTTTTAGGGGACGATGCATTTCGAAGAGGAGTGGCTTTTGTGGGTCGGATTTTCGTTGTTTATTCCCCAAATCCAGCACTTTAAGGGTCCCATTTTAATACTGCACTGTTAATAATAGTACAGTAATAATCGTACTGCAAACATATCACACACACCTAGTTTTTTGAAGATTTCTATGATAAAACACAAGAAAAATATATATGGATCAGCTGATGCAACTATCAACAACTCTCCAAACCCAAGCATCTGATGCTGTGCAGTATTCCAGATGGGGCGATTTTTCTCGAAAGCCAATCTTGTGGATTTTGTCTTTTCTTTGTACACGTTTCCATATCTTTTCATTATGTACTCGATGTGTATTGAAAATATTCATGACCTGCTTGTTAGGTAAAAAATACTGAATCAAATGGGAGAATGCTTTGCGTATTAAAAGACCTTCCCCATTTCCATTTAAAAAAACATTATCAAGAGCGTCCCCAGCTGTTATTATGAAATTTAAAACTGTCATTGATATGTCAAAAATGTACAACGTGTTCTTATAGTATGTTACGAAATTACATCACAATACACAAACGATTCAGAAGTTAGAAGGAGGGGGGTGGATTTTTGGTCCTTAAGCCTCAAAAAAGGTTGTAAAATAGTTCGTCTAAGTTAAGCCGCAACCTTCTCTAGATAATGGCAACAGCGCAATACGGTTAATACACCAGCTTACTCTACATACTCGGCCGTCGGCCGGTGAGCGGTCGCAAACGAAATTATTTGGAAACTATTTTATAATCGTATTTTGTAACTTACAATTCTAAATTTTTACAAATATTTAAGCAAATTTGGAAATATAGATAGATAGAGTTTAGGTTTATAAGGGCATGTTTCAGCCTTAAGGCCATCTTCAGATAGTTTTGTCCCTTAACTAAACATATATTCGATCTAAAAATCATTACTATTAAAGTTACTTAGTATGACTAAAATTAGTCTTTTAATATATTGTTATAATATTTAGTGTAGAAAGGGCATTGTCTATTCGAACACCTGCAACTGTTTATTATAACACTCTTGCTATAATATTTAGTGTGTTATTGTTTATATTTCAATTATTATATCATATGACACAAGCTTCCTAAACAGAGAGTGCACTGCACTTTCTGTAGTTGTTTATGTTAACAGTCTCTAAACAAATCAACGACTGAAATTTAAAAAGGCTGAATTTTCAAGTTTCAATTAGGATGCCGAAAGTAGAGAATACTTGGTCAGGATTAAATTCAATTATTTGCATTATTATCGGGTTTTATTTTAATTTACTGTTATTATCCTTACAATATTTTAAATTTAATTTATTTCAGTATTATTTGTGAATTTCCATAACTATACTTTTGTGTTATACCTACATGAGTTTTTGTGCTTCTGTAAAAGATAAGAGCTCCTAAAAAAAATGTTTAATTAAGTATAGGCTTGTTTTCATATCTTTAAATACATCAACTGGTTATGAATCATTTTCGAGGAAATGATATATGGAGTATTAATGATTAAATTCGTATATATATTATCAGTTACTGATAATCTTGAATAACACTAATACCTAATTTCTGTTTGTAGTAGGTATCTACCTTGGGTTTAGTTTTATTTATTTAGAATGTTTTAATATTATTAAAGTAAAACCTATTGTTTTAATGACCTTCCTTTCTCATTAGTTAGTAAACCAATAAAGCGTTTAAATTTATTTATAAATTCTAAGCAATGCATCACTTGACTGTAGTCGAAAAGGCCATGAGCAAATAATGCAATAAGGTTCTATCCGGAAGAAGCAAAAACTTAGATTGATAGATAGGTTTACTGACCATGTAAACCGCTCTGTTCGTAGGGCTTTATGAACTTAAAGCTGATATTCCAACACAGGCATGTGG
This sequence comes from Apoderus coryli, assembly GCA_911728435.2. NCBI lineage: Eukaryota > Metazoa > Arthropoda > Insecta > Coleoptera > Attelabidae > Apoderus > Apoderus coryli. The sequence goes on from OU452204.1 coordinate 15,990,431, forward strand.
TGCTTTAGCATATTAACTACTGCGACGTCATCTATTCTCTTCGAATACAAAGAAAGAATCAGAACTCTATTATTATAAAACCCTATACATGTTTTACTCTCGCTAAAGTTTCATTAATTCAGGACTTAGAATAACATCCTCGATTAAAATTTTCAAGTTCATCGGATTGACGAAATGCCACCTTCATAACAAAGATGTGTCCAGAGAGACTTTGCAGTATTGGTTCATTCAATATTGAGGAATCCGTCGCGTCGGAAAGGATTTTTTCTTCTTCTTTACTCTTTTCTGCCTTGATCTTCAAATTACATCAATAGCATCATCTGCTACATATTGGAAAGATGCTGGAAACTTTAAAAATTGTCAGTAGAAAAGTATAGAACAATCTAAAACTAGAACATGTGCATTGGGACTAAGATAAAACAGTTGATTATGTTGAGATAATAAATTCTCATTTGAAGAACCTTCTGATATGCATACTGCTTATGGTGCAACCCATTGCAATGCAAGAGAAGCAGCACGCTTGTACGAAGAACGCCGCCAACCTGATCATACAACCTTCGTTGCCTTAGTGGTAGTGTTGCCTGCTTGTTTGCACTCAGACTTTTATCTAAATTTTCTGCAAAATGTTTTGTATCGTATCGTTAGAAATAACAACGTGTACTTTCAAGATGATAATGCACCTCCAGACTTCTGATCTTAACCCTCTGGAAACCACCAGATGGTTTTGGATATAGATCCTGTGGTTTTTAGGGCAGAAATGCATTAGCTGGCTTTTGGAAGAATTGATTATTTACAATTGATGGCTTCTAGCTTACAAGCTAATTGAATCAAAATTCTCCTTCAATTTTTGGTTGACGATATAGACTTCCCGAGAGGGAAACGAACAGAAAACAGGATTATCATCCTCAAAACAATTAAGTTTGCAATGTTTAACAGATTTAGAAAAATCTGCGGTGTAGAGCAGGAATGAAATGGGGCCAAGTACGCTGCCCTGTGGAACCCCAGATGTTATGTATTCGGACTAAGGATCAAATTGAGAATTATTTCTTATATTTAAACGCTTTTAACAAAAAATGTGGAAAAAAATATACACAAACCTCGTAAGAAAAGTTTTAGTTCTACTCAACTTGTCGCAAATAGTTTTCCGAGATATTTTTACAGAATTTCCCTTTATTATTCCAAGAGAAACTACTAAATTTTGACATCTGAGCACTACTGTCAATACACCATTTAACATAAACTGTTTTTCTTTTAATTAACCACATATTATATATTTAAATGGCTGCAGGTCCTGTCAGAGGTACTTAAAATAAATTTATGTATCCGCTTCATATAAGAAAAATAATTAAAATTTCTTTTGATAAATGATTTATTTAAATTTTTGAAATTTCAGTTGTCGTAACAACACAGATGATACCAGTTCCGCTGGGTGATCAACCAACAGCTACAATGTGTCCATATTGTCACGCACAAATTGTGACATCAGTGGAGACAGAACCAAATACTAAAACACATTTGTTTGCACTTCTATTGTGTCTTTTTGTGTAAGTAATATTAGACTAGTGAATGAACAGATTAACAGATTCAAATTACGTAGCTCTAGTTCGTCGGCCTCGGGCTTTTTTCTTTACATACCAAAAGTTGTATATTACGAAAAAATATTATTGTAAATCGTATTTTATCATAATCAAAGTCCCATGACATGGGATAATGTTTTAGAGCATCCAACGGCAACATTTTAGCTTTTACAATTGCACGAAAAGCTGGGGCAGTAAAAGTCCAGCTGCAAATAGGCAGCGATGAATTGTTGTCGAATTACGGATGACGAATAATTGGGTTTTATTCGTTCTGCTTTTTTTATCAGGGTTATGGTGTCGCCAGAAGTCAAACCTTCGGAGCCAAATGATTTATGTTTAATCAATCTTCGGTTAATTGTGTATATAATTATATAATTAATTATAATATAATTAATTATAATATAATTGCTAAAACAAAATATCATGACAACAAAAGCGTACAAATTACAAAGTAATACCTTGTCTAGTCGTTCATATTATATAAAACAATAAAGTCATTTTCAACCTAATTGAATACACATAACAAATAACTTGATCTACACAATACGAATAAATAAATAACTTTATCACATTTCAGTGGTAGAAAATTCTTAATGATATACATCGTCGTTGTTCTTAATTTAAGTAGCCTTATAAAAAAATTACAACTAAAAAACATAAATATATCCTATCTCGGATTATACTTGTATACAGTCAGGCCAAATTTCAGTGTACATTATTTTATATTACCATTCATTCAGAAGCTCAAATGAACAGCAAGCAAGCATCACAGTGCTTCTTCCCAACACAACTTCCCTGATCTGTTAATAGTATTCAATTTTAACATTTTAATTTGTGAGTAGAGCAGAGTAAATGATGCTTAGGTTCATTGTGTCAGTTCTAAAATTGACCGATTTTTCTTTAAATTTGTTGATGTGGAGCATCTCTGATAATGCTCTCTTTTTATAATTAGTCTCGCGGTCCAAAATGCTTGTGTTATCAAAGTCGAAACAGTGATTTGTTTCGAAGTGGTGGTTTGACAGGGCTGTTTTTGTACTTGAGTCTAGCTTTTCTGGGCGGCAATCATTAGCGTGTTGTTTAAGTCTTTGATGTAATCTATTCTTTGTCATACGAATGTAAATCTTTTCACAATCCTTACACGGTATGGAGTATACTACTTCAGAAATACTCTGTCTAGGGTCCCTATCCTTCAAGCTTGTGAACAAATTCTGTACTTTTTTCTTTGAATACGTTACGATATTAGAATTAGGGGTCTGTCAGCATTTGACCAATTTATTGCTAAGTGCATTTACTTGGGGGATTTTCAGGTATTTCTTGTGTTTGGCATCCGACAAGTTTTCCGGATGTCGGTCATGATTATTATGTAAAATAAAATTAACAATGTTTTTTGGGTAGCCATTTTCAGACGCGATCTTTATAATTTCATTAAAATTCTTTTCATGAAATTTAGGGTGGGATAACCTGAGAATTCTATTTTTGAAAGATTTAATAACAGCTATCTTCTGATGCAAAAGGTGGGTAGATTTGAAGTTAAGAATCTTGGTCGATGAAGTCGACTTTCGGTACCAATCAGTTATGAGTAGGTTAGTAGTGTCTTTAATTACTAAAGTATCTAAGAAGGGGATCGAATTGTTTTTTCCATTTCGAAAGTGAATTGTAGATTATTATTGTAACTATTGAAATGTTGTAAGGTTATTGTTTCTTGATGTTTAGGAATACAAGTGATGATATCATCAACATAAATAAATATAAAAGGTAAGCTGAACGGTAGGCTCGGAATCACACTACTTAGAAGTTCATGCATACATAAATTTGCCAATATGGGAGACAAAGGGTTACCCATTGCACTACCAAACGTTTGTGAATAGAATTTGTTATCAAATGAAAAGTAACTGTGCAATGATGTTTTCAAATTTAGTTTTATCTATATCAGTGAACCCATTAATGTCCGTCCCATATCTATCAATGGTCCGCAATACAATATCTTTAGAAATATTAGTGAAAAGCGAATCTACATCCAGGGATATCAACACATAATCCTCCGGAATTTGACAGGATCTGATCTTGCTAACAAATTCAAAGGAATTTTTTACTGAATAAGTAAATTTATCACTAATGTTAGTCAGAATGTTGTTCATAAATTGCGAAATCTTGTACAATGGAGACTGTATACACGAAACTATTGGTCTAAGTGGGAAATTGGTTTTATGTGTTTTTGGTAACAGTAGCGTTGGCTAAAGTTTAGACTTTTGTTTATTTTTGTCCTATACCGACAATTCATGTTTCGAGAAATTTATGTTTAATATTTCGTCGCTCAGTTTTTAAGATTCTGATCTTCATAGTAAAGCAATGTTCGACATGATATTTTCGGAAGTAATTAATTGCACTAGTTTCGATAATTTTGCATGAAAGCGTATTGAGACAGTTCATTTTCAAATATTGGTGAAATAACCAGAGTCCCAAGCAGAAGTACATAAAAAATTATAGTTATTATTAATAACGTAATTGTAATAACAATTAATATTTGGTTTAGGCGCTACTTTCGAGCAGTTAGGTTGGGCATCCATTTGATTTGATCTAATTTCTTGAATTATATGATCATGATGTGATCCAGTTATTTTTGATGAGCTGTTGCTCTCCCAGTCCTTGCTTCGCCAGTCCTTAAACTGCTGAATGGTTAGTAATTTTCAGTTTTTTTCATTGTATCCACACCCGTTTTTCTCGCCTGTTTGGCAGTCCATTGATGAATGGTGTTTATTCCAACTGGAATGTGTTTATACCAGTTTTCGGTTAAAAATAATCTTTCATGTTTGACCTCACTTCTTTTTAGTAAATATTTGGCAATTTTTCATTAAATCCTTAGATAACATTTTTCGTCTTTCCCATAACATTCACGAAGTAAATTTTTTGCTGTAAAGTAAGCATTTTAATAAATAAATACAGCGAATTGTCAAATAAGCTTGTCACTATCAGCGCTTACTAAAACAAAAATGAGTTGTTAATGGGAATTAATTGATGTAAAATAAATTTAATGATTACAAATAAATAAAAGTAGGCCGATTTTTTCGAAAATTGGTATTAGCGGCTGCGTTTTAGTTTTGAATAACTTTTCCTAGTAACTTATTTCCATATCTTCTCAAATAAGTGCACTTTACTCTTGTACCATTTAAATTTTTTTCAATTTTCTGAACACCCCGTATAAGAAATGTTAAATTTTCTATTCCAGTCTTTCTTTAAGAACCAGCAAAACATTTTATCAAGAGTAACTTTTTTCGATAAAATGAAGAATAAGAAAGTTTTTCCTCTTTTCCTGTGGACATACTGATAGTAAATTTTGATATGAGAATGTAGCCTAACGCTGACGAGCTAAAAGCGGAGACTTTTAATATGTTGCAGCTATAAAAAAAAAGTATCAAAAACATTTGACTCAACTTTGTCTTTTTTTTGTTTAGATGTTGGCCATGTTGTTGTCTACCATACTGCATGGACTCCTGCCAAAGCAAGAAGCACTTCTGTCCTAATTGCAAGGCATATTTAGGAACATTCTCGGACTAAACAGACAGAGCGTGATGTTATTCTACAAATATATATTTTATACTTTTTTGTACAGTGTTTTCCACTGAAACACTTTTTTATACGTTCTATTCTAGTATTATAATTATGGTTATTAAGGTTTACAAAAATTGGGATATACATTTTACATTGTAAAGTACGTTATAGGTATTCAGGGTTATAACCAGAGTTCTCTGCGGCAGGATGTTAAAATATTTTACTTGATACTTTATGAAATGGCACGTACTTTTATATTTAATCATGTATTAGTATTAAGATATCTATAAACTATCCTTACTTTAATACATTACTGCCAATGACTAATCTATTCGATAAAATCTCAGGTAACTTTTTAGTCATCTTGTTGTCAAAAACGACGCCATTCAACAATAACTTTATCTTGATGAAACACATGGTCAGGGAAGTCAGTATAACTTTATTTCATTGTGGTAAAATAATTACTCCCTCACTAGCTACGACCCTGGATATAGAGATCTTGATATATATGAGTTATCGATATTTCCTCCTCTCCTTTATAAAACACATAATTATCACTTAATTACAAGAATGCTAGTCTTGCTTTGCTGAAATGTTGATAAATAATAGATTTCAATCAAGTAATTTTTAAATATGTAAAGTAACAATAAAAATGATAATAAAATAAGGCCTTATCAAATTAATATGAGAGAAAAATGTTTTTTTTTTAATCAATTTAAAATTTATATATTACGAATCGCAAAGAAGGACTAGCATTAAAAAAACTTCCAGCTTAATTTAATTAATAAATTAAATGTAATTAAGATATGAGAAAAATGTTTTGAAAATTTTTAAGCTTAAATTTATACAAAATATCTAAATGCAATATTTGTTATAATGTTAATTATTGTTTTTAATATTTATAGAGTATTTTCCAATATACCTACATAAATATATGTTTATCTTAGTTATATTCCGTAAAATTATTATTTGTGATATGAAACAACAAATTTAAATTTATTATATTTATACATATTCAAGTGCTTTGAATAAAGAACACTTTAAGAAGAATTTGTTTTTCTGAAATTATTACAAAATATTACATTCTAGAAGCGTTTTCATGCGACAAAACCTGTTATTCCAATAGTTTAAGTAGTTACCGGGCAACAACAAAAATAACGATACGGGAAATACTTTTCGTTTTAAAAATCATATTAGCTACTTCAATTTCATTATGAACAATTTCTTCAATGTATTCTTCAGCAACAGTTGCCCAGTTCCATCCCCCATGCCTCTTTAAATTAGTCAAATCTGCGCCAAAGTCAGCCAAAATTCCAGAGGATCGGCGAAACAATGCCCTATACCTTTATTCTCCACAATTTGGTAAATTTAAATATTTGGCAACAATTTGCGGCATTTTACCAAACTGAGGAATTCCTATTATTTGTTTGCACCTTTTTCCGATTTGGTATTTAAAGCCCTTTCTAATAACAACTGGATGAACTGCTGGGGAAATAGAGATCGTCTACAGATTTGTTGGCGGCGTACTCTTCAACCTTCGTAGACTTCAAGCTGGGACGAAGATCGTATCCAGATCAGTCATTGCGACCATAATAGTCTGTTATAGTATGAATTAAAACTAAAACTGCGTCAAAAACAATTGGACAAAGATCATATTCATATTTGGCCCACGCCTTTATGACAGTGTTCCTGAGTATATTAGAAAATCAAACAGTAGGGGAATGTTCAAAACACAAGTTAGGAGGTGGATGTTATCTGGTCCAAGAAGATTATTTTACAGACTAGTGGATTGATTAGCACGGTGCTAAGTTTACATTATGAATTTTGTTTTGCCTTCCAAAAATGGTCATGTGATGGTAATATTTTGTTTGATTTACTTTGATTTAATTTAATTAGCGCTTGTATACAAGGCGAAAAATCAGACCACGCACAAATCATTAAGTTGATTTCTGTGGTAAGATTGATTGTTTGTCTACCAGTGTTGTGAGTGACAAAGTTTTATGTTCATTAGTATAACTGTAACTGAATTGTATGTTACTATATTGGTTGAATAAACATTATTATTCAAAATTCAAACATTTAAATTTTACGCGCGTCATCTCTGTGCGCATGACTTCCCGCTTTATCCTTGCCGACCAATTAAGTGCCAGCATGTGCAGAGCGTACAGGGTGTATTTTTGCGTCTGAAAGTCCGAAAGCGGCCTTCTGTTATGGCCATGGCGGCGAATAGACGCAGTGAAATGTTCATCAGTGTTTTATATATATTTTTTTTCCTAATGACTTACAGACAATAGATAGCGGTTAGCGTTCATAATTATAGTACTAGGTTAATAATCCATACTAATAATAACGAAGATCTTCAATATATTATACTAAACGCATTTACCAACGCGTACAAGAGTATCGGGCTAGAACTGAATATTAAGTCTCTACCAGACTGTGGCGGTACCATCACGTAACGGAGACAGACTTCAGAACATCGGAAATTTCTCATACCTCGGTAGCATTCTTGCGACGAACGCAAATATCGATGATGAGAATCAGCATCGTATAAGATGGGCAAGCGCATCTTTTTGCCGTCTGAGGACGAGAGTCTTCGATAGTCATAACATCAACGTTCGCACTAAGTTGCGAGTGTATAATGCTATTGTAGTATTATTGTTGTGAGTCTTGGACCACTTATTATTTAAAAACCTTAAAAAAGTACGATGTCTTAGAAGAATTCTTGGAATTAAATGGCAGGACCGACGAACAAACATCAGCGTTCTAGAGAAAGCTGGAACAACTAGCCCTGAGGCAATGATTTTGAGGTCACACCAGCTCCAATGGACTGACCACGTAACCCGCATGCCAACGGAACGCCTTCCAAAGATTGAGAATCCTTTATTAACAGCTTAAGGGCGGCTCACAAAATCAGGGAGGGCAGCAAAAGAGGTACAAGGATGTTCTTAAGACCAACATGAAGAAGTGTGGCTTAGATATGAAGATCAACTGGGAGCAGACGAACGACTGACCGAGATGGAGGCGTGCCATCAAGTTTGAGACGCGAGTATCAGTCTGTTTAGCCATTTTAAGGTTCACAACAGAAATCCCTGAGTTGGAGTAATTCATCGGCGTTAGCATAATTAATAAACTTTCTATCATGTAAAGTAAAAAAACATATGAATCCTTAATTATTTATTGATCAAACTTTATCCAATATATTTTCTTACATAAATACGGTAAAAAGGTATTCTACATATATTCAATACTCATGGCAATTCTGGTGTTGGCATCGGTCCAGTAGTCACAGAATCAACAACATTTTGTTCTGTCGGTTCTACACTGCTAGTTACAATAAAAGTGCTATTGTTAGTAGTAGAACTAGTATTTTCCGAAGTTCCCACAACAGTTGCGGCGTCATTTCCACCAACTGTCTTTGTAGGTAGGATAGCAGCTACTTGAACTGGTGCCGGACCTTCTTCAGGGCATTGCGCAAGTTCTACCGGCAGTTTCTGTGGTCTACAGCCTCTAACTACGTATGTCACCTAAAACAATAATATCAAAGTAAGTAATTTCGTAATTACTTTACCAACTGTTAAATAGTTTTGTATGTGACTCAAATACTCTAAATCTAGCGAATATTAACTTTAAACTGTGCTAAAACCATATTTCTTCATATTGGTTACCTATGGGAACTTTATGGCTTTTATAAAACGATGCTAAGGGTTTAGTTTTTTAGATGGATTGGTGGATTATTTGTAGAACTAAAAGTATTAAGAACGATTTAAGGGAGAATGATTAGCAGTAACTTTGTATACATTAATTATTAAATTAAAAACAACTCAATGGCGTGGCTTCAGCCATTTCTGGAAGGCAGGAGGCAGTTTGGTTCTGTCAATGATCCCAAAGTATCATCGATGGAAATTAACTCAGAGCTAACGGATGTTGATGTTGGAGTCCCACAGGGCTCTGTTTTGGGACCTGTACTTTTTGTCTTAGACATGAACGACATTAACCTTCGTCTTCCCACGTCAGAAAAATTACGTAGTATCCCACGTGGGGTACATTTGTACCCCATAACAAAAATGCTATTTCTGATACACAAATATGTTTTTATTTTACTCTAGATTTGCGGTCTTTAATTCGTGGAGACAGGTAACAGCATCCACTAGCAAAGCAGATCTTTCTTTCGGTATTTCAACTGGAGCCGTTGCCAAGTCTTATCTTATTTCAAAAACTAGTTTCATTTGAACCTCACTCCCAAGAAAATCGACCAGTAAAAAACTAAATTCAGTTTGTTATCAGTTTAGAAACTTGCGGATATATTGACTAAGGATTGGTTAAGGTACAGTATTTAATTTTGGGGCTGGTCGCCACATAGTTTCGAAGCTTTTAAAGCACAAAAGAAAATAATAAGATGGTATCTGTAAATGACATTACAGAAAACTTGTAGTCGAGATTACAATTATTTACCCTTCCTGCACTTTTTGTTTATGAATTCTGTGTTTTTGTGTATTCAAATCAGGATAAGTTTCGTCTTGTGGTCATTCTTTGACCACTAGACAGAGGACTCAATTTCAAGAATTTCATTTTAGGACAAAGCTAGCTCAGTGCTCTCCCAAGTATATGGGTATCAAAATATTTAATCTGATACCCAACGAGATCAAAAACTGTGCAGCATCCCTGAATTTGAAAAAAAAATTAAAGATTTTTTAATTATTAAATTTTTGTATAATGTAAGGATTACTTCTAGAGTAGAAGTAGATATGAAGTCCTAAACAATTTTTTTTTTTTTGGCAATGAGGAAAATTAAGTTTGGGATTATTAATTTTCCTTATTTATTATTCTTGAACCTTGATCTTCAAAATTCCTTTATTTTTCTTGTCTTCGGCTGAGGTTCACAATCGTACACAAAAATTTTCTGGAACTATTTTTTAATAATAGTTTCATGTCGATTTGTTTTCCAACGTTTCGACAAGCCTAAGCTTGTCTTTTTCAAGAATTTCTTTTTCAATTCACAAACATAAATATTTTCGTTTCTTCCCTTAGTTTTTTTTTAAGCGAAATCTTGTTCTACATGCTGAATAGAAATTTGATGATGATGATTATGAAACTAAGAGAAGAAACGAAAATATAGATGTTTGTGAATCGAAAAAGAAATTCTGGAAAAAGACAAGCTAAGTCTTCGCGAAACGTTGAAAAAATGAATTTGCATGAAACTATTATTAAAAAAATAGTTCTAAAAAATTTGTGTGTACGATTTTGAACCTCAGCCCAAGACAAGAAAAAACAAAGGATAATTATTCACGTTTTTAAACGATGTTGGTGAGCAGTCGATTTCGTGGCTAGTAAATTAACCACCATCTCACGAAACTGTTACTTGATATATAAATCTATGTGTAACAACTACTTATTAGCAACTAAAGCAATTATCAGAAAATGTAGCGTTATTTACCGTAATTCTAGGATCAGGCAAAACAGTTGTTTGACGATCTATTTGCGTCACCGTCACCGTTGGTATGTTCCATCCAAAATATTCACCCCATGAAAGACTCGCATTTTCATTGTGAATAGGTGCATCGATTACGTTACTCTTAGCAGACTGTTGTTGATTGGTTGATACTCTAAAAACAAACGAAAAAGTCATTTTTCCAGCATTTACAATGTTGATGAATCATTAATCGCAACTTATAGTTGCAACTACGGAGGTTTCAACACACAAAATTTTTTAAATATAACTGACAACGATCATCTAGACCCAACATTATGTTCTTCTTCTTGTTGAAGACATTGGTACCATTTACATCCTAGATAGACAACGTTACTCAAGTAGAGCTATTTACTGAAAGTGAACTGCGGTTGATAGTATGACAGAAGGAAAAGCCCCGAGCCCAGATTTCATGCCAACAGAAATAGTAAAACTAGCGGTACAATTGATGAAACAGATTTTTCCCGAAAAAATGGAAAATAATATATATTATTATTAATAAAAAAAAACCCGGCAAACCAGGAGAAAAACCGTCATCCTATAACCTCATGGATGTCATATCAAATCTCTACGAAAAACTGATCAAGAGCCGCATACAAAAAGAACTCGATGTCCGGGAGGACATCTCCCTAAATCAATTTGGCTTTAGAAGGGGAAGATCTACTCTAAAGATAAAAAAACTGCAAGAAGGAATCATTCAAGGCACAGAAAGTTGTGAGCATTAATAGCTTTCGATGTCAAAAATGCCTCAATTTGTCAAATATTTGTTTATTAGTTTTCCGAATCAGGAAGGTCAGTAAGGACTTTCCTGGAGAATCATCCTTAATATTAGGACACCTTCAAGACACTACAATGTAAATGAACACCAACAAATTCGATACTTACAAAAAATTGAATTCAAAAACAAATTGGATATTAAAATAAGAAACAACATAGAAAATCTCAATCATTGCAAACTTAAATTCCTACACGTGTGTGTGACAGCTGCCTCATGCGCACAAATATGACGTTCACTTTGATCGCAGTTAAGTAGGCATTCGCGTCTTGCATTATTGTAGGATGTATTTGATTTGATTAGACTTCTAGAAATTCGTGTAATTAAAACAAAGAAATTAATTTCACTAATTTTAATTTACAGACAAACAAAGAACAATACAGACTGCCACTAATATACGAGAGAGAACTATTACGACGCAGTGAAGCATTTAAATTTCAAACTTAAATCCAATTTCTAAATAATAATATTGATTGATTGATTTGCCTTTACCACAGTATATATAAATTTAAATAACAACGAATATACAATTACAATTTTTACCGCCCTCGTAATACGCTTTCACGATTATCTTCTATTGTTGCATGTCTCGATAAGCGGTATCTCTTTGTAAATGCAAAACAAAGCTAGCCGCCCCCAGTAAATATACTGTATTCCTTATATTTACAATGCCTTTACGTAAAGAAAGTAAATGAATAAATTTATTTTCTCTTTGTATTTGTGGCGTATTTGAGAATAAAAACAATAATTTTTGGCCAGTTGGCCAGGTACGTTATTAATTTCGGATTCCTTAATAAGTTTCTTTTCTTTCGACGTTTTGATTGTCGAAAAAATAAATTTTAAAGGTGACCCTAAAAAAATTGCATACGCAATTTGTGCAGCCCCATAGAACTGGTTGTAAAAAATTACTGGAACTTAAACTAGTTGTTGTTGACAACAAACTGCTCAGTGTTGAGTGTTGTATTAGGAAGAATTCAGGGTCATTTATGTTTTACTAATGGTACCTATATGGATACAAAAGTTTTCGTCGAGGGCTGCTGACTGGTTTGCAGCTCACAAACTCTGTATGAATGCCAATAAAACAGCTACTAAAATATTTACATTACGTGAGACGGATGTTGCTGTTTCTGATGGTCTGGTAAAGTTTTTGGGTGTCACTTTGGACCAAAAGCTAACCAGGGCGGGTCATGTCAAGGTTACCATTGCCAAGTTGTTTAAGGTTGTGTTCATGTTGCGAAGCTTGAAGGATTAAGTCTCTGATAATGTTTTGAAATCAGCATATTATGGCCTTTTTCACAGTGTGGCTTCATATGCTTTGTCAATTTGGGGACACTCTTGTCATGCTAGTCGGGTATTCGCAATCCAAAGACGAGTGGTTCGAATAATGACAGATTTAAAGTTTAGAGAGGATGTCAGACCTAAATTTAAGGAATGTAAAATAATTACACTCCCGTGTCTCTATATCTACAATTCAATTATGTATGTGAAAAATAATTACAATCTGTACATAAAGCATGATGAAGTTCACAACCACAATACCAGAAACAAAAATAACATTCTTCCTGAATATATCTGGTTGGGTAGAAGCAGAAATTCTGTAAATTATTATGGTCCCACATGCTATAATCATTTGCCAGATAGTTTGAAAACACTGAGCCTTGCAATGTTCAAAAATAGATTCAAGAACTACTTAATTGACCAGGCTTTTTACTCCATTGATGCATTCCTCAGCACTGACTTTCTGTTTTGATTAAGTTATATACATTTTTATGTTTTTATATTGTGTTATGTAATATTTTAGTATTTAATATGACTTGTGTAAACCTTTTTTGGTAATGACATGTAATGAGAATAAATAAATAAATAAAATCTTTTTGTGAAATAGTGAATTTAGATAGTACTTTAGCAACTATTTTATTAACTTTTTTTTGAATGCTTAAAGTCGAATATTTTTTGTATATGTTAATATGCCATTTAACTCTAAATCTAAATTCATCAAAATTAAAAATTGTACTTACGGATTATTGCCAAACAGTGGAAAATTGAGGACTCTGACACCACGACAAGCGGGTAACGTAGGCGCTACCGAAATACAAGACGATGGTACAAACGAGGTTACTACTTGTGTTTCTGTCACTGTAGATGTAAACGTGTTCCATCCGAAACGTTTAAACCGTTCACCTTCTATATTTTTTGCATTTGATAATGCAAAAAACGTTAAAACAACAAGCAATGATGATGGCGAAAACATTTTTAAAATGTTGTTAATTTAAATATATTATACGATTACAAGAACTTTTTTTCAAAATTCAACAGAGAAATTTTCACGTTGTGACGCTCTTTGGTTCTTTGGGCAAGGATTTTAAACTGTATTAAATGGGGTGGGGGGTAGTTATTACCTATCTTTACCTGGTTTCACAGAAACATATCTCAAGAATGTACTAATGCATGTAAATATGATTGACAGGTATAACTAAACAGGTGAAAAGGTTTTATAGATATTTTAATAAATTTGGGTCTACAGACAGATAGCATGTCTATGTTGTAAAATTAAATGGTTTCTTTGAATTACTAGGTATATACAATGAAATAGACGGGTCTTTTATCAGTGTATATTGTACGTAGATATATTGTTTTATTAGGAATAAGAATGATGATACTTTTGTGGCGAGACTGTATGTACCTACGTTCGACGTTAACGAAAATTTTTTTTACCAACAACAATATGTAATAATTCAGTAATGAATCAATGAAATTAACCAAATCCACGAAAATAATTCGCTATATACTGTCTGGGTTATGCATTTCGTAGATAAGATTTATTTATTTATTTATTTTAATCTGCCTCGCTTAGACTAGATCGAATGTTACCACTTTCGTTTATGGATACACGTGATGGTTCGTCGGCCCCTGGTCGGGGCCAACTCGTGTCTGGTCGCGTACTTGAATTCTACAGCGCGAGAGCGTGGGGGCGTCGCGATATTATGTACGCTTGTTACCATTTTTTGCTTTGGTTACTCATTAGTCGTTTCACAGAATAGGCTGCGTGCAATTAAATAAATAAACATGGATGAGTGCCGCTGTGTAATCGATCAACTACTTGAAAAGTCCTGCTCCTTGTATAATTTTGAAGAAAAAAAGAAGAGAATTGAAAATGGAAGACCTATTTTAAATAATTTAAAAAAAAGTTTAAATAAAATACCTAAAATAAGCAAAAAATTATACTTGGGAGGTTCAAAATAAACTTTTTTTCACATCTGGTTTTGGTAACACTTTAAAAAAACTCACGCGTCGCCACTGCAAATTAGGCAATAATAATATGTCCAACTCCATACATATTAAAAGGGTGGTGCGACAGGGATGTGTGCTGTCTCCACTCCTATTCAACTGATATTCAGAAGCAATTATCCAAGAGGCTCTGGAAGACGTTGAAATGGGAGTCAAAGTTAATGGAGTGTGGATTAACAATATCCGCTATGCCGACGATACGGTCTTAATCGTTGATAATATACCGACCTACAACTTGCCAACAAAGTAGGAGAACAGAGCCAATCAATGGGTTTAAATATCAACACCAAAAAACAAAGCCCATAGAAAGGGTAGACAAGTTTAAATACTTGGGCATTTAGTTTTTCGAGGACTGGACATCGGACCGGGAAATAAAATGTCGCATTGAGCAAGCTCGTCAGGCATTCTGAGGTTTCGAAGCGTCCTTTCCTGTTCTGATTTCGACCTTAGCCTGAGACTCCTGCTACGTTTGGTCGGTGTTTCTTTACGGGTTGGACTTTGAGGGCGACTGTAATTAAGAAATTGGAGGCTTTTGAAATGTGGCTGTATCGCAGAATCCTCAGGATACCCTGGACGGCCCGACTGACAAACGAGGAAGTCCTAAGACGTGTCAACGAACAACGTGAACTGTTTGAATTGATCAAGAAGAGAAAAACGGCATATTTGGGACATATAATGCGAAACACGAAATATCAATTCTTGCATCTGTTGATCGAAGGCAGGATCAAGGGCCGGAGAGGGATCAGAAGGAAAAAAATGTCTTGGCTGCGAAATATCAGACAAGGGGCAGGGCTACACTATATACAGTCGCTAATACACACGCTGTATAACTATACTAGAAAAATAATGTTAAGTAGTCATAATAAAAATAATTACAATCAAATAGTACAAATTTATTTGAAAAGGTTGACAGATACACACAAATATTAACATACATTTACTGTAAATCACAATCAAGCCTGATACTGAGCTTACAGACAAGAAGAAAACCAAATATTAAAAAAAATCAATTGATTAAGTGAAGGAATACTTATATGAAAGATTGAAGTTCCGGGGATCTGTGCATGATGTGAATATTCGTCATAAAACTGTCATTACGCCACCGCTACACGCAACATCAATGTTTGAGCGGTCATTTTCCTATACGGTCTCTAAATATTACAACGCCCTACCGGAGAATATAAAAAGTTTACAGGGGTTTTCGTTTAGGAGCGCTGTCAGACGCGTAATAGAAGATATTAATTTGTAAAAAAGCTACTTATTTTGGCCAACAACATAAAACCATTTTCAGTTTAGTTTAGTTTAAGGTAAAATGTAAGTTAAATTTAGGTTAAGTTAGGAAGCACTGCTTCATCTTCGCCTTTTGTAAAAATATTTTTTTTTTTTTACAATAAAGTCTTTATTATTATTATTATTATATCTTTATGATTTTATTTGAATACTCGGGAAACATGCATCCCGGTTAAAGAATCACTAATTACATCATAGAGTGCATAAACGTTGTTAGTAAATGACCGTTGGAAAGTTATTGGCATTTAAACCTCAAATTGAAGGAATGCGCCCGTATTATACACGGGGTCCCTCCAGAAAAGAGCGCGATCAGTATTGAAAGAAGTACAAATCGGGAAGCGATGAAAATTTGGGAGTATATCAGCTCCACTGGGGTCAGACTTCTTTACATTTGAGGATTTAATTTTTTAATGGTAAATAAGCAACGGCGTTGTAGGAAAATGTTAGATTTGCCAATATTTCGAAATAGACAAACTATTACAAAGCTGCCTCGATTTTAAATGCTACATAAAATACAATTTTTGACCACCCTGTATAGAGAAATTATGAAATATGTTGCAGAGTTGGCAAAAATTGATCTTCCTTTATAAGAAGATCCAGAAAAATGCCCCCTAAAAACTTAGTTTTATTATTGTGCCTGAAGACGTCAATTTTGACATGAAGAGAATGTTTTTGCGAAACCTACTACTCTGCATTCAGTCAGTTAAGTGCCAAACTATGGCCATTTTTCTTGAAGAAGTTTAAATGACAGCTAAAAATACTGAAAACTTATTTAAACCATTACGTTTGATATACCAACTATTTTTGAATTGAAAATTGCTTTAAATTTAACAATAAAGAAGGTTTTTCTAAAACGAAACGTCGTAGTGAAAATTTGTAAACGCTATTTTATTCTCCTCAAAAAGTAACAATGCGAAAGTGGTTTTTATCTTTTATATCTGTAAAAATAATGTCAGAAATAAATAAAAACTAAAATCACAAAAAATCGTTTTTCTTTTCGAAAATGGCTAAAGTTAGTTTAATTTTGAAAACACCATTTAAAAGGTGTTTAAATTGTACAACTTTTTTCTAATTTAACCGACATTGTACTCCTACCGTTTCCAAGATTCCAGTGCTATTTAAATTACGGAAAGCGCCAGTATATTAAAAATATTTTGGTCTGATTCCCGTGGAGATTAGTATACTCCCAAAGTTTCATATCTTTCTGAGTTGTACCTACTTTTTTCAAAACTTATCGCGACTTCGACTATAGAGTTGTTTGTTAATGAGAGATAAAACTATGCTTAAAAACACTATAAACACCATCACATCTAAATTGGTATTCCTATCCAAAATAAAACAAGTTTCGACTTGAATGATCATCACTTTCTAAAGCTACTTTAGATTTCCGTTTCTTGATCTTCTCCTGACACAACTCATAGCCTTGTGGAATACAATTGGTCACCACCATCGTTGCTCTAACTCGATTGTTACTTAAAACTTTTGTCACAGTAACTGTAGACGTTTCAAACTTTCTTCTCCTTGTATAATTTGGAATAATCTCTTCAAGATGATCTAATCTATCCTCAATAAGTACATTTTGAATATCTTTTTTTATCAATTTTGGTGTAACTGTTTGAGATAAATACCTCGGATTTTCTGCACTGGAACTTTCTATTATTGAATCGTCTCTATGTTTTTTCACAAAATACTCTTTAGTAACAACTTTATTACGATTAGAGCTTTGTTTCTTATTTTCTGGGGCACAATACTGTTTTTTCTTATTATATTTAACACAAATAGGATTCTTATAAATATATTTAGTTTTAACATTGACCACTTTAGTAGTTACTGTAGGGCTGAGACGAATTTTCTCATAATTGTTTGGTATATTAACTTTGTTCAAATATGGGAGGTTTTCCATAAAGTTTTGTCGGTAAATTTTAACACAATCTTCCACTAAAGTGTTTGGTTTAACCTCATTTACAACCGCTAAGATTACTATAGAATATAAACTAAGGTGATGCTGGAGCACTATTAAATTCATTTTATAAGTTACAACTTTATTTTGCGATATTATATGACAAAGTAGTAAGCAAAACTGAATTTTTTGGACCGATTACAATTGTTTTTGAAGTAGCACGGAACTATTAGAAAAGAGTTTACTGAGGGCATGACTAATCACTTGATTATTATTAGAAGCACAACTTTTATTTCACAAATTTGCATGCACATGGTATGGTAAGAATGATCCAATTAAATTAAAGGAAGATAGAGCATCTACGATTACCACCAATGAAAATGCGCTAGTTCTGGATACGTCTGAGGTTTCCGTCCACATGTAATTAATTAGGCCCTCGCCTGAGCTGTTATCTCGCGGGTTCATACTCTACTGGACTCCGCAAATATAAGCGATCTGTTATTGCTGTCCAAAAATGTTTGATTATATATTTCGTTCTTACTTTCTTATATAAATTGAGGTTTTGTGTTATGGATGAATATTTTCTGGTAGTAAAGTTACAGGAAATCTTGCTTGAAATAGAAGATAATGTTTTTAAAATTAACGAAGTGTAGTTTTTGAAGAATCTAGGTTGTTAAAACAGGAAGAGCTAGCCTTTTGACACATGGAAGTAGTAACGCAGCTCTGAAGGTTTTGTCTACATCAGACACTGCTTCCCAGCTAGTGGAAAAGTGCAGGTAACCGAGTTGCCAATAAAAAGAGAGTTGTATTGGTATGGGTGCAAAACCAGATAGCAGACGGAGCAATCACAACGCTTTAAATCACCACAGTGGTAAACATTAAACATTGAAATAGCGTTAGTCGGGATTTGACTACTTCAGTGCTTTGTTATCGAATTTACCGAAAGATCATACACAGATAAGCCAACTATTTTATATTTTTGGATAGCTAAAAACATGTAGGTGTTTTTTCAATAATCTGCACAAAAAATGTTACTGAAATATTTTTGACAAACCGTCGATTTAAAAAAAAGTGTTTTTAATATTTTACATTTAATGTAGATTTAAAGGGCTACCGCTCCAGTAATGACCAGATTTCTAGTACTTTAAATTTTGCTTTTAATTAAGTGCCTTATTTTTAACAAAAAACTACCAAAAAATCTTCAAAACGAGACTAAATTAAAAAAATATTATAAATATTCGACTTCAAGGTGACACTTTCCCAAAAAATCTTCAAAATTCGAATATCTTGAAAAGGCTCCACTTTGGACCAGGGTACTATATAGTCAAATTGGCTTCTTATGACTTCTGCTATCACGTCCTAAAATATTCAGGTCTACTTACAAGTAACCCTGTATACTACTAGACACTAATTTAGAAATAAAAGATACCAACCATATCTATCGTCTTGGAAAGGGTGAAAAAACTCCAATACTTCTACGGTTCGTATCCAACCTGACTAAAAAAAAAAACAGTAACTAATAACAATGAGAGTCTGAGGAAGCTAAAAGAACATGGAATAGCTATGATCTTAAATAAGAAGAACGTGAAGATCAAAAAGTTTGCAGAGTGCATTTAAGACAAGCAAGGTTGCAAAAATTATTAGTAACAAACTTGTTATTGAAAAATTCAAAGATTATTCGCTCACCTGCAGCTTGTGTTCTAATTTTCACCTTATTGAATAGTAACCCTCGATGAAGAATAAACTATTAACTTAGGCATTGTTCAGTGGTGTTGTTCAATCACAGCTAACATAATATCTTATTTTTATGCTTGACTGAAATATCAGTGCAAACCTCTCAGTTTTGATTCAAAATTACAGTTTTCCTATTTCTAACGTGCTTAAACATTTTAAAACAGAAAATCGCTGCTGATGTAATTACGATTTTAAATATTCATAAGCCATGGCATGTAATTTTGTGAAACGTGAAATTACTGCTTTACTAAATCGACCATTTGATGACATTTTTATTATACGGTATTAAAGTTAATGTGACCTAGCAGAAAGTAAAATTGGATTAATGGGTTTTAGGAGTAACGATGGAGCTTTACATATTATAATTTGCCTATAGAAGCAAATTCACTATTTGATCATGGAAAACTTAAGAAAGCTCGTAATTTTTGGTATTTTGAAATGTCAATATCTTCTTTTGCATTAAGAGTTTACCCATTTACTAATACAGTAATGGTACGATCACTTTTGCTACGGTCGTAACAAATTCTACTACATACCTCAATGTATTTTTGATTAAATTGTCAATCGTATTAATTCGGCAAAATAGGCAATAACGGTTTCGGAGCGGAAAGTCGTTTGTTTTTAAGGCATGATACGATTATAGGTCAATTCGAATTTTTCTCGAGATTTCTTCGGCAGCAGAATTAACGTAACCATATTTGCAGCCTCTCGAACTTCGGGTGGCGTTCCTCTAATAGCTATATCCCAATCACTTTCCATTTTACTCGTTTTCAAAGCACACAATTTACCAGAAATAACTTCTGAACTAAAACTGACAACTGCTCTTTGGTATTTGTTATCAACATGTTGGCAACTTTGTTGTTGGCATCATGTTTTATTTTCTTTTTCTTGGCACCACTGTATCCTTTGCAACGAGGAGCCACAACACATATCAACGAGGATAGATAAAAATTTATAGTTCTTTGCTCTTCCCTATGTTATTTGCACGGAAAGTGGCTGTTTTCTTGTCGGCACTGTATTCAGTATGAAAAATCCTTCACAATGAGGAGTTGCACCCCATAGCTATGAGGGCTAGATAAAGAGTTGCAGTTTTTGCTATTTTCTTTGTTATTTGCACGGAAAGTGGCTGTTTTTTTGGCAGCACTGTATTCAGTATGAAAAATCCTTTAAAACGAGGAGTCGCATCCCATAACTACTAGAGGCATCAAGAAGACAAATATTATTAAATTTTTTCCATATGTATCTTGTAGGTTTCCATATCTTAATCAACTTTTCCTTATACAACTTTTCTTCAATTTGACAAATAAGGCCGGTCCGACCCTCAATCTCAAATCAAACCTAACGCTATAGCTCGGCACGTGCTCGTAAAAAAAAGTTGCATAATATGTACACCATTTTAAAACTCTAATGGTTGTAGGTCTCGGCTGGCGCCTCGCAAATTCCACAGGTCGTCCGGGAAAGTGTCCCTTTTTCTACTAAGTACACAATATACTATTGCTGGAATTTATAGACATCTGCTCCCTCTAACGCTATTTCTGAAGCATATTCAAGTTAACCTGACTTCTGCAAGAAGGAATTCTTTCTTGTTCATGTCCTTCCACCAGGTCGTTCACCAGGATTCCTCTTTGTAGGTAACTTTATCTGAGAGTTCCATCCTATGCGGCGGTGATGATTCTGTTTCTAAGCTTGGACCAATCCCACCATTTATATCTACAATCCTATGGATCATTCATTTCTTTATTCGAACTACTGGGTATAGCTGTGGAACTGCACTACTCAACATAACAGATGACATTCTACATAACTTAGACAAAAAGCTTTGTGGGGTTTTGATTCTACTGGATTTCAATAAAGCTTTTGACACTATTAATCACAATATACTATTATCATTGTTTAAATTTGCAGGAGTCGATGTATCATCAGTGCTACTACTAAGTGACTATCTGAGTGGTAGATCGCAAAGAGTCACTTATTCTGGACAATTGTCTTCCGCGACATCTATAAACAAGGGCGTTCCACAAGGCTCGATCCTGGGCCCACTTTTTTTTACTCTTTACACTAGTCATTTCTCCTCCGTCTTGAAATAATGTAAAATGCACATGTACGCGGATGACACACAGTTGTATTGTTTTTTCCCAAAAGATAAACACATGGAGTATTTACATTTAATCAACTCTGAACTCGATCGGTTGGTGGATCTTTCGAATTCACATAATCTGTTGATAAATCATGAGAAGTCTAGTGTGATTTACTTTGGTGATTTAACAAATATACATTTCCCGATAAAATTACAAAATAACTGTTTAACTGTATCTACTAAATCAAAAAATCTTGGTGTCTTGGTCGATAAAGAGCTCAACCCATACCTATTTAATAAGATTAAATTCAGAACCGATGGCCATAATTTAAATGTTAGACAAAAAGATATGATTGATATACCGCCCCACAGAACCACACTATTTAAAAAATCATATTCCTACCGCATAGCCACAGAATATAATAAGCTACCACATCATTTCAAGTCTTTGTCGATATCCAGGTTTCGGTCAGCAGTGTTCGACATGCTGTTCAATGCGCAGTGTTCTCTTTCTGGCGGTTGATCTGGATCTCTATTCTTCCCCAAAGTTTCATGTCTTCTTTTTGTTTTGTTTTATTGTTTTTTACTCTTCCTGCACCAATTTTGCAAATTTTGTAAATATTAATTTAATACCTATAAATATGCTATTTTCAAATAATTGAATCGCTTGTAAATAATTAGTTTAGTCTCGGTATATTTTACTTTATACCTGCCCAAAATGGCCTTATGTATAGAATATAATTTTACGTTAGGTCCATGTAGAATATCAGCTATGCTGAACATGCGCCTTTAGCAATTTAGTATTATACCTATATTAAGTATTATAGAATGTATTTCTTTTTCTGTTAATTATAATTGCTAATAAAGATTATTATTATTATTATATATCCCTATGTTGGAGGTAAAAATAGTGGATGAATATACAACAACGCCCTGCGCCTGTGGTGAATAGGAGACGATTTAGAATTTACCTGAAGAAGGCAATTGTGCATTGCCAAAACGTTGTAAACTGACATAAAATAACAATCATTATTTCACCTACAATCTGTTTTAATTGGAGCCTCATCCCAAGAAAGAAATCCATCTATAAAAGAATAACTTTATATCAAATTAGGTTAAGGACACTTTACTAGTGTCAAAGATTAATGTAAATCCCAATGCATACTTGATTATTGAACACTAAAATTATGTCTCAAATTAGTTTCAACCCGAGCAGGGAAGATCAAATTTAAACTCGAAATTTCTTTGTCTTTTACAAGAGGCGTTTCACTTATCCAGGGACACACTGTATACACTAAATAATTATCGTGTTTTCAAAACAAGTATTTATTTATTTTATAAATATTTATAAGTAGTATTATATACAAACCAACAAAATAAAAGAAACAAATGCCACAAATTGTTTAAAGATATGAATACCTATTTAAAAAAAAATGCTCTTTAAAAATTGATAATAAAGGATAAGAAATATTTGACAATATACGTACATTTTTATTCTTGAACCATACGCTTTATTCTTTGTAATAATAATTTTTCTTGGGTTTTTTTTGTTCGTTTTAAAACAATACACATTATTTCAAAATAAAAATCTTTTCATTTTAATTTTTTCCGTCAAAAAACATTAAAAAAACTATTTTGAAATAATGTTAATTAATTGGTTTAAAAAGAACCAAAAAAAAACACAAGAAGAATAATTAAATAAAAAAAAATTGACAATATATTTATGAAAAAAAAAAGTATCTATCATATTTATTTTGTAAGAAATTGATAACTAAACTAGATATTCTTAATAGAAAATTAGTAGTCTCTTATTATTATAATAATTAGATAACATTTCCATATGTTTTTATCCAGTTACTATAAAACAGAGATATGATACATACGTAAAGCTTTCTTGGATAAAAGTATGAATAATTTTATTAATAATCAGTTATTAAATTAAATTTTATTGTATCCGTTTTGTTTCAAAAAAGCTCAAATATAAATCTAGATGCATTGCTATTTGGGTTTAATTTAGGTGTGTCTTGTACGTCATTTTCATAAACGAGTTATTAATGTATTAATCATACTTTATCCACTACTCCAGTGGCGTAACTACCCAGGAGGCAAAGGAGCAATAACCCCCTGGGCACCGGATTCTTAGGGGCCCCTTTGACATGACAAAGTAAGTAACAATTTTTAAAACACGAGTATATTTTGTAGATAAATTGTCTACGTTTAATGTCAATTGTGTCGAATTTTATTTTGTTTTGGTTTTTTGGTGGTGCAACTTAATTTAATTCTATTATTTTATTCGTTTTTTGTATCACAATCATACAGTTTATTTATATTTGTTTTTGTATTTATTTTGCTGGAAATATTATATAATATATACTTTTTTATGTTTTTTACAACCTAAGAAGGGCCCCAATGTTGTTGTTGTTACACCACTGCACTACTCAATATATTAAAATTTGAGTTTGCTAAGATACACAACCTAAAATCGAACCGTTTTCTTCTCTTTCCTTGCACTGATGCTCACTGATTGGACATCTGCAGATCCATTTACAATTGAATCACTTGCACATTCTGCTACCAAAGCCTTTAGCCTGGCAACACGACGTTCTCTTGCAGCCTGTTTTTCTGCTATTGCAGCCATCTCTTCATCGATATCGTCAATTCTAGCTTTCGATTGTCTGGCTCTCAATGCAGCTGAACTGAATCATAAATAATAGAATGGAATATAACATATTCATAAATAATTTTTAGACTAACGGAAAAAATTGTTTTACCTGTTTCTATCCTCTAGCGCCGTCCATTTAGTTAAATCTTCAGAATTTGTGTCTGAAGCAGAAGTCAGTTTAAACGACCTTCTTTTGATGGACACGTCATCATCTAATAACGCTTTCCTATAACATAAAAATTGCAATTAAACTGTGAATATAAAATAACAAAACTAATGCTTCCAGAGAAGTACTCATGAGGCTGTAAAAAAATCAGTCTAACTGTGAGCAACGATTTGTTGTTGATTCCTATACAGCAAACCAGAAAAAAGGTTAGAACGAACAAAAAGAAGCTCGTTGTTTGAACTAACTTTTGAAACCAAAACTTGGTTTTTCACTTTTGAACCCGAAACTAAGTCCAATTCGTAAGATGCAGGAGCTTTCATCAAGAGCTAAAAAGCTCAAATAAGCAAATCAAGATTCAAAGGAAGATTATCTGTTTTCAAGCGTGAGATCTGCAGTAAAGGAATTTGTGGAACCAAATTCAAGATGCGTCCTAAAGTCTCACAAAAGAAGGCTTTCAGCACTGTTTGTATAAATTCAAAATAAATTATTCTACAGCAATACTCGTAAACTAAATTTTGCTTGCTTTAAATTAATTACCTTGACTCATTTAGCCCAACAGAGTCCAAAATTTTCTCTGACCTGTCTAATAAACGATGAGTTGATATGTTATTCGAAGTTGATTCCAAATCAACATCATCTACGTATGTGGCTTTTTTCTGAGCACGAATACGTTTTAAAGTTGATGCAGTCTAAAAAAGAACCAAATTAGTTTTGACAAAAATTACAGGGTTAAAAAGTATTGCAACTCTCAGGCAAAAGCGGAGCTTATAAAATTAGCGGAACTTTATACACCCTGTTGTGTATTCACCATGAATGAAATGCCATACACCTTGAATCGTTTATTTCTAGTTTATATTATCAATTATCACAGTCGATTATATCACAAATATACAATTTGTTCATTAGTGTGGGACATTACATAAATACTATACTGAATATATGATAAGACTTTAGCCTGCTGCCAGCCTCGTTCCCCTACGCGTCTCTCATTCCATTCTTCTGGATTGTTCCATGGTGGCAACAAAGCATTCTGCAAAGAACCAACTGCAACATACATTTGGTTTGGTTCTTTATAGAAGACGAAGGTGGTTTTTTGCTTCTGTGTGAAATAATCAACCCCAATAATGAAATTACTATTATTATCATTATAAATTTTCATTAAAACTATTCCAGACCCAAATCATTTACTTTAGAAAATATTTGAAGACAGTTTCTAGTCTTCCAAATGGCTCTCATTTTTCTGTAATACATCGTTAGGTACCCCAATATTTGATAGAATTGGACAAACAGATACAAGGTAAAAAGGGGCTAGAAGATGACATAGATAGGTTCATTGGGGTAGTTTTAGAAAAATGTCTGTCAGTCTCTGTGGCTCTGTGTCTGTCTGGCAGTATCCAGAATAACTCAAAAACCACTTATCATCTTCTAACGAAATTTGGTACAAAAATACTACAGAATATGTCTAGGTGCTGCTTAACTTTTAGGAAATATTGAGCGTAGACAAGGGGTGTAAAAAGGGGTACAAACATTTAAAAAATTCATACATTTTAAACATATCCGAAATATTGAGTAATTTTTGATTCGTTTAATAGAGTATGATCTAAAACATAAACCATAAAAAAATTGGATGACATTGGCGTTCGAAAAGAGTGTAAAAAGGGGTTAAAATCTTTTATTTCCTAAACATAACAGCGACTAGCATAAATATCTAGATATTTATAGCTTTGATAGAATATAAAGTTTGAAATGTATCAGAAAAACTTGCTTGCATAGGCGTTCGTAAATTGTGGGAAAAAGGGGTCAAAATAAAAAATATATATATCGTAATTCGAAATTTGGAATAATTTTTCATAGTTGTGATAGAATATAACCCAACAAATGTTACATAGAGAACTAGTTCACACAGGCGTTCATAAATAGTGTAAAAAGGGGTCAAAAATTAAAAATATATATACATATTTGGGTTTTGATGGATTATGGAGAAACTACATTGTGGAACAATCTGAAAATCTGGCGTAGTATTTAAGTCGACGGGGCCAATAGGGCTAAAATGTTTTCAAAAATCTAGTACATCCGGTTATACCGGAAGTGGGTGTCAACTTCCTTATTTTAAATTCGACCCTATTAAATTATATTTTTTTTTGGATTCTACTTGTGATTCTAAAGATAGTTTATGTAGAATATGTTATACCTATTTCCAGCCGTTTTCGAAATATTTGAAATTTTATGTCAAAAATGACATTTGCAGATTAAAGAATAATTACAATTTGTTATTATATAGAAGCTTAATAACATAATTTGTTGGGATATCCTAGTAGTTATAGACCTACTTTAGGCGACTTTGTATATTTTTTTAATAAATATTAATACATGGTATTTAAAAATTTTGAATTTTGACACTTCTTCAATTTGATTTTATACACAAATCTCCTGCTGTAGTCGCCTGGTTCATTGTTGCAGAAAATCGTCCATTTGTAAAACCTTGTATAAGATTATAACATAGGGCCAAGTAATTTGTTCTTACGTAAAATGGTAAACAAAAAAAGTTATTAATGATTTTCCAAAAAATATTATTAGCTTTGAAACTGGGATGGCTATTTTCAGCATCATATAATATTCGATATTTTTTAATGAACTCTGTTTACTACAAGTGCCAAGTCATTTTTAAATTAGATTTTTCATGGAAATTTTATATACGAAATTTCAGTTCATAAATTTGTGTTGTTGAAGTGAATGTAAATTGTGAGAAATAACTAATAATTATCAATTAATAACTTAAAAAATCAACACGGTTGTATTACGTTTTTATAGACAATTATTGGTATTACAAAGTTTTCTTAAATTAGAATGGTATGTTAGTAGTTAAAAGTGAGTTTTTACATAATATAAGTTTTGTAGGTAACTTTTCTAATAATTTATTTAAGAATTCGTGGTTTATTGGACTAATTAAACTAATAAACTCAATTTAGAATCAGCGACGTTTTCCAGGTTAATTTCCCATATGAGAAATTCATCCACAAAACATCACTGACCCTAAATTCAGTGTATATATTACTACAATTAGCCCTATAACGCACAAATCCTTAGAGAAATTCAACCAGAAAGGGCATCTTTGTTTAATTCTCCTAGAAATAAAATGGTATTTAGGAAATAATGTATACTAAGATTAATATCAACCTAGGGGCTGCCACCTAAAAATGTATTATTATGCCTCTAGTCTTGAGACCCTTGAAGTTTGTTTCAAGCAAAAGCCTTCCATGTAGTTCCAGAACTCTATTAATTTTTATTTTTTTTTTTGGTTTGAGGGATAGTACGTCCCCATCTTGTACACTGTCTGATCATCACGATCACATTCTTTCAATAGGTTTTCGATAGTTTTATCCATTTCCCTGCATATATTGCCATATGTTTCGTGAGACGACAATTTCCTGCAACAATTCTTTAGAAATACGTTGTATACTCTTCTCTCCTCTTTTCAGTGATTGAGGTGTCAAATGTCTCAGGCCACAGTGTTCTTTGCCAGTTTCTTTCTTCTTAAACAACTCTTTGTAAGTGCTCTTTACTAAGAGAGAAAATTGTTCAGGATTGTTGAGGCCTGATGGGCAATCAGATTGAAATTCCACCAGGTTCTGTATGGAACTATGTCCCGTATCAATCAGTTCCTTATCATGTTTATTATAAAGTGAGTGATAATTATAAGAATAAGCAATTGAAACTCATAATTGACAGCATCAAGAAACTAGCTTTCTGTATATCTACACTGTTTTTTGTTGTCTTCATTTGAATAATTTTCTACCTATTCAAAGACAAACTCGATAGGTCTATTAGCGATTCCGAATTGCTTTTATCTATCGCAAAAATAAGTCTAAATTTATTAGGTCAGGACTCCTTGGAAGCCACATTACTGAGGCATTTTGTTCAATCCTCCATATAACTTCCTTTGTTATTGTGCCGGAGATCCATCATCAACTCCATCCATCCCAATGGACATAAAGACAGTTTTGTAACCATTTGTAAATTAATATTTTGTCTGAAAGGGTTGTCGAAAAAGTTCAGTAGTTGACTGCTTCAGTATTGAAGAGACTAGCTGGAAATATTTGTTTTTGCGTTGAATGTGGATTCATTCTTTAATAATATTAATTTTTAAAAATTTTGATTTTTTCTTCCAGGCAAAGATGGAATTCTTCTTCTAAATACTGATTAAATAACTAAATTACCTATACTAGGTTGAAAATAAAAGAATATTGACAGCTTTGACAGGTAAGGATAATAACAGATAAATATCAGTGGCGGCTGGTCGGGGTAGGCAAGGTAGGGGTTATTGACTCCATAATTAAAAAAAAAAAATATTGATTCTTATATTAATTTCATTTTCTACCTTAAACCTTTAATTCAATAATGATCTGTAGGTATAATATAACTACCGCAAAATAGGTTTACCGCTGCAACTGTTATCGTCGCCTACACCGTATACTCATATACACATATACCTATGTACATATCAAAAGTTTTGCGCCACCGGTCACCGGGTAATAGTATATACTACCAAATACGGCCTAAAATACATGTATTTTGCTCAAAATTGTTGTACTTTTTCTTGAATACCTATATTGAAATAAATATACAGAACAAACTGGTGGTGATTGAGAACTTTTATATAGTACCTATTGAAGTAATATGTGTTCTATTGCGTAGGAACGTGTTTACGTTGAGCTTAGGCACCTACCCCGGCTGCCTTATATCTATTGTAGATAGGTAGGTATACTATTTGCACGAATTTCGATTTGTACGTTAGGTATTTTTGTTTACTGTTTTTTACATTGATAATTGTCTACTTTTCATCTAAGGCGCATGATCTTGACAATCTGAAAAAAATCACCTGCGGCGCCTTTTTCTTCACATCCATTTTTTACTTACTGCCTACCTAATAAAATTACCCGCGACCGCCACTGATAAATATGAGAAATATTTTTAGCTCTCCATATCATATATGTAATATATGTATATATGGAGACTATTAGTTTCATGAAAAAAAAAAATTTAATTTCACCGGAAATACTTGTTTTTGGTCATTTTATACATAAATAAGTAGTTTTAAAAAAATGTCTGTCTGTCTGTCTGTCTGTCTGTCTGTCTGTATCCACGAAAACGCAAAAACCGCTTAACAGATTTTAACCAAATTTGGTACAAAAATACTATTGGACATGGCAAGGAGCTGATTAGATTTTGGGAAACATTGAGCGTAGGCATAGGGTTTAAAAGAGGGTTCAAAAATTAAAAAAATTCATAGTTCTTAAACTCATCCGAAATACTGCATAATTTTTTACGCATTTAATTGAATATAACCTAAAATATTGAACATAAAATATTAGACCACATTGGCGTTCGAAAATAGTGTAAAATGGGGTAAAAAAGATTTAAAAAAATCGTATTTCTTAAAAATAGCAAAAATATTAACTAGTTATTTATAGTTTTGATAGAATATAACCTATAAAATGTGTCATGAATAACTTACTTTCATAGGCGTTCGTAAATAGTGGAAAAGGGGTCAAAACATAAAAAATATATATTTCCTAAACTTATTCGAAATATGGAATAATTTTTCTTAGTTGTGATACAATATAAGCTAAAAAATATTCCATAAAAGAATTGGTTCACACAGGCGTTCGAAAATAGTTTAAAAAAAGGGTCAAAAACGAAAAAAAAATGTTTCTCAAATATACCAGAAAAATTGGCTAATTATATATAGCTTTGATATAAGATAACCTAAAAAATGCAGCATAAAATTTTTATTTACATAGGCGTTCGTAAATAGTAGAAAAAGGGGTAAAATAAAAAAAAATTAAAATGTAAAATTTTTTATATTTAACTCGATGAATTGGTGTTAAAAATACACGACAAAAATTAATGTACCATACGCGTCCGTGAAAATTCTATAAAAGGGTCAGAAAAAATTTGTATCCGTGATAACTCAACCACTTAACGGATAACCTACAACATGCAGCATAACAATTTTGTTTACATAGGCGTTCGTAAATAGTAGAAAAGGGGGCAAAATAAATTTTATAATAAAACTAAAAAAAATCAATTAATTTGCGTTCAAGAACTTGGCCTAGATCTGAAATAGAAAATATCTGCGTATAAATAGTGCCTCCAAAGAGAAGAAAAAGGCACAAAACCCGATACTTAAAAAAAAATAGCTGATGTCTAAAACAAAACAAAAATTTATTAAATTTAGATAAATGACAAAAAGGTCATAAAATTATTACTTTTACACTTAAATATGGAGAGCTATTCGTGCCTCGAGGGCAACAGTTTATTAATATTAAGTCTTGTGTATTACGAAATAAAGATAAAACCAGTGAGAGTTTCCAATTTGTATTTACTTGTCCCATTTTTGACTTATTATTAGTAAAATCAAGAGTTATAACTAAAGAGCTGAGAAAATGCACAATGCATTTTTTGTCTGTTTTGTACAAAACATGAATTTTGTCCAATAATAGAGCATTTATTGCCAAATAATAACTTGAAATTAGTTAAAAAAGTTATCGAAGATCTAAACGACCCGTCTTCTGCCGCTCTAATAAATGCAAAAACTCTCTTTTCTAACCCAACAGTGAACGAAAATTTAACATTTATAAAAACAAATTATTCTTTTGTACCCATAGCACTCACGACATTGGAGGCTACCTCTGTTTCTTTGACAGATTCAGTGGCTTTAATAAATCAATTTGAGGTAGATTGCAAAGAAGTTTCAGGTACTGTTGGGGCTGCGGTTATAAAAATTTATGTCAGTAATTAAAAATAACACAGGCTTCAAAATCCTAAGAATATTTCAGAAGTTTTTATAGGCAATTTCACTAATTTCACTTAATTCCAAAACTAAAATACTGTCATAACTTCTGTAGATGTTGAGCGAAGTTTTTCCATTTTGAAACATATGTTTACATAGGTCTGTGGCATAGGCAAAAAATTATAGGATATCTGAAGAACGGGTTTAATTATAAAGAAATAGTCCTGGCTTTATTTAAAATAACATTAAAGTTCATAATTTTTCATATAATAAAAATGCATATTTGCATTTTTTGTTCATTTCTATGCATACAGTGTGTCCCAAATTTGGCATACATACATTGTTATCTTAGAAACGGTTAGAGCTACAAGGTCGCTTAAATTAAGAAAGTTGTAGAGAATTTTATTTCAAATTAAAATCTGCCTTAACATTTGCATTATCTTTTGTGGTATTTGAGATCATGAGGGAAAACCAAAATACTGCATTTTGAATTTTTGCCTGATGCTTATGAACGACTGGTAGTATGGTTTTATGATTAATACATTATTAGGGCACTTTTATTAGAAGAATTTAATGGAGGTTAAAATAATTTTCTAGCTTCATTTGTGTTCGAGATATTTACATAAACTTGGTATTCTCTTATGGACGCCATCTTGTTTTTTTGTATTTTTGAAAAGCATTTTGCAAGACCTTAGCTTATTGTTTTACTTAAGTTCTTAAATGCGAAGTTATTGTTTTTTACACACAGTTACAAACATCGCTTTATACTGTAATCAATATTACAACAAATGCAATGCAATGAAAATTACGGCACATCTCTTCCTCCATTCTCCATAGATTTTTCGCACTTATCTAACACCTTACGCATACTATTTCTTAATGTGTTTCCATTTATTGAGTTAACAACATCGCGTACAATGTCTTCCATTTCCTGTGAATTTCCGGCCGGAAAAAAATCATAAGCCTCATTTTTGACGTAACCTCATAAATAAAAATCGAGGGGTGTGATGTCAGGTGACCTCACCGGCCAAGCAAAGGGGCCATCATTCGAAATCCTGTTTCCACCAAAAGTATTTCTGTGGACCTCCATCACCTCTCTGATACTGTGGGCCAGACAGCCATCTTTTTGGAACCATGTATTATGTAGTTGTAAGGGGTAAACCTTGGGGTGTGCGAAATGAAACCGTAAATAAAGTTAATTTTAACTTAAATACGTTTTAATCGTGATAATATTTGCACACAGTAAATTTGGTAATTAAACTCATGACATTGCATTTTATTAATTATCGTTCTCTCATTCTCTAAAACATTCCTAATTTAACCGACCTTGTAGCTCTAACTGTTTTCCAAGATAGCAATGCATGTAAGCCAACTTTGGGACACACTGTATATTCCAAATATTTAAATGCGCATATATTGGCGTTTTTCGCTTGCATTTTTTCCGCTCCTTAGTTATAACCCTGCTCCGTTTGTAGAGAAATGAAGAAGAAACAAAGAAAGAAAAATACACAAACATTTAACAACAACAAATTTGTATTTTAAAAGTGAAACAAAAACTAAAAACGATTACACAAGTTTAAAAACCACCAAAAAATTTGCGCACCTCTGTATCAATTTCACTGTCAAATGCATCCAGACCTCGACTAGCTACACGACCGTTACGTGTGTCGAATACATGTGGTTCTGTGATGTGTTTTTCGGCACGACGACGTGATGTTTGAAGATCCTCATCAGCAAACAGTCTTGCGTGGCGGTCAGTGATATCAGCGATAGGCGACTGTCGTGGTGGTGATAGTGGCCTTCCGGAGTATTTTCTATCAAGGCGGTCGAGAGCACCTGCAAGGAAATATTTATTAATATGTCTTCGAACAATAGAAGATGATCCTTGATCCGTGATCAGAAGAAGAACAAAATGGAGCAGACACACCGCCATTTCCTCGCACAATGATCCGCCATTGATTTT
Organism: Apoderus coryli; assembly: GCA_911728435.2. Classification (NCBI taxonomy): domain Eukaryota; kingdom Metazoa; phylum Arthropoda; class Insecta; order Coleoptera; family Attelabidae; genus Apoderus; species Apoderus coryli. The sequence goes on from OU452204.1 coordinate 16,023,675, forward strand.
TCCAATTCCGATTTATTATTTAGGAAAGGGTCTTAGGAAATCAAAATTATAGGTACACACACCGACCGAAAATTTACTCTAAGTTTAACATGGATTTTCTCGTGAACCCTGTAATATATTGAGATGATTTTTTTTTTAGAAATGTAGGTTGACTCTTGGTTAACAGGTTTGACCTATAGTTGATTTTAAGCAATTGGTTCTTATGGCATATACAGAGGTAAAAAAAAGTAACGTTGTTTTGTTAACTATATGGCATTTTGGTTTTTAATTCACTCTGAAAACTCACTTACGAATTGGTTGAAATCAACTATAAATCAAATCTGTTCAATTCCTTTAAGTTTCAGCTTTGCAACCATACTTCCCCCGGAACCCAAAGGCTTTGGTTTCCCGTAAGCTGACCGTCGAGTCATCGGAAGAACGTCGACGGATCGCTAGCTGGCATCGTGGTTAGAACTAGGGTGGTATCTGATCGCCTTCGAACCTCTAACTTTCGTTCTTGATCAATGAAAACGTTTTTGGCAAATGCTTTCGCTTCTGTCCGTCTTGCGACGATCCAAGAATTTCACCTCTAACGTCGCAATACGAATGCCCCCATCCGTTCCTATTAATCATTACCTCGGGGTTCCGAAAAACAACAAAATAGAACCGAGGTCCTATTCTATTATTCCATGCACACAGTATTCAGGCAAAGTTTTAGCCTGCTTTAAGCACTCTAATTTGTTCAAAGCAAACGTGCCGGCCCACCTCGACACTCAGCTAAGAGCACCGCGGCAGGATTGAGTTGGGCGTCACTGCACTACACACACACACCTTCGGTTAAAAAGGGAGCGCGCGCACAGCTAGCTAGCCCACCGGCAGGACGTCCTGCGATACGGTAGTTAACACCGCGGACGATGAACCGGCAGCGCGGGACACAAATTTGACTACGAGCTTTTTAACCGCAACAACTTTAATATACGCTATTGGAGCTGGAATTATTGCGGCTGCTGGCACCAGACTTGCCCTCCAATTGATCCTCGTTAAAGGGTTTAGAGTGTACTCATTTCGATTACGGGGCCTCGGATGAGTCCCGTATCGTTATTTCCCGTGCCGGGAGTGGGTAATTTGCGCGCCTGCTGCCTTCCTTGGATGTGGTAGCTGTTTCTCAGGCTCCTTCTCCGGAATCGAACCCTGGTTCCCCGTTACCCGTTACAACCATGGTAGGCGCAGAACCTACCATCGACAGTTGATAAGATGCGTCGCCGGTGCTTGGACCGTGCGATCAGCATAAAGTTATTCAGAGTCACCAAGTTGTACGCTGACAGTGACAGTAAGTCGTCATAGCCACCGATTGGTTTTGATCTAATAAAAGCACTCCTTCCGTCTCCGGTTGCAGTTCTATTTGCATGTATTAGCTTTAGAATTACGACAGTTATCCAAGTAATTGTTGGTACGATCTAAGGAACCATAACTGATTTAATGAGCCTTTCGCGGTTTCACCTTAATTTGGCTTGTACTGAGACATGCATGGCTTAATCTTTGAGACAAGCATATGACTACTGGCAGGATCAACCAGGGAGCTATGTTTCTACATTAAAAATGTGTTACTGTAGTTATTGTGTTATAGCAGTAGAGTAGCAGATCACAGTGACAGTAACAGTTATTTAGTATTTTGCTTCGAAGTAGTAGCAGAAGCTTTGTTTTATTGTATGTGTCCAAAAGTCAAGCTACATTTCTAAAAAAAAATCATCTCAATATCGTACGGGGTTCAAGAGATAATCGATGTTAAACTAGTAGAAGCTGCCTAGCTCACGATTTCGATGAATAAATTCCCTCCTTGCCAAATGTGTTGAGCATTTGTCATCATCCAGACTATCAATATGCTAGTTGTAGGTTCTGGTCCCATAAATTCCATTTCAGCCATATCTATAGCAAGACAGTGGGTCATTTAATTTCCTTTTAAAGCAGAGTGGCGAGAAATCCAGACCTGAGTCAGATTATCATTTTTACCAACATTTGATAGTCTGTTCTGACAGTTTCTTACATTTTTGTTAAACCTGTGAGCACTTCTCCCTAGCCACGCATGAGAACCCAGATATTTCAAATTTTTTGTCTTTTGTCATAACTCCGGCGAGACCTGTCAAAGTTACGTTTAAAAAGTAACTAGTTAGGTACTTAGCTTGAAAAGTAATTATATACTTTATGTATATTTTAACCCCACATTCTTCTTGGATAAACTTTGTGAATCCAATGCAATAATGCCCAGCTAATTACCCTTCATTAAATGATTCAGCTTTTTCTAATCACAATTTTGCTGGAAGACAGTCAAACTTGAACTAGTATTTTATTACTCAATGCCAAGAAAATACTCTTTGTGCTAGAGACTCCTGGGACTATCGAACTGGATAGTGTCACATGTGACACCTCTGTATAGATCATTCACGTAATGCTGAATTGGATGGTTATTTCCGGCGCTGAAGAGTTCTCCAGGACATGAAAAATGTTGTTTAAAAATGATCAAGTATTGTACAAGTACAAGAAGTCATGAACTTTTTTTCCCAGAAACATACCTATATTTTTGCAAAGTTCAAAAGAGCTAATTTTTCTGAGCAACTTTTATAAAGAATGAGCTAAAAGAGCAATTCAGTTATACACCCAAAAATACTCTGAACGTGTTGCAATTTACGTGCAAATATCGAGGCATTTTCCTCTCGAAAGGGAAGAAAAATTGCTAAAAGAGTAAATTCTGACAATACTGTTGCCATTATTTTGCAGTATTTTGATGATCACCCACGAAACTCAAATATTTTGAAAGAAAATGGTTGTCACGATTATAAACTTCACAACTTAGAACATTTGTCCGATCAACATCAAACTTTGAGATTAACGACAATCGGTTCCTAGTGGACATACCAAAGCCGTTTTCTTAGTAAAGGCAACCCAAAAATAATAAAAATGAACACTATTGGGCTCCTGAAAATCCGCATTTTATCAAGCCGATTGAAAACCAAGGACATTTTGGCATTAACGTTTGGTGTGGTATTATTAACGAGCCTTTAATTGGTCGATACTTTTACGAAGATGTTTTAGGCATTGCACAATAGTTGCAATTTCTTCAAAAGCAAGTTCCTGTGCTTCTCGAAAATGTGCCATTGCAGTTACGAGCAAATATGTTTTTCCAGCATGACGGAGCGCCGCTCCATAAAGCAAGAATCGTTTAAGCAGAATTTGTAAATGATATTTTCGAAGAAAATTGGATTGGTATAAATGGACCGATACAGAGGCCACCTAAATCACTAGACTTCTTCCTGTGGGAACACTGAAAAATAAAGTATATAAAACGCCAACCCATAACTTAGAACATTAAAAAAAAATAGAAATGCATGCTCACGAGAAATGTTATGTAAGACCTCAGGAGAAGTAAGGCGGATATTAGATAAGGTTTAGAAGATTTGTGTGATGTGATTGATTTTTTATAATTATTTAAGCTACTTGTTTAAAATTGTGACGGTTGCGAATTTTTGATATTAGTATTTTCTATAAATTTGCTTATAATTTTTTAACGAATAAGGATACCAAATTTTTTTCTTTACAAAAGTTGCTAAGAAAAATTAGCTCTTTTTTTAACTATGCAAATGTGGAAACAAAAACAAATGTGGATTAAAATGAAGCTGACTTAAGAACCTCTATTCAGAATTTGTCTATTGTTTTTCAGTTTCTCACAACAGAGCTGGGAGCTGATACTCGAGTTTTGCTCACCCTGTACCCATCGGTTATGTTACAGGTGGAAACAGGTCTAGTTCTAAGCTAAAATTACTTACCTTTATAGTAGCTTTCGCCAATATTATAGTTGGAATTATAAATGCGAGTTCGGGGACGGCTGAGAATTGTTCTATTTGATGACATGTCTGATTTTATGTCTGAAAACAAAAACGTACATATTAGAGAAATTCCTAACATAGTAAATATATTTTAAATCGAAATATTATTTTTATCTGTAATTGTACAGGGTATTCGATTACACAGGCCAACAAAATGAAAAAAAAAATTTGGTGCCAGAAATCTAACATCTGATTTTAGATGTTTTTAATGTGCTGATTCCAAAAATGCCACCAGATTTTTTCTATCAGCTCTAGTTTTTGAGATACACGTTACAGGTTAAATGATATATTTTTTTCTGATAAAGGACAACAAATAAAGAGATAAATATGTACTTAATCGTCAAAATAGGAATTTCCCAGAATCTAATTAGCCAAATGGATACCTGGAATTGTCCCTGACCCAATGTTCCTATACTAGGAACTACTCAATACAATGCTCTTACTTACTTTTATACCTGTAATTGCCTATGACCCGATCCTTCTATACCTGCTTGGCTGTACTTGATTTAGTATATTACTGAGTTTTCCCAAGTAAAGTTGTGCTATCATTTTGTGTAAATTTTGGTCGTTTTGTAGTATCAAGACACTAAACTGAAACAATGGCATCCACAAGCAGACGTACCTGTGTAAATCATCCCGATGTTTTTTGTTATGTGTGTGGTGAATACACTTTGAAAGAGAGCAGAAAAAGGATTTCTGACTTTGTGAAAAGAGCTTATCTTGCCTATTTTGGCGTTCATTTAGGAGTTCAAGATAAATCTTGGGCCCCACATTTCATATGTAAAACATGTGTTGAACATTTGCGACAGTGGACAACTGGAAAGAGGAAGTGCCTAAAGTTTGGTGTACCAATGGTTTGGAGAGAACCGCGGAACCATCATGACGACTGCTATTTTTGTCTCGTTAATATTAAAGGCATAAATAGAAACAATAGACACAAATGGACATATCCTGATCTAGATTCTGCAAGAAGGCCTGTAGTGCATTCGGAAGAAATACCCGTTCCATCATTCAGCAGTCTACCCAAACTGACAGAAGATGATACAGAAACATCAACGTCTGACGAAGTTAAAAGAATTCAATCAGAAAACGACAGCGATTTTGAAGCAGATTTAGCAACTCCGCAGTGTTTCAATCAAGAAGAACTAAACGATCTTATAAGAGACCTGAATCTCTCAAAGGAATCCGCTGAATTACTTGCATCCAGATTAAAAGAAAAAAATCTACTTTGTCGAGGTACTAATATTACATTTTATCGTAAAAGAGATAAGGATCTGCTGCCTTTTTTCACTCAGGAAAATGACTTGGTATTCTGTAACAATATAAAAGGGCTCTTAGAAAAAATGGGTTCGCCTGAATACACTCCAGATGATTGGCGCCTTTTTATTGACAGTTCAAAACGTAGTTTAAAATGTGTTCTTTTACATAACGGTAACAAATATGGCTCAATTCCTATTGGTCATTCTACTACCATGAAGGAAGAATATGAAACAATAGCATTAGTTTTGAGAAAAATTAAATACGAAGAACATCAGTGGTCAATTTGTGTTGATTTAAAAATGATTAACTTCCTCCTTGGACAGCAGAGTGGTTATACAAAATATCCTTGTTTTTTGTGCCTTTGGGACAGCAGAGCTAAAAATGAGCACTGGGTTAACAAAAATTGGCCTTCAAGAGATGTCATGATTCAAGGAATACAAAACGTGATCAACGAACCTTTGGTTTCAAGAGAAAAAATCTTACTTCCGCCCTTGCATATCAAGCTAGGCCTAATGAAGCAATTTGTGAAGGCCTTAAATCGAGATGGAAATTGTTTTGGGTATTTGTCACGTAAATTTCCTGGCATTAGCACGGAAAAACTAAAAGCTGGTATATTTGATGGTCCTCAAATAAGGCAACTTGTTAAAGATCCACAATTCACCACATCAATGAACGAGACTGAATCTAACGCTTGGAGTTCATTTGTTCAAGTAGTACAAAATTTTCTTGGCAATCATAAAGCAGACAATTACGTAGAATTAGTGGAAACTATGCTTTCAAATTTTAATATTCTCGGCTGTAACATGAGTATAAAAGTTCACTACCTCCACAGCCACCTAGATCGTTTTCCAGAAAACTTAGGTGATTGTAGTGAAGAACAGGGGGAAAGATTCCACCAGGATATTAAAACTATGGAAGATCGTTATCAAGGACGATGGGATAGCCACATGATGGCGGACTACTGCTGGAGCCTTCAGCGAGACTGCCCTAGTAAACTCCATTCTAGAAAATCGTATAAAAGAAAATTTTTATGTGATTAGTGACTAATGTAATTATGTAAATTAAGTTTTTGCAATAAATACTTAAATCCATGTGTCTTTGTTTTTTTTAACTGTCAATAGTAATATTATATATTATAACAGTTATAACGTAAATTATATACACAATTTTTTAAAAAATCTCAAAAACTAGATCTGATAGACAAAATCTGAGAACCTTTTTACATTCTGCATCCAAAAATTACTCAGGAACAGTTAAAAAATCGCAGGCACCAAAATGTGTGTTGGCCTGTGCACAGGCCAACAAAATGAAAAAAAAAATTTGGTGCCAGAAATCTAACATCTGATTTTAGATGTTTTTAATGTGCTGATTCCAAAAATGCCACCAGATTTTTTCTATCAGCTCTAGTTTTTGAGATACACGTTACAGGTTAAATGATATATTTTTTTCTGATAAAGGACAACAAATAAAGAGATAAATATGTACTTAATCGTCAAAATAGGAATTTCCCAGAATCTAATTAGCCAAATGGATACCTGGAATTGTCCCTGACCCAATGTTCCTATACTAGGAACTACTCAATACAATGCTCTTACTTACTTTTATACCTGTAATTGCCTATGACCCGATCCTTCTATACCTGCTTGGCTGTACTTGATTTAGTATATTACTGAGTTTTCCCAAGTAAAGTTGTGCTATCATTTTGTGTAAATTTTGGTCGTTTTGTAGTATCAAGACACTAAACTGAAACAATGGCATCCACAAGCAGACGTACCTGTGTAAATCATCCCGATGTTTTTTGTTATGTGTGTGGTGAATACACTTTGAAAGAGAGCAGAAAAAGGATTTCTGACTTTGTGAAAAGAGCTTATCTTGCCTATTTTGGCGTTCATTTAGGAGATCAAGATAAATCTTGGGCCCCACATTTCATATGTAAAACATGTGTTGAACATTTGCGACAGTGGACAACTGGAAAGAGGAAGTGCCTAAAGTTTGGTGTACCAATGGTTTGGAGAGAACCGCGGAACCATCATGACGACTGCTATTTTTGTCTCGTTAATATTAAAGGCATAAATAGAAACAATAGACACAAATGGACATATCCTGATCTAGATTCTGCAAGAAGGCCTGTAGTGCATTCGGAAGAAATACCCGTTCCATCATTCAGCAGTCTACCCAAACTGACAGAAGATGATACAGAAACATCAACGTCTGACGAAGTTAAAAGAATTCAATCAGAAAACGACAGCGATTTTGAAGCAGATTTAGCAACTCCGCAGTGTTTCAATCAAGAAGAACTAAACGATCTTATAAGAGACCTGAATCTCTCAAAGGAATCCGCTGAATTACTTGCATCCAGATTAAAAGAAAAAAATCTACTTTGTCGAGGTACTAATATTACATTTTATCGTAAAAGAGATAAGGATCTGCTGCCTTTTTTCACTCAGGAAAATGACTTGGTATTCTGTAACAATATAAAAGGGCTCTTAGAAAAAATGGGTTCGCCTGAATACACTCCAGATGATTGGCGCCTTTTTATTGACAGTTCAAAACGTAGTTTAAAATGTGTTCTTTTACATAACGGTAACAAATATGGCTCAATTCCTATTGGTCATTCTACTACCATGAAGGAAGAATATGAAACAATAGCATTAGTTTTGAGAAAAATTAAATACGAAGAACATCAGTGGTCAATTTGTGTTGATTTAAAAATGATTAACTTCCTCCTTGGACAGCAGAGTGGTTATACAAAATATCCTTGTTTTTTGTGCCTTTGGGACAGCAGAGCTAAAAATGAGCACTGGGTTAACAAAAATTGGCCTTCAAGAGATGTCATGATTCAAGGAATACAAAACGTGATCAACGAACCTTTGGTTTCAAGAGAAAAAATCTTACTTCCGCCCTTGCATATCAAGCTAGGCCTAATGAAGCAATTTGTGAAGGCCTTAAATCGAGATGGAAATTGTTTTGGGTATTTGTCACGTAAATTTCCTGGCATTAGCACGGAAAAACTAAAAGCTGGTATATTTGATGGTCCTCAAATAAGGCAACTTGTTAAAGATCCACAATTCACCACATCAATGAACGAGACTGAATCTAACGCTTGGAGTTCATTTGTTCAAGTAGTACAAAATTTTCTTGGCAATCATAAAGCAGACAATTACGTAGAATTAGTGGAAACTATGCTTTCAAATTTTAATATTCTCGGCTGTAACATGAGTATAAAAGTTCACTACCTCCACAGCCACCTAGATCGTTTTCCAGAAAACTTAGGTGATTGTAGTGAAGAACAGGGGGAAAGATTCCACCAGGATATTAAAACTATGGAAGATCGTTATCAAGGACGATGGGATAGCCACATGATGGCGGACTACTGCTGGAGCCTTCAGCGAGACTGCCCTAGTAAACTCCATTCTAGAAAATCGTATAAAAGAAAATTTTTATGTGATTAGTGACTAATGTAATTATGTAAATTAAGTTTTTGCAATAAATACTTAAATCCATGTGTCTTTGTTTTTTTTAACTGTCAATAGTAATATTATATATTATAACAGTTATAACGTAAATTATATACACAATTTTTTAAAAAATCTCAAAAACTAGATCTGATAGACAAAATCTGAGAACCTTTTTACATTCTGCATCCAAAAATTACTCAGGAACAGTTAAAAAATCGCAGGCACCAAAATGTGTGTTGGCCTGTGTTATTATTTCAAAGATACAGTATTTTTTTTTAATTCTTTTAACAAGCAAGATGTTCCTACATTTAGAAATGTATTTTTTTTATTTGTCTAATATCTTTGTAATGTTTCTCTATTATCTTTGTAATGTTTGTCTATTATCTTTGTAATGTTTGTCTATTGTCTTTGTAATGTTTGTCTATTATCTCTGTAATGTTTATCTATTATCTTTGTAATATTTATCTATTATCTTTGTAATGTTTGTCTATTATCTTTGTAATGTTTGTCTATTATCTATCTAATGTTTGTCTATTATCTTTGTAATGTTTATCTATTATCTTTGTAATGTTTGTCTATTATCTCTGTAATGTTTTTCTATTATTTTTGTAATGTTTGTCTATTATCTTTTTAATTTTTGTTCTATTATCTCTGTAATGTTCGTCTATTATCTTTGTAATGTTGGTTTTATAACTTTGATTTAGGAAAACAGAAAAGTACATATTAGAGAAATTCCTGCGATAGTCAATGTATTTTAAATCAAAATATTATTTTTATCTGTAATTGTACAGGGTATTCGATTATTATTCCAAAGATACAGTATTTTTGTTTTAATTCTTTTAACAAGAAAATTCAATGTAGAATCAGTGTTCACCATTTATTTTGAGTTAAAAAAAACTATGAACATTTGTTTCTGAAAGGTATATTTGGTGTCCCACTTCAACCATTTTCTTTTGGTAGCATAACATTTGCTGAACACCCTGTATAAATGTTATTACGTCAATTTTTACGCATATTTTTTTGCACACAAACACACAGGTTTAATTATAGCTAAGAAAGAATAAAATATAACGGAATCGACACTAAATTGGTTTACATGCCAAAAACGATAAATTTATGATTGTTTATGTTTTATTTAATATTTTTTGGCGTTTATAAGCCACGTGAATTTAAATGAAACAAATAGTTCTCTAAACATTTCTTTTAAAATGTGCATACAAGATTTATTTGTATTTATTTATTATTTAATAAAAATTGTAAAAATCTAGTAGGATATTTTTTAGACCATTTACAATTCTTTGAATTTTATAGCAATCAATTATTATAACTCTTCAGTTCTGTCGTCAATTATTTCAAAACATTTTACTGATAGGTAGGACAGACTGCAGGTTCTGGTCCCAGGTATTCTGCTTCAGCCGCCTCAATATTTTTGTACTTGTGAAAATCAACGAATGCCTAGAACTTCTGTTTAAAATACTCATGAGAGCCCAGACATTGTGAAATTTTTTATTTTGAGTCTGCTTCGAAAAACCTCGACACATATATAATGAGTTGATTTTATGATTAAAAAGAAAGGCTTAGGGCAATATTTAAATAACATTTTAACTTCCAAAAGTACCTATGGAAAGTATGAGAATTCAGACAGATATATTGTCTACTGACTTCTCTAACGAATGGATGTTAACGTGGATATAATCCAGTATAAATAATATAACTTAGTCTATATCACATTTTCCGTCTCTTTGGAAGTCTGCGAAAGTATGTCCAGTATTTAAAAACGATGATCGTTTTGTATAAAGAATTCCCGACCGATATCAATTTTATCAAACTTTTCTAAGTTGTTTGAGATCATTTTGCACGAGAGAATTTCAAAACGGGTGAGAGGTCAATTGACAACACACCAACATGGTTTTGTGACGGGCCGTTCCACTTTGTCAAATTTAACTGTCTTCTCTCAATATGTGTATGATAACCTGGATAACCGTGGCCAAGTAGATGCAATTTACACTGATTTTGCCAAGGCATTTGATATAGAATAGAATGAATAGACCATTCAGTATTAATATCAAAGCTACATACCTTCGATCTGAGTGAAGGTGTTATTAATCTTATTAAGTCATATATCAACAACAGAAGTCAGTTTGTCTCTTACGCTGGGTTCAAATCGGTCAACTATTCTGTAACATCGGGAGTTCCCCAGGGTTCCAACTTAGGCCCTTTATTATTTTTACTTTTTATAAATGACCTGGGCTCTTTCATCATGTCTGAGAGATTGATTTTCGCAGATGACCTAAAGATCTTTGCCAGAGTGAGTCGAGTTGAGGACTGTATTGCTCTTCAAAATGATCTTGACATCATTAAGGAATGGTGCGACACTAACAAAATATCCTTAAATCCTGACAAGTGTAAAGTAATGACCTTCTCACGCAAAATGTCTGTGGTGGCTTTTGAATATGTAATTGGAAATACTGTTCTGGGTCGGTGTGAATCTGTAAAGGATCTGGGAGTCACTTTTGGCCAGTGTCTGTCTTTTGCTGATCATATAACAAATATTTTGAAAGATGCATATAAAATGTATGGTTTTATCGTGAGAAATTCTGGATATTTCCAGGACTGTGGTACGTTGAGGATTCTTTATTATGCTTATGTGCGATCCAAGTTGGAGTACTATTGTCCAGTGTGGTTTCCTTACTATGGGTATTGTATTACCATGATGTGCAGCGAAAATTTCTTAAATATCTTTGTTTTAAAGTGGATGGAGTCTACCCACAACAGGATATGCAATACCAGTATTTTATTGAACGCTTCGATATTAAGAGTCTGGAATTAAGAAGGGTACAGCAATGTTTACGATTTTTGTATTGTCTATTCAGTGGTGGAGTGAACTGTGACAGTATTTTGATGTGTTTTCATTTTTAGGTTCCGCGATTGAATTCTAGAAGTGATATGACATTCTATACACCTCAAGCGAGAACTGACCTGCTGCTGAAATCGCCAATTTATAATATGTGTAATTTATTTAATCAAATAAGTGAAAACTGCGATCTATTTTTTAGCTCACTGCAGGAGATACTTGTAAAATCTGAACAACGATTTTCATTGTAATCTGTATTTTTTCAGATGTAGTGCCATTGTTTCTGTCTCATTTATGTTTCATGTATGTTATGTAATACATATTTATTTCGAAATCTCTTATGTTAGTATTAGTTCTTAAGATTGCTCTGTAAATGGAATTTTCTGTTGAGCAATAAAGCAATTATTATTATTATCACAACGGGTGTGTCCGAGGGCTCCCATTTAGGTTCTCTTTCCCATTTTAATACATGATATTGCAGACTGTTATATGCCTTCATAATGAATGATACCGATTTTAAAATTAATAAAAGAATATGTTCAATTCTGGATAGTGTTTACTTTAACTACTGAAAAATATTATCTACCCGACACAGAATTAAATTAAACGATTTGGGAATTATTCTGGATAAAGCGCTGAGATTTCAGTTTTATGTTAGTTAGTCTTTTTAAAAAATTGAACAAAAAGAACCGTCGCGAAAATGTTTGTACTGACACTCTGAATGCTATTGAAAGTGAGTGTCGAAACTAATCGTAAAAGCTTGATTTGGAAAGCCGAGAGAATCAAGATTCAAAGGGATGATGTTGGTTTTTGCTAAATCCACTAGATTCCACAAGGTCCAATTAATATAAACGTTCTGAATGTTATCAGCAACAAAACGAAAGTATTCACAAAAATGTCTTTCGCCGTATTTTATGGCCACACCTCGTAAACCATTTTTATGCTATAGCAGGTATGTCACGGGCAAATTCCATAAGGCATAATTTAGTTCAAACTATCAATAAACCTGTAGCAACTATGCACGCATTCAATGATTTATAGTTATTTCCATTTTCTAATTTTGACTGCAATTTGCTTATTACAATCATCGCGAAAACATATTATACTAACCAACACAAATACTTTTTGCATGTGCTAATTAGTGATGATGCCAAAATACCAAACAAATGAACCAACACCTGCAGTTTGTAAAAATAATTACGAATTATATCCATAGACAATTAAATATTAATTGATCCAAGCTGTTTCCAATTAATTTATAATCTTTAATATTACTTTAAAAAAAAGTATATTAAATATTAGACAATACAATAAAAATGATGTTCCTACATTTAGAAATGTATTTTTTTTATTTGTCTATTATCTTTGTAATGTTTGCCTATTATGTTTGTAATGTTTGTCTATTATCTATGTAATGTTTGTCTATTATCTTTGTAATGTTTATCTATTATCTTTGTAATCTTTGTCTATTATCTCTGTAATGTTTTTCTATTATCTTTGTAATGTTTATCTATTATCTTTGTAATGTCCGTCTATTATCTTTGTAATGTTTGTCTATTATCTCTGTAATGTTTGTCTATTGTCTTTGTAATATTTATCTATTATCTTTGTAATGTTTGTCTATTATCTTTGTGATGTTTGTCTATTATCTATGTAATGTTTGTCTATTATCTTTGTAATGTTTATCTATTATCTTTGTAATGTTTGTCTATTATGTCTGTAATGTTTTTCTATTATCTTTGTAATGTTTGTCTATTATCTTTGTAATTTTTGTTCTATTATCTCTATAATGTTCGTCTATTATCTTTGTAATGTTGGTTTTATAACTTTGATTTAGGAAAATAAAAGCATTTTAATATTATTATTAGATATTTCTCTGAAAGAATTGCTCAAAAACTCAGACTACTCTTTGCAATAAAAATTAGAAAAAGTCTTTATTTCCAGATAATTGCAGGCGTAATCTGTAGGTTCCATTTTCACACACTCTTCACAGGAAATCTGGCTAATTTAAAAGTGTTGTTTGTGATTCATCTGTGCGTAAACATGGACCTTTACATGTCACCAGAAATAAACATGCCAAAAAACCATATTTACTAAACTAAATGGAAAAATTTGGAGATTTTTTTTTTTTGTTAATAGATTTTGACCTAGAAAAGACTACGAGGTACAATTTATGTATACAGGGCGTGCGAGTTTAATTGAATCTATTGATTGAATCTAAAAAGAAAGTATAGAATTTGGCTCTAATATCCGAGACTCATAGGGCGTAGGCGAAGGGTGTAAAAAGATGGTGAAAACTTAAACAAAAATCATATTTATTGAGCTAAATGGGAAATTAAGCAATTTTTGACTTGCCAAAAGAGCTTTGCCTAAAAAGACTGCGATGAACAAATAATATGTTAATAAATTGTTAAATGTTAAATAAACAGATACAGTTAAATCACTCTTAAAAAATTTAGAGTACCTATAGAATGTAGCTCAAAAGATATTCAATATAATACTAATATGCATAGGCTGTCCATGAAGGGTTAAAAGGGGTCAAGTTATAAATAAAAGTTGGTATGTGTTAATAGTGACAAACTTATTAAGATTGAAGGGTTCCAAATTGGGTCCCTTATTATTTTTGCTCTTTATTATAATGATCTTGTAAGTACAATTCTTTACCAGCGTAACGCGAGTAGACGACTGCTCTCTTCTTCAAAGGGATTTGAACAGGATAAAAATATGGTGTGATAATAGCAAAATAGCGTTAAACCCTGATAAGTGTAAAGGTATCACATTTTCACGAACGCTTGTCCTGATTAATTTTAATTATACAATTGGGGTCACTATTTTGAATAGGTTTGTAACGGTGTATGTATTTCACGATTTGAAATAAACAGTTTAGAGTTGTGGATACAGCAATGTCTGAAGTTTTTGTATGGTCTATTTATTGGTGGTGTGAATTGCGATGACACTACATTATTTTCATTTTTGGGACTAAATTCCCGAAACTAATTTGCTATTAAAATCACCAGTGAACATTATGTGTAATTTATTTAAACAAATTAGTGAGGACTGCGATCTATTTTTTGATTCATTACGTGTAAGTCTTGAGACATCTGAACGTCAATATTTAGTTTATTTAATTTATGTTTATTTTTTTCTTTGTTGAAATATTTCAGTATTGGTTTTCTTATTATGTATAATTATTCAATTTTTTGTTAACATATTTTTTGTATTGTGAATTATTTTTAAGATTGCTCTGTAAATGGACTTGTCTGTGGACCAATAATCCAATTATTATTATTATTACGAAGTAGTATGAGTTGATCACAGCAAAAATAAACTGGTGCTCTTGAGGCACGAACAGCTCTCCATATTGAAATTTACTGTATGTATAATATAATTTGAAAAATGAGATGAAGTAGATGGACACAAGTTGTACCGTGCGGACGATGATTAATTGCCGCATTTGGATGATCATCAACACTACGCTGTACACCCTCAATCGATTGTTGTATGAAAACAATCCATAGCTTCTCGAACTAATCGCACGTAATGCCCGATGAGTTTATGCAATTGAACCAGATTTGCACTGATATTCATAATGATTTCCCAAAGCAAAATAACTCGAGGACAACCGATAACTAAGACTCTAACCATCTGGAACGAAACTATTCTTATGGACGTGTTCGCCGTTTTGTAGAAAATTTTGCGTAATATTAACGGAAGAACCATTTTCTTCACCACAATAATAAGCCCATGAGGCTGCAGTGAATTGTGTCAAAAAAAAAACCTAATAAGAGCGGCTTGTCCTCTTCAAGAAGACAATAAAAATTAATTGATAAAATAAACAAACAAATTATTGAGTACTCTAAATGATCTTATTACCAGGTATCTCCTCTAGTATTCATATACGACAGACAAAAACATTGAGAGTAGGTGTTTATTATTAAAAACGGTACAGCTAAATTTTCGGAATGATGTAGAAGGCCAGTGGCTCTGGTTTTAATAAAATGTATTTTTAGCACAAAAACGGCATGACATGGCCCGGTTAAACTCAAACAAATAGAGGTGTATCGCGTAACAATATTTATTTTAATAATGGATTTCTCATTCATAAATATAGATAATTAGTAATAAATAATCAGCAATTGATACGGTAGCACTCTATCCTAGTTTAGACAAGATATCAAATATGAATAATCTGATAAGCCGTAGTACAACGTACTACTATTGTGTCATGTCATGTAACATCTGATCTTTAAATGTGTTGCCAATTTAAATAATTATTTTAAAATAACCGATCACCTATATTTAAAATTAGAATCAAAATGAGGAAACAGGTACACAAGACCTATTTTTAATTCCATCATAAAATGATGATGGTCTATTAATACTAATAATAACAATAAATTTATGGATGAGATATGTTATATTAAACAATTTCTTATTTCAATGTTAATTAATTTTACTTACGATTTTTATTAATTATTTATGATAAAAAATAAAACTAATAACAAATGCCACTACACACAGAAGCAAATCTAAATTGTGAAATGGACGTAACAAAATGCTTAGATTTTTTGACGTCGCGATGCCTAAATTTTTATCCCCACTAGTTTCAAAGAGCTCCCACTCAATTTGATATTTTTATATTTTGTTTATTGTTTTCTGTATAGAACTGCTTCAAAAACTTTCCATTTTACAATAATTGGTTCGAATTATTTTTGGATTTTTTTTTTGTCTTTAAAATTAAAAGCAGAAGCAAAGTCGTAGTTAGGAACAGCAATTTGGAATTAGATCTCTTCACATGCATAATTGGCTTTGTCCATTGGGCGTTAAGGCTGGTCTGCAAGACCTGTTGACGTATCATCCAGATTGGCGCTTCTGCAAGAGCCGTGACCAGTTTTGAGGTCTCATTTCTTCCATTTTTTCAGTTGCTCCTTGATTGACCTGCTGTAGATGTAGATATTCCCCCAAATCGTACGTCAAGCAGGGCAATTAAGGTGATATGGCTATCTTGTTTTACTAGATTTTGGTAAATTCTAAATAATCAGTAAAATTAAGGATATTTAAGTATTTACCTTTATTTTATTCTGTAATTATTTAAAACATAAACTATATATAATTTTCAACCTGAGGTAAAAACAGCGGCTCTAGTCGACTTTAGAGACAGTGGAATCTTCTGGTTTCTTCGTGTTTATTAGAAAGACAGCATTTGAAATAGTACATTTCAAAAAATAAATCTGCGGTAAAACCATTATTAAAGCCAAAAATCAAAATTTTCCACCTTTTACATACCTAGTAATTTTGTCATTTTTTCCATTAAGATTGAATCAAAATATGTTATTTTAACAGTAATTTATAGTCTATAGGCGTTTATTTACCTAATTAATGCATCAATGTTTAATAAAACACATAAAACAAATTTGCAATCTAAAAAATAAAATAGTATGTAAAATATAAACAAATTGTTAAATTTTAGTAATAGGTTAAATTCTTTTTACATCGAAGTGAAGTTAGCTGCGTACTACATTTTGGATATTAGTACTGGCATTCCTTTTAAAGACAATGGTACTGGTCACAGAAATCTTATATTATATATATATACTCTAGAATGATAATCCCGTAGTACAAAAATGTAACCAAAAGTGTAGAGCTGTCCATAATGCGCATGATCATCAGTAACTTATTTTTCAACAGGACCGGCTTTGATTAAATGTAATATTACTGTTATAGGTATATTTAAAATTAAATTTTACCATTTGGTAACATTCAAATAAAAAAATGGAATAAAGGAATTTAAGAAATAAAAAATTTCATTAAATATCTAAATACTTTATTGTCTAACAGGTACAACCCAATAATAATAAATCTAAGCAGAAACGAGAAATAAGTAAAAATTCTTATACTGGAAAATATCTTAAGGACATGAGCATTCTAATTATTTATTTTATTATTATATAATATTTGTTTGTTTATACAACCACCTTAGGCGTCTTACCTCTCTACAGCCTTCAAAGAAGGAGTGCAAGAAACAGTGACTTCACAAATATTTTCCGTGTTCATGTAAACCACTTCCATATCATCCGTACTACTCGCAATAGTATTTTGTGACAAAACATGGTTGGTAGAACTTGTATTCTCAGCAATTTCATGGAGGATTCTATAATTAAGTATATTCCAGTTTAACAACAGAATTCAAACGAACTTTGTATACCTACACAACGTAGGAAATATATTCTTGACATACATATCATGCATTTTTGACAGACTGCTTTTAAGTAAACAGTGTCTTGATATCAAACGATTAAGAATTTAACTTCCACTCTCATTTACATAATCTCTTCTTTTCAACAAAAGTTTGAGAACTGCATCGGGTACGAGGGTGATCCTCTTGCCGTCTTCTCTACAATTGATATCTTCTGCAGCGAAATGCTTACTGCATATGACATTCCCATCACATAAATTTTCTGTACTAGGATCCCAATGCCCGCATCCAAACATCATGTCTTTTTTTTGTCAAGCTAAAAATGAGTATCATGTCAATGGTATCATATTGACTCAAACTCAGACTGTTAGAAACCCGAAACAATACCTTACTGAAAATATTTAATACCAGGAATGAGACCTTCATTTTTACACCACAACACTATACACCTCATTGTTTGTTAAATAAACGAACTAAAACCAAAATAACAAATATTAAAAACAATTTTAATCACAAATAGGTATATCTATCAACAATTAAAATATACCACGAATAAAACCATAACTCAATTATAAAACCTATCTGAATTGTTGTGAAGCCGACTCTGACAGATATTCCCACTACGAGAAACGTCATTTGCGAAAACAGACGCTGTTGCGAAATCTCCTAAATTTAATACGATTTGGAAAAAAATGTTTCGTGCATATTGCTGAAAACTAAACAATATGCAATTTTACCGATAACATTTAATTATTTGATTTTGTGAAGCAGTTTCGTATGACGCAACATATGGATTTATTTATAAAACAGATATGTCGCATAAATTCTGAAAGGCGAACGACAAAATAGTTTTAAATATGGCAGCTCTGTACTGAAAATAAGATATTGAGGAGCATGCGTAGATCGTGAAAACTCTGCATACCCGTTACACTTTTTGGTATTCGGCTGGATTTAATTAGCATTTTAATATAATATTTCTATGATTGCCACAAGCCGCCACTGTAAAATACCTCCAGTTTCTTTCTAACCCAGTGTGCCAGATACCGTCGTTTTTCCACAAAAATCGGTCGTTAATTAGGTAGGATCGCGACGTTCTTCCACAAAAATCCGCGACCTAATATCAGGATACCATAAAGCTAAAGAACATATTTTAATCTAGAAAATCTTGTGTCTGTCGTATGCCACAAAAATCGAAGAACTTGTGTCAGGAAATCAGAAGACTAAAGGCGTATTTATTTAAGTAAGTAACAATACCAGCAAAGATTAATCTAGATTAATCTTTGATACCAGATACTCTTCATTATTTGGTATACGAGGGTTGTACAGAACCGTAGCGACAGCCTTCGCCATTGATTATTGTATCTTCCTATCCCGTATCTGTAATCAGCTGAGGCAGCGTTTGTGTGAAGAATTTTCGTGAAATTTCGAATGAAACGGTACTAAAATGTATCTTTTTTTAAATAAGTTTGTAGCAATGAATCAAATGCTCCAAGTTTTGTAGTAGTGTAAGTATATGTAAGATATTTGGGTAAGATTTCCATGTTTCAAGCGGCGCCCAATAGATCTTGTGAACTGCAAAACTTCCCTAAGAATAAGAAAGACAAATTTTAAATTATTTTAACCTCTAAATTATTATTGAAAGTGTCTTGATTCTTCACCTATGGCCCAAAACCCAAAACCTACAGCGATTCATTGAAAGGTGCAACTTCAAGCGATGATATTATGATGCTGGAATTGTGTACTTATACTGTGTATCAGAATTCCAAATCATTCAGCATAATAAATTGACATGTTTTAAAGTCATGTTGCCACCCACACCTCATGGAACAACGGACGCTCTCTGTAGGGTGTTATGGTGCAAAAACGTATTAACGTTAATCAGGTTTCCATAAATCAACAGATGTGTGGATAGTTTACCATTCATGGCATATTATGTATATCAAACTTAGACAAGGAAAGAGAGTTCCCTAATTAAGGGCACATTGAAGCAATTTTACAAAGACCAGTTTTTTGCACTCCAGCACGTCCTTAAATTCATCCAGCACGTCCTTAAATTCATCGGTCAATGAAAAAAGAAATCCAATTTCTTCATTGCTCGTCTATCCATATAAAATAAATAAATAAATAGAGGTACCTATTTTTATGAATATTTAACAAAGACAAAAAAACTGACGCACAAACCACAGTACATAAACAAAACCGAGCGAAAAATTCTAGGTTAGAAATGAGACATAAAACGAACATTCTTAAGCTAAAGTTAACCATGACTGTTAAAATTAAAGCTAACTTCAAACATGTTTATAATACCGGCCCTAAAACTAAAATCTTGAAAAAGTATAAACATAAAATTCTCATTCCCGTAAGTTGATTTCCCCCCAACAACGCAGCTTTGCAGATACGACGTTCTTGCATAAAATCATCGATCTATAGACCAGGACAGCAGAAACATAAAGAAGAGTCTATCATTAGTTTTCTTCCCGTCTCACCTTTTTAAAAGATGTTCTTATTATATAGGGCCAAATAAATATATATATACGTTAGGGATGTCAATAACCGGTGGTTAAAACCGAAAAACCGGTGTTTTCTCTTCGGTTAACTGATTAAAACCGGTTATTTTTGACTCCAGTTATAACCGAATAACCGATTTACACCCAATACAAATAACCGGTAAAAAAACACGCAATTATTTTCAGATCAAATAAATTGATTTATTAATAATATACCAATTTGACAGTCTTTATTCGATAGTACAAACTGCCCGTCTCTATACTAGTTGCGCAGTACACTACGCACTTCTTTTATGTGGCCACTTGTTGTTTGGCACGTACCTATATATCCTAACCTACATTTTAATATAAATTGTGTGTCTATTTTGGTAATTAATATAAATATTGGAAAAAATAACCGAACCACCAGTTAATCGAAATAATCGGTTTTTTATATCGGTTATAACTGAGCAGTTAAAACCGATAAAGTAAAATATCCGGTTATTAGAAAACCGGTGTTTTCAAAAAAGTTGACATCCCTAATATACGTAGTAATGGAATAAAGAATAAATCACCCAGGGAGCTATGTCACAGCTAACATACACACGTATGTATGTCGACCACAGATCTAGAAACTCGATCTAGATCTGTGATGTCGACGCTGTCAATGGTGACTGCAACATATTTTCCGAAAACTCGGCGCACTTCAATGAGGTTTGAGAGTCCGAAGTAGGTAAGTTTATCGTAAATAAGTCTTGAACAAAGAATTTTGGCTATAACTAGCGTCCAAAGATATTAACTATACTAGAGATCTACCTATATTCGGTGCCCTAACTTTTCAAAACAGTATGTACCTAGATACAAAAAAAAAACTTCGTCGGTTCTTCCACAAATGTAGTCGATTTTTAATCAGGCTATCAGAAATATTAAAGCGTACCTATTTTACTCAGAATATTGGAACCAACATGATCTCAGTTTTGGAATAAAGAAATAATTTTTATTTTTGTTCAAATGAAGGTGAGAATTATTTGTATAAGATTGCAATAATTAATATGGTTGCTGTTAATTAAATTCGTATAAATAATTCCATTAAATATTTTATTTTATTATTCAAATCGACAAACATTTTGTTCCTCAAAAACTGTCGGCCTCTAATTAGGATTGCAGAAACACCTGAAATAATATATATTTTGCAGATACGACCTTTTCCACAGAAATCGGTGCTATTTGATCAGGATATCAGACACTTGAAGATAATTATGTTGATTGAAATGGTACAATCGAAACGTAGAACTTAGTAATTCAGAATTGGAAATAATAATAAAAGTATTAGCGAAGAGACAAATCCTGTTAAAATCTATTTCATCTCACCCTGCGCCTCTAATATACAGATAGGTTTTTGAATAATAGTATATTAAATTTATTTATATGCGAACGTTTTGCATTATCTAGTATGTAAAATTTCTTAATACTGCAATCCAGTTTTACATATACACCTATCGGAATAAAACGAAACCACAAAAATAATTTCATTTCCTATATTACAGTTTTTAATAGTTTAAAGTGACACTACTCATCAACAGAGGTCGCAAGATTTTAAAAATTTAATATTTCATATTTCCTCAGGGGCAAAATTTACTTATATGACTCTAATCGTTTATAAAAAATCATCAATTATTGATAGCTTCAAATGAAACAATATCGTTGATGTCGTCATTTGGCGTTATCCTTCAACGTAGGATATCACCAATTTTTACTCACCTAACTTAGTGGATCCATTATCAAAGATTAATGTACATTAACATTGTCATTGTCTTTACAATGCCATTGCCATTGTCCTTATAATGACAATGATCGCACGTACGTTTAACAAAATTAGTTGACAATAATTATTAAATTTAGTTGGAAAGTGAGTGTCAGATATTCATGTCACATCAGTTCAGATCAACTGAGATGTAGAACGCCTATAATAATTAGGTAGAAACTTAGATTAATATAGTAACTATGTAATCTAAAGGTAGAAATTTGTTGCACTATTTGAATTTCCCTCATCTGTGGCACTATTAGGCCATTACATTGTCATTATATAAATACAATGATGGCATTGGCAATGTCTTTTTATAAAACCAATGCCAATGGCATTGTCTTTAGTTTACAATCTGCAATTTCTAGAATGGAACGGCAACCTGTAAATTATTTGACATATGTCATTTCAATATAGGAAAATTACCCAAATAAAAATTAGGTTATATTTAATTAAATAGTTAAGAAAGAAAGTTACGTTTCATTTTTATTACAAATAATTACCTGTAAACAAAATTAGTATAATATTTTAGAACATTTTGTGATTTCTGTAGAACTAACACAATGGAACGCATGTAAGTATTGTTGATACAAAAAAGAAACAGCCATATTTTGTTTAATGTCTTATGAGGTGGTGGTATTTACGAAACATACATAATAGTACCTAGTAGGAGAGAACTGCTGGAAATAGCATTGTTTTGTGGAAAATTATTCTTATTGCCTTTGAAAGTGAAACCAACAATCAAAGAGGATTATACTTTACTACAAATAGATATAGGTACCTCTATAAAAGCTTTTTGAGTCAGCATATATTAAACATTGCTGCTGAACTATGTAGTACTTATTAAAATGATGAAATTGGCTTACATACTGTTTAACTTCCCAGTGTTGGGTTATTTTTATTATTACAAATTTATATGTAACGGGTTTTCGTCCTTCATCAACATTTTATTATTTTAACATTCCTTTCTAGTGTTTTTCATACATTTCGACACTAACATTTTAAATGCAAATAAATGTTTAACTTTAATTATCACTACTTTTTTTTTAGTGTTATAGCAAAAAGCCGACACTTCCAAGAAGATGAGGCACCACCAAAGAAGAAACATAAAAAAGAACACAAGCACAAACACAAAAAACACTCATCAGATAAGAAGGAAACAAAGAAACATAAAAAACACAAAAAACACAAACATAAAACTAGTGAAGTTACTACAGATAAAAGTAGTGTTACACCTGAAAAAGCATCAGAGTCGCTTCAAAATGGCAGTAAAGCTTTGTCTGTTTCTGTTACGCCTGAAATGAAAACAGACGTTAATTCCGTAGTAGATCTTGTTGCCACAGGATTATCTTCAAAACCTTTATCGCTAGAAGGAATATCTTCAGCTGAGAGCGACGGTATTCCTGAAGCTGATTGCGATAGTGATGCAATAGACACTAATGTAATCGAAGCTGATATGGATTTAGAAGATTTAATGCGTCAAAAAGAGTTGCTACAAGCACAATTAGCGAATGCCGAAATAGAAGAACACAGCGGCAAACCTATCATAAAAGAAATATCCAATAAAACGAAGGTGATTGTTCCAGTTGATGAAGTTATACTACTAGAGGATTCAGATGATGAGCAACCGCCAAAGAGGAAGGAAAAAACAGCAGAACAAAAAAAAACTGCTGATCGCAGGGTAACACACTTTGGTGATAAGCATATTTCCAAACACAAGTCCATTTCTTTAAGAGATAAACCTGAAAATAGAGATAATTTCGATATGAAACGCCCTCATGATAGAGTCTCGTCATTATCTCATACCGATAAACGTCGTGAACATGATCAGCGAGATTCAAGGCAACATCGAAACGCACGTCAGCGATCACATTCACATTTAAACGAGCGAGAACATCATAAACAGCAAAAAGATCGCGAGAGGGACAGGCGAAGTCATTCACGTGAGCGACACAGAAGCAAACCACGTGAATTGAGCAAACGGGAACAAGATCGCTTGCGAGAATCACGTCGACGTCATAAGGAACGCTTTAGCCATTCCAGTAAAAAGAATGTAAAGAATCAAGATAAGTTCAAGGACTCGTTGAGTGAGGGACAGAAAAGACGCGAGAGTAGTGATAGTGATGTACAAGTGGAAATTGATTTTAAAGATGAAGAAGACGAAGAGGATGAACAGGCGATTATTGAGAGGCGACGGAAACAACGGGAGGAATTGTTAAAGGTATGAAATTTACTTTTATTTATATTTTATCTAGGCACTAGGTAATTGTCCAAAACTTTACAGAGGTTGGGTGCAGTAAATGAAGACTCAAACCAAAACATATCAAGTCCTACACATGAAAGTTTATCATCGTCTCCAACAAAACAAGTGCAGCCTGAACTACCATCCAATCAAAAAAATGTTACTTTAGACGAAAACTTAGAAACTGCTTTAAAAAAACAAGAAATTGATGATAAAGAAACAGTTAAAAACGGTACAAATGATACTAACAAAGTTAATGTGGAAAATGAGACGACTGAAGATACCGAGGAATCACTAACACCACCTTTATTGCCGAGCATGAAAGTGAAGGTAATTCAGGATGAAAAGAAACCAGAGAAAGATGGTAAAAATAAACGGGCAGAATGGGATATGTTTGCTGAGCAGGATAGTTTCAAGAACAGTACAAGTGTAAGTTGGCAAAAGATTTTTTCAAATAATTCACATTGTTGTGTAGTTTGTTTTGTACTGCTCGTGATTTTAAAAATTAGACTAGAGAAACAGGTACACCCATGCCTCTCCATCGTTCCAGAGCATCAGCAGAATTTGTTCAATCAAATTTCGAGTTTAACCTTTTAGCAATTCTTCAATTCATCTGCCTGCATTTAGTTTAAGTGTTTATGAAAGTTATTAATTTCATTTGCAGTCTCCAAACACTATAATAATGAAAAAGGGAGCTGGTGCTGAAAATCCAGCCCTAACAGACAATTGGGACGATGCTGAAGGATATTACAGAGTAAGAATCGGTGAAATACTTGATAATAGATACATGGTATATGGATACACCGGTCAAGGCGTTTTCAGTAATGTTGTACGGGCTAGGGATCAAGCGAGAGGCAGTCAAGATGTCGCTGTGAAAATCATCAGGAATAACGAAATCATGTAAGTCTATATGTTAGTATTTTATATTATTATTCAAATGAAGAAATTGTTTTGCCAATTAGTGAAAAAGCCAAAAATGTCGGTTTGTTATTTCAGAAGTTGAACATTTCAGAGCTAGTTTGGGTTATGAGGAGAGTTCCATTGGGTTTAACGTTTAGTAGTGGGTCACGCAACATTTCGTTTAGGCGTCATCTGAATTTACATTCTAAAATCCTGGTCTTAATCGTATCAAAACAGTTATATCCGTTTTTATCTCAATTTTTTTTAGCGCATTTACAATAGTTTCCCTGTGCGAGAAAGTAAAAAGCATTGATGGATTTTGAACCATTGAAATCAAAACGTTTCTTTGTTGAAGTTCACTAGGGCTTCAACGCTGTCTGTTTTGTTCCCGGAACCTTTGTCTTTGTTTTTCGTAAAACATTTACTGCCTCTATCACTTCCGCGGCGTACTGAGAGATCATACCGCAAGAAACTGCGATTTACAGCAGCTTGAAATTAGAGAGATTGGTGAAGACGATGTTTTCAGAGCACTTAAATCGTTTAAAGCTAGACATACTTCGGGTCCGGATGGTGTGCCTGCTGTCTTCGCTAAACCGATTTCAACTATATTTAATCTGTCATTGAAATGTAATGAGTTTCCGAATTTCTGGAAACTGTCTAGGATGAGCCCCATCTTCAAAAAAGGTGATAGGCAGGATATTAGAAACTACCGGCCTATTGCCATACAATCGAATTTTGCCAAGTGTTTTGAGATCGTGTTGCATGAAGTTTTGTTTAATGATGTCAAGCGGCTCATCACGCCTATTTAGCACGGATTTTTTCCTGGCCAATCCACTGCTATTAATCTCGTAATTTTGAGCCAGTTTTTGGCAGAAAGCTTGGATAGCGGGGGTCAGGTCGACGTTATTTATACGGATGTTACCAAAGCCTTTGATAGGCTTGACCACGGAATTCTGCTGCAAAAGCTTTCGGAATTTGGTTTATCTTTTAAAATTTCTGTCTACTTATCTCCATGAACGTAAATTGTATGTGGAGTACCGTGGTTTCAAGTCCGGTATTATCCGTGCAACATCTGGAGTGCTGCAGGGTTCTGTGTTGGGTCCCCTCTTATTTATGTATTTTATTAATGACATTGTTAATGGCGTGAAATGTCGCTCCTTACTCTTTGCTGATGATTTTAAGGTTTATTCACTGATTACCTCAACTTCTGACTGACTTCAATTGCAGAATGATCTGAATGTCCTGCTTGACTGGTGCATTCAAAACAGGTTTGCCCTTAATTTGGATAAGTGTTGTTCTGTAACTTTTACTCGTAAGGTAAATCCAATAGGATTTGTGTATAACATTGAGTCTATTCCGCTTAAAATATGCGATGAGAGTAGGGAGTATCGGCGCATCTATGTGTTGGTGGTTGCTTTATGGGGTCAGAGACCTCCCAGGCAGTCGATATAGGAACTGTGTTCACTCTGCGTACTACCAACAATAAAACTAGATGTCGCCAAACACATCCTTTTACATCTCTGTACCGTTTGTGGTATATACCACATTATTTACGAGAGTTTGGCTGTCAACTACTGACCGATCACCACTGATGAATCGTGGATCGACGAAACGGCCGTCTGGGAAATATGTTTCAGTTTGGTGAAAGTATAGTGGTTGACAGACAAACTCTCGGATTTTAAGTCTTGTTTTGTTAAACAAGCCCATTCCAAATATATGCGATCCCGCTTAAGGGAGTATCGGCGCGTCTATGTGTTGGTGGTTGCTTTATGGGGTCAGAGACCTCCCAGGCAGTCGATATAGGAACTGTGTTCACTCGGCGTACTACCAACAATAAAACTAGATGTCGCCAAACACATCCTTTTACAACTCTTATTTTGACTATTTTTTGCGATTGTAATATTTGAATTATTTATAATTTTGAAACGTGTATTTATGTTAATTTTATCGTTTTGTAATGTACCTGCCCTGTAATTGGATGTGTTTCTGTCTGGGTAGATGTAATCTAAATAAATAAATAGATAAAAGACTCAAACCGGCCTCCAAATTGAAGTCTAGGAATCTGGAACATGCAAATTGGCTCTGATATTTTTCACCTTTGGTTCATTCGTGTGGCACAAGCAAGAAGTTGTTTATTTGAAATGTTTCAGGCATAAAACTGGTTTGAAAGAGTTGGAAATTCTCAAAAAATTAAATGATGCAGATCCAGAAGATAAATTGCATTGCCTGCGCTTAATAAGGCATTTCTTTCACAAGCAACATTTGTGTATGGTGTTTGAACCATTAGCGATGAATTTACGTGAAGTTCTAAAGAAATACGGTAAAGATGTTGGGTTACATGTTAAAGCAGTGAGAAGTTACACTCAACAGTTGTTGCTGGCTTTAAAATTGTTAAAGAAAACTGGAATATTACACGCTGGTAAGTATTTTGATTCAACTTGAATCAATAAATATTAAAAGCGTCCATCGTTTTAGATATCAAACCCGATAATATCCTGGTGAACGAAAACAAGTTAGTGCTAAAACTTTGCGATTTTGGTTCGGCATCTGTGGTGAATGAAAACGAAATTACGCCATATTTGGTGTCTCGATTCTATCGAGCTCCGGAAATTATCATGGGAATCCCTTACGAATATGGCATTGATATGTGGAGTGCCGCATGTACTATTTATGAACTTTACACAGGGCGTATAATGTTCTCCGGAAAATCAAACAATCAAATGCTGAAATTTTTCATGGATTTGAAAGGAAAGTTTCCGAATAAAGTTATTCGAAAAGGGGCGTTTAAAGATCAGCATTTTGATGCGAATTGTAACTTTTTGTATCATGAGATTGACAAGGTCACTGAAAGGGTGAGTTTCAATGTTTAGTTGTGTAAACTTGAATATATTTTTAATGAACTTCTTTGCATTAAATCACTGGATCAATTTGATCTTTATATTAATAACAATTTTGGTCACTCATTTACATAGAGCTCAAGCCAATCTAGAAGTGTATTCCATCGAACATCCTGAGCTAAGACCAATTTCTGGTGATATTTTCTCGAGAATCATGGGGGCAAATATCAGAAATGACCTATCGCTGTAAAGCAGATAAAAATGCTTTAAAATGATATATCACTCGACCCCTACTGATATAGGAAAATTTAGTGGTTGTGTCCACCCCTATCACAGGGCTTAAGCGATTTCAACCAAAAACTAATGGGTTTATCCTAGGACTCCCTCAAACTTATATACCAAACACACCACAAAAATACATCATAACTCCTTGTACAAAATTTTCAGGTCATGTGCAAGAAGTTTGCCAAAAGCACATAAATATCAGGTGGGCAAATTTGAGATTAGGAAGTAAATTGGCTAAAAAACACACTTTTTTCTGACAAATTCAGTTTTATTGACACCAATATAAAGTAGAAATATGGGAATTAATAATGATGTCGGGCAAATGTCCACCCCTTGCACATCGGCAGACGTCCGCTCATTTCACAAAATTTTGAACCATATTTTGCAACAAAGCTTCGCTTATCTGATCAATCCAGCGCCGAATTTCATCTTTCAGAGCGTCAGGTATTTGTGGTGTGTTCACGTAAACCCGGTCTTTCAAATGGCCCCAGCGAAAATAATCTAATCGCGTCAAATCACAAAAACGACATCGCCAAATCGAGAAATTACGCAACCGGGAAATTTCTCATGCAATAACTGAATTGTTGGGCCGGCTTAAATTAAAATTCTTTGTTCAAGAGTGTAGCGTTCCATGGCAAAAATGTTCCAACTTTTTACTCAAAGGATGACAGCTCAATTCTTTACATTTCATCATTTGACAGCCAATTTACTTCCTAACCTCAAATTTGCCCACCCGTTGGATGTGTCAGAACCCTGAAGCACACCTAACGGATTATAATATGTGGCAGCAAACTTGAAATTTCCTATGCGTAGTACGCTTAGTACCTTGAGATATAATACGTGGCCGTTTGGGGGTATTCCATCCTAACCTTTGGAGAAATCACTATAAACGATCTTTAACTGAGCTTTTTATTTGTCGTTCTTTTCCATGAGCATACTGCTACGTGTGTTCCTTGAAAAACTTGCGATAGAGTCTCTTTAAGCTAATTAGGATCATAAGCTATTTATCTGAACTGTCACCTACCTGCAGGATCATAAATAAAAAAGCAAGAATGCTCTTCTCGACAAATTTTGTTCGCAGACTGATTTTCTTACAAAACCAGTTTGGATCTCAGTAAGAACGGGCTACGTATTCTTACAGGACATTGTCGTCTTAGGTAACATGTGGTAAGATTATTATTATTATTATTATTAGTCGTAAAACAGTAAACGGTAAAACCGATGAAACTGTTGCTCAGTTCCTAATTTGAGGTTTTTGAAATATTGATGTCATCCTCACTCATCTTCTATAGCGAGTAGTGGACCAACTGATCGCCATGGTCCTCCATGAAATTGTCCAGCCTGTTCTTAAAGCTGTCAACCGTTTGCGCCATTATCACCTCTTCAGGTAATGAATTCCATGCATATACAACTCTGTTTGTTATAAAATTCTTCCGAGGAAGTCTAGCACATCTCTCCTTGTCAAGTTTCTTACTATTGCCACGCAGATTAGGATTTCTAGCAGGATGAAATACATCGAGATCCACCGAGTAGTAGCCACTAAGTATCTTGTATGTTTGAATTAGATCGCCTCGTTGTCGTCGATCATAAAGACATGTCAAATTTAAAAGCCTCAATCGCTCCTCATATGGTATATGGCTAAGTGCATGAGGTAGCTTAGTGAATCTCCTCTGAACCCTTTCCAATACCTCTATATCCTTAATGAAGTAGGGGGACCAAACGCTGTTGGCATATTCCAATCGTGGTCTGACATACGATTTATACAATTGCAATATTAGAGAGTTTGATCTCGATTTGAAAGCTCTCTGTATCAGATACCACAGTCTATTAGCTTTCTTCACTGTGGCGGAAATATGGTGGATTAGGCCTAGAAGAGAGCGACGAATGCAGATTCTGTAGGGAGGAGGAAGACACTCCTGAGTCACAGAATGCGCTCCTATCAGAAGCCAATGTAAGGAACACTTGGGGCATCAAATCGCGTAAGATGGAAACCAGCCAAGCTACTGTAGTTCACAAGAGCTCTAGAACTTGATGGAGAGTTGTAACTTGAGACAGAGATCAAGTAGCTCAAGGCAGACGGACCATCAGGTCGCAGTGTGTCACACACCCCTAATTTTAATCTTAATCTTACCGAGGCAATATATCCACTGAATTTATTGTTAAGGATTTTGAAAACTTTAGCAGAAGATTATAGTTTAATTGTCAACATTTCTTTGTAGGAAAAAGTGGTCGTTATGTCAGTTGTCAAAGTTACTCGAGACCTGCAATCTGAACTAGTAGCAGGCCAAGCCCTGCCACCTGACCAACTGCGAAAAGTGACACAATTAAAGGATTTGTTGGAAAAAGCCCTGGCAATTGATCCAGCAAAACGAATCAGTCTGAACAATGCATTGACACATCCATTTATCCAGGATAAAATATGAGGTTATGTGTGAGAGGTAAACACAACAAAATGGCGGAAAAATTATTCAAAGGATTTATATTTTATTGGAAAAAAATTATATTTTTGACTTTATTTGTATAATTTCTCAATTTTGGGAGCCAAAAAGCACTTTAAGTGAGTTTTATGTTAAATTCAAACCAAAAAAATATAAAAAAATGTGAAATATTTAAAGCAAAAGAGGACACTATACTTGGTATGCTATATTTTAAGCTAGTTTTGTGTTAAACAATAAACAAAGACAAAAATAAAATTATTTGGTTTTTTGCAACAAAATTTTTTAATTTCCCATACATTTTCTCGATAACATTAGTGTTATTATATGAATATTTTGTTACAGACAACTGGATCTTATATGGGAATTGAGAGTTTGACTAAGAGACACTCAATGGGTATTGGCAGTGAATAAGGTATTTTATATAATGAGGAACATGGATCATTTTCTTATACATATATTTTTGATTTATTTGGAAACACAGAAATTTAAATTAAAAAAATGGTAAAAGCAATAATAAGTCTGATGACCCATGAGGTAAAACGTACAACTAGCTTCTAAAAATAACATTAAGTCGAACGTTACAGAATTGCTGAATTAAGCTCTCCAAGCGAACAAGAAAACATGTCAAAGAAAGACAACAAGATGTTTTTGGTGACATCTAGTGTGCGCAAGCAATATGCCCGGTGAATCAGTTCACAAACGATGGCCGGACGACAAGCAACAACTCCATCTTATCCTATTGCCAACACTAGACACGCCCGAATTCCCTGGCGGGAGAGTTTATGGGTCACACTGCCTGTCATTCACCACTGATGCGTTGTGGGTCAACGAAACGGCCTGTTTGGTGAAAGCATGGTAGTGTGAAACAAATTTCCAACAAAACTTTAAAGTCTTTTTACATTATGTACCAAGCAACTCATTAATAAAGCCTGCCGCCAGGGAATTCGGGCGTGTCTAGTATTGCCAATAGGATATGATGGAGTTGTTGCATCTCGTCCGGCCATCGTTTGTGAACTGTTTCACCGGGCATATTGCCTGCTCACACTAGATGTCGCCAAAACATCTTGTTGTCTTTCAACTCTCGTGCTAGTATAAGCTCTTCGTAAATGTTGGAAATTTGGGTCACACTGCCTGCCGATCACCGCTGATGAGTTGTGGGTCAACGAAACGGCCCACATGGTAGTGTGACACAAGCTTTCAACAAAACTTAACTTATGTAACAAGTAATTCCATGTCATAGAGTTCACTAACATAATTATGCATAATATTACGTTTCGAAATTAGTTCTTCCACGAATAATGTTAAATAAAAAAATTAATGAAATTTGAATACTTCTCCAACTCCAAACCTCTGACAATAAATCTGTTAAGCGATAAGGAATCTTCAATGAAAGTTATTTTAGAAAACGGCGCCGCACTTTTTCAATAGAATATATTTAACATGAAGTAAATCAGATCAGTGAAGGATTTTCAAGTTTAGAACGAGAGTAAAAGAAGAAATAAAATTGGGATAATATTCCGTTAAAGTAAAAAGAGAATAATTATCTTTTATTGGAGACCTAACGATTCTGGAACCAATCTGTTTCCGTCTGCGTCCTCAGAGGTTAAAAGCTTATAGTTCCCTCGCATTTTTTGTTGGAATTGACACTTGTCAACTAATTAACATGACGTTTCGCGCCACAATAAACATAATAGAAACTATTGTCCATGGGAGCTAATGAACATATCTGTTGCGCATTTCTATGTATGCGATGCTGATTCTTGACAGTTTTTTGGAATTTTTTCAATCAAAAACTTAATTTAGATTTCTATGTTTCGTGGTTTTTTGTATTTAGTAGATATTTTCAAACATCTCAATATGAGTATTAAATTGTTTCTTCGTGTTATTTTCAGAACTTGGAATACATGCTATTGAAAATGAAGAATAAACTAAAATATTATTGGATTAATATGAAAGAAAAGTATTCAAAACTCTTCTTAAATGGATAAGTATAATGAAGTAGTTTACGTAAATATAATTCTCATATTTTTTTATGTATTTATAGGTTAGTTATCCATCAAAATTATGCAAAGGTGTCCAATGATGGACACACTATTAACTATCCACCAGAAGTTCAAGAATATTAATCTGCCCTACCTTTAGCAGTCTGCTAAGATGTGTTAACCCATTTATTCTTCATATTTAAATAATAAAACAACTAAAACAATGTCATCTTCACAAGAATGTTAATGTCAAATCTAAATATGGACTAGTGTCAGCTTAAGTGACGTTTAAGAGTGTATTTACCCGACACTGTTCAGGCTGAAATGCGGGACCGGGTGATGCTGTGGATTCTGTAGCTTGTTTACCCTTTCTCCACCTTTTTTTATCAGGACCGAACCTTTGGCGTCGAAGACTAAACTAAAAGCCGTTTCATCACTTGCAGGATGCTAACATTGTTAGCGAAACGCACTTCGAGAATAAAAAAAAATGTTTTGGTGAAGTGGTAAAACGGTTTAGTTTAATTTTCAATATCGATAATATGCTTCTATTCTTCCTACCGAGTTAACATGCAGAATCTTACTCTTCCCATGATTGTGAGGTTCTAAGACAACAGTAGCAGTAAGAATGCCTAGCAGCATAGCTCTACGGCGAATACAGCATGACGAAGAATTTTTTAGCATATCTATCCCTCTAATCTTCCTCTTTCTTTGTTTATGAATTCAAAAGCGAAAACGTAGGAATGAATCAAACCCCAAAAATGAAGTCACCAAAGTAGAGCTGTATAATGGTCAAGTATGACAGCCTCTACCTGCAAGACTAGGTGGTGTTAGTCTTTTTTGGTTCTTTTAACATTTTTAGAGTTGTCTGAATATTGGCATATAATATAATATATAACCATATTCACCTCCTAATTTGCAGGGAGCAAATCTTCTGCGCACCTTTTAACCCTGTATATAAAATCCTAATCATGTATCCTTGCTATTTATGTGAAAATTGAATTGACCTTACTTCTATCCCGATTCTCTTGTCATCATACCCTGTAGATGGACATCAAGACTTCGCTAACCCTACAATTTGGATGAAACTACTCTCTACACGCCCATATTCTTGAACCTTATGTGGCCACCCATATGGTCCAGACCAAGAACAATGGCAAACTCAAAAGAACCTCGAACAGTTCGCTCGGCGTCGTTTAAAGCCAAAGAGAGATCTTAAGTATTTCTCAGCCTTAGGAACACACTTGGCCAACAAACCCAGGGTTACTCTGTTCGATAGATTTTTTACTAAGTTATACAGGGTGTTTCAGAACAACCTAAATTGTAGTTTTTCGAAAAGTCCTTTTACAGCTTGTTAAAGCTGCCTGAGGACGATTTTTTTGAAATATTTTCGAAACGAGTAAAGATGAATTAACCAAATGTAACATATTTTTATTCACCCAGTTAAATGTTGTAAACTGACATGAAATTGAATAAAAAAGGATGACCATAGGCGGGTAAACGGGGGCGACCCTTTCCTTAATTATAACCTAACTTTTTTTCGTTGTGATTTTTATTCATTTTGTGTCAAAAATGTAATTAATTAAAGTTTTCTACATAAAAAAGGCATACTTCTTTTTTCTCGAAAAACTTAAAGGTTTTCGAGAAATTCGAGTTTGAAAATTTTAGGACAAAACTGGTCCTTAGTACAAAACATTAATAAAATTTTGGAAAACTTTTCGTTATCAAACTGTATTTTAATAATTTTATTAATGCTGTTTACTAAGGACTAGTTTTGTCCTAAAATTTTCAAACTCGAATTTCTCGAAAACCTTTAAATTTTGCGAGAAAAAAGAAGTATGCCTTTTCTATGTAGAAAACTTTATTTTATCACACTTTTGACACGAAATGAATAAAAATCACAAGGAAAAAAAGTTAGGTTATAATTAAGGCAAGAGTCCCCCCCGTTTACCCGCCTATGATCATCCTTTTTTATTCAATTTCGTGTCAGTTTACGACATTTAACTAGGTGAATAAATATGCTACATTTGGTTAATTTTTCTTTACTCGTGTCGAAAATATTTCAAAAAAATCGTGCTCAGGCAGTCATTTTTAACACCCTGTATCTTTGTAAATAAGGACTTTTCGAAAAATTATAATTTAGGTTTTTTTCATTATTAGATGTCCCCAATTCGCTCACAAATTTTGGCCATGTCTTTCTGAAACACCCTGTATATTATAGTGGAATGTTGATACATTTAGTAGAATTCAGTAGACCAAAAAATTTTTTATTGAAGCCTGAAAATGCCTTCATCACACAGATCTAGAAAAGTTTCTAGATCTGTGCTTCATAATGCCTGTTGCATACAAAACAGGGTATATGAAAACCTGGAGATTGTTCTTTGATGGAACATTTTTTCGAAATACTATTGTTATTTCTAAAATGTTGTAGATAGATGTATAGTTTCGTTAGTAGCCAATTTTTTGAGCTAAAAATGTTGATTTTGACTTAATAAATAAACGTTATTTATTGGTTTAATTCTTTTCAAAATGACTTTACTATTACAAACCAAAACATAAATATAGAGGGATTTATTCACAGTAAACAGTGGGCAGTTGTGGATTTTTAGTACAAAGTTAAGGTTAGTAGATTTTGATAGAATCGTGCGGCCAAGCCACTCCTTAGCCTTGTATACCCGAAGTGTGTGGGGTTTCACGACTATTACGTTTGTTCGTCCAATGGTTTCAAATAGTCAAAAGAATAATTTCAGTGTACGCAGAACAAACTAGGGATTTAAGAAGTATAATCAGTAGTCACTATATTTCGTATTTTTTGAACCTTCTTCTTGTATATTTTTATGGTTTACATTTTTGGGTGTAGTATATAAATAAAAAGTTGTTAGTAAACTTGTGTCAAAAAGTTAAAAAAAAAAAGAAAAAAACCTGAGGAAGTTGCAAATAATGCAACGAAACGTTGTTTGTAAATTTTGACATAGAAATAAAAATGAACAATTTAAGGGTGAATCTGTCAAGATAGTTGATTTTTCTAAGATATTCTTCATCTGCCGTCCAAATTACCAAAGTATGCCTATTCATGTGACCAAATGGTGAATATTTTCCAGAGACCAGTTTTGGACGAAAAAACTAAATTATTTGTTCAAAAACATTTGAAGATAGGTATAGGGAAGTGTTACGACAAAAATACTCCAAAACAGATAAGGAATCCAAAAACATAATTATAGACAGAGTGTTATGAAGAAAGATGGTATCAACTTCCGGTATAACCGGAATATAACTTCAAATGTATTGTGAATGTTATTATAAAATTTAAATATACTGTACGTAAACGTCGCAATGACCCTCCTAGCCAATAGGACCGTTATTGCCTTCAGAGATTTTTTCCTGGGAATCCTGCTTGGTCTCTGGTAGTGGTGGGTGTTTTGTCCACGGTTACATCGCGTATGAAGAAGTCCTTCGAAAGTGACTTGAAAAAGAACAACTGTTGCTGAATCTACAAGTTTTCAAAGCAGGATTTCCACCGCAGTGACAAAATAGCAACTACTCTAGTTTTTACTGAAACCAGTTGCCGAATTTAGAAAAATTTTGGCAACAGTGTGTCGCCGTGACAGTTTCTGGCAATTGATAACCTCAAACGATTGTCATGTTGCGTAGCATCTTTTGACAACATAGTTGCAAAACATTGGGGATATTTTGTGAACATAGTTTCTTTAGTGGAAACAAATTTCAATGACGAGAAACCTACATGCAACAACAAACAAATTGTTTTCACATTATCCCTAGTAGGAACAAATCAAATTAAACCGAAAACAACAAATTTTTGTCGCATTACAATATGTATTCTTTTTGATAACAGTTTTCTTTATAAAACAATTACTTAATACCATTTCAAAGTTTATTACATCCGAAGGTATGCTGTATGTTCTGACCAACCGTAAATTCAGGGTTAATATGCGTTGTCTAGAACACATCAAGTTCTTTAGTGTTCGCCAATGATCTGCTTTGGATCGTTTTTTTTAATCTCACGTTCGCGCTGTATTGGACACATACCAGACCAGTTGTGGAGTACGGTCTGGCAATGATAGAAACGAGAGCGCATCCAATAGCTAAAGCATCTTCGATATGAACAGCAGCTGATAGCTTTCACTCTTCAACGTTAACCATGAAAATATTGATAGATTTTAACACTTGTTGCAGTACTTGGAATATTTATTCAAATGCAATATAATTTGTATATGTATCTAGATGAACATTTCTTATACAAGACTCATCTATCTAACTTTTTTGGGTGATAGCATAATTATTTTATTTAAAGTAAATGTAATATAATACAATGTAGGACCTATTAATCCCGTTCCGGATAAAATTGGGATAATTTTGGTGCCATTTCTTGAGCTAGTTCTAACGAACTTGCGGCGAGAACTCTTCTCGATAGTCTATCGACTTCACCTCCAGCTGGATCGATTACGACACCACCTGCTTCAGTAATTATTAATTCACCAGCCGCTATATCCCATATGTGAATGCCATATTCAACGTAAGCATCCGCTGCTCCACAGGCCACCATTGCCATATTAAGAGCAGCCGACCCAAGAGCACGTAATCTAGAAATAAATAGAATGAAACCCTAAGTCAAAGTCTGCAGCTAATCGTACCCGTGAACCTGTGGCATTAGCACCTGTTGGTTTTCAAGAATCACTTTTCTTTTTTCTGGATCACGACTAGTGCCAAACTCAAGCATAATCAAAGCATCTGACAACTGTGTTTTCCCAGACACTGTAATTTTTTGGTCATTTAAAAATGCCCCCTTTCCCTTTCGCGCTGTAAATAACTGATTCAACGTTGGGTTGTAGATAATACCAATTTCTGGTAGTTTGTTTATAAATAACGCTATTGAAACACATGAATGTGGGAATGAATGTACAAAATTCATGGTACCATCTATGGGATCGATAATCCATGTTGGAGCGTCTGTTAAATTACATTGTGCTCCACCTGAAACGGATTCTTCACCAATGAACTGATGATCTGGAAACTTTTGTGATAAACCTTTAATGAGAAGTTTTTCAACTTCTTGATCAGTTTCTGTGACGAAATCTATATCGCCAGACTTTGTTTCCACAGATTTAGTTCGTGAAGATATTTTTTCGTTGATAAGCTGAAACAATTTCAATGTATTAAGTAGCTACGATTAACAAAGTAATTTAAAACTACTAAAACTGTTTCAGTTAAGATTTGTATAGGTATTTAATTTAAATTCAAAATTGTTTGTAATGGATGATAACCTATAAATAGTGTTTACTTCTTAATAGTTGAAACTTACCTTTCCAGCAACTTTGGTAAGCTCGAAAACTGTGTCGTAGAATTCATCTAAATTATAATTACTCATATTAAATAATATACTAGTTATTCGAAAACGAAGGAATAATAGATGTTTGATTTTACAAAGGTTGCAAGCTATCACGCAATCTCAAATATTTTTCTCCTTTATTCGGAAAAAAACAAGTGGTTTTTAATTAAATTAGTATAATTAAATGAGTAAATATATACGCATTAAACATATTTACATTTTAAAACGTTTTATCTAATTGCCAATAATGACAATGGCAATATGAAAAGTTACTGTGTACCTAGGTACCTACTTACACTTAACAGTTTGCAAGTGATTTAGTACTTATAATTATGTTCAGGTGTTTTTTACATTGATCCAATAATAATTACGTTAGTATTATAATGAAAAATATCTTGTATAATTTGTTTTACCTAATCTTTTAGATAGTATGCTATATGGTCTATATATCCTCCTTCCAGAATTTAAAAGTATTGGGTACCTATGTGACATTTTTCATTATTTTGACAATTAAAAGCTAGACTTGGTACTTGGTACCCAGCGACAATTTATGTGTTAAGCTCAAACAATATCATATCCTACAACGCGAAATATCCGCATTTTCACTCATCTACCTGTCACGCAGGTTCCTTTTACTTTTACCATTGTCTTTATAAACCTTTTAAAGACAATGCCATTGGCCTGTCACGCAGGTTCCTTTTACTTTTACCATTGTCTTTATAAACCTTTTAAAGACAATGCTTTTACATATTTGACAGTTAACTGAGGAATATATCCTCAAAATGCTTTATAGCAAATGATATTTTTTGACAGTTCATCCTTCCTTTTACAACAAAAATGCAAGTAAGTTGAGTAACAGGTAATGATCAATATGAGCAATTTTACGCACATAATAATTGTGCAATTGTCTTTATAAGGATTGCATTCCTTCTACGAAATCAGTTGACATTTTTTAAGTGCGAAAATTTTAAATGAATGAAAGGAAGAAGTGACCATGTAATATGATCTGGTTTCTGCCAAATATGAACTTTTTATCACGCATTTCTGTTAAAAAATTAATTTATTGGTCTCTCATTGAGCTGATACAAGTGAGTCAGCCTATCAGTTCATCTGATCGAAATTATAAAGGAAAATCCGAGCTTTATTCTCTATTTTTGTTGGTGGTTGTTGATTGCTGATGAAGAAAATCTGGTAAAGTGCATTGAACTGTAGTACCAAGTATTCATTTATTTGTTTTGATTTCTATTCCTGATGAAAGTTGCCAACAAATAAAATATTTTCTAACAAAGCACATAAGCAGAGGTAATATTTTTATTTACTTAAAAATATCGTAGAAGATAAGATATAAGTAAGACTTATGTACTTCAGCGTTTAGTTATCTTTTTATTAACTGCTGTTCCTATCCTAAATCAATAATTGGTTTTAATTGCCTTCAATTCATTTGATTACTCAGAATTGAATAGAAGGTAACACGTACAAGATGTCTCTACCAGAACCACTAAGTAAATTATTTAAGTAAGTATTTTTATACATTTGCATAAAAATGTAAATAACCAGTTTTCAACCTGTTTTTGCAGAAAAATTGACGAAAATAAAGCCAAATACATCGAAACTCTGAGAGAAGCAGTTGCAATTCAATCAGTGTCAGCATGGCCACATAAACGAGAAGAAATTAAGAAAATGGTCGAGTGGACAGCGGAAAGACTTAATAAATTAGGTGTTAAAACAGAACTTAAAGACATTGGTAATCAAACCCTCCCTGTCGGTTCTGTAATTCCACTTCCCCCAGTACTTTTCGGTTCGCTAATCTCCGACTGTAAAAAGAAGACCGTTTTAGTGTATGGACATTTAGATGTTCAACCTGCTTTAATTGAAGATGGGTGGGATAGTAGACCATTCGTTCTTACTGAGAGAAACGGGAAATTGTACGGTAGAGGATCTTCTGATGATAAAGGACCAGTCTTAGGATGGCTGCATGCTATTGAGGCTTTTCAAGCTATTGGGGAAGATTTGCCTGTAAATATTAAGTTTGTATTGGAAGGTAAAAGAGACATTTTACCAAGAGAATTATTGAGGATGGAGGTACTTATTAATGTATTTTAGGAATGGAAGAAAGTGGTAGTGTAGGTTTGGATGACTTGCTATATAAAGAGAAAGATGGATTTTTAAA
This sequence comes from Apoderus coryli, assembly GCA_911728435.2. Taxonomy (NCBI): domain Eukaryota; kingdom Metazoa; phylum Arthropoda; class Insecta; order Coleoptera; family Attelabidae; genus Apoderus; species Apoderus coryli. The sequence continues at coordinate 16,063,791 of OU452204.1, forward strand.
AGGTGTAGATTACGTATGTATATCTGATAATTACTGGTTGGGTACAGATAAGCCATGTATTACTTATGGGCTAAGAGGTGTTTGCTATTTCCATATTGAAGTTGAGTGTGCAGCGAAAGATTTGCACAGTGGTGTCTTTGGAGGAACTGTGTAAGTTTATACTTGGAATAGCAAATAATATCTAATCATTAATTAAGATCAAATAACCAAGCATCTGCTTCCTCATATAAATTCTCAAACTTTATCCAGATTTATTTAGATTTTTTCGATATGAGACCAATCTGTCCCTGGTATCGAAAATGTTATGTAGACATTTAGAGAACAAGGCAAAACAACTACTCAACTGGCATTGCATTAACCAGATGTGCTGTTAGAGAAGTCTTGCTCAAGGAATCCAGCTGTTAAGAAAATTATTCTGCGCTTTCTCCAAATATTTTAACCAAAATTATGAAAAGGTTTTCCGTGCTTTTGCTCAAATATTCTTAATTATGCAGATTCGTACGCATGTGTGTATGTTTAGTGAGTCAAAATATCTTGTCAAGCAATGTCTAAAGGTCCAAGCACCACCCTCAAAAGTTACGACTTATTTTTTTTTTTTTTTGAGTTAATACAGAAAGATTTGCACAGTGGTGTCTTTGGAGGAACTGTGTAAGTTTATACTTGGAATAGCAAATAATATCTAATCATTAATTAAGATCAAATAACCAAGCATCTGCTTCCTCATATAAATTCTCAAACTTTATCCAGATTTATTTAGATTTTTTCGATATGAGACCAATCTGTCCCTGGTATCGAAAATGTTATGTAGACATTTAGAGAACAAGGCAAAACAACTACTCAACTGGCATTGCATTAACCAGATGTGCTGTTAGAGAAGTCTTGCTCAAGGAATCCAGCTGTTAAGAAAATTATTCTGCGCTTTCTCCAAATATTTTAACCAAAATTATGAAAAGGTTTTCCGTGCTTTTGCTCAAATATTCTTAATTATGCAGATTCGTACGCATGTGTGTATGTTTAGTGAGTCAAAATATCTTGTCAAGCAATGTCTAAAGGTCCAAGCACCACCCTCAAAAGTTACGACTTATTTAGTAAGCTGTCTAATAAATTTTAACTTCAGATATGAGGCTATGACCGATTTGGTGTACCTGTTAAGTACTCTAGTTGACAAAGAGGGAAAAATACTGATACCTGGTCTTTACAATGAAGTAGCAGAACTCACCGAGGACGAGAAATCGTTATACAGCAAAATTCATTTCAATGTGGATGAATATCGCGCAGATGTTGGATGTAATACATTGCTACATAACGAGAAAAAGGAGGAGATATTAATGCACAGGTGGAGATATCCATCATTGTCTATTCATGGTAACGTTACTACTTTTGATGTATTGGAGGGCGTAAATTAAATTCATGTAATCTGGATTCTTGTTCTTAAAACAGGTATTGAAGGTGCGTTCAGTGAGCCTGGACAGAAAACCGTTATTCCCCGTAAGGTTATCGGTAAATTCTCCATTAGAATTGTACCAAATCAGGAACCATCGACAATTGAGAAGTATGTTGTGGATTATATAACAAGCAAATTCAAACAACATGGCAGTCCTAATACAATGAAAGTAAGTGAATTTGTAGTGTTATTTTATTGGTTAATATGTGTAAGTTGTAAGTTTCAAATCAACTCACTTACAATTTGCGTGTAAAAAATAAAGTGCGGTTAGGGAAAGTATCTTATATGTTTATTGGATTAAATGGAATTCTCTTTTTATAATATACTTGTACTTTGTTTTTCTGGATTTGGTAAGGCAAATAAATATTTTAATCTGGGATAAATCGATTATATGGGTTTTAGTTAACTTAAATTTATTGGTTTTTGAATCCATCAATATTAATTGTACAACACTGATTAAGATAACAGTGAGAACATCGTTTAGATCCTTTCGTACTAATGAAGATTGATGATAAATATTTTTTTAAATAAAGTAATCCATCCATCAAGTTTTGAATAAAATAATAAATAAAAGACGTTTGCTCCACAAAATTGAATGTTATGTTGCTCAAAATGCCATCTTTCGAAACCTCACTGTTCCATTTTAAAATATGTGTTGTATAGGATTTTTCAAGCGCCTTCTACTCTTGCCTAAGAATACTTCAGGCTCTATGTTGCGGCTTGAGGTCGGAATAACGAGATTGTCTTACCTCCTATTTAAAATGGCCTTGGACTGCACGATATCCTAAGGTTTGTTTTTTGAGACTGTTGCGTCTGTGTGACTGCTGCGATGCTAGGTATAATTGGGCCATGCAAATTCAAGAAATGTTTGGTTATATCAATCGACTCGACCTCTGGGAAAACCTTAGTTTTTTTGCGCTTAAGTCAAATAGAAGAGATCTGCTAAATGAATACAAAAACAAATGTTATAGTGAAGATGTTTTAAGAGTACAAACTTCTACCTCCGCTGTGTTTTTTGAGAGTTTAAATATCGGCGCCTTAGCGCAGAGGTATTTACTTTTTAGACTTCCGATTCATGTAACAAGAATTCGATGTCAATTGCGACTATGTAGTAGATATTACTATAAGTTTTCATTCAGACAGTTTACATATAGGATAAACCCTAATGAAACCTGCACAATGTGCAACATGCATGTCGATGAAACATTGGAGCACCTATTAGTTGAGTGTCCGCTTTACTCCGGTCTCCGCCAGAATTACCATTTTCTTAATAATATTCAGGTCTTCCTTGAGAAACTTAATAATCTTTCGATTTGTGACAGTCGAAATGTGTGTGACTTTGTCCTGGGCTGCCTAAAGTTGCGTTCATTTGTGCTGAACGAATGCTTTTTTTTTTTGTTTTGATTATTATTATTATTATTGCTATCATTACTATTTCTGTTCTAATAGTTCTTAGTCATCATATATATTTTTCGTCTTATTTTTGTTTGTATAATGATACTATAATATTGAGAGTATTTTTATTATTAATTTGCATTTTTTTCTGATAATGTAGTCTTTTATTTTTGGTTCATATTTATGTAATCTAACCATACTCTTGTTATAAGATGTATAATCTTACAGAACAATAAAGTTATTATTATTATTCATGTCTGACGAAGCCCGGACGCATTTTCGGAATTCGCCGACACATTAGCCGCTCGGAATAACTCAGGTGATACGAATCACAGATTCATAAAGTCCCGACGTTTTAGACTGATGCGTCGGCGATTTATGAAATACATGCAACGTGCCAACTCCTAAAGTTACAAATCTCGGTTATAGTTTGGAAACTATGAAAAAAATTAATTCATGTTTGAGTATTTCGGGTCCTCAATAATTTATGGTTTCTTTTGTATAATGGGTTATAGGATTTCGTAGGAAAGTACACTCAATTAGGTGTCTGTGACGTTTCGCGGCTTTATTCCCGCTTTTTCTAGTTAGAATGTACAATTAAAACAATTAAATTTCTATATACAAGTTAATGGTCAACACTAACTGAATTGATCACTAATCGTGTATAGTAACATTTTTTGGTACTGTTGTTGTATATAGAAATGTCATCTAATTGTTAATTGTAGATACAATCTAACTGGAAGAAGCTTGAAAAAGCTGAAATAAAGCAGCTGACACCTAATTGATTGTACTTTCTCAGGAAGTCCTAATATTTTCCGGACGAGCATACATTACCAACTCACCGTAAACGACGGTCAGATGCGCCAATTACCGAAATTATTTGAACTTACGTCAAACAATCGAGCAGACACGACCGTAAATATAACACAAACGGCATAAACCTAACCTAAAAATACAAAAAATCTAATCTAATCTTCTTTGGATACATTTCATTAATTCAATATTAATATTTTTATTGGGAAATCAAAATGTCTTTAACAGCTCAAGAAACTAGTTACACAAATCTGATTCAAAACGAAAAGATATTCTTAGTTTGAGATGTGCAATTTCATACGTCGCTGACGCATTAGTCTAATACGTCGGGACTTTATGAATCTGTGAATCTTATCACCCGAGTTGTTCCGAGCAGCTAATGTGTCGGCGAATTCCGAAAATGCAGCCCGGACTTCTAATCGTATTACAAGATTCCTAGAATATCTCACTATTCTGATGACAGACGCCCTAGGTATGGGCAATGGTCCCTGAATTCGATGATTGAACCAACGCTGTTGAAGTAGGCTGTAGGGAGCTTTTATTCTTGCCCTTTCAAGATGATTAAAAATAAACATTTTTCTTTGAAGATTTAACTTTACTTCTTCGGACAACACAAGATAATCAATTAATTAAATTATGCAAACCTCTTAGTCGGTTTGGTACACTTTTTAGCAAAATATATTTCTTAAGATATGAAAATTCATACAATCAAGTCAATACTTTTTTGTGAATCTTAAATGCTCTATCAAAAATATAAGTTAATGTTTCCTATAAGTTTACCGAACGCTATTATGTATACTTTATAACATGTTCCTCATAGGTTTACATGTCCCATGCTGGAGCACCTTGGACAGAAGATCCATTTCATCCGCATTATACTGCTGGTATTAAAGCAACAAAACATGTTTATAACATTGAACCGGATCTAACTCGTGAAGGTGGATCAATACCTGTTACTTTAGTCCTTCAGGAAGCTACTGGAAAGAACGTTATCTTATTACCTGTTGGTGCAGGCGATGACGGCGCACATTCTCAAAACGAAAAAATTGATATCCGGAATTATATTGAGGGTGTAAGTGTTTATGTTAAAGGGAGGGTATTGTTCTTTAATTAACCAAATATATTTGTTTGCAGACGAAACTACTTGGAGCATATCTATATGAGGTAGCTCAATTATAAATGGAGGCTTTAAAATAATAAATTTCAGTTTATATTGTATTTTATATTTTAATAATAATATATTGTAATACGTTATATATTTTAATAAATATTTGACTATTGTTCACTGTTGGGTTTATATAAGGCGTTATGCTTGTACGGAAAACATACGCAATTTTCACTCACCTGTCTGTAACGCAAGTTTGATAGTTTACTGAGAAATTTTCCATAACCAATATTGCCTTTTCGTTCACATAGATTGTATGGTAATATAATGATATATAATCTAAGGCTTTTCATTTCTGCCAAATATCACGCATTTCTGTTAAAAACTTAATTTTACTATTCTGCTAATGCAAGTCAGTCAAAAGAATATCCTAACGATTCATCTGATCCAAGGTGTAAAGGTAATATCCAGCTATATTTTGGAGAAACTTTGGAAAAGTGCATTGAACTGTGCACCTAGTAGTAGTAGTATTGCATTTATTGCCGAGTGCACCGACGTTTTAATTCACCGATTTACAATAACACGAGTTTAAAATTGAAATTTGGAGTGCACCGTTTTTTAGTCATGGTTTAAATGTTCTAATCTGAGTATTAGTTTAATCCGCCCAAAATGACAGATTAAATGCAGCATTAACTAAAACTCAGATGTTTTTAGTGCAAAAACATATTATATAAACATTATTCTAGGAAAAACATTAATTAATAGTGGAATATATCATTAGGAATAAGTAAAAATAATAATATATGTATAAGCAAACAGAAAGAGAGAATGGACTTGGATTGGGAAGTATTTGTAGATGACATGGATCTTATAGAGATCATTGATTACGGGTTTCCGCATCAAATTAATATCAGAACCAACATTTTGATACGACTATTTAACGTTTTTTAAGAGACTGCGGTACATCTTGCTTGCCCTATGAGTTTTTTATCTTCGATGATATGGTATTTGTGAAATATATTAAATAATAAAGTCTATTTGTTGGGTGTAAAATTTTACTCCTTTTACTTTTGCTTGATTCCATTTTACTGGTTTCTTAAATCCACAAGTTGTAGGATGTCACAGAAGTTCTTATACATCTTTAAAACGGACAATATGTACCTAGCTGATAGATTCTATTATGAGGATTATTGTATGTATCTTCATTGTTAAATGCTGTCGATTAGACGCACACAAGTTTATTGGAAACTTAAGCGTTTTTTGATACAACATTATTGTAAATATTTATATTAATTGAAATAAACACTACTACTATACTACTTCATTTATTTTTTAAATTTGTTGTTGTTGTTTGTTTGGCCTCTACCTTTTTAGGTAATACAGCCATCTTATTTTTTAAATTTAAAGAGTTTACTATTTACTATTATTAGAATACCTAACCTATTTTATTTTTCTTCTACTTTGAGTAGAGTTTACCTTAAATGACATATAATAACAATGTTGTCAGATTGTGTTGGTCCTAAATTTGCGGTTTAGTTAAACAGGCTATATTAGGGTTATTCTTTCGTAGTGATTGATCTGAACCAAGTGAATGTGATTAAACTGAATGTGATTATACTGAACTGAATATTTGGCGAAACCGAAAGATCATCTTTTTTGTGATTGTCTTTCACTTAACCTCGAAAACTTGTGCAAACAACCAAATCTGCTCTGAAAACTGGAAAATTATTTCTTCCATTATATTATTATCCATGTTTTAAACTTTTACAATTTATTGGTTTGATTCGAAATCATATTCCAATTATTATCTCTCAATTTTCAATACTTTTAGAGGTTAACTGTCAACTGAACGAACTAACCGGTACCTGGAGGTTGATCAGTAAGGGGAAGGGGGGTAGGAACTTTAATCAGTTTGGTAGAAGTGACCGATGTCGAAAGAATACGCACAATCGTGAATGAACTGATAATTTTCAGATTGTTCACTTAGTTCAGTACGAAAGAATAACCCTATTATTGAATAATGCATCCCAAAAAAAATAATCACAGATTAATATTAATCCACCTCTTAACTAATACTGGATTACCAAGTTGTCGGTGCACTCGGCAATTAATGGTTTTGATTTCTGATTAAAGTTGCCAACAAATAAAATATTTTCTTACAAAGCACCATAATAGTTAAACACTTAGGTATAAGTAGTATTTTTATTTACTTAAAAATATCGTAGATGATAAGATATAGGTAATACTTGAGCGTTTAGTTGGTATCGTTTTATAAACTAAGTGCTGTTCTTATATTAAAAATATACCTAAATCAATTGATTTTATTTGCCTTCAATTTATTTGTTTACTCAGAATTGAATAAGGTAATTTAACATGTCCCTACCAGGACCACTTAGTAAATTATTTAAGTAAGTATTTTTAAAGATTTGCACAAAGAACAGTTTTAAATCTGTATTTTTGCAGAAAAATAGATGAAAATAAAGCGAAATACATCGAAACTCTGAGAGATGCAGTTGCAATTCAATCCGTATCTGCATGGCCATATACAAGAGGAGACGTTAAGAAAATGGTCGAGTGGACAGCGGAAAGACTTAATAAATTAGGTGCTAAAACAGAACTTAAAGACATTGGTAAACAAACCCTTCCTGACGGTTCTGTAATTCCACTTCCCCCAGTACTTTTCGGTTCGTTAATCTCCAACACTAAAAAGAAGACGGTTTTAGTGTATGGACATTTAGATGTTCAACCTGCTTTAGCTGAAGATGGGTGGAATACTCCACCATATGCTCTTACTGAGAAGAACGGGAAATTGTACGGTAGAGGATCCTCTGATGATAAAGGACCAGTCCTAGGATGGCTACATGCTATTGAAGCTTATCAAGCCATTGGGGAAGATTTGCCTGTAAATATTAAGTTTATATTGGAAGGTAAAATAGACATTGTCACCAAGAGAATTATTGAGTCTAGGAAATTGAATAAATGGAGGTACTTATTAATGTATTTTAGGAATGGAAGAAAGTGGTAGTGTAGGTTTGGATGACTTGCTGTATAAAGAGAAAAATGGATTTTTAAAAGGTGTAGATTACGTATGTATATCTGATAATTACTGGTTGGGTACAGATAAGCCATGTATTACTTATGGGCTAAGAGGTGTTTGCTATTTCCATATTGAAGTTGAGTGTGCATCGAAAGATTTGCACAGTGGTGTCTTTGGAGGAACTGTGTAAGTTTATACTTGGAATGGCAAATAATATCCAATCATTAATTAGGATTTTCGTCAAATAACCAACGATCTTCTTCCTCAGTACATTCTCAAACTTTAGCCAGATTTTTTCGATGTGAGACCAATCTGTCCCCGCTATCGAGAAGGTTGTGTATATAATTTACGGAACAAGACAAAACAACTACTTCACTGGCTAATACTACGACTGGCATTGAATTATCCAGATGTGCTTGCTACAGAAGTCTTCCACAAATAATTGTGCTGTAAACAAAATTTGTTATTTTCATTCTGACAATTCCAAATATAGATTAGGTCTGTTGGAGTAATGTTTTAACGTCAAAATGAAGTTCTATCTTTTGCAAAAGCTCTGCCTTACGCGGTAAAAAGTCAAATATGTACTCTTTCAGAAGATGTTGGGGATTAGGCTCATAATAATAAAAGTCTTTGTTCAGAGGCTACTGTACAATTTAGTTACACTTTAAAAACCTAGCTTAGTTCTATTAAATCAGTTACTTCCACAGTTATAAGCGCACGGAAGTGCATATCATAAAATGCAGCCTAATGGTTCGCTTTGGGTAAACCTCAGTCAGATTAATAAGAGATTACCACCGATTCTCATTTACTGAATTAACCCAGACCAGCTAAACAAGAAATGCGGTAATGCCGAAAATTACAGTGGAAGACGTACTTGTGTTCACGGATTTTCAAGGGTTCTGTTTTTGTCAGACTGTCAACAAATTTGTGCTTCCAGTTATCACGCACAGACAGTCTTAAACGAATATATGTCAACTGACTCTTATTTCTCACCACCACATGCACATAATAATTATAGATTTACTTAATAATTATTCTGCGCGTTTGTAAAATTATGACGAGAATGAACGAAGGGTTTTCCGTGCTTTTGCTCAAAAATTCTCAATTCTGCAGATTCGTACGTATGTAGAATTTTTAGTCAGTCGAAACATGTTGTCAACCAAGGTCTAAAGGCCCAAAAACCGCATTCAAAAGTTATGAGTTATTTTTTGTTTTTGAGTTAATAAACAGTCAGTATAAGTCGTATAAGCTGTCCAATAAATTTTAATTTCAGATATGAGGCTATGACCGATTTGGTGTACCTATTAAGTACTCTAGTTGACAAAGAGGGAAAAATACTGATACCTGGTCTTTACAATGAAGTAGCAGAACTCACCGAAGACGAGAAATCGTTATACAGCAAAATTCATTTCAATGTGGATGAATATCGGGCAGATGTTGGATGTAATACATTGCTACATAACGAGAAAAAGGAGGAGATATTAATGCACAGGTGGAGATATCCATCATTGTCTATTCATGGTAACGTTAATACTTTGGATGTATTGGAGGGCGTAAATTAAATTCATGTAATCTGGATTTTTGTTCTTAAAACAGGTATTGAAGGTGCCTTCAGTGAGCCTGGGCAGAAAACCGTCATTCCCGGTAAAGTTATCGGTAAATTCTCCATTAGAATTGTACCAAATCAGGAACCATCGACAATTGAGAAGTATGTTGTGGATTATATAACAAGCAAATTCAAACAACATGGCAGTCCTAATACAATGAAAGTAAGTGAATTTGTTGGTTAGTACCTGCAAAGATTAATCTACACAATAGATAGTCAGCCCAATGCATTAAAATCAGAACATCTCTAAGTATGCCTGCCACTACGTGGCGTAGACTAGCGTGTAAAGCATAGAGCAGTATTGTCACAGCCAGAAACCGTTTTGTAGTTTATTAATATCAAAAACAAAACGCAACGTATAACAATTATTTAGATCATTTGCAACAGATATGCACCGGCAATGCTGTATTGTCAGAGAGAGAAATTGATGAAATTCTGTATTAATCTGGAGGGGATACGCAGGGAGGGTAGAAAAAAAAACAAGCGAATGTGGTGTGTGTCGTGCTGTTGCCAATTCGTCGGTATAAGAAACACACAGGGTGATTTATTACAAGTACAGTATTGAAATAAAAGCCTAATCTCTATGAATTAAATTTAATATAATAGTATTTAATCCATGTCATACATGTTTCAAGACTAGACCAGTCCCATGATCAGTGGCGAACAATCGTTAAATGAAAAGCTTTTAGATAGAAACATACTTTTGACTAAATATTTCACGTAGACAATGTGGCAAAGATGTAACAAGATTGTTGTAGATCTTATAATACCTATAATAAAAAAATTATCAGTGCTACCTATATTATATTAGGTATACCTATTATAATAGTCTGTCTCTTCATCAGGTATAAGTTCCACTTTATCGGTTTAGGTACTTAAATTTTACTTCTTTTTAATGTTTCTTCGGGTAAATAATAAGTTCGGTAGGAATAGGGCTTTGGGTATGAAACAAAAAAGATAGAAAATAGAAATTTGATATAGGGGTAGTTCTAAGCATTTACAAGTATGTGACGTGTAGCGATTTTCGATGCCGCCCCCGGAGGTATACATGAGGGCGGCGCAATGCCGTTTTAAATATCTCGTTTCTCTTTCTTGGAAAATAAAAAATTATAACTGATAACTGAAACTTAGTACTTAATACGTGGGCGTAAGAGGTAAGCTCACTTCACAGGTCTCTATTAATGAAAGAAAGTTAACATTTTGAGCATCTGCGTAAAATTAAATGTATCCGTTTGGTGGGTAGTTTTGATTACAATAAGTCGGTGCCAAGCCCAAGCCCGAAACAAAATAAATCTATATTTACCTACTACCTATTTGGCTTGGTACCGACTATTATGTGCATTGTTGTCTTTTGAATGATATTTGTATTTTGTTATTTTTCGTATTTTTTATTAGTTCTTTTGACAGCTCTGGTGTCATCAATACACCTGTATCCCGAATTGCACCAAATTGCGATGCTATTGAACAAGCATATAATCCTAAATATAATATTCTTTTTGAACTACCTGTATCTCGAAAATCAAGCCGTAGCGGACCCATGTACATATGAAATTTGTATCTTAAAATTAGTCAAAGAATCACCCTTTAAAGTTTGTACAAGTACTTATGTAACACCCTGTATACATAGATACTTTGATTTGCAATTTGCAAATCTGTCAAACTAGGTAATGCTGTTTTTTTTTTATTTACTTTCAAATATGGTGTTATGTAATTGTAATTGTAATCAAATTAAATGTTTGGGGATGATATTTACGAGTTTTATTTTTTTATATAGAGAAACTGTTATTCAGTTTTTAAGGATCAATCTGAAGCAGACGATTGTACTTGTTAAAACATGAAAAAAGTTATTGTCGTGATACTTTTAACACCCTGTTGGTGGGTTTTTAAAGCTTTTTACGAAACGTGTTAACAATACAATCTACATAAATCGTTAGTTTTTTAAAGTTTTATGATCATTGCACAAAAACCAATATTAGGGAGACTGTAAGTTTTTTTTCAATTCGGCGTTGCAGAATTTGAACCTAATTGTGATAATTGTGTTATTTTACTAGTATAGATATTTTTGAGTAAATTAATTCGGTTATAATCGATGAGTAGAATCTTTGGAGTAAAATACATTTCACAAAAACCCTGAACCATATTTCTCAATAGATTTAAATTTTCATTAAAAACAGATTAAAAATTCTAATTTTTTACATCCTGCATTTCGAAACCGTATTTTTTTAAATAATTATTGTCATGCTGGAAATTTCAAACCTTATTTACTTCAGCAACTTGTAAAAAGCACAGCCTTTTTAATATTAACATTTCTTAAAATCGATATTACGCGATAACGATGACTTTCTATCAATATCACAGAAGGATACATTTATTACGTATATAATTTGTTAGATTTTACATCTCCGAATTGAAACACACGCAAAAAATGTGCATAAAAAAGTTAGGGTAGCATTTCACGCCTGTATGCCCCTTTAATTTATCCGCCTCTGAGATTTATTTTTTCATAATGTTAACGACAAGTTGAATCTGCTGTTTGAGTTTGATCCTTAAAACTGAATCAGGTAATAACCGGAAGTCCTATCTATAACGCCAAATTTCGTTAATTTAAATATAACTTTTTAATGCATCCTTATATCCGAAATTTAAAATTAAATGACTAAAATAATATTATTTTAGTCATTTAAAATTATTGTCTAAAACATTTAATAAACCAGCCCTGTATATTTATACTATTATAGTAATTTCTTTTATTTTCGTCCATACACATTAATCTTTGCGTAGATAGGTATACGTATACCATATAATTTTAAACAAAAAACACTGCTGCACAGTAGTACATATATGATACCTATAATATAAAAACAAACTCCCACCTCGTAGGGGAAAGTATACTCGTCCTTGTCTAACATTGCCCATATGATTATTTTATTTCAACACAATACATATAACGCCATCTACAATTTCCATGGTTGCATGTTTTTCTAATAGATGTAGCTCGTGTCGAGACAGTTTCAATTTTTGTTTTATTTCCCATATACGCTGACTATCTATTGTGTAGATTAATCTTTGGTACCTGTGTATCTGATTAGATGCAATTCTCTTTCTATAATATACTTTTTGTTTTTCTGGATTTGGTAAGGCAAGTAAATATTTTAATCTGTGATAAATCGATTATATGTGGATTTTAGTTGTCTGTTAAATTTATTGGATTTTGAATCCATCAATATTAATTGTACAACACTGATTAAGATAACATTAAGAACATCGTTTACATCCTTTCGTACTAGTGAAGATTCATGATAAATAGGTTTTTTTATACAGCAATCCATCCATCAAGTGTTGAATAAAATAATAAATAAAAGACGTCTGCTCCACAAAATTGAATGTTCTGTTGCTCCAACTGCAATCTGTTTCGAAATCTCACTGTTCCTTTTCAAAATACGTATGTGCTGCATCGGATTCATGTCTGATGAAGCCCGGACTTCTATTCGTGTCACAAAATTCGTGGAATATCTCACTATTCTGATGACAGACGCCCTAAGTATGGGCAAGGGTCGCTGAATTCGATGATTGAACCAACGCTGTTGATATAGGACTAATATGATTCAAAGTAAACAATCTTCTGTGAAAATTTAACTTCACTTCTTCGGGAAACACAAGATAATCAGTAAATAAAATAATTATTCAATACTCTTAGTAGTTTTTGAAACACTTTTTAGCAAAATATATTTCTTAATATATCAAAATTCCAATACCTACTTTTTGAAAAGTGATTTGGCAATTTTAAATTCTCTATCAAAAATATAAGTTAATGTTTCTTATCGAACGCTGTTATGTAGACTGTAGACTTTATATCGACGGGTGCAACGAAAACTGTAGTAACTCAATTTTTGTTAATTTTGAGATACATGTGTAGAATTTTAAATTCATATGTTTTATTTCAACGAATAAAGTCGTAATTCCAAATATCCCTAAACTAAGCAACCCACAAAACACCTAAGATATGCAGTAACTATACTCCAGCGAACGCGCATCAACGAAAACTGCAGTATATCAAGTTACAATAGTTTTCGCCGGAAAAAATTGTGGAAGGATCCCTAGCAACTTGACTTACTATTATTTTGTCTGTTTTGAACGCGGTTTTCTAACCTAAGTTTTTTGACCGTTTGTGATAAGTTTGCTGTGTGATATTAAACTAAAAACTTTGGTCGAAAATGAGTAATAAAAGAAGTAAACTAATATTAAAAGAAGCTATAAGGATATTTGAAGAAAATCAAGGTAAGTTTTACGATTAACATAAACTTAAGGCAAATTTAGTTTATGAGTATTTTGTTCCAGAATATCTCTCAATGGCCCCGGTTCACCAGGAACCTAAAATAGTATTATGTAATGAGGTTCATCCAGCTGAGCAACAGGTTCTTAAGCCAAAAAGTATGTCTTCATTGGATCCTATAAAAAGCCCTCTAGTTAATGATAAATGTGAAAATGAAACGGAGTGTGATTCGAACTCTAATCGCATAGCTACTGAATCCCATCATTCAGTTAATAATTATGTTTCTGAGGAAAGCGATGAAGATCCATTTAAAGATAACTCTGATTCTGATCCAAATTATGAGCCTACTGAGAATGAAGAGTCAGATAATGCTGATGAGGATAGTGCTAATTCAGAATACGAAGCTCCTGTTCCAAGGGAACCGTTGGGTGAACCTAATGATAGACAGGAAGAGCGAAAAGATATTAAGAGGAAAAGAAAGAGTGCTGCCAGAAGCAACGTTAGAAAAAGGTCTAGAAATGTTTTAGAGTGGATTGATACTAAAGCAAAAACATTATTAAATCAAGGTGTTGAGCATAAGAATAGAAAAGGAAAAATTATTAAGGAAAGAAAAATGGGTACAGCATGCAAAGAGAAGTGTAGAATAAAGTGTCAAACAAAAATTAATGAAGAAAAAAGACAATCGATTTTTAAAGAATTCTGGTCTATGGCTGATCATACAAGACAATGGGATTTTATAGCCAGGTACGTGAAAGAAATTAAAAAGAAGCAGGTTACGATTAGTGCAGGGTCAATATCAAGAAGGTTAAATTCCAGAAGTTACTCTTTTAAAATTAATGATGAAGAGATAAAGATATGCAAAGCCATGTTTTTGAACACTCTTGGGATCTCAGAAACTTGGGTGACAACCGCTCTTTCAAAAATAAAAGGTTTCAGTACAATAAGTGCCGACCAACGAGGAAAGCATGACAATAGACCAGAAAGAATCAAAGAAGCCATTAAGAATAGTGTACGAAATCATATTAAAATGTTTCCCATGGTTCATTCACATTACGTGCGCAAAGATTCAAAAAAAATGTATTTGGAAGAAGGTCTTAACATACAAAAAATGTACAGACTCTACAATGAGTACTGCACAGATGCTCGAATCATCGAAAAGGCAACAATCAGACAATATCGCGATATATTTAATCAGGAGTTCAATATAAGTTTCTTTAAGCCAAAAAAAGACCAGTGTGACTTTTGTTCGGTTTATAACCTGTCAGATGATAAAAAGAAATTAGAAATACAAAGGGAATACGATACTCATATAAAAAACAAAACTCTGGCTAGAGAACTAAAAAATGCTGACAAAATTATTGCTACAGATGAAAAAACAGTATGTGTGGCTTGCTTTGACTTACAAAAAGTATTAGCTACTCCCCAGTCCAACGTCAGTGACTTCTACTACAAAAGTAAATATTCAACTTACAATTTTACGGTTTTTGATGTAGGAAATAACCAAGGTTTTTGTTATGTCTGGCACCAAAAGATATCAAAAAGAGGTCCTTGTGAGATTGCCAGCTGTTTACTAAAATTTATTCAAACACAGAAGGAAAAAGGCGTAAAATCTATAATTTTTTATTCAGATAATTGTGGAGGCCAGAACCGGAATAAGTTTCTATTTTCTATGTTATCATTGGCATCTACTACTTATCAGATTGACATTACCCATAGATTCCTTGAAAAAGGACACACCCAAAATGAGGGAGACAGCATGCATGCTGTAATAGAAAATGCCAAGAAGCGCCAGTCAGTTCTCTATGTACCTGAGCAATGGGTAACATTAATCAGAATGGCAAAAGTAACAGGTCAAATTTATAATGTCACCGAAATGTCGCAAAACGATTTTTTTAATTTCAAGGATTTCACAGATATTCAAAGCTGGAAAACCGACGAAAAGAAAAAGGCCTTCAAAATTAGCAAGATAAGGGAAGTTTCTGTAAAAGGTTCTGCGCCGGCGACAATATTTTTTAAATATGAATACGATTCAGCTGATAGCGAAATTTTAAAGATACATTTTTTGGAATCAGAAAAAAAAAAGGGAAGGCCACCAAAGGCTGATAGTAGCAATATTTTATCAAAAAATTTAAAGAGACTTTACAATGCTGAACTTCCAGTGGAAGAAAAAAAGTTGAAGGGGCTATTGTGGCTCTGTGATAAGAACAAAATTCCAACAATGTATCACCAATTTTATAGAAGTCTGAAATGCAAAAAAACCAGTGAAGAAGGAGAATCAGAAGATGAAGAGTTTAACGATAACTAAATAGATTTAAAAAAGTGTGTTTTGTGTTATGCTATTTTTACTAGGTACTTAAATGCGATTTTTATTTTCTTATAATGTAACCCCTATAGTTTAAACCTTGTGGATCACTTTGTGTGTATGATTTACAATGAATACTGATGTAATACTTAAAATAAACCAAAAATGCTTAAGTACATAATTATATTTTATTTAATTTTGCCATGAATTTTCCAAAGTAAACTGTAGTAACTCACTAAACAAAAAAATTGGCTAGTTTACCTCAGAAACTTTTTAGGCAGTTGATTCTTTCTCGAATTAACATATCTTTAATAAATAAATAAAAAAAGTTGTTTTAAATTTGAAATTTTGTCCCTCATTTAAACATTTAAACTGCTCTAACTCAAAACTATAAATTATGAGTTACTACAGTTTTCGTTGCACCCGTCGATATGTTCGTCATAGGTTTACATGTCCCATGCTGGAGCACCTTGGACAGAAGATCCATTTCATCCACATTATACTGCTGGTATCAAAGCCACAAAACATGTTTATAACATTGAACCGGATCTAACTCGTGAAGGTGGATCAATCCCTGTTACTCTAGTCCTTCAGGAAGCTACTGGAAAGAACGTTATCTTATTACCTGTTGGTGCAGGCGATGACGGCGCACATTCTCAAAACGAAAAAATTGATATCCGGAACTATATTGAAGGTGTAAGTGTTTGATGTTAAAGGGAAATTATTTTTCTTTAATTAACAAAATGTATTTCTTTTCAGACCAAATTACTTGGAGCATATCTATATGAGGTAGCTCAATTATAAATGAAGGGTTTAAAATATAAATTTTAGTTTATATTATATTTTGTATTTTAATAATAATATATTGTAATACCTTATATTATTTATATTTTAATAAATACTTGATTATTATTTACTGCTGGGTTTATATAAGGCCTTATGCTTGTACGCAAAATATCGCATGTTTTACAGTAAATAAACATTATTCTATGTTTGACAGTTAACTGATGAATCTTGAAATGTTTCATATCCTATCATTTTTGACAGATTAACGGGATTTTATTGAAAATGCAAGTGAGGTGAGCGGTAAGTGATCAATCACATGAGCCCAAGTTTGTAGGAAAATAACGCCTATACTGTTTATGAAGACAATGGACAATCGTAATATAATAGTCAGTGATATGGATATCTCTGATAATATTACATGTTGTGTACTACGTTCTAATCGTTATCCTTCGACAACTCGGGCATTTAATTATGTCTTAAAAGGAAGACTAAGCTCTCAAAATTATCAATGGTATTTTAAGGTTAAATTTTTCACTTAACTGTCAAATTTGTTTCAAGATTCTATTCCTCCTTATGAGAGTATCTCTGCTTCAGATTATTTTTTTGACATGACATTCTATACGTTAAATTTGTAACAAAAGAAACCTGCGTTTTGCGTTTCCATAATGATTATTACAATGATTTTCCCAGAGATAGCGCGCGCTTATATAAAAAATTACAATAATTTTACTTACTCCTTACTCTAGATTATTGCATGAAATTGAAAACAAAAACATATTTACAAATCAAATTTCATTTATTAACAAATAAAAAACTTATCGAAGAAAACATATAACTGTAATAATTTACTATATAAATCTACCTATTTGATGATGTAAAATGACTAGCCAATGAAAATTAGAATGAATAAGGAGCATTACCCTAATCCTGATGTTGTCAAAGTTACCAATAAATCAATACATATTTTTCGTGTTTTTTATATTTATTTGATTTGAATTATTGCCTGAAATACTTTTGAATTTTTTCTACAATATAAAAACTAGTTTAGATTATTATGCAGTAATGGGAATTCAAAAATAAAACAATGCGTAAATTAAATTATATTCTAAGATATCATAAAATATTTACTTAATGAGAAATTTGTCAACATTGCTTCAGCTGCAAGTTTCTTTATGTGACATGGCGTCAGATAGGAAAATCAGTTTTTAAGCGGGTATTAAATAGTTATTTGTTGTTTTTATGACATCTTTTTGCGAAAGGGCTTGTTGTAAAAGCCACAAACATTTTCTAGAGACTTGCATTGATGGTAATGCATGCAAGGAAACCACAACGTATGAACGATGGGTAGGCATTTCCATATTATATTATTGACAATTACAACTACTGCATATATAAATTATTATTACCTTGTAAAGTGACATTGTTTTCTAGTTTTTATTAATTTTCTAAATTTATATATTTTGTTTGTTCTGCAGGTACTTCGAGAAGCACCAAACCCATCCCTATCAGGTATAAAAACTATTTTCCACATTAAAATTTTACTAATAGATATGTCTCCTACATTTTATAGGTACCACTTCCTTGATACTCACTGCGGACATATCATGTCCATTATTATTTCTATTTCCTATTCTACAAAAACATTTCTCAAAAGATACCAATGTTTATATTGATATATTTTTTTGGTCTCAATATTCCCGGGTATGAAAATATCGATTGTCAAACAGCCTTGTTACTTCCGCAGTAATTAACTAAGTCCTAAGTGTCTTAAGACGTGTTTTGGATCCAACAGCACAGCCCTTTCAATATTTACCTTATTTTAATTAAGAATTCGATATTTTTATTCGTGAATTCAATCTTACTAAATAAATATAATTCTAACCTATATTTGCTTGACAATCAACGTAGAATGTAGAACCAAGTGTTTAGTTTTTTAAGGGAGCCTGAAAACATTCTCTGAGTTTTTTCACTTAGAATTCTTACATTTTCAGTTGTAATCCACCTATAATGGTAATGTATTGAATATTAGTACTTAATATTCATTGTAATTACATTTATATAAACATGTTTAGGTTATAGATTTAATAAGTTTCAAATGTTTTACTTCCAAATTAATAGAATTCCAAGTACGGTTCGTCGAAAAGCTACGGATCGAGCGGAGATAGATACGAAAAATTTCGCGATTCCCCAAATGGCAATTACAGATCAGACAGTCCAGATTCACAATCGCCCAGAGACCGTGACAGGTCATACCAGTCGAAGAGCTCCTATCTACAGAAAATACGTGAAAAGGAGAGAGAAAATAGAGACTACAAAATGTCAAGAGACAAGTATTCTGGTAAGTTTATAATAAAATATATAACCCCCTTTTATACTAGAAATAATAAACAGTATATTTTGGCCTATTGCAGCCCTGCAGCCGTTTTAATATCCCTTTTAACTATCAATCAGTTTCACAAGATTTTCTCTAGTGATCAAGGCCTTAGTGGTCTATAATGTAAACCGTTTTACACTTTAGTTCTGCATTATTGTACTCTTCTACCGTGAGTTCTATTTTATCTTTCGTAGCAGCTACTTGTTATTAATCGATTGTCATAAGTAAAACCTTCAATATCAGTACAATTCTATGTCTAATTAGTTCGGTATGTAATAAAACGACTAATGTATGATTGTTAAAATAAAGAATTCTTGAACCCTTTTTAGTGCGGATACTGTAGTAATGTAGTGTTTTATTTTTTCAATCTAAAACTTTCCAGGTGCATTAAATTTTAAGTGCAGCTTTTAAATGTCAGGTCCATTAATTTTTGTTCCATTCTTGACTAATGCGAACCATTTTTTATCCTGTTGACCTTAGCAATATGGCAGCGAGTCTTATCATGTGTATATTTCAAATTCCCTGGGGCATCAAGCAACTTTTGAACCAGTCTGCTAAAAACAGCTCTGTTAAAAACCAGTGTAAATAAAACGTTATCCTTTAGGAGGATCCAGATGCTTTGACACTACCACTGTTGTTTGAATAAACATGTTTCTTGCATCGAAGTTTGGTATTTGACAGGAGGTTAACTTCAACCGTTAACAATTGCAAAAACACTGTCCTAATTAGAGCAAATTTCTGTTCTAGATTGCGCACGATCACCAAAGGACAAACGCAATCGAGATCCTGAACATAGAACCAACAGTGATAGAAATGATGAAAAGAGTATTTTGCATCCAATAAAAGTTTCACAAAATTCTTCAAGAGAAAGAAAACCCATGCATAACAATTGTTTAGACAAGGTAAGGATGCGTTGAGATTTGATAATTCAGTGAATTCAATGTTTCTATTGCAGCCACTATACCTATACCTACTTGTAATGTGTTATAGAGAGACGAAAGAGATAGAGTACCCCGAGTGGGCGATTGGTCAGAACATGTTAGCTCGTCTGGTAAAAAGTATTATTACAATTGCAAAACGGAAGTGTCCCAATGGGAGAAGCCCAGAGAATGGATAGGTAGAGAACGGGAGAGATTTAGAAGTCGGGATAGGGAACGTGACAGAGAGTCGGATAGAAGTTATAGTAGTTCTAGCCGTTCCGGTATGCGTAAGTATTGGAAATTTCCTACATTATTGTGTTAACCATTCGTTTTAACATCAACAGCTCAAAAGGACATTCTTTCTCTTTGGTCTTTAAGAATAAGGCTTCAAATGAAGATATTTCAGAAGTGTCTTTAGGTGTCAAATATTTACTTGCTACAACAGTAGTAGCCAACGAATATCAGCATTCTTGCTCATAAGACGAACGGGGAACGCCTCCCTCGGTAAACCTATTGATACTCGTGGAAAATCACTATTTCATTTCTGTAGTTCTCTATTCTAGGAAGAAAAACAAATTTAACGAAATGTAGCGATCAGAGTTCACTGCGTTCCCAGTTTCGTGGTCAAAACAAGAGCCGATAACGTAGCAACCGCTTCATGATTACTTTGTGATAATTCTGTTTATTGACGAAGCCGCTAAGATAAAAGTGGGATTGATCGTTCATCCAAGTATTATGCAGCTTTTTATTGAAACATTTTTGTTCACAAAACGTTATTCGAGCATCGTAATTTCGAATGGTGAGAGATCTGAATGTGGGAGGGAAGGTCAAATCTTCATTGTCGAACGAAATTACGGCTTGCTTGATTTTGTGCCGCAGTTTTGGCACTGCAAACTCATTTTGTCGACCATTGGTTTCAAAGTTTCGAATCCACTTTTGAATAGTGTTGTTAGACAGTACAAGAGCGCGAAGCAAACGGTTGTGTAAATCAAACTAAGTTCCCGATCTCTTGATTCACAATTACCTAACGTTTGGCTGTCATAGTTGTGAAGCTTTTCCTCCGTTTTTTTCTGCGGTGTGTTACCAAATCTCCTCGTCTGCTGACACGAGTATCAAGAGTACAAGTGTGGGTTGTGTCGATCATCATCGTAGCTGATCATTTCTCAATCAGCTTTACGTCTTTAAAACAATTTCGACTGGACGCTCATTGAAAGAAAATGTGACTAACCAATTCAGATAATTTGATGATGATTTTGGTGGTGCTTATCCTTGGCGACATCTAGTGTGAGGAGGTAATATGCCCGGTGAAACGCAGTATACAAACGACGGCCGGGCGAGAAGTAACAACTCCATCATATCCTATTGCCAACACTACACACGCCCGAATTCCCTGGCGGGAGGCATTATGTTGGAAATTTGTTTCACACTACCATGCTTTCACCAGACGAGCCGTTTCGTTGATTGTGTACTCATCAGTGGTGATTCATTAATAAAGCCACCCGCCAGGGAATTCGGGCGTGTCTCGTGTTGGCATTAGGATACGATGGAGTTGTTGCTTTTGTGTTTCACCGGGCATATTGCCTGCTCACACTAGATGTCGTCAAAATCATCTTTAAATTACATGTCAGTAAGTTTTTAATGCCGAAAATACTTGAAGTACCAAATTTCAGGTCACGAGAAACATTCCAACGCTAGAGGACCTAATTGCGGTAGTAATAGTGGCGGTGGCAGTGCAGTTGGTGGAGGCGGAAGTAGTGGCAAAGATGGTCGGGATAGTGCAACGGGCAGCGGTGGTGGAGGACGACATTGGAGTAGCGGCAGTAGTCGTGACGACAGTGATGTATCGATGAAAGAGTCGCGAACGAATAGAAAACATTCAGATGATAATGTACAAGTTACGCAAGACATGGATATATCACCTGGTGATAGTACACCAACATCAGAGGTATTTTTATCTCATATTCCTTTGTTGTGACTATTGTTTCGAATTTTATTTTCTTGTTTCAGACCTCGTATGGTAATAGCGCTTCTAATCAACCTACACCAGAACCAACAATATTAGGTCCGGTGCTTCTTGCCAATGCCCTACCACGTCTTATCTCTCATCCTGTACCGTCCGCCTCCGTAGTGTCAACATCAACCGCCTCAAATATGTCACCGGCGCAAAGTGTTGCCAACTCTCAAACATCAATCGTCAATATGACAATGGGTGGCATTGGACCGACATTAGTGAATGCTCCAGGGCCACCAATGCTATCACGTTTAATGTCAGCAACATCGGCAACAACGACGATGGGAGCATTAGGAAATGTTCAACAAGTACAGGATTTGGACAGTAAAGGAATGGTTAGGAATTTTGATGGTAGCTGTGGAGCTCCATTGACTATTGACACTAGTAATCACAGTAGTGGTATGATTGTGGAAGGACCACCAACGCCGACACATTCTGAAACACCTGACTGCGCCAAAGGTATGTCTGATACTCGATATTGTTGTAATATTTGCTGATTTCCTAGGTTTGTTTGAGGAATAACATAAATAATATTTATTTAAACTAATTTCTTGATATTAATTTAATTGTGTACTGTAGATTTAATACTGATAATCCAGAATCAGCGCCTTTGTATTGGTATTACTTTACGGAATTTTCGAGTAATTTCTATCCCACCACTGATAGAGATTTTTTTACTTGTGACGAGACTAACTTTATGGTACTATCCTGCACTGAGAACCATCGGCGTAATCAGGGTGGGGCGGTGGAAAGTTAAATTCTTTTGTGACTACTAAAACTTAAACGATATTTTGGCTGAAGTGGAACTATGGTATAATCTGTGGAAAGAAAAAAAAATATCAGACTCGGACTCGAACTAATTCAGGCAATCTTTTTACCCAGGCATTAAAAAGCGCTCCAAATCTCGCGGAACCTTGCACTACCTGCACAATAGAATGATCATGCAGCACCTTGCCGTCAGGTAAAAACTTGGTTACGGTCAACAATGTTGGAACAATGGCTTGTTGGACTATGCATGATGAGTGTGGAAAACGAGACGAGACTCTCGTCTCGTTTTCCACAATCGATGATGGTTTTTTAGTTTTATTGGGTTCGTCTTACAAAGTAATCAGGCATGTCTACTCAATTTTGTTAACGTTTCTCAAATGCAACGGTCGACCGAGAATGTACTACATTTCTTTCTAAATACACAAAATACCATTATCAAGAGAAAATATATGAAAAGACTAAAGATAAATCTATAATCATAACTACCAATTATTAAGTATAAATTGAATTGGAAAGCCCCGATATATGTCTTAACTTCGTTGTATTTTCTTGAAGTTACAGTTCCAGCTACTAGTCCACCAAGTGCTACGACAGGTTTGTCGTCGCTGCAAGGTATGTCTAGTTCTCTACAAGCACTTCGACCTCAAGGTCCTACCATTACACCATCACTAGCAAATCATTATAGAGACGATTTAGTTAATCACGTTAGAGGATGGCCTGCCGATATATTGGAAAAGCAGGTACTTGTTTAATCATTAAGTAACTTTGCGGAATGTGAACTAATTTTTTTCTATATTTATTTTAGGCACAAAAACTTGCAGAAGAAGCACATATTATGGGTAGTATACAATGTTCAAAAGTCTCAGCTGAACTCAAATCTGCTAGATCAATAGTTCGATTAACAGAAATTCAAGCCACTTTACAGGAACAGAGGTAAATGCAAATAGATTTAGATTGTTTTTAAAATACTTCCAGACATACGTTACGGGAAAAACCTTTTTTACATATCCAGTTATCCTAAATTCCTCTATTCCTATTTACAGGCTGGAAACTTTGTATTTTTTGAGTTCATCGATTGAACTACATTGGATTAAGTTTTGTGTCAACAATAATGTTAAATGTTGTGATAGTTGGGATGTTTTCAAAGAGGATATTAAATGTATTGAACAGAGCTGTAAAATGGATAGGTATTTGCTGAAATAACTAAATGAATCTTTTGCATAAAGTCTCACAAAACTTAAAATCCTTATTTGCTGATGAAAATAGGTTGAAAACTATTTTTCCAGCATTTTGCTGTTATCAATTTGCGTATTTCGGGGCTGCATACCAAAAAACACTCACTTTAAAATTAGTAATCGTTTCATCAAGGCTTCTAAAGGAAGACTCAATAACGTCACGAAGACTTAACCTTTACCAAGAATAAACAGCACGTTATTTGGAACAAAGTTGTTTTCTTCATTCGATCTAAAGAGGGATGCTGAACTGTGGCATGACGTTTGGATGATGCAAAGCTCAGCAACATTTGAGCATTTGATGGTGTGCCTAGTGTATCTAGAGTAATCTGCAGAAAAGGACACGAAAAACGTAGAACAATTATTAGTGAAATTGGGTTCTGGAAATCTGAAGATACACGGAAGGCCTTACTACAGCAAGGTGTGGGCCAAATCGGGAAAAACTTTTAAGCTGGGCACACATTTGAGAACACAGGCATATACGTGCGTACTCAATGTGTTCTCAGATCATGTGCGATATAGATTTTTTGCACCGCATATGTGTGTACTCAGATCGCTCTATGTTTATCGTGTAGTAGTTTAAAAATGTCAAAGGAGGATGCAGTTTTACTGGTGTGTGAAGTTGTGCCATTTTCACGTTCATAGGTTCCAGCAAAGACAACTAACTAGTGTAAGTAGTATCAAAAAAATAACGCATATACGGCACACACGTTCACACAGAGCAGGCATACGCTGAATGTTTTCTTTGAGTGGGGATCAAAAACCGACAAAATTTGGCTTGACCCCTGTGCGCTCAAAGTCGTGTGGCCTGAGACACGGCGAACGGCTCTTCTACATTTGCATATTCGTGTGTACCCAGCTTTACGTGACCAGAAAAAAACCTTTTACCGCTACGGGGAGCACTAATGGCATATGATACGCAGAATACATAAATATTAAGAGAGAGATATTTTTGGCGACATCTGTGCTAGTATAAGCTCTTTGTAAATGTTGGAAATTTAGGTCACACTGCCTGCCGATCACCACTGATGAGTCGTGGATCGACGAAACGGCCGTCTGGTGAAAGCATGGTAGTGTGAAACAAATTTCCAACATAACTTAAAGTCTTGTTACTTTATGTAACATAAATATTACAGTATCTATGCGATTAAGCCACACCTTGTGCCATTAATGGGCAAAACTAACTAATTTATTCTAAAATTATAAATAAAGTAAAAATAATATTTATAACATCCTAAACTAACCCAATTACCTAACTACTTTGTTCAAAATTATAAATAAAAAATTGCAAGAACAGGGATCGAACCCAGAACTTTCTGTTTACGAACCCCACACGCTACCCGCTAGGCTCCACGCGGGACACACTTGCTATGCGAATTACTACGATTTTTTTTTTCAATTAATGGCACAACGGATGCGTAAATCGCATAGGTATTCTATGTCATTACCACTTTACGTAGCGCTACTCCTATAGTAGTGTATTTTTGGATTTGCGATCACGAAATACGTGTGTGAGATGAATAAGAGATAACAACACATTGTTAGCCATCATTGTAATTAATATTTTTGTTATTCTTAAAAAGTGACATCTCCTATTTTCATCATATTAAACTTTTAATAATTTTAGTTAATGCTTAACTTAACTTTTGTAATTTTAATATTCCAGAATACTGTTTCTTCGTCAACAAATCAAAGAACTTGAAGAACTAAAATCGCAAAATTCATTTATGTCGGACGATTCTTAGTGATGTTTTAAACTTGAGAATATCACACACAAGTTTAGTGTTTAAAAAATATATCGCTATAACGTTTACTTTTGTTTAGTGATATAATATATTTATAAAAAATGCATTATTTTACTGTGAAAACTATTTCGGTGTACGTATTTATGGTTATTTTATTTTTTTATTGAACTTCTAATATTATTGTCTTTATTAATGTGTTATTATCATTCTCTATAAGAGTATTTTTCGTTGCAGTTAGTACAAGAATTTTTACAAAATGATCTGTTAACATCATCATTATAGTGTAGTATAAATAAATTAATTTTAATCCACAACTTAAATATTATGTATCAATCAATGATTTTATTTTTCATGGGACGAGAATGATAAAGACATGAGATTTTGTAAAAAAAAGTCTTTAAAAATATTAAAAAAAAATGGACCGTGCTCCTTCTCTTTAGGGCCTACACAAAGAGGCATTCTCTTGGTTATTAATAATAATTTATCACTAATATGCATTGACCTCATAATACTAACGTATGGACATTGACGGAGCTTCTTACATTTATATAGTACTGCCATCGAATATTAACTATAGAAAAGAAGGTCCAGTAGACGCTGAAAACGGCATCGACTCGTCGCATTCCCTGGTACATTTCTGGCCCGCTACTATAGATACTATAACTATAAGTGCGGCGAATTGCTTTGTAGACATGAACATCAGACGTACCGACACGATGAGAACCAACTGTATACTATTTTAACTGTGGTACTGCAAAACATGACGGTGAAAAAATGGAAATGCGATAGCGTTGTGTTAGACAAGAGAGAGAATCTCACGAATAACTGTTATTTTGAAATATTGTTGGAATGAAATAAGTTCTATATAAATCATGTCGAAGAACTTTGCAAAAATTTGAATACACAAAGACGAACAATGAAAAGCGGAGTTGATGTATAGATTGAAAAAGAAAACCTAATTGATAACAACAACAACAAGAATTTACCATATTCACGAAAACTAATACGTATTTAAAAACTAAACTATTTAATGCCCGTATTTATAGTCTGACCTCAAACTTGAGGCGATCTTAGCTAAACAATACTCAATACTTGAGATTCCGTATACTATAGTGCAATCTTCTTGCATTCTCGACGAAGGAAAGCTTCAGCAAACTCTCTTTAGTGACAATTTTAGTTATTTTCGGAATGAAATGTTGCAGTGACATAATCTAATATAAAGCAACTAGAACCATTTCCAAGCGGTGAATTGGTAAGTAAAATAATTTTCTCGCTAACATTTTTTTTAGTGTAGGTACGTTAATAATTGCATTTAAAAAAAAATGCAGTAACAATTTTAAAATAATCAACTAACATACTGTTATGTTGGGCTGAACTATAAAAATTCTACATTTTTATTGCGACACTGGTGACATGTAAAAATAGCTCCAGATGTAGGTATTTACCGGTTATAAATTGACAAAACAATGACATCACGTAGGATAATTTGATGACATCAGACGCTATAACCAAGGATTAACCAATCTCACCACAAGCAGTAACGAAACGGTTAATAACAAAATACAGAGACACCAACATCTCCAGGAAAAGGTTTTTAACAGAAACGAAATCATTACCGAAACGTATTCCAACGACAAACTCACTAACCAAGACACAGGTAAATGCTGGGTGCCTACCGAAATCTAAGCAACGAAACGGTATAGAAACTATAGCTACGGAACCGATACTGAAACTCTTTCGGTTTCTATATCAGTTCGTTGCACATAGTTTCATTCTACAACCTAGATGGGCCACCGTCAGGTCCGCTTCTAATAAACCCTCCAACGGTCACCCATCCAACATGTAGCGGCGCTCCACAGACCTGCACTTCGACGGTCGTCAGTGTATGATCCCGTCGAGGCTACCCGGCCCGGCTCAAGTCGGCCTTAAGTCACGACTATAGGTACAGGCATAAGAGTCACAAAACGACCAGTAATGGATTGAAAAAATAAATTATTTAAAAGCCAGAAAATCAAAAACAAGTCTATATTGGGAAAAATTAATTAAGGAATTCCACACACCGACCTATCTTACAGTTGTATGACAGAAGACACTCTGCTCAGATACAGTTGTTTTATAATAATTGCTAAAATACTTAGTACTTTAACTAAAAAGCAGATAAACAGCTGATTTAAGGCAAAAGCTCTCGATACTCCATTAGCTAGAATTATTAGATCAATGCTAATATGATGGGTGGGGTGGGTGTGGATTGTGTTTTTTAATGTTTTTTCTATTGCCAAAAAAAGAAATGTAGCAATTATTGTATTCTAAAATTAGACATGGTGATTTATGATTTAGATTATATCAGTTCGAAATAATATTGACTGTGAATCTTGATTTAAATTATTCACGTTTTTTTAAGCTGTAAATATTAAATATTTGCCGAAAAACATTTTATTTGGTTTTAATAACATATTGAGCGTACTGTTTAAATTGTTACGTATGTCAACGCCAAACATCAACATAAAAGACTAAAATGCATATTAATGAAGAAAGGGAACCACAGACTTCTCCACTAAATTTTAATTTATGTATCCCAATTTGTTTGATCTCGCACAATTTAATTTCAATTGACAAGAAAATTGTGTGCTTGAAAAAGTAATACTCTTTTCCTTTATCAGTACACTGACATAACACTTTTCAATGCTAGATGAAGCCCTGGAGAAGTTTAAGCTGATTGAACAAAACGTCAGCTGAGATCTAGTACGTCAAATTTTCTGTCCTGAACTGACGAACGAAACATAAAACGATGTAATTTTTAATGTTTATTTAAGTACAAACAGTTTTCATCATACAATTAAATAATGCCTAAACAATCTTTTGTTATTTCCAGTTTTAATTAGACTATGACAACACAGAGTTTGGATTGAAATAAACATTTCTGTAACTAATTACGATTCACAAAAGATGTCGTTAGGTCGCAGTGAAAATAGGCTCAAGGACCTAAACGACTCTACTATAATTTAAAACAAATTGGGTGATATAAATTAGAATTTAGTGGAGAAGACTGCAGATTCCTTTCCTCAAAATTGAGACTCCACAGAAAAATTGTGTAGTTCGAAAAAGTTACATTATTTTGTCACATAGCAGCCGAGTTTATGGACCGACCGTGCTGGTTTTTTACTCCCCAAGGTATCCGTCTTAGTATACCTAAAGTGGGGAAAAAAAAAAAGCTTTTTAAATGAAGAAATTTAAAGACTTCTGTCCTGATGCGTGGGGAGTTAATTCCCTTCTCCATATGCCCAATTCAAGGGTGGGTCAGTTCTCACAATAAGTCATTGTTCTGTTACTTCAGAATCCTTTGTCCTTCCTCGAGCAGTCATAAACTGGTACCAATCTCAGATCGTGAGACGCATGCGACAAAAATGAAATGCGTTAAACTGTTCTAGGACCAAAGATAATATTTTTGTCAAAAATACCACCGAACTGAAATAATTATTCATAAATCATCTTGTACGAAGCACCGCAAATCTATGTTTGTAATAATAATAAAACACCTTTATATTGGTGTTTTCGGAAAATAGTATTAATTTCTTTTTTGTACATATTGTCTAAATAAATTTTTTAAATATGTTAATGTTATTATATTCCATGTCAAAATGGCGTATAGAGGTAATTCCTCTTACTCTTAGATAATACCACTACTAGACCACGTCAGTTTCTTATGAGTTGTATATTTATTGAGGTAATATAACACTTTCTGGTCTAAACGTTTGGATATGTTAGCTGAAAATATATCCTTGTTTTCAAAATTATTCATGTTTGGTGTATAATAGTAGAAGTATTTTCTGTCCTCCGGAATTATCAGTAAAAAATGTAAACCACATTCTATTCTATTACTCTGACTTCGGTGGAAAAATTCGCCTACTACTGCGCATCATGTCAGTTTGGAATCGGTGCTTTGATGACGATGATTCGTTCGCCCCTAGGAATGTGCAGTCCGAACACTGCAAATTAATATTGATACGGATAACACTCTAGTTTTTCTTTGGCAGATTGTAACCAACCCAGACGAGTCGGTCAGTATCTCTTCCAGTTTCTATTTTTAAAAAGATATATTCACACCCGGTATCACAAGACTACACACTTCAAAAATTCGTTAGTTTATTTTGTAACACTTACTGTTTTTATGAGTTTTAGTAATAGTAAAATTAAAAATTCATAAAACATTGGAAATAAAAAAAAAAACAAAAAAAAAGATGAAGTAGGGTTATTATAGTCCTTTTTCGTACGCTGTGTATATTTTCATTTGTTTATTTCCTTTTTTATATTAATTTATAAAAGTTTAATCAATTATTTGTAATATTTAATAAAGTGAAAAATAACTGTTAATTTTAAGACTATATTGAATGTATTGTGTATTAATAATTTTGAAATGTAGATATTTTGAATAATTTATCAATATATTGAATTTTTTGTAAAATATTATGTACATGGTTTTTCATTTATGATATTCAACCGAATAAATGAAAATATACACACCTTTTATTGACAGGATCAAACAAGAGCTTTTATCGCAACACAGTCAAAACTTATCAGAAGTACCAAAAACACATTCTCTGTCGGTTTGTTTTGTTGTTTATTTTGACTGTTCTATAAACAAACCCAATCTATTACATTAATAAACTCGATATAATAGATATCCACGTAAATCAGAACCTAAAATATACATAGTGTAAAATTTTACAACATTGATCTTAGCCAACACCCTTTTTTATGATCTTTGAAATATCTTTTGAGCGATCAACGCAAGGTGAGTTAATTGTTTGTGGCTAATTTTTTAACATTTCCCCAATAAACTAGTTCATCTTAAGTAGTAGTGAAGTATGGATAAATCGGAACTAAAACCAGTAAATTTTCAAAAAGAGAAAACAAAAAAGTTCACACAACACATTACAAATACTTAACTCTTTTATTAACCAGAACTCAACAAAACTTGGCTTTAATATTAAAGTAAAAACTATTGTTTTTGTGTCTGACATTTTCTTGTAACAGGAATTGGCTAATAATATATTTTTTTTAACTTAACATTTGAGAGGAAACTAACAAAGACTAGGCCAAGTCTGTAAAAAATACAGTTTAAATATAAATAAAAAAATAGTAAAAACTATGATTTTTGTTGATAATTTCAACATTTGCTACGTCCTACGAACTAACAATTTTGATCAATTAATAATATTCATATGTTTCCAATATATTGTATAAAAACGATATATTCTGTTTTTCTAAATAAACCTAATTTAATGCAAATGTTGACAATTTCCAACAATTCAAATCCATTTTAAAACCTTATATTACACCTTAGCAGCCTAACTCCTTTATTATTTTAACACAAAAATTGATCAAGAGGAAATATTACTATCACTGGCCTATTGTTATACGAAACGTGTTCAAATGGTAAAACAACAATTATAGGTTAAACAATATGATGTTAATAGTATTATTAAAATAAGATTAACGGAATAAAAAAATAAATTCTCTAACACTATTCAATACTACATTTTGTTTCTTTAATAATCTATACAAAAATATAATAAGACAAAGGAAACAATACATTGTTGTATTTTTTAAACCCGAAAAGGAGTGAGCCTACCTATAACATTCTATGAAAAGTTTGCATAAAATTAATAAGTGGAATAATACAGGTTGTCTGCATATCAACTCTTATGAATTTCAAAAACGATATTTCGGCCAAAAATAATACATGTTTGTTACTGCATCTGTCCGAGAAAATAAAGAAAACTGAAATTTATTAAGTTGACTTTACACAGCACATAATTTTTATTATTAGTTCAGACAGTAAGCGGTGAAACCGATGAGACTGTCGCCCGATTTGTAAAAGATAAAACTCGGCTCAGTTCATAAAAACACGACGATTTACTATAACGAGTAGTGGACCATGCAGCTGCCCCGATCTTTAAGCGTAATGTCCAGTCTGTTCTTAAAACTATTCACTGTTGGCGCTGATACAACCTCCTCCGACATATCATTCCACGCATATACCACTCTATTTGACAGAAAGTTTTTTCGAGCGATCTTGGCGCATCGTTCTTTGCACAATTTCTTGCTGTTACCACGTAGGCTCGGATTTCTATTAAGATGAAAGAGATCCAAGTTTATTGTGTAATGTTTTAAGGATACATCAGTCTAGTCTCCGAAACAATGGGTGATTTCCAAAGAGGGGCATAGCCTTGAGCTATTGTAATTACTCCATAATGCTCAAACAAATTCTGAAGGCATAGCCCTTTGTTGTCAGATATGAAAGAAAATAAGAAGAGCGGGAGATTTGCACTTGAACTGTGCGTCCCTTTATGATTCTGTTCCATTTTGATTTCATTCCTTACTTTTCATTGAACATCAACCTTCCTCCCCAACCAGAGATACGAAGCCGATCACATAATATGTGAATCATATTATGGATACGGACGGGTCGTACAAACGACACGAAATTCTAATTACCTTACCACAGGGTTAGTCCAATTC
This sequence comes from Apoderus coryli, assembly GCA_911728435.2. Lineage (NCBI taxonomy): Eukaryota > Metazoa > Arthropoda > Insecta > Coleoptera > Attelabidae > Apoderus > Apoderus coryli. Next base: position 16,096,124 of record OU452204.1, read on the forward strand.
CACTAACATCAATAAATTACTATTTTCTCTTGAGTGTTAGTTGGAACTGAGAACAATTATGAAAACAGCGTGGTTTGGATCGTCGAAATCAAAAAAGTTCTGATTGTTCGCCATAATTTTCAGGTCTATACGGAGCTTAATAGTATTGCTCAGTACACTAAAACATTGAATCAGCATTTACTTAAAGAGAGTATCACGTCAAATTAATAGGCGAACCAAATGAAATTGCTGGACGACAAACTAGTTGAGTTATTTAGCTCCAAATTTAGAGATTAATTAATAATTTGTTAATACAGTTGTAAATAATTCTCAAGAAAAGAGGCACATGGTTTTGTAGATCTTTACAGACTTTGTATTATTTAAGTCTTCAGGAAAAATTGACAAAATTTTAAAACGTGTGATTCATTCCTTAGCCGAAAGATCAGTAAAATGTCCTAATCGCATATCATTATTATTTTAAGTCAAACTTTTCACGAATGTACTTTATAACTTTAACCATTTATTTAACTTAGAAATTACGTATGGGGGCCTGACCCATAAGAATATCACAGTCAAAAATATCGTCCCAAAAACGGACGATGTGATTTAATATAAATATTATGTGTCGTTACGCGCAACACATGTATTTCCATAATAATCATCATCAAATTTCCATCTCTGTATAATATATTATAAAAAAATGTCACTACAGCTTTTTTAGAGATGAAAACCCCCTGTAAAAAATTATTATCATTTATCGTTCGATAATAATTATTATCAATAAATTCTACATTCTATGGATCAGACCATTTTTTTGTTGTTTTCTTGTTTTTTTTTTTAAATTATTCATTTGTTATTATTTGTTAACCCCACCGACATATTATAATGTAGTTGTTTAATAATAGAGTATGATGTAGGCGGAGGATTACTCGTAAGAGATATGGTCATAAATAATATAAAGCGCTATGAATTTGTCTTTAAATTTTAAGCCAAAAATTATATATGCGCTAAAATTATATGTTTTTCCTTAAACATATCAAATTAGAATTTGTATATTGCACTACTATTCATTTTAGTTGAATACAGATATTCCTTCCTACAGATTAACTGAAGTATAATCCCCGTACAACATTTTCTCGAGTACTTTATTAATTATTACTCACTTCACATTGCAACTTACATTACCTACGAACATATCCCAAAATTACTACGGGCGCATCTGTGAGTATTTCTTAATGCATTAGAACTTTCCAGTTTTACAGAGTGGCAACATATCCTAATCGAGTCATTCTTATTATGTTCAACGCCACTTTGAAACAATGAGCGTTAGAGTTGGTTAAATTAATAAAAACTTGAGTAATTTAAATATTTTGAACATTTCCTAACTATTTATGGGTCTCATTTTATTTTGGAAGATATTAAAAACAATTTCTCATTGCTAGGTACATTTTAATCTTAATCAATTATTTTTATTTGTTTAAAATGCAACGCTGACATTTTAAAGCTTGTTTCGAATCTAAATAAGCAAATACCCCTCAGTTCTTGATATAATTTAAAATGTAAATACAGCGGGCCGTAAAAAGTAGAAGTTCATGATGGTTCTAGACCACGACACGTTGAAAAAAAAATTATTGGTGGTCGCCTTGGAAATTTCTGTTGCAGCTGTCGGAAAGTCGTCTCCGGGCAAGAGTTTTCCGATCTGGGTTGAAGTTTGTGAGTTTTTTTTTAATTTTTAATAATAAATTTTCGAATGAAATTCTAATAAGGTAAGTCTCTGCGTTGACTGCCAGTATTATGTGTTCGGCAGTTTCGTTCTCTTCTAGGACCAATTTTGTTAGATTTCCTTAGAAAACAATGCTATCTTGCTGATATCCAAATAGTCTCCCGCTCTTTCGTGATTACAGTTCCCATGAAATATCTTGGGGTGTCTCAAGATGTTTCCTAGGTCAGCAAATGGTTCAGACCTTACCGACGGGGGACTTTTTTGTACTGACTGATAATTTTAATAATAATTCGCTTTGTCTTGTAGAATTCTACACTCACAAAAATATTGCATACAGGAGCAGGCAGGAAGGATATCCAACTTGTTAAATGTAAACACCAATGAGAAAGTGTTTTGATTTTCAACCCATATCTAGTGAAACAAATCTATAAATAAATAAACTGAGATCGGTGATATTTTCAAATCCTTTATGTGAAATACCTTTTTCAAACCAATTTTCTTCTTATTTGAACAATTCTACATATTACCTACTTACACGCCCAACAATGGAAGCACAATTTTAGTCTCTTGTTGTCACTGTTAATGCTCATGACAAAGTCACAACGGTGCTACTGTCATCAAGAATAGCGTGGAACGGACAAATCGACTCACGAAATATTGGGAAATACAATAACCTCACTCTGGTCTGGATCTCTGGACCCTTACCTCTAGTGAGGAATGAAATGGCAAAATCTCTGAAAGAGAGGTCATCGGACCAGAATCGTTGTCGATACTTGAATCATGGTATGATATAAAACTTTTGGAATGATAATTCAGGTTTAATATGTTAGAAGATTATTCAGCCGATAAAATTAAGAGTTAGCCAACTGTTGAGTATGAGTAGATCTAATCTGCGATGTCTAACTATACACTGCTTGCTGTCTTTGAATTATCTGACGAGGTTAGTCCTATTAGAAACTTCCGAATATCGCTTGAGTCTGAAGAGGATGAAATGGCGCACCTTATACTATGTTCCTCTATCCAGCAATAGCTAAAATTACTGTAGTTGCGATATTTGGTCAAGCAACTGAAAGAAAACTCACCCGGAACATAATCGCCTTCGATGAAGAGATTGAGGTGTTTTAGATGAAATACAAAAAGGTATGAGCCACAACCCAGCGGATTTTAAACAAATTTGGTACAAAAATACTATTGGGCCTATCAAGGAACTGATTAGTATAATGTAGAAAGAACTTGCGAAATTGATTAGAAAAATTAATGAACTGTCAAAAAAAATGACATTAATTGCTGGTATACCATATGGTTCGAATAATATCGGATATAAAATAGTGCAGGGAAGTTGTTGAATTTAAACAGCAACAGGGTTGCTTGGGGACTGCCTCCTGAGTATAAAACCAAAAAATCACACTCGAACCCCTAGTACGTTTTGCGCTATAAAGCTGGTTTCCTAAACATTTTTTTAGAGCAAAATGACCTTCATAACAGTTTATAGAAAAGCTGAACAACTCTGCCTTATGAATTTTTTTGCAGCTCTAATACTTTTTTTTTGTAAAAAAATGTTTACAAAACCACCCCTGTTGCCAGCTGAATTCTCGTCATGTGATGTCGTAACTCGTTAAGATTTAGAGCTGCAAAAAAATTTATAAGACAAAGTTATTTCGTCTTTGATCCTCTAAAACGTTTATTAAGGTAATTTTTTGTAAAAAGATGTTTACAAAATCACCCCAGGCGCCAGCGGAATTCTCTTCATTTTATGCTGTAACTCGTTAAGTATTAGGGCTAAAAAAATTCATAAGGCACTGTTATGAATTGGTATGCATAGAGCGTTCATAAAGGGGTTAAAAAGATTTAAAATATTAAAAAAAAGTGTCAAAAGTGACATTTTTTTCAATATTGAGTATTTTTATACCTAAGTTGTTCCCGAAAAAATAAATGAATGGTCAAACGCCTTCCACGAAGGTTTTGAAACGGAGGCTTACATATCAAAATGTGCTATGGTCGAAATATACAAGTAAAAGCATTTATCAAATAATACTGGACATAAAATGTTAAAGGTTTCTTAACAATTTGTTGTTTGTATTCGTGTGTCAACTTTATTTTTAATTAAAGTATCTGAAACTTTGACACTTATAAAGTTCTTCATGAAATTCTTCTAAGCGCGAAGTTCAAATGATTCCACATCAAGTTGTATATTTATTTTACTCACACTGGAAATAGTTACCACTATGTATTCATTAAAATTTCTACACTATAAATATCATTTTATCAAAATAACGAATCTTCAACAGCATTATAAATTTCCACAGATGGCCACAATCGAAGTAAAAATAAATATATATTAAGTTCTTTAATATAATTAATTAAAAATTATCACTAGCTAAACATTTAATAGGTCTGAAATTAAATGTTAATTTATTTTTTTAATCTTTCTAATGAATATTTTTCAAATTATTTCCACCTGACAAAAATTATTCGGAACATCAATCACGTTTTCTGCCGTACACTCACTGTATCATAGAAAACTGTACACATACAGTTTGTGTAACATTTAACACAGCTTTGTTTTAGTCTTTAAATTATATTGTACTATTCTCATAATAGCTTCGAACTGAAACGTATGTAAGTAATAATGGCACTTTCTAGTCTGTTATTTGTTTTTGTTGAAAAATATCTGTTTTTTTTAATTCATTATATCTTATAATAAATGTTAGATGTTACACAGTCTATATAGTTAGTTGTTTTAAAACGAAATTTGATTAAACAATTGTTTTTCTTTCCGCTTTTGAGTATATTAAGCCATTTTTTAAGCATACATACCAGTACTACTTTACAATCGACCCTTAGAACATACATACTTCCACTTTATCTATATACAAGTCTTAATAACGTAGATAATTAATAAAACTATCGTTGATTCGATCTTCTCAACGCTTTCCTTATTTTCCTGCCGGCTGTTAGTTGTCCATCGGATGAAGGCGGAGCCCTAAATAATAATAATAATAACTTTAACTTTATTGTCATAAAAGAATTAAAAAAGTTCTTGTAGACAAAGTCATATTTAAAATAATATATAATAAAGACGTATACAAATACAAAAAATTAATGTATATTAATCGTTGCAAATTCAATATAACAAAAATATTCCAAAAACATACTCTATATTGTGTTGTCAATGTTAGTACTATCTTTAACTTTATTGTCATAAAAGAATCACAAAAGTTCTTGTAGACAAAGTCATACTTAAAATAATATATAACAAAGACGTATACAAGTACAAAAGATTAATGTAATTAATCGTTTGAAACACAATATAATAAAAATATTTTAAAAACATACGTAAACCTACTACATTATGTTGTCAGTGTTAGTAGGAAGGCAAGAGTAAAATCTCAAATCCCCCAAACATTCATGAAGTAAAATATGTAAATAACAACACAACATAAATATATATATAAATGCAAGTAGCAGAACAGAAAAGACATAATACATTATAATACATTAAAATCATCAAACCAAGCCAAAAACGGATCAACACAACAAAATCAAAATAAACACTACCACGCATCAGCAAAGTAGTCCTCCAGTGAGTAATAGGCCTTCTCAAGAAGAACGAGCTTAACAGCCTCCCTAAATTGCTTGGGATTTTTTACAGCCGTCAAGTTTGGCGGCAAATGATTGTACATTCTGCGACTGTCATAAAGGAGTGATTTCTTTACCAAGGCAGACCTCGGTATAGGCAAGTGCACCCGCTGAACTAGTCCCGTGGGATAAGGGTGACTAGGTGAGCTGTTAATGTTTCTTACATTTTTATGGATAAGACATACAGTTTCTAAAATGAAAAGTGATGTAAGAGTCAATATTCGATGTTTTTTGAATAATTCACTACAGCTTGCAGTAAAATCTGTCTTACACATATAACGAACAGCCCGCTTCTGCAGTGTAAATATACTCTTAAACAAAGTTTGGCTACAAGTACCCCAGAACGCTATTCCATATCGAAGATACGCCTCCACTAAAGAAAAATACACATTTCGTGCAACTTTCAGTCCAAGAGCCCCTGACACAACTCTCAAAGCATAACAGCCAGATGAAACCTTTTTGCCTAACAGTTTAACATGTTCATCAAACTTAAGCTTTAAATCAATTTGGAGTCCCAAAAATTTAACACAATTAGGACTATTAATATGGGTATTTTCAAATAGCAAATCATCAACTTTAAAATTAAAAGATAATACATGTGTTTTTGATAAATTAAATGAGAGATAATTCGAATCGCACCATTCCTTTAACTTTCCCAAATCACTTCGAATGTTTTCTTTGACAACATCAGCATCTCTATCATGCCAAAGGAGTGTCGTATCATCCGCAAACAGCGTAAAGCTTCCCGTTAGTCCAATAGTGGTAATGTCGTTAATATAAAGAAGAAAAAGAACAGGACCCAAAACAGACCCCTGTGGCACTCCGCAAGGCACACACGTACTATCAGACATACCACTCCCAAACCTGACCAGTTGCCTTCGGTCAGTCAAATAAGAATGAAACCAGTCCAAAAGTGCACCCCTAACACCATAAAACTCAAGCTTCCTGAAAAGGATGCTGTGATCTACAGAATCAAACGCCTTTGAAAAATCGCAAAATACTCCGGCAACGGCTCTATTCTCATTGAACTGGGAAATAAAACAGGTAAATAACACCTTCAAATTATCAGATACGCAAATAAGTTAATGAAACATCATATGTAGTCATTTTTATTTAGCCTTAAATTCTGACGACACCCAGATTGACTACTCTTTTTACCGTCATAAGCTGCGGTACCTTATGATCGCGTGTAGTTGTTTTTCAGAGGGCCACCAGTTGAAATTTATCCCACTAAAATAATCATCAGTGATGGTTTTTGCTTAATATTATACTTGACTGACCACGTCCGTCGTAAGATACAAATTACACGCAACTAAAATGATATTCTGCAATAAAGATGTTGTATCCTCATCGTTTTCTACTATCGCAAGTTTTGTATTGCAATCGTATTGAGGGCGTTTAATTACTGTGAGGTCGTTTTCAGCGAGTTCAAAAATCCTGCTTGCAATTTATATAGGGGCATCTGAAATTTTGAACCTCTGTTTCACACATACTTAGAGATGCAGGCTGGTTAAATATGCAAAATAGACGTAAGTTGCATTCCCTGATTGTGTATCATAAAATTATAGTTAATAGATCCTTATTTATTTGTCAATGTATCATTTAGAACTGATGTTCATAAATTGAGCTTAAAGCACAGGGGACTCATGTCTCGGCCACTCTACTCGAGGACTCTTTTCGCTAAATTTTAAGTCATATAAAAAGTGAAATATTTCCTTCTTGAAGTTCATTTGCCTTGCGGCTTATTGGCGGCCGGTTTCGGGCGATTTGTCTAATTGTTTCAAATTATAATTTATCATAGAGTTGGATAAGAAACTTGTGTAATTTTCGTGGCTTTGTCAGTCACTACTAATTCCAAATCGTTAAACGCATGCGTCGAACAATTGGGAGTTGGTTCTGACTGTTCTACTAGCAGACCTAATAAATGCTAACCGATTAGGACTTGCACACATATGAAATAGGTATTAATAAATTAAACACTTACGAGAAAGTTGGATTATTTCCTCCCGTGAAATTGAATGTCGGCTTCACGTCGAATGATGGCGTTGCAGGAGTAAAATTGAAACCGCCAGGTGTCGGCGTTGCCTGGAAACAATTTTTTTTAATGAATATGGGAAAGGAACAACTGCAATCAGAATAAGTTGTTTCTAATATCTGATTTAAAATTTGACTTTGATTGACTGGCATAATATAACTTAATTTTCGTGCATTAGTTATGTGTCGCATATCCATATCTTCTAACTATAGATTTGCTTGTTAAATTCAGTATTTAATATAATGACAAGCCGACAATTTGACAGACAGTAAAACCTCATATCAACCAAAATCAAATCAAAATACAAAGAGTAGGCCAAATACCATCAAAACATGTTAACAAAATATCTGATATTTTGAGTAGTAAACACTTGCCCTGATATCAAAAATTTAAGTAGTTATACTAGCGGTGCCCACCACAGCTTTCTTTAGACAAGCCATGAAATAATATATTTGGCAACGTCGAGTTCAAGTCTATTGTTTGTATTAATTGTATAAGTTCTCGTCCAAACAATATTGAATAGTGGTGGATTCTTAGATATACGAATATCGTTTTGGACACTGTGGTTGTTAGCAGCCCCGTTTTTGCTGTTACTTCCATAATAATCTTTTATTTCTTGTTTTTGTCTTGTATTTGTACAATTTTTTAAATGAGTGCTTATTTCTTGTTTTTGTCTTGTGTTTGTACAATTTTTTAAATGATTGCTGCTATAGCATTTGATTAACTGCCTAGCTTTAACCTTATTCAGAGAGCCTGAAGAAGCCAGTAAATATATGGCGAAACGTCGCTGAAATGAATAAAAGCTATTAGCATTTTTCAAAGTCCTTAAACCCTAAGAATCCACCACTATTCTATTATTTGTGTTAACATTATAACATTTGTTACACGCGGTCTAACCAAATCAGTGCTTATTTAGCCTAATTAAAACAGTTTTTTATAAAAATTAATCAAACAATACGGGATTAAATGTTCGTTCATAGAATAAAGTGATTTGTTTGGACTCTTTGACCGGCGGTAAAAATGACGAGACTACTATAAGGACTAATTGGTTCTATTTTTTGATCGTGACCAGTATTTTTTTTATAATGCTAGTAGTGATAAGTGTGTATAAATCTATCGTCTAAATTTTGTGTAAGTTACAACACCGGATAAATTGTTTGTTAATAAAATGAAGTGCTTTGTTTATTACACTTGTACCGGCACTAAACGGTGGAAGTCTCTTGTACGAGGGTTTTTATGTATGTTTGAATGAACTCAAAGACAGGGGTAGTTTGTTGTAAACATTTTCCTGAAAGCCTTCAATCGGATGGAATTTAACAAAAATTCCCTATAAACCTAAACCCAAAGCATATTTTTCCAAATTTGCCTAAATATTTGTCCAAAACACTTCCAATCCCCAGAAAATCACCCAAAGAACGAAACTGAACAAATCGAATTGAAATTAAAATTAAATGAAAATTAAGAAAGAAAAGTAAAGAGGCCCTGGAGGGTATGAAGGAAGTGGGCTGTCCAGGAGCACAGTGAGGCTCCATATACTGGATGGCCGAATGAATGGCACATGGTTCGAATATTACGAAGGCCATAAAAAAAATATTCATAAAGACCGATTTGATTTAAGTTTCGAAGATATTAGTGTTAAATTTAAGTAAAATTAGTGTTTCTAATAACTGATATAAGATTACAAAATAGTTTCCAAATATTATCTTTACGACCGCTCACCGGCCGAGTAAATCCAGTAGACTCGTTTCTAACCGTATTGCGGTGTTGCCATTGTTTGTTCATGGCTTGTCTACAGAAGGCTGTGCATCTACCAACTGATATTTTAAGACCTTTTAATAATAAACCAACCTGAAATTAAAATTTGCTTGCTAATAGAAAACGTGCCAATTTTCTTGGATGTTTAAATTTTTCAAAGTGTATTTGCCAATTAAATTGATACTTTACCTGGAATTATTTGTCAACAACTAATTTCATTATAAAGTAGTGTTTGTCATCTTTTCATGCGATTTGGTACACGTTGCAGCGTTGCAAAGACATAACATAAAAACGCCAAGAATATTCTTTTAAATTAATACAAAAAAAAACAATATAAATCCAACTTACGTTTACAGCAGCTCCAAAATTGAACCCTCCACTGCTACCTGGTTGCGGTGCTGCACTGTTAACACTACTACTACCACTATTGCTTCCACTACCGAAGTTGAAACCCGCTTTCGGAGCAGCAGTATGTGCAGGACTACCAAAATTATACACTCCATTTTGAGATGCTGGCGGTGCAATAGGAGTCGCGGCAACCGGCGCACCAAACGGATTACTCTTCTGTTGAGCAGCACCAAAAATATTAGAACTCGACGCGGCTGTTGCTCCAAACCCTGACTGCTTTTCTGCTGGTTTTGCGAAATTAAAACTAGGAACAACTGCACTGGAACTGCTATTACCAAAACTGAAACCTGCTGATTGTGCCGGAGTACTGCTTGGAGTTTGTGAAAACGAGAATGCTGGTATTTTATTTGGCGGTTGCTCTGATGTTGCAGCAGCAGCACCAAATACAAATGGTTTCGATTCTGGTGCTGCATTATTTGTACTAGTGGTATTGGAGGCACCAAACTGAATAGTAGTATTTGCGGATGCACCAAACTGAGGGACTGAATTTATGTTTGGAGAAGCTCCGAACTGCGGAATAGCATCTGCTGATGCAGTCGATCCAAATTGTGTTGACGGTGACCCAAATCGCGGGACTGTGTTATTTGTTGGGGCAAATAGATTCGGTTTGCTCGTACTGCTTAAAAGTGATGGAGTGGATGATCCAGCAGATTGTGATGGAGTTGTTTTTGTTGTTCCTGATGCGCCAAATAACGATGGTCCACCAAATGTTGTAGATATTTTTGGTATCGATGAAACAGAGGATGTGACATCAGGTTTTGCTACTGAAGTGTTGCTGAAAATTAAAAAAAAATGATTTATACATATAGAAGTAACTTGCTTGTGTTATATACAACAAAATTTACTCTTTTGTCGACGTTTTGATCTGTATACGAACAACTTCAGGACAAATAGTATTACTCATATATGTCAATTAGTTGAGACCTGGTTAAGTAACTGGTGGAAATGTAATTAAATTACATTTTGGGACAAAATAATTTGTAATTATTATGTAATTGGAGAGAATAATTATTTCCTACAAATACTTTTCCCGAATACGCCCGACAACGACGACAGTAACCATGTACTCATAACTCATAATCATATCATATTATATGTATAGAAAATCTCCCTTATGTGCAGTTATTTATAATAAGATACCTGACTATATAAAGGGCACAACCTCAGAATATATATTTAAAAGAAAACTTAAAACATACCTGATTAATGGTTGTTTTTATAGCCTATCAGAGTTTTTTGATGCGTAATGAAGAAAAAAAACCATAAAAGTATAAAAAGCACACCATGTCTTGTTTGTTTCTTTTTAGCTACTGTTGAGTTTGTTTTTATATGAAGTCTAAATGTTGCTTTTGTAATGTAGTTTTAAGCGCAATTTTATTTATTTTTATGTATTCTGAAGTCAAAAGTGAACTGTATGACGACACAATCCAATCGCAAGATTGGCTTTATGTGAATAAAGATTTGATTTGATATCTTCATGTTTATACTGTGACGAATATAAAAATGTCCCCAACGCTTAGAGAGAAATAAATACATCCGACAACACCGCGTTGGCTATCCTATAGTAATCAAATGATATATTATCGAAGCTTGCGAATCAAACAAACGGGAGGCGACTCTTTATAAATTTAGTAGGCTATACCTCGTCCGGGGCAGCGCTGTGTTAATTTGGTAGGATGTGCCTCGCTTACCGCATGGATCTAGAATGGACGTACGTGCGCCAGAATGTTGTAGAACGTTCGACTAACTCACTGGAAATGTTCGAGAAAGAAGGCCAACCATATATATAGCAACGTAACAGGGACATAAGACAGTTATGAAGTGAAGAGTCAATAGTAGAGAATAGTGTTATGATATATAAATAAATAGTACAAATAAATAGTCATATTAGTTAGTACATTAATGTTATTAGTTTGTTTAAGTGTAAATAAATTAGTTTTAATTAAAGCTCGTTATTATTTCACACTACGAACCACGAAAAACGTTACAATACATGTTTAAACTGTGAAATTCCTGATAAATATAACAGAAATTTTGATGTAATCTTATTGACCTAATTTGCCTGCGTTTCGTACATTTTTTAAGCCGTTTCAAGGCTACGTTAAATACATGGACCATTGTTTTCAGGAAGGATATATTTTTGATGCTCTTAGATAAAAACAAAACGAATACATATACCAAGAGTTACAAGCAGTGTCCTTTTCGAACAACGTGCCTAACGTACCGCTTTGTTTTAGGTTTTAAGTAAATTATTAAAAAATAGTTTCCTTCCTGGACGTAAAGATTAATGTTAAGGGTTGAGATGATTAAAATCAGTATGATTGAACAGTTTTGTTTGTTTTGCAAGAAGCAATTCTTTCGAAATTAGATCTGAATAGTATGACTAGATCTAAGGCAAAAGAGTAAATTTAGTTGTCTTTGCTTTTGATCTATAACCATCAAGCCATCTAAGTGATAAAATTAATTGTCATAGGAAATTAATACAAATGCTAAACTACAAAATTCTTCGCCGAAATTCAACAACAGTTACTTAATAACAGTTTGAAAGCTAGTGAAAACTTACCTTGGTACACTAAATGAAAACGTTGGTTTCGCAACTTGTGTAGTAACCGCACTAGAAGGACTTGCTGTAATGGCTGCACTGGTACTTGATGTACTGCTACCAAACTTGAAAGTGGGTATTGCAGTGGATGTAGTTGTCACAGTAGTAGTACCACTACTGCCAAACAATAAACCACTACTACTACCACCAAACCATGATTCCTTAGTTGGCGTTTCTTTCGATGGCTTAAAATTAACCAATGGATTTGGTGTCGTTTTAGAACTATTAGTCAAACGGTTAAGACTGATAGGGTTGGTCACTATGGATGATTGCGTTGTTGTAGACGATACAACTGGAGATGGTTTGCTTTCTGTTGTAGTAGGTGCTGTAGATGTTGCATCTATAAATAAAATGTTTCTTAACTTATTCATCAAATGTACAGCTGGGTTAAACCAAGTCACACTAGTATTTATTTACTTCGTGAGACTACATCAATCATGAAATCACAAATACAACATGGTATTCTCTCAAACAGCAAATGATCTGGCTTTATTATGAGAAATACTAGGGGATTTAATAACGTTTCTGCTCAGTTGAGAAAATACAGCGCAAGTATCCTGAGAAACGTGTTGATTATGATCTAGTTTGGAAAGAGCCAGTATCAGTAAACGGAAAAACACGAAAAATTAAATCTACTTACTTGCTGACACACCAAAACTAAATCCAGGTGTTGCAATTACTGCAGCCTTTTCTGGCAATTTTTCTCCAACTTTCAACAATGGATTCTTTGGTTTTTCCTCAACTTTCTCACTAGCTTTTTCCGCAGTCTTCTCTGTTGTTTTCTTCTCTTCAGCAGCCGGCTTAGTAGTTACAGCATTAGCAGCAGCAGAAGATTGAATGCCAAAACTAAATGCTGGTGTAGCTGTTGTTGCTGAAGATTTTGCTGTTTCACCAAATATACTGGCCGCAATTTTAGAGGTAGCCGAGTCCGTATTATTCGTCGATGCATTGCTCGCCGGAGGTACTCCAAATGTGAAACTGGATGCTGCCGCTTTATCAATACCAAAGTTAAAGGACAAAGTGGATTTACTGCTATCAATAACATCGGCTGACGACGATGTTTTACTACCTGGCTTTTGCGCCTCACAACACTGACATTTATCCAGGGATGGCTTATTTCGTATCATGCAAACCGGACACTCCCAATCTGATTCTTTTGATTTACTCACGATCAAACTCGAGAATGATGATGGGCGAGGTGCTTCACAAGCAGCACATTTCATAATCTAAAAAACACACATTTTAAAATATTAAATTACTCACATAATTTTATATTCTTACCTCAGCATTATTCTTAATCATACAAACATCACATTCCCATTTTTTCGATACACTTGCGATCGGATTAAATTTAGCAGGTGACGAAATACTATTAACTGATTTGCTGTTATTGTTCAATGGAGCACTTTTACTATCACTGCCCGCCTTAGGTGTTTCACATGCCACACATTTATTTACATCACTCTTGTTTCTAACCATACATGTACTACATTCCCACGTATCAGAGGATGCTTTAAACTTATCCCCAAAGCCTTTCAGAGGCTCTGGTAACAACATCGACTTGACAGCTTGAGGACCTTTGGAATTATCTGTAACTGAAATAATATCCTCGTTCTATACTATTATTTGATAAATTAATACAGCCTAAATTTGTTAAACAGTAATTGTTGACAATCTGCACGTTTTTTTACTATAAGATATATACTTATCAGAAGTATTTTTAATGGAACACACTGTATATTTGTTACGTCTTATTCCTGGGTAGTGGGAAAATAATGACAAGATAAAATAAAATCTGGATCCGCTTGTGAAACTTCTGGAACCATTAAAAAGTGTTGTGCCAGTAGCAAAAAATCATTGTGAAACTGACTTAGTCTCGCATATCGTGAATGACGGGTGGAATTGGACAGACTACTTGAACCGTATTAGAGAAAATGGCAGATGTAAGTACTTGAGATGAGACCAAAAACAAATAAAACGAATCCACGGAAGACCTTTTAGAATTACGGTAATACTAGCTGGAAGGCGCCTATGTTAAACCATAGGCAAAATATTTTGAAGAATATTTTCTGTGAATAATAAAAAAAACGTTGTGTTGAGTTTTTAACATACCTGCATTGGTTGGAGTAGTCGTCTTCGGTGACTCGCATGCAACACACTTATTTCTATCATTCTGGTTACGAATCATACACGTAGAACATTCCCATGTACCTTCTGCAGGTTTAAACTTTTCAAATAAGGATTTATTTTTATCACTAAGACTTGCAGCACCATTAGTTTTAACATTGTCAATTAGTATACTACAATCATTAGCTTTCTTCTTTTTACACAATGGCTCACTAAATTTGAAGCTATTCGCCGCTACGACAGTCTTATTAACATTTTCAGCTAACACAATTGGCTCGGAAAACTTAAATTCCCCCGATTTATTTGCTGTCACAGGAGTAATACACACTGATTGGAGAATATTAATTTTCTTCTCCGCTGTTGACTCGGAGCTTTTATTACTAACATCTTTTAAGCTAATTTGAGGAACCACCACCGTTTCTGCATGAGTAGGAGCTTTATTAACTACTGGTGCACTAATTGGCTCAAATTTTGGTAAAGACTTAATTGGCAAAGCTACAGGATTTAATACTAAAGTTGGTTCACTAGGTTTAGTTGTGTTATTAGTTTTCTGGCGCAAACTTGTAATTTTTTGTTTCATTTTTCCGGTATGTGTGTCACGTGTCTCATTGGCCGTAGCGATTTTGTAGCTTTCAGTATTTAATGTAGACGCAGATTGCGTAGCTAATTGTCGCACTGCCTCAGTACTCTCTTGCAAACGACTCTTCTGCAGATCTTGTTTCATTTTTAACATATCAGTGACTGAGGGTACTTGTAATTCTTTATTTGACATTGTTCTCGATTGACGTTGTTCAATTAAATATGGATTTGCACCGACATATTTAGTCAATAACGCACTTTTCCGAACAATTTTGGGTGTCACCGGAATTTTCTTTGCGTCATTTACAGGAGTGCTGTACTGCTCCAACGTATCCAATATTCTTCGAGCAGTCTTACTCAACTGCACATTACCCTCTTCATTTGGCATCTTGTTTACCGGTTTAATTTTAATTGTATTTCGTAGAGTGTTGGATAAATCCTGCGACGTTCTATTCAAATTTCTGCCATATGCAGAGGCACCACCATAAATGGTGCGACCGCTGTAAAACGGCGAATTTACTATACGTTTTGAGGAAATTGACTTGTCCGTGATGTTAGATCCTAGGGTAAAGGCGTTGAATGAGGGACGCCTAGAGCTCAACGAGGAGTTCATCTTCATATTATTCTGATTTGGACTAAGACTGGATTCAGCAAACAACGAACGATTGGTGCTGGAACCTGTTGTAACAAAATCGCTTGAATTAGAAAGTCGCACAATATAAAACAGTAAGTAAAGTAAATTTGTACACTTCTTTATCATATAGGTATGGTCTACATTAATAACAATCAAAATGTAAGCAGGAACAAATAGCTGATTGCTCGTCTAGTGGGCATTACTAGGTCCTAAGTTTAGCAGTTATTTTTGAACACTATCAGTTTACAGTTACAAATTCGTGGCCCTGAAGGGTCCGACATTTCGAGTCTCCTAAAAATGGAAGTTCCGTTACTGTGTAATTGATACACAGGATTACTAATGTTGACAATAATGATTAGATATTTTTTTACAATACCTAAATACCTACACAGGTAGGTATCCCACAATAAATATTGTGATACTTAAGCAAACACAAATAAGTAGGTACATTAAAAAAGATCCATACCTAACTGATGAAATAAATTGAATTATCGGTAAGTACCTATGCACTTATCGTAGATAATTTTACAAATAATTATAGGATTTGCAGAAGTAGTCCATTCTCTCAGTGGAGTGCAATGTTATAAAACAAAGCGAAGAATTCGTGACCTCCACAACTTTATTTGTTCAAAATTAATTTAAGTGAAATGAAAGCTATTTATAGTATTATCTAAAAAATTCAAATAATATCAATAATTATCAGTTTAAGTAAATACCGGTCAATACCTCCAAACATCATATGATACAGAATTCCTTTCACTTTTAATGATATTGAAAGTATAAACGAATGCCTAAATTTAAGAAAAATAATTAAAATACTTAATCCTAGATATTATGTATAATATTGTTCAATAATTGTCCTAAAAACAGTATAGATTCACGTTATTATATTTCTAAAAAGTGACCAACCTAGTGCTACTACTTACTTAAGCAGTATCTGTTTTTATATTTGACCTAAATGCTTAGTTGTAATTAACAATTAAAAATTCACTTACTCGGCGGCTCAAACAGTGACCTAACTTTGTTGGGGCTATCTTCTAACGGTGAAGTCTGTTTAGAGCTCTCCTGGCTCTCGCACACTTGTTCTTTACTTCCGATTCTAGCAACTGATGAGTATCCACTAGTTGATTCCTCACTGTCAGAGTCTTTATTGTTATTAGTATTGTTATTGCTGTTCACTTCACTAGCACTAAATGTATTTTTTTGCGGCCTAACGGACGAAGTTATTAGTTTACGCCGATTCAGACCAGATGGGCCAGCGACCGGTTCCGGAAAAATGTTTAACACCTTTTTATTAGGCACACTATTCAGACAATTTTTTGTTACAATTGGACTTATTGTTTCACTAAACGACGGTTCGGGTGCAGGTAGTTTGGTTCTTTTTGCTGGAGGACACATCTCTCCTGTTTCATCATCATCCTCACGTCGACGTATTGTTGAACCTGATTCATTTTGTTTTCTAAACCACTTCGATAACGGTGTGTTGTTAATTATTTCTTTAACTTTCCCAACAAATGACTGGAAAAAAACCAAAATTTTTAGAAAATGGAAACGGTGTACACACCTTCAAGGTTGGCGGAAAATAGGTTAAACGAATAATGCGGATATTGTTATTTTCCTAGAATCAACAACAAAGGTATTAAGAACAATAAAAACACCGTAACATAAAGTTTCACATAAAAAATGTAGCTGGAGCACATTGGCTATTTTTAGATAGTGTGAACGCGCGAACTTCGTCTTAGGAAGCTAGTAATGTAAAGACTTACTTTTTCACTTTCAGATTCTCTTACATAAGAAGAATTGAAGTCACTTTGTGAAATACTATTTTCCATGATGCCACTAAATTGTTAAAACAACATGAACTTATGAAATTCAATAAAATGGGCAAAAAAATGCATTTTTTTATATCACAACTTCGTAACACCACACGAGGATTAAATATGGCGAATGACGAACTTAGCAGAAAAATTTGCAATGTTGTCATATTGTTGCATTATAGAAAAGCACCTACAAAGTTTAAGAGTCTTAAAAATTCAGATCTCATTATTGATACAATTACGAACTTAATAGAGCAACAAGATAAATAATATGAGAAAATCTATTGTCAAAAAGGAATATTACATATTGTATAGGATGTATACATACAAATATAAAATTGCTTTTTTATAGAATTTTTACAATTGACAACGCCGTTAATAAGTGACGTTTGTGACAGCTGACAGTATTATACCCAACCGTCTCAACTAATCATTGTTGCCAAATGTATCGCTTGTATGTTATTTACCTCATATTTTCCGGGATGGTACTTATTAAGAATACCATTTTTCATTTTGTACAATTTCTCCATTTATTTCTGATCTATTTCCTACAATTTTTCTAACCTTCTAAAAATCTTACTTGTATTATTGTCAACAAAATTATATCATTATTTGTCTGTTAAAAATACGTCGACTGTCGTGCGTTGATAAGGCCAATGGGGGAACTGCAAGATTATAAATACCTATATATTCATAATTTATCGTATGTGCATAGTGCAAAAAGAAACATATTCTTTTAGAAAATAAAATCTTTCTGATAGCTTAGTAAAACCATTGTGTTTATTATAATATAGTGTGTCAGCGCTTGGTTAATACCATCATCTAACAACAGATGGCGTTATCAACTTCAGTCGTTCACTAATAAATTTCTGGTATATGATAACGTCATCTGTTGTTAGTTGACAGGTACTAACCAAGCGCTGACACACTATATTATAATAAACACAATGGTAAAACCATTGTCTTTATAAGTTATAAAGATAGAAGTTTATAAAGACAATAACATTGTCTTTATAAAGACAATGACAATAATAATTGTAAAAAGGATTCTAAAACTTCATTATTTTCATTATATCTACATGCTGCTGATTTTTTTGTTTGATTAAAGATACTCTGGCAACACTGCAACCAATGCCGTAATAGCTAGAGGCTATCCTATCTAACTAATAACATTTATTTATAAGACTTTATAAAGACAATTTGACAATGCTAATAATAATTACAAACTTGCATGCTATGTTTTTACGATTTACTAATAATTGTTATTTTACTAAAAATATTTATTTGAATTAACTATGAAATTAAAATTGTAAGCAATTAATATTTTTTTTTAACATTTCAAATATGAAGTATGCAACCCGTAATTTTCCTGTACAAAATTTGCATAACCTTGTGTTTGTGATTGTGTGTTAGAGCATGTAGGTACTTTATGCAAATAAATGTTTATTTTATTTATTTGTTTTGTTATTGTTTTGTTTAAAATTGTATTAATCTGACACTTCTAATAGAAGCTACATGAAGTATTCAACTAGTAGCATCCATAGAATAATGTTTATATAGTGGTAGCATCTATTAAGAGCTTCGGAAAATGTTAAATCTATTAAAGCTGATATTATAATGGATTTAAATATCCCGCGCTACCAAACAATAGACAAAGCTATGTACAGGCATAGAATAAGAAAGCTAGCTAACAGCTTTCTTATTCTATGGTACAGGCCTTAGACAAGTATAATAGTGGTCTATTTTATATTAAAGATCTTTGTCTATGATATGAATCTGACCAAGAGTTAACAAATTAATAAATCACAAAAAGGGTTACGGCGTTGATTGATTCAATCAACGTGACTGTTTATTCAAATTTTGTGGCATGCAAGAAAAAGAACTGATATAGGTATTCGGAATCTAGATAATTTGAATACAATAAGCTACATATTATGTATACACGGAAGCTGAATCAAATAACAAGAAAATATTTAAAATCTTACCGCATAAGTTGTGCAACAATTATCCATTAAAGATAAGGTACATTTTGTATTTAAATAATGTAGGTACAAATATACTTAATTTTTTCTAATGCAAAAGAGAATTTTGATTATTTACAAACTGTCACAAACTGATTGACTGAGCAAGAGATGATTGTTGTAATTTAATTTTCAACAGGTGGTAGTTTTGTTCAATATATTGCATTCTGAAGAACTTCTATTTCACGTTATTTTTGAACTTACGAGTATTTTCCTACTTATTAAATTTGTATAGTAACATACATTATTTTTATAAATTGTTAAGTGTGTCAAAAATTACAATACTATTATAAGAATGATACCCAGGTAAGAACTCATAAAAAATAATATCGCTCTTGTGCCCATATGTAATACGTAAAACGGGAAGTTATGTAGGTATACTAAATACCTACATATAAACAAAAATGAGGTGTCCAAGAAATTCTTTTTCGGCATAACCGGTACGCCGGATCTTTCTTAGGCTTCTTATTCTTATTTTGGAGAATTAACTTTCACGAAATTATAATAGGACATACCTATAGACATAAATATTTTTTTATTTACGTAAGCATATAATTTACAACAGTCGTTGACTTATACTATGACTATAGGTAGGTACCTAGGGGAATTCGCGTTGACTATCTTTAGCTTATAACAGCTTAAAATTATTTAAATTTATTTTATTAGTCCATTAATCAAATGATATTTTTTCACTCTTTTGTAGGTATTTTGTTATAAGAAATTGACAATAAAGGGCGGCCATCTTTTCTTCTTCATTCAAAGTTTATCTTCAAATGAAAGGGTTTTTAAAAATAATTTTTAACTTCCAACGCACGTTACTATTTCCTCTCTTCAGAATTCAAATAAATATTTTAAAATTGGATTGAGCAAATATATAGTAAAACTAAGTTATGAAATAATTTGTAAGAACTAATACACTCATTAATTTTGCATAAAATATGCATGTATGCCATATGTAATATGAAATATAACATTATAAAAGGCCACATGTATTACAAAAATCAGGAAACTGAAAATTTACCAACATCAACGACTTATTTCATGGGTAAACTTGACACACAAGATCATAACAAACGTGTAGCTCGAATTATTTTGTAATAATTTACATGTAAACAACGTTTAACAGTGGCAGAGTTACAATTTGTGTTTTAACTCGTCATTTTTGGTAATTTAATTAACCAAATTGGTATTGAATACATTGAGGAACTGGTCGGATTTTGTGAAAATAAAAAAAAAAAAACGTATTTTCCTAAACTAAATAAGAATTAGCTCCGTTTTTTTGTTTAACTATTTGGCTATGAAAATCGACGATGTATGCGGATAAAAAAAGGCTTTATGATATATTCAAAATATTATCTTGATTTATCGTCTCGAAGATGAAGGTTACTTTTAATTGCCAGCTTTTCCACCCTTTTGCCTTTTTTGTATGAATCCATTGAAATATAGACCAATTCCTTTCTGAACCAGACGATGTTGGAATTAATTGGAGTAATGTCCTAAATGTGCTGGAAAACACAAAGGAACAGATTGTATGTCGCTAAGTAGAGTCTGTGTAAATTGTATGTATGCTGCAGAGGTTCTAAAGATAGAAAATATTCAGTGGAACCACACAGTTTTCGACAAAGCTTGTAAAAGTTTTCAAAGGGCTATCGAGAGAAATAAGCAAAATATTGAAAAAATATAGCAACTAAAAGATAAATCGATTGATCAGGCCAGAAATGATGAGGAAATCGTGGTTTGTTTAAATGTCCAAGGTCTGACTTCGCACATTCATGAGCTGCGAGATTTCGTTTATAATAGGCAACCTTTGATTGTTAGCGTTAATGAAACGCATGTCACTGAAGATATACAAATGAATGAGGTGTGTATATCTGGTTATACATGTATTATAAATTATTCTGACAGTCGGCATACTGGCGGTTGCTGTTTATATTTCAAAAATGCTGTGATTGGTTCAGTTTTGTGTAATGTTTCGGAAGAAAAAAATTATTGGGCATTGTTTGTTCAATTAAAAATTAATGATAAATACGTAAATTGTGGGTCGGTATATCGGTCACCAAATGGAAGAAGTGCAGATTTCGTTAACTTTCTTGGAACATTACTTGACTACGACGTAGCTTCAAAATATGATACCATAATTATGGGAGACTTTAATTTGAATTTTAATATAGACACACTTCCTGTAAAAACTCTGAAAAGAGTAATATCGGATGCGGGATTTAGGCAAATTATTCGTCGAGATACGAGAACGACTGATCATTCGTCAACATTGATCGATTGGATTGTCACAAACAATTTTACCATGCGTGAGCTGGATGAAGATATGTCAATGATAAGTGATCATCGTATGATTCTCTTGAAACTTCCAGGTCTCTCTCGAATGCACAATGAGGTGCTCGGTCGTCGTAATTTTTCACGGGAAAATATTGACAATATAGTTCAAAATTTAATTGATAAGGACTGGAGGTCCAATTCGACAGATTCCGATATGTTGTATAATATTTTTATTAGCAATATAGACAGTGTTATAAATGATTTTTGTCCAATTCGATCAGTTAAAATATCTGACAAACCTTGGATAAATCGTATGGTGAAAGAAAAGCATGCTGCTAGAGATTTGGCATATAAAAGATTCTGCTACACGAGATCACCTCTGGACTGGACAATATATACCAGAAATAGAAATGACGTTACGGAAACAATTAGAAAAGAGCGGCAAAAATACTTCAAAAAAAACATTGATGCGTGTAGAGGTGACTCAAAACGTATGTGGCAAACAATAAAACAATTGATTGGACAAAAAAATAATACACAGCTTCAGGTAGAGAATATAAAATTCCAGAATCCATCCTTATAACCTGAGGAAAATTTTAATTTATTTTACAAAACAAGTATAGAAGATATTGCTAAAAGTATACCTGATTACGTGGAGTTGGAAGGTGCTATGGAGGGTGTTATCGTGTGCTGTACATTCAATGAATTTCCAAAATTATCCCTAAATCAACTTCGAAATGTGATATATAAATTAAAACCTAAATCGTCTGGTGATCAGTGCCTAAATGTTAAATTACTAAAAGAAATTTTTTGTGTAGTCGGTTATCCATTGTTAACTGTTTTGAATGTTA
Organism: Apoderus coryli; assembly: GCA_911728435.2. Classification (NCBI taxonomy): domain Eukaryota; kingdom Metazoa; phylum Arthropoda; class Insecta; order Coleoptera; family Attelabidae; genus Apoderus; species Apoderus coryli. The sequence continues at coordinate 16,118,568 of OU452204.1, forward strand.
TTCTTTGTAAATGTATTGTACCTGTTGCTTTAAAGACTAGTTTGCTCGTTCCTGTGGCTAAGGTCCCCTCACCAAGTCTCCCAGCACAATGCCGATCAATTAACTTATTGCCTGTTGTGGATAAAATTCTGGAAGTTATAATACGTGATAAACTTCAAGCGTATTTTGAGAAACATGATTTGTTATTCATAGGTCAATCCGGTTTAGAAGCAATCACTCATGTGAGACAGCATTACAGTATGTTTGTGGGACCTGGAGAGGTGACATTGCTAAGGGACGCATAGTTCTAAGTGTATTTGTAGATTTAAGAAGAGCATTCGAAACTATAAACAGGACACTTTTATTTGTTAAACTGGGTCAATATGGTATACAGGGTGATGTATTGAAATTGTTAAGACATTTTTTAAGTGGTCGTTTTCATAAAACAAAAGTGAATCACAATATATCAAATTCGGTAAATAGATAGATCATAGTGTGCATCAGGGGAGTGTTCTGGGCCCTCTCCTATTCTTAATATATGTTAACGATGTACATTTGTTTTTGAAGAAGTCTTTTGTAAATTTGTATGCTGATGATACGCTGAGTTCGGTCTTTAGTACAAATCATTCGGAAGTAGTAAATGTGTTAAATGACGAATTAAGCATTTTTTATAAATGGTTATGTTACAATAAACTGAAATTAAATAAGGATAAGACCAAGTATATGGTTTTTGGTTCTAAATTACAGTGTGTTAAATTTTCCAATGGAAATCATAATATCATTATAGACAAGTCCATTGCAGAAAAAGTTTCTGATATGAGATATCTGGGTGTGTATCTTGACTCTCAGTTGCGGTTTCATAACCATATTGACTTTATATGCCGTAAAATAGGGAAAAAAATAGGGTTTCTACGTCGTATTTCAAGTGCATTGTCATATTCGTCCAAAATTTGGTTTATAATACAATAATATTGCCACATTTCGAATTTTGTTCAACGCTGCTGCTTGCAGGTACCAAAGAAGATATTAATAGGTTGCAAATTCTGCAAAATAAATGTATGAGAATAATATTAAATTGTAACATTTATACTCCAATACAATATATGTTAAGTGCTTTGGGTTGGTTGCCTGTTCGGCAGTGTGTTGAAAAGGCAACTTTAGTTTTTATATATAAAATAATTAGGATGAATACTCCAAAATATTTGAAAGAGTTTTTGAAGAAACGAGGTGAACTTCATCAACGATACCTTAGATTAAATGATGCATTTAATATTTCATTTACTGATAAAGATTTTTTGTGCCATTCGGTTTTTAATGAGGGTCTTAGACTTTTCAACTCACTGCCTTTGAATATTCGAAGCATTGCTAGTTTACATGAGTTTAAAAATGAATTAAAAATACACCTTACATCTTGTTAATGGGATTTTCATGTATTGTCATGTAATAATATATTTATACTAAATAAAGAATTCTTTATTTATTTATTTATAATCAGCATCCCGAGTATATTGGTTGCATTGGTTGTTTTTCACAGAGACCTTGCCACCATGACACTGGATTATAATCCTTTTGATTTTCAAGTTCCCACAAAATGGTTCTTTCATAGAACCCTTTTTTTGATTTGTATACAAGTGACTTGAGACTTGTTTTAATACCATTAAATGATGTATTTTTTTAATATTATGTCACTAGCAACCACAAAATAGAAAAAAATTATTTTTTCAAATGCACCGGTTTTTTCCCAATTTGAAAAAAAAAACGGTTTTTTTAAACACTAAAAGGTTTTCCTACATTTAGAGACATAAAACAAAGCAACGGTCATAATTCTTGTTACCTACGTCTATGTTTTTCAAAGTAGAATAAGTAGTTGCTCAGTTTGCTCTTTAATTTTCAGTCAGTTATGATTGATAATAATTAAATATAACGTAAAGGATATTACGAAAAAAAAATTATATACAAAATGATTGTTATCATCATCATCATACATAACATGCATGGATGTTGATTGTGCGTACCTATCAAAGTACCTATATTCTTGCACTTTTTTTTTTTTACATAGATGTACAACCATTTACATGGGTTTCTTTTTATAATTCCTACGTTTTATTATTGCTCAGTAGTTGGAAGAGATATTGATCAGTTGATGTCCCAATTATTCTATAAAAATGACGTTGCTTAGGCACATAAAAAATTACTTCATTTAGAAAATTATGATACAATGTTAATTGATAAAACATTTTTTTTTCATAGAAAAACCTTCTAAATAAATAAAAAAAAAATAGTGGGAAATAAAGAATAATTTTAATAAACTACTCTTTGAGTATTAAAATCCTTACTTAAACTTAGCCTTCTTTAGACAAGCCATATGAACAAATACATTTGTCAACGTGGAATCCAAGTCGATTGTGTGTATTGGAATATTTGCGGGGTGTAATTTAACAATGCTTATTCAGCTTAATTAAAATTATAAAACTAGTAATAATAATAATAATAACTTTATTGTTCTGTAAGATTATACATCTTATAACAAGAGTATGGTTAGATTACATAAATATTCAAGAACCAAAAATAAAAATACAAGACTACATTATCAGAAAAAATGCAAATTAATAATAAAAATCCTCTCAACGCTATTGTGTTGACTTAATAGACCTATGTTCTCTGCCGTTATCCATCCTATGAATTTTTAACCCATGATCGGGCTTCAAGGGCGAAACCCATGGAAATCTTATATTATATATGTACTCTAGAATGCTAATTAAATCCAGCCGAATACCAAAAAGTGTAACGGGTATGCAGAGTTTTCACGAACTACGCATGCTCCTCAGTAACTTATTTTCAGTACAGAGCTGCCATATTTAAAACTATTTTGTCGTTCGCCTTACAGAATTTATGCGACATATCTGTTTTATAAATAAATCCATATGTTGCGTCATACGAAACTGCTTGACAAAATCAAATAATTAAATGTTATCGGTAAAATTGCATACTGTTTAGTTTTCAGCAATATGAACGAAACATTTTTTTCCAAATCTTATTAAATTTAGGAGATTTCGCAACAGCGTCTGTTTTCGCAAATGACGTTTCTCGTAGTGGGAATATCTGTCAGAGTCGGCTTCACAACAATTCAGATTGGTTTTATAATTGAGTTATGGTTTTATTCGTGGTATATTTTAATTGTTGATAGATATACCTATTTGTGATTAAAATTGTTTTTAATATTTGTTATTTTGGTTTTAGTTCGTTTATTTAACAAACAATGAGGTGTATAGTGTTGTGGTGTAAAAATGAAGGTCTCATTCCTGGTATTAAATATTTTCAGTAAGTTATTGTTTCGGGTTTCTAACAGTCTCAGTTTGAGTCAATATGATACCATTGACATGATACTCATTTTTAGCTTGACAAAAAAAAGACATGATGTTTGGATGCGGGCATTGGGATCCTAGTACAGAAAATGTATGTGATGGGAATGTCATATGCAGTAAGCATTTCGCTGCAGAAGATATCATTTGTAGAGAAGACGGCAAGAGGATCACCCTCGTACCCGATGCAGTTCCCAAACTTTTGTTGAAAAGAAGAGATTATGTAAATGAGAGTGGAAGTTAAATTCTTAATCGTTTGATATCAAGACACTGTTTACTTAAAAGCAGTCTGTCAAAAATGCATGATATGTATGTCAAGAATATATTTCCTACGTTGTGTAAGTATACAAAGTTCGTTTGAATTCTGTTGTTAAACTGGAATATACTTAATTATAGAATCCTCCATGAAATTGCTGAGAATAAAAGTTCTACCAACCATGTATGTGATGATATGGAAGTCGTTTACATGGACACGGAAAATATTTGTGAAGTCACTGTTTCTTGCACCCCGTATTTGAAGGCTGTAGAGAGGTAAGACGCCTAAGGTGGTTGTATAAACAAACAAATATTATATAATAATAAAATAAATAATTAGAATGCTCATGTTCTTAAGATATTTTCCAGTATTAGAATTTTTACTTATTTCTCGTTTCTGCTTAGATTTATTATTATTGGGTTGTACCTGTTAGACAATAAAGTATTTAGATATTTAATGTAATTTTTTATTTCTTAAATTCCTTTATTCCATTTTTTTATTTGAATGTTACCAAATGGTAAAATTTAATTTTAAATATACCTATAACAGTAATATTACACTTACTCAAAGCCGGTCCTGTTGAAAAATAAGTTACTGGTGATCATGTAAATAAACTGTTTACATCATAAATAGTTATTTTTCATATGGTCCTACGCTCAATGAGGGCATAATTATTAAAATCTTGTAAAATAGGATGTAACTATATATAAATTATAGGCTAAAAAGGAACCACCATAAAGAAATATTTGAGAAGGGGCCAAGACGTAGTTCTCTGAAGCGCTATTTAGGCTTCGTTGTCGCAATTTTTTTTCTATAGGTACAAGATGTTATAAGGAATGAATTTGTAAATGTAAATAGAAATTCTTTGTTAACTAACTTGATAACTATTAAATGGATTTTTAAGAAATAATAATTGCGACAAATTAGGCTTATTATTAATAAATTATACAAAAGAGAATTATATTTAAATTAATAACAATAAGGAAAGAAAGGAAGGACTTAGGAATTGCGTTATTATAATATTTATATAAAAATCAGTTTCCTTAGTTTGCAATTTGCAAGATACGATGTACCTGCGTATTTTATAAATTCTTATAAAAATCATAATATGTATATGGTATAATTACTGTAGGTAGGTATAACGCGGTCGCGTGAGAGATATAACCGTAAAAATAATTTATTTCCTTTTATATAAATATATTTAATAAGTAAGAAATATACAAAATAAATTTACCTATTGATGTCAAGCAGTGCAATAAGGTTTTCAATAAATTTGCATATATTTCTCATGCTAGATCTAAAAGCACAGACTGCTTTAACGATGAATAATTTAATTTATATTCCTTGAGCAAGTTTCATAAATAGGGTTTCTGTAAATAACGAATAAATTGAACTGCAAACGTAGTTTTTCTGGCATGCGTTTGATGAAATAAACGCGTTGATTCCTATGCTACTCAGGAGATCAAGACAATTCCCATTACAGTTTTTTTGAGCATACCAATCCAATCAGTCTTCAAATATAAATTCTATGTATATTTCATAAGCCAGTTGTACTATAGTACAGGGTGAACTATCACTCAGTACAAAAATTTTAAGCACGTGCTCAGAAAAGCATGAAAAACTATAAAAAAATTGTTTCGGAATTTTTATTCGATGTTTACAAAATGGGGCAAATCCACATTTTTCCCCGGTAAATCGGCGCCTATGACAACCATTTTTCAATATGACTTCCAACATAACCACAGCAGTAGGGATAATATTCGCGGCGTTGCCAATTGTAGAGCCGGGGAAAATGAACAGTTTTGTTAATAATAATAATTAAAATACCTGATAAATAAGTTCATCTGCATAATTGTACATTACTTCTTTGCTTTTGGAAACTGCTAAAAGGATATTTTCGCATATTGAACTACTACGCTAATAACAAAAGCCGCAAAAACACTAAAATGTCCGATTATTTTACTCAAATCGGTTAACGACTTCTTGCGTAGCGAAAAAAACAAATTTTCGAAGAGGCCACTGTTAACTTCACTTTATTTATGCACTTAATCACTGAACTTCGTCATCACCAATCTCCGTTTCATAGACAAGTCTTCATGTAGATCTAAAATTATTATTATTTTACATAAATCGTTCATGTTTTACAACAGAAACTTCTCGCTCATCACAATAATAATATGTAAGCCTACAACCTGTACCGTAAATTGTTGTGCTTCAAATTGATTCTTAAAGTTACGCTAATTCGGCCGTTCACTTTCATCACAAAATTTAAACAAACAAATCATAGATAAGTGTTCATTGGAACAAATAAAAAATAAGGTTAATAATCTTACGGTATAAACCTGCATTATAATATGAGAAATATTTTGGGAATCTGTTTTTGCAAAGCAGCAATTTTATTATTAACGAAATCTTAAATCTTTACCATAGAATAAATAAACATCTATGTCTTTACTGTTAATAGCAAAAAATAACAACTTACTTGTGCATAATAAGTTACATTGACATACAAAAAATATTTGACAGTTCAAAATTTCCTGAAAACTAAAACATTAATCGAATTCACGCCATGACCGATTATAACCGGTTATAAACGCTTTAACTTTTTGCATTCACGCGACCCCGGTTATTGCCGGTTTCACTATGTTGACGTCACGAAAAAGCCGTCCATGAACATTATCATTAGCATTGTGTTTATATTGTAATGAACACAATGTCATTAGCCAATTTGCGCTTCGTTTTTCAGGTTTGTTTTCACAGGCTTCTGAAATCGTCAGAAACAGTCTCTATTCTGCGCAAATCAATTACATCGCGTGTCAACAACGTTATGCGCAGAATCCATACTGTTTCTGACAGTTGCCAAGCCTATGAAAACAAATCTAGTTACGTGAAAAATTAAGCGCAAATTAGCTAATGACAATGTTGAGTTTCACGTTTCTTTTACAAAAAATAAAATTCAAGTGAGATGAGCCGTAGGTTTCGGACTCTTGTGAAACCGCAAAGAAAATATAATGTTACAGTTAACATACACATGTTAGCTGTGGTAATGTCATGAAGGTCTTTTTTGTGACGTCATCATAGTGAAACCGCCAATAACCGGGGTCCCGTGAATGCAAAAAGTTAAACCGGTTATAATTGGTCATGGCGTGAATTCAACTTATGTTTTAGTTTTCAGGAAATTGTGAACTGTCAAATATCTTTTGTATGTCAATGTAACTTATATGCACAAGTTTGTTGTTGATATTTTTTGCTATTAACAGTTAATATTTAAGATTTCGTTAATAATAAAAATGCTGCTTTGCAAAAACAAATTCCCAAAATATTTATCATATTATAATGCAGGTTTACACCGTAAGATTATTAACCGTATTTCTTATTTGTTTCAATAAACACTTATATCTATGATTTGTTTGTTTAAATTTTGTGATGAAAGTGAACGACCGAATTAGCGTAACTTTAAGAATCAATTTGAAGCAAAACAATTTACGATATAGGATGTAGGCCTACATATTATTATTGTGAAGAGTGATGTGCGAGAAGTTGCTGTTGTAAAACATGAACGATTTATGCAAAATAATAATTTTAGATCTAAATGAAGACTATTGTCTATAAAACGGAGATTGGTGATGAAGAGCAGTTACGTCTACAAATTGAGGCGCAGCTGATCAAATCCGCAATAATTCTGGTGTTTTTGCACGTATCCGAAGTTCAGTGATTAAGCGCGTAAATAAAGTGAAGTTAACAGTGGCCTCTTTGAACATTTGCTGTTGTAGTGCTTTGAAGTGCTAGTGTTATTTGCATTTGTGGGTTTTTTGTTACCCTTTGGGGTTTTCCTGACGGAGGGGATCCACCTTGTCGTGGTCGTCGCGCTGAGTACCTGACATTAAACAAGGAGAGTGAACGACGGAAACCCAGCGGTCCCCAGGCAGTTCAAAAATCATTCTAGGGCATGTTAGACATATCCGAAAGATAGGTGCTAACATAATATTTAATATTTCGCATGATTGAAGTCACATAATCATCTACATTTTCTAAATAAAGTGAACTCCTGAACATAGTTTAACGAGACGGAGAAGTTTCAGAGACTTTGAAAACATTGGCGTTATATGTGGAGGAGCGGTAAGATATTTAACTGCAGTTAAAGTTTGGTTTAGGGAATAATTGACAAGTATATAGTAGTTGTTAGATAACAACATTTACACCATACGTGAGGAGCTTTGCGATCAAATTGTAATTTAACGCGGTCACTGATATTGGTCACTTTTGTAAATAGTTTAAGATCATCGGAAAATAAAAGTTGGTAATGTCATTAATGAAAACATTGAAAAACAATGATGATTTTCGGAGGATTTCTGATGACATACTATTATCTCATCAGACGTACTGATCTCAGTTAGTTATTATCAATAAAATTTTGTGATTAAGTCGCTCTAAAGCGTTAGAAAAATCCGTATATATATTAGAATGTACCTCCGATCCAAAGCATCAAGAAAAAGTTCAAGTTCAACGGGTTTAGTTCTGTTGACATTCAAGGAAAAATCCAAACTGCTGATTTATGATAGTACTGCTCTGTAGAGGCTAAAGATACTTTACTATAACTCTCAAATATCTCAGGAATAACACTGATAAAGCTGGAAACAATTTGTACAACCCTTGTGTAAGTGAATTAATGGTAGCCTTAACTATAGCAAAACTGTGAGAGTAAGTCTTGTTTTTAATTTTAAATTTATTTTAAGTTGATTTTTTAATAGATAATCCAAGTGAGTGAACTATTAGGACAGTCGAGGAGGAAACATCCTGTAGCTATTACCCTTAAATGGAAATGTTATAGTAGTACGCCGTTCTTATTTCGACACACTGTATATGTGTAACTTTGTATATTCTACTAAAAGCTCTTGTGATAATTATTCCTTCACATTTTGTTCTGTTATAGAAAGTATAGAAGATAAAGTAAAAATTCAAATTAAAGTGATAAATTGACGCTATTTAACGTGGGAAATTTTACGGATATAAATTTTATATTCATTTAAAGTGGCAAAGGTATGTACCGGAAAATGTTTTGGCTTTTAATTACACGACAAACAAATGCTAAATTATTTTAGCGATATAGAAAGTGAATTAAATTTCTTGCAACTTATCAACTAAATAGATTAGATGCTCATTGCAGTTCTCTTTCATAGCACTGAAGTCTCACGATGCAGCCATCTTAGACGGTGTTATCCAGGATATATGTGGTGCTAATATTTTTTTTTCACATCCTTCTGGTCCTCCACTCGCACACCTCGGTACGCACTTAAGCCCCCGGCGGGTACGAATGGAGTACTTCAGCCTTGAAGGCTTATTGTGGCTTTTCAGGACCATACTGCACTCACTATCATTCTACTACCATGCAACATTCATTCTTCGCCTAGATGGGCCACCGTCAGATACCGTCTATAATGAACCCATAGAAATCTTATATTATATATGTACTCTAGAATGCTAATTAAATCCAGCCGAATACCAAAAAGTGTAACGGGTATGCAGAGTTTTCACGAACTACGCATGCTCCTCAGTAACTTATTTTCAGTACAGAGCTGCCATATTTAAAACTATTTTGTCGTTCGCCTTACAGAATTTATGCGACATATCTGTTTTATAAATAAATCCATGTTGCGTCATACGAAACTGCTTGACAAAATCAAATAATTAAATATTATCGGTAAAATTGCATACTGTTTAGTTTTCAGCAATATGAACGAAACATTTTTTTCCAAATCTTATTAAATTTAGGAGATTTCGCAACAGCGTCTGTTTTCGCAAATGACGTTTCTCGTAGTGGGAATATCTGTCAGAGTCGGCTTCACAACAATTCAGATAGATTTTATAATTGAGTTATGGTTTTATTCGTGGTATATTTTAATTGTTGATAGATATACCTATTTGTGATTAAAATTGTTTTTAATATTTGTTATTTTGGTTTTAGTTCGTTTATTTAACAAACAATGAGGTGTATAGTGTTGTGGTGTAAAAATGAAGGTCTCATTCCTGGTATTAAATATTTTCAGTAAGTTATTGTTTCGGGTTTCTAACAGTCTCAGTTTGAGTCAATATGATACCATTGACATGATACTCATTTTTAGCTTGACAAAAAAAAGACATGATGTTTGGATGCGGGCATTGGGATCCTAGTACAGAAAATGTATGTGATGGGAATGTCATATGCAGTAAGCATTTCGCTGCAGAAGATATCATTTGTAGAGAAGACGGCAAGAGGATCACCCTCGTACCCGATGCAGTTCCCAAACTTTTGTTGAAAAGAAGAGATTATGTAAATGAGAGTGGAAGTTAAATTCTTAATCGTTTGATATCAAGACACTGTTTACTTAAAAGCAGTCTGTCAAAAATGCATGATATGTATATCAAGAATATATTTCCTACGTTGTGTGGGTATACAAAGTTTGTTTGAATTCTGTTGTTAAACTGGAATATACTTAATTATAGAACCCTCCATGAAATTGCTGAGAAGTTCTACCAACCATGTTTTGTCACAAAATACTATTGCGAGTAGTACGGATGATATGGAAGTGGTTTACATGGACACGGAAAATATTTGTGAAGTCACTGTTTCTTGCACCCCTTCTTAAAACTTTCCCGACAAGGTATAATAAACATTTAACCATTTCGTTTCTTTTGGACTTTCTAACTACAAGGTGCTTATAGAATTTCCCAACTCCCGGCAGACATTAATCCAGAAAATTTTTGGGAGATGGATTGTTTGGCAATGAAATTTGTTGAATAACCAGAACCTAGATTTGCCCAAAAGGGTGAATCATCCTAATGAAAGCTGCCAGAAGAGCCAAGACCGTAAAAAGCACACCAAGTTCGGTCAAATGTGAAGGATTTCCTCACTATTTTCTTTGTTTACAATATCGTGAGTTCGTATCAGAGGGTCGCAGGATAAATAAGGAATATTACCTTCCAGTTATGCGGCATTGGCGTGAAGGAAGAAATTTAATGATGACGATTTGATTTGTGGTTAGCCAGTTCATGGCTTTTGCAGCATCTGGTTCTTCGAGAAAATAACACCATAATTATGCCTGCTGACTTAAGCTCCTGCGACTTTATCCTATTCGCAAAACTGAAAATATCAATGAAACGACAGCGTTTTGCCACGACTGTGAGTATTCGAAAAAGAGTTGGGACAATAGACATCGAAGAAACCTCGTATAACATTCTTGTATAACTTTTAAAAGATTGTTGATGCATTTATAGGAACTATGTTATGTAATTTCTTTGTACATTAAGGTAAAAGGTACAATAAATACCCTTACCTATTCTTTAATGAATATATAATCAAACTGTTATGTATATTGTATAGAGTGATGGAAGATAACAAAAATATAAACATTGTAAGAAGCACTTAAGTAAACTCCGCATCTTATCATATTTAGACGCCAAGAATTTCAAATATTAGTTTTAGAAAATGAATGATAAACTTACTTAAAACAATATCTATTTTAAAATGATATTTAGGGGTGCAATTACTTAGGTATATTCCATAAATATGTTTGTTTATATACTTTTGAAAAAGTTATTTGGTTACATAATATACAGTGTGTCCATGGGGTCAAATATTAAACAATCAAAAGGTTGTTCAAACTTTGAATATTTATATTAAACAAACTATAAAACATTAAAAAGGGAAAGAACGCCCAAACACCTATTTAGACTACAGTTAAATGATTAGTAAAGTTAAAGGTGACTGTTGAAACTGAAGTAAAAAAAGTCAAAATTTTCATATTATGAAACATGTAACAAGAAAAATTAGTGCTAATTTGTATTAAGTTGTCTATTTAGGACATATTATACTATGTAGTTTTCGAAATATTGATAAATTCACCTATTTCTACAGTGCCATAGGCTATTCATGATGACTAATTAATTTAATTTTGATCAGGACACTAACGAAAATGGATAAACAATCTTCCTCTTTCATGTGCCTTGTTCGGTCTCCCTGACGTTGGAGATCACCATGGCAAAAGCTGTACGGTCCTCCGCTAAGCGAAAAAGTTTACATGCCGGTCCAATCCCTAATATTTCTGAGCTTTTTTCCAACCCCAATCTTGCCCTTTAGTATGAGCTGTCATAGACGATATTTATCACCTCTCAATATATGTCCAAGATATGATAAACAATAAGATGTAAAATATTTTACTATCAGTATTGTCAATTATTCCTTTTTAATAGCATTTATCTGAATTTATATTCTCCTGGCTAACTAAATTAATTAGCAACAAAAATTAATAATATTCAACCGTAGATACACAAAAATGTTAAAATTTAAAAACTGCACATTTTCGAAATAGAGAATCTAAAATAAAGTTGCATTCATTTTTTATCCTAAGTAAGATAAAATTTGACTAAATTGATTCTAGACGTTTCGCGTCGAATATCATTTTGTGACCACCCTGTATATTATGTATTATATATAAATCGCAAAATATCTTACAGAATTGGTAAAAATTGACCTTTCTTTAAAGTGGGGAATAGGATTAATATTAGGCTTATTTTTGGGGCCTAAAACGCCAATTTTGAAAAAAATCTTTAAATACCTACCTACGTTAAAAAGTCCGCGTAGGTATTTTCAATTTTCGTGAAATTGAGATTTGTTTGCATATGATTTATTGCTTCTCTATACTTTGGCACAAAAAAGCGTCTATGTGTGATTTTTAAAAAATAATGGACCTATCAACCTTGGAATACTTCCTTTGTATGCCGGACTTCTGCCAATTAGTCAAAAAAAATACAAAGATTTGCAGGACCTTTGCAAAGAAGATATTCCAGAAATTTACCACATGAGGGCCAAGAATATTTTTCAGATGATGAAATACCTCTAGAGCAACCCCCAGGAATAAAATACGCTCAAAACGACGTATACTTATCGAAAACGTTGATAATTTTTTGGTTATAAAAATTTGGTTTCTCTTGCCTTAAATCTGTCAGTATCAATTATCCAGCATTAAAGATTTATTTTAAACTTCTAGTATTTTAATTGTTCTTCTCAACCGATATATTCAGTTAGAGGCGGATCTATAGGGAAAGGAAAGACAAAAAAAAATTTCAAAACTTGTAACACATATGCATTCGCATCAATATCCATGATTATTGCGGATGTCAAAGCGGATACAAATGTCCAAATCCATGCGGAGGCTCCGCAATTATGGATGCGGATGCCAATATTCGCAACATCACTGGCTCATACAATACTTTTATGATTATACGTCCATCAACATTGTCGTAACAACTATAATAAAAGTGGCGATTTATTAATTCAGGAAGAAGTAACACTTCTCACTAGGCATAAATTCTTTATGTATGGTAAATATAAATATCTAGAAAAAAGACTAACTAACTACAAGAATCCTAAATCTACTCAGACAGCTCTAAAAAAACATCGCAACACTTTGATAGTACCACAAGATTAGAACAAGATATTTATAACAAAATTATGTAGTATTCCATAACCCACAATGAATTATGTCTACTTAATAATTTAAAAAGAAACCCTCGTAAACAGAAAAAGTAGCTGAAAATATAAAAAATATGTCTAAACTAAAAAAAAATAAAATACCAGCAACGTGTGCCTTATAGTATGTAGAAATAAAAATTAATTTCGAGCGACGCCGACGCGGGGACACAATTTTAATGTATGAAAAATTGAATGCCTGTATGTTTTGGAGACAATGATAAGAAACACTATAGAGATATAATACATAGTATACGTTTTACACAAAGAAATTTATGTGCAATTTTTGTCATATTTATATACTTGTTTTAATGTTTGTCTATATTTTTCTGTAAATAAGTTGAGTGGTAGTCTTTGCTGACTAGTTAATAGATCACTGTATTTCTTGGGTTGATCAGCAAATCTTTTTGAATAAAACTATTTTACGTTATGCTAAGCTTTCGATATATTTTTATATCTTCTTCGGGGCATCAAATATAAGAAGAGTAAGCTAAGTATAAAAATATATAAAATTTAAAAATATGTATGTCTTTTAGTCAATGTACCTGAATAAGGCAATTATGCATGGCCGAAACGTTGTTGTTGTCTGAATTGTGAAACAGGAGTTGGTTTCACTTACAGTGTGTTTTAATTAGATCCTCAGCCCAAGAAAAAAATCCATTATGAAAAAAAAAGCTAAATATAAACGAAATCAGTTGAATCTAGAATTTTTTAATGTTTTTTTTACATCTCCTGTAAAGACCTACGTGTTTTTGCTGATACGGCCCTATGTTGAAGCCCTCGATGTAGAATCGAATAATGGAATAGTATACGGAGCGTTCCATTTAAAAAACAATCCGGTAGGTATATCCAGAAGCGCTACGCAAACGTTATTATTTTATTAGAAAAGATCATACTCGAGCACACTGTTCGAAATCGAAATTTACAAAAATAAAATCGAAATAGTTTCAGAAATATTTTAATCCGGTATGAATAGAATTATGATTGTCCATCTCATTTGTATTTAACCTACACGACTAATAAATGTGGAATACACAAAAAAGAGACACAAACCATTGTTGTTTAACAGTTGGAATTCGTATTTTCTTTACAACGAAAATTAAATGAGTTCATCACGCGCCACCCCAAAAATTTCCCGAGCGCGAAAGAGTGTGTGTGTGTGTGTGTGGTTCTTGCCCGCCATCCATTACATTGGAAAGAAATTTCTTCTTCTTTTCTATAACATCAGTTTGTGTCCGCAATTTCGACCGCGCGTAACAGCCGACAGACGCAACAGGTGCAAGAAAACGTTATTTTAATAAATTTACGTACCAGAACAACATTCTCGATTATTATTTATTTCTTGTATTTCAATTAAAGTATTCGTCAATATATCTATTTATACAGTGATTAGCAATCAAAAATCTTTAGGATTCAGTGGTGGCACAGTGGTGTTTTATTGAAGGGACGAAAAATGACTTTGTGGTATTGGATTTTTACAATCGGAATTATCAACAACTGTATTCCATGTAAGTAAAATGTTAAAAATCTCGTAAAAACTTTGCGCCCATTAAAACTATCATATTCACTCAAATTTATTGGTATAACAGTCATTCAATAAATTCGTACGATAAGTAAGAAAAAAACAAAATTTTGACAAAACGCGACTTTATTATTCAACATAGTTGAATATTAACATTTTGAACAGTGTCCCACAATCCTTCCAACATTAAACACATCTTCATGGCGAATTTCCATGACGCGAAATTAACACGTCCTTCTAGTTTTTCTATATTAGGTACTGAAGAAGAAACTGGTTGAACAATTACAAATTTCGGAGTATCGTTTTGTCAAAATAAAATTAAAATAGCACAAACAATATTAAAAGTTCAATCTAACAGCAAACACTTTGTATAAAGTCTATAATTTGCAAACTTACATACAAAACTTCTCAATACCAGTGTCTGGGCCCATAACCTGATAAAGTTTATACTGTAAAACAATTAACAGGATATTTCAAATTATAGACCAATTTCCATACAGTCGTGTTTTTCTAAAGTTTTTGAATTTGTGATATTATTATGAGCCATGTTAGGCATCAGATTTCATCGGTACAACATGGCTTTTTTCCCGGTCGTTCTACGTCAACTAATTTATTGGTTTTAACACAGATTTTAACTGAGCGACTTGATAACGGGGGTCAGGTAGATGTAATCTACACTGATTTTTCTAAAGCCTTTGATAGACTTGATCATGGTATTCTACTGTGTAAACTGTGTCGTTATGGACTATCTTATAATTTACTGCTGCTTTTGAAGTCGTTTCTGAAGGATAGATTTCAGTATGTGGAAAGTCGAGGATTTCGTTCCGCAAATTTTAAAGTGTCATCTGGTGTTCCCCAGGGCTCTGTCCTTGGACCATTGTTGTTCCTGTGTTTTATCGATGATATTTCTAGTGGCTTGACAAATAGTTCGTTATTATATGCTGACGACTTCAAATTATATTCTGTCATTAATAGTACTGAAGATTGTTCTCATCTTCAGGACGATTTAAATTTTGTATATGAGTGGTGTGTCCGTAATAATCTTTATCCTATACACGGAAAATAAACCCTGTCAAATTTTCATATTGTATAAATAATAGTCCATTAACAACTTGTGATGAGTTTAAAGATTTAGCTGTTTGGTTTGATGGTAAACTGAGCTTTACTAATCATTACAATAATATAGTTTCAGCATCCTATAAATCTCTGGGTTTTATTGTGCGCAATTCGAAAGAGTTTGTGACACCTCAAACTCTCATTGTTCTTTTCAACGCATTTGTAAACTGGAATATGCATCTGTAGTATGGAATCCTATGTATGCCATACATATAAATAATATTGAACGCATCCAGCGTCGTTTTGCCAAGTTGCTGTGGTTTCGGGTTGATGGGGTTTATCCATCCATTGGGTTTCCTCATGATATTATGTTAAACCGTTTTAATCTAGTATCATTAAATACTCGGAGAGAATATTCCGCTCTAGCATTGCTCTTTAAAATTATTAATGGACTTCTTGACTGTCCAGAGTTTTTAAGCCAGATTTCTTTTTGTGTCCCAAATCTACGTACACGTAATAACGGAATTGTATTTTACTTTCCGGCCCCGTGTACTAATTTGTTGTTGCGTTCCCCTTTATATTTTATGTGCCATATTTGTACCTCTGTGTCCGAGCAAATTGATATTTTTAATTCAACTTTGTCTTGTATAAAAAATATATTTCGTTCGTTCCATATTCAAATTCACTATTTTTCCTGGTCTATTTGCAAATAGGCCATGCGTAATTCTTCTTGCATGCACTTTGTAAACTTGCATTTGAAAAAACTAAAATTTTGATGAGAATATTGTGTAAACTCGCACACTTTACCAGATTCAATCTATTAGGTAACAGTAGATTATGCTAATCATGTTCGATCAATTGCAAAATTGAATTTGAAAACAATGGGGTTCAGACGTTGCATAAGGCACAAGCCAGAGTTCTAATGGATTATTGTTCTCCTGTGTGAAGTTCTGCTTCAAAAAACATGCTGAAGCTATTTTTGCAATCTTTCTTTATCGATACTAGTAAGGTACCTAAATGTACTGAAGAAAATTCGGAGCCTTTGACAAATAATAAACTTACAGAGAGTTTAATAGTGTTATCTGACTCAGTACTGATTTGCGAAATAAAAGTCACGTTGATAACGGTCTTCTTCGTGGAAATAGACATCATGTACTCGATATCATCAGCATTTATGACAATAAAGAGATACTAGAAAAAAAAATACAAAAATTACTAGAAGTAAACAATCAATTAGGTCGTTAGTATTCTTCTGTGAGCTCCTTCAACGTACTGAAATCCTTTTCCTTAATAATTTGACCAATGAAGGAAAGAGATCATATGAATATCGAAAAAGAGGTGAAGTTGGGCCGTTCTGCAGAAGAAGATGAATTGGCATAAGCGAAAAACAAGATTTGTTATCAACATTTCCAAAAGAGTTAGCGTCATTTTCAGTGGGATTAAAAGTACACTACAATCTGAAGAATCGAGTTTAAAACCGTGTTTGATGGGAAGTCGCGATCTGGTCGTGAATCATCATCTTCTTCAGTGGTCTAACCTCACAGTGATAAGGGTTACGTTGAAGAGTTTGACCAAATGAGTCGGTGTTTAGACATCTCTTAGGTACGAAGCAAACTTTGAGATCAACCAATGGATTTGTGATTTTTCAACTGTTCAGAACTGATGGTCCTAGGTTGTCGAAAACGCATTTTTTCAAGGGAAACATTTGTGACAAAATGTGTGGCTAGTTTTGACGCATACAGTGGATTGTTGTTTAGGTTTGGATGCAGAGATCTATGATTTGTCATATTATTTATGTTTTATGAAGCACTGCGATTTGATTTTCTTTGCCCAATCGTCATGAGCCCAGACAAATATTTCTGACGGCCAAATATTGCAGTAGGATATTTGCCCAGGCATGCCTCTTTTACGATGACTAACTTTTCTTTGTTTTTAACCCCATTTTACACTCTTTTCGAACACGTATTTCCGGTGAGATTAAAAACAGAATTTTATTAATGTCATATACAAAACATACATGGACAGTGTCTTTATTAAAAAGTTGTGCAATAATGGGTATTTCTTCTACCCTTGAAAATAGCACTGAGCTATTTTCGAATTTTTCCTCTATGAGAAAAATAAAATAAAAACAACATGAATTAAAATTCAATTAAACTACATCGGTCAGTAATCAACATGGGTACTTAATTTTCCAGCATTAGTATATATACATATAATTTAAAATTGAGATTCGTTACAGTAAAGTAAGTTGCAATAAAATTACTTTTGGCTTTAAGAGAAAGTTGCTTAAAGAGTACATGTAAATATGCGTCATATATTATTACTTAAAAGAAATATAACTTGTAACATACAGTTGATATAAAAAAATTACATGCTGTTTGGGTTTTACAGAGGCACATCCGTTTTTGTCGTTTATGTTAATGATTATGCAAGATTAATGCGCGGTTATTTCAAAATGCAAGAATGCTTAATTCAATCAAAATCATATATGGGTCTCAATGAATTGAGTAGCGTTAGAAGTTTTAATCATAAAAGTAATATGGATAAATAGTTTTTCATAATAAATGAATAAAAGTGGATAATCAAATAATATGGAGTTGGTTATAGTTTTATCAGTCCATTTCCCAGGTCTATATAATCTGCTAAACAAGAAATAAACAAAAATATTTTTATTAAATGAACACGTTTGAGGAGATTTTTTCGTCTGTCTACGACTAATCAATGTTCTTTGGTCCAGTTTTCTAGAGAAACTCATCAAAGAACTGACATGTGATTAGAAGAAAACGGTGGCATTTTTGAAAACTATAAAACCTAGCCTAAATAATTTAATACAAATCTTAAACTGAATATTGTTTAACTCTGCTTGTTTACGTACCTAAAATATTGACATTTTTTTTTTATTGTCATTACATGTCATTACCAAAAAAGGTTTACACAAGTCATATTAAATATTAAAATATTACAGAACACAAGTTTTTCAATCTATTTTTGAACATTGCAAGGCTCAGTGTTTTCAAACTATCTGGCAAATGATTATAGCATGTGGGACCATAATAATTCACAGAATTTCTGCTTCTACCAACCTCATATATTCAGGAAGAATGTCATTTTTGTTTCTGGTATTGTGGTTGTGAACTTCATCATGCCTTATGTACAGATTGTAATTATTTTTCACATACATAATTGAATTGTAGATATAGAGACACAGGAGTGTAATTATTTTACATTCTTTAAATTTAGGTCTGATATCCTCTCTAAACTTTAAATCTGTCATTATTCGCACCACTCGTCTTTGGATTGCGAATACCCGACTAGCATGACAAGAGTGTCCCCAAATTGACAAAGCATATGAAGCCCTACTGTGAAAAAGGCCATAATATGCTGATTTCAAAACATTAAAAGAGACTTCACCCTTCAAGCTTCGCAACATGAACACAACCTTAGACAACTTGGCAATGGTAACCTCGACATGACCCGCCCAGGATAGCTTTTGGTTCAAAGTGACACCCATAAACTTGACCAGACCATCAGAAACAGCAACATCTCACGTAATGTAAATATTTTAGTAGCTGTTTTATTGGCATTCATACAGAGTTTGTTAGCTGCAAACCAGTCCGCAGCCCTCGACTGTGAATTAATCATACTTGAGGCCAGAACATCACTCGACAGTTCAACATCGACAATAGTTGAATCGTCAGCAAACAATGTCAGGTCAGAGCATGGCAGATGTAGTGGTAAATCATTAATGAAAATCAAAAACAATAGACGGCCGAGCACCGAGCCCTGTGGGACTCCACAAGAGCTCAACAAGGGCTGAGAAGACTTTGACTCAAACATCGTTACGACATTCCTACCAGTGAGATAGGAACTCAGCAAACGAATCGAATTCGCACTCATACCGTATCGCTCCAGTTTACCCAACAAAATATCGTGTGAAACGCAATCAAACGCCTTTGTTAAATCAAGAAAAGAAGCCCCCACAAGCCTTCTACAAAAGCGGTTATAACGCTATTTATAAAGTTTTCTATAGCTGAAACGGTGTTAAGTTTCGGTCTAAATCCAAACTGTTTCGGAGAAAATAAATTATTTCTTTCCTGAATCACCCTGTATTAAAAGTACCTTTTATAACTTCCAGTATAATTGATTACTTGAGTATTTATCAACATGAAGAAATATAAATTTTTATAAATAATGTTACCTATCTATCATTTTACGATCATTACCAAAACATAATTTAAAAGAGAAACCGAATCAAATTCACGAAAATCAAACACCTTTACTAAAAAGCGATCATCAGTGAAATTTTATATTATTATATTTTTATTATTTATTTTTGTTGTGATAAATCAATTAGTAAATTAATAATTATTTCTTTAAATAACTGTTAAATCTAAGTAATACAACTTTATACTTGAAATGACCCAATTTCCTTTTAGTTTATAGTGAATTTACCGGTATATGGGTACAGACCTCGCGTCTGATGCCTCGCAATGACACAACACAACTGTTTATACGAGGGATTACAGAAAAAATATAAACGACAAGTTACAAAGAGAAAGTGGTGCAAAATTAATTAGAGATAAATTGATAAAGATGTAATTGTGAGAATATGTACAGGAAAGGTCATAGCTGTGAATAAGGCCATTGGAATGTGCTTGTCAAAAAACATCAAAAAGGCTATTATTTTCATTGATTCACAAAGTGCTATAGCCAGAATCTCGAAGAATCGTTTTGACTCTAAACTCCAACAGATACCCTTTCTCACAAAACGACTTCTAATAGAAGAAAATCAAAATGATTTTGATATAAAACTCTGCTGGATACCGAGTCATTCAGGTATCGAGGGCAATGAGATGGCGGATTCCCTAGCCAACATTGGACGTAGTCTTAGAGTCCCTCCAGCACTAAAACTAGATAAATCAGAATTTTTCCCACATCTCAAATCATCTCTACGAGATGAATGGAGACAAGAATGGAAAATTATATCGACGACCAAGGGAACTTGGTATGCGTCAATTCAGGAGACATTTCCTGATGAACCCTGGTTTTCGACATTCCCATTCCTGGGCAGAAGACATATTACGACTATAATTCGAATGCGAACTGGTCATGCTTCATATCCTGAACACTTGAATAGATTGAAAATATTGGATGATCCGTTATGTCTGTGTGGCCAAGTCGGAACCCTTTCACACATTCTTTTTGAATGTGCGAACAACCAACACGATCTCTACACTGAGCTTTCTAAAGCAGGAGTTAGGACTCCTATATCAGTACAATTTCTTCTCCGAAATCTGAAATTCGAACCTTTCAAACGATTAACCAATTATTTGTTTCAAAATAAGGTCTTCCTCTGATAACACTGATATTTCGTTGCAGAGTTCTTCTGAATTTGTTGGCGGTACTGTCTTTTGTGCTGTGTGTGTTTTTCTTAAACTATCTATAAACTAACATATTTCCTATAAATTAATAAACTTGAACATAATTGAAACTCGCACACGCAATCAGACAATATGGTCCGAAGAAGTGACAGGACAACGTTGAGGCAGAGGACTGGAGCTGAGACTCCGCAGCACTTCACTGTGCGTCCGTCAAGAACAGTAAAACAAGGATAATGGCTAATACTTAATGGTGAAGGCCAATATTGAATGAAGAAGAAGATGTAATTGTGAGATTTTTGCAATCCAATCCATAGTTTTCTCATCGAACGTTTTGATGCAAATTGTTAAATAATAAAACATACATTGATGCCAACTGAAGCCATCAGATAACTCGACTTTGCTAAGGCCTTTGATACGATAGGTATATCAAGGAATTCAAATCAAAGGCCATAAGGTGGTTGAGGAATAATTTATAAATAAGACTGTAAACAGTGCATTGGTGCATCAAAAGAAACGAATATGTATATAGACCCTTCGTTCTGTATGCAGAAAAATGAGCTCTTTCAAATGGCGCTATCAAAACTGGGGCTTACAATTAAAAAATTACGATGACGTCAGAATTTGGGACACCTATGAAGTCACATGACACATTTATATGTCAAAAATACACACATAAGGTTGACGTGTCCGAGCGATTTTTTTTCTTTGTCCCAGACAGATTTTATTGAATTTGTTCCAACCTTCTCGTGCTCACTGTATAAAACTACTACAATGTCTGTAATATTTACGGTTCTTGCTCTTAGTTTTCAAATCATGGAACAGTGTGAAAAAGATACCTAATAGTTAAGTAATAGTGGTAGATATTACATTTTTCTTTGAACGTTCGACAATGCAAAATCTAAATTTTTTTATTTGCTCACACTGTACAAAAAGCAACTGTCCGTCAGCTTGTCTACAGAACACCTAAGAACGGTTTTTCTTTCGATTCCCCGTCAGTACTTATAAATTACAGTAAAAGCAAATATATGAGGAAGAAAACAAGAAATCATCTAACCTAACCCGTTGACTTGTTACAAATAATCTTGAATGGTTTACAAGTAATACCATTGAGTTAGTTTGATATGGATGATGATGATGATACAGTTCCAAAAGATTAACATAACATATGTATGCGTGAGTATATCATATTTATTAGTCAATTATATATTTTTGTTTTGTTTTTCTTAAACCTTTTATTATATGTTTATTTTTTTATTCTTTCTTTGGGTTCTGGTTCGTATCAAAAATTAAAACACCTTCCTATGTGGCTGAGATACTAGGATTTTGGTGTTATCAAAATCGAAAGAATGGCCATACATCTCAGTGTGCTTGGTTAATGCAGTTTTGTTACCGTTCATATTTTTAGGACTGTACAACTTCTTTTCCAGATTTTGTTTCGTTTGCCCAATGTAGACACCATTACAGTCTCTACATGGGATTTTAAGTTACTATCAATCAATTATATTTATAGATTGTGATATATCCAATCAGGCTTTCTCTATAGGTGCCAAATGACATCGAAAAGGTACCCCACCGGTATATTTGACAAAAAACAATAATTAATGCGGATGGATATTTTAGTTTTTTTGGATTTTTACCATCAAACCAAACACTCAAATCAAGAAAAAAATTTAATTTGATTTATTAAATTATTTTTATTGAGTACCTACTAATTGATTTATGCATAGTTCAGTGGCCGCTCGCAACTCATTTAACAAGGGAGGCTAAACATACCGAGACAAATTTCCCCACCACCCAGGAAGTACTACCCCGATTATATTCAACTTTTTCATTATAATTCTCAATATCAAACCACACTGTGGGTATTTTGTTTACCAAAAAATTTGAATTTTGTATTCGATAATATATGTTCCTGACATTTTGAGTGCCTTTCAATGCCTCTTACTAGATTTTTAATATCGTCTTAACTCATTTTACCCCAAATAGAAGAAGTTTCACTGGAAAATAATAAACAGTACAAACAGACTTTCTACATAATTAAATATAAAACCAAACCGAGTTATTCATAATTATTATTACTATTTCAAAATCCCTACCTACTAGAGACGCCACTGGCTTAATTAATAACTTAATATTTTCCAATAAGCAAAAATTATCTAATGAATGAGAATATATTGTCAATGATGGGGTCCGCTCTATATGCCAGCCTTTCTTTTTAAAAAGAACCCCATCTTTCCTACTCTATCATCTATAAATCTATTATAATATAAGCACACAAAAATAAAACATGTAAGTATCTCACTTAATATTATGAAAAAGATAACAAATAATTATTCTCAGCCTATAAACTAAAATATTTGTTAGACACGTCTGGTAATAAATTGTCTTTAACAGCCACATCAGGTGTTGACCATGTATTTAAAATATTATCATTATTCAACTTTTCATGCACTCTCCATATATAATGAGTTCTTGACGGTATCCTTTGGGGTACAGCAGAGAAAACGGTACAGATGATACAGAAAACAACAGTTTCTGATTTTAAATTGTTGTAAAACACTTCAAAACGATCTAGTAAATAATTCTTTCTAGGTATATTGAAACAGCCATAACTTAGAAACAAGCCAATTACTAAAAGCAAAAGAAGAAATTAGTTAAAGAACGTGTTTAGGCAGGCAACAAATCTGTCGAAATAGTAACTCATTCATACTGCCTACATGCAGGTTAAATCCAATATAGTACTTGGTATGTACCCGTATTTTAGACGTTAGTTCTTATTGTAGTTGTATATATATGTTTAACATAATTTGAACGGTTAATCATGTTCATAACGGTTGGGTTGGCGAGAAAAATGTAACTATTTTTGTGCTTTGTATTTTTATTTGTATAAAATTAGTTTAATTAAATTGACACAAACTGCATAAGTAGGTAAAGTCTTTCTAATTTTAGTTTAAAATGATATAAAAAACCACAATTCGATATTGTAATGTCAATACCGACCGTAGCCGTCCATAGGCGCACCCTTTTAACTTTTCATAACAATACATAGCCTACGATATTTTAAAAATCCTTTATGTATTAACATATTATGAAATGCTATCTACATGCCAAACGACATGCGAAGGATTCCTCATTAAGGATAGTTTCTTTGGTCTTGATTAGGTCCTGTATGATAGCGTCCTATACCAAAGCAAGGCTCCAAAAAATTGAAATCTGGTTCCGTAATAATGGGGTCGTGATATTTACGCAAGACAATGATATTATGAAGGGCTATCTACATGCCAAACGACATGCGGAGGATTCCTCATTAAGGATAGTTTCTTAAGTCTTGATTAGGTCCTGTATGATAGCGTCCTATACCAAACCAAGGCTCCAAAAAATTGAAATATGGTTCCCTAATAATGGGGTCGTGATAATTACGCAGGACAATGATATTATGAAGGTTATTTGCATTCCAAACGACATGCGCCTCAACGGTCATTAAGGATAGTTTCTTAGGTCTTGATTAGGTCCTGTATGATAGCGTCCTATACCAAACCAAGGCTCCAAAAAATTGAAATATGGTTCCCTAATAATGGGGTCGTGAAATTTACGCAGTACAATGATATAATGAAGGTTATTTGCATGCCAAACAACATGCGCCTAAACGGTCATTAAGGATAGTTTCTTAGGTCTTGATTAGGTCCTGTATGATAGCGTCCTATACCAAACCTTGTAACCTTTTCCCCTCCGGGCCGCCAATGGCTTGTGTGTGAAAATATTGATCCCTAAAATATTAAAACAAAAATATTTGAATATAAATAATAATAATAATAATGTCTTTATTGCAAATTAAAAAATTTACAACAGGCGAAGTTGAGGCATTATGCCTCCTAGCTTAACCTACTTTAATTATAAAGCTTATATTACCTTACTGTAATCAAAAAAAAAGAAAGAAGAAAAGTATCGTAATACACGTTGCTAACCGTTCCATATCATAGACTATAGAGTGTGTTCTATAAAATTAAGATTAAATACAATACATAAGAGAACAATTAGTATTGAGAGTGAAGGATAAGTTCTCGAACATTTACCTTAAAGTTGCTGCGTATATACCAACTATATAATTGAAATAAAAAGTTATAAAATTTAAAATGATCAAAAAGAAGAAAAACAGCAATATGCAATAACTTAAATTTAATTTCATTAGTAATAATAAGAATTTTCCTCGAGGTGACTTCGATGCATTACTCTTGATATAATCATATAATGTAATACTTACAAAATACAGTTTCTCTACTAAATGTTACCACTGATGATGAAGCTAGTGAGCTTCGAAACATGTTTGGTGCTTTAATCGACATAACACATTAAGTGTAATGAATTAAACTGATTTCGTGGAGTCTGACGTTTTATTTCCTACTACAATTTACCTTAAATTCAAGTCCCTTCAGAATTTTATAATTATTTGGTAACTTATTGTATAGTTTTGCGACATTATAGGAAAACGAGCGTTCAAACATAGCAGTGCGGTGAGCAGGTGGAGTTATCGCCATTCTATGTCTCAAGTTTATAACAATATTGTCACCCCTGAATTGCATTTTATTGTAAAGGTAATCCGGTATCTTCTTATTTATTACTTTGTTATATAAAACCAATGCATGCAACAACCGTCTTTCATTCATATTTAGCCATTGAAGCTCCCTCAACTTAGCGCTGACCCCACGTTCCCTGCCTCTCAATCCCGCATCAGCTGAATTCGACGCTGATCAAATCCAACAAGACAAGGACCATAGACAGCGTCACAAAAGTTAAAATGCGACAAGACCAAGGAGTCACATAATTGTTTTCTTAAAGCTGTTGTGAGAGTTTTTCTATTACTGTACAAGAAACTAGGTCTCTGTAACGGCTTCTTATTTGATTCGGACCAAAGACCAAGACCTTGGTCTCGTCCTTGTTAATCTCTAAACAGTGCCCATTCGAAGCTTTAACCAGAGTATTAATATCACCATTAAACAGGTTAACGGCCGGCTGCAGTTGTTGAGGATCGAAACACGCATACAATTGAGTATCATCTGCATATAAATGAGCTGAAGAATGCTTAACACTGCAGATAAGTTGTGATGTATAGAGGCAGTATAAAATTGGGGCAAGTATAGAGCCTTGAGGCACCCCTGCTAAGAGACTTTTTTCTTGTGATACTCTTCCCCCCTCGAGGACCACAACCTGCCTCCTACCCGATATATAGCTCTGAATCAATCCCCTAGCCAAAGCCCAAGTACTCAAGGATCACCATCAACAAATCATGGTTGAGGCGATCGAATGCCTTCGAATAATCCAGAAGCACCAGAGCCGCCAACTGTCCACTATCCACCGCCCTAAAAATATCATCCGTTGTCTTAAGCAAGGCCGTACAACAGCTATAGTTAGATCGAAAACCGGACTGAGTACTAGGCAGAAGACAATGATTTTCAACATACACTTTTATCTGGTCAAATAAGATACGCTCGACGATCTTGGAGATGGCAGGCAGAATACTAATTGGTCGCAAATCACCCACCGCTTTTGGGCAAGGTTTTTTAGGAACTGGACTTACATGAGCAAGTTTCCATCCATCAGGAAATACAGACGATTCAATACATGAATTAACCAAGTTAGTCAAAATCGGCAATAAGAAAGGACATGCTCTCTTTAACATTTCTACAGAGATACGATCGCTAGCAACAGCATTGGTTCTGATTCTAGAAAGAGCAATTTCTACCTGATCCAAGGCAACCAATTCAAACTTAAAGCTGCCAGCATTTTGTCTGCGATTATTAGCATAAAAATCAAAGAGATCCTGGTCATAAGGGACATGTGAAAGGTTAACAAAATGATCATTTATGTTATCGGGGTTATTCAGGTTATGCGGGAGACTTTCTTTGTCTTTTCCATAAATAAATTTAATTGACTGATGTTCCTTTATTGTTATAAACATTCCTTACAAAAGTGTTAATAATAAACTGAAATATTCATTATGTAGCAACAATGTACCAAATAAAACATTAACCTATCATATAAAATTTATAACTTACATAAGCCTGCTTCAACAGCTATAAATAATAATGTTTTTCAATTTTAAAATCAAAGAATCACACATCTGCTTTTTTCATAAAATTACCGTATACCTTTCGTTTATAATTGTTTGTATTATTAAAAGAATGCCTACTTAATGCCATATGGCATATAGGTATGGATAATACGTGCGTTTACTCGAAAATTTGTTATCTAAACTTAAGCTTATTACGATACGTTTATTCTGGACTTTTACCCATATAGTTCTGTTACGAACGTAATTTACGACATTAAATTGCTCAAATATATAGTTGCATTTACATTAAAATTGTTTCTATTTACACTGTTTGAAATTGTAAGGTGTACAGTTAGTGATTTTTCGCATTCTCACCATGTCGTATCTAGAATCAATAATTGTTTACCTCAGATCTGATTAACATAATAATACCGCAAGATCTATACGAGCATCGACTAGTATGTCGTTTCTTAAAAAGTTAAACAACAACAGAAATATATTATTACCCCCCATCACAGTATATTATACAAGAGTTATCCATAGGAAAGTATAATAATATTTGACAGATAATTACTTTGAGCATCTAATTTTGACTTCATATACGGGGTGTCATACAACTTATATTATTGGACAGCCTTTATTTAGTATTGAGTTTTTTTTTTAATATTTGGCGTAACAAGTGATGAGTGGGTATATTTATCAGCCCAGACTGGCTTAAAAAGAACAAACGAATAGTTGTGAATTTTTGAATTGAGTGAATTTAGGAAAGTATTATAATATTTGACAGATAATTACTTTATGCATCTAATTTTGACCTCATATAACTATTAATAGTTAAGGATTTCTTAATTATCATTATGCGAACATATAAGGCAAATATTTAATTGACATTAACAGTTGCAAAGAAAACAAATACAAAATATTTTACACATGATATCTTTATGTTCAAACACAACAACTAATTAACATTGAAGAATAACCATGCAAAATGTTTCTACAAACTACATAGGTAGGTACACAGTTGTTAATGTTAAGTTTTTATAGCGTCGTATTTTATGGAGGAAAAAATATAATATTTATAAGGAAAACTAGGTTACGGTTATGGTCGCATAATATACAAGTATCTAGGTATTCATTAACGCATGCTTTTAGTTTCAGTTACTTTAGGATTTTAAATATTTATGAGACATATAGAATCCTTAGCTACCTATTCAGTATTTAAATAATAATGACTTGAATTATAAATTACTATACTAAGTATTATCCATTGAGAATCATTTACCTAGTATTTACGGTTGAAACAATTTGGTTTTGATAAATAAATCATCCACCAAATTTATACCAACAAGATGATCAACCAGCAACAATTTTATGACTTCTTTACAACTGCGGCTGATAATATCATAAAACAGCTACCAGCCATATCGGTCACTTTTGAGAAATATATGCCTCCCACTAGAGCTGCTGGATTTAGTTTGAGAACGGCAACCTTTAATAAAGTACGTGAAAAACTATCAGGTATGCAAAACACAAAAAACTCGGATTGTTATGAGCTTAATGTTAGGATTGTTAGGACTTTAAAGAATCTGCTAGTGGTGCCGCTTACTAAGTTGATAAACCATTGCATTGGTGACGCTGTATTTCCGGCGGTTTTGAAGGAGGCAAGGGTTATTCCAATCTACAAAAATAAAGGATCGGTTGATGATCCCAGTAACTATCGATCTTGCCAATTTTTTCAAAAATCTTTGAATCTATTATTAAAGATCAAATAACTGAATATTTTGAAACAAATAATCTCTTTATGCAAAGTCAATATGGCTTTCGTAATAAAAGATCTACTACTTTTGCAATTAATAACCTTTTGGAATATGTTTCGGATGGCATGGAGCAGGGCTGTGATCTTTGCTTCCTTTTATGACTCACTAAGGCTTTTGACTGTGTTTCACTCGAAATACTTCTTCAGAAACTCTCTTACTATAACTTTGATGTTGATAGTTTTGCCATGGTTGGCTCCTATCTCAGCAATCTTTTTCAGCACGTTTTGTATGGGGGACGATACTCGGAGAGACAAAGGGTTGGACGGGGTGTGCCCCAGGGGTCGGTTTTGGGACCTTTACTGTTTTTAATATATGTAAATGATTTATACAGATTTTAATAAGACTCAAATATAATCCTCTTTGCTGACGACACAACTAGTCTGATTAGATATCGACCAAACGACCCTTTAGGGGAGTTGGCTAATGCTTTTAGACTGACATAGGCAATTGGTTTCTTGCAAATGAACTGAGCTTGAATCAGGCTAAAACTCAAAGCATGAACTTTACTTTGCGTTCTGCGCCTATCGATTTTCAGAGCGATGTTCGCGTGAAGTTCCTTGGGGTTCATCTTGATCCTAAATTAACCTGGGTGAGTCATGTTCGAGAGCTTGGGTGCTCGCTGTCCAGGATCATATATCTCATCAGAAGGCTTGCGCAGAGTGTTTCAACCGCCAGTCTGTTGACGGTATATCACGGTTATTTTGTTTCCCGTATGTCGTATGGTATTTTGAACTGGGGACATAGTTCTCATGCTATGAAAATCTTTAAGTTACAGAGACGATGTTTACGTACAATGTTGGTGCTCGGTTGGCGTGACTGCTGTAAAAAATATTTCACTCACTATGATATACATACATATAATTATATTGCCTGAATTTCACCGACTATTGAGGACTAGGAAAGGTTCTGACTATTATTGTGTTAAATTTTATAATAAGCTACCGTCTCACATCAAAAACCTTGGTGAAGTCGAGTTTAACAAAAGTATTAAATCATTTTTGATATTTCAAGCTTTTTATACCTTTGAGGACTATTTCAGAAGCGATATTGTAAGATTTTAGTTTGTTTTATTTTGTTACTATTTTAACTTGTTTGTAAGCCTTTCTTTGTTGCTGTAATTTTGTTGATTTGTTACTGTAACTTTGATTGATTATTTTTTTTGACGTACTATACATGTTTGGTAACATAAAATGGTGCATAAATACGAGTATATCTATCTATCTAAACTTATTCAGCATTTGATTTTCGTAGGTAAGTAATTACACAAGTACGTCTGTCTATAAATTTTCGATAATTTTGCGTGAAAGCGTATTGCCTAAAAGCAACAAGGGTTCTCGAACTTTGCTCTGAATCCTATTTGATCTTTGCTTAGATGAATCAAGTGTTAGATCTTAGAAAAATTACCTCCCGAACATAGCAATTTCAAGAATATGACACATTGATCAAAATCAGTTCCATAAAAGTATCATATTTATTTTCCTCTTTCTACGTTATTCGTTGATCCATAAAATGTGTTACGTAAAATAAGCATATCATATTGTATATGTACTGCTCATTATTGTATACTGCTCATTCGGCATTTCTTACATTCATTTTAATATTTAACTATACAAAATGCATAAAATATAAACACACACTCCTCGTTAAACAAAATAAAGTTGACGTATTTTTTTCCTACTTCGTTGTGCTCTATATAGTTCCAAGTGCACTTCCTGCAATTTGAGATATACACTTAATATTATTATTATTATATATTACAGAATACCGGGATTTTATACCTGATGGAATGTACATAGTATAACTTTATCAGTACCTTTGAATCTGCAAATCCTTATGAAAAGATGCATTTTGGTATTACTTCATTACTTTGAAAATATGATTCACTTCATTGTGTTTTTAGCAACTAAAACTAGTGAATGAAATATTAAAAGTTCTGAATTAGTTAGTAGTCGTATGTATATTTTGACTTTTTAAATTTCATGTTGGACAAGCTGCTTTTGCACAGATTCCTGTTTCCCAGCATTGAACCCGCATTGTAAAACCAAAGTTTTGCAAGTTGGGATATCGTTGGCCTGGCAGCAACTTGAAAAAGTTCAATCTTGTTTCTGTCCTCCCTTGGTAGAAAATAATACTAATACGCTTTATTATCATAAAGAAATACAATATATCTTGTAGACAGAGCTAGCACAAGTCACAACAATAAGAATAAATAAATCAACAAATCAAATAGAGCAAAATGCAAATACAATATAAAACTACTATATAATAAATAAGCGCCTTTATAAATTTCATGTTGGAAAAGCAGCCTTTAATAATAAATAAATAAATAAATGCTTTATTGCTCAACAGAAAATTTCCAGTTACAGAGCAACCACACAAAAGTATCAATACAAAGAATATAAATATATATAAGACAATCAATAACTTGATAACTTTACGTAACAGAAGTAAATTAAATTAATAGAGATATAAATAAAGAAATAAACATAAAAAAATATATAAACAATCAAATTCAATCATCACAACCAAGTACAAGTTCTGCGGCCGCCAAAATATGTTTCAATGTATCATGAAACAAATCACAATTCCGGCACACCACGTGCGAGACATAGTGGACAATGGGGACCTCAACATAATATTTATTCGACCTCTATCACAATGAAATAATTGGTAGTTTCTTGAGTTTATTCGCGGAACAGTAAGACGAAATCCCTCAAGCAGCTCAGGACAATCAATAACGCCATTAAACACTTTACAAACATTGCTTATGCATGCAAGATCTCGCCTCAATTGCAATGATTGCACACCAAATCTGCACGTTAGATAGCCATACGGCACGCCACGCTCAGGATAACTACCATCGGATTTAAAGCAAAGATACTTCAAAAATTTGCGCTGCACTCCTTCGATGTTTTTTTTTTGCTTGTAACAACCATAGCAGGGATACCAGATCAGAGAGCAATATTCAAGTTTGGACCTGACGTACGCGAAGTACAGTTTTTTTAGCGTATTAATATTTCGAAAAGATCTGCTATTTCTAACGATGTAAGCATATGCCTTGGATGCATTAGCTATCATCGTCATTATGTGTTCGCTGAAGGTAAAGCGCGAATCGAACACAACACCAAGATCCCTGGTAGTTTCCACACGTGACAATGCAGCGTCATAAATCGCGTATTCAAAATCAATAGGGAACGTTCTCCTAGTATATGACACAACTTTACACTTTACCGGGTTCAGCATAAGATTATTAGCATCACACCAATCCCCGACCAAGTTCAGACTGTTTTGCAAAACATAACAGAGTCCACAGTGGAGTAGATCTTCAGATCATCAGCAAAAATGAATCTTTCAGATTTTAAATTGTTTCCCAGGTCGTTAATAAAAAGATTGAACAGTAGTGGTCCCAGATTCGAACCTTGAGGTACACCTGATGTTGCATGGTAGCTTCTTGATTTATAACCGTTATAAGAAACAAACTGTTCTCTGCCGCTAATGTAAGATTTTATCAATAGAATAGCACAGTAGCCTTCGCAAAGATACGTGTTTCCCAGCATTGAACCCATTGTAAATCCAAAGTTTCGCAAGTTGGGATATCGTTGGCTTGACAGCAACTTGAAAAAGTTCATGTTTCTGTTCTCCCTTGGTAAAAAATAATAATAATAAGCTTTATTGTCATAAAGAAATACAATCCATGTTGTAGACAAAGCTATCACAAGTCACAGCAATAAGAATAAATAAATCAACAAATCAAATAGAGTAAAATATAAATACAATATAAAACTACTATAAAAAATAAGCAAACACATAACAATTATATGCATATAGATCGAATTAGACGTGGACGAGAGTAGAGGTTTATGCTACAATTAGTAGTCCTCGACGGAATAATAACTATTTTCAAGAAGAACTCGCTTGACAGATCTTAAAGTAGGCGGCAAGTGATTATACATTTTGCGACTCGCGTAAATAAGCGAATTCTTAGCTAACGCTGATCTTGGTATGCTGTACCAGTCTCGTGGGATAAGGATGCGCAGATCAAGCAAACAGTCTCCAGAATGAAAAACGAAGCAAGTGTTAGTATTCGGTGTTTCTTGAACAATTCTCTGCAGCCAACGCCAGCATCCGCCTTAGACAAGTGACGTATAGCGAGCTTTTGCAGCACAAGTCTGCTATTGAACAAAGTTCGGTTACACGTCCCCAGAAAGTTATGCCATAACGAAGATGTGCTTCTATCAGAGAAAAATACACAGTTCTTGCAACCTCAAAACCCAAAGCCCAGTCACAACTCTCAAAGTATAACAGCCAGTTGAAAGTCTCCTAGTCAGTTGCTCGACATGTCCCCCAAATGACAGATAATTTGAGTCACACCATTCTTTTACTTTTACTAAATCGTCTCGACATGCCACAAAAGTGTTCTATCATTGGCAAAAAGTGTAAATCTGTATTGTAAACTAATGCTTGTGATGTCGTTAATATATAGAAGACAGAGAATGTGTGAATGTGACAGACCCCTGAAGCACTCCACAAGAAATACTCAAGCCATCCGACGAAGCTTCTCGATACTTTACCAGTTGTCTGCGGTTGGTCAAAGGCACACCCCTAACACCATAAAAATCCAACTTCCTGAGTAAAATATGGTGATCAACTAAGTCAAATGGCTTTGAAAAGTCGCAAAATACACCCGCAACTGCGTTGTTGTCATTGAGCTTACCATAAACACCCTCAAGAAAACCAAAATAGCATCTGATGTATTTTTGGAGCTTCTTTGAAGAAATTCAAGAAGGCTTTTTCTCACAAGTTTTTCAATTATTTTGCGAAAAAGTTGAAAAATGTGAAATTGACTTAAAATTGGATGAATCATCATCATGAGGTATTCATTCATGATAAAAATTCCCCAAAATCGTTAATTTTTTCAAAAATCATTTTCCCTAATGAATAATTTTTTATTCTTAAACCCATAAGTTGCCAATATTATGCTGCTTTCCTTGTAGCTTCAAATTGAATTCGTTAAGGTGAGATCTCAGGTCAGGTCTGCCAAAAATTCCGCATCTACCATTTGATTTTCCATTTACACAGTATCGGACTTCATCTTTAACACTTTCCCGCCATTTTTACCGCCGGAGGGTCCAAACAAATCACCTAAAACATTTTATAAACCGGTACTTACACAAAATTTGGAGGATATTACGATACGATATTAATACATACTTAGAGAATATGAACTGCAGTTTCTCTCCACTATTTAATCTACCCAAACCTGTGGATACCTCACAATTATTTATTTCATGCTTTAGGTACAGTTATGTACGTGGTTAGATATAGGGTAGATCAGGGATAATTATTATGACAAGAGGAGTTGTTTTCTATAAGTAATAAATCTTAATTACTTGATGCAATGCAAATCTCTAATATTTAAATTAACACTGATACTGAAAGTCATCAAATATAATAAATAAATGCCTTATACTTCAGTAAATACATTGACAAGAATTAATTGAATACAGAGCTCGTTTCACCATGCATTTTTATTTCAGTTTGTACTACTAACCTCTATAAATCAGAGCATCAATATCAATAATAATTAGCAAATGATTTTGTCAACATTAGTTACATCTAACTACACAGTGAACACAATATAATTGTTGCAATTTTTTTCCCATTCATTTGTAACACTTTACTTTGTGAAAATTGCTATTTCGTACCATCAGGAACGCAATAAAATATTAGGACAAATAGGAACTTCCTGTTTGAACTATAAACTTAGTTTATTTCCAATAGAATAGAACATTCGTAATTAGGGATGCTCATTTCATTTTGGGAAGATTAGCTTTTGTACAACAAAAATACAATTATAGAGAAATGTAACAAAATGTTAAGAGATCGGTAGTGTTGCCATCTTTCCCAAGTTAACTGAATTAAGATATTTCTAAATACAGGATTCTTGTCTTTGATTTACAAACAGGCATGAGCAGAGAATAACCAACCATTCAAATTGCGTGTTCGTTGATCTAGCAAAGGCATTTGATACCGTTAGTCATGTCCAACTTCTAAAGGTGCTAGAGTCTGTAGGATTCAGGGGTTCCTCATATGCTCTTATGAAGAGTTATCTGGAAAATAGGAAACAAACTGTCTGTATTGAAAACTCAGAGAGTGAAAGTCGGATGATTGAGTGTGGTGTCCCTCAGGGTACAGTCTTGGGACTCATCTTGTTTAACATCTACATAAACGACTTGTATTCTCTCAAATCATGTGGTGACACGGTCAGTCAGTTTTGCTGATGACACCGCAATAGTTTATAAGGGTGACACTTGGAATGAACTAAAAAAATTAATAGAGCATGATATCAAACAATTTTTACACTACTTTAATAAAAAACTTCTGACAGTGAATGTTGGCAAGACAAATTTTGTACCATTTACATCATACACTAGTAATTTGCCTGATTTTAACACACTTCAAGTCAGTGATAATTGCCAGGTGGAATGTGCATGCTGATCAAACAGTTAAAAAACTACGCGTTCTTCTATATAAGTTCAAATATTTGTCTACTCTTTTAAATCTAAATCACCTAAAAATATTATATCATGCACTTGTAGAGCCTCACTTGACTTACGGAATAATAGCATGGGGAGGTACAACTGATAATCATTTGTACCATCTTAAAAATTAAAAAAAATGGATTATTAGGAGAATATTTCAAAAATAATTTATATACCCTACGGACGTATTATACAGTGAAGTGAAACTACTGGATGTGAGACAGTTATTTTCCTATACAATACTTGTCAGACAATATAGGATGAGGGATGCTTCATCGATGGTTTCGCATCACTATCAAACAAGGAGTCGCGAAAATTTGAGACTGCCCAAAATCGATAAATCCCTTACCCAGCGAAGCTTTATTTACTTGGGGCGTAAGTTGTACAATTGCTTACCTAACGAGCTCAAAAGAATCAATTCGCTGAATATGTATAAATCTAAATTAAAAAGATGGATACTTTCAAAAGGAACAGAATATGTTCATGGCCTGCTAATTCCAATAATTTAAAAATTATTTATTTTGTTGAGTTTTTTGAGTCCTGGGATTTTTGTGCGGGTGCGACGATGTCTGATGTGCTTAAACAAGCTGTGCTTCGCATGTGGTATTGTTGTTGCCGCGCGATGGCTCCCGGGCACCTACTATTGGATATGTATATCAGGTGAAAAATTGGATAACCAAGGGAAAAAATTAGTAATTTTATCTATTTCAGAGTACAAGTTATAATACTTAACTCTATGTTTTTGTTTATTTACACTGTTAATTGAAAATTATATCAACAATTGTGATTTATTTTGCTATTTGTAAATAAATATTATTATTATTAAGAAAAAAAAATTTTAAATTCAATATTTTACTTTGGTCCACCCTATATGTATATCATTTTCTAATAGACAAATCTATGTGTTGTTAGTGTGTGAAGGAATTTTTTTATTAATAGAATGTTCCCTACTACAAAGATACGAATAGAATAGATTAGCAACAATTTAATAAGTACAAATTGGTTGTACCATTGTAGTGTTAATGATTGTAATTTTTTGTTGTGATGATTATGGGAAAATGAAAATTAAAAAAAAAATTGTTGAAAGTCTCATTTGAATTCTCAATACACAAACGAACCGTTATAGATAAAAAATAGAGTGAATTAGATACAGATTTATTATACAATATCATGTTTGTATAGATATTAGGGTTGTCAGATTTTTTTTTATTTAAGTAATGCCTATATAATAGGACAAATCGATCAAATTATTATAAAAAACAAATCAAAAATACAAAAATATATATTTTAATAAAGTTTTATTTAAACTAAAAATTACAATTCGGTATTATGAAGATTGTTTCACTTCTTAAAAGATGCTTCGTAATTTCGAATGTACCAGGGGCGGCTAGTCCTATGAGGCAGTGCCTCACTAACTTTTTAACCAATTAACATTTTTTTACTGTTAAAAAATGCCGCACAGATTGATATATTGTATACCTATTATACCTACGCACTTCGCACATGATTATTTGTTTTAAATTATGTAAATCGTGCGTCCATTTAATGCTCGCTATCCAATGAGGCAACAATGCCCTGCCCGTCGGCAAACGCAGAACGAGCGTAGGCCAACGCCAATAAAAACATCCATACTGGCCGTAATTAAATAATTTTAAGTCAGAGGCAGTGCCTCTAGTCCCTATGCACGGCGAGTTGCCACTTTTAATTATTGTTATCTACTACCACATTGATTAATATTAGTCTCCGATTTTCTTATTAAACCGAAACTGATCAGCCAACAGTTAACTGCTCACATTTTTATGTGTTGTATACAAAGTTTTTTTTTTAATTTAATAATTTATGTGAGTTGAGTTGATAATCTATTGAATTGCTATAAATTGCATATTCATTCATCGCAGGCATGTACTCATGTACGTATTTTATTTTCAAAGTATTTATTATAAGAGTACACATTCCATTTAGCTCTATCAACGTTAAACTTGAAACACATTAATATCAATTGGAGTAGCACAATTCTGTCTAGCATAGTAGGTATTACTGCAGCAATACATTAATGTGTGAAACAAAGATGGAAAGTGAAGCAGTGCCTCTTCATGCGTTTTTAGATATACAGCAAATTGAGTGACAGCAACAAAACATCCACGTCTGTCTTATACCCCTTCATTTACTACTTACTGTTCTCTCGCTTTGACCTAGTGATCATACATTATCTTTGATCTTTCTTCAATTCATCTTTCTGTTGTCTTTTGCTTTCTTATGTTTTGATTATAATATTATTATAGGTAGTACCTACCTATTTTGTAAATTATTATTTCTTTCTGGTTTTTCTTTATAATAATCGTAATAAATTAAGGGACACTAGGGACAGGCAATAAATACAATAAATAAATAGGTATTTAGTAATTTTTCGTGTAAAGATTCTTAAAGTGAAGCATTTTTTTTGTGCTACTGTAGTGATAGTGAATGTTAGTAATATGGAAAATATGGATGTTCTAGGTCTAGGCTGTAGTGCACTAACGCTGACAGTAGTATAAGTATACGTGGATTTAGCAATGCGAAATTCTGGGGATATAATCAATTATTTAATATATCGGCTGTCATTTTCAAAAACTATACGTCGTTCAAGAATTAGCGAGGCCTATCCCAGATTTAAGTAAATATTGGCACCGCGGGAAAAAACTAGGGGTTTTAATAATGATTGGTACAAAAAGTTTGATTGGTTAGCTGGAAGCGCGGAGTTAAAAAAATTATTTTGTAGACCTTGTGTCATGTTTTTAGTATCTAATAATACTTACTTAGTCTAAAAATGGGTATTCTGATATAAAAAATTTAGCTCGTAGACTGGCTAATCACGACAAAAGTGCTGCACATATTGGATGTAAATGTAAATTACTTATCATGAAAAAACAAAAACAAAATATAGCTTCCGTTATTGATAGTTCCGAAATAATCAACAAATAATATACATAATATTATAATATTGGTAATTGGTAATCAACATTTTTTTTATAAAAATCTTTGTACTGCCTCACAACCCTCAGGACTCACGGGGCGCCACTGGAATGTACCTACAGTTTTTGTGGGCCGTGTTAGAATGTAGTTCGAATAACAAGAAAATTTGGCAGGCTCATATTTACCTTCTAAATATAATATTTTGATCAAGCCAGAAAGATATACAGAGAGTATATGCACAGTGAATATTAATTTATTTTAAAAGGTTACCTACATACCTACATGTTTTATCTCGTAAACGAAGCAATATGTGAAAAAAATACAATAGATAAAAAAGTTGTAGTTTTAATTGCTTTATCTCAAGACTTTAACACCTTGTATTTATTATAAATCACCCCCTTAAATACTGTCGTGTCTTTTTGAAACACTCTGTATAGTAGGAGGCAATTTTCAAATTTACGGCTAATTCATTTTTAAATTCACTCCAGTTCGATTTATAGATCAAAAATGTATGTACCTACCACTTCCAATTTGTTTAAACACCCAGCTTATGGAAAGGTTGGGTCTAGAAGAAACAAGAAACTGACTTCACAAAACACGAGCACCATCTTCAGTCCGTAATTTGTTACTAACCCTAAATATTTATTTGAAGGCAATGTTCTTACGATTTAGAATATACCTGAAGAAGGCAATTATGCGTTGCCGAAACATTGTATACATAATATATTAAAAAAAAAGACATGAAATAACAAGAATTATTTCAACTACAATCTGTTTTATTGGAACCCCATCCCAAGAAAGAATTCCATTTATAAAAAAAATGTATAAATAGACAAGTTTATTTAGACATTTTCTATATCACCAATTTAATTTTTTTAAGGCACCTACACCCAATCAACAGAGGGCTGCAGATTCCCAGGAGCACCAGCCCATTCATCAGTAGTATTTTCAGATGAAAATCTCGGCCCAGGCTCGGTAGCAACATATTCATGTGAACGTGGATTTGAACTACTAGGTCCTTCGAGGCGAGTCTGTGAGAATGGACAGTGGCTACCAGAGGGGATTCCATTTTGTGGTAAGTCATATTTACCGTTACTTAATATTAATTTTTCTGAATCTCTTATAATTGTAACTATTTCATCACGAAAAATTATAGTATACAAGCTACTATTCTAGTCCATTGCACTTTGTTATTGTTGCTGTAATTATTTTTTTTATTCTATATCAAACGAGTCAACAATAATAATTACAATATTTTACAATTTTTATGGGAAGCTAAAAGAGAAATGTATTAAATGTTTATTTGTAGGTCATAGAATGAAAAAGTAGGTATTTGAAGTGTAATTAGAATCATTCTCAGAATTTTAGGTGGTTAGATAGCATAAGTTAGATATCGCAATATTTGTAACTCATTCTGTAAGTTTTGTTTGTACTGAAAAAAAAGAATAAAGATGCTAATATCATTATTTACGTAAAAAATATGCAAGTAAAACAAACACCTTGGTTTGATTATTGTTATTAAATGTGGCGCATTATAAAGCCGCACTAAGGTCTCCGATAATTATAACGCCTGGCCACAGTTTAATATACAGTTACTTCACTTCGTGTCGAAACGTTTTATCTCTCTGTCTTCAAAGGAATTCGCCGCTACTATAGTTATAGTATATATAGATATAGTATAACATAGTAGCGGGACAGAATGTGGCTGGGATTGCGACGAGTCGATGCCGTTTTTAGCGTCTACTGACCCTTCTTATCTATAGTTACTATACTACTACTATTGCCTGGCCGTGCACTACGTCCGACGACCGTGCATCCTTACGGCATAGAATAATAAATACTATAAGAAGCTCCACTAGACGCTGAAAACGGCCCGCTACTATGTTATACTATATCTATGTATACTATAAGATACTATACTATAACAATGCGGGCGGCGAAGTGCTTTGAAGGCATGAAGATGAGATATACCGACACGATGAGAACCAACTGTATAAACTGTGCAGGTGGCGGCAGGCGGCACTTTGAGAAAATCGAACGGCGCCATCTGATCAGTGTAGCTAACGTATTATTTGACGTATAAACTTGTAACTTGTCGTTTTAATTGTCATCGGATGTGGGCAGTTAAATAATTTTAATGCTTCTAAAGGAGGAGGATGACAAAGTTATAAGAATGTCATTTTGAAAAAGAAAAGATAAAGCAAAATACAGGAGTTATTTATTTATATTGTTTTAATAATTTTTGTCACTAGCATCATATATTGCTTCTAATGATCCCATTAATACCTCGTCTTTTCTTTGTTAAATTTGCCCATTTTTACTTCGGGAATATACGAGCGTCCGTACGCTGCTATGGTCAAAACAACAACAAAAATGGGCAAATTTAACAAAGAAAAGACGAGATATTAATGGGATAATTAGAAGCAATATATGATGAGCGTCTAGCAGCCAAGCGCAGTGTGCAGATGCAGCACTGGGTTTGATAGCGACCACGGCTATACCAGAGAACAACTATGGGAGAGAATATAATCTCTGTCTTGCCGCCTTTAATCTCATTCGAAACAAAACTTACCTTGCTTGATCTTTTGGAAACGTGAAAAACGATAAGTTACAGTTATAACTCTTGTTCGCACAGCCTTTCGCTGAACACACTACACCACACTTAGGTTTTTTATTCATGTTAACGGAAAAACGATAAGAATGTAAATTTCGCAATCACACAATATCTCACTTGCAATCCAAAATCTCAGATTAACGCTGCCACTGAATATTCCTTCGCTCGCAACGCTAAATTAGACTAAATTGCGTGTGGCGCCTCTGCCTAAACTTAGTACGTCATCGAATCCCTCTGCGCGAATGAGGTGCGCAAACTAGCCGCGCCCACCAGACTTTATATGCTCTCCCTTAGTTGTTCTCTGGCTATACGTTTTCATAGCGAGCATACGCCACGGCGTTATTGACAACCAATGCCTAACTGGTGCGTATAAAATTACTTTTTAAAGCGATTCAAAAAGCTCTATCTGACGAAACTAACTTTAGAAATATCTAGTCAGCTTTTCTAGACAAAACCGCATTGGTTTAGAGCCAAAGTCCAGGTGGACCCCGAGGGGTCCACGGGAGACTCGACGGGGGTCTACGTTGGGCGTGACAAAAAATTGGGGTCCACAATGGTAAGCGGGGGTACATGAAAATTAATATCAAAGAAGTAAAGTTGGATGGAGTCACTTTTTCAATTGGCTAACTTTGCTTTTTACACATCCACTTACAGCACGATCGATTAAAATTTGTAATCAATTATAACTTTTATTTTTGTTTGGGAATCTCTGGTTTAGAGCCTCAATCCAAAATAGGACTAAGTTGCTTTCGGTTTATAATATCCGCGGGTATTACAATGTTTGGTGCAGGCTGGTAGAGAGTATGTTTTCTTTATTTCTTTCATTTAGTATATATTGAAAATCCTCTTCTGTATCAGCTAGGACAACATTGTCACCCGCTACTGTTGACGTAGTTAGCGCGAGGTGGCATA
The DNA here is from genome assembly GCA_911728435.2 of Apoderus coryli. NCBI lineage: Eukaryota > Metazoa > Arthropoda > Insecta > Coleoptera > Attelabidae > Apoderus > Apoderus coryli. Next base: position 16,160,518 of record OU452204.1, read on the forward strand.
ACGAAGAATAATGCGTCGTTTTCGGTTCAGCGTAAACTGTTCTTCGATTCGCATGACATGTCTCAAATCCCTGTCTGTTGTGAAATTCCATCTCAATGTTTTTTCGGTTAAATGTGTTTCATCAAACCACAGAACTTTTAGAGCAACCTCAAGATCTTTTCTAGGTTTTCTTACAACAATAATTGAAGCTCAATGACTGATGTGGGTACGATCTTCGTCCCAGCTTGCAGGTTGAAGAGACCGTTCCCACAAACATCGAAAATAAGGTCGGCGATAGTTTCTACATACCGACCTATCCCCTTTCTTAAATATCGTCACAATTATAGCTATACTTAAAGGATCATAATTTTGAAAATAATAAATTATTAAAACTTAAATTCTATACGAGGACAGCTATTTTTATTGTGAGCATTTATTGCTGTCAGGTGTCAGCGTTGTTTACACTGGAAAGCTTACATTATTCGCTTTAACTATGCATTTTTCCGAAGATTAATGCACTCGTTTGTTAATAGCCTTGACTGCTTCTTCTGGCGATTGGAACGTTTGCCAACGCAGTCAGTTCTTCATTTTCGGAAAGGTAAAAAGTCTTACAAACTTTGTGCATTAGTGCTGGATGATTTCACAGTAAGAGCTGTTTAAATTTGCAAAGGAATTGTTGCTACATGACCTGCTTATGCATTAACAGATGTTTAACCTATTTTTAGCTCTCCATATCATATATTATGTAATATATGTATATATGGAGACTATTAGTTTCATGAAAAAAAAAATGTTTTTAATTTCACCGGAAATACTTGTTTTTGGTCACTTTATACATAAATAAGTAGTTTTAAAAAAATGTCTGTCTGTCTGTCTGTCTGTCTGTCTGTCTGTCTGTCTGTCTGTCTGTCTGTCTGTATCCACGAAAACGCAAAAACTGCTTAACAGATTTTAACCAAATTTGGTACAAAAATACTATTGGACATGGCAAGGAGCTGATTAGATTTTGGGAAACAATGAGCGTAGGCAAAGGGTATAAAAGAGGGTTCAAAAATTAAAAAAATTCATAGTTCTTAAACTTATCCGAAATACTGCATAATTTTTTACGCATTTAATTGAATATAACCTAAAATATTGAACATAAAATATTAGACCACATGGGCGTTCGAAAATAGTGTAAAATGGGGTAAAAAAGTTTAAAAAAAAACGTATTTCTTAAAAATAGCAGAAATATTAACTAGTTATTTATAGTTTTGATAGAATATAACCTATAAAATGTGTCATGAATAACTTACTTTCATAGGCGTTCGTAAATAGTGGAAAAGGGGTCAAAACATAAAAAATATATATTTCCTAAACTTATTCGAAATATGGAATAATTTTTCATAGTTGTGATACAATATAAGCTAAAAAATATTCCATAAAAGAATTGGTTCACACAGGCGTTCGAAAATAGTTTAAAAAAAGGGTCAAAAACGAAAAAAAAATGTTTCTCAAATATACCAGAAAAATTGGCTAATTATATATAGCTTTGATATAAGATAACCTAAAAAATGCAGCATAAAATTTGTATTTACATAGGCGTTCGTAAATAGTAGAAAAAGGGGTAAAATAAAAAAAAATTAAAATGTAAAAATTTTTATATTTAACTAGATGAATTGGTGTTAAAAATACACGACAAAAATTAATGTACCATAGGCGTCCGTGAAAATTCTATAAAAGGGTCAGAAAAAATTTGTATCTGTGATAACTCAAAAACCACTTAACGGATTTTAACCACATTTGGTACGAAAATACTACAGGATATATATATATGGGTGGTGATTAATATTGAGCGTAGGCAAGGGGTTTAAAAGAGGGTTCAAAAATTTAAAAAATCATAGTTCTTAAACTTATCCGAAATATTGAATAATTTTTTTATAGTTGTGATAGAATATAACCTAAAAAATGTTACATAAAAGAATTAGTTCACACAGGCGTTCGAAAATAGTCTTAAAAAAGGGTCAAAAACGAAAAAAAAATGTTTTCCAAATATACCAGAAAAATTGGCTAATTATATATAGCTTTCATATAAGATAACCTAAAAAATGCAGCATAAAATTTTTATTTACATAGGCGTTCGTAAACTGAAAAAAAAGGGGTAAAATAAAAAAAAATTAAAATGTAAAAAAATTTATATTTAACTAGTTGAATTGGTGTTAAAAATACACGACAAAAAATAATGTTCCATAGGCGTCCGTAAAAATTCTATAAAAGGGTGAGAAAAAAAATGTATCCGTGATTACTCAAAAACCACTTAACGGATAACCTACAACATGCAGCATAACAATTTTGTTTACATAGGCGTTCCTAAATAGTAGAAAAGGGGGCAAAATAAATTTTATAATAAACCTAAAAAAAATCAATTAATTTGCGTTCAAGAACTTGGCCTAGATCTGAAATATAAAATATCTGCGTATAAATAGTGCCTCCAAAGAGAAGAGAAAGGCACAAAACCCGATACTTAAAAAAAAATAGCTGATGTCTAAAACAAAACTAAAATTTATTAAATTTAGATAAATGACAAAAAGGTAATAAAATTATTACTTTTACACTTAAATATGGAGAGCTATTCGTGCCTCGAGGGCAACAGCTAGTTCCTTTTGCCAATCGGACGATTGGCTTTTATTTTTGTGTTCATATTGGTTTACCGCAAAATATTTTCTAGATATGTTCTCAACAGAAAGCAACATGTTAAAACAATGTAGTAACATAGATAAACTATGTTTATCTATGCTAGTAGTATTACTAGTATACCAGAAATCTTTCTTTTTTTATATAAAACTGACATAACTATCGCTCTCTTTATCCAACAAACAATTAAAATGGTTTATATTAAAAGCAAGCATGACCTAGATTTACATGAAATAAAAGCACTTCGAAAAAAGAAGTGTAAGTATATCGGTAAATATTTCACTTCATGGCATTGTTATTTATACATTTCATCGTTTTCTGAACACTACCATACGTGATTATGTAAAATAATCACCGGAAATACCTTTTGTTGTTTCATGTAGGTACTATTTGTGTTTAGAGAAATTAAGGTCAAGCATCAAAGGCATACTTACTTACATTATTATGGTACATACAAGTACAAGAAGCATTTCGCATTGATTCGTTAATACAAATTATATTCTTACTTTCATAAGTCGTTGTAGATTACCTTCCATTCAATGCACTCAAAATAACATGATTGGATTACTTTTAAAATGATCAGAAGGTATTTAAACAAGTAGTTCAATTATCTGAAATCTTATTAATGGTTTCTAATTCTAAACTTATTTCCTGAGGTTTTTTTATTTGGGAAAAACTTCGCACAATACTACAACTTCAGAAGGTAAAATTCTGAGTTTCAAAAGATGCTGACTATGTGTTTCAATTTCTTGGGTGGTTAAATATAATATGCCACGATATACAAATAAAAAAGCAAATATCTAAAACAGGGCTATCTCTAGAGAAATGCAACCGCATGAATCTCTCTTCTCGTAGCCAAAGCATGCATGTCAAGAGTAATCCATCATGTTCACACCCCCTGGCAGGATAAACCTCGTCATCTCGATAGGCCAAATAGATAAGGAAACACCAGTACGAATATGTCATAAATTGAGTTCCAGAATTCAAGCTTGGATTTAAAAAAGCGTAATATAACAATTTCAATGTATCCACATTTTGAAGTTAATTGCTAAAGTTGTGTTTTTATATATCGAACCCCCTGTATATTATTGCACTTTTGGATCCTTACTAACTTAATTTGCTGTTCATGCTTTACTAATGTTATTGATTTACAATTGTTAGTTTTGGTGTTGCTTTGTTAATGAAGATTATGTACTAAAAAAAAACTCATAGATTTCATGCTTATAAAATTCAGCTTTGTCAAGAGCTGCATGGAAATTATTTTGACAATAGAATTGAATTTTGCATGTGGGTGTTCGATTAAGTGGCCGCAAATGAAACATTTTTTGATAATGTGTTATTTAATGACGAATATACCTTTCACAAGAAAGGCCTCGTGAACAGACACAACGACCATTATTATTCTGACTCGAATCCCCATGACTACAGAACCATCAGCAATCCAAATAGGTGATCCATTAATGTGTGGGGTGGCACATTGGGCCGATATTTCATAGGACCCTATTTTTTTCAAGGATCGTTAAATGGTATGATGGTACTCGATTTTCTGCTACACCAATTTCATGTAATATTAGAAGAAATTCCTTTAAACAGGAGAACAACCATATGGTTGCAATTAGATGGAGCTCCGCCTCATTATCATCTAGAGGTTCGACAATTTTTGCATACTAACAACCCAAAAAACAGGTGGATTGAAAACAAAAATTGACCTCCCATATCTCCGGATTTAACTCCTCCGGATTTCTTTTTATGGGGATACGTGAAAGGATTTGTCTACAGACGCCTCCAACAACACCACATGATATGAAAATACGCATAAGGTATGCTTTTCAAACTGTTAGGTACCCCTCAAATGTTGACCAGAGTTAGTCTTAGTTTTTAAAAAAGAATATCGAAGTGTTATTTTATTATCATTAATGCTGTTTATGCATAATTATCATAATGACTTTTATAATTGTAGATCATTTGACATTTCTGATTCCATAGCCTACTAGATACATTAAAACGTTTATTTAAAAAACACCAAAACAATTATTTGGCGTTTTCTGCCAAAACGCGCAGATTTAGCTATACTACACTCATAGAATAATGTTTATATATTGGAAGAGAATGGACTCTCCCGTGTTGACGAAAGTGTCGATATAATTGCGCCATCTATTGGTTTGGAAATAAGCAAAAAAAGATCTGCAGCTATATAAAAGTTAAACGTAATACGTAGTAGACGAGCTTGGAATCTCGACCGCTAGAGGTCTCTATTGCTTTAGGCGGGATATTTGAATTATTACTAATAGTAAAAAATTAAAATGTTTTTATAACAATACTTTATTTATAAACAAAGTCCATTTTACAAAAATTTTATATTGTGGATGCCAAAATTCCTAAGAAAATGTTTAAAAACCAAATAGAAATGAACATACCTAGCAGTTTTAATGCAGGCAATACTCCCTTTTTGAAAGTTTGATAAGGTCCAAAATCTTCTGGTATAAAATTCTCCGAACAAACCCTACAATTGTTGTAGATCTTCTCTGCTGTCATTTCAGTAACGAAACGTTTGTTTCCACATAAACTAACCCACTGATGAAAAAGTAGCACTAAATAAAGTATATAATATAGTTTATAATAATTAAAACACTTCCCACAAAAACTTAGAAAACAGACTAAAAAAATAGATGACAACTAATGACAACATTTCTTTGTTGTAATTTATTGATTGTTCTTGACACGACAACTACTGGCAAAAAAACTCGACCAACGCGCCTCTAGCGGCTTGGAAACAAGCTTTTTATCAACACAATTCTACGATTTAGAGAGCGCACACCATGACTACACTCTTATACCGTTCGACAGGTAATTATTAAGTACATTGCTAGGTAAGTTCAGAAACATGACGTTCCATTTAAATTAATGAGGTTATAGCAACTTAAAGTTCTTATTTGAGTAGTTTTAATCTTTGGACACCCTGTATAAGTTTGCAAGTTTATTGCAATTGGAATACCAAATATGATCTATTATTACACTTTAGAGTTAATTTCGGCAACATGACTTAAATACTTCCTAAGTATTTGAAAGATGAAAATTAGGTTAGATTTTGAGAAAATTTAATTTATTTAAAAAATTTTAAGGTTTAGGTATTACAAACCTTAATGACACTTAATTTTATCAGAGGATCTAAAAGTTCAATAATATACAGGGGATTCCATTTAAAAAAACACAACTTTGATACTTTTAGGATATTTAGGACACCCTGAATAATATGAAACCAATTTTAAAAAGTAGCCATAGTATATGCCAACACGTCCAATAAATGAAACTTTTTGAAAGTCACGTAGTTTCGCCACAATAAAGCGTGAATAACTCTGTATAGTACCAATTGAGAAGTAGGTACTTTAGAAATACGAATTTGCTTGGTATAAACATAGATTAATGTACATTAATCTTTGGTATAAAGAAAAAGGGGGCAAAAAATTGGTCTTACCTCAGGATTTTCGGTGGAGCAGATTGTCTTGAGATCTATGTAAATGAGTGGCGAAAATTGTTATTAATATGTGAAGAGTATAAGTATCAAATTGATCCAGTGATTTTTAAAAAAGTTTCAGATATTTATATGAAAAGAATGGCTGAAGATTTTCTACAGTTTCTCAACCAATTTCTATAGCACTGGATGCAATACAACAAAAAGGTGCATTTTTATCTCAAGCAGTTTACATATGGAAAAAGTTGCTAGCTATTTTTGATAATTTTTAAGAAGACAGAAGTTTGCGCTCTATCCCCCTTTTACATTTTAAGATAAGAAATCAAATTTATATTGCACTTATTTCGTTACTACTTTTACGCAGCCCAACAATTAACGTATACTTATTCGAAAGACACTTTAGGGAGATTTAGTTTTAATAAAAACAAAATACCATTATTGACAGTTTATATTTTATCGATATTGTTAGGATAATCAACCAAACATCTGGCTATTTTATACATCAATAATTCGTTCCTATCGAATACGTTTAGCTAGTTGCTTTTGACAAGTTAATTCATAAATATAATTTACCTGTAATCAAGCTATAAAACAAAGCAGGATATAATTCTCTATAAGCAAATACAGTTATTTAACACACTAAGAAAGCACCGAATCAAACTTTTTACGTATGAAAAAATGACAAATTAATAATATTATAACAGATGTATGAGGTATATTTTTATTATATGGAAAGACAATTAGTTTCTATTTTTACATTAATCATTCCCAACATTAAAGTACGTACTGAGAAATTACCAATGATTAATGTAGCGTAATTCCAATAAATTCATTGTAAAAGTATTATAAATCTGATATGTCGTGGTACATTTAACTATACTGAAAAGAGGATCTGTTCAATAGAGATATTATAATAGTATAAAATGCATACAACGTTACGCACAAATAATTAGTTGAAAGCGAAAATCTGAGATTGATTAGACCCCTGTGTCTTAGGTGTAATTGGACTTATAATCTAAAGTTTGTATCAAGTTGCTCTTTTAATACTGCGACCAACAATTTCGTGTTGCGGCTTTTTGTAAAAATATGCTTTTTTAATAAATGTGTTAAATTTTACTCGCGTATTTGCCATAAAATTTATTAGTACCTAAAATTATTTATGGCCGTTTGACCAACAGTTTAGGCAGCACCTAACATTATGGAAAGAATAAACATTGTATTTTGTTTGCACTTCTTTCCTGCTGAAAATTGTTCGTGCAAAAGGCCATTAGTATAATAATAACAGTTTGGGGATTCCCATGGTTCGCCCAAATATTTAAAAGTTCAAGTAAAGCCGGGTTAAGCTTTAATTGAACAAGTTGCGCGTAAAGTAAGTAACTTGCCTTTGCAGTTGCTTGATTGGGTTCTACTTGACTTGACGAAAATATAATTTAGCAAAGGCGTTTTCACATGGTTCAGTAGAGTACGTATTTAAACATGGATACGAATCGAATTATAGTGCAAAATTGTTTAAATAATTTGACAAATCTTCTCGTGGAACAAATTGAGGAATTTTTGCAGGAACAGAGTAATCCTGAGAGGAGGATATGGTGTCGGGAGTGGTTAAATCAAAGGGAAATTAAAGGAGAGTCTAACAATTTGATAAGAGACTTGAGGAGTCCCGAAACCTTCCTTTGCTATTCATTTTTACTATGTCTATTTCGGCAGATTTCTCATTTTTTTATTGTGATACTAATTGGCACTTCTATTTCTCTGTTCAGCTTGACAAGTTGTATTGTTTCCTCTTTTGTCCATGTCGTAACAAAACGACACCAAACGCAAAATTGCAGTAATATAATTGCACTAAAATAGAGAGTAATAGTAATTGACTAAATTTACTAGGTGGTAAAGGCACATTTCAAGTCAAGTTATTTGTCCACGCACCGTGTCATCACATGACTCAAGTCGGTACTTGACTTGGCCGTAACTGTTTACACGATACAAGAAGAATATTCTACTTAACTTTACCACCGTTTACTCGACCTATGTAAACCTAGCTTAAAAGATACAATATAATATGGCTTTCTATTTTATAACACATAGATGTAACAAAAGTAAATTTTAGTAAATAAATATTCATGAAATTGAATTTTATGCATTGCACGCCGCTGCCTATTTTTTGTCGATTAATGTGAAAAACCTTGTATAATAGATAAAGAGTCGTCTGAGTAACGAAAAAGATGTTCCTAAAGATCTTTGTCCACACGACTACATATTTATATAAAAACATTACATATGACCTAGATTTTGGATATGACATACTCCGTTATATGCTTTGGCTTACTCATCAAACGAAATTTTGCGGTATTGTAGTTCACAATAATATGTATCACATTCACATTGTAATAATTACAGTCCTCTTTCTCCTGTTTTCAAAAATATAAGCATATGCATTGTCGATATTTAGATCACCCGTCTTCGATATATATCTGGTGTCAAATATATTAATTTTAGATTTATTATATACGGAATATTATTGCAATGGGATAAATGAAGCTGCTAAGCAACCGTATGGGTACAACAAACAATACAATCGAAAGTGTAAGTAACGTTCCTCAGTTAAGGAGCCCTGCAATAATTTTATTTTTAATGATGCTACGCCAAACATAACATGATCTTCTTGAAAATATGCGGGATCTTAAGCTTTTCAGAACAATTAAATGGCCTCAACAATGATGATAGGTAATTTTCAGGTTTATAGACAGTAATTTGCAATTTTTTCATTTAGTTGCTAATAAGAAGAAAGTCTTACATTGAAGTAATAAATTAAGCCCCTAAAATTGAAAATCTGCCACAAATACTTAATTAAAAGAATGATATTGTTGATATGACAAAAAATAGTTTTAATCACAACTTTTCTGAATAACGAGCATAATCCTAAACCAACCCTTAATAGATACTGAAATATTTTGAAAAATAGTCCACCGATCGCTTTTAATCAAAGCAAAGCGCGGCGTTTCCGTAGACTAAATTTCCAGACTTCACCACAATTCCATACTTTTCAATACACTTTAAATGACAATCTTTATTTCTAAAGGTATGATCCTTTTAGTTTGGATATACAGTTGAAATTAAATTTAATTGGTTAGTTTGTGAAGTGTGGCTATAACTTAACGAAACTGATGCGGGAATCAGTTCAGATCATTGGCTCCGAAGCAATATACGAGTAACATGTCGACCATATCAACTGCTGCCATGTCTTTTATTGTAATACACGGGATTTAAAAAAAAAAGTAAAAAGAGGAAACAGTGACGAAGCCCTTGTTGGGGGATCAAATACCCTTTTAAAAATGGGCCACATTACTGTTTGGATTTATTGAAGATACAGTTAAAAACTTTACTCGCCACTCATTTGATTCACAGCTGTTGCTTGATACATTTCAGAATACTATTCATTACAGAATAAAATGTTGTACTGAGACAGAAATAAATTGTCAAATAATAATAAAGAATTGTGAGGAACGTCGAAAGAATGTTTTTGCATTCAGTCAGTTAAGTGCCAAACTAAGACTATTTTTCTTGAATAATTTTAAATACCAGCTGAAAACACTGAAAACTTGCTTAAACCATTATACAGGGTGTCCGGAAAAAGGAGGCCAATCCGTTAACCACAGATTCCTTGAGCAAAAATAATATGAGTTTTAAGATGTCATTTTTCATTTTAGCCCTCCATGTTCGATATACAGGGCGTCAAAGTTGAAAATTTAAAACCAATATTTTTAAATAATTCTAGTATTTATTGAGATATTGGATTGAAATTTAGTGTGTTGCTTCAGCATAAAGAGCTACTTCTTTCCAAAAAACAACACAAAAAACAATTTCTTAATAGCCAAAATACGGGATGTTCACTACCCATTGGCCCTCCAAGTTTTTATTACGTACGCCAATGACTTTTAAACTAAGTTTTTATAGGTTACTATGTATTTTTGATTATTTTTTAACTCTTATAAAATTTCGATCAAATCATTTGTTTTTGAGATATTTTGAAAAGTATTGGCACTTGTCTACGCGGCTAACGATATTTTCACTACTAAATCAAGCATATTTAACTCAAATTACCATTACCGTGCATCAAATTAAGTACAGTTTTCAAAAAGGTAATACAACTAAACACTACAAACACGAAATTGTTTATTATTTTTAACTTAATTTGAAGCATCATAGGCAAATATTAATTATTTAAACATATTATTTTAAAAACTTGAAAAAGTAACTAAATAAACATTAGAAAAACTACCAGTCTAAAGAAATTGCTCGATATGACCCCCATTTATTTCAATGCATATGTGAGCTCTTTTTAGTAACGAAAATCTTAGTCTTTGAGAAAAAAAGAGGCTTCAACCTAAAGTCTTCCCCAGCTTGTAAGATTCTCCTTATTAAATGATTTTAACTCAAAATCGGAACCTTATAAACAAAATCTTTCATACAACACCAGACTGAATAGTCCAAGGGAGTAAGATCTGGGGATGGGGGTGGCCATTTAACAGGAGCATCTTGGCCTCGAACAATCCAGCGTTGGGGAAAGTTGCCATGTAAGTATCTCCTTACATTCCTAGCAAAATGTGCTGGTGCACCATCAAGTTGAAACCAAATGTTTTGTCTGATTAAGAGAGGCAAATCGTCAAGTAAATCGGGCAGTATGTTTTGAAGAAATGCTAAAAATGAATCACCAGTCAAATTCCCTGGTAAAATTACAGGACCCAAAAAGAAATTATCCACGACACCAATCCACACGTTGACTTTAAAGTTTATACTTGATGATGTGTTTCTACTACGGCATGAGGATTTTCTTCTGCCCAGATATGTGTATTATGAATATTTGTGACCCCGTTTCTAGTAAAGGTAGCTTCGTCCGTAAACAAAATATTTTTGATGAAGTGTATATCTCTGTCATGCATTTCGCATATCCACCTACATAGTCTAGTTCTCAGCTCAAAGTCTTGAGGCAGCAGAGATTGTACTTCTTGAATGTGGTAGGGGTAAAGCTGCTGTCTTTTTAAAATCTGGTGTACTTGAGATTTCCCAATATTTTCAACCTGTCGGACAAGAACTTTGGTGCTAATGTTTGGTGTCTCCTCGATGCTTGTTAAAATACTGTCCTCTTTTTCGGGTTGAATTATACCGCAGTTCCCTCTACGGTCTTCCCTAAAACTTCCACTACGCCTTAGTCGCTTAACCAAATTTGAAAAATACCTTCGTTTTGGATGAATTCGATTAGGGAACTTTTCTGCGTACCGCCTAGCGACTAAACTAGCGTTAGAGTTACATTTTTCTATTAAATAAACAAAAATACAATTTTACTGATTATAATCAATCAAATGTCTTTAAATCTTACCCATGATTAAAATCATGTCCGTCATTTCCGAAAAACAAATAAAATGGTTTCGTCTACGATCCATTTTCGTTGTGTTTACTTATAAAATTACCGATAATAAAAATATTAACTTTTAAACGTTAAACTACTGTCAAATTGTGACAACTAATTTGACAACAATAAAACACTGCTTAAGTAGGTATCCAAGGTAACACCAGAGTAGCTTGATATTTCAACATTATAAAATTAGCCAGAGCCGCCGAAGCATCAAACAAGAGCCAATACTTTTCAAAATATCTCAAAAACAAATGATTTGATCGAAATTTTATAAGAGTTAAAAAATAATCAAAAATACATAGTAACCTATAAAAACTTTTAAAAGTCATTGGCGTACGTAATAAAAACTTGGGGGGTCAATGGGTACTGAACATCCCGTATTTTGGCTATTAAGAAATTGTTTTTTGTGTTGTTTTTTGGAAAGAAGTAGATCTTTATGCTGAAGCAACACACTAAAGTTCAATCCAATATCTCAATAAATACTAGAATTATTTAAAAATATTTGTTTTAAATGTTCAACTTTGACGCCCTGTATATCGAACATGGAGGGCTAAAATGAAAAATTAAATATTAAAACTCATACTATTTTTGCACAAGGAATCTGTGGTTAACGGATTGACCTCCTTTTTCCGGACACCCTGTATATGATATAGGTACCAACTATTTTTAAATTAAAAATGGCTTTAAATTTAATAATAAAAAATTTAGGGCCGTATTTAAAAAGACAAAGTTGATGATGGTTATTCAAAAACGAAACGTCGTAGTAAAAATTTGTAAACGGGATATTATTCTCCTCAAAAAATAACAATGAGAAAGTGCTTTTCATTTTTTTATATCTGCAAAAATAATGTCAGAAATAAATAAAAACTAAAATCGCAAAAAATCGTTTTTTTTTTAAATTCTCGAAAACGGCTAAAGTTAGTTTAATTTTGAAAACATGATTTAAAAGGTGTTTAAATTGTACAACTTTTCTCTAATTTAACCGACATTGTAACTCCTACCGTTTCCACATACAAAAAAAAACATTATCGACACAAAAATCTATACCAGCAGATTAAACAAAAACAAAAAAGAAAAAAAAAACAATTTTAAAAGATAATATGTATAAAAACATATCTGTAATTTGCAATTTAAAAAGTTTAGTATTTTGTTTCACTATACATTGTATAAAGATAGAAAATGTAAGCAAAGAAAAATAAAAAAATTAATTCAAATGTTTGAAGACGGCGAAAATCAATCGCATTACAATGATTAGAACTGAAATAAAACATTTTCAGTACAAAATGTTTTAATTGTATTTATGATAACCTACAACCCAAAGAAAATATTTCTCAAAGTTTCAAAATAAAGGTTCAAGTTTACCAAAAAAATTAAAATAAATAATAATAATAGTGTCATAAATATGAAAAATTATAAAAATCCCACATAACAATAATTACCAATAAAGTGCACCCAACAACCTACATACACGTATATACAATATTTTCTTGACCTACTAAATGGGATTCTCTCTATATGGCAGTTTCAATATTATTGTGTGAGTAAGGTTCTGCTTGATAGCAAGGCCAAGGTAAAGGATGGAAATTGTCTTAAAATGACTACCAAACAACATATACAGCAGTCGGTCGAGGTCATTTCGCAGGTATTTGACCCGCGTGCTGCTTTTACTTTGGTATTTTATTCCTGCATATTATGGGTGGAGCACTGTTGCACCCATTACCACAAGAATATCTAATTAGATACAATTTCTACTGAATGAAAATGAAACCAACAGGTTTAGGAAATAGTTTTTTTGTATGCTATGTCTGTATTGGTTGTAATTAAATAAAATTTATTTAATTGGCTGATTATAATAGTTTGTATGTTTCTTTATTCTAGATAGCAATAATTTTAATGAATGCCACCAACGAAAATATCAAGCAATTATTAGATTTATTGAAAATAGAATTGTTAGAATTTCTTCACAAGCCAACTCCACTGTTTGCCGGGGTTGTACGCCAAAATCCATCAGGCAATGATTTTTTATTTTATTTCTTTAAAGGTACAACCCAACATTTATTGCACCTTGCTGTATATTAGTGTTTTTAAGCAAAACAATCCTGGCGAGTGCATCGGCCTTTATCTACCTTTTCAAGGTTCTAGAATTGCTTAGAAAAACCTTTGACGATACAACAACGAACACAATGTTGAAGAATATTCGAAAATAGAAAAGTCTAAATAGCCTTAACAAATTTTACATATTCGGCTGCATTTTTCGGACTGTTTTGAAACTGTAATAGGTACATTCGCACTGAATATAAATTTGGTTCCGGCTTATTTACTTCTAACCTAACTTTAAAATTGCTAGTATTGAATATTTAATTTCAAATAGATATTTTGTTTTTCAAAATACATTTCAATACAAACAAATATTAATCATCAAAAATCACTTTATTGTTTTTTAAAATATTCCCCATGAAGATCTATACACTTTTGCATGCGTTTGAACCAATTGTCGAAGCACTTTTGCCACTCTGATTGAGGTATCTCCAAAACATGCATTGTGAATGCAGCAACCGCTTCTTCAGGTGTCGAAAAACGTTGACCTCTCAGTTTGTTTTTTACGTACGGGAATAAAAAGAAGTCATTCGGTGCTAAGTCAGGACTATACGGCGGATGACACATCAAATCGATGTTTTGGGTGCTCAAAAATGCAATTGTTTGAGCCGATGTGTGAGAGCTCGCATTGTCGTGGTGAAGAGTGATCCGTCTTCGGCGGTTGGTTTTCCTGATTTCTTGGAAGACAACTGGCAAACAAATAGTTGTGTACCATTCAGAATTGACTGTTCTGCGTTGTTCTAGAGGTACGGTTGCAACATGTCCAGTTTTTGCGAAAAAACAGGCGACCATTTGCTTGGAAGTGTTTCGTGTGCGAAGAAGTTTTGTTGGATTTGGCTCATCTTGAAACACCCATACAGTCGACTGCTGTTTCCTTTCGGGCTTATACGCGTAAATCATCTGTCACGATGTCATAGACGTGTTTCGAAGCACCGCGATCGTATTTTTTGAGCATTTCTTTAGACCAATCGACACGAGCCTTTTTTTAGCGATTGACAAATTGTGTGGGATCCAACGCGAACAAATGTTTTTGACAGTCAAATGTTTATGCAATATTGAATGTATGCTGGTCCCACTAATGCCTAAGGTTGTCTCAATCTCTTGATAGGTCACATGACGATCTTGCAATATCAGTTTGCGCACAGCATCAATAGTTTTCGGAACAACAACTGATTTTGGACGACCTTCACGAAATTCGTCTTGGAGTGAACTACGACCACGATTGAATTCAACATACCATCGATAAACACTGGTCATTGATGGAGCTTCATCGCCAAAAATTGAATTAAGTTCATCCATGCACTGTTGCTGAGTTAATCCACTTCGAAAGTTGTAAACAATAATCGCACGAAAATGTTCACGATTTAATTCCATTTTTGGGCCGAGATGAATCTTTTAAGTTACTGTAAACAACACAAATAGCGCTCGTATGTCAAAATGTTCTGAGTACGTATAACCTCAAAAATGTCCAAATTTACGATAGAGCTGTCAGTTGCCAGATTGCAACACCAGGGTTGCCAAATCCCGAAATATAAAAGGCAACCCTCGTATTGATTTTAATTTTCAAGTCTAAAATCCTTTAAATAATTTAGTTTAAATTTTCATATTTTGACAGTTTTAAAATCAAAATAGTTATTTACGTAATTTGTTGGATATGGTAATTAATATCGCAAGCATGAGTAATTTTCCACACCGAGGCCCTAGGCCGAGTTGTATATTCACATAATGTCTCACGTAGTGCGTACAAAATTTTATCTACAACTGATTATTTATTAGTATTATTAACAGTTTATTATAAACATACTATTGACAATTCAACGTATTGTTAATAATATTGGCTGAGATCACATTTTGACCATATTTTGTGACCATAGCAACATAGACAAACAACATTCTCATTACCACACTAGTGCGGTAATATAATAAAATAGTGTCAAATCGTACCTTTTACATGACAGTGGTAGATAAACAAACATAAATAATCTAATTTATGGAACACGCTAAAGATCCCAGTAAACACACATACGTTTATTTAACGTTTATCATTACAAAACACCTTTCCAGAAAAAGGTACATTAGATACGTACATTTGACTTTGATATGGCGCACTTTTTCACGTTACAGAACACGAATAACGAAACGTTGGTTAAATGCTTTAAAAAAACGTGTATTGAACGTATTTATGTATATATATTCAACTGTGAAATCAAACGTTATTTATACGTTTCTAAAATACGTTAATAATACGATTAATTATTAGCTTTAAAAAAACGTTTGTGTAATCGTATTAATTACGCATTTTAGAGACATTTAAATAACGATTGATTTCACGTTATTTAAAGTTGCTTTTATGTATTTTTGTAACGTGAAATATACGTTGATAAAATGTATGGAATAAATCAATAAAACTACCAGATTTCCACTGTTGAGTTGATACAAAAGTTTGGTGAAAAAATAATGCCCTTTTTGTTAAATAGTTAAACCAAAAAATATAAACATTTGGGTGTTTTTTAATATTAAATATTGTGGTCAAATATAACTTTATACGATACAATAATGCAAGTTTCGGCGAACTATGCCGCTGTCTGTCGCCGAAACTTACGTTGTATCGAATAATTTTTGTAATTGCTTTTTGACAATATTTTATATAAAAATATTGAATAACACAAAAAAATCAAACGGCTTTTTGCATATTTACAACCAACATTTTGGTTTATTTTACACGTTACCTTAACTGTAATTTTCGGATTATTATAAAATACTTAAAAAACGTCATTTTAACGTTTTTATTGTCGCCTCTAAAAATTATGCGCTTCTAATGAACATTCTCTAACGTTATTTTAGCTATAAATACCGGTTTATTATAATTTACATAAAGAACGTTTTTAATTTTGACAATGTTTAACACCTAAAACAAAAGTTTTTATTTTATGGTTTATTTATAATACATATACAACGTTAATTAAACATAATCAATGCACGTAGTTGTATTTAGATAATAAAAACACATGTCTATAACGTTTAAACTGAACGGTGTAAAATTAAACTTAAAATAAACCGTCACTTTTCTAACGTAAGACCAATTATCAACGACTGAAACGTTGAATCAACGTTTAATTTACGTATATGTGTTTACTGGGATGTGTCTGACCCGGACGTAACAGCATTTCGAAAGCGTCATAAAGGTTGTGGAATAGAAAATATGGACAATTTCGGTCAATCGAGGGAGTCACTAATTATAGTAATTAAAATGCGGGCAATTCCGAACAGCAGGCGGGACGCGGGACATTTTATCTAAAAGTATAGATAATAATATAAGAAATAATAATTTAATTTACGTACTCAACGATTAGTAATATTATAGATGGCCAGTTAATTAATTTTTTAGCTCTCTTAATCATATATGTAATATATGTATATATGGAGACTATTAGTTTCATGAAAAAAAAATTTTTTTTAATTTCACCGGAAATACTTCTTTTTGGTCATTTTATACATAAATAAGTAGTTTTAAAAAAATGTCTGTCTGTCTGTCTGTCTGTCTGTCTGTCTGTATCCACGAAAACGCAAAAACCGCTTAACAGATTTTAACCAAATTTGGTACAAAAATACTATTGGACATGGCAAGGAGCTGATTAGATTTTGGGAATCATTGAGCGTAGGCAAAGGGTTTAAAAGAGGGTTCAAAAATTAAAAAAATTCATAGTTCTTAAACTTATCCGAAATACTGCATAATTTTTTACGCATTTAATTGAATATAACCTAAAATATTGAACATAACTATTAGACCACATTGGCGTTCGAAAATAGTGTAAAATGGGGTAAAAAAGATTTAAAAAAAACGTATTTCTTAAAAATAGCAGAAATAATAACTAGTTATTGATAATTTTGATAGAATATAACCTATAAAATGTGTCATGAATAACTTACTTTCATAGGCGTTCGTAAATAGTGGAAAAGGGGTCAAAACATAAAAAATATATATTTCCTAAACTTATTCGAAATATGGAATAATTTTTCATAGTTGTGATACAATATAAGCTAAAAAATATTCCATAAAAGAATTGGTTCACACAGGCGTTCGAAAATAGTTTAAAAAAAGGGTCAAAAACGAAAAAAAAAAACGTTTCCCAAATATACCAGAAAAATTGGCTAATTATATATAGCTTTGATATAAGATAACCTAAAAAATGCAGCATAAAATTTTTATTCACATAGGCGTTCGTAAATAGTAGAAAAAGGGGTAAAATAAAAAAAAATTAAAATGTAAAAAAATTTATATTTAACTAGATGAATTGGTGTTAAAAATACACGACAAAAATTAATGTACCATAGGCGTCCGTAAAAATTCTATAAAAGTGTCAGAAAAAATTTGTATCCGTGATAACTCAAAAACCACTTAACGGATTTTAACCACATTTGGTACGAAAATACTACAGGATAATTATAGGTGGTGATTAACATTGAGCGTAGGCAACGGGTTTAAAAGAGGTTTCAAAAATTTAAAAAATCATAGTTCTTAAACTTATCCGAAATATTGAATAATTTTTTATAGTTGTGATAGAATATAACCTAAAAAATATTACATAAAAGAATTAGTTCACACAGGCGTTCGAAAATAGTGTTAAAAAAAGGGTCAAAAACGAAAAAAAAATGTTTCCCAAATATACCAGAAAAATTGGCTAATTATATATAGCTTTGATATAAGATAACCTAAAAAATGCAGCATAAAATTTTTATTCACAGAGGCGTTCGTAAATAGTAGAAAAAGGGGTAAAATAAAAAAAATTAAAATGTAAAAATTTTTGTATTTAACTAGTTGAGTTGGTGTTAAAAATACACGACACAAATTAATGTTCCATAGGCGTCCGTGAAAATTCTATAAAAGGGTCAGAAAAAATTTGTATCCGTGATAACTCAAAAACCACTTAACGGATTTTAACCACATTTGGTACGAAAATACTACAGGCTATTTATAGGTGGTGATTAACATTGAGCGTAGGCAAGGGGTTTAAAAGAGGGTTCCAAAATTAAAAAAATTATAGTTCTTAAACTTATCCGAAATATTGAATAATTTTTTATAGGTGTGATAGAATATAACCTAAAAAATGTTACATAAAAGAATTAGTTCACACAGGCGTTCGAAAATAGTCTTAAAAAAAGAGTCAAAAACGAAAAAAAAATGTTTCCCAAATATACCAGAAAAATTGGCTAATTATATATAGCTATGATATAAGATAACCTAAAAAATGCAGCATAAAATTTTTATTTATATAGGCGTTCGTAAATATTAAAAAAAAGGGGTAAAATGAAAAAAAAATTAAAATGTAAAAATTTTTACATTTAACTAGATGAATTGGTGTTAAAAATACACGACAAAAATTAATGTTCCATAGGCGTCCGTGAAAATTCTATAAAAGGGTCAGAAAAAAATTGTATCCGTGATAACTCAAAAACCACTTAACGGATAACCTACAACATGCAGCATAACAATTTTGTTTACATAGGCGTTCGTAAATAGTAGAAAAGGGGACAAAATAAATTTTATAATAAAACTAAAAAAAAAATCAATTATTTTGCGTACAAGAATTTGGCCTAGATCTGAAATATAAAATATCTGCGTATAAATAGTGCCTTCAAAGAGAAGAAAAAGGCACAAAACCCGATACAAAAAAAAAATAGCTGATGTCTAAAACAAAACAAAAATTTATTAAATGTAGATAAATGACAAAAAGGTCATAAAAGTATTACTTTTCCACTTAAATATGGAGAGCTATTCGTGCCTCGAGGGCAACAGCTAGTTTCCATAAGCAATGGACTATAAAATTATTAAACCAATAAGTTATTATTATTCGGTGTAGGCACGTATGCCCTACTCCACTGAAAACCTACTTAATTTAAAATTCTGAGAGAGATTAATTATTATAGATAAAAACCGTTAAGTATATCGAAAATGTAATTAGATTTTTTTTTTGCATCGGTGTGACAGATTAATAATTTAAACGCGTGTATGCATATATTAAGTTAGTTAAACAAACAACCATGAATTATTAGTCTATGTATGTATAGCTATTTTAATTATTAATGGAAAATAACTTTAGCATATCGGATGTATAGGAATCTTATCAATAGTAAATGAAATGGGCATGGAAAACTTCATTTAAAGATTTGTGGACATGTTTTGTCACTAAAGACATGTGAATAGGTACCTCTTTATTAAAATGAATTAGTTTTCGGTTAAAATAAGCTCCAAATTGAAAAATTAATGTTGGTAAAAATTTTAAAGTTTCGTGTCTTATTGCCTATTATAGTCTCCTCCTAAGTTATTTCAATAACTTTTAAAAGCTGCCAAAAGCAGTCATTTCTCAGTAACATTATTGGATGCTCGTCCGCTGAAAAGCCTTCTCTATACAGGGTGTCTCTCCGAATACAACCCGTCCACATATGTGTCTAGAACTTTAAGTAGAATCTAATATTTCAATAATATGTATAGCAACTATATAGACGAAGACTACTACGTAGCTGTAAATTTTGTAAGCTTCCTGGATTATAGTTTGCTCAATATCTATCGCCGTGGCTGCCATAGCGAGACCGTGGGACTAAACTGAATATCCATATTCTTTAAACTCAAAATAGCTTCTTACTTTGGAAGAGCAAGTGTTTTGCTAAGCTTTTTGTCCTTAAAATCCACAAAAAATCACCCTTATGAAAGTTCTGCTGTCTAAAGAGAAGAATCACAGTTTAACTAAGCACCTCAATTGGAACATATAACTAATCATATGACAACGTTTCTATATAAGCCTTCAGAGCAGGTTCATAACTAACGGGTTTTCGTAAAATGATGTTTGGATCATTTGGACAAGGAAAGCATTATTTTTTGATTTTGTTTAAATAAAAAATAAAAACCCACACTTGGCACTGTTTATTCAGTTAAGCTTTAGATGCGCCGCAATTGGACCCTGACGTAGATAGCTGTTGTTACATTTTGTACAGTCTGTAAAATTTTGGCCTGTGTTTGATTTCTTTTAGTATTTGGTTCGTCAAAATATCTATCCGCAATGTTACTAGACTTCCAACTTCCATGCGGCAAGCGCCAGAAATTCCAAAAATTAAATTACTTAGATGTCATTGAGGTTACAAAGTTTGCATTGTAAACTCAGTCATACATACGTCGATGCCAAAAAAAGCAAAATTATAAAATTAATTTCATGGATTGAGGCGTATTAATATAAAATTCGCCAAAACCAGTGCTCTTCTCGATATTTTACGAGATCCCGTCGAAATAAATAAATAGTTTTTAAGTGTTTTTGCTAAAGACAATAACCCCTGTAGGGAAAAGATTAACTTTTATAATTCTAACAAACATAATCAACATATTCAATTTAAGATTTTACTTGCAGATCAGTCTGATGTACTCACTGCAATAAATAAAATTAAGTCTAATGCTGCTGATATTGATGGAATTTCCTTGCATATGATAAAGCTTTGTCTCCCGACTATTTTAAACCACGTAACACATAATATTATAAATGTTTGTATGGAGATCGGATATTTTCCTATTTGCTGGCGAAATTCTCTAGTTTGTTCTTTGCCTAAGATTAGTAATCCTTGTTCTGTTACTGATCTACGACCAATTAGTGTTTTGCCGGTTCTGTCAAAAATAATGGAAATCGTGGTATGTAAGCAACTATATAATTACATTACGTCAAATATCCTTCCAACGCATCAGTCTGTATTTAGAAAGGCTCATGGCACTACTTCATCTTACAGATAATATTGTGAGAGCTTTAGATAGAAAATTATCCGTGGTTTCAGTCGGATTGGACTACTCAAAGGCATTTGATCTTATGAGCCACGATTTACTTATTGCCAAACTAAGATTTTACGGCTTTGATGATGCATCACTTTCATTTTTTCGGTCTTACTTAACGAATCGTACTCAGCAGGTGTCAGTTAATAATGTCATGTCTCCTCCGGGAGCGGTATTTCGGGAGTTGCACAGGGCTCTGTCCTGGGTCCTGTTTTATTTTTAATTTATACATCCGATATTTCATCCTGTGTGGCTTTTTCTCATTTGCAACTCAACGCCGATGATACCCACCTTTTGCACTGTCTTGAGAGGAGAATATCAATGTAGCTTCAGCCCAAGTTAATCAAGATCTTGATAACATTTGCAGATATTCTGTATCTCACAACTTAAAAATAAATCCGGATAAGACCTCGGTTATGATTTTTGGTTCCAAAAATCATAGAATCGATATAAAAACAAATCTAAGTCTTGCAATTAATAATAAACAACTATCCTTTGAAAATCAGGCGAAATACGAGTATCTTGGTCTCGTTTTTGATGTGAATTTGAGATTTATATTTGCATGAAAGTTGTATATGCAAATGTGAACATTTTAAATTATAAAATTAGGAAAAAGTCTGTGAGACCCTTATGATGCCATTATTTTACTACTGTCACTTGGTATATTACCCCGCCTTGATCAACGGACTAAGGATAGATTACAAATTGTACAAAATACATGCTGCAGATATATATATAAAGATTCGAGAACTTGTGCGGCTCAAATTAACTAATATTCTAAAGCTGCATTACTTGGTGTTTATATATAGGCTTCTCGACAGTTTTTCTCCCGAATATTTGCGTGAGAAATTGCATTTTAGACATAATATTCACAATAGAAATATTCGTAATCTACATCTTTTGATCATGCCTCAGCATTCGCTAGCTTTATTTCAAAGAAGCTTTACCTATCAAGCCATAAGTTTATATAATGCACATACGGCTTATTTTGGATTAAGGCCTTTTAGTTTTAGAAAAACAATTAAATCTCATTTAATGCAGGTCTAATATTTGGCTCATTTACATTGGATAATGTTAGGCTAGGACAACTTGCAAAATTGCAGATAGGCCGATATTGAACATTAACAGAACCACTTTCTTGTCGCTCTCATCATCACTTCTAATAGGTAGGTATATGGGTAATTATTAACTATGTAGGTATATAATGAGAAGTCACTTTATATAAGTAGCCATATCTATATAAATATATTTCTTTCATCAATATGATATAAATTAGCGATTAATGATTCGTAAATTTTGCACTAACCGATATTTTTAATTCGACCATATTTTAAACGGTTTTTACTTATAATATTAGAAACTTTTACGCAATTTAAATGCATGATAATATATTTTAACACTATAATTCAATAAAAAATATAATATGTAATTCATCTAATATAATTATTGTACTCAATTTGCGTTATATAAAAAGTATATAGAAACAGATCACTTTCACCAATTTATCAGGAATTGATATGGTATTGAAAGTGCCCGTATATTAGATTTAATTTATTTGTTGATACCATTTGCTCGGCAATAAAATTTTATTAGGTTATTTTAATTTTACGTATATCTATACTTCAGTGGCAAACCTTCTAATTTTATTGCTACAAACAAAATTTTGACAAAACTCGATTTTATTATTCATCATAGTTGCTTTAGGGCCGGTTTAATAAAATCCTGATAAAGCTTCCGATAGAGCTATCTTGATGATAGTGGTAAAACTGCGTTTATCAATATGCTGATTAGACTATCTGAAGGATAAATTGGACATATCACCAGGATAAGTTATCAGCACAAAATAGGTCCAGATAAGCGAGTTGTCAGCGACTTAATCTATATTTCTTTGGTAGTTTTTTGTTTGATTACTGTGTTTTGAATGGTTTTCGTTCTCTTTGGCTTTCAGGAAATAAATTATGGCCGTTTTCTTTGACATTAATATTTTCTCTGATGACTCTTATTTCAAGATTGTCCAAATCATATGAACTATTGGGATGATTATGATTTTTTTAATCGGTTTCGTCTAACAAAGGATTACACAGTTTCAACTTGTAGTTTGCGATCTTTCTAGAGCATTTGACTGTGTTTCTCATGCGATTATCTTAAAGAAACTTCCCCTATATGGCATTAGATCAAATGCTCTGAATTTCATAAGATCTTACTTGAGTGATCGACACCAGTTAGTTGACTATATGGGAGAGAGGTCTGAAGTAAGGCCTGTGACAACCGGAGTACCCCAGGGCTCAATTCTTTGTCCCCTTTTATTTATTATATATGTCAACGACTTATCATCTTATTTGAGGGATACTCAAGTAATTCAGTATGCAGACGACACCACGATTTACCAGGCTTCCGAGGATTTTAAAAACATAATCCAAACCAAATTAAAAAGTGCTGAGAATTGGTTTGCCTCTAACGGACGGTCTCTTAACTTCTCGAAAACGGAGAGGATTGATTTTACACTAAGGAAAAATTTTACTAGCGAAAACAATCCTTATAAGTTTCTTGGAGTAATTGTAGACCCAAAATTGACATTGAAAGATGAGATCGATTGCCTTGCCAAAAAATTGTCCAGTGTGGTTTATCTCTTGCGAAAACTATCGACTACATGTTCACAAGAAGTCTTGCGTTGCGCATATATGGGATACTTTCTGGGTCTGATTAGTTATAGCGTTCTGTTTTGGGGCAAAGCACCGCAATGGCAAATTATCTTTAAAATTCAAAAGGCGGCTGGATATAGAGAGCTATGCAAACCCTTCTTTAAAAAATTAAATATTTTAACAGCTCCTGCTCTGTATATTTGGCAATGCATTTTTTATATTAGGGAAAATCTCAATACTTTAATAAGTCATGAGGATCTCCACTGTTACGAAACGCGGCATAAGAAAAACCTGTATCTGCCCCGGCACAGATTAGCTTTGATAGATCGACAGTTTCAGGTTATGGCCGTTAGGTTCTATAACCACCTTCCTCGGCAGATAAAAGATATTGCGAACAACAATAAATTTAAAGTGAAAAAACAACTTCTTGAGATTGTCCCATATGACTATGCTGACTATCTCCTACAAATTTTGAGTGAATTTTTTACACTCTAGTGCTTTTTTAATCTTATTAAGTTATGTTATAGTCTGTTGATTGTTGTTGTAATATTTGAATTGTGCCCCTTTAGACAATTTTTTTTGAAGTTTTAAGTGATTTTTATGTACTTTGTTTTACTGTTTTGTATTTGTACTATTTACACACGCATTTGTTGTTGGAGTATTTTGTTTGTTTATATTGTATTTTTATCTATGTGCATACTGAATGTGACGATGCCAATAACTATTGTTATATAGGCAAATAAAGCATTATTATTATTATTGTTCTTTGGCAAATTCAGGAACGAATCGTTATTATAACATAATTTTTCAAACTAAGTATTGATGCACTTGAAAATTTACGCCTTGTTGCACGAATTTTATCTTTCTCGTTGAACAGTACCAGGATAAACTTTTTACGAAAAGTCCTAAGTATAAAAACCATTACAATTACTTTAGAAGTTATATCAATTTTTTTTTATTTATGAAATTTTCCAGTAAGCCCGGTACAACAGTTTTTGCGTCTACGATTCTACGCCTAGGGGGATTTCATGATATCTGTAGGAGATCACGCAGGAGTGCATAAATCGACTGTGTCAAATATTGTAAGAAGAGTTACTAGAGCAATTTGTGGCATAAAAAAATAATTTTGTTTCTTTGCCGATTGAAACGGAAGAAATACTATCTATCTCTAGCAAAGGCTTTTTGGTATTGCTGGGTTTCCGAGAGTTTTATTGCTTCTAGATGGCCCACATGTAAAAATTCAAAACCCTGGAGGGGATAATACTGAATACTTCCGAAATAGAAAAGATATTTTGCCTTGAGGCTAGTGGCAGATCGCAAGTTTCCCTTATTTTATAGATTAAATTCCACACGAACCTTCCCAAGCCTCATTTTTCACTTTCCAGGACAGTGCGTCCGTTTTTTTTTATTCGATTATGTTGCCACATTTTTTAATTAACTTACATAGCAGATCTGTATCCGAGGTCGTAAAATTTGAAGACCGATTTTTTACTTTTTCAAGGTCTTTGGTCATTGTTCACTTAAAAGGGGTAGAAGGGCAAAACAAATCAAACTAAAAATAAGGTTCACAAAGACAAGATATAAACAAAAATACAAAATTTTATGAAATAATCCATTCTAAGAGGAGCGATGATTAATATAGTCTGCTCCACAAAACAGACGTCGTTTAATTTATATAAAAATACAAAACATAACCTACAAATTTTCATAATATATGCGCAGGACTAGACGTAGAAAAAATTAAATTTATTCTAAAAAATTGAACATGTTTTTCAACAAGTTGATTTTCCTCGAAAACGGTCAGCTTTAGAGCTTCTGACCAAGAGTACCTTTCCTTTTTTGTGTAGAAAACATTGGTGGTTCAAATGGGTATCTTAAAACCGTACTTTTTTCAGTGCCGTAAAAAATGTGGGGAAAAACGCCCACTACCCCGTCAAAATCTTCACCAATTATGAATTTAAACAAAAATTATTGCACAAAACATTATTATTATGAGTAGAAAATGCTTGTTGTCTGTACGATAAACAGTTCCGAAGACATTCGCAAAAAATGGATTTTGTTGCTATTTGTGTTGTTTACAGTAACTTAAAAGATTCATCTCGGCCCAAAAATGGAATTAAATCGTGAACATTTTCGTGCGTTTATTTTTTACAACTTTCGACGTGAATTAACTCAGCAACAGTGCATGGATGAACTTAATTCAATTTTTGGCGATGGAGCTCCATCAAAGACCAGTGTTTATCGATGGTATGGTGAATTCAATCGTGGTCGTAGTTCACTCCAAGACGAATTTCGTGAAGGTCGTCGAAAATCAGTTGTGGTTCCGAAAACCATTGATGCTGTGTGCGAACTGATATTGCAAGATCGTCATGTGACCTATCAAGAGATTGAGAAAACCTTAGGCATTAGTGGGACCAGCATACATTCAATATTGCATAAACATTTGACTGTCAAAAAAAATTGTTCGCGTTGGATCCCACACAATTTGTCAATCGCTCAAAAAAAGGCACGTGTCGATTGGTCTAAAGAAATACTCACAAAACACGATCGCGGTGCTTCGAAACACGTCTATGACATCGTGACAGATGATGAATCGTGGATTTACGCGTATGAGCCCGAAAGTAAACAGCAGTCAACTGTATGGGTGTTTCAAGATGAGCCAAATCCAACAAAATTTGTTCGCGCACGAAGCACTTCCAAGCAAATGGTCGCCTGTTTTTTCGGAAAAACTGGACATGTTGCAACCGTACCACTAGAACAACGCAGAACAGTCAATTCTGAGTGGTACACAACCATTTGATTGCCAGTTGTCTTCCAAGAAATCAGGAAAACCAACCGCCGAAGACGAATCACTCTTCCCTACGACAATGCGAGCTCTCACACATCGGCTCAAACAACATTTTTGAGCACCCAAAACATCGATTTGATGAGTCATCCGCCGTATAGTCCTGATTTGACACCGAATGACTTCTTTTTATTCCCTTACGTAAAAAACCAACTGAGAGGTCAACGTTTTTCGACACCTGAAGAAGCGGTTGCTGCATTCAGAATGCATGTTTTGGAGATACCTCAATCATGGGGAATATTTTGAAAAACAATAAAGTGATTTTCGATGATTAATATTTGTTCTCTAATCTTCTCTTCTCTAGGTGCCTTGCCCTACACGGACGTTGGCTATCATCAAAGCTATTTGCACCTTGTTAACTGTTGTCCTGAATAAGGTACATGTGTTTACTCCAAACCACTCGCGCAAGTTCTTAAGCCAAGAAAGTCTTCTTCTCCCCGGTCCTCTTTTACCTTCTACTTTACCCCGGAGTATGTTCTCTAAGAATCTGTATTTCGTATTTCTCATGATGTGGCCAAGATATTCTAGTTTGCGCTTTTTTATTTCATACATGATTTCCCTGTCTTTGCCAAGTCTTTCCAGAACTGTGATGTTGCGCACTTTATCAGTCCAGGGTATTCTCAGTAATCGTCTATAACACCACATTTCAAATACCTCGATTTTTTTGGCAGAGCACGTGGTAAGTGTCCAAGCTTCCGATCCATATAGAAGAACCGAGAACACACAGCATCGGAGCAAACGCAGTCTTAGGCTCAGGCTGAAGTTTTTGCAACTCAAAACTTTGCTCATTTTCCTGAATGCAGTTCTTGCCTGTTCTATTCTGGCTCTTATTTCAACGGAGTTATCACCCTTGCAAACAATGGTGGATCCTAGGTACTTATAACTGTCAACCTGTTGTAGACGTATTCCATTGGCTGTCAGGTTGGTCTTAGGGCTATTCTTTCTGCTTATTACCATCACCTTTGTCTTTTTGACATTTAGTCTTAATCCTGCCTCCAGACTTCTGTGATTTATGCTATCTATCAAAGACTGCAGTTCAACCTCACTAGTTGCTAACAACACTGTATCGTCTGCATATCGCAAATTATTTATCACCTGTCCGTTCACAATAATGCCTTCAGTTTTTTCGTCAAGGGCCTGGTTAAAAATCTTCTCAGAGTATAAATTGAAGAGAATCGGTGATAATATGCAGCCCTGTCTTACGCCCTTTTTTATCTCTATGTCTTCACTGCTGCTATTTCCTACTTTGATGGATGCTGTTTGTTCCCAGTACAGGTTCTCAATAATTCGTATGTCTCTGCTGTCAAGACCAATATTTGTCAGAATGGTAATAAGCTTTTCGTGTTTCACGCAATCGAATGCCTTCTCGTAGTCGATAAAGCATGCGTATACGTCCACTGAGATATCTAGGCATCTTTGCACTAGCACATGCATCCCCATCAGAGCTTCCCTTGTGCCAAGGCCGTTGCGAAATCCGAATTGCGTCTCACCGATCCGCTCTTCGCATTTCTTATAGATTCTCGCATGGATGATCTTCAAGAACACTTTCAGTGTGTCATTAGTGCAATCGTCCTGTAGTCGTTATGAGACTTGGGGCTGCTTTTCTTTGGAAGGGGGATAATAGTAGATCTGAGCCAGTCTTTAGGAATTGTTCCAGTGATATATATTAGGTTGAATAGTTCTACCAAAACATCCAATGCTTTTTGATCTTTGAGCAATTTAAGAATTTCTACCGGTATTTCGTCTGGCCCGGTCGCTTTTCTATTTTTAGTGTTTTTTAAAGCGTATTCAACTTCCTCCCTAATAATGACAGGACCTTCAGCTTTATTTTTATCTGTGGTAATCATGCCCCTGTCATCATGGTACAGAGTAGATATATAATCTTTCCAGCTCTTCAGTTTTTCTACAGGATCGAATATGATTTGTCCATCGGAGTCACACAGATTGCCAGTATGTTGTTTCCTGTAAGTTCCCGCAGCTTCTTTAACTTTCTTATGTAAATTGAATGTGTCGTGCTTTGCTTGTAGCTGTTCTATTTCTTTGCACTCTTCATCTAAAAACTTTGCCTTGGTTTCTCTAATTTTTTTCCGTATTGTTCTATGTAGCTCGATGTATTTCTGTTTATTTCTTGTTTTTACCTTTCTTCTTTCATCCATCAATTGCAAGATTTCCTCCGTCATCCAGGGTTTTTTCTTCTTTTGTGTGGTATCTTTCAATTTGTTAGTAACATCTTGAAATGTCTTTTTAATATGCTGCCATTCATCCTCTGGTGTCACCATCGGTTTTGATTTGTTACTTATGTTAGCGTTCAATTCTTGTATTATTTCTTCTTTCACTGCGTCATCTTTCAATTTATCAAGGTTTATCCCGAAATATAAAAGGCAACCCTCGTAAAATGATATAAAAGATTATTCATTCATTCTTACTAAATAGACCAATCTTACATAATGACCAGCAATTCGCAGTATATAAAGCACTGGAGAGGAATGTTGATTGGGTTCAATATTTTGGCCAGCCATTTTTAATAACACAACAATCGCAAATAAGTATTCCATATAAGGCTGTTTGAATATAATACCCATTTATTATGTAGGTAATAACAGCCGGCAACTAGAAGCTGATGTGTTTTTATTTTGTTTCTTACTATTTTTTATTGTTATTCAATGGTTTTGTAAGTACAATTATCTAGATGTTGCCTACTTAAGTATCTCTCTATCTAGTTATCTTATAACGTTATTTTCTATTTGTTTCGCTTTAGGCGATTTTTTTAAATATTGTAATTATTATTATTTATTAGAATGAGAAAAGTATCTAATTATTGTAGGTATAATAAGTTGATTGAAAGATTAATTTTATTCAAAATCTTTTGTGGTGCGGAAACAGTGGCGTGCAATAGCAGAGGATGTTTGTTTGAATTTTTAATACAATTTAAGTTTCGAGAGAAAAACGCCTTTCATTTAACTGACGAAAACTACTGAACCTATATTTCCTTCTACCATCTGTAGGATTAGTTGGATAAGTTGATACTTCTCATTACGCATCATATGCCCCAGGTACGCCATTTTCCTCACCTTCACACTATGTAAAATTTCTACCACATTTCAAAGGCTTCTAAGCGTTTAGATCTGTCAAGGTCCAGGCTTCCATTTCATATAGAAGCGTGGAGAATACGTAGCACTTTAGGACCTGTGTTGTTATTACAATATTCAACTGCATGTTACATAGGACCTTTCTAAGGCGGTTAAAAACAGTTCTGGCTTTTTCTATGCGGCAATCTGATCTCATCGCATTGTTTGTTCAGGCTCAATATGTTATTGTATCTGATGTTTCCAATATTTCGTTATTGGCCCTAAACTGTTGCTACTACGCCTCATCGTTCTTACTAACTATAAGAATGTTGGTCTTTTTGCTGTTAAGCCTCATACCCAGGCCCGTTCCTGGGGTACCTGGCGCCTACGTGCAGGTTTCTTTGGTGCGCCCCTAGTCATATTTTTTTTGTAATATGTTTCGCGATGACTTAAAATGTAAAAAACTGAACAAAAAAACAAAATATATATTTATTAAATAAAGAAACAAAATCACAAAACTATTTGGTAAGTATATCAAAAAAACCGTTATAGACAGGATACCTACTAATAATCAATATATCATTACGATTATTCACATTATTATTTATGAAATATAATAAATAGTAGGAACTAAAAGCAGTACATTCAGAATAAACCTAAAAGAGAATAAAATTAACGTAAATAAAGTAAAGAAAAACAAAAACACAAAGTAATATTTTACCTAGTAGGTACTTATATGGTACGAAGTAAAACGAGCACGAAGTCAACACCACTACTTTATTATAAAGTCAGGGACTAGTTTCGGTCAATGACCATCATCAGCCTATTATAAAACCATTAACAATTACACAAAGTTGTATAATAAATTGATTTGAATCAAGTTTTACGTTGCCAAATTTCATGTAAATGACTCCATACTTTAATACTCACTCTGCACATCATTGCCGGAGATAACTCTTAAGTTTGTTAAACAACGAAACCTAGGCTGATGATGGTCATTGACCGAAACTAGTCCCTGACTTTATAATAAAGTAGTGGTGTTGACTTCGTGCTCGTTTTACTTCGTAATAAAACCACACCACTTTGAGAAAACATGGATAACCTTCTCCAGTTACTTATATGGTAGGTAATATTTTAATAAAAAAATAAACGTTTCAAAAATACTGTTTTTGTAACAAACAAAACAAAAAAAGGAACGATACATTTATACCTAAAACAAAACGCGTCTGGCTACTGATATGGGTAATGTAAGGTATATCCTTAAGACTATAATATAAATAAATTTGGAAAGAGAGACTGTAGATTTTTTTTAGTTATATAATTTAAAATGTCTATGGGAAAGGTTGAATCAGTAGTATTTTTAGGATTAATAATGTTATATGTTGAAATTTCATTATGTAAATCTAAGCCTTCAATGTCTTTAGATATCACTCCATTAAGCTCATCTTGCAATGCGGTATCTAGATTTACACATGATTCTTTAATTAAGTCTGATTCTAAATTCAAAATTACATAATTTCATCCCTTTTGTTTAAGTCGGCAGCGAAAAGCGGCATAATAAATAACGGGCTAAATAAACCGCCGCCGTCGGCGTCGCGCCGGACCGACGCAAGAGAGGCGGTATCCTTTATTCTATATACGGCTTCCACCAAAGAAATTGCGCATAGAACACATTAATTTGTGCTAAGGCAAAAGCTTCGTAAAATGTTTAGACCTACTTATTGAAATGATAAAATCGAGAAATTTTTATTTTGAATTAGTAATAACGAATATCTTGAATGACCGTCGATTTTGCGCCCCTAAAATTTTGCGCCTGCGTGCATGCACGTCCTGCACGCTCGCCAGGAACGGCCCTGCTCATACCATACGAGGGTTGCCTTTTATATTTCGGGATTAGAGAACAAAAACAAATATTAGTCATCGAAAATCACTAGATCTATACACTTTTGCATGCGTTTGAACCAACTGATTGAGGTATCTCCAAAACATGCATTTTGAATGCAGCAAGCGCTTCTTCAGGTGTCGAAAAACGTTGACCTCTCAGTTTGTTTTTTACGTACGGGAATAAAAAGGAGTCATTCGGTGCCAAGTCAGGACTATACGGCGGTTGACTCATCAAATCGATGTTTTGGGTGCACAAAAATGCAATTGTTTGAGCCGATGTGCGAGAGCTCGCATTGTCGTCTTCGGCGGTTGGTTTTCCTGATTTCTTGAAAGACAAAGGGTTGTGTACCACTCAGAATTGACTCTTCTGCGATGTTCTAGGGGTACGGTCACGACAAGTCCAGTTTTTCCGAAAAAACAGGCGAACATTTGCTTGGAAGTGCACTGTGTCACCAGTGGATGAAAACTATACTCGTTGTATTGCCCTCTAAGGGCCGGTTTAATAATGTGCGAAATTCGTCTTGGAGTGAACTACGACCACGATTGAATTCACCATACCATCGATAAACACTGGTCTTTGATGGAGCTTCATCGCCAAAAATTGAATTAAGTTCATCCATACACTGTTGCTGGGTTAATCCACGTCAAAAGTTGTAAAAAATAATCGCACGAAAATGTTCACGATTTAATTCCATTTTTGGGCCGAGATGAATCTTTTAAGTTACTGTAAACAACACAAATAGCGCTCGTATGTCAAAACGTTCTGAGTACGTATAACCTCAAAAATGTACAACTTTACGATAGAGCTGTCAGTTGCCAGATTGTAACACCAGGGTTGCCATATCCCGAAATATAAAAGGCAACCCTCGTATTCACGAATCTAATAGCGCCATGTCATTCATAATGAATTGAAGTATGAATTAAGCTTTTCGCTAGAGTCTCCACTCGTCCCATTAATTATTATTTAAAAAAAAAACTTTATTTACAAAAAAAAAAGCGTTGTACCAGAAACAGCCTCGTCTAATAGCAAAACCATAGAATCATGATCATTTTATCCTTATAGAAATATACTCACATCATACAGATAACGGTTTCCAAAATATATTATTAAATAAAAATAATTTCTATTATTTAAAATTGCGTAACGTTTTTAATGAACATTATTCTACGTAATCTTCTGGTGAAGAGGTAATTCAATATATTAAATTATTACCATGGATCTTTATGCATTTCTTTTAATTATATATACCCAATCAAATGTTAATTAATGGCTAGAAAATTAATAATCGGGTATAGTATGTCATTACCTGTGTATATACCGTGCGTCTTCATTCGTCTTTCGAGGTTCAATCCTGCTTAGATAGAAATTCGTTTGGAAAATCCGAAATATGCTTTGGGCATTTTGAAAAAAGTATTCAAAACTAAACTATATTTTCTCGATGTTGGAAATACACTTCGTATATTTTGAATAATTATTAACTTCAAAAATCAACAATCACACCACTTAATAATTCAAAATATACGAAGTGTATTTCCAACATCCTCCCACCGCATTTGACATTTTCATAACACATCAAATTACATCGTTGCCAAATCTTTTTGGAGGAACTTTTCTTCCACTTCTTGTTACGTAATTCTTACTTGAATTTTCATCTTTTGCTATCCGGTTAGGTTCTTTCAGTTTTCTAATCTTCTGTTGTAATTGAAACTTATCTTCCGATGACGAAACTTCCAAAGAAAAATTTTTTGTACTGGTCTTACAATCGTACGATTTGTAGTTTTTAGTTTTACAACACGTATCTTTTTATCTCTTCCCGGCTAGGTTTCAACAACAAGAGCTAATGGCCAATGCAGCCTCTTTTGCTCCGATCCAATCAAAACAACATCTCCCGAGTGGATTGGCTGAGTTTCTTTAGATTTTTCTCTCATTATTAATTGGCTGAGGTATTCAGATCTAAATCTTTTCTTTAAATCTTCTTTTAATCTTAGCCTATATTTGAAATGTCTGTTGAGTGTTTTATTATCAACTTCATCTAAATCTTTCGTATCAACTGTCTGAATGTCTTGTAGAAACATAGCTGGAGTAAGAGGTATGAGATCAGTGGCTTCTTCAGAAAAACATATGTCAAAGGTCTCGAATTCATAAGAGCCTCACACTCACACAAAGTCGTTTGTAGTTCTTCATAGCTCAAAGATATTTTACCCAATGTCTTCTTGAATAACTGTTTGAGCAGCCGTATCAGGCGCCAAAACTAACTTGATAGGATTCAGTACAAGGCTCTTCGCTTATGCTTGGGTTTAATGAAATCTACGCCGACCAATATCATTCTGTCTGAGGCCGCAGAAATGTCCTTGAGATATAGGAGAATCTGGTTAGCGGAGAAGTTCATAATGAAATCATTTTCTTCTCATAATAATTTTGTCAGAGAATTTACACAAAAATTATATATAAGTTTTAATGAAAATTTTAGTTATTGGAATAGAGGGAGCAGTCCTCCTCTATTGGACGCATTCGATTCTTGTTCTGCCTATTTCGGCAAAATGATACAGGACGTTTCTATGCCTTGTTATGATTATGCATATGAGTTGCAGTACTTTACCATACCAGTTTTCCTATCCCAATTATCCAAAGATGAGACCTCTGCTGTAGAATTTAGAAGATATGTGACAGAACATTGGGAAAACCACGTAGAAATTTTTACAGACGGGTCTAAAAAAGAACGCAACCAAGTGGGGATAGGGATTTTCTGCCCACAGAGAAATATCTCCATAGCAGAAAGAGTTCCGGATTATTTTTCAATATGTACAGCTGAAAATATATTATATTCTCCGACTCGAGAGCTGCTCTCTTATGAAACTGAAAAAAATAGGATTACATGGGAAAATGGACAGGATAACTTTGGAAACTAAAAAATTAATTGCTGAGAAAAGGGAAAACAGAATAATAATAACATTATCATGGGTTCCTTCTCACTGTGGAATTAAAGGCAATGAGATTGCCGATCAATTGGCGAATAGAGGACGAGAAAAGCAAGAATTAAATGAGTATTTGATACCGTATATGGACCTCCTGGGAGTACTAAAGGACAGCGTTTGGGTTGGGTGGAACGAAGAATGGAGGTCGGCTGGACGAACTAAGGGTGTGAACTATGTTGCTATGGTGGAGAAACCATATAGAAGGGTATGGTTTAGAAGCTATAATAATAACAGAAAAGATTTAGTTACACTGTGCCGTATGAGGAGTAATCATTGTTTATCGGGACAACATTTGAATAAGATTCATGTGAGGGACAGTGCGCTTTGTGAATGTGGTGAAGAAGAAACTTTACAACATATTTTTTTCGAATGTCCACAGTATGTTGCTCAAAGTAAAGAGTTATATCAAGAACTTTCGGTTAGTGCTTTGGTGGCGCCGCTTTGGTTGGGTTCTGTAGTGCATGAATTGCTTTCGCCTAGAGTAGTTGAATTCGTAGGTCGCTTTTTGATAGCATGTAATTTGAGACTTTAGAGTGAGTTTGTGTTTCTGGTGTGGGAAAGATGAATAAGTGAAGGCTAAATTGGATCTTCTTATCTTTCAAGGTTTTGTGGCGGTTTGGGACTCACCCCTTGTGTTATCCGAACGAATCAAATATACTATTTTCACTGTATTTTAGAATGCTTATGATTAACTATCCCTTCTACTTTATAACTATTAACGACCACTAAAGATGAGAACTGTGATTCTCGAAACATGTATGGTGTAACTTTGTGTGTTTCAACAGTGATAATATCAGTGATATACTCTCAACTTAGTTGAAAAATTTGCAAAAGAGATATAACATTACATTATGGCGTGTGTAGTCTTTGATGTCTTTGAATTAAAAACCGAGACATAGCACTGCACATAGGAAGCAAGGCAGGTACGAATTAAGGAAGTCCCATACGTGTACCACGGTAGTTTAATTGTTAAAAACACCTGACCGTCAATCGGGAGATGTGGGTTCAAATCCCACAGTGTCACGGAATTAATTCGTACATGATAGTTTATTTAATTTCTATGTAATATGAGTGATATACTCTCTCAAAAACTTAAACAAGCCATTTAAAAAATGAAACTGTCGAAAAAAGCTACACAATACCTAAGTATTATTAAACATAGGTCGCAAGTAAAATGTCTTCCTGAATATACTGACTCACAGCTTTGAAGTTAAAAAGACGGTGTACCCATAGTGTCGAACCTCTGACTCCGGACTAAAACCACTCAAAAACTTCGCCTTATGCTCTGATATTTATACAATAAGCAATGTGGGAGATACGTTCGTGATTTAATCACTTATAAATAAATAATTAAACTTTCATTAAATATAATTATTGTTATTCAATTTAATAATTTCATTCGTGCAAATAAACAAATACAGCTAGTATTAAAATAACATATTAAATTTATAATATGCTGTCTAGCCGTAATAGTTGAGTAAGTGTAAATGTTGAGGAAACGTGATAGAATATTTTATTAAAATAACCAAGTCATTTTCTATTATACGTGTATAATATAATATGCATATAGAGTGATTTCTCTAATAATTTCATATCGGGAGTAATTATTTTAACCACAAGCACGATCGGAAGAAATTATGGATATTTAGTTTAATTATAATTATCGTTTAATGTCGTTTTTATTTACTTATGAAGAAAAGTGAAAAGTCCCCTATTAATCAAATCTAAATTACTACATACAGCGCTACAATTCTATAAGGTGTTTGTCAATGCATATGTTTAAGTTTGATCAAATATGTTCGTCTCTAAAAATGTTTTTTGCTATCGATTTTCACTAAATTTACCTTTTATTCTGTATTAAATGTACACTAAAAGCATTTAGAATTCTGTTATGGAGTTTCCTATGAAAACTGGGTACATTTTTGCGAATTTTTGTTTAATTTTCATGATTGTAGTAAAATTTATAGTCGACTCATTCATAATCATGAAGTGCAATTTCTTGACGGAACGCTAAGAAAACTAGGTGAAAACTAGAATGAAAACGCATTCGGCTATCCGGTATGAGTTTATTCCACAAAAAACCGGCTTGTCAACAAAACAAGTTTCTTCAAAAATGGACTTTATTGCCAAAATAGGCTTCATCAAAACAGAAAAGAAAAAATCCCGATGCAACTAGTCTGAAAAGTAAATTTTCGATCCATATATTTTACATGAAAGAAGTCTATTCAACATAAGGAGTTGACACTGTAGAAACATGAAATAATAGTTTTTAAAACTTCAAATTTCACTTGGATAATTTTCTGAGCTGAATCTGAGCTCGAGAGCTAAAATCTAGTACTTTTTTCCCGTGTATGATACACTATTTTTTTCTGAGACGGGAAAAACTTCGATTTAATATTGAAAAAAGTCAGAAAATTATCCAAGTGAAATTTGAAGTTTTAAAAACCTTTCAGTAATTAAATTAAAAAAAAAAATAAATAAACAAATAAGGGAACCGAACCGAATAATAAAAACAAATCTTAATAGAGAGATAACAGTGTTAAAAAAAAAGGGACTATGAGTACAACTCAGACACACTTAATTGTGTAGTTCCGTCAAAGAAAATCACTAAACAATTGGCTGCATCACCGTAAGGTGGAGGCCACACCGAGGAAGACGAAGAAGAATTAAATATCTGTCAATTTCATTCTGTGATTTAATTTAAAAATTGCGAACACTCCACCGAAGTCAGTAGAAGCAGCAAAAGTAGCGTCACAAATTATTGCCAGTTTTGATATATAAAGAAAATGTAACTTTTGTATAATAAAATTTCCTAAAATTAAATATCTACCGTTACTTATGTGTCCGAGAAAAAAGTGCTCACTTTTTTCCCGGGGATAAAAAGTGACATTTTATTACCTGTCAAGAGAGTAAATATGTCAAACTTTTTTCCCGTCACAGAAAAAACTAATATTGTATACGAACTGAAAAAAAAATCCGTTTCACAAGTGGGACTCGAACCCAACATCTCCCAATTGCCGGTCAGGTGTTCTAACCAATGGCACACAGTAGAAATCTCCCTCAGTCCGTATACATTAAAGCCTTTTCTGTGTGCAATGCTACGTTGAGATCTTTAATTTAAAGACTACACACACTACACACTGCCACAATGCATTGTTATTTCTCAATGCAAGCTGCAAACACCAGAAAAATGAAAGAAATCTATTCAACATAAGTAGTTGACACTGTAGAATATAAATATAGAAACATGAAATAAGCTAATATTGTATACGAACTGAAAAAAAATTCCGTGTCACAAGTGGGACTCGAAGCCAACATCTCCAGATTGCTGATCAGGGTTAGAACACTTGACCGGTAATCGGGAGATGTTGGGTTCGAGTCCCACTTGTGACACGGATTTTTTTTTTCAGATCGTATACTATATATGAGTTTATTCCATGTTTCTATATTTTACTTTACCGCACAGGGAAAGGGAAAAAATGTTTGAGATAAAGACGGATACGACGGTTGCCTTTTATATTTCGGGATTACAGAACAAAAACAAATATTATTCATCGAAAATCACTTTATTTTTTTTCAAAATATTCCCCATATCTATACACTTTTGCATGCGTTTGAACCAATTGTCGAAGCTCTTTTGCCACTCGGATTGAGGTATCTCCAAAACATGCATTCTGAATGCAGCAACCGATTCTTCAGGTGTCGAAAAACCTTGACCTCTCAGTTTGTTTTTTACGTACGGGAATAAAAAGAAGTCATCCGGTGCCAAGTCAGGACTATACGCTGATGACTCAACAAATCGATGATTTGGGTGCTCAAAAATGCAGTGTGAGAGCTCGCATTGTCGTGGTGAAGAGTGATCCGTCTTCGGCGGTTGGTTTTCCTGACCTTGGAAGACAACCGGCAAACAAATGGTTGTGTACCACTCAGAATTGACTGTTCTGCGTTGTTCTTGTGGTACGGTTGCGACATATCCAGTTTTTCCGACCATTTGCTTGGAAGTACTTCGTGCGCGAACAACTTTTGTTGGATTTGGCTCATCTTGAAACACCCATACAGTCGACTGCTGTTTACTTTCGGGCTCATACGCGTAAATCCACGATTCATCACCTGTCAGAATGTCATAGACGTGTTTCGAAGCACGGCGATCGTATTTTTTGAGCATTTCTTTCAACCAATCGACACGAGCCTTTTTTGGAGCGATTGACAAATTGTGTGGGATCCAACGCGAACAAATTTTTTTGACAGTGAAATGTTTATCCAATATTGAATGTATGCTGGTCCCACTAATGCCTAAGGTTGTCTCAATCTCTTGATAGGTCACATGACGATCTTGCAATATCAGTTTGCGCACAGCATCAATGGTTTTCGGAACAACAACTGATTTTGGACGAATGAAGTATGACCACGATTGATTTCACCATACCATCGATAAACACTGATCTTTTATAGACCTTCATCGCCAAAAATTGAATTAAGTTCATCCATGCACTGTTGCTGAGTTAATCCACCACTAAGGGAGTCTGGTACTCTCGTGTTCAGGACGTCTTCCCTGACACACCCTGGTTTTCCAAATTCCCATTTATAGATCGGAGGCACCTCACAACCATTATCCGAATGCGTACGGGTCATAGTTCATATCCGGAGCATCTTCACAGAATCAAGGTCCTAGATAATCCTTTCTGTCAATGTGGACAAATAGGGAGTCTAACTCATATTATCTTTGAATGCCCTAATAATCGACAAAACCTATATTCTGAGCTCATAAAGGCTGGAGCTAAAGCTCCTATGTCGGTACAAACTTTATTAAAAGACTTAAACTACGAATCACTTAAAACAATTATTAACTTTTTGCGCCTAAATGAGTGTCGTCTTGTGTGTGTGTCCTTTGTTACAGAAATTTCTGTCCTTCTCTCTGAATCTTCAACTCTACTACTTAGTATTTATGCAATCCATCTATTATATGTGCATGTGTTCAACTTGATGTTCCTTAAACTAACATTTCAGTTTGAAGTATTAGAATATTGAAGACAATCGTAATCACACTCGCCAAACTAAGTATAATACTGGTGAAGGCCATTAACGAAGAACGAACGAACGAACGATAACCTCAAAAATGTCCAACTTTACGATAGAGCTGTCAGTTGCCAGATTGCAACACCAGGGTTGCCAAATTCCGAAATATAAAAGGCAACTCTCGTATAACCATTTTGAAGTTCCTTGAGAGGATTAAGACCATTTCCAGATGGAAGTCTGTCTGTCTGTGTGTCTGTATGTATTCTTCCACGATACCGCCTAAACGGTTCAACCAATTGAGCTAAATTTTGGTGTATGAGTTTGAAGGAGTCCTAGGATGAACCCTGAGGATCTCCTGAATAGATAGATTTTTTTTTGAAAATCTACTAAAAGCCCTCTTGAAAAAAAAACGTTGAAGTTGCCAAATTATCTTTCTATCTTTTTTCGGTTAACTTGACATGAGCATTGGTTAGTGTGGCCTGCAAACCCTGCAGTGCGACGTAAATAGAGGTTTTGCTGGGGCCTTTTAATCTAATTTTATTTTGTACTAAGACACTTACGAATTCTGCAATAAATAGTTTTGTTGTAGGGATTTAAACAAATTATAGTGGCGACCTGTGAGAATTCGGTGGAAGGCTAAATAAGACGCCACTGCTCATCACCACAGTTAAAACAAAACCATTCAGGCAAATGCGTCCTCTACGTGGAGTAAAATCACGCAACTTTTTAGCAGCTTCTTCGAAATAATCTAAACCAATAATAAATCCTTTTAAAATAAGTGCATCCCGCAATAATCTCCGGTCATCGACCATTTCTTTGCGGAATGCAGAATTAACTGTAGCAAAGAACTGAGAAAAACTAAGTATATGTTATACATGGTCAACCAAAAAAAATACTGTGCGTAATTAAAATTCTAACATTAATCAATAGGTTCTAACATACGATAAGTATACAGGGAGGCACACATATTTAAGTAGATATTACGGCTTTGTTCTCGCAATTCTTTTCTTTTTAATCTTTAAACTCTAACTCAAGTTCTTCATTAGGAGAGTCAAGATTACATCGAAGAATTACTGTACTAGGACTGATCGCATATGCCGTGTAGATAAAATGGTAGTTTTTATATTATTTATTAGTATTTTTACCGGTTTCGAGTCTCAGAAGAGACCCATCATCAGACCAAGAAGTCTACAGGTTTCCTTGCAAGAATTAAAAGCTCAAAATCGTCATGTGTGTGTCTTCTTGCAGGCCGATGGATTGTGGAGTTCCACAGGGTTCGGTGTTGGGTCCTATTTTAGCTATTTATCAACGACATTACGTGCCTAGACATCAGCGGTAAAGTATGTCTCTTTGCTGATGATACTAGTTTCACTTGGTGCGGCCCGGATAGTGTGGCTCTTCATAGTACCGTATCCAAAGACTTAATCACCATCAAATCATGGTGTGACTCTAACCTGTTGTGCTTGAACACTGCGAAAACTAAATCTGTGTCATATAAAGATGCGCTGCAGTCTTTTGAACTTAATAATTCCACTATTGACGTCGTTTCTTCTGTGAAGTTTCTAGGCCTTGTTGTTGATAGCTCCCTGAAGTGGAAGTTGCACATTGATGCGTTATCAAGAAAATTAAGCTCTGCCTGTTTTGCGTTAAGGTCAGTTTCCAAAGAACTTAACTTGTAAACTTCCATAACAGTCTACTTTTCACTCTTCGAATCTTTTCTGGGGTACATGCTGTGCAACGCAATTTGGGCGTATTTTTAGATTACAAAAAAGAGCTATTCGATACTCTCTGAGATTGCACTATAGAGCCCATTGCCAGGACTTCTTCAGAAAATTTAAAATACTAACACTACCTTCCTTATTAATATTGGAATCGGTCTGCTTAATCCGCAAACACCTGTCAGATGTCTATGAAAGACCATTCCATAACTATCTCCTTAGAAACGCCGAACATGATCTTTACCTGCCAGCCCCATCCTCCGAATTAATCAAAAGCTCCATTATATATAATGCAAAAAAAAATGCACAACCATCTGCCAATGGAAATCATATTGCTATCATCCCTTCCTCGATTCCGTAAAGCTCTAAAAACGTATTTGTTAGAAAAAGCTATCTTAATTGATTTATTTATTTATTTGACGATGTACCTGTATGTATTATGTTTTATATGTTTTGGTTACCTGTCTACAAATTATTTTTAATTTTTTGACAAATATATATATTTATTATTATTTATCATAATTTGTAATTAAATAACAATATGTTTCTGAAATGAGTGATTTTGATTGGTTCTTAAAACTATGTTTTAGTGGACATAACAATGAAGCTAAATCAGCTAAATTTGCAATTTCATTAAAGCTCTCATTGCAAAATTGTATTGTTATTTGAGCGGCAACTTAAAAACAGTATTGCTCAACATTTTGCGCCGTTAACAGCCAACATAATAATTTCTGTAAACATGCTGATGAAACAAAGAAGCTTATATTTTCACTTCACGTTTACTGATTTATTAATATATTTCTCCTTTTTTCCAGTTCTAAATGTGGCAGCAGGAAAAGCTCCGATGCAAATCAGCACTGAGCAGGGTGGTATTCCCCAGAAAGCTATTGATGGAAGCACCAGTGCATTTTTCAACAGTGAAACATGTACTTTAACAAAAACGGAAAACACTCCCTGGTGGTATGTTAACCTGTTGGAGCCATATATGGTGCAGCTAGTGCGTCTCGACTTTGGAAAGCCTTGTTGTGGTAAGTCAGTTGAAACCTGATTAATTTTGATTCTAGTTAAAACTAATTGCGAATGGAAAATTGATCATTATTTGTCCAATTAAAATTTCGCAAAACTCAATTCAATGATCTGGGATCATCGTCGTTTAACGTATGAATTAATTTTACTTTATCCAGGGCTATTTCTTGGGTTTATGAGTATTTTCTTCAATGGTCACGACGACGTTTAATTGTCTATTCGGGGAAATTGGAGATCGACCAGCTCTAGGAAGATCTCCTACGTGTTCCACTTCAATTCTGCTTACCGTAGACTGAGATATCATCGGGTCAGGATATTTATTATTAAACATTTCGCAAACCTCATCTCAATTCGTTGAGTTTCGCTTAAATTATTCTTCTTGTTTCGACAATTTTAACTTTTACGACGAGGCAACGATGATGAGTCATTAATTTTTCTGAAATCATTACAAAATATTGACATTCTATTATCACTTTTAAAAAAGGCATGACACTGTCTTATTTATTTTTTTTTAATAATAATAATAGTCTTTATTGTCTAACAGGCGAAATACCCAATTACAAGACAATGTATTTGCATACAAATTCTGAACATAATAATGTGCTTATTAATAATAATAATAACAATGATAAGATATAAATACAATAATATAACAAAATATACAAAAATTACATACTTATATACAAATAATACAAATAACTGACAAATTATTTAAAATTCAAGAGTGCGGAGATAATACCAAAGGCTTTTTCGGAATCGGTTTAAAAATTTATCAAAATAATCAATATTATGATGCAAATGGGAACTGTTGCACACGTCGCATGCCCTGAATAATGGAGCTCTTTGTTCATAATTAGTATGAGTTTGAGGTAATCTAAATAGGTTCGGCTTACGCGAATTAAACTGAGGTACATTAAAATGTATTTGTTGTAATAAATTCGGACAGTCAATAATATTGTTAATTAATTTATAAAGAAAAACTTGGTCGGTAAATATTCGACGAACTACCAGCGAGTCAAAGTTAAATTTGTTTAACAGCACTTGATGGTCACAACCTCTTGTAGGAAAACTCCCATCACTTTTAAAAGATAGATATCTCAAAAACTTACGTTGTACGTACTCCAACTTGTTCTTATGAACCGTGTAGTAGGGCGACCATACAAATGATGCGTACTCCAATTTAGATCTCACAAAGGTGTTGTATAGAGCAATGAGACAATCAACGCTATCAAAGTCCCTTCCGGTACGAAATATAAAGCCCAACACACGAAGAACCCCCTGCGCAATATATTCAACATAGCTGTTAAACGACAAATCCGAATCCACAACAATACCAAGATCCCTCATCTGGGCACAAGACTCAAGAACTGTATTATTCAGCCTATACTGAAATAAGACGGGTTCCCTACTTTTCGAAAACACTATTAGTTTGCACTTCGGTATGCTAAGCTTCAACGCATTTGACTCACACCACTCCTCAAAACACTGCAAGTCCTCCTGAAGTCCAAGACAATCCTGATAGTTATGTATGATGCGATATAACTTAAAATCATCCGCAAACATGAGACATGAACTAGATAAATGAGTTTTGATATCATTTATATAAATAGCAAATATTAATGGGGCCAGGTTACTTCCCTGAGGAGCTCCACTAGAAACAATCATCTCCGCGGATTTAAATCCATTATACTCTACATACTGTCTGCGGTTGTACAGGTAAGTATCAAAAAAGTTTAGCAGGCTCTCATCAAAATCGATATTACCCATCTTTTGTCGAACTATTGAATGGTCTAACCTATCGAAGTCTTTTGTGAAGTCCGTGTAAATAACGTCCGCCTGTAGTCCCCTTCCAAGAGCACAGTAAATTATTATTTTCAACTATTGACAAGGAAGTAAAAACCCAGGAAACTTAATTATTTGAAAATAATTGATAAACTTTGAGAGCTTGTTTATTATAACAAAAATCTTCTGCCTATAAAACTCAGGAGTTTGACTAAAGTTGTACTACCAAATAAACTGTATAATGTTGAAAAATCTA
This sequence comes from Apoderus coryli, assembly GCA_911728435.2. NCBI lineage: Eukaryota > Metazoa > Arthropoda > Insecta > Coleoptera > Attelabidae > Apoderus > Apoderus coryli. Next base: position 16,205,172 of record OU452204.1, read on the forward strand.
AAATTAAAGCAATTCCAAATACTCATTGGATGTATTTTTAAAATAACAACTTCATGATTGTTAATGAAATGGAAATTTTCAATAATCAGCACACTTAAACAGTCATGGGAAGACGAATAATCCATTAGTTACCATTGAAACCCATTAAAACCAAAGTCGTTTTCGTTTTTTTCGGTTGAAGTAAGAAATTGTTAATTACCTGCGCATTTTCACTTTTTTATGCAAAACTACATAGCATAACACAATTTTTATTCAGATTTTCTGATATGGAAATAACAGGAGCAGAGAATCTTGTTATATGTTATTGTGCTATTTTTTAATTTTATCTATGCGCATTGTTTATTTCAATAATTAATTTTGCCTTGTTTAAATAATAGAAATTTTGTTTTCATATACAGGGTTATTGCTGGTCGATGGCCCCTTAAAACTGTTTTTGCAATAATAATTTTCGTTAATTTTTTTGCCAAAAACACTTCACAAATCACTATAGTATGACCTAATAGTAAAAATAGGCATAAATGAATTTTCTTAAATATAACACCCTGTATATTATCAAATATTCTAAAAGACAATTAAATTTGCTACCAATCGATATATCATTTTTCTATACCTAAGTATTTTCGAAATAATCGCATTAATATTTAAAAATTTCGATTTATTATAATTTTGTTTTTTGTAAAGAATTAAATAATCAGAGGATCTCTGATTATTTCGTTATGTTAAACTAGATTTTAAACTAATTAAGTGAAAACTGCTTTATAAGTAGCTAGAGCGATAAGATAACTAAATTATCATTAGCATTAAAATGCGTAGAATTATAAAAAAAGAGCTATAAAAACGTTGTCAAAATCATCATTTCAAGGAACTAATAATCCAATGGCTCGTGCACATTTTAATTAAACAAAGGAAATGTGTTTCCTCTATTACCTTATTAATTTTAAACCGTTTCTGTTATCTCAATTAAAATACAATATTTTTGATGATATTCTTAACACATTTAGCAGTATATACAAGGATATGATGAAAAGTTTCCAGCTTTTTTTTTTATTATTAAAGAGCATTTGAATCTGCAACTGTTTCCCAATTTAACCGATTTTCTAACTTTTACCGTTTACAATACTGTTCAAATAAAAAGTGACCACCCTATATAGTTTTTTCCTCAAGATGAACCTAATCCAACAAAAGTGGTTCGCGATCCAAACACTTCAAAACAAATGGTCCCCTATTTTTCCAGAAAAATTGGATATATGCAAATCTAGGTACCTTTAGATAAATAGTGACCGATCCATTTGTTTCAGGTGCAAATAAACCAGCCACAATAGTAGTACGTGTCGGCAACAATCGTCCCGATCTCGGCAACAACCCTATTTGCAATCGCTTCACTGGTTTCCTTGAGGAAGGACAACCTCTATTCCTACCATGCAATCCACCGATGCCAGGCGCATTTGTCAGTGTCCATTTGGAATCACCAACTGCAAGTCAATTGTCAATATGTGAAGCATTTGTCTACACAGATCAGGCATTGCCTATCGAACGATGTCCTCAATTTAGAGACCAACCTCCAGGGAGTACGGCAACGTATAATGGAAAATGTTATATTTTCTATAATAGACAACCAATGGCGTTTAGAGATGCTTTAGCTTTCTGTAGAAGTCGAGGTGGGACTTTGGTTGATGAGAGTAATCCGGCACTTCAAGGTTAGTATTTTTGACTTGATATTGTAATGCTTTTCATTATGCTAATTTTAATTGGATAGGATTTATAAGCTGGGAACTATGGAGAAGACATCGAAGTGATTCGTATGGACAGTATTGGATGGGAGCAATTCGTGACAAACAACTAGGTTGGCAATGGTTGAAAGGTGATGACATCACTATAGCATTCTGGAATGCTCCAGTGGGAAAAGGAGATTGCGCGAAATATGACGGCACAAAAGGGTGGTTGTGGTCAGAAACAGATTGCAATGCTCATTTGAACTATATTTGTCAACACCGTAAGCATCCAATTTCTCTATATCATTATACATTTATCTAAAAATATATTTTTTACCTTCCTAAGAGCCAAAAGCTTGCGGCAGGCCAGAACAACCCCCAAATTCCACAATGTTAGCACCAGACTTCAATGTTGGTTCAGTTATTGAATATTCATGCGATGATGGCCATCTTTTGGTGGGTCCAAATACAAGAACATGTTTGGAAACTGGATTTTACAATGAATTTCCACCAGTCTGCAAAAGTAAGTAACAAAACCACCAACTTTCACCAATGCCTTTTCTGAAACAATTTAACTTTAAGGAATCCAATGTGGTTATCCTGCTGATATAGCTAATGGGGAATACAATTTGGTAAACGACAGCGTTGGATACTTAAGTAGGGTAATCTACTCTTGTGAAGAGGGATACGAAATGATAGGAAGAGCCCAATTAGCATGTGATATTGATGAAAGGTGGAATGGACCACCGCCTAGATGTGAACGTAAGTAAACACGATAAAATAGTTACATTAACAATTTGTTTATGAAAACTTCAAAATTGTAGCGGTTGAATGTGAGCCTCCAACCGAAATATCAAATGGTGCTTTGGAAATTCCAAATAATGACACGTTCTATGGATCAATAGTAAATTACATGTGTAATCCAGGTTACAAGTTGGTCGGCCAGGAAAAAATTACATGTTTAGCAAATGGACAATACGATGCAATTCCACCAACTTGTCAAGGTAAAAACTCTCATCTCTCACGGCTAATTCATTTTCCTAATTTGATCTACGTTTCGGTAATAGAAATTCCTACAACAACGACGACAAAAGAGGCAACGCAAACAACAAAGCCACCAATCACAACCACAAGACTTCGTACAAGGCCAACTAAACCATCACCAACAACTATAAGAGCTGTAAACGACATACTTAAAGTCACCAATAGAACTCGGAAGCCTGTAGTTGTCAAAAACACTAGCACCAGGTGAAGATTTGCGTAATGTTTGAAAGAATAGTCCCTAAAACTCTTTAATTCATTTACAGTACAGCAGCTATTATTACTCAGTTGCCTTCATCTACGCATCGTCCATCTATAATACTGGCAGGTCATCCACATGACAATGAAATCGCTAGCAGCTCCAACATACAACATGGTGGATTGCCTAATGTCAATGTTCCTCTATCAGTAGATGGGGAAAGACGGGATCCGTTTGGTGCCAGGCTCAATGTAGGGGCTATTATAGCTCTAGGTGCTTTTGGAGCTTTTATCTTCTTAGCAGCCATTATCACAACAATAGTCATCTTAGTGCGAAGGTAAGAAGACACTTACAGCAATTTATTTTGACAGCTTTCATGTTCTTGTTTTTTATTGTTTATCAGATGTACAAGTTTTAAAATTGTATGACATTTAGAACATTCTACTTATTGTCACACAGTGCGGGTGCGTCAGCTCGGTCATCCCATCGTTTGCCGTCGCCCAGTACCATGCCTTCAAGATGGTATACGCTGCTGGCGCTACCATTTCCGGATCAGCAGATTGGCCGAAGGGAATTTACAAGAAATTACCGATCACATCATCGAGCCGGGTATTTTTCTAACCCCATCTAACGTATGACCTGTGTGCCACATTACTTTCTTTAGGTTGTAATTATTTGGTAATTACTACTGCTACTATTTTTGGGGGAATCACAGGCAGAATGTAATTATTGTTTTGACGCACTCGCACGGTGAACTGACGCACCCTCACTGCTAAAGAATTCCAATGCTTTTTTTAATGTTAAGTATGATTATCTTCTTCCACTTTATTTCTTCAGGATATTGGGAGCTTGTAGCATGTTGCATGTTTCAGCTACTTTTTATTATTTTAGGTTTATAATTTGGCATATTTTTGACACTGATGATGATCTTTGCTTGGCTTTAGTTCTAAAATATGTCCACAGGAAAAGTGTTCAAGAGGTAATACTTTCTTAGTTTCCATTTCTAATCTGAATCTACACCTAATCAACAAATTAGGAACTATTTTAGCTATTATCCTTGTCACTTATTCTTGAACAGATCATTCAACCTTTGAATTCAAAGCCTGTGTTAAATGAAATACAGTTTTGTAACTACCTAAATATGTTTCTAGGAATCGAAGTGCCAAACATTACAGACATCGAGCATCACCAGACTGTAATACAGTCGCATCGTTCGATTCGTCAGGCTCAGAATCACGAAATGGCGGATTAAATCGCTACTACCGCCAAGCTTGGGAGAATCTCCATGAATCAGCTGGTAGCAAAACAAGCCTGAAACCCAACTCGGGCAGTTCCAATCATTCCCCATTACGGAGAAAGGAGACGTTAGACGAACAACCCTACCGAACAGAAAGACAAAGTGCGGAAATGGTAATATCGGAATCGTACAATTCGAACGGAAATAGCAGCAGAGGTGCTGTGGAAAAGAAACGACACCACCATCACCATCATCACCATGACGGCAGAGCACAAAAGGAAATGAGAGAGTGGCGTGAACAACGGCCGATGCAACAACATAGTAAGCGGTATTGACAACCTTGCCTGGTGGTGACTGTCGAGTTTGAGGATATTGAGACTATAAATCATTTAAACGTAAGCGGCCAGAAATAAATATTGTTTTTGATCTTAGAACAGTTCCTAGAGAGACAATTGAAATAAATAATAAAGTTGTCTCCTAGGAACCACGTAGTTCTACAATTAAAAACACTTGGGAGTATCGGGGTCGTATGATTCGACGGTTTACACTCAAACATTGACAATTAAAGTCAATATCGCCTACGTTCTTACTTAAATAAAAAAAAAAGACTTTTAAACAATATTTAGGTACCAAAACATTGTTATATAAATATTTGTTATAGTTAATAATGTAGAAATATTGGTGTTACACAAATGAAATTCTAAATATTTTGATTGTACAAAAATATTTTTCCACCAGGCTTCAGGGATGTCCCCCAAAACGTAGAATTGTGTAGCTAGCTCAGATATGTTTGAAAATACTTATATAAGTTATAGATTCGAATTTAGTTAATTTATTAGTTGATTTCCTTTTGCTACTAATCATTCATTCATTTCTAATTAATTTAAATTGAAAAGAATACAGAAAAGGCGGTGCATTATACATAATATGCAGGCAATGAAATGACATGCAGAATTCCTAGCCCTCAAACTTTCGCGTATATTGAGAGGCAACTTAGCTTTTCGAACCAATGTGTTAATGGATTATTTTACTACAGGATCTTGTACATCTTATGAAATAATTACTATTGGGTCTGCCAGATAACTTTTTTTTTTTTGAAAATGCTATAAAAGAAAAGCTGCTGAATATTTTCTCAAATTTCTTTTTTTATTTGAAAGTACAATCCTTCCGGTTAATAATGACAAATAATTTAATTCAAATGGCTGTCTCGGCTGGCCATGCAGTAGCCTACACGATCGGTCCAATTTTTAAGCACATTATCGATTGTGTGCAGCTGTATTTCACCAATGGCTTCACGAATATTGTCCTTTAAAGCGTCAATTGTCTCTGGCTTGTCGGCGTAACACTTATCTTTGACGGCACCCCACAAATAATAGTCCAATGGTGTCAAATCGCAGCTCCGAGGTGCCCAAACGACATCAGCTCTGCGGCTGATAATGCGATCTTCAAAAACAGGGCGCAAAACATCGAGTGTAGCTTCGGCTGTGTGGCACGTAGCGCCGTCCTGTTGAAACCAAATGTTGCCAATATCCTCCTCTTCAATTTTTGTGAACAAAAATTCGTTCAACATGGCCCGATAACGATCGCCATTGACTGTAACGGCCACTCCTTGCTCATTTTCGAAGAAAAATGGCCCAATTATGCTTCCGGACCAAAATCCGCACCAAACAGTGACTCGTTTTAGGTGCATCGGCTTTTCAATGTATGTGTGCGGGTTTTCTGTGCCCCAAATGCGACAATTTTGCTTGTTTACATACCCGCCAAGATCAAAATGAGCTTCATCTGAAAAGATGATTTTTTTGGCAAAATCGGCATCTTCTGTAAATCGATCGCAGGCCCACTGAGCGAAGCGAAAACGCATTGGATGGTCAGTTGGCTTCAACTCCTGAACCAATTGGACTTTGTATGGCGTCATACCAAGGTCTTTATCCAAAATTCGTCTCAATGATGTCTCCGAAATGTTCAATTGTTGAGACCGACGGTGAATTGATGTTGATGGCGCTTCACGCACACTTTCTGCCACAGCAGCAATATTCTCGGGTGTACGCACTGTTTTTGGCTTTTCACGCTTTGGTTTATCGATGAGGATGCCAGTTTCTTTCACTTTTTTCACGAGATAACGAACATACGGAGCTGACGGTGCTTCTCTTCTTCCAAAATCCGTACGCAATTTTCGCACACATTCTGCAACATTACCATGATTTTCAAAGTAATGTCACAATATTTCCCAGCGTTGTTCAAGCGTATACACAACCATATTCGTTCAGCGGAAGGATAAAACTAATTATCTGTCAAATCAGACATGAGCTAAGTGTTACCCTTCACGAAATAAGCACTAGTTGAAAAAAAAACGTTAGATGGCGGACCCGATTTTTGCAAAACACCGTAGCTATAAAAAATGGCTTATAATGGGGCATGTTTTTCGACTTCTAAAATTTATATCTAGTTAACTATGCATTATAGAGCAAACAAACCTTCTATCAAAATCATTTAATAAGATGTCTGAATCGAAAGCAAAAATTATATCTAGGGTCTTCCAAAAAAAAGTAAGTTTGATATGCTACGGGATAACACCCTGTATAAATGGCACCTATTTTAGAATGTAGTCCTATGCTACCGGAAAATTATGTTAAATTACTAAAAAAAACTTCTTTTAAGGTAATTCTATTAGCAAATCTATGACAAAATTATGTTAGAATTCGATAATAAAGGGGCAACATTGCTCTCACGCGTGATATAAATTTGCAAGAACAAAATTATGCAGTCACGAATAACTTGCCGTGAGCTGCATGAGGTGACGGTAGTCTATTTCTATACCAAAGATTAATATACATTAATCTTTGTCTATACCCATTTATAAGCACGCTTAAATTGTATTGCAGAGTTTTCGGACGTGCCGTGACATTGCGTAATAGCATGTGATCTCACGTGACGTGATGCAAGTCTCTCTCCGCCTTTACATCCCCCTAAAACAAGGGTAGCCTTGTAAAAAACAAACTATTATGAATAATTTGCTGTTAAAGGAAACCGACTATCTTACTGTGAAGGTTTAGTTAAATAGAGAGGTTGTTAGTGCCATTATAAAAAACGGCATGTGTGAGACAAATAGATGATAATAATCTATTATGTTTGACATTAATATCGAAATTATACAATTAGGTACATAAATAGAAATTATAAGACTTTTTTATAAGATTAAAAATTAAATAAATTGATTAGTTTTATAAGAAAATTTTATTTTTATTAATATAATTGTATCATAATAATTTTAATAGTTATGTTTGAAAGAATTTGTAATATATTATGTTTAACTAATACATAGTTTGATTTATTCATGCCAATCTATAACTTAGGTAGGTACACCAAAAATTCCAAACATATTCTTGACTGACAAATAATGATAACTAATTCAGTTAATAAAATCATTTTTCAATTTCTAACCCCATGTTGTGTTTGAAATGAACATATAATTTTCACCTGTATTGCAGTAGGTCTCTTCTAAACTAGTTATTGTCATAAAAACAGGTCATATAGCCACAGTTTCTCTGTAAGACAACAGGAGTCCACACATTCAAAATCGCGATTGTGACTGCGCCTACAAACGAGTAGAATAACGCTTCCAGAGTTGATTGAGCACATGGAATGGTGCATTAATCTTCGCAGAATATACTTAGAGAACCACAACCTTTAAAAGCTACCTACTGTTGTATTTCAGACTTTTTTATTATTATTATTATTATTAGTCGTAAAACAGTAAACGGTAAAACCGATGAAACTGTTGCTCAGTTCCTAATTTGCGGTTTTTGAAATATTGATGTCATCCTCACTAATCTTCTATAGGGAGTAGTGGACCAACTGATCGCCATGGTCCTCCATGAAATTGTCCAGCCTGTTCTTAAAGCTGTCAACCGTTTGCGCCATTATCACCTCTTCAGGTAATGAATTCCATGCATATACAACTCTGTTTGTTATAAAATTCTTCCGAGGAAGTCTAGCACATCTCTCCTTGTCAAGTTTCTTACTATTGCCACGCAGATTAGGATTTCTAGCTGGATGAAATACATCGAGATTCACCGAGTAGTAGCCACTAAGTATCTTGTATGTTTGAATTAGATCGCCTCGTTGTCGTCGATCCTAAAGACATGTCAAATTTAAAAGCCTCAATCGCTCCTCATATGGTATATGGCTAAGTGCATGAGGTAGCTTAGTGCATCTCCTCTGAACCCTTTCCAGTGCCTCTATGTCCTTAATAAAGTAGGAGGACCAAACGCTGTTGGCATATTCCAATAGTGGTCTGACATACGATTTATACAATTGCAATATTAGAGAGTTTGATCTCGATTTGAAAGCTCTCTGTATCAGATACCACAGTCTATTAGCTTTCTTCACTGTGGCGGAAATATGGGCCTCCCACTTCAAATCCGCTGTTACTATGACACCAAGATCCTTCTGCTGATTTACAGATTTAACGGCATTTCCATTGATGAAATATGGAGTCCTGGGATTATTAGCTCCGATGTGTAGTACCTGACACGTCTCCAAATTCAAGTTCATCAACCAAACCGCCGACCAGGACACTAACCCATCAATGTCGATCTGGAATTCATTATCGTCTCGCAGTGGGTTACAAAACAATTTGGTGTCATCAGCAAAGAAGCTCATGTTTGACGTGATGGTTCTTGTTAAGTCTGATATATATGCCAGAAAAAGCAATGGCCCCAGTACAGACCCCTGCGGGACACCACTCAAGACCGGCAATTTAGCGGATAATGCACTATTCGCTCTAACTTGGAAAATTCTTTTTGTAAGAAACATCTCAATCCACCTCAGGAGTGCCCCCCACTTATGTGCAAAAAAAAACCTCACCTCCAACGTTTTGACAGCATTGGTCGTTACCAATTTTATCAATAAATCTTACAAAAGGTAGTCTTAAAGTCAATGCATCTGAAATATATCGCACATTTCAATTTTGCTCAAGCAATATGGGATTAACGCACTGACCTTTATCTTGCAAAAACCCTGTATATCAAAAGGTAAATACCATAGCAACAAAACATGTTTATTATTATTATTGGATCAATACAGAGGGTGTTGATTAATAAATATCAGTCCGAGTTGTCAAAATATTGTGATATTTTAGTTATTATTCGTGCGAGGGACAAGGGGTAAAAAATATGTCCGTAATTCTAATAACTAATCACGATGAAAATATTTACAATATTATAAAAAGTCAAGGGCAGTTACGTAAACAAAAACCTTGTAGTTTTAAATCTAAACTAAAGGAAAAAAGAACACAAAGGTAGGTAAGTCACAACTTTTTCATCTGAAGATAATCCAATGACAACCCTTCCAGACAAATCCAGAGATGCGTAAAGCTTCATGCGACAATGGGAGTACCAGAGGAAGAGCCGCCAAATCCTCAAGAATTTCTCAAAAAACACACTGGCCAACCATGTTATACAGTCTGTCCACCACCGAAAGATCCAAAACCTGATTTACCACCAAAAGACAAAATACCTTTAACAAAAGACTTAATCTCTAAAGAAAAAGAACAAAAACGTCACCATTCTAAGAATTTCTTAAAAGAAAATATTGAAAGCGTAATTAAAATGAAACCGAAAGAACCTGAACCTAAAGTTGTTATTGATAGAGTAGGTACCAAAGCGAAACCGTTTGCAAATGGGATGGAACCGGTATATATCAAATTACCAGTGTTTGGTAAAACTCCCAAATATTTGGTGAGATTTATAAAAATTAAGGAAAAGGAATATCAAATGAAGAAAGAGGCTACTGGGCCTCAACAGCCCTTGTGTCGTTATATCACTCGTGACGAGAGAGAACATCTTTTAAATGTAAGTTTGTAATATTTACTTTCAAACCTAGTTAAGAAATTTAATTATTTGATCTCTACTTATTTGGGTATAAAGGTCTTGACAAACTATAATGCAAAATAAGCCACCGGTTTTCACTGTTATAGAAAGATTCGCACAAGAGTTTTCAAATCGTCGATATTTTTAATTCTATGTCCAGTTTGTTGTGAATTTTCAATCGAGATAGATTTAGTTACCTAATTAAATTATGTTTTCCTTAAAAAAATTTCTGCTACAGGAATTCCTGTAGATATGCTCCTTATTTTAAAATTATAGTAAGTGTATTCAACTTTCAGGGTCTCAAACAAAATTGGGAGGAACTGCAAAAACAGTACCAAGGTCTTCCCATTCTTACAGACACCATACCGAAGAAAATTCGTAAATCAAAAATGGAATCGGATCTAAAACAACTGGAAAAAGATATTGTACTTTTAGAACGTCATCCATATATTTATGTTTACAATGACAATGATTTAATGCAACAGACTAATAGTTAAATTTAATTTACAGTTTACTTTATAAATATACAGGTTTATACACACAATTTGGCATTTTAAAGTTTTAATAAAATAAATTTTGATCTTCTTTTAGTTTCGATTTGCCTAAATCCAAACTACATAATACACGACATCGTGTCTATTTTTGTCGTAATCTTATTGATAAAAGTATAACGACAAAAACAGACACGATGCTCAAAACTCTCAAATTTGAGTCTTTAAGTTGAAGAACCAAAATTACAAATTTTTTTATTCTTTCCCTTTCTTGGGATTTAAGATTCTATTTTATAAGCGAATTGTTTTTCCTTTTGAAATATTTTTATTTCATGTCAATGCTACACCGTTTCGGCTTATTCGCCTTCCTCAGGTACATCTCTTTTCAACATCGCATGATTCTGTAGAATTTTTTTTGCTGTATACCACTTTTAGTGGGTATTTTGTTTAAAATTACAAATATATGATATATATTTTGTTATTATACTTTCGTCAACGACGGTCAAGAAATTATTAATTTTTATTAGGCCAAATTCAAACATCAAAAAATATTTTTGTTTTTTTTTTCTTTGGGTATAGGCTCTATTTTAAAATTGACCGTTATTACAAAATTAATGTACCGTGTGTCCCATTTTCGCTGTCGTTACGGGATACCTCGCTTATTTCTAACTGAGACTTGCGGTTTTCGTGAACACTATGCGGTATGCATAGGGAGTATATTTTTACTTTTTTAATATCTTGGAACCCCTCGTCTTTGGAATGCCAACAGTTAGTTATTTCTTTCTTAAGTAGATTGATTTCGAACAAGGAACGTACACATTCCGAAACATGGTTAGGCAGGAATTTAGATCTAATTAAAATGAATTTTGTGGAAATATACATCTTCAAATGCAAATCAATCAAGTCGACTCTGAAAACGAATCACTTCTTCAAAAATTATCTATTCATATTGGGTATAACAAAATACACAACATTCAATCTTAAATATACTTTATTTTCGTGTTACTTTTTACATTAAATACGATCAATAAAAATATACAAATTATATTGTCAACCAAATAATAACATTAAATAAAACTTAATGGAATTTTTATTTAAATTTAGAAAAATATGTTATTTTACTTGCTTATATTAATTTCTCTGAGATCTTTATATTCTATGAAGTTTACTACTTTATTTATGTACTTAATTTATGAAAATGAATGAAATAGAATGTATCATAAGATATTTTCTAAATAGTTTACAACTAATAATAAGAACATTTACAAGGAAATTAACGCCTTATATTCTTATATTATTATTCTAAACATCTAGAGGAAAAATCTTTTGCATTACTTATACAATATTATCGGAAAATAATTATTTGTTTTTAACATAAACACTATTTTGCGAAAACGTAAATTGTAAACTTCTACCACATTCATTTTATGAATATGATTAGTTTTTGTCAACAAAAACGGTTTCTACTGCTGAAACAATAAAAAGTTTATTTTATAATGTTAACATCGTCAGAAGAATAATGGATATCACTCACTTTTCTTATGTAAGTATATAAACTCTTATCGTACTTCACTTTTTTCTCCAACAATCACATATAGATAAACTGGAACCTGTAAAAAGAAAATAAATACAACTAAGTACTGAACATTATCATGCGTTTTTTAATCTAATTCAAACTTATCCAAGAGCATAAATGAATAATGTTCTAAGACAGAACACGGTAACAAAAATTTAAATAATTAAAAAAATAGTGATATAGTTAAATATCACTTCACCTGATTATATTCAATGATTTTGACCAAATTTGAATTAAAACCTTATGAAAATAGCTAAAGTATTACCTGCAAAGAGCCTGGGGCAGAGATGATATTATAGGTCCATATCCCTGCGAGTTATCATATAGTTCAAAAAGCGGAGCTGCCACTAATTTGTAGTTTTTTGGAACGGCGAATAATGCTGGAAAAATTAAACATAGAATAAGTATCTTAATTTAAATCAAGCATTTATGTTCAAACCATCATAAATATATCAATAGTATACAGTTTCTTGTGTAATTATTACATAAATTTGTACAAATAAATATTTTTAATACACATAGAAAAGCAATGAAAAAGTTTATCATTCGAACTCAACAAAACTAATTTTAAATTATTTATATTTTAAACTTTTTCACATTAGCATCGTCAACTTTTTTTACATAATTAATGTAAAACTTTAAAATTTTCCGAAACAAAAATATATTCAAGTACAAAATATTGTTAATTTGAAATACATGTCATATTAAATCATTTAAGAAGTGCGATACATTTTTTTTATAACGATACTTGTAATTAGTTTAATTCAAAAAAGAAACAGTATTTATTAAATTAATAGTACAGTTAAATAAATAATTTAACGCGTAAGACTATTTCACATTGTAAGAAAAAACAGAACAGAAACTTCAGTATCTTTACAATTAATAACAAAGCAACTTTTGCACACAGTCAAATTAGAGAATGTTTCATTTTTTTGAAGAGAAATATGAAATTTGGAAAGCATTAGAAAAATAAATCGTCACATGAAACGCCGTGGATAAATACAGCTCTTAAAACTACGATATAAATTACATCATTTGATTATTTAGTGAAGCTAAAGAAAAAATATCCAACTGTAAAGTTCAGTATTTAGTTTATAAGTTTTTCTTAGTGCTTGCAAATTGAAAAAATATGAGTCAACGTTTATTTACTGTTTCTATAACCGCGATGTAAAGGATTATACATGCGCGAAAGTCCTAAAACTCTCACGATTCAACAAAAAGATGCTAACGAAAATGTTTCTACTTGGGACACTTAAATGCCATTGAAAGACTTCTTGAAAAAACTCTGACGATCCGTAGCCGGATCATTCTAAATTGTCATTGTTAGAGATTTCGGGACAACATCCAAGAGTAAGATATTCCGTTTATATTTCCCAAGGTCAAATCTGCAGTAAAGTGAACAAAACAATTTTCAATAATAGAAGCGTTTTTCCAATAATTAAAGGGATTGAAGGTCATAATTAAATATACATAAATTTAAAATAAAACGTTGATTGTGACTCGCAATGTTACTGATTAGAATTAAAAGGGAAACCGAATCAATCTCAAAGATTTGGAATGGTAAAAATGTTCCAACACATACATGAGTTCATACAATGATTAAATTTTATTCGTACCTTTAAGACCACGAACTTATTAATATATTTATCCACGACATAAATTAAGAAGTTGCAAATTGCAACAAAACTAAGTAGAGAAAAGTAACTAAATAAATTCCACCATCTTTTAGCTAAAAAATATTTTTACAGAAGGAATACATTGTTCTATAAAAAGGTTTAAGTAGCTAAAGATTATTATATAAATCTTTTAAAAAAATACAATAATTATCATTTCATAATTACTAAAGGATAGTGAAAAATAATATAAAACCAAATATTACAGATTAATTTATTCCATCAAAATGGCTGTTTCAATTATTCTCAAAAGTCTTTAGACACCCATTCATTTGAATGCCAACAATTTTTTCGACGACGAAAAAATTCGAGAAATCATCAGTAAGTTGTATTAGTTATTTGATTGACAGGAACCGAGGAGCTTAATCAAAAATTCGTAAGTGTAAAAAAAATGAAGTAAAAAAAAGTGGAAATCATAAAACGCCCTATTAAAAACTATAGAAAACTGAATAGAAGGCAGATATTTAAGAGTACAAACGTAATACCGCGATCTGTAGTATTAGATTGGGTTCAAAATGAGTGGGTCTGCACAGGACCCTCCACTGTATTGTGGCTCATACCTATTTATATTTCACCGAGCAGCTCGATCTTCTTACTAAGAATAATAAAATTGAGAAAATGATCTTACATTATTACAACTTTAGCCTTTTTGATGGAATATATTTGTAATAAAACATACACTTAAAAAATAATAATACAATCTTCTTAATAGAACAATATTTTGTTCATATACAATACCCTTTTCTTGTAGCTGTACTAAAAACAATCGTTTGTGTTCCTTTGGTTTTGTGATATGCGGTGGTATATATGGATACTGAGGTGGTTCAAAGTTAGGTCTCCACCAATTCCCGATGATATCCTCCACAAGCCACTCCTGTTTCACGCCATCATCTAGTCTGCCGAGCGTCTGTAACCACAAGAACGTCCTCTTCGAAAACAAAGTGCCGCAAAAATCTCTCAACACAAAAATTACAATTTAAACATATTCTTTTACAAAATATTCAACTAATTATAACATATATTTTGTTAAATATCTATGGAATTTAATTGCAAGTTATATTAAGAGATTTATGGTTTAAATATTAACAATATTCGGATAAGTAGATCCTTTTAAATATGTATAAATAAAAAAATAATTAAAAAAATTATAAAATATATTTTGCAAGAAACGGACCTGATAGTGTGGAATTTTTTTATTTTAAAACAAAGATGAATACATAAAAAATTAAATAATAGAAAATTAAATAAAAATATAACCATACTAAGTAACCCCCATCATCCACAGAAACAACAATCTAAGCAAAATTTCGATTACTATGTAACTGTATACACCAGAAGTCATATCCTACTCTATCTCAATTTCTATGGACCTAATTTCTGCAGATAATGAGGGATATTACCGATTAAGCTCTTCCCAATTATATTAATTCAGTTTATAAAACCTACGATAAGCCAGATTGTATTTTAATTATTTACAATATTGAACCTATAGTCCCTAATAAACTTTCCAGAACTGTTTAATCACGAACATGTTTAGCACTTGACTGAAGTATGAAGATAAAACAGCAATTAATTTTGCATAAATATTGCGTGTAGAAAAAAATTAATAAGAACCCTTCAATAATTAATGCTAAACTTACTTACATTCAAACATTACAAACACTATTTCCTAAATAAAGTTATAATTTTGATAATGCTTGAATGTTATAAATCATTTCAATAAAAAGTGTTTCAACGACTGGCAAAATTATTTAACCATGATTGGTTTGTACCGAAGCGAAGGGTATTTACATTAAATTTATCCACAACTCATACGAACGCGCGTTTTTATGTTCACTGAATGGGGGAGTTGGTGGTAAGTGAATACGGGTTCATAATGAAAAGAGGGTCATTCTTCTCAAACAAAGAAAAACTGTTCAAATCATACTAGAAGAAATGTCATTCGTTTCTTATCCAAATGAAAACAATGTTTACCAGTGGCACAGTCACGTTAAGCAATGCAATCCCTAGAAGACGACTATCAACGTCAGTGCTCTATTGAAGAAACCAATCCAGGACTCATGATAAAATCTCTAATATAATTTTTTAAATGATAGAGTTGAAATGTTACTGGAGATGAAATTTAGGTTTATTAACTGGGTTCTCAGGACAAAGATGAGAGTCATTTCTAACTTGGAGAAGTTAAAAATCTATTGAGGGTCACAACGACAATGCTCCCTTTCAGAAGCGCTTGTATAAAGGGGCCTCAGGTCTTCCTTTATTACCTGTTCCAACAATGAAAAGTGTAGGTTAGTGATAGTAATTACATTAGTTCAGTCACCTCAAATAGTTACTAAACAAATAACAAAAATAGTATTTAATGTATGAACTTAATTTTGCCAATTTGAATAAAGATCTTTATAAACTAATGTTAGTTCCACAAACCTAAGTAAAAGGTAGTAAAAAACTTATATGAATTGTTGAAGAATATAATAAAAGAAATACATAAAGAAACCTACTGCAGAGGAAGAAACATTTCTTATAGAGCTACTTACAAGTTAACATATTACTAGATTTGTATTCCCAGCCCTATTCAATGACATTAGAAAGGTCCCTATCCTTTATATTGACATACTATTTCATACACTTACAAGAAATGAGGTTTCCAATTAAATGTGTAACA
Organism: Apoderus coryli; assembly: GCA_911728435.2. Taxonomy (NCBI): domain Eukaryota; kingdom Metazoa; phylum Arthropoda; class Insecta; order Coleoptera; family Attelabidae; genus Apoderus; species Apoderus coryli. Next base: position 16,221,633 of record OU452204.1, read on the forward strand.
TTAGTTTGAATAAAAATGTAACTTTTGAGGACAAATCAAAACTATTGCTACAAAAATATATGTAAATGATATAAAGAAATCAATTTCATACAAGTTCATATAGACTGACTGATGATTAACCAATTCATAATCAACATGTTAACGATATTTTAATACTGTATAAAAGAATTTGTATGTGATAAAATGCACATTGCACATACGATTGCAAACACAATTAATAAATAATTACTTTTGCCAATCTTAATAAAATAGTACACTTTGTGTTATTAACAATGGAAATTACCATATTGATTTGCAATATGTCTTTAGATTGAAGATAACTTAAATATGGTTAAGTAAAATACATAGGAACATCTAAATAATACACAATTTCCAGATTATTGATACGCTTCTATGACATATTTTCAGGTCAACACACTATGTTGTTAAATCATCAGATATTTTAGTTTCTTGATATAAATTAAGGTTATGGATATGCTTAATTAAATAACATCCACAAATCATATTAAAATCAATAAGATATTGCAAAATTTCCATTTTTAAAGTTAAATAAAGTCAATAAACTATCTTGTACATCATGACACCTTATTCTTAATACATAACCATAGCTATACCAAATTCCGGACACGTACATACTTAAGAAAAGAAAACTTATTGTGACCGGAAAAAATGCCCTAGAGGTCTGTAGCAATAATTTGTAAACACTGTGTATTATTTGAGGGAGAAAGAAAAGACGTCAGACAAGAATTAAAAGATTTTTTAGTTTACTTAAGTACAATCCTAGAATGCATCCACTAGATCATTGGTATATGTATACAAATATAATCATATAAAACAGATAGAAAAGTCTATTTGGATGTGATTAAAAATGGTGTGGCCTACGGAAAAACATGGGTGACCAGACCTCTGATACGCCAGGGAATGCAAAAAAGATGTTTTTTAATAAAAGAGCATGATTTAGAGAAATATTATATTTGATATTTACTTTTCGGTATATATAATAAAGACGATAAGATAAAATAGAGGTCATCGGCCTTCGAATTATGTAATACCTAATAATTTATCGTAGTGAATATAAAGAATAATCATCATAGAGGCAGAAGCACAATTCACATATGAGTTTTCGCAACAGTATAAGTGGTAAGGTAAGTTTGCATAGTATGCAAATAATAACATAATTTAGAATTTTATAAAACTGTAGCAACTGTTGCTTAACTCGAAAACAAATGAAAGAAAACACATCTAGAAAATGCTGGAAACTGGCTTTTAAAAGATGGAATGTCCCTACTTTTTGCACTACACGATTCGCTGGACATTATTAACTTAATTGAAAGAATCGGTCCGGTTTTATACGAACGTCTGGTCACCCTAGGTCCAATATCTCACATAAATAATACAATTAAGTAGGTACTAACTACTAGTTGATGTTTGATTTCTTTTTTAAGTATTTTTTTATATACGTAATTTAATACTTAATATTTTATTGTTGATTAATATATAATAAATAATGTATTATATAAATTTTATCAGACAGCTTACAATCACATTTATTTAGCTATTGAAATAGTTCGTTTCAAATTTAGAAGACAAGTAAACAGTAAATTCACCCGTTTTAGTACAAAATATTTAGAACAAAACAGGTTTAACAATTAACTGCGAGATAATTACGTACTTAATTTGTGATATTTTTGTGTTTTTTTTTGAAAAGAAACATCAAATTATAATATTTTGATCGTGTTAGGCAACCTTGCCTCTGAAAAACCTATAATTATGTATACATTATGTAATTATATCAATATTTTTCCGAAGCCAAACCATAGAATCAGCAATTACGCGGAAGATTTAATTTGAATTCTGCATGTAGAAACACAATTGGCTTTTTGTTAACAACTCGCGTAGTAACAATATAAAAAAGAATAGAACTGAAAATTATATATCGATATGAGGTTCCCATAGCTCTAATTTCGTAGTGTTGTGTGTACCTATTCAAAGCTCATGGAAAAATTAATAAATAAACAAATGGAAAATAGTGTGTTTGATTCCTACACATATATTAATAACAAAATAAAAAGCATACTTGTATGTAGCCAAAAATGAATCACATTTAAAGTATATTATAAACAACTATTACTTCACAAATTAAGTACAGTAAAAATATACAAACTCGCTCTATAATAATATTAAACTAGCTTTATAATAATTTAAAAATATATTTGTTTGAACATACCTCTGTTAGTAATCGCTTGAGTCCTTCAACTTCATCTTCGCCAGGATTCAGTTCACCTCCAGGTAATTTGAAAAACGTCGTGCCTAATTGTAAAAGTAATACATGTGGTAATCCATGTTCATGTACTAAAAGAACACCTTCGACACTCCTACGCATACCTATCCGGTCAAACTCATCGCGCATTCGTTGAAATCGTGCAGGTACACTAGGGTCTTTCTCAAATAGAGGCTCCTTGGTGCCGAAGATGTAATTTGTCAAAGGATATCTGTTAATGGAAAATTATTGTTAAGTAAAGTGAAAGACTTGATCCTTTCCCTTGATAGTTAATGATAAAATAAATACTTACAAGTTTATAATTCTGTTTATAGCTGGTTGTGGCACAGGGTATTTCATATCAAATGTGGAATTTGGTGCTGCTATAGCTGGTGTGGAATTTTGACTATTTCTTCTCGGCCATCCTGTGCCGGGTCCTGTAGTGGCCATGTTATTTTGCTGTTCGCGCTTCACTTGGGACGAGGTCATCGCCATTTTCACCGGTTTTTTATAAGCAGTTTATATAATAGCACTTAGAATTTATAGTTAAGACTAATAATTAATTTAACTTAAGATAGCACCCAACTAAGTAACTACTCAAACATTTAAACACTCCTGTTATTCAATTTTAACACACGCTATAAGTAATACAAGAACGCGTCTTTCTTTCACAAAAACAAAATGTCGGATTTCTGCTTCTGCTAGGGAGGTGGAATTTACAACATCGATACTTTCAAATATCGATATGAAAACTGAATAGGGTCAAAAATTGTATACCTATTATAATACAGTTGTAAACAATGAAATAACAAATAGAAATTGAGTTATTTCCCGATAACAGATTTTAAGTTGTTTTCGATATATTATATTAAAATGTTATAATAAAGTTAGCACCACTACAGAACAAGAAATAGCAACAGTAGGCATTTTTCTTCTACACATCAGCTCAGCTCAGCTGATAATAATGATCACTTCCTCTGTTTTTTGTAACAAAATAAGACATGATTCTTCAACAAATTCTGATCACCTAAGCTGATGGGACATGTTCACCTACCGCTTCCTCACTTCGATTTTAATAAATGGAACGTCAAAATTAGCACTATGAAACATTAGGTTGGGGGCCATATAGGAAGAAGAAGAAAGATTAGGTTAATTTTTCAAATTTATAGGTACAAAAAAGGTGAGTGAAAATCACTATTTTGCATTGAATGAATATTCCGTCGTTATAAAGAAACTTATACATTCGTAATAGTCTAATGCTAATACTTATCTAGTTAAAAATGAGAACATAAAGGAAGACCGTATTTGATATAATTTAATTGTCTTATATTATTGTAATATAATAAAAATTATTATTATTTAGGTTAAATAATGAAAATACAGGGTCTAGCTTGAAGACGTATAGTAGTGAACAGTTTCTAAAATTAAGGATGAATCTATAAGCCTCGTTAACTCATGTAGTCATGTTCATTTAAAACGCTTATTCGTGTCTCATCAAGTTGCTCCTCTCTAGAGTCGAGTACGGGCACTGTGACCTCTTCGAATATAATTTGACTGTCATTTGGTTCAACTAAAAATTGGTTCTACATTATTTTTAAATTGAAACATTTGCTGTATTGCTTATTACTTGTATGTGAGTGTAATTCATCTTCCCTTGAAAAAAAACTATTTACATATTTTAAACCCTCTATAACTTGTGCTGAAATTAGTGCAAAGTATGAGTTTTCACATAAGTCGATGTTACTCTGCAAAATATTTATTTCAGACTGAAGTTTTTGTCTGTCTAAGTCTAAATCATGGGTATTATTGGTCGCTTCATAAGAGTTCATAAGACTCTCATTGTCATTGGTTTCCATATTTATGTCACTATCTAAATTTTGTGATTCTTCATCAAATATTATCAAAGCGTCTTCATTCGTGTTTGCCGGTTCCTCTAGATTATATTGTTTTTTAATATTAATAATGTCTTTTCTGGTAATGGTATCGGATTTTGTTACCTTGTCTGCAGATGCATTTTCACGACATATCTTCAAAATTCTAAAAATAAACACAGTTAAGAATCATAAAATTGTTCGTACTGCCGACCATAGCATAATGTTTATATATGCTGCCGACTTACTCAGCTGCGGATAAGCCAACAGCTAATCTTTTAGCAACATGGTCTCGTGTCTGTCGGGGAAGTCGAAGATGTTTAACATCCATATCGTGACCATAATGTGTTTTATAATAAATTGCATGAAATTGTTTGGGTTGAAAGTCAGTTAAAATGATTTGACTCACACAATTAGAACCTATTTTGCACGAACCTTGTCGTTTTTGAGATCTTTTTCGGTTATCCGTCTTCACCTCAACTTTTCCTACAAAATTGTTGTTTATAGGTACCTAGGTAGGTGACAATAAAATAATTTTCAGTTGAATGTACTACCTACCTGATCGATTACAATAGAAATATATTTTTTTTTGTTTAGTTGATTGGACTCTGCGAAAATATTCACAGTTATTCTCCTCACAAATTTTCTCGTACCATCTCTCAAATTCTACAAATTTATCAACCAAACTTATGTGTTCTATTATGCGTATTTTAATTATTCAAAACAAGCTCACCATGAGTACTTGTAAAAGGTAATACTTCTTTCTCTATATTCAATGAGTGGTCAATCCGTAAATGCTCTCTTAAATCTGATATGAATCTATATGATGTTTCACAGTTATCTTCCAAACATTTGTTGTGGTATTTATTAAAGTCACGAGCATTTATAACTATTTCTTCACGTTTATGTACTTCTAGTAGATGCTTGTTGAGATTACCGGTATTTGACAATGTCTTTGAACAAATCTCGCAAATTTTGACCATGTTTACTTAACCACTAACTCAACAAACAAACCTAATACTCAAAGTAGGAAACGATTCACATGGATAAAATAAAAGATAATTTATTTTCGGTGCAGATATTTCAAGCCCAAAAAGCTTTATTTTCATCTTTTTTTTTTTAGGTTAAGGCCTAGAAAATAAGTTTGTTCCAACACGCGATAGAAATGTTTTGATAATAATACAATGATAATATCACAGCTAACATAATCATACACACAATGTTAGCTGTGATAATACCATGGTCGCGTAATCGTCTATTGTTTATAAAGACAATGGTCGCGTTCATTCCAACATAGCCCTACCGAAGTCATCATCGATTTTCTGCTGAACGCGTGTTTTGTTAACTTAGCGGTCGCCATTTTTTCCATCAGTTTTGAACCGAACTAAGAACTAGCGATTGAATCTGTCATTTCTGTCAACATTGTCATTTATAAAGACAATGACATTATTGTCAGGCGTTTAATGTATAAAATAAACAAAAACAAACCAGGCAGTAAATAAACAAGTTTTAAGCTCTAAAAATCGCTACCCGAAGAACTTTGTTGTGGAACGCGACCAATGTCTTTGTTTATAGTGACACAATAATACCCTAAGAAATGTAATAAAGAATTAAACGACCGTAATTATTTGTATCATGCGGAATTATTATACAAGCTCGAAGAGTCGGGCTGTAGACTTTTCAACCGGTCAATCTACGTGCGTTGAAAATGTTGAGTTGAGTGTTTTTGGATTACGTGACGTTTCAAAGAACTGTAATTTTGATATTTATTGCCACAGGCGGTACAACCATAAAATACTAACTATAGATAAGAAGGGTCAGTAGACGCTAAAAACGGCATCGACTCGTCGCAATCTCAGCCACATTCTGGCCCGCTACTATGTTATACTATACTACAATTATAATTGCGGCGAATTGCTTTGTCGACAGAGAGATAAAACGTTCCGACACGAAGTGAAGTAACTGTATATTAAACTGTGGTACAACTAAACATAATTATTATCAATAAGAACACTTCCAACAACACACACCAACTGGCTTTACAATCAAAAATACCGTTACACATGCTTAATCGCAAAAATACTTTCATGGTGGCGGTTGAAAAGTCCATGGTCAGACTATACGCTTGTAATTATTGTAGTGCCACAGCGTTGAATGAGTAATATATCTAACATATTGATGAATTCCTATACGAGTAGCGAATAAAACTACAGAAATATACTTTAAATAAAAAGATTCAAATAAATATATTTCTCGAATCATAATAATACTACATACTAATTTATGTACAATAATTACATCAACAGTTATTCCGGTACAATTTTAATCCATGCTTCTTCCTCCTCGCCATTTTCATTTGAGATCGAAACTTTCACTAATTGCAAAGGCCCATCGATAGTATCAACGATCTGGGTTTCCCCACACGTAGCATCCGTAGTGATAATTTCACCGTATGCCGTAGCTGCTGACAAATCTTGATCTATTTCGTCTTCATCAACATTTTCAGCCTCATCATTGTCACCTTCAGACAATGTTTCGCTAAATGCAATTGATTCCCCTATGATGATGTGTTGCGAACCGTCCTCATTTTGAATATATAGCTTCGAATTTGATGAATCTGTATCGATCAGTTCTATAGTACCCTCTGCATTCACTGCAAATTGAATACGGTGAATATTCTAATAACGAAAAGTCATTTATAATTAATTACCTGTTACTAGTTGATCATCATCAGTGGTTAATCTTGGTTGATTTACCACAATTGTATCATTTAAATGCCCTTCTTGCTGCATATGATGATACAGCAATGGTTTTCGCATAAAACCAACTCCACATGCCAAGCATTCATACGGTTTCTTATCTGAGTGAATAAATCTGTGCGCATTTCTATTGTCACGACTATTAAAAGCTTTACCACACACCTAATTATGAAATGTAAATAAATGAAAATTCCTAAATCTATCTAAATTTATCATTCTCACCTCACAGCGGTATGGTTTTTCCCCGGTGTGCGTTCTCCTATGTTTTTTAAAATGCTCCGGATAAACAAAGGTAGCTTCACATTTCTCACATTTGTATGGGCGCTCACCGGTATGCACAGCCTTTATATGGTAGTCTAGCAGTCTTCGACGCTTGAATCGCCTACCACATTCCTAAAAAATACAGTTGGTGCCAATCTCATTCGAGGTATTTACTTTCAAGAATACAATATTACCTCACAATTATACGGTTTGTCATTATAATGCGTCGCTCTTTTATGAGATTGCAAATTTGACCGTTGACTAAAGGTCGATCCACAAAACTCACACTGATACGGACGTTCACCGGTATGCGTCCGTTCGTGATCACGTATTTCGGCTTTCCTAGCAAAAGCTTTACCACACAGTCGGCACATAAACGGCTTGTAGCCGGTATGCACAATTGAATGCACCTCTAAATTATGACTAGAACTAAACTGTTTATGACACAAATGGCAAGCAAATTCTTTTTTCACAGAATGGGTACGTTCATGTTGATTTAGATTTTGTTGGCTCAGGAATGTTTTCGGACATTGCGAGCATCTAAAAATGTAATCAAATTACTTATTTTAGTACGTAACTGATAATTTATTGTTATAATTACTCGAATGGTCTCGGTCTCATCTCATGAATCTTCTCATGGGCTTTAAACGTATATTTACTAGAAAATGATTTACAACAAATTGGGCAAACATGAGGGCGTAAACCTAAATGAGTATTCACGTGCTCGTCCAATAAATTTTTACTACTGTATCGTTTACCGCAAGTATTACAAGTCCAGGATTTTTGTTGGGGATAGTGCATCCTAAAATATACATCAATTAAAGTCACTTAAAATCTACTAAACAATTTAATTAAACACATTACTTAACCCAAACAATCCTACGTCTTGGGTTTTTAGGACTTAGCAAGTAAAACTCTATTCCATCTTGCTACGTTGAGATGGCTGTATTGCAGCTTTTTCAAGCACTATTAGATAGTCATTAAAATTAAATAAATAAAATAGGTACAATTATTATAAGCACTAACAACTTTTTCTACGACTGTCTTTAAATTCCTTTATTATATGTTCAATCATAATTTGAAAATGTAGTACATTGTAATGCTGTTTTGCATTTCCCACTAGTTACCCAGAAATATTTAAAAGTGCACGGGTAAATTTCCTGGTAATGACAAAGGTAGCATCGGTTATGAAAAATCACCATAGCAACGCTGTTTATATAATGAAAACCAGTGATAGTGATGATAGTTTAACATCATCTACTCAATCTAATGCTTTTAACTGATCGTATTTAGGCTTACCCCAATAGGGCGAGTAGGTCTCGAAAAACGCTTGCAGCTTATGCTGCAAACGATCATACTCGTAGGAAATATATCATGTCATTTCATGTTCGTTGGACAATATACTATTTTGGTGTCGTTTAAAACATGTATCAGTGGTATCTGTTTATCGTCCTCAGTCGGGCCTATCTTTTGGATGTGGTATTTATGTTTTAAGCGACACCAAACAATTGTTAGTTGTTTATAATAATTTTATTTTATTTATTTAATTTTAATGACTATATAGAAATAAGCTAATTTTGTTTTTAATCAATTTTACCATCTTAATGTATTATAAACTCTAATTGTTTAACAGTTCTTGAAAAAAATGCAATATGGCCAGCTAAACATCGCATTTTTGATGAAATAGATTTTTACTTGCAAAGTCCTAAAATCCCAAGACGTAGGATTGTTTAAGTTATGTAATGTGTTTAATTAGGACGAAATTTTCACGTTAATACAAGTTTGAGTCACAAGATAGAAATAATTGAAAATAGCAATATTTGTAAAAGCTAAACAAAATCAACCCTGAATCGAAGTGGTTATAAAGACCACCAAATAAAGAAAAACGGTGGACAGAGGAACACATCCGCATGGTACACTGGCGGATCAAAAAGAATAGAAGGGAAATCTGGCATGGGAGACTACGGGCCGAACTACAAGCTGTCTGAATCTCTCGGCAAATGTCCAACAATATTCCAGGCTGAGGACACCGCCATTCACCACTGCACTCAAGAATGCTTACATAGAGCCATTCGGAAAAGGCACATTCATATTATGCCTGACGGTCAGACCGCACTAAAAGCACTGAAGTAATACACTTTTACGTGCAGGCATAGAGGAAACCGAAACGGCAGGCCCACTTGCTTGACAGACACTTGACGATACATACAGACCACTGAACACGTGTTCTGCCATCGCATGGTACTGTTCTGTAAAAGGCTGAGATACCTTGGAAGGGTGACAGAGATCATCAACTTCATGAAAAGTTAGGAGCAACTGGGCGAACGCTAGATTAGAGTGAAGATATGCAAAAGGACCTAAACGACCCCACTCTGCTGTTAAGATCTTTGGCACAGTGAAATATATAAATAATAATTAAATATTGTCGTATACTGAACATTGCAAGCCTATATAACCATATTTAGATATCAGATCATCATAGATTTTTATTGACATTTTAACAATACGCGATAATCGACTTTGGCTGTCAACCACTGATGAAACGTGGATCGAAGAAATGGCAGTTGGTGAAAGTACAATGTTTGACAGTTATAATCGTTGCTAATCCTGTTTACATTGTGTAGCTTTAAGAACGATTTAAACGTTAAAATATGTTAGCAGACGTAAAGGACATAACCACACAGGGACCATGGAGTTGTGGTAGAGATCTGCCCGACGCAGGTGTCGCAGTAACTTTGACCGATTTTATTTGTGAAACTAGCTTTTAAATTATTAAATCGTAAGAAAACACAACTTACCTCCGATGTATTCTAAACAATCGTAAATTTGGTAATATCCTGTTGCAAATTTCACACTGAAAATCACCTTCTTCAGCAGCGATATGTTCATCCAAATGCGCGGAAAGAATATTTCTTTTACGGAAATCTTCACCACAAACGTCACAAATATATAATCTATAAAACAAATGTATAGAAATTTGAAATTGTCGTATCGATTAGTGTATTTAAAAGTTAAATAAACAAAATGATCCCCCAAAATGTTTGGACTACGTCTTTTATCTTATCTCTGAGAATCAGAGTATTTTAAGTCAATCCACAACGATCAACTTGTGTTCTTGCACCTCTTGTTGGGTTCATCTTTTGTGATCTAGTGGGAAATTTTAACAAAATAGACCCCAGCCAATGCAAATCCACAAAACATAAAGAATTGACTTTTTTTCCACCAAGATAGTACGTTAAAGATTGTCAAGATATTCACACAGTATTAACAAATCGTTGTAGAATAATTTAAAATATTACGTGCTTACCTGATATCATGAACCTGTTTCATATGGGTAATCATTGGTTTGGATTCACCAACAGCCGTAGTATTGCCGTCGCACAACAAACAGGTGTAGAGATTGTCACTACGTGACACAACAGGAACATTTGTTAAATTAAAATCCTTTCTCGATACTTCTTCCAATATGAAATTATGTCCATTAAAATTTGCTTGAGACAATGTTTTCTTTCTTAAAATGTTTGGTTTGTTATCTGGACTGATTTGTGATACTTGCGGTTTACTCTCTTCATGAGATGGTTCGACTTTAATATCTGGAACGTTTATTTATTAAATCACGTAAACACTAAGCTAACGAACAGTAAAGCAGGTATGGCAAAGCACTTACTTATTATGTTGTTCTTTCCTACTTGCATTTGTTGGACAATGTCACTTTCCATATCAACATTATCTGCTGTCTCATTATCATCAGATTCCGAATTATTTTCAGCAAAATTGGCAAATGCTTCATTAGAGTTTTCCAAATCTAATACAGTCTCATCATTTTCTTGATGTATTTTTACCAACTGAATTTCCATATCTTCGATTGACTGTATACTCATTTGGTTTTTGTCCAGGATGACCTATAAGTAGTATAAATTTAAATAGGTAACTTGACAACACTTAATTTTGTTAAAACAGTTCAAACCTGCGCATTTCCTTCATCGTCTGACGAAGGAATATCCAGTATTTTCTTGGTAGACTCAAGTGAGCATTCCAATTCATCTTTGCCATTATTATCAATTTCAATATCTTCATGAATTTCTATAGTATTGCCTTCATATTCCTCTGATTCTTCTAATTTATTTAGTGAATTGTCATAGGTTTCTAATAATTCAGCTTTTATTTCGGATACCCGGCTCTGTAACGCATCGTATTCATCAATAAGTTTGTAGCATTTTGCACAAACTACTTGTGAGCGTGCGGTCTCTAATTTTATATCGGCGTTTAATATATTGGATAAAATAACTTGGACCGATACGTCATTGGCGAACTCGACCTAAAATAACATTTCTGTGGCTAGGAGTAATTTCATTTATGTGAAAATATAAGAACAATAATAGATCACTAATGTACCTTACCTTATCCTCAAATACGTCTATTGAATTTTCACTTGATAATGGCCTGTCACCACAAATTAAGCAAGATGATTTATTTATCGTTTTCATCCTAAAATATACAAAAATAAAGCACTGATTTGAATTTGTACTACTTTAAGAGGTAATTATTTTACACAACATTTGCATTTACCAATAAATATATAATCAGTCTACAAATCAATGTTAAAATAAAAATAACCACAATCACTTCATTCAAACAAAAGAAGAAAAAATAATAAAAATGTATACGAATTCTTGGCACACAAATTACTTTTCATATTTGGATTCAAATATACAAACACAAACTGCAAGTAGTGAATTTAGAACTGTTTAGTTTTTTTACCTTTTCAATTTTGTCAAATTATTTAGGGAACATTTAATTTTCGATGAGAAACAGGGCTGCTAACAAATGCTGCCAAGCTATAGAAAATGACGCTACAAAGAAAAAAATGGCGATAGCATAGCTGTCATGTTTACTGAGATCAATAAACGTAATAATCACCGCATTTTATTAAAGGCGTTCCTTCTACAAACTTAGATCAGCTGAACTGATATGATCACCCACCGCTCACCTCATTTGCATTTTCTTTCATAATTTTGAGGTTAATTAAAATTTTAACGGAATGTTATTGTATACACATTGACAAAATTAAAAATAAATACACTGCGCTGGCTGTATGCCAAGAAAAGTTGCAAGAGGCCATACAGTTTTTATTAAAATTAAAAATGTTCGTTGACAGGTGAGTGAAAATAGCGTCGAAGTATTACTTCAGCTTCTCTCCTTTGTTACATTGTCCGAAAACGAATGTAAAGTCCAAGTAGAACGACAAGTATACACGAATTTTTATAATGTGTACGTGTTTGGCATGTTTCGCGTAATGAGTAGTGTGGTCATCCTCTCACCTCACTTGCATTTCTTTTATAAAAGACACATCATATTTGTAAAGTGAGCGCGTGTGAGTGAACACCAGAGAAATACGAGTGGGGAGAATGAGCGTCAACATGCGCAATTTTCAAATCACGGGGGCCGCCATATTCTAGCTTAGGCTTACAGGGTACGTTCATAAATTGTAGGTTAATAATTGCAAAAACAGTTATAACATACTTACCCACGTTCGTTCAACAAACTACATAAGTATATTCTTTTTCACTCTACGTTGTGTAACATTGTCACCCTTTTCAATACTATTTTCCCAGATACACACGACATAGGTTAGGGAAATTTGAGAGGCTCAATAAAAGAAAACACGAAATTTGTAATATTCTTAATTTATTTATAATAAGTAACAAGAAATTGAGCCTGGAATTCATCCGGGGAAAAAGCTCGGTAGAGAAACCCTGCTCAATTCCAGAATACCTTACGCTATAATATGTGGTATGGTTGCATAGATATTTGGTACAACTTTTAACAGCACAGCAGAGCACGCCATAACTACCCCTACACTTAACACTAATTAAACCATATCCTTTTTTGTTTAAACTACGCAATAAACTAAACACTAACGGCACTAATGACCACCCCTTTGATTTCAAAATTTTTAGCCATACAAATGTCGTGGAACGAACCTATTAGTTGATTGTTCTTCGCACACCTGAATCACCAATCGCTCCGACAAACGATATATATATACATATATAATGATAACTCACGTCAATATAAATGAACGACATTGTTTTGCTAAAGGAAAAGATATGAGGGGAAGAGGTTGAGGTAATTTTTTTGTCAACATTGACATTTCTTGGGGAATTTATCTTGTGCATGTTGGTAGTTGGAAAGGTAACATTGGCCAACCAGTAGCATCGGTTTGGTTAAAAACTAAAAAATCAAATTAAAGCAATGTGGCGGGAGATGCCCACACGTGCAAGCGCGCATCGACGTGATTATGGTTTTAAAGTACCTGGTCGCGTGGATAGTGGTTGGACGGTGCTCCCGTCAGAGTCCGGTAGACTTGCCTATGCCAACTAGTTTTTGACTATATAGTCGTGGCATCTGGCGGTCATTAATCTTTTGGGCTGGCTAGACGATAACCTAGGCATCCTCTTATAAATAGAATGCTCTAGGCTTTCCATTGGTCTGAAGATGGTACATAAGCACCGAACATAAATATATAGAACGAGCACTTTAGCAATACACTTTTGAATAAAATATCTTTTGCTTCGTCAGACGATGCTGTCGATTTATAAAAAAAATTACGGACTGTTTTCAGTTATCTGCGTTGCCTGGTTAGACAATACACTAGTCATTGTCGTTTGAATCATCTCAAGAGGATTGTGCCTGGAGGATGAGATGGCGGAACATGTACTATGTTCCGGCCCAGCGCCAGCTAGAACAAGATTAGCAATATTTGAGGAGTATAAAAAAGCCAGCTAAATAATAGACTTCATTAAGAAGATTGGGTGAAATATAAATAGGTATGAATTACTCCCAAAAACTAAACAATAAAAACAGGTTCCATAAATTTATTTATACATCCATCAAATTAATGTAGTTTATCACCAAAACTATAAAAAAATCTACAACAAAAGAATACCTTACACAAAACTTAAAACTATTATATTATACTATAATTTGTAATTTATAATTGCTATACAAACTACAATAATTAATTTACTTAGTATCTTCAACTTTGTTAATTTCAGAAGTTTTCCCATCCACTGCAATTGGAGTGTCATCCGTTTTTTCTTCACCTGACTTTCCATTCTTTCCATCACTCAGTTTAAACCTGAAAATTCGAAGGACCATTTAAATTACCTACTACTATAAGCAAAAACAATTTTTTTACCTGTCATATCTCTCGCCATTCACATGAGAGTCATCTTCATCCTCATCTGAACTTTTATTTCCATCAGCCTCAGCTAATATCTCACCCAAATCCTTATCAACATCAGCCCACAGTTTGTCATCCTCATTAGCATTGATTTTTGCAGCAACAACAACTTCACTCGACTTTTCTCCATCTTTCGGATCCTTTTCAATCTTCTCCGTGTCAGTAATGACTGTACTGTCCTTTTCTTTTGACACATCCGTCTTCTTTTCTTTTTCCGCTAGTTCCTTACGTTGCAGCTTCTCAGCACGTTTTTCCAACTCTTGGTTTTCCTTATATCGTACATAACGTTGCATATGCACGCGTAATTTGCAATGCTTAGCCAATATAGGTGGCATTTCCTCGTCGGTACCTCTTGGCAGGTACATTTTGCAGAGATCGCAGTAATGCGCTTCGACTTTCCGTATCTGCTCAATGCCCACATTGACTGCCTCCTTTTTCGGTTTCTCCTTGTCTTCTTGAACAACAACTATAAAACAAAATTATTACATTTGACCCACACTTATTATTAAAATAACTTACCAGTGTCATCTCCTTCTCCTACCGAATCAATTGTTGTAAAAGATTCCAAATCTTCCAGATCTATTTCTCCGGATCCGTCACTATCATTCTCGGTCCTTTGCTTCCTCTAAAAATTAAGTCAACAACCATTATCAAAAATAAACAAACTAAGTGACCAACCAACCTTAATATGCTCAATTGAACAACAGTGATACTCATAAACCATTGGTCCCTTGAACGACACATTGCAAATTTTACAGAACGGCGACAAAAACTTTTTGATATTCTTGTGAGCTTCAGAGCTTTGATGCAGAGTTTTAGCCTGCTTATAATTCAACTTGCAGAAAATACAGAAATTCGTCTTGGGCGACAACTCATCGCTGTCAGTTTTCTTTTCCAACTCATTTTGAGTGTTTCTTTGAGCTTTTCTCATTTGAGCAAGAATAGCTCGCTGTTTAAGCTGTACTTTCCGCATAGTGAACAAATGACTTCTACTTTGCAAATGCATCTCGTAACGCCTGAATGTTGGAACTTTAATGTTACAGTGTGGACATACGAGCTTAATGTAATTATCAGAGCGCGATTTAGTTTCACCGGCTTCTGCTTTAGCTGATGCAGGTTTTGAAGATTTCTTCGTGGGTGTTGGTTTAGCTTTTCCTTCTGCTTCAGTGGAATCTTCCTGCTTCGCTTCTTCATCAGTGGCTTTTCCAGTAGTTTCTTCTGCATCGTCCTCATCTTTTTCAGCGTCACTGACCTCCATTTTTTCACCATGAATGCGCCTTCTGCTGACTCCACGACGAACTCCAGGTCTAAAGAAATAAAATATTAGTAAATTCCGTAAAAAAACCATCATCTGCCTTGTAGCAGCAGCAACACAACATTATGGTGAGGCTGTGCAACTCGAATTAACGAAAAAGGTTTCAAAATGAAAAATTTTAGTCACCAAATCTCACAAATGTCCGCTAGATTGTTTTGAATATATTTTTATTCATGAGTCTGGGGTGTCATGTAATAGAACTTTTTCGATGTTCAAATTACCTTTTTCCTCTCACAAAAAAGAATGAAAAGGTACAGTATTAACTTCAATTGAAGATTTTGAAGAGGTCAAGAATGATAGCGGATTGCTTGCGACCGTAAAAACCAGTATAGTAATGATAATATACTAAGAACAAGTCTAAAGTTCCAATTTAATGAAACTAAAAAATTGAGGACAAAATTGAATTCGTGTTAGCGTCGAGGTAAGAGTTAGTTTTTCAGTATGCAATTCAAGTTCAGGACTGGATAATTGATTATCGATGCAACAATACGTTTTCTGAATTCCAATATGTTGGAAGTACCAAGAAATACTTGCAGATACATTGTATACTTACTATATTAATGTAAACAATTACACTTTTTATAAACAAAATGAGGCTTTTACCGTTTTTACAATGAACTAAAATTGCACCAAAACAAACATTTAAAAATTGTGTGCGACAAAAAAGTAGTCCAGATCTAGTACAATAGAGATTGGATAATAATATTCTCGATGGTTACTCTATATCTTGCCGTATTTTGCACTATTCCTTGTTTTAAATACTCATTTCCATTTGATGCCTATTTTCTTCCTCTTTTTAATACTGATTGTATAAATAATATTTCTCTATAAGTTTTTTCTCTAAAAATAATAACATTCGTAGTGTTTTTATAGCATTGGGTAATCTCTAACATCCATAGTGTATCATTTTGTTATAAAACTTTCGATTTTAACTAAATATACAGGTTGACTCAAACTTAAACATTACTTTGGCCAAAACATAAAACTCATCCACATAGTATCTAATATATGAAACTTCTTTGAAAGTTACAAATAGTGAGACTTATGCTTCTGTAGAAAGAGGAGCGATAAACACGTGCTTTGTGCAGCTTTGTCTGTAAACAAATCAGTTGGCCTTCGTTTTAGCGGGAAAAATTACGAGTTTAATACGAAAGCAACAAACGACTTTTCATAACATTTCGCATGAAAAACGTTACTGGGACTAATCTTCTGAATGGTTGTCACGTCTTCAATGATTGTCAAAGGAGTTGGTAACGCCGAAAAGATAAATCTGTATCAAAATGTTGACGGTTTCTTTTTGCAAACAAAAATCGATGGCAAAATTTGCTATTTCCTTAACTTAAGGTTAAAAGTATTTATTTAACCAATCTTGTAGTGTCCAAACGCTATCTTCTCTGTGCGTTATTATTCAATACGAATGATTATTAGGACAACCTGTTTAGTACCTGATAAAGCAACGCGAATAGAGTCGAACTCAGTTCAAAATTAATTGCAGTTCTGGTCAGTGATAAATTATAATTGTATTGTTGTTGTTGTAAATGTTTTCCTAATATCTTCTTGGTAAAACCTGAATCACTCTGTATATTTAAACAGAAATAACTGAAGATTGTATGAGATCTGGACTAAAACAACGTAAGTTCCAATATCGACTTGCTGCAAACTCCATATCACAAGAATTCCCTTTATCAACATTGTTTCTCTAAAAGAGAATATGACAGCCAAATGTTCAGCTTTTGATTGTTTGTACTTTAGATTCTTTATTTTAATATTCTTATGTACAAAATGTACTTCTAGTACGAATCACAGATCAATGTCTATCTAAATGATCCCATCCATGTCTAACAATATTAAATATCCAAATATTACAAGTAATATTTGATAGTACTTCAATTCCAATTAAGTTTCCTAATACAATGAAAAGAAACAATTATTTTACAGAAAAATTCGAAAATTATAAATAGTACAATCTTTTAAAAAAATTACCTCCTCAATCTCACTCTTCTGCTGTATTCAGACGGTCTAATTGTAGGACGCTTCCTAATTCCATATGAGCTACCAATTAGCTTTCTAGTACGATCCCCAGCAGATCTAATTCCCATTCCACCTCGGCTACTACCTCTTGTACTTACTCTACCCCTACCTCTATTTGAAGGGGGCAGCCCAGATGGCCGCCTAAACTCCTCCCTTTTGGTAGAGTAGGGTGCAGATGTATGTCTTTCACCTGAGTAACTTCGTCTAGATTCTGAATAGCTTGCCGAATGCGAATCGTATCGGCTCGGCGGATATGATGAGCTGGAGAAACTTTCATGTCGTGAACTTTGTGCCTGAATAAAATAATTAACAGTTTCTGCTATTTTTATACGTGTTAGAACTCAATTTTTGTTTAAAACTATATGGTATGTAGCTTTTTATGGAATTTTGTCTTTTACAATTTTTATATAGCTGCAGCAGTCCTCTCATTTCTCAGGTATCGTTTCATATCAAACAAATAGAGAGTAAAGATATTTTGTGTTATACGAAAAATATTCATTTTTTAATGTACATGGATTTTTTTCACCTTCGTTTCCCTTTAGTCCACTTCTATTGATCAAAAAATCACATAGTTACTTATGTATTTTTATCCTCTAGGATTTCGTAAAATAATTATCAACCTTACATCTTAATGTTCCAAATGCCAATTTCAATTTATCTTTAAAATGTTTAGTTCCATCCCAAGCAAATGTTCCATATTTTCCTTTTCAGTTTTCTTATTAAACCTAGAGAAAAATTAAAAACTACGAAAAATAAAAAAACTTACCTCGGTTCTGGGACGCTTTCTTTCAGGAGATCGGTGAGTATCGCGCGAAGAATAGCTTTCCTGTAAGGACAATAGAACATCTTCAAAAAACGATTCAATTATAATTACCTAGTAGGAGTAGGTACTTAGTTATACTTTAAAACATATCCATAATACAACAAGATGTTCTTGGAGAGATCTAGTTCACAAACGATGGCCGGACGAGAAGCAACAACTCCATCATATCCTATTGCCAGCACTAGGCACGTCCGAATTCCCCAGCGGGAGGCTTTGTATACGAATTGTTTGTTACATAATGTAAGAAGACTTTAGGTTTTGTTGAAAATGTGTTTCATACTACCACGATTTCACCAGACGGGCCGTTTCGTTGTTCCACAACTCATTAGTGGTTGATCGGCAGTCAGTGTGACCCAAATTTCCAACATTTACGAAGAGCTTCACCACTGATGAGTTGTGGATCAACGAAACGGCCCGTCTGGTAAAAGCATGATACTGTGAAACAATTTCCAACAAAACCTAAAGTCTTGTTACATTATGTAACAAGGATTTCGTATATCCATAATAGATACACTTTATTTGCTCATATTGCAACAACATGGAATGCCACAGGGTACAATAAACCTATTTGGGTGTTGAGCCTATCAAAATACATTACTAACATTTACATAAATATAAGCCCCGTCCCCCCAAATGTTACAATGATGGTTCGATGCAATCTAAATAGAAGAAACAAAGAAAATACATTGCATAATATATTAGAGGTATATTTTATTTTTCTATTAATGTAATTTTGGAAATACCAGGCTTCATAAAATCCTTTAATGCTGTAATAAGCCTGACCTATAATATATTGTTTTAATGTTCTTATAAGAAGTCGTTTATTCGGTACGTTTCAAATATATTGCGGAAATGGGATATAGATATTGATGTGTATTGCATATTTTTCTGAAAAAATGTATAATGACATTTCTGGGAAATCAATCTATCTTTTTCTACGTTGTACCTATTATGTTCGTGTTTTCTGTTACAATTAGAAAATAAGTATTATAAGGATATTATTTGAAATAAATAAGGGCCTCTAAAGAATCATTAATTTCCGTTTCAGATTACGTAACGTGGTAAGTTCTTAATTTTAATTTAACACTAGGTAGGTGTAACTTACCGGTCTGTATGACTTGTGGTAATCATCATGTCCTCTAGATGACGAAAATCGTTCTGATCCATACTTGCTGCTTCTTGGTTCATAGCCACGATCGTATGATGATGATCCTCCGCCAAATGATGAGGAGAATCTGCCACGGTCTGAGGAAGAATACGAGCCTCTTCCACCCCATGAAGAATGACCACGGGATGACCCTCTCGGGCTGCCACGATAGGAGCTACCTCTGTGAGAGGAATAGCCACGTCCGCCTCTTACCATGTTCGATGCTGAATCAGAAGTAAGGTTTAGTGAACATATCGATTTAAAAAAAACGTCAGATTATGAAACATAATCAAAATTTAGATGGTTTTCTCGAAATTGAGAACATTAGTCGAATTATTTAAAAAATTACACCGTAACCACGTTGACTAAATTTCCTGTGTATTATAAAGAAATATTTTCTTTAAATATATTATTGGAAGTCATGTATTTCTTATAATGGATATATTAAGAAATAAGGATAATAATAATTAGATATATTGTAATATTTAACTACCTTATCTTCGAGCAAAGCCCAAAACCGGCAAAATGCTAAAATGGCGTCGTAATGTGGTTCGAGGTTCGGTCGTAAATTTACAAATAAAACTCATTAAATATTGAATGCACAAATGTATATCATGTGCAATTAAACTATGTAAATTCAATACTTACAGAACTTAATATTCACCACAATATTAACAGTTTTATCCTGATAATACAAATAAACTCTTCAACTTTTAAACACAACACAAGCCACCACTCACAATAACTATTGAAACGAAAACAGGATGAACAACGAATTGAAAAATAAATGGATTTGTTCCACAAGCAGGTAGAAAAAACAATTTAGCATAGCTATGACATGCGCACTCCGCTAGTTATTTGACGTGCAAGTCTACAGTGTTGCCTAAACGGTAATGAATAAACTGTTTAACAACATTTTAAGTAAATTTTATAATCATTATTACGTAATGCCGATTTAGCCAACGTGTTTGTATAACACACAAATCACAGTTAATAAGTTTTAGTCGTAATTTTTGTCACAGATTTAGTGTATAATGCATAACAAAAGCCAGTGGTTTATCCAACATACCTATAAAAATCATAGGAACATTTGTTTTTATGTGTTATTCGAACGATCTAATCTTATGTTACTTTTCTTTTTACCGGTTAAAAAAAACGTTTCAATAAAAACGAACGAATACATTTTATGGCCTACAATTTAAAAAACAACAATCACGCCTGCGCATCATTCCATTCGTAGTAATCACATTCATAATAGCCAAATAAGGTCTTTGATAATAGCATTGTCTTTATAAAGACAATGATAATAGTTAAAATAATTGAACATTCAGAGTTACGACTATGCATTACAAATTACAACTTCTACCCAAACGTTACCAATAGACAGAAAGTACTTTAACTAGTAGTGATTGTGATTATACATTAAACAAATTAAATTAACATATGACAACATTGGCGATCTGTTATCGGACTTATTCGAAATATATCGGTGCTTCCGAATGGCCATGATAATTGTTTTCAGTAGGTTGATGTAAAAAATATATCGAAATCGTCGATACTCACATCACATTCTAATTTTCGATATTCTACCAATGTTTTCTGTAAATATATCAATAGAATAAACTGAAGTACTCCAAATTTTCTAAAGGCAGGTATGTAATTATGAAATAGTTGAACATTTGAATTCATGATTAGCATGGTTTATTTTAAATAATTGCGTTAGTTTTAAAACAACTTTAATAAACTTGCTTTTTACCAAATTACATGATCATCTACCGCTCTCCTCACTTTTTTTTTATAAAAGAACGTCAATTGTCAAATTTATCAGTGGCTATGAAAAATTTGAGGTTAATTTTTTTGGATAACTCAATCAAATTTGTAAAAGGAATGTGCGTGACATATAGGTGAGTGAAAATTGCTGATATGTGATTACGACTTTTATGATGTGATATCACAGGTAACATACAATGTTAGCTGTGGTGATATTATGTAATCAGTGACAATATTTGAAAGGATAAAATAATACAAAAAATATCGATTTTTGTTGTTCATAGTATATGTCATGAAAAAGTTATGTTTTTTACATAATTGAATTGAATTTAACAAAACTAATTTGTGCTTGGAAGCATAAATTTATACTGTAACATAACACAACAGTTTAAAAGTAGCAGAAAGAAAGTAGAAAATAATATGGAACCTGTGAATTGTGAATCCAGTTACCAGTGAATGAATAGTGAACAGAACTACAGAACATGCGCCATGGAGTATGGAGTTGACGCAACTTCAGATAAGTGTAGTTCTGTAATTTAGATATTTTTTACCATAAAATATTGAGATTTTTTACAATATTTATAGTACGTTCGGCCTTAATCTACAACAAATTTAAAAATTATGTTTAAAATAAGGTGTTAGTGTTTAATCGGCATTTATATACATTTAGTGAACTAACCGCACCCTGTGCTGGTATTACTGTCAAAAACAAAAAGAATTCGACGATTAAATGGTGATCATATTTGTTATATAGTGTGTAGTGAGTGTTAAATAACATCCATGTCGGCGGCAGAGACTCGCTGTAATTCAGCCCTTTTTAAAAGGGCCGAGCAGCTAAAACGTTGGGAAGAATCAGATACGAACCGCGAGCCAGTGTCTCCTAAGCAAAAATCTCGAAAAGTTAAGTTCAGCTCAGGATGTGTATTTCTAGCAGCGTGTGTCGCTGGGGATAAGGAAGAAGTGCTAAAATTGTTAGATAAAGGGGCTGACATCAACACAGCTAATGTAGATGGTCTTACAGCTTTACACCAGGTTAGATTTTATATACAAAAAATTCGGCTTAAAAATCCACCTGTGGCAATTTGTCCTGGATGGTATGACGTAAATTTTGGCCAATATGGCTACTACAGCTGTCATAAATAAACTATGTAATTTTTAGGTGAAAATGTAAATAAACTTGTCTTTATACATATTTAGAACCATGTCCTATTTAAAACTAGAATTTTTTCAAGGAACTAATATCTATTTTGGTTTTTAAATATATAGGTATCTAAGTAATTTTTTTTGTATTAAGTAGGTATGGAGTTTTGTTTGCAAAACTAACTAACTAAAGTAGGTATGTATTATTTCTTTAAATTTTTATAATGTATATTGGACAGTTAGAACGATTAAAGTCCTGTTTTCATTAATTAATAATTAGATATGCTCTGTAAACAATAAGCCATTAAAATAAGGTCAATGAACATCAATCATGTTGCTGCAACCTTTATTTTATTGTTCATTTTTATTTACTAGACGTACCTAACTAGCAATTATTTATTTATGGGGAGTGTTCATTCAAATATATATTACAAACTATTCCTACAGGCGATATTCTTTGAAATAGGTAGTCGTTAAAACAAAATACCCTAGTTAAATAATTATAGTTACTGAGGTACTTTTGTTGATTTGGTTTACGGGGGAGGGTGCCTTTTCCGAAACAACTTTTGCAGTTTCGATAGGGAAGTGGGTGCGTCTAGTATTGGTAATAGGATGAAAGGGGGTCATTGACTTCTTGTCGAGAATGAATTTAAATTAATAAAATACTTAGAGAGAGGTATTTCTTAAAGATGAAAAATCAATGTTGAATTTTTTAAAATTTTTAATAATTTTATCATAAATAGGTATTTAAAAAACTACCTACATCGAAATGGATCAGAAAGTATAAAGTGTACCCGATGGGTATTTTACTGAAGATTTTTTTGTGCAATTCTTGTGAGAGTAGTAGTGAGGCAACACGTTAAAAAAAGCGTATAAATAATTTTGTGGGATTGCCTGACTTTTTCTATGCAAAGGATTTTGTATAAATTAGCACTGCTCCTGCCTAATTCAGTGCAGTCGTGTCATCCCTATTAACAAGAACAAGATTTCATTTTGAAGGAGGTTACAGAAACAGACTTGCTTGCAGCTCTGTTTAGAATAAAACGAAAATTCGCAAGCAGTTGTATTGAAAATCATAATAACTAAATATAAATATATATAACTCCTCGTATTGTAGTCATAATTTTCATATCCAATATCTAAAATAGTAACGCACTATTAGTATTGAACGTTATGGAATTTTAAACAAAAATAAACAAGTATTTAATAGTTTTTATTTTCGCAACACACATTTTGACACCAAATAGGAACCAGATGTTCTGGGAGTCATAAAAATTTAACGCATTAACCTAAAATAGTTACAAGTCAATAATTATTCTGAATCTTTGTGTTGTTACATTATATTAATGTTCTTAGAGAGAGCAAAAAAAAAAACAGCGTTCACATATATTTATATTAATCTAAAAGCAATTTGCCGTTCGCAAACGCAAATTCCCAATCGTCCTATTAAGACAACCTAATCCAAAAATAGCAGATAAAAAGTGTATAAATAAACACAGATTATAAATAGTTAGGCAACAGATATTACAAGCTGTAAAACATGATCCTTCAATACAACATGTAGCCACAAACTATCAATCAACGCAGTCTTTGAATGACTCAATATTTTAATAGATCGCAGACAAGCATTTTTCAATTATTATTTTTAATACCTAATTTATTTGTGGAAAATTAATGTTAAAACATTCGAAAATACCTACCTACTTTTTGAGTTGAATAATATTGGATTTGATGAAATACATTATCTTTCACGATCGAAATTAATTGTTGGAAAATTTTGAAAATTTGGAATTGCTCTATGGGAATTATTCAAATTAACACAAATTTATTTATTTAGCATAATACCAGTTCATACAAAATTTTGCAATAATTTAACAATATTCTATTATAAACGCTTGCTTTTATGATTGCAGACTCTAAAATCATAATTATCAATCAATTATTATTTTAGGTTGTTGGAAAGGCCCTAATTTAAGAGATATTTATTTATTTAAACGCCCATTTTATACAAAATTACAATAAATATAAATAGTTCTACAATAAAACATTTCAAAAGAATTAGACAATCGAAAAATGTCAAATAAAAATCAATCACAAATAAAATGGATAATAATAATCTACACGATCAATACTTCACTATTATAAAGCAATATGGTACAACACAACGTATCAATTATCAAAGAGGTGCCCTACTGAACCCAAAAAGGTATTTCTCGGGACAAAAAAATCCAGTGTCTCTTCACTGTCATTGGCGAGACGCATTGAGCGCGCCAAAAATGAATTGCAACCATAATTTGTTCTGGAATGTGTCTGGTGAAACATACTCCTCGTACGCGTTGCACGATATGGAACATGAATTCCAATCTTGCCCAAAAGATCGGGACAATTCATCCTTCCATTTATAAGGTCATACAATAAAATCAAATCATGTCTCTGTCGTCGATCACCCAGCGTGTCAATGCCAAGGTAGGACTCTAAGTCGGCATATAATTCAAAACGATTCGCAAAAATAAAGTCTATGTGCAGCTTGTAGGCTAGGTATCTAAGAAATTTGTGCTGTACCTGCTCAATTTTTGCTAGATGCACAGTATAATGTGGAGACCAGACAGCCGACGCATACTCAAGGCACGGTCTGACCAAACTTGTGTAAAGAAGCCTCAGAGAATCGACATGTGTGAACTCCCGTGAGCAACGTTTAATGAAGCCAAGAACCTTCAGAGACCTTGAGACCATTGAAGTTATATGTGGAATAAAGGTCAAACCACTATCAAGCATGACTCCAAGATCCTTAACTGTAGTAACCAATTTAAGGGAAGTCTGGCTCAGTGAGTAATCGAAAAGAGTGGTCCGTCTTGATCTCGAAAAGGACATAAAACAACACTTCAGATGCATATCATTCCCAACACACCATTCGTGAAGAGCCCCAAGGTCAGACTGCAATCTCTCGCAATCTTCAGTTTTGTTGACTATCGTAAATAGTTTGAGATCATCAGCGAACAAGAGAAAATCGCTCGAAGTAAAACATCTGGCGATGTCATTAATGAAAATATTAAAAAACAGTGGTCCCAAGTGCGATCCCTGGGGGACGCCAGATGATACTTTTATCGCAGTAGAAACAAAACCCTTGACCTTAACGTATTGAATTCTGTTATCAAGGTAGCTACTCATCCATTCGAGCATGCGTCCGCCGATGCCAACCTCAGCCAACTTTATCAATAAGATTTTATGATTTACACGATCGGAGGCTTTGGAGAAATCGGTATACACTGAATGTACCTCCGATCCACTCTCTAGAGCATCAATAATAAAGTTGGTGTATTTTAACAGATTTAGCTCAGCTGACTTTCGTGGCAAAAATCCGTACTGCTGATCAATGATAGCACTGCCTAGGAGAGGTTGAAGATAATTTATTATAAGTTTCTCGAATACCTTCGGAATAATGCTGATTATACTGATAGGTCTATAATTCTTAATATTATGCCTGTCTCCAGACTTGTGTATAGGGGTAATGAAGCTGGACTTCCAGATCTCAGGAAAACAACCAGTGTTTAACGACATGTTAAAAAAAAGGTCTTGCCAGAACAAAACTGTAATGCTTTAATAATTTCGGAGGTAATCCATCTCGCCCAGGGCCCTTATTCGCGTCCAGAGTAGAAAGTTGTTGGTATATCTCCGATATTGAAATCTTTAGACAGCTATAGTTAATATCATTAATACTAAGGCGCTCAGCAACATAGCTGTATAAACCGAAGAGAAATGCCTAGCAAAGAGATCAGCAACGGACTGTCCGGAAGTAGCTCTATCCGCGTCAAGAAACAACTCAGAAGGTAAGTCGATATTTCTACGCGTGGAGTTCACAAAAGACCAAAAAGATCTTATATCACCGTGAATCTGGTCTTCAACAGAAAGAATAAAGTTTGTATAGCATTCTCGCGATAGTGTTTTACATAATGTACGTATCCTAACAAATTCGTGGTAATGGTGCTGTGATCCAGAACTTTTATACAATTTGTGTGCATGCTTTTTATGAAATATTGGATAATGTTTTTATAATTATTAATAAAAGGTGCTTAAAAAATGAAATTGAGAAAACCCTCAAAACTCAAGTTTTTTCAAGTGGTTGTCTATTCCGAAAGTTTGTAGTTTTTGAAATATTTGGCAATGTAATATATAAATACCGGAATACCTTTAAAAGGTATATAGGACGCCCCGGCACAGTTTGAGATTATCTACATGATAGCCTTAAAAAATACAGAGTGTATTTTATTTGCGACAGCAAAGTGTAATTTGAAAAAAAAAAGTCACACAATTTGATTTTTTATCAATACCGAATAAAAAAAAATAATAGTCGAATCTCCACGAAATACAATTGAAGTAGATGTCAAGTTTAACATATTTCCTTAATATTAGCTTCTCAAATTCCCGGACTAAGATAGCTTGACAGGGCATTTGGTAACTTGAAAAAGTATTCCAATCTTAATTATTGGAGTTAGGTATAATTTCAATAATGAAAATTAATGGACTGGAAATATGAGTATTTCGTGGAGATTGGACTTTCATTTTTCATTCTCCACATGGACTATTTCAAGTTATTGATTTTTTGATCTTTCTAATTTTGCGTATTATCCGATTTTTTTAGGCATGTATAGACGACAATTTGGATATGGTGGAGTTCCTAGTAGAACATGGTGCAGACGTAAATCGTGGAGACAACGAAGGTTGGACTCCATTACACGCCACTGCCAGTTGTGGCTTTCAATATATAGCGAAATATTTGATTGAAAAGGGGGCTAATGTGGCTGCTGTAAATAATGACGGTGAATTAGCGTTAGATATTGCGGAAAGCCAGAAAATGGAGGATTTATTGAGGGAGGAAATTGATAAAAGGGGTAAGAATTAGTTTGAACTCTTTGTTTTGGATTTGCTCTATTACATAAACTGAAGGATTGCATACGAGTTAATTTGGTTTTGGGGATTCTCTTAATTCTGAGGTTTGGGTGCAATGCTAATTACCTAATTGCATTTAAATCCTGATAGGGGTACTCCTCAACATATTGTTACCCGACCTAGAATGTAGTCTGGGCACATTGAAGTTTACTTTTGAAAGCAAGCGGGGACAATAGCAGATAATGCAGTTTTCTTCTGAACACCAAGCTTGATATCTGAAACTTATCCGTCATTAATTTATAGTCAGTACTGATTGGAGAACTTGGTGAAACTAACTAGGAAATGTTACCACTTCTCGATAATTGATGTATCCATAAACTCCGCGATTCCTTGCACTGAAGAGTATAATTTAAGATTTAGGACCTTTCGCAATTTAGCCCACATTGAAAGTCTTCAATAACAGTGGCCTTGGGTGAGATTCCTGAAGAAGTCTACAAGATGTCTCAAACCATTAGACAAAATTTATACATCTGTCATCTGTCTCAAACCTTGTTTAATACTCTTTTCAGATATTGACTGTGAATTAGCAAGAAATGATGAAGAAAGGACTATGTTACGTGATGCTAAAGAATGGTTGGCGACAAAAAGTTCCTCCGTGAACACCCCACATCCTAAAACTGGGGCCACGGCATTACATGTAGCAGCCGCCAAAGGTTATGTAGACGTTATGAAGTAAGTAAACGAAATTAAATTGAAATTTTACTATCCAATGGAAGCAACTATAACTTGGGTTAGCATTATTTTAATCTTTTAATTTTAGTAATAGTTTTGCATTGTTTAAGGATTTTACTGCAGTGTAATGCAGATATTGACGCTCAAGATGACGATGGTTGGACAGCACTACATGCTGCTGCACATTGGGGTCAGAAAAAAGCCTGCCAGTTGTTAGTCGAAAATCTCGCAGATTTAGATGCTAAGAATTATGTTGTAAGTACAATTTACCAGATAATATTCCGTATATTCAATAACAACAGATATTTGCTCGATATGCTGTTGATATCATCATATTAACGGAGCCACACAGCTGCCCTGCGGCGCTATACTTGTGGGTGTAAAAGTGAAAGACTTGTGACCATTATATTCGACGTAGGCCACAAAGGTAACACGAGCAAGCAAAAAATGATAGAAGATCGTTATTGAAACCTATAAAAGACATTTTCCTAACTATCACTTATCGAAGGCCTTGGAGCAATCGGTATAATAATGATAATAATAGCCTTTATTGCTCAACAGATTTCTCCCTTAACAGAGCAAAATTATAATACAATAGGTAATTCCACAAAAAAAAAACAAAATATTATACATAACACAATAAGCAATCCATTAAAAGTAAAACATAATTGATCTACACTAATTAAACAATTAACAAGAAAAAAAAAGAGAAACTACGACTCACAAACAGTCAGAGCAGCCCTCCTAAGTGCTTCCCTTGAACAATTAAAAATGTCACAGTCAGCGCAAATCAAATTAAAATTATTACACATGACATATACGGGCGATTTTGTATAGAGGTTAGTGCAAGGGCGCTGAGAGTAGAAAGTTAAAGGATTGCGGGCGCCAAGTCTGGGCACGTTAAAATTTATTTGAGCCAGGAGTTCAGAACAGTCGATTCTATTATGTAAAAGATCATACAAAAATTTTAGAGAAAAAAACATTCTTCTAAATTCCAAACTCTTGAAATTGAACTTGTTCAGCAACAACGTATATTCAATCCCTCTGTCAGGATAAATACCGTCTGCCTTAAATGAAAGGTATTTCAAAAACTTTCTTTGGACACTCTCAACATTCCGCACATGAATCTGATAGATCGGGTACCAAATCAAGGAGCAATATTCGAGCTTCGAACGCACAAAAGAGTTATACAAAACTTTCAACGCATCAATGCTATGAAAACTCCTACAGCTTCTCACGATAAAACCGTAGGGTCTCACAGCTTCACCAGTCCTAGCAGCCACATGAGGCACAAATGATAGACTAGTGTCGAAAAGCACGCCAAGGTCAGCAGCAGTCAGACACCTAGCTAGTGTGGTCCCACCAACCGTGTAGCGAAAACTTATAATATTCTTCCTTCTAGTGAATGTCATACATTTGCATTTATTCTCATTGAGCGATAGATTATTAACGTTACACCAATGTTCCACAGCTCTCAGATCGTCCTGCAACCGAAGACAGTCTACATGAGAAGTAATAGGGGCGAACAACTTAAGATCGTCGGCAAAAAAAGCCGTTTTACACACAGACAATCATTTAGATCATTTATAAAAATAGAAAAAAGCAGTGGACCCAAATTGGATCCCTGCGGAACGCCTGAGGAAGCCCAATACCTCTCTGACGTATAGCCGTTATAATATACATATTGAAGTCTGTTCTGAAGATATGAAGTAATTAACGACTTCAAACCATCATCAAATCCGAATCGATCGAGCTTTTGAACAAGTATTCGGTGATCCAAACGGTCAAATGCTTTAGCAAAGTCTGTATACAACACATCAAATTGCCCACCACCATCAACAACCTCGTTCACTTGCTGAGTAAAAATTGCAAGGTTAGTGGCAGTGGACCTCCCGGTGAAAAACCCATGCTGATTAAGGGAAACTTGCCCATGTACGGAATTACATATTCTGTTATACAGCACAATATAATACGGTATAGATAGCATCGACTCTGAGACCTTCCCCAAGTGCTCGAAAACCCTCCTCCAAAAAGGATGTTGAGTTAGTGTGTGAAAACAGCGAATTTACCTGTTAAACTTTTACGGAGACCGTCAAATCAGCACCCCATTTATGTTCTTTAAAAATTGAACATATTGGGAACATTTAAAATCTATCTGCATTTCCATGGGGAGCGTTATCCTTCCCTGGCGGCGCCAATGTGTTTCCATTTTCCTGCCCTTAGAATGGTCTTCGTCTTCCTTGGAGCTTGCAAAATTCCGTCGTAATATTTGTTTCGTTTTTTTTTTCACAAGGGCCAAACACCGTTGGATTTATGTGATTCGGAGATGTTAGACTATCTGGAAGATCTCAAAGCGGAACAAAATAAAGAGGATGTTAATAAGCGGAAAGCTAAGAAACGAACGGAACAACAAGATAAGACCATCGAACCGGAAATTAAAGTTAAAAAAGTTGAAGTGGAAATTACATCAGCGACAGATGAGAAAAACAGCGAGGACGTCGGTAAGGTTTATACTTTTTATTTGATACATATTTTTAACAGTAATACTTCGTGTGTATACCTACAATTTCTCTTTTTTTCTCTTTCCCTTTTGCTGCGCCAAAATACTAAATTAAATTTCAAAACTAAACTAAAAGACATGGAAGTATCAAGCGAAAGTAGTAGTGAGTCGGAGGACAGTGACACCAGTTCAGAATCGGAAGCAAACAGCACTGATGATGGTAAAATAATGTTTTGTATTAAGGAAACTTTGCTGTATTACTATTTCATAACACCATTGGTCTATGTACTTACTTATTGTCTTACTAAATTTGATGTATGTTTATTTTATCAATGTTGATTTTATTTTATTGGCATGAATGAACTCTTTAAAGTTTTTTGTAACGTAACCCAAATCGATTTGATGCATGTTTGCACCCGATAAGACAAAGTTTTAGGAATTTGTTTTAAACATGCTAATACTATGATTCATTGAAAAATCTTTAAAGCCACAGTACAAATATTGACAAGAAAGGTAAACATGTATTTATCTTTGGCTTTGTACTTAGTTTCACTTTAGCCATAAATAAGATTACAAATTCATAGGGATTGAAAATAATACAAGAATAGGCGTGCTCCAATACAGTACTAAAAGATTAAATGGGATCCCACTTAGTAACACGACAACATCGAGCATTCTTCACTCCTCAAAAGGGTTCCCCGGCCTAGTTAATCTTTTACAGATGTAACCCAAAATTCCCATGATTAGAACAAAGCCTGGGAACCAAATTTTACATTTTCTCTATCTCATAAAAATGGTTTATTATTCTAAGCCATTTTCCTGCGAATTTCCTGAGTGACATTTATTCTGTCTTTGATCATGCCTCAAATGTATGAATCAAAGTCAAAGTCGTGCACGGCAAAAGTTCTGTCAATCTCTCACAAAAGGTACAGTATTGTTTTCTCTGTAATGCACTTGGTTGACAGTAAGCGAAATAACGGCCAAGTATCCCATGACCTGAAATTGCGCCCCAAATGGTAACTGTGGAATGGTTGTTCTTCTCAACATCAGGACGATGAAATCCAAGTAATAAAGTTGTCATTTAAGATAGCCGTTAAAATAAACGTTACTCTCTTCTGGAAACCATGCGTATTTCAAGAATTCGGGACCCTCGTAAATTAAGCTCAACCCCAGTAGATTTCCCTTGTACGTTTGACCGTAACGTTTAGTCGTTGTTCTACTGAACTTGCTTCCGGTGCCTGCACAACTTGGTCAAAAACGTATTTTTGACGATCTGAGGAACCTGAAGTAAATTTCTCCTTGGTACTCATTTAATTTTTACGTTGCAAGGTCGGGTAGTCTGCTGTTACATTTTCTAGAATTTTTGTTGCATAATTTTATTTTAAGTTAACATTTTCTTCCTTCAATTTATGCCAATATAATGTTTTTCCTGTAACTGTTAGGCTTTATTTATTTGATGACATATACCACAACGTTAGCCCGTAACCTTTAACCCAATAGGCAGTTTTTAACGCTTTAAACCAATTGATTGAATATTAATACTGATAATAATTTGCCCCTACTTTAAATCCTCCTGCATTATCCTTACACTATTAACGTTATATAATCGTTGAATAATAATTTAACCATTTTTTTACAATTCCTATTTGTAGAAAAGAAAAACAGGGTGAATACATTAGTTACCAACGACAAAGTAACATCAAACAAAGATGCAGACGCTAAACTGCCACCACCAGTGCCTCCTAAATTGACAATTGACAGCGGTGATGAGAATATTTGGAGGAAACAAATGCCAAGACAAAATAAACCGGATATTGGCAGTCCTGTAAAAAGTACTACTAGTTTTAGTAAGTTTGGTTATCTTCAATGTTCTTTAGAACCATTTTTATCAACTGACGTAACTTTGAGGTTACTTAATTAAAATTGACAACTGCTGTGGTTGTGGATTACTCTACTTCTTAAATAATTTACTATTATCAATTTAATTTCTTCCAGGAGATTACCGAAATAATTCTGTTGGTTTGAACAACGACAATAACGATGTGACATTACGTCGGACAAACAGTTTTCAGAGTGACGATGAGTAAGTAGTAAATTACTATCATTTTAATTACAATATCATGATTTAACTCCTTAGCAAAATGAGTTAGAGCTTAAAATAATAAATAACCAACGGGTAGAACATTTATTTTCATTATGATTAACAATTAATAAATTACATTATTTTATTTTTTTTAGCCGCGCATATAATAACATATTTTGTGGGATGATTTAATTTCGAACAGTCATTAAAAGGATTTTTGTGTTACGATTATTTAAAAAGAAACAGTAATTTATTTATTTTTTTTTGGATTAGTACGATCGATCACATCGAGACTTTTTTAATAAAGGATCCAACCAACTTGTAACAATATCCAAATTTTATTTTAAAACTACAACTATTTCAAAACACTTGACGAACATTTCGTGGTTTTAACAATTTCTTTGACACAACAAAAAATATTTACACGTATTTAATTCATTTTTAGGTTGTTATTTAACTAAAAGAAGAATCTAAAATTATTTGTCTGAAGTGCATGTTCTCCTTGTAGGCGGAGACCCAAATGCAACCTACATAAATTTACTACACAATAAAATAATTGAATATTTGAGAAAATAGTCCATTCTTAAGTGGAGTTGTAGATTCTCAATGATCCTATAAAAAGAAACAAAAGAAATTATAGAATAATGCTGACCTTAAAAGATGACCTCGATAGAAAACTTTTTCGTCAACATTGATTGTATTAGTTTCTCTTTTCGCCACTGATGATGCAACTGGTGTACGTTCCGAAACATGTTTGGATTCGACTAATAATAATAATAATTGATTGTTCAGACTTGTTGAATGAAATGATTTGTTTCGTTTTTGTCTCGATATTTCAGAGCACACAATTATTTTTTTGTAACTTTTGAAGTTCTCAATCGATTTTAATTTTTCGTCTGTTAACCCGGCCACAGACGATCATGCAAAACTTGCACATTTTCACGCTGGCAGAAATGTTCGTCTGTGTAACAAAAACTGACAAACCTGACAGGTCTAGGCACGGCGTGACAAGATCTGTCAGAACTTAATTTTGCGTGGTGTGTAGAATTTCAGTTTTCATTATTTTGTCTAAAAATTGCATCTCGCTCTGTGGAAGCTGTGATGCGTGAGTTCCTAAATACTTACCAGAAGAATCCTTGCTTATACGGTGAAGTGTAAGGAAGATATGGATAATAATAAACCAACTTCTCGTTGAAATTTTGAAAGAAATTAATCCCTTTTTGATTGTCTTACGCCTGGAGTGTTTCTCCAGTAGGACTTAAGTTGTTCCTTTTCCCATCTCCGAAGTTCTTCCTTCATATGGCTTTTTGGAAGGCCAAAGATGGGTTCCGGGCCGCAGAACGGAGCATTTGCGCCCTCTTTTGCAAATGGGTCCGCCGCTTCGTTCCCCTCTATGCCTTCATGTCCTGGCACCCATGTCAGAGTAATCTTTTTCACTTGAGCTGCCAGTTGCTTTAGGGTCTGTTTGCATCCCCATGCTAGCTTTGACGTGAAGGTGTAAGACCTCAGTGCTTTTAACGCAGCTCGACTGTCTGACATAATATTGATCTGCCGTTCCGGGATGCCTCTCTGCAGGCATTCTTGAGCACAACGATTAATAGCGTTGATCTCTCCTTGGAATATAGTGGGACTTTTCCCGAGAGATTCAGAGAGGCTGCAATTTGGCCCGTATACTCCCATGCCTGTGTTCCCTTCTATTCCTTTTGAACCGTCCGTATACCAGACGGATGTGTTTTCTGGGAATCGTGGTTCCCCATTTAGCCAATTTTGACGGTTTGAATGACCACTTCAAATGGGATTTCAAAATCATGTTTGCGTGGCAAAGCGTCCGACGGTTTTCTTCCTGAATCCAAAGGTATTAGATTCAGGATTCCCATGTCTACTCCAACGTTGACTTGCTCATGTTTCTAAAGGACCAAGAAATGCCTCGATCTAGTGCCAACGTCAACAAATATAAAGTCACAATTCTCATTTACAATTCCCATGATGTGAAATCCTTTGTAATTATAGAAAAATGATCAGTTCTACCTTCATATTATAATCCTTGGCACAATTCCACACACACACACACACCTCGGTTAATATTTTATCTAATATGATAACCGAAAAGTTAGGTCTTCAAAACTTCGTCCAGTAGCTAGAAACCTGAGTGTTGTTGACAACCTCTCATGTGCACACTTGCCGCATGGCGTCAATGCGGCGCAGATTCTTCATGGAGATGAATGTCCTTCTGGCCTGTTCTATCCTTGATCTGATTTCCATCTAATGGTCACTGTTCTCGTTGACGAGGGCTCCAAG
The DNA here is from genome assembly GCA_911728435.2 of Apoderus coryli. Taxonomy (NCBI): domain Eukaryota; kingdom Metazoa; phylum Arthropoda; class Insecta; order Coleoptera; family Attelabidae; genus Apoderus; species Apoderus coryli. The sequence continues at coordinate 16,256,756 of OU452204.1, forward strand.
ATATTTAATTGACGGCACGTGTTCCACGACCTGATTGTTAATTTGAAGGTCTAGGCAACGTTCATGACCGTTTCTTGCATTTCTATTAATGGTGTCACTAAGTGCAGCAATTCGATGTAGGTAGTTTCGTCCATACGTAAATAATTCCTGTAATCGTCGACTTCCAATTTCAATTCTGTTAGTTGGTATGCGAATATGTTCCTGGCTTCTTTAGCCACTCTTACACCCACTTCGATCTCGTCCTTTTTGTTTTCAGTACTAAAGCAATTGCCGTTGTAATGTGCAACAAAAAGATTTGTTGAAGCACAGTAGTAGTCCTCACAGGAATAATCAAGAACTGAAGCTAAAACTGGAGAATTCGGATATCGTGCACTTCACATTTGCTCTCATGCAAATGTGTGAGTCCGAATGATCGTCTGTGGGCGGGTTTACTATTTATTGTCGCTCTTTGGAATGAATTACGTAATTTAGACACTAGCGGATCACACTAATAGGTTCGTTCCAATTGGGAACGTTGCAGTGACTATGATTTTAATTTTTTTTCTGTTTTATATTATTTTGTTGCTTTTTTAAAGGAATTAGCTATATGACCAAGTCTCAATTGATCCATTGGGCATTATAAACTTTTATTTTACTAATACAAAAACACATAAGTCAGAATATATGTTTAATTGGCTTAGAAATATTTAGACACTAGCGGACCACACTAATAGGTTCGTTCCAACATGATATTTGAGACATTTTTGTGACAGTTCATCTTATACCTTATCACTTTACTGTGATATTTGTATCATGTGTTGGAGCAAACTTAAATATGCGTTGTCCGTTAATAGTATCATGTGGAAATGTGTAGTGGGGATAATAACAACTCTATTGTTTTTGCCTCTTTGGTTGAATCTATTTTTTCTTTTGTATGATTGACCGTTGACACTATTAGAGATGTGAATCGGAAAACAAGTAATAATAAGTCTAACGAGAAAATCCTATAATGAACAGGGTAATAATAAATCATTATCTACAAAATATCATTTGCAGCTTTTAATTTATTAAAAATAGTGACTAAAATTTGGAGCTTAACATTATCATCTTGCAAAGGGGAATCTAAAAAGTTTATGACATACAATTTACTAGTTTGTACTACTTTTTATTTATTTCTATGACTACTTATTTAGTTTGTCTATGTATTCGGAATCTGAATTCTGTAGATTTGAATTTTGTTTATTTTTTATGAACTTTTTAATGAATTTTAAGTAGTATAAACTATGGCTATTCAGGATGGTCACCACAGTATGACCAGGATATTATTTTGTTAAAGTTTTATCCATTTTTCGAACGAGGATTTTTTTATAATGAAATGAATCCTTTGCGGAATCAGACTTCAATGTTATTTATTTAAATAATTTAAAGGTTATTTTCGATCAGAGCCCAAAACTAGTTGATCAACTCTAAGTTAATAAAGAACCAACTATACTTTGTTGCTACAACAAGGAAGTGCTGCGCATGTTTATCTGACGTCATTGCGAAGCAACTTAACCTATAAAATCCATAGAAAGTTTGGAAATCAATTTTACTCACACATTTTTTAAAATACTCAGCATCTTGATATTACCAAAGTTGTTAAGCTGTTATAAATGAGATAAGAAAATACTACAATTATTTCGTTGTATTTGTGGTGGCCAACCTGATAATTTGATGCATCACGCCTGACACACAGCTTCTTTAATTTTTTTATTTAGGTTCTACGCGAAATATAAGGCGCTGCATGCACGCATTAAGGCATATAAAGATTCTGATGTCATACCTTACACTACTACCAATACCAATAGACCTATATCCGATTATATCCTAACCTCTTCTCAGCAACATTACAGGTATGCGCACGTTAAAACAAATTAACATTATGCAGCCCAGTCCGCTTATAACGATTGCATTGTTGCCAAAATATGTGTCCGCAATTTTGACCAAGTTCGGATATAACGAGTGTGCTTGCGTTAGAAAAATATGATGTCGGGAAACCTCAGCCGACGTCCCACGAGCCAAGTTTTTACTTTCCCGCATATGCAAAGTATTGTGAACGCGCAAAAAAAATGATATGAAGACGGATATAACCATTTTGAAGTTCCTTGAGAAGATTAAGACCATTTCGAGATGGAAGTCTGTCTGTGTGTGTGTTGGGATGTATTCTTCCACGATAGCGCCTAAACGCTTTAACCAATTGAGCTAAATTTTGGTGTATGAGTTTGGGGCAGTCCTAGGATGAACCCATTCAGGGATGGACACAACCGTCAAGTTTTCAAGTAGCAGTAGGGATCGAGTGATACATCATTTTAAAGCATTTTTTATCTGCTTTACAGTGATAGGTTGCGTTTGATATTTGCCCCCAATAATTCTCGAGAAAATTGCGTTTAAAATTTCACCAGTTAGATAGTTGGAACCTATAACTCTTATTAGAATATAATAAAGTAATTTGATAAAGGGTTTTTGGCGTCACTGATAGAGCGTGTGTTTCGCATGCGGACGGTTCTAGGTTCGAATCCCAGCTCTGGCAATATTTTTTTTTCTATTTTTTGAATAAAGTAGTAAGTTTGTTTCGTTAGTTTATTGGAAATAATACAATAATAATAATAATAATAATTATTCTATTCCTATACGCAGGTCATATGTTTTTCATTATTATATTTTGTCGAGAAAGTTTTGGGGCGACATAACTGAATTTTATGTTTGGGAACAATAAAAGGTCGGATGGGACCAGGTCGGGAGAATACTGACCATGCGGCAGTACCTCATATCTCTTCAACCAATTGGGCTGCGGCGATTAGGGATAAATAAGCTGGAGCGTTGATTTTGTAGAAGAGCAGTTTTTTGCGGACCAAACGGGGTTCACCGTAATACTCGTCCCGTGATAGTTATTCTGGTCACCAAATGTGGATCCATCCCACTTTCCAAATCTCAAAATGATGATGATGGCCGAGGAACCCTTTTTTCCTTTTTTTGAGCTTTTTCTCTAGAAAAAGTCCATTGCTTCGAATGCTGCTTGTCTCTGGGTTGTAGTGGTGCACCCTTGTTTCGTCCACGGTTATATAGCGCATGAATAAATCCTACCAAGGGCGCTTCCACACTCCCCGGAAGTGATTACCGACAGTTTTCTCATACCCAAATTTTCATGCACCATATTCCCAGTGACAAGGCACATGTCTCTCAATTACTGCGGCTTGTATTATGATCCATACGTGTTCAAGTCCTTTTGTTGCTAAAGTCGAAACACTTGCTTCTTCTCCATTGATTTTAATGGATGAAATATGCGGTCGATCCAACTTCTAGAACAAAATGATGTTTCAGATAATAACACTTGGAAAATTGTACCTGCTGTTTTTTTTCTGTCATCATCATCATCAGCATTCACTCGCTAACGAATATGAATTGCTCCAACTCGATACGTTCTCTCTCCTTTCGATGCTGTCCCTTCGCATCCTCAAGTTATCGACGCTGCTCGTCAAAAACTTGATGGCCCTCTATCGCGGTCTATCGTTCGCGATCTGCGTCCAGTTGTTCTTCGCATCTAAGCCACACTTCTTCATGTTGGTCTTAAGAACATCCTTATAACTCTTTTGCTGTCATCTCTGATTTCGTGAGTCGACCTTAAGCTATGAAGAAAGGAAGGCGTTCCGTTGGCATGCGGATTACGTGGCCAGTCCATCGCAGCTGATCCTGACAATCATCGCCTCAATGCTAGTTGTCTCAGCTTCCTCCAGAACGCTGATGTTTGTTCGTCAGTCTTGCCATTTAATTCCAAGAATTCTTCTAAGACATCGTTGATGGTACTTCTCAAGGGATTTTAAATGCCTCCGATAAGTGATCCAACACTCACAGCCATACGTAAGGGTAGGAAATACATTAGCATTATGCACTGGCAACTTAGTTCGAACGTCGATGTTATGATTATCGAAGACTCTCGTCCTCAGAAGGCCAAAAGATGCGATTCCTGTAGGCCACGTTTGATTTTTTTTTTAGTAAAATACTAAACTGCCATTACGTTAAGGCTCAAAACTCGGCCGAGTACGCGTTATACTTGCAGCGGGAAATTTACTCATATCGGAGCTCGTTGTGTCGGAAGGCAAATTGTATTAAATTTTATGAACTATTATATTCCATGGCACTGGAAGTGGCAGTGGTTATAAGCGGACTCGACTGCATTTTAGTTTTATTATTATTGTTTTTTCAAATAGCATATTATTTTATTTTTTAATTTGGAACAAAAACTCACTATAAAAAATGTGACTGCATACATTTTGTTCATTAAACCTAAAGTGTCATAGTTCTCTTTGTCATTAAATTGGGTTTTATTAACACTTTGTATATGTCTTCTGCAAATTTTTCTTGAACGAAGGAGTTTATATTCGAAAGTTTTGTCTATAGTTATTATAGTGAGTTATTGCAATAAACACAAACGTATTAACAAATGAAAATCTCTTAATTAGTATTTAATCAGCATGACTTAATTTTGCTTATAATACATTTTACGATTGTCGTAATTTGTAGAGTATATTTTTAAGTTGAAAGTTATTTAGTAATTATTAGTAATGATTATGTCTGTGAAAGCGAGACATTTAATTTTTTTTTAACTTACAATTTCACTTGTTTCTAGACAGTGTATGAGGTATGGCTATAAAGTAATCGGTCTGTTTTTGTAAAACAGTTTATTTAGAATTCATTTGTTATCATTCCGCTTCAATATACAACACTCTTCTATCCTTACAAGATCTCATGCGATTTTTACATTGTTCGAAACAGTTCTGGAGATCGTCTTCATGACGTATTCCAATTTTGCATTACGAGCATTAACATTTTTCTGTGAAAACAACAGCTCTGATTCAAATGAAGACCCGCCAGACTGAAGTGTTTACAGACACGGGAGATGCATCAGTGCAATCTACACAGCTCTAGAAGCATGAATCTGTTTATGTTGAAATTAAGAAAGTTAATTTGGAATTTTTCGATGTGATACCAATCTGTCCCTGCTATCGAAAATGTTATGTAGAAATTTAGAGAACAAGAGAGAAGATCTACTCCACTGGCTAATACCTCTACTGGCATTTCGTACTCGTTTATACTCAAATATGCGCATATAGTAGTCTACTTGATATTTTGAAATGACAAACTCCAGATTCTAAATTCACTTTCTAAATTTCTACATAAATTTTTTTTGTACTATCAATAAAATATCTATACGCATCTAACAAAAATACCATCACATTCAAAATGAATCTGTTATTTTATAGCTACACCTAGTATTCAGTCAATGAAATTGGTTTATCCCTACATTGAATTTGATTATTTAAGAATAGTTTGTTTGAATTCAAACATTTCAAAAATTCTTTTAACATTTTACAATTTAAATACTTTTGAATTATTTAAACATACATTTTACTAATACTAATTTAAACAAAGTCAAATGTAGCAAATTTTAAACATTGATAATGATAAATTTAACGTAAATTTGTGTTTAATTTTTTTGTAATATGTGTAGGAATTCGAAAGAGGATAAAAATGAAGTTAGTAGCAGTACGGTTAGTACAAATACTACCACTACAACAACACCATCAAGTAAAGCAAATTCACCTGCGTCAAGTCCACAACCGAATAGTCAGCCATTGAGGAGGTAAGACAATCCATTCCTAATAATTCCTTATCCCAAATAATTTAATTCGAACGATGAGTCTTAAAATGAGAAAAACAAGGCGACGTTTCGCAGCTTTATTGCTGCATTTTCAAGCACTATCAAAGAAGTTAAAGTTTATACAAATTGTAAAATGGTTGGAAAGGAATAATTTCAACGGCTCTTTTAAATTTAAACACACTTTGTAAAAGCAGTAATGGTCGATATGCACACCAACACATTTTACAATTTTAGCTTCTTTTATATTGCTTGTAAAGGCAGCAATAAAGCTGCGAAGTTTTTTGTAGAGTTTTTCTCATTTTAATCCTTACACCCTACCACATCATCGTTCGAATTATTCCTAATGTAAAGAGCAAAATAACGGATATGCAGGGTGACATATGTAAATTACACCTTTACTTTTCCCAAACTAGCGGTTTGAAGTTGAATATAAACAAATCGCAAACCTCTACAAATGGCACGACAACCACAACAAATACGAACTCCTCTACTTCATCTTCTTCTTCATCTGCCACTCCATCGACGCCAACGACACCTGGAGGAACTAGATTACAAATGTTTAAGAACTTCTTTAAGTATGATTTGAGTGTTGCGTGGTGCCATCTTACTTTTGTTTTGCCTTAATAATAATGAATTAATAATTCCCTAACAAATTTTGGTTGGATTGACGTGCGATGTAAACGCAGTTTTTAAAATAATATATTTGGTACTTCGTGTCGGATATTCGGCAATATTTTAAAAACTGTGTTGCACCGATTATTGCTAGATTAAAACTGTTTTTTTATTTTATAATAATTCAAAACTGTCAATAAGACAATAACATTTAAGTAACTTGGACGAAAAAGGGCCGATCACCAAAAAATCCGTGAGTTATTGACATCATCAAGCGCAATAGGTGTAATATTCCATTTATTAGAAACATTAATTTTACTTCGTTATACGACAAACACTATGCCATGCCGGTACAAGAGTAATAAACAAAGCACTTTATTTTAGTAACAACAAGTTTATCCGGTATTGTAACTTACACCAAATTTAGACGATATATTTATACACACTTATCGACGTTGCCAAATATACTATTTCATGGCTTGTCTAAAGAAGGCTGTGACCAGAGCTTGTATGAAACTGGCCTTTCAATGTGTGTAAGAGTATTTATTCTATTGCGGCTAACAATATCACTAACTCGAGAAATTTTGGAAATTCGCGCTTTCTCGTTTAAGGTACAGAATCAAAATGTAAAAAAACAACGGTTTTTAGGTTATAATAGTTAATTCTTAACCTTTTATCGGCGAACCAACTATACCTTACATCTGAGATTTAGAATAATCTTTTTTTGTTTTGTTATTTGCTTTTTTTTACTAATACGTGTACGAAACCCGAAAATTAATTCAAGATTTAAATTTGGCAGCATGTTTCTTCTTGTAAGTTCGTGTTAACATACAGTGAAGTGAGACCACAGTGTGTGGGTCCCCTAAGTGTTTGAACGAGATATTGTACGCGAATGTCAATTCAAATATTCTCTGATAGCCAAGCGGCTATAAAGCTCATCCATATCCACATCAAGAACAGTGTGGAATTGTCAAAATATCTTGAAAAACATTAATCTGCTTCTGGTCTGGATTCCTGGCCGACTCTCTGGCAAGAGAGGACAAGAACCTGCATTTGCTTATTTAATGTCTGAATGACGACAAAAGTCTTGAACTTTTGGCAATACTATCCAGATTTGGAACGTTGGAAGGAGTTTATTAATACATAGAAAGAACTAGGCAGTTGTTGGATATGAGCATGTGGTGTAACTATACACTGGTCACTGTAGTCTCACGAGGTTGAGCTTATCGGAAAGTAGCCCTTACGTCAGCGAATCTAAAGGAAAGCTGGAAACTAATCTCCAAGAAGTTTAAATGGAATCTTTTCTAACAGCCGATGTGGCAGTTCTAGGGTATTTTGTGTTTGGTTTGGTTATTTCATCATGAATAGACTCATGCCGGAGCAACGACTGCACATTGTTCAAATTTATTTGGAAAAACATGTTCTTTCGATATTTTGTTCAATGTTTAATGGAATATCGTCTCTTAAATATTTGTTTTGTTTAAATGATTCTTTCCTAAATTTAAGTCTTGCGTTTATTTTGGGATATTTCTCTACATAACATTTACACAAAACTTATACTTAAATACGAGATAAATTCAAATTTGCTAAACTGATTTTAAATTTCGTTTACTCCACACACAATTATTATGATCTTAGCTTGAAAATCAGTAATCAAATATGGTTTTGAGTATTTTGGTATTTTTTTTATAAACAACATTTATTACTAAGTAAGAGTAAGTCACTATGAATCTTGTAGGTCGTTTGTGCCGCCAGTCAGAGATGAAGAAAGTGAAACGCAGAGGAAAGCGCATGCGAAACGTGTACGTGAAACTAGAAGATCAACGCAGGGTGTTACATTGGAGGAGATAAAATCAGCGGAACAATTTGTGAAGATGAAAAACCAACCGAACAGTAACAATAATAACAATGAATCGGTGAGCTACAAAAGTGTTTTAACAGCTTATTTGGTATTAGGGAATCGCTTAACAGAAATAATAATTTTACGACATGTACATCTACAGTTACATTTTACGTTTCACTACTATTTATTATCCAGTTTGTACCACTGACCATTTGACAGCAAAGATAGCATTTGTCAACAACTGTCATGATAACGTCAGCTTGATAGTTGTACTACAATGCAACTTTCTAGCTATCAAAACTTCATGTCAAGAAATGGGTTAGGTTTACATCAAAAGCCACCCTTTATTGATTCTTTCTAACAATACAAAGGGTTAAGCTGATTCTAGGCTTTCTTTTAAATGCTATTAAACCTATTTCTCTCTGTATATATAAATATATTTATGGTTGTTTATGGTACGCTATCATTAATTTTTAATTAAAATAGTTTAACACCTAAAATAATTTATTAACTTATATTAACTAACAGTCGAGTGCTAACGGAGAAACGGCGAATAATGTCACTGTAACGGCTACAATTACTACTGCTGTGCCTACAGTGGTGACACCTAGTAATAAAGTTGAAAATAACGAAGACACATCACCGGTGACACATGAACGTCGGCCATCATGGCGGCTTAAAGTAGATGGCGGTAGTAAGGTAAGATGTTTTCTGTTTTGTTTTTATTTCAACATAAGCAAAGATAATTTTTTTGCATGACAGTTTTACAGTTTTTCTGATATTTGAGGTCCTACTCAATTTTCTCTCTGTCTTTTTTTAATAATATTTCTCCTTAAATTTTACAAATTTAATTATATACTGATATTGTAATTTTTCAGATATGCCTTAGTGTTGTTTTTGTTAGTTTTTGCTTTTATTTTGTCTGCCATCCTATACAACATCTTGCGTTTTTCCTTCTTGTGGCTGCTGTTTGTCGATTCAAATATTAATAATTATTGTATATACAATTTTAAATCAGTTATCAATTTATTATTGTGTGTAATTTGTATTTATTTATAATTGTTGTTCTTTTTGTATATAGCTTGTAGATTTAACGCTTTGTTTATTTTTTTTTAACCCCAAATAGTGTAATATTTATTAGTATTTATTAATATTTAATTATTTTATTAGTATGCGTTGTTTGTTGCCAGTATTTAATTGTTTATTTAACACACAATAAAAGTATTATATTTGAGATTTGTTGTTTTTTTATATTTTATTAGCATTTATTCTTAAAATTTTTCATATCTTCGAAAATATTTCAGACTAAAGTAGCAGAATCATGATTTTTATCAGAATTTTCAGTAGTGAACTCGATTTATAAGGGAACACAGAGACAGGAAAATTGTTCTTAAAGATTGCTTGGGTAGTTCTTTTGCTATTTTATTTTTCATTACATGCTTTAGTCTTCACTTTTCATCCTTTATGAAAAACATTTGTTTATTAGTGTAAAAGTTCAATTTTTAATTACATAGTTCAAATTGGAGGATGCTACTAAACCGGATACGCCTAGCACGCCATCTTTTATTAGAAGAATTAATCCTGGTGGAACGCCAAGGCCATCTTCAGCACCAGTTGACACTGGGGATACCACTACGATAACGTTACCACTAAGGCGACCGAAGACTGCTGACGATAAAGGTTAGTTCGACCGAATTCAGGGACGTTATTTCTCAAAACTGTCTTCAAAGTTCAAAAACAGAAGTCTTAATTAAAGTTTCCATAAACTCATGTATGGACGGCTTCAGATTGCGTTGGAGTACCACTATTATTACAGTCCTTGTGTTATGCATCTGTTACAGAACAAGATAAAGAAAATGACGTACGAAATGCTCAAGCGACACTAGCTACTCAAGCAGCGATACAACGAAGAAGACGGCCGAAACGTCGATCGACGGGTGTTGTTACCTTTGACAATGTCGATGTAAGTGTGAAAATATTCGAATCATTCAAATAATGTTCTCGAATTTAATTTAGTATTATTTCCCATATTAGAATTAAGAAAATAGCTATAACAGGGACTACGGGCCTCTTAAACTTTTCTTTGACAATTCATCAGTTTTATTTTCCCAAAAATACGTATTATTCGACGAATGCTCTAAATTTATTTTTATGAAGTCGTAAGTTTTAGTATTAAGGTTGTTCATATGGGATTTCTTGTATAATTTTACAGGGCTTCTTGGTAAATAAATATTGAGAGGCTACAGATAGCACTGGCGTAAGTTATCAGACAGGAAAAATATCCATTGCGAGTCCCCAAATTAAATGTAAAAGTACTTTTTGCCATTTGCCTTTCTCGGAAAGTCTTGGTGACAAGCTATATTTCCAAATACAATATTTTTGTTGTTGTAGACATCACCTATTTGTTTTCTTCACGGACGCCTATGGTACATACATTTTTTGTCGTGTATTTTTAACACCAAGTCAACTACTTAAAAGGCTAAATATATCATTGTTTACAGTCCAATTTTTTTACCCTTTTTCTATTTATTTATTTATTTTTTTTATTCTGCATTTTTGTACGTTATCTTTTATATCAACAAAACTATATACATATAATTAGCCAGTTTTTCTGATATGTTGGGGGAATATATTTTTTTTCTTAATTTTTGACCTTTTTTGGGAACGCCTGTGTGAACCAATTCTTCTATGTGACATTTTTTAGGTTACATTCTATCACAACTATGAAAAATTATTCAATATTTCGAATAAGTTTAGGAAATTTTAATTTTTAACCCCTTTTTATACTGTTTTCGAACGCCAATGTGATCTAATTTTTTTATGGGTAATGTTTTACGTGATACTCTATTAAACCAATGAAAAATGATTTTGGATAAGTTTAAGAAGTATTAATTTTTTTAAATGTTGAACCCTTTTTTAAGCCCCTTGCCTACGCCCCATGTCTCCTAAAAGTTGATCCTGTAATATTTGTGAACCAAATTTGGTTAAAATATGTTAGTGGCTTTTGAGTTATCGTGGATAAAGACCAAACATACAGACACCGTCTGACAGACAGACATTTTTTTAAAAGTACTTTACGTATACGCTGTCATTTTTTTTCTCAAGGTTTTCCAGGAGACTGACGTTTTAGTCGCGGTCTTTTCTCCAGTAGATTTCATAAATTAACAATTTAAGTTGTACAGTTATAATTATGCAGGAAGTTGGAGATTTACAGATACAATAAAGCTCCGCCTATCCGGATCAGTGAAAGCAGAGTCAATACCTCCGTACTCTAGGGATTTTTAACACAAAATACAAACCATTAACATACAGAAGCCTTGAAGCTTTTTAACCTTAAAACCAAAAAAATTGGTCTTAATCTTTGACGTACTGCGTGACGTAATATAATAATAATCTTTATTATGTCTAACAGGCTTACGCCCAATTACAAGACAAAACATATTATGCATAAATTATCCAGAAATATAAAAAAAACACAAAAATACAAAAAAATATATATGACAATGGTATAAATTAATTATTATAACTTAAATTAAATACACGTGAAAGATTAGAACCGTCATCAACAGCAATGATACAGAAAAACATCTACAAATGGACTGACCTTAAATACTCTCCTAGTTCCCGTTTAAAGGAGGAAACACTTCCGCCGAAATAATTTACATGTCTATTTAAGAACCAACCGTTACATAGCGTGCAAGCCCTTGTCAGTGGTGTTTTCCCTTCATAATTTGGGGCGAAATCAGTTAAAATTTAATTGCGAAAGAAGTCGGGGGCAGTCAATCAGAGAATTGATCAGTTTAAATAGGAATAGTTGATAACTGAACACTCGCCGGAATTCGAGAGAATCGACATTAAATCTGTCGAGCAGCTGTCTATGTTCGATACCTCGTGAAGGAAAATGACCATCAATTCTATAACAAAGATGCTTTAAAAATTTGCGTTGTATTTTCTCAAGTTTTAGAATATGGGTCTGGTATATAGGAGACCATACAATTGAGGCATATTCAAGATTGCTTTTAACTAGTGCATAGTAAAGGGCGAAAAGACAATCGATGTTCTCAAATCCCGAAGTAACTCTCAGTATAAACCCCAAACTACGCAGAGCACAGCCCCATATATCCGTTATATGATCATTGAACGATAGATCAGAATCCACTGTGATCCCAAGATCCCTGGTAAGCACACATCTAGCTAAGGAAGCACCGTATGCGATAATCGAATTCATGTGGACTACGGCATTTAGATATTGTTAAATATGTTAATATGGCTACAGCACAGCTAATCCGGATTATGGAATGTTTCATTTGCATCAGGATTACTGGGGAATCTGAATTTGAATTAGCCAAACCTTGCTGTTATGGTTTTAAAGTACTTATACTAACGGGTTTTCCTGTTAGAGGCTTTATTTTGAATTACCCGCTATTTTGATAGTTATCTGTCAATTTTTGACAGATGACAAGTAAAATTGACTACAAAAATGGTGAAATCTTTAATTGGTGTTAACTTCTCAACGATATTGATAAGGATGACATAGAAAATTTGTTTTTGTTTCAGGATTTAGAGCAAGAAAAGGATCCTGCGGGAGGTGGTGATGGTAGTGATGTGAAATTAAACAATACCGAGGTAAGTGATTTGTTTATATAAATATATTCGACAGAAATGCGGCTGTAGAAAATTAATTTTCTCTATATGTCATTCAACCATATCTAAAAACGATCATAAAAGAATATTTCGCAGTTGTGCTAGTAAACAAAAATAATTGTGTAATAAACACTATTCTTAGAAAATTCTTTGGTAGAGGGAATTGAGGCAACTAAAGCTATAAATTTATTTATGGATTCGGGTATTATTAATTATACATAAATTATCATATAACAGGTGTTTGTTGTTTTTATAGTGAAATACCATTCTGTGGATGAAAAGGAACTCTCTCTATATTTGTTTTGTTTGTAATAATCATTGATATTTCGTAATGCAATTGTCTATTTTAAGAAACATAAACATGCATCTAGGAGGAATCTGGTTTTTAATATCATTTAAGTTTAATTAATTGAAAGTTTATTATGATTATTTTCGGCAATTTACATTTTATTTTCCTTATTGCTTAGTTTTAACATCATAGGAAAAATAAACATGATAAAAACTGTAAATTAAAGTGTTCAGTATATAAACAAAATGCATGTTTAGTGTCTGCAAACGTTTGAAGTTTATTTCAACGTTTAAAGAACGATTACGATAACCGTTTTATCTACATTTTCAATAGAAATTCGCAGGTTATTTATTCACTTTTAAAAAATCAGGAAATATATTTACGTATCAAATACAGCTATTTATATAAATTTTGTTCTATATTAGTAGGTTATATCAGTTGTTTTAAATACCTTTTGTTTAATAGTGTATTTGGCGATACTCCATATAATTTTTAATGTTCTTTGCCCACCAGTAATTATTATTGGACAAGTTGAAACTAGAGTAGGTTGCTGCTATTAGAAGCGTTAGTCATGTGTATATTTGGAATAATGTTAGAAATCATTGTATGACATACATCGATCTAAATAGTTTTTTTAGATCTCCATACCATATTTATGCAATACACATATTGCATATATGGAGAAGCTATTGGTTTCATGAAAAAAAAATACATATTTTGGGTTATATAAAGTACTTTTTTTTAAATGTCTGTCCTTCTGTCGGTCTGTCAGTCTGTATACACGGGAAGCATACAGACAGACAGACTTCCATCTGAGAATGGTCTTAATCGCGTTCACAATTCTTTTCCTATGGGTCTGGAAAAAACGATTTATCGAAATTTAACCAAATTTCGTACAAAAATACTATTGGATACCGCCAGGAACTGATTAGATTTTGGGAGTCACAGGGCGTAGTTAAGGGGTATAAAAAAGGGTCAAAAGTTGAACAAAAAAATCATATTTACTAAACTAAATGGAAAAAATACGTGATTTTCTTTTTTTCAATAGATTTGGGCCTAGAAAAGACTGCGATGTACAATGTATGTATACAGGGTGTGCGAATTTGAGTTGTAAAAGGGGACTAAAATGTAAATATTTGTTTATAAAATTAAAGAAAAATGACATTAAATTCCTGTATAGAATTTGGCTGTAATAATATCCGAGATGCAATTGAGACTTACAGGGCGTAGGCGAAGGGTAAAAAAGAGGGTCAAAACTTAAAAAAATGATATTTATTGAACAAAACAAACACGTTGTATAACGATTAAAAAATAACCGTTTATTTTGCCAAGGTGTACTCTATAAATTACACCTGTTAAAGATCGTTAAATATCAGTTAGTAAAAAAAGTTTTAATTGTACGACTATCGTGAAATGTAGTATACAGAGTGAACTATATTATTTCAATAATATTAGTAGGGCCAAAAGTAAAAGTGTGATAATATGAATGTGCATTTAGTTTTACAAATGGCACCAAAGGTCATTGTGCTTCGACATTTATGTTTATGACTGATATGGAATTAGTTGACTACAAGCAATACACACCCGGTATTATTGTTACTGCTTATTTAACCAACTTCCGGTCTTGCGTGCATTTCATCGTCCTCCTGCAATATGTGCAGTAATTAACATCAACGTGACAACGTTGCATACAATATGGCATCAGTAGACGTGCGTTGTGACCAATTTTGGTGAAAATGTTGGCACTACCGTCACCGTAATTTTTGAATGTTACAGACAGATGTTTGTTTTTGAAATCTCGCGTTTACCGCAGCAAACCACAAACTTACAAGTACAAGAAAATTTTTTCAACTCTGCAAAAGAAATCCCATTTTTTTTTTCATTTGCAAAAAAAATGTCAAAAATTCCTATTCTTTTTTATTGCTCGAGCCTGACTGATCGAATGGATCCTTAACTAGGTGTCTGTTAGGCAGTACAGGGTCTCTTATCGGTGGCCCGTAAAGTGTTTGTTTTCAGCAATGTGATACATCATTTTAAAGCATTTTGTATGTGTTTTACAGCGATATTAGCCTCCATAATTCTCGAGAAAATTGCGTTTAAAATGTCACCAGTTAGGTAGTTGGAACCTATCTTGTTAGAATTATAATACATCATTGATAGAGCGTGCGCTGAGCATGCGGAGGGTTCTGAGTTCGAATGCCAGCTCTGGCAATACTTTTTTTTCTTCTAATTTTTGAATAAAGTAATTAGTTTATTACGTTAGTTTATGGGAAATAATGAAAATAATACAATTATGATAGTAATTATTATTAATATTCTGTTTCGTTACGCAGGTCATATATTTTTGATTATATTATATCGTGTCGGGAAAGTTTTGGGGCGACTCAACCGATTTTTTAATCAAATCCCGAGTGTATCCTTCGTGTTTTATTTCGAGCTAAAAATTAATGGTTTTATAATTGAAGGAAGGTATAAATTTCGGAAATTGTAATAAAAGTCCAAGAGTGCATCGAAATTTCAGGGAATTATAAATTCTTTTAATTTTAATTGTAGGGCCAGTTTCTTTGACTGCTTTAAAACTCTATTCAGTATCTTTTTTTTATAATAACCTCACGTGACTATAAACTATGAATTGACTACGATAAGCAGAAGGGCATTTGCTTAGTCAATCCGAACGCGACTGCTGCAAGATCCATAAACATATTCTGCCGTGCATTTTGTTTTATTCCTTGTAAATTAGTTGAGAGTAAGTATGTTATGTAGTTGTTTCATCCTATACAGA
Organism: Apoderus coryli; assembly: GCA_911728435.2. NCBI lineage: Eukaryota > Metazoa > Arthropoda > Insecta > Coleoptera > Attelabidae > Apoderus > Apoderus coryli. The sequence goes on from OU452204.1 coordinate 16,272,603, forward strand.
GTAATTCAAACTTCACTGTTTGTATAATTATCAATATCTTTTTTACTATTATAGTTCTAGGGAGTCAGCAGTCAGTCGTTTAGAAATCCGGAGGCGTTGTGTATTTTGGTTAATTCTCAGGAACACCGCACATATATGTATATTGGCTTAAAATAGATCTTGTGAGATTTCAGCAGTTCTAAACCAAATTACACGAGGAAAAATACGATAAGCATCACTGGCCTAATATGTAATACTTTGTGCAACAGTATGCATCGGATATGTTCCTAAATTTATTATCTAGAGAAATATCACAATAAAGGCCATTCTTTTAATGAAAATTAATAAACTATATATCCGCATTTCATTTGTGTGGCGACAGAAGGCAGTCTTTCGAGTCAATAGGAGATTTACAGATGAACCTCAAATCCAATGAGGCGTTCGACAAGGATGTGTCCTATCTCCACTTTTGTTCAACCTATATTCTGACAAAGTCTTTAAAGAGGCTTTATATGAAAACGAATTCGGGGTCAAAATCAACGGCGAGCTGATTAACACTATTCGCTATGCTGACGATACGGCTGTTTTTTCTGATGCTCTTCAGGGTCTCCAAAATCTCATAAATTCTGTTATTGCAGTGGGACAAGAAATGGGACTGAATATAAATGTTGCTAAGACAAAGTTTATGGTCTTTAGCCGTCAGCCATACCTCAACACGTCACTACAGATATGTGGACAGCAGATTGAGAGAGTATCCAATTTTAAATACAACTCGCCCCGGATAAGGAAATTAGATGCAGGATTGAATCAGCCCGTACAACGTTCAAGAAGATGAGATCACTGTTTTGTAATGACAGCCTGATCCTAAAGCTGAGACAAAGAATGTTACATTTGGTCTGTGCTGTTGTACGGAGCTGAAGTCTGGACACTGAAAGCTGCCAGAATCAACCGTCTAGAGGCATTTGAAATGTGGTTACATAGACGAATACTAAGAATACCATCGGTGGCTTTGCAAAGAAATGAAGCAGTCTTAGCGAGGGCAAATACTTTTAACAACAGTTAAATGCCGAAAACTGGTATAACTCGGCCATGTTCTCAGAGGGAATCGTTACCGGATCCTACAGCATGAAGGGCAAAATAGAAGGCCGCAGAGGTGTAGGAAGAAAAGAACATCCCCGAATGGACAGGCATACATAGTGTCGAACAATTGTTTAGAGTGGCTAAGACAGGGATCAGCTCGCCATCGTGATTGCCAACGCCAGGGAGACCTGACAGGGCACAATAAGAAGAAGAAGGACCTTTATAGAACGAGATAATTCTGCGCTTGTTTATGAAACTGTTTCTGATACAAAAATTTATTTATCGATCCCAGTGCTATTTCACTTAGGAGATGAGACTGATAAATGGACTTTAATAAATTTAAGACCATTACAGAACTAACGATTTATCTATTGTTTGTTCTTGGAGTATTTTAGCAGTTAGTCAAAACAGATATTACAGATAATTTATTTATTTATTCTCATTACATGTCATTACCAAAAAAGGTTTACACAAGTCATATTAAATACTAAAATACTACATAACACAATATAAAAACATAGAAATGTATATAACTTAATCAAAACAGAAAGTCAGTGCTGAGGAATTTATCAATGGAGTAAAAAGCCTGGTCAATTAAGTAGTTCTTTAATCTATTTTTGAACATTGCAAGGCTCAGTGTTTTCAAACTATCTGGCAAATGATTATAGCATGTGAACTTCATCATGCCTTATGTACAGATTGTAATTATTTTTCACATACATATTTGAATTGTAGATATGGAGACACGGGAGTGTAATTATTTTACATTCTTTAAATTTAGGTCTGACTTCCTCTCTAAACTTTAAATCTGTCATTATTCGAACCACGCGTCTTTGGATTGCGAATACCCGACTCGCATGACAAGAGTGTCCCCAAATTGACAAAGCATATGAAGCCACACTGTGAAAAAGGCCATAATATGCTGATTTCAAAACATTAAAAGAGACTTCATCCTTCAAGCTTCGCAACATGAACACAACCTAGACAACTTGGCAATGGTAACCTCGGCATGACCCGCCCAGGTTAGCTTTTGGTCCAAAGTGACACCCAAAAACTTTACCAGATCATCAGAAACAGCAACATCCGTCTCACGTAATGTAAATATTTTAGTAGCTGTTTTATTGGCATTCATACAGAGTTTGTTAGTTGCAAACCAGTCAGCAGCCCTCGACTGTGAATTAATCATACTTGAGGCCAGAATATCACTCGACAGTTCAACATCGACAATAGTTGAATCGTCAGCAAACAATGACAGGTCAGAGCATGGCAGATGTAGCGGTAAATCATTAATGAAAATCAAAAACAATATACGTCCGAGCACCGAGCCCTGTGGGACTCCACAAGAGCTCAACAAAGGCTGAGAAGACTTTAACTCAAACATCGTTACAACATTCCTACCAGTGAGATAGGAACTCAGCAAACGAACCGAATTCGCACTCATACCGTATCGCTCCAGTTTACCCAACAAGATATCGTGTGAGACGCAATCAAACGCCTTTGTTAAATCAAGAAAAGAAGCCCCCACAAGCCTTGTACTCTCAAAAGCGGTTATAACGCTATTTATAAAATTTTCTATAGCTGAAACGGTGTTAAGTTTCGGTCTAAATCCAAATTTTTTCGGAGAAAATAAATTATTTCTTTCAAAATAGTTGGCCAATTGTTTAACGAATATCTTTTCAAAAATTTTGCCTAGAACAGGCACTATAGAAATAGGGCGATAGTTGTTCAATTCATCTAGAGATCCTTTTTTGAGTAACGGTATAATTTTGCTAAATTTCAGACAACTCGGAAACATACCGGATGAGATCGCCAAATTAATCAATGTTGTCAATGGGATAATTATTATATCCTTAATATATTTAATGATTACGATTAGATTATATAATTAAGATACTTGACAAAAGATTATATGAGCAAAACCAAAAACCTTGGTCAGAAGGTTTCTATTTATTTTTCATAGTTGTCTCCAACAGATTTTGGATCTTTCATGATTGAAGTTTCCAAAGAATTTCTTGGAGTGTAGCAGTCCAGGTAGATTTTGTCAGATTGTTGCTCTGTCTGTTTTCTCTTTTATTCTGAACTTCTCCTTGTAGGTGTGTTTCCTTAAGCCGCAGAACGGTTCAGTCCCTACAAAAGGGGTTGACACCCCCTTTTTTGCTAACTTATTGGCTTTTTTCCCCTGATACCAGAATGTCCGGGTATCCAAACAAGGGAGACTGTTATTCTTGCAGGTAACAAGTCAAATTGAAATGTGGAATGACCAGATATTTTATTTTTTTACAAAAATTAAGATACTGCTTTAGGATTAGAAGTAAATTTGATTTCTACTTCCGGGCAATTCAGATAACTTGTTGGTAAGAAATGCAGCACCCAAGAATCTTAGACTCCTCAAATTAATTTGCCATTCAATAAGGTTTCCGGAATATCTGATTACGTACGTAAAATAATATTGTGCATTGTGCAAGCCGCAAACTAAGAAATAGCGACCAACCCTTCTATGAGTTGTTTGGAACAAACTGTATACAAACATTTTTAGATACGCTGATCTAATTCAATCTCTATTTTTAGGCCCGTCAAGCCAAGATTTACACTATACCACGTGGCTAACATTTATAATATATAATATTATTTTACACCTATAAATATTTTTTTTTTAGAAAAGGTTTTTCTGTATATCAAAACACAACAGACACTAGAGATTTTCAGCTACTCACGACAAATTGTTAGTCAACAGTCTATCGCGGCCTTCGATAATATACACGATATTGCACACGTTTTTATTGTTATCAATCAACAGAAACGTTGTAAATTAACCTAACCGCTGTTGCACGTAATAAATTATTATGGTTTACGAACTAATTATTATTCTGGACTAAAAACCGAGAAAACGTCTGCTATTCCAAGTTATGTAGAGTAGATTAACGGTTTAACTCAATGAATTAATACATCGCGAGTATCTAAACATTATTCTAACAAAGTGTTGTTATATTGTGTATTGTGAAATTATAAAAAAATAATGTCGTACCGCAGTAAACAACCTATTGCTCCGTCACGGCATAGATCATCTTCAGCAGTTCGGACTGGTTCCGCAGGTACTTCATACTCAAATCGGCCTAGAAGTATGGGGTACTATTCAGGTGCCAGTACTGCTCCGTACAGTAGTTCACAGTATGGTAGTACTGCAACAAATACAAACTCTTATCCGTACAGTAGTAGTTATCAAAGCCCGTACTTTCAAAATGGGTATCGTAACGGTACCACTTATGCCAGTTTAAGTATACCGGCATCAAAAGTGAATGCTTATACGAGTAGTACTAACAATCCGTATAGTGTTGGCAGTACTGCGAGAGCATCTAGAAGGGATTTACATGGTAGAAATGGTAGTTATAGGGATAGATCGGTGTCGAGGTCGAGGAGTACTTTGCCCAGTAATGGTAGTATGGGTAGTAGATCGTTAAGTTTAACTTCGTTGAACTCGGATACAGGATATTTTGTAAGTTTTGTAATGAAAACTATTTTGACATTTGATTCATAGCCCAACCTTTTTATAAATCCAATTTTTGTCAGGTAAGCTTGCTTCAGAAGTTCTAGAATGTCCCAAGAAGCTAGCAGTTACAAGTATTTAAGTAAATTGTAAAATATGACGTAGGCACCTGCTAGATTTGATTTTCCGAGATACTATACTCCTCCCCCTGTAAGGGAAAGGGATCAGATTAAATACGAAAAGGGTTATGCCTCAACTTCGCCTTTTGTGTACTCTTATCACAATAAAATTATTCTTATTATACATGAAAGAGTACCCTACTGTTTTTGATTATCGTAACTATTTTTTTTTATTTCTGGGTTCTCCATTAAACATAATATAACCCATATTTACATTTTTGTAAATTATAATATAATTGTAATTAAAAGTGATTGAGGACGAGTCAATATTGCTCCACTAAGGTGGCGTCCGAAGCTATCGAAAGCTTAAAACATTCTAAAAATTATAGGAACCTGTATATTTATTGGTTACAAACTAAAAATAAATTCATTTCAGCGTTTTTATAAAATTAACCCGTGGGATGTGTATGAAGGATCAAAGTTTTCTTTTCACTTAAAATGTGTTATTTTTATTAAAGGAGTTTTATATTTCACAATAAAAAAAATACTGCCTCGGGAGGAGCCGAGGCCAGGAATATTAAACTAAAAATCATGACACAGGTTTTTATCATTTATCAGGCTTATGATGGTATAAAGATAAAAAAATGTCTATTTGGATAAGACGAATATTATCAATTTCCATTTTTATCAATGATGAGTAATTTATTTCCTTTATTTCTAAAACTTTTTTACATTTTTATCGCCGATAAATAGACCATTTTACATTTCGTAAAGCCGTGTACACACTGGGAGAAAAACAAGATGGACGTATGCCTTCGATTAATATTCGGCCAGAAACGCATTTAATAATAATAATAAAGGACTTCTATTGCAAATTTGATAAAAAAAATACATCTGCAACAGGGCGAATTTCAGTTCTGATTATAATATGCAACGCAGTCTGTTCAGCTAACCCTCATTTGATATTGTTTAGCTCAAGGTCAAGGAAGTTTGGGGTCTACTGAGGGTTTGTGAACTACCCTGTATAATTGAAAACATTTTTGGGTTCAACATCTCTACAGTGCCTAAGTGTTTTGTAAAGGATTTTTTTGTCTATCGCTTATAGATCTTGAGATATCTTCCGTCCACAAACTAATGGGCACCCTGTAGACAGTGATCATGCGATTTCTAGAAAAGGGCTTTAGATTTTACGACAAAATTTTGGCTTCTTCAATATAGACTGGGGGCACTTTTTGACGTATAATTGACTGAAATTTTAAAATGGCGGTTAAGCGCCATTTTGAATTGAAATTTTATATGGAAACCTCATTTAAAAGAAGATTTTATGCTGATTACGATGCACAAGTTTCAAATCCCTGTCATATTCCCAAACAAAATGGCATTTCTATTTTTGAAATCGGCCTCGTAAACTAGGTACCAGTTTAAAAAATGTTGTTCGGTTGTCAATTGTTGAGAACGTCATTCTCATGTCAAAATGCATTTTCCAAATGGTAAAGCGCAAGACGTTCTCGCAGTTTTTTATGAATGTTTTGGCAAAGCAACCCCAACCCAACTCATTCCTCGAATCATCAGAAGATTAAGCAGACGTCATAATTAAGTGACATTTTATGTGCATTACATACGAGGGCTTTTTATTAAAAAAATTAATAGTCTCAGACGCCATTTTGTTTGGGAAAGTGACAGGGATTTCAAACTTGGGCATCGTAATCGGCATTAAATCTTCCATTTAAAATTTAATTACAAAATTGCGCTTGACCACCATTTTAAAAGTTAGAACTGTCAATTATACGTCAAAAAGTGTCCCCCCCAGTCTATTGAACACGCCCAAGTTTGTTTTCAAAATTTAAAGCGAATGTGCTTTACTTTTACATATTTTTTTGTACAAATTCATTGCAAATATGAGTGGGATCTATTAGAAATCAAACGGCGTCTACTCCACAAAATTTCTTTTATATATGTTCAACTCTTAAGTGTGCCAGACATGTTTCGGAACTTATTCCATCATCAGTGACATAACATTTCGAATTTTACATAAATATAGTGACCAGGTCAACTTAAGCACATGGAATTTAACATTTATATAGACACATTGGGGAAAGTTCTTTGTTTAAAAATAAATTTTAAATTCTTAGTGCAAAAACTGGTTAAAATATCTTATACATTAATGATACAGTTGTAATTGTTACGCATTTAATAATAATAATAATCCGTTTATTTGCAGTTCAAAATACAAAAAAAAAAACAATTCCAGATATAATACAATACAGTAACAGAACTACAAAAGGGGTTAGATGGCAGTAAAAACTGATATTAAAATCTAACCCTAAATTAACAGTTCAATAATATAAATAATACCCCATCATGCATATACGACATGTGATTTAAGCCTTAAACATAATCCCTAACTAATCTACACTACAAAAAAAAAACAGAATTTCATTGTACAAAAAATAAGTCATCATAATACAAAATAACACAAAATATGAACAACATAACAGCAATATAAGAATATAAATAAAAAGAAAAAAAAAATTAAAATAATAACAAACAAAAGCATTAAACGATCAACGAGTAATAGGTAAAGTGTTAATGTGGATTCAACAATCGATAGCGAAGTTTTTTTTTGCTTTCTTTTTGTAAATCATTGTGGATGATTTAATAAATTCCTTACTTATAAATGTTTTTTTTTTTAACAACGATACAGTGTGTACGCTTCTTAACAGATTGGAAGAAGTTGTTTTCTTACTTACATGACTTGTTTTTATTTTTTTATTATTTATTTTAAATTAGGTACTTACTAGGAAATAATTATTGGCACTACTGATTAATATCATGCTTTAATACTATATTTACCTTGAATTACAAGTTACAATTTTACATACCTACATTATTTAAATTCAATTGATTGTTTATAATATGTATAATAATAGTTAATGTTAATAGTAATTAGTATTAGTTTTTGTATAATAGTTCTTATGCCGTTATGACTACGTTATAAATAATATATTTGTATTAACGAAAATGTTCTTCCCGTCTACCATTTTAAAAGTAACATAATTATTATTTTTTTGTTTGTTAATACATTTTTCATTTTTCTTTTCTTTTTAGAGTGGTTCAGATAGAAGTAGTAGATCAAGAATAAGTAGTACGGTAGATATTCGAAATGAAAATGGCGAAATAGATTATAAGAAATTGTATGAACAGCAATTAGTGGAAAATGAACGATTAAAAGATAAGTTGAAGAAATCCGAAGAGGAATTAAAGGAGACGAAACAGACTTTAGAAAAAATTAATGTGGTGGTAAGTGCATATTATAGTTGACCGTATGTCTTCGATAATTTAGGCGCTAGGGAGAGGCCTCAAGAGCATTTGAGTTTGAGTAAATTGCGTTTAGGCATTCATATTTATTATTATTTTGCTCAATCAAAAACATATTTATTATTTTGTTCTTATAGGTATAAATAAAATGTCACATCATAAATATTTAAAATATTTTTGGCACTATCGAAATTATTTACGTGTTTTGTTTGTTTTGGAGTAAACACATGGATAAAAATTTTCCGCTTTGTTAACAATTTTTTGGCATTTAACACAATGTATTATAAATTATTGTTGGTAGAGTGCCAGATGTTTTTTTACGTTGATATAAAGTGGTTTCAGACTTTGATCAGTGTTATTTTATTATGAAGAATTCTTGCATTTTTTGTATATTATACTCAGGCAGAGTTAATTATAAGGAAGGCAATAATAGGGGTTGTATTTTTGATCAAGTAGGAAACTACTTTTGTAGTAATAAAATCCCAATCAAGTTGGTTCAATTCAATAATAGATATGTCTTTTGTTTTTACTTATAGACTAGTAAAAATTCTCTGTCAGAATTAGAAAAACGAGAAAGGCGAGCGATGGAGAGAAAGTTAAGCGAAATGGAAGAGGAATTGAAGGTACGTACGTCGACTCTACTCGATTAGTAAATATCAATATTTTCATTTCAGTACTTTTGTATCTTCTTTTTGGTATTATTTATTTTTAGTGATTTATTTCTGATTCTAGTTTTTGCAGTCTGCGCTTTTTATGATATTCTGCGCAAATTTCTACAGTGCTTTAGCTCAATACGCAATATGAGTTTTTTTTTTACTTTTTGCTCAGCACGCAACACAACATTTTTACACATTGTTTATTAATTGATATTGTTGCGATCAACGATTTTATAAGGAGTTTAGTTATTTTCAGATTTTTTCATTCGAATCAGTTGTTAAAATATAAAAATAAGTTTTTATGAAAATATTGCACAATAATTGAGGCTTTTATTTCAATACATTAGCTTGTTTAAGTGAATAATTGCCCGAATAACTTGCAATTTGTTTATTCACAATCATGCAAATTAAAGAAATATACATTAATAATGGGACAAGCGTTAGCTGGAGATACTACGGATCAAATAATGGTGATTGACCCCTCAGAAAAATTAATAAAAATAGAAATGTCATCTAATTTCAATGTTTGTCTTCATAACATAAAGGTCAATATTTACCTTTTAATGACAGAAGGAGTGCATGTAAACAAAAGCCAGTGGCGTAGTATAATTCTTTTGAAATCGTGGTTGTAGTTTCCAATAATAAATACATACCCACGCGAACTGTCGCATTTTTTTCAAATATAATTTATTAAATAATAGATGTGGGGGATTAAAAGGAAACGCTTTCTATATTATGAAAATATTTATTATTAAATGCAAAGGTATATAATTATGAATTTTTGTTGTAACATTTTTGATAATACTTCAACAAATTTTCCTTCTAATTGGATCTTCTAAATCCTCATACTGTATATCGCCAAAATAACGCGGCATCTGGCACCTCCTAAGTAAAGTAACTAGTAATGTTTTATAACTTCACAAAAATATAAATATACCTTCTCATCCTCTTGGCTTTCGATTCTTCCGTCTTGTCTGTATCACCATCAATATTTTCAATTGCAAGTTCTTGAAATGGTCTACAATGGATAATGATTAATAATTACATAAATTAATAGTATATTATGCGATACACCGATATCATATTTTTCCGAAATTATGAAAAATACCGTTTTGTCGAGGGATTTCTGGAACTAGTTGTCAAATCTGTTCCATCTAAATCTGATCTGGATGTGAAGTACTAAAAATGATATAAACAATTTCACATGAATTAATTATAAGTAATTTCAGGATTATGAGCATACTTTTCCTTTTCAATTGTCAATGCTTCAGGTGTCTTCTTTATTATCTTACTACTAGGCTTATTAAAACTGAAAAATTGTAAGTATATCAATCATTATAATATTTAGATATTTAAATTATGGCTCTTGGATCTGCTCGAAAAACACGTGCTGGTCAGTGGGGAACGTGTAAACGGGTAAGCAATCAAAGGTAGAATCCTTTAGAAATCTGGTTTTGAAAATGCCACATTTGCTGGTCTTTTAACAAACATACAAACCTGAGTTTTCTAGAGTATTGTACTTTTAATAGCAACACATTCCTCACTGACCATGTATCGAACAGGAGCCTTAATGTGCATACTTTTCTTTTTCAATTTCAGAGACTGATAGGGTTTCAGAGGAACTTGCTGTTAATGTGTCCATGACCTCCACATTATGCTGGGTCGCGCTGAAAAAAAAAAACAACACAAATTTTAATTAATTGTTGCGGTGACCAGTATGTATGTGATGAGGATAGTTTTGCACATACTTTTAGTCCTCAACTTCGGACGCAGACAGAGTTTCTGAAGAACTGGCTGTAAATGTCATATTTTTTGCAACCTTAGCTGTAGACGCTAACCCAGAGGATAATCTGTTAAAAAATATTTTCAATAAATTGTAATATTTCTAATCGCACAAAAATATTAACTTACTGAACATAGCGAACAGGAATGGCTGTGTGCGATATGCATGTTTGTGTTCCAAAAATTCTAATGTCTCTTTGATTGAAATGTTGTGAGCAAACATAAGAACTTTTAGTGGCCCTTTCAAAACTTAAACCAAGAGAAGTACACCACTCTCTTCTAACGGCTTGATCACTGGGAAACCTACAAGAATTTGTACTATACTATAAATAAAACATGAATAAGTGCTATGAATAAAATATATATAGGATCATAATGCCCACTTGCACCACATCCCATATCTTCCCTTTATTGTAAGGTACTTACTTAAAGGTCTGTTCATATCATTATACATGTATGATGATATGCTACTATTTATTAAGAAATTTAAAGCATTTTATGAATTTACAATTATTTTTGTTCATTATATTACTGTCTATTTTGCAACTAGGTGTATAGTATATTTAAACAACTCATGTTAACTACTATCTCTGCAAAATCCCAAAATCTACGCCATTGTACTTACTTGTGACACGTAACCTTACTCGGAAAATCACTCGACATGCAAACTAAGCACTTTTTTCTCCCCATTATTTAAAGGAAACCCAGTTTTACACACTACAAATGCAGTAAAGTGGAAGAGTCTCGTAAAATTCGCTTAATTCGCGTTATAAAACTGTACGAAGCACTACTAACACCCCAGACGTCAACGTGACGTGTAAATATAAACAAATCCCTCCGCGGGGTAGCCACACATTTATATCCGTAGAACTGTATTTTTGTGAATAATATTATATTTGATTGATTTCTTGACGTTAAATATTTTATGAACATGTAATGGAAGCCGAATACAAAAAGAAATATTATACATATTGTATAGTTCTGCAATGTAAGAACACTGTGACCAACCCTAATAAAAATTTACACTGGGATGTGAAATACGAGTTCTGATTCTATGAATAAAACGAACAATTGACAACAGTGTTAGATTTTTTAGTAAAAATTTAAAGGTTATGTAGGCTACAAACATTTTTGTGATTAGTTTCTTGTTATGCCACTTCTATTTTTGTTTATTTTTCTGAGATTGACCCAAACTTGACCCGTAGTATCTCCAGTTAACGGTTGTCCCATTGGTAATGCAACACTCCGTATATGTATTAATTCGTAAATCTTTGACGTTTGAAAGTAAAACTTGCAATTCGATAATTAATTATCGGAAGAAGCGGATTCATTAAAGCCAAAAAAAAAAATAATTCAGTTGTGATGACGTTGAAATTTGGCAGCTTATAACAATCACACATCTGTTTTTCATGAATTATGAGAAACAATTCAGAGCAAATTAGAAAAAATATATCAAATTAGTTGATACGTTCTAGGAGGAATTCTAATTTTAGCAAATTTATGTTCATCAGATTAGATTTTTCTGGAGAATTACGGATTTACGAAATAATAATTTATAAAATTTATTTGTTAACGTTATTTTTGTAAATCTAGCTAATTAATGTGCAGACTTCATCAGGCATTACTTACCTACATGTTGTGCCAGTTTCGTTAACAATTTTTTGTCACGTAATTTTCAATAAGAATTATAATATAGTAATGTTTTTCTAGCAATTGCAAAAATTGAAAGCAGAGAATGAAAGGTTAAAGGCAGACAACAGATCACTGACAAGAGTGATCAATAAACTTACCAACTCTCCAAAAAAATAGGTAACAATATGAGACAGAAACAAATCTGTACCAATCATGCTGCTGCAGGCTATCTCTTTGTTTCGTTTTTTTTTATATTTAGTTGATTTATTCGTTCATATACCATAACAAATATTTAAGTGTTTAGCTGACATAATTTATATACAGAAAAAATTACTTTCGTTGCTCTAATAAGTGACACCTAAACACTTAAAGTTGAAATGTGTTCGTTTAAACAGAATCAAGTATTGATGTTTACACATTTTCATAACCGCTTTGCGCAACTAAATATCTATTAAATCTTTTTTGAGTGTTTCGTTTATTTCATTACTTGTATTTCATTGTTTTATTTAATCAGAGTTGGTTTGACGTTTCAAAAATAATTTTAAACTAATAAATTTAAGAAAAAAAAACATGTGAATTTCTATTAATTAATTGATTAACCAATAATGTTAAAAAATAGTGTGAAAATAGATTTTACAAATCTAGCATTGAAATCTGGAAGAATACATACAGACAAACAGACCATCTAGAATTGGTTTTAATCGTCTCAAGGAACTTGAAAATGGTGATATCCGTCTTTATCTCAATTTTTTTAGCGCATTCACAATCTTTTTGTTCTGTATTTTAGAATAATACGAGGCATGTTTTTTTAAGTAAATACCGTTTTGGAATTAAAAAAAGACGTGCAAAGATATCGCAATAATTTTATTTTTACATGAAAGCCTGTACCTTAATCTACTTTTCTACATAATCTCCGTGAAAATTGAGGCACTTGTCATAACGTGGCACCAGTTTTTGAATACCCTCCTCATAAAATTCTGCCGCCTGACTTGTTAACCACTGTATCACAAATGTTTTGACTTCGTTATCGTCTTGAAGACGCTGACCACCCAGGTGTTTCTTCAAGTGCAGGAACAAATGGTAGTCGCTGGGCGCCAGATCAGGGCTGTATGGAGGATGATCTAGAGTTTCCCATTTAAAAGATTTGATGAGATCTTTGGTTCGATTAGCCACATGTGGACGGGCATTGTCATGCAGCAAAACGATACCCTTACTCAACTTGCCACGTCTTTTGTTCTGGATTCCACGACGCAGATTGTTCAATGTCTCACAATAAGACGCTGCATTGATTGTCTCATTACGAGGCAGAAACTCCACTAGCAATACTCCTTTTCTATCCCAAAAAACTGTGCACATGATTTTCCGGGCAGAAATTGTTTGCTTAAACTTCACTCTTTTGGGTGATGATGAATGTCGCCATTCCATGGATTGTTGTTTCGATTCTGGTGTGACGTAGGCCACCCATGTTTCGTCACCAGTAACAATTTGGTCTAAAAAATCTTCACCTTCATTGCGGTACCGCTCAAGGAAAGTCAATGCACTGCCTAAACGTTGGGTTTTGTGCAAATCCGTCAACATTTTTGGAACCCAACGTGAACACAATTTCCGGTAATTCAAGTTCTCGGTCACAATGCGATACAAAACACTACGAGAATATTGAGGAAAGCAGTCGCACATTGATGAAATTGTAAAGCGTCTGTTTTCTCTCACCTTTTCCTCCACTTTCTGCACCAAATCTTCATTAACGACCGAAGGACGCCCACTCCGTTCTTCATCATGCACATTTGTGCGGCCATCTTTAAATGCTCTTACTCATTTCCTTACCATTCCATCACTCATAATGTTTTGTCCGTAAACTTCACAGATCTCACGATGAATATCGATCGGTTTTACGCCTTTAGCACTAAGAAATCGTATAACAGCCCGTACTTCACAATCGGCGGGACTCACGGTTGTCGGAGGCATCTTAAACACTCAGTAAACAACGTATACAATGAGGAATCAGACTGTAATGGCGTCAGTGCGTAGACAAGAGATGTAGGTAACCAGCGCGCATGCGCGGAACGCCGACCGTAGCGCTGCGGCGGCGGAATCGCAAAACGGTACTTACTAAAAAAACGTGCCTCGTATTTATTTTTTTATTATTCTTGAACCGTAAATTCTAATTTTTTTAAGTTTACTTTTCTTGGGGTGTTCGGTTCTTAAACTGAAAAAAAAAATAGAATAATATTCATATAATACAGGTCATAAGTATATATTCAAAAATAACCCGAGAAAGTTGTTTTAAAAACTTAAACCATAACGTATTTTACGTAAAATAAATTTAAAAAAAATATTAGTACAGCAAAATAAAACAAACAACACTATTTTTCTTTGAAGGTTTTCTAGTTCGATCTTCAATACAATTTGTCTATTTTTTTATTTTAATCAAAACTATTGTGGTCCCCCGATAAACATAATACTAACCCGGGGCTTCGAGTGCATCTGTCAAAACCCGGAGAGTTCCACCTGAACAGATGGCTTCTACTGCAATAGTATGCGAAACCTTAGGGGTATTGGTATGATTCAGTGAAGTGGAACCTTGCGTTTTAAGAAATCTAAATTAATATAACTTATTTTGGTAACTATTGTAAGAATAAATTGTAAACATTTATAATGTTCACTAGATTTTCGAATAAATAATTCATGCGTCAGCTAACGTTTCCCGGATCATCCTGTCAGGTTCTTCAGGGCTGCTTTGGGCGAAACTGAGTTACAGTTTAACCGCGTTGGCTCAAAGAAGATGGCAGGATGATAAGAGAAACGTTATCTAGTGAATTCTAGATGCATTGTTTCTCTAAGTTTAGTTGACTGTGGAAGTTTTCTGTCTACAAAATCTACACTAGATGCTTCAAATAGGTACTGTAAGGTTTCTGCTGTAGCGCAGTGTTCACTTTTTGTTGGAGGCTTATTTGATGTGTTATTTTATTTATTTACTTAGCTTTTTGTATCTGGTGCCTTGTTATGTTTTTATTTGTTCGTCAATATAACCAAATGAAATAAAAAATAACTTAATGATCTCTGGATGAGCGTGAGATGTATATTCATCTTTTAATTTAATTTCTGAAATGTACAGACATTAATATTACATTTATCATGATAAATCTATTCGTTTGTTATGGACGGGGATTTAATTCAACTATTATTTATATAGCGGTCGATCGACACAATCCATTTGTCGTTGTATCGAGGGCGATAGTGTTGACAATATTGAAATAATACGCAAATAACAGATGACTCAACAAGTACTTACAAAAAGACTACTTCATGGCATAATTTGATGTATTAGATTCTAAGAGAGACTAAAAAATCTAAAATGATATTGTCACATTTTAAATATTTTCATTTGGTTATATCTTTCTAATTAATTTTTGTACCGATTCAATTCAAACCTACTCAGATTCTCAAGCATTAATTGTTTGTTTCAGAATTTGGAGAATTTAAAATCGGAAAATCAAAGGCTCAAAGATGAGAATGGAGCCCTGATTAGAGTGATTAGCAAGCTATCGAAATAGCATAGAACATAATATTATTTGTGTTTTTCTTCTTTGTATGTAATTTTCTTATGCATTTTAATTTTAGGACTTGATCATATATTAATTATTTATTTGTTAGAGTAAATTGTTATTGTTTTTTTTTTCTATTTTTATTCTCTTAATTATGTTTCAAACTTTCACTACTACAAGTAACGTAAAAGTATTACTATAGATGTATTTATTATTATTGTTAATATTTTTTTTTTTGAACTATAATGTTTAAAAGTTTAATTAATATATATATCTTTGCTAAATTATTTTGTTAATGTGAAAAACGTTATAAAAAATAATATATTTGTGGTGAAAAAATAAATTTTTGATATGTGAATTGCGGGTGATTTCAAACAACGGACTTCAGAACTTGGTTATACCTATGAAATCAAATTGGAATTTTAAACGGTAATTTATTTTTGTCATCGAAAATTATTAAAATTTTGTTTGCAAAATTATTACAAAAAATTCTAAAGCAGTATTGAGGCGACACTTCGTTGGAAATGCAGCATTAGGTTTTTGCTTTATATTAAACTTTTCGCACGTGTTGCATTCAACATTTTTTCTACGACAGGCGGTTTTAAATTAATAAAAAATAATATGTAGTTGTATGATGTAGATTACTATATACTGCATAAATTTTATCAAATATAGTAGTAATCTGCCATTGTCAACGCATTCAATTTTTGCCACCATTCAGTAGAGCTTGTTTTTTTACATTTTGCCCTTGACGACGTGGTTTAAACAATCACTTTTGACATGATAAATGGTACCCAAAGTTGTCACACAGTTCTAGTATCTCCAATTTCTGAACGTTCCTGATAAATCACCCTATAAACATATTATGTAAGATTTCCGATTGATAAAATATTTCTGGACAAATCCTGGATTCTATTTTCACCAGATATCATTTTGCATTATACTCCAAGCTCCGGTGATGATCCCTACTTCAAAGTTGTCATCATATATAATCCTCAGGATCATTATGATGACCTCGTTCAATTCTTCAAGATAGGTACTCGGTATAGTCGAGTATACCACTAAAAGTATTCGAATTAAATATTAATAATTAATAAATATTAAAGAGGATTAAAAACACTTCACAGATTCCGTAAATAAATGTACTAATCTTCGTGAGAATTTGATACAGGGTTTATTCAGGAATATTGTATCCTTTGCCTGTGGAAGCTTATTGTGTAAATTTCCTGTTTTACAGAGTTTTGTTTGTTATATATTAATAATTGTATTTTTTCTATCCTCTACAAACAATATGCCAAATTAATGTTGTATCTTTTAAATTATTATTAATCATATATTTTCATCAACAGTGTAACTAACATTATTTGTCTCATTTTTCTTTTGAACAATTTTTCAAACGTGTGATATTTTTGCTTATTTTTTAGTTTGTAGTATATATTATTATTATTTACCCTTATTATCTATTTACATTTTTGCTGCTGAATATTTTTTCCTCTTTAATATATGTTTTTCTTTTGTACAAAATATTAAAAAAAATAATTAGTGGTTAGGAACAAATTATTCGTATATAGAAACAAAAAAGTGATAATAATAAATTGACTATGTTGTTTTGTTTGTTTAAAATATCAGAATTGATAGATTTTTGACCGAAACTTGATTTTTTTTTTGTGAAACATCGTTTGTCTTGAAATCTTATTAAAAACAGAGTAATCTCAATCAATAATACTGTTTATTTATATCCATAGTCCGGGAAAGTTATAAATATTCAAGGACACACATTTTAGGATCCTTTTTCCTAATCCCAATTTCTTTAAAATTCCTCTCACAGTTCCTGTATCTCTACTGAAGGGAAATATAACCTTCCAGCTCGAGAGTCTTTGTGTTGTGGGTCTGATATACCAATAGTAGTAAAAGGTTAACTTTATAGGATTAGAAACATAACAATTATTCAGAACAACAAAGAAATTTGAATAATTTAGTCAGTCTTGGGCATTGTATTTTTTATACATCAATGTATCTAAAGCTATACTAGTTTTTAGATCTCGAAACAGTAAGATCAGTTCCAGTACTTTGGCTCTGAGGTTACAGCAGAAATAGTTCAGCTACTGGATCGAGGTGTGACTACAAAAGACTACTCTTGTTGGTAAATGTAATTATGGCGCAGTCAGGTTTTGTCAGTTTCGAAGAAACTGTTATCAAAGAGTCCTTATCTTATACCAAGACTTATCAAGAATTAAAATCAAATGAGCCATAAGAGTTATTTCCGATGATGAGAAGCTGTTTTGAATCCAGGATAATTTTTTTAAAAGCTGGTTTACTTTATTTAACAAATCAGACAAAAAAAAATATGTTGAAATAATAAATAAACATATAAGAAACAAGATTTTTCTCCTTAACTGTAAACTTTTTATGTCAATGTATATCACATATCATTGAAAATGTTACAACTTACCTTGTGTTTAACTAAAACATCTATTTTACACTGCCTCTTGCGAATAGGCTCGTTATCTGCGAATAGTTATGGATAGATTACTGTATTAGGCAGAAGGGTTGAATACTTACCTAATAAAATAACAGTAAACTATCGAAGATGATATTTTAATAATAAAAAATTAAGTGTATGAGGTGTGGCTAAACAATATAACAAGACCATTGCTGTAAAACTTATTTTGAATTTACTTATGACTTTCGATATACACATAGTTTATATCCGCGGGTGGGAAAGTCTTCTGTGAGTCCCTGTATGACAAAAACAACATATCATTTTCCAAAAAGTTTTACATTTAGAACATTCGATTGTTATTCAGTCTGTTGTGCGCTTCGTTTTGTTCAATGAATGAAATATTTTCGGCACTATTGTGGATGTTGAAAGTGTTATGTAAAATTCGCGTCACGCATTGTTCAAAAGAGAAGGCTTCGCACATTCCTACATCTTCTGTTGAAGCATGTCTCGTTATTATATAACCACACCTCCTAACTAGCTATTAATGAGTACCTATTAAGTATTAGCAGAGATCCCTTAGTTGTTCTCTGGTATTAGCATTGTCTTTATAAAGACAATGGGTATTCGTCTTTCTCCAATCAATTTGGTAAATATTTTAAATCTACATAGGTAGGTAATTCTATTTGCGTAATTCTAAAATAAACAGTGCTTGAAAGTCAATATACTAACTCTATGTGTTCAAATGTTAGGTACTAATTAAATAAGATTTTTAAAAGTTTACCTACCTACCTAAATAATGTTAATAAAAAAAATGTAAATATTCTTCTATGTTATAGTCTTCGTGTTATCTATCTTTTTGTATTTTAATACAACATACTTTTCTAAACTCGATACTGACTTCTTTTTCTTAAAATATACATAATTTTGTGCATCTAAAATCTTTGTTATACCTGCATTTTTCTGATGGAATTAGATTCCTAGTTATTTGGTTTTTTCTTGTTTTAAAGCTTTGTAGCTTTCTTTTGATTTTTATTATTTTCGTTTGGTAGTTGCGTTTATTATACTTCATCCTCTATTTTAATATTTCGTAATGTAAAACTAAATTGTAAAATGCAGTGCTGTTAAAACTTTTACAAATTAAAAATTGAATACAAATTACAGAGCTCTTCAAGTTGTCTTATTTCAACTTCTGCAACCCTCAGAAAAATTATTTTTCTGAGCTGCAACCTGTATCAATAATCAATATAATATCTTGGTATCCCCCAGCCCAGAATTACATTACACACACTGTATCTGTATCGATATAATATTTGGTATCTGGTAACCCTAAGCTGCATGTAGATTGTTTACAATATCCGTATACTCAGATCGCCTGAGCTCATGTGACATGATCGCATGCCACTCACTTCACTTGCATTTTAAAATGAACGGTAATTATCAAATTTGTAAAAGGAATGTGTATTTATGACAAGGTATTTAGCAACAGACAACAAAACAGTTTTAGCAACGTTGGTTTCTCATTATAATTTAATAATTTTAATTTTATCAATATTCTTTTAGTCTCGAAGCATCCAAATAATTAATAGTTTGAAATTTAATTATTCGATAAAACGGTATACCTAAATACAAATAAATAGTTATCAGTTTTGCGACAACTGTTAATACTGCATCATCAAAATAAACTAAACGCGAACTGAGTGTGAGAATTCTCATGTGGACCAATATAAAAAGAAGACTAACTTAATAACCTCTATAATATTGTGAAATTGTTTAATTTGGTGAACATTTTGAATATTTGAATTTAATAGTCAATGTTTATTTAAAATGTTGTATTATTGCACTAAAATATTGACCAAAAATAATGCATATAAATCTAGTAAACTCTTACTGCGTAAAATATCTGGTTTAAACTTATGGGTAAATATGAAATCCTCAACAATTCTAGTGTAATATGTAGGTATTCGATTTATTTTAAAGGATCAGGAGATTTCATCGAACATAAAACACGATATTGAAAACTACTGGCGCGATAAACTACCTCAAGCACATTTTAATCCCAGTGTAAACCATAAACAAAAGTACTATGTACTTTCAATGTTTCCATATCCGTCAGGATCACTACACATGGGTCACGTTAGAGTTTATACAATTAGCGATGTTATTGCACGATATCAAAGAATGAATGGTAAAAATGTATGATTTTGTGCTATTGCCTATATCGGTTTAAACTTGTAAATAGTATCAAACGTACCAAATAATCTTTTAGGTGATACATCCTATTGGATGGGACGCTTTTGGATTACCAGCGGAAAATGCGGCAATTGAAAGAGAAATACTACCAGAACAATGGACAATAGATAATATGAGTTGTATGAAAAAACAGTTGCACCAGTTGGGATGTAGTTTTGAATGGGATAGAGAACTTTCTACTTGTGATCCGAGGTATTATAAATGGACACAGGAATTATTTTTGAAGCTCTATGATGCTGGATTGGTATATCAAAAGGAGGCAACTGTGAATTGGGATCCTGTAGATCAGACAGTGTTGGCAGATGAACAAGTAAAATAGACCCTTAATTAAATAGGTATGTGAAAGTTATTTTGTAACTGAATTGCTTAGGTAGACGAAAACAGTCGTTCATGGAGATCCGGGGCTGTTGTCGAGAAAAAACTTCTCCGCCAGTGGTTTATTAAAACAACTCGATACGCAAAAGATCTTTTACAAAATTTAGATGATCCTATGCTGGAGGACTGGAGAGATATAATAAAATTACAGAAACATTGGA
Organism: Apoderus coryli; assembly: GCA_911728435.2. Taxonomy (NCBI): domain Eukaryota; kingdom Metazoa; phylum Arthropoda; class Insecta; order Coleoptera; family Attelabidae; genus Apoderus; species Apoderus coryli. Next base: position 16,293,427 of record OU452204.1, read on the forward strand.
TTGGTGAATGTAGTGGTGTTAACTTTGAATTTAAAATTCGAAATAGTAACGATTTTGTAAAACTCTGGACTGACATGCCGGAGTATATTGAACATGTTAAATATGTTGCTGTTAGTGGTTGTCACGTCTTGGCTAAACACGAAAATATCAGTGGAAATGGCACATTCAAATTGAAATCGGAATTAGTTAATCCATTAACAAATGAAATTGTTCCGGTTTACTGTACGGATGAGATTGAGTTTTTGCCCTCCACGGATTCTTATTTAGGTAAGTGTTTCTATTCTACTACGCGACTGAACGGTACGAAAAAAGTATTGTTTATAAAATTGTGTCTCAATAAACAAATAAAATGTCTCTGTTCGTGTTTGATTTCTGCACGAAACCACAGTTTATTTAAGAAACAGTTATTCAACTTCGCGTCGGCATTTTGATGTTTTTAAAGCCAAATATTAGTCCTCATATTCCGCGCAGGCGCATTTCACACGGTATTTCATTTATGAATGAATCGCAATAAGATAACGTCGCTAAAGGGCGACAGAGCCGGATTTAAAAAATGTTATATTTTTCAGTTAAACTATTTAGTAGTGATGATATGATGTTTTATAATGTTATTTTTTATTAAATCACTACCAGACAAATCGATTTTAGAAGTTTTAATTGACATGTTCACTCACCTCACACAATTGTCTTTCCTTTTACAAAAATATGTGAAGATTTTAACCAGAAATTCTCTTACAACAAAAATGTATGTGATGTGAGTGACAGGTTAATTTTGCTGAGCGTGGGTATAAAAGACAAAGGCCAAATCTATGAGACAGCCTCTCCTACACCTCAAATTCTTCTCTATTGATTTTATTATACCATCTAATTTGTTGACCTGTGTTTTTCATAAAAATAATGTTATAGAAAAAGCAAACCTTATCTAGTACAATGCGCATTATACTTGCCGCAATACTTTGAACAAATACTTTCCGGAAGAGCACTCTCATAGAGCATTTACATTGTCAAATTATTCAAATATCAAAAACAAATACTAATAAATTAACAAATAAATAAAATGGCAAATTTCACTTTCGTAAACTTGAAGTTTGGCCTAGTTACAGATCACACAGTAGTTTAGGAAAAAAAACTATAAAATCCTTCTCTGACTTCTATCTCTCTGATCTGAAAGAGACAAAGCTATTATGTAGTGGGCAGCTGATGTAAAAGCAATGTGCGCATGCCCAAAATATGAGGAAAACGTTCCTATTGGTGGTTTCACAGAACGTCCTGAGTTGAACAACTGGTTCGGTACGGTATAAACTGTGACAAAACTGAAAGTTATATCTAATTTCGTTCCCTCAACTCACACAATTGTCTTTCCTTTTACAAAAATATGTGAAGATTTTAACCAGAAATTCTCTTACAAAAAAAATGTATGTGAGGTGAGTGACAGGTTAATTTTGCTGAGCGTGGGTATAAAAGACAAAGGCCAAATCTATGAGACAGCCTCTCCTACACCACAAATTCTTCTCTATTGATTTTATTATACCATCTAATTTGTTGACCTGTGTTTTTCATAAAAATAATGTTATAGAAAAAGCAAACCTTATCTAGTACAATGCGCATTATACTTGCCGCAATACTTTGAATAAATACTTTCCGGAAGAGCACTCTCATAGAGCATTTACATTGTCAAATTATTCAAATATCAAAAACAAATACTAATAAATTAACAAATAAATAAAATGGCAAATTTCACTTTCGTAAACTTGAAGTTTGGCCTAGTTACAGATCACACAGTAGTTTAGGAAAAAAAACTATAAAATCCTTCTCTGACTTCTATTTCTCTGATCTGAAAGAGACAAAGCTATTATGTAGTGGGCAGCTGATGTAAAAGCAATGTGCGCATGCCCAAAATATGAGGAAAACGTTCCTATTGGTGGTTTCACAGAACGTCCTGAGTTGAACAACTGGTTCGGTACGGTATAAACTGTGACAAAACTGAAAGTTATATCTAATTTCGTTCCCTCAACTCGACATCTACTCTTTAGGTTTAATAAAACAATTTGTGGAGGTGTGTTTTGATTTTATATCATTAAATAAATAAAATATTCTTCGTTGTTCTACACACCGCCTGTTTTATACGGTTATACATATTTGTTGTAATAATACTAAATAAATTGTAGGTATGTGCGTTTATTCTTCACTTATTATTATTTATTTCTATACATTTGTCTTACAGGAATACCAGGTGCAATAGACACATGCACAAATTTCGCCAATAAGTATAATATTCCTTACAAATCGCTACCTCAATTTACGAACACAGACGAATTGAATTTGCAACAACAAAAAGTGTGTGAAACGGCTAAAAAATTAAACGTAGGCGGCTACTGGTCGAGTCCAACTTTGCGTGATTGGTTAATTTCACGACAACGTTTTTGGGGCACACCAATACCAATAATTCACTGCAACCATTGCGGTGCAATACCAGTTCCACGTGAACAGTTACCAGTAACGTTACCGAAGTGCACAGAACTTAGTCGAAAAGGTGGTTCGACACTGTTGAATAAAAATAAAGACTGGTTACATACATCGTGTCCAAATTGTGGTGGTGATGCAAGACGTGAAACGGATACGATGGATACTTTCGTGGATAGTTCGTGGTATTTTTTAAGATATTTAGATCCTAAAAATGATGCTGAAATGTTCGACAAAGGCAAAGCTATGAAGGGTATGCCTGTGGATTTGTATATTGGTGGAAAAGAGCATGGTAGGTGAGAGGACTGAACATTTAACATATAGAAGGGTCAGTCGCCGAAAAGTGCGAAAACACATAAATACTTTTTTTCTTTTTATTAACAGAACTGCTTAGACAAACCAAATGTAAACTTCGCTAATAATTAAAAAAAAGTTTTTTTTCGAGAACCTTAAACTCAAAAAAAAAAACACAAAAATTAAAAGAAAAATGGTTCAAGAACAAAAAAAAAATAAAGTTCTGGTAGGACGTTTATTATTTTTCCTTAATATATTTCTTTTTAGCTGTCCTCCATTTGTATTATGCGAGATTCATTAACCATTTCTTGTATTCATTGGGCCTGGTACCAGAAAAAGAGCCATTTAAACGGTTATTGGTTCAGGGTATGGTCATGGGACGTAGTTTTAGGGTGAAAGGCAGTGGAAAATATCTTACTGAAAATCAAGTTAATATTATTGGTATGTTGGTTCGTTTTTGTTGAAATGCATGTAAAGTAGACCCTCGGTATTCCGGCACCTTCTACCATGCCGATTATGTATTGTGTTGTTTAATTTATAAAGTTGCATATCGTAAGATGATCCTTACTCCTCCTTGTAACATTTGTCGGGTACTGTGGGTCTACTGACAAAAACACTCTTCGCTTTAGCAACATGTTAAAATATTTTAGATTTGAAAAAGAATAAAGCTGTTGATAAAGAAACTGGGGAAGCTGTTGTGATTGCATGGGAGAAAATGAGTAAATCTAAGCATAATGGAGTGAATCCGGAAGATATTTTTAAAGAATTTGGAACTGACACAACTAGACTGTTGATATTAGCTGATGTTGCACCGACATCTCATAGGAACTGGAACCGAAATAGTAAGTTATCGCATTGTTTCTGCAGTTTCTTTTTGAAGTATGTGTTAACATCGTCTGGATTGTTTTACTCTTGTGCATAGAGCTGAACAAGCGGTCACCGCACTCCTTTGAGGAGTTTATTCAGGGTTTAACGAAACAAGACTTTAAAACTCTAATGTTTCTCTGTCAATCACACGGATACGCGGTGGATATCAACCCAACCTAACACCTAAATCCAAAGTACATACGCATGCTTAAGTCTGTTTCAAAGCTCCAGAAATATATCGTTTCTGTGTTCCTTCCAGCTTTTCCCGGCATTTTAAATTGGCAAAAACGTCTCTGGTTAACGATTCGTGATTTTCTCAAACATCGTAACAATTTACCTGTAACAATTCCTGAGGATGCATTTAGGAAACATGACGACTACATGTTTGATTCTAGAAATTATTATATCAAAGGAGCAACATTTAATTATGTGATGTCGCAACAGATAAGTGTTGCTGTCTCAAAGCTACAGGGGTTAACTAACAGTTTAAGGGTGAGTTTTTTTTTCTTATAAATTTGTTTGAACATAAATTTTACTAGAAATAATTTATGTATAGAAAGTACCTCCAGCAGTAATCGCTTATAGTACGCAATATGAACGTGCATTGGCTGCACAAATTATCCTAATGGCTCCCCTGGCACCACATTTCGCATCAGAATTGTGGAGTGGTTTTGTATCAGCGCCAAATCGATTAAATAACGACGAAATTCTTTGGGATAAATCAGTTTTGGAGCAGCGATGGCCTGAAACTGATTGGAATTATCAGTTGGAGTTAGTTTGTCAGGTAATCGTGTAGTAGAATTAATTTTTAACATTCACTGCGTGATAAAAATCTATACAATTTTGGTTTTGGCAAAAAAAAAATCAGACAGGTTGAGGTCCCATAATCTTGTGTGCCAATTGGTTTCACTGAGTTGCCCATTAATTTTTTTGTAGCTGAATTGTTTGAGCAGACATAGGACATGTGCCGTTTAATGTTGACGCTAATCATTCTTTTTTGTTGAAATTCAAACGCCATTTAAATATAAACAATTGTTATGGTATAATGGATCGGTTGAATCTTTGGGGTAGAGTAATATTGTCAGAGACGTTTTACCACTTCACCAACACACTTTTCTTTAATCTCGCGTTTCGCTAACACTTTTAGCATCCTCAGGTACGAATTAATGCATGTTTCAAGTTTTAAGCATCCAGTTAAAAAAAAGTGTTTTGGTAAAGTGGTATAACTTAACTATTTCGTAAATACTCGGCTTTGGTTATTGTGTATAAGTTTTTGACAATCTCGAGGTAAGATTGTAAATCGCCAGATCAAAAGAAATAACTAAAGCCCGAGCTTTACTGGTCTTCTATTCAACGTTCAACATAATTTCTGAACAAATCTTTAATCTATTAGAGTGTAAGGTTCAAGTTCAAGTGAAGTTGCCAAGAAAATGGCGCCAAATTTAAATTTTACGTTAATTTCCTATACAGGTTAACGGATATGAAAACAGTGTGGTTAAATATACTAGAAAAGATCTAGAATCTCTTACGAAAGACGAAGCAACGTCAGTAGCGTTTTCTCAAGCAGAAGTCCAACAAACCCTCTCACGCCGTAATGTCCTAGATGTGACTTTCAAGGTTTATGAAGGAATTAAAGGTGTTGTTAATATTTTAACTGATCAACCACCGCAAAGGGAAAAAGAACAAAAAGAAAAAGTTGTTGAAAATCTGTGATATATTTGTAGTTTCAATTAGTTATAAAATGTAATCTTATAATAAATTCTTTTAATTAAATATAATGTTATACTTAATAGAAACTTATGTAAGTACATTATGTTAACATAATGTTTTGTGCATTATTAATTATGTCATATTTTGATCCATAAATATACAAATATTTATATGAATCCAATCCAAGAAACGTGATCCATAAAATAAAATCCTTATCTTTCTGTAATTCGTACAAGTATCATTTTCTGCTTCTCTGTTCTTTTACAGGAAATCAGGTAGTTTCCAAACGTCGTAAACGAAATCGAATCAAACTTCATTAATTAATTAATAAACTTTAAATATTCTAAATTAAAATTTTTGAGTAGGTAATACAAAAAAAATTTTTTTTTTATCAACTATGGATATTTTTTATTTTAAAATGCGAGGTGCTTTATCGGCGAAATCGTTTGGCTGACAAAAAGCCTTACGGACCTAATTTGTAGGTAATTTAGATTGATTCATTTTTGTTCATTGAAACTTTTTTTCAAAACAGTATATTTTTCGAGCTATAAGCAAAAAAAGATTTTCCAAAACGGATCACTTTTTCGAGGTGACAAAGTTAAAAATCGAATTCAGCATCCAAAAAAATATAGAAAACAAATGAGAAAAACAATTCTATGTTTTTTTCGTGGATTTATCTCATTTTATAGTACCCAATAAGTTACTGTACTATTACTATTTTATTCAGATACGGTTTGAATCAGAAACTTAAAATGTAGCTCAATGCCTGATGATGGTAAGTAGGTAGGTTCAAAATGAGTGGGTCCTCCCGAATCCTCCCACCGAGGGTCTAGTGTGGCTTATAAGTAATTATATTTCACCAAGCAGCTCAACATTTTAATGAGGTATATTATTTACTGGGTCAGCTTTTAGACTCGCTGGTAGAAGAGCTACTACTGGGCAAGAACATAATACATGTTCCGCGGTCTCATCATCCTTCATGTTGAAATATCCTTTAATCATTCATGGGGTGGCAAAAACTCCTTTACAAAGGATGAAACACCGTTTGAATACTCTCTCATTAAGCACGGCATTTGAAAGAGCACCGAACTGTCACTATTTTAGTACATTTTCTGGTTACAATTGAAACAAATACATTTTTTAAATCTTTAAATCTAATTTTCATATCAAAAATATGGCCTAGAAGTTTTGTACCAATAATTTAAACATATATATTCATTAAATTCCGGCACTGAGCTCTATTATTTACATAACTTAGGTTGAGATTGAAGCAAGAACATTATCTTTTTTGATATTGATGCAGGAATATCCGACATTTTTATCCTCAATTGATAATCTAGGACAATCTGCATATTAGCTACCTGTCTTATGCAACTATTTAATTTATAAATCAAACAACGTCTGCTCCACAAAATTCTTTATATATATATATATATATATATATAAAGTCTTTTGTAATAAAGTCAACAGTAATACACATAATTCAACATCGTCATCGGATTAATCATATATTTTTAACGACTGAACAATAACACCTCATATACCCATTACATGTCTCTTTTCGATTTTAACGATACATCCTCAAATACCGAGACAAGGTGACAGGTTGTTCTCGTCACGAAAAACTTAATCTGGAATAGAATTATTCCATCTTCATGTCACAACATCAACAACATCATCGTAAAAAAAGCTCTACTTTGATTTCCTCTAAGTGACAGTTGGAGTTTAAAAAAGTATTGTCTTCACGTTAAAAATTGTACAAAGAGAAACTATTATTTTAATTGTTCTAAAGCAACATAACAAAATTATAGAATGAGCTATTAAAACTTAAAACCTGCTAGATACCTACCTTTTCTACTTGTCAATCTGTATGTCCCTTTTTACAACAATCTGTTTTACCTATTTAATACAAAAAAGAAATGAACATTCCCATTCAGAATAGTTTGATGCCTGGTAACTTTATTTATTTGTTATGTGTGTGTAAATTTTATATATTTGTTTTTAATTAAATTGTAAATGTTTAAACCAATAACATCACAGAATGTCACTAGCAGTTATTAAGAAAAATAGTGTTTTAATTGAAAGCTATCACCTTGTTGTCATGTAGGTACAGTAGTTATATGATAGACTAACTCAACTCGCAGCTACAGGGTAAGTCCAAAAAATTGTACGCTATAGTTTAGTGATTTTGTTTTTTTGTTTAAGTTCAATAATTGTATGTAAGATAATTGTTTTGTTTTTTCTCCATTATAGCCCTGAGGAAGGAAATAAAGATATTCCGAAAGCTTGGCTAGTGAATAAGAGTTTTTCTTAATCATACCTAAGACCTAACACCCCAAGATTTTTCAACATTGTTTTATAACTAGAAGGTCAAGATTACGAAAACTTATATATATATATATATATATATAAATAAACAAACAAAGATATTCAACTAACTATATATATATATATATACACATACATATATGTTAAATCTCAGGTTGGGGAGATTTTGCCAGACATGTTTGGGAATTTTTATAATTTCATCTTATGCACGATTATATCATCAGATTAAAGATTTATATATGCATTTTGTGAAAAAATTATTTGAATACAATTCAAAAATAAAATTCTTATCAAAATTCAACGTTATCAAGACATTACATAACAATATAAATATATGAGTACACACTTTTATCATTTACAAAAGCTTTCTTATTGTTAATCATTTCTTCAGTTAGATTAAGTGTTAGGTTTAAATTTTTTTAAAATCTTTAGTTGGATTAATGTATTCTCTATGTAGTAACTATTTAATTCTAATTATTCAATTCACATAAACACTCTCTTAACACAAATTTTCTAAAATGTTTATTTTTTACATCTAAAACAAAACTGAGATCAGAGTCAAAAAAAAAATACACAATTATTAATATAAAGTTGCAATCAGTGAAGCTTTCCAACTATCTATATATCCCCCTTTAGTTTGGTCATACAAAGATTTCTGAATAATGATGAGCTCCAAACATTTTAGACGCGCAGTTGTTGTATGCCAGTCGTTTGCGTTCGTCATGTCAGGTTTATCTTAATATGGAAAAAATCGAATATTGGGCTGTGGTTGAGTTCTTGTTTTTGGCAGCTGAATTCAAACGTGGCCGTACTAGCTTGGCTGATGATGAACGTCCCGGACGGCCAATACTGGGTCCACCGATAATATTTTCACTAAATATGGTACTGAACAACCGTCGAATTAGCGTTAGAGAGAACAGAGGCTGTGGGCATATTGACTGTACAATTCGACATGCATAAGCTATCTACCGCCTGAGTCAAACGCATTTGCATTGAAACGAGTCAGATTTTTACACTCAGTGACAATCAAAATAGTGGACTACATTTATCGACCTGGGAAGTAATTGGACTGTTTTGGAAGAAGAAAGTACTGTTCCAAGAAGGTAATTTAGCATTTCAAATTGTTAACTACCGCTCGAATTATCTGCATCTGCCCTCCAGCATCTTTTCCTGTTTTCAGGACGGAGAAGACAAAGGAAAAATGGTTGGAATGTTAAAAATAAAACAATATAGGTATGAAAAAAAATCCAAATTTGTTTTTCTATCAGGCTCAAACCTTTTTAGATAACTTACTTAAGTCCCATGTGAAACTATTTATACAATTAAACTAAAATAAACAAAAAAGCATTATTTTAACCCACTTTTAAACTTATTTAACAGTTTCATCTTCTCTATTATTCTCTTCAACTTTGTTCATTCTAACTCTTTCACAGTCATCTTGATTAGTTTGTTCTCTACTACTACCTCTCAAAAACTCTTGGATCTCTTCCAGATTTTTACCTTTAGTTTCAGGTACACAAAATATAATAAATATCAAACCTATCATGGAACATATACCGAATCCTAGAAACGCTGCATAAATTCCAAACGAATCTTTTGTTACATAATAAAATTTCGATGCCCCTGTTGCTACAATACTATAGTAAACGTCAGCCAGGCAAAGAGCGTAGGCTTTAACGCTTGTAGGAAATAGTTCACCTAACATACAGATTGGTATACTTTGCATACCTAAACTAAATATTATCACATAAGATATCATGAATATCACTGGTAGGATACCGAATTCGCTAGTATCGACATTGGTTTTCTCATGAAGATAGAAATAAGTACTTTCGATGAAGAGAACTAGACCTGCACCAGCCATAGAAGCTATTAGAAGTGGCTTACGACCTGCTTTATCCACAATTATGGATGATAGTATTGTCATACCGAACATCACCGCGAAATATACCACTGCAGCAGTTTGTGGGCTTACATTGTCACCAGCATGTTTGAAAATCTCTTGTGCATAAAACATTATGGCAGTTGTACCGCTGAATTGTTGGAAGCCTCTTAATCCAGCGACGATTATTACAGCTTTTCTGTTGCTTTCTATTGTAAACATATCAAAGAATCGTCCACGTTTTCTGTTGTTTTCCTGTATGCTGGACTGCATACGTTCAATTGCTTTCTCAACGTTGTTGCAGTTGCGTAGTTTCTGTAGAGTTGTTTTGGCTAAAGACGGTTTGTTCTTCATTAGATGGTAGTAAGGACTTTCTGGCATGAAAATGAATGCTAGGAATGCGACTAGCGGTATCACCGATGATACATATGCTGCAGTGGATATGCTGAGGAAGGATCCTGAAATAAACAACATTTGCTAAATTCTAAAAAAACTTCCGTGTTATTATTTCTTACCCAATATATTAATGAACAGAATGCCAAATATCCAGCTAACTGAACAACTTGACATTAACATTCCTCTAACTTTTGGATCTGATATCTCACCGATGTACATTGGTATTACTGTGAAGCTCACGCCATCCGCAATGCCAGCAACAAACCGTGCTACCAACAGGTAAGTAGCTGTTTGCGCCATCGCTACAGTCAGCCATGATATGAAGAATGGTAAAGTGGTAAGAATAATTGATTTCTTCCGTCCGAAATAATCTACGAAGTTAGCGGCACATAGCGCACCAATTACAGCACCTAAAATATTTGAAATATTGCTGTATATTCGTGTTTTTGTATAGAACCACGGTGCTCATTCTAAAACTAACCTAAAAGTGGCATCACAGAAAGCCAATAACCTTGTTCTTCATCAATACAAAGTGATGAATTTGTGTTGTTGACCAATTGAGGTAAAGATGGGGAGGACCATCCATAATGCATTCCATCAGAAACTAGTACGAGGTCAGCTGAAATATTACAGAATCATTAGTATTTGCTATCCAATCTCGTTAAAAACAGGTTGGGCGACGAGGTAATTGAAGGAAAATTGATTCTTTTTAGCAGTTTTTGAAATATTATGGTTTAAAGCTGAAATGAATGAATCTTCTGGATTAGTATCATTAGGCATTCTGATTGAATAGGTTGGAATCCAATGGGACGTTTAATCCATCAATCTGGATACTCATCACAGACGAAATTAAGTGCACCTCTTCACATGGCCCTAAATTTCATCATGTAAAAGGGACATAGTCCTACTGACTTGAAAAGGATTGTTCTGCAGTTCAATTTCCCTTAAAGATATTTGGTCTGATAACGTAAGTAGGTATTTATTAATTGTTGCAGCCAAAACATTTATCGAAATGCATTTTCAAACAGCATGGAGGATATCGGTCTTGTAAACGTAGCTTGGTCACTGAAAAGGGTTCTTGAAAGAGTCTTTTTTTGAACATCCATAGGGAGATGTTCTTTTACTGTTGGTTATGATAGGGAAGCTTCCTATTTCTCTTCATTATTTAGTATGTGAATTCTCCAAGCATTGACAAGGGCTACATTTACCATATGGGTAAAAATTGCCCACCACCATTTTTTGCTCTGGATAGATTCTATAATTGTTAACACCTTGATCAAGAAGGTCTACACCTCCCATGGACGAGTTATATTTACCAAACAACTGCGGCTGGGGTACATCAACTTTCTCTTTTTTTGCAGAAGACCAACGTTTGACTTTTGATTGTGATTCGATCGAGTCGTAGTTAGTTGCCATAGTGACAACATTATTATCCTTCCATTTTACAAATAGAAGAAAATTTGTTTTGTCATACATATATCGAAAATGTCCGCGTTCTTCTTTATTCATAGAGTTTTTAAGAGGCAACGGGCAGTTTTTTGTCCTATTTTCTCTAACTGTTCCCGTTGCTCTAAATCCTTTATTACGCAGCATTTTCAATAAACTATGACTTGTAAAATAATTGTCAAAAAACACTGTATGATCTGAGGGTTGAGCTACACATTCCAAAAGTTCTAATACAACTTTAGATCCAAGGGGTAATGTGGACTTTGTTTGGCTCCCAGTTGAAACGCTGGATGGTTTTGTCGAAAAGCAACTGTATCTTAAGCCAGCGTTTCGTGTTAACCATCCTCCTCACGGCACAAATGCTGTGAACCCTTTGGAATCGTTGGTTTTAAATAAAATTGTTTTTGTTCATTACTGACCTTAAAAGCCACTAAACAAAAGAATTATACATATACCTAAGTAATATGTTGTTAATTTAATAATAATACAAATTATTGTGATCTACTTATTGTGTCAAACCTAACAGTGCGCTTATGTTAAATATACAGGGTGTCCCGGAAAATGTGGGAAATCTGTCGGATACAAGCAGAACATGAAAACATAAGATTTTTTTCTTGCGGGCGCTCGATCCTTTTTTTACTACTACTACTACTAAATCTTGTTATAATTTTTTAATGTACTTAATTTGCATTTATATTATTTTGTTAATATTTCATCTATTTTATTAAACATTAATTTTTTTATAACAATTCTAAAAAACCAATGTCTTAACTTTTTTTTACAATTTCATTAAACAGCTCATCTCATTTTTTATTTTTTTTTCACGAAAAGGGTCCATTATTTTATCAACAGTAAACTAGAATATGTTTTTTTTTAGATTAACATTCAGGATACTCAAATTTAGTATTTTGAATACTATACAGGATGTCGAAAATTGAAGCGTTAACGTCCGTCCCTGGTAAATTACAAAAACGAATTTAGATTTAAGGACCTTATTTTAAGAGTTGCTCACTAGTGTCCATCTTATCAAATTTTTGTTATCTTATACAAAGAACTTTAAAAGTTATTTTACGAAAACCGATTTCTTCGGAGTGCCCAAAAAATAAAAAATGTTGGAACTTGTCATCATATTTTTTGATGTTCTGTTTGTGTCCTAGATATTTCTCACATTTTACGGGACACCCTGTATACCCATATAACCCAATATTTCTGTCTGAATCTGATGTAAATTGAGTAAAAAAATTATTAAGCAAGTTTCTCGTGATCATAGTCTACTTCTAGCTCCTAGGTAGATGAAGATATGTGAAATATATCGTAAATCACGACAATCGTATAATTCAGGGCTGTAGCCCTGCTTTAAATGGTACAATGTAGGTAAATTTTTAGTTTTTATTAAAAAATAATTATTTATTTAGTTATAAACATCAATTTTGCCCTCTACAAAGTCATTCTCATTGTTATCTTCAGCCTCGGAAATAGAAAAAAGTCGCAGGGTTGTGACACATGTTTTGTAGTACTTACATACAAAAAACCGCTCATAGTGTACTACGGTTTCTCCTTCCAAATAGCTAACGAGCTTAACGATTTTAATAAAACTGTACCTAAACGTTATTTAATATTTAATTTGATCTAAATTTTCTGAATTTTATACATAATGAGAAGATACCTACTCGTATTTCACATTATAGCAGGTTTTACCTTCAGGTTTTAACCAAGGTTAAGATGTTTGCAATTTCTTGTACATAATATTACAGTTACCGTTACAATGATGTCAGCTGATGTTTACAACTAGTAGTAGCAGAGAATAACTTATTCTCTGGTAGTAAGTAGGTATACATAATATTTCAAGGATAATAATATGAAAATGTGCAGCACTGAGCACTGATTTTTATCATCAATAAAATATACAAAATCATCGGTTATACACCGATAACTTGTTGTAAGTATTATTAAGATTTTGATACGATTACTTTATTCGTATCATTTTTGACCTATTGCAAAATTAGCTTGTCTATTTTCGATAAAATAAAACAGTTATAGGTACTCTGATTGTTAGCGCCGGTTTAAAACCACATCGGGCCCTAGGCGGGAATATGGACTAGGGGCCCTGGACCATTTAGAAAGAAGCCTTACTTATATACAAAAAAAACATATAAGTAGCTATAATATACAATTTTTTTAAATAATATATTAAGAACAATTTAATAAAACTGAAAACAAAGTACCTATACCTAATTTTTACGAAAAACAAAATCAAAATTCAAATACCTACGTAAAATAATATTATTATGTTTAAAAAAGTCGTAAATAAACCTTTTTCGAGCTTTTTCTTTGGCAAATATATCAAGTATTTCGTCATAATTAATAAAGGACAGATAAGGCATCTAACTTTTCCAAAATTATTTTTTACCTTATCGATTTCTGAAAACGAATGTTCCCCACTGGCGTTGGATATATCAAAAGGCATAAAAATTTATAAAAGAGTTAGAACATTATTTGGAAAAGTAGACTTTATGCTTGAAATTTGTTTCAAATTATTTTTCGGGCTATCTCTTCACATAACATATTAAACTGCCCAATCTCTTTTTCTAGTTGTGTGGCGCGATATCGTTCTCGTTAAGACTTTTCTTCAATTCTGCTCTGGAGGTATTACTTATTCCAAAGAATCTTTAGTAAAAAAGCAATCTTTATGGATTAAAATAATAAAGGTTATACGCCTCTCACTTCCAATCTTTGACACCGCTTTGCGTTCGGAACATCAATACAACAAAATTATGTCGAAAACAAACCAGGGCCAAATTCAACTAGAAAAGAACACTTCACAATCAGCTAATAACTTATATAGGTACAAGCCTTAGCTGCGTATACTGCATACTTAGCGACGATCCAAGGTCAGTTGCACAAAATCAGAGCTGCAGGGAAAAAAGTTCGAATAGCAAGATTGATGCATCACGAGGGATTTCAAAGACGTCTATTGAAAACATGCTATAGATACTTAGTTGTGTGCAAGAAAAATAGTTTTCCTTTGGACACCGCATCTGCTCATAGAAGAACAGAAAGCAGACCGCTTCAACACAGGAAACTCTAAAAACGTTGTCAGTGGTCATGAGTCTTGTGAAATAAACGCTATTTGCCCGCCTTGATGAAGAAAAGTCGTCCTTTCTCGAAGTATCTCCAAAAAGCTTTGTTTCAAAAGCAGATCCTGTCGCGACAGTTCCTATTTGATTGTATTCGTGCTCTTGCATTTCCTTATTTATATTGTTTATTCTTGGCAAAGGAAATGTGTTTGTACCGTGATGATGGCGATACAAATTTCATAACACTGGCTTGAAATAAAGTTCTACAAAGCATAAAATTATCTAACAACAGTTACCAGACCGACAAACAACTCAAAATCCGAAGCGACACAAAGGAAAATTCCATGACAAAGGATTCTCACATCACATTTTATTTATTTGTAGGAATTTTTGCTAATAAACTTTAATATTTTGAATCAAAAGCAAATTTTGTTCCTTCAGTGTGTAAAAACAATTATTTTTGTCAAAATTATTAATACCAAAATATTTAAAAAAATTTATAGAAAATTCGTTCCAAATTTATGGATCTAAGCGCGAGCAATGACTTTGTCTTTGTTAGCAGCATAACAATAATACCAAATTAGATAAACAAATAAACTTACCAGCAGCTGTAGCAAAAAATTGCAGTAACGAATGACCCCTCATTGCAATTTTTCACATAAAAAACAACTTTAATAATATCACACTAATTACGGTTTATCACTTTGGTCTATATCACAATATTTTTATTTTAAAAAAAGGACAACGACTTGTAGTAGTAACGACTGCTTCTCAGCTGTTTCATAGAGGTAAATTGTTTATATCATGTGGTAATACTGAAACCAGTCTTGTTTTTTTTTTATTTTGCTAGTAGTAAATAATAATTACAAATGGAAATTTCTAGCGGAGCTTTCGTATACCCATAATAACGTGCGTAATGGTTCTTTTCTTCGTTAGCCTGAAAGAAGCACAAAGAAAAAGAGATCAAAAATTATATGTTGGTGAGGCAGGTATAGTAGGAATATAGATATAAGAAAATAACTTTATAGGTAATACCAATTATCCCAAATGATTATAAACCCTCTCCTCAGGTACCTGTATACAGCAGGGTCGGCTTGTTATTTTATTCGGTTTAGTTTTGATAGTGATATTGTAGTAAGAAGATGTGGCGTCCGTGGTGTGAAAATGTTTCGGAAAATAGCAGAGCGATAGTGAACTGAACATTTAGTTCATTATGTAATTCGTAGTGTGAATACATTTTTATTTTATTTTTGCGTTTGTGTATACAGTAGTACTGTCCTGTCTCATAAAAATCGCTAGAAGCTCCACATGTTAAGCATTGTTACAGTGTTGTCTCATGTTATACAAAAACAAACGTATTCATTGTTGTCGGCTACGTAATATTGGATACCGTGGCAACACTGTAACCATAAACCTCACAGTTGTGTGGTTTATGGTACTTTGGGATAATTTGTTGTCATAAAATTATTTTCTTATAACTATACCTATACTATACTGCAAAAGTTATTTGAGGCAGTGCAGTGGCGGAGTACATGTGAATAATTTTGGGGTTTTAATGTAAAATACAAAAACACCTCAGTGGTGTACGATTTTTGTTTTGTATATCAGTATAGTTTTCTCAAATGTCCAGGAGGACTTCGAATTTTGACAGTTTTATTAAATTTTGTAATTTATTCAGCCAATTTATTGAAACGTTTCTACTATACAGGGTGTTTCATAATATATGCGCAGGATTAACCCTTAATGCATGCATTTTGTGAATTTGAAAATAATGACTTTTCCTTGCCTCTACATGTATGCACTCATAATTCATATAAAAAAACAAAGTGAATCGTTGCTTAAAAGAGAAGATGTTCACACTTATGGCACTAGAAACAAAAATAACGTGGTTTTGCCATTTTCTAGACTAAGTATTGGTCACAAAAATCCTAACTATCGGGTCCGCCATCTAACGTTTTTTTTTCAACTAGTGCTTATTTCATGAAGGGTAACACTTAGCTCATGTCTGATTTGACAGATAATTAGTTTTATCCTTCCGCTGAACGAATATGGTTGTGTATACGCTTGACAACGCTGGGAAATATTGCGACATTACTTTGAAAATCATGGTAATGTTGCAGAATGTGTGCGAAAATTGCGTACGGATTTTGGAAGAAGAGAAGCACCGTCAGCTCCGTATGTTCGTTCTCTCGTGAAAAAAGTGAAAGAAACTGGCATCCTCATCGATAAACCAAAGCGTGAAAAGCCAAACACAGTGCGTACACCCGAGAATATTGCTGCTGTGGCAGAAAGTGTGCGTGAAGCACTATCAACATCAATTCACCGTCAGTCTCAACAATTGAACATTTCGGAGACATCATTGAGACAAATTTTGCACAAAGACCTAGGTATGACGCCATACAAAGTCTAATTGGTTCAGGAGTTGACGCCAACTGACCATCCAATGCGTTTTCGCTTCGCTCAGTGAGTCTGCGATCGACTTACAGAAGATGCCGATTTTGCCAAAAAAATCATCTTTTCAGATGAAGCTCATTTTGATCTTGGCGGGTATGTAAACAAGCAAAATTGTCGCATTTGGGGCACAGAAAACCCGCACGCATACATTGAAAAGCCGATGCACCCAAAACGAGTAACTGTTTGGTGCGGATTTTGGTCCGGAGGCATAATTGGGCCATTTTTCTTCGAAAATGAGCAAGGAGTGGCCGTTACAGTCAATGGCGATCGTTATCGGGCCATGTTGAACGAATTTTTGTTCACAAAAATTGAAGAGGAGGATATTGGCAACTTTTGGATTCAACAGGACGGCGCTACGTGCCACACAGCCGAAGCTACACTCGATGTTTTGCGCCCTGTTTTTGAAGATCGCATTATCAGCCGCAGAGCTGATGTCCTTTGGCCATCTCGGAGCTGCGATTTGACACCGTTGGACTATTATTTGTGGGGTGCCGTCAAAGATAAGTGTTACGTCGACAAGCCAGAGACAATTGACGCTTTAAAGGAAAATATTCGTGAAGCCATTGGTGAAATACAGCTGCACACAATCGATAATGTGCTTAAAAATTGCACCGATCGTTTAGGCTACTGCATGGCCAGCCGAGGCAGCCATTTGAATGAAATTATTTGTCATTATTAACCGGAAGGATTGTACTTTCAAATAAAAAAAGAAATTTGAGAAAATATTCAGCAGTTTTTCTTTTATAGCATTTTCAAAAAAAAAAAGTTATCTGGCAGACCCATTATATCGGCGTAAAGTGTTATAATAAGATTCTGACAATTAACAAATTTAAAAACCTAACATTTAAGAGATTTAAGCTGGAGTTGAGAAATTATTTTGTGGATAAATGTTTTTATTCTGTGGATAAATTTTTGAACTATACAACGGATTAATAATATGTATCTATTAGTTATGTTTGGCAATCCCATAATGTAACATATTGTATTGTTATCATTCGGTGGAACTAAGAAATAAAAAAAAAATAAATAAACTGATTTATTATTATTATTATCTACTAAAAAAGCCTAAAATACATTTGTGATGTATGTTGAAACATTCCAATCTACGTCCTTGTGCAATGTTGACAAAAATTAAAAATATCCAGATCACCCCAGTTTCTTAATAATTAGGATTTCCTTAATCTAAGAGCCTTCTCTCTTTTATATGTAAGCTAGTGTATTATGTGAAATAAAATTAAGTGTTTTCTAATTAGATTTTTCTTAGTCACTATTGTACTTTTTAATATTTTTGTTCATACAATGTAAAGAGTAAAGTATGCCGGCTCTATTGTATGAGTCATGTAATCACACTATGTGTGTTTTCACATGATTTTTGCAAAATCCTGACTGGTAATTGAAATAAATTTTATAATTTGTGTTAAGAGAATTAAATGTTTTATATACTTAGTTAGAAATGGTTTTTATAAATGCAGACCGGAAATGTAAACTATTTCTATGAAGAGTTTTGGTACTATAATGAACATTAGTCATACGTGTTGAAGATAATTCTAGTTATCAATAGTAGAGTGTATTAGCCGATCTTGGAATAGTCCCCCCACTCTTGATTGTTTGTCACGTACGTGACAAACAAGAGTGGGGGGACTATTCCAAGATCGGCTTATATGTACATATGTCAAAAGCAACCCTTTCCCCTAATCATTTGAGAAACCCGTCCATTACGTAAGCCAATGGGTGTATCAAACAAATCATGAATAAAGATGAGAGATCTAGAAACGGCTAATATATACGTATGCGTGTGCGTGTGTGACAACTATATAAAGAAGAAAGAGAGGGTTGCTAATGTGATTCCTTCTTTTTTTCAATAACACAGGTGATCCTGAACGTACGTGACAAACAAGAGTGGGGGGACTATTCCAAGATCGGCTTATATGTACATATGTCAAAAGCAACCCTTTCCCCTAATCATTTGAGAAACCCGTCCATTACGTAAGCCAATGGGTGTATCAAACAAATCATGAATAAAGATGAGAGATCTAGAAACGGCTAATATATACGTATGCGTGTGCGTGTGTGACAACTATATAAAGAAGAAAGAGAGGGTTGCTAATGTGATTCCTTCTTTTTTTCAATAACATAGGTGAATGAATACGTTGGTATATAAAAGAGTGTGTGGATTTCTCTTGATTATTCTCAAGTTAGAAGCAAATCTTAGATTATCAACTATTTTAATTTGTTTAATAATATTAAGTGATATAAATTTTTTTTATTCACATAATTAAAATGGCGCTAGCAAGATCTGATTTGGATAGTATAAATGCATTACTAAATAACCAAACTCCAGTGAAAATGTTGACATCGTTGGAGATAAATAAACGTTACCCAATGAAGAAAATTTCAAAGTCGCAGACAAAATACGGTCAGGCGATCTCAGCGATTATTTTTGATGATATTGAGAATTCTTGGGTAAAAGTATGGCTACCAAAACGCTGTGTGGAACAATTGAGTGATCATATTCTGGAGGAGATGTGTCAATCAGAAAAGTATATTTTGAGTTACTTAGGACAACGAAATTGTGCTGGCAATAGACTACAATCATTATTTATGTTTGATATAAATGCATAGTGGAATATTTAATCATAACTATAATTGAATAGTTTTAGTTTTAATTTAGTCTTTTTTTAATGTATTTAGGTTTACATGACTCCTCTCATATGTCATATTATCGTATATGTATTGCTTATTGTATTTTTGTAAATGGATAATAATAATTAACTATAATAAATAAATCATAATTATGATTTAATTGTATTGAGTAAAAATATATAACAAAAATAAAAACACATATAATGAAAAATAATTGAACTTGTATTTAATGCTATCAAAACTACCAATTATCAAATAGAATATATATCTCCATCTTCATGATAGTACCTATATCATTTTAAAAAAACATTTTAGAGCCATCTGTTGGGGTTAATGTATACTTAAAATGTGTCCATCATTCGAAAAATGTTCCCTTCAAAAAAAAAAAATATTCGCAAAACAAATCAATAAATTTATTTTTTATGTGCCATCTACCTAGATTATATCAGATGTGGTGTGAAGTATTAGAAGTACCCGTTTTTTTCTTGGAAATTATTTTTAGAGCCATCTGTTGGGTGAATGTTTGAAGAAATCGTTTTTCGTATAGAGATATAGGTACCTAGTGGGTAATATACGTCAGATTTATTGATTTTTGTTTGTATTATGACGCAAATAATGAGAGGTAAATTCAAATAAAATGAAACAATTTATTCACATAATTGAAATCGAAAACATAAATTAAAAAAAAAAAAAAAAAAAACAATCAACTATTGCTAAATGCTAATAAATACATAGTTACTAACAGACACTATTTTATCTAAAATTCATTATTAAAATTTATTATGAAAACATTAATGAAAAAAAAAATGAAATAACATAATATTAGTTAAGTATAAAACACAACGTCAGATATTGTTAATAAATACACATACAAATT
Source organism: Apoderus coryli (assembly GCA_911728435.2). Taxonomy (NCBI): domain Eukaryota; kingdom Metazoa; phylum Arthropoda; class Insecta; order Coleoptera; family Attelabidae; genus Apoderus; species Apoderus coryli. The sequence continues at coordinate 16,313,864 of OU452204.1, forward strand.
AGTAGACATAAATATTGATTATTCAAACATCTCTTAAAATTACTTTAAACTAAATAGTAAATGTGTTAAAATGGTTTAATTTATAATATATACATACATACACATATAATTAAATTAGAATTGAAAAATAAAACTAATTATGAACTAATCAAGACATTTCTTCCACCATATTTAATAATATTTTTAATCTCTCTTCTGGATTTATACTATAAAAAGCTATATCTTTATGCCCCCACGGAATTGATTTTGTGCTATTCGGAATTAAAAATCTTTTATCATCTTTATGTGATAACGCAATTTTGTTTGTGGTTTCGGTATATACATCGTGTAACGTACTCTTAAATGAATTCATTTTGCGAAATATATACCCACCTGTGGTGACTATTTTATTATAGTCTTCAATAGACAATGTTTTATTTACAATAGATTTTTTAACCCCTTTCGCTCGTTTCAATTCCGTGTTCTGAGTTTTAATACAGTATGCTTTAGCCCCAGTTCCGAAAAAAGATAGGATTGGGTCATTGGGATATTCATCTTTAAATCTCCCTATGATTGATTCTGTGACTGGCATATTTAAAGAGTTTTGTGTATTATAATTGGATGTATCGAAATGGTGTGTATTCTCTTTCATGAAATCGTAAAAGTTTTCTTCCGCTTTGAATACAAGAGAGTCTGTGTCGGTATATAATAAATTAATTTTCTCACCAAAATTTTTTTTTAAGACGTCGTAGAAGAAACCATACACAACCGTTTTGGATAGATCTAATATAGAAAATCCTAGATATATTGGTTTATCATATAAAATCTTTAATTTGCCCATGTGAATTGCTACCAGGTTTTCCGTAAAAATCGAAGATGTTTTGTAATGTGGTTTCGCAATCAATGCGCGAGCTCCTAAATGTTTCCCTTTATTTTCCCAACTCGTTACTAATTTAATATCTTTTCTATTATCTACATTCTCGACGGATTTTCCGTAAATCGAATTATTTAAAATTTTATAAAACGATTTTTCAAATTTATTAGATGTTTTATTACGCAACGATGTATTTAAATCAATATATTTTTTCAACCAGCGAGATTGATTAAAACCCAAAACTCTGTGAATATTTTTTATTATTAAACCATGTCTCACAGCCTGTTGCAACGTACGATAATGCACAACATATTTCTCTTTATTGAGTAAATTTGGGATTAACTTGGGCGTAACGCTTTTAGAAAGAGGTGGTATTAGACTTTCAACTAGGAACGGCAAATCCGAATGTTCGTCGTGGAGATATGTGGGATATTCAACGTCAACCTCGTATATGAAACCGCGTCGATTATGTTCGGCTATATTTAACAACTCTAATTCGCTAATTTCCTCTTTCGATAGCCAAGAAAAGTCGTTTTCAGGTAGTGATTGTGACATCGAATGACCATACAAATTGGTTGCATCCAAATACATAATATAACTCTCTGGTTTGCTTTCATCAAAACCAGGTATTAATGGATTATTTGCCACATGCATTCTATCAGAACACTGGCTAATTCCGCCGCGAATACCTGCCTTGAAAAAATGTATCATGTCTATGTCGGTCAATAATTCAAGTTCAATTTTAGTTAAACGGAGCATACTGTCCCAGCTTAATGATGGTAAACTTATATAGTGACCAGGATCTAATTGATATGTCTCTAAGCTTTTGTCTCTAAAGCTTTCAAATACGTCACATAGTAAGAGTACATCAGATTGTAAATATATATCTGCATATTGTCCTAGGGTTTCACATTCAAATATTTTCCACACTTCTTGCGCTCTATTATAATCAACTTCGCTAACCGCTTCATCATTTAACTTATCAAAAAAATCGTCTTTTGTTGGTAAATATGGGGTGTTTAATTTTTGCAAATCATCTAAAAAATTATATGGGAACACACCTTTTTGTCTCATTAATTTAAATTTTTCAGTTCTCCCAAAATATTTACGTGTGGCATTAAACTGATCAGTGTGTAAACTATCACTAAGGTTTTGTAATGATGATTGTAGGAAATTAAAACTATCAATAAATCGCATTTGCATGTATCTTGTTTTACAATGTCCATTTTTATCAATGTATGAATTCATAGGAACTCGTTTTGTTATCAACATATACTTCTCCTTAGTCTGTGCGATAACATCTAATTTACTATCGTTATCGACCAATTGTTTAATGAAAAGATGACTATCGTATGACATATTATGAAAGACTATTGGAATATAATGCTGTATTTTAAAATTTAAATTACAAATTGAATGTGCGGCTCCAGATCGTTTAACCCCTGTGATATGATCATGATCCATTACTTTTATATCAGTATCTACAAATTCTCTATTACATATGGCACATATCTTAGCATTCTGGAATTCCAACATTTCATCGCCATTCAAAGGTAACATTGGTACAACTACGCTTAAATAGCGATTATAAATTACTTTTAAATCGGTCTCCAATCTATTTACAAATTCTTCAGCAGCATTTTCTCCGCGATATAATACCAATTTAGATTTGGAATCATCATGACGACATTTAATGTAGTATGAAAAGGCGTATGGCTCATGTTTGAAAGTCTGCTGCATATATGACTTTTTTGGATTAGGTTCACACGTTGTGATTGGTTTTAATATTGATTCGAAATCGGCATAAACTATGAATGGTACGGGTAATTGCTTCTCAAAATTTTCGAATTTTAATATATTTTCCGGTACGCTTTTACCAAACTTATCGATTTTCAAATTTTTCGACGGTGTGCATACACTAATATGATTGCAATCATACATTTGATGCGATTTTAATAATTCATTTGAGCTAAAAAATGATAAACATCCGTCACATAAATTAATTCCGTGTTGATGAGATGATACTTGTTTCGATATCAATCTCGAAAGATTTTTTATCCAACAGTAATGATAACGTTCATTAGCATCATCACTAATAAGTAACAAATTAATATGGTGGAAAAATCTCCTAGAAGCAAACCTCAATGGGCCGACAATATCGTATTCCATTTTATTATTGTTGATTACTCTCTCTAAACCATAAACATTTATTGAAATATTATTAAGATTTTCGAATTTAGTAATGTCCTTTAATTTCATGGGGAAATCTAAACCTAATAAATTAAGAACTCCGCTGTAATGTGGATATGATGTCGTGTATTGAGAATTTTGTGATGTGGGGTACAATGCGGCTAAAATTGACCATATGAAGCAATGCTGATCGTCATTTTGTACGTTAATCACAGCTTTTTTATTTTGAATATATTTCGGTAATTTAATAAATGACGACCCTCGAATTGGTTTGTATTTATTAATGTTTGCTTCAATAAACAGATTTTCCACGAGCGTCCATCCTGGAAATATGTGGAAAAAAAAATAAAATAAATAAAACGTGACTTAGATATAATCAATGAAAACTTACCAGAGTCTCTTTCTAAAAACTCCTCGGATTTAGTTTTAAGAGTTTCAATAAAAGAATCATATATTTCACTAACATCACTTCCAAAATCAATAATTTTATTATGTGTAATAAATGATTTAGTTTCAATAGTTTCTTGAATTGACAGACTATATATACTAAAAACTTCTAAATTAACTTTAACGACTGTGTGTGTGTTTAACGCATCGGAAATTAACTTTAAAATTATGGGTTTTAATTCACTAAAAAACGCGCTATAGTCCCCATATTTATTTAGCGGTGTCACTCGAAAAGTTGTAATTCTATCTTTAAAGGCTGTATACACAATTTTAACATTGTCCGATACTGTTGTACAATCCGCATTTCTTTTATGCAACATACTTCTATAATGCCCGCTAATTTTATTTGAATCTATTTCGATTTCACATGACGAACACATAATTTTTACATCTTTTTCACTATTAAGCTTTTGTCTTTTCACACTATTTTCAATATTTAATGTGTGTTTACATGATTGTCTCATATGCCTATTTAAATTCGACATATGAGTGAATTCCATATTGCAACCGTTGCATAAATACATTTTTTTTTTCGAAATTAAAACAGTTGTTCTACAACGCACGCTATGAACTTTTGAGTAAAAATAATGAATTTTCAAAAGTATTCCTCATTAATATAGTGGAATAATGTTTGTGGTGGGGAATTCAAAAAAAAAAAAAAACAAAAATATATTTGTAGTAATAAATTTTATCTATGTGTGGAACTCGTGAAAGAACACACTCGAACATACAGACTGACTTTATTGATTTTTTTTTTTGTGCTGTATTATGCAATATATAGTTTTTTTTATTGATTGCTCTAAATAATGTATAGTTCCACACATGTAATAGATAATATTGAAAAGATACTACCAATTAATATCGATAATTTATTTTAAAGAAAAAAACGAATTATTTAACTATATAAACGTGTACACATTATATTTATTCAAAATAAAAATAAAAAGAATACATAAAAAATAAAAAAAATAAAAACTTGAAATAATCTAATTATTGACCCCCCTCGATGCAATGGTGCGAGTATCCCAAACAGCAACCATTTCCAAATCGCGAAGCTCCAATTGATGTGCATTATAACGCAGTTTTTCAACATTACCCCGCACATCCTCCAACAGCTCTGATTTAGAACGCACTTTTTGCTGACTAGCTCGAAATTGGGCCTCTAAAGCTGCTGACTCCTTGTTTAATGCCTCCAATTCCGTTGTTATTGAAGATATTTTGTTTTCTTCCTCAACTAGCTCCATCATTACATCTGAGTGCTTTTTGTTTAGGTCTATAATCATTTTTTTAAACATACCCATGTTATTGCGAAAACTTTGTGAACACGTATCCTCTACTTCAATGGGCTCCAACAATTTCATTTTTTTCCCATATGATTGTTGTGTGTGCTGAATGGGGTTCGAATGACTCAGCGGATGAGGGATCGGTATTGGTGCTATTACTTGCACATCCTGCAATATTCGTAGATTCGGGGGATTCTGTGTTGTATTGTGTTTCTTTTGGCGACTGCTTGACGGTCTTGGAGCAATTTTACGATTTACACTGACTTTTTTCTTTTCAACAACTTGAGGTTGTATTAGCTCAATGTCGACTGATGAAGATGAAGTCGTAGGTGTATCTTTCAGAATATCATCTAACACCGCGTTTATTTCTAAATCACTCAATTCACAATACATAATTTAATTTCTGTAGTTGCAAAACTTTTGAAAAAAAAAAATTGGAAAATATATCTATTAAAATAGATACGTTTTTAATACTGAATAACTAATAATGTAAAATATGGTTTACTTAAACAATAGACTCAATATTATGTTGAATAGTAGGTCTTTGTGTTGATATAAATACGATTTTCAAAGCCACAGGGGGGTGGGTTTTTGTTTTTTAGAATCTTAAAAGCTTTGTCATTTCTCACAACCAATCTCTTTCCCCGAATTCGATAATTCCGACAACACGATGGTAGGGATATTTACATTTATTTTATTATATTCTACATCCAACCAATGACGTGTTTCTGCTCCTTCATTTTTTTCTTTCATGTTTTTCTAGGCTCTTTATGTCGATATGTGGGCGTATTTTTTACAATTCTAGTGTCGTATTTCAAATATATTTGTGGTCAGTTACATGTTTTTGCTAATATTAACAACTTGAAAATTTCAACTTAAGTTTAGCACAGTGTGTATAGAATTAAAAAAAAAATAATTTGAAATGAATTCGAAACATATTCGCAGATTGACTAGAATTTGTGCATGGGAAACAATGCTTTTACATGTAAGTAAATACAATTTATTTTCGCACATTACGGTTCTCAAATGTGTGTTTTTTTTTTTTTTTTGTTTTTGTCTAGTAATAATTATCATATCACTAATAAGTTTGAAAATTTTGTTGTTATAGTCCGAAACAAGCGATAGTGATGATGATGATGTCAATCCTCAGGAGGGTGGTATTGAAAATAACCCCAACCCTGTTGATGAAGAAGTCGTGGATAGTGACACTGACGAGGGTATTGTAGACGAGCATAATGTAGTGTTGGAGTGTCGTGAGAAAGTTCTGACACCTAGTACGAACAATCTTCGAAGTTGTAGGAGCTATTCCTACACAAAAATATTTACGAAAAATGGATTTAATGAAGCTACATATCCTCCAATTAGATCTTTCAACATGTGTTACGAATGTTATCAGGTGTATCTAGCAGAATATACTGATACAGATGATCCTGCTGGGATGTGGCGGCGGTATGCAAAACATATTCACTACGACATGCATATCGAGCAGTATCCGCTTAGACATAGGGCTTTTTGTGACGTTTGTGATTCGAGATTGTGGACTTCTCGTGATATAAACATTTGTTTAACTTGCACATCAAAACATAATAGCTGAGTGTGTAATGAGTGTTTAATTAGCAATAGTATGGTGCATTTGTAGTTAGATTTAGAATAATAGTTAGATTAGTAATTAGATTAAATTTTATAGTAATACATGTATTTATTTAATTTTAATGTAATATATTTAAATACTAAATATTATAATAAACTTAAGAAAATTGTATACATAATGTTTGTAATTTTATTTAAATATTTTTATTTATTCGTTCAACATTTGTTTTCTTTTTTTTTTATTTTTATTAAAAATATATTTTGTGAATACTACATAGGTTTTTTTTTTTTTTTTTTTTTTTTTTTTTTTTTTTTTTTTTATATATATATATATATATATATATATAAATACATAGTTATTGGAGCACGTCATTTTTATGTATCCAACTGTTGTGTGTGCTATTAAAACCAAACCATTTTACTAGGATTCTGTCACCACGTTTTCTCACAACTTTTTCGATTAAATAATTGTCTGGATTTTTTGTTTTCAATAGTTCATATTCATAAAAACAACCTTGTATTGGAACCCCATTCATATCATGTAAATAATAAGTGGTTGGTATAGACTTCCGCACTTTTACAATTTTAAAAAGTTCTACAGTCCAATTAAAAAAATAACCCTTCTCAAAAATATGTTTATATTTCGAAATTCGCACGATGTCATTTGTTTTAAATTTTGGTTTTTTTACACGTTCACGTCGTTGGATATAAGCTGGAATTTTCGTTGAGGGTAGAACAGAGGCGGGGGCGAAACCAGTTGTTCTATGTATTCGATTATTATATGTTTGTACAATATCATCCAATATATCAGTCCATACATATTTTCCCCTGAACGAGAATTGTTTATACAACCAATTTTTCAATGTTCTAATGACACGTTCAACAATGGCTGCCTTCTTTGTACTAAAGACTGAATAATGATGTATTTTATTTGATTTCATTAATTGCGAGAAGTATTTATTGTAAAATTCTGTGCCATTGTCTGTCTGTATGTACTTAGGTAATTCCTTCTTATGCACACCGTTTAAAATTTCTCTCATTTTATTGCTTACTTCAACACCTGTTTTATTTTTTAATGCTTTCACCCACACAAATTTTGAAAAACAATTGATAACTACAAGAATATACCTATATCCATTATTCATACTAGAGTATTGCTGAATGTCTGCTAAATCAAGCTGCCAAAGATCTGCAAAACCAACAATATTTATTCTTCTACGTCGAAAATTTCGACGAGCACCCCTATGAATTTCATTTACAATACTCAATTTGGTGCTCATTACTAATTAAGAATCATTGCAATACTATCTTGCCCATATACATTCTGTTTGTTTATATATAACTATGCGTCTATATAATATGATTTTACCGTTATAATAAATAAATAAATAAATGAAACAATTAAATTTATAAATCAAAACAATATTTATTAAATATATAATTATGTTTTATTTTTTTTTTCAATTATTTTTTAACTAAATCAACACAATTTTTTTTTTTATTATTATTCAATACATTTATTTTTTTTATTTGTTTTATCAACTCTAACACGAGCGGAATTAATATAATTTTCCAATGCATCTAATCTATTTATAATGGATTCATCTAATATTTTCGGATTCATTTCTTTGATTGTCTTAATCTCATTATCAATATATGTCTTCATTTGAATGACTAATTCACCAATACGTTGGTGAATGTGTTCACCAACATATTTTTTTGTATTATCCAATGTGATATCTTCAGACGTCTTTAATATATTTAAAATACCAGTAATCGCTGTTGTTATGTGCTTGTCAACATATCTTCGACTTGCTGCATCACTATCATTAAACGGTTCGGCAATATTGCATATACGTCTGTTTTCAAGATCGAAATGTTGATCATTAGTCAATTTAAATCCAACACCCGGTCGACCCCGTTGTATTGTAAAATTTTTTATTTTTTTTCGACCAAATTTATCAACACTTCTCTCCATGACAACTACTAATTATATATTAAATTGTTTTTTAACGAACACTTTTAACGTAAATTCAATGAATAATACCATCCTCCCTTAGCTCTTCAATTATTGATAATATTTCATTATCTAAACCCGTGTTTCCCGCTAATTTTGAACTATAAAGCAATTGTAAACGTGTAATAAGTTCATTTGGGTTGTTCCAATATACGTAATCTATTCGTTTTGTATTGAAGCACTTTTGTGATGGCAACAGTGAACCACCAGATGTATATGCGATTGGTTCTAAAATTTTTTTACTGCGAAGACCATCTCTTTTTTGTCTTACTAACGGTTCTATAATTTCCCGAAACTTTCGACTCCTCGTTATATTCAGTCCGAGTTCGCGGTTATAATCTTTATATGGAGCCTGGGTTAATTCTAATAATTCACGATAAGTATTTTTTGTTATATTATTCAAACCCTGACCCAATTCTAGGTATGGGTATTTTAAAAATAGAACGTTAAAAAACTCATCACCACCGTCAAAAGTTGCTATTTTTTTACGATTCATCCATACAGAAATATGTTTCATCTGAGGGAATGTCACTTCGCAATTACCCATGAAGAATTTCTTGTTTATATCATCCGTATAAACCCCATATATATAATCATATTCCCCACTGTTGCTTATAACGCTTTTTAAATGTTTTGGTAATAGTTCACCGATTCTATTATCCGATTGTTCAACTTGTTCAACGTTTATTTTGGGTGTTGTCGCATTTGGTGCCGTTGAACCGATTGTATTAAGCGGCTTTGTAATTGGCTCATACAACTCCTCTAGAATTCTCGTCTGCTCCACTTGATTGTTATGTAAAGATTTATACTTTTTTCGAACTGATTCAGTAGCATCAATTAATTTCTGTTTTAAATCAATCTTACTTCGAATATCCTCAGACATTATAACACAACATTCATGAATAAGTAAATATAACAATAATAAAGTTTTTTATTCGATGGTTGATTGAATAATGAACATTTTGAATTTATTGCAGGCATATATAATTATCCAATCCTTTTCGATATCGGCCCTGATTTAATGGACTATCTTTATCGATTACAAGGAATCCAAAATCTTCATTCCAACAAAGTTTGCATATTTGCGCGAATTGTGTAAATTCCATGTCTGGATTGACATGATCACTATATATATGTCGGAGATTTGTTTCATCCTGTGTGAAGATTATTAGAAAGTTGGAATTTTCCCGAATTAATTGTTTCGACACTTTAGAATAGCCTTGGGATAGAAAAAAAACATCAATATTCTTATGACGCGAAATACAAAAGTATTCTCTAATTACATTTTGTTTCTCACATATAACATCGTCAAATATAAATACAGAATCTACTTTTGCTTCTAATGGTGGAATTATAGATTCATTATTATTAAAAGTGTAATAACCAAGACCGTTTATTGGTGCAACGACTTCAGCCAAATACCTGTATTTGCTCTGGAATAATGTTTTCGTATATATGTAGATATTCTTAAAATGTAAACCGTTGGGGTGTATTAATAAAGAAATCATGACAGCTGTTTTCCCGGTGTTGCTCCTACCAATGATCAAACCCCGTATTGTATTCGGTAGTAATGGTCCGTGGCGTTTAATTTTATTTTCCGTATTATTATTTGAAAAATCAAAATTTTCTACTTTGAAATTTTGATCTTGTTTAATGAGCCTCATTATCACATATAAGAATGTAAATTATTAACTGGTTTATGTTATTTTTATGGCCACTGTTGCGCTAGATAGACGTGTTATCAAACAAAGTCAACGAAAAACTGGCGCAGGTATTATAAACTCATTAATTAATAATACCCCAATCGAACTCCATATACCTGGATATGATTATTGCGGAGTCGGAACGAAATTACGCAAAAGACTGTTAAGAGGTGATTCAGGAGTTAATTCTCTAGATAAACTATGTAAAACACACGACATAGCATATGCAAATAGTAATCATTTAAGTGAACGTCATAGAGCAGATAAAATCCTGGAAGATCGTGCTTGGGAATTAACTAAATCAAAGCAGATACCTGTGAATGAGAGAGCACATTCGTGGTTAGTAACAAACATTATTAAAACAAAAAGAAAGCTCGGATTAGGTATGAGGACTCTGTATGGTACTACTAAAAAAACGAGTGGATGTAAAAGAAACCGTTGTAATAAACGTAAAAATAATAAAAAACGTATAACATTTGTTGGTGGTGTTTTAAAAAATGTTCGACAATCTATTAAAAAAACGACTTGTGTGAAAAATAAAAAGAATAATGCTTTATCGGTTGCAAAAATAGCGTTAAAATGTGCTCGAAAATATGTTAAAGACATAGGTGGAAAAGAAAAAATTAAGACACCACGCATTATACCTGTACCAAAAATTGGAGGTGTTTTGCCATTGATCCCCATTTTTGCAGGATTGTCTGCATTAGGTAGTTTGGCTGGTGGTGCTGCAGGAATTGTGAGAGCTGTGAATGCTACAAAAAATTCAAAGGAGCAGATAACAAACAACAAACATCGAAATAAATCAAATGCTCCGACAATCGTTGGAAGTGGATTACTACTCAAAAAACACCGTAATGGATTTGGATTATATTTAAAAAATCAAAAAAACTAGTAAACACTCTACCACAAAGACCGCTATCAAATCTCGACATTATAAAATATGTTAATACATTAAATATAAAAAATTTTCGTGGTGTTTATAGTCGCAATAATTTGAATATAGCAGGACCACTATATAAAGAATGTGCAATTGTAAATCTAGATAGTACTAGTGGTAGAGGTACACATTGGGTAGCATATAAAAAACGTGCTAATATAGTAAATTATTATGATAGTTTTGGTAATTTACCACCACCTCAAGAGTTAATACATTATTTTACAAAAAATATTCCAAATACTCTTCTTAAAATATATTATAATTACAATTCTCATCAAGATTTTAATACGGTGTGGTGTGGGCATTTATGTTTAACGTTTCTCAATCACGATGGATTCTATACAGGAAATGAGTCGTAATGACATAAAAAAAATGGCTCAGTCTTTACATACTTACTCACAATTGGGTAGTTTGATAAAAATGAATGAAAAACAACTTGCTGATGTGCCTAAAGAGGTTTTGATTACATGTGCTTCAAAGGAAATCGCATTGGTTTGGGACAAACTTCCTAAACATTTACGTGAAGACAATGATATTAATAAATATTTTTATTGCACGGAACATTATCTGACGAATAACGCTAGCGGTGACGAAATAGACGGCCCATTTCCTAGAAAAATATTTTGTGTTTCTTGTAATATTAGAGAAATTGAGTGCATAACAGAAAAAAAAAAAGAATCAAAGAAAGTGACACATAAAAAAGAAAAAAAACTACATCTATTGTGTTGCTGGCGGCGGTAAAAGCAATATTTCAGTTTGATTTATTGCCCAGTCATGTCGAGAACGTTTCTGTTGTCTGGAACATCTAGTGTGTTGTCTGCAGATTATTATCCACCAATTGAATTGGATACCTCTAGACGTTATGGATTAGGATTAATTGCTTTTTATTCATATAACTCTATTTTAAACATAGACGAAAAAAATAATAAATTCACTTATAAGAAGCATAAAAGTGATGTTGATTATATTAATGTATTCATACCACCTGGGACGTATGAGATCGGTGAAATATATAAAAAATTGATAATGTTAATGGGTTTACACAATTTCAGCGAGGACGATTATAAACAAATATTTCTTTTGTATCCCAATTCAAACACTTTGAAATGTGAATTATGGTCTATTTACGATATCGATTTCACAGCCGACAATTCTATTGGTTCACTATTAGGATTTGGAAAAACAATTTTACCATCGAATACGTTGGTCGAATCAACTTTACCGGTTGATATTATGAGAGTCCGTATCATATCAGTACATTGCAATGTAATCAGTGGTGCATTTTTTAACGATATTGAATCACATGCACTGTTTGATTTTGATATTGACGTCGAACCAGGATATAGATTAACAAAGGAACCGCAACATATTACATATATGCCAGTTAAACCATTGGGACGTCAGTCAATTGAAAATATTACAATAAGAATTTTAGATGATACAGGCAGGCTATTAAATTTTCGTGGTGAAAAAATTATTGTAAAATTAGAACTTAAAGTGCTCGATTAACAATAATAATAATACATAATAACATCAATGGGGTTTGTTTACAATAATGTGATTAAACACCACAATACACCTGCAAAGAATGATGTTTATATAAAAAAGAGGAAGAAAGAGATGTTAAGCAACAGTACTAATTACAACAGCAACGGTTCCGGTTGTGTTATTACTAAAAAAAATCAAATATTCCTTCAATCCATTGGTTTAAAAATTCGAAAATATTAAACATGTCATCCTTATCTAATAAATTAAACATATTTGGAGAGCCTGTGTTTGACAATGCATTGTCTAACGTTCAAGAATATACATATAAACCATACGGCAGCCCCGTATATAATAATTCCGATGAAGTTCGAATTCCGGTTAATTTCCAAGACTTAATATTAGACATTTCTGAGAGTTATATTTATATTGAAGGAACATTTCAAGCTGAGGATGATAAGAAATCCTGTTATTTATCAAACAATTCATTAGCGTTTCTTTTCGAAGAAATAAGATATGAGATTGGGAATGAGCAAGTCGCTATGATTAGGAAACCGGGGATTACAACTTCCCTGAAAACTATGGCATTATGTCCATATAGTCAAGAAAGAGGGCTTTGTAGTAGTGGCTGGGGCTTGTCCGAAGATTTACAAGATATCCTGGATCCAATTAGTCATGTTTTCAGCGGTAAATTGCCATTGAAATACTTATTTGGTATTGCTGAAGACTATAAGGGCGCTTTCATTAATGTACGACACGAACTTATATTAATAATTGCTAGAAACTATAATAATAGTTATATTGGTGACGGAAGTGCTATTTTAAAAATAAATAAAATTGAATGGAAAATTAATCACATAGTTCCCGAAGATAGTCAGAAGTTGAAACTGATGATGAAAATTAATAAAGGAGGACTAAATTCTCGAATTAATATTGCATTTCGGTCTTGGGACTTATATGAACTACCGAAATTACGTGAAACTAGCTCAGATATATGGTCGATTAGAACAACTACTAGTCTCGAAAAACCACGTTATATTATAATTGGCTTTCAAAATATTTCAAATTATGAAAACATCAATATGGATGCCACGCAATTTATACACGCAAACATTTCCAATATAAGAACATATTTAAACTCAACAGTGTATCCATATGAGAAATGGAATTTAGATTTCTCTAAAAAACTTTACGGAGCAGTATATCATACATATCAGAATATTCAACAAAAATATTATAACACAGAACATTCCGACCCAATATTAAGCTTGGGTCAATTTCCAAACAACCCGGTTTTCATTATCGATTGTTCTTGTCAACCAGAGGCAATCAAACATTCTAGCGTTGATATCAAATTAGAATTTGAAACACGCGAATCGCAGTTTCCTGCAAATGTAAAAGTATATGCAATTATCATTCATGATTCTTATATGATGTATAATATTTCAGACGGTGTAGTAAACACGAAATTAAGTTTATAAATTAAATATTTGATTATGGAATGTAGGCATTGTATCACTAAAAAATTATAAATAAAATATATTATATAGTAAAATGATTTGTTTTATTTTTTTTATATATCTATTAGAATAAAAAAATTTATAATGTAAATGTGTTATATGAAAATAATCATATTATTATCGATTTCCAAAAAAAAAGAAAAAAGTCTAGACAAAAATTTGTAACAGGCAATAAATGTATTCTATTCTATCAATTGATTAGATATAAAGGTAAAATATATCATTTTACATCCAAAAACCCAACAAATAACGTATATCTTTATTTTGCTGCTGTGCAATAAACACACAGCTTACCTATTGTTCCCATATTATCTATAAAAGAATCTATCTTTTCAGTTTTCCTATTATGTTTTGAAAAGCATATAATACACATGTGAATTTTAGTGAATTAAATCAATTTAAATTCTTGAGAATGACATCTCACATAAAATATCTATGTTTATTGGTGTGCTAATACATTCCTACGGAAAAAGTCTAGACAAAAATTTGTAACAGGTAATAAAGTCAATTTACCTATTGTTCCCATATTAACCATAAAAAAACCTCTCTTTTCATTTTTTCCTATTATGTTTTGAAAAGCATATAATATACATGTGAATTTTAGTAAATTAAATCAATTTAAATTCTGGAGAATGACATCTCACATATATATCTATTTTTATTGCTGTGTCAAGAAGATAGGAAAAAAACAAGCTTTTATAGTAGTAGTAGGTAGTATTTGGTGTTCACAGATACATCCAATAGATTAAAATTATTTTTGGGTATAATAGAATACAATAGAATGTGTAATAAAATGTATAGAAATAATTTTGTGGGTGGTGATAAACACCTATTGTTGCAATACTAACTACAAAAAAAAAAAAAAAAACACCTTTTTCAGTTATCACAGTAAACCCAGCATATATTTATATAAACACAATAAAAGCAAAATTATATATACATAAAATAATTATTATACTGTATTATTATCTTCTTCTTCTTCATCGTTATCATCATCTTCATCATAATTTTTATTTCCTTCAATAAGATCGTCTAGGTGATATCTAACAACTATATCTGTCGGCATATATTGAATCGCATCAATTAAATACCGTTCTAAACCCAACTGAATAATTTCCACACAAAATGTTTCCAATGTGATAAATCCATCTCGGTATTTATGACATAAATCACACCCCGTACTGAAGTCTTCTGCTTGTTGTAACACTTTATTCATTATCTTATCATCAAAACACACATTATAATCATAATTTGCAGCATGTGAACGATCGAATTCAAGATCGTGAAATTGCGCTGCCATTCGATTCACTGCAGACGGCAGATCTGTTGCAGCCGGCCAGTTTTCTGATGAATACACCATCCACATGATTTTTAATAATTGAATGATCTAGAGGGAATAAATGCTGAGCATTTTATATAATACCGAGTGTATACATATATATATATATATATATATATATATATATATATATATATATATATATTAGAAAAAAAGAATATGTGGGGGTTTCTCAAAATGATGTGGAAAGGATTAGTTTTTGACATATGCTAGTATAAGCCGTTTCTAGATCTCCTATCTCTATTCATGATTTGTTACAACCCTCTCTTTCTTCTTTATATAGTTGACACACACACACACACACACACGCATCTGTATATATTAGCCGTTTCTAGATCTCCCAATTTCTATTCATGCTGTGTAGTTTTCACATATTCTAGTATAAGCCGTTTCTAGATCTCTCATCTTTATTCATGATTTGTTTGATACACCCATTGGCTTACGTAATGGACGGGTTTCTCAAATGATTAGGGGAAAGGGTTGCTTTTGACATATGTACATATAAGCCGATCTTGGAATAGTCCCCCCACTCTTGTTTGTCACGTACGTGACAAACAAGAGTGGGGGGACTATTCCAAAATCGGCTAATACACTCTACTATCAATCATTAGAAATTATTATAGATAGAGGCATATTTCGGAAAGTTACATTTAAAGCTAAGGTAGCAGTCTGTCCAGTATTTTTATGATTTTTTAGTTGTTAAGAGCTACAAATTTATTTTTTGAATGCTAGCTAATAATTTTCTACCAAATTATTTAAATATTTAGCTAGTTAGGATCGGGAGGGTGTGATGTTTTGCTACAGTACGCTCGCACAATTGGTAAATGCAACGTCGTAATTCATGCTGTCTCTCTTAAGCGACGATCCACTCTTTGAAATGTTTTTCTGTCGGGAATTATACGAAGGTCGATTCGACAAAACTTTAAAATTATGAACAGGCGGATCTTACAGGACTTCGGTTTTCTCTATAGGATTCTAAACTTCTTTCGAAAATTGGCTGGCGAACATATAGCGAACTTCGTAGATCATCATAGAATATCGTATGAGAAGGGTGCGATTTTTAGTAATCGCTTGGAAAATTCCAGCAACAAATCCAAAACGGTGTGGAAAATTTTCCGAGAATGTACTGGAAAGGTACAAAATCGTAATAAACCAATAGTCTGCGAATTTGTCTGCCCATTGTACTGTGGGGACGAATAATCCCAGAAGTATGTTTTTTTGTCCAGTGTCAGCGGAGGACGTTGCAAGAGTCATATCTAAATTCCCTAATAAAAAATCTACGGGTATAGACAGTATTCCGATAAAGGTATTAAAGGAATCTTCTGTTCTGTCCCACAATAGCGGAGTTGTCGAGGATGTCTGTACATCATGGGAGATTTCCGGAGCAACTGAAGAGGTCCGTTATCATCCCATTACACAAAAAGGGTGACCAGAAAGCCATCGCAAATTATGGGCCAATAGCTTTAATAAGCACTGTGTCGAAGGTGATTGAGAAGCTTGTGGCAGAGAGAATTTTTGTATTTTTAAGCCAGTGTGATCTGTTAAGCGGTTATCAGCACGGATTTAGACAAGGTTTTTCCACCGAAACCTGCACCATCGAATTTGTTCAACAGGTTCATGATCTGATTGATAACGGCTCCCATGTAGTGCCTCTTTTATTCGATTTGTCCAGCGCATTTGACGTTGTTGATAGAGACTTTCTATGCCTAAAATTAGAACAAGTTGGCATACGTGGACCCATCAATCAGTGGATACATTCTTATTTGGAGGACCGAAAAATCGCGGTTAAAATTGAATGTGTTGTATCTGTTGTTAAATGTTGATCTGGGCACTCCTCAGGGAAGTATACTGGGCCCATTGCTATTTTTACTTTATATTAACGATCTTCTTGCAAATATAACACACGGTTTTCAGTACATGTATGCTGATGACACCACTCTTTTATTATCTGACAGGGATCCTGAAGATAAATGTCATGCTCGATGAGTTTCGAATGTGGTGTCGGAGTAACAGGCTGATGATCAACTTTGACAAAACAGTTGCTATACACTTTAATAAGTTCAGAACATTGGATCTCAACATAAACTTTGATCATATCCATCTTCCTCTATCAGATTCTGCTAAACTGCTAGGAGTTTTTGTTAATCCGGATTTCAGCTGGGTAACGCATATAGACCACCTTTGTAAAAAACTTAATACATCTTTATATATTATTAATTCGCTGAAGACTTGCATGAGTGTGCATGTCTTACTTTCAATATATTATGCATTGATCTATTCAGCAATTGCGTATGGTATAGTGGTCTGGGGCAGGTCTAGTATGATTGACAGAGTGTTTATACTACAAAAACGAGCAGTGCGTTGCATTTTTAATATTCCTTTTAGGGGTACTTGTAGGGAGGCTTTTAAGCAAAATCGTTTGCTCACAGTCCCATCTATTTACCTATATAAAACACTCTGTCATATTTACAAAAATAAAGATGGCGCGCGTACGTGTGGAGACAACCACGAGTATTCCACTAGGGGAAGGGACCGATTGTACTCGTCCCAAACACGAATTTACAAAAAGTCACCAAAATACGCGGGCTACCAATGTTATAATGTCCTGCCCGAGGACGTTAGTTTTTTTTTAGCGATGGTAATTGTTCATTTGTTGTTTATTTATTTATTTATTTATTTTTCTTTCTCTGAATGTTATTATGAGTGTTTTTATTTTGAACATGATTGTTTACATATTGACATATCTATGTACAGAAATGTACAATTTATGACTGAAATAAAGAATTTGAATTTGGCTTCGAAGTCCCAAGTAGAAATCTGAGAATTACAAATTTATTTAAAATGCAACTCCAAAGAACTAATTATATATATGATAATCCTATTTAGAAACGCCTTAGAGAACTGGAAAGGAGGAATAACCATCAACGGGGTCAAAATTAATAACCTTCGCTACGCTGATGACACCACGCTCATAGCTGCATCCGAAGACGAATTAAAAGAACTTATACAACTAGTGGAGCAAATGAGTATGGAAGTCGGTCTTCAAATGAACAAGAAGACCAAGATAATGATAGTAGACCGACAGAACCAGAATAGATCGATAGTAAAGAAGATTGGTGATATCGAAACGGTAAACACGTACGTCTATCTAGGTTCTCTCATCACGAATCAGGGCGGATGCAGCGAAGAAATCAAAAGAAGAGCCGCATTGGCTAAGCAAGCTATGACGAAATTAACTAAGATATGGAAAAGTCATCGTATCACGCTCAACACAAATATAAAATAATTACCTAGGAACGCCACTGATTTATTGATGGCGAATAATATACCTTACTTCTATCAAGGTTGGAATAATATGCAAAATTTATTGTATACTTATTATTATGGTCGATTATACATACTTGAAGTGTGTTGATCATAAAATTCCATTATTTATAATACTGGGACATAAATCGTATTGATAAGTTGAAAACATTTCTCCATAGCAAATTAAGCAGTGTAAAAAAATATTTTATAGCCTGATTTTTTATGTTAATTTTGAGGTCATAAAATCCATGTAATTATTGACATTTTTTAAAGTATTTTAACCGGATCGCTCTTTACATACAGGGTATCCTACGTAAGTAGATATGCTCAGAATCACACGTAGAATCCGAAAATCCAGTAACAAATAGATTGTTTTCAAAGTTGGGTTCAGTATCACACGATCTGGCAACGGCGCACTAGTAAAAATATGTTCAAAAGCTAGATTCCGGCATATAGCAGTGCTCAAAGTTTCAGAAATATACTTATTCTATCCGTTATCTAGATACTTCTAGGGCATCGACTTTGGCGTACCCTGTATAATGTTTATTTTTAGAAAAAAAAATACTACTTGGCAACCCTGGATTTTTACGCAAATTAGTTTTGTGTACCCATTTTTATTATACACAAACTCAAAATCATCATGACTTGTACTTTTTTAATTAAATTTTGCTTTCAAATCACAAAACGATTTTACTACACGTACTTAATCAAATTTATATCAAATTCTTACTTACCCTAAACACAAAAATCAAATCAAAACACAACTTTCCAAAACCATTTAACCATTGAAACTAATTTTTGTTTTCATTGTGCTGTTATTACAACGAGAAAACACGATAGAAAATTCGCATTTTCACTGTTCGATGTCGCAAACCAAAGCTTTCAGGATTTTTCCGCCAAATTGGCGCCCCGACGCTTGTGACGTCTTTATACAGCATGTACTTTACATCCAGCGTTTGTTTTGTTTTGGAGGTCAAGTGCAGCGCATTGCATTCAATTATTAATAATGCTATGATAGCCAACAGACAAGTTGAATGGATTCTTTTGTGGAGTCGAAATTGTGGCAAACATTATTATCGTTTATTTAAAGGATGTGAATAGATAATCAGTTTTGAGAAAATGTTAATACAGAAAACGCATTTTTAAAGTAAAGGATATTTTGAATTTTCCTACTTACTATTCAGTAATTGAAGAGACAAATGATTGTTGTTAAAAAATCATACTTCCACAGCTCTCACTTCAACAGTTATCCATCCGTTGTCTTGGGTTATTGCGTCAATGCGAAATTTAAGGGAAGAAGTTGAAACTTCGAACTGTAGCGTCGTCCAGTTCGCTGATCATCACCGCCATTTTCGTGGCCCCAGCTGTTCTACAGAAAACAGCTTTTGCGAGCACTTTCTACTCATAATAAGCCATGTTTTGTGCAAGAATTTATTTTTTTTAATTCACAATTTTGAAGGGGTAGTGGGTGTTTTTCTCCCCAATTTCTACGCCACTTGAAAAAGTACGATTTTAATATACCCATTTGAACCGCTAATGTTTTCTATACAAAAAAGGTACTCTTGGTTATAAGCTCTAAAGGTGATTGGTTTCGAGGAAAATCAACTTGTTGAAAAACATGCGTCGAAGAATTGCGTGCATTGAAGCTAAAGGCACACATTTTTAACATTTAATTTAACTGTGTATGATTTGTTATTGTATTGGAAAATTGTTGCTGCTGATGGCCTTCTACAATTTCATGTGGATTTTGTGAAAATTGAAAATACCATATCTCGAGACATCTTTCTCTTCATCGGTAAACAGAACTTCGGCTTCAAACTGAGGATTTTGAGCTAATTTGTCTTGCATCCATCTACAAAAAGCCAATTTTAGCAAAAAATCTCTTGGCAATAAGGCTTGTAGGTACTTTTTGGATATGGTAGGGATACAAAAGTTGTCTTTTCAAAGTTCTCCCAACCGTCGAGTGAGGTTTAAGTTGTGAGCAATTTTTCTGGTACTTGTGGGCGGATTTTCTTCAATTTCGTTGAGGACAGCCATTTTGCAATTATGAAGTTAACGTTTAATTAGTTCAAAAAATTGACCAACAAGTTGATTTTCCTCGAAAATGGTCAACTTTAGAGGTTTTGATCAAGAGTACCTATTTTGTGTAGAAAACATTGGCGGTTCAAATGGGTGTCTTAAAAACGTTCTTTTCCTTTAAGACCTGCTGCTACTAAAGATGCTCTTCTGCGGTGACATTTTCAATCGGTCTTGATATTTGCAATTGACAGAATTATAAATTATGTTTACAAAATCTTATTACATAGCTGATGAGTTACCATTGCTGTAGGTAAATATAAAACGTTTCCAATTGATTCATAATTCCATTTTTGACTTATTTCAAGAAATTTTCTAGTTAATTCTTGAATTATCCTCCTACAATAAATTATTGAAGAAAGAAAGGCAGGAAGGAAAGACATTTGATTAATCTGACCAATAGGAACAATTTCGTACCGTCGTCTCATCGGATACATGTAACTCCAGTAGCGCTATTCTGTACACTGTATCGACAATCGTCGGTATCGGTATGTTACCGACATCCAACGGTTGCGCGACCGATTTAATCAAAACGACGCTATTCTGTATGCCACGGTTACCGACAGTCGGAAATGCAACCGTCAAGTGTCGGCTTGCAAGTGACATCAATCGAATCGGTACGTTCAGCCAATGAACGGTGAGATATTTGTAAACAAATAACAAATATTTTGTTGTGCGTCATTTGTAATTTGTGCGACGTTTTAAGTTTGAATGTAAGATGTCTGCAAGAAAATGGTGCAAAATGCATTGGTTTGTAAATTAGAATGTGTTTTAAACAATAAGGCAATAAAGCACTGTCAATTAAAATACCTAACATGTAATGGCGTTTTAAGAAGAATCAAAAAAATATTATAATATATTGACACCGAAACTTAACTAAATAGGTATCTAATAATTCTTATCTAGACACTACACTGTAAAATAACTCTATATAGTCCAAATATACTTAAATAATAATCCGCAATTCCAACCAAAACATCAATAATGATACAATAATCGCTCAACAAATATCGGTAACGTCCACCGTGAGGTGAACGAGGGCACGGTGAGATACCGATCTTTGTCGACTCAAATTACCGATATCGGGCGGTATTAGAGCATACAGAATGCCGCACGAAGCGACTTGCCGATGGCTGTCGGTAAGTGAGAATTACCGATACCGACGGCTCTCGGAAACGTGTACAATGAAAACAATCTGATGACTCTCAGAAGTTTTACAAAATAATATTAAATTATTATTAGAAAAATATCAATCAATATGTTGTGAGCTTGCTGATCTCCACAAAGTTTTTCAACGCGAGGGATAAGACTTGAGACTGTTACTCTCATTTCTTGCTCCACGTTGATCTTTGAACGATATTTGCTCTTTATTACAGCTAAGATATTGCAAGAGGAATGGGAATCTCTTAACTTTTTGACGTTTATCCAAAACTCCACCAAATCGGAACACATAAATTTCTCTTCTTCTTCTTCTTCTTCTTGTGAAGTGAATTCAGCTGGAGCTCGAGCAAGGAATGGATTATGGATCCACGAATATTTCTCGATATTCTGTTCCACAGTATTTTCCAAACCATTCAGTGAGCTTCGAAAGGTGTTGCGTGAAAAGAGACAGCAATTCTTAAGAGACAACACGCTCATGAGAGGGGTTGTATTTATGCAATTCCGGGAAACAATCTTGACCACCATCCTTATTAATTTTTCTTATTCACAACTGCAATTTTCTCCTAAACCCGCAATCTTCTCCAATAGTTTCAAGATGTGCTGCCTTGCAGATGCAGATTCAACGCATTCAGTTTGTCAAATAAAAAGTCTGTTTCGACAAAGTATCTGGAGCTTGCATGCTTGCAGTAAAGTGTGAATTTCTATATTATGCACGGGATAAGACATTTCTACGTGAAAGCCATGGTGAACTACGGTAGTAGGGGAGACCGGGGTCAATTGTAACACGGGTCAAATTATTTGTAAAAAATGGTTCAATTGTCCCCGGTCTCCCCTACAACAGGGTTGTATGTTCAGCGTTCATGCATATGCAAATTTTTTTGCATAGTTTTGTGACTAGTTTTCATGTAGTTTACTACGTCTTCCAATATCAAATTGAAGTCATCGACTTCGATGTAACTGCTTGCCTATTGATGATGCATTGTGACCACAAAGCACCGCATCGCTTTACTGCGAATAAGGGCTTGCAATTCTGCCCAGACAGATTTGAATTTAGATTTCGTAAAAGAGGCGCTGAGGCGCACATTTTGGGAACCGCTGATATAAACATTGAAAGTAGTTCTGAAGAAATGAACAAACTTAGGCATTAGTGGGACCAGCATACATTCAATATTGCATAAACATTTGACTGTCAAAAAAATTTGTTCGCGTTGGATCCTACACAATTTGTCAATCGCTCAAAAAAAGGCTCGTGTCGATTGGTCAAAAGAAATGCTCAAAAAATACGATCCCGGTGCTTCGAAACACCTCTATGACATCGTGACAGGTGATGAATCGTGGATTTACGTGTATGAGCCCGAAAGTAAACAGCAGTCGACTGTATAGGTGTCAAGATGAGCCAAATCCAACAAAAGTTGTTCGCGCACGAAGCACTTCCAAGCAAATGGTCACCTGTTTTTTCGGAAAAACTGGAACCGTACCACTAGAACAACGCAGAACAGTCCATTCTGAGTAGTACACAATCATTTATTTGCCAGTTGTCTTCCAAGAAATCAGGAAAACCAACCACCGAAGACGGATATCACTCTTCACCACGACGATGCGAGCTCTCACACATCGACTCAAACAACTGCATTTTTGAGCACCCAAAACATCGATTTGATGAGTCATCCACCGTATAGTCCTGACTTGGCACCGAATGACTTCTTTTTATTCCCATACGTAAAAAACAAACTGAGAGGTAAACGTTTTTCGACACCTGAAGAAGAGGTTGCTGCATTCAGAATGCATGTTTTGGAGATGCCTCAATCAGAGTGGCAAAAGTGCTTCGACAATTGGTTCAAACGCATGCAAAAGTGTATAGATCTTCATGAGGAATATTTTGAAAAACAATAAAGTGATTTTCGATTATTAATATTTGTTTTTGTTCTCTAATCCCGAAATATAAAAGGCAACCCTCGTAGAATAAGAAATCCAAATAGACAAATCGATCAATAAGATTTTGACTTGGAAAATGTTGGAAATACTTACCGTACGGAGTTATAGGCTGTTAAAATCGGTTTTTCTTATTTATGACGTTAGAAATTTAAGCATTAAAGGTTAGAAGTTAGTCCGCTCCTGGTAAACTAAAAAAGCTAAAGTAGTTTCAAGAACACTATTTTAAGAGATCCGTACTTGTGTTCATAATAAATAGAGCTTTGAAAAAGAATATAAATAAATTAATTTTTCAGTGATTAGGTACTTTATTAACATTTATCTACCTATTTGGCATAAGAGGAGAGCCACTATTATTGGTATTTCTGATAAAAAAAAAACAATTTCAAGTGTAAAAAATATATATTTGGTTTTAAAATAGTTGCTTTGGGTATATAAAAAAAGAATAACATTTAAATAGGTATATGGTTAATATTTCACATTTTACTTAATTAAAATAATTATCAGCCTTAACATTACTTCTAATTAAACTAACATCCAACTGCCAAATAATCCACAACTACACTAATCACATTTATTATCATATTTCTTAAATACACCAATGACAAATATACTTCCCTAATTTCAGTCATTCAGTCTCTCACTATGAGATCCTATAATCTATGAGAAATATTTTGGCTTAACAAACTATCTCGTGAGAAATAGGGTGAATGTGCTGGTTGTCGACCACATAACAGGATTTTTGACTTTCAAACGTCAGTGCTATCAAATCTTTTATATAATAGCATCAGCGTTGCTATTTTTTCATAAGTTGTGGTATTGTTATTGATTTCCAGATACCAAAGATTAATCTACACAATTGTGTAGATTAATCTTTGCAGATACTTTCTTCGGAGTTTTTTGCGCATTTCTAGAAAAATTTAGCCAACATTTAAAAATATACCATTTCGCTAGTTCTCGTCCACCAGGCATAGTTCTCGACCATTTTTAAGTCAGTTCTCGACCGTTTTTTTATATATATAGAAAATTTGTTTTTTACGGTTTCAACAGGAAAAAATATATTTTATAACAAAACACAAAAAAAGGAAATACGTACTTATAAGTATAAAAAAAAATCACGAAAAGAAGCATCATTTATTTATAAAACAAAAATCACAAAAAAAGGAAATATGTAGGTATCTATACCTACTTTAAGTAGGTAGGTATAAACAATTTTGAAATCCTTTGGAACCTATTAAGACTGCCTGATTTGGGACAAAGAGCAAAGCCTGATTCATCTCCATTGAAGATTCTCATAGGGATTTCAAGAATATCTAATGCATTGTTATCTTGTAGGTAGGTACTGTTTCAATTCCCTAAACCATTTTCTAACAAATTATTCAGTTACTATTGCTCGAGCTTTACTTATGCCTTCCGGAATCCTGAGGGATATGTCAGGATTTCTCTTAAAAAAAATGTTATATCAAGTTTCTCCAGGCGTTTGGCTTTTAAATACGTTTTGACCAGAGTCGGTGGATATTTTGGATACAGTCTCAATTAGCATTTGTTTATTTATAGGAAAACCACACTTGGCAACATTAATTATCCATTCCATTCCAGTGGTCGGTAACAGAAACAGCTTTAACTAATTTTCGACCACCTATTTTCATCATCAAAAACAAATAAATCCGGACTTAATTTCGTGGTTGCAAAATAATAATTCGATAATAGGCATAAACAAATGTCTATTGCCCCAAAAAACAAAATAGAGGAAGGTGCCAATAAAACTATAACACAAGAAAAAATATAAGGTGTAAGTTTTAGTTCTTGGTCGAGAAATAAAAACCGGCATTTTTTCGTTGTCGGTTCCCGACCACTGAAAATTCTAACAAAAGCGAAGTGTTACTTCTGTTTTAGGTCGAATAGTAACTGATTTTTCACGTCGAAACCTCTTTAACCGCATCAATGACTGAATGTTGCCAAAACATAAAAAGGTTTACGGAATTGAATTTAGCCAATAGAAATATACTTTGTCGGGCTTTATTTCTTAATATTTGCGACTATAAGTAAAAATGGTCGAGAACTGATAGTGGTCGCACAACAGGCACATTCACCCTATACCTACTTATGTTTTACATAGATACAAGTGCCATTCGATCTGAGCTGAGTCTTCTTGTAGATGAATAAAAAAACAAAAGGTTATTTTAATATCATAACTTCTGGATTGATATACACACAACAATTGCCTTTAATACCTTCTTCAATGAGCAGCACTTTAAAAGTCTTAAGACCAATAATTTTGAAATGTATTTTTTATTTAAAAAAGTCGTCTATACTTACAGTGGGAAAAAAATTAACACACAGTCTATTTCTACACTACTGTCCTATATTTAAGTCCTTTTCATTAATACATACATGTTTCAACCACAAAATTAACATCATAGTCTTGTTTATAAGAGTCTAATCGAGAACATTAATGTAGAGCAAATATTTTGTAGTTTTTTATATTATAAATTAATTAAAACATTGTGGATGGCTTATGATATGTGGGAACGCATTCTCAAAAATTAATAATCCAAACGTAAAATGTATTTTAAAGGTTTCAATAGATCGAAAAACAAATTTCATTTGGAACTAACAATGTTGTAATTCATAATATAAAAAATTACAAAATATTTTCTCTACATTATCGTTCTCAATTTGGATCTTATAAAAAACAATACTCTGATGTTATAACACTGATGAAGGCTATTAATTTTGTGGCCGAAACATGTATGTATTAATGTTTTCCTGAAAAGGACTTGAATATACAGGGTGTTCCTTAAAACATTCCCCACCCTTTGGGGGTAAAATCTACGACCCAAAATGAGACGAAAATCACTTATGTCAAAATTTCGAAAAATGTCTCCTTGTGAAATTATGACCATTTTTAATATTGAAATTAGACAAATCTTTCAATTGGAATTAATAATTTAAATCTGGTCATCCTTGATAAAAACAGATTCATGCAAAGAGAAAATCTATCTACATCCTTATCATATAAAGCCGATTCAAGAATTGCATCCTGGTGCATCCTGGGGATACTGAGTTGCGCTTATGATTTTGTAGATTTTTTTTAAATTGCCTCGACGCAAATGAAGACATTTTTAAACAAGTACTGTAGAGTGATGAAGCCCATTTTAAGCAGCAAGGAGTGTTCAATCAGCACAACTTGCATTGTTGGAATTACGAAAATCAGCACCAAATTAGAGAATCACCTAAGCAAGCACGCTGGAGCTTAAATATGTGGCTTTGTCTGTTAGGAAATAGGATAATAGAACCACAGTTTCTACCTAGGATACCAAACGGCGAAAACTATGCCAATTTTTGCGATAACAGATTACCAACTCTTCTGGAAGAAGTTCTTTTAGTACTGTGGCCAAATATTGTATTTCAACATGAAAATGATTTTTGTCTTATTTTTGGTCATAGATTCTACCCTCACCCTGTATAACAACAGTGTGGAATTGGACTGTATGTTAATTTTTTCCCAATTACTTTGCAAAGAAAACTTTGAAAAAATGCCCAAATCACATTCCTCTACTAGACCCAGCTTAAAACAGAAAACACCTTTTATACAGAGTGTCCCAAAATTAGCCTGCCATAGTATTCAGCGACCCCAACAAATTCAAAAACTTCCTATTAACATGACGTCAAAAATTTACCCTAAAGAGTCCACAGTATCTGAAAGAGACAGCGCAAACAGGCGAACGCACAAAGATAAAATTCTCAAACTGTGAGATTTGACATTTTCGGAGGTAAAAAAAAATTGATATTCTTGATCATAAGCGTCCCAAATGGTGGGGTCAAGGGGTTAAAAATACCACAAACTTTTGTTGTATGCTTTTTTTCACAAAAAATACGAAGGTCTCTGTTAAACTACGATAGTATGCACCATTTTCGAGTAAAATCGTTTTGAATTTTTGTTGCACTATCACAAAAATGAATAATAGAAAAGATTGCAAAAAGGAGTCATAGGAGCTATGGAAAAACGATTCCATTGCCATTGTTCTTGACAAATTTTATGACATGAACTTTCACTTTCCGAAGGGTAACACAACAGCATCTATTAGGGTTAGTTCAGGCTGCCAACGTGGTGACTGTATGTATCGGTGGTGGGTGCATAACGGACTTACCCTTAATGTATTAAAAAGGGTTACTCTGCTTATATCTATAGCAAACAACACCAGCAATAAGAGTTATCTGATACGTATAGGAGGTGAGTCTATAGAAATGTGAGTAATACCAAATTTCTGGGAGTGTATACAGACAGCAAACTGATGTGGGACATACATATTGACACCATACTACCAAAAGTCAGTAGCTGTGTGTTTCTGATAAAGAATATTAGAGGTACTGTATCAACCAGCATTCTGAAATTGATATACTTCGGCTTAGTCCAGTATTCCTTGGCATATGGAATCATATTTTGGGGAGGAGCCGGTGAATCGACTAGAGTATTCAGGGCCCAAATAAAGGTTATAAGAGCGATACAAAAAATTCCTCAGACAGCATCATGTAGGGAACATTTTGTGAATTTGAAAATAATGACTTTTCCTTGCCTCTACATGTACGCACTCATAATTCATATCAAAAAACAAAGTGCAGCGTTGCTTAAAAGAGAAGATGTGTTAGGAATCAAAAATTAAAGATCATGCGCTTATCATATTATCGATACAAATTCTTGCGTGCAGCACTGCCTCTTAAACAGGTTACGAGCCGCCACTGACAAGTATGCACTATGGAATTTATTGACATATTGCAACAAAAATTCAAAACGTTTTTACTCGAGAATGGTGTACCTATGCGTAATTTAACAAGCACATTTTTTTCGTAGAATACCCTAAGATTTCTTACTTTTTAAATAAATGATGAAGAGTACCAAATTTTTTCTTGTCTCCGTAAATGTCAAATCTCATAGGTAAATGACATATTACCATCAAGTTTCAGAAGTTTCAGAATTTTGTGTTTGTGTGTTCCCGAAATATTCAGGAAAACCCGTTTTTGAAACTGTCCCTTTCGGGGTCTGCAAGCCCTTTAGGTTCATTTTTTAATTTCTTTGGGTCGTTGAACGCGCTAGTAAACTATGGCAGACCAATTTCGAGAGACACTGTATGTAAAACTAAATCACATTTTACTTTGAACTTTGATTTCCTTCAGTTATAACTCGACTTTCCGAATCATTAGTTTCATTTTCACCTCTTAAATTTGCCTGAATCTCCTCTAATGTTTTTCCCTTAGTTTCCGGTACAAAAAGACTGATTGCTATCAGTCCTAATACACATGAAGATCCGAAGAAATAGAATGGAACATACATTCCAAACATATCTTTCATAATCTGGAAAAACTTTGATACTATTGTCGCAATAATGGCAAAGTATATATCTGCAAGTCCTAAAGCAATCGCTTTAACATTCGCTGGGAATAGCTCTCCAAGCATCAAGATTGGAATTGTTTGCATTCCAAGGGAGAATGTAATTACAAAAACTATTAAAGCAATCACTGGTATTAAAGTTAACATCCCCATATCAATATTTAGTGATTGTTTAAAGTAGAAGTATGTCCCTTCAGTTAATAATGCTATTGCGGAACCAGTGATTGAAGTGATTAGTAGTGGTCTTCTACCAGCTTTATCGACGATGCTTGAACAGAAACTTGCTAAGAGAAGTTGTACTGAGAAATAGATTATTGTTGCCACTTCTGAAGAAATATCATCACCAGCTTCTTTGAATATCAATTGGGTGTAGAACGTAATAGCTGTGGTACCGCTTAGTTGTTGAGCAGTTCGTAGTATCGTCATTATTACTACAGCTTTTCTGTTACTTTTGGTTGTGAAGAGATCAAGGAATTTCCCAGTGTTTTCAGTTTGTTCTTTAACTGCTTTACTAACTCTGTTAATTTCATTATCAACATCTTCCAAACCGCGTAACTTTTGTAATGATTTTTTTGCTTCTGCTTGGTTCCCACGCATAATCAGATAGTATGGAGATTCAGGCATGAAAATAAATGTAACCATCGCTAAAATTGGTAAAATGCTTGAGATTAGTGCAGTAACGGTTATGCTTAAATAACCTCCAATAACATTAATTAATAAAATGCCAAATATCCAAGCAACACTAACGCCAGATCCAAGCATTCCTCGTATTTTTGGATCAGCAATTTCTCCAATATACATTGGAGCAGCTGTAAACACCCATCCATCAGCTACGCCAGCTATAAATCTAGCTATGCACAACATCATAGCTGAGTTGGCAAATGCAACCATTATCCAGGCGGCGAAGAATGGGAATGATGCTAACAACACTGTACGTTTTCTGCCAAGGAAGTCAACTGTGGTTCCAACGATGAGTGATCCAAAAAGGGCACCGATTAAAGGCATTATGGCTATGGTCGAACCCTCACTGCTGCTCACTGAGATTGTGGAATTTGTTCTTTCCAGGACGGGAAGTGAAGGAGATGTCCATCCGTAGTGCATCCCTGAGGTTATGATGTTTAATGTACCTGCAATAAGAAATATCATTTCAAGTACTGTAGTATGTTTCTTACGCCTTTGTATCTAATGGTGTTCATGATTTAAGGAAGAATGGGATGTGGGTTCGGACACAGCCGTCCTGCGCATATCGTCGCGCATGCCGCCATTATGGGTTACAACGTCAAAATAATCGCATAGACGTAGATAGATACCGTTCACTCCTGTGTTCAATATATAGTTCATTATCGGCGTGTACGAGATAAATAAATATTGTGTTTGTAATCTAATTCTGTGTTTTTGGTATAGTGTTCGTGAGAATTAAAAGGATTTTATTTTTATTAACGTATCTTATGATTAATACAATGAACAATCAGGGAGGACATGTGTGTGCAGGAATATGTTGTCCCAATAAGCGGTACACTTGCTTTAAACATTTTTTTCGCTTCCCCACAGATCCTGTTGGGTGAGTAATAAGTAAAAATAAAGATGAATACTAGATAATTTTACGTTTATAACAACTATTTGTATAACCGTAAAATTTATATTACGAAATGGCAGTATCTAATATGTTTTTAAACTAAATGAAACGCAATCAGCTAGGGGTTATATTATTGACAATATATATATATAGCCCTTGTTTGACTAAAATTGCTGAGAACAGGATTCAGTTGATGCAGAATTCAGGCACACGGCTTGTATGTGGAATTCGTAGGGGTGAAAGAGGCTAGCAATAAGATTAAAGAAATCGGCTGGTTAAGAATGAAACAACGTCGGATTTTCATTCACTAATTTTGAGTAATAAAAATCATCAGATGGAAATAGGCGGAATACTTATATGAAAGATTAAAGTTCCGGGGATCGGTGTATGATGTGAATATTCCTCATAAAACTGTCATTACGCCACCGCTAGACTCAACATCAATCTTTGAGCGGTCATTTTCCTATACGGTTTCAAAATATTGCAACGCTCTACGGGAGAATATAAAAAGGTTACAGGGGTTTTCGTTTAAGAGCGCTGTCTGACACGTAATAGAACAAATTAATTTGTAAACATAAGCTACCTACTTAATTTGGCCAGCGATGTAAAACTATTTTCAGATAGGTTTAAGCAAGCTACAATATAAGTTACGTTTAGGTTAAGTTAGGAAGCACTGCTTCAACTTTTATAAAAATGTCTTTTTTACTAATAAAGTATTTATAATTGTTGTGTTTATTATTATTATTATTAAAAATCACCCAATCATGTCAACATTTAACTGATACCACCACTCAAGGCTGTTTTCAATCACTATGATACACCACAAATATTTCTGAAATTGACAGCGATATTATTATGTACTTAAATATTTTTACAAAAATGAAAATACAGTACTGTGGTTAGAAACCGAAAACTATAATTATTCTTAGTCAGGACCTGACTTGTAACCCAAAATGGCGGCGTCATACGTCACAGTTTATTTCACAGTGCCAACGTGGAGTCGGAATGCTGTACTTATTAATGCTGTGCTGCTAGCTTATTTGACATTTGAAACGATGTCATTTCATCTGTCACAGCGGGCTACTATGACCTTTTAAGCTGAAAGGTTTTTAATCTTGGCTAATGCCAATTTTATTTTATTTTTTTGGTAAATAAATATTTGATTTTATCATAATAGTTGCTTTACTTTTGTCCGATAGTGTAAGTTTGTTTAATATCTTATCATAATCGATTAACAGTGCCTGTCCCCGGCACGCTACTGTTCAAGTGTCGATTTTCAAAAACTTTTCGTGACATGTATCAATAGCAGAAATGTTCTGCGGATATAAATTCACTGTCGCAAATGCATTTTGAACTTTTGTTATTTCTCAATAAAACCCGAACATATGCAGAAAATATGTGGGAAAAATATGTTTTTTTGAATATGGCTATTTGGCAGAGAATAGTTTTTAGGTGCCAATAAAGTTCTATGAGTAACTAAAAAATTCTACACTGTCAACCACAAAAAGAACACGCCGAGTTTTAAATGCCAAATGATAATTTAATTATCTCTTGAACAAATTGTCATATAGATATACACAACATAACTTAGCTACTAGATACAATTATGTTTTCAATACCTAGACACCGCACTACCACCTTTAAAAGATCTTTCTCTTATAATGTAGCAAAAAATTTTAATGATATACCTTTGGAGATAAGAAATCGATCATTATTTTCATTCAGAAGACGATTAAAAGAACAATTCCTTCATCGCATTTAAATTTGTATCTTTTATCTAGTATTCCTACATCTTTTTCCATACTTTGAGTTTACTAATGTTATAATTTGTTATTTTATGTCAGTATTTTAGTTTAATTATTTGTAGAAAAATTTTAAGTTTATTGTTGTAACATTTAGCATGCTCGGTAAAGCAAACAGCTTTGCTGACCTTCGCCAAGCTTAAAATAATAGTATATTGTATTCCTAGGCGGTAAAGTGTCATTTTTTAAGGCTGAAAGAAGAAATGTACGGGCGAGCTTTGGCGAGCCCGGACACTTCTTGAAGCCTGAAAAAATCACTTTACCGCCATGGTTTACACATTATTTTTCTGCAGGCACCGTACAATTGTAGGTAATACAAAAAAGAAAAGAAAATATGATTGCTTTCCTTTGTCATTAAATGTATTTCATCCGGTACAGTTTCAAGAAATTTTTCAATATCCGGTTGGTCGAAAATTTTTGATTTTTTAGCAATGTGGCCAACAGATTTCTTCTTTAAAAAAGCAGTCACTTTTTTAAAATTTCTAATGTTTACGATATTTTTAACTAATGGCGTAGATTTTAACATGGAATGAATTGACCACAGTGTTGAAGATTGATATTTGTGTGAAAGATCCGATAAATACGTCAAAATCACATTTTCACTATAGTTTTTAACCTTTTTAGCACTACACCAACTCATAAACAGTTTATACTGAAGTTCATATGTGGTACTTGATTTTTCCGGCAGCAAATTCATCGAAACTTCGTTCGCTTTCTCGTGAATTTCAGGCGGGGTACAATACTCAATTTCCTCGTCACTACGATCAATCAGAGATTCCATGCTTATTATACCTATAAATGATGAATCAAATTCAAATTGAATATTTTAAGACGCGCTCGATTTTTGACAACCACTGTCACATTGGACTGTCATCATTGTTAATAGCTTTTATTATTGTGCCGCCATCTAATACAAATACATAAAATTAATTTTCTTGCCTAGCCATTTTTGAGTGTTTTGTAGCGCTAGCCTTAGAAATGCATACTTTCTCGTCCCTATGAAAGCAGTAAAATTCAATTTTCTCATAGTGTCGGCAGAAAAGGCCTTTATTATTATTAATTCTGTTGTTATGGTAAACACTAGATGCCGCCATATACATTTCATGTACGAATAGGTATATTAAATACTTTTCTTCTAATCAAAGAAAATCTATGATTTATAATTACATTACACCTGTGGAATATTATTCCAATTAAAATGTTGTTGTTGTTATAAATACAAATTTAATAATAATAAATAAGGAATAGTTTTAAGATTACTTAAATTAAATTGTGTAAATTATCGGTAATTTGAACTAATGCACTAATTTTTCGTCAACCTTGAACACTTTGTGACTTAATAGTTTCCTTTTTTTTTCGAAAGGCAACAATTCACTTGTTTTTAAAGAAAATTAAAAAATTATATACAGGGCTATTCACGCCATACGACACGGAATAAGAGGCTAAACTATTTAATTTCCTAAAAGTTTTATTCATGGGTTCGATTAAAATGATTTATTTTCTCCAAACATGAATTGTCGGTATAGGACAAAAATAAACAAAAGTCTAAACTTTAGCGAACGTTTCGTCTATTTTACATAAACTTCTTCAGGGCTAAAACAAAATATCATGACAACAAAAGCGTACAACGAAAATTACAAAGTAAGACCTTGTCTAGTCGTTCATATTATATAAAACAATAAAGTCATTTTCAGCCTAATTGAATACACATAACAAATAACTTGATCAACACAATATACGAACAAATAAATAACTTTATCACATTTCAGTGGTAGAAAATTCTTAATGATATACATCGTCGTTGTTCTTAATTTAAGTAGCATTATAAAAAAATCACAACTAAAAACATAAATATCTATCTATCTCGGATTATACTTGTATACAGTCAGGCCAAATTTCAGTATACATTATTTTATATTACCATTCATTCAGAAACTCAAATGAACAGCAAGCAAGCAATCACAGTGCTTCTTCCCAACACAACTTCCCTGATCTGTTAATAGTATTCAATTTTAACATTTTAATTTGTGAGTAGAGCAGAGTAAATGATGCTTAGGTTCATTGTGTCAGTTCTAAAATTGACCGATCTTTCTT
This sequence comes from Apoderus coryli, assembly GCA_911728435.2. NCBI lineage: Eukaryota > Metazoa > Arthropoda > Insecta > Coleoptera > Attelabidae > Apoderus > Apoderus coryli. The sequence continues at coordinate 16,348,567 of OU452204.1, forward strand.
TAAATTTGTTGATGTGGAGCATCTCTGGTAATGCTCTCTTTTTATAATTAGTCTCGCGGTCCAAAATGCTTGTGTTATCAAAGTCGAAACAGTGATTTGTTTCGAAGTGGTGGTTTGACAGGGCTAACAAATTCTATTCACAAACGTTTGGTAGTGCAATGGGTAACCCTTTGTCTCCCATATTGGCGAATTTATGTATGCATGAACTTCTAAGTAGTGTGATTCCGAGCCTACCGTTCAGCTTACCTTTTCTATTTACTTATGTTGATGATATCATCACTTGTATTCCTAAACATCAAGAAACAATAACCTTACAACATTTCAATGGTTACAATAATAATCTACAATTCACATTCGAAATGGAAAAAAAACAATTCGATCCCCTTCTTAGATACTTTAGTTATTAAAGACACTACTAACCTACTCATAACTGATTGGTACCGAAAGTCGACTTCATCGACGAAGATTCTTAACTTCAAATCTACCCACCCTTTGCATCAGTAGATAGCTGTTATTAAATCTTTCAAAAATAGAGTTCTCAGGTTGTCCCACCCTAATTTCATGAAAAGAATTTTAATGAAATTATAAAGATCGCGTCTGAAAATGGCTACCAAAAAAACATTGTTAATTTTATTTTACATAATAATCATGACCGACATCCGGAAAACTTGTCGGATGCCAAACACAAGAAATACCTGAAAATCCCCCAAGTAAATGGACTTAGCAATAAATTGGTCAAATGCTTACAGACCCCTAATTCTAATAATTCTAATATCGTAACGTATTCAAAGAAAAAAGTACAAAATTTGTTCACAAGCTTGAAGGATTGGAACCCTAGACAGAGTATTTCTGAAGTAGTATAATCCATACCGTGTAAGGATTGTGAGAAGATTTACATTGGTATGACAAAGAATAGATTACATCAAAGACTTAAACAACACGCTAATGATTGCCGCCCAGAAAAGCTAGACTCAAGTACAAAAACAGCCCTGTCAAACCACCACTTCGAAACAAATCACTGTTTCGACTTTGATAACACAAGCATTTTGGACCGCGAGACTAATTATAAAAAGAGAGCATTATCAGAGATGCTCCACATCAACAAATTTAAAGAAAGATCGGTCAATTTTAGAACTGACACAATGAACCTAAGCATCATTTACTCTGCTCTACTCACAAATTAAAATGTTAAAGTTGAATACTATTAACAGATCAGGGAAGTTGTGTTGGGAAGAAGCACTGTGATTGCTTGCTTGCTGTTCATTTGAGTTTCTGAATGAATGGTAATATAAAATAATGTATACTGAAATTTGGCCTGACTGTATACAAGTATAATCCGAGATAGATAGATATTTATGTTTTTAGTTGTGATTTTTTTATAATGCTACTTAAATTAAGAACAACGAGGATGTATATCATTAAGAATTTTCTACCACTGAAATGTGATAAAGTTATTTATTTATTCGTATATTGTGTTGATCAAGTTATTTGTTATGTGTATTCAATTAGGTTGAAAATGACTTTATTGTTTTATATAATATGAACGACTAGACAAGGTATTGCTTTGTAATTTTTCTTGTACGCTTTTGTAGTCATGATATTTTGTTTTAGCCCTGAAAAAGTTTATGTAAAATAGACGAAACGTTTGCTAAAGTTTAGACTTTTGTTTATTTTTGTCCTATACCGACAATTCTACCGAGACTTCGCATTTTTACAGGCAAGTGTTATCGTCGCCTACACCGTATACTCGTATACACTGTATAAGTACACATATACCTATGTACATGTCAAAAGTTTTGCGCCACCGGTCACCGGGTAATAGTATGTACTACCAAATACGGCCTAAAATACATGCAATTTGCTCAAAATTGTTGTACTTTTTCTTGAATAGCTGTTAGTACTATCTGTCATTGTATGTCATTATTTATTTTATTGTTATATCTTATAATTCTATGTATAATTAAAACTTAAAAGATGGACATTGACGAAGTACGGTCGACGGAAAAGTTTTGTAACCAACTCGTGAATTAAAATGTCGATTAACAATCTCGAACATTAACGTGCTCGCTCCGTTCGCGCGTTAAAATATCTCGATTGTTAATCGCCCTTATTAATACACTTGTTCTTTAAATAACTATTATCGAACCCATGATTAAAATTTTTAGGAAATTAAATAGTTTAGCTACACTATTCCGTGTCGTACGGCGTGAATAACCCTGTATATTGTTGTGGTTTATTTTTAGCGTCTACCTAATTTGACACGTGTTAGACATTTGAATTATTGTACTCATAATTTGGTACTCACGAGAAAGCACTCGTGCGCTATGTCGACGCGTGCGTCTTTTTCAACTTAAAATGCATTTATAATAATTTTCCAAAAATTTTCAGGGCACTTTCTGTATTATCACTGAAAGTATTGACGTTTTTGAACTATCACAAGCAAATATTATTGATATTTCAATTTTTACATTTTTCCAGATTTTAATAAAAATAGAAAAAAGCTTGGTACCTAATGTTCTTATTGATATTGTGCTCAATGTATGAATATAAGCTACTAAATTATTACAATAGCATTAATTTAAAGTAATCAAAACTAGTAGTAACTCATTTACATTGATTTGCCTCCTTATTGCAATTAAAAAATCTGTGTTGTTTGGTCATTAATTGAAAATAATTTTGTACCAGAAAATATCAACATTTTTGTGTTTTTGAAAAACTTAAACGGCATTCGCAACGTCTTAAATAATATTACCGTTATTAGAGTTGAAATGGATAAAAATTATGATTAGGTACTGAATGTATGATAAGGTTTCTTGAAAACATTAATGACATCCTTGACGAATGTCTGAAGTGGAAATTTCAAGAGAAACACCAGCAAGGCAAACTCTGGCAACTGACGACCGATGATTACTCAAACCGTCTCAGCCAGAAGGTCAAGGAACATCGTGGATGAAAATAATGCCCATGCCATTAAATGCAACAACAACATTTCCAGTTCAATAGGGATCACAGAATAGGAAATAGCTGAGGCACTTGTTAACTGCTTGGATCTGTAGTGTAGAGACAATACAAGGGTAAAAACGAGGACTACATACAATATATTGTATGACTCGGCAACTTCACCGAAAAAATTGATCTCGAGATTCATTGAACTCCTCCGGAAGAATTCACCACCAAACGACTGAAGAACAAAAAGTGTAAATCAGGCGGACAAGAAGCAACTTATTTGGCGATTTTTACGCCTATCATAAATTCTATTTTCTCAATCAGCAGAAGGAATTAGAAATTGTAATGATGCTCAAACCATGCAACTATCTAAAGGTGACAGAGCGGCTGATTCTTGGAGGAATGACAAGCTGGGTGTGGATACCAGATGAACAATTCTAGGATGTTGCAACGGGTTTGACAGAGCTTGGATACTCCTGGGTATGATTTAGTTCCTAAATAGCTATCAGGCCGAATATTACAAGTGCCGTTTCCCGTTGCTTATCCCTAGAAGCAAGCCTCTGTATTAAAGCTGTCGTTTTGCATCGATCGGTTATGTTTTATGTGTCAATGGAGCGCATTTCATTGTCGAAACGTCTCGCAAAATGAACAGGATTCGTCTTTGAAAAGGCTAACAGGAAAACCTCCACTGAGAAGCAATCATCTGTATTAAAGCTGTCGATCGGCCCGTTATGTCTTTTCTTTGAAGGCCATTATAGATTTGGTGAAATATGAGTTAATTTTTTTAATGAATCTGAAGAAAAGTGGTTTAGTTAATATGTAAAATTGTTTATATTGTTGCTTTTCTCTTAGTAGTGTCTCGTTCGGGTTTCTCAACCGATTGACAGCGACGCCTAATTGTGTTCTAAATCAATGTAGAACCACAGACAGATCTTTTCCTTTTATTGTCAGATAAAAATATTTGTCACAAAGGCTTTTGTAGTACTTTTGTCATTTCTTACACCAAAACAATAAATAAACAGCAGTTTTCCGTTTTCTGAACAAAGTGTCTAAAACCATATGAGTTTCTTTGTTTGCACACATGCCGAACTAGCTATTTTAAGAAACCTCTATACACTTTTATTTCGGAAATAAAATTGGCACAAATTGCGCGTATTTACTATACTATTCAATGTTTTGGAGATTCCCGTTATATTTTCATTATTTTATTTGCCCGTGTTCTTATGAACGAAACTTTAACATAGATTTTTTTACAGGAAATATACGATGTATTTTTCAAGAGAACTGTTTAGTTTTTGACACTTGTTTACAATATTTTTACATTTAAATTTAGTACAGTAAACATTTGTAGACCTTGAAGAATATTTTAGACATACTTATTATCATTTTACCGTTTTGTATAAAAAAAAACTAGTAGGTATATCAACAATATTTAAAGTGTATGTGTGCGCCCAATTCAAATTACCGTCAAATTGACAATTGTCAATTTTTGTCCATGAATTTTTGCACATTGGATATTCCAATTTTAATAGTTTCCTAAAAGCAAAATATCGAGGCGAGTGGCTTCCTGATGACTATAAATGACTACGAAATATGCGCATATCTACTTGATATTTTGAAATAAACTTAAAGACCAGAATAATTAAAGTATACCAATTTTCTTTTTCCTTTAAACACTTTAAATATCTTAAGAACTTTAGTAAATAAAGTTTTTTTAACATCTGATAGAATGGGGCTCTAATTAACTTATAGGATCGAACATTACACGAATTTTCCATATCTTTACTGATCTAGTTGACGTTTTGTTGTAGTTATTTATATCTGGGACGCCTTGTATATGTTAAAAAATAACAAAAAGTGAACAAAGCATTTTATTATAGAGGCCCCTACTACAGATGACCTCAAGCTACCTGAAAAAGGCACAAATTTAATGAAAAAAACTTTTCTGCCAATTTTAAACCTATTAGGACACTCAATAACTCCATAGATGGCGTTACTAGAATTTTTTCCATATGATTTTTATTTAGTACAAACCTTCAAACGATAGGTGTGTAAATTTGACAGCAATCTGACTATTCATTCGTGACTTATCTCAAGAGAATGCTTGTTGGAAAGAAATTTAATTCCAATTTTGTAGAAAAACTCCTAGATTCGACTCTGCGCTAAACACAAGCGTTCAGATTATATATAATTATATATTTTTCAGTAAATTTTATGCAAAAAAGCTAAATCAAGTTTTCATTTTAGTATTTATTTACAAAACTTGTGCTTGTAATTCAATCTCAGTCTGCCCTTTTCTCTAACAGAATCGTGAAAACCCAACGAAAATTGACATTATTTCGGAAACTACAAATTTTCGAACCTAGTACAGACTTACCTTTATTTTGAACACAAAAACATGGTGGTTTGAAAAAAATTGAGTTTCAACTGTTTTTTAGCTTAATTTCCAATATAATTTTTTGACCACCCTGTATAAAGTAAGAACAAATATGTTACAGAGTGGGCAAAATCTGACCTTTCTTTATAGGAAGGTCGAGAAAAATGCGTCCCTATTGAAAAGAATTAATTGTTAATCTTGGGTGTGAAAACGTGAATTTTCACATAATTTTTCAAATAAATCAAAAATTACCTACACCTGGAATTTTATGTAGATTCGAAAAATGGAAAAATATATAAAATGTTTAATTTAAATTAATCAAGTTAACAGCTACGTTTTAGTCGTCTGACCCTTGTGGAGCTTAGGACGAGGGTTGCTATTTAAGTATTGAGAACTGCCAGGTGAAATCTGTCAACGCCATCTTGAAGTTTGACATTTTTGACAGTATATGCACAAGAATGTTTTGACGTCCGAGCAATATTTGTGTTTATTACAGTAAGTTGAAAAGTTCATCTCGGCCAAAAAATGTAATTCAGTCGGGAAAATTTTGAGCTATGATTTATTATTACTTTAGATGCGGTCTAACGCAAGAACAGTACCTCAATCAACTTAATGCATCTTTTGGCGATAAAGCACCATCCAAGGCCACTTGTATATCTCTGGTATATACTCGTATATAAGATTTTGCACGAACATTTGGATGTTCGTAAGTTATGGGCGCGTTGGAATCCACATTTTTTGACAGGTGCTCCACCTTACATCCCCAATTATTTCTTCTAATTGCCACTATTTAAAAATAAACTACGTGTACAACGATTGTCATCGCCCGAAGTAGCGGTTGAAGCTTTAAAAACTCTGTTTTAGAGCTATCGTCTTCTGACTAGACAAAGTGCTTTGAAGGGTGTTTTCATCGCATGCAAAAGTGTATAGATCTTAAAGAAGAACCTTTTGAAAAGCAATAAAAATATTTTTGATAAAATTAATTCGTTTGTTCTTTCGATTCTCAAATCTCAAATTTTCATAGCTTTCTGATTTGTACTTTTTCCAATACTTATCACGGCCTTTCCCGGAAGGACACCCTGTATATTAAACTTTGGAATAACTGTTTACAAAATAAAAACGATTTGTAGTCATATCAGTAACATTATTATACCTATGTAAATATATTAAACAAAGTACAATTAAATATTAATTCTAACAATCAAAATTGTAAGTTCCTATTGTATCCTAACCTTGACAGTGAAAATGCATCATGGTTTTCTCCACAGGGTTTAAAAATTTTCTAAAATCATGAGTGAAATTGCAGTATGAACGCAAAAGTTTAAATTTTTGCCACGAGTAGTATTCGTTTTCTTTGTAAAAGTAAACGATGCATCCAATAGTTCACTATTGGTTGAGTCAAATTTTTTGTTCCTTTATAACTTTGGAAGCTATTAAAGCCTTCCATTTTAAACTATATCACAAGAAAATTTCCATGAATCATTTATGCTCGTGTGGTATACGGTAAGAAAATTTTACACCAAAATTTGGAATAAAAACATGACATGTTACATTAGTTTGTCAAGGTTTTGTTGTTTTTGACATATTATGTTGATCATTTGTTATTTCTTTTTAAACGGTTCTGTCACAAGTCAAAAAATTAACACATCTTATTGGCTGAAAAGTAGAGGTGTGAAATTTTGTTGAAACATATTAAACAATAAAAATAACTTCATATAATAATTGTTGTGTTCTGCCCTGCTAAGGAAAAAAGCCGCATGTACACTTCGGATAGTTTTGAGAAAATTACGTTTAAAGATTTGCAACTTTATTTCGGTTGATATTTAACGTAGGATCTTGATTTTCTTACCAAAATGTTTAGAAATAATTAGTGATTACCTACATATTGTAAAATCGTGTGAAATTTAGGCGTAACCCTAAAAATCCCTTCACATGCGGCTTTATACGTTGTTCATTTCGAAATTTTACTAGCCATAAAAGCCGTATGTGAAGGTTTTTGGTAACAATTTTATGGTTTTTTTGTTTGTTATGACAACAAACTATCTTCATAAAATGGTAATTATAATTTGTTTAATGAAATATTATAGAGTATTCTTAAAAAACACAGAAAATAGTATATTGTGCAACGAACATGAAATGACATATATTTCCTAGGAGTACATTACAATGTAATACATTTTCAAATCATGATTGAAAATATAATAAAGGTACTTAAAGACAGTCGTAGAAAAAATACATTGCAATATAGGAAGGGTCAAAACAATTTATTTTAAAACAAACTCACATTATGACAATTTTCCAAAAGTAATGTACGAACATAAATAAATTATAAAACGGTTTAAAAATTAGGAACTAATAAGAAATTAAAACAAATATCTCAAAAATAAAAATATTGAAATAAAAGGGCCATTTATTTAAAATTCCAAGAAAACTGTGGAAACAACAAAAACATTTAAAAAATTTCGCAACAAATCTATTCATCCTCAATCGTATCAATTAATGACACAGAAGAGTTGTCAGTTGCGAGATTTGCCAAAATTCTAACTTATGTGGAGGAAAAATAGAACTCAGATATTTAGGTATGGTATTTTTTCTTTTTTCCGTTATTCTTCTGTCTCTATCACCATTGTCTACAATTTTCAAATAACAAAGTCTTTTGGGAATGAAATTAAGTTCTTTGTCAATTTGGTAATAGTAAGTTTTTTCATAAAAAACTCGTATATTATGATGACCTCGTTTTACAGTAGTCTGAACTATATCCTTTAGCAAAGGCCTGTTTTTATTCATTTTTTGAAGCTTATATTGGGTCGTCCTACTAGGCAATTTTTTTGCGGCATGATTGTTGAACATACGGCTTTCTTTATTAGTACCATGTAACTAATATTGGCTGACGTACAATTAATAATATTTTCTCCATATTGGATTTAAAAATTATAAACAAATTTAGATTTTTTAGAGAGTTTTGATAATGTAGATTTCAAAAATATTATAATCTCAATTTCGAAAAAGGTGCACATTCCGTAGCAGGGCAGTGTTCACCTCGTTTAATTTTAGGGCTGAAATTAGTATATTTTGAATTGCTGCTATTGCTGATGAAATTTGAAAGTAGGTAGCAATGAGTAAAAACCTCTTGTGGCTTGTAAAACAATCTTCTTGAGCGAAAATGAAATTAAACAGCTGAAATATGATAAATTATTTGTAGAATTAACAAAAAGCAAACACAAACAATTATTGATAACAACAAAACTTATTGATTACTTACATGTCACAGCCGATAAATACTGGTAAGTAGCTTTGCCCTGATGGATTTTCAAATTGGAGCCTGTAGTGATTTTCATTTTATCACTAAATCGTTATTTATGCAAAAACAATAATAAGTACAATTGCAGAAATAAAAAATCACACACAAGTTAAGTTTAAATTTAATATAACAAAAAAAACCCACTAAGTGTTTATTATTACATGATTAGCAGCATCGTTTCAAACTCTAAATTGGGTTCAATTTGTTTATGTTGTAATAGTTGAACAAGTGTTTGCCAAATAATAAAATTTGGTGTTTGATTAAAATGTTGTTAGCACCAAAATGTGCCTTCTATATCGGCACATGTGTGCTTAAATACTAGTTTGTCGGAAAATCACAACATCGCTCTCTCATAAGATAGAGAAGTGTGTTGTTTAGCAAATACAGGGACATGCAAGTTGGTTTATTCTTGGATTACCGTGATATATTATGTGCCGTATAATATAGTAGGAAGTAGAATATTGGACACTGCACAATTATTATTGGATTAGGATTTGTTTGAAATTGTTTAGAGCAATAACTATTCAACAACAAGTTTTTAGTTTTCCTCCTCCGCACACAGTTTAAATTCGTTATTTCTATTGAGGACCTTGTGCATTTGGATAGGTTTTTATTAGTGTAGTCAGAGGGTAAAAAATATAGAAGTTTCTTTCGCATTCGTTCTTTATTATATTTGAGGTGCTGAATCCCAATTTAATCTAGGAAAAACTGCGAAAAAACTCTACATTTTCGGTTTTTTTTTACCAAAATCTAGAAAAATATTTATAGCGAAAGAAGAAGACACTTCTATATTTTTTCCTGGATTGATCCCTGTTCTTATACCCAAGTTACTCTCTACATTACGATGATAAGGGGAGAAAATTGCGTTGTTAAAACACGGGGAGAGATATTCAAGAACTTGCGGGGCTCTAAAATAACAGATGTGTCATCATCATCATTACCAGCATTGACTCGCTAACAAGTATGAACTACTCCAACTCAGGGATTTCTGTTGTGAACCCTAAGATGGCCAAACAGACAATCACCAGGATTTACCGGCTGTGTGCTGCCCCATCGATGTGATCTCACTCCTTTTGATGGACCAGTTGCTCTTAAGAACATCCTTGTATCTCTTTTGCTGCCCTCCCTGATTACGTAAGCCGACCTTAAGCTATGAATAAAGGATTCTCTTTGCAAGACCGTTCCGTTGGCATAAGGATTACGACGCCTCAATGCCAGTTGTTTCAGCTTCCTTCAGAAAGCTCCTAGAACTCTTCTAAGACATCGTTGATGGTACTTCTCTAAGGTTTTTAAATGCCTCCGATAAGTGGTCCAAGACTCACAGCTATACGTAAGGGTAGGAACCACAATAGCATTATACACTCGCAACTTAGTGCGAACGTCGACGTTATGATTATCGAAGACTATCGTCCTCAGACGACCAAAAGATGCGCTTGCCCATCTTATACGATGCTGAATTTCATCATAGATATCTTCATTCGCCTCGAAAACAACATCGGAGGAAAGACATTTTTATTTATTTATTTATTGTCATTACATGTCATTACCAAAAAAGGTTTGCACAAGTCATATTAAATACTAAAATATTACATAACACAACATAAAATATAGAAATGTATATAACTTAATCAAAACAGAAAGTCAGAGTGAGGAATTCATCAATGGAGTAAAAAGCCTTGTCAATTAAGTAGTTTTTTAATCTATTTTTGAACATTGCAAGGCTCAGTGTTTTCAAACTATCTGGCAAATGATTATAGCATGTGGGACCATAATAATTTACAGAATTTCTGCTTCTACCCAACCTCATATAATCAGGAAGAATGTCATTTTTGTTTCTGGTGTTGTGAACTTCATCATGCCTTATGTACAGATTGTAATTATTTTTCACATATATAATTGAATTGTAGATATAGAGACACGGGAGTGTAATTATTTTACATTCTTTAAATTTAGGTCTGACATCCTCTCTAAACTTTTAATCTGTCATTATTCGAACCACTCGTCTTTGGATTGCGAATACCCGACTAGCATGACAAGAGTGTCCCCAAATTGACAAAGCATATGAAGCCACACTGTGAAAAAGGCCAAAATATGCTGATTTCAAAATATTAAAAGAGACTTCACCCTTCAAGCTTCGCAACATGAACACAACCTTAGACAACTTGGCAATGGTAACCTCGACATGACCCGCCCAGGTTAGCTTTTGGTCCAAAGTGACACCCAAAAACTTTACCAGACCATCAGAAACAGCAACGTAATGTAAATATTTTAGTAGCTGTTTTATTGGCATTCATACAGAGTTTGTTGGCTGCAAACCAATCAGCATCCCTCGACTGTGAATTAATCATACTTGAGGCCAGAACATCACTCGACCGTTCAACATCGACAATAGTTGAATCGTCTGCAAACAATGTCAACTTGGCAATGGTAACCTCGACATGACCCGCCCAGGGGGCATGGCAGATGTAGCGGTAAATCATTAATGAAAATCAAAAACAATAGAGGTCTGAGCACCGAGCCCTGTGGGACTCCACAAGAGCTCAACAAGGGCTGAGAAGACTTTGACTCAAACATCGTTACAACCTTCCTACCAGTGAGATAGGAATAACTCTGATTTACACCAGTTGTTGTTGGAAAGGGCTCTCCCGGTCCGTTGCTGTTGAGAATTGCTGCTTTCATATTATCGTAAAGGAGTTGAAGTATCGGGATGAATTTCTGGGGACATCTGTTGAGCTTCAATATCCTCTACAGAACCTCACGGTTAACGGAGTTGAACGCCTTGACAAGGTCAAGGACAGAAGGTCATTGAAAAATTGGAAGGTCAAGGACAGAAGGTCATTGAAAAATTGGAAGCATACAAATCTGGGACCCAAAACAATGGCTCCCAGAGAGAGCTCGCAATATGCGAAGACAGTCATAAATTATAATGAAATGAATTGGCGGGAATAAACGGCATTTATCCAAAAATGCCTCAAGAGGATAATCTTTGATGCACATGTGTATGGGGCTTCAGGGCAAGAAATTGGTAAATGAGCAGAATAGCAAGTATACCCAAACCTGAGAAATCTGCCCAGGAAGGCGCAAAGGCTATGCGACCAATAAGTCTCACATCTTTCTTGTTAAGAATTCTGCATCAATGAATACGTAACGCGGAGTATGCTTTGGTAATCAGGGGATGTTCTATTTGCAACTATCTTATTTTACAATCGAGGTATTAATGTGACGAGGTGGATGTGTGGGAATGCCAACGAGGGCACTCTGGATTCGAAACAGCCAATGAAGGAACGATACAGGCCTCTGAGGCTCCATATGTTAGTCTGGTATCTGCACATGAGCATGATAAGCAATTCATGGTTGGAGCAACAAACCGCACCAAAGAACTGCTATGATTAAGCAGTATAGGTCTCCTTACAGGGAAAACACATCTAAGCGAAATGGGGCGGTATAATGGGAACGGGCAATGTAGATTGGCAACGTGGCAGTTAAGGTATCATAAGGTTACACGCTATTTTTGAACATGCTAGCAGACAATGGATCCCCAAAAAAAGACCTTTAACAACATATCCGACAGATTACCTATATAAAAGGTTGAGTATTTGAGATGCCAATAATGACGGAACAAAGAAATCCCTACGGTAGACATGATTTTTAAAAACTATGGTTCTATGAAAGGTCACCTTCTTAACCTTTTCTCGAAGAAGTTCTTATTAAAAATAATGTAACTTCAGGATTTGTCCGTATATGTTAAGAAACGAAGTAAACCTAAATGTCGTCCTGAGGAAGTTTTTATAAAGAAATCAAGAAAAAACAATCTTTTGAAAACGGAAGGTCAGTTTTGATGCCTGAAATCATAGAATTATTATTTCAACATATTAGGGAAGAAACGTCAGTACCCCGACCCTATATGCACCGAATTTAGGTTAGGTTGAACCCCAAAACAGATGCCTCTTTAGAGAACTTTCTGAAATCTCCTCTAGATGCCTTAAAAAAGTTGGAAAAGAGCTAAGAGTATGTAATAGAAATAAAAGTTGATCCTCCACGAAATAAATTCAATATAGGTATTACTATATCTACTATTGTACCCAACATGTTTCGGGGCTTCAAGCTCCATCATCAGTGATTACGTAACTATATGTTCACAAAAAGCTACATTGCAATGTGCAGGAAAATTTCTTTAAAATAAAAAAGGATTATGTTGAAATATAAAAAAAATGTATTACAAATAACTTTATTTCTATCTTTTGCTCAGGACTTATTGAATGAACCTTGCATTAGTCACATTGAAGAGTACCATTTGCTACATATTGGAAGGTCTTCGCTATGACAATCGTCAGTCACTGACTAATTCAGCAAGCAGTCAACTAAAACGTAGATGTGGGTGCCAGAGAGCAAGCAAAATGTCAAAATTTCATATTCAATTCACTGCTTATGTTTCCCAATGTTTTTTTTTAGACATAATGAGGGTCAAACAACAACAATAGATGACAGAAGCCACTCACAACAGCAGTGTACAGACACAACCAGAGGACATGGATAAGAGACAAAAATGAGGGTGAGTTTTACTTGGAGTCTACCACACTAATGGTGAAGAGTATTTTCTAACAACTACTGAATTAAACTAGATTTTATTTTTTCACAATAAGCCCATGAGGCTGCAGTGAAACCGGGGACACATGTCGAACGGACCCTTACAAAAAAAACTAGATATTTGCCTATATGGCTCGAAGACTAGGTATCTGTTGATTCTAAAAAGAAGAAAAGAATCTCTATACGCGCAAAGACACATTAATCATTTCTTCGACAAAGCTTGTTTGAAAGATTGCATACGTTGGAAATTGTAACATTTAGGCAACGACCTTATATTGTTATAATTCCACAGCAATTAACTTCAAACTGACGAGCCGAGAAAATCTATTCCTCGTCATAATGACTCAGTACGATACCGGTGTCCTGACCTTTCTTGTTTGTAGAGACAGACTCTCTAGCAGGAGAGCAGCCGAACGCAGCAGTTCAGGACATGTGTCAAAACTATCCTTGTTGCGCACATTCGAAGCTGTTTATTAACTAATCTTGGAGAGGAGTAGAGCATGGAATCCTCTAATAAACCTTTACAAATAAATAAAAAATTACTTTTATTTGAAAAAACGTAGGAAGGGGTCCTGCAATAAAATGCTGATTAACTTAAATTAGTGTTTTGTTTACTGGTTCATTATTATGATAGTTAGATAAGTTTAACATTATTACCAAAATAAATTATTCTGGATCTAGTTGTTTGCCGTAATAACTTACACGGCAAACACTAAAAACAATAGCCTTACATACCAAATATGTATTTAATTTCGTCAATTTTAGGATTAAAAGTATCCTTGTTTTCGCTTTGTTGTGTTAAGCATTTTGCAAAATCCCAATTGCAGAAAACAGTGGCGGCTTGTGATATCTAAAACTTTTTATCTTTTGATCATGCTTCTATTTTCTGATTTTCATTAAATTAGCGTTCTCAGTTCTGTTTCTACGGATAAATGGAGGCAATTCTTAAGTGTTTTTTGTTTAACGAAATTATAAAAGGTAGTTTTGGGTTTTAGTGTATTTATAATTCCCAAGAGCCCATTTAGATTGAATCAAAAACTTGGTTGCTATAAAGTATATTATTGGTTCAATGAAAATTAAAGATTAAACGATCTTGGATACTGATTTCAGATGTTATGAATATGTACCAAAATTAATACAAAAGTTGGTTTCAAACCCCTGTATTCTGATAGACATGTTTTGAATATTAGTTTGCGGAAATATTTATGTGAATCTTTGGTTTTAACTTTAATTATTGCGACTTTATTTAGGGGCCGCTTTTTTACCTATAATGCGATTAAGTTTTATAATGTACAACATGGCTTTTTTCCCGGTCGTTCTACGTCAACTAATTTATTGGTTTTAACACAGTTCTTAACTGAGCGACTTGATAACGGGGGTCAGGTAGATGTAATCTACACTGATTTTTCTAAAGCCTTTGATAGACTTGATCATGGTATTCTACTGCGTAAACTGTGTCCTTATGGACTATCTTATAATTTACTGCTGCTTTTGAAGTCGTATCTGAAGGATAGATTTCAGTATGTGGAAAGTCGAGGATTTCGTCCGCAAATTTTAAAATGTCATCTGGAGTTCCCCAGGGCTCTGTCCTTGGACCATTGTTGTTCCTGTGTTTTATCGATGATATTTCTAGTGGCTTGACAAATAGTTCGTTATTATATGCTGACGACTTCAAATTATATTCTGTCATTAATAGTACTGAAAATTGTTCTCATCTTCAGGACGATTTAAATGTTGTATATGAGTGGTGTGTCCGTAATAATCTTTATCTGAATATTGATAAATGTTTTAGTGTTTCCTATACACGGAAAATAAACCCTGTCAAATTTTCATATTGTATAAATAATAGTCCATTAACAACTTGTGATGAGTTTACAGATTTAGATGTTTGGTTTGATGGTAAACTGAGCTTTACTAATCATTACAATAATATAGTTTCAGCATCCTAAAGATCTCTGGGTTTTATTGTGCGCAATTCGAAAGAGTTTGTGACACCTCAAACTCTCATTGTCTTTTCAACGCATTTGTCAGATCTAAACTGGAATATGCATCTGTAGTATGGAATCCTATGTATGCCATACATATAAATAATATTGAACGCATCCAGCGGCGTTTTGCCAAGTTGCTGTGGTCTCGGGTTGATGGGGATTATCCATCCATTGGGTTTCCTCATGATATTCTGTAGAACCGTTTCAATCTAGTATCATTAAATACTCGGAGAGAATATTCTGCTCTAGTATTGCTCTTTAAAATTATTAATGGATTTCTTGACTGTCCAGAGTGTTTAAGCCAGATTCCTTTTTGTGTCCAAAATCTACGTACACGTAATAACGGAATTGTATTTTACTTTCCGGCCCCGCGTACTAATTTGTTGTTGCGTTCTCCTTTATATTTTATGTGCAATATTTGTAACTCTGTGTCCGAGCAAATTGATATTTTTAATTCAACTTTGTCTTGTACAAAAAAAATATTTCTCAAAATATAAGTTTAGTGTTAGACATTAAGAATTAACTGTAATTTTTCTTGTCCTTTAATTGGATTATTTATCTGTCTGGGCAGTGTATCTTAAATAAATAAATATATAAATAATAATTTACCTCTCCTCGCCAGGTCAATAATAAGAATAAGTTTACATTTTTATACTAAGTTCCCCATAAGAGACGTAGAAGAACAGTTCGTACTCCAGAAAATATTGAACGTGTTAGAATTGCGTTTACGAGAAGTCGTAAAAGGTCTGTTAATCGACAAGCCCTTATCCTAGGAATATCGAAGGGAAGCTTAGATCGAATACTTCAAAAGGATTTTATCCCTATAAATACCAAATGGCACAGCACCGTAGCAATTAAGATAAAGAAGCAAGGTTAGCATTTAGTCAAGAATTTTTGGATTTACATCAAGGAGCAATTCACAGTCTCCTAATGACCGACGAAGCCAATTTTTATTTGAACGGCACGGTCAATAAACAGAATTTTAGATACTGGTCAAATGAAAATCCTCGTGAACTCTTTACACAGAACCTCAATAATTCAAAAGTTGTTGTGTGTTGTGGAGTAGGATCTTTTGGTATTATTGACCCTTATTTATAGTTGCCTTCCATCTCTCATGCCTCCTTAAACTAGTTAAATCTGCGCCAGAGTTAACCAAAATAATTGTCGCAGACGATCGGTGAAAACAATGCCTTGTATATTCTCCAGGATTTGGTAAATTTAAATATTTTGAAACAATTTGGGACATTTTACCAAACTTTTCCGACCTTTTCCGTTTTGGTATTTAAAGAAAAAATGAGAATTTTTGAACTCTTTTGGCCTAAATGCAAAATATTTCCTATAAAGTTGTTGTATGTCTGTCATTTATCACAAACGATCTCGGCTTTTTAGTCGTAGTGTAAATAAATTTCCCATATGGACGACTCTGTATATACATTATTAGCAAGACAATATGCTCAAATACAGTTTTGAAGATACAACCAAAAATGCGTTTTATTTTCCTAATTTTGAAGGCCATTTACTAGTTAACGAATGGACTTGGTACTAAGGGAAGTTTATTTAATCAACTTATTTTAATAGTAATTATAATTATTATGTTTCCACTTTTTTCTCTGAGGAGCTTTTGTTGGTAGATAAATTGTTGATACTGTATTAGTTTGTTTTCAAGTGAAAAATTGGAATCGTAATTTTATATATGGCACCAACATGTCTGGTTGATTTCAGTGGTTATTTTTACATTTCCGCAACATTATATTTTTACTCAGGCTATTTTTGTCTTTTCTGTGCAATTATATTTCTACGAATATATCTAAACACGTTTATCTTGAAGAATAATTGCAAAAGCTACTTTAGTGATTTGGCTATTTTGTCAAATACATTTTTAAACCTAAATTTCTAACACAGTTAAATTATTGTTCATTTCAAGCCACTAAGAAGTAAAATAAACTCTGCTTTACCGAAATATTTTATTATTATAATTCATAGAATATGAATTTGTGTCCGTACATAAACACAAATTCATATTCTAGTTTTCATTCTTTGGCATTTAAGATCGACAACCGAGCGCTTATTAATTATTCTATTGTCTATAATTCTTTAAATAAAGCAATTACAACAATGTTAGCTTCAACAAACCTTTGTTTTCCGATTCGAATTCCTTCTTCAGAACGTAAGCTGGTGCTCGATGAGGATGTATCTGTTGGAATCGGAGTTTTTGTTGCCCTGGTTGCGTTCTCTTTTTTTATTCTACAAGTACCTAACATTGTCGAACGTGTAAATTGTAAAGAAACTTGAAGTTCTACAGGAACAGAGTTCTTGTACAACGTACGCCTTCCAGGAAAATTGAGAATCCCTCACACCTAATTCCCGGGTTGGATTCCCAACATAGTCAGCCATATATGTTGTAAATTTCCATTTTTTGGAATTCTACGAAATTAATATAAAATGTATAATTTGTATAAATGCCTCATATTCATATCAATATACAAGAAATAACAATTTAAATAATTAGTATTTTGTCTTTGGGTATTTACTACCTATCGCCCTAGAATTTAACACGACACTGCATTTTTAGGTTATGCTATCTCTGTTTAGTCTCTTGTCAGTTGTCAAAAGGTTTATACGTGTTTTGGTATGATCAGCCAGATTTTTCTTTTGTAGAAATAATGGATCGGAGAATTTGCCTTAAATTTTGCTACAAGAACCCAAAAAGTGCAGCAATGGTAAATATTGTTTATGTTGAATCTGCTTTATGAGCAAAACAAAGGTTTAAGAGACGAGCGCCCTGGTCACCCCAGCAAAAATGAAGGAAACCATTATCAATGATTGGCAAATCATAGAGAAGTCGTGGATCATTTTGCATATCAATTGTCTCATGGGTTTGGGTATCAAACAATTGAAGCAAAATTTGTTTCAAAAGTGTTGAATTTCGAAAAAAAGAGTGGTGCAAATCAAAGTTGTTCAGGAGTAGCTAAATACACAATTATCGAAATGTATCATAACACGTTCTAAAATATGGCTTCATGGTTATGATGTCGAAACTAAGGCTCAGTCGTCCCAGTGGAGGTCTTCGGGATCACCAAGTCCAAAAAAAATCGACAAGTGCGGTCGAATGTGCACGTTATGTTCACAGTGTTTTGTTGTTTGTATGATCATTAATCATTTCAACGCCATTTGCGTGAAGCCTCCATATTCGTCGGACATGACTCCAGGTGAAAGAGCTGATGAGATTAAAAGCGCATCTTTTAGGAATTAGAAAAAGACCCGGCAAAAGTGTATAATATCTGATGGCGATTATTTTAAACAAATACATAAAATCCGTTCCCAAAACACGAAAATTTCGATAATGTTAGAAACCATCTGCCTAACGTATATTCTAATCAATACAAGTTTTATTATGACAAAGATAAATAAACTACTTACCATAACAAAAGAATTAAGTTTATTTATACCGTTTCTACATAATTATGTATTTTACATCCAAGTCAAGTTATCGGAAAA
Organism: Apoderus coryli; assembly: GCA_911728435.2. Taxonomy (NCBI): domain Eukaryota; kingdom Metazoa; phylum Arthropoda; class Insecta; order Coleoptera; family Attelabidae; genus Apoderus; species Apoderus coryli. Next base: position 16,367,264 of record OU452204.1, read on the forward strand.
ACCTTTAATTTGGCTATTTTCCAATAACCAAGGACGGTTTATAAAATTAGATTTATTAGTTCACCGAAAGTCATTATACTTTTCAACAACAAACCTCACCATGAAAAAATACAAGCTTATAGGTGTTTTAATAAAAAGCAGGTCTAATCAAATCTATTAATATGTCTTCTATGCGAAGTTCATTAGTTTGTTAGCTTGAAAATTCAACCGCATATTTTGATTCTGAAAATATCTATAATTATTATATTATTAATAAATCAAAGACGTCTACTCCACAAAATGTTTTTATATTAATGTTCAATTCAGCCAAACATGTTTCGGAACTTTACTGTTCCATCTTCAGTGGCATTAATAAGCTTTACAAAGAATCTCACCTAGTGTCTAAATTGTAATATGGATTTTCGTAAACATGAATACATACATTTTGTGAAAAACTATTTAATAGTAGAATAAAAAGGAAATGAGGTCAGTCGATAAAATATTTTTATTTTTTTTAGAAAACATAAAAATTAATTATACTAATAATTGTAAACAGTAAATTTCATAATAAATATAAATAATGTAGAATATTTCTTCTTGTAAATCATTTCTCATAAAGAGATTTTTGAAAAATACACTTAGTTTTTGATTTTAATCCACATAAGTGTATTTTCAAAAATCTCTTTATTATAAATGATTTACAAGAAAAAACATTCCACATTAAATTATTTATTATGAAATTTACTGTTTACAATTAGTATAATTAATTTTTATCTTTTCTAAAAAAACTGACCTCATTTTCTACTATTAAATAGTTTTTCAAAAAATTTATGTATTCTTGTTTTCGTCAACTTAGACACTAGGTGAGATTCTTTGCAAAGCTCACACTAATGCCAATGAAGATGGAACAGCAAAGTTCCGAAACATGTTTGGCTGAATTGAACATCATTATAAAAACATTTTGTGGAGTAGACGTCTGTAAATACATCCTGCTCCTCGTTTTAATGGATTATTTCAGAAAATATCTGTTAGTGTTGTTATCCAAAAAACCATGAGCACTGACCTTAGATTTTGAAGATACTTCTCGGAATTTAATATTTAATCGTAAATATGAAACCTTATTTTGTTGTTTTTTAAAAAGCAAACAACGTTAAAACGAGATTTGTCCTGAAAATCTATTTGTTTAACCACATATATTTGACGGATAGAAAGATTAGTCGGTAAATGAAATATATTCATCTATCTAGTTCTTCACCAATTTGAAATAAAATTTTAAAAGTGTGAAACAAAATTCCGGTTACAATAATTGTAACCGGAATTTTAATATTCATCAATTATTGATGAATATTGTAATTCACAAAACAACATTCATTACTTCATCATATTTACCTAGTTTTTCAGCTGTATTACGCTATTGCTAAAAACAAATACGTCTTGACCATGACGTCATTTTAAAAAGTCTAACGCAATTTGTGTCTAGATATTTGCCAAACTATAATGAGCGAAAATATTTCTTTGTAATGTCCGTTAGTAATGTATGTTTTTCATGTTTTGGCTGATGAATTGTACTTATGTGTTTTGCCAGATATTAAGCAATTGGCTACAAGTTTCAACCTGAATTTCGGCAACGATAGAAATGTGGGAGAGTTACTTTGTTATTCGGTGTTGTTAACTATAACGTAAACAATTTGGAATGATACGAGGGTAGTCTGAATGGTTTTGAAAATTAAAATACAAATGCATCGCTTAATTCAAAAAAGCATACGTTTTTACTAAAAAAAATGAGATAAAGACGGATATAACCATTTTGAAGTTTCATGAGACGATTAAGGCCATTTCTGTCTGTCTGTATGTATTCGACCACGATAGCGCCCAAACGCTTTAACAAATTGAGCTAAATTTTGGTATATGAGTTAAGGACAGTTCTAGGATGAAGCCATTAGATTTTGGTTGAAATCGCTTAAGCCCTGTGATAGGGGTGGACACAACCACTAAATTTTCATATATAAGTAGGGGTCGAGTGATACATAATTTCAAAGCATTTTTTATCTGCTTTACACCGATATTTGCCCCATATAATTCTCGACAAAATAGCGGTCAAAATGGTAGGGCGTTCGTTTCGTTTGCGGAAGGTTACGGGTTCGAGTCCTAGCTCTGCCAATACTTTTTTTTTTCTAATTTTCGAATAAAGTAGTTAGTTTGTTACGTTATTTTGTTGGATATAATGAAAATATTACAATTATAATAATAATAATGGCTAAAATTCTGTTTCGTTACGCAGGTCATAATACAGGGTGCGGCAACATAACTTCCTTATTTCAACACGCAATAAAACCCATTTTATGGAGTAGAAGTTTTTATTATTTGCTTAAATAATGTAGGTACATATGTAAAGTTTTGCTTCAAACAGTTTTAAAAATCATGTCAGGTAGGTGACGCCCTTCATTGTCGATACACTGAATAAGCCGATTTCTGGCATTTGTCTTAACCCTTTCCAGCATGGCAGCTGGTATGTTGACCATTTCGGCCCGGATGTTGGCTTTGAGATCTTCTAGGGTTCTTGGATGATTGATATAAATACGGGATTTCAAAAATCCCCATAAAAAAAATCGCAAGGGGTCAAATCGGGGGAACAAACTGGCCACTCCAAATCACCGCTGATTGAGATTAGGCGCTCCCGAAAGTGTTCCCTCAAAACAGCCATTGATACCCTTGAAGTGTGAGCAGTAGAGTCGTCTTGTTGAAACCAATCGACCACGAAATCCAATTTCTTAAGTCGAGGAAAAAAAAATCTTCCAACATGTTTACATATCGGTTAGAATTCGCTGTCACTGTTTCCTCATTTTCTTCAAAAAACCAGGAATCAATTCCCCAGCCGAAGAAATTTGCACACCACACTGTGACTTTAGGTGAGTGCAGGGGCCTTTAATGAAATTCGCGGGGGTTGGTGTCGGCCCAGTATTTTGTTTGTTGACGTATCCACTCACTTGAAAATGGGCCTCATCACTAAAAAAACAATTGCGTCCTCAGGGACGTTTTCGAGAAATGGGAGAGTTCTTGAACAATCGCCAACTTGTACGGATGGTAATGAAGATCATCGTGAAGAATTCGCCTCACTGAACGAGCGGAAAGTCTTAGGACAGATGCATGTTTGCAGGCAGAACGCCGTGGGGATCGCAATATTGAGGCTCTCACAGCTTCAATGTTTTCAGGTGTTCTAATGGGCTCAGGGACTAGAATTTCTTCGTCTCGTCACAGTCGCGCTTTGTCTGAATGTAAAGATCCATGTAACTATTGATTTCCGATCTGACACAGGCCCTGAATCGATAGGCACGCTGATTTGCGATCACAGAACGTCCATTCGAAAAGTACCTCTCGCCGGCAAATGCACGTTGCTCACTGTTACAACGCATCGTGGAGCCTGACCGGATGGGGAACAAAACTTTAGATGTACGTCTACCGAATAAGAGCAGTCTCCCCCCTGTTCGAGCTTTACAGTCTAAATAGCGCGCATTTCAAAAAAGGAAGTATGATGCCGCACCCTGTATATTCTCGATTATATTATAACTTGTCGATTTTTTTAGTAATTCTATCACATCGTTAATACTTGATTCCGTGAGCTCTACAGCTCTTTTCGCTTTTCCATTTGATGTGAAACGTTCTCCATGCAGGATTCAAACCATGGATGAAATTATCAATATTGTGTCAAATTTCTCAATATGGCCGACTTCCGTCTCACGTATTAACTGTCAAACAGCCCACATGCTCCTTCTTTTCTCTCTTTATTCATTGGTCACAATATGCTGTTAAACAAATTGCTTGCCATGCAATACTTTCTACGGATGTAACAATGTCAGTTTTTTAGACATTTACTTAAAATCCACATAAAATGTTATTATTTTTTATCCTCTGAAGGCTGAAACAGATTTGTTCCTGAAACGTTAAGACTCCATAAAGATAAGTTTTTTAATTTACGTTTTTGTTAATATTAAGATTTATCCAACTTTTTCGTAACATAAGAGCTACTGATAAATTTACATTTTTTCAAGCACACAGTGGCTTTTATTATTAATCTGAAAAGATTATTTTGATTGATTAATACAGTTAGAATTTTAAATAGTGGCGAAATACCCAAATAATTAAGTATTTTATCGTCTAATATAGATAATAAATATTTCGTATTTGGTCAGTTGGCCATCCCGCTACAAATATATTACTATCATTTCACAAATTGATTCTTGGTACAAGAATATGATTAAAAGTACATTATTTAAATCACTTCTGGTACAAAGCAATTTTCACCTACATTAGATCAACTAATTACCGTCGGTTTTTTCTAATTATGTTCCGAATATGTTCTTTTGATAAAGAAAAATGTTTATTATCACTAATAAACAAAAGTCGTGTCCAATAAAATTTATCCAGTTCATTGTTAAACAATTTTATCGTTTTTGGTTATTAATTATGCATTATTTCTGGAAATAAGTTTTAGCATAACTATTAATGTGTTGCTCAATGCAAGAGGAACAATTATTTGATTCTTTTTAATAATATTTGTGCATAAAATATGGAGTATTGTTTGATGTTAATTGAATAATTATTAAGAAATTCATAATTGATCGTTTAAAATTTATTGATAATATTAGGTGTATGAAAATGAAGTTTAATTTTGGAAATTTTTGGACACCTCGATGTTGGCAAGTGTTAGCTGCGGTAACAGGTAGGTACACTAAAATAAATGAATAAGTATTGAAAATTTACAATTGGAATATAATAAATATCTCTACGAATTATTATTATTATTATGAATCACAATGTGTTTCCGGCTCTCTGCAATGTCTAATTTTTAGTTTTCTGTAATTAATTGCTCATATTTTTTGCATACTGTCTGACAAATACATATTATACCGGGTGTCCCAGCGGGAAGAGATTCGATCGATTATGGAGAAACCATAATGTGGAACAATTTTAAAATCTGGTGTAGTACGTAGGTCCGCGGGACCAATTCAGCTAAAATGTTTTCAAGAATCTAGTACTTTCGGTTGTACCGGAAATGGATGTCAACTTCCTTATTTCAAATACGATCCTATATAAATTAGATTTTTTTGGATTCTCCTTGGAATTCTAAAGATATTTCATTCCGATAAATACGTCAAAATCACGTTTTCACTATACTTTTTAACGTTTTTAGCACTACACCAATCCATAAACAGTTCATATTTGGTTCTTTATTTTTCCGGCAGCAAATTCATCGAAACTTCGTTCGCTTTCTCGTGAATTTCAGGCGGGGTACAATACTTACTCAATTTCCTCATCACTACGATCAATCAGATATGATTATTATATAACCCTTTGACGCCGGAGTTTTTTTTTAACCGTTTTTAAGCAATTTTTGTTAAACGAAATGTGTAAACAAGATGAAAATATTGTACAGTAAAGTAACTAAAAAAAATTTCAGTTTTCGAAAATAGATATTAGAAGGGGGTTTTACAGTGGAACCAGTAGGCCATTAGTCATTGCTCATCTTCCTCGTTTTCACTAAGGTCGCTTATATCGGATGGTATATCATCAATAAGCCTGAAAAGTTCATCAAATTCTGCATGTCAAAAGAATTTTGCATATTTTACTTTTCTGAAAAAAATATTGCGTTATCTGCCTACTGGTTGGATGAGACCAGCTACATATTTGAACAAAATACCACGTGAAATGCTAATAAATATTTATAATGAGCCTCACAAAACCTTCAACTGACCATTTACGTAATAATTAGACATTATCCCGACCTGCCATTATGCAAGAACATCCAAAAGAACAATAAATAGTTGCACACAACAGCACGCGGTGTACACCACCTGTGAATCGTGAACAAAGTGAAGAATATCCTATATTAACACGCGTCAAATGCTCAGCACCTATAGGATCGACTCCCTAGAGCACATGATTAACGGTCTTTGAAACAGTCAGCGCTTTAAATAAAAATTCGTATTTTAGTGGTTTCGCAGTGCCCAGCCATTTCTATCGAAGCAGTAAAATTCAATTTTCTAGTGTCGGCAGCAAACATGTTTTACTGCTCAAGGCAGTTTTTTCTTCCTCCTGAAATACTCATATTATTTATTATACTGTGCTCATATCATGTGAGTTAGCAGTTTAACACATTTAGCTGACGCTTTGCAGCTTTCACAACTTCGGGTGGGGTCCCGTAAATAGCTATATACTCATCATCTTTTTAGGAGCATACGGTTTACGAGAAATAACTTTGACGTTACTTAACTGTCAACTGCTGTTTGCTACTTGTTATCAAAATTGTTAGGCAACTGTGCTGTTGGCAACAAATTGCACTCATTGCCTGCCGATCAGTTGTAGATCAGCGAAAGCATGGTTATGTGAAGCAAATTTCCCACATAACTTAAAGTCTTGTTACATTATGTAGGTACCAAGCAACTCGTAACTAATCAGAGTTTTAACATTTTTTTTGCAGGAACTCTTGGCATAATCTCGTCAGAAATGCATTTTGGTTGGACCTCACCATCACTCCCAATCCTCAAAAGTGGCGAATACCAATTCACAATAACTGAAGACACAGCATCCTGGCTAGCAGTCTCTTTCCTCACAGGCAATGTACTAGGAGCAATACTCTCACCAGTTCTATCACAACGTTATGGCAGGAAATCTATCATTCTTGGAACAGCAATACCATTTTTTACTAGTTGGGTTTTAATTGGTGCTGCCAGATTACCTGAATTTCTGTTTATAGCTAGATTTGTAGCTGGAACAGCTAGTGGGCTGAGCTACTCTGTTGTTCCCATGTATTTGGGTGAAATTTCTGAGCCAAATATACGTGGAGTTTTATCCTCAATATGCCCTGTTTTTGTAGTGTTTGGAATTTTACTAATAAACGCTTTGGGCAATTATCTACCGTTACAAACAACTGCGTTTATTGCTACATCAATACCGTTAGTGATGTATATGACCTTTTTATGGATGCCGGAAAGTCCAATATATTACTTGAGTAACGGTGAAGGTGTAAAAGCTCTTGATTCACTAAAAATTCTTCGTGGGAAAGAGCAGGGTGAGCTGGAATTCACAAGATTAATGAAAATCCCAGAAATTGATAAAAACATCAGTATACCCACAAAAATATTGGACATATTTCGTGTTAAACAATATAGAAAAGCAGTGATGATAGGTGCTGGATTAAGAACTGTGCAGCAATTTGCAGGATCGACCGTTGTAACATTTTATTGCAAGGATTTGTTTGGTGAAACTAAAGAGTATTTATCACCCAATACTGGAACTATGATATTTTTTTCACTTCAGGCAGTTATTGCGTTATCGTCTTCATATCTCTTTGATATTTTTGGAAGAAGGGCTTTGTTATTATGGTCCTTATTAGGCACTGCCATAACGTTAACGTTTCTCGGGACTTATTTATTTGTAATAAGTTTTTATTCTAATATTTCTCCAATAGATATTGCTTCATATCAAATTATACCGATAGTACTTTTATTTCTAAATGTAATTTTCTTTAGTTTTGGTGTTAGAAATACGCCTATGTTGGTTATGTCTGAAATATTTCCCACAGAGATTAAAGCAGAGTCTCTTTGTTTTGTTACGATTTATTACGGATTTTTAGGTATAATTGTAACGAAATTTTTTGATTTAACAAAATTAGCTGTTGGGCTGTATTTCCCGTTTTGGGTTTTTAGTATATTGAGTTTTATAAATTTGTTAATAGTCTACGTATATTTACCCGAAACTAAAGGAAAAACTTTGGAAGATATACAGGATATGTTAAAAAACTAAGTTTATGTTTGTATTGTTTTATGCTATTAATTTATTTATGATTTGTTAGACTATTTGATAGAGTAAAGGACAAAGAAAGCATACGAACTATTCAAAAATGCGACGTTTTGCTGAAAGTACTTTGGTTGAACGCCGATATTTTAGATTCGTCGTTATCCTTTTAAATTGTTTTTGATATTTTTTATATTTAATTTAAGTTTTTAATTTTTACCTAATTCGGTGCCACCTATTTAAAATGCAGTATACTAATTCCGAATATGTTGACATGTTGTTAAGCCCTATAATTTAAGGCTTAGATCTTTAATTAGCCCGTCTTCAACTTTGAAGGTTAACGGTTTGATTTAACCTAAATCCTTAGGCTAATGAAATATGAATAGTCCAGTTATCCTAAAAAGGCTTATTATTGACAGGATTATAGGAATTTTATTCTTCCTGAGAATGTTTCAGATATTTTAATGGTGGTCGATGAAAATATCATTCGAGTCTAACGGTAGTGCGCGTGCGGCAGAAATAAGGTACGCAGATAAGTTTCCTACAAGACATTGCGCAACAAACTCAAATTTCGAATTCAGTTGTATGGCGGTTTGCGAAAGAACAACAACGGTACACTTATCACTACCGCCAAGCCCAAGATCTTTTAGCAACACATTTTCCGCAGGGTCTAGAGTTTTGTCAGTGGTTTTTGTATATGAGGGAACTAAAGCCATTGTTTTTTTTCTAATATTATATTCACAGACGAAGCCACATTTAGCAGAAGTGGGATTTTCAACATGCATAATGAGCATGTGTGGGCTGATGAAATTCCTCATGCAAGAAAAGTAACTCATTATCAACATTCTTTCAAAGTAAATGTTTGGGCTTCAACATGAGGAAATCAACTTCTGGGTTATCACATTTTCCCAGGAAATCTAACTGGAAAAAAGGAATTTAATCTTCTGTCGCAAATTCTCTTCCAATTCCTCGAAGATATTCCCTTGGATTGTCGAACTTCTTTATGGTTTATGCATGATGGCGCTGCTCCACCTTATAGTAGACGTGTCGTCAGTGGTTAAACGAAAATTTTGAAGGACTAAAAATTGTCCGGCTAGGTCTCCTGACTTAAATCCTATAGATTTTACTGTCTGGGGTCAAGTGAAAGACAGATTGTATACAGTGCCAATTGAAAATGTCGAGCAACTGCAGGAAAGAATACGTAGGTAATGTGTTTAATGAAATTGTTGCAGAAGAAAAACTAAGGCGCACTGTGACTCTTTTAGCTCTAGAGTGAATAATTGTATAGCAGCAAATGGTGGACATGTTGAAAAATAATTATTTGTTATTGATTGTGTTAAATTTATTTAAATTTATTAATGCTGTGTACTAAGGACCAGTTTTGTCCTAAAATTTTCAAACTCGAATTTCTCGAAAACCTTTAAGTTTTTCGAGAAAAAACAAGTATGCCTTTTTTATGTAGAAAACTTTACTTTGTCACATTTTTAAAACAAATGGAATAAAAGTCACAAGAAAAAAAAGTTAGGTTATAATTAAGGCAAGGGTGCTCCCCGTTTACCCGCCTATGGTCATCCTTTTTTATTCAATTTCATGTCAGTCCACGACGTTTAACTAGGTGAATAAATATGCTACATTTGATTAATTTAACTGTACTCGTTTCAAAAATATTTCAACAAAATCGTCCTCAGGCAGTCATCTTTATAAATAAGGACAGTTTAGGTTTTTTCATGATTAGAGGTCCCCAAATCGCTCACAAATTTTTACCATCTATTTCAGAAACACCTTGTATAACGTCCACGCGTTACACATTCAGTGGGTGCATATTTATCAATTTTAATTATTATTTTTATATAAAAACGAAAAATATGTTTTGTATAATTGCTATGCGATAGGTAAATTTGAGTGAATTTTTTGTCTCTATGAGGATAATGAATTATTCTCATAGTATTCGTACGTTCCAACAAATGTTGTTTCATTGAAGATTATTATTGTTTTCTGTACTTGACTAAGCATAAGGTAACTTTAATTATTGATGTTTCTATACATTTTTATTGATTTTTGCTGTGTAGTAGTTTAAACATAGTGAATCCTATTTTAGTTCTAGTTAGTTTTTAGCCTGAGGAAGCAGCAATATAGCTGCGAAACGTCGCATTTTTGAATAGTTCTGGTGTTTTCTTTGTTTTCTACCCTGTGAAATAGTCTAACAATCCGTATTTGCGAACGACACTAACTAAGCAAAATATTTATTTATGAAATTTTAATTTATTATATTTTTGACTGATTGTTTTGTACTACTAATAATGACTAATTAAAGAAATAATATAATCATTTTTCAATATTTTTTTACATACATTATTTTTCTGGAAAATAGACACAAATATTTGTGAATATGATTTTGCTATTTATTTTGGTTCCAGTTGGTTTTTGAAATTAAATAAGCTTAGAATCAATAAAACAGATTCTAAAAACACGGTAGGATTACTGATGATGCGACGACCGACGTACAGAAAATTAACATAACTGAAACTATGGGAAAATTTCTCTCTATCTTATCGAAAGTGTTTTATTTAAAATTTCCAGATAGATTTACAAGGTTGTTATTGTTACTTAGGTAAATATTTGCAAAGTAGTATATTCAAAATTATCTTAATGAAAAAAATACTGGCAAAATAGATTAATTAGCATTATTTGGTGCACTGTTTCTAGGGAATTTGTTTGCATTGAAATTTGTCGTCAGTAATATGACGGTTGTTATAGATAGGTATATAAATGTGATCCCGTATCCATTAAAGAAACACTGAACAACTTTTTTGATTCTGCTGTTTAGTAGATAGGCTATGCGGGTTCGGGACCATTTCTTTTGGAAAATATTATGCGAAATCACGAAGGTGCAATCTGGCCATTTTTTGTTCCTTTCAAGGTCACACACCTTGCGAGGTTATAAACAATGTAATTGACATAAACGTGGTTTCGAGAGAAATGGAATAAAAATCACAAGAAAAAAGAGTTCAAAAAAAATCGTCATCAGGCAGTCATCTTTAATACGCTGTGAGTTGAGATAGCTAAAATTATGAGCCCTGCCAATGGCGCAATTACCAAATCTTTAATATATTTAATTATTATGATATTCAATTGATAAATGTCCTTGGGATTTTTATTTTTAAAAGAATCTATAATGTCTCTCATTTCAACATATCATGAAACTGACTGAAAAGCACCAGGAATCTTGACTGACAACAAGCTCACTGGGCCAATATCGGAGGACAAACCCTGTGTCAGATTTTCGGCAATACTAGTAATGACCATAACACTAACCAGAATAAAACCAACCCACTTAAAAATTATGATTCAATACCTTATATACATGGTCTATCTGAAAATCTCTGTAACAAATTAAAAAAACATAACATAACAATCTATCACAAAACCACTCATACATTGAAGAATCCAATCTACACAAAACTAAAATCAAAAACACCAAAAATGAAGAATAACCACGTAGTATACAACATACCATGCAAAGACTGTAATGCTACCTACATCAAAGAAATAAAACAATACTTGGAGAAAAGGTTGACTAATCACAGAAACCCTAATTCAGGACAAACAGCACTGAAAAAACATTCGCAATTACACAACCATCAATTTGACTTTGACAGAACCACAGTATTAACAAAAGAACAGGACAAGCGGAAAAGAGAAATATTGGAGATGATTCACATAAAAAAAATCAAAACAGCATTAATGATAGATTAGACATACAATTTCTCAGCCAAATTTACAATAATATCATATAACATGGCACACTAGCAATAACAACTAATAAAATGTAAATGTTCCAGTCTCAAACTTAATAAAAAAAAAATCGAATACAACTTTCGTAAACGACGTGGTAATGTTTGATGAAAATAGGAATATAAAAACAATTCCAACTGATACCTTTGTACATATACACAATAAAATTTTATTCAAACAAAATTACCCATTAAAAGTGGTCCTATACACCAAAATATTGTTCCATAAAAAAATGCGATGTTGGAAGGTAAAAAAAATAAAAACAGAAAAATGAAACTTAATTAAGAATATCTGTAATTTGTACGTTTGTTATGTTTAAGATCACCTATTTACACTGAATGTTCTAGTGATGTTTTGTAAATATACCAATTACTTGTTTTATTTTAAATCTAGATTTAAAGGAGTACCTACAATGACATGAAATAAAAAAATATTTCAAAGAAAATTTTCACGTTTTAAAACAGAACCTTTATCCCAAGAAAAAGTCAAAAATTGTAACAAGGTTCTAGAAAAAATACAAGATTAAAATACTAGTAAAATAACTATTAAAATCGTCTGTCGATTAGATACTACATTTCGAGAACCAGAGTAGCCTCCTTCGTTATTGATAATGTCCCATGTAGATCTGGACATGTTAGACAGCCATTCGCGATATAAGAATCATTTATATTCTTTTTAACACATTTAATGCGGTTTTTGTAAGAACCATTTAATACTACGTCTAGAACGTGAAAAATGAAAATTATGGCCCGTTCTAGTGGAACTATCATAATAATTATAAAAATAAATAAAGTATAGCTTAGTGTATAAAATTTTTCTAACGAACACCGCTCAGTATAGCCCAAATACAGACATGTAGATTTCTTACAAATTATTTTTAATTAAGTATTGTATAGTAATAATAATATTTTCTCAATTGATAGATTAATAAATAGAAATAAATTAATGAAACAAGGAAAGAAATGATTTTTGTAAAGTTATATAACATGGCATTATTGCATACTATATTAAAAAAATTGTATGAGAAAATTTATGATATATTTACTAGTTATGTTGGTAAGTTTAATTATTTAATTGTTATTAGATTAATTAGTGAATTGTATGAGAATTAAATCATCAAATAATATACTGTTACTCTATTTTTTAAAATTTTTATCTTTAGACAATACCTACCTTGTTTAAAATAATTATTATCAAAATTACTATAATAAGTTGTACTTTTATCATTTCCATCATCACTGGTATTAATTTTTTTATAAGACATATTTAGAGGTTGTACCTATCCCTATCATCAGTCTGAAACTAATAAAATAAACCTATTGGCTGTCTTATGGTAATAATAATAATCTTTATTTTCAACATACATACAATTGCAATGTTTGGTACAAAATAAATCCTTAATAAATATAATTGTCGAAAATAAATCAAAGGTCCCACTGAAACCTATTAAAAGGTTTGTGCGTGGTTTCGACCGCCAGATTTAGTCTCTCTAGTTTTGCTGAATTTAACAAAATATACACTTTCTTATACAGAGAACATAGATTATACATCCTTATTATAACAACAGAACTAAATTACCACTCCCTACTAATTACTAAAAAATTCATACTGTATTAATACTTAATAAACAAATTAAATCAATACTAATTCGATTACTATATACAACCACAAAACCAAAGGAAAACTTTTTGGATACAAAAAAAAGAAAAAAATTAAAAATCGATAATTTCATGCAATGTGTTTTTTGAATTTAGTACCCACTCTCTTAGATGGTTTTTAAACTTGAACTTATTATTTATTTTATTAAGACCCACTGGCATTTCGGAGTACAGTCGCGGAGCCAAAAACCGAAACGAACGCTGGCCCAACTTTTTATTTGCTCTTAGGTGCGCATATTCCCTTTTCTTTTTATATCTTGTATTATGAAAAAGTTTTTGGTTTCGATAGAAAAACTCGAACTCTTTCAAAAAATAATTAAGTAAAGTTACATTCTGTATACAAATATTTTTCTGAGGCGAACACATAGACATTTATAAAATTGTATTGTTGAAAATCCCTCTAAAAATAACGAGTCTATTGCCCTTCCTCGGCGTCAGTTTCGCACAAGATTGAATTTGAATTCTCCTTATACTCGTAGAAACACAATTTTAAGATGCCTTGGTCAACCACATTAGCATTAATGCTGAAGAACAAACCTGCAGGAAGGCCTATTCCAGTAAGAACTTCTGCAAATATTACCAGAGTTCAAGCCGCATTTTCAAGAACTCAAAAGCGACATGCAAACAGAAAAACTCTTCAAAAACTACCCTGTATATTGTACAAAGATTTACGCTGAAAGCCATAGAAAGTTTAACTTGTGCAGGCGTTAAAAACACCGATTTTGCATCCACAATTGTTTATTAGAGCTTTTAGAAGACACTGCTGATTTATCAGAAAATCTATTCATGTTTGACGAAGCATATTTTGATATAACATGTAAACAAACTATGGAAAACCATAAAAAAAGCCAAAAATGTACTACTGGTTGTGTTTTTTTTGAGGATAAAATTGAAGAAAATGCCAATATAACTTAAGAACTTTATTTGAAGTTGCTGGAAACTTTTTTCAATAAGCGTTGTAGCGTTTTTTTTTCTGGACGCCTGATTTCCGGTCATGTGATTAAAGACCCTCGGATTTTTCGTTAAGGAGCTATTTCAAATCCAGGCTTGCATTGAAATAGACGAATATTCATGTCTAACAATAGTAATACACATCACAACTGTGTCTGAAGATGGTCGGTAAGACCGAAACCGGATACATGTAGAATAAATAAATAACGAAATAAAAAAAAAGTACCTACCTTGTAACTGAACAGTGATTTTTGTTGAAATTCGGTTCTATACCAGACGACTTACTGCACGATCGTCGTTTTGAAGTGACTGATTCCTGGTCTAGTTTGGTGATGAATTATGGATGTAATATTATACACTACTCCAAGAAATTAATTACACTTAGGTAATATTTTTAGAAAAATATGCTCATTTGAAACAAACAATATTTTATTATATTTTGGGAGACCCTTGTATATTGTTTCTTTTAACAACAAAACAAGTTTTTATTCACGCTGATAATTTGTTGGTTTTTAATTTTTTTTCTGAATTAATCCCCCTTTCCTCCTTTAAGATAAAACGAGTTTTCATTTAGTTAAGGATTTGATTTTTGCCCGTCTTTCATTCATATTTAGCCATTGAAGCTCCCTCAACTTAGCGCTAACCCCACGTTCCCTGCCTCTCAATCCCGCGATTAATCGAATACAAGAATTCTGCATCAGCTGAATTCGACGCTGATCAAATCCAACAAGACAAGGACCATAGACAGCGTCACAAAAGTTAAAATGCGACAAGAGCAAGGAGTCACATAATTGTTTTCTTAAAGCCGTTGTGAGAGTTTTTCTATTACTGTACAAGAGTTTTAAATTGTAAAACGCTTTTTTTATACAGGCACTCCCATGCTCCCTGAATCTCAGGTCCGTGTCCATTATCATGCCCAAGTTCCGAGCCATAGGCACATTCTCCATCCGCATATTATCAACCCTTATTGAAACTAGGTCTCTGTAACGGTTTCTTGTTTGATTCGGACCAAAGACCAAGACCTTGGTCTTGTCCTTGTTAATCTCTAAACAGTGCCCATTCGAAGGTTTAACTAGATTATTAATATCACCATTAAGCAGGTTAATGGCCGGCCGCAGTTGTTGAGGATCGAAACACGCATACAATTGAGTATCATCTGCATATAAATGAGCTGAAGAATGCTTAACACTGGAGATAAGTTGTGATGTATAGAGGCAGCTAAGAGATTTTTGTCTTGTGATACTCTTCCCCCCTCAAGGACCACAACCTGCCTCCTACCCGATATATAGCACTGAATCAATCCCCTAGCACATCCGCCAAAGCCCAAGTACTCAAGGAACACCATCAACAAATCATGGTTGAGGCGATCGAATGCCTTCGAATAATCCAGAAGCACCAGAGCCGCCAACTGTCCATTATCCACCGCCCTAAAAATATCATCCGTTATCTTAAGCAAGGCCGTACAACAGCTATAGTTAGATCGAATACCGGACTGAGTACTAGGCAGAAGACAATGATTTTCAACATACACTTTTATCTGGTCAAATAAGATACGCTCGACGATCTTGGAGATGGCAGGCAGAATACTAATTGGTCGCAAATCCCCCACCGCTTTTGGGCAAGGTTTTTAGGAACTGGAATTACATGAGCAAGTTTCCATCCATCAGGAAATACAGACGATTCGATACATGAATTAACCAAGTTAGTCAAAATCGGCAATAAGAAAGGATATGCTCTCTTTAACATTTCTACAGAGATACGATCGCTACCAACAGCATTGGTTCTGATTCTAGAAAGAGCAATTTCTACCTGATCCAAGGCAACCAATTCAAACTTAAAGCTGCCAGCATTGTGTCTGCGATTATTAGCATAAAAATCAATTGGACTTTAATTTCGTTCCAGCAAGCATTCTCTTGAGACCTGAAAACAGGAAAAAGTCGCTGGAAGCTAAATCTGGAGAATACGGTGCAATTTGAATTTTTACGCATTTCGATATTTTTCATTTTAAACGGTCAAGATACAACGAGAATCCACGCCTGCTGAATGTGCCCAAGCCGTTGAATTGCACGAAAAAGGTGAAAGATTCGGTGGGTCCCATAACATCAGTATTGCGTATATGCTCGAACAATAAAGGGTAACTGGTGCGCATACCAGAAGAGCAATTTGTAACTATAAGACTGCTGCAATCACAGCTTCAAAACGCAAATTACATTCAAGTAAGCTTGGAAATCGTTCGACAACGACGTCTAGAAGCCTAGAAGCTCATCTGGGCCTACGGTGCCATGGGAAGCCATGGCACCGTAAGCCCAGCGTTAACAGTGGATCATCATTGCCTTACATTGGCCAAAACTTTTTGCTAATGCAGCCCGAGTAGGTCGAGAGTACCTATTGGAAGTTGGCAGTGAAACGATGGCCTGGCGAATCCATTAGAGCATGTCTGGGATATATTCGGAATGCAATTACATGCTCCTCCGAACTGCCCAATAACTTGTAGGACGTGGGGCGACTTCTGGTTGGAATCTGGAATGGACTGGATCAAAACAGCATTCGAAATCTGATTTTAAACATGAATTGTCGATGCCTGGATACGATTAGAACCAGAGGTGGAAATATTCGATATGTAATAAGAAAATTGGAACCTATAGGAAGAAGCGAATAACACATTAGGAATTTCTTTTTAATACACAAACCCATTCATTTTCGATAAAAATAATCGTACGCTCATGTTCCAAATTCTCTTGTTGTTGTTGTAGGCCGACGATTTTAACTGACTTTAAAAATAATATGCATGAATATTATGATAGTCCTAGTGATTGAAAGATGTTTAATACGGTCATTTCTTTTCTAGGTTTCAGTTTATGTTTGGGATATAAGCTTGAGCTGAATGTCAATCATGGACACGTCGAAAAAAGTTCATGGGATACAGAAGGGTAGATTATTCCAGTATGCAGCAGCTCTAACTGGTGAGACGGTTATATCAAGTTTTGCAAAAATCAAAATTCCATTAAATTACATTACAAAAATCATTCAATGAAAATTTTGGTCTCAAATATTGTTTTTTGGACAAGATGTAGGCAATTTACGGATTTAGTTGTACACCAAACCTTGTATTTCATCTGAATTATTTCTGAGTGCTCTGCTAGACAGCCTGGATAAGACCTGCTCATACCCAGTAGCTGTCGGGCTCTAGATTCCGATTTCGGAAGGTCTGTGTTCATAATGGCTTGTATCCCGAGCACATTTTAGCACTTATTGGTCTGAAAGAGTTAGGGTTTGTACGGCTTACTGCTTGTGGTTAATATTTGTTTTATTTTTTAGCAAACTTGGGCATTATCTGTATTGAGACACACTATGGCTGGGCATCCCCGACTCTACCTCTCCTAAGAAGTGGAAATTACACATTCACAATCACCAGTCAAGAAGAATCACTTCTCGCAATAACGCCTTTACCAGCTGCAGTTATTGGAGCATTCATCTGTGGATTTATAGTGGATATTGTCGGTAGAAAATGTCTTATAGTCTTTTCTGCAATTCCCTTCATACTTTCTTGGATACTGATTGGTGTAGCTCAATCTTCAACACTCATGTTCATTGGTCGATTTATCGTTGGTATAACTGACGGTATAAGCTTTACCGCGGTACCGATGTATTTGGGCGAAATCGCTGAACCAAAAATTCGTGGATTAATCACATCTCTCTGTCCAGTGTCTATGACATTTGGAATATTATTGATAAACGTTTTAGGCTCGTATTTAACAATACCTGCGACAGCTTTCATTTCAGCAATAGTTCCATTTTTACTATTGGTATCATTCGTATTTATGCCTGAAAGCCCATATTACTTCCTCATAAAAGGACAATCTGATAAAGCAAAGAAAAGCTTACAAATATTTAGAGGGACAGATGACGTTGAAAAGGAGTTAGAACGTATCACTGAAGCCATAAAAGAACAACATAAAAACAAGGGTAAAGTCATGGATTTGTTCAAAATAGGAAGTAATAGGAAATCTTTGGTAATAGCTCTTGGCGTCCGCCTATTTCAACAACTGAGTGGCACGAATGCCATATTGTTTTACTGTCACAAAATATTTCAGGATTCTGGGGATTTTATAACCCCCCGTGCTGGTACAACTATTTACTTTACAGTGCAGTTAGTTATGTCTGGATTGGCATCGCTTATTGTAGACAAATTTGGAAGAAGGCCATTGTTAATCACTTCTATCAGTGGTACTGCCATAACGCTATTTGTCAATGCAACATATTTATATTTAAAAAACTGTACTGACATTGACGTGGCATTTGTTGATTTCATCCCTGTCGCATCATTATTAACATATGTCATAGTTTTTAATATGGGTTTACAAACAATTCCTGTTCTTATTATGGGAGAAATATTTGCCTCTAACGTTAAGGGTTATGCTTTAGGTTTGGCTGATGTGTTCTATAGCATACTTGTCTCAGTGATTTCATTGATGTTTCATTATTTGACTGAGGTTTTTGGATTACACGTACCGTTCTATATTTTCTCAATATCATGCGGTGTTGGCTGTTTGTTTTTTATTTTTGTTGTACCTGAGACCAAAGGTAGAACCTTGGAAGATATACAACGTCGATTGAAGCATGGCAAGGATAGTAACTGAAGTGGATTTGAGGAAATTAGGGACTGAATCTTCTCTGGTCACCATTATACAGGGGACACAGTTTTATTCAGCTATATTCAAAATTTAGATTCTACTGATCAACATTAACAAATTATGTTCTATAAACTTTTTTCAATTTTTCGTCGATTTCGAGATATTGGCATTTAACGTTTTTTTAAGTTTTAAATATTTCTGAACACTTAACCTACAATTTTTCTAGAACTACACTTACCAGAAAAAATCATCTTATATCAACTGAACGGCAATGCAATTCTCTTTCAAATCATGTTAAAGACAATCCTGTCAATTATCCCTAGGTCCATTTTAAATCAAGTTTGAAAACTGTAAATTTTTCAATTTTTCTCCCTCAGTTCAAAATTTTTTAGAAAAGCACTAGCAAAGCTTGACAACGTATCTGAAAAACATGCTTGTCCTAAGCAGTTTTGATTGCAGTTAAAAAAACATTGATTTTTACGCTGCGTTTTTCTTATTAAATTAATAGTGAATTTTTCCTTATTTTAAATTTTTTTTAAATCGTTATTTTTATGATTTTTAACCGGACATGACATTCCGAGATCACGCTTAGTTAAAACACTCGTACCTATTTCTTTATAAAAATAAAAGTACCTACCCAACAGAAATGGCCCAAAAAAATGTAAGCTAATAAGATTTTGTCTAAAGTTTTTCCTTATTTTGCTGAGTAAATCTATCTGTGGCATAAAAATAAATAATTTATTTACTTGCGATTTGCTATCGTGTGGTAGTGAGTGCTTTTCAAATAGTTTAAAAATTTTGGAAATGCAATGCTTTTTATGTACTTCTAACGAATATGCACTTGTATTACGGGCTCGCTCAGGGCAACGCGTTGGAAGCTCGTAGGCTCTACATAGCCGCATTTTCAGACGGCGTCCCTATCGTGAAGTTTTTGTACGCGCTCACAGGGCTATTGGAGAAATAGGATCGTTTCACGTTATGAGACATCATCAGCTTCTGTTGTACCACAAAGAGGTAAAGCTATTCTTCACCACTTCAACAATGATCCTCGTACCAGTGTCAGACGAGCCAGTAATGTATTACACATTCCTCGAGAGACCATTAGGCGAACTTTAAGAAGGGATGTCAGATATCCTTATCATATTTGCCGAGTACAAGAACTTTTGGCTGGAGATTTTGAAAGACGTATTCAATTTTGTTAATGGTTTATGAATGCCGCTCACCTTAACATACCACACTGGCACATGATTTTATGGACCGAAGACGTCTATTGAATATGCGAAATGAACATCTTTGGTTGCATGAAAATCCATATGCCATGCAAGAAGATCACTTCCAACATCAGTTTAGCGTTAATGTTTTGATTGGAATTATTAACAATCAACTATGAAGAATTGAAAAAAAGTTTATAGAACAAAATTTGTTCATTTTGACCAGTAGTTGCTGGATAAACCTGGGTCACCCTGTATAATATTCACATAAATAAAATTGAGTGTTCAAAGAAAATTAGTAAAATTTCTTGCATTTAGGATTGATGCTCATTTTCCACCGCGCGATTTTGATCATCAACTCTTATTGGACCGTTTTGACTTTTCGTCGCTCTCAAGACGTCGTATTTTTGTATCACAAACTGATTAATGGTACTTTGGATTGTCCACACTTGCTGCTGTAGATTGATTTTCACGTCCCAGATATCTCAAATTCATGTACCTCACATTCGTACTAACCACGAATCCAGGACACCCTTATGGCTAGCCTGCAACGACTGCAATTCCTTGGGAGTCGATATTAAGATCTGTAGATACTTTTAAACATACTTTATCACTAATTTTGATTCTTTTATTTTTATGCAGCTCTATCGGTGTTCTGATCATTGGTTGCGCTTGGTAATAATCATGAATCACTTTGTGCGTTTTGTCTTGTAATTGGGTTGCCTGACAATAAAGTGTTTTGTTTATTATTTATAATAATTTTCCCGTACCAGTACTTCCACTATTGCAAGACTTCTCCGAAGATTTCAACGTGAAGGATGCGTTAAATCTGAGTTGAGATAATTGGCATCTAAGTCATTCTACACGATCACAAAGGCCTCAAAAATTGAATGTTTTGGTGAGAATAATAGAGCCGAACATTTTGGGACCTTTTTTTTAACGATGACAATCTAAATTCACAGAAGTATCTAGTATCTAGTTCTACTACAAACTCAAATAGTTCCTGCTTTAAAAAATTTTAATTTAAATGGACCCCCTGAATTCCCAAATAGCCGGATAGGCCGCCGCTGCAAAATAAATTGGCCTGCGCGGTCACCCGAATTAAATGTTGACTCTTTTTATTGGCCATTACTAAAAGCAAGATGGTATAGGCAGAAATACGCAGGATCTTCGTAATATAATAATTATCTACATATCGAATAGTTCACAAACGAAATAAATAATTTTTATGATCGTTTAGCATTTTGTATGCAAGTTAATGGAGGAATTTTTGAAAACTTATTGTAATTTCTTTATTTTATATTATTAATTAATTTTAAAAGAAATGTTTAAGTTTGTTATCAAATTAAAAAAATAAATAAAATCACATAAAAAATATGATATTTTTAATGGAACGCAAAATTACATTGCTGTCAAAATATTGTGACGTTTCTTTTTATAACAATACAACTTTCATGTTTTTTCAAGAATAAAAGTAAGCAGTTTATTGCAACCCATTTGGTAGAATTTATCTCTACAACACTCCGTATACGATTCGACTGATATTCAGCACTTCATAGTTATAGATAAACCAGGGGCAAAAACCAGAAGATGAATATCTTATTGCGTCCCTCCGTGGACACACGGTATATACAGGGTATTCCCTATGTATAGATCAACTGCAGTTAGCCATTTGGCAAATAAAGGAATTCCTGAACAGCAATTAATAAAAATAACAGGACATAGCAGCTCTAATTCAATTAAACCGTACTTGAAAATTAACCAAGAACGCCATGGTGAAATAATGAACACCATGCGAGGAATTTCTTCAACAGAGGAAATTAACAATCCGTCAACTTCAGCAAACTCTTCTTCCAATTTAACATTTACCAATTGTACTTTTCACAACTGTAGTTTTAAATAAAAACTAATACATTTTGTATTAAAAATTATTAAACGTCAGATTGACAATCAAATTTTTGATATCTACAAAGTAAAAAATTATTTTATCGAATACTCCTCGGGCCTTGATAAATACTCAAAATTTTGTCATAGAGAATCCTTCAAGCGAGTTGCTCAAGGATAATAGCCCTCGGCCTGCGGCCTTGGGCTATCAAGCAACACGCTTTCGGCATTCTCTATGACAAAATTATCTCGGTATTACCAAGACCCTAGGGGTATTACTAGTGATAACACAGGCCAACAAAATGAAAAAAAAAATTTGGTGCCAGAAATCTAACATCTGATTTTAGATGTTTTTAATGTGCTGATTCCAAAAATGCCACCAGATTTTTTCTATCAGCTCTAGTTTTTGAGATACACGTTACAGGTTAAATGATATATTTTTTTCTGATAAAGGACAACAAATAAAGAGATAAATATGTACTTAATCGTCAAAATAGGAATTTCCCAGAATCTAATTAGCCAAATGGATACCTGGAATTGTCCCTGACCCAATGTTCCTATACTAGGAACTACTCAATACAATGCTCTTACTTACTTTTATACCTGTAATTGCCTATGACCCGATCCTTCTATACCGGCTTGGCTGTACTTGATTTAGTATATTACTGAGTTTTCCCAAGTAAGGTTGTGCTATCATTTTGTGTAAATTTTGGTCGTTTTGTAGTATCAAGACACTAAACTGAAACAATGGCATCCACAAGCAGACGTACCTGTGTAAATCATCCCGATGTTTTTTGTTATGTGTGTGGTGAATACACTTTGAAAGAGAGCAGAAAAAGGATTTCTGACTTTGTGAAAAGAGCTTATCTTGCCTATTTTGGCGTTCATTTAGGAGATCAAGATAAATCTTGGGCCCCACATTTCATATGTAAAACATGTGTTGAACATTTGCGACAGTGGACAACTGGAAAGAGGAAGTGCCTAAAGTTTGGTGTACCAATGGTTTGGAGAGAACCGCGGAACCATCATGACGACTGCTATTTTTGTCTCGTTAATATTAAAGGCATAAATAGAAACAATAGACACAAATGGACATATCCTGATCTAGATTCTGCAAGAAGGCCTGTAGTGCATTCGGAAGAAATACCCGTTCCATCATTCAGCAGTCTACCCAAACTGACAGAAGATGATACAGAAACATCAACGTCTGACGAAGTTAAAAGAATTCAATCAGAAAACGACAGCGATTTTGAAGCAGATTTAGCAACTCCGCAGTGTTTCAATCAAGAAGAACTAAACGATCTTATAAGAGACCTGAATCTCTCAAAGGAATCCGCTGAATTACTTGCATCCAGATTAAAAGAAAAAAATCTACTTTGTCGAGGTACTAATATTACATTTTATCGTAAAAGAGATAAGGATCTGCTGCCTTTTTTCACTCAGGAAAATGACTTGGTATTCTGTAACAATATAAAAGGGCTCTTAGAAAAAATGGGTTTGCCTGAATACACTCCAGATGATTGGCGCCTTTTTATTGACAGTTCAAAACGTAGTTTAAAATGTGTTCTTTTACATAACGGTAACAAATATGGCTCAATTCCTATTGGTCATTCTACTACCATGAAGGAAGAATATGAAACAATAGCATTAGTTTTGAGAAAAATTAAATACGAAGAACATCAGTGGTCAATTTGTGTTGATTTAAAAATGATTAACTTCCTCCTTGGACAGCAGAGTGGTTATACAAAATATCCTTGTTTTTTGTGCCTTTGGGACAGCAGAGCTAAAAATGAGCACTGGGTTAACAAAAATTGTCCTTCAAGAGATGTCATGATTCAAGGAATACAAAACGTGATCAACGAACCTTTGGTTTCAAGAGAAAAAATCTTACTTCCGCCCTTGCATATCAAGCTAGGCCTAATGAAGCAATTTGTGAAGGCCTTAAATCGAGATGGAAATTGTTTTGGGTATTTGTCACGTAAATTTCCTGGCATTAGCACGGAAAAACTAAAAGCTGGTATATTTGATGGTCCTCAAATAAGGCAACTTGTTAAAGATCCACAATTCACCACATCAATGAACGAGACTGAATCTAACGCTTGGAGTTCATTTGTTCAAGTAGTACAAAATTTTCTTGGCAATCATAAAGCAGACAATTACGTAGAATTAGTGGAAACTATGCTTTCAAATTTTAATATTCTCGGCTGTAACATGAGTATAAAAGTTCACTACCTCCACAGCCACCTAGATCGTTTTCCAGAAAACTTAGGTGATTGTAGTGAAGAACAGGGGGAAAGATTCCACCAGGATATTAAAACTATGGAAGATCGTTATCAAGGACGATGGGATAGCCACATGATGGCGGACTACTGCTGGAGCCTTCAGCGAGACTGCCCTAGTAAACTCCATTCTAGAAAATCGTATAAAAGAAAATTTTTATGTGATTAGTGACTAATGTAATTATGTAAATTAAGTTTTTGCAATAAATACTTAAATCCATCTGTCTTTGTTTTTTTTAACTGTCAATAGTAATATTATATATTATAACAGTTATAACGTAAATTATATACACAATTTTTTAAAAAATCTCAAAAACTAGATCTGATAGACAAAATCTGAGAACCTTTTTACATTCTGCATCCAAAAATTACTCAGGAACAGTTAAAAAATCGCAGGCACCAAAATGTGTGTTGGCCTGTGTAATCAATATTAAAATTATTACTTATTTAAAAATTTATGTACGCAATCTTGGATTGCCATGGAATGCATTGTGTCGAAAGAACATTGTTGAAAATATACTGTCATTTTGATGCTTCTAAAAACGTTTCGTTAATATTCACAAAAAAACCATCATCAGATGTTAATTTTGTATCTCGGTTACAAGGCGTTTGCGGACCTTAAACTTAAAATTCACTGATCTATCACCTGTATTAATTTG
Source organism: Apoderus coryli (assembly GCA_911728435.2). Lineage (NCBI taxonomy): Eukaryota > Metazoa > Arthropoda > Insecta > Coleoptera > Attelabidae > Apoderus > Apoderus coryli. Next base: position 16,392,108 of record OU452204.1, read on the forward strand.
TAATAATACATACGAAACACCCTCGGTTTTTTGACAACACAACCTTGAGCTAAAATCTAGTACTTTTTTCCCTTGTATAATAAACAACTATATTTACAAAAAATAATTCACAAACGTAGCTGGAAATATACAGGGTGATTTAGTACATTTCACACACACACTGTATAATAACTCCCATTGTTATGGACCCCTCTGTATATGTAGAAAAATGTATATTTCAACGCTATTTCGGCCAATTGAATAACCCATATGTGGTGTATAATAGTATTTTCCTTCAAGCCAATATATTATAGTATTATTAATAAATATGAAGTGTAACAATTTTATTGTGTCAATTGGTAGATTAAGTAAGGAAAATTTTTAATTATATTCACTGCAAGCTGAGACACATTTGATGGATTTGAATTGTGTTATTTTGTTTTTATTTGTTGCTGATTAACCCGTGAATGGTTTTGGTACACATGCATATAAGAAATACATTTTCTTAGAAACAATGACGATTTTCAAAGGTGTTGCAAGTGATAAGAGAAGCCGAATAGTTCAATATGTAGCCGCTGTTACTGGTAAGAATTAATCAATTTTAATATAATACTTAATATTCAATTAATCACATTTAATCAACCATTACTAGATGTTTTCATACGCTAAATTAAAAACTACCACCACATAAAAAATCTGACCCCCCATTTCTAGAGTTCTTTTTTGGAGAAACAGATTAATGTGCAATAAGATAGTAGCTACCTTGATGCCTGTAGAAAGTATCTTTTGTTGTCTGATAACTTCAAGACACACCATGAAAACATATAAATCTGCCCACCCTCAATCCGCCTATAAAAACTATACACAATGTGAAGGGGCTTAGTGGAGAGAGTGGATTAAATACACTTTATTTCTAGTTGTCTGGTTTTAATTTCAATAACCATTTTAACGAATATAACAAACAGTATTTTAACGTGTTTACTTGATGGAGGTTTTTCATTGAATGCTAAATACTAAAACAAAAAAGGCGCTGTTGCCAGTTATAAAATTGTGATGGCAGTATTGCCAAGACTAATAATATTAAAGAAAAATACATAAAATTGCGTGAAGCATAAACACAATGTTCCTAAGAAGTCCCTACCTTCGTCATCAATTTGTTTAAATTTTTATCCAATACGTTTTCCCTAAGTCAATTACATTTCCCTCTCTAATTACTAGACATGTTGTTGACACTGATAATTTAGTCACCTTGTGAATGTAAATGTTGCATAATTTGACATAAACGATTTATTTTGCACTACACGGCGTTCTTAATACGAGGGTTGCCTTTTATATTTCGGGATTTGGCAACCCTGGTGTTGCAATCTGGCAACTGACAGCTCTATCGTAAAGTTGGATATTTTTGAGGTTATACGTACTCAGAATATTTTGACATACGAGCGCTATTTGTGTTGTTTACAGTAACTTAAAAGATTCAACTCGGCCCAAAAATGGAATTATTTTCAATTCAATTCAATTCAATTTATTTGCTTATACATTTTTTTTACAAATTTACAGCAAAATGTTTGTGTACAATGTAAAATTTAGAAGAACAAAAACAAAAATATCTATTATAAATACAATCAACAACGATAACCACCAAACACTAACCAATGCATATAAAATAGGTGTTATGCGATTCATATATTATACCAAAGATTAATGTACATTAATCTTTGATTATACTATTACATACCGTGCTATTACCCTGAAAATTAATAGTGAATTGTTTTATATAAAATCGAGAAAGAAAATAACAATTAAGAAAACAAAAAAACAAAAAAATGCATACTACTAGGCACTATCCAAGATACTTAATATCATAATAATTAACCACTATTCATTAATAAAGAAGGAGCGTAACTTCAATACATTTTCAATGTGATAACATATCGTCTTAATTGACTTAGCATTACTTTTAGACAGTTCAGTCTTGAAGTCGAGATACGATATAAGGAAATACTCGGAGCTCTCATTAATACATGACAAGGGGACACATTCGAACAAAACATGCTGGATAGATTGGTTGACTTTTAGATTACACACACTACAAATCTCCTCACACTGGATCTGATAAGTTATACCACGGACAGACAAACTGAGGAATACTTTGTTCGCCAAACGGAGTTGTGCTATGATCCTAATAAAATTTATATGCATGTCGAGCTGAAGGTATCTCTCGGAATATTAGGCGCAGTATATAGTGGGTAACTCGAAAGCGCGGCCAAATGGAAATCCTCACCAGAACACCTGTCCCTAAATTCATCCGAATTGAGCTGTTTTTCACTTTTCAGTTGTGCGACTGTCATATGTTCAAACTGGTCATCACGGTCAATATAGTTAAACATGCATTTCACCTGTGCTGCCCAGTTATATCTGACATCAACATCCTTGCCAAGTAAGCTTATTTGTCGCAAAAAACATTTTTTAGGAAATCTGGAGGAGTCCATCAGCATTAGCTTCTGCAACCAATTCAGTTTTAGCTGGAATAGCATAACTGAAAGCTTTACAGTGCCTGCCTCAATTCGAATTAAGTAGTTTGGGGTTGTTTTAGGCAGTAGGAGCAATCGCTTAAAAAACTGAACTTGCACCCGCTCGATTACATCAGGGTATCTAAGACCCCATACTACCGCCCAATTCATTAATATGCTCAAAATCAGCGAGTTATATAATTGCATTCTGGCTTTCCCCGATGTTAGTCGAGAATTCGCCATTAGTCCCAAAACCCTGCCCGTAGCTTGAGTTGCCTTTGTGGAAATAACCGCAGCTGCCTTCGGAAAAAGGGATGAAGCAGAGAAAGTTATCCCCAAGTAAACAAATTCTCTCACCATTTCAATGGGGTTTGACAAATATCTGAAGTTTCTACTGACAGCCCCAAAACCTCCTCTCTGAAAACACATTATTTTGGTTTTTGCGACATTGACCTCAAGTTTATTAATCTGACAATAGCTCTCAAGGTTCCTTAAGCAGCGCCTTACCCCGATTTCAGAATCAGAGAGAATAACTAGGTCGTCTACATATAGCAGGGTGTTAATGTTTGTATCATGGTCAATGCTAACTCCCGTCGACCCATTTTCTTTAAAAAAACGTTCTATATCAGCCAAAAATAGTGAAAACAAAAGGGGGCTCAAAGAATCTCCCTGCAAAACGCCCTGGGTGATACCAAAATTCTTAGTAAATTCATTTTTCACCTTGACTTTAAAAGCAGCACTCTTGTAGAAGTTTATCAGAGTATTAATAATATTAGAGGACAGGCCTATGTCGTATAATTTCTGCCACATAAGAGGATGATCTAGCAGGCCAAAGGCCCTACCAAAGTCGACAAATATAGCAAACACTTTGCGCTTTTTCAGTCTGAGATGCAATTGAATTGCGCAACTAAGGGTGCAAATGTTGTCGAGACAACCCCTACCTTTCCTGAACCCATTTTGCCCTTCGGGAAGCAGCCCATAGCGATCAGACCATGTCGCTATCCGTTCATTGAGAATATGCGTAAATAGTTTTGTTATGCAATTAATGAGGGTAATACCCCTATAGTTCGAAGGATCGTTTGTCGGACCCTTTTTATGCAGCATTGTTAAAGCAATCTGATTCCAATTACTCGGAACTCTCTGAGTTTTTTAAAATTTTGTTAAAATATCCATAAAGATAGAGAAGCCAATTTGTGGGAAGGTGCTTCAGAAACTCATACGACACACCGTCAATACCGGGACTCTTGCCATTTCGGCAATGATTAAGCGAACGTAGAAGCTCCTCATAAGTAACCTCGAAATCGAGCTGGTTACAACGTGCATCCGAAAATAAGCCAGTGTATGAAATCGCACTGCTACAGGTACCGTCAAAAAAGACTTCCTATTCCTTCACAGATAAAGTCGGCTTGTCGTTACGCGGGCACACAGACTTAATTGCGTTCCAGAAATCCCAAGAAGAGTTAATGTTCTGAAAGCAATAACTTTTATGGTATTTTTTGAACCGTTAGAATGTTGGATTTTTAATAGTTAGATAATATACAGGGTGTGCCATTTGAATAAATCAAGATTTTTATGGGTTTACAAAATGTCATCACCCTGTATAATGGGTAGCTTTTCAAACCAATGTGTTATGGATTATTTTACTACAGGATGTTGTACATTTTATGAAATATCTACTATTTGCAAAACGCATTGGCGTAACAATAAAAAATGGCTTATAATGGGGCATATTTTTTGAAGTTTGATAATGTAACATCCTGTATAAATAGCCTTAACAAGTAATAGTGGTAATTATTATGGTTCTGTTTCAGCAAATTTGGGTATAGTATGCAGCGAAATGCACTACGGCTGGCCATCTCCAACAATACCAATCCTGCGTAGTGGCAATTACACGTTTACAATTACCAGTCAAGAAGCATCTCTTCTAGCAGTCATCCCTCTCATCGGAGCAATATTCGGAGCATTCATCACAGGACTAATAGTAGATAAATTAGGCCGAAAGCGTTTAATTATATTTTCGTCACTACCTTTCACAGTCTCCTGGATTTTTGTAGCAGTTGCACAATCTTCAACACTAATGTTTATTGGCCGATTTATCGCAGGTATGACCGATGGACTGTCGTTCACAGCTGTTCCAATGTATTTGGGAGAAATTGCTGAACCAAAAATTCGTGGATTAATAACTTCGATTTGTCCAGTGTCTATAATATTCGGGATTTTATTGATCAATATATTGGGATCATATTTATCCATAAACGTTACGGCATATATAGCAACGATAATACCAATAACATTGCTATTAACATTTATTCATATGCCGGAGAGTCCATATTTTTATTTACTGAAAGGACAAACTGAAGATGCTAGGAAAAGTTTACAAAGATTCAGAGGCAGTGACGACGTAAGTCTAGAGTTAGATCGGATATCACAAGCTATAACTGAAGAACGTAGACACAAAGGCAAATTTCTCGATGTATTTACAGTAAAAACCAATAGAAAATCGTTAATTATTGCGTTTGGACTACGTTGTGTTCAACAATTAAGTGGAACGACAGCTATAATATTTTATTGCAAGAAAATCTTTCAAGATTCGGGAGATTTTATATCACCAACTACTGGAACTATAATTTATTTCACCGTACAATTGATACTTTCCGCTATATCGTCATTTATTGTTGATGTATCAGGCAGACGACCGCTGTTAATAATTTCAAACATAGGAACTGCAATAACTTTATTCATTAGTGCGACATATTTGTATTTAAAAGATTGTACTGATGTTAATGTGTCTGCATTCAATTTTATACCGTTAGTGTCTTTATTAGCTTTTGTAGTGATTTTTAGTGTGGGGATGCAAACTATTCCTATTCTTATTATGGGCGAAATATTCGCAACAAATGTCAAAGGTTTTGCTCTTTGTTTAGCCGACATATTTTATAGTGTAATTGTTACAATTATTTCCCTTTTGTTTCATTATTGTACTGAAACTCTTGGGCTACATGTACCGTTTTATATTTTTGGTTGTTGTTGCATACTTGGTTTAGTTTTTATTGTGTTTGTTGTACCAGAAACCAAAGGGAAAACTCTAGAAGATATTCAAAGTGAGTTGAGAGGCGAGAAAGTTCCTAAGAGAAGAGTCAGAACTTCACAATTGCAATTTTAATATCATAATTAATTTACTTTAATAAAATAAATATTCATTGATTATAGGAAGACTGAGTAGTATGTATTTTATAACATATTGTAACAAATAATTTTGTTTGTAATATGATTTGTTGTAGTCATTCATTTATAAACTGCTCAAACTCATTAGTCGAATTTTTTAAAAAGACGCGACAATATTTAATACTTAGACCGATGAGCATCTTTCTCTTCTGCAAGAAATATTGTCAACTGCGAGAGCCTCTGGCGGATGTCGCAGATATTATGAGTGGCGTTGCTGTAACCATTTGTAATTAGCGCCATCCCAATATGCTATTCAAATTGTTACGGGTTCGATTCAAGCTTTACGAGACTGAACTTTATATAATTCACTACTTCAGAATAAAATGAAATTGACTTAGTCTTTCTGGTGTACTTTAAAACAAAAAAAACGAGAAAATAATTCTGTGAGAAATCCAAAAACAATTAAAATATTTACTTTAACTTTATAAAATTGATACATCTAGAGCCTTCTAAGACTAAAACGAATCTAAATTCGAAAATCCGATTGTCTTTCCAAAACACTTAACATACATGAGAAGTAGGTACCTAGATTGAAAATAGCCAATCAGAAAAAAGGCCCAATTTTAGAATATACCCCTATAAAGATACATCTACAGGGTGAGACGTTCAAAAATAAGATACATTTTTATGTCGACTTTAATAACGGTTGTTAATTGTTAAGATGTCCTATGTTTTTCAGAAGATCAACAAGACACTACTGTTTGTAACGTTAGAAACAATACGATTATATAATGACTCCTTAATCTCCGGAAAAGCTAACTGGATGAAAACCCATGTTCATATTTTCGGCGCTCTTTATATTTATTCTTTGTTATGGGAAACCTTGTTAACTCCCCAACTACTAGCTTCTGTATATAATAATAAAAGTCCGACATTTAATTTACATGAAGGCGTTTCGATGTTAAAAAGTGAGACCACACTGTATTTAAAACAGGTCATTCTTCGAACAAGAAAACACGGTCCATCTGTTTCTAAAAGTTGAACAAAGAAAAGAGACAAAAATTATATATTTTTGTTATTCATGTACCTACTTGTAGACGTATTTATTGCTTTTGGTAAAACCTATATCAATAAACGATAAGATATATAGAAAACAGACCCACAGGACAGTTTAGGAACATTTGTTAACAATCTACTTAAAATAGTATTCACAAAAATATTATATTTCCCAAACTAATAGAAAATATCTATAAAATCACCCAACTAGTATACATAATACCAGTGGCGTGGAGATAGATATCAGATTTCCTCAATACTTACAAAATGCAGATCTCTTTGATGTCATCAAAAATATAAATAAATTAGCCGAAGACTATGGACGACTATGTCATTGTTGGAAGTGGTGCCAGTGATGTGATCATGGGGAAGAGGTTGGATTTGTTAAGGGCTATCAGTTCTAAAACGAATTTTATAGTGCTCGCTGTCCCCGTATATTCGACTGATTTTTATTTAAATAAACTCACTGACAATTTTACTATATTTTATTGTGATTCCCTTAAGGTTTTAATTATGACAAAAATTGTTGTGTTTTCTCACAGTGCTCTATCATTAGTTGTAAATGGTGTATCTCCAAAATCGAAGAGACCTGGAAAGGTCAAAATTGCAATTCATCTTAAGAATATTTTATTTAATGGGAATAACTTTTTTCGTTAATGGACGAAACCATATCAAAAACGATGGGGTAAGCAATCTGGCAGGTGAGTTTCGTGTTTTTCATCTCAATATAAGAAGTTTGCGCTCAAAAGCTGTCGACCTTGACATGTTGCTTATGCAGCTAAAGTTTCCGGATGTTGTTTGTCTGACAGAGACTTGGTGTGATGCTGTCGAACTCAAAAGCTTAAAACTAAACAATTATCAACTAGTTAGTTTTCGCGTCCTATAAGAGGAGGACGAGTCTGCATCTTTGTAAAATTGAATTGGTTTTCTTATAGTAAAGATATCATCACAGTGCAGGCTTCTGAAAATAGTTTCGAGGTTTGCTACGCAAAGCTGACGATTTATAACAAGAAATTGGTCTCATATTTTTATACAATGTGTCCATGGATAGAGTTTGGAAGAGGAAAAACTTTTTTATTTGTCGATTTAGAAGAAAAAGTCATTCTTTATAAAAACGTCTGCTTGTGTCGGAACTACAATTTCAAATATGCGGCAATAAGCGAATTCAGATTTTTGCTTGGTGGATTTGATATTGACGAGGTCTTGGACCGAGATTTTGAGAGTGTTTTTGACATATTTTGGCGGAGAGTTCAGTGGAGTTTCAATGCAGCTTTTCCACTTAGACCTGCAAAAACTTTTGACAGGAAAGATCGGCATAAAATATTTTTTTCCGAAGAGCTGGAGAGAGATTACACTGAGCTTCAGAATGTTAACTGGTTAAGGCAACACACAAATAATGAAGGTGTTCAGAATGCATATAGGGAACTTCGGAAAAGAGTTAACAAGAAAATTAGTGAGGAAAAGAGTCTGATGTTCAATAATTCCTTGGTAAGTTCATCAAACAAGTCAAAAACGATATGGTCGTTCTTAAAGAACACACCGGAAAAGCCTGTAAACCCCCTAACCCGATATCAATTAATCATAATAACAATATTTTAACAAGTCCGACACAGGTTGCTGCCACATTCTGTAAATTTTATTCAATTGTAATAAAGAATAAAATGAGTTCTCATTTTGGCGGGCAATTATCGGGGGATTGCACTCTTGACCCGGCAAATACTCGGAGTATGTTCTTTGGTCCGGTGTCTGAGTTTGAGGTATCGAGGATAATCATGAGATTTCCCAAAAAGAAATCTACAGGTCTGGATAATATACCAGTAAAATTAATTAAGGGTTCGTCCGATATATTTTCTCATATGTTGGCAACACTGACCGATGTGTGGGTTCAGAGTGGTGTTTTCCCTGAGCAGCTAAAGAGCGCGGATATCGTTCCGGTCTTCAAAAAAAGTGATCCAAATGCTATTGAAAATTACAGACCAATTTCTCTCTTGAGCACGCTGTCGAAGATCATTGAGAAGGTAATTTCAGAGAGAATTTTTGGGTTTCTTAATTCATGTAGAATTTTAAGTGAGTGTCAACACGGATTTAGGAAGGGGTTTTCAACTGAGACATGCACATATAAGTTTATACAGCAAGTGCACGACTTGAGTGATCAAGGTTACTGTATTGTTGCCCTTCTCTTCGACCTGTCGAATGCTTTTGACGTCGTTGATCGGGATTTTCTTTGCAGAAAGCTGGAAAATGTGGGCTTGATTTATTTATGCTGAGCCCCACAGATGTACACTAGTGCTCCGTTATCCGGAGATCCTTTTGTTTATCTCACACAAGGTGACTTCAAATTTTCCCCTGGCTACTATGAGAATATCGTCAGCATATTCTACACATTTTATGTCTTATTTTGTCAGTTTATATAGTAAGTAGTTCGTCTATGACCAGGCTCCACATTAAGGGGAAGGTTACTCCTCCTTCCGGCAGTCTCGTATTTACGGATGTCATAAATATACCTTAGACAGCATTTTTGAGTGCGTTGAATTTTGTTTTTATCAAAACTAGTAATGAATCTGTCAATATAATTTTGTCTTGGCTCCGGATCAATTTCCAATCCCTATTTTTTTACATGATATAATATTGGCACCAATAAATTATGCAATTAGTATTTCCCAAATTCATTAAACAAATAAATGGAAAATCAATTACGTCAATAAAGCATCAAATTTCAATACAAGCATTACATTGTGAAATACAATAAATTTATTTCTCCTATTATTGTGTTAAACGAATGACTAATCGCTAATTTTTCTCCTCAAAATCACACAAAAAGACATAATATATGTTATACTGATTAACACTATCTTCATAATAAATTTAAAGCATATCAGTTCCATTGGAAAGCCACAATAAATAATTGTAAACAGACAAATAACGTTTAACTTACCTTAACAATAATTAGTACCCTGATTTAATATATGCCAAATATAGGGTGACTCTGCTACAACAATCTTAAAACTCCAATCCCTTAAATTATACAACAACATTACTGCCTGCAATGCTAAGATATAATTTAAGTTTCATAAAAGATATTAGAGTAGTTCTTTGAATTATCACTAAACTTTTGACTACACACGAATTTTTCAGACAATCTTATCTAAATTTAATAGTTTTGGTGTTAAGGGAACACCTTTAAAATGGTTAGCGTCGCATCTTACATGTTGAAAACAAAAAGTGAGTCTCAACCGTGGTGGCAAAACTTTTGAATCATCAGTTCTGGAGTTGGAGGTCGGTGTACCGCAGGGCAGTCCGCTGGGGCCCCTGATGTTCCATATTGCTCATTTCCGACATATCCACATTCGCTCAACACATAACTCGTTTTGTAGACGATACCTCAGCCATAATATCTGCTCATACTGTTAGGGATCTAAGATCAAGCTCTGCAAGTTTACATTTTTAATCTGTTATGCTGTGAGATAACTGACTATGAATAGATGAAATACTTTACACTCATAGCGGGAGTTTGGAAAACTGGAAAATATCAAAATTTTGTATATTGTTTAAAGCTACCCCTCCCCGGTTGCCTCGACTAACCAAATTAAATCAAGCCGTTATATACAAAATACAATGCCCGTAGCCCTTTAGAAGTGCCGGGCGTCTGTCTGCCCATAGTGTGTACTGGTCTTCGTAAAGGTAGATAGGTACATATATATATATAGCTGTCTACGTCCATCGGTACAAGATTTGCTGATTTCACTGCTTGATTTTCTATTAAGTTGGGCTCGCGAAGCACAAATTTGAGGCTCAGAACACTCGAAAAATTCCTTAATTCAACTAATTAAATGAATTTATGATTATTATTGACAAATACATGTTACAAATGAATTGTTTACTGAAATTGGGTCATTAACAGGATTTTTGATCAACCGTTTCTTAATTAGTGTTAGTGCATATCATCAAAGAAAAGTTTTATCTTACTTCTCCAAGTAAACAATATTTTGTAGAAAAAACAAGCAATAATTAACCTAATATAGAAAAACAGGACGATAACATTTAAATCAGCAGGATACTCCTGTCGTCAATTGTTTAAGAATGCATAGAGCAAAGTTGGACTGAATGGCAACAGGGCGGTAATTTTATATTCGATACCTGCTGTCATCTTTTTTAATATATACACAGAGTTCTCTCCAAATAGTTTAATAAATAAATTATGATCTCGAAGAAGTAATCCATCAGTAATATTTCTGGATTTGGCAACCCTGGTGTTGCAATCTGGCAACTGACAGCTCTATCGTAAAGTTGGATATTTTTGAGGTTATACGTACTCAGAACGTTTTGACATATGTGCGCTATTTGTGTGGTTTACAGTAACTTAAAAGATTCAGTCTGCCCAAAAATTGAATTAAATCGTGAACATATTCGTGCGAGTATTTTTTACAACTTTTGACGTAGATTAACTTAGCAACAGTGCATGGATGAACTTAATTCAATTTTTGGAGATGAAGCTCTATCAAGGACCAGTGTTTATCGATGGTATGGTGAATTCAATCGGGGTCATAGTTCATTCCAAGCCGAATTTCGTGAAGGTCGTCCAAAATCAGTTGTTGTTCCGAAAACCATTGATGCTGTACGCGAACTGATATTGCAAGATCGTCATGTGACCTATCAAGAGATTGAGACAACCTTAGGTATTAGTGGGACCAGCATACATTCAATATTGCATAAACATTTGACTGTCAAAAATTTTTTTTCGCGTTGGATCGCACACAATTTGTCAATCGCTCAAAAAAAGGCAGTTGTCTTCCAAGAAATCAGGAAAACCAAGCACCGAAGACGGATCACTCTTCACCACGACAATGCGAGCTCTCACACATCGGCGCAAACAAACTGAGAGGTCAACGTTTTTCGACATCTGAAGAAGCCGTTGCTGCATTCAGAAAGCAAGTTTTGGAGATACCTCAATCAGAGTGGCAAAAGTGCTTCGACAATTGGTTCAAACGCATGCAAAAGTGTATAGATCTTCATGGGGAATATTTTGAAAGACAATAAAGTGATTTGACGAAGACGCTATAAAAACGTTCTCCTTGCTCAGCTCTCTCATAAAGAGCGGCTGTCATCACCACCATGAGAGAAGGAAGGGAACAGATATTCGACAAAATAATCAACGAGTTTAATGTTCTTAGATAACCATATATATTGGGGTTGTTACATAGCAACACCAATCATGACTCTCAGTAGTTTCCATTCATGGAATTGTGTTGGGTTTGGTTGGCATGAATCCAGAAGATGAAACAATTAATTAACATTAATTTCTTGACGGTTTTATTGAAAATAAGAACCCAGGAAAGACGACTAATTTGAAGAATGGAAAATTTGCACTGAATGATATAATAATCAACTAAAATTACAAATAAACTATTTTACAGTCCATCCTGTATACTCTGTGTTAAACTAATCATATTTCTAACCAACTTGAGACACGGATTCTACCTCTTAAACTACGTACACAAAACTCAGTCGTTAAGCATCTTTTGTATCACTTAATATCAACCTGACATAAAATTTACACGATACAGAAAAACATTAATTCAGCTTTAATTTTAAAAAGTTGTGGATTGTGGTTTAAAATATAAGACATCTTACATTGCAACTAAATAATATACTTTCCCGCAACCTGCCAAATCTACATTTTAAGTGTATTTATATCAATACCAAGAACACAGATTGACCAAGTTAAATATCTTTTAGTGCAGTTATAAAATGAGCCTTAAAAATTGTATATATGAACCTTTTTTTTAAATAACCAAAGATAAAAAATTTAAATTAAAATTAATTATGTAACTGGAATTTTAGTATATCCACTATACGCTCAACCAGTTGTATAAATTTTACTCTCTCATTCCTTTTATTTTGTCATTTCATTTTGACACGGAATTTAATTTTTTCGTATTTTTTATTGTGTCGAAAAAAATTCGTTTTGGGTTCAGTCTTCCGAAGTTTGTGTTGAAAAAAACATGTTGTGGACCTCGAAGCATATCAGCATCTTCAAGATTGGTAACGGTAGTTTGTTGTATCAGTATTTGGCGTGCTTTACAGGTTAGTAAATTTTTAATGATAATATTATTGTAATTTATACGTTGATTATTAAGTGAGAAATTCTCATTTAATTTAGGATTTGATTTACTAATGATTATTATTTGAGTATTGAGAAAATAATAGTCGAAAAGTTCACAGAAAATTTCTTTGATTTTAAAACAGTAACTAGTTCATGTTTTGTACACTTGATGTTCATCTTCAGAGGTTATATTAGTTTACGTCTAATATTATAATGTTTAATTTAATTATTTAAATTAAAAACTCACTTTTAATAAGAAATTCAAATAAAATCACTATAAAAACATTCTACTCGTATATTTCTGGAATAATTTTGAGTTAGCGGTTTTACTTTTTAGAAATAATAGTTTAATACAATTTTTAGAATTTATTATTTGTTTTTTATTTTTATTACACAGACCGACACAAAAAGTAGTCTGTACTCTTTTGTACTATGTAATTTTCGATGTTACATCCGAATCTGCAGTCAAAGTAGGTATATAGCATGCAAAAAGCCCAATTTTCTACGATTTTTTTGTTTTTTTTTTTTAAATAGAAAAAAAGTAATTACAAATAGGATTAAAATGACTTCAAAATTTAATTCTACAGATCAAAATACATCCAAACCATGGTTGGAATATTTTTCACACAATTTTAACCCTTCATACTGCTTTGAAAATGCTATCGGATCAGGGGCTTCCAGGGGGTGATATTAACTACTCTAAATTCTCTGAAAATCCTGTGGTAAGCACAAGTTTTATCCAAAACGATATTATGACATTTTAAATTTGTTTTCCCTTACGCACACGTACCTATTCAAATGACCAATGTAGAGGGTTCCTGATACGTTTTCGTCTCTTTCTTGACGTTGCCTTTCCTTCCGAAAATCCCTTCTATATTGTTTTTCGGAGTCGTTTAGGCGGTTTGGCCTCCCCTCACTTCGACCTGCAGAAGATCTTTTGTGAATGACTCTAATCTATGAATTGCCCAGCTGTCCCACACTTTTCATAAAGTTGATGATTTCACTGGGGGCTAAATTCCTTGCCTCGTCGGGTGTTAGGGTCACCCCTCCAAGGTGTTTTAGCCTTTTGCAGAAAAGTGCCATGCATTCGCAGAGCACGTGTTCTGTTGTCTCTGTTGCGTCTTCGCAAAACCGACAAGTGTCGTCCTGGGTTAGGCCCATCTTTTTGAGATGGTACTTCACTGGGTGGTGGCCCGTAAAAAGGCCTGTAATTCGCCTTAGATCGCTTCTCTCCAGTTGGATAAGCTTCCCTGCGTTGGCCTCTGAAGGTTTGATAAACCTTTTTGATTGTCTTAGGCCTGGAGTGTTTCTCCAGTAGGACTTAAGTTGTTCCTTTTCCCATCTCCGAAGTTCTTCCTCCGAAAACCCCTTAGGGCATATTTATACAGATTTTCAAAAATATCGAAATTTTGGCCCTATTGCGGGTCACATCGTCCCTCTCTAGTCCCCTAGAATTAAAATCTGATCTCTGAGAATCGTAATCAGCTAACATTTAACCACTTAATTTGTCCGATTTCCAATGGTACCGAAAACTCGGCCTTATTGAGGTTTATACTGATTTTAAATTTTAATCATGTTTAATTAGCTAAGTCTAGAATGAATTTTAGTTTTTTCTGATACGTTATCCTTTTCAAAGCAGTACGAAGGGTTAACATTTCGTGAAAATAATATTCAAAGCATGATTATCGATGTATTTTTCAAAAATTCAGAGAATTCAATTCAATTCTGAAGTCAAATTATTCGTATTTTCTTTTCATTAAAAAAAACACATGAGAAATGAGTTGTTTTGCATTGAACTAAAAATAGACAATTCAATGCTCAATGCTCTAATATTTTAAATATAGAAAAAAATTAAATACATTTTTCTAGGATTAGTCGAAAATATGCAAAATATGCACATAAATAGTAAATAGAAAAAAATTCAATTTTTCTAGAATTAGTACAAAAAATGCAAATCAATGCCAGATGCATTTTTTCCGCACCTAGTCATCACTATATTCATAGATTTGGATATTTTTGTTAATGCGATATCTGCGATAGCTTAGAAATCGATTCAGTTTTTTTGAGAGAGAAAGTCCAGAATTGTGGAGTATTAATAACTTAGATTAAGAATAAACTACTTATTCTAAAGAAAAAAATCAACAACGACACAAAACCTCATAGAAAACACGTCTCATCTGCACCGTGTAATATCTTATACAAGATCTTAATTCCGCATAAAATTCTTCGCAACTCGAGGGAGGGAATCTCGAAACGCAGAAGCATGGCGGCGTGGTCACTTCCTCTCGGTGGATAAACATTATCCGCTCTGAAAACCAGATACTTGAGAAAGCGTCTCTGGACTGATTCCAGAGATCGAATATGGACTTCATATATGGGGCTCCACACAACTGAACCAAATTCCAACTTTGTCCTAACGAATGCATAATATAGCACCTTCATTGTGAAAATATCATTAAACTGACGACAATTTCGAATAATGCAACCCAGTAAACGATTAGCACCAGAAACAACGCTCAAAATTTGCGGCACGAAGGATCGAAAATGATAAATAATAATGAAGTAATCGCTGAATACAAATGCAAAATAAAATCAACAGTTTTTTAAAAACTAATACTTTGTGTTGAGTATTTTTACATATTGTTTTTTCTTTTTTTCTCATTTTAATTTTTAAAATATACGATATACAAAACAACTCAACCAGTAGCCGCATTGTTCTGGTAAATTCTTACCGAAATCTTTGTCGTATATTTTAAAAATTAAAATGAGAAAAGGAAAGACATTTATGTAAAAATACTCAAAACAAAGTAGTAATTTTTTAAAAACGATTTATTTTATTTTATTTTGTAGGTACTAACTTAACTTAATTTCGACAGAGTAGAGTAGAGAAATAATAATAAAAAAACATAATTTTTTTGCTCAAAGATGTCAAACCTCGGTCAATAATTAGCGTGTGCAGAATAGTGTCTAAAATTATTTAACTGATTTCAAGAAATTATTGGTGTATTAAAAATCAAAATTATTATTTTATAAATGAAAAATGTACCTATATAATTTCTCCGAACCTGTTGCATTCTATCAACACATACGTTAATATTTAAATTCTATGCAAATTAAGTTAAATTGTTAGTTTATTCACTTTGCGCAAAAATTCCTAAATATATAAAATATTTATATCCGGACATAAAATAATTTAAAAGTTTGCGAAAGTTGAAATAAAATATTTGGAAATTATGTCGCCTAATAAATTTGTTGTTTGTTTCATAATATACGCACATATAACTTAGATATGTTTAGAATATTTCTTAATACGACTCTGTACTTTTACAAAACCTAAAAATACATTCAATTAAATCAAAGTTATTAAAATAGTATTACATTCAATTTCAGGATGTCTCAGCATAGTTTGTACCGGCATGCACTTTGGATGGCCGTCCCCATCGCTTCCAGAACTTCAATCAAATAGTTCCTCAATTCCTTTATCAGGAATTTCTGGAGATGCTGGCTCATGGATAGCAGCAATGCCATGTATTGGCGCTGCTTCAGGCTCGTTAATTGCAGCGTTTATAGTTGATAAAATAGGACGGAAGACCTCAATGCTCATCACGTCGCCTTTGTATTTTGCTACTTGGATTATGGTACGTAAAACTAATATTAAACATGTATGAAATTTACTATTTAGTAGCAGGATGATTTGAGGCAGTGATTCTCTCAAATTTTGCTTCAGAAATCAAAAACTCTCGTTCACACATTCTTCATTGTAATTTTTTCTTCTTTCAGGTAGCTTATTCTCCAAACTTGGTTTGCCTCTACGTAGCCCGCTTCATCGTAGGCACTGCTGATGGAATTGCATTCACAGCCTTTCCAATGTACCTTGGGGAAATCGCAGAATGTCACATTCGAGGTCTGCTTTGTTCCAGCGTTCAAGTCTCAATGGCTATTGGTATGTTCATTATCAACTCCATGGGATCGTACCTCCATATTCATAACACTGCATTAATATCATCAGCATTACCAGTACTGCATTTTATTACATTTTTCTTAATGCCTGAAAGTCCATATTATCTTGTGATGAAGAATCAAAATGAAGAAGCGAAGAAGAGTTTAAGAGTTTTTAGAAACTCAGAAGATGTTTCGGAAGAGTTTCTCGAAGTTGAACATTGTGTTAAAGAAGACAAGGAACAAAACGGAAAGTTTTGGGAGTTGTTCACGATTCGTAGCAATTTTCGAGCAGTTGTAATAGTTTTTGGATTAAGAGCTTTTCAGCAACTTAGCGGTACAAATGCAATAACATTTTATGCTAAAAGTGTGTTTGAAGAAGCAGGATTTTTATCATCTAGTGTTTCTACTATTATCTATTTTTTGTTACAAGTTGTCATGACTATTTTAGCTTCAGTATTAGTAGACAAAGTTGGCAGAAAGCCACTTCTATATGTATCTACAGTTGGATCCGCTCTAGCTCTATCACTTGAATCTCTATATTTCTATTTGAGCACACAAACAACTATCGATGTTACAGAACTTAAATACGTACCGCTAGTTGCACTTCTAGCTTATGTTGTATTATTCAACATCGGAATGGGAACCATTCCAGTATTAATGTTAGGAGAAATGTTTCCTACTAGCATTAAAGCGTTTGCACTTTGTCTGGCTGATATCTGGTTTGGTATAGTTGTAACATTAATTTCAAAATTCTTCCAAGCTATTAAGGATGAAGTTGGCATCTACGTACCGTTCTCTGTGTTTACATTAGCATCGTTGTTAGGGTTAGTTTTTGTAGTATTTTATGTGCCAGAAACTAAAGGGAGGACTTTGGAGGATATTCAACATTTACTTAAGGGTAAATGGGTTAAAGGTGGCTGGGAGAATAAAGAAGAAAATACTAGTTAAGATCATAGTTTAGTTCATTTGAAATGTAATTTATTTCTATATTTATTTATATACAAATTTTATACCTACTATGTATATAATTTATTTTTATAAAATAAAATTTATTGACATTGTTGGTACTTTTTGTTTCCTTTTTTATTATTTAAAATCAAACTTTAATTCACTTTTAGACGACACAAGCTTGGTTAGAGCTAACCGCGTCTTTGATGTTCTTGATACATTTCTGGAAGTAGAAATATACAGAGCAACAGACTTAGGAAACTTATAGGTCTGTAATTAATGTGCTTCTATAGAACTTTAAATATTCCTAATCAATACAGACTTCACTGGTGACTACAGAAACTTGGTCTAAGAACAGGTCAATCCAGGAAAAAATATAGAAGTTTTATTTCTGGTTTGTTTTCTATGATTTTTGGGATCTGAGTTCAATTTTTAACTTCGCAATCTCGAAAAAGTGATGTGTTTTGAAAAATCCGGAAGAAATTGCGAAAAAGCGAAGTGTTTTGCTTATAGCGCGAAAAATAATACTGTTTTGAGAAAAGTTTTAATATAAATACACAATTAGAAAAAATATATATCAACCAAAATTAATTACCTGATTAATTAAGCACAGGATCTTAGAAGTTGCAAGAGTACCATCATATTTGTTAGTATTTCAGCTTTCTTGATATTTGGCGAAGGTTCTTTTTGAAAACACAATATTTATATGAACGTGTTT
This sequence comes from Apoderus coryli, assembly GCA_911728435.2. Lineage (NCBI taxonomy): Eukaryota > Metazoa > Arthropoda > Insecta > Coleoptera > Attelabidae > Apoderus > Apoderus coryli. The sequence continues at coordinate 16,410,529 of OU452204.1, forward strand.
AGAAGATAGATATTGTATTATAGAACAATTGACAAATAAACTTATGTAATTTACACATTATTGTTTGAGTGTTGTGGGGTTGTTTCAGTTCCCAAATGCAAAGACCGGCAAATATTTGAGTAACGAATGTTGACTTACCAAATATACTAAATCGCCTAAAAGTAGATATAGCTTTACTCCCAGCCTATAACTACATGAACACAATATAGATGGAGAGACATGATAGACCGTTTCCTTCCGAGGGCTAGAGGGTAGTTTTTTTTTAAACAATTTGTGTCTGAATGAAATTAAAACACAAACAAATTGTTTTCTAAAGCTAAGACAATGGCGTGTCTCCTTGTTGTTGATGACGATGTGACATATATGGAGGAATGATGTTAAGTTAGTTTTGACATACTGAGACAATTGTGCTACTCATTATTTCATTCGTTTTGAGTTATGATGTAGTTTTATGGGGAAACCGTAGTCAATTTTATAAGGTTTTTGTGATACAGAACCAGACTGAAAGAATTCTAACAGAGAGCAGGTTTTAGGGTCCACTGTCAACAATAGTTTATGTTTTTGCCCAATCCATGTATGATTTTGCAAGTATTATACACAATCTTTGGTTTTTGTATTATACAATTTTGGAAATACATTCTCAGCGTTTAGAACTAACGACTTTACGCAGTACTCACCATTACAATAGTAAAAATGCGCAGTTATTGTAGATTCGATATTTCAGATTTGCGAAGTCAGCCAAAACCTCCCTGAATTCAATAGTATAATATTGAATAAGTATTTCATCTTTCTTGACAATTGGCGAAGGTTCTTTTTGAAAACACAATAATGTGTATACAAATTGATAACAAAAAGCTTCGATCATCATTCAAGGAACTGGCTTTTTAAAAACAAATTAATAACCTTCTAATTGAATGTTTTGTTCTATATCTGTAAGTTAATAAGTTTCACGTTTTATTTCAAACAAAATTTAAAAACTTAAGGAGGAATTGGGATGTTATAAAAAATTCAATATAGATAACATAAATTATTGATAAAAATATATTTTATTTAACACAAAATATACCTATCATGCCTTTGACAACAGTCATTGTGCTTTATAAAATTTTTATAATATCTAATCACATAAGTATTTATTTCTATTCAGAAAAGTAAACTTACACAATATGTCATTATATTAAGTAGTTACAAATATGTAACACGTTAAAAATTATTGAAATAATATATATATCTAATTTTACACAAACATACATGAAATAACAAAAACAAACACATTAAAACTTTAAAACCTGAGATTAATAATAGTGAACATATAGAGATTATAAGAGTTAGGTAGGTATCTATTTAGAAATTGCACTTGATTTATTTTTTTTGTACGTTTTTAAGTACACGATTTACTGTCGACATTCTTTGATTTCTCTTTGTCCTATTGGTAGGGTTGGTCTAAAATTGTTTTTCACATATCCTTGAAATTCATCGCAAGGACACTCGTCTTGGGCGCAGTACGTTTTTAGATTTCTAAATGCAGCAAGCTGAAATTTTAATTAAATGAGTGAATTTTTTTTTGGTTTAAGTTGTTTAATATGATAGGTAGGTACATTGTCATAATTATTTTATTCTTACAAGTAACGGAAAACAATTTGTGCTGCTGCTAGTTTTACGAAAAAGTCAAGTAGTCTTGCGTCTATATTATTTGAATTCATCAAGATTATCAACTGACTAAACTCGCTAGCATTTATTGAAAAAGAAAAGCAGAACAATGATTCAGTCTCCTTGTATTCCTCACCGCACATATATTTCATTTACAATTTGTAACCCAAAGAGGCTCAATTCTATGCCAACATCTACAGATTAGGGAACAGGACCATATTATGTTGGCGATCTTACGTTAAACTCAGTAACTTTATAAATGCAAGTTAAATAAATAAAACAAAACGCGAACCTACCTGTTCATCAGATACTTCAATTGGGTCCTTAAACACAATCCATATGACACATTCTGAGCATGGTGGCGTCGTCAGAGATCCTTGGTAAGTGTAATATCCACTATTTTTCGGTAGCAAATTATCCGGATTTAGTGGAACTAATATTTTTGCCACTTCACTTTTGAACTCAACTTTATCGAGTTGTGCGACCACTTTCTGAAGCTCATGATGCTTTTTACCAGACTGAAAAAAATATATGCAATCTTCAGAGATTTTATTTTAATAAAATCTTTAATTGAAGGAGATAGTGACAGTAGGCTTTACTTTACGTCCTTTTGCATCTCAACTAACATGCTTATACCTTGGAAAATGGACTAATATGGCTCTACATTCACGAGTGAGCTCTCCTTGTTGAAAAAGCAAGACAAAAGTCCTGTCCTATCGAAAACTTCCGTATGCGCCTGCACGCTAACGATTAGAACAATAGAATATAGAATTCTTTTCTAAACGAACCTTTTCACTCAATATGATTTTATTACCTTCAAAAATACTCCAAGGACTGCTAATCCGTCAGGATGTTGAGCTGCTTCTCCAATACTGGAGTATTTTGTAGAATTCCAGTGCACAAGATGTAACTGAAAAATAAGTTATCGAAATTATTTAAGATTTGTTAACGAAAATTTAAGTGTCTATCATTTATCAAGTTCTTACGAATTTATCTGCTTACCTCTCCAGCATATTTCTCTCCATCGATGGTGTGTTCAGATCCCTCACAATTAGTTTCACCCCAATGACAATGGAACTGCTCCAGTACGTATTTACCTTCAAGTGGGCCTCCAGTTAGCTCTGAAAATAAAAATAAATTAAAAGCATAAGTGGGGAATCAGCAGCATTGATCATAATGATGCGTATTAACAGAAACAATATTTATAGCAACTCCATTAAGCTTTGGTTGAAATAAAAATTCTGTCAAAGCCCAATTGGCTAGAAGTATTTTCTAAGATAGAGGACTCTTAAAAGAATAAGTGAAAAAAGCACCCACCAATCTCTAAATGATAAGGGAATTGAGGTGGTTTATTCTCAATACCGCAGGAACATTTAATAACGTTCTAACTGAATAAGGAATGACTGAGGACTTCGAAACTAACTCATTGGCTCTACCTGAGAGCAGTTTAGCTGCTGCCCACAAAGTGTTCTAGATACCCTAATACTACCATTAACTCAGAAATCGCGGAAACACCTGTCGCTTCGTTGTTTATTATCGCCAAATTCTCAGTATTTATACTATATATTAGTTTGTTGTCTCATCTTTACAAGCTCTTCACGAGGATTTTAACAAACAGATTAACACCAAAATTCGACTCGTACCAACCTGTTGAACAGGCTGGTTTTCGTAAAGGCTTTTCCACGATTGATCATTTGCAGACGGTGAGAACGTTAATAGAGAGATCTGTAGAATACAATATACAGATCCATATGGCTTTTGTCGACTATCACAAGGCATTCGACTCAATGGAGATTTGTTATGTTCTAAAATCCATGGACAACGCACGTATTGATTCTAGGTACACTTCAGTAATCGAAAACATCTCTAAAAATGCTTCCCTGCATGTAAAGATAGACAACGAAACTAAGACCGATAATATTAAAATTAAAATAACACACAGATATATATAGACAACACTACTATCGAAAATGTAGATGAATACAATTACTTGGGTCATACTATAAAACTAGGGAAGGAAAACAAGTTGAGAGAAGTCACAAAGCGAATAAAACTTTCTTGGGCTGCAATTGGGAAACTGTCACACATATTAAGAAACTATGATATTCCGATAAATTTGAGACGACAAGTTTTTAACACCTGTGTACTTCCTGTCGCTACATATGGAATGGAAACAATTGCGCTTACCCAGTCAAGTGCCCATAGATCGAAAAGAAGTATACGTAGACCTCCGCTAAGATGGATGGATGATTTAAAAAAGATAGCAGGGGGAAATTGGTATCAAAAGGCAAAGGACAGAGATCAGTGGAAGGAATTAGGAAAGGCCTATGTTCAGGAGTGGACGAAAGAAGGCTGAGGAAGAAGATACTATATACTTTCTGATACATTGTAACTAATTTATTGAATTTCCTATTAAAATTTTTTGTTCAACAAACCAAGACCTATGAATTATATAAACTCAATAATTACCTGTTCCTTCGCCATTAACATGCACTTTCCAACCATACCCAGTATTCGTCACATATTCTACATTTTCTGGAACATATTTCCATTCCAGTTTTTTGTTCGTATTCAAAGTTTTCAGGTCTACCGGACGTATATCTATTGGGCTCTGCTTTTCGCCAGCTGCCAATGGAAAACACTGATGCCATTTTTCTGGACCTACAAAGTGATTAATTCCAACTTTAATATTCAACACCAAACAGACAAAACCTTAGGGTACCGAACTCCAACTTTTAGCCAATTTTCGACCATTTTGGTCAACAAGTATTTGTAGGAATCTTCCTGAACCTAGGAGCATTTCGCATAATCTTGTCGAATTGTCAAATTTAGAGCCTGTTTAAAATTGTTGAACTATACAATTTCTATGGCGTTTGAATTCTAACCTAAATCATTTCAAGAAATTTGCTAAATAGTGATATTGTGAACTCGTTTGAGTTCTGCAAGCTAAACTATAAAATTTTGAGTTCTAAAAGCTTATGTAAGCTATTTAATCCCTAAAATTTGTTGGGCTGTAAAATTTTAACCGTCCTTGTGTTACAAGTGCTCCTAAATAACTTGTCAAAGTGTATTTAACAAATTTTCTGAACTGGAAAATTCAGAGGCAATTTGAGCTCGAAAGTTTGTTGAACTGTAAAATTGAAACGTATGTTTGACTTTTTACCAGACTGGTTAAGCTGATCTTAAAAAAATTTTCTAAGGAACTTGATGAACTGCAAAGTTTTGTTTGAGTTTAAATTAAATTTAAAGTGAAAAGTTATTTTGATATCTATAAGCCTTTCTAAAAAAAATTTTGCATTCGTTTGAGTTCTACAAGTTTTGTTAACTTGTTAAACTCTACAAGGGTACTTGAAATTTGTTGAACTGCAAAATTTGCACATAATTTTGGTTCTCAGATTTTTCTAATAAGCTCAAATAAACTCCTTGAGTTTGAATTGTATGTCTTTCTAAACAATTTGTATAAGTACCTATTTATAAAAAATTTGCAAACTGTTTGTGTTTTGAAAGGAGTTTTAAGAAACTAAGTGAACTATAATACAACAACAACATTTTGAGTTCTACAAGTTTTTATAGGGAACGTGTTAAACTGTAGACTGTAAAATATAAAAGTAAGCTGCATTTTGAAGTTTAATTTATATATTAAGTACTTAAAATATTATATAATTAAAAAAAAACTTAAGATAAACTGATCCTGATCGGTTATAACATAAATTGAACATAAGTCTAATCAGAAAATAGTAGTAGAATATTCCTTCGTTTTTGCGAAAATCGATCTATCACTTTTTTAATAAACACTTTTTTGTTCTTATTTACATGTTCTCTGTGTACGCGGAGAAGACATAATCCTTAACCAAGTTTTCACCCGTCTTAAGGTACTAAACGATCTTTCAATAATTGTGGCCATTGTTGGAGATAAAGCCAAAAAATAGCAATTGCTTTTTTTGTTACTAGGGAAAAACTCACAATGTTTTTCCAATAAATCGGCGAACTCTAACTAACTGAATATTTTCATTTTTTTTTCTCTATCCACATTTCATCCCATGTTTCACTCTCATTCTCTAAATTTTCTAAATCGTATACTTTGGCTATGTTAGGAATTTTTTCTAACTTTGGATGAAACAGGCACAAAGAAAATGCAATTTCTGTTTCTTCCGAAAATTGAATCTAGATATGGAATAAACAAGTAATTAGCTCTATAAATTTGATTTGATCCCAGTCTAGGAATTCTTAGTGGTATGTCAAATTTATCACCAACTTTTTCAGATTTTTGGAAAATTTCCTTAAAATATTTTTCAGCGTCAGATCTGTGATGTTTTAGTGCAGACAAAAGTGTTTTAATATGGTTTTTGCCGAAAGAAGATTTATTATTTCTCCTTGTAGTATGTTGCACACCGGTTCCAATTTAGCACTATAATGAGAAATGATGTGGAGACAGAGTATGAATTTACAAGTCGAAACTGCAGATAATAATTGATTAGCTTGTGATCGTGTCTCTGTGCTGAATTATATTGAATAAATCAAATGTCCCAAAGCCCCTCTTATTTCTTCGTAATTTTCGGAAAATATTCTGATGAATTTGTACTTTGAGGACCATCGTGTCACAAAATAATGGGATTTTCTTCTATATGGACTGTCACGAAAAAATTTAAGAACTTTGTTGATAGAATCTGCAGTATTCTGTATATCTTGGATACGGTTTAAATCATTTACCACTAAACTTATGTATGTGATATTTTCCTGTATTTACGTGTTCCAGGGGGGGGGCAAGCGCCCCGTCTGTTATGGTTTCGAATCCCAGCTCTGGCAATATTTTATTTTTATTTTTGAATAAAGTAGTTAGTTTGTTACGTTGGTTTATTGGAAATAATGAATATAATAATTAAAATTCTGTTTTGTTACGCAGGTCACATATTTTTGATTATATCATATCATGTTGGGAAAATTTTGGGGCGACACAACCGATTTTTTAATTATTAATGCATTGAGGTTTAAGTTTTAGATGTATTGTTTACATAAGTCTTATTGTTTTGTGATAGCCTTTTCATGACCTATAATTCATTTAAATTTGTACCATAAATTATTTTTTAGTTCTGATAATACCTATATATGTTTTGAATATTAATGGATGGATAATAATAATTATTATTTTATTTTTATTAATTAGTAAATATAAAACAAACATATAAAAACCAAATGTATTTCATTATTTTGTTAAGGACAAAAAATTAATATTTTGAATAATTTTTTGATTTCTTTAGATTTCAAATCAAGATTTTTTTGAAAGTTAAACTATAAGCTCCTAGAGGTTATCTACGGGGTAACTCAAAAATGTTTATTATTTAAGATTTTTAGACACGGCAGAACCTTATCAGCGGTAGGTGACTTTTTATTTTCTTTCAATTTTGTTTTTTTAACTTTTTTTGAATTTTTTTTTTGATTTTTTTTTATTTTTTTTGATTTTTTTTTTAATTTTTTTTGAAATTTTTTTTCTAAATTTTTTTTTTTTTTTAATTTTTTTGAATTTTTTTTTTCTTTGAAACTTTTTCTTTTGAAATTTATTTTTTTATTTTTTTTTATAACCCTCAATGACTTTTTTCATAGATAAAACTACCACAAAACGACTGGGAAATTCCGCAGGGATTTCTTTGTGTGTAAATATAAAACAAACATATAAAAATCCAGTTGTGTTTGTTTTGGACGTAAAATAACAGATTGATATTTCGTAGTGGCAACAAAACTTTGCTATATTCAGTACATAAATATTAGCTGTTTATTTTATTTGACACATTTTGAAAATGCTTCATAAAGCTTTCTAAATTTTCAGATAAATATTAAAAGCAATAAACAAACCAAACAAACTAATGGGTAAGGCAAGAACCTCCGCTCGCGACTACTTTTACAGTTGGTTTTTACCAATTTTAATAAGTTGCAATTTTTAATCAGCGATATATCTAGTAATTTTTTACTGCACCTTTAGGCGAGGTGTATTTCCAATAAAATTTCCATAGCGGTCGTATGGGAAATTGATATTATATTACATAACAGCATTTTACTTAAATTTTTCAAAATATATTCATGATAAACAATCATTAAATTATCATAAATCTAATTCAGCTTAATGTGTTTCAATTACGGTAATTCAATGTTTTGAAAACACATCTTTTATTCATCGGTTTCAACTTATTTTCTACAATTTCTCTGATTGAAAACTTTTCGTGCCCGTTTCTTATTGAATGTCTCATATTACATACATGCTATTTACATTTGTTTTGTTTTAGTTTACTTACCAAATTAAGTACAATACGCGAAACACATGCCCCAGCCATTAAGTATTATTCTTCGTTTTTATCATCATAATATAATAATGTAATATAGTAATGACAAACGTAAATAACTATCAGTAGAAACAAATAATTAAATTTAAAGCACATGATTTAAACAAATTTATAATGCAAATTTTTAAACAAAATATACAGGGGTTTTGTGAGTTTTCTCCAACAGTTTTAGGAATAAAGGATAACAATTTAGTACACTTGTTACGCTAAACTAATATATATCATGATTTTTTGGGAAGACAGCTAGTGTGATTCTGATTCCAAAACCAGGCAAAGATAGAAGGTTCCCCCAGAATTATCGACCAATCAGTCTACTTTCTTGTATTTGCAAAATATTCGAAAGACTAGTACTGCAAAGACTGAAGTCATCCACACAAAGGCTTCAAGTCCTTCCAGATGCGCAGTGTGGGTTTCGCAACTTCCACGGAACCGACCACCAAACAGCGCGAGTAACAGAGAGCTTCATAGACGCATTCAACAACAGACAGCTGACGGGCATAGTAGTTTTCGATGTCGAGAAAGCCTTCGACAAAGTATGGCATGAAGGGCTCATTCACAAAATGATTCGGTTCGGGTACCCACCCAACATAATAAAAATCGTGTGGTCATTTCTTCACAGACGTAAGTTCCACGTCCAAATCGACAAGGAGATATCTACTACACGTTCTGTAGAAGCCGGTGTTCCACAAGGCTCTCCATTGTCACCCGAACTGTATAATATTTTCACAGCCGATATCCCCCAGCAAGCCAATACAAAACTAGCACTATTTGCAGTCCCACGTAAACACACTGACTGACTGACAAAGGCACGTAAATGGCCATAGTGGCATGGAAGAAAGCTCTAGTGTTGTTGCTGTCGGCTAGTTGTTGCATCTCGACCGCTTTAGTCGTCTCCCATTGGTTCTTCGTTATAGTTCAGATTTCGCCAAATGAAATAGACGCTATTTTGTATCTATATCTGTAGTATTTGTATCTCTTCATCAATTTCGTCGAACCAATCCTGATGTTTTCGTTGCACATAGCCTAACGTTTCCTCACCAGCAGAGAGCACGGCGGACAACGACCAGTGTTCTTCAATATCATCCGGATATTCTTCTGCGAGCTTGTCACACACAGTTTCGCTCTGTTGTCCTTTCGGCATTAGTTTCCTTCTCTGTTGTGGTCGTTTTGCAGGTAGACATAGTGTCATACTGGATCGCACAAGTCGGTGATGAGTCCAACCATCATCAGCACAGCACTGGTTAGTTAAACGTTTGGTGCTCTTCACTTCATGTCGGTCACGAGTGCGAACAATTATGTAGTCGATCATATGCCAGTGCTTTGACCTTGGATGTTGCCATGTCGTCTTAAACTTGCCTTTATGCCTATTTTTTTTCTTAGTCAATAGAAAATATAAAACTAAAGTCCTTAATGTATAGGCGCTATTATTTTCATTGATTTCAGACCTTTGAGAAAGCAAATAACAAATAAACAGCCGAAATGTTAGGGATTTAAAAACAAATACTAGGTGGGCTAAAAGAAATCACCCTAGTGGAAGATGCTCTCATTTTTGCAAATGGCCGCCAAGTTCAAATCTGTTTTGACATTTGTGGACTAGGCAGATGCAGAATACAAGTGAACAAGCTATGGAGCGATACACTCGCCAAGAAAACAGAATAATCGTGTCTATTTTTTTGCCTAACAATTTGTCTGTAGTGTTGACGCAGCGCGAATTCCGTCGCCGATTCCCTGGCCGTCCGACACCGACTGCGCAAACACTGCGCCGTTTGGCCAACAACCTTGAAGAGTATGGGACCACACGAAACGTTGCCAAGAGTGGCCAGCCCCGGAGCGCCCGTTCTGCCGAGAATATCGCCGCTGTTGCCGAGGATGTCGAGCTGTCGCCGCAAACATCGACCGGACGCCATGCCACGCAATTAGCCATCAGCCGGACGTCCCTAAGACGAATTGTGGTCAAAGACCTGCGCATGTTCCTGTACAAAGTCCTGTCTGTGCATCAGCTGCTTCCTGCCGACCGCCAAACGCGCGTAACCTACGCCCAAGCCATCCTCAATCTCGAGGCAGAAGTGGACGATTTTTCGACCAAAATCATAATGAGGCTCATTTCCACCTCAGCGGGTACGTGAACAAGCAAAACTATCACTTCTGGGGCACCGAAAATTCACGAGTGATGCACGAGGAACCATTACACCTGCTCAAAGTGACTGCATGGTGCGCTGTTCACGCTGGAGGGTCATCGGGACATTTTCTTTCGAGAATGCCGCTGGCCAAACAACAGTGGACGGTGCGCGCTATAGGGCCATGTCGACCAAGTTTTTTCTGCCGCAATTGGACGAATTGGGACTGAGGGACATGTTGTTCCAACAGGGCGGAGTAACGGCACACACTGCGCGAACCACAACCGACATTCTGAAGGCAGCGTTCCCGGGTCGCCTCATTTCTCGTTTTGGCGATTTGCACTGGCGCGCAAGATCGCTCGATTTAAGCGTTTCAGATTTTTTTTTTGTGGGGTTTTTTGCAGCCCGTGTTTACGTGAACATGCCCGAAACTCTGGAAGCCCCCAAGGACAACATTCGACATGAGTGCGAGAATCTGTCGCCCGAAGTGTTGAAAAATGCCATAACGGGCTCGTTGCCCGTATGGCAATCAATTGTGACGGCGCCCATGTGGCCGATATAATCTTATCGACTTGACCAATAAAATTGTAAAGGTTCAAATAAACATAATTAAAAAACAGAATCAAAGTTTTTCATTTAGAAAAAAAAGAGAGCCAAACAACATCGGATGACTTCTTTTGGCTTTATAAATAAATAATTATAACTGGATCTTTGGTTTTATAGCTTGTAGCCCATGAATCAAAAAACTAGTTATCGAGTATACTTGAGATTGTTAGAATTCCCGACAACTCTGGCATTGTGTAAAAAAAGTCAACTCAAATATTTTGTCGGTTATACAAACATGATTTTGGGGGATATTCATAATTTGAAAGAAATAGACGTCGTCAACAATATCTAATTAACCACAGCAAGGCAAACGAATTACTGCTCTTAATTGAATCGTTTTAATTAATTTTCCAAACAACACAAATTATCTTTGAAATGAAATCAATTACAACGTCGGTGTCATTTTCATTTTGGTTAAATCAACCATTGTGAATAGAATTAACTCCAAACATGAAAACCCATAATAAAAATTAATAACTTTGTAAGTGTGATGTAAAGTAAATGAGATAAGCTAATAATTGTTTATTTTTATTAATTTATTTCGGAATTAAATGAACATAAAGTTGCAGCTCAGGAATAAAAATTAAGAGCTTGCAAATTTTATAAAATTCAGCATTAACAATTACGTAGGTAGAGATAGACACAATGCAAAGTAATTTCATTTTGAACTTTTGACGGACGGGTTTAAAAATAGAAAACTTTTATCGGATGTTTACATTTTGTGCATATTGAACATTATAGCCTTTCAATTTATAAAATATAGGATGTCCATTAAGTATTTAATTGTTTTTGGTTTTTTTTCTAAAGTTTAGTTAAATAATTGACCCCCGTTCATTGTCTAAAATTTAATTTTTCATAATTTTGGTTGTAGTTCTTGGTTATACCTAATTTGATTTACTTTTAAAATACGTCACTCCAACCAAATCTTAATTTAGTCATGATATATAAATTAAAAAAACACTAACAAAACAGACACAAAAAACAAGAAAAGAAATTTAAAGCAAAAAATGTTCGAAATGCATACCATTATAGCGATTTAACCAAATAGTTTTTTTTGCTTCTTCTTTTTGTTGGTGTGTTTTAAGTTGTTTTAGTTTATAATTATTTCTGTTGCAATGTTTTTTGATATTTTGTTCTTTCCATGCTCATTACCTTGTTTGATTTCAAGTGTAGATAACTCGGTAGCGAGTGAGTTTAGAGATATAGGAAGTTCTTCATAAAGTTAGTTTCAAATTTTCCAAACAATTCAAAAATGATGTCAAATATGATCAACTCAATATATCACGAACGGTAAATGATATGAAAAGAAGTTTCATACAAAACTTGTAGGTAAAAATATACCGGGTGGCCCAACAAAGCGCAGTTGATCATATTTGACTTGTTTGGAAAATTTGAAACTAACTTTATGAAGAACTTCCTATATCTCTAAACTCACTCGCTACCGAGTTATCTACACTTGAAATCAAACAAGGTAATGAGCATGGAAAGAACAAAATTTAAAAAAAAAATGCAACAGAAATAATTATAAACTAAAACAACTTAAAACACACCAACAAAAAGAAGAAGCAGAAGCAAAAAAAACTATTTGGTTAAATCGCTATAATGGTATGCATTTCGAACATTTTTTGCTTTAAATTGATTTTCTTGTTTTTTGTGTCTGTTTTGTTGGTGTTTTTTTAATTTATAATTATTTATGTTGCAAGGTTTTTTGAATACATTTGTTTTTGATATTTTGTTCTTTCCATACTAATTACCTTGTTTGATAACTCGGTTGCGAGTGAGTTTAGAGATAATAGGTTCTTCGTAAAGTTAGTTTCGAATTCTCCAAATAATTCAAAAATTATGTCAAATATAGGGTGTCGCATTTAAAAAATCACAACTTTGATCAACTGCGCTTTTTTGGACGACCCGGTATATTTTAAAGTATTACCAATACATGCTCCTAAAAAAAAACCTACAATTTTTGTATGAAACTTCTTTTCATATCATTTACTGTTCCTGATATACTGAGGGGTATCCATACTTTTTGTTAACCCGGTATAATAAGAGTGTTGTGCTATCAACAATCAAAATCAATCAAAAATGATAGTTAATGTTTTTTTGTTAAACTTCAATCTATGAGTTAATTTATTATTGTACTGATTTATTTCTGACATACGCGGTCTAAAAATTACATATTTTAAGTAATATTTGAAAACGTCTTTATTGTAAATAATTATACTCATTGATTTTCCATTTTATGACAACATAATAAAATTCACAGCTAAACTATAAAATAAATCATTTAACAGTTATTGCAGTCATAATCCGATATTATTTGCATTTTTATTGAATATCGTACAAGTATAGGTAACTATTTAAAAAGAAAATATTAGTATGTTATTTAATTGTTAAGATTTATTCATGCTAATAAATTTTACAATTTCTACATTGATTTGTTTATTTCTATCAACAACGTTACTTATTTATGAAGGTAATAGGTTGTAATTATTATTATTCTTTAATAACATGCACTCTACCAATATACCAAGTCGTAATCTTTCGAGAATAAAGAAACTTTTGTAGTAGTATAAACTTACCATTAGCTTGACAGTAACCCCAGTCTAGAGCCATGCTGAAAGGAAAAAAGATTTTATTCATTATACGTTTAAAATAATTAATAATTTAATAGAGTATAACCTAAAACATTAACAATAAAAAATTAGATCACATTGCCGTTCGAAAACAGTGTAAAAAGGGGCTACAAAATACTTGCTAAACATAACAGAAATATTGATTAGTTGTTTATAGCTTTGAACGAATGTATTATAAAAACTTGTTTACATAGGCGTTCGTAAATAGTGGAAAAGGGGTCAAAAAAAATTCTTATATAACCATATTCTAAATACAGAATAATTTCTTATAGTTGTCATAGAATATAACCTAAATAAACTGTTGCCCTCGCGGCACGAATAGCTCTCCATATTTAAGTTAAAAGTAATAATTTTATGACATTATTGTCATTTATCTAAAATTTATAAGTATCGGGTTTTGTTCCTCTTTCTTCTCTTTGGAGGCACTATTTATACGTACATATTTATATTTTTTTTAATTTATTTATTGTCATTACATGTCATTACCAAAAAAGGTTTACACAAGTCATATTAAATACTTAAATATTACATAACACAACATAAAAACATAGAAATGTATAACACTTAATCAAAACAGAAAGTCAGTGCTGAGGAATTCATCAATGGAGTAAAAAGCCTGGTCAATTAAGTAGTTTTTTAATCTATTTTTGAACATTGCAAGGCTCAGTGTTTTCAAACTATCTGGCAAATGATTATAGCATGTGGGACCATAATAATTTACAAAATTTCTGCTTCTACCCAACCTCATATATTCAGGAAGAATGTCATTTTTGTTTCTGGTATTGTGGTTGTGAACTTCATCATGCCTTATGTACAGATTGTAATTATTTTTCACATACATAATTGAATTGTAGATATAGAGACACGGGAGTGTAATTATTTTACATTCTTTAAATTTAGGTCTGACATTATTCGAACCACTCGTCTTTGGATTGCGAATACCCGACTAGCATGACAAGAGTGTACCCAAATTGACAAAGCATATAAAGCCACACTGTGAAAAAGGCCATAATATGCTGATTTCAAAACATTAAAAGAGACTTCACCCTTCAAGCTTCGCAACATGAACACAACCTTAGACAACTTGGCAATGGTAACCTCGACATGACCCGCCCAGGTTAGCTTTTGGTCCAAAGTGACACCCAAAAAATTTACCAGACCATCAGAAACAGCAACATCCGTCTCACGTAATGTAAATATTTTAGTAGCTGTTTTATTGGCATTCATACAGAGTTTGTTAGCTGCAAACCAGTCAGCAGCCCTCCACCGAATTAATCATACTTGAGGCCATTCGTTTTTGACCCTTTTTTACACTATTTTCGAACGCCTGTGTGAACCAGTTCTTTTATGGAATGTTTTTAGCATATATTGTATTACAACTATGAAAAATTATTCCATATTTCGAATAAGTTTAGGAAATATATATTTTTTATGTTTTGACCCCATTTCCACTATTTACGAACACCTATGAAAGTAAGTTATTTATGACACATTTTATAGGTTATATTCTATTAAAGCTATAAATAACTAGTCAATATTTCTGCTATGTTTAAGAAATACGTTTTCTAAATTCTTTTTTACCCCATTTTACACTATTTTCGAACGCCAATGTGGTCTAATATTTTATGTTCAATATTTTAGGTTATATTCAATTAAATGCGTAAAAAATAATTAAAAGGCATGATGATGATGATTTCTGAAATTCTCGAAAGATGGATTAATGAACTGGACACGAAAATGAAAAGCCAAAAGCGAAATATTGTGATGTTTATAGACAATTGTCAGGCACATCCAGTTATTGTATGTAAAAAATTAACGAATACTGAATTGACTTTTTTTCCACCAAACCTGACCTCCAAATTGCAACATATGGACCAGGGTATTATAAAAAACATAAAACAACCTTCCAATCCAAAAATTGATTACGAACGATTACGAATTGTACAGTAGAATTTGAACTAATTGAAGTTGCTATAAATTATCAATGTATTACTGCTTGTACACTATAACGAATTATGAGTTAAGATTTTCTACGTCGCTGGAAATATTTTTAATATGCATTGAATCAATCTTATCTCAAAACCAGAAAAAAATGAGTTGAAACAGTTTTTCTTAGGCCAGTTGTTATGTTTTTCCTGTCAATTTGATGCACACTTGAAATCTGGTTCCCTAATAATGGGGTCGTGATATTTACGCAGGACAATGATATTATGAAGGGCTATCTACATACCAAACGACATGCGGAGGATAGTTTTTTACGTCTTGATTAGGCCTTATATGATAGGGTCCTTCACCAAACCAAGGCCCCAAAAAATTGAAATCTGGTTCCCTAATAATGGAGTCGTGATATTTACGCAGGACAATGATATTATGAAGGGCTATCTACACAGTTAAGTTTTTTTTATGGAATACCCTCTTATCTGCATACAGATTTTAATGCACTTCCAGTATAAGACTTCGGATTAGGCCTCGAATAAAATCAGAAGGAATAGGTATTTTATTAATGGAGTAAAAATAAGACAATAATGATAGTACAAAAAGGGCTTTTAACATTCCAATTTAATCGAATATGAAAGTGTCTGATTTTGGTAATAACATACCAAATTTAAATACATTTTATGCAAGCTTATAGTTCAATTTTTGGCCCTATTACTTTATTTTTTAATTCTTCTGGGGAATTTGCTGAAAGGGAATGCTTTGGGTGTAAATTATATTGTTTTAGTTATTTTTATGCAAATAATATATCTCATAGTTTTGGCTTATCAAACAATATTTAATATAAGTCTGTACTTTAAAGGAAATAAAAAAAAACTATGGATTTCAACAATTTATCTATTTCACATATTATATTGCATGTTAGTGCTTAATTTATAAAAGATTAGTATAGTAGTGGAAAATGAATTATAATCGCTGGTAACTGCAGGACAAACTTGTAATGAGGATGCAAAATTACTTGTTAAATACCTCTGCCAAATGATTTTGATACTTGTTTCACATCAACTTACAGGATGGGATTAATCTACATTTTGTTGTTGTCTAAAAACAGCAGAAGCTATTTAGCATTATACTATGGTTATTCAAATTGGAGCAATGATTGGCCCAGATACTCCACTTATAATAAATATGATTTTATGTATTATTAAACCAAGCTCATTTACTAAAATGAACATGAAGACTAGCTTTGAGTAAATTAAGGTTTAGAGCTTTTGACATGGATGGATGCTCCAGAAACAGGACAAGTCTGGTCGACGACGCTAGGTTATTCAAAAATATTTATATGATCTATTTGTTAAAATAAACAATGTTGTAGTTTCCGGGGTTAACAGATAAGCAATGGTTGGTTCGTCAAGCAACTGTTGAGATAGGATTAGCCCACCTGCAAAAGAAGCAAAGCAAACTTTGCTTTATTGAGATGGTTCTGCATTATTTCAGGTCTTTAAGGAAACATCCTCTGAGCGTGTAAGCAGAGTCCAAGCCTGATGTAACTAGGAACAGTTGAGGATAACGAAGGCTTCTGGTTAGCTACCCTAATTGTGGCGATTTAATAACTAATAAATAAAGGTTTATGTGAGTTTCTCCTCTAAGTTACAGTAACAGACTTGAAAAAACATTGCTTTATTGAATTTATGCTGTTGATTTATTGCAATTATATTATAAGCATAAGTCTATAATAAAATGATAAGAAATTATAAAATATCAAGTCTAAAATCATAACACGCTGTTACAATTAAAAAAAAAAACCGTCATGATTTGACACGAATTTCATAAAATAAATGCATTTATTTGTTTTATTAGAAATAATTATTTTTTATTTACCTGATAGTTTAATTTTTTTGATTATCTCCTACATATTTCTTTGATTTTCTTTTAAATGCAATTTTCAGATTTAAATTAGTTTACAGGAATGAAACTTAACACCGTTTCAGCTATAGAAAACTTTATAAATAGCGTTATAACCGCTTTTGAGAGTAGAAGGCTTGTGGGGGCTTCTTTTCTTGATTTAACAAAGGCGTATGATTGCGTTTCACACGGTATCTTGTTGGGTAAACTGGAGCGATACGGTATGAGTGCGAATTCGATTCGTTTGCTGAGTTCCTATCTCACTGGTAGGAATGTCGTAACGATGTTTGGGTCAAAGTCTTCTCAGCCCTTGTTGAGCTCTTGTGGAGTCCCACAGGGCTCGGTGCTCGGACCTCTATTATTTTTGATTTTCATTAATGATTTACCGCTACATCTGCCATGCTCTGACCTGACATTGTTTGCAGACGATTCAACTATTGTTGATGTTGAACTGTCGAGTGATGTTCTGGCCTCAAGTATGATTAATTCACAGTCGAGGGCTGCGGACTGGTTTGCAGCTAACAAAATCTGTATGAATGCCAATAAAACAGCTACTAAAATATTTACATTACGTGAGACGGATGTTGCTGTTTCTGATGGTCTGGTAAAGTTTTTGGGTGTCACTTTGGACCAAAAGCTGACCTGGGCGGGTCATGTCGATGTTACCATTGCCAAGTTGTCTAAGGTTGTGTTCATGTTGCGAAGCTTGAAGGGTGAAGTCTCTTTTAATGTTTTGAAATCAGCATATTATGGCCTTTTTCACAGTGTGGCTTCATATGCTTTGTCAATTTGGGGACACTCTTGTCATGCTAGTCGGGTATTCGCAATCCAAAGACGAGTGGTGCGAATAATGACAGATTTAAAGTTTCGAGAGGATGTCAGACCTAAATTTAAAGAATGTAAAATAATTACACTCCCGTGTCTCTATATCTACTATTCAATTATGTATCTGAAAAATAATTACAATCTGTATATAAAGCATGATGAAGTTCACAACCACAATACCAGAAACAAAAATGACATTCTTCCTGAATATATGAGGTTGGGTAGAAGCAGAAATTCTGTGAATTATTATGGTCCCACATGCTATAATCATTTGCCAGATAGTTTGAAAACACTGAGCCTTGCAATGTTCAAAAATAGATTGAAAAACTACTTAATTGACCAGGCTTTTTACTCCATTGATGAATTCCTCAGCACTGACTTTCTGTTTTGATTAAGTTATATACATTTCTATGTTTTTATGTTGTGTACTGTAATATTTTAATATTTAATATGACTTGTGTAAACCTTTTTTGGTAATGACATGTAATGACAATAAATAAATAAATAAATAATTTTTTTTTTAATTTCATGCAAACTATTTTTTCGACGTTTCGACAAACAATTTTTGTCATCTTCAGTATTTTTTTATCAGTCTACAAACATACAATTATTCATCATTATTTTTTTTTCTTTCTGTTTCTATAAAGTCATTCCAAAAATGTTTTTAAATATAAATAAAATTCTCTAAGTATAAATAAAATTCTTAAAATAACGATGAATAATTGTATGTTTGTAGACTGATAAAAAATTCCTGAAGAAGACAAGAATTGTTTGTCGAAACGTCGAAAAAAAAGGTTGACATGAAATAAAAAAAATTATTTCACTATCGGTTGTTAAAACGAACCAAAAACTCCAAGAATGATATCCAAAAAATTATATCGTGTAAATGTTTTTTGCCTCGACAGAATTCGATTTGAATCCAATCCTGTTTCGACTTTGTTGACAAAAGTAGAACAAGAACTTGACTTTAAGACAAATAGCCTTTAAAAATAATTCATTTTATTTTTAAACATGTTTTCAAGTACATTAATCAACTAAATCAAAATAGCAACATGAATGTCTCTTTTGTAAAATATTTTATAGTATCTTTGTAATTTATCAAAAACAGTGGCGTATTTTTTAAGTCAGAAAATATATTTTATTTAAGTTTCTTAATTACTTTTGATTATCCCAGTTTCTGTCTAATAAGATTACCAGCAAATCATAAAGGAGCAGGCGATGTATTTCATTGCATTTCATTGTTTTTTTTTTAATATAAATATGCATTTTTGTGGATTAAATGTGCAACATAGACCTTTGTCTATCCTTCTTTATTAGATTTTCAAAATATTTCAGTACCGGCATAAAAATCTACCCGCTTCTGATGAGAAACACCTTTAAAATTACAGAAATACTCAAACCATCTGAACTTGTTGGTAAACAGATGTGCGTTATTATTATTATTTATTCTAAAAATAAGAAATTAAAATAAAGACGGAGTAGTTATTGTGGGCTTCAAGTTCTACGCAAAAATATTGAATTAACATAATATATTATACATTTAATATTGTAATAACTAATTAGCTTTGTTTTAAAAAAATAATTAATCTGTTTTTAGGTTCGTGAGATTTATTAAGAATTTTATTAATGATATTCCGATATTAAATATTTTTAAGAATAGTGATTTATACAGTAGAATTTAATGATGTTAAATGATCCGAACACATGTAGATAATTATTTTGATTGAAAAAATACAATTAAGTGCTAAAATATTTAATGACCTAAATTAAAAACAACCAAAAATCCCGAAGATTTGAATGATCACCAAGGAATACAGGCCATGATCGCCATAATTATATTAAAGACTTTTGGAAATTAACGGTAGTAGTTTTTTTTTAAATACTTGAAAAATTATTTCAGGTAATAATTAAATTAAAAGGATTTCATGTCCGTAAATATAATAAATGAAAATAATTTCGTGGCAAAGCGGACGAAAATGTTGATTTTACCTACACAAGGAATTTTGTTTAATTTAACAGGGCCCCAGTCTAATTCAATAGAACCAGACCGAGGCATGGGTCGACAGATACTGACGAATTCGTTTCGCTCTTGTTATGAGCTCGTCAGAGTACCATAGTCGTTGCCCATCTACAAATATCGGCCTGCATTTAAGCACAATAGGATACACAACAGTAGACACATGTAAACACGTCTCATCTACATACACATAGTAGTGCATATCCTATACCATGCAGAATAATTAAATGAAATAAAGTAAATGATCACCAAGGAAAACAAGCCATGCCACCAAAAAAACTATAATGCATGGCGATTAGTAAGCACCATAAGTTCGAGGAGGTATACTTCCGGTAAAGAACCAATAAATCGAACGAGTCCAAACCTACAAATATCTAGAATGTCAGGTGAACGAAAGCTGGGATAATATGCAGGAGATTCGTGCCCGAATTGGACAGGCCAGAGCATTGTTTGTGAAAATGAGGTCAGTGTGGTGCTGCCGAAGCCTATCGCTCTCCATTCGCACTCGAGTACTACGTTGCTATGTATTCAGTATTCAGCATTCTTTGCTATGGAATTGAGGCGTGAACTCTGACAGACGCCATGTGCAAAAAGCTAGAGGCTTTCGAAATGTGGACGGAAATTAAGAATTTCCTGGACGGACAGAGTGCGCAATGAAGACGTGCCTAGGATAATGTCAAAAGATCTCGAGGTTATGTTTACACCTAAAAAGCGAAAGTTAGAATACTTATCAAGCTGATCATAGATGGTAGAATTGAAGGCAAGAAAGGCACTGGACGGCGAAGAATATCATGGCGAAGGAATTTGAGGCACTGGTATGGACAGACCACGGCGATTCTCTTTAAGAAAGCAGTTGATAAAGTACAGATAATTTTGACGATTGCCAACGTTCGAAGAGGACAAGGCACTTGAAGAAGAAAACTTATTTTTGCTAATAATTAAAAGATAGAAAGTAAAAGATGTACGTACGTATTTATTTTTATTGAAAAAATAAAATAAAATAAAATTCTAAAATATTTAATGATATAAATAACAACCAAAAATGCCGAAGATTTGAATGAGTATTACGGAATACAAGTTATGATCGCCCTAATTATATTAAGCGACTTTTGGAAATTAGCAGTGGTAGTTTTCTTTTATATTTTTTGTTAAGTACTTGAAAACTTATTTCGCTAATAATTAAAAGATATAAAGTAAAAGATGTAGCTAGGTATTTATTTTTATCGAAAAAATCAAATAAAATTAAAAAAATCCCGAAGATTTGAATGAGCACCAAGGAATACAAGCTATGATCGCCTTAATTATATTAAGAGGCTTTTGTAAATTAACGCTAGAAGCTTTTTTTTTAATTTTTGTCTTCTTGAAAACTTATTTTCGTTCCTGGAAGTTCGTACCTTAACACTTTTGTAACTTGATATAGTATAGCATATTACATCCAGTTTTGAATATTATATAGGCAGTTATAAAAATATTTTGTACCAAAAGAAATATAAACAATCTAAATATGTTTTTTAATACTTGATCTTGCTTTGGTTTGGAGATGGGCTAATAATTTAAAGAAAACACTTTAATTTTATAACCAAGGTTTCGATGCATATTTACATCATCTACAGGATTTAACAATTTGTATTTTCTGTATGTGACATAAGAAAAGGGATCACTTAAGATTTGAACTCTTTCATATGAATTCAAAAATTCAAAAAAAAACCTACCTCAAAGAGAGCTTACCAATGTTTTTAAGTAAAAAATGGGTGTCTTTAGGATCTGTAATATATATTTTATAAATAATTAATGTACGCATCTTCCTTGAGCAATTTTCCATTTTTTTTTATTTTCAGGGGACTTCATAAAATTTATATCCATCAAAAACTCCACCTCACCGGCGTAGGTGGTAAAAAAATAAAAATATTTAAAAAAATCTCAAAACCGGGATGGTAATTAATTTAAAGCAATCCGATATTAAAAAAATTAATTATAATTTAAATTGGTTAATAAAATTTTAAATACGCCTACACTGCGATCATAATTTCTTCCTAAATTAAAATTAAGAAAAAAAATAATTAAATTAAATTAAATTAATTGAACTATGAAATTAAAAATATAAAAAAAATAATAATAATAATAAGCAACTTACTTTTGATTTCTTCTTCGTTGTTGCGTCTGACAGAGTTGAATCGGTTATTGGCGATTCCCAAAAATCTCACGTGATATATAATACCTTCTTCAATGGACAAACTAGTGACCCGTTACAGTTTGCCGATGACAATAATAAACAGACTTTCCTGCACATATTCTCAAGTTCGTGGTTGGTTTACAGCACGTTGTTTTTTAAACTGCCCCACCACACCATTTATATTTTCCATTCTGTTTTACATGTAACAATTGTCATGATAATCCACTGAATATAAATCACTTTTTTTTTCTAATACCCGAGTTTAAGGATATTTGGTGTGCGTTTAAACATAAAATAAACTAATAAGTGATTGACTTAGCCGGCAAACCGGTAGATCTATAGAGAAGTTTTAGGTATGTTTCTGTTAATATCACGCAGAGTCGTATTTTGGTTTCAAGCAATAACTCAACTGTATCTATACATTTGTACAGTTTATCTTCTTCGGGATGTACGTTGGTACATAATAATATAAATTACTTTAGGAAGTAAAAATATTTTATTTTTATTTCCACGTCAAAAGCTAACATTACGACGTTTCGTCGCATTATTTGCGACTTCTTCAGGTTTCTACTGAAAACAAAACATCAAATATAGTTTTATAAGACAAGTTTGTACAATTTTTGAGCATTTTTTTTTACCTTACATTCGATTTTTGTTTTGATTATTATTGTTGGTGCTTTCTTTTTTTTTGTGATTATTTTTATAATATTGTTATATTGTCCATAGTTTCTTTTTCTGTTAAATGGGATAGGGAGCTCCAAGAATGATATATTATACATGTTTTTTTTATTATTTTGTAAAATATAAATTAACTACTTATGTTTTTCTTCCTCTGGTTTAGATTTTGAAATCAGTCTTACTGCTATCTAGACCATTTTGTAGTTCTTTGTTTAAGATTAAATTAAGTACGGTATTGTAATTTATTTTCTGAACTGCAAATAAACTTATTATTATTATTATATATATACAAAAAATTGTATAAATAAAGAACCATAGACATTATTTATTTATACACAATTTTTTTTATATATCGAATGTGATTAGTGAACTTGTGTCAAAAGATAAATTCAAAAAAACAATTGTACAAACTTGTATTATAAAACTTTATTATTTGCTGTTTTGTTTTTAGTTGAAACCTGAAGAAGTCGCAAATAATGCGAAGAAACGTCGTAATGTTAGCTTATATTTTTTTATTTCCTAAAGTAATTTATATTATTATCTACGAACCTACATCCCCAAGAAGATAAACTGTAAAAATATATAAGAAGAATGTTCAAAAATACGAAAATATAGTGATATATATCTATACAATTTAATTATTAAAATTATTATAAGGATTCTGGCAGTTATAGATGAATTTGTTTCGCTCTCTTTATGAGCTCTTCAGCTTACATACTCGGCGAAATATTTGTTTTGCCTTATACACTATGACCTCTAGACCAATGGAGAGATGTAAGTAGCAAAGAGCGTATCAAATTTTATAAACTGTTGCCCTCGAGGCACGAATAGCTATGTCCATAATGAAGTGTAAAAGTAATATTTCTACGACCTTTTTGTCATTTACCTTTCTCGTAAGACAAGCTATATGTATTTCCAAATAAAACCTAGTTTTAATTTTTATTGTAGACATGAGACATTATACTTATATAACTATAGGGATTATTTTTTTATTTTGACCCCAATTTTTTTATGATTGATATTTCATAGATTATATTCTATCAAAGCTAACTGTATATAATTAGCCAATTTTTTCTGGTATGCTTGGGGAATAGGTATATTGTTTTTTTTTTCATTTTGACCCCTTTTTAAACTATTTATGAATGCCTTTGTGAACCTGTTATGTATGTTTTAAGTTTTTAACCCCTTTTTACATTCATTTCGAAAGCCAATTGTGACCTATTTTTTATCGTTAATGTTTTAGGTTATACTCTATTAAACCAATGAAAAATTATTCAATATTTCGGATGAGGTTAAGGAGTATGAATTTTTTAAAATTTTGATTCAAATTCAAATTTCAAATTCTTTATTCAGCCATCACATCACATCACAATATTGTACAATTGGCAAGTCAAAACGCAAAAGATATATACAAATGAACAAAAAATACAGACAAAAGCAACACACACATCTAAAAAATATTCAATAAATTTAAAAAAAAAACAATAAATAAATAAATAAACAAATGTAAAAAATTACACAGATATCACAGGCGAACACATGCGCATCCTGCTGCGTGTAGAATGTCCCTGATATTAAAAAATCTTTCAATTTGCGTTTAAATATTTTCTCCGATTGAGATTCCCTCAAGCGTGCGGCTTGAGGGAATCTCAGCATGTTAAAAAAATAAATACCGGAGTATTGAGGTGACTTTTTATATGATTCATGGTTAGATCTGGGGAGAATCCTTTTCTAAACCCCTAGAAGTTAATCAGCAACTAGAAATATCCTGTAGGATTCTAGTACCAAATTTGGCTAAAATATGTTTTAGTGGTTTTTGAGTTTTCGTGGATAAAGGCAAACAGACACACATACACACATTTTTTAAAAACTAACAAAAATTCCTGCAACAATAATGAAATGCATACATGGTAAAGGCCACACTAATAATGATAAATTGGAAAAATCAGAACAAATATCATGCAAATAATACAAAAATGTTCATCATTCATGATTTATCATTCGCACGATGACCTGTTTTTGCTTATACTACGCTAGATTTGCTTATGCAATTTGTCTTTTCTCATACGAATTTCGATGTAGGAGAAGCTACTTAAATCTCTCCATGAGTGGATAGTCTTGTGATTTCTATGTAAGAACTATTTTTCTTGAAAAAGAAGCTAACAAAACGATATCATGACAGTTTAGACCAGTAGGTATTGTAAAAGAAGAATTACACCAGCTTTCAGGCCTTCTTCTACACATGGTCTGTTGAAAATATCTAAAAAACCCAGACTGTTCGTTTATCTAAGAAATTCCAAAATAATCGATACACCACCGAGCCTAAATAGAACCAGTTTTTTGTACATACTTAAATACCTATTTGTTATCTCTTATTCATCCCTTTTGTATATACATAATTGTAACCATAATTAGTTGAGTTTAAGCGAAGATACAGACATAACGTGTGAATAAAAATATAAACGGACGCTCTCAATAATTTGTTATCTTTTAATATAATTAATTTACTTAGTTTTGTGTTATTTCATATTATTTTAGTAGTAGTAGTTTTTTCATAAGTAAACTTATTTACGAACCAATTGGGCGTTTTATTTACGTAGAATAACCCCAGTTTTAACTACATGGTCCGCGAGTGGAAATCTTAGGACATGAAAGAAGATTTATACATCTAGTAATTCTTATGTTATATTTCAACGCAATCCAGTCCGAAAAGGACTTGAAGGACTATGACGTACACCTGGAACTGTTTATGTTAGTGGTGGTATTAGGCTTGTAAAAGTGTTAGATTAGCAAAATGTTTTTCATAATAATAATTATCGAAACATTTGAATAAATAATTCACTTTCTGTATTGCACTGGTCAATCAGCTTTAAGCTAATAAATATGTAAATCTATTTAGGAGCCGTTTCACGTATATTTAGATAATTATTGTCATAAGAAAAAATCGGGTGACTTAACGAATGTTACAAATAATAATCGACCAGTGTGTATTCAGTCAGCACAATCAAAACTGCTCATGATGTTCTTTTACTCGAGAGGTTTGCATCCTATATTGTGGACTGCTTGTCACTTGTCACAAGCACTTTTTCCAAAGTCTGGTGTCCCCTAGAGTCCGCATATAGGACCAATATTCTTTATTACTTTTGTAAATGACATTCATGATATAATTAATGATGATTTAAAAATATTCAGGACTATTTATAAGGTCAGATACTGCAGAATGTCTTAGACACTTATTATTGTTTATATATTTATTATTATATTGCACCAAGAATGTTGAGAGCTACGTCCTTGCGCTCCATGAGTGTCATATTAGGACTAATTATGCCAGCAGCCTATTTGAGCCGTTTACAGTTGGTAGTTTTTTGGAACAACATTATACGAGGGTTGCCTTTTATATTTCGAGATTAGAGAACAAAAACAAAAAATAATCATCGAAAATCACTTTATTGTTATTCAAAATATTCCCCATAAAGATCTATACACTTTTGCATGCGTTTGAACCAATTGTCGAAGCACTTTTGCCACTCTGATTGAGGTATCTCCAAAACGTGCATTTCGAATGCAGCAACCGCTTCTTCAGGTGTCGAAAAACGTTGACCTCTCAGTTTGTTTTTTACGTACAGGAATAAAAAGAAGTCATTCGGTGCAAAGTCAGGACTATCTCATCAAATCGATGTTTTGGGTGGTCAAAAATGTAGTTGTTTGAGCCGATGTGTGAGAGCTCGCATTGTCGTGGTGAAGAGTGATCCGTCTTCGGCGGTTGGTTTTCTTGATTTCTTGGAAGACAACTGGCAAACAAATGGTTGTGTACCACTCAGAATTGACTGTTCTGCGTTGTTCTAGTGGTACGGTTGCGACCTGTCCAGTTGTTCCGAAAAAACAGGCGACCATTTGCTTGAAAGTGCTTCGTGCGCGAACAACTTTTGTTGGATTTCGCTCATCTTGAAACACCCATACAGTCGACTGCTGTTTACTTTCGGACTCATACGTGTAAATCCACGATTCATCACCTCTCACGATGTCATAGGCGTGTTTTGAAGCACCGCGATCGTATTTTTTGAGCATTTCTTTCGACCAATCGACACGGTCCTTTTTTTGAGCGATTGACAAATTGTGTGGGATCCAACGCGAACAAATTTTTTTGACAGTCAAATGTTTATGCAATATTGAATGTATGCTGGTCCCACTAATGCCTAAGGTTGTCTCAATCTCTTGGTAGGTCACATGACGATCTTCAGTTCGCGCACAGTATCAATGGTTTTCGGAACAACAACTGATTTTGGACGACCTTCACGAAATTCGTCTTGGAGTGAACTACGACCACGATTGAATTCACGATACCGTCGATAAACACTGGTCCTTGATAGAGCCTCATCGCCAAAAATTTAATTAAGTTCAATATAAAAGGCAACCCTCGTAGTATAAATTAAAAAATAATTCTAAAAATGAATAAATTGTGTTGATTTCAATCACCAAATGGTTGTTTTGCTTTCCCACAAAGGGAAAGTATTGTGAAGCTGCTAAAAAACATTTGAGATAAAGACGGATATATCCATTTTGAAATTCCTTAAGCCCATTTCCAGATGGAAGTCTGTCTGTGTGTATGTATGTGTATCTATGTTTTCTTCCACGATAGCGTCCAAACGCTTCAATCAATAATTATTGAGCTAAATTTTTGTATGTGAATTTGAGGGAGTCCTAGGAGGAACCCATTAGTTTTTGGTGGAAATCGCTTTAGTCCTGTGATAGGGGAGGGATTTTTTTTCACTGTACGTGCACAAGTGGCTCATTGAGTTGTGGCCAATTACTGTAGAACTTTCTATTACGTAGCGCTTGGTGTGTTTTTTCAACGGTATAGAACAATGAGAAACATTCGTACAGCATATTGTTGGAGGTTTTTGCTTTTTTTTTCTGAGCTTTGTAATCTTCAATGCCAAAGTGACTGAATGACCAATAAAGTATTTATTTATTATTTGATAATATACAGGGTGTTCAATTTGAAACAGACCAATAGCTGTTTTTATTAATATTACGATTGCATTATATAATAATAAAATAATATTTATTTGTATCCCATTACTATTTACAAATTAAACAAAACAATTTTGCTTATCAGAAGAACACAAACAAAAATTACTCTAAAGCTCATTTTAGAACTAACGCACGAGACTGTTTGCGTCTTTTACTTAATTAACTTCAATTTACCACTCTTACCATCTGAAGTTAAAACTGGAGTATTCCCAACGCTAACAAATTCAATATACTTTTAAACTTTTCTGCAGTTAACAATTTCACATTCAATCAAATAAAAAGAGAAAAAAACTAAAACAAATATTATAATATATATTCTTAAATTAATAGTTTTATATTCATAAAAAACATGACGATTGAAATAAAAATTAAATACAAAAATACTAATACGAGCCTGTTCTATTGTAGTGAGTATCTTGTATGGGTAAACTTTTTCTCTTTATTTTATTTTCAAGACGGCTGGGTAGCAGTAAACAACTATAGTCAAAAGATCATTTAAGGTCAAACACTTCTTATTCTTTATAGGGCAAGGACAGTTGCAGCCTGAGGATATGAAATCATAATAAACCATTATTTCTTTTTAATAAGTTAATCACTTGTACGCTTGAAGTCTTGGTAAAATTATGTATTTTAAGTATATTTAAATCTAGATAATATATTTACACAGTTGGTGTCTATTAATATCTGCCTACTATTAATAAAGGTAGGTAGATACATATATTTATGATATTTCCAGAAAATTGGGAACACAATTTGATATTAAAATAAATTATAAAGCTTAGACAAAAGGTTAAAACATTTATTCGATAGAAACCTAAAATATGATATACAGAGTGTCCAAGTAGTATTGGGAAAAACTTCAAGGACAGTTAGTTGAATGTTGAAGCTGTGCTTATTAGTCGTCTCGGAATATATAACACATATAGTAAATGTATGTTTGGAGAGATCATATTTTCCTATAAAATGGCGAGAAGCCCTTGTATTACCCCTACCGAAAATATCTGATCCACGGTCTTTTAACGATATAAGACCCATAAGTTTATTGCCAATTATCCCAGCTAGCAACGCACGTGATTTTGACGTGAAATATACGTCTCTAAATCAAAATGACCAACATTTCGACGTAATAATGACGACAATATGTCACAGCTAATTGACGTCGAAAAAGGACGTAACAACACGTCGAGTGATAACGTCAAAAATACGTCAATATGCGTCCAATGTTATACCAGTAAATGTTAACTCCTTTTTATAATTTTTATGTCGATTGCCACACGTCAAATTTTTAGAAAAAGTTATGTACGAGCAAATAAAGGATTACGTCCATGGCCACAGTATTATTCCCTGTAATCAATCGGGATTTCGTAAGGGTTTCAGCACTACAACCTGTCTTTTAAATGAAACTGATGAAATAATACGAGGACTAGACTGTGGGCTTTCAACAGCACTACTTTGTTTAGATTTTACAAAAGCCTTTGACACGATCAACCATAAGCTTCTAATAGCAAAATGTCACTATTTGGGTTTTGATGAAGGTTCTTTGAATCTCTTCCGCGCTTATCTGGATGAGAGACATCAGCGGGTAATATTAGAGAATAAAATTTCCATGTCATCCCACATTGTTTCTGGTGTACCGCAAGGCTCTGTAATGGGACCTTTGCTTTTTCTAATATATATTTTTGATTTGAACCAGGTTGTAATTGACGGAAATGTTCAATGTTTTGCTGATGACACACAGTTTATGTTTAGTTTTCCATCAGAAAGATATGTTCATGCTAATCAAGTTATTAATTCACAGTTACGGAATATTAGTATATATGCTAATAACCATAACCTTCAATTGAATCCCTGTAAATCAAAGTTTATTATCTTTTGTCCTAAGAAACGTAGAAACCTGTTAAAAAAGCATTTGAACTTAAAAATTGAGCAACAGAGGGTTGAACTTGTGTCGTCTGTGAAGGTCCTTTGCTTGTATCTGGACGAGAGGCTGAGATTTTCCAATCACATTTCTTTCATAGCATGTTATTTAACTTTAAGGTAACTTTATGCAAACAAACAGTTACTATATCATTTAAAATGAAGAAAATTCTTTGCGAGAGTTTGGTGTTTTCAAGAATGAGGTACTGTAACGCTGTTTTCTTTCCTTGCTTAGTGTAAACGCGTATTGAATCCAAAAAATACAAAACCAATGTTGCCGATTTGTAAGTAATCTTCGCAAATATGATCACGTTTCACCATCGCTGTTAACTTTGAAATGGTTAAGAATGAAATATATTTTCCAATACGATTTCCTTAACTGTTTATTTAGGATTATTAAAACCGCATCTCCTCCATATTTGTCACAAAAGTTGGTTTTCCGTAGAGAGATTCACCATCTGAATATTAGAAACCCTATAAAATTAACTATGCCTCGTCATAGTACTGCTATGTTCCAACGTAGTTTCATCTATAATGCTGTGATGCAATTTATCAACCTTACACCTATCCTAAAAGAAAAATTTGATTTGAATATTTCTGTATTTCAAAAATTTGTAAGAGAATTTTTATTATCATTCTTATAGTCATGGTTTGCACTCTCAACTATTCTTTTTTAGCTGCCTTCTGATAAGTGGTAGTAAGAGTTGAGAATTTTTGTATTATTATATATTATTATTGTTATTATTTTGATTATTATTGTGTGTGTTTGGTAAGTTAATAGTTTTGTTAATTTGGAGGTTTAGTTTTAAGCTTGATTTATTGTAGTATGTAAGTATTGAGGGTTAAGTATGAGTGGCCATTAGGCTAGACTTCGCCCTATATAAATAAAGTCAATTATTATTATTATTATTATTAAAATGTTCTATATATTTTTTTCGTAAGGCCTTTCCTTACAGAATTATTCGTGATTTAAAGTTACACCCTGAAGATGGTTTTCCGTAATATAAAACATTACATCTTAGATGTCAGGTGAGCATCGTTAACGTAAATATATTTTCGTAACCGACGAAGGTAATTCTGCTGAACACGAAGCAGCAATCCATGATTATTACGAACTTCTTCACAATGAGTAACGATCCTTTATCCTCTTGAGATTCCACTGGTGTATTGTAGACTAAATTTTTAAGATGACCCCAATAAAAAAGAAGTCTAAGTGATTTAAATCGGAAAACCGAAGTGGCCATGCCACTGGACCCCCCTGGCAAGCCACTGCTGCCCAAAAGTATTATCTAAATGCTGCCGAACTATAATAGAAAAAATTGAGAGGGGCTGCATCATACATGTACCCCATGTTCCTTCTAGTTTGTAATGGCACAAAGAGTTGAAGAGTTACACGTTGTGGATAGAGAGATTTTTCAACACAGTTTTGGATGTTCTGTGCCCCAAATGGCACAATTCTGCTTATTAACGTAGCTTTATGGCAATGGACAAATCTGGGTTTTCGTTCACACTTTCAGCTACAAAAGCAGTATTCGCTGGTGTTCTTGCAGGAAGAACACGAGTTCGGTTCTTTACAATACTAACTTGTCCCAACAGTTTCAATTTTTTAGCTGGCCGAGAAGATGCTTCAAGGCGACCGAAAACACTTTTAACTTTTCGAACAGTTTCAGCAAAATTTTCACAATTTTTGTAGTGAATTTGAACAACTTCGATGCGTTGTTGAAGCGTGAATCGTTCCAATTTTATTAATGCCGTAGTTTTTACTTGTCATCTGTCAAGAACTGACGGATCTTATTTTGAAAACTAGCAGAATAGCGGGCAATACATAACCTCTAATTGGAAATCCCGTTATCAAGAACCTGAGTCCATTACTCAAAGTTAGGTTTCTCTATTTTACTTGAACTGGGTGAGCCCAAAAGTACGGATTCTTTGTTTATAGTCCGATTTTTGCTATTATTAAAACGTACTGAAGCCCCTAAACTAGAACCCTGAGGAACACCGAATGCGATATGTTTTTAATGTATAAGTATAGTTGTTACATAGCTATAAGACCTAACATAATTAAAATTTTGTGGCGGTTACTCGATTTTGGAATACCAAAGGGCACTTCAGGTTCCTTTGGACCGCTACTGATTTGATCATATTAAGTTTTTTTATATATAAAAGTATTCCAACGATAACTTTGAAACAAGTGGTTGAAATAAAAGTTCTCTGTTACTCTACACTGGCAGACATCTAAAATTTATATGCAGACATCGTTACACTTTAAACAACAAAAATTTGCAATTTAAATGTAGTTACTGACGATATTAGGTAGCTAATAGTTTAAAACACATATGTACATGACTATTTATATGTAAATTTCTATTGGATTTAGTTATAATATATTGTTTATAATGTGTTACGTATTATGAATTTTTCATTATTATATTAGCACTTATGTCGTGTAACGTGGTTAAAAGTTACAAGGGGATTCTAGAAAATTACAGAAATTGCTCGCTCAAACATGCCGTACTCAGATACGCAATGAGTACAACGTAATTGCATCTGTTTCTCTTATGGAACCCCTTGTATATAATTATTTTTTTGTTGATTCTCCATAAGATTCTAACAATAACTGATAATATTATAACATTCACCTCAAGTCAACTGCGATTTTAGTTTTTATTTATTTCTGAGATTATTTTTACATGAAAATCAATTTCTCATTGTTACTTTTTGAGAAAAAAAAATATAGCTACGACGTTTCGTTTTTGAAAAACCATTATCAACTTGGTTTTTTTCAATACGGCCCTGAATTTTTTATTGTTAAATCTAAAGCCATTTTCAATTCAAAAATAGGTGGTATATCACATGTAATGGTTTAAACAAGTTTTCAGTGTTTTTAGGTGTTATTTCAAGAAGAAGAAGTTAAAACTGTTTATATGAAAGAATTAAACTAAAAAACTGCCAGTATCCGGCTCGAAGGACCAAAAAAGATGATGTTGTGTTATACACACGATTTTAAATTTATTACATGAAAATTATAACTTTATAGTAGTGGTATAGAGATTTAAAATGGACCTGGGCAGTTCATCCAACAAGAAAAAGAAACTAATTAATTTAATTAAAATTCATAGAACAACACTGGTCTATGGCGGTTCTAGTCAGAATCGTCTTCCCGAGAAAAAATAAACACCTTTCCCGGCGCGCAGAAGTACAGTACTTAAGGCGAACCATACACGCAAACTAAACATATTAACTATAATAATGAAAATGATACCCAAAACTACTACAGATTTAATGTAATAGAAACTAAAATATGTAACTGATTTAAACTGAAAACAAAAAAAAATGCTTTATACTATTAAGTTTACATTAGTAAACGTAACATATATTGAGTGGACGCAACAATCTCCATAGTTTGCCACTTCACTGACTCACTGACTCACAATTATTTATTATTATTTGACAATTTATTTCTATCTCAGCACAACATTTTATTCTGTACGCTGTTTTTTAAATTTAGTTGAAATGTTTGTGCTTTTTGACCTTATTTAAAAAACGCCTTTCTCAGATGAAAGTTTTACGCAAAATATGTGCCAAACTGTGTTGATTTTTTTTGAATAATTTTAAATAACAGCTCAAAAACACTGAAAACTTGCTTAATACGTGTGATATACCAACTATGTTTGAATTGAAAATGGCTTTAAATTGAATAATGAAAAATCCGGGGCCGTATTTAAAAAAAAAACAAGTTGATGATGGTTTTTCTAAAATGAAACGTCGTAGTGAAAGTTTGTAAACGCTATCTTACTCTCCTTAAAAAGTAACAATGAGAAAGTGCTCTTCATTTTTTATATCATCTGTAAAAATTCTCGAAAACTGCTAAAATTAGTTTACATTTGAAAACTATATTTAAAAGGTGTTTAAATTGTACAACTTTTCGCTAATTTAACCGTTATGGTAACGCCTACCGTTTCCAAGATTCAAATGCTATCCCATTCTTATCTTCTAACACAGTATACTCGTATAAATATTTGCGCATTTTTGCTAAAAACTTTAAAACTCTACGAAAATAACAGCTCAGAAATGAGCGTTTACATTAAATTATGTAATAGTGGCAACAAAATATTCAAATTTTAGAGAAATTTGTAGATGATATCCCCCATAGACATAAGTAATTACCAGAACTTTGTAAAAATCATCGCTTAGAAGTTGATACAGTTTTCACAGACACACAAACACAGAAAAACAACAATTTGAAAAGGATATAAAATCGCTTGCTTTTTGTTTATTATTTTGCCAAAAATCTTAAATGTACAGTCAAGATCGCAAATTTGTACAACATTGAGATTTTGGAGAGCGAGCTAAATATTTGGGGAAAGTATTTATCTCAACATGAATAGTTAAATAGATACATAGTTTTTTCTGGATAAATCAAACGACGTCTACTCCACAAAATTCTTTATTTCTATGTTCAATTCAGGATGGGATTATTGCCAGACATGTTTCGGAAAGACTATGCATCAGTGGCATGACATACAAACTTACGTAGTTAATTTGGTGGATTTGATAAACTTATACTTGGAATATAAACATACATATGCATCCTGTGAAAAAATCTATGACATATGAAATCAAATAAAATAAACAAAATTCTTAAAAATAACTTGACGGTCACATATTATTTATTTAAATTGTACAACATTTTCAAAGATGTTGGTTTATTTTTGAATATCATTGGATCATTATTGGATTTAGAAGAAATTTAAACATTTCTTAAGTTTTACTCAAACAGCGTAATAAGCTTCTCGCTAATGTAACTACGTATCTATAAACATTTATTTTTTGCTTGTACGATTTAAATGCAAGACTAAATAAATGTCTCCGCGGTTCTCTGCACTTATACAACAGCATCCAATCGATTCTTAAAACCATTAAAAGAAGGCGCCGGTATCACCTCCTCCGGCAGCGCATTCTACATATTATAAGTACACGACTGCCATTATGTGATATGAAATTTCTACGGACAGGCTTCGTACACTTTTCCTTATCTAGCTTTTTCCTGTTTCCTCTTAGGTTTGTAATTCTGCTGAGATGATACATGTCCAAGGCAATGGTATGATATCCACTCAAAACTTTAAATGAATTCGTACTTAATCTAAGCAACCTCGAATGCCGTAGTGCTCCAACTTCAACAACAGCCGTGTAAGTGGAACCGTATCAAAAGCTTTCTCAAAGTTCAACAGTATCCGTAGGATTCCCAACATCATTTTGTTTTGTCCACAAGTTAAAACTCTCCAGAACTGAATGTTTGGGCAAAAACACATGTTGTGTTTTGGTATAACGTGGGACTGTAGGACAGCCATGACTTTTGTTGGGGTCTTATATTTTGCATGTTTATAGAATTTTCTATACAAATTGATGGCACTAAATTAATATAGTATACAATATAATTTCTTTATTAAACAGCATCCTCGTAATATTCGACTAATACTCATGTGTTCTCAAATTTACTTATGATAATAATTATTGGTAATCAATCGATTTAATTAGCCATTATAACCTATTGTAATTATAAGTATATTCATTAAAGAAATAAAATTTGTAAATTATTATAAATAATTAACATTATTATTATATACACGTATTATACGAGGGCAATTATTTATATTTAGAGCCTTGGCAATACTTATTCTTGTTGTTGTTGTTCTTGTTTTTATACCTACATGTTGTGATGAATATTTGTTGTACCATTTTAAATTTAATGTTGTTGTTATGTGTATGTCTTCTTAGATCAAGACTAAATAAGGCCTTGAAGAAGTTCACGTACAGTGAACGAAACGTTGGCTGAAATTTAGAAGATTTTATTTATTTGTCCAATACCGACAATTCCTGTTACCAGTTAAATTTCTTGGACACAATTCGGTGCATGATTCTTGTTAGATTTCAGCTGTTTTTTTTTTTTTACTAGAAAGTTTATGGTATTGTCCTACACTAAAAATTTTGTCAATTTATAATTATTTTAAAATAATTGTGTATCATCATCATCCAATGGAATTCACTCGTGATCATTTTCGTGGGATAAGTTATGACGACTTTCAAACATACTGTGAGGTTGAAGCAATCTTAGGCAATAATTTCACCAGCTTACATAAAATTTTGTTACAATTTTGTAACAAATTTTATTTTCTTTGGATGTAAATTGATATATTTTTTTTATTTCTTCCCATGCACAACGTTTCGCCTTCTTCAGGTATATTTTTTCTAAAATTTTAATCTAGAATTAAATTGAAAAAATAATTGGTAAATTTACAGAACATCACAAGAACATTTAGTGTAAAAAGGTATCGAATATTAACATAGCAACATATAATTACAGATATTCTTTATTCTTTATTATTTTCTATTTTTTTTTTGTTTTTTTACCTTACCAACACCGCATAATTTGGTATTATACCACTTTTAGTGGATATTCTGGTTTGAATCAAATTTTTATTCATAAATGTGTAAATAATACGCATAGGTATCAGTTAGATTTTTTTTATTTATCAAATGGTAAAAACCATTAATTTATAAGAAGAAGAAGAAATTAAGTATTGCTTTGTAACCTAAAATAACTCTGTCATTTTTTATTCATGCATACCCAAATTATAATTATAAAAAGATGTAGATAATAAATAAAAAATATTATTAAAAATAAAAGTAATCATCTCAAAATAAATAATTGTTTGGATTCAATCCTATCAAATGCTAGCAGTACATTCCATCAAACACTACCTCTCAATGATTTCTATTTGATATTTTGCTTGTTCCATTAACAAACAAAAACGCATCCGTCACCCAAAGAAACAGAAATAAACAATAATAAGTTCAAGGACAAATAAATAAATAAAAACGTTAATTATAAGAAAACAAAATTCCGGTTATTTGATCCACTCTATATAATTAGCGTTGATTTTAAGTCAACGCTATTCGTTACTGGTGCTTGATATATTATACCACATTTCTCTTACACATATAGGCAACCCAAATTTCTAGTCAGAATATGATGACCGTATGTATGTTTAGCTGCCTAAGTAGTAGCTAACATTTATTTAAACTGACGATGAGATACATATTATTATGATTTACCTACTTTATTTGCTCGAACAAAAATTGTTTTGAGTAGTACTGTCAGATACATAGCCTTTAGATATATTTGATATGGAACTTCTAAGGTATAGGTATAGGCAAAAATATAACATGAAAACGTATCAAATTTTACAGTTTTGGAATTGCCATACTTTTATTTGCAGCAAAAAATGCCCAGACATCATTATATCCGACAGCAGCTGAACTGCTTGAGAATTATTCATAAGCTGGATTGTATCGTCCAAAAAATACTTATATTCGAAGCTTATACCTAGGACTTTCATCCATGATCCTTCTCTCTTTTATTTCCTGACCTATACATAGAATAATTATTTCTATCTGTTCTTCTATTGTCACAGAATCTGTCATTAGGATGCCTATTTACACCATTTTCTAAATTTCGCCCCTTTCTCGAATTCTGTCTCTCTCGTCTTTCGATGTTATCATTTTCTGGATCAACTAAAGTTTGATTTAATGTTTTTGAAAAGTTAGAAATTAAATCTCGGGTATTTTCTGTTTTCTTCAGGTATCTTAACTATCTATTTCAATAAGATCAATTATCAAACTATCATTCCACTTTGTTTCAATTTATCAAGTTTTCTTGGGTATTGGGACAAAATCTAAACTCAGTGTTTCTGAATTTTAAATTCTATTGCAACGTTTCGTGCAATATATGCACATCATCAGGCTACAAAAAACACAAAACCTCAATAAAGCAAAAGTTATATAAATAAAAACACTCAACAAAAGGACGATGACCAAACAGACTAACATAACATTTTAAAAAATTAGATTATATTGACACAGAGTCTAATACCTACCATAGAAAATCTGGTCAAATTCCCTAAAAATATTAACATTGTTTTCGAACCTATAACAGCTAAATAGAACAAAATATAATAAAATTAATATTCACAGTGTCAATGAGAGATGGGAATTCTCTCACCACACAGATCATAAAAAAGTAAGTAGATAAACTAGATATCATAAAAAGAACTAAAGTAACTCATAGGCGTAGGTCAACCATTTTGTTATGTTTTAATTAAGTTAGTGTAAATGACACTCAAACCGTTAATGTCTCTCTGATTATTAATGG
This sequence comes from Apoderus coryli, assembly GCA_911728435.2. Lineage (NCBI taxonomy): Eukaryota > Metazoa > Arthropoda > Insecta > Coleoptera > Attelabidae > Apoderus > Apoderus coryli. Next base: position 16,448,566 of record OU452204.1, read on the forward strand.
CATCGGGCTCCTTATTGATGTACACCATTTCCTTGAAGAGTCTCGATCTTTCTTTGTGTTCAATGCCCAATATCACATAGTTTTCAATAAGAGTAAGCTGGTTTTGTTAAAAAGGTAACCCAACCCAATTTAATAACCTCGGACACATCGTTAGGACGTCAACTAAAAAGGTTGCCATAAAAGCTATAGGTATATATACATTCCAATATTTTTTGTCAACTTTGGATTCTGCTCTAAATTGGAGACCAAAGTTTTTCTGTGTTCTGAGGGTAAAGAGTTCTGATAGACCTAAACCAAATTAAAGCTTTATATTAAAAAAAATCACTTGCCCTTTTAATCAGTTGAGTTTCTACTTTCACATAGTTCATTTACTCTTTCCAAAAATGCATTTAGACATAAAGCATTCGCTTCGCCATTAAATTTAAGATTCCATTTACTATAACATCGATATCTTCCTTCTTTTAAGGATATTTTTGCTAATAGTTTTGTGAAGTCGGATTCTTGGACTGTTTGAAAATGTGCGTAGTAGAATGAGGAGTTTTTGGAGTTGACTGAGCAATCTCAGGAGGAATTCCGCTTAAGGCTGCTTTTTCTCTAAATTAAGTGGTAACTTTGAAAATATCAGCCAAACGTTTGGATTTTTGTTTAAGTTCAGCTTCGTCCTTATAATTTCAACGCGTTCTATTCTACCGTGGTCTGCGACGTATTGATCAGTTAAAGACTCTTTAAACGTAGCTTTTCATACCAAACTACTTTATTATACAATTCTCTTCCACGCGAATTCAATCAAGTCGCTATCGCTTACGCTAAAACATTAATATAATTAAAGGCCATATTATTATTATATAATTTTTGTGTTATAAACGTTTCTATCCATAGCCACTATATGCATTCCTGCTTTTTTTTCTTTTGATATATCAGACGTTTCTTTCAGATATCCCCAAAAGAAAAATCTAGCAGAAAGAGAACGCGCAGACCAGATCACGAAACCTCATTGCCCAATCTATTAGCGAAGAAATTTCTGGTCTAACTACCGCCGCAAGTTCAAACAAATTTCCAGAGATGCCCCAAACGTTTTTTGATAAAAGAGATCAAACATTTTGCAGAAATCTGAGATAAATATGTGCGTTAAAACAAGGTAGCCAGTGAACTATTAGTTTCCCTGAACATGTTTGTACAAAGTTGATGTTGATAAGTTTTAGCGGCTCCATCATGAGGTAAGGATATTAAAATATTATCAAAATAACCATCGCCCGTGAATTAAGCCTCACAAGTTAGACGAAGGCCGAAGATTGTATCTGGATCAGTCATTGAGCTTCAATAAGTGCATGACAATGTTGTCCTAGCTGATGTAGGAGATGATCTTCAATAATCCTTTATTTACAGCTAAACGTCGGCACACGAAATTAGGGAGGACAGCAAAAGAGGTAAAAGCATGTTCTTAATACAAACAGGAAGAAATGTGGCTTAGATGTGAAGCAGAACTGGAAGCAGGTCGCTAACGCTGACCGAGATAGAGGTTTACCATTCACGAGGATCATCAAGTTTTTGAAGAGCAGCGTCGACGACATGAAATTTGTGGCTTTAGGATTGGTCTATTTAGCCATCTTAGGGTTCACAACCGAAATCACAGCGAGTTGGAATAATTTATACATGTTAGCCAGTGAATGCTGATGATGACCAGGAAGAACCAGTAATCGCTCCAGATGAATATTGTTGTGGCTTAATACCAATTGGCAAAAAATGATAAATATAAAAATAGTAGAGGGTTTTCGCATATATCAGCAACTATACCATCGATTTAAAGAATCCCGTACGGTATGTAATTGTGCGTTGATTTTTTCCACACGGAGATAAACATCTTCACAAATTAAACAGAAACAATGTCATAATATCAACATTCCAAAAATGTTTATTTAAAAAAAAATTTGCTGCTGTATGTTACATTTTGGAAATCATAATTTAAAGTCCTGTGTTGCAATTTAGATTCAAAATACTAAATACCTTCATTAATTTTACACCACGAGCATCAGAAATTCCTGATACATCTTATCACCTCTATACGATCTTAAGAATGCTTAATCACAATTTTAATCAACCCAAAGTACTGTTTATTATTCCGGTACCATATTTACAATATATAAATCTTTTGTTTGCCCATAAAAAGTCACACGATGATCAGCTTGTCAACGATTCAAATATAATAGTAATAATACTTTGAATATTTTGTATACAGTTATGGTACTTCATGTTTGGTACTCTCTATAAGGCACATAATGATACTCTTTTTTATTATTTTAATTCCTCTGTTGAAACTTGTGTCTAGCGGTAATTAGTGTGATCTATGCGTTGTTGATAATTTTTTTCACGATTCATTCTCTGTTTGTGTTCAGACAAAAGGTGTAATAACGCTAATTTTTATTAGATACTTTAAAAGACTGGTTTCTCTAATGTGAAAAGTTAATGGCTTGAGATGAGACGTTTCTATCTAGAAAACAGGACAAATAGATGATTTTTTTTTGTTTTAATGATAGTATTAAAGACGATGGATTAAGTGCACATTCATTATAGCAGTATTTCTCAAGGATCTAGGAAGATAATTGCCCGAAACCAATTGATCGAAAGGATATTCACTAGGAATTAAAATTCTCCAAAGTTTTTACATGCTCCCTATTTGCAACGCTTAATGTGTTTTAAATGGTGGAAGATATCCCTTGTTTCAAGTTTAAATTTATATAAACGAGGGTAGTTTGATAAGTCCGGTCAACTGCCATCTATTGTTCTTCTTCTTCTTCGGATGCTATCCACTAATGGATGTTTGCGATCACATTTTCCATCTCCTCTCTATCTCTTGCGGTGTGAATTAGGGTCTGTATGTCATTTATTCCTGTCCACTGTCTTATGTTCCGCAACCAGGACAATTTCTTCCTTCCTATCCCTCTACGGCCCTCTATCTTACCCTCGATCAACAACTGCAAATACTCATACTTCTTGTTCCTCATGACGTGCCCCAGATATGAAGTCTTTCTCTTTTTTATGGTGGTTAACAGTTCACGTTCTTTGTTGATGTTGGACAGAACTTCTACGTTTGTTATTCTTGCAGTCCACGGTATCTTGAGCATTCTGCGGAAAGCCACATCTCGAACGCTTCCAATTTGTTAATGTTGTTGACTTTAAAGGTCCAACCTTCCATCCCGTAGAGAAGTACTGACCACACATAGCACTTTAAGAATCTCAACCTCAGACCAAGATCGAAGTCCGAGCAACTAAATACTCTCCTCAGTCTTAGGAATGCTTGTCGGGCTTGTTCGATGCGACTCTTGACCTCGATATCAGAGGTCCAGTCTTCAGATAACCACATGCCCAAGTATTTAAATTTGTTCACTCTGTCTATGCGCATTGCGTTGAATGTTAACTGTGAGTCTTCAAACGCATTTAGGTTCCTTGATATTATCATAAACTTCGTCTTTTTAGTGTTTATGTTTAGACCCATCAATCTGCTATGTTGACCGACTGTGTTTATCAGTCTTTGTAAGTCTTGCGTGTTATCAGTGATGAGCACTGTGTCATCAGCATAACGTATGTTATTAATCCACACTCCGTTGACTTTAATACCGATCTCCGCATCTTCCAATGCTTCCCGGAAAACCCCCTCCGAGTACAGGTTGAACAAAAGCGGGGACAAGACACATCCCTGTCGCACGCCCCTCTGGATCTCTATATCATCAGACAGCTCATTATTGAGCCTAATCTGTGCAGTCTGGTACCAATATAGATTTTCTATACATCTAATGTCTTTTTGATCTATGTCAAGATTCCTGAGGAGCTGCATTAGTTTGGGATGTTCAACTCGGTCAAATGCTTTCTCGTAATCAACAAAGCAAAGGCATATGTCTTTTCTCACATCATGGCAGTTCTGTACAAGGACTTGCGTGGCCACTATCGCTTCTCTTGTGCCCATCCCTTGTCTAAACCCAAACTGTGAGCTACTGATATCTCTTTCGCATTTTTTATAGATTCTCTACTGAATTATTTTTAGAAATACTTTCAAAGTGTGGCCCATCAGGCTAATCAGTCGATGGTCTCCACACTTTCTAGCATTATTTTTCTTAGGTAGAGGGATGAATGTTGAACTTAGCCATTGTTTTGGGTATTGTCCTGTTTCGTATACGATGTTAAATATTTTGTGTAGAACTTCAATGCCTCTTTCATCCAATATCTTCAATATTTCCGATGGGATCCCATCCGGTCCAGTCGCTTTATTGTTTTTAGAGTTATGCATCGCTTTTTCTATCTCCGCTTTTGTGATTGATGGTCCTGTCAAGTGGTCGTTATCTTCGTTCATAATTGTAGGTCTGTCCTGGTAGAAAAGTTCCTTAATATATCTTTCCCAGATTGCAATTTTTTCCCGGTCATCGATGATTATCTGATTGTTTTCGTCGGCCAGTACATTTGCTGCTCTGCCTTTATGTATTCCGGCAGTCTCTTTTAGTTTTTTGTGTAAGTTAAAGCCGTCATTCTGTCTTTGCAACTGTTCCATTTCCGCGCATTCTCGTTTCAGCCATTCGTTCTTTGCCATTCTTATCTTTGACCTGATTATTCTTTGTATGTTATTATATTTGATGTCATCCTTATTTTTGCATGCCCGACGCTTATCCATCAGTCCCAATATGTCGTCGTTCATCCAACTCTGTTTTCCAGTCCTGGTCCTATATCCCAGTTTAGTTTCAGTTACCTCCGTCACAATACCCTACTATCTATTGTTAGACTACTGTATTTTTTCTTTTGCAAATGTGGCCGTTTCTTTGCGATTTAAATCGATCCAAAAGTGCACAGGCATAGTCCCTCTTGATGGTGGTTTCCTTTTGGAGGTAGCCGAGGAATATTATTCCGTTCGAATTCCAAAATACAGCCTCCATCACCTTACTGGCCGAATGGTTCGTCGATTGCCATACAGCAGCGACGATAGCGTGCAAGACCGAGCCTACATCGCAAGTTCTGATTCAGACGAGACTGATAGTTGTTCTTCTGATGACGATCAGCAAGAATTATTGACAACAACTGATTTCGATAATTCTACAGCCCCACAAAATGCTGATCAACAATTCGGCGAAGATGAGGCAGATCCACAGCTGAGTGACGAAAATGTTTTGTGGTCGAATGTTGACGAAACGTTTCTACCTAGGAAAACATTACCACCAGAAGTTAAACCGATTATACAATGTGATATAAATCGTGACAGCACTGAACTAGATTGCTTCCTAAAGGTCTTTCCAAAGAGTCTATTTAACAAAAGATTAGAAATTCTTGAACAAAGAGAAAAAATGAGAAAACCAGCGCCAAAGAAATTATACTAATTACCGGCGTGTCTTTGATAATGCACTATAATAGAGTTCCGACATTTTCCATGTATTTGTCAAACAACTTATCCCTTGGTAACGAAGCAATAAAGAAAGCTATATCTAGGGATAGATGTCAGTTACAAACAACCCAACTTTATTCAATATCTTGTAAGACTAGCTGAGTCCTTGATTTCTTATGGCAGGGCTGGTGTCAAACGCAAAAGGACGAGAAAAGTTGGCAGACATTCGCAAGCATGGGCCAATCAAAGTAACATCGGTGATCATTTACCTGAAACTGGACCTACAAGAAGAAGGTGCTATCGTTGTTCCCAAAAAATAGACTTTTGAGCAAGCTGTGTTTTTTAGTTTACGTTTGACAGCCATTAAAAGCAGCTACCCTCGTTAATTGCAACAATAATATAAAAAAGTAAATATAGAAACGAAGGAGAGGCTCAAAAAAAATATGGGGACTCTGTCCCTCCAGTTTCAATCGTTAAAAAGTGATTTACTGAGTTTCGTTGTGGCGACATCAAAACAAGTGACGCTGAACGTTCAAGTTGCCCTAAAAAGAAGGCGTTCGATCGAAGATTGAAAGTGCGTGAGTTGCCTTCCTCAATTTAAATACTCGCTTGTTAGTAATATGCGTTTGAGCTATGCTATACCGAAATTTACAAGCTCTTTCCGAGTCCCAATCTTCCACAAGCCTTTGAACGCGTTTGCCCAATCCCAACAAATACCTGGGTGAATCCTGCTCATATAGTCTTTGTTTTCTGTGTGCTGCATCAATGATGGAGTTATTTGTTTCGATTCATTGCCAATTTCCTGCACAAATCAAGACAAACAGCGACCATAACGTGTTTGTAAATCTCCAATCCAATCAAACATTTTCTGCAGGCACAAACAATGGTATTAGTACAGGTCAAATTCTGCTGAACAAAAACATTTAAACAAGCCAAGCTAAAAATTAACCCCAGATGTAAATTCCAAAAATTCGTCATTTTGTTATAGTATAAGGATTAATGTGCATGATGCCAAAGAAACATTTAACATTAGGGTCGCGTCTAAGGTCAGCGTTTAAAGTCAATTTTCGATTTTCTTCCTTAATCGAATTAAAAAAAATCGAAATAACTTTTGGAGTACATCAAAATGCCCCTTTGCACATAAAGTGCTCTAAGTTGATCACCAAGTACTGGAATGGCGCGGAGTTTCTCTTCCTCTTATGCCCCGAACTTCTTGTTACATTTCATCAATTAAAACTGCCAAGACAAGTAGATGCTGCGGTTGCCAAGGAAAAGATTTCCCGTGTACAAAAAGAAGAGGACCATCCCAACAAACCTCCTCATCCTCGCCGGTGAGCCAGCTCGATAGATGGTACCAACCTACAGGTCGATTTCTTCCTATGTATTCTTTGGAAAATGAATAGTGTTTTGTTAGGAAACAATCCAAAAAAATACTCAATAACCATATTTCCCATGTAATTTAATTAGAAATCGAAATTCTATTTTTTTTCGTTGATTCTTTAAGAAAGAATGATTAAACTCCTGAATCTTGTGGAACATTTTTTGATTTATAGAAGAACGAATAGGTAGTAATTGTGGCAAATAAATTATTTGGTGACGCTCGTTATGAATCCGTTGCTGCCTCCATTGGCGCCGCTCGCTGTTGAAATGCGCTGTCTACAAGATCCTAATAAATTCATTTACTATTTATGACATATCTGTATGGTTTTTTAATTTGTTTGAATGAAAAATGATGGAATTACAAATTAAAAAACATGTATATAATATGTAAATGAGTTTGTTACTGATTTATTATGTGAAGACTTATATAATTTTGGTTTAACGGTTCCATTTTAATATTTGTTAGTAAGAAAATACAAATACTAATTTTTGTTATAATATACTCACTATCAAGGCTGAGAAATCATCACCTAGAGGATTGCTTACTGCTTCTCTAGGTCGTGTGGGACTTTAGCCTTCCTAATCTTTGTAGTATGGCTCAGGCTCAGGCTTATGTCGTCTCTTGTGTTCCGTTGCATGTGCTTCCTCTTTGTTGTGGTATACAAAACACTAAAATGTAATTTTAAAAAAATCACTTACTGTTTTGTCGTTTTAGCTGGGATGCCTGATTGCATCAGGAACATTATTGGCATCTTCGAGGCTTCTATCTTATAGTATCTGCCAATACATGGTAGTCGCAAAGACCTTCGGGGCCCTGTCCCTCATTACGTTCCTAAGGTGAGGTTTGGGTCCCTTTTCTACTCTCTGCTTTTGACACAAACCACGGAGCCTCCACTGCTGTCCGGATGGCTTTGTTGTCTGTTGATTCCAACCTTTTTCGGTAGGTTGTAGCGGCACATCCCCACGCCCGACGTGGATTCAGCCCCGTCGAACATCTGCTCTGATCACATGTAGCTTAGTCTGCAAGGGCAGTGTGCCTCTTCTATTCTTCAATAACAGGGGCAATGCGAACTTGCCCCACAGCAGCGATTGAAACGTTGCTGCATCTGATACCTTTCCCTGTCCTAGTCAAAAAAGAGGCAGCTATTAGCGCTCTGAAACTGGCACAGGTAATGGAATACAAATCTGGCGATCTAGAGGGACACATGGGAATCCTGAATCTAATACCTTTGGATTCAGGAAGAAAACCGTCGGACGCTTTGCCACGCAAACATGATTTTGAAATCCCATTTGAAGAGGTCATTGGAGACCGTCAAAAATGGCTAAATGGGGAACCACGATTCCCAGAAAACACATCCGTCTGGTATACGGACGGTTCAAAAGGAATAGAAGGGAACACAGGCATGGGAGTATACGGGCCTAATTGCAGGCTCTCTGAATCTCTCGGGAAAAGTCCCACTATATTCCAAGCCGTGATCAACGCTTATTAATCGCTGTGCTGAAGAATGCCTGCAGAGAGGCATCCCGGAACGGCAAATCAATATTATGTCAGACAGTCAAGCTGTGTTAAAAGCACTGAGGTCTTACACATTCACGTCAAAGCTAGCATGGGAATGCAAACAGACCCTAAAGCAACTGGCAGGTCAGGGGAAAAAGATTACTCTGACATGGGTGCAAGGACATGAAGGCATAGAGGGGAACGAAGCGGCGGACCAACTTGCAAAAGAGGGCGCAAACGCCCTGTTCTGCGGCCCGGAACCCATCTTTGGCCTTCCAAAAAGCCATATGATGGAAGAACTTCGGAGATGGGAAAAGGAACAACTTAAGTCCTACTGGAGAAACACTCCAGGCCTAAGACAATCAAAAAGGTTTATCAAACCTTCAGAGGCATTCACAAAAGATCTTCTGCAGGTCGAAGTGAGGGGAGGCCAAACCGCCTACACGACTCCGATAAAAACAATCTACAATCTACACACTATATCCTATACCATACACTATTATGTATATAGCGGCGAGAGAAAACGAGTGCGTGCATAAGCACAGCTATACTTAGGGTGTTATTTTACAAGGCAAAGATTGTGTATTATACGAGATACTGTTGGAGTTTGAAATTCTCGTGAAAGAAGTATTAAGTTAGAAAAAAAAAATCGCGTGCAGCACAGTACACGTGAAAGAAGTATTCACGCGATTTTTTTTTCTAACTTACCCTACGGGCTTATTGAATGACTTGATATGTCAACGTGATCGTTGGGACTGGTTGGTATTGTCAAGATATCTAGTGACCAGTTCTGTATCACGGCTACTAGCTATCAATGCAGGAAAAGGTTTAGTGAGGGTAATTAATGAATCTTTTTTAAACATTTACAATGATACTCAGGACTTACATTCAATCCACCGCACCACTGCTACAGGTTGATTTGGTCTATTACCGGTAGCAAACCTTCCTGTATTTGCACTCTACTAGAATAAATAAATCATTGAAATGATCATTAAAACAAAACACCACTGTCGCTTGACTCGTGTGTTTGTCTTTAACCAGCAGTTAAAGTATAGCGAATTGTTAATTCTGTTTTAAAGTTCTTCTTCTTATTTATTTTTTAATGTGTAGTAGTGTATTTGCAAAGTCTATATTGTAGATAACAGGTAGGTAAGAGAATGATGTTAACAAATTTACGGAAATCCATGCAAACAGTGGCGTTTCATGGATTTTTCTGTGATAGAAATTGCTTTAAGGATTTAATGTACGCCAGCGTTATTATAACATATTTATCATCCTCATTTGGATGTCATTATGGCCTTCATAATAGCATTCAGTGCCATTATGAACTCAAAATAATAAAAAACGGACAAAAGACAGTTAGTTACTACTTTTACTCATTATTATTCTTGCGCAATGCCTTCGATATCCGAAGGGACACTCTTAGAATCAGAATCAATCAATCAAATCTATTTCGACTGTCGTAGATTAAATGTTGAATGATACACGTTCGATTTGAATTCTTGTGAATGAAATTTGTGTAGATCAGACACTCGGCTAACGCCTCGTGGTTTAAATTTACACGAAGTTCATTATCCTGTTCATATCGATTTTAACTGTAATATATCCGATAAGTGGTCCAAGACTCACAGCTGTACGTAAGGGTAGGAACTACAATAGCATTATACACTCGCAATTTAGTTCGAAAGTCGATGTTATGAATATGGAAGCCTCTCGGTCTCAGTCGGCCAAAAGATGCCCTTGCCTATCTTCTACAATGCTGAATTTCTTCATCGATATTTGCGTACGCCGCGAGAACACTGCCGAGGTAAGAGACACTCTTGATGTTCTGAAGTCTGTCTCCGTTAACTTGAATATGTGGTGGGACAGCCCTATTGTTTGGTGCAGCCTGGCAGAGAATCTGTGTTTTCTTTATATTTAGTTCATGTCCGATCTCCTGTATGCGCTGTTAAATGCATTTAGTATATATTGAAGACCCTCTTCTGTATCAGATAGGACACTATTGTCATCCGCGCATTGAAGCTCAACGATGTTGATACGATCTTTGGCTCAGCTTGCAGTCTAGGAAGCTTGAAGAGTCCGCTGCTATCAAATCTGTAGACGATCTCTATTCCCCCCGGTAGTTCATCCTTAACAAGTTGAGTGAGCATTTCCAGAAACATCGAAAACAAAATCGGTGCAATGACACAATCCTGTTTTACGCCAGTTTTATAGGAAAGGGCTCTCCCGGTCCGTGCTGATTAGAACTGCTGCTGCTTCAAACATTTTTTTTCCTTTTATTAATTTTATCGCTTTGGACCGTTTAAAGCTGATGATGAGAACCACTGTTCTCGAAACGTGTACTTTTGTCCGTCGGTTTGTTGGATAGGGTGTTTTCAATTAAAATAGTGATTTGGATTTTGAGTTCCATGTCCGATTTATTGATTCCACTTTGAGTAAAGATTACTTGTTTTCGTTAATTTTAAACTTTTTGTATCATGAGTCTCTTTTATTTTAGCTTCAAACAAACACGCAGAATTCTATGGTCTGCAGAACAATCTAAATTTGTAAAACAATACTTAGCCATATTCAAAATAAAAATGCAGTAATAAGGGCTGGGTTAGAATGTAGACATACGATACTTACCTTACATAATGTAACAGTTTATTATGTTTAGCCTAAATAATAGTATCCAAATTATTACCATTTGATTGTTAGAATTTGCTGAATTTCCAACCCTTATCCTGTTTTTCCGGATCACCAACGGTGTTATTAAATTATTAGAGTGTTCAAATATCGTAACTGCCTCCACCACCTATCTTACACTTTGTAATTTAAGTATATCAATACCAATGACAAATCTCAGAGGCCAGTAGATCCATTAGATGTATGGAGGCAACTTCGTTCAGCTCACATAAAATTTGTATATGTGTATATCTCCAGGGTGCCACCTGAACTTTTTTCCTCGAACTAAACTGTATAACTGTATATGTGTAAGTGGCGAACTGGCCTCCACCACAATTTTCGGCAGTGGCCTTCTTGGGTCAATTCTAATCATTTAAACTACTTATACACGGGGGTACCCACTTGCCTCCGAAATTTCGCAGTTGCCTCCGTTTTGGAGGTATTATAATGACTACATACTTTTAAGCCCGAACTGAACGTCTAAAACACACTGAATTCCATATGGGTAAATACACTTTAAGTTCTTATTCTAATAAAGAATTTTACTGTGTTAAAAGTAAGTTAGAATCCATAATAGTGGAGTCAGCCATACACGCCACTGCAGAAGTCCGATATTAAGTGTTTGAGTTCGTAATGAGATATCTTTTGTTTAAGGATATTACAAATTACCGTACTTCCATCGGAGTGTGTATGGTATACAGTTATTACGTAGTACATCTAAATAAAAATACAACCATCTACTCATATCTTTCATATTGATTTATTTCACTTCTAGGCATATAGGTACACATAATATGTAATTTCAAATTCAAATTCAAAAACAAGATAACTATATCCCAGAAAACTAAAAGAAAGAAAATACTAAATATTCACATATTCATTTTAAAACAAATTGATGTGCATACGTTTTCCAAGATTTTTAATTAAAAAAAATGGGGTACCTACGTGACAGTCGTGGTGTACAAATTAAAAATTAGCGACTTTTTTCCAATTTCACAACTACAGGGCATCAGTAAAAGCTATAACTGCTGTTAATTATTTCAAATAACCGCTATATTTTAGTTAAATATTCAGTTAACTAGCCCTGGTATAACAACAAATAATATATTCAAACGAATTATAAGTTATGAGCTGCAAACTGCAGTAAAATTTGTAATTAATGTTTAAGTTTCCTATTAATTATGAGAGTGTTAAAGAATACTTCGTAACTGTTTTCTTCTAAAATATAATATATCTACATGGTGTCCAAGAGAGCAACCGGCGCCAGGGGCGGTCCCTCAATAAGTGCACATTCCCAAATTAATTACTCCTTTTAACATAAACACACTGAAAAAAAGGTTTGTTTGGATAAAAAAAAATGGAGTTGAACCAAACAATTAGTTCTTCGGTATACGACAAACAACCCATGTACTTGAGACAAATATATGGTTTATTTGAAATACCCAACTAATATTTATTTGATTTAAATGAATATTTATTTGACTTGTGTATGTAAGGATTTATTTGTTTGCTTGAACTAACTAGAGTTATTTAGAAGAAAGATTCCATGTACTTGGCCCAAAGGTGCTGCTACTTGGAATAAATAAATATTTGTTTATTCTGAATAAACCATTTTTATATTAAATCTATGATTTGTTCTATCCAAACAAGCAATTTGCTCCAATAAATACTTTGTTTGTTACAAATAAATATTTATTTCTTCAAACATATTTTTTACTAGAAATTAATTTACAAATATTTTTGTTAATAAAACTATAGGAACTGTTTGGATGAATTGTTCAAAAAACACCTACACACGTAATAATTTGGAGATTGTTTAATTTTGAACACCCTGTAGATCTGATTTAAGATTTTTGTATCGACTTTTATAAAGAATGAACCTATTACCCAAACAATTTTGACTACAACTAAATAATGTGCTCTTTAAAAATAATAATATAAAGGGTGAACTATCACTCAGTACAAAAATTTTAACTAGAGGTAGAGAAAAATAAGATTTAACAGAATCGCCTTCCAAAAAATTTCCAACATTTTTACTAAGGCTGAAAATAATTTTTTTGTAAATCATGTTAAACTCCCTTTTTACGACGCATATGAACGCCTGCCCAACTGAAGTTTAAATTAGACATTAGCTTAAAGGTTATGATACAGCGCCATGTTGCCAAGTGTATCGATTTACCGAGCATTTAATGTAAAACATTTATTTAGAAAATGTAGATGATTATGTGACTTCAATCATGCGAAATATTAAATATTACGTAAGCTCCTACCTTTCGGATAGGTCTAACATGCCATGCCGCCATGATTTTTGAACTTCCTGGGGACCGCTTGATTTACCTCGTCCACTCTTCTTGTTTAATGTCAGGTACTCAGCCCGACGATCACAAGGTGGATCCCATCCGTTAGGAAAACCCCAAAGGGCAACAAAAAACACTCAAATGCAAATAACACTAGCACTTCAAAGCACTACAACAGCAAATGTTCAAAGAGACCACCGTTAACTTCACCACACTTGTTGATGCGCTTAACCACTGAACTACTTCTAGTGCCTGTATCTTTTGTATGTGATACGGTTGAAACCAGTTATCCTTCAGAATCCTCCTTGTTCTGCGATATTCCCAATCTTTTTGCAATCTCCGTAGTACTTATGGACGGTTCCTCCTCTATTAAATTTAGTATAGCCACTACATGTTCTAAATTATTCTGTCCTCCTTGTCCACCCGTTTGAGCTTGCAATATACCACTATCTCACAAACGTTGTACTTACAACATTTACAAATGTGCGAGGACTAGATTAGGCATGTCTTTCCTATTTGGAAAACGTCTCCGGTATTCCACTACCGCCCGATTTGCTCTTTCTTTGCATTTCCCATAGGTAGATATAATATTATTACCATGTCTGTTAATTCCGCGTTTTTGAATTATTATTCAATTCAATTTTCAAACATTCACAAATCAATAAAGTAATATAATAATTGGACGTCAGAAAAGCGATGACAAATGACAAAGGAAAACATAGCCATGTCGATATTATCAAAATATCGATATATCGGAATAAAAAATATCCATAGTCACATCGACAATTTACGCTTCATTATAACGATATAAAATTTAGCAGATATATCAATACATTTGATTGGATATACCGCTGGGCTTTGCCAACGATAGTGCCAATGTATCGGATCAAACATCGGTATTTATTAACATTAGTGTAGTTTCTAGTTATTGTTGTATTTATACTAAAAATATTACCATTTTATCTGTTGAAAATGTACGATATCGATTGTTCAAATTTCATAACAAACTCGATCGATAGTAACAAAATCTGCATGATAATTATTCGTGAATGCAGGCTTGCCAGATTTGGCCAAAGAAGCGATGGTCAATAGGCGCTAAATATTCTAAGTTAGCTCTTGGCTTCCAAATCTAATTCACCATGCATCACATCATTAATATTTATGTTATTTCATAATAATGATAATAATATTTCCGACAAAATTTTTGTGTAGTGTACGTAGGCAACCCCTTTTATCATATGTGTATTTTATTCTGCCTAATGTGTAAAGTATGCAATGCGCAATTTCTAACGTCTAATGTAATGTAAAAACAACCATAGTTACGTGAGAAATTAAAATCAAATTATTTCGTGTAGCTAATGATAATTTTGACAGTTTCACGTTGCTTTTAAAAAAAAAATTTCAAGTGAGTGCGAGTGGTAGGTGAGATGCCACATCAGCCAATCTGATCTGAGAAATTTGTGAGGAATGTCTTGCGAACGTGGTATACACATGCGGAGGTCAAGGATTAAAAGTAGCATATTATGGCTCGATACACAATACACATTGAGTTTGAATAAGTTATTTTTTTACTCAAAATAAAAAGCCTAATATGTGTGTTATAAACTTGGCAACACGTTAGGCTGTTGGTTGACAGATGAGGTCTAAGTTGTCTGCACTCTGTAGATCAGGTGTCCCGGGCGTTTATTAACCTATTAACCGATATTTTATTATTTTTGTGTTTACATTTTCGTCCCTATTGGAAATAAGGATTTAAATAAATTAAAATTAAACAGGCATTTTACATTTTAGTCCCAGATACGTAAGTACTAGTTTACTTATCTGGGGTTGTGCTACCGGCAATGTTTAGTTAGTGTTTGTGTGTTCAAAATGCAAAAATATCGTTTTAGAAGTTTGTAAAAACGAAGAAATTATCTACAATTTGGAGTATTCCAGATTGATTGTTATTGATCAAATATTATAAGACAGCGCCGCTACAACTGGCTATCATAGTTTAATATTTCGTTAAATTTAAAATAAATCGGCATCAGCGAATATTAAAAAAAGGGTGCATTTAGTGTATCTACTTCTCGGAAATCTGTTGTGTTTTTAGTGTGTTCAATAAGTATGCAAAAATATCGTTTTAGGAGTTTGTTGTTTGCAAAAACGAAGAAGTAGTGTACAATTCTGCAGTAGTAATGATGAATTATTTCAAAAATGTTCATTTTCACCTCTCTACAATTGGCAACGCTGCGTACTGCGGTTTGTAGGTTGGAAGCCATCGTGAAAAATAATTGTCATAGGCGCCGATTTACCAGGGAAAAACGTGGATTTGCCCCATTTTGTAAACATCGAATAAAAATTCCGAAACAAATTTTTTATGGTTTTTCATGCTTTCCTGAGCATGTGGTTAAAATTTTTGTACTGAGTGATAGTTCACCCTATGTATGTAATTTTGTACTTTTTCAATTTATTTTTCTTTTGTATATATTTGTTACATTTGTTTAGTAGTTTGTTAAAAATTAAACATCGGTAATTTTGTCTAAAAGAAATAAAAAAAAGCTTTTATGTACCATTGGTTTTAATTTGAAAATTACCTACATAATTTAAATAACAACGAATATGTTGTATTGTTGCCTGAACCGACACAATGAATACCGACAAGAGTGAGTATACTGTCTCTTAAATTTACGATGCCACAGATATCAGTTTATTTCCTATAAAAGTATTGAAACATTAATAGTGTTCAACTATTAATCTAATAAGTACATTAGGTACGTCAGACGACATAAACCCCTATCAATTTAGAAATAAATATATTTATTGAAATACACGTATTTCAGGTTTGAACTAAAATCTATCCACTTTTCCATTATCACAGTATTTAAAAGTAGACATACAAAAACTTTTAAAGATCTTTTAATTAAATCTTCATAATACGAGTACAAGTATCCAATCAGTTGAATTGCAGAAACCATATAACGACGATGATTTTTTTTATTTTAAAAACCAATAACAATATTACGGTTATGCGTTTTATAAAAATGTCCGAGAAGTTTTATAGGTATTATGATTCGACATATTGTGTGCTGCCTGTATTAGCCGAACTATTCAAATACAAATGCAGTAGCGACATATGGTTTTTTCCTTTTTATAATATTGTTATGCATGGCAGTAAAAAAACAAACAATTAACTTACCTGATCAATAGTAAATGGATTTTTATAGATATTTGCAAATATATACTTTTTTAACAGCTTTTTAAAATACCTGTATAATATGCGTATATGAAATGCATATACCGGGGGTTGGAAAAGTAGTGAAATACCACTATAACTCCACATTTTGGGAGGAAATGCTAAGTACTAAAGTCGTAGGATTTTTGCAGGTAAATTCTACATCCAGATAGGATCTTGAGGCCCCTTTTGATAATAAATAATACAAATAAATTTGCGTATTTTTAGATTGCCCCTGTAGGGGATTCCCAGGCTCGATGAGATACATATCAGCATGTAAACCTTCTATTTTCATTTAAATAATTGAACTAAACTTGAAATAGCCTTGATGGGGTAAGTTAAAATCCAAAATCCTTTACTTATATTAGCCTATTAGTGAATTCTTACAAATTTTGTATTTACTGTGAAAATTCGATCCCAGATAGTTACTCTAGTCTTCTAGCTCTTTTGTCACACCCGGTATAGATACAAGGAAGAACCTACCGGGTGTTACATCATCAAACGCATCAATTGTGTGTATAAAATTTAAAACTGTTTCTTATATAACTTTTCCCGTAGAACTCAATGCCGCCTTCGAAATTAGTATACAGTGTCAGGTCAAAAAGTTATCGGACCCTACTATATTTTTTAATGGAACACTACCCTGTATATTTACAGACTTTAAAATTTGTCTTTTTTACCTTTTTAAAAATATATTATAATAGTATGAACCTTTTTCCCCCAATAAATGACAATTTTTTAAAATTAAATGCATAATTTAATAGTAGGCCATGGAGTCCAAGGCCATGGCTATTTCTTATGACAACAAAAATAATATCTCATCGGGTTTGGATCGACTTTTGGTTTATAAACTAGTTTATTTTCGTTCTTTTGGTATTTTTATTTCAGTGATTTTTATCAATTTTTTCGAATAATGGCAGCGTATTAAAATTGTGAAAAATGTTATATGCTTCGGAATTATATTTCCAAAGGTAAGTAGGGTTAGTTAGGGCTATGAAAATCTCTATTATAATTATAAGTTTGAGCTTGATAGATATAAGAGCAGGCAACCGTTTTTTTTGCGCGATTTGGTCCTTTTAAATAAAATTTAGTGGGGAGCACCGATCGTATTTGTTCACCTGCGTCGTAAAATATACAGCAAAGAGAACAGGAAGAGAAAAGAGATAAATATTTTGGAATATATAGAAGCAACACCTTCGTCCTCAAAAATTGACAGGAAATTGGTGTGCAAAAAACTGATGGTCAGAGGATCTTGAAGAAGTATCATTCGTACAAATTTAATATAGTGCAACATTTGTATCCTGGCGATGCCGAGCGCCGGGCACTGTTTTGCTGGTCAGACGAATGCTTTTTTCAAGTGTGGGCATTTTTAATCGTCACAACGTCGTAATGAAAATTTGTAAACGCTATCTTATTCTTCTCAAAAAGTAATAATGAGAAAGTGCTTTTCATTTTTTTATATCTGTAAAATTAATGTCGGAAATAAATAAAAACTAATATCTCGAAAAATAGTTTTTTCCAAAATTCTCGAGAACGGCTAAAGTTGCTTTACTTTTGATAACACCATTTAAAAGGTGTTTAAATTGTACAACTTTTCTCTAATTTAACCGACATTGTAACTCCTAATGTTTCCAAGATTCCAATGCTATCCCATTCTTATATTGGACACAGTGTATATTATGATATCCTTGGAAACAGAATTTCTTGTAGGCCAAGAAAAAGTCTATCTATCATATCAAGCAGCCGCTGTAACTTATTGATCAAAGTACACCCAATTTCCTAATGGTATTTTAGTCTAAAATAATAAGATGCAACATTTTAATTTTCACCCTATACAATGTGTCCATGGATAGAGTTTGGAAGAGGCAAAACTTTTTTTACTATACAGGGTATATCAAAAATAACATTTTTAATGATTTTTATTTTTTTCTTTTTTTTTTAATTTTATGAAAATATTTTCAAAATCGTGATCGTGACCAATTGTGCAAAAAAACACTAATAAACTTTTTTCTCAAAGTGGTTAATTTCATAGCTACTATTAAAATAATAAAATTAAAAAAAAAAAAACAAGGAAATTACTTTATCCGTGGACATATTGGATAGAGTTTGGAAGAAGAAAAACTTTTTTATTTGTAGATTTAGAAGAAAAAGTAATTCTTTATAAAAACGTCTGCTTGTGTCAAAACTACAAATTCAAATACCAAATTCACGATTACTATACAGGGTATAAAAAAAATATTATTTTTAATGATTTTGATTTTCTTGTTTTTTTAATTTTATTATTTTAAAAGTAGCTATTAGCTTTTCACTCGACGATGCAAAGGGTACTTCCTAAAAATAATTTTTAAAATGTCTTGTATTGTCTTCAAAAACATGTTTCGACTAGGTGTGCGTGTTTTAAATGGTGGAACTTCATTCCTAAGAAAAAGTCAAAAAAAGTAATTAAAAAGAAGGTTTAAAAAATAAAATGATAATGTAATTGAGCAAATTTTGTTTAATTTAACCGAACTTGAGGTTTTAAAGAAAAAGAAGACAGTAAAATTTAATTTTTTTGTTCATTACCACAGTTATCGAACGTATGCATGCCTTACACAGGAGGTCCAAAATAATGCTGGTTAATTTACGTAAATTCAGGGTAAAAACCAAAAATATGAATTTTCGAAAAACGAAAATATTTCTATTCGATATTCTAATAGCAAAGATCAATAAATTTTCAACATGCTTGAACTTTAGTTATTTCCGTATATATTTTTCTTTGGATGACAGGTTCTTTGACGAACCGCACCTTTAATTTTGTCGAAACAACAATTGTAGCACCTAAAAAATATCCGAAAAAAATACTACGAAAAAAAAAAAGAATTTTTGGAAATAAATGACATCAAAAACCCAAACAGACAGAACCAACATCCAAAATCACAGTAGTATATACTATCATAATTTAATAAAATCAAATTTGTAATTTGTTTATAATAATTTATTAAGTCAATAAAAAATGAAAGAAAACAAAAAAAAATATAATTAGACTTAGCAAGCTTTTTGTATGACCGCTGATGATGATACGTGTGCATTCCAAAACATGTATGGGTTTTGAGTAATTAATGGATTTATTTGGATATGTCCAATGCATGTCCCAATCTTTTAAAACATTTCGCTTTTGAACAGTTGTACTACATCAAGTCTTTTTTTGACATAAACATAAAATAGTATGATGATCGAAACAGAGTTAAATTAACTAAAAGTGAGTAATTTATTTCAGTGTAAGCTGCAACTGCCCAGACTTTTATAAAGTGCCCAAAACCCATTTAAAAAAATATATTAAAAGCGGCAAAGGGTCAAAAAAAAAAAAATTTATAGAATTTGCTGTTCAAAAATCACTTTTATTAATCACAATGCCCATTTCGCAATGCTGTCAGGTTTAATTAAATCTTAATCGAGGAATGTTATCTATATTAAAAATGGAAACAATGCCAACTCCACAAAATTCTTTAATCACATCAATTTCGCGTCTAAATTGACCCTTTCTCATTGAAGCAAACATAAATCGATTACCTAATTTGACTATGCACTTCGAATAAGTATCGTAAGTTATCTACTTCCGCTACTAATTAATATCCCCAACCAACCAACCCATTAATCCTTTTTTTTTTTTTAATTTCGCTGATGAAAATAGCACTGGAGTTCGGAGAATCAAAAAACAAATTAACTTTCCTTTTTCTTTAAAGATTTTTTCCTATATACTATACTCGGTTACTAACTCATCATTACAAACATTGAAGAGCAGTTAAAACGTATCCACCAAGTACAAATCGGTTCGTTTTCAAAGAACGTGTTTGATAAATAATTGTTATTTTCACCTTTTTGAATCAATTTTTTTTTATAAATAACAAAAAAAAAACGATAAAAACTTTATGTATCACGTAAAATTCCCGCTAAATAATGAAGACGTATACGGTTATAAAGTGTTATGCTGACTGAACAGTTTCGTAAATTATGGCGATACAGTTTACTTGTCTTTTAATTAACGCATTTCTGCAGCTCATAAAGTCATAACCTAGAATGTCAATGCTACACTTAAGTAGTTACGTATATAAAACAGAGATGTATCTATATAAAACCAACAAATTGATTTTAAGTGTAAATTGACGTGACAACTTGATCTATCGAAGGCGCCATCCCGACGGAACTCCTGAGGCAGTCCCAAAATTGGATGCTCTTGTGAATTGCCATTCTCTAGACTAGCGAAGGGTCAGAAAAACCGAAAAAAATGGAATAAAGAAATTTAAGAAATAAAAAATTACATTAAATATCTAAATACTTTATTGTCTAACAGGTACAATCCAATAATAATAAATCTAAGCAGAAACGAGAAATAAGTAAAAATTCTAATACTAAGGACTTGAGCATTCTAATTATTTATTTTATTATTATATAATATTTGTTTGTTTATACAACCACCTTAGGCGTCTTACCTCTCTACAGCCTTCAAAGAAGGGGTGCAAGAAACACTGACTTCACAAATATTTTCCGTGTCCATGTAAACCACTTCCATATCATCCGTACTACTCACAATAGTATTTTGTGACAAAACATGGTTGGTAGAACTTGCATTCTCAGCAATTTCATGGAGGATTCTAGAATTAACTATATTCCAGTTTAACAACAGAATTCAAACGAACTTTGTATACCTACACAACGTAGGAAATATATTCTTGACATACATATCATGCATTTTTGGCAGACTGCTTTTAAGTAAACAGTGTCTTGATATCAAACGATTAAGAATTTAACTTCCACTCTCATTTACATAATCTCTTCTTTTCAACAAAAGTTTGGGAACTGCATCGGGTACGAGGGTGATCCTCTTGCCGTCTTCTCTGCAAATGATATCTTCTGCAGCGAAATGCTTACTGCATATGACATTCCCATCACATAAATTTTCCGTACTAGGATCCCAATGCCCGCATCCAAACATCATGTCTTTTTTTTGTCAAGCTAAAAATGAGTATCATGTCAATGGTATCATATTGACTCAAACTCAGACTGTTGGAAACCCGAAACAATAACTTACTGAATATTTTCATTAAATATTTTTAATACCAGGAATGAGACCTTCATTTTTACACCACAACACTATACACCTCATTGTTTGTTAAATAAACGAACTAAACCAAAATAACAAATATTAAAAACAATTTTAATCACAAATAGGTATATCTATCAACAATTAAAATATACCACGAATAAAACCATAACTCAATTATAAAACCTATCTGAATTGTTGTGAAGCCGACTCTGACAGATATTCCCACTACGAGAAACGTCATTTGCGAAAACAGACGCTGTTGCGAAATCTCCTAAATTTAATAAGATTTGGAAAAAAATGTTTCGTTCATATTACTGAAAACTAAACAGTATGCAATTTTACCGATAACATTTAATTATTTGATTTTGTCAAGCAGTTTCGTATGACGCAACATATGGATTTATTTATAAAACAGATATGTCGCATAAAATCTGTAAGGCGAACGACAAAATAGTTTTAAATATGGCAGCTCTGTACTGAAAATAAGTTACTGAGGAGCATACGTAGTTCGTGAAAACTCTGCATACCCGTTACACTTTTTGGTATTCGGCTGGATTTAATTAGCATTCTAGCGTACATATATAATATAGGATTTCTATGGATAGAACAGAAAAGAGTTGTATTAATCTGCTGCAACATATCTTTGGCAGAATATGTTGACAGTATTTTTTGTTACAGATGTGCATTTTAAATACGGCTCTGTCGGTCTTTAGCCGTCGCGTCATCCACATATTTGGATTCAAATAATACATCAAAGTGTCCATGAATTTGCACAACTGCTTCGGTACTCTATAAGCTGTGACATTACCTTTCCAATGAGCTTGTAGATTTAAATCGGATATAGAGTTGCAAAGATATCTCATTTTTACTAGATTATTAATCTATATTTTAAGAGATACGTCAAAATATTGAGGAATTATGTTATGGAATAATAAAAGTAAGTAAGATTCGAAAATATAACCTAATCCATACCTGTTCATTATTTAGAGTTATTTAATATTGCAGTTTATAGATTTCGTTTTAAGAATGCTCCCTCTAGTGGTGGGTATTAACAGTTAATAACTATTTTGGTCAATTTTTTAGGCCACTTTTACTAATACATTTTTTTCCAGAAAGCTGTACGCCAATTATTTCGGAGATACAGCCAGTCGATATAGCCTTACAAGTAAGACACCCGGTACAAAATGTTTTTATATGCTGTGGACAGTGATTATGCAATTTACGAGTAAAATAAATCAAAATATTTTCGAATTTTTTAAACAGTTATTCCAACAAATATCTAATTAAAATTCTTTAAAAATATTTGGTTGTTATTGTTTAACGACTTGTTTGTTACCTACGAAAAAATCATCTAATGAAGCTTTTTAAGAAGAAGATACCAACACAACATAATCATCAGTTTTGTTACCAACAAATAAATACCGGGTGTCCCACTGGGAAGAGTTTCGATCAATTATTGAAATACAGTTTGCTAACGAAAAGTTTTCCAAAATCTCATTAATGCTGTTTAATAAGGACCAGTTTGGTCCCAAAATTTTCAAGCTCGAATTTCTCGAAAACCTTTAAGTTTTTCGGGAAAAAAGAAGTAAGACTTTTTTATGTAGAAAACTTTATTTTATCACATTTTTTAAACAAAATGAATAAAATCACAAGGAAAAAAAGTTAGGTTATAATTAATGCAAGGGTCCCCCCGTTTACCCACCTATAGTCATCCTTTTTTATTCAATTTCATGTCAGTTTACGATATTTAACTAGGTGAATAAATATGCTACATTTGGTTAATTCATCTTTACTCGTTTCGAAAATATTTCAAAAAAATCGTCCTCAGGCAGTAATTTTAAACACCCTGTATCTTTGTAAATAAGGACTTTTCGAAAAATTATAATTTAGGTTTTGTTCATGATTAGATGTCCCCAATTCGCTCACTAATTTTGGCCATGTCTTTCTGAAACACCCTGTATAATAAGCACTTAAAATCAAGTTTACAGTAATCCTTAACGTAAAATAATTAATACAATATTGTTTATCATTAATGTATCCAGTAGTAATAATGTTTATCGTTATCAGTGTTATATTGTTCACACAGAATAAGTTTTACAAAGTAAAATAAATAAAGCGCACTTATACCTCATGTCTCTTTAGCCGTGATCGTCTAGTGGTTAGGACCCTACGTTGTGGCCGTAGTAACCCAGGTTCGAATCCTGGTCACGGCAATGTACAAACATTGTCACGGTGAGACATTTTTTTTGTTTTTTTTTTATACATATAGACGAGATTCCGGAAGTATAATGTAATCATTATTATAAAACAGTCATCAATCAATATTTTATTTTATGGGGCATTTAAACATAAAACAAACTTAAAATTTAGTATGCTGTCATACCTATAGGGTGTACCAAAAGTCGGTGCCAACGTTCTTATTTGCATTATTGGCATTCTAATTCTCAGTTTAAAAAAACAATCCATAGTATTGTGAACATGTTTTCCGGTAAAGGTTTCAACTTTATTTCTTAAATGCAATTTTATGTCAATTTGTGGCTTATAATATGTGAAATGAAACATTCCGGTCGGCAGTCTCTTAACTATGTTTGGTGTAAAGTCCTAAATGATATAATAATTGGTCCAATTTTTTTTAACAAAACCTTAATGGGGAAAGTTATTTAGAGCTTATAGGTAACCGAAGTTATTAATAATCTTAATGCAAATATAGAAATTATCTTGCAACAAGATCGAGCTCCTCTCCAATATGTTGCTGCAGTTACCAACTATCTAAATATGATGTTTCCTGTGTGGATTGGCAGATCAGCTTCAGTATATTGGCCTAGCAATAGATAATTTTTTACCCGGGGCCTGTTTCGTCTCTCGGCGGCCCTGTTCATCAGTCATTATTTATTAAGTTTTTTTAAGAATCCGCCGTGCTCATGTAATTTAAATTTTATATTGTAATTGAAATATTCAGTTGTATTTACTAGCACAACTAATTAAGCAATTACTAATATCTAAGTATTAATTTATAGCATAATTTAATAATGAATATAGGTAAATTTGCATAAGTATTTCATTTTTTAATTTTTATCTAATGTTATTCAAGTTTAATTTATATTATGTTTTAAGATGTAGCAAGGAAAGTGATAAATTATTATAAACATAATTTATTTTAAAATTAGGTAAACTGTATTTATTTATTAATAAATATCACCTTATTTAGTTCAAATAACTGTATTGAAATATTGATATCGCCATAAATATGAATACTTATCTAAAATGTCCGATTTCCACGGGCTTCACACTTGTGGTTCTTCTTTATTGTGTTTTGTTTTCACAAAATCCAATACATCCTCTAACAAATCAAGAGTGTGAAACCCAAACACAAAATAAAAAAGTTTTTGCTGTGGAAATACTTCATTTTCATGTTCCCGACTTTAGAATAACTGAACACAAATCGCCAAAAACTTCTTGCGGAAATATGTAATTTTAATTTTTTGATAAAGTAATGTAAAATTTTGAATAACTCAAATTAGTTGTACGCAAATTTTATTTCCCTTTATATTTAAAATAATATTATATATGGCGTAACAAGTGATGAGTGGGTATATTTATCAGCCCAGACTGGCTTAAAAAGAACAAACGAATAGGTGTGAATTTTTTCATTCAAATTATGTCTATATTTTTATAAAAATTAAAATATTTAAAAAACTATCAGGTTTAGGTGAGATATACTTTAATGAAATTTAGGCTTATTTTGAACAGGGAATCTAAAAATATATTCATATACAGGGCATTCCATTTAAAAAAACCCAACTATGGTTCATATTTGTGCATAAAACTTTTAGTAAATTAAATAGTTTAGCCACACTATTCCGTGTCGTAAGGCGTGAATAACCCTGTATATCTCATTGTGATTAAATGCAAGCCGATATTGTAGATGGGCAACGACTATGGTACTCTGACTATGGTACTCTGACGAGCGAAACGAATTCGTCAGCATCTGTCGACCCATGCCTCAGTCTGGTTCTACTCAATTAGACTGAGGCCCGGCTATATTAAACAAAATCCCTTGTGTAGGTAAAACCAGTCATTTTGTTCGCTATGCCACGAAATTATTTTTCGTTTAAAAGAAGCTTACCGGAATTTGAAAAGCGCCCTCTAGCGCCAAATCTATTCATAAATTGTGTAGTAATAAATAAAGACTGGGCACGACTGTAGAGTTTTTCTAAAACCCAAAATAATTATCTCATTCGGCACCTATACGAGAATTATGGACGAAAGGTTACTGGCATCGTATCGTTTAATATATAAACAAAATGTAAAAAGCAAAAACTTTTAAAATAAAAGTTCATATAATTAATTAAAATTTTTCTTCTCTTATCTTTGATTATGTTCCGTGTTTAGTTTATTTAAAAACTTTACGGTGTATAAAAAGCTAGATATCGGTTTATTCTAATAACTCTATTAGAATCTAAACCAAAGAACATTAAAATATTGTGATAAGTGGCACTGAACGTCATCGTTTTATTGCCAAATTCTAATAAATCCGATACATTTTAAGTACGTTAAGTCAACTAAATTTACGATCTTATCGACTTGTGCTTGTAATAAAAATGCTTATTAAAATTTCCATCAAACCGGTTCACATATTTTAAGTGTGCGATTTTTATAAATATCTTAATCGGATTGCAGGAATTAACTCACAATAATAAAATTAAGATTTATGTTAATATGACACCTACAATTTATGTTTAGAAGACGTTTTTATATTAAACTAACTGTTAAATTCTACTTGTTTCTCAATGTTTTTGTTTTTTCTCTTTTAATTTTGTTCACAGCTCCGTGCTTTCCTTCAGAAAATTACTGCGCTCTGGGCAGAATGCATGAAAAGTATGCATAAAAACTTTGTATTTCATCAATATTTATGCAAAATATATCCAAGAATACAGAATGGATACACTGAAACCAATATAAATAATAATATCTAATAGACTCATTGTCATGACCGTTTTGTATCAAATTTGGGTCGGCAAATTTCGATGTTTTATACTGTAGAGCCTAAACCGTAATAGAGCAAAACCAGCGTAAATATAAGAGACAGTAAAACCACTCTGAAATCTACGCGAAATACATGGGGATTCATTATGGTTGCAACAACCGAAAATTGGAGATTCCTGAAATCAGTTTAAGCATTTTTTGCCATTGAACTCAAGTCCATAAATGCTTTGTTATCAAGATACAGGGTGTCCAAATTTAGTGGTCAAATTAGCTTTTTTGTTAATTTCTCAAAAGCTAGTTAACCGATTTTGACAAAATTATACATGCATTTAGAGACCGATATAACCTATAAAATATATAATCTGCATTATTTTGACTTTCATTAACTGTTCATTTGCGTAGAATAGGGGGAATTTGGGTAAATTTTACATATAAATTAATTAAAGACACCTTTGAGAAGCTTAATTATTTTAAATTATTACCTACTTTTTTAAAAAGAGCAACTTATAAGCCACAAAAAACTTAATTACGTCGATGTTGTGTGTGTGTAACTTCCTCAAGGATTTCTAGATATCTACATGCAGAAAGACCCCCTTCAAAAATCCGATAAACTATATGTCTGCCCAAAATAAAAAAAAAACAACAAAACTCGAAAGCGTGTACTTGTTGTGCCCTTTCAAACATTAAATGCTGATTTTAAGTATGCCAGTTCTTGGCATTCGCGACGTTTCGTTTTTGAAAAACCATCATCAACTTGGTGCTTTTAAATTTTTTATATCTCTAAAAATAATGTTAGAAATATATAAAAATTAAAATCGCAAAAAATTTGCAAAGATTCTCGAAAGCGACCAAAGATAGTTTACTTTTGGAAACACAGTTTAAAAGGTGTTTAAATTGTACAATTTTCCTCTGATTTAACTGACATTGTAACTGCTACCGTTTCCAAGATTCCAATGCTCATGTTCTTATCTTGGACACAGTGTATAGTATTTATTCTGGCGATACACGGCATTTTCTCAATGAAAAAATCAATTAAGATTGCCATGAATTCTCATAAAGTTCCAATAATAAATAAAAAGAGTTATTATAAGCCTAAACCAAAATGCAACATTTTAGTTTTCAGCTTGTAGTTTTAAAACACCGGTAGACATTTTTCCTTTCAAATCAAAATCTAAAAGAGAATAAAATTGTGCAAATTTTGTCGCATCCAAGCATGGGAAATCGGAAAATCCCATGGTAAGCACTGAATTAGCTGTAACCCGGTAGAAATGTGCAACATTATTACTGGAGAACTTACTAAGTTACCAGATAGCGGGATAAAGAGAGTGCGTACTAAGTTGGAAATTACCTCATTTCGTTATCGAACAAACTGTTATTACTAAATGAGTATTGATACAAAATTTATTTTACACAGTTCACTTCCAGTTGTGATAAGAATATTTTTGTCTCTACAATAAATGACAAAAGGCAATGTAATCTGAATATTATGGTGCCATATGGTTGCATTTTGATGTATAAAAATCAACTAAAACCCGAAGAAGTATTTAACATAACGTTTTATAGTAAATTTAATATTTTATTAATTCTAATTTATCTCCAAATCTGCAACTGCTACAAAATAGCTCTAAATCATAAGTTCTTTAAGATCTGTGACCGAATAGGCTCCCAAGATCATTGCGTCCAGGGTACCGCCAATTTCGGAGATATTAAAATATTACCCCGAGTAACAATCAAACCTTCATTTGGCGACAATGTAAGATCATAACTCATAAAAGAAGAAAGTAAATCTAAGAAGTATGGTTAGTTGTTATAACTGTTTATATTTGCCAGACAATAAGACAAACACATAATATAAAATATGAGGTGTTCATACAATATCTGGCCATTTAATTTTTCAATTACATTTACGCTGAACAAATTGAAATATTTGGTTTCCCACGCTATTTCACATAGGCATATTATCTTGATTTTAGAGTCTTGTTTTCACGTCTATGCTAATAATTTATGAGCGTAACGCATAAAGTTTAACTTAATCCCCTGGTAGATGTGCTTGTAAGCTAGTGAATTTACTACTTATTTGATAATATTGTCTCTATTTTAATCAGTATTTTTGTAAACATAC
This sequence comes from Apoderus coryli, assembly GCA_911728435.2. Taxonomy (NCBI): domain Eukaryota; kingdom Metazoa; phylum Arthropoda; class Insecta; order Coleoptera; family Attelabidae; genus Apoderus; species Apoderus coryli. The sequence goes on from OU452204.1 coordinate 16,477,172, forward strand.
AGCGTGAGTGGTCGATGGTACCTGGAGAAGTTTTGGGAAAAGTAACCATACTTGAAAATTTTATTAATTACTTATTATTTTTTACCTACTTTACAGCGATATGTTACTTTTGATATTAGGGAGTTAAGGCAACGCGAATGACGTATACGTAAACGTATCTTTTGACATCTACGCATGCGATCTTTATTTAATTTATGATAAGTTTAACGATACGAAGGCCGTAAAAATATGTATCTCCACGCGTATCGTATACTTAAACGTATTGAACCGATTGTTGCCGGAATTACATGAACTCGTACGAATATCTAGAATAGAACAATAAAAACTGTCAATCCAAATTAAAAATTATGCTAAACTATTTTGCAATAAATACTTTATTATTTAAAAAATTATAAAAAAAGATCTTCCAAATTTAAAAATTGTCAGCAAGTCCTCAAAAACGATTCACAATTTATGTATAAAAACTAAAGATTCCAATTTAAAAAAATCTAGTGTAGTTTATAATATACCATGTTCAGACTGTAACCAAGTAGGTATATATCGGACAAACTTCCCATCTTTTTAAAGATAGAATTACCCAACATAAAAGTGATATTCGACTTAACAAAAAAACTTATGCATTAATAATAATAATAAAATTACAATAAAACAAAAATCATCATCTCCACTATTTAATTAGTCCATAAATTATGAAATGTCAAAGGGACATGTTTCGGAGACTCAGCTCCATCATCAGCCTTGGTGGTATAAAAATGCTCACTTTGTAAAGGCAGAGCTCCTAACAGGCTGTTTGACATTTCATAATTTATGGACTAATTAAATAGTGGAGACGATGATTTTTGTTTTATTGTAATTATATTACACTCCACTGCATCTAATGGATTACTTCTTTAATTTAATAATAATAAAGTTTTGGGGCGACTCAACCGAATTTTTTTTATTACAGAGTTTCAATGAAAAATTGTCAATCGGGATTATCCGCCCTGTTGTCACCTTGATGTTTTTTAGAAGAGAAACGGATCACCGTTTAGAGTGTGACAGTCTATATACAGAGTGTCCATGGATGCAGTGCAAAAGAAGAAAAAATCTTTATTTTTCATTTTCCGACAAAAAGTAATTCTTTATAAAAAGTTTTGCTTCTCGAAAAAATCAATTTATAATATAATCATTTTCGATCAGTGGTAGAGGATGTTAATAAATTAGGAAAAATAGAAAATGCCTCACGAGAGAAGTTCCTACTGTTATTATTTATTACTTTTATCAAAAATAATCTGAAACTAATTTGAAATGGGCTTGTTTAACAAAACAAGACTTAAAATCCGAGAGTTTGTCTGTCAACCACTATACTTTCACCAGACGGCCGTTACGTCGATCCACGACTCATCAGTGGTGATCGGTCAGTAGTTTTTTTTTTTTTATTATGCCAAGGCAGAGAAATCATCATGACACCTAGGGAGTTCCTTACCACTTCCCTAGGTAGTGTGGGACTCTAACCCAAACTAAAACTCTGCCTTATCTTTGTAGTATGGCTCGGGAACCCTCCCTTTTCCATCTCCTCGCTTGATTGTCCTCTGTTGCTCTTGTCTTCTGATGTTGATTGTCGTCTGTTGCTGTTGTCCTCTATTGGTGGTGACTAGAAAACACTCTGAAACATACATTTAGATGAGTATGCCTGACCTGAAAGAAACAATATTAGTTGGTGTCCTAGTCCTGTGGATTCCTTCGTCAGAGTTGACTCCTCGGTCTCCGGTACCGTCTGGCACCGTCTTCTATGTTATAGTTGACTGCTTCGCGAATCAGTGGGTTTGCATGGGTCTCTGCCATAGCAAAGACCTTCTGGGCTCTCAACCTCATGACGTCCCTGAGGGCGTCGAGTTTGAGGTTCCTTCGGATCTGTGCGTTTGACACAAACCAGGGTGTACCCACTGCCATCCTTCTTGCCTTGTTCTTCGTGGCCTCCAATCGTTTCAGGGACAGCCAAACTCTCGTAAATAATGTGGTATATCCCCACATGGTACAGAGATGTAAAAGGATGTGTTTGGCGACATCTAGTTTTCGTTGGTAGTACCCCGAGTGAACAACAGTTCCTATATCGGCTGCCTGGGAGGTCACTGACCCCATAAAGCACAACTACCAACACATAGACGCGCCCATACTCCCTTAAGCGGGACCGCTTATATTTATAAACTAACAAAGTCTAAATACAAATTTTGAAATGAAAATTCGAATATTTAAAATTATTCTACATAGCCAGCTCCCACCTCCACACACTCCTCCACTAACTTAATAAATTTACCATACACTTTTCGAATGATTCCTTGCCCATTAAGTTCATCAATTATTTCTTTTATTCGATCTTTTAATATTTCCCTGTCATATGACTGTTGCAGTTTAAGGCACACCACAAAAAGAAGTCCATTAAAGTAGGGTCAAGCTGGATGATTAGGCCAAAGCTCCCTATCCATCTTTCGCTAAATAGGTGAAAACTATTTGAGCGGTAAATTAAGGTTAGCGGGTATGTGTGTTGAGGTGGGAGGTAATTTGTATTTATGTAAATAACTTTGTTTCATAACATTTTTGAAAAAAGTAATAAATAATAATAGTAGGTACTTTTCTCTTGAGGCAATTTCTATATTTACTAGTTCATTAACACGATGATCGAACATTTTTTTAATGTAAATTGATTTTCTCGACAAACACAATATTTTATTGTGCACTCCATCCACGGTATATTATAAAATTTTCAATTTTACTTCATTATAATTTTAATATCTGAAAATAAATCAAAAACCACGTCCACATAATATTATATTAACATGATATAAATTTATACAAATTATTGCGTGTCTAATTTAAATTACCATATTAATTTTCATTAGGTTATTATTTCTTTTATCACATTCCGAAATTTCAAATTCATTAACAAAATAACTGTTTATTTACTATTAACCTACAGTAAATAAATAAAGTGTTAATTATTAAATAACACAAACACATATTAAGTATTTATTATTTTTAATAATATCAGAAATAAAATTATGTAAATGTAGAAGTAAAAGCACTATTTACTTCTGCAGTCTGCTTCTTCGCAATCGGGACGAAATTATATGAGGTTACATAACTGAAACCTGAAACCGAGAAAATATATAGAATTCTTTATTATGTACCTACTACTGTGGGATTGATTATATATCCAAATTCATTAGATTCTTATTAAAATATAATGCATCAATATTTTAGGAATCAAGCTTTGATCAGCGCGAGACGCAAGAAAACGTCTCTCTGGTTTTGTCTTGACTCATTCTCATCTCGTGTCGAACATAATTATTCTCAAATTTTCGAGACAATAGGAGATATTAGGTTATTCAATCTTTTCAGTAACCTTATATGATTGTTTGTTTAATTATTACTGATTTGTTAATATACAGGATGCCCAAGTCTTTCCCGACAAACTTCAGGCTTATTTTCTACAGCTGAGAAATCATAAAATGGCATTATTAATAACAGCGTGCGCCTTTTAATTGAGATGCTGTTTTAATTATCAGTTTTTTTTGATTGGGAACTTAGTTATCGTTAGATAAAGTTGAAATGAACAAAATGGTGTTTAAGTTCGGAGAGTTTCAAGTACTATGTTAATTAGATAGGTCTGACCTAAGAAATCCTTTAATATTAAAGAATTTAATAAAACAATCAAGCGACTACACCAAAATACTAGAAGAACAAAAATTATGTACCAGTATTATTAAAAATGATGGCCACAACTTCCAATACATAATTGAAATTAAAAGCAAAATAGCAGTACACTTATACATTTTTTCGAAATTATCTCGAAAACTGTCAGATTCGCAACAAAAAGGTAAATTTTTGATTGTAGACGCCAGCGGCGTTACACAAAAAAGTTCTGGGGGGACAAAATGCATATGACCCCTGAAAATGTATCACCCAATTTGCGATTTATGAAGTTTCTGTTATTTATTTAAGATACACTACCCAGACAGATAAATAATCCAATTAAAGGGCAGGAAAAATTACAGTAAATTCTTAATATCTAACACTAAATTTATATTCTAAGAAATATATGTTTTATACAAGACAAAGTTGAATTAAAAATATCAATTTGCTCGGACACAGAGTTACAAGTATGGCACATAAAATATAAAGGGGAACGCAACAACAAATTAGTACGCGGGGCCGGAAAGTAAAATACGATTCCGTTATTACGTGTACGTAGATTTGGGACACAAAAAGGAATCTGGGTTAAAAACTCTGGACAGTCAAGAACTCCATTAATAATTTTAAAGAGCAATACTAGAGCGGACAGAGCCCTGGGGAACACCAGATGACACTTTAAAATTTGCGGAACGAAATCCTCGACTTTCTTTAGATTACATCTACCTGACCCCCGTTATCAAGTCGCTCAGTTAAAAACTGTGTTAAAACCAATAAATTAGTTGACGTAGAACGACCGGGAAAAAAGCAATCAATATTATTACCATTGTAAGTCATACTACCAGGCAATCGCCCAGATTTGCTTCTGGAACTGACAAAAGATCAAAACTTGTTAGGATCACTACTCAATCTACGCTCAGCATCACGCAAGTACACCCTGTAAGAGGAACTCACCTCAGTTTTTATATTGAGACGCAGAACTCTAAAATCATTGAAAAATTGAGGATCCCCGGATGTTTTATATTTTTATGTTATGTGATAACTGTAGTAAATTTCTATTTGTTATTGAAACAGATGTTGAAAATACATTGTAACAATCTGAAAATTTTCAAAACATTGACACTCTTAGAAGCCATTTTTCGATGCATATTTATAATGATTTATTCAGCAGTAGAAGTTTAGCCTGAACTTTGTCGGAAAAAACTGGGACACTCTGTATATTATACTGTAAATTTCATATTTCTTGCCTTTACATATTATTTCAACAACTTTTCCTAATTATTTAATTAAATTACAATTTGGTCAATTTTTATTAACTCAAAATTGGTTATGGTAATTAATTACATAATTATTTGTAATTTGTAGGTAATTACTTTTAAAAGTAATTGATCCAACTCCGTCTGTACCATGTTTTGGTATTCTAAACGATTTGGATAAGCAAATGCATTAATCTTATTTGAAAAAAAAATATTAATTATATGTTTATGTAAATGCCCACAGATAAAAAATGTATCGTGAATCGTTTTAATGATTTCTTGACGCCTATGATTTGTTGCAGTTATAAAATCTTTATTTATGATCTGCTTTTAATATTTGCTACTCCGCTCAAGTAGGAAACATTGTTTATAAAAGAAAAGTCTTCTCGATTAAATTCAATAAAATAATTATTGTCTAAAAAATAATTTAATTAACTCGTTTGTTCTTTCTATTCTCAATACATAAATAGACTTTCTGATAATAATAATAATAGCATTTATTGTCCCACAGCGAAGCCAATTACAGGACAAAATAATAATAATTCCAAAACGGTGAAACCACAAAAAAATAAACTTAAATTAAAATAAAAAGAAAACTAGCTCTTAATGGTAATACTAATCAGTAACATGAGACATGGCACAATCCATAATTTCTTTAACACTACACGAAAAAATATCATAATATTTACACATAAGATTGTAGTTTCTGGTACAAATAGAAATAGGAGATCTCAACATAAGATTCGTCCTAGCATAACCACAATAAAATGTTGTACTGGACCTTATATGCTTCCTTGGAACGTTGAAATTAATTCTTGAAAGCAAGTGGGAACAATCTATATTGGAGTGAACTAAACTGTAAAGAAATCGCAGAGAATTTATTTTCCTTCTAAGTTCAAGACTTGGTATCTCAAATCGATCTGTCATTAATTGGTAGTCAGTACCCCTTGGAGGATAATGACCATCCTCTTTATACATTAAGTACTTCAAAAATCTACGTTGCACTTTTTCGAACGTATTTTGATGAGTCACATAATATGGATACCATATCAGAGACCCATATTCCAGTTTAGAGCGCACGTAGCTAAAGTACAGCGTTTTAAGGGTATCTGTGTTTCTAAATCCCCTGCAATTCCTAACCAGAAAACCGTATGTCCTACCTGCCTCTAGTGTCTTATAATTGATATGCTCAGCAAACGTAAATTTCGAATCAAATATAATTCCTAAATCAGTGAGATTTGCACCCGATCAATGGAATAAACGTAATCAATGATCACCCTTTTGCGCGTAAAACTGATATATTTGCACTTCGACGGATTAAGTGAAAGTTTATTTAGTACACACCATTGATGCACCAGCTCCAAATTGTTCTGTAGGTTAGCACAGTCAACGATACTATCAATAGACCTGTACAATTTAAGATCATCCGCAAACATCAGCCGATCACAATTCATTCCATTCTCCAGGTCATTGATAAATAACATAAAAAAGAGGGGTCCAAGGTTCGATCCCTGAGGCACTCCTCAAGAAGCTGGTAGCCATTGTGAGAAACATACTGAGGTCTATTTTTCAAGTATGACTGAAGAAACAATTTTAGGTTTAAAACAAAACCAAACTAGTCAAATTTTCGCATCAAAATGCCGTGATCCATTCTGTCAAATGCCTTAGTGAAATCTGTATATATTACATCAATTTGGCCTCCACGATCTAAAACCTCAGACACATTTTCAGAAAGAACCGCTAGATCAGACACAGTAGATCTATGGGAAAAGAAACCATGTTGTACAGTGGAAATCTGATTTCTAACAAAACTATAAATACGATCATATAGTACAGACACAAAAATTTTTGCAAAATTCGACAGAATGGAAATCGGGCGATAGTTATCAATCACAGATCTATCACCCGACTTCAGAATAGGAACAACCTTAGACCTCTTCCACTCCTGCGGAAATACCTTATTTTCAAGGGCCAAGTTAAATATTAAGCACAGCGGCCCAGCCAGAACCGGCATACAGTCTTTTACAAAGAAAGATGGAAGACTATCCGGACCTGATGTCATCCTGTTACTGAGCCTTCTGCATGCTTTTAATATTTTATCTCCAGTAACTGATTCAATCGAAAACGAATCAACATAAGGACAATCATGACCAGAATCCGCGTTCGAGGAGTTAATAAATACACCCTGGAAAAAGGTTCCGAATGCAGCGACAACGCTTTGCGGATCACTATATTCATCGTCCCCAAAAGTCATAACACCCGGCAATCGTGTAGACTTATGTTTACAATGAAAAAACCTCCAAAACTCTTTGGGATTATGTTTTATACTGTTTTCCACATTACTAATATATGACGTATACGCAGTTTTTTATCTAAAAGTTGCAAATTGTTGGTACAAAACCTCACTATGAGTCTTCTTGAACTTATTAAATATTTTTTCTTGATATTTGAAATTATATTCGATGTGGACCAGGAAGGAAAACTACGCCTGAATACCAGATGCTATATAACCTAGAAACACATGTATCAACATTAGAAATATGTCGTAACTACGACCAGTCCGCATCCAACACCGCGCTATACAAAGCATCAAAATTTGCTTTTTTAAAGTTATATGATGGATTATTTGCATTACTAGTAAAACGTTTTTGTCGCTTACCTGAGAGCAATGAAACGCTAACAATCAAACATGGATGAAAATAATCCTCTTCAACTAAAGGGCAATTATTACGAATGACATACAACATTAGAAATAACCAGGTCAAGAAGGCGATCATCAATATTGCAAATAGCATTGTACTAAGACATTTCAAAAAAATCGATAAAATTTCTTAAAATCAACGTTCCTCGATCGCTCATATCATTTCTTGAAAACAAACCTACGTTAAAATCCCCTAAAAATATTTTTTTTTTCATTATGAAATACTTCAAATTGAACAAGCGACTCAAGAAACAATTCCAAGACATCGAAATGGTATATAAACAACTAAAATACAAAAAGATATATATTATGAACATCTCACTTATTAATAAAATATTTCACAATAATAATTGAAATTGTATTAATAATTATTTGTCTCACTCTCTCAACTCGCAATTTGCTTATAGTTCATTTATTCTAACCTATTTATTCACTGTTTAATTTAATGGTATAATTATGTGTTATTTAAAAAACTTCTTACTACCTGATTTGATATGAAATTAACTATTTCAACAAACCAAACAAAAAAAATGCTAGTCACTTCCTCAAATTATTCTTTTTCAAATTAAACCATTGACATCACTTTAAATGTTTGTATTGCTATAGGCAGCAACTCATTACTACTCGTAGATTCCTTAGAAAATGACCAAAATTTATTAGTTAGAGAGAAGATTAAAATCTTGGTTTAGCCAAAGGGAACTCCATCAACTGTATGAAAAATTTGACTCATTACTGTATTTTACGTTCAAGATAATAAAAAAAGAAAATGCTAATTCCGATATTTTATTAGAAATTATTTAAATAATTGCTGAGAAACAGCGTCAGTCGATAGTTATTTTAGCTTATATTATTCCTGCTAAAATACTTAGGTATTATCTTTAATATTTAAAGCTCAGTGTTTAAAAGTACATTTCGTACAAGCGATTACATCCAATTTAACGTTAACGGTTATTGGTATTTTTATATCATTTTATATTGATAAGTTTATTTCTACTGCCACTTAACCTGAAATCAATGATATCAATAAAAACACTAACGAAAAAAAAAAGAAGAAGACATATAAATATGTTAAGTGTGCACTAATAAAAGCTTCAAAAATCTTTTTATTTATAACGTGATGGCGTCATGGGATATTGGAATTTTGTAATCTTCAACATAAAAGACGTTGTGTCGAATTAGCATTTTTATTTTTTAATGTCGTTAGAGTAATAGCTAGTTAAAGAAAGGAGGAACGAATATCACTATTGGCAATGGAAGAAAAATACGTAATTTTGTTTAGGAGTTATAAAACGCTAAGTTGTATTTAATTTAGTATGTGCCTTTAAGACGTATTTGTAATAAAGAAATTGCTAATGAATAGGATAAAAATGGTATGTTATTTAATTATAGGTAAAAAAAAACTTACAGCTGACTCTAAAATGTCCTTAATCATAAAACTCAGATAGTTGGATTTGAATTTCAATATACTAGTAATATTGACAATAATTTCGTAATTCTGTCTTTTTTTTAATGCCTTTGTTTTTAAGCTCACCATGAAATATTTTTTTATTTCACCAGATAGACGTTTTTTCGTTCAGTAAACAGAGTGAGTATTAAGTGTGGAAACCCCTGTATATTTCTGAAAATAATCGTTATTTTGAAAAACTTTTTAAAGAAAAGTTATTTGATATAATTTTTGACACAACCTGCCGATGTTCAATTTTCTATAGCGTTAAAGCTTTGTTGATATGGCAACCAAATTTGTTTTTTTGTTTTTTTCAAATAACATGGTATATTTTTCTTTTCATTTTAAATATACCATTTATTTAGTCTTCTTCGTTTACAGTTCATTAAAATTAAAATTTTTATAAGACTTGCCATGGAAAAAATTGTAGCTTGAAAATACTTGGTAAAAAGAAAATCGAATCCAACTACCTAATATTAAAAACTTCTAGTCCAACAAATGTTGAAAATGTTGTCCGTTGTTATTTGCGCAAAATAATTGGAGTTTCCTTTCAAATGAATTTCTTAATTTACTAGCATGACAGGTAATATTCCTCTAGATTCTCCAATAACTTTATTTCTCAGTTCTTCTAAATTTATTGGTCTGTTTTTGTAGATGCTATTCTTCAAGTGACCCAAAGAAAACAATCACAGGGTGTCAAATCTGGAGGGCAGGGGGCCATTCGATAGCTCCTCGAAAACCAATCCATCTTTCTGCAAAAAATTCATCCAAATATCAGTGGCGGCTGGTCGGAGTAGGCAAGGTAGATACCTTTATAACTTCGCCCTAAATTAAATACTCAATTTAATATTATTGACTCCATAATTTACTTTTTCTTGAATATATTTAAATAAATATACAGAAAAAACTGGTGATGATTGAGAACTTTTATATAATACCTATTGCAATAATATGTGTTCTATTGCGTAGGAACGTGTTTACGTTGAGCTTAGGCTACTACCCCGGCCGCCTTATATCTATTGTAGATAGGTAGGTATACTATTTGCACGAATTTCGATTTGTACGTTAGGTATTTTTGTTTACTGCTTTTTACATTACTTATATGCCAGTAATAAAATAGGCTTCCGAGGATTTTAATAACATAATCCAAACCAAATTAAAAAGTGCCTCTAACGGACTGTCTCTTAACTTCTCGAAAACGGAGAGGATTGATTTTACACTAAGGAAAAATTTTACTAGCGAAAACAATACTTATAAGTTTCTTGGAGTAATTGTAGACCCAAAATTGACATGGAAAGATCAGATCGATTGCCTTGCCAAAAAATTGTCCAGTGTGGTTTATCTTTTGCGAAAACTATCGACTACATGTTCACAAGAAGTCTTGCGTTGCGCATATATGGGATACTTTCAGGACCTGATTAGTTATAGCGTTCTGTTTTGGGGCAAGGCACCGCAATGGCAAATTATCTTTAAAATTCAAAAGGCGGCTGTAGGCGTAATGGTTAAAGCTGGATATAGAGAGCCATGCAAACCCTTCTTTAAAAAATTAAATATTTTAGCAGTTCCTGCTCTGTATATTTGGCAATGCATTTTTTATATTAGGAGATATCTCAATACTTTAATAAGTCATGAGGATCTACACTGTTATGAAACGCGGCAGAATAAAAACCTGTGTCTGCCCCGGCACAGATTAGCTTTGACAGATCGACAGTTTCAGATTATGGCCGTTAGGTTCGATAACCACCTTCCTCGTCAGATAAAAGATATTGCGAACAACAATAAATTTAAAGTTGAAGTGAAAAAACAACTTCTTGAGATTGTCCCATATGACTATGCTGACTATCTCACCTACCAATTTTGAGTGAATTTTTTACACTCTAGTGCTTTTTTAATCTTAAGTTATATTATAGTCTGTTGATTGTTGTTGTAATATTTGAATTGTGCCCCTTTAGACTATTTATTTTTAGTTAAGTGATTGTTATGTACTTTGTTTTACTGTTTTGTATTTGTACTATTTATACACGCATTTGTTGTTTGAGTATTTTGTTTGTTTATATTGTATTTTTATTTATGTACATACTGAATGTGACGATGCCAATAACTATTGTTATTTTATTTATTTATTTATTTATTAGCAATATACAGATCTGACGATCCAATTACATGTTGAAATTTATCTAATAACAATACACTAATAAAGCTAACATTAACAACATAAAGTAAAATAAAACAAAAAAAAAAAGAAATACAGAAAATCAAAAAGAGCCAAAAGCATCAGCAGTCACGGACACAAAATTGACCAGATTTCCGGCCACGGATCTATCCTCTCTAAAACCATATTGGACATCCGACAGACGGTTTTTTAGGTGATTATTTATTTTAGCTGATAGTATGAGTCCAAATACAGGCAAATAAAGCATTATTATGTTATACAGAATGTGCAAGCATTTATGTCGTTTATTTTGGTATATCTTCTATTCAATTATTACGCTCGGAGAGTCTTGAATTATTTCATTTGAAGTTTTTGAGTATTAAAAATTTTTAAATTCTCTACGTATTCCATATTTTTGCGCCTCCCTGTCGTGGACATACTGTATATGAAGTAGCAAAGTGGTCGCAGTATTTTAGTTAAAGTAAGTACAGAGGTTTTAATTAATATAATAATTTTTTAAACGTATCTACTTCCCTCAAAAATGACAGTTTTGCTAATAACAGTTTTCAGAACCTATTTAACCATTTATAATAAATATTATGTAAACAATACAATGAATTGGTATACCTACTTATTCCACAAAACCACATTGACAGAAAACACACAAAACAACTGTTACGCCTATAAGTTAGGAAATAATAGGACTATAATATTCAACGACCCCATGAATGTGAAATTATGGATGTCATCCCTTTCTGTATTTGCCATCTGTTGAAATCAACAAGGGAGTGTATGATATTTCTAATTTTCAACATTTCAACACTATAATAGATTGAAGAAATTATTTTTTCACATAATTTTAGCAGTTTACCTGATGGGCTTTATCAGCGTTGGATATAATAGAATCGATTTAAGTGGCCCCGAGACGTAGATGAATTTGAAATTAGACTGTAGGTACTAATTATTAAAATTTAATTTATTAAAAGTTTGTAATGTGACTGCTGTTTGAAGCGATGACATAATCAAAGAGATTCATTAGGCCTTCGGAATCAAAAACCAAAAAGCCTCTCTGGATAGCACTGTTCTGCAAAAGGCTGACACCAACTTCATGAAAAGAAAAACTGTACCACGCAGGATTTTAGTTTTATAATAATAATAATAAGCATTTATTCCCAACAGGTTAAAAACACTTACAGGAAAATCAATAAATACATTTTCGAATTAATTGAAATGAGATACATATCAAATCAAGAGAAAAAAACAAACAAAAAAACGACCAAATAAATACGTTACAAAACAAAACAATAAAAAAACTGATTAAATATTTCAGAAAAAAAAAATTAACTCACTCATTAATGAAAATATTGAATAACAAAGGACCGAGATTGGAGCCCTGTGGAACCCCCGAGCTGGAAGGAAAAACAAAAGACTTAAAGCCTTCATATTCTACAAATTGTAATTGTTCGAATATATATGATCGGAAGAAGTTGACCAAACGATAAGAGAAACCAAAATTCTGTAATTTATACAACAATAAGTAGTGAACTATACGGTCAAATGCTTTGCAAAAATCGGTATAAATCACGTTCACCTGCCGGAGATCATCGATAGCTGAACATATGTTCTCAGAAAACACAGCCAAATTAGAAACACATGATCGACCACTCAAGAACCCATGTTGATGCTCAGAGAATAGTTTTACCTCAAAGACGTTCTTTTTGGTTTCCCTTCCATATTAGGTTTCTGCGTTATCTATCCCTCAGGCGAACGGATCAAGAGAGACAAGGAACAGTAGCAGAAGTTCAACAGCTCTGAAAACTGTACCGGAAACTGGCTAGAGTGCTGGGATATACTGATTAGGCCACTAAAATTACTAGGAATGCCGGCTACTTCTAGCCATTCCGGGGGTCGGCAAGCAGGCAGAAATCGTTTTTAAAATTATGGGTTCAGGAAGTTGGCTTTGCCGTTACTGATAAGCATTTTTAATCAGCACTGCACTTTGGTCTTAGGAAGCACTTCATTATAATGGAACTAGAGAAGGATAACGCATTATAATGAAAGAATGTTTGACATTCATGAGCCTGAACACGATGTTTTTTTACAATTGACAAGCAGCGAAACATTTTTTGATTGTTTTAAATGTGACAAGTATCCCGTTGTTTTACATTCACGCTGCGCCTGTTTAATGTTAGCTTTTTCCGGTCGCCAATCCCGTTGATGCGTTTTGATTTTATTTCTTGAAAATAACAAATGCCTCCGATAAGTGGTCCAAGATTCGCAGCTATACGTAAGAGTAGGAACTACCCTAGCATTATACACTCGCAACTTCGAAATTCGATGTTATGATTATCGAAGACTCTCGTCCTCAGATGGCCCAAAGACGCGCTTGCCCATCTTATATCTGGATCAGGAGACATGCCATCAGAACCAGCTGCTGCTGTTTTTTTTTTTGACCATTAGGCTAATGCCTGTGCCATAAACGACTTGGAACCATAAAAAAGATTACACGGTACATTAATTAAAGAAATTCGGTCAAGATTTACCCAAACTAAAACAAATTCGACTAAAACTTTAGATTTTTTTGATATTATTACCACCTAATCGTTGAAAAAAAAATAGTAGCAATATTGGTACGCCCTATGATTATATTATAATGATCGTTATTGATATAGTCAGTGGTAATTAAAGGTTCGACGATGCGTAACAAGGTACCAGCAAAGTGAGAGAGTCATCTGTTGAGTACACAGGCTGACGGTAGCTTTTTGTGTCATAAGTTGCTTCTATACACGCCATAGTTGATCAACCAAGCGGAAAGACTGTATGGCACGTGCTGAAACTTAGGATATATGTACGGACTCGGTATTTGATAGCGATATAGTTACTTTACCTACCATGTCTTTATGTACAGGGTATAATAGATGGATGGTTGGCCGGATATTGAAGCGTGACTGATTAGTTTAATATGGGGATACAATTGCCTTGTAGTTTGTTACTGAGCAATTTACTAATAGATTCAATTAAAATAATAGGAAAACTATCTTGTTGAACATTTAAAAAAGTATGTTTTGTAAAATTTTATTATTTATTTTTGCAGTTGCAAAAGAAAAAGTGTTTTGGGCTTCGAAATGCGTACCCACCCACCGTATTCTCCAAATTTAGCCCCCAGCCACTTTTTCTGTTTTCAGATCACAAGAGAATACTTGCTGGAAAGAATTTAATCATTAAATTTATCTTTGTATGTATATCAAAAAGTGTTTATGGGTTTTTTAAACGACGGACGACTTCTTCAGCAGTCAAATTGTCATCAAAACAGTATAAATTATACCGCCTACACAAAACATTAATAATACTACCAAGTACAATTTGTCTCACTGACTGGTTTAGAAAAATAGCGGCAAAACTACAAGTTACTTTAAGTAATTATGTAGATAAACAACATATTTAAATGTTCAGTTAGTATATACCGTTCCCATAAATTTATTAGTTTTGAAAAATAGAGATTTATTAGAAAAATATTGCTATTTACATTATTTTATATTTGTGAAAATTTTTAAAATTCTTGAATACACGCTGTTATCGTGCATCATAATCAACTGTGAATGCATCATTCATAGTTTTATGATTTCTCTATGACTTTCTTGTGCGAACTTTATATAATGTACACGAACAGACAAGTGTTGAGATATAAAATAATAATAAAAACCAGGGAACTACGCATTTCTAGGCAAGAGTAAACACAAAAGCAAAGGAATCGGAATTTTGAAAAAGAAAAAACACCAAAACTCTATCCACATTTAAAGTATTACCGTGAATTTTTTGATCTCAATGAGGTTTGTCAAAGAGATAACATTGAGATTGTTCTCTGATTTGAGTAGCTCTGCGATGACTAAGCAAATGCTCAAATAGGTTAATGCTCAATAACTCTCTATAGGTAGGATATCGCCTTGGTTGTGCGCAAGTAGGTGGGGGAGTGTGACGTCGTCTGTGCCCGTGCGTTGTAAAAAGTAATTTAAAAGTACAATAGCACGTAGTATTTCCTTGTTTTGTGCCCGTATTTTTGATATTATTTGTTGTTGGTGTTGTTATTTTGAACCGGTCGAAATCCTACCTAGAGAGTTATTGTACTATGGTTGGTGCTCTGTATAACATAACAAGTGGGAAGAGCAAACGTCACATGTCACCAATCTGCCAACACTGTAACTTGGTGTTTGTTTTCGACAAAACTTACACCATGAAATAACTAACCATAGAAGCTCTAGTGAACATATTCGTGGATGGCTTAAACACCCTAGAGAAGAAGAAAAAATGTAGACGACCTTGCTTCATATCAAACTACTACTAGGACTCACTCCCCGTCAAGATTTTTAGATTCCATTCCAAACAACAAACTTTTGACGATGTCGTGGAGGTCAGTGTTCCACTATTACACTAACCTATTGTGCTGCGGTAGAATGTTGATGTTAAATTATTTTGGATAAACATTTGTTCAGAAAATCGTCCCGTGCGTATATTATCGAGAGTTCATTTTTTGAAATAAGTTACACACAGTTTTAATTTCTTCATTTGGAAAGACGGTTCGATATTCACCAAATTTTCAGTTTCAAATAAATTTGCAACAGTTAGGTGTCCATCGAAACTTTTTTTATAGTAATTCGATCTTCAAATTTTAATTGAACGTTATTTACATTCATGTAGTGCACTGAATTCATCTTTACTATTGTAATTGTTCAAAATCAAAACATTCACTTTATAATACTCAAAAAGCGCTCGCGAAACCAAAAACAACACCACACGAATGATGGGTAGGGCATAACCCCAGATATGACGTCGTCATAAATGCGTTTAATTTCTACTGTTACTAGCGTATGGCGTAGCGCTGCATTGCTGTCTCTGTTTTTCGCACGCGATAGCAAAGAAAACAATAGAGGCAAGCGTATACCGTAGCGATACATTGCTGTCTTTGTTTTTCGCACGCGATAGCAAAGAAAACAATAGAGGCACAAAAATGTTGTGTCCAAGAGCATCGCAATATGTACTAAGACCTACGTCCTGTTCCATTACCGTGAATAGACGCGCTGCAAGAGTGATTATAGAATAGACAGGGCCGTCTTCGATTCAAATTTTCAAATGCAAAATTTTATAGGGAATTCTAACGAAATTACACTGGTCTGGTGCAAAGTGTAAAATCTCAAATTATTTTTTCTACCTTATTTTTTTAGGTAGGGCACGTGCCTACGTGCCCTTATGGACCAACCGCCCCTGACCTTCACATTGCAATATCACTTCTTTGCTTTCTAGAAAAAGCTTTTTCTGTAAGTCATGTTATTTCTTTATTTGTTGCAACCACATTCTATATAATTTCTTTAGCATCTACGGACTAAAATCTGTGCCATATATTTATCTTTTAATAATAATAATAATTGTTTATTTTCAACAGATAAAATACGGCGCAATACTTGGGCCTATTTACGTACTTTGTGTACTGCCTTCAACGCTTCTCACAGATCGAATAAGTAAAATTTTAAACGTAACAGTTTGTTTTTCCTGTGTATTGGCTTGTAGTAATTTCAAACAAATAATCAAATAATAGAACTCCGCTTTAAACGCACTTTTGAACTCTCCTGTATCAGGCAGAACATGAAAGATTTTATTCGCTAAATTTTGGTATCCTTATTACTTGCTGCTACTATTATCGCGGTTATATTTTCTACATCCATCACGATTGATTTATGGTGGAGAATCAACAGTATAAAAATTATAATCTTTTATACAGACATAGAAGGAAAACATTTTCTAATGTTTTAGCATTGAAATACAAGTTTTTAAAAATTTTATTCGGAAAAAATTTATGAAATTATTTTGTGACAAGATTTATTATATATGGAGTTTTATATAAATATTTTTAATCAATGTGAAACACAGCAAACTGTATTTTTATGATGTGGTAGATCGCTTGTTATATATAGCGCTAGCAATTTATCTGTGAATAATTTCAGTTTATTCGTTTTTAACTTTTTTGACGACGTCATTTGTGTAGTAAAACAAATCAAAGCAGCTTACCGTTCAGGGTTAGTAAAAATTTAACGCTATACGAAAGAACTACATGTTCATTAAAATCTAATTTTAACAGTATGATTTTTTTAAAAAACATCATGATTAATTTAAAAAATAATTTTTAAATGTTGACACGTAAAATGTATTCATAAAAAATAAAACCCAGACGCATTTTTAAATGGTGTTATCGATTATTTTATTATAATAATCCAACAGAACAGCTGGTTAATACAAAAATAATAATAAAAATATTTAAATATAAAAATTCTAATACAAAAATATATTTAAATAAACCTAAGTGCTATAGTGCTTAAATATAATTACTAGTTTCGCTGCTTTGACACTGCCAAGTCTGTTTCTTATATCTGAATATACGAATCCATAGGTAGAAAACGTCCTTTCGATATCAGTAGAGGATGCACACGCACCCATAACATCATCCTAAGAATATACTAAACTAGTAACAGCACTTGTACTTATATTCCACTTTCGCCGACCCACGGCAGACCTCTCACCGGGTGAGATGTTTCAGAACGTAGTTGATATAGAGCGTCCACGCGAACAACGTTTTTTCTAGTATTATATGTTATACCGGTTGTATTATTTTTGCGAGTGTGTATAATATTCAATTTAAACATAAGGAACCACTTATTTTAAAAATAAACACGTACGATTATAGAAATCTCAAAACAAAGGAAGGCAATGCCTTGTCATATGTAGGTGAGTATCTTTTAAAAAAAATGTTTAACGAAACACTCATTTGACACATATATTAGCTATTGTCAAACTTCGGCTAAAGAGGGACTAAATATTTTTATGCAGCAGGGGGCTTGAAGGTTGCTCCAAGAAATTTTTGTCATTATTTAATATCGTTAGAAGATATTTTTGTAGCCAAATTTAACGATGTTGCATTCCGAAATGGTGTAGGGAAAAACTTGTTAAATTATTTTTCGAAGATAGAGTACAACCATCCATGCGACAACTTCACAAAAGATTATGTGCTAAATTTATATACGCGAGTTAGAATTTACTACACTCTTAAATTTGCAAACAGGAAAATAATATCTCAAAAAAACAGAAAAGAACCACCAAAAGTTTCAAAATCTGTAACATTTTAATATGCTATTTATAAATTTTTATTCGCTGTACTTGTTTATAAGTTTCTGCCTACCATAATAAAAGAAAGAATTGCAAAATTGTTTTCTATTTATACCTGATATAACATTTTGACGTAGTACGTACTTTTATAATAATAATAATAATGAACGTCTTTATTAGGCGAAGTCTAGCCCCATGGCCATTCACACTTTTGCCCCTCAAATATCTCAAAGCAATAATGTGCTTATAAATAACATTAAAACATAATATGTTGTATGCTATACATAACTTAAAATCATTAACATTCTCAAGAAGAAAAGCCACCCTATATAAAATGTATGTAAAAGATTCGAGATTATTTGTATTTAGCTCACCGCGTGCAGTGCAAAATAGGTGCAACTGGGATGATTTACGACGGGTCGCAAAATAAGTCGACGAAATGAAATGTTCAAATGGAGTGACGCTTCTAATTCGTATAGATCTATATTCGGTGCCCAAAACAGAAATCACTATAGGGAGCACTTGCTTAATTTCTGAAACATCTTCACTACTGTATTGTTGTTGCGTTTTGGATTATTTCCTGTGAAAACAGAGCTTTGTGACTTAGCCTCCAACTGAATTAGTAATGGTAATAATCCTGTGTCTGCAAAATATTTGGAAACATCTCTTTTTTCTTCAGCTAGTAATGGATATTCTTCTTTATTTATTGTAGGATCTAACATATATGCCAAAAAGTGAAAAAGGTTAGAGCATAAACATATTACATCTTAAATGATTGAGCTTCTTTCTTCTTCAAAATTGTCAAAAATTGACAGTAACGTTTTCCATATGTAAACTGCTTGTGATGAAAATACCACTCTTTGTTGTATTGCATTCAGTGCTATAGAAATTGGTTTTAGAAACTGCAGAAAATTTTCAGTTATCCTTTACCTGTAACTTTTTTAGAAATCGCTGTATCAATTTGATTTTTATGCTCTTCACATATCAATAATAATTTTGGGCACGCATTTACATAGATCTCAAGACAATCTGAAAGTGTATTCCATCGAACATCCTGAGGTAAGACCAATTTCTTGGCCCCTTTTCCTGTATACCAGGCATTTGGCAAATGGATATTTCTCAATTTGTACTATATTATGTTCTTTTTCCTAAATCTTTCTTGAATGTAAGAGTAGATAGGCTATGGCGGTTCCGGGACATTTCTTATGGAACATAACATGGGAAAGCGCTAAGGTTCGAAAACCACGAAAACGGCTCCCACTTCTGCACATACCATTCGCAAAATTGAATTCTTCTGTTTAAATCTGCCGGAAGTAAATGATGAAGGACTCGCATTCGGTATGGCCTAAATTTATGTTCTTTTAAAATTATCTGCGCTGATGCTCTTGGGAGACCTGTTTCGCTCTCTAACATTCGAATGGACGAGCATGGGTTATTTGGAACTGCACCCAAAACTGTAATTTCCATAAGTTCTTGCTGATTATCGATATTATTAACAGTAGTCCGTTACTTTTTTATCTTTGAAACCAGTTTTTACCAAAATAAACACCTTTTCATAAAATTTTACCCTGGAGGACCTTGGATTATTTTTTCCTACCTTTGACAGGAACGTGAGTTCTTATAAGAAAACGTCACCCTGTACACGAAGATTGCGTTGGGTTAGCTAAAGAAAACAAAGATATGTTTAAATGTCCAAACTGTTCGTGTTAAAAATCTTTTGCTTCTCTTATGTGTTTTGTTTTGAATAGTTAAATAAAGGTTAACCACCCATTTCTTAAAAATTATTGCAAATTTTGTGTGTAATATTGCCATTTGACATTTTTTTTAAAAAATGTAAAAATACTTGAGTATTTTAATTCTTAGACGCTGATTATTGTTTTGATATATAACGTGATAAAATTTTCGAATGACCTGAAGCCTATATTTTATTAACCTAGTTAAATACCGTGATACCAAATCAGATTAATCCGTTCAGAGCCATTGATTACAAGGCATACAGGAAGTTGATATTTCACCCACCTGTATCACACATATATACAAGTACATGATCATATTACATGTTATCTAATTACACCAAAAATTTATAATATTTTACACATTGTATTATAGGTAAATCTAATTATAAGAACCATAATTTTCTGCTTCACTGATGCCTAGTTATTCCTTATAATTTGTACCTACCACCATATTATAAAACAATAATGGAAAAATTCACTATTTTACCTTTTAGTAAATAATTAATAAATGGTAAGAATGGAATGTGTACGGCTTTCTACAATTTGTAATACGTATATGAATGGGATTATTATATTATATATTGTCATTTTTTCCATACCAAACTATAAATCTGCAGTATAATATTCCATATCAGGTGAAATAATTTCATTCATAGGAGATACAGTAGTTGCCAGAGAATTATTTCAAAACTAGGTCCAAATGCTGCATCAAGTTCAAATAGAACACAACTGTGAAAGTTTTTGTTATGTTTTATTGGTTTCCTGTCGTAGATTTGACATATACAGCCAGCGTAAGTATGGACCTACAGTTTTGCGGGGAATCCGAACCACGGTCATCCACTGCCAGCCGCCAGGACCCACGACTATGTAGTCCATAACTACTTGACATAAGCAGTCTACCTACTCGGCCGCAAGCACCGTCCACCCATCCAATCACTTTACGCGCCATCGCGAGAATAATAAACAATCAAAATGAAAACAGAACTCTTTCCGATTTGGTCAACATGTCAGATTCCAGGTCATAGAAATCTAAATCGGAATTCTCTGCATGTTTTCATTGTTTATTAGTATTGTGACAAGAAATCCCTCTGGGATTTCCCAGTCGTTTTGTGGTAGTCTTATCTATGACAAAAGTCATTGAGGGTTATTTTTTTATTTTTTTTTTATTAATCTATTTAAAAAAAAAACTAATTTTTTTTTTATTAATTTTTTTTTATTTTTTTTTTAATTCTATTTTTGGAAACCATTCTAAGAACCTAAACAAAACATTTTTAAGTTACCCCGTAGATAACCTTTAGAAGCTTATAGTTTCACTTAAAAAAATTTTTGAATTGAAATCTAAAAAAAATCAAAACATTACTCAAAATATTACTTTTTTGTCGTTAAAAACATAAACAAATACATTTTTGACTCACCCCGTATTTAAATTTAAAGTGTACGCTAAAAATTTCTAAAGATTTAAAAGTTTGTCGATTGCAATCTGAAAAAAAGTTAAATGTGCACAATCAATAACACATTCAAAAATGAACTGGGATCAATTTGTGTACTACACCACCTAAAAAAACACCCCTGTATATACTGAAACTCATCAAAAAAATCAAATTTTTTACTTTACACAAAATTATTAAGAGCATCGAAAAGTGTCTTACATAGAATAATGCGCGATTTGTTTTGGTATAGTTTTTCCAACCTTAATTTAAAATATATAAAATTAACGATTCTATCGGCACTAGCCGTTCCCATGCCTCTTTACATTTGAAATGGACATCGAATGCAGCGTTCTTATGATACATTTCTCCCTCGTGTATAAGACATATTATAATAAATCATGCCGCCCAAAGGACACCGACAGTAATAAAAATAACTATAGTGACTGCAAAAGTATTGCGTTAATGATTAATCGAAAAACAAAGGATTACGACTTTGCAAATAAATATAATATGAATGAAACAAATAATTTTTGGCAACGTGTTATTTTCTGAGATTAATCTAAATATAATCGGATGGACATCATAGGGTATGGCGCAGACTTAATGTGGAATTTACGAAGAAAATTTGTGTCCGACAGCAAAACATGGTAGCAGAATATTGTAACCATGATCTGTTCAATAGTGTTTCTTAGATTATTAAAACGAAAGAAGATCTATCAAATTACAATAATAATACCTCAAGTGGATGAAACTTTTTGCAGTCACTGTATCAGACACCGCCGCTATTAGGTTGCGTTTTTTTTATAAGGCAGTATACCAGTGACACGAGCGGAACACGTTTTGAGCGGGACTTATTTTGTGACAAGTGTAAGTATATAATATTTGAGAGAGAGAGATTCTTATATAATATTTGTTTGTAAAAATATTTTTAAAATGCCAAAACAGTTATACATTTAACATTAATTGTTAATACATAAAGGATTTTTAAAATATCTTAGGGCATGTATTGTTATGAAAAGTTAAAAGGGTGCGCCTATGGACGGCGGCGCTCGGTATTGACTTTCCAAAGGGATATAGAGTTCTGGTTTTTTATGTCATTTCAAACTAATATTGGAAAGACCATAGAATAATAACTATAGATAAGAAGGGTCAGTAGACGCTAAAAACGGCATCGACTCGTCGCAATCCCAGCCACATTCTGGCCCGCTACTATATATACTATATCTATATATACTATAAGATACTATACTATAACTATAAGCGGCGGCGAATTGCTTTTAAGACACAGATAACAAAGGTGCCGACACGAGATGAAGTAACTGTATATTAAACTGTGGAAAGACTATATTATTAATAGTAGGTTAGGAATCGTATATTGTAGTAAGCTCAAAATAATATATTTATCGATAAGCGCTTGCGTAGCCAATAATCCAAAAACAGTCTAAAATCAGTACCTTGCTCGCCACCGACGATCGATATGGAAAGTTGTAGAACTGTTCGAGAATGTTTAGTTTAATCCCAAACACTAAACTTCTGGTTCTAGAACTGACCTAAATCAGTCCGAACATTTAACATACAGAAGGGTCGGTCCTCGAAAAGCGCGAAAACATCCGAAACGATGCGGTTGTCGTTGTTTATTTATTTGATGTGCCACAATTTATTAAAATCCACCAGAAAAAAATTATTTTCACACATTTTTCATGAAACGGAAGGAAAAACAAGCAAGAAATCAAAAGACTACAGGTTATGCCATAATTTAACAGATGAGCATATTTACCCCAACAGTGTTAAAAACTGAAGATTAAATATGCATCTCAAGTAATAGTCGCAGCAGCTCGGTACCCTTAAATTGGTTCTAAACTTTAAATTATTTCCATCTCATGCAAGGGCACTGCAAATTTTATTGGCAAAATC
Source organism: Apoderus coryli (assembly GCA_911728435.2). Taxonomy (NCBI): domain Eukaryota; kingdom Metazoa; phylum Arthropoda; class Insecta; order Coleoptera; family Attelabidae; genus Apoderus; species Apoderus coryli. The sequence goes on from OU452204.1 coordinate 16,500,626, forward strand.
AATAGACTTTTCGATATTTAATGATAAACAGTATTCTAAAATTTAAAAGTAACTAGCGAGAAATGTAAAGACTTACTTGTCTACAAAATATTAAAGTTTCAGTGTAGCCCTCCTATAACAGACTTCTATCGCTTAATAAATCGATCCAACGAATATAAAGAGCCTTCTATCGCGTTTTATGTTCAATGCAAAAAAATCCCGAACGTGTATATTTAAACTGCGCACAGTCAAGACAATTCTAGAACAGTTCTTATACGAACCCGAATATAGCTAACACAACAAAATCTTATACCTAGCATACTTTTTATCAATGGAGCGAAAAAAGCACAATGCAACGGTGCTAATTGATTTTTTATGGTATCTACTACTATTATTAAAGTACCTTCTAAAGTTAATCAATTTCAAAAACCATTCATCCTTCAATAACACCTATCAATTCACCCTAGTCTATTCTATTATTAGGTGTATTGTTATATCCTGTAAAAGAGCCTAATGTTGTTTCAAAGTAAGCCAATATAGGAGCAATTATCTGCTTCTTCATTATTCTTTTTTATTGTCATTTACATTATTTTTTCATCTAGTTCAAATAAAAAAAAACCCGGGAAATTAGCTGTTACTGGTTTAACCATATGTTGAGTGTCTTTTTACATATTGTAACGACCATGGCACACGCCAAGTTAACCCTACGTGTGGCGTCAATTTTTATACGGGGGTTGTAAATAATAATAAGCTTTATTGCGCAACAGAATCTCTATATAAATTTGACAAACACTAACTACCTACATAACCATCAACAAACTTCACACAAAAAAAAAACAAGTTAAGATACAATTTAGCTTAATCTGAAATACCCCATATGGGGTAAAATGATTCACACATTATATTAAAACAATTTAACATGAAATACATAGGAGACTTCAACATTCCAGCCCTCTGGCAGTAAAAACTGCTACAATGCCTTCTGGACACACGAGGTATGTAAACATTAACTCGGCACAGCAACTCTGTGCAGTCCATTTTATTGTTCAGCAGTCTGTACAGGAAGGTAACAGCCACAGTCACCCTAGGATAGTCGAAGGACAGATCAATATACCCAATTCCTCTAGCAGGGTCTAAGTTAGTCAATATACAGATAGAGTCAAGAAGAGTTTCACGTGAATTGGACAGAATAAGTTTGAAATATAAGCAGAAAATTCTTAACATAGAAATCAGAGAGACTATTAATATGATTAGTGATCTAGTGAACAATATTAATCAATGTAGAGATTTTTTGTCCGGAGTCTTGCCTTTACAATTGGTCGAAAATTTTAAAACCAATCAAGAAAGATTCTTTCAATCTCTTTATAAAAAAATCAGAACTGTACAGCTGAGAAAGTTTGATAATTTGTATGAAAAACATAAACCAAAATCAATCAGGGTAAGTGACTCATGGCTTTCTAATTTAACGAATGTTGACCTTCCTAGCTATGCCGTTAATGTCTTATCGTTGGGACCAAAATTCGTAATTCAATATACGCAGAGGGACTTCCCAGTTGTTATTGTTATGTTATCGGATGTTATCGGATGTAGAACATATTATAACCTCGAACTCTAATAGAAATCGTAACAGTTTAAGAGCGTTATGCAATAATGTGTTAACTAATTTTTATAAATACCAAAGATAAAATTAATTGTCCTTACACAATTTTAGACGAGTACCACATGACAGGGAGGTTTCTCAAGCAACATGATAATATGATAGTGACTATGTTAGATAAGGGCAACAAAACGGTTGTTATGTACAAAGATGACTATAAAAACAAAATGACTGACCTTTTGACGGATGTTTCTACTTATCAGAAAATCAACAAAGACCCTACTAGTTCTCTACAAAGAAAATGTAATAATCTCATTAATGAAGTCATAACAAAAAATGAACTTGAAAAGTCTGTAGAAAAAGATCTTGTATAGGATCACCTTCCTACAAAGTTGCGAAGTATGTTACAAGTATCTTATCAAATATTAATACCGAGTTCAAATATTCATTACATAATTCGTATGAGTTAATTGAGTTCTTGACGAGTGTGAAAGTCAAAACCAATTTTGTGTTAGTCAGCCTGGACGTTTCGTCTCTTTTCACAAATGTTCCTAAGTCTTTAGTTATTTATTGATTCTATAAAAAGACGTTGGGCGGTCATAGAGACTCATACACAGTTATCTCTAGCCAGCTTTCTCAAGTTGGTCGATTTCATCTTTGATGCAAGTTATTGCGTATGTGAGGGTAATTACTACAAACAAATCAGAGGCGCACCTATGGGGTCTCCCTCTTCACCAGTTTTTGCAGAATTGATCATGACCGATTTGATTGCTACTGTTTTAACTGAACTCAATAGTACGGTGCAATTTATCAAATTGTACGTTGATGATATTTTGGCGTGCGTTGATCCCAGTCAGTTAAATGACATTTTGACTATTTTTAACAATTACCCTCTGGATCTACAGTTTACTTGTGAATTTGAGAGTGAGGGCAGGATTCCATTTCTAGATATTGTGATTCATCGTCGAGACGCTGGTGATTTAGTTACGGAGTGGTACATGAATTCCATATCATCGGGGCGATGTCTAAACTACTTTTCTAACCATGCAAACACACATAAGATAGGTTTGGTTAAATGCATGTTAACGATAGTCAAAAGGCTATGTCATTCCACCTTGATAGAAAACAATCTGACAATCTTAAAAGGTCTCCTAATAAATAATGGCTATCCAGTGAATTTGTTGAACAAGATCTTCAATGAATTCTGTTGATCAGGTTACCACTGATATATATACCGGGTGTTTTCCATAGACTTAGCAACATATTAAAGTCAGATTTAGTGTCCATTGCCCCGTATTACAAGAAAACGACACGATCCTTGTTCAGTAAACTTAAAGACAGACCAAAGAAGGAACATATGTGTGATGTTATATACCAAACACCTTGTACACAATGTTCAGGTAAATACAGTGGTCAAACGAAAAATTATATCAAGGATCGTATCAATCAACACCGTTTAGACTGTCTGTACAAAAAAAGTTGTACCGCTCTTTCTGAACATCATAGTGATCCGGGGCACTTATTTGATTTTGAAAACTATGTGATATTGGGCATTGAACACAAAGAAAGACCGAGACTCTTCAAGGAAATGGTGTATATTAATAAGGAGCCTGATGCCATTAATAATCAGAGAGACATTAACGGTTTGAGTGTCATTTACACTAACTTAATTAAACCATAACAAAATAGTTGACCTACGCCTATGAGTTACTTTAGTTCTTTTAAAATATCTATTTTATCTACTTACTTTTTTATGATCAGTGTGTTGAGAGAATTCCCATCTCTCATTGACACTGTAGGTATTAATTTCATTATATTTTGTTTTATTTAGCTGTTATAGGTTCGCAAGCAATGTTAAAAATATTTTTAGGGAATTTGACCAGATTTTCTATGGTAGGTATTAGACTCTGTGTCACTGTAATCTAATTTTTTAAAATGTTATGTTAGTCTGTTTGGTCATCGTCCTTTTGTTGAATGTTTATTTTTATTTATATAACTTTATAACTTTTAGTTTATTGAGGTTTTATGTTTTTTTAGCCGGATGATGTGCACATATTGCACGAAACGTTGCAATAGAATTTAAAATTCAGAATTACTGAATTTCATTTAGTCCCAATACCCAAGAAAACTTGATAAACTAATAGAAAATATCTATAAAATCACCCCACTATATATACAGGGTAGGACAAAAGTAAATTCTATTGCCCGTGTGTCTTGTTACAATGACATGTGGGTCGATTTTATGCGTGACTATTAATCCACACTATATAACGGCAGATGTGATGAAATATAATATAATAATAAACAAATTCAAATAGTAAATTAAATTTATTCTGCGGTAACGAACAAAACCAAAAACCACAATTTCGAATTCTCCTCGTATCACATACCAGCTTTTTGTCTGGCTAAAGCGGTCGTTTTATGACACGCGCGCATTGTTTAATGCTCCGGTAACTTGATTAATGCGCATAAATATAGAGTACTCGATGCGTAGTAGGTACCACTTACATGCAACAACTCTACTAACGACTATAAGCTAGAGACGCCTTTAGCCTTTGTGTATAATTACATGCAAAATTTATTCACGGCCAATGCTATGTTCTAGTTTCGTTACCTATATTTATAACGGCGACATAGCAATTTTACATGGATTTGTGCATTTGTATAATTCGGTTTATATGTACATAGTTTAGATGAAATTTACGTTTATGTTAGACGCAAAGGAATTCATGTATAGGTACATTTTTTCTAGCAGTAATTCATAATAAATGGATTATGAACGATTTAATCACTTAATTATTAATCGACAATTTCAGAATCTTTGTTTAATGTGTGGTTAAACTCGTGTTATTATAATCGATTAATAGAACCTTTGACGTGGAAGAGTAGATAATATTGCATAATACCAATTATGCAAAAAACAAAAAATATATATTTTTAATTTGTTCACTACTTTTTAGATTTTAAAACTTAACTTAAATATGTAGGTAACTAAATAGAAAGACTAATTTGTATTCAAAATATCAAAAATCAAAACTTTGTATGGTAAAGCAGGTTGAAAATTAAGTATGCATTAATTTATAGTTTAAATTTTATATGGAGAAAAATAATTACACAATAAAATAAAATTAAATACTTAAATATTATTAAACTTACTGATTATTTAAGTTGCTTCACTTGCTTCATAGGACAAGCCGCCACTGCAATACACATAGCAAAACCAATCAAGTATACAATACAAAAAAAACAAAATAAAACTTACTACCTTATGCCAATTTAGAATCTACATCAGTCGGAAGACGATTTTCTCGAAGTTTAGTGAGTATTTTTCTGCTATAAACTTTTTCAGAATTTTGCAATTATGAGGAATAAGAGTTTACTCTTCTGCTCTAAATTATTCCCTAAATCATATGTCTATTCCAAATTCAGTTCTAACATACTTTAGTTGCGGCGAGTGTGTTTTTAAACATTTCCCGATAGATCTTTTGCTCGAGAATTTTGCTCGAATCAGATGCCAATTCGCATTTGAGCAATATTCTCTAAGTTTGGTGAGTTTCAGCTCTAGACATTTTCAAAGGTTTGCCATTAAGCACGAATCCTCTTGGTTCGGAATAAGAGTGACTCTAAGCTTGCCGAGATGGATTTTTGGCTCTAAATTTTTTCCCAATACAAATGTTACTTTATAATATAATAATAATACACATGTTTTGTAGACCACATACAACTACTCTGAACTGGAATTTCTCGTAGGCGTAAATGTCGATAGTAATGATGAAATAAATAATGTATGCATGATATCCCTTAGGGTAAACTCTTATTTGGTAAAGCTTTCATAAATGAGACATAATATAAATTTATTTCTCGTTAAATATAACAAATCATGTATAATAATAGTGATTTAGCAAAATCTGCCCATTATTTTCAATAGAATCTTAAGGTAACAACGAATTGTGCTCAATTTATAAAATTATTTTGTAATTGAACATTTTAAATAAAAATGTTTAACATGTTTAAATCTTGACCGGTTTTAGTTAAGATGTTATAAATGCTTAAGCGACTGACCCCTTCTTCAGCAATAACACAAAATATTTCCTAATTTTAACGATAAATTTAAATTGGATTTTTATATCTATATATTATTAAAGAAATTAAACTTTATAGTTATGTAAAGTTCTTAATTAATTTGCAAATTCCCTGCTTGTATTAGGTAATTTTTTTCATAAATAAATAAATAAATAAACTTTATTGGCCACAAAACTGTACACACAATGTATACATTTGCAAGTCAAACAATTAATACTTAAAAACTACAATAAATACAAAAACAAAAACACTGTATTACATACAATTACAAAAACACATAGTAGCCCATAGGCAAGAATATCATGTTTATTATCGTACATATATAAAACCAAAAATAAAAGAACAAAAAATGAAAAAAAAGGAAACACGCAATCACAATAGAGAATGTAGACCCTCGCACGATCGCATCCCAAATGACCATTCCCCTAATGGGTCGCACATAGCTCAGAGAATTCCTGAAGTGTGTACACAGCACCATCCGTCAGGAAGCGCTTTAGCTTATTTTTAAATGCATTTAATGACTGTGCATCTTTGATCGTCGTCGGTAACCGATTAAAATAATATTGACCCGAGTATACTGGGCTCCGTTTAAAAAACTCATGTTTACCCCTTGGGGATACAGGCTATTCGCCCCCCGAGTATTGTGCCCGTGCAAACTAGCGTTGGTACGAAACTTGTTAATAATTATTATTCCACGATTTCTGTGTCGAATATTACTGAAACTGAAATAATTGATTCTTGTAAAAAATTAAAAAACAAGTTTACGGCCGGACCTGATGGGTTGCCATCGTTTTTAATAAAGGTTTGCGTGGGAATCTTGGCGAGTCCACTAGCAACAATATTTAATAGGGCTCTCAACGAAGGCAAGGTTCCAGATCGATGGCGAGAGGCAAGAGTTGTGCCTGTTTATAAAGCAGGCAACAGATCGCTCATCAATAACTATCGACCGATTTCTATATTATCCAATTTCTCTAAATTATTTGAAGCTGTGCTGTATAACAGAATATGTAATTCCGTACATGGGCAAGTTTCCCTTAATCAGCATGGGTTTTTCACCGGGAGGTCCACTGCCACTAACCTTGCAATTTTTACTCAGCAAGTGAACGAGGTTGTTGATGGTGCTGGGCAATTTGATGTGTTGTATACAGACTTTGCTAAAGCATTTGACCGTTTGGATCACCGAATACTTGTTCAAAAGCTCGATCGATTCGGATTTGATGATGGTTTGAGGTCGTTAATTACTTCATATCTTCAGAACAGACTTCAATATGTATATTATAACGGCTATACGTCAGAGAGGTATTGGGCTTCCTCAGGCGTTCCGCAGGTATCCAATTTGGGTCCACTGCTTTTTTCTATTTTTATAAACGATCTAAATGATTGTCTGTGTGTAAAACGGCTTTTTTTTGCCGACGATCTTAAGTTGTTCGCCCCTATTACTTCTCATGTAGACTGTCTTCGGTTGCAGGACGATCTGAGAGCTGTGGAACATTGGTGTAACGTTAATAATCTATCGCTCAACGAGAATAAATGCAAATGTATGACATTCACTAGAAGGAAGAATATTATAAGTTTTCGCTACACGGTTGGTGGGACCGCACTAGCTAGGTGTCTGACTGCTGCTGACCTGGGCGTGCTTTTCGACTCTAATCTATCATTTGTGCCTCATGTGGCTGCTAGGACTGGTGAAGCTGTGAGATCCTACGGTTTTATCGTGAGAAGCTGTAGGAGTTTTCATAGTATTGATGCGTTGAAAGTTTTGTATAACTCTTTTGTGCGTTCGAAGCTCGAATATTGCTCCTTGATTTGGTACCCGATCTATCAGATTCATGTGCGGAATGTTGAGAGTGTCCAGAGAAAGTTTTTGAAATACCTTTCATTTAAGGCAGACGGTATTTATCCTGACAGAGGGATTGAATATACGTTGTTGCTGAACAAGTTCAATTTCAAGAGTTTGGAGTTTAGAAGAATGTTTTTTTCTCTAAAATTTTTGTATGATCTTTTACATAATAGAATCGACTGTTCTGAACTCCTAGCTCAAATAAATTTTAACGTGCCCAGACTTGGCGCCCGCAATCCTTTAACTTTCTACTCTCAGCGCCCTTGCACTAACCTCTATACAAAATCGCCCGTATATGTCATGTGTAATAATTTTAATTGGATTTGCGCTGACTGTGACATTTTTAATTGTTCAAGGGAAGCACTTAGGAGGGCTGCTCTGACTGTTTGTGCGTCGTAGTTTCTCTTTTTGTTCTTGTTAATTGTTTAATTAGTGTAGATCAATCATGTTTTACTTTTAATGGATTGCTTATTGTGTTATGTATAATATTTTGTTTTTTTTTTGTGGAATTACCTATTGTATTATAATTTTGCTCTGTTAAGGGAGAAATCTGTTGAGCAATAAAGGTTATTATTATTATTATTATTAATTTATACAGATATATACCCGTTAATGTCAAGATCTTTTTGGATATAAAAGTATCTCTACATGAAAAATTGTAAGCCAAGCCATAAATGATGCGTATTACTCTTTTTTGAAGGATGAAAACTCTTTCCAAACTCACCGCTCTACCCCAAAGCAGTATGTTATATGACAGTACAGAGTAAACCAAACCGTAATTGACACTGATTAGGGACGCTGTATTCATTTTTGTTTTTAAGGAGTAAATCAAAAACAAAACCCTGTTTAGCTTGCCGCAAATTGCATCAGTCTGACTCGCCCACCGCAATCGAGAATCAAGATATAGTCCTAGAACTTTGGAAGAATCAGTCCAAGGAAGCTGGACATTTTTAAAGAAGATGTTGAAATTCAGAGATGGTTTGTAGATGGGAAATTGGACAGCAATAGTTTTATTGTGGTTAATAATTATTATTAATATGATTTTTATTTAGTACTATCCTTCAGCACACAGTCGACCAAAAACAACAACGAATTGATGCTTCAGAGGAGTTTTTGGCGCTGTTAAACAACACAACGCCTTAAATGTATGTTAAAATTAACCCTTATTTACAAATGTACTACTGGTCCTATGCATATCAACCCTTATGTAATTGGTCTGCTGTGCGTTTGTGAACTACCCTATATATCTTCCACAAACACACTAATAGGCCACCCTGTATATACCTAGTTTTGATATAAATATAGCCCACAAAATGCAGCCAAAAAAACTTGTTTACAAAGGCGGTCATAAATATTAGAAAAGGGGTCTAAAAAATTAGACTATAAAACTGAGTTGGTGTTTAAAATACACGACAAAAAATTTATGTAAGTTAAGTTATATTGGAAGACAACTGAAATTCGGAATATATTCATAAATTTCGATTTATTTTGTATAATTTAGTTGTGCATTTTAATTTAAATGCACAAAAGATATCAAAATCCTCGTTGTCTCAAAACCACATGGCGAAATATTTCTTCCACTGGGAATACAGATTATTTGACTAATGATTCTCATATCAACATTCTGTTGTAAAAAAATTTAGAAGCGGGTTTCTTTCCAATATCAACCGTTACATAGTGATGTTAAAATAATTTACCAGGCTTTGAATTGATACTTATTTATCAAAAGATATCCTGATTAAACTTAATGTTTTCACAATACATTGAACAAACATAACAAGTTTGTTGTATATTTTATTTTAAATCCAAAACATTCGATATGGATGGTGGTACCATGGGAACAAATTATGTGCTTTATATGGTAATCACCAGTAGAAATTGAATGTTATGATTAATGATCAACATTGTACTTTTTACAGAGTTGTTCATGTAAACTCAATAGGCAAATCATTACTAATCGGTTGAATTTTACGCCTTTTTTTCATATAAAAAACATGATGATGATACATATATATAACCGTATATAACGATTGTTAAAAATTTTTTTGTTGATTTTGATTAATAAAATAGTGACTTTATTTTAATTAATAATTATAACTTGTCGGGAAAGTTTTGAGTGACACAACCGATTTTTTTTCCGTGTAGGTATCTCGGAGCATATGAAAAAGACACTGCGAGATTTTCTATAATACACTGTTTCTTAATAATAATTTTCTACTGAGTAGGCACATATGAGACCCAATCAAATGCACAAAAATCAGTTACAGCAATAACGTTACCTATACCTAGTGTTCGTTTCTTTTAGAATGTGACTAATAAATCGTCTACAACAATTTTCTTAGTTTATCACAAACAGGAAATGTTGCTGATATAGTACGGCGATATATACCTACGTAATATGCTCCTATTAAAACCGTTTTAAAGGTATTTTGTTCTAGCGGGACAATTATTATTATTATTAGGTAAAGATGAAGTTACACAAAAGGAAAAAGAGTGAAAACGAGAATCCATATGCGTACGTATTAGGTAAAGGATTGTAATAAATAAAAACAAGTGCACGCATGCCTTTGGTTTATTTATGTGACCAATTTAGTGCTATAATTGTGGTTAGTTAGACATTGTTCACGAGTGCTAATTGGACATATTATACACGGTGTCCCTCCAGGAAAGACCGCAATAAGTACATACTGAAAAAGTAAAAGTAAAATTTGATAATGTTGATAATATAAAGCACTTAAAAAAACTGTAGACAGTTGATCTACTAAAACACCTTGTGAAAAAAGTCGCATTTTTTTTGTCACTTTATTTCTTTAATTAAAAACAAAAAGTTCATTACAGCTTTATTTTAATAATTTACAAATAGACGCTCTTAAAAAATAAAAATATTATTTTTTTTTGATAATTTAAGCTTAAGTTGAATGAAACCTTAGCTTAAATTAAATACAAAAAAAAGCATCTTTTGATAAGAAAACAACAAGTAATGAATTAAATTAAACTAAATTATAAACAATCAAGTAAAATTTATTTTATGATATGCTCAAAATGTCGACCACCTTGTTGGCGTAACTTATGCAGTCTTAAAATAAATGTTAGCTCTTTCGAGCATTTGAGAAGTAATAATAAAAGAAGTCATTCGGTGCCAAGTCAGGACTATACGACGGATGCCTCATCAAATCGATGTTTGTCTTTGTATACACACATTTCTTTGTATACACACATTTTGTGAAACATTTTTTTAAAATTTGTTTACATACAATATTTGGCAGTAAATTAAAAATCAAGAAAATTACTGAATGTAGTAGTAGTATGCTGTATAGAAGCATTTTGTATCATAAAATTGGTACAATTAAAACAAAATGAAAAAGAATGAAGGTTTTACGTGGATTGTAGCGGTGTATTTTTTATAGCTCATAAATAACTATCCTATACCTGACGCCGATAGTTATATTATATTTATACAGGCCATATATTAATAGAAAATATAAGTGCTGTTGTAAACTGCTAATAAACGAGGTAAAATTAGGTATCAGTAGCCAGCAAACACATATCTCAGGGAGTTTTCCATGCACTATTTCAGTCTTTCCTGACTGGGTGCGAAGTCGGATGGTTCTTATCACAGGATCATCAATTTAATAAGGAATGAGGCTTCTGCAGTGGAATTTATAATATATGAAAGTCAATTCTATAGATGCTCTTGCTGTGTTCTTTGGATCAGCGATTCAACTCGAAAAATTTGACAGAACTCGATTTTATTATTCAACATAGTTGCCTTTGAGGACAATACAACGAGTATAGTGATTTGCCAAAATTTCGATATCACTTTTATAGTACGATTTCTTTTTTTAGTCAAAATAGGCCGCAGTTTCAGACATTACTTCATCATTGGACTTAAATTTCTTTCCAGCAAGCATTTTCTTGAAATCTGAAAACAGGAAAAAGTCGCTGGGGACTGAATCTGGAGGTGGGTAAGCAATTGGAAGCACAATTCATTTAATTTGGCCAAAGTTTTCATCGATTTGTGACACGCTTCATTGTCTTGGTGAAACAACAGTTTTTTCTTTTGCAAATGTGGCCGTTTCTTTGCATGGTAATAGTCGCTGTTGATGGTGGTTTCTTTTTGGAGGTAGTCGAGGGATATTATTCCGTTCGCATTCCAAAATACAGCCGCCATCACCCTACCGGCCGCCTGTTCCGTCTTTGCTCGCTTTAGATTGTTTGGCTTGTCCCATGAAGCAAGTGAAGCAACACTTCTCCTAAATAATCAGTAAAATTAATAATATTTAAGTATTTAATTTTATTTTATTGTGTAATTATTTTTCTCCATGTAAAATTAATGTATACTTAATTTTCAACCAGCTTTACCATACAACTGTAATTTTGAATTTCGTCTTCATCTGAAGCAAGCTTTATCGTATACACCTATTTAACATACTTAATTTACATACCTATAGGTATTTCCCTCTTTTTTTATTCCTGTAATAATAGTAAAACATTATTTATTTCGGTCTCTCCCTCTTCCCTGTGTGCGACGCTTGACACCCTTTCCAGTGCTTGTGTCCTATGACAATAGCCTATTTATTTATCATACACGTTCTTATGCAGATGAAGCGTGCCTCAAAGCATTTTCATCTATAATTCAGCAACAATGGGCAACACTGCTATCTGGCATAGACTATACAACCAACTCTTCCTCTTCCGTCACTGGTGTATTGTAAGGTTTGACTTGCCAATGTATTTTTGTTGTATGAGTTAATGGACAATAAAGTTTTTATTTTATTTATTTATTTACGAAATAATGCTCACTCACAAAAAAAGCAATTGACTTAGAACCTATTTACGTATATCTCAAATGAATGGCAAAACATCACCTATTTAGGTACGTGTTTTTGCGTTTTCGCAAGAAATAAAACGGAAAATGTTATTCCATACATATGAACAACCCTGTAATATGCTTTAGATAACGGCAATTTTCTAAAGTTTTATTGTTTAACTGTATACAAATACATGCAATATTTGTTAATTTAAAATTCAAAATTTCTCTATCTTATTTAACACAACAAACATATATTTGAGAAGTTTTCATTGATGAATAAATTGTTTTTCGAGATAATCCAGCATTATAAATTTTTCATTAATATAATTTACATATTAATTAATAGTACCACGCCACATATAGATAGATAGATTAATTTTCTTACGGTTTTTAACAATAACCTGAATATTTATTTATATTTCTTACTGAAAATAATATTAATCAAAATTTGGATATTTCATAGTAGTATTTAAATAAAATAATCGCATTAATATATTTGTCAACTTTATTTGCAAAAATTTTAAATATTTTATTTTCTAAATTAATATTATTAATGTATATAAATATTTTATAAAAATACGTTAGATACTATTTATAAAATTTGCTATACTGGGCTGTTGAACCTTTAATTTGGAATTTATAAAACTTGATATACAGGGTGAGTCACGACGGACGCCATATAGAAATATATATATATATATATAAGAGATATTCACGTAGGGTCTGTCTCGACCCAAGTATAGAGGTTTGTGACAGAAATTTGAGTCTGGCCATTTGGGAGGCTGGAGAAAAATCTAACATGCTAAAGTCTAAAAGTTTTTATTCATCCCATCGCGACGGACAGCCATGGTTTGACAACGACTGCATTACCGATAAAAAAAAGGTTATAGGGTCCTTAAAAATTTGTAAATTAAACAATTTCGAAAAAACTTCAAAAGAAAACTATTTGTATAGCAAACGCGACTATAAAAAATTGCTGAAATTGAAGCGAAAATATTATCACAATGGTGTATTGAGAAAGCTAAATAACATTAACTCTTCTAGGGATTTCTGGAACGCAATTAGGTCTGTGTGCCCGCGTAACGACAAGCCAACTTTATCTGTGAAGGAATGGGAAGTCTTTTTTGAGGGTACCTGTAGCACTGCGATTTCATACACTGGCTTATTTTCGGATGCACGTTGTAACCAGCTCGATTCCGAGGTTACTTATGAGGAGCTTCTACGCTCGCTTAATCATTGCCGAAATGGCAAGAGTCCCGGTATTGACGGTCGTATGAGTTTCTGAAGCACCTTCCCATAAATTGGCTTCTCTATCTTTGTGGATTTTTTAACAAAATTTTAGAAACTCAGAGAGTGCCGAGTAATTGGGATCAGATTGCTTTAACAATGCTGCATAAAAAGGGTCCGACAAACGATCCTTCAAACAATAGGGGTATTGCCCTCATTAATTGCATAACAAAACTATTTACGCATATTCTCAATGAATACATGGTCTGATCGCTATGGGCTGCTTCCCGAAGGGCAAAATGGGTTCAGGAAAGGTAGGGGTTGTCTCGACAACATTTTCACCCTTAGTTGCGCAATTCAACTGCATCTCAGACTGAAAAAGCGCAAAGTGTTCGCTATATTTATCGACTTTCGTAGCGCTTTTGACCTGCTAGGTCATCCTCTTATGTGGCAGAAATTATACGACATAGGCCTGTCCTCTAATATTATTAATACTCTGATAAACTTCTACAAGAGTGCTGCTTTTAAAGTCAAGGTGAAAAATGAATTTACTAAGAATTTTGCTATCATCCAGGGCGTTTTGCAGGGAGATTCTTTGAGCCCCCTTTTGTTTTCACTATTTTTGGCTGATATAGAACGTTTTTTTAAAGAAAATGGGTCGACGGGAGTTAGCATTGACCATGATACAAACATTAACATCCTGCTATATGCAGACGACCTAGTTATTCTCTCTGATTCTGAAATCGGGGTAAGCCGCTGCTTAAGGAACCTTGAGAGCTATTGTCAGATTAATAAACTCGAGGTCAATGTCACAAAAACCAAAATAATGTGTTTTCAGAGAGGAGGTTTTGGGGCTGTCAGTGGAAACTTCAAATATTTGTCAAACCCCATTGAAATGGTGAGAGAATTTGTTTACTTGGGGATAACTTTCTCTGCTTCATCCCTTTTTCCGAAGGCAGCTGCGGTTATGTCCACAAAGGCAACTCAAGCTACGGGCAGGGTTTTGGGACTAATGGCGAATTCTCGACTAACATCGTGGAAAGCCAGAATGCAATTATATAACTCGCTCATTTTGAGCATATTAATGAATTGCGCGGTAGTATGGGGTCTTAGATACCCTGATGTAATCGAGCGGGTGCAAGTTCAGTTTTTTAAGCGATTGCTCCTACTGCCTAAAATAACCCCAAACTACTTAATTCGAATTGAGACAGGCACTGTAAAGCTTTCAGTTATGCTATTCCAGCTAACACTGAATTGGTTGCAGAAGCTAATGCTGATGGACTCCTCCAGATTTCCTAAAAAATGTTTTTGCGACAAATAAGCTTACTTGGCACGGATGTTGATGTCAGATATAACTGGGCAGCACAGGTGAAATGCATGTTTAACTATATTGACCGTGGTGACCAGTTTGAACGTATGACAGTCGCACAACTGAAAAGTGAAAAGCAGCTCTATTCGGATGAATTTAGGGACAGGTGTTCTGGTGACGATTTCCATTTGGCCACGCTTTCAAGTTACCCACTATATACTGCGCCTAATATTCCCAGCTCCGCCTGTCAGAGATACCTTCAGCTCGACATGCATATAAATTTCATTAGGATCATAGCACAATTCCGTTTGGCGAGCAAAGTATTCCTCAGTTTGTCTGTCCGTGGTATAACTTATCAGATCCAGTGTGAGGAGATTTGTAGTGTGTGTAATCTAAAAGTCAACCAATCTATCCAGCATGTTTTGTTCGAATGTGTCCCCTTGTCATGTATCAATGAGAGTTCCGAGTATTTCCTTAGATCGTATCTCGACTTCAAGACTGAACTGTCTAAAAGTAATACTAAGTCAATTAAGACGATATGTTATCAAATTGAAAATGTATTGAAGTTACGCTCCGCTCCTTCTTTATTAATGAATAGTGGTTAATTATTATGATATTAAGTATCTTGGATAAAGTCTAGTAGTATGCATTTTTTTGTTTTTTTTTTAATTGTTATTTTCTTTCTCGTATTTTATATAAAACAATTCACTATTAATTTTCAGGGTAATAGCACGGTATGTAATATATGTATGTAAATATGAATCGCATAACACCTATTTTATATGCATTGGTTAGTGTTTGGTGGTTATGGTTGTTGTTGATTATATTTATAATAGATATATTATTGTCCTTTAAAACGTAAGCAATGCATTTCGTAAACCTGACCACGCGACACATCATCACCTGAGCATTATACCAGCCACACTGATGCACATAAGTACAGTACGGCAACAAGAACACTAGGCACGAGCCCGTTACCTATACACTTCCACTTCTTTTGATTTAACACCATCCGAGATCGAAGTACCCACCAAGAGCCCGTCAACAGCATCAAGAGCATCGTGGTATCATCTTCTCCTATTCACTTAGTCTTTCACAAACCTGCTACATTCACGGTCGAGGTTACAACAACGGCTTTGGACATATATGGCAAGACGTGTGCTTACTTTTTGCTTGCTTCCTGTTTTGTGACAAACGAATTAACTTGTGACACTTACGAGAGTTTTGTGATAATCATAAAATGAAATGTGAACGAGGATAATTCTAGGTTAATTTTGTTGTTGAATATTATTTTGATTCTAAATGGTGTCATTTAAAGTTCTACTTAGATACTTATTTATTTAAAGTATGAGAGAAATTTACATCGGTAAGAGAATAGTTTGTTGGGTTCTAGCTGTAAAACTTTCTAAAAAGTTATAAAATCTTTAAACACTTGATGTCTAATTCCATAGAAATATTCAAACAGTAATTCATATAGAGAATGATCAGTTGAATGATGAGGTACCGTGTTTAGAATTTATAACTAATTGAAGTACCTGTCCCTGCAGATTTGAGTTGTGCTCATATACTTCAACTTATTTGATAATAGACTTTCAAGCAAATTTCAGAATCAATAAAAAACCAAAATTCTTATTCTTTTGAAGTTTAGGTGTTGTTCTAGTATCTTGTAAATGCGTTTAAAAGGGAAGTTCTAATATGATTTTAAGATTAAGTCATAGAAATCTTGTTACAGTCATTCTAGGCTAAAAATTAAAAATTTTATATTGCAAAGCATAAAAAAATATACACAATATCTTTGGGTCATTAAAAAAAAAAATATCCATCTACCTTTTGTTGTATTTACGAAAATTATAGTCAAATAAACTAAATATTGCAGCTTGGCAACAGATTTATAGAACAAAACTAAATGAAAATAACTTTGAAAATAATTATTTATAATAAAAATATTTTGATAAATAAAAAATCATATAAATGGTCGTTAACATCTATTTGTCCCCCGGGAATCCCATCGATCTCTATTTGAAAAACTATATACCTAGAAAAGATTTTTTTTTAAATTTCACACTAACTGCGATGAGGGACTTCCAGTGTCCCGTGGGAATTTGCATATTTTAAATGACACAATCCATATATAAATACTTTTTTGGATTCTGCATTCTTTAGCCTTTATTAATTATTTTGAGTGGATTTATTCTATTTTTTGTAAAAATTTTGATAATTACTAACCAGTATTGGAAAAACCAAAAGAGAATAATTAAAAATTGAATGCAATTAGCCGATCATTGTTGGAAATTCATATTAAATCATAAGAAATCAAACAATTTTTAAGTGAATAATTAAAATATGCATTCTTATTTTAAGGCAGCCAAAGTTCTCCAAATTTTCGCGACAGCATCATAGTAATAGATTTTAAACGCCAACAAAGTAGGTAATAGAAATTAAAATCTTCAACCATGTTGCTAAATAAACAAGTATTAAATTTTTTGAAAAAACTAAAATTTTCAGTATTGTCTTTATTTTTTCTTGTAGGTAGTTATATAAAACCCTTCACTAAATAAAAGGTAAATTCTTAAAGCAACTTTTTATTCTCCACGCAAAATTGATGACAGGTACGTTAAGCAACATTTCGAATTCGTAATCGATCATTAAATTTGATTTTCTCATGGGTACTTTAAATTAGACGTAAGAGCTTTATTTACTAGTGGGAGAATTCAACATATGTAAGAAAAAAAACAAAATGGATGATTTGCCAGAAACATTAAGGAAGTTATCTGCCAATATTTGATTAAAATCACCAGGAGCTTCTAAATTTGCTTCATAAAGCGCGATGATGTTAGAATATAGTCTCAGATTTTACTGAAAATGCTTAGTTTCAAAGATACAGAGATTCTCGTTGTTTTATATGTTTTAAATATTTTAAAAACGTCCTGATATACCGGGTTAGTCAGGTTTTTGTAGCACCACATATGGAACTTATAGAATATAAATTTTTAGGATGCAAATCTTATGCAAACGTATATCTGTGGAAGTTTTGTTTCTGATATTATAGAGATAGATAGATATCAAAGTTTAATGGATTACTATTTAGTACACTTGTTACACGTCAAAAACTCAAGATCTGCGATTATTGAGAATTTTTCAAAACCTACAGGGTGGTAAATTTTTGGGGTTATTACTGAAATTGAGCCTGACGAACATTTTTGTGCGCCGCCTCTGATTTCTGTTAAATAATAATGCAGAATGATTTTTTATGGTTTTTCACGACACCTGTACTGCTTTGGAGAGAAATGAAATTTATTTGTAATAGAACGGTATTTTGTAAAAAGATACTTTTGAAATTTAGATTGGTTAAAAGTAGATTTTATTTTATGTTTTAAATGCAAAGAACAAAGTAGCAAATAGATTTTGTGGTAGATGCCCACATGAGTTAGACATAAGTACATTTTAACAGCTACATATAAGTCACAAAATACTAGAAGATCATTTTTGTAAATAATTACGCTTCAAAACATTTTTTCCGGATCAGTCGGGGTTTCTTTTATATGGAGATAGTTTTTATATTTCAGTACCTATTAACTTATAAGAAATTTTGTGTGAAAATCTCAAAACGTATTTGAAATATTTAAAAAATATAAAAAAAGGCAACGAGAGACTATGTGTCTTGAAAACTGTGCGTTTTCGGTTATAAGTATACAGGGTGTGCCAAAATATGTGGGAAATCTCTCGGACTAGGGTAGGTTGTGAAAAACGAAGGTTCATATACAATTTTTTCCGAGTCGACCTTCGCTGCAAAGTTATGAGCCCTTAAAAACTGGACCTGTTTTTAGGTTTTTTAATGATAACTTTTGAACCGCCTCGTATAAATTAATGCAATTTCAGTATAATTTACCTCAGATAGTGACTCGTCGAGAAACCCTATTTAAAACAATAGCATTTCATTAAGGCCGCAGTGGCGTACTGACGTAGGGACTGTTAACCCCTTTTTTTTTTTTAATGCGTCTTGCTACTGAGATTTTAAAGCAGTTTTTAATTAGCCTAAACATTTTGCTATAAAAATGATAGTTTTGTTCGATATCGAGAAAATAAGCCAGTTTCGAGATAAAGTACTTTTTATTTAAAATGCAGTGCGAGAATTTTTAAATGTGACTTTTGAAAATCCTTCGATTGGACGCGGAGGACGTTAACGGCTCATAACTTTGCAGCGAAGGCCGTTTCGCCAAAACTTTATATGAACTTATAACCTTCTTTTTCCACAACCTACACCAATCCGAGAGATTCCTCAAATATTCAGGGATACAAAGGACCTCGATTTTGGTTTTTGAATTGATTGGAATTAATGAAATGATTTTATATCAAATATTTTTTATTAAGAAAATGGGAGAGAATTAATTTTAATTAGTGAGTCATTGGAACCTGAATTTCATCCTTATGTCAAGTTTCAAGTATTTTAACACAAATCGTTTCCCAGTAAATTAGCTATGATTGATAGACATACAAGTTATTCAGTAAAGATGCCGATTTTCTCTTTTAAGTACGAAATTTATGCAAGACACTTTCTTAAAAAGACAAAAAATGTTTAACTTTTAAACATTTTTTTAAATCTTTTAACTGACAAAAATGACTTAAAATTATTCTCATTCATTAAAAATTTGTCTAAAATTCCAGTGCAAACCAACTTTACTACATACAAAATGTGAGAAAACTAAAATAAAAATTATTACACACATTAAAGACTGAATCATTCGAAACTAATCCAATACATAACCAAAGTGAAACTCAAAAATACAATTGAATGTCATGTTCAACAACCAAAGTGACAAACTATGTTCCTGCGAAGGTCGGAATACCCTTCCTCCCACAACGAAACATCATCAGACAGCTGTCTATCACCACGTATCTCTACACCAGACAGTCATTACAATTTAACAGTTTCAAGCCCACTATCGACCTCATCAGATCCTGGTATGTCATCGCAACAATATACGCCGAACGCTTACTACAAACAAAGCTGGGGCAGTCAAGAGTTTTATGGTAACAACAACAACGTATATAGCAGTAGCAGTAAATACGACTATAGACAAAACAGTCATGGGTCATGTAGTTACTACAACAGTGACCAAAACAATAATAACACTGACTATGGTGGAAAGAAACCAGATCGAAGAAGTGCTTCAACGTCGAGCCCACAAGCTGGGATGGAGGTGATGAAGAAACGACGATTAGCTGCGAATGCTCGTGAGCGGCGAAGGATGAACAGCCTGAACGATGCGTTTGATAGGTTGCGGGATGTGGTGCCAAGTTTGGGGAATGACCGGAAGTTAAGTAAGTTTGAGACGTTACAAATGGCGCAAACATATATAGCTGCGTTACATGAATTGTTAGAGAGAGATTGATGCTATTTGTAGTTAGTAAAATAACCTTAGTATGCAATGAGTTAGTTCGAAGAAGAATATACCGTTGAACTTTAGAGTAGCTTCATATTGAAGATATCCTAACAATTCCTTAGCCTAACCTGAAAAAAAAAAGGTTTACATCAGGGTCACCTGAAATTTAGAAGGAAGAAATTTAATGTTGGAAATTGCTTAGAAAACAACGAAACAAGTAATTTCAGAAAAATAAACGAAGAAAAATTATTATTTTTGCAATTTTTTCATAACTTTTTTACAAAGTGAGTTT
This sequence comes from Apoderus coryli, assembly GCA_911728435.2. NCBI lineage: Eukaryota > Metazoa > Arthropoda > Insecta > Coleoptera > Attelabidae > Apoderus > Apoderus coryli. Next base: position 16,521,150 of record OU452204.1, read on the forward strand.
ATATGGTTTATATTTCTGTTTCAATGTGCATTAAAGGTTGACTGTATATTTTTCTTTGACAGGTTCTATTGTATAGATATTTATTGAGTTAAAATGAATTTTGAAAAATTATTTGTATTCGAACAGATTATGACAAAAATGTACAAAATATTGAGAGAAGAAATATTATATTTTAGGTATAGGGAAACATATCATTAAAAAGGCTATTTTTTGTCTATCGAACGGCATAGTCGAATATACACCATTCCGTTTAAAAAAATTGACTTTACCTACGTGGTTCAAGTTTAAATTCTATTAAATCTTATCCTGCAACTGCCTGACGATCTTGGACTATTACACTTGTATACTCAGTATTCCCCCTAATGTATTCTAAAATATTGTTTGTTTGAATGAAATAGTCATAAAAATATTAAGTTTTTGTAGAAGTCTAAAATCGTCAAAATTTTCATAAAATTTTTTTTTTTAAAAAAATGCTTAACTTTAAATATTATTGGAAATCTGCAAAAAATAAAAGAAGTGGTCATTCTATTTAAAATAACAAAGTAGATGGCTACTTTCAGTATAACCAGAACTAATATAAACCAAAAAATAGTACATCAATCAAGAACCTTCCCGATAATACCAAACCTCTAAGTTTCAGAAACAAACCGTTTGTAGTTCCCAAGAACTTTGAATAGACCACTCAGGATCAATCACCCCTTCTTCAGAAATTGTTTAAATACTGAAACGTATTTCAGGTTCGCAATCCAAAAATATAAGCCCTTCAAAATTCACACACCGTATATTACTTTTTTCAACAATACATCTATTATTTATGGCGTCGCGACAAGACTTACCTGTCACTGTCGGATTACACTCGCTTCTAAAGATTCGCGTGCAAAAATTAAATTAAAACAACTTATCTCCGTTAAATAAAAAAACTAAATTTAAAATGTATTAGACGCATTTGATTTGTAAGATGCTGTTTGGAACTTCCATGCAGTTTGGCCTTTTCATCGAGACTCGCGACCGTTTAGATACCTGTTCAAAATTCTCAAAAAATGCAGAAAATCTTTGGCTTTACAATAATGAAAACCATAATCAATTACATTTAAATTTCCAACATAACTAAAAGTCTTGTTACTTAAAGCGTGGTGTTGATGATTTAGTGCATCTTGCTGAAAAGGCCAAACTTCATGGAAGTTCCAAACAGCACCTTACAAATCAAATGCGTCTAATACATTTTAAATTTAGTTTTTTTTTTAACAGGCCACGAGCCGTAATAAGGCGAATTCGCTACAATACTTTTGAATGCTTCAATATTTAGAGGCAATGGTGCCGGCGCGGCGGCTATGTTTAACCTAAGGAAGAAAACACCTGTTTGTTTTGTTTGTAACTAACTGAATCTATATTTTCATTCTCTATAATATATCAAAATTGAATAGAATTTGTGCGAAGAAAAAGAAATATACTCATTAATTTAAAATCTTGGTATAGATATCATCAGTAGCGTAGCTATATGGGGACCAGAAGACTCACATCCATCCGACTACCGTTTTTTTGTCCTCAAAAAATGAATACGAATTTGTATAGGGTTTTGGGTCTATTAAAAAAATATATTTAATAATAATAACAATAATAAACAGTTTATTTGCAGTCATATATAAAGAAAAAGTTACAATGCATAACGTGTAACATAATAAAAACGCAATCACAATTACAATATAGCAACCGCAATCATATCTACAACAAGCCAAAAAAATAACTGCAAAAGGGGTTAGAAGGCAGTAAAACTGATTTTGATATTCTAACCCGTACGGAAAAACTAACACTTTATACTACTACATCTATAACAGTTCCCGAACACATTAATACAATACAATACAATTAACTAAATCAATTTGAACTGCAATGAATACAAAGAAAAAAACAAACAAAAAGAAAACAAAATTAAAATAAAATCAAATTTGAAATCATAACCACTACACAATATGCAAATTAAACCAAATTTAATAGTTTTCTTCTAAGAAGTACACGAAACGTTGTTACTTTATAAGTCTTAAAATTGTGAGGAATTCCATTGTAGATGCTATAGACGTTATAGGAAAAGGATCGCTCGAATAACAAGGTGCAATGAGCTGGATGAGACAATAAACCCTTAAACCTCAGCCTAAGATTGTGTACATCAGACCTAAACCTAATCTTTTTGAACAAATATGGTGGATGCCCGTCAAGCAGTAAATTGTGATAAAAGCATGCAGCGTGATGAAATCGTCTATCTTTCATAGAAAGCCATTTTGCACTAACCAATTTGTGGCTTATTGGATCATATTTTCTAATTCCGTATCCCTCAAACAGGACTTTTGTACAGGCTGAATACGATCTTGATCTGACTTCAACAAACAAGGACCATACACAATATCACAATAATTGAAGTTACTTAGCACAAGAGTGTTACCCTGAACGATTAAATTTCTCTGCATGTACTTACTTAAAAAAATGTATTAATTGACAGTTTATCACAAGAAAAGAAAAGTCAACTTATACCCCCATCAAAATGAAATCTTGTGATTTCTAGAAAATGAAATCTTAAGTAACATCGTAAATTGAACTAAGGAAATCTTTTTAAAATTTGGGGATATTCTCAGCTTAAACATTTTGCAACATTATCCAACTTTTGACCAATAAATATTAAAAAAAAAATACCCAAATAATAAAATAGCAACATTCCCTCTAACCCTCCGTTCCACCCCGTCATATCTAGGAAATTTTGTGTGAAATAAAATTTGTTTGACACACAACTGCTGTCATTTTATAAATATGCTAAGAATTGTATACAATGATCAATAAACTTATTAGGAAGTGCAACATTAGCAAAAAATAAATTCGCCGCTCACTTTAAATAAACATGTTTCCAAATTGGTGTCGAAGTAAACTTAACATTTTATGATTGCTGAAAATCCAAAACTGATTTTTAATATAATTATATTTATTAAAGAACAAGAATTCTTGATTTATTTTTGATAAGGTAAATAAAAATACCTAAATATAAATTTATATTGTTTATACAAATTTTTAATTAGCAGCATTGATTAGCTATGTTCCCACCAAAATTTTGTAAATAAAATTAAATTAATCAAACTGAAAATATTTATTACATTAACGGTACTTTGTCTTCATTAACTTTTATGTGTATTCATAATGAGACGTATAACAAAAACTGCCGCAAAACTTATTTAAATAGTGGCAAAACTATAAATATATTATTGATATTTAATTACCAAATATAATTTTGCATATTTCTCATCTGAATTTATTATTAGCTAGGAGACAAGTTACACAAATGCAACGCACAAGCCAACTCAAATTTACATAAAAATCCATTATGTAAATCATATGGTAAACCTTGGGTTATAATTTTCAAAAATTAAATACCTAGTGTTAAAATATACGCAGAACAAAATGAAGACATTATTTAAAACATTAATAATATTTCATGTCGTTTTTATGATTTTAAATAATTTTATTTTACTTTCACACTAGCGTCAAGTTATATTATATTTTTGGCTTCAATTCATGCATTACAACTAGTAAAAGACCATCAAAAATACAAAAAAATTGTACGTAATTTGATTATATTTATTGAGTCATCAAAAAAAACCTCTAACCCAAAGAAAAAAATGTTTTAAAAATATTTTAAAAATTGTTTAATCACATCTGACTCCAAAATTAAACAATGCTTATAAATTTTCAAAATTCATTTAGTCTAATTTTAGGTAATGTAATTTTAAAAGTCGTCGGTATTCTTTAATTAAAATAAAAGTCAGGCCGGGTATATTTAAAATCGTGCAATATTAGAATATTAAGAATATCAAATGTAACGAATGTGCAATATTTTTGTTGATATTTTTAATTTAGGCAAATTAGATGTATAAGTTTATATTTGCAATAATAAATTTGTGATATTTAATTAGAAATTATTTGATAATATTTAATTAAGCAAATAATATTATTTCTAAGACTTTTTTTATAGTACCAAAGAAAACCATATATTATGCAATATATCACGTAAATTTCTTATGTCAAAAATTATTATTTTATATTTTTATGTGCCATTTAATTACGTCATTGTTTCGATTTTCTTTTAACTCTTCATCAGGACCCTATAAAAATGTTCAACACGAGAACTTGGAAATAATAATTTTTATATTTGATTTTATTATTTATACTGATATAAGTATTCAAAAATATAAAAAATGATGATGTCAAAATTGAGAGACTCTTAACAAACAGAAACTGATGCTGTTAACTTCAATATAATAAAAAAAACAATTAAGTCACAGTACGTGCCTCAAATAATTGTATTTCGTTCAACCAACAACGTTTTAATTATTTCATACAAATTTAAATGTTCTACATTTCCTTAATAGGGAGATGAAGAGAATAGATAAGTATGTAACTTAAAATAGTTTAAAAAGCAATCAATGAAAGGATCTCTTTTTATTTAATTTGTTATTAAAGAAAACATTTCTTCAAATAAAAGATTCTATTCCTAATAATGTAGATATTATAAAAAATTGTTTTCGGATATGGTTTTCTTTAGAACTGTCTACGAATTTAATTAAATTTATTATTTATTTTAATTTATTATTAAGGCATCTGCCAATATGTAAAATAAAATTTTGGACAATCCTATTTATTCATATGTATATATTTTATATAATTATAAGTAATTTTACAAATATAGAGATATTTATTTTAAATTTAAATTATTTATCCTTAAGGCAATATTAAAGTGCAATATTTTCTATATTATTTAATGTATAACATTGTTAAGGCTGTTATTTATTCTGTGTGCAATTTTATTTATATAGATTTTTGTTGTATTTTATAACTTTTGTAAATTTATATTAAATTATTTTCTGTTGTTTTTCTTTTATAATAATTGTATAAATATTATGTGACTGTTTTTCTTTTACCTAAAATTCTATTTATTTGATATTTATTACTCTTATTTTCAAAAAGCTAAAAAAATCATACAAAATATAATGTTTAGTTTTTTTTATATTTTAAAAGTTTCAATTTTTGATTTACAAAATTACTTTTAAGCTTATTATAATATTCTTTGGGTCGGATTGCTATTATAAGATTCACATGTTCTTATTATGGGTTTTTATTGTATAAATGTTCCTTGTTTATATTTAATTTTTGTCGATTTATATATACATATTTGTTAATTTTACCAAATGATATCTATGTGCAATATTTTTTTAATAAAATTTTTAAAAAAAAGTCGTTTTTATTTTAAATCAAAAATTAATTAAATTTAAAAGAATGAGCCTGATATTTACTAAAAAAAATTGGGCATTAACTCTTTCAAGGGCAAGATATTATGGAAAAAAAAGCCCTAGAGGGGCAAGAACTAAAAAATCATTTATTGTTATTTTTTAACTACAAATATACAAAAAGGTCAATTTAAGATATAAAAACTAAAAAAAAATTATTTTTCTTAAATTTTCGAAAAAAAACAGGAGGTTTAATTTTTGTACCACTGCACATATTGCTGGTGGTAACTTTGAAAACAACTTTTGTTTTTTCCGAGACAACGCGGAACGTTGCATACAGAACATATCCAGTCAGTACCAATTTGTTTTTGTGATGTGCTTTGTAACCCCTTTTAATTGGCCTTTTTGGAAGATATTGCTTTATGCTATTCCTTCCTTTAAATTTGATAATAGACTCAATTGCAAGATCCTTGTTGGGAACCATACATTTTTCAAAATTATCTAATAACGAATTTAAGACTGGCCTCACTTTGTAAAGCTATTCGTAGCCAGGTTCACCTTTTTTTAGCATCATGACATTGACACTTAGACGTAAACTTGAAAGGATCCAACTAAACTGCTTTACAGACATCAAAGAGGAAATATAGGAATCATGAAAGTCTGGAGCACTACTCCAGTGATGCCTGTAGCTGGGAAGACGTTTTAGTTCCTTCAACAAATTTATAGCCAAAAAAGTTTTGATTTCCTCTGTATTTGTAACTTTAGGCGCAGTGGCATTTTGTTGGCTATACAAATTTGTTTGAAAAACAATGAACTCAATGATTTCATCGGTGAAAAAGAGCGGAGAAAGATTTCCTGGCGTTGGAGTGTCAATATTCTTCACAATATCAGTAATTCCAGAATCAACAACAAAATCAACTGGTTTCTGGGGATATACCAGTGTTGACCAATCACGTCTATCGGTTGACTGAGACGAAGTTTGTAATTGAGTCTGCAAAACTGAAAGATGCAGATCATCTTCTGAGTCAACATCAGTGGTAGGTTCCATAAGAATCATGTTTTGTGACAAAATTTGTGGCTCTAGGATCGGTCTATTTAGCCATGTTAGAGTTCACAACAGAAATCCCTGAGTTGGAGTAATTCCTACTCGTTAGCGAGTGAATGCTGATGGATAATAATAATAAACGTCTTTGTTTGGCAAAGTCTAGCTCAGTGGTCATTCACACTTAACCCTTTTTAACAAAAATAAAATCAAACTAAATTATAAAGCAAAAATAAAAAATTACCCTAGAAAAAATAATAATAACAAGAACAAAAATAATAATTGTTTAAAAGATTTTATTGGTTCATGGATCTTGCGTGAATGAAACTACTTTGTTTTTAATTGCCAACGTTTCGGAAACGTTTATTGGCTTCCTCAAGACTATTCAAGACAGCATAATATATCTAAAAAATGCTTAAATATGAGATTTTGATGTTGGGTAGTAGCATACTTATTTTCAGTCAAAAACCCTCACAATCGTTTTTGCGTCCATTGTGAAATTAGTAAATAATTAGAAAAATAATAATAACAATAACAAGTGTAGTATTACAAATTCGTAAATAATCAACAATAACCGAATAAACCAAAACTTATAACGCACATTCGTAATAAAAACATACAGCGAGTTCCCGAAAGCATTTAAAAATAACCCTAAGAACAGAGATGTCTCCATAACTAAAACCATAAATAAATATAATAATATTTAAAGTTAGTAACTAACAATGTAGAAAAAGAAAAAAATTAACATACTTACGCATAAGGGATAACTTATATTACAAAAAAAAAGATCAAAAAAGAAAAACTATTTAATTAGTTCTACAGGCAAATTAATTTATAAATTATATTACCATTTTAAATAAATTCATAAAAGACTGGGAGGAAAAAGGTTACATCTCTCCGATTCTGGCAAAAAAATTAGTAACGCACAACTCCTTACCACCAAAGTTGTATGGCTTGCCAAAATTACACAAGACCGGCGTGCCATTGAGACCTATCGTATAGTGCACACAAGCTCCGACAAAGCCACTAGCAGACTTCTTAAAAAATATTTTCCAAAATATAATTAACTTACTACATAAAAGATTCGTGGGATTTCAAAAAGAAAATAAACGATATAAACGTACCGAATCAACACGTCCTCATATCGCTAGATGTTGTGCCCTTATATACAAATATCCCCATAGACCTTGCTCTCCAAATAATCGAGAAAAAATGGAATGAAATAAAAAAACATACAGACATTCCTCTCTCTGAATTTAAAAAGGCAATAGAGTTTACCTTATCCACCACTTATTTTCAATTTGAAAACGAACTTTACAAACAGGTTGATGGTGTTGCTATGGGTGCTTCCATATCGAGCGTTGTAGCGCAAATTGTGATGGAGGATTTAGAGAGCACTGTTATCCAGTCACTCCACTCCAGGCCGGTGTTCTTTTTCAGATACGTGGATGATTGTATTGCTTTGATCCCCGAGCAAGACATCAATAACACACTAAACGTATTCAATTCCTATCATCCAAAATTGCAATTCACAATAGAAGTTGAAAACAACAACCAAATAAATTTTCTCGATACCACTGTTATTAGAACAAATAATAAAATTCGAACGATGTGGTACACCAAACCGACTATTTGCAAACAGTAATAATAATTATGTGTCGCTCCCTTATGTTAAAGGATTATCAGAAAGTTTAAAAAATAGATTAAAAAAACATAACATCACTGTCTGCCACAAAAATAATAATACTCTAAAATCAAAACTATACACTAAACTAAAATCTAAAACTCCAAAAATTAAAAATACCCAGGTTGTGTATGAAATACAGGAAGGAGTATACATTGGCCAAACAAAACAATATCTCGAGAAGCGTCTTGGAAATCATAGAACTCCTAACACCGGTAAAACAGCTCTTACAAAACACATTGAATCTTATAACCATGAATTTGATTTTGAGGCCACTTCAATTTTAGTAAAGGAGGCCAATAACAAAAAGAGGGAAATGCTGGAGATGATTCACATAAAAAAGAATGAACATAATATCAATGACAGAACAGACATTCAATTCCTAAATCAGATCTATAATAACATCATATAAAACTATAAATAATAACAAAAATTGCTGAACACCCCTCGTTTTCTATGTAAAAAAAATTTTTAATCATTTTATCACACATTAGTTTTGCCATTTAAAATTTTGTTCAGATCCTACCAAAAATTTATTGTCAGATTGTAGAACAAGGTCGTGTATACGTACTTAAAAACAAAAATGTAATAATAAAAAAAAGGAAAAAGAAATGTTTGTAAATTGGAAAAAAAAGGTAATGTAATTTTTTGTATTTGTTTGTGTTAACGTAATGGTTTATACATCTATGTAATTACATGTATTGTTATATTTTTAAGTGTCTTATGTTACTGATTGTAGACTAAATAATTTCAGAATTTCTTGAAAAAGACTAGCCGAGTCTAGTCGAAACGTTGGAGAAAAAAAAATGACATGAAACCATTAAAAAAATAGTTTCAAAAAAAATATTCTTTTTTTTTAATTTGTGAACCTCATCCCAAAAAAAGCAAAAAAAAAAGAAGGAATTGAAGATCAAGGTTCAAGAATAATAAATAAGAAAAATTTTAAATAATATAATTTCCTTGAAATATGTGACTATTCAATTTTTATGTAAGTAAATTTTACAGGATTGTAATATATGTAGGTATATGAATACATTGTTGTTCTCTCAGAAAAGAATACAATTAAGATTAATATTTAAAGCTTTCTATACATTTAAAAGTAACAGAGACTTAGCAGCTTTTTAAATAATTCTTTGCGTTTTAGCGAGGTAGTGTCAATAATAATAATAATAATATACCAAAAGGAAAATATCAAAATTATATGTTTTTATCAGAACCCATTAAAAAATTGCATTGTTATCTGACTATAAATGTTATTTATTAGCGATGGTTTAATGCATCTAACTGTTTAGGAAATTATTATTCACTGAGCGAGAAATGGTAGGATTGGTGTTTAAATTTCAGGAATATATTAAAAATTTTGCTATCAACACTTTTAACTCGAGAATGTTATAATTGTACGTTTCACATATTTATGCAATGACAAAAGAATAAGTTTCTTTAACCCCTCTAACTCAGAGGCAAAATAATCGTTGGATTTAGATTCAAAGAATATTGTAAATAAATTATTGAAAAATAGCTCACATGTTAGGAACGTCAGTTGATGCAGACGAATATTTGAATGCATTATATACCAATGGTTTTAAGTCATTAATTAATAAATATACACGAGTGGAACAAAATTCTAAATCCTGCATAGACTATATCTTCCTTAGAAATAATAATAATCAAATTCAAAATTTGATACTCAAAAGTAAGTGATCATTATCCAACTTTGTTACGTTTAAAACTGGACTTCCTGTAAACAACAAAAGCTGTACAAACTCTAACCAATTCAAATTATTTGTAGACTACAATAAATTAGAGAGGTAAATGTCTCAAGAAAAGTTTGAACTGGTTTACGAAAATGATGACCCTGATACAGCTCAAAACAATTTTATTGACATAATAAACACGCACGTAAAGACTTCAACAAATACAGTTACCATTAAAAATAAAACTAAAAAGAAGCCATGGATCACCTAAGGTATACTTAAATCAATTGCCAAAGAGATATTCTATACAAAAAATATAGAAATAAACTTATAAACTTAACAAATAAGCTTAAAAGTGAACACTACACAAACATTATTGAAAACAACAAAAATAATAGTAAAAAACTATGGCAAACACTAAATGAGTATACAAATACTAAATATAAAACCACTAATAACATTAATGAAGTCCTTGATAGCAACGGTAAACAGGAAACAGATATGAACACGATCGTTAACATATTCAATAACCATTATGCAACGATCGGAGAAAAAATGGCTAACGATATAATTAAGAACCATCTAAATCCTAAAAGACAATCTCACAATTTTCATAACTCAATCTTCCTTAAACCTGTAGATGAAATAGAAATATCAAATATTATTCGAACTTTAAAAAACGACTCTTCTCCAGGCTTCGATAAAATTTCAAATTGCTTTCTGAAAAAAATTAGTCAATATATATGTAAACCTTTAACCTATATTATAAACCTATCATTTATTACAGGAAAATGCCCTAACCACTATAAAGTGGCTACTATTACACCAATTTTAAAAAAGGGAAACAAAAACGAAGTTGCTAATTACAGACCAATAAGTCTCATCTTCAACATTGCGAAAATTTTTGAAAATGCTCTAAAACCAGACTAGTTACATTCTTTGAAAAATACAAACTTATTTCAAATTTTTGGTATCGAATATATCCAACGCTTTAGATAATAGTAAACCTTGTGCAGCTGTTTTTATATTTAGCAAAGGCTTTTGACACCGTTAGCCACTCAATCAAAAATTATTTACAGGATAGACAACAATTTGTGGAAATTAATAGTTATCGAAGCGAGCCAAGAGCTATAACTTATGGGATCCCACAAGGAACAGTTCTTGGTCCTATCCTTTTTTTAGTATATTAATTAATGAATTACTTTCCATGGACGTTTCGGGAAAAATTATGTCTTTCGCCGACGACTCGGTGTTGTTCGTGGAAGGAAACATTTGGGAAGAGGTAGAAAACTCTATTTGTAATGATTTGAGGAAGATGGTTTGTTGGTTTGATGAAAATTTACTCACAATAAATTTGCAAAAAACTGAATACCTACCTTTTTCAAACTACAGCGATCTCTTACCAACGAATCACCCACTCCAGATAAATTTTCCGTTCAGGAACTGCACATGGTCACTAGTGAGTACAGATAAAGTAAAATATTTGGGTATTATAATGGATAATAATCTAAAATGGGACCACCACATCCAATATATTGTAAAAAAAATTAGGTCACTAGTATACTTATTTCAACAAATGAGTAAAATTATAAACAAACAAAAACTCGTTTCAGTATATTATGAACTGATACACACTTTAATTTCCTACGGAATTATTGGTTGGGGTGCAGCGTATACAACAACTATTCATCCATTAAACATAATTCAAAAGAGAGTCCTAAAAATAATTTTCAAACTAAATAAGACATATCCATCCAAACTTCTATATACTGAAAATCGAATTCTTAATATCAAAAACATATTCTACAAATACTCACTCTTGCACTTAATTAAAAGTAATGAATTAAGAAATCTACGGACACATGAACACAATACAAGGTTTCGACTGAATGAAAACGTAGTACTTCCTAAAACACAACTGACAATTGGACAAAGAAGTTTTAGGTATATTGGACAAAAACTATACAACAATATTAGTACGGAGATTAAAACACAAACTAAAGTAGGGAGTTTCAAAAGCAAATTATCAAATTGGCTTATTGAAAATGACCCAGTATATTAAGAAATGCTATAGGAGAAAAAAAATACTGCAGTTTCGCTCTCCACTTCTTCACTTGTTTATTTATCTACTATTAGTAGTTTACCTATTTAGTTCCTGGCTTGGCCATGTATGTAATATTATATAAGTAAGGGTGTTTGTTTATGTGTTAACTAATTGCTGTTTTTTTCTTTTTTCTTTGTTTATTTTGCTTTATCGTTGTCTTTATAGGGATGAAAGTATAAACTATTGCTCGAACTATTTGAGAATGGCTGACAAGCTTTTAGCTTAGTAATTCTCAAATAGTAGAAAGGGTTTAGTTAAGTATGTTTTATTATGTTGGGAATTTCTACTATATATTCATTTTAAGCTGCATATTCTTGTGAAATTGAAATTTGTACTGCAATTTCTTAAATAAATGTATATTTATTTATTTATAATTTATTTATTTAGAGATTTATTATTACTATTATCCACCATACCTTCAGCAGCTATGGAAGTACTCCTGGAGCTTGTGTGAACCACTACATAAAAGAGAAATCTCAAGTAATTCAAAGTAATTAATTCGCAAAAAAGCACCCCTTTAAACATAAATATGACGTGAGCAACCTGCATTCCGAAAATCATCTTGCTCATCAAATACTGCTCGTCAGATAAGTTATAATCAAGGCTATTAGTAAAAATATGTTCTCACGGAACCAATTCAATAAATATACAGATTATTTCATCAATTATTTACCTCACCTATAATAAACAAACATCATCAACAACAAATTATAAATGTTATCGACAATAAACCAACACAAAAAAAAAATACTAATCACACACTGAGCAGAGACATATCAGACAGAAGTGATATGTTGTGGTAAATCTAATCGTCGCAACAATAATTTTCTTGCATATACACGGTCGAGTCGGGTATATATGGTGATATAAATGTGGGGAATCCGACCACAAAAATAGTTAAAGACTCTGAAAGAGATTTGAGGAATTCCGCCTGTATCTATTTATCAAGTGGTACAACATAAGTATATCTACGTGTACAGAAAGTTAAATTAGATCCATCGTTAATTTATATTATCAAAGCATTGTGTGGAAGAGTGTTTCGAAGACATATGTCATACTTATCGTGATGATAGAATCGGTATTTAGAAACGTTTTTCTGCTGATTAGCAGTTTTTTGTTCTGGTCGGGATGCGATTAATTAGAGACAAATTACGGTGGGAAGATTTCTATATTGGAGATTGAAATGGGCAGTCTAAACATCCTATTACCTAGACTTAATGATATCACAGAACCCGAAAGCATATGTATAGTTCACTAACAACATCGCAACTATGATTCCTTATGATTCGTTTCAACTTATTTTTCTACTGCAGTCAAAAGTCGTTACTCAAACATGCATGTTTTGTGACTTTAGCAAAGCATTCGACTGCGTGAATCATGATATTCTCCTTGGCAAGCTTTTTAGGTATGGCTTCCGATGTGTCTCTTTGCATTGGTTCAGATCATTCCTAACGAATAGAAAGCAGATTGTTGGGTCGATGGGTATTTACTCTGACGAATGCCTCATACCCCATGGAGTTCCACAGGGCTCTGTCCTTGGTCCCGTTTTATTCCTAATCTACATAAACGACATTTCATCTCTTGCAATAAGAGGTCAATTCATAGTATTTGCTGACGATACTACTATTCTATGGTCTCATAAAGACCCTGCTTCATTGACAACAATAGTAACAGGGAACCTGGTGGTGATTAAGAGGTGGTGTGACTCAAACCTTCTGTCCCTAAATGTAAGCAAAACCAAATTAATATGCTTTAAGTATTTGTGTCCAGAGCAGATGGGTATTCGGGATGAACCATTGGAGATTAGTGACTCTAACAAATTTCTTGGACTAGTGATAGACAATAAGTTAAAATTTCATGACCATATATTGGCCTTAAGACAGAAACTAGCCAGAGGGTGTTACGCCGTTAGAGTTATAGCCAATGAACTTGGAGTGGAAACTGCAAGGCTAGCATATTTTTGTCTTGTGGAGAGTCATCTGCGTTATGGGATTGCTTTCTGGGGATGCTGCAGTCAGTATCTGTTCAGCTCTGTGTTTGTTTTGCAGAAGATAGCAATAAGATTTGTTTGTCGAAAAACTAACAGAGACATTTGTAGGCCTCTGTTTAAGACTTCAAGGATATTACCAATATCCTCTATAGAGCTGTCAGTTGCCAGATTGCAACACCAGGGTTGCCAAATCCCGAAATATAAAAGGAAACCCTCGTATTTTGTTGCTAACTGAATAAAGATTATTATTAAATATTTGCCCATACCTTTGCATTATTTAGAGACTGATCACAGCCTTAAAGGTCTAAAATGATGTAAAATGAGCTTTTAAAAATAGAAAACAACATGAACAATGAGATGAAATCGCACATTTAAGATAAAAGCTCCACAAAGTCTTGAAGCCACAACTATAGATCAATGATATTCAAGAAAAAACAATTCACTAATATTTTATAATTCATTAGATACAGCTGAGAGTAAGTATAAAGGATAATAAGTATATACCGTTTGTTATACGTAAAAGACAAAGCTCATAATAATAATGCTCTTAAATTTTAATTAAAGAGTGAATAAATAAAATAAAAAAGAAGAACAGTTACCGTTTTGTATAATGCCAATAATGCGGTACAGAAATATAAATAAATAATAGTGTTACGTGTGGCAGAGTTTGATCTCGATTCTATAATCGTGATAGTAGAATTATATGTATTTTTCTGTAATAAAATATGTTTATAGCCTTACGCGACTATTCCCTGTTCATTTCAAATTAATTTCAATTATTTCTTTTATTCATTTTGTTGCGTACAGTCATTTATTCAAATTAATATTTGGCTTGCTTATTTTTTATCTTTTTAATAATAATAATTAACAATTAAGCAAGAATATTATAAATACATAACATAATAATGTTCAACCCCAAAATTCATAACTTTAGAACCAAATTTCTAATACGTCCGACCAATAACTGCACTCCTTAGACATGCCTTTTACTACAATTAAAGTTTACTACTTTCCAGAGGAGGCGGAGGGAAAATAAGTCCGCGAAAACGTAAGTTCAACATCAGTCCTATATTTAGTTTTATTGGAGAGGTATGGAGGACCATGGATATTTATTATATTATGAAATACAACTAGCGAATGTAGCTTTCTTCGTTCTTGCATGCTTAGCCACATAACTGCCCCCAATTTGTGCGAAACGAGCTCAAATTTTCTGATTCCATATACGAATCTAAAGCACGATATCTTCTATTGAATTCTATCTTTATCAGAACAATCTAGGCACGATCCATACACAACATCACAGAAGTTAAAGTAGCTTAGGACTAAACTTTAAACTTGAGTTATTTACTTTGATATTCAGTTGCAACTCCAACAGGCGCCTGTTTTACCAAAGACAAGAACGTCAGACTTAGGGACATAAGACAGTGCTTTTGAGGGAGCTCCACAATTCTGTTAATATCCTCGTTAATATCTTGATTAGCTGGATAATAGTCATCATAAGTAAAGTTGTAGTAAATTGGCCGGTCATCCGCATATATACGCTCCTTGCAATGCTCTAGACTTGACCCTAAATAGCATGTGTAACTGTTAAACAATAAAGGTGAAAGTCTTTCCTTTGAAGATTCCACATTGAACAAATTGAAATCTGTTTTGCAAATAGCTGTGAAAGAATCTGATTGACTGTTCAGAAAACCCAACAACTTTCAAAACGAATAGAAGCGTCTCATGTTGGAAATTTTAATCACATTGCCTGCCGATCACCACTGATGACTTGTTCAATCAATCAATATTTATTTATTTAGTATCACATACTATTACAATACATTTTCTACACAAATCTTAAAAACTAGCTTTAAGGTGGTTTCGTTAATAAATTTATCGCACTGTGATCTCGAACCAAAAATCATATACTTAGTTTTGTCTTTGTTTAACTTAAGCTTATTGTAACATAACCATTTATAAAAAAACACCCAATTCCTGATTCAAAATTTGTACAGTCTCGGAGTAATTCTTACCCGAGACAGACACCAGCATATTGTCAGCGTATAAACTCACAAACGCTTTCTTCAAGAACAAATTTACGTCGTTGACATATATAAGGAATAACAGAGGACCGAGAACGCTTCCCTGTGGCACACCAATATCGCTCCTACAGCTCCCACAAACATACTGTAAAGCAGTTTCACATGAGTGATTACTTCTAAAGCCCGATTGTTGATTCACGAAACAGCTCCTCTGATGAAAGCATGGTAGTGTGAAACAAATTTCTAACATAACCTAAAGTCTGGACCGTTGTAAATGCTAACTTTTTTAACCTTTTTAGCCTGATGAGGCAATTAAATATTGCGAAACGTGGCACAGCATTCTTATTGTAGTATATTTGTTTCTTAATTTTTTCTTTCAGAGCATGACTTCTACGTCTTAAGTCGCAACTTTGCCTAAAACTACTTGGAGACTCCAATAGTCGATGAAGCAAGGAACTTGAATGTTCCTATGCACAAAATAGAAATGGGGTTACCTCCGAACTTGCTACTTAAATCAAACCGAGCTTTTCAGCAAATTCAATATACAATTATTGCTTTGCACGTGGCCTTGTTCAGAATGATCATAGAAAAATCGGTGAGAAAAAGAGGAAAGTAGGACAAAGTGAAATGATTTAGTTGCTTTTAGTCAGACAACTTCCACAGGCAACTCAACTTATAGAAACAATACTTCTGAATAAATCCTGCTCCAAATTTATATTTGCTAACGTTTCGCTGATCATCCTTTCAGCTTCTTCAGAGCAAGTCTTCGTGACCGCGATTAAAGGAAAACTAAACGGTGCTTTTTTTGCCATAAGGTAGAGAAATCTCGATAGACACTGCTGCTTGCGTACCACTTCCTTGGGTAGTGTGATAGACTTTAACTCCATTAAAACTCTCCCTCATTTGTTCTTTGGCTCGGGAACCATTACTTTTCCATGTCCTCGTTTCCTCTGTCCTCTGTTGCTGTTGTCCTCTGTTGGTGGTGCCTAAAAAACACTCAGTAACATACATTTGATTAGTTGAGCTGAAATGAAGAATAAACAATATCAATTGATGATGATTGACTTATATACCTGCCACACCGCCACCGATACGAACCATGCCATGTAGGTGAAAGATGTACACCTATATCGTAATTGAAGTTTATTGTTTGAAACTTCTATTGACTGCTGATGTGGTTATACTCCGAAGTCGATCTATGCTTCATGTTCCTTTTAAGGAGTTGAGACTTTTCTACTTATTCTCCAGACGTGTTTTTCAAACCCTGGTCCAGAGAAACATATCTCCTATATTGTCTGGATGAAAATATCCCTAAAATAATAGCTTGATATAAAAATATATAAAACACAATTCTGTATATAGAAAATTAACTACTGTCATTATTAGATTTGTCGTCAAATTTTACAAAAATCTCTAAAAAATATTGTTGACGTTACTAATAGAGACATGCAACACATCCATGCACAAAAGTGTTTAGACAGCTTAATAAGCGTCTGCTATAAAAACGATACTATTGAATTTTAAACAGTGTTTTGTGGTTATTTTATTATACTTAGTATTACGTTAAAGCAACATATTGAAAGTCTTACTTGTAAGAAGTGTTTTTGCAATCTATAATTATTACTCTGGTATTCTGAAAAAATAAAGTAAATAATATAAAAAAAATATCGTAAAACGCAACGATAGTGCACAATGTAATTAACACTGATGCTGCAGTTTTATTACCATGATTTTTTTGATGCTATAGTCTTTGCACTGGTTATACAACGGCCACCATGCTTAACCTATGTGATGAGAGGGCATTTACAGCGTTTGTAAAACTCATGCTTAAGGTTGATTTTTGGCATCAGCTGGTCACAACGAATGAGCTTAATATGGATTTACACGCCGCCTACTGATTTCACAGTATTCTGCACTACTAGATTTGTTTTTGTTCTCTAATCCCAAAATATAAAAGGCAACCCTCGTACTCTTACTACATCTGCTTATTCTACGGAATTGTCTAAAGGGTCGTTTTCCTACTTTAGTACAAAATGTATGAATGAACTGCCATCAGAAGTTAGAACCCGAAATAAGGTTCAATTTTAATAACACCTTATTGGCGAAGCAAAGGGCGAACATATATACAATACATTCAATAAGCGGGATAATTAAAATGACCCATACAGGTTCCCAAGCAAATGATTTTTGGTATAAGATTAGGTCTTCTCCTTCATTGTTTTTCTTTTCATTGATTTGTTTTTTCTTTGTGTCTCTTTTTTGTTTATTACACATCAGTGTTAGTATTCTATTATCATCTGAAGCAATTGGTTATCGTTGATTTGTTATTGAAAATACTTTTTGTGAAATTGGTTAAGCGAACATTGTAATTGGTATTATATTGTATTTACTATACTGTGTATATTATTGTATTGTATGTGTTATATTATATTGTATTTGTGATTGAAATTGGGTTAGCTGAACAGACAATTTTGGCCAATAAACAAAAATTGAACTGAAACTCGCCCAATTAAAAATATAAAGGCCTTCTATTATTATTTGTTTGTACCAATTGACACGCGCATCCTTTTGAGGTTTCGTCAAATTGTGTGGGCTCCAACGAGAACAAACCTTCCCCAGCCACAGCTAAATGTTCACGTAATGGATTATATATGTTAGCAATCATCCCCTGTAAAGTACATTCCGACGTCGTTCGCCTACGTCACACCAGACAAACAGGTTTTGGTTTTCGATACAATAAGGACGGCCGAACCAGAGAAATACCAGACGATAACAAGATAGAATAGAAGATAGATGTTGTTAATAAGAGCTGTGAGAAATACGTTGTTTCATGTGATGACAAATAATAAATGATTTTGGGTGTGGTTTTAGACTTTTATTAAATAATTTTAAAATAAAATACATATATGCTGGTGGTATCCATGCTTAAGGTTGCCCCAATCTCACAGTATGTTAGATGACGATCGAGCGTGATCGATTTTTGCACAGCATCAATGTTCTCTGGCACCACAACTAATCAACAACATAGCTAACGCTTAACAAAAATAAGTGTTGCGAAGGCTTGAAATATAAATAGTTGCCCTCGCAGTAGCGAATGTGTAATTTTTTGTTTTTGGAAGTGCAGAAGATTTCAAGTCGCATGCGCTCAAATCAACTCTGCAAGCAGTTAATCTATTCGTTTGTTGGTTCATCCAAATTGCGTATTTGAAGGCATAGATTTTTCTTCTGGCGAGTGAAACTTTAGCCCACCCAGTCTGTTCGCCATTATAGGAAAAGTTAGTAAATCATTGAGAGAATCGTCTAACAAAATTTATCTACCGTTCCGACCTGGGATTTTTAGAACTGGCATCACATTTAAAAATCAATAAAAATTGCATCTACAGCAACTTATTGATTACAATTTTATTTCAATATTATTTAGTAGCAATTACAAACATAAATCTTGAGCAACGTTAACACCTCTAAGGCAAATTTTCAATGTAGATTAAGGTGTGATAATTTGTGAGAACAAAAAAAAAAATAAAAACATAAACACCGGTGGCATTGTTAAACACATAGCATAGGTATGTATGTATATAGCAAATTGCCCCATACGTAGGCAGAGAGTTGTATGTATAAAAGTAATTTTCGCATATAACAGTATTTTACAGTGGTTAACCAATTAATCATTTCATATATTTACAGATATAATAACTAATTACAATTTATACGTATATCTCTTCCATACTCCAAGAGTCGCATCATTGTATGTTTTATTTTCATCATTTATCATATTACAAATAGTATTACTTACTACTAAAAGGTAAGCTAGGTATCTCAAAATAAATATAGGGAAGTGATTTTTCGTATTAATTTGTTTTTGAAATTGCTTTTGTATTAGTTTCTATTATGTGTTTTATGGTAACGTACTGCTACGAGCAAATACTTACAGTGGCGTCTCTACAATTCATGCTAAAGGCAGGTTTATGCCGAATATTCTTACAAAATAATAAATGAGTTAAAATAAATTGCTGTTTTAATTGAAAATAAACTGTTGCCCTTGAGGCACGAATAGCTCTTCAAGTTTCAGTATAAAAGTAATATTTTTGTGACCTTCTTGTCATTTACCTGTCTCTTTGTGACAAGCTATATTCCTAAATATTTTTTATTGTAGCAATTTTTTTCACGGACGCCTATGATACATACAGTTTTTGTCGTGTATTTTGAACACCAATGCAACTACTCAAAAGGCTAGATAATTATTTTTTACAGTCTTATTTTTGTGTCCCTTTTTTTACTATTTGCATGAATGTGTGAATGTTTTTTTTGCTGCATTTTGTAGATTATCTTATATCAAAACTACTTATACAGGGTGATTCATTATGGTTGCCACAAACAAAACTGGAGATTGCTGAAAGTGATTTAAGCTTTTTTTGCCATTGAACCCATGTCCGCAAATGCTTCGTTATCGAGATACAGGGTGTCCGAATTTAGTAGCCAAATTAACTTTCTTATTCATGTCTCAAAAACTAGCCAACCGATTTCGACAAAATTTTACATGTATTTGGGGACCGATAACCTAAAATAATCTGCATTATTTTGGCTTTCATTAACTGTTCATTGGCGTAAATATAGGGGGCATTTGGGTAAATTTTACACATAATTTAATTAAAGACAGCTTTGACAAGCTTTATTATTTTAAATTATTACTTTTTCAAAAAGAGCAACCTATAAGCTACAGAAAAGTTAATTACGTTGATGTTGTGATTTCTACCATTTTTATGAAAACCGATAAATTGCAAGTTAATGGTAGATTTAAATCAAAATAACGTTTACCTGAAAACCAAATGAAAAATCAAAGTTGCCATGGAAAACGAATGCCGCAACAATAAAAAAAAAAACTTTGACAGCAACAAATTTAAATTAGTTAAAATTGTTTTATTATTTCGTAGATGTTTTTAATATTGCGAATGTGTTTTTGTAAATTAAAAATGAATTTTTCAATTGAAGAATATGTTTGTGTAATGCAAATGCAAGAACAGCGGCCAGAGAATACCAAATTAGGTATCCTAATAGACGTCATCCATATCACAAAACATGGACGGCTACATTTCACAGGCTTAGAACGATAGGGAGCATTTTACCTAGAGGTAACAAATAACCGCATCGTCTAAATATTCAAACTGCAGAAAACATAGTGGATTTAGTTTTAGACGATCCGAAAATAAGAACTAGAAGAATACCAACTCAATTAGCATTACCTCGAACAACTGTTTGGAGACTATTAAATCGAGAAATGCTCTATCTCTATCATCATCAAGATGTCATCCTGGAGACCGTGAAAGGCGCCTACTATTTTATAATTGGGTTCTTGGTAAGCATCAAGAAGCTGAAAGATTTTTAGAAAAAGTGCTCTGGTCAGATGAGGCAACTTTTACTAGAGATGGCATAAATACAAACCATAATGAACATGTATAGTCTTTAAACAACCCTCGTGCTATTAGGCCGCGAAATTTTCAAGAACGTTTTAGTATCAATGTTAAATTATTGCCGTTGTTCGTAATCAATGGGCAATTAAACTCAAATCAATACAGTCTTTTTCTACACAACCGCCTACCCGAATTTATTGAGGATGTACGTCTGAATATTGTTCAAAACATGTGGTATCAACATGACGGAACCCCTGCGCACCGTGGTAGACAAGTAACTAAAGTTTTAAATCAACTGTTTGGAAACAATTTGATTGGTTTGGGAGGTTCCATTGAGTGGCCTCCAAGATCACCGGATCTGAATCCGCTCGACTTCTTTTTATGGGGGTACAAGACACATTTGGTTTATATTGTACCAATTATAAATGAAAACCAACTACTGGAGATAGTTCATGAAGCTGCTAGGAAAATAAGAAACAATCATAATATCCTTATTACAGCTACAAATTCATTAGTTGAAAGATGTAAAATGTACATTACTGTCAAATGAGGGCAGTTTGAACAGTTGTTATTAATTTTCTTATTTTAATTTCGAGTTTAGTTTTTTTATTGTTAAATTTTTAATGGTACTGATAGGCCTTAAAATTTGTTGTTAAGTAGTTTGTTATTATTAAATCGTTTTCCACGACAACTTTGATTTTAAATTTACCATTAACTTGCAATTTATCGGTTTCCATAAAAATGGTAGAAACCACAACATCGACGTAATTAACTTTTTTGTAGCTTGTAAGTTGCTCTTTTTAAAAAAAAGTAATAATTTAAAATAATGAAGCTTGTCAAAGCTGTGTTTAACTAATTTATGTGTAAAATTTATCCAAATGCCCCCTATATCTACGCCAATGAACAGTTAATGAAAGCCAAAATAATTCAGAATATTTTAGGTTGTCCTCAAATGCATGTAAAATTTTGTCAAAATCGGTTAGCTAGTTTTTCAGAAAACAACAAAAATGTTAATTTGACCACTAAATTTGGACACCCTGTATCTCGATAACGAAGCATTTGCGGACATGGGTTCAATGGCAAAAAATGCTTGAATTGTTTTCAGGAATCCCCAATTTTCGTTTGTTGCAACCATAATGAATCACCCTGTATACAGACAGGGGCGGCTAGTCCTATGAGGCAAGTGCCTCACTAACTTTTTAGCCAATTAAGATTTTTTTACTGTTAAAAAATGGCGCACAGATTGATAGATTGTATACCTATGCACATGACGATTTGTTTTAAATTATGAAAATAACTGTCGTGTGAATCGGGCGTCCATTTAATTATCGCTATCCAATGAGGCAACAATGCTCTGCCCGCGGTTTCCCGTCGGCAAACGCAAAAATAAAACCATCGATACTGGCCGTAATTAAACCATTTTAAGCGCGAGGCACTGCCTCTCGTCCCTATGCATGGCGAGTTGCTACTTTTAATTATTGTTATCTACTACCACATTGATTAATATTAGTCTCCGATTTTTTATTAAACAGAAACTGATCAGCTAACACTTCGATAATTTTCTGATTTGCAATATTTGTTCAATATTAAATCGACGTTTCTCACGTCACAGAAAAAAATAGACAACACAACCTCAAGCTAAAATCTAATACTTTTTTTCCCTTGTATAATATACAACTATGACAGATTTTATTAATTTTTTAGATACGCGTTGGTACGAATAAACTACAGTATGTTATTGGAGAACCTCCATTTTCGAAAATTACAGGGTGTTTAAACGCCTAGTCACAATAAATAATTATCTACCCATATTTTTGTAACCCTCCTATAATCAATACCAGTTTTTTTTCGTGAATAGTTAATTTTATTAAGAAACTATTAACTCTCTTACAAAATTTTAATTTGTCAAACATTTTGTAATTATTATCAAAGTAATAAGGGTAGGCTTTAAGTTTATTTAAAAAATTAAATAAATATGAAATAGCTCTGTTAACCATAATGTGAGCACAACCGATGTAAATCAACTAATAAGTACTCTGTTACGATATTAAATGTATTTTTACTGTGCTGATTTCTTTTAATTCAGTTTTTTTTTGGTTTTTTGATTTTGTAGTTTTGTGTGAATAAAAACCAAATTTTTCGCATTTCACCTCTATTCGCTATCCTAATTAAAGCTTTTATAGGTCCCCAGGTTCTGACCTTAAGATGTTCTTCGAAAAAATTAATAACATTTCGTATTATATAAAGTCACTAGAAAACAAGATAATTTTAGTTGGCGATTTTAATGTGAATTTTAATACAAGTTCTAATGAATCAACTCAGTTTGTGAATTTTATTAATACTTTTGAATATATGTCTTTCGTTGAGGAACCAACGAGGGGGAAAAACTGCTTGGATAACATACTTCTGAATTTTGAACCTAAAAAAATGTTTGTAGATGTAGTTGAGACGGGCATGTCGGACCATAAGGCTTTAATTCTTAATATGAGTGTTTCTGTTTAACAAAGGCGTTTGATTGCGTCTCACACGATATCTTGTTGGGTAAACTGGAGCGATACGGTATGAGTGCGAATTCGATTCGTTTGCTGAGTTCCTATCTCACTGGTAGGAATGTTGTAACGATGTTTGAGTCAAAGTCTTCTCAGCCCTTGTTGAGCTCTTGTGGAGTCCCACAGGGCTCGGTGCTCGGACCTCTATTGTTTTTGATTTTCATAATGATTTACCGCTACATCTGCCATGCTCTGACCTGACATTGCTTGCAGACGATACAACTATTGTCGATGTTGAACTGTCGAGTGATGTTCTGACCTCAAGTATGATTAATTCACAGTCGAGGGCTGCGGACTGGTTTGCAGCTAACAAACTCTGTTTGAATTCCAATAAAACAGCTACTAAAATATTTACATTACGTGCGACGGATGTTGCTGTTTCTGATGGTCTGGTAAAGTTTTTGGGTGTCACTTTGGACCAAATTGCCAAGTTGTCTAAGGTTGTGTTCATGTTGCGTAGCTTGAAGGGTGAAGTCTCTTTTAATGTTTTGAAATCAGCATATTATGGCCTTTTTGACAGTGTGGCTTCATATGCTTTGTCAATTTGGGGACACTCTTGTCATGCTAGTCGGGTATTCGCAATCCAAAGACGAGTGGTTCGAATAATGACAGATTTAAAGTTTAGAGAGGATGTCAGACCTAAATTTAAAGAATGTAAAATAGTTACACTCCCGTGTCTCTATATCTACAATTCAATTATGTATGTGAAAAATAATTACAATCTGTACATAAGGCATGATGAAGTTCACAACCACAATACCAGGAACAAAAATGACATTCTTCCTGAATATATGAGGTTGGGTAGAAGCCGAAATTCTGTGAATTATTATGGTCCCACATGCTATAATCATTTGCCAGATAGTTTGAAAACACTGAACCTTGCAATGTTCAAAAATAGATTAAAAAACTACTTAATTGACCAGGCTTTTTACTCCATTGATGAATTCCTCAGCACTGACTTTCTGTTTTGATTAATTTATATACAGTACTATGTTTTTATGTTGTGTTATGTAATATTTTAATATTTAATATGACTTGTGTAAACCTTTTTTGGTAATGACATGTAATGGCAATAAATAAATAGATAAATAAATAAATAAAAGCTTGCGTAAAAATTAGTAATAATTATAAGGTAGGTCAAATTGGCCAGAAATATCAAAATCAAAATGACAGGAAAGATTTCAAAGCTGATTCTATCGACAGAGATTTAATAGGTCATATATTTGTTTTTGAGCCTCTACTTTCAAGAAAGAAAGTGTAATTGAAGATGTCGAGGAATTGTAAACTTTACTTTTAATAAATCAAACAGTACTGCCCATAGAATTTTTTAGAGATTGAAAAATACAGATTCGATAAATTTATTTAAAAAAAATATTCTATTCACTTTTAACCCTGAAGAAGAACAATTAAGAATCATTAAAACAACATTTCCCTTCGCAATCATAAGATACAAAGTGACCTCGTACACTTCAAATAATGTCGAGCCTCTATAGATCCTGGTGAAAATGACTACTAGATTCAAACACCTGACTTTATCGAACATCGGTTCTGTATCTTATGCACGTACACAACATAAACAAACTGCAGAATCCCAAGTAAATTTTGTTCTATTAAGAAGTCATCAATATTTTATAGCAAGCCGTTTACTGTTATTGATTTGGTTTTAGCCGTAATATAAAGTTCGTTTATCTTAATTACGACTATTGAGTATTAGGTAGCGATGCAGGTCGCTCATTTTAAGTGATTTTTATTTGATATTCCCATTTGAATATTTATTTTTAATTAATGGATTTCAATTATTTAGTATTTAATTTTAATACAGATTTTATTACAATATTAACTTTAATAGTGAAGAATCTAGAATTATTAATTATGTTGATTCTGATTTAGTCATTAAACCACTATTATTACAATTTCTCAATCAGTATTGATTCGGTATTTGAGATACTTTTTTAACAAAAATTGATATTTGACGTAAAATGCTTCTTTTTCGGCATAGTCCCTAAAAGTTGTTCTGGCAATCCTTCTAAAATTCCTTCGAATGTCTATATTCGACAAAAAACAAAAAAAATCACAAATTTCCCAAGTACATAATTCTTTTAATACTAACAATATCAAAAGCTTACACGTAATCTAATAATTATTCGAACAATAAGGTTCTTTGGGAAAATGAAATGACAATTTTGTGCATTTTGAAAACTTGTATCTGCAAACGAAATAATCCTTTTCCATTGGCAGGTAAATTTATTTACTGATGAGCAATTTGCAAACTATCTTCTTTATCTAAATAGAGTCTTCTATGTAACCGACCTAAATAATTATACAAAATTAAAAATATATAATATCGCCTACCAAAACTACACAAAAAAACGTACCACTGAGACCAATAGTATCTTGCTCCCAAGCCCCAACTAAACCTCTCTCTGATTCCTTAAAGCCTATATTCAAAAATATAATAAATAAAAGTTAATATTATATACAAATTCCTTTGATTTGAAAAACAAACTAAACAACAAGTCCCAAAAGACCATTCACTGATATCATTAGATGTCGTGTCGTTATACACTAACATACCAATTGAGGTAGCATTAAAAATAATTGATAAGAAATGGTCCGCAATAAATAAATATACAGATATCCCTCTAAATAATTTTAATCTTACTTCAACCTATTCCGATTTCCAAAATAAAATTTACAAACAAATTAATGGCGTGGTACCTACCAACCAAATAAATAACATAAACAACGCTTTTAATTCATATCCGAATTTACAATTCATAGTAGAAATAGAAGAAAAAACTAGTATACATTTCTTAGATTTAACGCTAATAACATGTCATAACAAAATAAGAACAAAATGGTATACGAAACCTACATGGTCCGGCGGTACACCAAATTCCTCTCGAACCATCCTCTTTGCCAAAAAAGAGTATTGTAATAGGCCTAGCCAAGAGCAATAATGTTAACTGACCCTGAGTACAGAACTGAATCTATCAATAAATAAACGGCACTCCAAGAGAACAATCATCCCAAACTATTAATAGACAAATTATTTAACAAACATATTCATAAATGGTAACAATCCCAATCACAACAACAATAAGACTTCCCAAACATATGTAAATGGCCTCTCTGAAACCCTAAAAAATAAATTAAAAAAATATAAAATTACAACTTGTGATAAGAATACAAACACATTAAAATCTGAAATATATTATAAACGATTAAAAACATAAACACCGAAAATGAAGAACACTTATGTAGTATACAGAATTCCTTGCAAGGACATCGGACAAACTAACCAAGATTTAGAAAAAAAAATGACGAATAATGAATGAATGCCGACATGTGGCACCGTGCATTTTTCTTGACGATAAGAGATCATGCGTTACATTTTTTGGCCGAAGACAATCATATTTTCTATACAACTCAACTGGATTCACAATGTTCCCTTCGCCCACCACCGGGAACGCTCTTTTGATATTAGTCTTTGCATCAGCACGAGTCACTAAAAGGTAGCTGTTGCCTTTCTCTATGATGTCTTGCACTCGTAGAGAGTGCAATTATTCTCTTCTACATGCTCCACAAAGGCCAATGACAAGAGCAACCTAAAAATCAAACGAAATATAGAAGTCCTGGCAATGCGCTCTATAGTGCAATCTCAGAGAGTATCGAATAGCTCTTTTTTGTAATCTAAAAATACGCCCAAATTGCGTTGCACAGCATGTACCCCAGAATGGGAGGGTGTATCGAAGATGGGATTCGAAGACTGAAAAGTAGACTGTTATGGAAGTTGACAAGTTAAGTTCTTTGGTAAACTGATCTTAAAGCAAAACAGGCAGAGCTTAATTTTTTTGATAACGCATCAATCTGCAACTTCCACTTCAGGGAGCTGTCAACAACAAGGCCCAGAAACTGCACAGAAGAAACGACGTAGTGGAATTATTGAGTTCAAAAGACTGCAGCGCACCTTTATACTCGTATGACACCGATTTTGTTTTCGCAGTGGTCAAGCACAACATGTTAGAGTCACACCATGATTTGATGGTGATTAAGTCTTTGGATATAGTACTATGAAGAGCCACACTATCCGGGCCGCACCAAGTGAAACTAGTATCACCAGCAAAGAGACATACTTTACCGCTGATGTCTAGGCACGTAATGTCGTTGATAAATAGCAAAAACAAAATAGGACCCAACACCGAACCCTGTGGAACTCCACAATCAATCGGCCTGCAAGAAGACACAGTCGCATTGACCCTCACACACTAACTTCTGTTGCTAAGGTACGACTTAAACCATCCCAGTGGAACCCCCCGAATTCCGTAGTGCTGTATCTTGTTAATTAGGATGTTATGACACAGTCGAATGCTTTGGAGAAATCAAAGAAAATTGATGCTGTAAAGTGGAGATTGTTCAAGTTGGAGTAAACATTGTTGAAGACGAAGAATATAGCATCACTAGTGCATTTATTAGCTAAAAATCCAAATTGGTGGCTAGTTAATACTTCATATTTGTGCAGAAATGATAGAAGTCTCCTTTTAATCAGTCTTTGAAGGATCTTGGATAGAGTAGATAGAAGTGCAATTGGACGATAGTTTGAAGCTTGATCCTTATCGCCGCCCTTGTGCAGAGGAATAATTATAGATGTCTTAAGGCATTGTGGAAAATTTCCATTTTGGAATGACTTGTTAATTAAATCTGTGAAAAGGATTAATGTACATTCCGGTAGATTAGCCAACATTTTCCAAGTGATTCCATCAGTTCCAGATGACACCTTGTTTTTGATGTCTTTAATTCTACTGCAAAGCTCTGGAGTTCTCCAAGGTACAGAACTATATAAATACGACCTTGCACGATTTACAGCTGTGAAAGGAGAAATACAATCAATTAATGATATCTTGAGCAACTGAGATCGCTTGATAGTTTGACTTTATTACATAGTTATTCGCCAAGACAGAGCGTCCATTACGATTCCTGAAGATGTGCTCGAAACAGGCATCAATTTAGACAATCTTTTAAGCTCTAGTTCCAAAATTCCTGGCCTCCTCGGGGAAAATTCCTCTGTCTTCGCAGATTCTAGGCATGTTTCTGTGATGTGGTGGTTAAATTGGCCACTCACATACAATACATTCTCCTCATGATTAAGAAAAAATGTAATTGGATACTTTTGTTATTTCCGGAAATCGATTATAAAATCATTTTGACATAATCAAAGGAGACCCCATACGGATCGTTTTTCATATAGTTATGTAGTAAGATTATCATAACAGCCATAATGCCCCACAGCCATTTCTATTATAAATAAGTTACTCGCGCTAATATGTCATTGATGTATTATAATACGCTATTTTGAAAATAATAATCATCGTCATCACGTTTGTAGTATGCGAGATGCGGTGAAAGGTTGCCTTTTGTGTTGTTTTTGTTGCAATTGTTTAATATAGAAAAGAAAAATCACACCCTGGTATACCGTCTAAGTTACACCGATATAGACACAAGGCTAGTGAACAATTTGTGCTACATATTTTCTATGATGTTGTTGCGGATTATTTCAGTTTTTACTTAAGTTTTCTACCTTTTAAAAATACCGCAAAATCAGAATTTGTCTTTTGTAAATGAGACAAGTACACTCCACAAATGAATTTCAATATAATTAATGACATTTATTTGTGGAGTTCACTTGTACCTATATACATAGAGTTATTGCTGGTCGATTGTACTTTAGAAGTTTTGGCACTTTGAAATAAACTGTGACGTATGTCGCCGCCATTTTGGGTTACAAGTCAGGTCCTGACTAAGAATAATTATAGTTTTCGGTTTCTAACCACAGTACTGTATTTTCATTCTTGTAAATATATTTAAGTACATAATAATATCGCTGTCAATTTCAGAAATATTTGTGGTGTGTCATAGTGATTGAAAACAGCCTTGAGTGGTGGTATCAGTTAAATGTTGACATGATTGGGTGATTTTAATGATAATAATAATAAACACAACAATAATACAGACTTTATTAGTAAAAAAGACATTTTTATCAAAGTTGAAGCAGTGCTTCCTAACTTAACCTAAACGTAACTTATATTTTAGCTTAAATCTATCTGAAAATAGTTTACATCGCTGGCCAAATTAAGTAGGTAGCTTATGTTTACAAATTAATGTGTTCTATTACGTGTCAGACAGCGCTCTTAAACGAAAACCCCTGTAAACTTTTTATATTCTCCGGTAGAGCGTTGTATTATTTTGAAACCGTATAGGAAAATGACCGCTCAAAGATTGATGTTGAGTATAGCGGTCGCGTAATGACAGTTTTATGAGGAATATTCACATCATACACCGATCTCCGGAACTTCAATCTTTCATATAAGTATTCGGCCTATTTCCATCTGATGATTTTCATTAATCAAAATTAGTGAATGAAAATCCGATGTTGTTTCATTGTTAACCAGCCGATTTCCTTAATCTTATTGCTAGCCTCTTTCACCCCTACGAATTCCACATACAAGCCGTGTGCCTGAATTCTGCATCAACTGAATCCTGTTCTCAGCAATTTTAATCAAACAAGGGCCATATATATATTGTCAATAATATAATCCCTAGTTGATTGCGTTATCATGCTATCTCGCCACGAGACAACTTGTGTCTATGGTTTACTTTCATTTAGTTTAAAAATATATTAGATACTGCCATTTCGTAATATAAATTTTACGGTTATACAAATAGTTGTACAACTTTTCTCTAATTTAAGCGACATTGTAACTCCTACTGTTCCAAGATTGCAATCCCATTCTTATCTTGGACACAGTGTATATGGAAATAACAATATCTTTTATGTCGCATAAAAATGTGGCGCCACAGAAAATATGTGTAAATTATTAAAAACAATAACGACAAAATGTGTGTAAAAGTGCAAATTTTCAAATTAAAAATCTGACAATTTAGATAACTTTACCTGCCATACCGTTTACAGTTACTTAAAAGAACAACTCGTTTCTCAGAGGAGAGTATTTTTTTAATTATTCATCGGTTTCGCATATTTTTAACATATAATAATCATTACAACGGAGTACGAGTTGGTTATTTACAAAAATATTCCTAAATCAGGGTAATTTTCTATCCACAAAAATAGATCTGCAAAATTGAAAGTCTTGACCTCAATTTTTGAAATTAACCATTTAATATTTCAGCTTCAAAATACTACATTTCCTAATTTCCTCTTTAAAACCATATCGAAATTTTTGCTACTCGATACATATTAAAAAGTGCGATGAGGTTAAAGATGTGAGGGTGCTATTTGACGCTAAACTTAGTTTTGTGAGTTCTGCTAAAATTTATAATTTTTACTTACCAATACGGCACGTACCAACTTGTTGGTCTTTTCGGGATTGTATGAGATCTGTTCTGTTTGTGACTCGGTGAGTAACGATATTGATATGTTTTTTAATACTATTTCTTATATTAAAAAAGTGTTATCAGTAGTAATACCCCTAGGGTCTTGATAATACCTAGATAATTTTGTCATAGAGAAGGCCGAAAGCGCTTGATAATAGCCCAAGGCCGCAGGCTTCAAGCAACAAGTATGACACCCAAAATAACAGTTTGTATACGCCACTGGTGCAGCTTCCTATGCACAAAAATTCGAAACTCCCTCTTAATTGATTGCATAATAATTTCAAGCAATGTTATTAATTTAGTAAATGAGGGCTTAAAAAAGTCAGTTAGCTTCTAGCTCTTAGACTAATATAGGCAACATTTTCTACATTCTTATAACTACAACACAGCGCCAACAATAAAACGATCGCGGTAACCGTTGGATGTTTCCAAAGACAAAAGAACCAAAATGAGACGTCGGTAATGGCTATCGAATAATTTATCAAATAATATATGTCTATACTTGAGCTGCACAAATTTGATATGCCGTATTTGTTCACTGCTAGGTTCTAAAAACTGTACAAGTTCACTGTCATCTTCGTCATGAACATTACACATTACATTACAAACCCAAAAAAAGAAACGGTTGTGCCACCCCAAAACTTTCCCGACAAGTTATAATATAATCAAAAATAAATGACCTGCGTAACGAAACAGAATTTTAATAATTATTATTATTGTATTATTTTTATTTTTACCAATAAACTAACGTAACAAACTAACTATATTATTCAAAAAGGAGAAAAAAAAGTATTGCCAGAGGTGGGATTCGAACCCGTAACCTTCCGCATGCGAGGCGAACGCCCTAGCAATGACGCAACAGAAACCTGGTAACAATTATTGTATTTTATATGTAATAATACAGGTATCAACTGCCTAACTGGTGAAATTTTAAATTTAATACTGGAGATGAAAACAAGAAGATTTAGCCAGTAAATGTATGGGCAAATTTTAATAACAGAAGTGAAACTAAGTTGCTATAATTTAAAATCAAAATTGAAGTAGTAGGAGTCTTGATGGTGAGCAATCTGTAGTTGGTCCTAGTTTGAAACTAGTTCATATAGGATCTTGGTATACGTACCTCGTGATCCATTAAATCCTTTACCCTGTAGAGTTGGGAACTTTTTAACTTCAAAATAGAGAAACGTAAATTTAAAAATTAATAATAATTGTTATTAGTTACATACTCCTCCGTGTTATCATCCTCTAGGCATTCGACAGTCCCACCCGACGGCTGCCTGTCTCTTGATTTCGATAGATATAATAAACTCCTTTCAATCTATTCAACCTGGATGGTCTTGCTAAAAGCTCTAGACTTCTGTCGTCATCCCGGTATTTAGTAGGAAGTGTTAAACGCTATGACAGTTGCACGTTCTGGTCCGATAGGTTCCCTTTTACTTCCTACACTCTACTCCACTTGGATATGGACTAGTTCTTGAAATCGAAACATGTTTTGGTTAGGTTAGTATATCTGCAGCAAAAACAAATACATATTAGACGGTCAGACACGTAGTTAAAAATCCCCACTGACCAAACTACACGGCTCCTAGGCGGCTACTGACTAGATGGTACACAATTATAAATAAAAATAATTTCGTGGCAAAGCGGACAAAAATGTTGGTTTTACATACACAAGGAATTTTGTGTAATTTAGCAGGGCCCCAGTCTAATTCAATAGAACCAGACCGAGGCATGGGTCGACAGATACTGACGAATTCGTTTCGCTCTTGTTATGAACTCGTCGTTGCCCATCTACAAATATCGGCCTGCATTTAAGCACAATAGGATACACAACAGTAGACACATGTAAACACGTATCATCTACATGTATATAGTAATGCATATCCTATACCACGAAATTATTGTCATTTATTATATTTACGGACATGAAATCCTTTTAATTGTACACAATTATATTGATTTTTAAAGAGAACTCGTTGATATACACAAGGGGGTGAGTTGTGGTGAAAGAAACCGGTTGTGAGGGAGATCAGATACACGAAATAAATAATATTTGCCTATTTTATGTTTTTTCTTCTAACAGCAAGCTGTGGCAAAATGTACGAGGCGTTATCATTAGATATTTTGTTATTTGTGTTTAGAGTAGCATTCCATTTAAAGATTTTCTTCATACATATGTTTGACAAATAAGTAGGTATATTTATTAATATCGAAAACCAAAATGTGGCATCAGTCAAATTAGACTGTATTTTTATATTTATATATTTATATTCAATTAAATATTATTTCATTATTATATTAGTAACGAGTACGTACATGATAAGGAGAAGAGCTTATACTTTGCGGTACCTACATATCTACTTAGACTGGTTTTTACTAATAATAATAACAATTAGTTTCATTAAAATGTCAAATAAAATTGTTTTCAGAATACTGAATATACCTACTATCAGTTTACCAAAGTTTAATTATAAATCAGTGTATTTTATTAATGTAGTCAATTCACGAATAATTATAATTATACATACAGTATGTCCACAGATGCGGTTAACAAAAGGACAAATGGACCAAAAATTGAAAGATACGAAAAAAAGTTATTCTTGTTAAAAATGTTTGCTCGTCAAAAAAATAAGAACTACCATGAAAACAATTATTTTTATTAAACAGGGCGCCTCAAAAAGGCATAAATATAAAATTAAACAAGAGCAAACAGTCATATTTTGGTGTCTTAGCGTAAAATGATAAATAAAAAAAATTCTCCAAATTTAATCCTGATCCTGATTCCAGAGTTACAGAAGAATATTTAAATTTATGAAATCAGTTTTTGATATTAAAAAAGAAAAGAAATATAATGAGGACCATACCAGTACAGTTTTGATATTGGAATCAGTAAATGAAAATCCATTGCTTTCTTTAAGAAACAGGGCTAAGAATTTAGCATTCAAAAAGTTTTAAAAGAAAATAAAATTTATCCTTACAAGCCTCATTTCAACCAAACGTTGGAGGCTGGGGATGAAGCAAATAGGCTAGATTTTTGTTTGTGGGTTGGAAATCAGATTTTAAACGGCAATAGAAATTTTCACAAGCTTATAATATTTTCAATTCTCATTTTAATTTGTTTAATTTTATGTTTATACCTTTTTGACACGCCCTGTTTAATAAAAATAATTTTTTTCATATTAGTTCTTATTTTTTTGACAACTTTTTTTTGACAGTGACCTAATGTAAGTAAAAGTACGCACACATGCGCATGCACACATGAAAAAAAAAATTTTTTCATAAATTTAAATATTCTTCCGTAACTGTGGAATCAGGGTCAGGATTAAATTTGGAGCATTTTTGCTATTTATCATTTTACGCTAAGACACCAAAATAAGACTGTTTGCTCTTGTTTAATTTTATATTTATGCCTTTTTGAAACGCCCTGTTTAATAAAAATAATTTTTTTCATGGTAGTTCTTATTTTTTCGACAAGCAAACATTTTTATCAAGAATAACTTTTTTTCGTATCTTTCAATTTTTGGTCCATTTGTCATCTTGTTAACCGCATCCGTGGACATACTGTATAGAAAATAATATGTCTCATATTGCACAATTTGTTATTATTAAATAATTTTATTGTATTTATATTATGAATATTTGCAAAATATTAATAAATAAAAATATGATAATTTATGTTAGTGTATCATTTTTAGTTACTCCTCTTTAATGTAATATTTTAATTTTATTAATCTCTGGCTCTAAAGCAGTTTTTTCGAACATTCGACATTTGGTCACACAACTTTTACAGAAAAAGGTTTTCATGTCTCAAATCGTTCTATTTTTTTTTTAATTGCCACCCTTATTCAAACTAGTTTAGAATTTTCAAAACATAATTGTTTATTGAAGAATAGCCCATAGATCATTCATTCAAAAGTGATAAATCAAAGAGGCAATTTTCAAAATGTTGCTGAACTTTTTAAATGATTAGCTGATTCTAGAGAAATAGATTCATTTACAGTCACCTCAAAATGATAAGAATACATCAGTCCTAAAAAGTGTCGTGTTGTCGGTGGTCTTGTGACACCACACACACTGTGTTGTGATGCAGCCTCGTAAATGCTTTCCTATTACAGGCATAATATTATACCGTTACAATATTGATTTTGTTTTTCGTGTATGATGACGAGTGTCGAGCTTTTAAAGTGTGGACAGAGGTGCCTCTGATATCATACGTATTTTTCTCACTTTGTAGGCTGCATTTGAACAGACCGTCTAATATGTATTTGTCTTTGTCTGCAGATTTGTCCATTCTTATGTATTATACTGCTACGTATTAATGTTATTGAATTAAAAAAAAAAAAGGTGTTAATAATGCAATTATAATAATAATTAATAAAGTAGATAAGTACCAGGGTTTCTCCATACATTTTATACAATTTGTAGTAGCCTTTTGCTCATCTTTATTTTTCTATTTCGAAAAAGACAAAAGCACTTAGTAACTGTTTATATTCATGGCCTGCAGGGTAAATGGAATAATAATTGTCAACACAGTGGAGAATATTGCTCGAATCCATATTTATCAGAACTGCACAAATGCTACATAGTATGTTTTTTATTATTATTAAGGAAATATGGCGTATCCATGTTATTACCAAGTTAGCAAATACACCATTACAATTCTAATCTATTGTTTAATGGTTGTAAACTTATAGTTAGAAAAGAGAAAGAAGTTATTACGACTAAGTCTTTAAGATAATAACTTTATAGATAATATGCATCAATATAGAAAATATTTTATAAACTATTATTATTGGTCTTGGCAGTTTGTAAAATACGGTTATTTATCGGAATGAAACCAATAGGTAACTTAAGAATTTCAGTTATTTCTCTTGGCCCTCAAAGTGAAATAAGCAGAAGATATTTCTACGAATTGAGAGCACACGTCAAAAACATTTGAATAACTTTACATACTTTTATTAATAAACAAAATAATTGATTAATTGGTTGATTAATGTACCGGGTGTCCCAAACTCGGCGCCCCAGGCCTATTGTATGAAAACGAGATAAGATATTAAAAATCCTTTGAAGTGGTTTAAATTGTGTTGCATTAAGGTATATTTTATATTATTATTTATTTCCGATTTTGCAAAATGGAGAATATGACGTCATCAGTATTATTGGTACCGTACTGGGCGAATCTGATGTGGATCTAATAAGTTTTGTTGATGATACCAATTTGATTGTGAGTCATTCAAATTTCCAGTTTTTGTGCCAGGATGCTGGTGTTTTCTTCGAAAGTGTTGTGACTTGGTTCACACGGAATAGATTGTTATTGAATCATAACAAGACAAGCCCAAATAATGCGATTTTTACACATAGCAAGTTCCATTTTAGCTGACAAATTTGTATCCGTTTTGAAGCATAAACCAATTTTATTTATATTTAATGCCGTACATTTATAGAGAATAATGAGGCCAAATTACTTCCGATTGCCATTTTCACCGATTTCTCTTGTAAATAATCAATAATCTATGAGATAGAAAAAATAAAAATATTTCCCGCATATTTTGTAATGATTTTCCGTTATTAATTCAAATTTCTCTGCCTACACAACAATCACTTAAAATAATTTAATTAGAATAATAGGCCCATATGTTGACCATAAATATATAAACTTTACAAGCCTGGTTTAAAGAATTTCATCGATTTTACTAAGATTTAGTTTAGTCAATAAATATATATTACTTTTAAATAGGGTAATAAAACATCTAATTTCGATAATATTTAAAACAAATTAATTTAAACACATTTATATTATTCAAAATCCATTACCGATCCCATGATAGTCAAGTTAATTTCCTATTTTTATTACTAATTTTGTATAATATTGGAATTTCTTTAAGTACTAATTCCAACACATTTCGTCTTTCGTATAACTTAAGTTTGGGTGGGTATTCAAATATAACGGGTGATCCGCTAAGAGGTACTGTTTTCAATAGGGTGGTTTTGACAGTTCTTATGATGTGTCAACTGGCTTCTCTCTATGAAGTTTGTGTTCAGTATTCATTGCCATTTCAGCATGAATAAACTTACGCCTGAACAACGTGTTCCAATATCAGTGGTCAGTTAAAAATTGTGTTCGACCACATTTTGGTTGTCATACTAATTGTCCAACTGATCGCACTATTCATGACCAACCCGAGTATCGAATATTAACTATAGATAAAAAGGTTCACTTGACGCTGAAAACGGCATCGACTCGTTGCATTCCCAGCATGTTTCTGGTCACGCTACTATATATACTATAAGATACTATACTATAAGCGCGACGAATTTCTTTGTACCCATGTACATCAGACGTGCCGACATGATGAGAACTAACTGTTCCTTTTTAAACTGTGACCCGAGTGCGTACAGCCCGTAGTAATGAGAATAGGAGGGTTGCTATTTATGTATTCAGAACTGGCAACACTGGTATTGCCAAGGGAAATCTGTCATCACCATCGCATCTTGAAGTTTAACATTTTTGACAGTATACGCATTGAGACCGTTTTGACGTGCGAGCAATATTTGCGCTGTTTACAGTAAGTTCGTCTCGGCCAAAAAATGAAATTAAGTCGCGAAAATTTTCAATCTATGATTTATTATAATTTCGACGTGGGCTAACGCTAGAACACTACATCAATCAACTTAGGGCAACATTTGCCGATGAAGCCCCATCCAAGGGTACTGTATATCGCTCGTACACAGAATACAAACGTGGCCGTAGTTCGCTCACGGACGAAGTTAAAGATGGTCGTCCACAATCGGTCGTTGTGCGGGAAACCATCGATGCTGTGCGAAAACTAGTTGAGGAAGATCGTCATGTGACACATCGTGAAATCGAGGCAAGTTTAAGCATTAGTATGACCAGCATATTAGATAAGATTTTGCACGTACATTTTGACGTTCGCAAGCTATGTGCGCGTTGGGTTCTAGATTATTTGTTGACATGTGCTCACAAAAAGACTCGCGTCGATTGGTGCCGTAAAATTCTTAAACTGTGGTGGATCTAAAGCCATATACAGCATCGTCACGAGCCAGAAAGAAAAAGCCAATCTGCAGTTTGGGTGTTTCAATGTGAAGAAAATCCAACAAAAGTTCTGGCATGTTTCTTCACTAGACCGTTAATTCACCGTGGTATACGACCATTTGTTTGACCGGATTTTTCAGTAAATTGAGAGAAACCAACCGAAAACGACGTATGTGTTGCATCACTTACAATAAACGAGTATTTGGACACACAAAAGATCGAATTGATGGGGCATTCACCTTACATCCCCGACTTGGCACCCAATGATTTCTTCTTCGAAGAAGTGTTGAGGCCTCCAAACCATGTTTTAGAGCTATCATCTTCTGACTGGACACAGTGCTTTAAAATGTGGTTTCATAGCATGCAAAAGTGTATAGATCTTAAAGGAGAATATTTTGAAAAGCAATAAAAATATTTTTGGTAAAATCAATTCATTTGTTCTTTCTATTCTCAATACACAAACAGCAACCCTTCTATTGTGGCATCTCTGATGGAACGTTGTGGCGTATTTTAAAGCATGATCTTTGCTTAAAGCATGTTCAAGAATTAAAGCCGGGTGGCCGTAGTTTACAGTTTAATTTCGGTTTATGCGCCATTTTTGTACGAAAAATTGTGTTAGCGACGAAGCCCATGTTTGGTTAAACGACTAGGTATGTTAACAACCAAATTGAAGTACCTATTTGGGCCGATAAACACCCAGATGCTATCCAACAGTTACCAATGCAACCCGAAATATGTACTGGTTGGTGCGGTTTATGAGCAGGCGGCATTATCGGGCCGTATTTCTTTACTCTCAATGGAGCTCACTACAAAGCAATGATCAATGAATTTTTGTTGCCAAATATTCAAAATAGTGGTGTGGCTGACTTGTGGTTTCAAAAGCATGGCGATACAGCTAACGATACAATGGCTTTATTGAGGGAAACGTTAATTGGCTACCAAGATCTTGTGATCTGACACCATTACATTACTTTCTATGGGGATATGTGAAATCGGTTGAAGCTTTGAAAGCCAACATGACTCGTATTTAGATTTGAAACTTCTTGGGATGAGGCTCACAAATTACACAACAGGTTAAATAACGACTTGTTATTTATTGTCAAAACGTTTTTTTAAAAAACAACGTTTCGGCAACGTACATCTGTTGCCTTCTTCAGGTAATATACATACAAAAATCGTCTAGTGGACAAGTAGTGTTTTCTTTTATATTGTTTGTTGTTTTTTAAAAAATGTTTTGACAATAAATAACATGTCGTTATTTAACCTGTTGTGTAATTTGTGAGCCTCATCCCAAGAAGTTTCAAATCTAAATATTGAAGAAATAAGGCTCAAGAAAAGAAAACTAAATATAACTCGTATTATTCGCGGAATACCGGCCGATATAGTCGAAAATTTGACCATTTAAGAGTTAGTCGTATGTGTAACATTTTCTTTGGAGCATTTATTTCCTGTTTCTTCGCTTTTGACAAGAAATACAAAGCAAGTCCCTGGGACAAGCCATAAAATTACTTACAATAAATATTCATACAGCGTCTCCACTAATATAATTGTATTTAAGATTCCTTTTTTATAAAAAGGGACATGTTTCGGAGTCCCGCTCCATCATCAACCTTAATTTTAAATCTTAATTTTTAAACAAACATACGGGCAAGACCACTGATAGACCAAGTTGAAATATAAAATTATTTATTAGTGCTATTTTTTTCATTTAACACAAAGGTAAGAGATCCAAATTTGAATTTGACAGAACTAACATATAAGGGGACAGAGGAGCAATGTGGTTTATGCAAGATGGGGCTCTACCTAATTTAAAATCGCAGGTCCACAGTTATAGCCACCCTGGCCACCGGATTTAAATCCCTTACATTATTTCCTTTACGAGAATTTAAAGTCCCTCGTTTATAGAACTCCTGTCAACACTGAAAAATAATTTGGCAAATAAAAAGGCTGTCGCATCCACTAATTGTTTTGTATTCAAAAATACATGTTTCGACCCTAGCTGGGGTCATCATCAGTTAGGTAGAAACGAAATTACATAACTCTAAAGAGGAGAGAAACATTATCAGCAATCATATCGCAAACTAGCACACAAGAAGAAAATAGTGAATATAACTAAAATCATGGGATATTCCTATAAGGAACCTCATGAATCTTATTTTACCAATTGTTAGTTTTAAGACGATGTAAATCTATATATAAAAATTTCCGATATAACCTCTCCACTTAGGTAAGTTGTAGTGCTAGTTTGCGATATGATTGCTGATAATGTTTCTCTCCTCTTTAAAGTTATGTAATTTCGTTTCTACCTAACTGATGATGACCTTAGCTAGGGTCGAAACATGTATTTTTGAATAAAAAACAATTAGTGGATGCGACAGCCTTTTCATTTGCCAAATTATTGGACATCCACAGTAACATGGACTATTTTGTTAAAATGAAAAATAATTAATCCAGCGGATATGGTCATAAGTAAAAATCAATCATGCCATCTTAGTACCAACATCAAAGTCAATTCATTGTTGATCGAAAGAGTTAAGCAATATCAGTATCTTGGCACGTGGATCAACGACAGACATGATCAGACTATGGAGATTGGAGTTAGAATTGAAAAGGCGAGAAATGTTTTCTTCAAAATGAAACAACTATTCACTAATCCCCACTTAAATCTCCAACTCAGACTGAGAATGATTGGATGCTACGTAATCCCAGTGCTTCTGCATGGACTGGAATCATGGACAATCAACAAAATCGCAATGAAAAAGCTCCAGTCTTTTGAAATGTGGATCTTCCGGCGGGCACTAAGAATATCATGGACAAAAAAGATTACCAATGAGGAAGTTCTACGCAGAGTAAAAAGAGAAAGAGAACTAGCGAACGTGATTAAAGCCAGAAAATTAGAATATTTCGGTCATATTATGCGTGGAGAGAGATACGGTATACTACGACTGATAATGGAGGGAAAGATCGCAGGAAAGAGATCGATAGGCAGAAGACGTATGTCCTGGCTAAGAAACCTCAGAGAATGGTTTGGATGCACATCCCTCCAACTCTTCAGAGCCGCGGCGTCCAAAGTAAAAATAGCTGTAATGATAGCCAACCTCCATAAAGAGATGGCACCATAAGAAGAAGAAGGATATGGAGATACGGCAGATATTGACACCCTAGTATACAGGGTTGTTCGATTGTGTAATGCGGTTTTAATAACCTTCCGCGACGCTACTGGACCTGAAATTTGAAACTAGTATATTTTAGTAATTATTTAGAGGATTTTTAAGATATTTAGCCTTTGAAGTTTGACTATATACTTCAATAACACCCTGTATTTGTGCTGGTTGGACTGAATTGCATTTTATTTATCGTTTTCTTCAAATACAACTCTGATATATCAATTAGTTCAACCACATGTGTTTTTTGTTCATATCACTTGCACAGCTAGTTTAAAAAAAACTGTGCACTAATAAAATATCAACTTTAATGTACCTTAGCATGAAATATCAATCAACAGTAGATAGATCGTATTACAGCTAGAGTTGTAGATAATTTATATATTATATCGAGCGGCGATTTATAAAGCTTGGAGAAAGCAATAATCATTAATATTGATGCTGCCGCTGGAACCATTGTCTTTTGTATAAATACGAAACGAAGTCATAAAAAAGATTAACTCAAGCATCTTAGTAGGTATCATTTAATGGTTTTTATGGCTGCAATGTGTAGTCATTTTTTTGTTACTTCAAATATGTGTGACTCTTTTAATATTGTTGTGTTATTTTGTAACAAAAGTTCCACTAAAATTACGAAATCTTAGGAATGTTTACCGACTTCCATATACCGAGTGGTCTCGATTTCAACGGGGAATGATAATCCGTAGAGTACGGCAACGATTCCAACCATCCTTATCTTGTTTTTGCAGTGCCGTAAACATTCTCGACACCCACTTGGCACTGGCCTTTAGCTTTTGTCATAGCAAAATGAACTAGCAGAACTTTTAAAATGGTTGTATCAGATAT
Source organism: Apoderus coryli (assembly GCA_911728435.2). Lineage (NCBI taxonomy): Eukaryota > Metazoa > Arthropoda > Insecta > Coleoptera > Attelabidae > Apoderus > Apoderus coryli. The sequence goes on from OU452204.1 coordinate 16,563,365, forward strand.
TTCAACCATTTCTGTGACTTATTTCCAGTGGCGGCTTGTGAGGACTGAAAGAGGTGGGGCACAGCAAGGTGGAAATAAGGCAATAAAGAATAATAAAAACAAAATTTTTCAAAATAAAAAATTAAAATGATAAGTAGTTAGAGTAGCTAGATAATAACATTTTGCTAAACTCACCATGACCATTAAAACTGTGAAGTCCATCCTCCTAGATTTCTGAACAGGACTTCACAAGTCTTTCTTCAATAGATAGCATTGCTAACGCGCAGAACCTTTCCTGGCCCATAGTGTTTCTTAAAAATGTTTTGATCCGTTTGAGGGTAGAGAAACATTTCGCTTTCTACAGGCGTCACAAGGACAGTACACAAAACAGTCAGCAATTCCACCGATTCACTAAATGTTGATGTTAAATTGTTTTGGATAAACATTTGTAACAGAGGCACAGCCCCACTGTGTTTCAGAAAATGCAAAATTTTATAGGGAATTCTAACGAAATGACACTGGTCTGGTGCGAAGTATAAAATCTAAAGTTATTTTTTAGGTAGGGCACTGCCACTGCTTATTTCTTCTTCAGCCAAGCATCTTCCCGGAGTGGTAAATTCAAAAGGCTACCGTGCTCGAGGGTCCTCTAGGAATGATTCCCTACAATGCTTAAAAAGACCATGCTACTTGTAAACCGTTGATTTTCCTGTAACCGATGACATATGTTCGATAATGGATTGAGCAGCCCTTCCTTGAAGGAACCTTATAACAGCCGGGTGTTCGATTTTGTACTTTTCTTGCCGATTTTTTTCTTGTGATTAAGTTTCTTCTCTTATTCGCTCTGCCATCATTTTTAATGATTCATATATTATAATTGATTTTTGTATTTTTCATATTAGCAGTTCCTATAGGGAAGAATTTCGTAATGAAATCTCTTACAACCTATGGAAAGAGATTTTTGTATGCAATATATAACTCACTGTATTTACATTATTAAACAAGTCAAGTTAAACAATATATAAATTTCAATCTACTAAATGTACCTATAAAACCTAAATCTAATATTTACAAATTAAAACTACATCTAACATCTATAAAATTTTCTATATATACAAAGACTATTCTACTACATATTTAAAATAATACACAATATACTTTACCACTTACACTTACCAATTACAATCTGTAAGGATTAAAGCGTTGCTGCTTCGTCTTTGATCTAACCATTTTCTGATTCTTGTCACATTTCTTTGAAAGTTTATCCCATTTTTCTCTGTCTTCCTTTCTATAGTTGTCGTCAGTTTCGGATTGAACTTAGATTCCAACTTAATATTCTTCTCTTGTCGTTCAGCATCACGTATTCTTGTCCTAAGTATTGGATCACCGTAACAAATACTTAATAAAATCGAAAAACTACGTACCATCGATAATAATGACGTTGGGTCTAACAGACGTAATATCGCACACCACATTTCTACGGGTAAATTAGGCAACTTTGTCGAAGATTCGATAATTCTGAATAATTTAAACATTTTCGCGTTATAAATTCACTTACTGCTACTCGCACACTACAATTCTTCAAATTGAACTGATGTTACTCTGCGCGATACCCGCTTTATATACTTGTACCCATGCGCAGCGCGACCAATAGGATTTATGCTTCGCTCACATGTCCTCACGCCATTGGTTAACTATACATACAGGGCAAATCACGGCTAACCGGATGGTTTACTTCCGATTTTTAAGTGTGCTGTGTTAGGAAAATAGTTATATGTGCAGTTTCAGTAACCGTAGTAAGTAAATAAATAAAAATTATGTGGACTCAAGAATAATAGCACTTGATAACAATATTGGAAATAAAAAAATGTGTGTGTTATTTTTTAACAAAATAGTGTCGTAAAGTTCCACTAAAATTACGAAATGTGAGGAATGTTTACCGCCTTCCATACTATACATGGTGGTCTCGATTTCAATGGGGAAGTTGAGAATCCGGAGAGTATGGCAACTTAAAACGAAACACAACTCGAAAGTGTGTACAATCTAAAGAAATTCATAAAAACCTGAAATATTATACATGTATACGGCAACATCTAGCTGTTTGAGCAGGCAAAATGATCGGTGAAACAAAGGTCACAAGCGATGGCCTGACAAGAAGTAAGAACTTCCTTAAATCCAATTGCCAATACGCCTGATTTTCGCTAGCAAGAGGCGTCCGGTCATCGTTTGTGAGTTTTTTTTCAGCAAGCATGTTGTCTGCTCAAACACTATAGATGTCGCCCTCTTGTTATAAATACTTTAGTGTCATACCAGAAAACATCGGAACTTTGAATCACATTGCATGTTGATCACATGGTGTGTAGTGAATTTCCATCGTGAGTCCAAATTAAAAAATAAATGATTCGATTTTACTGAAACAATTTTTGTTAAATAGTTCAAAGAAGATTTTTGACCAAATCAAATCTACAGTGCTCATGAGTCTGGACTTGTCTGGAAGAGTACTAGACAAAAGATAATTACACCTCTGACTATGGTTTTTGGTTTTAAAAATCTTTGGCATAAGCAGGTGATTTTCAATTTTCTAAAACTCATGAAAAACGATAGATATTGTTGCAAGAACAATGGCAATGTCAATAAAAATCGTGTTCTTTAAAATTTTGACCATGAGAATCAACTAAAAAAATTCGCGCGAAACCAGCTAATCTCGAGGTCAAGCGGTAGTCAGCGGCCACACAACGGCAACACCAATAATTAAAAATTCCTAATGACAGACAGTATAGCAAAATGAATGTAAATAACCAGCCATTTATATATATATGGCCGATTAAGTCAACCCAATCAGGTCGAGTTCAAGCATCCCTTTAAATTTGTCATGGGGCGGTACTTTTCAGTGTCGATATTTTGAAATTTGTAATATGTAGGAGGCTGAAGATCGACTGCGATTTTTACGAATATAAATTATTGCAAATTACCTAAATCTGCAAGAATGACCGGAAATGCTTTACTGTATTGATTATATCTTTAAATTACACGATGTCTTGCCACATTTTCCAAAATCAAAGCTTGCATACGGGCAATATTCCATATGTCCTAGAAAATTCGAAATATCAATAATTTTTTTAAAAATGTTAACTTTAGCATTGATTACTTTCAAATAACTTTGGGTTATACTTTTAACGTGTTTAACTTTCATCCAGTCTCCAAATAGAACTTTATATGTTAAACGTCATGAGATTTTTAAAGTTTTAAAGTTTATAATAATGCCGCATCTGTCGTTTTAATAATTTCTTTCAGAAATTAAGTTTTCTATAGCTGCTCTAGAAAATTTACACCACCCTGTAGCATTGTAAACAATATTTAGTCAAGAACCATGGTACTAGTACTATAATAAAATAGCGACAAATTGAAAAATGTAAGGTATCCTTGTTTTCCGTAATTAACAAATTTGAATTGATTCAACATAAAATGCATTTCACATATTTGTATTACAGTTGAAATGAATGGATTAAAAAGAATGAGAGAAAACAGTTACCGATCTTCTTATATGGAAGTTAAATTATCTTATACTGTTGCGTGTATACGTACTACCTCTGGTTTAATAGCAGACAACCATAACATCAATTTTAAACGCAAAACTTATCATTATCTCGTCTTACTTTTGACAAAATTATGAGCTATAATCATGGTTTATTACAGTCAAAAATCAATTAATCGAATAGTAGCCGGTTATTTATTGTTGCTTATCAATTTGCTGACTGTCTGCTTTGGCAAGTAATATTTTCAACACCTTATAATAAATAGTAATACTTAATTAACTAATGATTATAGAAATAGTCCATTTTCTTATGAGGAGTTGTATTTTAAGGATGAATAATTATTATGGAGTTTCGCTGGTTTGTAATTTAAAATGGGCTATTTCTGTATCAAAAATAGTATTGTTCAAATGCCAACCATCAAAATATATCGTTTAAACGTCAATAAATTCCTTATTTATTTATTTAGGTTACATCTGTACAGAGAGAAAGAATATATCCCAATTGCAGGACAGAAACAAACACACATATTCCGGATACAGAATACAAATGAGGCTCACCGAGTCATAGACAAAACACATAATAATAATAATAATAATAAAAGGACTTTATTTTTAACTCTCCGAGAGTCAGCTTAGCTATTGCTAACCGAGCATGTAAATTAAATTACAAACATCACTATTATAATTGAATTTTGACTGTGTACAAAACATATTGTGACGAATATTAAAATGTCCCCTACGCTTAGAGAAAAGTAGATACATCCGGCAACACCGCGTTAGCTGTACAATAGTAATTAGGTGATATGTTCTGGAATGATCGCGACTCAAACTAACGGGAGGCCACTCTGTACAGATTTGGTGTGCTTTGCCTCGTCCGGGGCAGCGCTGTGTTGATTTGGTGGAATGTGCCTCGCTAACCGTACGGATATGGGATCAACGTACGCGCGCCAGAATGTTGTAGAACAAACGTCTATTTTCGAGAAAGAAACAAGTCATATATAAGGCCAGCATGAGAAGGACGGACAACCAGTAATGAAGTCTATGGTTAAGAACAGTGAAAATAAATATAGTTCTTTTAAGTGTTTAGTTTTTAAGTGTAAATAAATTAGTTTAATTCAAATCTCGATATTATTTCACAAAAGAACCCAGAAAAACGTTACAGTATATATAGAAAAACAAAACAAAATAAATATCGGAGATGTAACAAAAAAAAGTTAATAAAGAAACAAAACGCACTAACATCAATTATTGATTCAACAAAAACAATTTGTAATTTCGCTTGAAGCTTGCCTGACTGAGACTATACATTTCGATGTGGAGGCACATTGAGGAGATATCGGTAACGAGTGTCTCTGTCGTGATCACATCTATATCTCAGTTTTTCCCGCAAATAATTAGGACATCCAGTCGAAATAACCTTATGAACCAAGCAGGTCATGTGTAACAACCGTTTATCCATTTTCAGCCATCCCAATTGGTTTTTTTAACATCCTTCTGGTCCTCCACTCGCACACCTAGGTACGCACTTAAGCCCCCGGCGTGTATGAATGGCGTACTTCAGCCTTGAAGGATATTGTGCCTTTTCAGGACCATACTGCACTCACTATCATTCTACTACCACGCAACATTCATTCTTCGCCTAGATGGGCCACCGTCAGGTACCGTCTATAATGAGCCCCCTAAACGGTCACCCGCCACGCGACATTCATTTTACAACCTAGACAGTCACCCATCCAAATTGTAGCCGCGCTCAACAGAGCTGCACTTTAACGGTCGTCACTATATGATCCCGTCGTGAAATTAGCTTCAGCTGTAACATAACCACTCCTGTCGTATGTCACATAGACCTGTGTATCGTCCGCATACTGGTGCATATCACAAGCCGTCAAACAGCCCAGCATACCCACTGTGAATAAAACAAATAGTAGAGGTTCCAGTATCGACCCCTGAGGAACTCCCCTCTCTAGCGGAAGGCATTTCAAATGCCTACCGTTGATAAAAACAGCTTGCGTAAATAGTCTTTAGAAAAATAACAGTAAATTGTTGTGCCATTAATTAAAAAAAAAATACTATGTGCTCGTGGTAATTCGCATAACAGGTGTGTACCGCGTGCAGCTTAGCGGGTAGCATGTGGGCTTTGTAATTGGAAAGTTGTTGGTTCGATCCCAGCTCTTGCAATTTTTTAGTTATAATTTCTGAACAAAGTAGTTATGTAGGTTGGTTTTTTTTTTTTTTTGAAAGGGTCCATAAGGCCGCCTGGCTATCTGAACATATATTGATTAGTTTGTTTGTATAATTGTATAAACCCTCCATCTGTTTAGTTTTGCACACTGCAAAATTGCAAACACTTCCGCTTGAAATACGGATGTGTTTTTCCCAAGTCTCACTGTATATTCCTGCACCACCTCCACTTTCGGTTTTTGACCCGTCTGTAAACCAGGTTATCCCTCTCAGTGCCCGTATGCAGTCTTGATCAAGAACTTCGCGGTCCATAATATGCACTTCGAAGTTTATGTCAAATTCAAATTTTGGTATGATGTGATCCATGGACATGTCTATGATGCCATCCCCAATACATACCCCAATTTTGGTATCCCCAATAAGTGGGTACAGTTCCTACCAACCCTCGCAGTCTAATGAAGGCCGCCCCCGCCTCCATCCTTACCATGATGTGCAAGGGTGGGAGGTTCAGCAATACTTCCATTGCGGCTGTCGAAGTAGTTCTAAAAGCGCCCGTCATTGCTAAGCAGGCAAGCTTCTGTACCCTGCGCAACTCAGCAATGGCAGTATGCTGTTCCGTTTTCGTCCACCAAATCAGCGACGAGTATGTTATCATAGGTCTAACTACCGCAGTGTACAACCAGTGCATCATCTTTGGATTTAGTCCCCATGTTTTCCCATGAGAGCGTCTGAGTAACATAAGCGTTCTCTCCGCTCTTGCTCTGGTTCTTTTAAGGTGTGCGGTCCAGGTAAGCTTTGAGTCTAGAGTGACCCCTAAATACTTTACCTCCCCGGACATTTTTAAGATTGCACCATGAAGGTACAGTGGTCCTAGTCCATCTGTTTTCTTCCTCCTGGTGAAAGCGATCATTGCTGACTTTGACGGGCTCATTCTTAGTCTCTGTTCCAAAGTCCAGCTTGTTGCTATATCAAGGGCCTGTTGCATACGTTCCCATACTATGCTATTAAACTTTCCCTGGACATGTATGACTAGGTCGTCTGCGAAACCCAGTACCCCAAATCCTTCATTGTCCAGAACTCTTAGCAACTCGTCTATAACAAGGTTCCACATCAGAGGAGATGGTACTCCCCCTGCGGGCACCCTCGTACAGGCTTAGCTATTATTGTATCCCCCATTAGGTACTGAAGTACATATACCATTCTTCCTTTAAGCATGCAGTTTATCCACCTGCAGCAAGTCGCGTTGATGCCTCGTTGCCTCAGTGACCCTAGGATTGAGTTCGTTAAAACGTTATCGAAGGCTCCCTGTATGTCCAGGAAGGTTGCAAGTAGAACCTCCCTGCTCTCCAGGGCGTATTCCGCCTTACTAACTAATTGATGCAGCGCTGTCTCAGTCGACATGCCGCATCTAAACGCATATTGGTTCGGGTGTAATGGCACTATTTCCAAAGCCCCGTCCCGAATATGTCTATCTATTATTTTTTCCAGCGTCTTTAGCAAGAAAGACGTTAGACTTATTGGTCGCATAGCCTTTGCCCCTTCCTGTCCGGATTTCCCAGGTTTGGGTATAAATGCTACTCTGCTTATCTGCCAACTTTTTGGCAGATATCCCAGTGTAGTGCCGCCTTTATTGTAGTTCATCAAAACAACTTATAGTTGGACCAACGTTTTATTTTTCTTAATATTCAACAATTTTACACTTATAACAATTTAGATGGTAAATGTTTATATACAATGAATACATGGTATTTACATCTTTTTCATCTATTAACTGATTATTTCTAATTATAAAGGTGACTGTATTTATATGGCAATGTACGTGCTAGGTCTAGGTCAGCGTCAAGTGTGGCGCCTTGAATTATATTATTATAAATACACCTGTTAATGGTTTTGTTTAATGTTTTGAATTATGTTATTATAATACGATTGTTTTGTTATGTGTTTTTGGATTCTATTATCATAACACAATTGTAGATTTGTTATGCTATGTTTGTTTATGTAAGACTAATATTACTTATTTTAATAGGGTGAAATCTTGGTTAATACAGGGTGCAAACCGAGTGCACCACATCTCCTCCTTTTGGGAGAATGAACTTCATTGTGGCCAGCAATGAAGGTCATTATCTGGTAATGCTTTATTATATACACCTAGAGTAAAATAAACTAAAAATAACTAAATGGATATATACAAAAACTTATACTAATAATGTTTATGGCTATATACACTGCACTCTGTTTTTGTGGATATTCACGTCTCTGTTTTTTGTGTCTTTAATAGTACAATTTACACTATTTTGCTCACTGTTCACTATCACATGTGGTCCTTTGTACCATGGGTCGATTGTATCTATACATACAACTTCCATTGCTCTTTGTGGTGTAGGCGTTATTACCATAGGTTCCTGATGACCTGGTTTCCGTTTATTTAATTGGCATTTTTGGCATTGCTTGATATACTTGGCTACTTCCTTTGACATTCCTTTCCATCTATACAGCGTGCGAAGTTTCTTGAGAAGTCGCTTTTGTCCGCAGTGTCCTCCTAATAACGGATTATCGTGATATTTTTCTATGAGTTTTAGCTTAGTTACCTTGTCTTTAATATTTTCGGGTTCCTTATATAACCGTATACTTTCCAATTTTAAGTATTTTTCTGCTGCTTCTTTTACTTCATTTATTGTATACAATTTAAATATATCATCATTCAATTTCATTTTTATGTGCCATACTGCCCCGGAATACCATACACAGGCTGCTAATCAGAGAGTCCCCTCCATCCTACAGCATTTTTGGATAAATGCCGTCAATTCCCGGCGATTTATATGGTTTAAATGTTCTCAAGGCCCATTTAATTTCACTACACTTTATCACTGTCTTTGCGTATTGCCAGCTCTCTCCGGTAGCCTTTATTTTGGGTCCCAGATTCGTATGCTGCCAATTTTCCAGGGACATATTTTTAATTTCGCAGCCGGGAAAGTGTACTCTCAGAAGTTCTCTAATAGTATCCCTTCCCGTATTTGTGAAGACACCGGTTTCTCCCCTTATAGTCGTAATGGTGTCTCCTGTTCCCTTCGCGAGGGTAGGGTAGGTAGTTGGGTTAGTTTAGATTTTTTATTTATAATTTTAGAATAACGTTGTTATATTGTTGTTGACGTTGTCAAAAATATTACTTTGAATAAAAAATGTTGTTCAATTGGGGTTATCGCCGAACGACAATTTTCCATGAAGACAAAATAGAAGAAGTTAAAACACAATATCAGGAATAATTTCAAGAAAACCTAATTACTTAGAAGAATATGAATTATATGTTGCGTACTGTTTACGTTCTACTTCAAATGAAGCACCAAATAATAATTATCAAGTGGCAAGAAGAGATGGATATTTAAAATTAAATAAAGATAATGGTACCAAGAAAGCTCTTTTAGTTGAAAGGTTTTCAGGCGAGGAATTTAGTTACGCCCCAGTTTGTCGTATTACAACAATTAGAAGGATGATGCTTCATCGTCAAACGTACATCGGAGGCAAATTTAATTGAAAAAATGCCAACGTTAACATAATATTCAATATTTGGTTTGAAAATCAAATATTTGGCAAACACAGTGTAGCTTTAAGGTAGTCTACTAGTAGTGAATACTGAATAGAACCAAACAAAACGTACGCAGGAACAATATTAAAAATTTGGCACGTACCGAAGCGTTTGTTATCGGCGTAATATCAAAGAATCAATTTTATTGACAATATTATTTACCGCTTTACGCTGTATATCTTTGGTTGTTTTTTCTAATTATCACGTCAGACTCTATAATTGTTGTAAATTTAATACAGGTGCTTAGACATTGGTATACAAACATGAAATTAGTATCTATTTGTTCATTATTATTGTTTATATAAATAAATAATTATTTGGTGTTTCATTAAAAGTCTACGAAACTTTACTTATTATTATTATAATTAATAATGTTAGGGCTATACCTAGACCTCTTCGAAAACTTAATTCATCATCAATTGTTGTACCGGTTTTCGTCGACAGCAGGTTTATCAAGTTCATACTGTATATACTATCTCGTCCATGGCCTTCAATAGAAATAGTCATCAGGTACTGGTGGCAAAACTTACCGAGTACGGTGTTGGATTGCGGGTTGATGCAATGGCTTACTAGCTATTTGTCTGGTCGTACACAGATTGTACGCATATGTGGTTTTAGGTCTTCTGGTGTCCCTCAGGGTTCACATCTCGGGCCTCTTTGGTGTAATTTGTTTGTTCGTGAATGATATTGCCAAATATTTCTTAAACAGCAACTTTAAGCTTAAGACATTGCGAGATGCAGAAATTATACAGGCAGAGTTGAAGAATGGGTTTTTGTGGCGTATCTAAAAGTTTTGTTATAAATTGTAATAGATCAGGATGCCTATAAATTATAATTACAGTAATCATGGCTCTGAATTGAGTTCCCTGTCGTTTGCTCCTCAGATTACTAACATGACTAATAAGACATTTACAATGCTGGGATTTTTAATAGGCAGACTTTGGCGACATGAATTCGTTTATTGTTTGGCAAATTGATCTGTAACAGCGCGGCTAGATTTAAACAAAAAAATCTCAAACATCTTAACACTTATCGAAAATAATTAAAATATCTTGGATCTTTTTGTTGCTTTAAGTCACGTTTAGAAACTATAATTAACTGTTTTAAATATTTCGATGAAATATAACGATCATAATTAGTATTACTTTATAGAAAGTGGCACTCTGTTAGATTTCGTCAACTTGAGCATCATCATTATCATCAGTCTCGCTGTCGTCATCTTGTCCTAAAGTTATTATAATGTGCTCAATTTCCTCCAAAATTCTTCTTCCAACTCCTTAACATGTCGACAAAAAACTTCTTTTAATGTAGTTAGATTGGAATTTCCGGTTGTATTGCGGGTTCTTATATATTTAATTTAAGTTTTGCGTAAGTTAGCTCTATTAGGTTTAGGTCGCACATATACGGAGGCGTTCAAAGAGATGTTTTTTTAAATCGAACTAACCTGATTTTTTTAGCCAGCATATTTTTGTTCCTTTTAAATGATGACGAGACTTAATAGTTTTAGTTTTAGAAATATCAAAAATCGAGAACGGTATTGAAAAATTTATTGTTTCGAGGATTTTTGGACACTCCGTAATATTGGTATAGTGTTAACTTCTGTCACGATTATGTTGTTAATCTTTAAAATACCAAAATTTTAAGTAGATTCAATAAAAATTTCCAGTTTTGATGCCCTAATAAACAACAAACAATGTGTAAGCTTATATTTCTACAAGAACAAAGAAAAATTGTTTTGAACCTAAAACACTAAATATACAATAATAATTTGATAATATTGCAACTCATACACGACAACAAAAGTATAAATAATAACACCACTCTGCCACTGGCTGATTCAATATTACTACGAGGGGCGGCAACAATTGCGGGGAAGGACTGAGTTTCCACCAATTGCGACGTGAACACTCGCATGGCGACAAAACGTGCGAGGGTCTACGCACCAATTAGGATCATTCAGGCAGCGTCTAACCACCTATTTCGCGTGGTATTGCCGATTTTACAGAAGATCGTAATTTCTTTTCCCTATTTTAATATTCAGTGGTAAAAATGTAAGTTATTAAATAAAAATAAAACAAACAACCACTTAAAAATGCTGAGCTTTTTTCATTATTATTATTTTGAATTGTAAAAAATCGATTCTCAAGTTTATACTACTTCTTTTCTAGAACTAGGTAGTGAGTTTTTGTAGTTAAATTTGGCAATATAGGATCTTTTGTCCGCATTCCTTTCGTTGTCTCAGATTCGTTTGCCAAGCAATGTGTTTGTATTCCTCTCTCATTAGAGCACATTTGAAATACGTGTCCGCATTGTGGAACCCTCGCTTCCATATTCACAGTACAAAACAGGTTTTTACGTTATACTTAGTATAAGCTCAGACATCCTCCTGGGATGAATGCTGTTTTATGTTGTTATAGATCCGTACTTGACCATTTAGGTACACCTCACAGTAGTGCGCCAGAATACTGGAGGCTCGCAGAGAGAAGAGGGACCTTATTATTTTCTTTAAATTATTAAACTACCATTGACCTGAAGGTTTGGTTAAAGTTGGAACTCATGAGCCTTTACACCCTCAAGTCCCTTTATGGCTAGGCAAATGGTTTCCAGCAGTGGTTCAATTTTTTCGGTGACTCGCGTATCTTTATGCGCGAGGTGAACAGGATATTTGGTTCCAGTGTGTGCGGTTAGATTTGTAGTGCACTTCCGGAATTTTCGTTTAATATTATGTTGAAAATCTTAAATTTATTTATTTAATTTTGTTGTTTTTCTTTTCTTGTGAATTGTAAACTTATCTAATGTAAGACATTGTATTTATTTATTGTTATTATTATTAAATTGGAAATGGATATCATTATCTGTATGTAAAGAAAGAGAAAAAGTTCTTGAAAGTTCACACCGCAACTTGCACGTACAGGTCGAAGTAATTTAAAAATTTTAACTTAAATTTCAAAAACTTAAAAATTTTCCCACGTACGAATAAACCATAAATATCACCTACTACAATTTATATTCAGACTAATTATTATATTCCATACATCGGAATTTAAAACCCCTGGGTGGGCAGTAATAATTTAATCTGCATACGAAAATATCCCGTATTTTCATTTCGGTACATGTGAAATGAAAAAGAGACATCCAATGTAAAAATTAAATTAATTTGAATTTCAATTTGATGATTCCCAGTAATGTCATTTTATTACACATGTACGAAGGTATTATACCCAAAAAATCACAAAAACCACTTTAAGTTTGATTTCATTTTAATGACGTCGAAATATAATATAAATATGCTACACAGTTACAGCTGAAATATTCGAAAGAAGAAATAAAATATAATACAGCAGATTCAAAATTAATACTAATTAACATTCATGGAGTTTTGAATTAAGATAAACTTGTCTACTTCGTGGAGGTTTTAAATGCAATTTCATTAAAATTATATATTATATGTTTAATAGGCAAATAAATTTAATTCCATAGTTTATAATATCAAAATTAATTGTTAAAAACAATTTTTATTTGAAGGGTTTCAAAAAGTCCGCATCAAATGGGAAATGTTCCTGTACAACTTCAAGTTTCTTCAGAATGTACACGTCCGACAATGCCAGGTACTTCTGGAATAAAGCAGGAAACGCAACCAGAGCAACTAAAAACTTTGATTCCAACTGATAAATCCTCATCGAGCACCAGCTTACGTTCTACCATTGTTGTAATTGCTTTTTTAAAGAATTATAAATACTTAATGGGTACATTCTTAACGTTCTGCGCTTTTCATTTTAGTTCAGAAAACCAACTCAGGAACAAGCACGGACAGGTGAACAATGCGTCGAAGAATTGCCCCAAGTTATAGGTAATCTATTTAAAAGTTTATTTATTTGTAGTTTTATAATTTTTTTTCTTTCCTGTCACAGATCTCGAATGCTTCATCAGAGCTCTGATGGTACCAGCACGGATAGCAGAACAAAACGTAGAAGTGTAAAAAGAACTAAAACTATCCAGTTACATCCGGTTATATAGTTATAACCTAAAAAGCCATCGTGAAAAATTCAACAAAACTGTAAACATTTTTAAAAAAATAACGTAAAATTGATTGTTACTATTTGAAATGAAAGTCCACAAATTGAGTTTAATAAAATTATATATTATTAAAATAATCAATGTTTGTTTTATTTTAAATATAACAAAATGCATATTGAATTTAGCAGTATGGACATTTGTGAAGCTCATTCCCCATCCTCTATATCTCTGGTTCAAACGCATTGCAATACGTCGAGTATATACGAGTACTTACGTTTGGTTTGGGCTTCTTCTTGTTCCACCGTGTGGTTACTATTTCGATTGCTTCTAACACGCTTACCAATTCCATATTCACGGAGTCTGAAATGAATCAGAAAAGACTATCTTAGTAGGTTGCCGCCTGTTTGGAAACCTCCGCTGATATTCGCGACAAGCCGCTAGAGCCTTTCAGTCACACAAACCGTACACAGAAATTATATCAGCGTATTCTTCGATAGAAAACTCCAGTTTCGTTTGGTTTTTACAATAAAACTTTGAAAACAAAACTATTCAATACCAATAACTTTTGACAACTACTGTCAGATTTAATTTCACATGACATGCTATATCCTTTACATGCCGTAACCAGAGTATAATAAACAATACAGTATTCTGACTTTCCGCTTGCGAGCCGTCCTGCGCATCTCGCGCGCATGCCGCAATTATGGGTTAAAACGTCACAATAATCGCATAGACGTAGATAGATACCGTACCCTCCTGTGTTCAATATATAGTTCATTGTCGGCGTGTACGAGATAAATAAATATTGTGTTTGTAATCTAATTCTGTGTTTTGTGTTTTTAGTATAGTGTTCGTGAGAATTAAAAGGATTTTATTTTTATTAACGTGTCTTGGGATTAATACAATGAACAATCAGGGAGGACATGTGTGTGCTGCAAAATGTTGTCGCAATAAGCGGTACACTTGCTCTAAACATTTTTTTCGCTTCCCCAAAGATCCTGTTAGGTGAGTAATAAGTAAAAATAAAGATGAATACTAGATAATTTTACGTTTATAACAACTATTTGTATAACCGTAAAATTTATATTACGAAATGACAGTATCTAATATATCTTTAAACTAAATGCAAGTGAAACATAAACACAAGTTATCGCGTTGCGAGATAGCATGATAACGCAATCAGCTAAGGGTTATATTATTGACAATATATATATGGCCCTTGTTTGACTAGAATTGCTGAGAAGATGATTCAGTTAATGCAGAATTCAGGCACACGGCTTGTATGTGGAATTCGTAGGGGTGAAAAAGGCTAGCGCTAAGATTAAGGAAATCGGCTGGTTAAGAATGAAACAACGTCGGATTTTCATTCACTAATTTTGATTAATAAAAATCATCGGAAATAGGCGGAATACTTATATGAAAGATTGAAGTTCCGGGGATCGGTGTATGATGTGAATATACCTCATAAAACTGTCATTACGCCACCGCTACACTCAACATCAGTCTTGGAGCGGTCATTTTCCTATACGATTTCAAAATATTACAACGCTCTACCGGAGAATATAAAAAGTTTACAGGGGTTTTCGTTTAAGAGCGCTTTCTGACACCTAATAGAACAAATTAATTGGTAAACATAAGCTACCTACTTAATTTGGCCAACGATGTAAAACAATTTTCAGATAGTTTTAAGCTAAAATATAAGTTAAGTTTAGGTTAAGTTAGGAAGCACTGCTTCAACTTTTGTAAAAATGTCTTTTTTTTACTAATAAAGTCTTTATTATTATTGTGTTTATTATTATTATTAAAAATCACACAATCATGTCAACATTTAACTGATAACACCACTCAAGGCTGTTTTCAATCACTATGACACACTACAAATGTTTCTGAAATTGACAGCGATATTGTTATGTACTTAAATATTTTTACAAAAATAAAAATACAGTACTGTGGTTAGAAACCGAAAACTATAATTATTTTTAGTCAGGACCTGACTTTTAACCCAAAATGGCGGCGTCATACGTCACAGTTTGAAATTATTTAGCTCAAAATGCCAACGTGGACTCGGACTGCTGTACTTATTATGCTGTGACTAGATTAGATACATACGCTACTAGGTGATTAATTTAAAGTTTTTCTTTGTTGAAACTTTTTTAAATATTTTGTAAACTAAAAAGTATTTAGTCAAACGATTTTATTATTTAGGTATTGATTCAGAACAACAAATTTGATATAGGTTTTCATTTTTCGCCTTGACTCACCAATCACCCTGTATAGTATGGAACTTAGTTTGTTTTTAGTATTAAGTACGAAAAAATATATCATCATTCAAGTTTTATTATATCCGACAATAAAAATTATAGAATAGATACAATTTGTCATTTTCTTTTGGTGTCGTATGTTAAAGGAATTAATTCGAATATAAGGAGTACATTAGTTGTGTTAAAAAAGTGGTATATTATACGTATTTCCAGATTCAGAAAATCGTTTTATTTGTCTCTACATGTAACATGTGAAAGATTTCATGCGTTGATAAGCTTATAGGTACGTGAAGAGTAATATCGCCTTTACTAGTGTTTTATTGGTATTGAAACATTTTCAACAGAAACAATTTATTGAAATATTTCTTAAAAACTATAAATTTGGGAAAAGATCACTTTATTTTATTAAAGTTTCTCCAGTTTAGTTTATTGGATATAGAGCAGTGGCGGCTCGTGGGTAATTTTATTAGGTAGGCACTAAATAAAAAATGGATGTGAAGAAAAAGGCGCCGCTGGCGATTTTTTTTTAGATTGTCAAGGTCAAGCGCCTTAGATGAAAAGTAGAAAATTATCAAGGTAAAAAAGAACACGTTAAAATACGGGTTTCGTAAGGTAAATCTTATTTCTTTTTATTTTTAAAAATTATGCCCCATTCACTACTACGAAATCCAATACATATCAAATAAAAATAAAATACAAAATTATTTGTATTGAATAAACATTAATATTACTACCTAATTACTACTTACCGCTACCGCAACAAGTTGTGCAGCACAACCACCAATCTTTACTTGTACTAATCAAAATATTATTACTATTATTATTAAATAATTAAATACATACACTTTTTAATTAATGGCACTAGTATTTAAACAACAAACGAACAAATAGTTCAAACGTAATGTAAAAAACAGTAAACAAAAATACCTAACGTACAAATCGAAATTCGTGCAAATAGTATACCTACCTATCTACAATAGATAGAAGGCGGCCGGGGTAGGTGCCTAAGCTCAACGTAAACACGTTCCTACGCATTAGAAGACATATTATTTCAATAGGTATTATATAAAAGTTCTCAATCACCACCAGTTTAAAGGGTATGTTTTAAAGGTTTAAGGTACAAAAATGAAATTAATATAAGAATCAATATTATTTTTTTTTTAAATTATGGAGTCAATAATAATAAATTGAGTATTTAATTTAGGGCGAAGTTTTAAAGGTAGGCGGTACCTACCTTGCCTACCCCGACCAGCCACCATTGATATAGAGGGGCAACTTATGAAAGTAGACGTAGTAAATTTAGTTGTTAGATATTTTTTAAAATTCAATCTTACAATTTTTTAAATTTGGCGCTAATTTGCTAGGCATTTCGTAGAAAATCTGTAAAAAGCTTTCTGCATGTGATACATTGATTGTTCTATAATTCGTTAGTAAGAAGTAAGGACCAGAAAAATGGGACAAAAAACACTGAGAATATGTGCATATACAGTGCTTCCCAGGATAGATGTAAGCAAGAGATGTAACAAAAAATGTTGTTGTTGTTTTAAAACTAAGGTACTGGGTTAAATCTGTGTTGTACAGGGTGTTTTATAAACAAATTTACAAAAATCATCATCAACAAAAGTTGTTTGAAATACAATTCCATATCGTCGTATTTCAGGAATATAACAGCATATTTTTGGAAACAATACTTGTTTTCAATAATTAGTATTTTAATTTGAATCATAATATGACAAATACTGCATAATTAGTAGGTATAAAAAATAATAAATATTACTTTTAATTGAAATTAGTTAAAAGTTAGAACAGTATTATTTATTATTCACAACCAATGATAAAATAGTTAAGTGATATTGATACTTGCATTGTCTCAAAAAATTTAATTTATATTGTGCAATGCTATGGAATTGATGAAAGTCGTTAGGAGAAGTAATAAGGCTGTTTAATATAAAATGCCGAGATAGTCTTGCGTCACGTATCGCGGCTATGAGAATCTTGAAAAAAAAGTTAACTACTGGTAGTGTTCTAAATTTGAAGACAAAAATAAATTGATACCATGACGCAGACGATGTTGGAGTTATTGTAGCTGGGGCCTCCGTTATAGAAAATCCTAAGATGCCACTCACAGAGAGATCAGTTATTGTTAATTGTCACGTTTAGGTTTAACGTGAACTACGCGCATTGAAAATAAGGACCTTATCTAAAAGATAGAAACACCGAATACCAAGTTTAAAGAGACTAAGTTTATTAACAGTTGAGAAAGTTGAGAAGAATTTACAAAATAATGAAACTTAAATTAGAGACTATAGAGTTAAAATAATAGAATACAAATAATATTACTTACATTAAAATATTTTAAGTTAATTTCGGGACACCCTTTATATAACATATATTTCCTGTTATTGACAACATTGTAAAAAATAACGACGTTGTTATATACTGAAATCGGACTTATATTCAATATTATACTAGTATGGTATATCTTATCATCTCCATCTTTAATATTTTTCTAAATAAGTTCACTATTACACGCAATTGTTACAACAAAATGTACATTCTCACATTATAAGAGTATCGTCCTTTTTTAGGATAATTTAAGATCCACACACCTCTATAAATTCCTTAAAGGCCACAGTTAGATTTTGTTGTCTTTTTTTCTTTTTATCAATAAATAATCAATAAAGAGCTTTATTGCATTGCTAATATTTTGATTACAGCAATAAATTAATGTTTGCAGAACAATGTATTAAGTGAGAATTTTTCTTTAATAACTCATACGGTCATAAATAATTATTAATCAATAAATAATAATTGATGAAGTAATTACAGAAGATTTGTTTGTAAATGTTGTTGACGGTTTTGAGCGATTGCTATCGATAGATATTCTATCTAATTGAACAACACAACGTTTGCCATCAGAAGTTTCCATTATAACAATGACTTGCTGAGTCTTGATCTGCCGGGAAGTTTACTGTCATTCATGCATCATGGCAAGAGGTGGAAGACAAGGTAAAGATGGGGCTTCCGATAATAGTGCAATGGTTTGATAAATATCTCTTAACGATCAACTTCCAAAAAACTGTTTATGTTCCCTTTACCAATAGTGTAGCTACGCAAACCGAAACAAATAAGATCACCATTAATCTAATGTAGAGAGAGACGAGTTTTGATGTGAGCAGGGCTGATCATGTTAAGTATCTCGGTATTATACTCGATCGGCATCTAAGATGGGATATCTATGTTCAATGATTTTTCATTGTTAAGATCAGTGACAAAGTTACGAGATTAGTCCAGCTCGGTGGCACTAGGTGCCTGTACAGAGGACAGAGAAAAAAATAAATGATAGAACGTTTATTTTTGGTTCAAGTTAGAAACCGTGCAATACTGGTCCTGGTCGATAGTGTAATATATTTTCCAAATAAATGTTGCGCATTACAAAATAAACATTTCTATCGGTTTATAGCTACCACCATTTACTATTAATTTCTACTAAAATCTGAAAATAAGGATTTAGAAGTGCGGAAATACATCAATGGCAGATGTGCAGCGGCAAACAGCCAATTAATTTTTATTGAAAATTATATCGACTTGATTGGACATAGTATGAGAGAGACGTTTGCAGTACTACAGTTTAATTAAAAATGTTGAATTAATGTAACATATGTAGTTAGTTTCTGATTACGAGAAATCATAATGCACTGTGAATGGAATATTAAATAGATCAATGTCTTCCAAACTATCTGTGCAATTTACTTATTGATATAAAAAAGACAAATCAACAAATTTAAAATGGGAAAATTGCCATGTGGTCTTAACATTATTTTTTCCATGATTGAGTCAGAATTCTGCAAAGGAGATCCTAAGGCTATGTTTTTTATCGTTAGTACCCACCGAATTCTTTCATGAACATTTAACTTTCAACTTGTCTGGTAAAAATATGTTATGCTATGAGAGTTCGAAACCATCTCTTCGGGAAAATAACATGGGAAATCGCTAAGGTCCAATCTGGCCATTTTTTGCACTTTTCAAGGTCACGCGCTTGAAGGCCTCGCGAAGTTATATGATAGGGGGTGGCATGTGCATGACTTTCTGTACCCACCCCCGCCGCACATAGTTACCATATGCCCTTTGTGCAGCTGTATTTTAAATTACCCTCGTTGATCTTTCTAATAGGTCATATCGTGGTATAAGGAAGAAAAAAAGAAAATTTTGACAAAACTCGATTTTATTATTCAACATAGGTGCCATCGAGGGCAATACAACGAGTATAGCGATTTTTCAACTTTTCGGTACCACTTTTATAGTACGATTTCTCTTTCTCGTCAAAATAGGACTGAGTTTCAGCGATTACTTCACTATTGGACTTAAATTTCTTTCCAGCAAGCATTCTCTTGAGATCTGAAAACAGGAAAAAGTCGCTGGGGGCTAAATCTGGAGAATACGGTGGTTGGGTAAGCAATTCGAAGCCCAATTCGTTCAATTTTGTCATAGTTTTCATCGATTTGTGTCTTGGTGCAACAACATTTTTTCTTTTCAAATGTGAACGTTACGTAACTATACTAAGGGAAGATGTGTCTGAATTTTTCAAATTTGGGAACTCACAAAACAAGTTTGACATAAACAATCAATTGAAAATCAACAAACTGTCATTTGACAATAAACGCAACGCTGCACAGTGGGGTATTTGGCCAATTTAGCAAGACAAAATTATACAAGAAAGACACTAAGTGCGAAACAGGTTCTAACAGTAAGGTTGGTTGTATAATTACTAAAATTGATAAATTAGCTAAGTTTTCTTACACAACGTAAATATACAGGGTGTCCTTGGCAAATATAACAAGAACATCTAGGAGAAAATATTAAATACAACATTGTTTTATAATGATCAAAAATATGGGTCAAATAGATTATTAAAAAAAAAACAAACAGGGTGTTTTGTAATTTGGGGTGTTTCGTGTATGTAACTTGATTAAAACACTGGTTACGGTATTTACAAAATTAAATATTTAATTACAGAACTTAATATGAATTTCGTATATTGAAGTACATTATTTACAATCATTACTAAACTTAAAATATGTATACAGTGTGGCACAAGATAAATGGTCGCCATAGTACCAGCAGACTAAATTAAAATATATATACAGTGTGGCACAAGAACAATGATGGTCGCCACAAGCACAGATCTAGAAGAAAATCGAGTTTCTAGATCTGTGGCCACAAGCGTACCAAACATTTTCACCACTTTAGAAAAATTCTAGGGGAAAGATATTAATTGAAAATTAGTTACGTTTTTTTTTGCAAATTTATCTATATACAGGGTGTTCCAATTCTGACACCAACATACAACTAGCTTAGTTCTAAAAAAAAATATGCAAACATAATCAGAGCCGCTAGGGGAGTTATTTGGCCTTTATCTTCTTCTTCGTTCGATTATGTTGTGTAAGATTTTTAATATTTTTTCCACGGGTAGGAGTGCTAGCAATATTTTTTAAAACCTATGCGGCATCTCTTTTTCCTGTAGACTGGAGCTGACTGTGTGTAGCAAATAAAATCTCACTGCAGCTTACATTGCTTCTTAACTGTTCTGTTTTTCGCAACTTAGTGCGATCACTTGCAAGCTCAAATGCTTTTATTGGACGACCTGCAGCCTGCTTTGGTAGTTTGGGTAGTCAAGCCAATTTGTATTTTTTATCTAAGAACGTCTTTTCGTTGTAGTGATCAGCTGTCCATTTGCTTTTCATCTAGGATTTAAAATAAGAAAATTTTATTTTAACGTCTTTCATATCTTCTTCGGAATAATGGAATCGATTTTGCAGATGATGAAGAATAAAATCGTGGATATCCATATCAGTTTGTTCTCGCATAATGTTGAATAACTCCCTTTTAGTGATTAGAGTCACAAGTGATGGGTCTATAAAAAAAGATATATTGATGATGTTATAATCTATTCGAAACGTTAAAACATTTTTTTTATTTTAAATGAATATTTGCAATAAAAATATCCAACACTTTTATTGATAAGGTATTATTATTATTATTAGAGAAGTTTCAACTTTAGATTTTAAAGAATATTAAATCCAATGAGACAAAAAAATATGGCAACCTCTATTTTTGTATTAAAATAGACATAAACTATAATAGTTTTAAAAACAATTTATATCAAAATAATTTTCGATTTGCAAAATTTTTTTAATTATGTATTTCACATAGTGCATAAAAATAGTGATGATTTCTTGGACACAGCGTATTATTAGAATGCCGAATTCACTAAAAAACCGGACAAAACCGGATGAGAATTTAATTGAGATTGAAAGCAGGATAACAATACTTCATTCTAAAGTAAAAATTATAGCTGGGACTCGCTTGGAGATATAACAAATTTCTTACGGTTTTTTAAGTTCCTTATAAAAAGTAAGAAATAAAAACACTATTTTTGTCAAATATGATTATTAACAAAAGAAAAGTAAATAAAAGTGTACTTATGTACTATATATAACATAACTTACCTGAAAGACTAGATTCCATCAAAAATTCTATTTAAAACAATGTCCAAGTACAAACAAATTATCACACAAAGACACACTTTATATAACGAAATACTAACTGAAACACATGCTCTTATATAAATAGTCAGATATACACTAACCCTATGCACCTATGGGTAAAAACAGAGGTCCAAAAAGAATATTTTATGGTTCTTTGTCTATCTGGCTTTATGATAGGTACATTTACTACCCATTTCTAACAAATTTACAAAATTGAAGTTTTGACGACAAACATAACAGTAGCAGAAAGTGTCTAGTTTCTGTGCGGTCTTAAAAAATATTATTTTTTCATGAAACTTATAGCTAAAAAGATTATTTTGAAATAATTTGTAAATATATTCCACAATTCCAATTGACTCTGATTTGAATACTATAATTTAGACTTGGACAACTAAAGTAAAACAATTAGATACCTACTTAGACTGCTATAATAGAAAACATCGTGCGATTTAAAACGAAAGTAAACGCTGAATTTAAAGTATATGGGGCGCCTCTTCTTTAAACCAACCATCAATAAAACAAAATGGTATATACTTACGCCAGATAAAGACAAATTACAAATTGCCTTGCTCTAGACTAATAGTTTATAAAGTACTTTGACGTTAATTTTGACTTTCTCAAAGCACATCTTCTGCATAATACCGCGTCTATTAACATACTCTTTACCAACCATAAGACAAACGAAAAAAAATGAGCAATTCTTCAATGAAATGTTACCTGAATGTTAAAAACCAAACGCAATTAAACCCGTATCCAGAATGTTAATTGTTGCTGCCATATAAGCGATAAGATTGTATTTTTTCGAAATGAAAAAATCAAATCGTGAAAAAAACACGTATAATTGCGGTTGTTTGTATAACTACAAGGCTACTACACCGGTGCGTCATTATCTGCCTCTCAGCAGTGACTTATGGCGAGTCATTTTTTCAAATGTAATTGATATGTGATTAGAATTAGTTTATGACGGTGCTTCTGTGCATGTTCTTTTTCGCTGTTGAACAGAAACTAAACAGTTATTTGTGATGTGGCGAACTTATTGGTTTTTCTTAAAACATTCCAATTCCTTAATTTCTATGAAATACGGTGATGGTAAAAGTATAATTGCTTTCAACGCATGGCTTTTATCAAGACATGAGATCTCTCAGATGAAACAAATCGATGGTTTTCTAAATCTGGCAATATAGTAGTGTAATTAACCACTTTTTCTTGCAAAAAATCATTACTATAACTATTTGAAATATTTATATTGCTGTATAATTACTTATTATGCTCTCAGTATTTGTTTTATAATTTTTATAGTCATCTTTTCAATAAAACAATTAGCTGCATTGAATTCATTTAGCTGGAAATGAAAAATAGGACTCTTTCTTTTTTTATGTTCTTGAACCATTTTTCCTTTTAATTTTTTTCTTTGAAAATATAATAATAATAATTTATTGGCATCATACATTACAATAATCATCATTAACAAAGAAACATACAAAACAATAGATATGCCAAAAGGTGCTAACTCAGCATAACTGATTTTCAGTAGAACTATTACACTATTACAATACAATAAACGATTGAAATACAAAAAAATATAACAATAAATAAAAACGTAGTTTGCCTTGTGCAATAACTTCCGTTTGTGCGTCAAATAATTCTTGAAATAAAGATCTCTTAAATTTCTGCCTAGAAAAGATTTTCAATTCAGGAGACAGTCGAGTATATCGTTTAGCGACATTATAGGAAAAGGACCTCTGATACAATGCAGTGCTATGCTGCGGGACTGTAGTTGTGTCCTTACGTCTCACGTTGACATTGTGGACGTCAGTACTAAAAGTAATCTTCTGGTAAAGGCAGTGGCAGCTCGTGAGGTCTGAAAGAGGTGAGGCACAACAAGGTGGAAATAAGGCAATAACTCCTAAAATTTTTCAAAATAAAGAATTAAAATGATAGGTTAGGTTAGAGTAGCTAGATAATAACATTTTCCTAAAATTTTAAAATTTGAAATGGACTTCACAAGTTTTTTTTCAATAGATTGCATTGCTAACGCGCACAACCTTTCCTGTGTTTCTTAAGAATGTTTTGATCCGTTTGAGGGTAGAGAGACATATTTCGCTTTCTACAGTCGTCATAGGGACACTACCCAAAAAAGTCAGCAATTCACTAAATGCTGATGTTAAATTGTTTTGGATAAACATTTGTAACAGAGGCATAGCCCCACTGTGTTTCAGAAAATCGTCCCGTGCGTATATTATCGAGAGTTCATTTTTTAATTTTAAGTAATTTACGTTAGGAAATAAGTTACCCACAGTTTTAATATCTTCATTTGGAAAGACGGTTTGATATTCTCCAAATTTTTCAGTTTCAAATAAATTAATTAATTTAACATTATTTACATTCATATATTGCAATGAATTCATCTTTACTATTGTAATTGTTCAAAATCAAAACATTCACTTTATAATACTAAAAACGCGCGATCGCGAAAACAAAAACAACAACACCACACGCACAAATTTTATTAGCATAGACTGATGGGTAGGGCGGCACCCCATATATGACGTCACAAATGCGTTCAATTTCTACTGTTACTAGCGTATAGCGTAGCGATACATTGCTGTCTCTGTTTTTCGCACGCGATAGCAAAGAAAACAATAGAGGCACAAAAATGTTGTGTCCAAGAGCATCGTAATATGTACTAAGACCTACGTAAAGGTAAGGTGGTGCTTTAGTTTTAATAATCGTATGAAACAAAACAAGAGAGTGTAACTCTCTCCTATTGGACAAATTAAGCCACTTGACCTCATTTAATTTGTGTGAAATTCTATCGTATTTCCTCATGCCAAAAATAATACGTAAACATGCATTCTGGAGAACCTGGACACGCTTAGAATCAACGCCCAGAAGACATAGCCTATACACATAATCGCAGAAGTTCATATGCGACAAAACCAGAGCATCAGACAGCAACCTCCTCAAATCATACGTACGAAAGCATATGACTAATAGCGTAAATAGACCTAAGATTAGCGTATCCCGCCCGAAGCTTTACCGATATATGCTAGGAGAATCGAAGTGCACCATCCATCATCAAACCAAGACTCTTTGCCCGTTCGGACGCCAGAATGTCAATATGAAAAACGCTTTGAACTCATACCGTAATAAATTACAATTTACAACTGAAGTAGAGCTAAGTATTGAAATAAGCTTTCTAAACCTTACACTAATAAATTGTAACAATAAATTAAAAACTAAATGGTACACAAAACCAACGTGGTCTGGTAGGTACACACATTTCAAATCATCTCACCCAAAGTCTCAAAAAAAGTGTAGTAGTAGGTCTTGTAGACCTCGTTTTAAAACTCTCGGACCCTGAATTCAGACCGCAAAATCTACCTTACAAAAAAACGGTTTCCCTATTGCATTCCATTGACAAAATATTCAAAAAAAGAATTCACAAACTTTACAATGAAGCTACTAACAAAATAATAAAAAAGTACGAACACTACCTATTATTACCATGCAAAAGGCCTATCAGAAACATTTCAGAGGAAGCTAAAAAAAATCAATTCAAAAAATATGGGTAAATAAGTTATTGTGACTAAGCTTTTAAACAACCTGTAATTATAGAAATTGGAGTTTCTTCAATAAAAAACTGTAGTTTATTGGTACAAACGTGTATCTAAAAAATGAATAAAATCTATCAAATATTTTTCGATTTATTTGAAAAAACGTAAAAAAAATATTCACATTTAAAGGCCTCTAGCGCCCAAACGTACGCACTTATAATCGTCCCTCGTAATTGCACAATTTCCCAATTCTATCATAGATGTATAATAGTAGATCGATATACCAACACATTTACCAATTTCAATAAAAAAATAAATGTAAAAAATTCTAAATAGTACACCATGTATTTTGGTCTAAGCCAGTTCCATGGAATTTTATAAACGTATATTATCAAAATTTTTAAACTGTATTGTGTTTGTAAACGTGATGTCCTGCGAAACATATGTATTTTTATGTAAAAAAAAAATAAGATATTTTATACAATGCAATTTTAATAACAGACTGTAAAAAAAACTAATAGGTAAATCAGTTTTATACGTTTGTTTGAATGTATATACATGTTTGTAATTTTCTAGAATGACCTGAAGAAGGCGACAAAACCATCTCCGAAACGTTGTAATAAAGTTAGACAAGCGAAATGTAACTTTTCGCTAAAAATTAAAAAAAGAAAATTTGTTTTCAAAAACCTAAAACCCAATGAAAAAAATTAAAATAGAAAAATAAGGCGAATTAACTAAACTAGCCTAGTGCGAAGGATAATATTAACAGAGATACAGGGCATCAAAGTTAAATTGTTGTTACTTAATGGAAATATGCTAATTGGAAAACGATAAGCCAAACTTAAAGGCCTTGTCCCTAAGAACTTTGCGTTTGGCATATTGTTAGTTAATTTAGCAATAAAAAATATTTTTAAACTGTTGAGAATTTTTAAAATCTAAAATCAAATAGAACAAACTTTCTCTAAGTATATATAAATATAAACGGACATAAAATCAGTGCTAAATAAACTTTACCATAACGTTGATACTTTCACAGAATACCTACTTGACAAACTCTATGGTATTTTAGTGGTATTTACTTTGCTAACCAATAGAAAATTAGTTCGATACTGATTGGCCAAGAAAAATAGAATCTTTGTAAATAACAGGACGTAAACGTGGAAAATAATAATAATTGTGCAAAATACTGCTATATACATCATCTCTAATACGTATTTTAAGTGTTTTAAATATTAATTAAATTTACGCATAACGGCTAGCAAATTAGCATGTATTTTTGAATTTTAATTATTTTTTATGATGTCAGAGTATTATTTTGCATACAATTTGTTAAAAATCTTGATTGGTATTCTTATGAGTATTTATTACGACAATGTTTTTAAATATTTCTTTACGCATGTTAATGAAGGGGTCAGATTTCGAACTTAATAAGGACAAAGTACAAAAAACAGAAATTTGGAAATGCAGAATATCAATAGTGTAGTCTTATTTTTGGTCGTAGCTTTAATTGTGTTGACTTTATCTTTGTCAATCTTGAAATTGTGAAAACAGTGCTACTGTTAAATAACCAAATGAAATAAATAAATTAGTGATGTTCTCGGTGGAGTTTTTTTTTATTTTTATTTATTTCCATAAATTACATAATATAACAAAATTATTAACTTACTCTAATGATGTACAAATAAATAAATAATAGGGAGGGAGAATGGTGCCTGCAGGATATAAAAACTTTGCGAAGTTTGTCCACCACACTGTAAAAATTCTCCCTTAATTACTTCAACTTACAAATTTAGTAATATTTTCAAAATTAGTAACAAAAACATAAATTATAATTGTAACGAAAATTCCTATTCAAAGATAAACAATAAATATTAAAACAAAATAAAGTAATCAAACTGTATAATGATGATACAGGGAAACAGACACAGAAGCAGCTTCAACTCATAAACTCAATGTTTTGACTCCTCAACCAACTTGAAAGTTTTGATTTAAAATTTTTTAAATTCGCTTTATTTTTCAATTCCACTGGCATTTGATTAAAGACCCTATGACCAATAAAGGTAAATGACCTCTGCCCGATTGTTTTTTTACATGCAGGTTCCCGTATAATATCTTTTTTCTTATCACGAGTTAAATAACCGTGCCTGTTCACGCTAAGTGTCGCCAAAAACATCTCTCTCTCAATCAATTCTCGTGCTAGTATAAGCTCTCTGTAAATGTTGGAGGTTTAGGTCACACTGCCTGCCGATCACCACTGATGAGTCGTGGATCGACGAAACGGCCGTCTGGTGGAAGCATGGTAGTGTGAAATAAATTTCCAACATAACTTAAAGTCTTGTTGCTTTATGTAACAAGCAATTCTTAAATAAAGCCTCCCTGCTAGGGGATTCGGGCGCATCTAGTGTTGGCAATAGGATATAATGGAGTTGTTACTTCTTGTCCGGCCATCGTTAGTGAACTGTGTTTCACCCGGCATATTGCCTGTTCACGCTAGGTGTCGCGAAAAACATCTCTCTCTCATTCCATTATTTGTTTATTAATAGTGGGTGTCAGTGGTAGACTAAGTATAAATAAAAAATACATAAATCAAAAATCTACTTTTCCGACTGGCTGCCATAGGGATTTTTTTTTTTATTGTATACACCGAAATTGACATAGTATATTGTGCAACGAACATGAAATGGCATATATTTCCTACGAGTATAATCATACGAATAAGAAATGGTCATTTCATGTGAGTTTCACACTATACTTTTTCTACGACTGTTTTGAATAAATTAAACATAATTTTTAGGAAAATATTTGTTTTTCGTAACTTACCCCTGTTAGTAAGCATGAATATGATAAGTTAGAAGCATTAAATTGACTAGGTGGTGTTAATCTATATTCACTATCACTGTTTTTGTGTTTTGAAATTAGCGAAATACTTAATTATAATTATTATTAATTTTAAATACCTAAACTGTCATTTTGGTGTGTATGTATTGTCGGCGTTGCTATGGTGATTTTTCATGCCCGACGCTACTTTTGTCATTACCAGGAAATTTGCCCGTGCACAATAAATATTTCCCACTAGTTGCCTAGCACAATAAATATTTCCTACTAGTTGCTAGGCAACTAGTGGGAAATATTTATTGTGCACGGGTAAATGAAAAAACAACATTACAATGTACTACATTTTCAAATCATGATTGAACATATAATAAAGGCATTTAAAGACAGTCGTAGAAAAAATTAATTGTAAATCTAGATATTTAAGAACTCAATTGTTATAAAAACAATGTATTTTTTATAAAATAAAGTATTGACTTGAAAATATAATGTAGATTAAAAAATTTATTTTAACTTGAAGATTTTTTAAATTCAACAATTTGATCTCATGATATTTTATATAATACAGGGTGTAAATAAATAAGTGCGAAAAAATTACGATGTGATTCTTTGTTGAAAAATAGGCCCAGCCCGATCCCTCGATCTAAATCGTCTAGATTTTTCCTTCTGGGGTCGCTTAAAACGTTGGTGTATAAGACTGCTTCCTGTTCAAGACGTGGAAGACTTAAAAGCCCGAATTTCTGTTTCATGTAGGCATTTTCAATATAACCCAGGACGCGCATGCGGATCAATACGCCGCCGCGCCGCGCCGTCTAGACTCATGTGTAGTTGGTGAAGGTGGTGGTTTTATTACATTAATTCAATTGATTAATAAATTATTATTTTTTGTCAGAAATCGTTTAATTTACGAGAAATGGTGTTTTCAAAAGTAAACTAACTTTAGCCGTTTTCGAGAATTTTTTAAAAAACTAATTTTTGCGATTTTAGTTTTTATTTATTTCTGACATTATTTTTACAGATATAAAAAATGTAAAGCACTTTCTGATTGTTACTTTTTGAGCAGAATAAGATAGCGTTTACAAGTTTTCACTACAACTTTTCGTTTTTGAAAAACCAGCATCAACCTCGTTTTTTTAAATACGGCCCTGGATTTTTATTGTTAAATTTAACGCCATTTTCAATTCAGAAATAGGTGGTATATCACACAACAAGCTTTCAGTGTTTTTAGTTGAAATTTTTGTGCTTTCTGAAGTTATTAAAAAACGCCTGTCTGAGATGCATGTTTTACGCAAAATAAGTGCCAAACTATGGCGATTTTTATTGAATAATTTTAAATAACAGCTAAAAATAATGTCAGAAATAAATAAAAACCAAAATCGCAAAAAATAGTTTTTTCAAAAATTCTCGAAAATGGCTAATGTTACTTTACTTTTGAAAACACCATTTAGAAGGTGTTTAAATTGTAAAATTTTTCTCTAATTTAAACAACATTGTAACTCCTACCGTTTGCAAGATTCCAATGATATCCCATATCTATTTATATTGGACACAGTGTATAAAGAGTATGTGCATTGGTATGGTTGCTGGTCTCGGCTGGCGCCTTGCCCATCAAATTCCCTAGTAGTCCGGGAAAGTGTCGCTGTTTCTACTAAGTACACAATATACTAATTTGTGAAATTTTTAATTCATTTCATTTATCACCACAAAATTTCATGTATTTGTTGTTTAGTTTTGACTTTAGCTAAAGCCACTATCAGTATATTAATCATAAATCACATTTCATCATCCTAAAACCAATAACAACATCCTTAAAACCAGAAATAACATTATTATTAATAAAACAAAAAGAAATAACAATACAAAAAGAACCTGTAACCCAAAGCAAAAATTATTATCCCATAGCCTACTTGACTCAAAGTAAAACACTTATTTATTACTTAGAAATACTCTATTTATTAATACTAGTATTTCTTCTGCTTTATTCTACGAAACTCTATCTTATACCATCATTTTAAACTGTCATAAAATTATGTTAATGTGGAAATACTAATTTTTTATTCGCCAGACATTTTATGTGTATAAAATACAGTGCCATTTACAATTGTGTTTACCAACAAAAAAGAAAAAAAGCACAATTCTAACCTGTCGCAATAACGATTTGCTAAATTGCTTCTGTTTCTGGTTTCAAAGTGTAAAAACTGGTAAAAAGTTGTCGTATCTATATGTTCTGCTATGAAACACATTAACATGAAATGTTAAATCTCTTGTTTTTGATGTAACATACTTCTTGTGTTATATATAAATTTGCAAATAACCATAAACATAATAAAAATGTTGCTGTAACATGACGCTACTACTGGTAGAACATTTTCGCGTCTTCCATGAACACACTTTTAATAATTCAGGACAGGCGTTGAAAGATTTCAATCGCAGATGCCTTAGATATTAATAAAATCCTAGCTGAGTCCTTAATTCTCTCCACATTTTGCAACGGAAGGTTAGTTGTTGCAGAATGATGATAGAAAACATGAATTTTGTACGAAAAAATCGTAAACAACATTACCATTGCCATAGACAATTATTCAAGATCTCTATGGCACGTAATTGGCATATACCGGGTCCCAATATGCACCATTTTAACAAAACCCTGTAACTTCCTTCATAAGTGAGTTTTCAGAATGAATCAAAATCCAAATTTTTCAGAAAAGATCAGTCGTTAATATGCCATTATCAAATATTTTCTACTTTCATTCGTTCACACCACAGATTGCTCCAAAAATTAACAAAAAACATGACTTTCTTTTTACCCCTGTATATGACATAAGAACCAATTACTTAAATTCAAGCCTGTTGCACAAGCGTCAAGCAACATTTCAATCTGTTACAGGGTTCAAGAGGAATTTGATGTTAAACTTAGAGAAAATTTTGACCGTTCTGCTAATTTTTGTGTATTTAGCATATCGAGAAGATAAAATCCTTTCTAGAGTCTGCTTTTAGACAGATTCAACGAACACACCTGTTGCATAAAATTAGCAATACCAGGTTAACTTAACCAACATGATCTACATTAATAATAACATTTAACTGTACTCGGCTGTTGTAAATTTCTGTATCATTATTATTTCAAATGAAGTACTTGTTTCTTTACATATAAAATAAATGAATATGTTTCTGATAGATTACCTGTTTGCTGTATATTCGGGCCTCAACAGTACGATGTGCTTAATTTTGTTATTATAGTTCTAGTAGAAATAATGCGATACAAGGAATATATTTGAGAATTCTTTTTAATTTCTTGGGGTTTTAGGCTCTCAAAAAACAAACATTCTAATTACACATGTTTATTATGCTGTCAAAATAAGCTATCCTTTTCACATACGACGTTTCGGTGCCATTATTTTCACCTTCATCAGGCTTTCCAACTAGAAAATCAAAAAAAAATGTATATGGATAATTATGGTATTATTACTATTTTTTCCTTTATTTTTTTCGTTAGATCAATTCAGACAAATGGAAGAATACAATAATGAAAAATATATCTATCACTTAATCATTCTAAAATTACTTACATTTATTTTTCATGTCCGGTCAGAAATTTTACACAAAACAAACGAACAATACGACTAATTTATATAAACACAGGACAAAACGTTGACATGTTTAAAATATATAATTTTACAAATTAAAAGGAACTCTTTCTTCCACCAATATAGGCATGAAATCAATATCTCTCGAATGCACAGAGAACCAAAAAGTGTTTGATAGTATCAAATCTTTTCATTTTATAGATATACGTCAATTTGTTTTTTGTTGGCATAGGTATAAGAAACAGAGTATAGTATATACACTAAAATAATGTTATTGAACAGACCTTGTATGTAATATATTTGGATATTTCTTTCGTCAGTGATGTTTTGTAAAATTACCAATCAAGCAAAACAATAACAACTGTAAAATACTGCGTTGACAGGTTTTATGGTAACATCTTCATAGGTAGTACATGACCTTGTAATGTTTCAACAGTTGTAATCACATAAGTATTTCGAACCATCGAACTTTTGATGTAGATTGTGAATAAGAGATAAGGTAAAAGAGATTACGCAGAATAAAATGGCATACAGTGAGAACTAAAAGTCGCACATATAAATTCTATGAAATGTGAAGGAATATTTTGTACTCTAGTAGGAAAAGGAACACTTTCCTGGACGACCACATTAGATATAATCGTCTCTTTCAAATCTTCAAGCACTAATTCAGCGATCACACTGGAAATTTTCCATATTGGAAATATGTTGATGTTAAGGTTAATTCTATGGCTTTAATAAATTCATTCAAAGGTATATCAGTGAAAGCTGAGATTTCATTCCATTTTTTGTAATAATTTATTTTGCAAGATCTACAGGAATATTTTGACAAAAATCGTATGGTTTGGCAATTCACGATTTGGGAACCGCTGCCCGTACAACCGTTGTGCTAACTAAGAATTACCGCGCGCTACCCCATACAAGAGATGCATATCTGCAAACTCGAAAACGATTCATTTTTGCAATTAGTGTAACGTTTGAAGATAATTAAGTACTTATAAACTGACACTTTTACTAAAGTTCGACATGTTTATGTGTTACCATGACAACATTGTTTTATTTTAGATTTTCACTATTAAGAATAAATTATTTGTAAAAAAGCCTCCTTGTTTTTCTTTCTAATAATAATGAACCTTTTAATAAAGTTTTTAATAAAAAATTTTTCTCGGAAACGGAGAGAGATACAAAAAAATATCAAGTGACAAAAAAGTTGTATTTTTAACTGAGCTTTCTAAAAAAAATATATAATTTTCAAAAAAAGTCAGTAGCGTACATTTTTTGTTATTTTTATTCGTGACACTGTCCCCCGGGGCGCCACAGGAAGTCATAATTAACATTTAATTAGTGCTAACTGAGCGTCTTATTAAGCTTACATCACCAGTGAAAGAAAATCGGTTAACGTGTCTTTGAGATATTGATAAAAACAGGTTTTTTTGAAAAAAACTTTGACACCCTGTATTTTGAAAACCATGCACTTCCGGACATCAGTCTCTTATCTCAAACTGCTTTTCTATGGTTTCTCAATATGCCCCAGAAGTTTTTTTTCCAATTGAGAGGGGACACCCTGTATAATAAAGATATTATTGTTATATGCCTCAAAAAACTCGATAAATAAATAAAAAATGTATTAAAGAATTTTCTTCTCGTCGATAATTGAATTATTTTGATTTTAATTCATAAATTAAATTGGGAATTTCTAATTTGCATAGATAAATAATATCAAATGACTCTTCTTGAATGCACCACGACCAACGAATAAACTTTATCCCAATAGTTTCATATTATTTAATTTTCAAATCTTCATTCACCACTATCTTTGAAGTTATAAATAATTATTATCATTCACTGCTACGGCGAAGATGGACATTCAAAGGTTGTTTGAAGAGTGTTATTTGCTTTTGCATTGGACACATCACATTACAAGTATTCCTACTTATCAATTTTGCTAAGTAGAAGTAAGAATTTCAATATTTGAGTACTTGTTGCCGTATATGCTAAGTACCAAATTTTTTTCACAGACCCGTTGAATGGTTTTTTTATAATAATTCTATTCTTAATCCTCTTGCATATGCCACGACGCGTCAACACTTTTTAAATTATCTCCAGAACAAATCGTTTTATCAAAGTTTTATAAGAGACAAAAATCATTCAAAAAGAATCGGTTAATTGATTTAGTTTGGAAGTCAGTGGTTCACATACAAAAAATAGGGGGGGTTCAGTGTTTACTGGCCCTTCCTATTTAATTGCCAATTATTGTTCATCATAACATTCTTCATGCTGAAAGCACTGTATTTTATTACATTTTTCGAGTTGACAAATCCAAACAGATAAATTCTATTCAATACAGGGTGTTTCTTAGGCCATTTTATGAGAAAAAGTTCCCAACAACACGTCAGAAAATGCATTGTTTATACCTACTTGAAATTTTCTAAGCAATAAGGAATTTTCATAACAGTAACAAATTGGTGCGCGCAGCAGGCAAATGCAAATTAGACTCACTACCCCTCGTACGCGTACTCGGTGTATGAAACGGTATTAAAATAAACTGTTTGATTTTTTTTTAGTTTTATTATAAAATTTATTTTGCTCCCTTTTCTACTATTTACGAACGCCTATGTATGTTATCTTATATCAAATTTATATATAATTTTTCTGTTATACTTGGGAAAACATTTTTTTTTTTCGTTTTTGACCCTTTTTTACACTATTTTCGAACGCCTGTGTGAACCAATTCATTTATGTAACATTTTTTAGGTTATATTTTATCAAAGCTATAAATAACTAGTCAATATTTCTGCTATGTTTAAGAAAAACGTTTTTTCTAACCTTCTTACCCCATTTTACACTTTTTTCGAATGTCAATGTGGTCTAATTGTTTAGGTTAAATATTTTAGGTTATATTTAATTAAACGCACAAAAAATTATTCAATATTTCGGATAAGTTTAAGAACTATGATTTTTTTAATTTTTGAACCCTCTTTTAAACCCCTTGCCTACGCTCCATGTTAATCACCACCTACAAATATCCTGTAGTATTTTCGTACCAAATGTGGTTAAAATCCGTTAAGTGGTTTTTGAGTTATCACGGATACAAATTTTTCCTGATCCTTTTATAGAATTTTCACGGACTCCTACGGTACATTAATTTTTGTCGTCTATTTTTAACACCAATTCAACTAGTTAAATATAAAAATGTTTACATTTTAAATATTTTTTTTATTTTGCCCCCTTTTCTACTATTTACGAACGCCTATGTAAACAAAATTGTTATGCTGCATTTTGTAGGTTATCTTATATCAAAGCTATATATAATTAGCCATTTTTTTTCGTTTTTGACCCTTTTTTAGACTATTTTCGAACGCCTGTGTGAACCAATTTTTTTTAAGGAATATTTTTTAGCTTATACTGTATCACAACTATGAAAAATTATTCCATATTTCGAATAAGTTTAGGAAATATATATTTTTTATGTTTTGACCCCTTCTCCACTATTTAAGAACGCCTATGAAAGTAAGTTATTTATGACACATTTTATAGGTTATATTCCATCAAAGCTATAAATAACTAGTTAATATTTCTACTATGTTTAAGAAATACGTTTTTTAAAATCTTTTTTACCCCATTTTACACTATTTTCGAACGCCAATGTGGTCTAATATTTTATATTCAATATTTTAGGTTATATTCAATTAAATGCATAAAAAATTATGCAGTATTTCGGATAAGTTTAGGAACTATGAATTTTTTTAATTTTTGAACCCTCTTTTAAACCTCTTGCCTACGCTCAATGTTTTCCAAAATCTAATGGGCTCCTTGCCATGTCCAATACTATTTTTGTACCAAATTTGGTTAAAATCTGTTAAGTAGTTTTTGCGTTTTCGTGGATACACACAGACAGACATGTTTTTAAAACTACTTATTTATGTATAAAATGACCAAAAACAAGTATTTCCGGTGAAATGAAAAAAAAATTAATGAAACTAATAGTTTCCATATATGTTGTATCATATATTACATATATGATACAACAAGCAATTTACGATCTTGAACAGAAACACAAAAGATGCATACTCCCGACGACTGTCAAGAGGCTTTAAACTAAAACATTGCAAAAAAACATGCCCCATTATAAGCGATTTTTTATAGTTACGCCAATGGGTTTTACGAATAGTAGGTATTTCATAAAGGCGTGCGTCCACTAGCAAGTCACTTGCGGAAGAACCAGTATTTGCTGAAGTGTTTCCACTCAAACTGAAACTTGCGGAAGTCTGCTTCCAGAAGTAGTTTGTAGAAGTTATCACGACGAACTTGCTGCAAGAAATTGCAGACGTGTTTCTACACAATGTGAGTACAGCTTCCAGTAGTTTGCTTTTTTTACGAATGACAGTATAAAAATGTCTTGTGGCAAAATAAGATTGGCAGCTGCCATCGCAGCATATTTAATTAAAAAGAAACCAAAAGAAGTGTTTGGGTCAGAAATTGGGTGCTGCGGCGCGTAAATTTAAGTTTCCAAAATACATTACTTGAAGAATTGCTGACTGAAGACTCCATGCAGCTGAAAAATTTCCTAAAAATGTCTAATGATGATTTTGAATACATTTTATCTTTAATTCCTTCCTTCCTTCCTTCTCTATTTTGGCCTCTACACTTAGGTAATACAGCCATCTTTATAATTCTTGGACCTACAGTTTAGCGTGGAATCCGAACCACGGTCATCGACCGCCAGATGCCAGCACTCACGACTATATAGTCAATAACTACTTGGCATAGGCAAGTCTACCGACGCGACCGGGAGCACCGTCCACCCATCCAACCACCATCCACGCGACTAGATACTGCGGTATCATAATCACGTCGATGCGCGCTTGCACATGTGGGCATCTCCCGGCCCTTTATCTTTAATTCAAACAAGTATTCAAAAGCAGGATACTAAAATGAGATTGGCTATACGTCCCAAAGACCGGCTTTTAGTTACTCTTCGATTTTTGGCAACAGGTAAGAAAAAAAAACAAGAAAAATATTTTTAATTCATTTTATTTTCATAAGTATTTGAGTATATTTATTTTGTAGGCGTTCGGAGGTTGTGCAATTTCCTTTTGACCTCTTCCTCGGGTGCGTCTATATCATTGGCTATTGCCTTTAAAGCATTTTGTTTTTTAATTTTATTCTTATACTCTTTTGAGGACGTGTCCCATAATTCAGGATAACTTTCTTGTTTTTCATTTACCAAATGTATTTTTTAGTACTCCAAACGAATTTATTTTTGTCCATTTTTATAAATTTTGAAAAGAACTCAAAAAAAACACAAAACAAAACTGAAAATAGAAGAGAATACCACAAACCGTTTACGTATACCCGACGTCTTCTGCAAGGCTTCAAAACTTGTAGTTCACAGCAAGTCGTTCAAGTTCAAGCCTTCATGTTTGTATTCCCATCAAAAGCTTACTCGAAGAAGTTGTTTTCTTCTACTATTTTCGTGAGATAAGCGTGGCGTACGTGGGCGATTCTTAAAGAATCTCTGCAAAAGCCAATTTCTAACTATTAATTTTGACTGCTTGATTTGGCTTTACGTAAAGAAAGTAAATTAATAAACTTCTTTTCTCAATTTGACAATAGAAACAGGGACCCGGGAGTATCAACCCATGCGCCGCCACTGAGTATGATTTCTCTGACATACACTATTACTAATCATTATTGATTTAAAATAAAAAGAAAAACTATTGTACCGGCAATATTAGATTCTCTCTCGACTTGAAGAGAAAAAGAAGAAAAGAACTTGGCTCTATTGTTTGCTGATAATTACACTTTAATTATGTATGAAAATTTGAATAAACAGAAGTTTGCGTTTAGTTAGGACATTGTCCTCTAAAGTTCCTAGAAGTTTCAAATGCAGTTTTTCAATGAGTCTCGTAACGCCAAATCAAATTATTATTAACCATAGACATTAGTGTTGGTGGTATATATGTGGTTTTTTTTTGTTCTGTTCATTCATTTTACTAAGAGAGTGCACTTGAATAATGTACTTGGTGGCCAAATAATTGTTTTCAAGAGAGTAACAAATATAAAGATACTGCGAGTTAATTCTGAATATTGATTTTGAGAAGTGTGTCTAACAAAGTCATATTGTTTGTCAGTTAATTGGCAGATAACTTTACCACAGCATTAATAAGTACAGCATTCCGAGTCTACGTTGGCACTTCGAACTAAACTGTGACGTATCACGCCGCCATTTTGGGTTAAAAGTCAGGGCCTGACTAAAAATAATTATAGTTTTCGGTTTCCAACCACAGTATTGTATTTTTATTTTTGTAAAAATATTTAAATACATAATAATATCACAGTTTAATATACAGTTACTTCACTTCGTGTCGCAACGTTTTACCTCTCTGTCTTCAAAGCAATTCGCCGCTACTATAGTTATCGTATAGTATTTTATAGTATATATAGATATAGTATAACATAGTAGCGGGCCCGAATGTGGCTGGGATTGCGACGAGTCGATGCCGTTTTTAGCGTCTACTGACCCTTCTTATCTATAGTTATTATTCTATGATAATATCGCTGTCCATTTCAGAAATATTTGTGGTGTCATAATGATCGAAAACAGCCTTGAGTGGTGTTATCAGGTAAATGTTGACATGATTGTGTGATTTTTAATAATAATAAAAAAAAGATATTTTTACAAAAGTTGACGCAGTGCTTCCTAACTTTAACCTAAATTTAACTTATATTTTAGCTTAAACCTATCTGAAAATTGTTTTACATCGCTGGCCAAATTAAGTAGGTGGCTTATGTTTACAAATTAATTTGTTCTATTTCGTGTCAGAGAGGGCTCTTAAACGAAAACCCCTGTAAACTTTTTATATTTGCCGATAGAGCGTTGTAATATTTTGAAACCGTATAGGAAAATGACCGCTCAAAGATTGATGTTCAGTGTAGCGGTGGCGTAATGACAGATTTATGAGGAATATTCACATCATACAAATTCAATCTTTCATATAAGTATTCCGCCTTGTTCCATCTGATGATTTTATTAATCAAAATTAGTGAATGAAAATCCGACGTTGTTTCATTCTTAACCAGCCGATTTCCTTAATGTTATTGCTAGCCTTTTTCACCCCTACGAATTCCCCATACAAACCGTGTGCCTGAATTCTGCATCAACTGAATCCTGTTCTCAGCAATTTTAGTCAAACAAGGGCCATATATATATTGTCCATAATATATCCCCTAGCTGAAGCGAAAAAATGTTTAGAGCAAGTGTACCGCTTATTGGGACAACATTTTGCAGCACACACATGTCCTCCCTGATTGTTCATTGTATTAATCATAAGATACGTTAGTAAAAATAAAATTCTTTTAATTCTCACGAACACTATACCAAAAACACAAAATAGAATTAGATTACAAACACAATATTTATTTATCTCGTACACGCCGACAATGAACTATATATTGCACACAGGAGTGAACGGTATCTATCTACGTCTATGCGATTATTGTGACGTTTTAACCCATAATGGCGGCATGCGCGATGAGATGCGCAGGGCAGCTTGCAAGTGGAAAGTCAGAATACTGTACTTTACTATCAACTACTGATGCATATTGCATATGGTATAGCGAGAAGCTATATTAGTTTTCGTTTTTTATTTTCACCGGAAATACGTTTTTTGGGTTATTTTTGACGTAAATAAGCACTCATACGGCATTTGAACTTACTGATTACTAGTTGCTAATATTTTAACACCTTATTCAAAGTTAAACGATTCTAGAGCTAGGATATCTTTGATACAGGCCTTATGTGTAAATATTGTATCAACATCTTCTTGAAATCGTGCTCCTCAGAATGAGAAATCTATGGTGTTGATCATCATCATCTTTATGCTTATTTCTAGGGTTTTTAAGCGACGGAGCTTTGAGGGGTTCAACCTCCACAATCTCCCATACTCCGTACCTACCTTAAATCTATTTTCTTGTTCGGAATCGTTCTTTTGTTGCTGAGATATATAAATATAGACACATCTTTTACTTTTTACAGTTTACAGTCATTTAACAATTCAGAACTGTTAATTGCTGTCATATAAAGGAAAAATAGAAGATTAATTTTTAGATTATATTTCACTTATTCGAAAGGTACTTCATAGGTTATTTTCAACAATAATGCTCTTTCATTGCTAATGAACAATACAAATTTTGATATAAAATAGGCGCTATTGTGACAAGTGTCCATGAAAAATTGAATTCCATAAGTATTTTACGTTCATCTATTTTTAGTAGATCTCAAATCCATATAATTTCAATACAATATAACTAAAAATTAACGTACCTTACTGTACTTAAAGCTGGGGACACACTTAAGAGCACATGGTTTGAGTACACACGAATACGCAAATATAGAAGACCCGTTAGCCGTGTCTCAGAATGTGCGCCGGGTTCACTCACGCGCGTCTTTGAGCGTGTTCTGTGTGGACGTTGTTACTTTGAGTACCGTCTACGCATTAATTTTCTTGATATGCTATTTTAGTTGTGTTCAAGCCTGTGCTGGAAACTCTAAGCATGGAAAGGAATAATGCGATGTGTCTAGAATTAATTGACTTGTATGACTAACTACTAACTAGTCATTTAATAAAATAGAACTAGTAGATTGTCGTCGATGTTTGTATGTCATCGCATTTCTTGCTTTTTGGGTTTTTATTTTTTTTATAAACGATCATTATCAAAAATGCGGAACAACTTAGCAGTAAAACTTCATCCTACTTTAAACTACACGATGAACATACATATAGCGAGTTGCGAGAACACACATATATATATTGAGTATATACGCAAGTATATGCGTCTGATCTCAAGTGTGTACCCAGATTAAGAGATTTTCTCTGTTCGCTTTAATACGGCAAGTTGAAATGAACTTTAGGATAATGAAATTATTTTAAAGGAATGATATTGTCGCATCACCGACTCACATGGTAAATAAATTAAACAATTAGCTTGGATTTATTTAGTATAATGAGCTTTGAAATGCAGTGATTTTAAATAAACTAAAATTGGTTTTAAATTGAATAAAAATAATACGACAGTGCTCGAGTTTATAGTATATTATACTGGTTATTTTAAATGGTGCACAATATATATCTCTCAGGCGGCCAGTGCAGTGTTATATTTCATTTATCCTAAGTGATAATCACATAACAATAATAATTTTAATATTTATTCAACCTGCATATGAAGAATACAAAGAGTTTAAGAAGGGGACGATGTAATACAATTAATAACAACAATCCAAGCAAACTCATTATCAAAAAAACAAAAGAGAAAATAAAAAAAAGAAAACAAAAATCATGAATACACAATGAGAGAGAGAAAAACAATAAGTAATTGTAGCTCAGAAACATTATTAAGTTATAATAATAAAACAGTTATATAAAAATTGAGTATGTGAGTAGCATAATATATGAAGCCCAAGGTTTGAACCAATTGTAGAAGCACTTTTGCCACTCTGATTGAGGTATCTCCAAAACATGCATTCTGAATGCAGCAACCGCTTCTTCAAGTGTCGAAAAACGTTGACCTCTCAGTTTGTTTTTTACGTACGGGAATAAAAAGAAGTCATTCGGTGCTAAGTCAGGACTATACGGCGGATGACTCATCAAATCGATGTTTTGGGTGCTCAAAAATGCAGTTGTTTGAGCCTATGTGTGAGAGCTTGCATTGTCGTGGTGAAGAGTGATCCGTCTTCGGCGGTTGGTTTTCCTGATTTCTTCGAAGACAACTGGCAAACAAATGGTTGTGTACCACTCAGAATTGACTGTTCTTCGTTGTTGTAGTGGTACGGTTGCGACATGTCAAGTTTTTCCGAAAAAACAGGCGACCATTTGCTTGGAAGTGCTTCGTGCGCGAACAACTTTTGTTGGATTGGGTTCATCTTGAAACACCCATACAGTCGACTGCTGCTTACTTTCGGGCTCATACGCGTAAATCCACGATTCATCACCTGTCACGATGTCATAGACGTGTTTCGAAGCACCGCGATCGTATTTTTTGAGCATTTCTTTCGACCAATCGACACGAGCCTTCTTTTGAGCGATTGACAAATTGTGAGGAATCCAACGCGAACACATTTTTTGACAGTCAAATGTTTATGCAATATTGAATGTATGTTAGCAATCATCCCTTGTAAAGTACATTCCGACGTGGTTCGCCTACGTCACACCAGACAAACAGGTTTTGGTTTTCGATACAATAAGGACGGCCGAACCAGTAATAAGAACATCATAAGATAAGAAGATGTAATAGAAGACAGATGTTAATAAGAGCTGTTAGAAATACGTTGTTTTATGTGATGACAAATAATAAATGATTTTGGGTGTGGCTTTGAGAGTTTTATTAAATAAATTAAAAATAATAAAGAATACTTTTTACATCAGAAGTGAGATATTGAACTACGTGCTATAATAAACAATTATAAACAATAATAATAATAAAATGTACTAGTGTTGTAAATAAACAATAAATTTATTTCTAGAATAAAATAATTGTTAATTAACCAATAACTAAAAATGTCGGAAGAAATTCGTGATAGTGAATTGTCGGAAGTTGAAGAAGCTGATCGGGAAGCCGAGATGACTTCACGTAGTGTTAAAAAAAGTAAACTAGAGTGGCAAGAAACGCTTATTAATCAAATTTGTAGTCGAGGATCACATCACATGCAGGTCTCTATAGACTTTAACACATTACCATTTAAGTTTTATTCGCATTCTATTTTATAAACATTTTTTGGAAATAATTATTTAATAAAAAACAATCATGTATCCTGCTAGTTCTTTTTGATCTTGAGATCGTCGACATACATGCTAAATTGAGAGAATTCGAAATAGCTGTTAATGTCGTTTATATGATCAAGAAGTGGTCCATAAGGTGTGATCTGTGTGGGACTTCCGAAGTTATCTTTCTTGTGTCTGATTTTATTTTATTCAGGATAACATACTGAAAGCGAATTGACAAATACGACTCCAGGTAGCTTCAACTCAAACTCTTATCTCGCTCTTACTCAAGTCTCTCAACTAAAATCTTACAGAATGAATCCCAAAGAAAATTTTAGCTATTGTACAAAGCAATTATATCGTACGGAACGTTTTCGTAGTCCCTGAGTAGTAGATTTGTAGAATGCAGAGCCAAGACTAAAATAGACTTTTGAATATTGGGAAAGAAATAAACCTAAGCCTTGTAATTGACGATGAATTGCGCTTCTCGGGGCACATTAGTTGTTGAGAGCATACTTGAATTTGAAAGTGTTGACTCGAAAACTTAAAATATCATTATGTGAGACATTAGTATTATCGCATTTGAATTAAAAGCTCCAGAATTCCTGTCTTCGACTTGTCTTTGGTATCAGAAAATTTGACAGAGTTATCCACACATTTTCACAGGCGCTCTGGATTAACATGCAACAGCGGCGACATTTACACCTGTGTGTGAGATATTTCTCGATTATTCGGTATAAAACACCACCGTATCTTTATAATAAAATTACATTTCGAACAGACATTCATAATATAAATATATACGTTTTCCAAATAACTTAAATATACCAGCTCATTCTACCGAAGTGTTTAAGGGGTCTTTTGCCTATAACGTCACGAAATGCATCAATTCCTGGCCAAAAGAATTAAGGGAAGCTAAAACGAAACATGTGTTTAAGAGAAAATTCATGAGACTCATTGCCTAAACCAGGAGTGGTTTTTGTTGAGG
This sequence comes from Apoderus coryli, assembly GCA_911728435.2. Classification (NCBI taxonomy): domain Eukaryota; kingdom Metazoa; phylum Arthropoda; class Insecta; order Coleoptera; family Attelabidae; genus Apoderus; species Apoderus coryli. The sequence goes on from OU452204.1 coordinate 16,607,187, forward strand.
CTTGCTGTGTATTATGTGGGACTGCATGCTTGTTCATGGCATTCGGATCCAGTAAATTATTGTTTTTTTTATTATTGTTCTTTTTTCTTAGCTGCTTTTTGTATTTATATTTGTAATTTGTATACGTATTTTTTTTTTCAACTTAGCATAAACTTGTTTTTTCAATGGGTTAGCTATATTTGCTTGCAAAGCACCGTACTGATACTCGCCCAGTTGCATTCAATAATTAAGATTTGTATGTTTGTAATGACAGATGTTATGCAATAAAAGTACTTTATTATTATCATTATTATAAATAATCTAGAATGTAGGCGACGATCTGGTGCCGGCTGGTAAAATTCCGAACATATTAAATTATCTATTTAAATATTTGAAGTCCGTGCTTTTACCACCCTTCGAAAAAAGAATTTTCATACGCTACTGAGATGACTTGTTAGAGAGGTATAGAAAAGTATGAGCAAATATTTTCCCAGAGGAAAAGACACTCAGAAGCAATACAGTAAGTAGTTTGTCAGAGAGAAGTAAATTAACCACTCTTTAAAGTTCCAACTAGTTACTTTAAACATCGGACATTACGTATATGCGCGCATACTTAAACTTTAGTCATAATAACAATAAATGTTATTATGCCTTAACTCGTATCTCACTGAGCGATCTGTATTTTATTTTGTTTGTTTAAATTACAGAATCACTTTGGTGGTGGCCAGGCCAAGTCACAATCTGTTTGTTGAAGATACAATATTAACGTTTCATACAATGCATATTATAGAGTTGTATTATGACATCAGTTTTAAATTATATAAAGAGCTGTCTTTTAAGCATATTTGCTTCTTTGTCCTGTAAAAAAAGATATCCATGGCATGCTAATGTAATGTACTGGCTTACATAATTGCTTAGGGCGATTTATTTAATATTCGATTTAAAGAAACTTATTTATTTTATTTATTTATTTAAGATACACTGCCCAGACAGATAAATAATCCAATTAAAGGGCAGGAAAAATTACAGTAAATTCTTAATATCTAACACTAAATTTATATTATAAGAAATATATTTTTTATACAAGACAAAGTTGAATTAAAAATATCAATTTGCTCGGTAGGCACATAAAATATAAAGGGGAACGCAACAACAAATTAGTACGCGGGACCGGAAAGTAAAATACGATTCCGTTATTACGTGTACGTAGATTTGGGACACAAAAAGGAATCTGGCTTAAAAACTCTGGACAGTCAAGAAGTCCATTAATAATTTTAAAAAGCAATACTAGAGCGGAATATTCTCTCTGAGTATTTAATGATACTAGATTAAAACGGTTTAGCAGAATATCATTAGGAAACCCAATGGATGGATAAACCCCATCAACCCGAAACCACAGCAACTTGGCAAAACGACGCTGGATTCGTTCAATATTAGTTATATGTATGGCATACATAGAATTCCATACTACAGATGCATATTCCAGTTTAGATCTGACAAATGCGTTGAAAAGAACAATGAGTGTGTTGAAGCACCGCGATCGTATTTTTTGAGCATTTCTTTCGACCAATCGACACGAGCCTTTTTTTGAGCGATTGACAAATTGTGTGGGATCCAACGCGAACAAATTTTTTGACAGTCAATATTGAATGTATGCTGGTCCCACTAATGCCTAAGGTTGTCTCAATCTCTTGATAAGTAACATGACGATCTTGCGATATCAGTTCGCCCACAGCATCAATGGTTTTCGGAACAGCAACTGATTTTGGACGACCTTCACGAAATTCGTCTTGGAGTGAACTACGACCACGATTGAATTCACCATACCATCGATAAGCACTGGTCCTTGATGGAGCTTCATCGCCAAAAATTGAATTAAGTTCATCCATGCACCGTTGCTGAGTTAATCCACGTCGAAATTTGTAAAAAATAATCGCACGAAAATGTTCACGATTTATTTCCATTTTTGAGATGAATATTTTAAGTTACTGTAAACAACACAAATAGCGTTCGTATGTCAAAACGTCCTGAGGACGTATAACCTCCAAAATGTCCAACTTTACGATAGAGCTGTCAGTTGCCAGATTGCAACACCAGGGTTGCCAAATTCCGAAATATAAAAGGCAACCCTCGTACTACTCACCAATCATCACAACTGAACGAGAAAATATTACAACACAAGGACCAATCATCACAACTGAAGCGCCAATCATCACAACTGCACGAGAAAACATTACAACACAAGGACCAATTATCACAACTGAAGCTTCAATCATCACAACTGAAGCGCCAATCGTCACAACTGAAGCGCCAATCACTACAACTGAAGCGCCAACCACCACAACTGAAACACCAATCATCACAACTAAATCGCCAATCATCACAACTAAATCGCCAATCATCACAACTGAAGCACCAATCATCACACCTGCACCTGAAGGCACGCCGACAAGCATTTGTGCGAAAGAGCCTAACAATTTCTTCTTGGCAGCTCATCCAGCCACTTGTAGGCAGTACATTGCATGTAATCATGGTACACCGTTCATCATTTCCTGTCAACATGGACAATTCTTTGATCCAAATAGGGGAGCTGATGAATCAGTGTGTGCTGCATGAATTATCAAGAAATTTAACAACAATCTTTAATGGCATATTTATTTTATTTTTTTGTAACATCTATGTTGGACTCCTGGCTATGCCATGCACTCTAATACGTTTAAAAAATCCAACGTATATTTGCCAAGTGCTTATGGTTTAAGTGCGATCAGGTGTATCCATATATTGAATTCCCTCGTGATGTTCTTTTGACTTTTAAAATTAATATCTAGTTAACAATGCACTTTAGAGCAAACAAACCTTATATCAAAAACATTTAATAAGATGTCTGAATCGAAAGCAAAAATAATATCTGGGGTCTTCCATTTAAAAAAACGTAAATTTGATATGCTACGGGATAATGTAACACCCTGTATAAATGACACCAATTTTAAAATGTAGTCCTAATAGGTGTACAAAATCAGACGTTGAAAGAATTTGGAAAATCTGAATAGTTTTACCACAGTAGACCGTCGCGTCAACTAATATTGTAGAAAATGATCATTTTGCATTTTTATTTTGATGTACGCCAATGCCTAACCGCTTAAGGATATCAGCAATAAATTATTAGAATATATTGACAGGAAAGCGACTACCAAATCAATTAAAGTTGCATTTAGGAAAATCACTATCACACCTCAGTGCACTAATGAGTTTCATTTATTAAATATTAACTACAATTTTCTGCTTATAGCCACATCGCAGTAAAGTAATAATAAATTAGTTCTATAACTATGAGATTAGTTTGAAAAAGTATTAAAGAAAATACTTCATTTAAAAATGTTGATTTCTACTTGTTGAGTATACGTAGGTACATCAACATGGGCGTCCGAAAGTGCGAGATAAATCTATCACAAATAGCTATAAAGTCATTAGGCAAAAAAAAAAGATTTGTGTGCGCTTTCGCCATCGTGGATGATGGCGATAACGTACTCATTATTCGCGCAATACCGTACGAACTATATTTACACCCAGTAAATGTGCAGATGCTTAATTAAACACAAACTTAATTTGACCAAGTTTATTTTATTTTTGCTAAAATATTTTGGTTGTTAAAAAAATTGCATAATATTTAGAGAGAAGTAATCTCAATTGTGAGGCGACGCAAAGTCTATTAAATTCCCACAGTTTAGCCTCACTTCTATGTTCAGTTGAGATGATGTGATACGGGCAATTATCGGTCATTTGCTATGTAAGTTTTCACTTAATGGCAACTATTAAAAATGCTGATATTGACTTTGAAGGATACCAAATGTCAATGTTACCATTATGCGAATAAAAATATGTGAATTAGAGATGCTACGTAATAAATCTGTCGATAGTTTACTTGATTCTTTAAATAATCAGCTGTGGAAAAAGCGTTAAGTTTAGAATATTATTTGAGATAAACTAATGGCACTCAAGATCTGCAACTTAGTCTATTGGCCGCTTGTATACTAAATAAAATCAGCTAAAATTACAACATTATCGACTTCACATTGTATACATTATTAATGAGTGACAAAGGCTTTTTGTTTGACGTTTCTGTCAGTTAACAATTTTCATGAAATAATGGAAGAAATTCCAAAAAAATATTAGAAACTGCACCAAAAACTGTGCAAAACTTATTGCTTTCAAAGTCAAGAGCAACGTACGATCGAGAATATGGTATATTCCTGGTCTGGAAAGATAAAAATTTAATTAGTAGTATCGACGAAACAGTTTTACTGGCATACTACCAGGAATTGCTGAGTTATCTGTTCATTTTTTGATTTTATGCATGCACCAATTCAATTGTTGTTGTTATATTTTAGTCGGAAAAATATACCCCTAACTCTAACGAGAATATGGACATCTCTAATCTCTATCGCCTAATATCTTTTCTAAAAATAATGGCTAAAGGCTACATTCCCAAAAAATCTAAACTTTTGCATGGAGAACAAGTTTTAGCTTTCATAAATGAAGCTCCTAATAAAATGTATCTTTTGCATAAAATAGTACTGATGATGGGCATTTTTGGTGGATTAAGAAGAGCCCAGCTGATTAAAATGACCATTGGCGACATCCAAGATTCAAGGTCTATTTTACTTGTGAAAATACCAGAAAGTTTCACCTTTGTTGACGAAGGAGTAGGAAGCTTCAACCGAAAAGATTTTGCTACGCCATTTTTGAACGAACACACAGAGGAGCGCATGTTTATTTTGCTTCAACTTCTGTGAGTTACTCTTATAAATTAGTTTCCTGTCTACGTGCCTATTGAAGTCTTCCATTGAAGTGTAGCAGAAAGGCAGGGTTAAATGTAGGAGAAAAACTCAAAGCCTTGTTTTCGTCCGTATGACTATGCTTATTGTGCATTTTATTCACAATTGGTTTGAGAGTCTTGTAATTTCCATAAAGGTGGCGACGGATATTTGGTTCAGTTGTTAAAACTGTTAAAATATGTCATTTTTATAACTCCTGGTTTCATAATTTTTTTTTTTATTTCACCGGAAATACCTACGTGTTTTCGGTCATTTTATAGGTAAATACTTAACATATTATGTTAACCAAATTTGGTTCAAAAAGACTACAGATTATGTCTATAGGTAGGTACTGTTTAATTTTTAGGAAACATTGAGCGTAGTCAAGGGGTTTAAGAAAGGGTTCAAACATTTTAAAAATTCATACTTCTTCATCTTAATCATTTTTGGCTGAAAATGGTTTTTACACGCTGCAGGAATTTGTTGAGTTTTGTAATGCTGGTGGGCTCCTGTGTCTTGACAGTTGTTTTATGTTATTCTATTTTGTTTGCCTTGTAAATGCTAAGTAAGTAATATTGTTATTTATTCTAAATGCTTCTTTATTTATTTTTTATTATTTGGTGTTTTTAATATGTTTTGATGTTTTTGACCTGGAGTTTGGTGTAATGTGTCTTAATTTTAATGTTTGCAATTAAACTAGTTTAATCTTGCCATACCAATATACCGGGTGTCCCACCGGGAAGGCATTCGATCGATTATAGAGAAACTACACAGTGAAACAATCTCAAAATCTGGTATAGTACGTAAGTCGACGGGACCAATTCGGCTAAAATGTGTTCAAGAATCTCTTACTTCCAGTTATACCGGAAATGGGTGTCAACTTCCTTATTTCAAACACGACCCCATATAAATTATATATTTTTTGGATTCTCCTTGTATTTCTAAAGATATATCGTATATAATATGTTATCCCTATCTCCAGCCGTTTTCGAAATATTTGAAATTTTAGGAGCTCTAAAAAATAGTATTAAATCATCGCATTGCGAATATTTTATGTTGGTAAACCACCTATTCTAAGCATCTATTAAAGTCTCTCCAATGAAGTTTTATTCAACTTTATGAAAATGCACTTACGAAATTATTGCGGGCATGAAAACTGGATTTTTGCGGGAGCAGTCCGATAGTTTACCAAAAGTTGACATGGCCATGATTTTAATTTTTTTGACCGAAAATCAATTATATACCAGTGTAGAGGTGCCAAACTTTCAACGTAAGTACCCTATTAAATACCTCACCTAAATAATAAATATAAATATTATTACAGTTTGAGAAATAAAACTCCACAAAATAAGTTTAATGTATCTTAATTCTAACCAAACAGGTTTCGAAAACTACTTATGTTTCGTCATCAGTCAAAAAATATTGGTTGTTATAAATTTGGCTGGAACTTGCAAAAGCAGACCGTTGTTATTTTTCTTAGGTTAGGTAAAACATGTTTTTTATGGAGCAGTCTACCTCCAACCAGTCGATATCTTTTCAGTATCCTTCTCGACCTGAAACAAATATTAAAAATTAATATTAACAACGTCAGGGTCTTTAATGGCGGACAAAACCTGCATGATGTTGTTAGGTAAACCTGGAGTAGTATTTTTTTCGAATTTATCCTATACTACATGAGAGTCACCCTACAACGTAATACAGTTTTTTTCCGCCATTAAAGACTCACCCTGTATATATTATATTATACAAAATTACGGCTATTTTAAAGCCTGCTATTTATTTGTTGATAAATTACTACCAACTAGAAATGCTGACTGAGTATAGATACTGTTGGTTCGTTTTTAGCACAGTGAGATTAACATAATACCACAGTTTAATATATACAGTTACTTCACTTCGTGTCGGAACGTTTTATCTCTCTGTCTTCAAAGCAATTCGCCGCCGCTTATAGTTATAGTATAGTATCTTATAGTATATATAGATATAGTATAACATAGTAGCGGGCCAGAATGTGGCTGAGATTGGGACGAGTCAATGCCGTTTTTAGCGTCTACTGACCCTTCTTATCTATAGTTATTATTCTATGATAATACGGTGTAATAACGTACATTGAAATGATCTTCGCAACAAAAACGTACTGATTTTTCCGACAAAGGCTCTCTTTTGATTACTTTGCACCACTTAACTCTTGGTCTTTATCTTTTGACACCGCAAAAAAAATGTTTATTGGGTGTAGTGAAAGTTGAGTGAGTACATTTAGGCACAACACAATACTTATAATGCACTTTTTTTTTGTTTGGTGTAGTTTCCATGATGATATCAGACACTCTCAGCTCTCAGCAATCCACAGTACTAATTTATAGAGCACGTCGACGTGCGCTGTGCCTAACGAGACTTATGACATCATCGCGTTGTCGGCTGGCCACACGCCGGAGAATTTGAAATTGGGAATGAAAAAAATCATAACGTCGGCATTTATGAAGATTATTTAAAAAATCTTTCACTAGGCTTTTTTGCATGTTTAGTTTTATTTAATCAAAATAAAAAAAAAGGTTACGTTAAGACGAAAGACAGACTCCCTGGGAAAATTGTATGTCCAAGGCAACATTTTAGCTATTAATTAACAAGAAAATAAGTACAATATAATAATGGGCTATGTTGGTTTTTGACCATTCGTTTATTATTGGTGCAAATTTCTCGGTACACCACTGCTATCAATAGTATAAAGCTCTCCATCGATATGCCTATATTATGATAAATATAGGCAAGTAAAATTATAGGTAAATATTATAGCAATAAAATATAAAACAGAGTATTCCAACCCTGTACTATGGCATCTGCTTCTATATCTGTTTCGGCATTACTTCTGTGTCGGTATTCAATTCAAAAGCACCTTATGCTGTATACACGTGGCGTCCACGCGTCAACACAGCTATAGTGGGGATAACAATAATTCCTATACTAACCACAAATATGGTTCTAAAAATAGGGCGCCGCAAGGTTCATTGTCGTTACATATATAATATGTAGGTACTATTTGGTACTGCCTTAAAATATAACCCATCGACGGTATATTAGGGAAGGTACTATTAAAGATGCAAAGATAGTGTGACAGATGTCGTAATTAGACTTTAGAAGGAGATGGTAGGGTTTGATTAGATTTATTCCTGGTGATAAGAAATATATATAAATATTTATTTTTAAATGAAGAGTTTGTAACGTAATTAGGTAGATGCTTCTATATAAAAACTAATTTTTATGTACCTATAAATGTCAACAAAAGCTTATATTTACTATCGCACTTTTTGGCTGCTAAAATCTATAAAAATATAATCAATTCAAGACTTCTACTCATCATCAGAATCGATAATCAAAATGTAAAATGCGCTAAACAATAGGAAATTAGAAAAGGGGGTTGTTATTACAATTTAGGCGGGAAAATATACCCCTAACTATTCGTGGACGAAGTATTCGATTCTCAGATCTATGTTGATAGTTAAGACAATTCAACTGTAATTTACCACCGCACTTTTTGGCTACTAACGTCTATAAAAATATAATCAATTAAAGAGTTTTGATTTATACGTATTTGATCCGAAATCTGCCACATGGCGGAGCCACCATCTAAGTCATGGTTCATTAAATAAGTCATGTTTGTTTCAAATTGCAACCCCTATATTTTTAGGGCACTTTTAAGCTGCTGCTGTCGTCCTAAATACAATGATGTGGCCTATTTAGGTAAACAGAGATGTCCCCATAGAAAAAACTCAAAGGGGTTCAATCGGACGATCTGGCTGGCCACTCAATTTGACCCCTTTGATCTATGCAGCGATTGGGAACCGTATTTAAATAAACTACTACTCGAGCAAAATGTGGTGGTGCCCCATCTTGCTGGAACCAGATCTGGGGATCAATAGGACGTGGCTGTGGTCCTGGAAAGACTTGAACAAAAGCAGGGATGATTTCATTTAGCATTAGTTCTAAGTAACCTTGTGCGTTAGGTAATTACTATTTAAAAAGACTGATTTATTTGTGAAGAGAGGTAATTTAGAATGAAGAAGGTAATCGGAAATAATTACCTAATTAATTTGGTTTTTGGGCGGACTATCTAGAGCATTTGCTCAAAGTAGGCACCGGTAACCGTTTGGCAATGGGCTAACCTTTCCACAGACGAGCGTTGCACGTTTTCTATGATCTTGGGAGTGATCCATTGCATCTGGTTTTAAATGCGGTGCCTTAATTCATCAAAATTCTATTGCCTATTTAGGTAAACCCGGTTTTTGAGAGTCTAAGGGATTCAAATCGGGCGATTTTGCTAACCACGCAATATCGACCCCTTTGACCAATCCAGCGATTGGGATGCGGTTCCCAATAATTTCTTGCTACTCGAGCAAAAGGTAGTGGTGTCCCATCTTGCTGGAACGAGACCTGGGGATCAATAGGATGTGGCTGCGGTCGTGGAAAGACTTGAACAAAAGCAGGGATGATTTCATTTTGCAGTAGTTCTAAGTAACCTTGTGCGTTAAGATTACCATCAATGAAGAACCGCCCAAACAACATCTTTCTGTGAATGTTGGATATGTGGGACTATGATCCAATGCGGATTTTTTGGTATATTCAACATAGATGAGGCCTCGTCAGAAAAAACTATATTAGCACGAAAATTCATTCTGTGGATTATTAGAAAATTCTTGCCGATCGAAGACGTTGGCTGACAGCTCCTGTACGAATAATTTGACCTTATAAGGGTGAAAGTTGTTTTTACGAAGAACTTTATGTACTAACGTTTCACAGTTTCCTGTATCCCTGCTTAGTTGACGACATGAAGAGTCAGGCTTTTCCTAATTAGCAAGCAAAACTGTTGATACTGGGAAAAAAATCTGGTAAGTCTTACATGACCATATATGTTTCAAATGTTTGAACCAATCTGCTACAGTAGACTTTGAAATAATATATCGATCAGGATGCATTTCATTGAATAAAGCACAAACCTGGTCTTTTCGAACGCCGCGCCGTAACCGACCATCATTAGGATTGTAATCCGATCGGCCTGGCTAAGGTATACCTGTTTAGGTAAATACGGCTTTTAAGATGTCCCCATAGAAAAAAGTCTAAGGGGTTCAAATGGCTCGATCTCGCCATGTGGCTGAACCATAACAAGGTCGAATGAGCGCATTTTTTTAGTACAATAACAGCAGTTAGGGGAAAGGTGTACGAGATGATTCGTTGAGGTAAGATGATCCTTTTCAATTTTGGAAAAACTACATATGCCATCTAATGAATTTCTTCCGTAATATGTATTTGCCAACACCAGAACGCATTTAGTCGATGTATAGTAGCGGCACATTCAACACGCATAATTTTATGCAAGAAAATAAAAAATATGTGTTGTTGATCTATGGGGACGCTGATTTTAAAATACGGTAAGTTACCTTGCAAAACCTTAAGTGCAAATTTTATTGTATTGTTGGCTTGTAGTAGTAGTCAATTAAGTTTTTTAGTCGGCAGAATAAAAGTACAAAGCTTATAGTTTAAGTTACAGAACAAAATAGAAAATCATTGTATTTGGGGCAAGATGATTCTTCTGTTGATGTAACAGATGATCATCTTGAAAAAGGAATTGGGAAAGGAATTTCAAAATAAAAAAAAGATCGCATATGTTGAAGAGTCAACTTCGTCAGAAGACGACACAGAATGGTTATTCTGTACCGAAACTTATTCCGAAGGTAATAAAGGAGAAGGCTGGATACAATGTACTGTTTGTAAAAAATGGGGTCATGAGGCTTGTGCCGGGATAGAAAGCGATGACGAAGAGTTCACCTGTGATTTGTGCACAGTTACTCCAGGAAAAAAACGTTTAGAATTTTAAAATTGTTTATATAGAAAGTGATATAACATAAAGTTTAATTCTTTTATAATTTTAGAATTTTAGTTTTCTTTTAATTTTTTTGATAAGAAAGATTTTTAGTTTACCTATATTTTAGCTGAAATTTTTATTTAGGCCATAGATACTTTAACTTATAAAACAGCTGTTATATTAGACACTGTGGAGATAATTATAAAGTACTTTTTTTTTATTCACATACATAAAATAAATAAATGAAGATTTTTTGATTTTATTTTTTGTATTCTCTACTGAAATCTAGTGATTTCTTAGTAGTTTAGATAAGATGATCCTATGGATCATCTTGTCCATACTATAGGGATCATCTTGGAGACCCCGGTGTCCAAGATGATCCTTTATTAAGGTTGTTAAAAAATTTAAATAAAATTATGAAACATTACTAAAGTCGATGTTTTGAACATGAAAATAGTAAGACAAATGAATTTGCTAATAGCACATATTTAGCCGACTTGGGTATGATGAATACTTTTGATTATATAATTATTTTCCCTTAAGGGGATCAACTCGTACACCTTTCCCCTATAGGAGGTCACGTAGGTTAAAATAATACAATTATTGTCTTCGTTAGGAAAACCTGCAATTTCTCAAAAATATTTTCATGTTACCCCCCACATGTGGCACATCATTCTACTCAGCAGAAACTCAAAGGTGTCCTAAAAAATGCGGCAGATTTCGAATCAAATGCGAGGGTACAAAATTGCTAAACATAAATCAAAACTTTTAGAAATGTACCAACTTGAAAATAATCAAAAGTTCCGTTACATTTTGGCCACCCTGTATAATTTTTAGCGCCTTTTTTATGACCTAAAAGCGATAAAATTATCGTAGATGAGCATTTTCATTAAAATAGTAAAGAAAAAAAGAGTTCTTTAACCCCTCGTTTTATTTAGAATAAATTTGATTGGAATAAGATAAAATATCGACTTAAAAACTATACATAGTTGTTATAAATACACCTGCTGTAGCAGTTTTATTGTGTAACGTCTTCCGTAATTTTGTTTTGTACCAACCGACTGTAATGACGGATTAAGCACCAACTGACTCAGTAGATAATTTCTTTTAGTCTTCTGTATATGTTTTATTTTTATAAATAAACATTTTTAATTACCTAATTACTAGATACTGCTATTGTATTGTACTTATGGATTATAATGATGAAAATCCAATTTGCAATTACAAGTAAGAAAATCAAATACCTAAATATTATTTGCACAAAATCCAATAGCTTAAGAATGATAAAATGTCCCTGATGATATATAAGATCTCTCCTATAACGATCCTTCATAGCTAAAGCACAAATTTGATCCATACATTACAATCGCTATCAAAATGAAAAAATTTATGATACGCTCCCGAAAATTGCTTCTTTTTCGCACTAGTCCCTAAAAGTCATCCTAGCAACCTTTACGGACTATATCAAAATTCCTTAGAATGTCTCAATTCCACAAAAAACATACATACTCCACAAAGGCCAATGACAAGAGCAACCTAAAAATCAAATGAAATACCAACTATAATCTTAGTAAGTAAATAAGTTTTTCGGCAACCGTCCGGGATGTACCCACTTTCCGAACGCTTTGAGAAAGTAGCATTTCCCGTCCTAGTCCGAAGTTCGTACTTCCCGGGCTAGGAGATCACGTCATCAAAATAAATGATTTTTAATGTTTCAAATAATCAGATACATTTTTTGATATTAACAATCCCTTTGAGTGTTCATTGTTTTTTGGTAAATTGTTTTCAGTGGTATTGTTATTGTTGTTGGTATTATTATTATTGTTGATTATTTTTGAGTTCTATTAAATATAGGGGATCTTTTTTTAATGTATTAATTGTTGGAGTTGGACATTTTTTATTGTTTTGAAACGAATAATAAGTTATTTTGTAATTTTTCCGATTGATTGTTCTGCTGTTGTTTGATTGCGAAAAATAGATATGAAATTTATTCACGCACAAACCGTTTTAACAGTTCCAGTGGATTTTCATTTTATTTCCGTAAAGAACACATAGCTTAAAAAAATTATGTACATGTAAATTTTGCTTTTTGGAAATAAATTATTATTATATGTAGGATTTTCTGTTCTGTTCTGTTTAATTCAAATAATATAGATAGTTTTTCTGGACTCACAGACTACAACTCGTCCTAGAATTTTGTCTATTCGTCAAAAAAACAAACTATTTTCCGAACTTGTTGTGTATTAAACGTGGCCAAATTGATCGACCTTCTCTGGACAAAACCTTAGAATTTTTAGGCTCATAACCAACCGAATTCCTCTTCAAAAAAGCAATAACTTTTGGATATTTGACAATTTGAAGATTTTCTTTAACACTGGTTTCAGCATAGAATTATTCGACCAAACTGTCGACGGTCTGAACCTGTGTGACTGTAATTTAAGAGACTATTTTAATTTAAAAGACTCAAAATTCATCTTGCGTACGTATTTAGTTTTTTATATACTTACTTTTTCGGGTAAATAATTTAGCAATATATCTCCATTTACAATGAGTACGCCATTTTCGTGTTTCCATTCATTAAAAGCATCTTATTGTTTATGGAAAATGGCACGAGACTTCACAGGCGGTAAATCCAACACGTTTCTTTGGCGTTAAGGATTTTGAAACATTTAATTTATGAGACTTTCTGCCAAAATCGCATGACATGACAAAATTATCTAAGATATCTATTATGATTTCAAAAATTATGGAAATTTTGCAAATTTAAGCATTCTGAAGAATTGTAAAAAGCGTATAACCAAATTTTGGGAGCGCTATTCAAAAACAGCAATGATATATCCTCAAAAACTTAATTTTAAGTACTTGTAACAAAAATAACTATTTCAATTTCGATTTTGGTTTCATAAGTCAGGAGAAGATGACATCTTTGCAGGTCTCATTAACTGGAGTGGAATGAGCATCATGCTCATTTGCAGCCGTCTTCCAATATTTGAGATGAAAATTCAGGAATACGCTTTAAATAGAAAAGCAACATGCTTCTGATCTTTGAGTTGTGTTTTTTTTTGGCATTGCAGAAATTGGCCTATACCTGCCAAACACATAATGACAATTTTTTTTTCAGAGGCGCTCCACTGTAAGCAATTTAGTGACTTTCTTACAGGATGTATATCCCGCTGTTGGTCGGGGTTTTCAGGTCGACGCAATCTACACAGATTTTTCTAAAGCCTTCGACAAGATCGATCATTCTTTGATGCAGCAACGCATGAATGACATTGGCTTCAGCAGGAAATTAATTGCATTTTTTGGGTCATATTTAACGACTCGTCAGCAGTTCGTTGAATATAATGGCCATCGGTCTGATTGCTTCTTTGTGCCGAGTGGAGTCCCACAGGGTAGCACCTTGGCTCCTTTACTGTTTGCTATCTTTGTGAACAGTATTGGTAATAATTTCTCAAGTCAGCACTTGCTTTTTGCGGATGATTTGAAGTTGTACAGTGTTGTACGGTGTGCCGATGATTGTGATCGTTTGCAAAGAGACCTACATATGCTGTCTGTATGGTGTGACCTAAGCAAGCTTCCCTTAAATGCTAACAAATGTAAATCCATAACGTTTACAAAACGCCTTACACCTGTGATGCACAACTACATACTTAATGGAATCGCGTTGGAGAGATGTAATGTCATTAAGGACCTCGGGATTTATGTTGACAGTGAATTGACTTTTAATGACCATGTCTCACATGTTTCAGCGGCTGCACTCAGGATGCTGGGATTAATTTTCCGACAAACAAAGAATTTTAGTAATATAGACTGCCTTAAAACGCTATATTTTGCTTATGTACGGGCCAAATTGGAATATGCCTCAATTGTTTGTTCACCTATGTATCATGTCCATATACAGAGGCTTGAGAACATCCAACGCAAATTCTTAAAATATCTGTCATTTAAGCCTGATGGATGTTTTCCATCTCGCGGCTGTAGTCACGGTTTGTTGCTGAACAGGTTTCAGTTTCAACTATTTTCCGAGCGGCGCATTTATGTTTCTCAAATATTTATCTTCAAATTAATAAACGGTTTGCTGGACTGTTCTCGGCTGCTTCATCAAATTGGGTTTCGTGTTCCCCGCTTGCACGCAAGAAACTAGGGCGCCCCTTTTCCGGGCTTGCAACTACTGCAATCGTCTGACTATCCATGAGAATATTAATTACTTTAATGCATCACTCAATTCATTTAAGCGTGACCTGCGCGGGTACTTACAGGCTAATGAAATTGATATTATTTAAGTAGTTATTTCAGTAGCCATTTTATACCTTTGTTACTTTTATTAGTTTTATTTTCAATCACCTATGTCATTGTATCATAATATATATTTTTGTTTTGGCTTGTAATTGGGTAGTTATACCTGTTAGACAATAAAGAGATTATTATTATCATTAATATACAAAATTCCTTCTTCCTGGTAGATGAAAGCCCGATCACACCTATCTGCCCTTTAAAATTCTGTCTCACGCTCACGACTGCGCCTTTTTGGTCCTGATCACGATTTTTGAAAAGCATTTGACGGAGAAATTTCTCATATTGAGTTCATGATCCCAAGTTGAAATCTTTTCAGGTTCGTGGTTTATCAACCAGTACCTAATCTCATGGTCCTGAGAATAAGCCCTTTTTAGTGCTGCGAAAGAATTTTGCGTAGAATTTGACGAAATCAGTCTCTCATTTATCAACTAAACAATATGAACATAGAAACCAAAATCTCATCCTAACTAAAACAAGAAGAATACTGTGAATGCCCTCTAGCTGGACAACGCAGGTGTGTTTAACACAGAGTCTGTAGGGTCAGCAATGATATCTTCGCAATACAGAACTGTTAAGTATGTAGAGTCCCCAAACGCTATCCTCAGGGTGATGCTACTTTACACTTCTTGTTTTTAAGTATACTACTATTTTGGAGCCTGAGTCGAGAACTTCACCTTATCCTCCACATGTTTCTAATGATATTGTTCACTAAATAAATGTTCCAGCACTTGTGAGGAAAACACAATTATTGTTTGAAAAAAAATATAAAAACCTCAAATCAAAGCACATTTTTTACGGAAGTAAATAAAGCACAAAACTCGTTATTTCATGATGGTTAAGTTTTCTATAACAAAAACGTATTACGGTCCTGTCTAAAGGGGTGTTGCATCGAAATTAGAGGTAGCACGCGACTTTTTAATGCAGGTCAGTCTCATCATCCCCTTTTTATTTATTTTTCAATGTATTTCCGTATTAGTAACTGTTCAGAGTACAATAACAGAAGAATTAAATTGATAAGTCAGTCGTAAGAATAAGAATCATTTACCTTGGAATAAAAGTGAATAATACTGTAAATTCAATAAATGGAACTTATAAACTAATCATGATTGTTTTGACTTGTAGATTGTGAACTGTGAATAATGTGATTTTTGAAGTGTTTAAGCATTTATCATTGCGCTAAAAAGGTAAGAGAGTTTTGAGCTTATTTTAACATTGTTATGTAGGGAAATGTTAACGCTAATAAAACCTTGTTAGAGTGAAAACATAAATCATACAGTGATAGTTTTTTTAACGCGGAAGATAGGAACATCTCTACTAATTTTGGATTATTTTTGATTTGCTTGTCACCTTTGACAGCAATATAAATTTGCAAGTTTTAGTAGATTTTCAACAAAAAAAATCTTAATTCATTATGGTTGCAACAAACGAAAACTGTATCTTGAAAACTATGCATTTCCGGACACCTGTTTATATGAACTTTTTACCTTAAAATCACTCAAAGAATTACCCCCTGAAGTTTGGCCAGATACTTAATTAACACCCTGTATAATATATGGAGACTATTATTAGTTTCATGAAATTTTTTTTTTTCATTTCATCGGAAATACTTGTTTTTGGTCATTTTATACAGAAATAACTAGTTTTAAAAAAATGTCTGTATCCACGAAAACGAAAAAACCACTTAGCAGATTTTAACCAAATTTGATACAAAAATACTATTGGTCATGGCAAAGAGCTGATTAAATTTTGGGAAACATTGAGCGTAGGCAAGGGGTTTAAAAGAGGGTTCAAACATTACTAAATACTGCATAATTTTTTACGCATTTAATTGAATATAACCTAAAATATTGAACATAAAATATTAGACCACACTGGCGTTCGAAAAAAGTGTAAAAAAGATTTTAAAAAAGTATTTCTTAAACATAGCAGAAATATTAACTAGTTATTTATAGCTTTGATAGAATATAACCTATAAGATGTGTCATAAATAACTTACTTTCATATGCGTTCGTAAATAGCGGAAAAGGGGTCAAAACATAAAAAATATATATTTCCTAAACTTTTTAGAAATATGGAAAAAGAATTCAACACAGGCGTTCGAAAATAGTCTAAAAAAATGGTAAAAAATATAAGAAAACCTACAAAATGCAGGATAAAATTTTTATTTACATAGGAGTTCGTAAATAGTAGAAGAGGGGGTAAAATAAATATTTAAAATGTAAAAATTTTTATAATTAACTAGTTGAATTGGTGTTAAAAATACACGACAAATATTAATGTACCATAGGCGTTCGTAAAAATTCTATAAAAGGGTCAGAAAAAATTTGTATCCGTGATAACTCAAAAACCACTTAACGGATTTTAACCACATTTGGTACGAGGCAAGGGGTTTAAGAAGGGTTCAAAAAATCATAGTTCTTAAACTTATCGGAAATATTGAATATTTTTTTGTGCGTTTAATTAAATATCACCTAAAATATTTAACCTAAACAATTAGGCCACATTGATATTCGAAAAAAGTGTAAAATGGGTAAAAAGGTTAGAAAAAAACATATTTCATAAACATAGCAGAAATATTGACTAGTTGTTTTTAGCTTTGATAGAATATAACCTATAAAATGTGGTATAAATAACTTGTTTTCATAGGCGTTTGTAAAGAGTGTAAAAGGGGTCAAAATAAAAACATATATACTTCCTAAACTTATTCGAAATACGGAATAATTTTTCATAGTTGTGATAGAATATAACCTAAAAAATGTTACATAAATAAACTGGTTCAGACAGGCGTTCGAAAATAGTGTAAAAAAGGGTCAAAAACGAAAAAAAAAAATTCCAAATATAACAGAAAAATTGGCTAATTATATATATTGATATAAGATAACCTACAACATGCAGCATAACAATTTTGTTTACATAGGCATTCGTAAATAGTAGAAAAAGGGGTAAAATAAATTTTATAATAAAACTAAAAAAATCAACTATTTTACGTACAAGAACTTGGCCTAGAAGATCTGAAATATAAAATATGTACGTATAAATAGTGCCTCCAAAGAGAAGAAAAAGGAACAACGCCCGATACTTAAAAAAATAGCAGATGTCTAAAACAAAAAAAATATATATAAATTTTAGATAAATTACAAAAATGTCATAAAATTATTACTTTCACACTTAAATATGGAGAGCTATTCGTGCCTCGAGGGCAACAGTTTATTGATAGCTTATAAATTGCTCTTTTTAAAAAATTAATAATTTAAAATAATTTATGTGTAAAATTAACCCCCTGTATCTACGCCAATGAACAGTTAATGAAAGCCGAAGTAATGCAGATTATTTTAGGTTATCGGTCCCCAAATGCATGTAAAATTTTGTCAAAATCGGTTAGCTAATTTTTGAGAAATCAACAAAATGTTAATTTGACCACTAAATTTGGATAACGATAACGAAGCATTTGCGGACATGGGTTCAATGGCAAACAATGCTTGAATTGTTTTCAGGAATCTCCATATGGACTGAAAGACCGTGGACTTCCAGAGTCCCCTCGTCATTCGGAATAAATTGTTGATAAAGGTGCCTTCCTTTGACGAATCACATGAGCTGATGTGACGATATTGTTTAGACTCACTTGAATTTACTTATGAATGGAACGATAAATTGAGTTTTTGTCAAACAACATGAGTTTTGTAGAAAAATTTTAATTAATGTCCTTCTATTAAAGAAGATACTCAACAATTAGTTATTATACATTTTTTATTTTATTTTTTTAGAAGAAAATAACCAACAATGGACATACTAAACAGTTTCTACCTTGATTCCGACGCACAATACGGTCTCCCGTCAACAAATTCGCTCAATTTCTACAATCACGCCAACTTCAGCATAACAACAAGTACTAATGATTCGCGCCGGCCTGACTCCGCACCCGGATTTATAAAAATCGAGGAGGCCGTGAAAAATCCGGAAATTTACGATGTCAACACGTACGATTCATTTGTATCGTCAACCAGTTTGTTAGCAGATGAAATAAGATGTACGTCCTATGGCAATTTTAACTTTTTCCCGTTGAAAAAAAGTCAGTTTAACAACAATAACGAATCATCGACAACTGTGTTGGCTGTGCGAGAGGCCTCTAATGGAAAAAATTGTAGAAAAAATAGAAAAAATGTCGTTAGGGACAGACCAACGTCGCCTGGTATGTTGAGGCGACGGCGGATTGCTGCTAATGCACGCGAAAGAAGACGAATGAATGGGTAATTTTTGCATATTATTGATTTAGCAATCATTATTTATATTTTTCAAATAACTGATTTAATTTAGGTAATATTAAATATACAGGGTGTTTCAAAAAAAACGCGGTAATATTTAACGGGGTCATTTTGAAAAAAGTTCTTTTTGTTTTTTTTAATTAAGTCAAATATCTCCACCCCACATCTTGAACTGAACTACCTAGCGAGACAATGGCAGGTGGGGTCCAATAATACATCAGTTTGAAGAGCACAAAATCATCTTTCTAATGATATATATCTTTACTGTCAACTTTTTCCAAAATAATCGAAAAGCTAGTCAAAAAGCGACTCCTCAGTTTTCTCAGAGCCAATAATATAATAACATCGGAGCAGTTTGGCTTCCAGAGCGCCAGGAGCACTTCGGATGCCATATTTTCTTTTCTCGAGAATGTTTATTCCCAGCTCAATGAGAATAGAGCAGTTGCCGGAGTATTTTGCGATTTTTCAAAGGCATTTGATTGTGTAGATCACAGCATCCTTCTCAGGAAGCTTGAGTTTTATGGTGGTAGGGGTGCACATTTGGACTGGTTGCATTCTTATTTGACTGACCGAAGGCAACTGGTCAGGTTTGAGAGTGGTATGTCTGATAGTATCTGTGTGCCTTGCGGAGTGCCACAGGGGTCTGTTTTGGATCCTGTTCTTTTTCTTCTTTATATTAACGACATTACCACTATTGGACTAACGGGAAGCTTTACGCTGTTTGCGGATGATACGACACTCCTTTGGCATGATAGAGATGCTATTGTTGTCAAAGAAAACATTCGAAGTGATTTGGGAAAGTTAAAGGAATGGTGCGATTCGAATTATCTCTCATTTAATTTATCAAAAACACATGTATTATCTTTTAATTTTAAATTTGATGATTTGCTATTTGAAAATAACCATATTAATAGTCCTAATTGTGTTAAATTTTTGGGACTCCAAATTGATTTAAAGCTGAAGTTTGATGAACATGTTAAACTGTTAGGCAAAAAGGTTTCATCTGGCTGTTATGCTTTGAGAGTTGTGTCAGGGGCTCTGGGACTGAAAGTTGCACGAAATGTGTATTTTTCTTTAGTGGAGGCGTATCTTCGATATGGAATAGCGTTCTGGGGTACTTGTAGCCAAACTTTGTTTAAGAGTATATTTACACTGCAGAAGCGGGCTGTTCGTTATATGTGTAAGACAGATTTTACTGCAAGCTGTAGAGAATTATTCAAAAAACATCGAATATTGACTCTTACATCACTTTTCATTTTATAAACTGTATGTGTTATTCATAAAAATATAAGAAACATTAACAGCTCAGCTCCACCTAGTCACCCTTATCCCCCGAGACTAGTTCAGCGGGTGCACTTGCCTATACCGAGGTCTGCCTTGGTAAAGAAATCACTCCTTTATGACACTCGCAGAATGTACAATCATTTGCCGCCAAACTTGACGGCTGTAAAAAATCCCAAGCAATTTAGGGAGGCTGTTAAGCGCGTTCTTCTTGAGAAGGCCTATTACTCGCTGGAGGACTACTTTGCTGATGCGTGGTAGTGTTTGTTTTGAATTTGTTGTGTTGATCCGCTTTTGGCTTGGTTTGATGATTTTAATGTATTATGTTTTTCTGTTCTGCTACTTGCATTTATATATATATATATTTATGTTGTGTTGTTATTTACGTATTTTACTTCATCAATGTTTGAGGGATTTGAGATTTTACTCTTGCCTTCCTACTAACACTGACAACATAATGTAGTAGGTTTACGTATGTTTTTAAAATATTTTTGTTATATTGTGTTTCAAACGATTAATTACATTAATCTTTTGTACTTGTATACGTCTTTGTTATATATTGATTTAAGTATGACTTTCTCTACAAGAACTTTTGTGATTCTTTTATGACAATAAAGTTAAAGATAATAATATAGGCACCTGATTTTACTTGAACTTTAAGAATCTCAACCCATAACATTTGGAATTCATGAAACATGCACGTATATCATCTATTAATGTATTCTTAATCTCTGATGAGGGTCATGATCACAAATGAATTATTGATATTTTTTTTCCAGTTTGAATGAAGCTTTCGACCGTCTACGACAAGTAATACCAAGTTTGGACGAAGAACAAAAACTCAGCAAATTTGAAACATTACAAATGGCACAAACATACATAGCAGCACTAAAAGAACTCTTAATAAGAAGTGAAGACTTTGATCATAGATAACATATTATTATTAATAAAAAACTCAATTACTTATAAGATTAAAAGATAGTGTTCTATACCTACTTTAGTAAATATTATTTATTTTTTGTAATTAAGTAATTTAACTAGCTTATAGATATGATTAATTAAGTGGTTTTATACATTTCTAGTCGTTAAATCCAAACAAAATACTTGAGAACAATAATTGTAAAAAGACATTTATATTTTGTATAAAATTAAGAAATATTTTTATAAATAAATTACATACAAACTTTTTATTTATTTTTTTATACGTATGACATATTTTTAATGCCAAATCTGCTGTGATGCTGCTGAGAACTGACGATCTTCCTTAAATCGCGCAACTTCTGTTTTCTGCAACAATTTTTAGGCATCGATTCATAACATCGTAAATAATACTTCAAATGGGGGCCATCAGCAAAAAAACTGCACACTACTGTCAGTAAGTACATTAACATTAATCTTTGGTAGAACCAAATTTTTTCAGAAAATATTTCTTACCTGTATTTTACATGTTTCAGTAAAGAATGTAATTCCACTTTGTAAAACGGATGTTGATCATCATTTTAAGTATTTGATTTTTTAACTAACAATGCTCAAGTAACAGTAAACATTATTATAACCTCAGGCAGGCGTTCCCAAATTGTGCTGACTACTCAAAAACTTTGGAATTCACACTTTTCTGCAGAAGGAAGATCATGCAAGCACCAGATACTCTGTCGAACCAGACTTTTTACTAAAACTAGCATTTTTATGTAATATATTTGCTAAACTGAATGCCTTGAATCTATATTTACAAGGCACCACAGCTTGAAACTATTGGAGAAGATTGCGGCGTTTAGGAGTAAACTGCAGTTGTGGATAAGACAAATTAATGAGGATGGCGGTCAAGATTGCTTCCCCGAATTGCATAAATACGCCCTTCTCTTAAGAATTGCTGATTCTTTACACGGAACACCTTTCGAAGCTCACTGAATGGTTTAGAAAATACTGTGGAAGAAATTATCGATTAACATTCGTGGGTCCAAAATCCATTCTTTGCTCACAAGAAGAACAGTCTCATTGAACAGCCTTTTGGATAAACATCAAAAATGACCAATTATAATATCAAAAGGTTGATGAATTCTCATTCCTTTTGCAGCCTCATATTTATGCAAAACCGGATTTTCAGCTGTAGCTGCAATAAAGAGCAAATATCGTTCAAAGATGAACATGGAGTGAGAAATGAGTGTGGTAGTCTTATATCCTTGACTTAAAAAACTTTGTGGAGATCATCAAACTCACCGTCCCATTGATTTTTTCCTAGTTTTCTTTAATCATTCTCTTGTAAACCTGCAGTACCTATATCAGCCTCAGATTGTGATTGTTTTCATTTCTGTGCCTGCTCACTAGTTTCAAATATACTGAAGTGTTGTGATTTGCTATGACTCTAAGAAGTAAGCAGGTTGTAAAGCACAAACCTTGTACAACAATTCGTTGAACATGACAAAATACTAACCCTGGAAGGCCGCCGTCAACTGAAACCCCTGACCTAGAGCGAACATTTTCCATTACTCAACGAGGCAGGACAGGTTGGCTCAGCACCTTCTAGAAATTTCTTACGAAAAAAATCGCATACCATTAGATTAGAGGATCTTACTAGCCACGAAATGTTTCAATGTTTGGATAGGAGTCCACCCGGAGAAAGTTCCCTTAAAGCTGGGCGATCTGTGGCCACATCCTTCTAATTGTTGCTTCAAACAAATTTTCTGAACATGTGTGGTAATGCCTTTGCTGCCTCTAACCTTGGTTTTCGTTATTGGAATCGACTGATCTGTTTGTGCTTCATCTGACATAAACTCAGGATGCTAGACATCGAATTTTGTAAAGGTGTAAAGATAAATCTTTACGCAAAATTGGTCGTAATGATGCGCCAAAAATTTTCCCTATTTTTCTGTTGCTTCTTTAGGCTTATGGAATATTGAATGAGCACCTGACAATTGCGCTATGTTTGATAAATGATAGCGAGCTGAGACTTATCACATACAAGACCTTCTATCAGCAGCAACCTGCGGTTAATCATGTGAAGGGTGTGACAATCAAGTAACAGCGTTCCTTGATGATAATTGCTTGGAAGGTAGTTTTGAGTATCTCGTCGAAGTGAATAAACGGTGTTGTAATAAGCTCGTAGACAATATTTACTTCCACAGGGTCTCCAGGCGAAAACAATCGCAAGAGAATGTCTCGGGAAGTGGTCTAACCAATCAGATTGCGAATAACGCCATCTAGATAGTGTGGTTGCCATAACAACAGCTGGCGACCTCCACGTGCTTTAGTCTCAATATTATTGCAGCCTTTCGCCTTATTATGCGGATAAAAACACAAGAGTTTGAGTGTTTGCTTCTTTGAGTCGCCGTTCCGCATGTGATTTAATCATAATATGGACTTGTCGAAAAATATCCTTTGAAGAAAAAGTAGAAATTAAAAAATTAGGTCGTCCCACACCCGAATAACAATGAATAATAATTTAAAACGCTGTTTTTCTGAAATTTATCAACTTTTGAAAATTATTTGTACTACTCCGATGACAACTTGTGCTTCTGTTGTTTCTCAACCCCAAAGAGAATTAAGTGCTTTTAAAGAAGTACGAAGGACCAAGATAGACTACATTCCCTCGCTATGCTTTCAATATCTACAAAAAAAAACTTAATAATAATAATAATAATTGGGCTTTATTGCATTATTTCAAAAAACACAATTGGCGAAGTTGAGACTAGGTCTCCTAGCTTAACCTGACTATTCCACAACATTTATATTAAGTAGCAAATGTGAACAAAATAAAAAAAAAATAAATACAATTCCAACCTATAACACTGCAGTAATTACATAATATATAGAAATACAACATAATATAACACACAAATCAAGTACCAAGTTGATCACACAAATTCCAATAGTTTTACTTTCAAAAACTTACTGAACATACATGGGCGTAACAATTTAGACTCCTCAGGAATTCTATTATACATGCAGGAAACCGTGTATGAGAATGACCGTTCAAACATTGCACTTCTGTGTCGTGGCATGGTTATTACTAACTTATGCCTTAGATCCAGATAGTGCTGATCATGACGAAACTTAATTTTTTTGATATAGATATCTGGGCAATTTCAAGACTATGACCTTGTTAAACAAGACATACATTTGATATATTCTGCGTTCCTTCATTGTGAACCATCCAATTTCACGCAACTTCGCAGATACTCCTCACACAACAGTTTTGAATTTGCTGTATACGTTTTTCATCAGTACTTAGTACACAAGGTGTATAAACGGCACTACAATAATTAAAATGTGACAAAACTAAAGAATCACACAGCATTTTCCTCATCTCCTCACTAAGCACGTCGCGTTGACTATAAATTAATCTCAAACTCATAAAGGCCTTTTGCACACAGCTACTGACTTGTCTCGTAAATCGTAGTTCAGTGTCTAACACCAATCCAAGACTTTTTGCATATCTAACAAAAGAAATCCGGCCACCTGCCATACTTGGTGTTAACTGATTTTCGATAATCGTGCGCAAATGCGGTTTACAAAATAGCATAGCCTTAGATTTTTCCGGATTTATTGTCAGACAGTGACCCACCGATACTTCCTTCAAACTTTTTAGGTCATCATTAAGTTGTTTGTTTGAATTTTCCATATTATTGATATCAAAAGTCATATACAATTGTGTATCATCAGCATAATAATGAGGGGAACTATACATCAACGACTTAGATAATTGCGACGTGTATAAAGTGAAGAATATAGGGCCAAGTATAGAGCCTTGTGGAACACCCCCGTCAACCGATACGCGACTCGAGAAAACACCATTTAAGGAAACCCTTTGTGTTCTATTATATACGTAAGAAGAAATAAGACTACACGCTTCTGCTTGAAAACCCAAATACTGAAGTATTGCCATTAAATCATTATGATTTAAGCGGTCAAATGCTTTAAAATAATCAAGTAATATCAAAATCACACTTTTATCATTATCGAGAGCACTAAAGACGTCATTCGAAATTTTTAGCATTGCAGTCGCACAACTGTGTCCGGCCCTAAAACCTGACTGGACTCAGCAGTTCACTAGCTTCTACATATTCTTTAATCTGGTTGCACAATATTTTTTCAATTAATTTAGATAGAACTGGTAATATACTAATTGGTCGTAAATCCTTAAAATCTGTAACCTGCTTTACCTTAGGAATTGGACTAATTTGAGATGCTTTCCAACAGTCTGGAAATATTGATGTTTCTATAATAAAATTCACTAAGTGTGTAAGTATAGGAATTATTCATTTCAGATTTTGACAATAAAGTTATTGAATTGTTTGTGCATTAGTTTTGGTTAGTCTATTTTTTCTGTTAGCTCCCCGCAATTATCTAAGCAAGATACTAGTCTAAATAAGGTAACACATTGGAAACGCGGCTGAGTAAGAAAATAATTGTACAGCAAGATAGTCAATAAAGGAGACACAGATCCCAGTCTTGTTCCTAATATAAATATTTAAGTTGAGTATAAATGGTATTATATAGATTAATATTAAAATTAATTACAAAATCCCTTTGGAAAATAACTATATTTACATCACATAAAACACACACAATTATTTCATTCTTTCTCTAACACTTTCTGTTCTTGGGCAATTGGCAAAGCTCCAACTTCTTCCAATATTTTCCTTTTCTCCTCAAAATAATTCTTGTACCATTCAATGTGTTCTTTTTTAGCTTGAACAGTAATATATGGATTTTTTGATAAACCTACACAAACTAATTCCATAAAGTATCGAATAGGCCCTTTGGGTGGACACCATGGCTCCAAATGTTCCTCCAAGAAAATGTGATCAGTGAAGTATACTTGTGCTTCCTCATCTAAACCTAAAAAAATTTCAGTTTTATTCATTGGTCAAGAGAGAATCTTAGAAAACAAAGATACCTTGTTCATTATTAATAGGAAACTTCCACAGCTTTCCTTGTTCAGTCCATAGAATCATCTGCTGGAAATAATTAGCTGGCGGATGCGTTACAGCTAATTTCAAATCTTTAGCATATAGTTTATGCCATGTATCAGT
The DNA here is from genome assembly GCA_911728435.2 of Apoderus coryli. Lineage (NCBI taxonomy): Eukaryota > Metazoa > Arthropoda > Insecta > Coleoptera > Attelabidae > Apoderus > Apoderus coryli. The sequence continues at coordinate 16,633,708 of OU452204.1, forward strand.
TTTAGTACCATCTTTCAATTGAGATGGATCCGTAAATATTCCCAATGGTTCGCTACCAAACAGATTAATGTTTTGCACGGGTCTAAAATATAATTAAGTATACTAATAATAGGTATATAAGTATATATTTCCATCAAAGCGTATAATAGCAAGTTACTAACGCAGGTTTCATTTGTTGTCTGGGCATTCTCGCCGTTGTAGGTCGTCCAATGTCTCTGGGCGATTGCCTCCGTGTTGACCTTGTTTGTTCTAGAATTTGTCTAACTTGCTGTGCTCTGCTTATTTCCGGTTTAGACTCTCGATCGATCTTCATACCTTTTATTACATCACTATAAATTAATCAAAATAGTAAGTATCAATTCCCCTTATAGAAAACAATGACATTAATTTACCTTAAACTCTTTATTTCAGGCTGATCCTCTTTGGATGATAACATTTTTAAAAGTTCCGATTCAGTTTCTTTGGTATCGCCTCCTAATGATTCGGCAACTTCTTTTGCAGCTTTTGTTAGTTGCTTTTCTATAAATAGTAAGAAATTATTCTACCACCAATTTCAAAGTTCTAGTAATAGGTAGGTATGAACAAATTACTAACCTGGTGATTGGACTTTCTCTTGCTTATTCGCATCTGTCTTATTTCGCTTATTGCTAGGATGAGACAATTTAATTTTTGATTCGGTAATAGCCACATCGTCCTAGATAATTTACATTACAATTTACAATCAGTACTAATTAAAGATACAATGCACACTAATTAAAATAAGTATTTTTCGAACTTACTTTTATCATGGCTTGAAGAAGCACATTTAGCTTCTTTACTGGGTCTTCTTTTTTAATTTTTTTAACAGCTTCATCATCGGAACTGCTGCTGCTGCTACTACTACTACTTGAATTGCCACCAACAGGTTTTTGCTGTGTGGAATACAAACGACAGCTTATAGCAGATAAAGTTTCTCGGTGATTCTTCGTAGCATATCTGAAAAAAACACAATTTTTGCATAAAGAGATACAATATAATATTTCGTTCTACCTTAAGATGTAACAGATCCTACTCATTTTTCAAATTTAGATTAGAATAAAAACAAAATACAATTTTTTTAATGATAATAAAGTTTGTGGTTAAACAATTTTCCTCTTCTTTTATATGGCCTTAATTCTAGGTTATTCGGCCTTGGCAAATTTTGACTTTTGACGTATATTAGGCTTCTTCGTTCAATACACTTCAATGCAAATGTTGCTAATATTTTCCATGGAATATTACATGTATTCAGGATATATTTTATACATTTTTTGGGCAAGCTTCGGAAAAGATATATCAATTATGTGGATTTTCAACTACTTATCGATCTAGGCATCTTAGTTAGGTCGTAATATTGCCATTAGTGATTAATGAATAACAGAATTACTATATGATACAAGACGTTGAGGACTACAAATGAATTCAACCACTAACTAGATAGGTTTAGTTATATTTTGAGTGATTCCGTGAAAATTAGCGTGGAATGTATTTTAAAACATCCTTCAACACAAAATGTCAGCAATTTTTTCTCCCTGTCATAAACGTATATTCCTTTTACAAATTTAACCCAGAAATGCTTAATTGCTAATCATGGTACACTGGTAAAATACCAATATCATGATTGCTAATGTTAATTTTGACAAATTTTGTTTCTTTTAAAACAAAAATAGAAGTGAGGTGAGTGGAAGGTGTTTTGAATGCGTTGTTATTGTATTAGCGGTGTTATTGGTAGGATGCATTTGGATTAGTTCACACTGTAGTGATAACACTTAAAATCCAGTTTAAAATGTTAATTGAAATTGATATTTTAGCAACACTGTATACCAATAACAAACAGATTACGCATGCGGCGGCTAAGTTCATTTGATGTTACTAATTTCATGTCACTTGTCATTGTTTTATTACGCGTTGTTCCAATCTGAATTATTGATACCGCCATTATAAATTTGTATAGTTTTTTAAGAAAATCTTACCCAAACTGCTAATTAGTAGAATTTTGAAAATATTACTTTATTAACACTTATAACATTGGATTTATATACTTATTAGATAGTACATATGTAAGTTAGTAAGATTTATAAAGTTTGTGACGTGTAACAACTTACATGACCCCCTTTAATTTAACTATTGGTACTTTTTTAACACTAATTTATCATTTTTAGTACAATTGCGTTCAAGTATGGCAGATAGCGATGACGAGTACGATCGTAAAAGACGCGATAAGTTTCGTGGTGAAAGAGCTGAAGCCAGTTATAGAGGAGCTGAAAGAGTAGCTAGGCCTAGAGATGACTGGCCAGAAAGGTAGGAATTAGTTACTAAGTCAATCGTGAGATAATTTAATGTTCTTATTATTATTAAAGGGACTCATGGTCAAGGCCTAGACCTCGGGAATACAGACCTAGAGATAGGGGATTCTCACCTACAATGGAGCCACAACCCAAAAGACTACGCCACGATTTCTACGGTGAAGGCTACGGTTACAACCATTATGCGCCTTATCAGCCTGCTCATAGGTAATTTTATAAAATATTAGCTTTGCTCGTTTTTATTTGAGCTTAGTCTATCATTAACTTTCTTTTTCAAGTACCTACTTATTTGTTTAAGTAAATATTGCTTTGGGGTATTGTTAGAACTATCTTAGTAATAACATTAATAGTAGATTTATTGCTACCTATCTACTTAATTATATGCATTAGTAAGAATAATTGTTAATCATTATAGTCCTATGAATTAAATTTCTTTGGATGTTAGTGCATGGCGTATGTTTTCACAATTTTTTTGCTTCCATAAAGATGTTGAAAGTGTTTTATTGTGAGGATTTGATGCCCCTTACATATAACTAACATGTAAACTTCTCTATTTTCAAAGAGGTTTATTCTTCAGAGAGCCGCAGGCTCCCCCCGCCCAAACTGAAGGCCAACAGCCACCAATGATGTCTTTTAAGGCTTTTCTAGCTACCCAAGATGACAATATATCTGATAGCGATGCAATTGAGAAGTACAACGATTACAAGTTGGAATTTCAACGGCAACAGCTTAATGAGTTTTTCGTTGCACATAAAGATGAGGAATGGTAAGTTGGATAATTGGTTTTAAAATGTTTCTGTGTAGTGTAGACTGTGATTTGGCTATTATTGGGTCTACTGTATGTCTATTATTTAATTTGCACTCGGGTGGTACTGATTGGTTTCAGAAAATTTACTTTTGGATATTTTTGAGGTAGATAACGGCAAAATGAACTCAATTTGAATTAAATAGTAATGTTGTTGTTATGAGTGCAGTGAACAACTCCTCAATAGTATACGAATGATTTGTCTCATCATTATTACTAGGCGGATAGAGTGTATAATAAACTAATTAATTATTTATTTGATATTAAAAACCAAACCGATTCCAGGTCTTGCGAATAATAAACTAGAAGATATTTCTAAAGTTCTTTGCCAGATAATCAATCATTGTACAAATCTCTGGTCTTGTAACAGAATCGAGTCGTAGCCGTAACATTTTTCGTTCATGTTCAACGTTTCGTAATATTTAATTGTTTCATCAAGCTAAAATTACCTTTATAATTGTAAATTCCTCAATATCGGATTTCTTTTATCGTTTGTGTCCTATTATATGGACAACAAGTCCGTCTTATCCGTAATTTGTTAACTATCTAGAGTTTAACAGTTACAGCGTAGAATGTGTTGTAAAAGTATAATTTTTTGAAACGCCAATCAGTAGCCAGATGGTTTGAAATAAAAAACATGACATAATAAATATTTGTAGAACATTTTATTGATTATTGAAGCTTTAAGGTTTTTATATTGTGTTTTGAAGTTGAGTATATTAAAAAAAAACCTTTTTCTCTACAGCATCGTTGTAAGCAATGCCAACACAACAGAAAATCTCCGTGCTCACATGTACAAAAATAAAAAAATTAAATCAAATAACCGGTTGACGCGTGTTAAACATGTGACTTGAAATCGCGATTTTATACCTCGTTAAGTATATTAAGAGAATGATGATACATACATAGAAAATGAGAAAGAATTAGAAATGAAAATTTGTATAAAATATACTAATATACATATTTTATGATATACGTTTATATATTATAAAGCTGTGCGCGCAATGCACAGACTTTTCGCGCGGATTTTTTTTCGAAAAAGGGTTGTTAAAATATGCGAAAACAGGTGAGATTTTACACATATATGCCGTTGAAACATACTCTTATTTGAGTCTAATGATTTGTTTAAACTGTTGTATCTTGGTGAGTCTGTATTGAGTGAATGATTATTTTGAAATTGATACAATTGTAATATACTTAATCAATTATAAGATGTGTTGCTATAAAATAACGACCGACAACTACCTTCTCTTTAGGGTGCGGTCTTGCCATTGTCCATAGACATATTAATCTGTCCGTGGCCAAAAAATTATTTATTTGTGTCATTACTAAAGAAGGGCAAATATGCACAAAAATATGACATAAATATCCAAAAAAATTGAAAAATATGCAAAAATTGTTGCCTTCTTTGTACTGACTTACTGACTGACGTAATGGGGGTGTATTTTAAACTGCTTAAGATTTTTGGATTTAGATCTAAATCATCAGATCCATCAAAATTTCCCATAATGTTTGCTACTTTATACATAAATTGGTAATCGTTCTTTTTTGCCAAAACTTTTCAAAATTTTTCAAATATTTCTTCCCCAATGTTACCCTGGACATTCCTGAAAGCTCACTGAGAGGCTCTTATTAATTGCGTGCTTTCTGTTTATGGTAAATTACATGCCTGTAATTCAGCTGCTCCTTATTTTCACAGATTTCTTTTACATCTAAAAGTAATTCACAAGAATCATTTGACAAATCTGAAATTATCTGTTTAATCTGACAAAAATTCTCTGTATATTAAATAGCAGCTTCCCCCATCTTGTTAAAACGGACCAAGTGTTTGCAAGGATTTGTAATACTGCACTCGAGGAGGTTCTTTAAGAAATACTTTTTTTGCATTGGAAATTAAAACATTAACAAGTGGACATTTTTTTCTAATCTCTTCGGCAACGATGTTGGGTTTTCCCAGCTATTTAGGTACCTTCATTGGTTTTAAATTTGAAAATTATGTATAGAATTACGAATTATTGATGTAAAAATTTTTGACTGAATATACTTGATTATATGCAGCTTTTTACAAAAATATGCAGAAAAACACTAAAATGCAAAATATGCACAACATATAAACAAAAAAACTTAGCCTAGCCTAGCTAAAGTATAAAGAATAATCTCTACAATAAAAAGGAAAACAAAAATTAACAAAAGAGAACACAAACCCATGAATCCCGCTCTTCCCTATTTTAAAAGTTTTCCCAATGCCTGTCCGCATTGCTTGATGTTGAGTATTTTATTTCTTCCTCGGTCCTCGTCTTTTTTAAAAACATATTACACGTTCTACGTGGTGAAATTACTATATTTTCCGTATAAAATAAGTCTTTAATGGTAAGTCTGAGAGTCTCCAGAGTCTCAAATTTAAAAAGATCGATCATACATTTCTATGAGACTTTATATGGATATTGGTTGAAAGATGTTACATATAAATGTATGTACATGTAAATGTTACATATAAGAAATCTCTTTTGTACTTTTTCAATCAAGTCTATATTAGTTATTGCCTCCGAACTCCATACAATCGAGCAGTCTTCTATGTGTGGTTTAAGAAGCCCATTATACAGTCTCATAACAGTCGAGGTACCAACCCCTTTGGTATTTCTGATAATAAATTCCATAGCTTTCATCGCTCTACCTGTACAATAATTATAATGTTCATTAAACTTCATGTAATACCCTCTATTTTATACTCGAAATTTTTTCCCTGGTAAAAGTTACTGTAGAACATTTGTCGACATAGACATAAAATTTTGTTCAAACCAAGATATCACGTAATTCATCTTCAACTGATGACAATCATCATAAATTCTTCAATATTGGCTTCCAGTGCGTCAACCGTTACGGGTTTGTCCCTATAAACATGAGCCTTAACATAGTCCCACAAAAAATTGGATCAATGTAGACAGTGGCGCGTAGTCAAATTTTTGAATATTTCATATTTCACTAAAAATATTGTTGATTATTATGTGTTATTATTGTTTTTGTTAAATAAGAGAGAATAAATAATCATTTAGAGAGAATTTCTGTAACACTTTACAATTTGCAATAGGCGGATCTCCAGCAACTACAATACAGATTAAGGAAACAAAAATAACCCACTAATACACATTTCATGATAGGGCAAATAGAGCTCTTCAGGTGGAGTGCCACAAGGTCCAGTCTTGGGGCCTCTGATTGTTTTTTTTTTCTTGTGCACAGTAACCTAGTTTACTTGAATAAGGGATGCGTGAGTTGTGGGATAAAATAAATAATGCACTCGAGTCAGAGTAAGCTACGTTTCGCGGATTTATTTCCGCTTTTTCGAGATAAAAATTGAACAAACCCATAGTTACAACCATTGCATTTCTTTTTCTATATTAAATAAATAGCAGTAGAACGTTACAGAGAAACATCACAACAATAAGCATTCTTTCCTATCTGAATCCTTATTTTGCCCTACAACCCATGAATCCTTTTTCAAATATAATCATAAAGGATACGAAATTTTCTACATGAAGCTAGTTTACTTTAAGAAAAGCAGCTTTACGAAAATAATCCACACACCTACAATTAAAAGTTGTTAAAAGTTTTACATCAATGTCGTTATTTTATAGCCACACCTCATTAACCAAAGAATATTCTTTATATAGGATTTAATAAAGAGAATACCAGCAAACGATCAATTTTCTTTGTTTTCAGTGGAAATATTTGGTGTAGAAAATTCATATTTTTCTTATTCTTGAAATTGCCTATACAATTGAGCTATCTGATATCGTTCTTCCTTGAATATAAAGTCAGTAGGAAATAAACAATATGAATTCCTTGCCGTTGAAGGTTATTTTTACGATTTTATCTTCTTGAAGAGTTTTTTATTTTCATGATGAATGATTACGTGTGAATGAATGAAAATTATTATTAATGTGTTTTACGATAATATCTGTGACCAAAATATTAATACAAAACGTTTTCCATGGGACAATTTTAGGTTCCGCCTAAAATACCATCCAGAAGACTCGTTGAAGAAAAAGGAAGAACAAGCGGCAGCCTTAAAGGTAAGAACTGAATAACTGTACATTCAGTTTATTAGTTCTCATCATCATTGGATAACTTAGCGACTTAATTCGTTAATATTTGCAACTGTTGATTGGGCTTGAGTTGTACAAAATAAAAAACTAATTTAGTTTTTGTCTACTAAAATTTAAACTACTAGGTTTTCTGCGAAACGCGGATGTTTTTATTTATATGCCTTTCATCTTTGATGTAGAGCCTTGGAGATGGTATTAATAAAAACCGAAAAGTTGTCAAAAAACTAAATCACCATCCGTTGAAAATAGTGTAGATTACTTTTTGTTTGTTTAGAAAAGAGTGGAAGTGTTCATTAGCCTTCTGCATGCTGGTAAAGTTGGTGCTACTACAGTGGACTGCGCCAGGACCAATGATCTTCTAAAACTAATGGATACAGTGGTAATTAAATTGGAAGGGGGTTCAGATGAGGATTTAGCCCTGTTAGAACAAGAATACTTTGGTAAGTTGTTTGAGGCAATCAATTATGACCCTCATAACTACACCAAGAACAACAAAAATTTAATTTGTGATTTATTTCAGAAATGGAACAAAAGTATCGTGAGCAAAAAGAGAAAGAAGCTGCTGCAGAAAAAGCTAGAGAAGCTAAACAAGCCGAGGTGGTTGCTAAAACTGAAGAAGGTGAAATAGATTCTTCTGAAAGTAAACCTGCAGAAACTGTAGAAGAGGAAAAACCCACTAATGGTGAAGTCGAAGAAGCCAAAAATGAAGATGGTGAAATTGATGCGGAAAACAAACCAAGCGATCAAAAGGAGGATGAGGAAATTACGAAAGAGACTGAAGAAAAAGTAAAAGAGCCAGAAACCGAAGTTGAAAAAGACGAAAAAGTTAATAGTGAAGATAAGATGGAGGTAGAGGAAGAGAAAGAAGTTGTGGAGGATAAGGAAAAGAAGAATGGTGATAAAAAACGAAAACGATCGCGGTCGTATTCTGGTAGCAGTAGTGGATCTTCCAGTAGTAGCAGCAGTGATTCCGAAGAAGAAGGTGAGGAGAAACCTAACAAAGATGACAACGATAAAAACGAAGATAAGAAAGATGAGGAAGTGGATAAAGAAAAAGATAAAGAAGTGGATGATAAACAAGATGAAGTTCATACAATTAGTGACGATGGAAAACCCGAGAAACCGAAAGCCTTACATAAAACCACGTCAATTTTTTTGAGGAATTTAGCTCCCACTATTACTAAGGTAGAAGTTGAGGCTATGTGTTCAAGGTAAGCAAGTATTGTTAAAATAATAAGGAAGTTCAAAGTTTATTCATAATATGACAATATTTTGACAGGTATGAAGGATTTTTGCGTGTCGCCCTTGCCGATCCACAACCAGAACGCCGCTGGTTGCGTCGTGGGTGGGTCACCTTTAGACGAGATGCAAATATTAAGGAGATTTGCTGGAATTTGAACAATATTCGTTTGAGAGAATGTGAATTGGGCGCTATAGTTAACAGAGACTTGAGCAGACGGATAAGGTATGTCAAATATACAATCAATTAACAAAAAGTTCAGTAGGTATCAATTGTTTTTGTGTTGATTTTCTAGGCCCGTTAACGGCATCACTGCTCACAAACAGGTGGTTCGTTCTGACATTCGGATTGCTGCTAAAGTCGCACTGAATCTGGACAATAAGGCTGGGCTATGGCTTGAAGACGATGAGAATAAAAAGGAAAAACCACAACAGTCGTTTGGTTTAGTGTCTAACAATCCCGTTCTGCATAATATCACTGATTATTTGATTGAGGAGGCAAGCGCTGAGGAGGAGGAACTGTTAGGTGAGTAGTGAAGTTTGGAAGTTTAAAATAGTAAAAGTGTAATGTTTGGTTTATGTTTAGGATTGGAACCAACTTCCGAAAACCAAGAATCTGCTTCTACGGTCGATAGAGACGAAAATCTGATTGCAGTGTTGGATCGAATAATTTTATACCTGCGCGTTGTGCATTCCGTTGACTATTACAACCATTGCGAATATCCGCAAGAGGACGAGATGCCAAATCGGTGTGGAATTTTACATGCCAGAGGGCCACCACCCACATCCAAAGTAAATATTGATCTAAATTTACTGTAATTTTAATTTAAAATCAATTTTTATGTTTCAGACTGACATGACACAGTTTTTGGGTTCTGCTGTTGAAAATAAAATGGGAAACTTTTTACCTGAGAAACCGAAAGATGACAAGAACAAAACTGAGGATAAACTAATCAATTTATCTGTGAAAGATGTGGATACCGAAATTGACAAGTTTGTACAGGCGAACACAAGAGAATTGGCGAAGGATAAATGGTTATGTCCATTGTCTGGGAAAAAGTTTAAAGGTCCCGACTTTGTGCGCAAGCACATATTCAACAAACACGCGGAAAAGTTGGAAGAAGTCAAGAAAGAAGTGCAGTTCTTCAACAATTATTTACGTGACCCCAAACGGCCTATGCTGGCTGAAACTCCCACGACAAGACGTGAAGAAACACCCTCATTCGGTGGACATATAGGTTATGGTGGTGGAGGAGGAGGTGGGGGATATGGTGGCGGCTATGGAAGGCCACATTTCTTTAATCAGGGTTATGGACAAAGGGCTAGAGGCTTCCCTCCGAGACCTGCCAGGTAGTTACATACATGTTGTAGGCGTTTAGGTTAAAAAATCCATACGAACCAAAGACATTAAAAAAGAGAGACCAAATGTTTCGTTCATAAAACGCGCGCCATACAAAGGAAAGCAAAGTTAGGGAAATTAGAGGGACATAATGAAAGAAAACCCGGCATTTGTAGTGATATCAACTGTCCTCATACCAAGCTTTGCCATTCCACATTCAAAACTGACAGTTTAAGGTTAATTAGCAGGGCAACTCCAACAGGTAGAGGTGCCGTTTGGGAGGCTACCCAGCTAGTAGTAATATATATATATATATATATATATATGCTACTGAATACTTAGATACACCGTTTTTTCCCGGTATGTTCGACATAAGCTCCCGGTTCACTGCAGCCTCATGAGCTTATTGTGAAAAACCCGTATTTTATGCCACCCTGTTCCTCTAACTTGTATTGGGTGCCAATATCGTGTCGTCTTCGTTGTAAAGCTACACATATTACATGGTAAGATGTTTCAACTGCCCCATTACTCTATCTGCATTGCAGGTCCCCGTTATACAGCCTCATCTTATTTAGGTGGTCTCTCAGAGCGCAATGTCCAGTAAGGAGTTCCATAGTTACTCGCATCTGACTCCTGCCTAATGATTTCATTGTTTTCAAGTGCGTTTTGTTGCTGCACCAGGTATGCACTTCTTTCCATGCTCCTGCTTGGGAATATGTTCCCAATATATCTGGGGCTCGCTTTTGGCCCAGCACTTGAGTTCCTTCGCCGTTCTTTTAGACAAGCCCAGCGCAGGTTCCGTGCCAGTATATGAGGTTTCAGAGGCTTGTCTAGCCAGCCAATCCGCTCTCTCATTGCCTTCAAATTCCCAAGTGCCCGATAGTAGGTACATTATTTTTTAAGAACAAGCCTAATCATAATGAGACATCACATTATATTTGTCAATACCTATATCACGAACACACAAAGATGGCACAACAAATTCATTATATTCAATCATAAATTTCAGAAATAATATGATCTTGATATTTACAGAGGTGGTGGGGACTTCAGACCGGTAATTCATTATCGTGACTTGGACGCACCACGGGAACCTGAAGAATTCATATAGTTTTATTTCTAAGTAAATATTTTTGTTAATCGAATTTTGTGTTAAAGTAGTATTTTTTTATTTATCAGTAAAAAAAACTTGTTTTTTGTTTTTGTATGTATTTTTTAGATACAATTTCATCACCCCAATTTATTATTTTTGTCAGATGTATTAGTGTTATGGACTTAAAATAATATACTTATCAATAAAAGATACATTGCATTCTTATTGTTTCAAAAACTTTACAGAGCTGTTGTTATTGTAGGATACGTTTCATTATAGAATTATTATCAATGTTCTGCATGGCAAAAGTTCCGTACTCCTCGTCCGTGCTGTGTCTTGATGAAACAAACCACAAAACATACATTGTGAAACAAAATACAAGGAAGCACTTATCCAAACTCCTCCATACAAATTTTGCTTAGCATTGTCTTTAAAAGACAATACTGATATCACAGTATAATGCTGTGCTGATATTAAGAGGTTATCTTTGAATATGAAGTGACAGGAAGGAGCTTTGAGCTGACTGGTAAATAGAATGTGCGACGGAAACGGCCATGTTGAACAACCACAAGTGACTCATTGTTTTGGTTGTTCGTTGCGATCTGTATAAGTGTTTGTTTATCTATGGTATAAGCAAAACTTGATGTTTTAGGTTTTTTGCAGTTTAAGTTATTTAGTTAGTCAATATAAGCGAATTTTGTGTATTTATGAGTGTCCATTTATTATACCACAATAATATTAACAATAGCATCAGTGTAAATACATAAAATAGTGCTAGAAAATATTTCAAAGAGAATAATAAAAATGATTAGTTGTGCAGCCTGTGATTGTTCTGACACCTAAAAATAAAAATTCTGGAGTTACGTTTCACTATTATAAGTAATTTTAATCAAGTAGTTTTGTAATATATCCGTAAAATTTGGAAATAAAAAGTCTTCAAAAGATGGCTTAGTCATTGTCGTAGAACAGGTTAAAATTACGAATATTTGCATTGTTGATTCATTTTAGATTTTCTATCTATTTCCAACTGTTATTTACCACGCGAATAAATTATGTTTATAAAAATACCGTAAATGACGAAAAAATTAGAAATATGTACACAAAATTAATTTTATTTAAAGGACAATAAATAAGTTATTGTTTATCTCAGTTTTGTTTATTATTTACACACATTTTGTATATAAAATAGTGGTGGATTCAAGAAATATTTGTTATTGTTTATTAATAATATTTTATGGCCCTGCGAACTGCGAAACCGGATATACTGGTCCGCCATATGCAACAACCAATCTGGTCGCACATCTGTTGCTATTATAGTCCTTCCTGACATTTATATTCAAAGGAGTTTATAAAATGATTCCGGCACCGCACAGAACTTATACCTATGACATTTATGTTGTAATGTCATACCTCAATTTGAGTTTGTTTACGTATAAAATAAACAACCTGATCCTGATGATTTTGTACTTGTACTGTACATAGTAAACAAAAACAAACCATCCTAATCCAGGTGCTGGTTGCATCTTATATAGTAATATGGAGAAAGTTCATTTCAAGTCTAAAAAACCAAAAAATCTTCGAAAACGATTAAAGAGTGAGGATAGTGAGGAAGAAGAAGTAGCTGTAGTGGAAGCGTAAGTCTTAAAAACATTCCCTGTAACCAATAATAAATTTTTTCTTCCATCTTCCTAGTGCGAAATTAGAAGAAGCCAAAGCAATACAAAGTTTACGCAAACGACCACACGGGGTCAACATTATTAGTTTAGCTATAGGTGCTAAAGTTACAACAGAAGATGAAGCATCTGTAAGTTTATAGAATCCTACTCAACTGTATTATTACATTAATTTTTTTCCTAGAAAGACCCTTTTAAAGCTAAAGCTGGTGGTATGGTGAATATGCAAGCCTTGAAATCGGGTAAAGTAAAACAAATTGATGACGCTTATGATACTGGGATAGGAACGCAATTTTCGGTGGAAACAAATAAGTTAAACGGTGATGACGAAATGATGAAATACATTGAAATGAAGTTGCCAAGTGCTACCAAAGAAAAAGACAAAGAAATTGACGCAAATGCTAAAAAAGTATCGTATCTTAGCCCAGAAGAAGAAGCACTGCAGGCTGTCCCTTCACATTTGCGCGAGTCGTCAACAAAAAGGTCGGTATAGTATATTAATTATTAATGTAAATTTGTTAATGCTGAATTACATTATAGATCAGAAGAAATGCTGTCATATCAAATGCTAAATGGTATACCTGAGATTGATTTAGGTATTGAGGCAAAGATAAAAAATATTGAGGCTACAGAAGAAGCTAAATTAAAGTTACTTTGGGAAAAACAAAATAAAAAAGATGGTCCATCACAGTTTGTTCCTACAAATATGGCTGTTAATTTTGTGCAACACAATAGATGTAAGGTTTAATTATTTATTTATAAAATTTTAGCAATGTAGATTTTAGTAGATTATTTTTAATTTTGTACGTCTCATTCAAATACTAATACTCTTAAGTGGCTAGTTATAATTTTAATTATTTTTTTAGTTAATATTGATCATTCGGAAACATCGAAAAAGAAACCGAAGGTAGAATCTGAGCCCAATAAACCCAAAAAGAAAGATGAAAAGGCAACTGATGACTATTATTATGAGCGATTTAAAAAACAGTTTAGAAGATAATTTATTTATTTAAATGTATTGTATTTTTGTTCTTAAATATACTTTTTAATTTATAAAATTCACAAATGGTTCTGTTTATTAATAATATTCTTATTCTGAACTAATGTTTTCAATAAACGTTAATTATCGCAACTGAAACTGAAGAACTCGCTGACATCAATCAGGGGGAACAGTAGGAATTGAAGACCTCGGTGCAAAAACCGGACAAGTCCATATTTTATAAGTTTTGAGAAAATGGAAAAAACTTTTCAGTTTTTAAGTACTCTTTAATCAGAGATTAGTACATGCTTTTTGTTGTTGATATTAAGGATACACGCTATTGTGGAACATCAAACAACATTATTACAAAACACCTTATAAGCTATTGTTCTTTTAAAATATGGACTTGTCCGGTTTTTGCACCGAAAAAGTAGTTTTAATGTTTTTATTATAAAAAAAAAAAATGCAAATCAGTACAATGGAAAAACAGTAAATCTAAATAAATGAAGAATCGGACTCGTGGGATGCATCTTCAACTATTACGTCTTCACCTGGTAATTCAACAGTCGGTTCTTCCCCAAATATTTGTTTGTAGTACCACTGATCTGCAGCTGGGACATATCTTGCGACAAGGGTTTTAATGTCTTTGGCCTTTTTTTCATTAAGATGTAAAGGATACACTTGGGTCATTTTAGATGTTGGCAGTGACACAATTGCTCCAGGTTTTAATCCGGAATATTTAGTGAGAATTGGAAGCGAGGTAGAAAGGCTGCATTCAAAAAAGTTAGATCCCTTTTCGTATTTGAATAAGCGATTGATCGAAATAAGAAATTTGGTCTTGTTTTCTGTGTTAGAAAAAGTCGTTTTAAACATTGGTTTAAAATGGTTAGTAAAGTCTCTAATCATATCTTGATTTACTTCCACTACTCGAAATTGTTTGGACGTGTTGCGTACTAACTGCTTCCATTCTTCTGGTACGTGTATTCGTTCCTTTCTCCTTTTTGACTTTTCTATTAATCCAAAAGAACGGTCGCAAGGCAGGAAACTGTGACCGGGCTCTGGATATTGGTGGATCACTCGTTTTATCTTGTTGTTTGTATTAACTAGCGTAAAAAGATATTTAACCATAGTTTGGTTCTTATTCTGCGCAAAACAACACCAATAAACTGAACAAATAAAACCGCGAAGCCACCGTATAAAGATATATTGTGCCCCCCCATATAGTCTTGTCCCTACCACTTTTTTTGTGTCGGTGCAAAAACCGGACAAATCCTGGACTTGACTGTTTTTTGCAACCAAGAATGCGATCGGACAAGTCCTTAACTGTTATATGAACGTTATTCTGATGTGGACTTGGCTGATTCTTGTACCAACCGATCGGCAATACATTAATACATCAATGTAACAAAAAAAGCAAATTTTGCCAAAAAGTGGACTTGTCCGGTTTTTGCACCGAGGTCTTCAATTGATGTGAATAGTAAATGGAAATAAAATTAGCAACAGTAGATTTAGTCTTGATTTTGAATTGACATACGTCAATCTACTTATGTCAAATTCAATGACATTGGTTAAGTTACGAAACATAACCTTACCAAACAGTTGTTCCTTGCAGTAATAATTGTTTTTATAAAATTTTCTTAATTTCAAAATGAGTCGAAAAGAAGCTTTATCAACATTCATTCAGCAAATTCATGCTCGTCCCGTTGTGGTAAAATTGAACAGCGGAGTGGATTATAGAGGAGTTTTGGCGTGCCTTGATGGATATATGAATATTGCATTAGAACAGACTGAAGAATACGTTAATGGACAACTAAAAAACAAATTTGGGGATGCATTTATAAGAGGCAACAATGTTTTGTACATCAGCACACAAAAGCGGAGATTCTAAACAAAAATATAACTAAGTACATTTAATATTAAACTAGATTTAGGAATACATTGTAAGGCTATGAATTATCATTTAATTTAAATGTCACAAAATTAAACAACGTTTGTAATTTACAACAGTTTTTTTTTTTAATAATTACAAACCTATATTATCAATAAAAGATGTTTCAAGACACACAGATGCTAACTCTACCATAGGGATTTCGGAATTGCTGAGTTATCAAACCAAAGATAGGGCAAGGAACTTTGTCCTCACTTTTCGGAAGAAATAAAATCTATCCACAGATACCGATCAAAATCAATTAACCAAAAATACTTTAAAGTAAATATAAGTACATGTTATATAAATTCATAATGTTCTTCCCCTGCAACGTCTTCTTCCAAATGATATGCTGCGTCATCTTCGTCTTCCTCAATCAGGTGATCTCCTGGATCATCTGAGTGACCATCCCCAAAAAGATCGGTAAATACTTCGTGCTCCTCTTCTTCAACAATATCTTTATTAAGGCTATGTCCATACTTGATAATACGCATTTTGTGCTGATAATGAACTACTTGATGCTCTTCGCATTCAGCATTAGACATAAAAGTTTTATCGCATATTTGACATACAAATAATTGACTTGCATCGTCTATACTCTCAGTAAACTGTTCATGATCGCCTTCTTCAACAACTTCTGTATATAGTTTAGGGTGATTATGTCGATCCCTGATCATATGCAATTGTAACAGTTCCTCATTCAAGAAACACCTATAACAATGTTCACACTTGAATTCACTGCTACCTGAATGGGTCAACATATGACTTTTTCTATTGTATTTCGTAGTGAAGCCTTTACCGCACACCTCACAACTATATGGTCTATATCCTTGATGATATAGTTCATGCTTTTTGCATTCACCTTTCGACAAAAAAGATTTATCGCACGTTCCGCACTTGAATGGGCGTCGATCATAATGGGTGTTTTCGTGACGTGTCAGTGCACTCAAAGTAAAAAATTTCTTGTCGCATTTATCACAATGGTGCTTTCTTTCATTCTTGTGTAGTCGCATGTGGTGATTTAAGGCAGTGTTGTAATGAAACCCCCTACCGCATATAGGACATAGCACTTTTGTTATACCTTTGTCGTGTACTTCTCTGTGAACATCTATTGCATTTTTCGTGTAGAAGCCTTTGCCGCATACCTCACAGATGTGTCTTTTCTCTAAAATAAGGAATGAACAATATTCTAATTTCAGACTTAAGAATTAGATACCTAGATACATACCTTTATGTTTTAATTTGTGATAAGACAACATACTACTAGTTCGCAGCACAGCATTACAAATATTACATTTATGCTGTCGCTTTGAATTTGTATTCGAGTGAACTGTCTTCATATGATACACCAGATATTTCTTGATATTAAACTTCTTGTTACACAACGTACAAATTAATGGACCAACAGCTTTATCGCAAGTTTGCAAATGAACTTTGAGTTTACTAGCAGCTGAATAAACTTTATTACAATATTTACATTTGTATTGCAAATCCAATGCTGATTGAATCAACGATGAATCCGTCCAAATAATGTCTTCCACTTCGAGTTTACTAGGCTTTAAATCAGAACTATCAATCGTTCTATCAGTTAATATATATTTGTCAATGTTAGAATATTCCAGTGCTTTATATCCAGTTAATATATATTTGTCAATGTTAGAGTCTAGTGATTTACTAGAAATGTTTGTAATACTTGTTTCTGGTGCAGTGAAATTGTTTTTGTTATAAGTAATGTTGGAGTTTTTAGGAACGATGGTTGCTGTGATTGTATTGCCTAAATTCTCAAGAAAACCGCGGTAGCATGATTTCCGATCTACGGTGTTTTCAACTATAACTATATCCTTAATATCATATTTCGTTTCGCCAATTACCAGTTCAACTGGAGATGCTTTTGGATTTTCTTTCGGATTTTCTACTTGAACCATATCCGGTTCTTCTTTTTTGAATTCAATCAAATCAGTATTAAAGAACTTCTTTAATTTCTCTTGGGAATTCATGAATTGCTCTTTTAACTCATATGCTAGTTTTAAAAGGCCGTGACATATGGTGCAAATATTTGAGGGAATGGAATCTTTTAGAATAATCTAAAAATATTATTTAGATAAGTATACAATATAAATGTATATTTTACTTGCATTATTCAATTACCTCAACGCCCATGACATGTTGTAAAGCTACTCGTAAAGAAGGACTATCTATATTGTCTTCATACAACGTATCATCCATGCATTTGTAATTGATGCTTTTTGTTAAACATATTCTACATTCCCTTGTTTTAGCTGCAGTTTTCAAACATGATGCGCGTGTACGTTTCTTCATTGTGTTCCTTTTCTTTGCAAACGGCATTTCAAATAAATAACACCTTTTAAAACCGATTCATCTAACAAAAACAATGGTTATGTTGTTGTTGGTGTTTGTTGTTGTTGTTGTCCTACCTTCTACAAAAGGTATTTAGCCAGAACCAAGAGCAATCATCTAATAATGGTCTTGAAGGACACACAATGACGTGCTTCTGAGTCTCTAGGCCTCTCATAAATTGTTAAAAAAAATTTGTTATAATACAAGTTTCCTTCAACGTTACGTCCACAGTGCCGAATAATGTCAACAATTTTCATTTCATCACCTCACCAACTAGCAGGTTCTACAATTAATTGACCGAAGTGCTAAATTTAACCTCAAAATTTTGACAGTTCTTATCACATACAACCAAAATGTATGTGAGATGAATGGCAGGTAATCATGTCACATCAATTCATCGGAAATTGAAAAGGAAAAGGCCTATTATGATGACAATTTGGGAACTTTTACGTTGATTTAACATGGATATATATATGGTGAGTGATTGTTGAATATGACGGAAAACTGATTCATTCCGTTCATAAGCAAAACAAGTGAAAATCCATATATCAGTTACACTAAAGTGAGTTTCTGCAGTTCCCTTATATCAGTTAATAGATTAAAGCATTGTAAAGACAATGATTAAAGCTTAGACAAGTTTGTCTAAGGATTAAAGCATTGATATCTTAACTAGAGGTCAGTGGTTAAAGAGTACTCCTCAACTGCAACAGGAGATTCTTCTCTTGAATTACATTATTAGTAGAAAAATGAATTTGCGGTGGAAAGAATGTAATAAAACATTAATCTTTTGGCTAAAAGAAAAGAAGAAATAACATGTCTCACTCTAACCTTAAATTTTAAAGCAGTATATATTTATGTATTCTCGTGAAAAGGTGCTGGAATATTTTGCATTGCGGGTTTGATAGAATATTGATAGTTACAAATTGCACTATAAAATATGACTAAACTAAGAAAACAGAGGAGGCGCAAGGTTTATAAGTACAATGTTAATCGTAAACGTATGCGAAATAAAATATTTAGTGTAGGAAATATTGCTTGGTAAGTTATAATAGTTTTATAAAAATAAATGTCGCACATGTACACACTATGTTTATTGTAGTAAAGAAATAAAAAATGAATGGAATATCCAAAAGTCGGTTGAAACAAATCTAACTCAAATGGGCCTGTCGTACGATCCAAACAAAACAATTGCAATTCCTACTCGCGGAATGAAAATAGGTACTTCAATATCGAATGATGAAAGTGAATGGCTAGAAGAAAACATGAATGAATCGCAATTACCTTCAAAGAAACATGTAGCTGAAGCTTTAGCTGCAGACGCTAAGGCACCTAGAGAAAAAAAATTTCGGTTGCCAAAACCTCAAGTTGAATGGGTCACATATTTAATGAAGAAGTATGGTAAAGATTATCGAGCTATGGCTCGAGATAATAAAAACTACTATCAAGAAACGTGGAAACAGTTACGACAAAAAATACGAACTTTCAAGAAGATACCAGCACAATATGAAAACTTTCTGAAACAAAATGATTTCACTGCAAATGATTTTGATTCAAATGATGATATGACTGATGATGAATTGTAATAATTAGTTAGTTGATGAATTCTTAAATACTTTAATAAATTTTGTTCTAAGTAATTTTAAGATTATTATGTGTTGTCTACGAACTAAAGAAGACATAAATTAGTAACCTAACCTAACTTAAAATCAAAACAAAAGTACATTTTATATTTTATTTATAATTATAAACATGTTCGATACAAATATATCTTCAACATTTATATTAGGAAAAGAATTTGATTATATTATTATGAAGGTAATTCTGGATTAATTGTATAAAACATATCTACGATCAATACAATTTTAGGCTGCGATCAACTTTGCAAATGCAGGTTTGAGAGTATGGGTGATCTGCTTAGAACAATTAAAAGAAGTGCCTTTAGATATTCGGTATCCTGATAAAGAAATATTACGACTTATCACTTTCATGTAGGTAGTGCATAGTATCTCTACAAAAAAAGCTTCTAAAACTTACATTGTAATTACTTGTGAACAATTAGATAACACTCAAAACTTGCTGAAATTTATTAATGATATGTATTTTAAAAGAATTATATACCAAGATAGTTTTGAAGATACTGATGCAGTTGCAAATGATATTACACAATATTTTGTTGCGTAATTTTGATTATTTTAATATGTAATTTAAAAAAAAGTTGAAAATAGGTCCAGAGCGAATCGAACTCACACATTACGTGTTGAGAGTCAAAAACATTACAGACTTAGCCATGGACGGTTGTGTGTAAGTGTTAACAATAATGCAAAACTAAAATGTGTTAAAAGATATATTTTAGTTGTAATCACTATTCTTATATAAAATATTTTATATACAAAAATAAAATGTTTAGGATTGTAAATACATTACTATCTACATACTAGTTACGACAAAGTTATATAAATATCATGGCAACGTTATAAATAAATTAATTTTACATAGTATTCCAATAAAAAATACTGTTACTTCTCATATTAATAAGTTAGGTTAGAAAAAAGGCAGTTTTAAGGCACCATAAAAGACTCTAGATCCTTTAAGTAAGAGTTTTGTAACGCAGGAATAAATTGTATAACACTCTCAGTGTTGACTTCAGATCCATGTTCACAATATCTGAAAGAAAGCTTGTAAGTTAGATCACTGTAAACGAAAAAATATACTAAGTTTACCTTCTGGTCTAGCTTTAGGCTTTTGTAATCCAACTTCTTCCATTAGCTCAAAGGCAAAACTAACATTATGCACTTTCTGTTCGAATTCATGTGGCGTTAAATGGAACACATAATGAGGCACAAAGAACCCTTCCAGTAGACCCATCAGCATAATCAAGTAGACACCGTCATGGAATTGGGTTTCGATTTCTGTGACTTCAAAGTTCATCTTGCTTAAATGTTTGTTGACAAATGTTACCAACGACTGAAAAGAAAATGATTGTTCTTTATTTATCTAGAATTGAGTAGTAGGAGAGCAAATATAGTAAAGGACAAAGTTGTTAATATTAACTAATTGAAATTCCCAACTCACTTTTTTTACAACTTGTAGTTTATCTGGCGCATGATCGAACAGAGTATCGAATGCATCTCGTTCGCATCGCATTCCCACATCATCATACGACTTTGTCAAACTCTCTTTTACAATTTTATGAGCCAACTGACCTTGTTGTTTCTTTACAACAACCACTTCAACGGAAACATTTTCTGTTAGACGAACAGGTGGCCTAAAATGGCGGGCCAATGCCACAAGCAAGTGTATTATGGCAACAATGTTTTTGGAGTGAATAGTTTCTACGCTCCATTTGTTATGGCTTAAACGTTGCACACCCAAGACCTTAAAATTATAAGTTAAGCTTA
This sequence comes from Apoderus coryli, assembly GCA_911728435.2. Lineage (NCBI taxonomy): Eukaryota > Metazoa > Arthropoda > Insecta > Coleoptera > Attelabidae > Apoderus > Apoderus coryli. The sequence continues at coordinate 16,654,946 of OU452204.1, forward strand.
ACGTATAAAAGTATCAATATAAAACAAAGTACTTACCTGATTGAAATGGGACAACACAACAGCAAGTTTCTGTTTCTGCCCTTCTTCAGACTGGGTAACTTCTGGTACATCTAGGTTGTCACCTGTGAGTTTTTCAAGCAACTTCTGTAACACCTGTCCATCATACAAGTCCTCAGTTAAGTCCTGTACAATAATTCTTTGTGAAGCTAACTCATCATTTATCCATTCTTTTAGAACGTTCATCAAATCTTGAAATCTGCTGTCTTCAAATGCTTTAGGACTGATTATGCAGCGCTCTTCATTATCATCTAAAAAAGAATACTAATAGTACCAAATTTATACAACCAAAGCAAATATTGTTACCAAGATTATACTCTTCTGGTGGTATAACCGGGGCAGCAGGCAATCCTGGTGAATCAATAGCATATTTTCCTTCGGCTTGAACTTCTTGCACTGTAAAAATCTTATATTTTATAGGTATTTACCACACCTAAGTAGTATATTTATAAACATGCCCATAAAAGGAAATTTAGTAAGAGGTTTATTGACATTTTATGAATAGTAATTTAAATGATGAACATACCTTCTTTAATACGTTTTCTTCGTCCGATTGTACCAATTTTATCCCAAATTGTCTCATCTTTATCATTTTTTCCAGCTATAGGTTTTGGAGATTTTGGTCTTAGAGTAGCCATGTTTGTTTCTTTTTGAGAACTGCTGTTAGCTGCTAACCTAGCACTGACGTCATGGTTTGTTGACGTTTTGAATGTAGAGGAATTTAGCACTAACAGATTGGCAGGAGTAACAAATTAAAAGAAGAGAATAGGGACAGGGGCGTACTGTGTAGTTTTTTTATAAGTTATAAGCTCAATCAAACTGAATTATAAAAAGCTAATGTCTAAGGCATAATTATTAATATATAATTATATTTTAATAATCAATACATTCTAGTGCCAAATTTAAATTTATGTTTTAGTAGAGAGGAAGGTTTATTTTTAAATTTCCTACCTTTAATATTTCCAACACTATCATCTGCTGCTGATGACGTTATTTTTTTAACTTTAAGCCCATCCAATCGTTTTTCAAGTTCATCTAATATTTTTTTCTGGTTCTCATGATTTGGAATTGTTTTAGTCTTTTCATCAAGATTTTTAGGATGACATAATTCATCACCACTATTTTCACTAGATGAAGTTTGAGATAAATGCACCGGACTTAATCTTGTCTCAATTGAGGTTTGCCTGTATAATAGCTGAGATACTGGTTTTTCAAACACTTCAACATCTTCCATTATGATTTTACTAATCACTAGTTGGAAGTAAAATGAATTTTTAATCACATACTTATTATCAAACCACCGGTAGTTAAAAAATGTTATCACTTCCTGTCTTACCTACATTTTACATCCTGTATTGAAACAAATTGTGTACATTCTTTATTAATCCTGAACAAGTTGATAAATAAATGAATTAAATATTTCGAGCAAAGGATAATATAATAAAGAATGTACCGCCCTGATACTTATATTGATTTCAGTAAGGCTTTTAACACGTTAAATCACTAATTCTCTTGATATGCGTGAGGTCTTGTGGCTTTCAGCGTGGTGCTCTCAATCTACTACATCAGTCCTGTCTGGTTGCCGCCAGAGAATGAAAATAAAAAAACGAGGCTCGGTGGCGTTACGAGTATCGATAGGAGTTCTTCAGGACTAAATTCTTGGGGCATTGCTTTTTTATTTATATACAAGCCAGTTTCAGTTTCCGAGTTTGATGAGGTAGGTATTGCTCAATGTAGATCATGTAAAATTGCTAAGATCATTTGACCTCCCAGATTGTGCAGAAGCAAATCTGGATCTTCAATAACGCTGTACGGACATGCCTCAGATCATGGTCTCATGCTATAAATTCAAGTAAGTCTGCAGTACTATTGTTTGGAAGTGAAAATCACTGCGCGTTCTTGCAGATATAAAAACAAATCAGACATATGTTTGGATATTACTCTCATAATCGTATCCAGAGGCAAGCCTTCGTTTTAGTAAACACATAAAATTGAGAGAAATGTATGAAATCTTTATTTGAGTGGATAGAACAATATATATAATTCAATGTTTAAAGAATGATGATTTCATGTAAATGTTGACCTTTGCTACGCCTCAAATGGTTCATACGCTGGGTCTAATTTTGGCATACTCTATCCAACATATCGGCCGGTATCTGACAAATAAATTCTTTAATATTGGCTTCCAGTGCGTCAACAGTTGCGGGCTTGTCCCTGTTATAGACATGAGCCTTAACATAGCCCCAAAAATATAGTCTAACGGCGTTAAATCGCCCGATTTAGGCGGCCAATTGACCGGCCCCAAACGTGAAATAAACTGTTCACCGAACTCGCTTCTCAATTGGGCCATTGTTTCGCGTTCTGTGTTGCATGTGGCCCAATCTTGCTGCACCACATGTCGGCCAAGTCTAGCTCTTCCATTTTAGGCAAAAAAATTTGTAATCATCGCACAGTAGCGCTCGCCATTCACAGTAACGTTCCTGCCATGGTCGTCTTTGGAAAAGTACGGTGCAATGGTGCTACCGGCCCATAATCCACACCAAACAGTGCATTTCAACCAGAAATGAGTTTCGTGGCTGAACACAATTTTCCGCTAAAAAAGTGGATCTTCTTCCAACTTATAAATAAAGTCATTTATTATAAAAAACACAATTAAAAAAATACTTTATTACAACTTAGAACAGAGCGGTCATATGAAGATATAAATAAAAAAATCAATCGGATGGGAATCCCCACACTTTTAAACTACCCGCATCTCGTTTTCTGTCATAGGTATCCTTATCATCACAAGCATATGCTAACAAATATAGAGATGGATGCCACGCCACTGTAAACGTAGCCGCTTCAACACTGATATCAGCTATTTTATCGCCGGTTTCAACGAAACCAATGTCGATTAGGAGATCTTCTGAAGCTGACGCCAATAACTGGCCATCGTGGCTAAACGATATTGTTCTTACAGGCCAATCCATCCTGAAATGTTCAATAATTTAGTACATTTATTCTTGTAAACAAAGAGGTAATATACCTTACAATAATTGTAAAAGTGAGAAAAAAGTACATACCAGAATTTCTAAACAACAAACACATAAAAATAATACATAGAAATCAGAAAATTGGTGCAAATAATACCTTGTGAAAACTCTTTTACAAGCTAATTCATTTATATCCCATAACGACACCAATGCATCAGCGCTTCCTGTGGCAAAATATTTTCCCGTAGGATCAAATTCTATACAAATACACGTACCCGGATGTGCTTTTAATGTATGTTGCTTTTTCAATTCAGGATAACTGAAAAGTGAATATAATTAATACTATTTTAATTTATTTGATAAAGTATAAAAGTACCTTAAAATATGTACACAGCCTTGTCCATTAGTCAGGAAAAACAAATCGCTAGTATTGTTCCAACTAATTTCATTCACCTCAAAATGAAATTGTTCCTCAGCTTGAATCTTATGTGTTCTTGCATCAATAAATGTTACTAAATCCTCTTTATTACCAACTGCTATTGCATTTCCATTCGGTGACCAAGTTATATTTATGTTTTCGCCTTTTGTGCTGATTGTAGCGACGCATTTTTGTATTCTAGTGTCCCAAATGCGAACAGATCTGTCTCCACTAGCTGTACTCAAAAGATCTGGATTGGTTTGGTGCCAGCAGAGTTGATCCACGGATCCACCATGGCCTTTGAATGTTATCTCTTTGTTCTGGAAAAGGTCGTAAAACACTATATGTGAATTGTCTAATGCGAAAACAAATTACCTACCAATCTTTCCTTATCTAATGTATAAATACAGACGCATTTATCAAAAGAACCTGATGCTAATCTTCTACCATCACAGCTCCAACCAACAGAATGAACCTTTGATGAATGGCCCAAATATTCCTTTGACGTGCTATGACATTTAAAATATTTTTGAAGTTCTTCGATTTTTTCTCCATACATTATTTTATTAAAAAAGTTATTAACTTGCCGGAAACAAAGATATAAACAATATCTTAACTCTTAACTAACCTCAAAACTTTTTAATTAATTGTGGCCCAATAACCTAGAATTTAAGGCCATATAAAGAAGAAGACAAGAAATTCAATCTGTGAAAGTGGGTGAAGTGAAGTTTGTCTCCATTGATTCAAGCTAACTCTTGAGGTCTGCTAACTTATGCTACGTTTACATGTTAGTATCAAAATTAATTTCCTTTTCCTTTTGTAACAAAAATTCAAGTGAGTGGTGAGCTGAGTTACAGAAAGTAAACGCCTTTAGTGTTGGGAAGAAGTGAATAAAATTTAATTAACCTATAACAACCTATAATATATAATTTTGATTTGCAATTTGCATTTGGTTGTTTGTTGTTTCAATAAAACTTATAATTATTGATACGGCACTGCAAATTTTTTATTGCAAGTACAAAGCACTATTTGCGTAGTAATTTTCAGCCATCTGGTTTACTTCCGGAATACATGAACTACAAATTTTCTATTTATATCCGGCGTAAATATAGCATTCCTTAAATGCATTCCCCAAATATTCTTCGTAAATTAGCTGAAAGTTTCTGCTTGAAACCGAGGCACAATCAAGTCGGTTTCGTTAGGAAACTATTTCAATCTACCAATTTATTAATTGAACGAAAAGATAAGCTATCAGAATCACCTCTGAAAAAAATGTTAGAAGAATCAGCGACATTTCAAGACATCAACTCAAAGAATCCAGAACAGCAATGGGCTACGTTACCATATCTACAAGGCACAAACTTTCGAAAACAGGGTGAATTTTACAGAAAACCAGCAAGGATAGATCCGAAAGAGACTTCACTAATACTGTTTCCTGGACAAGGCACCCAATACGTAGGAATGGCTAAAGAATTATTAAAGTATCCAAAAACCAAAGATTTATTTGAACTGGCAAGTTACATATTAGGGTACGATTTGTTAGATATTTGCCTTAATGGACCAAAAAGTAAATTAGATCAAACTAAGTATGCTCAACCGGCTATTGTAGTTAGTTCTCTAGCAGCCATTGAAAGATTACAAGAAGAGAGACCTAATGCCATTGAAAATTGTGTAGGTACTGCAGGTTTCAGTTTAGGAGAGATTACAGCATTGGTATTTGCTGGAGCGCTTCCGTTCGAAAGAGGTACGATTGCAAAAATTTTGAATAGCAGTATTTTATTTTATACCTATTTGTTTTCAGCAATACAACTTGTCAAAATTAGAGCTGAAGCAATGCAGCTGGCTACAGAGACATATCCAGGAGCTATGTTAAGAGTTGTATTTGGACCAGATAGTAAACTATCATTAGCTATAACGAAAGCAAAAGAATGGGCTAAAGATAATGGTGATATTCTACCAGAATGTGCTGTGGCGACTTATCTGTTCCCACATTGCAAAGTTCTAGCAGGAAGTATATCGGTAAGTTAGTATTTAAAATAATAACACGTTTTTCCTGTCGTTGTAGAAAAAGTACAATTTATTTTTTATTTTTCAGGCAATTGAATATTTAGAGAAGAACTTCAAAGAATTCAATATTAGACAGGTTAAACGAATGCCATTGAGCGGGGGTTTCCATTCACAGCTTGTTGCATCAGCTGTTGTTCCTTTTAAGAAAGCACTTGCAAAAACAGAAGTTCAAGATCCTGTAGTTTGTGTATATTCAAATGTGGACGGTAAACCATACAAAGATGCGGCACATATTAAGAAACAGTTACCCCTGCAAGTAAGTACCTAGTACTTAGTCTTACTACTGTAGCCCAGATCATTAGTGTTAATTTATACAACAAATAAAATATTAAATTATAATTTAAATAACTGAAATCAGGTTTTGGGGCTATACTCTCTATTTCTTAAATAAAGCCGGTTACTAATATCTCATTTTGCATATTCATTAAAGCTTTTGAAACCAGTCAAATGGGAACAACTTCTTCATGTTGTATATGAACGCGACCCAGGAGAAAACTTTCCACGAACGTTTACATGCGGTCCTAGCACGTCATTAAAGACAATTCTAAAAGAAGTTAACGCTAAAGCAGCAGCAACATGTTGGACAATCGAAGCATAGACCTGAATCAGGTGATACAAATTGATTATAATATTGAATAGTTTATAATTTAAATATTTTTTTTAATATATTAGACATTTTATAATAGGTACAATGTGTCCTTTGCGATCCTATTTGCTTAACGGGTAAAGCAACCGCCTAAGGGAGCAATGCCTGAGATCATCATCTTAGTTCTGTCTTTTATATTATCCATATTATACACTTTTGTTTAATGCTGTCTGTGATAAAATAAATAACATTTTAAAAACGATAGAATAAAAATTTATTCACATATATGTTAACAACGATAAATAACATACATACGGTCTCAGCATCATCTATACATTATATCTTTTACATAATCAATCAAAATTACATGCATAACAATTTGTACAAAAAAACTTATTATACAACTTAAAGTTTTGCTATTATATTTCGTTAAATTTAATTAAACTTAACACTTAAAACGTTCTTCCACTCTTATGTCCTAACCTTGGTTTTCTTTTGCGTTACGTTGACAGTAAAGAACCACGTAATTAGGTTTGTTCCAGCAGAACTTATATAAATATGTCATAAGGAAAAAATCCTAAAGATAGTAGAGTATGTGTACATATAACTTCTTTGGTTATGCAGTGTATAAGAAATATATACATTTTTGGCTTATTCTACCTATTTCTATAACTCTGTGGTTAAAATATTTCTATTATCGAATTTTCTATGACACACATGACTAATATCGTCCACTTCTATCGTGTATGGACCTTTTCTGAACGTACCATAACCTTCTGAAATTGAATCATCCGATGGCTTGGTTTGGACTAATGGATTTTGTGGAAAGTTGTTTGGAAGACTAAATGGACGTCTATCTTCAATCTAAGCCATAAGAATAACAACAATAAGAATTTTAAATGTCGAAATTGTAACAAACTTACAGGCGTATCCAAAGAGTCCACAATAGATGTCACTCTAAGCGTGCTACTAGTCTCATCTTCACTTCTCCGCCTTTCCTTGGAATTTCTCGTGTTTATATAATAAAAATCCGCATAACCATTACTACCATTACTCAATCTACTATTATTATTATTATGACTACTCATTACAACAACATCGTGTTTGTGATAAGCTCCAGGAATTGAACCAAGGGCAGATAACTCGCTAGCAGCTTTTTTCGCATTTCTCTTGACAGTTTTAGCATATTCTTTGGTACCTCGACGTTTTAGGGTAAAGTCTCTTTCACCATGTTGCGTTTTTGTGTTCCACTGTACCCAGTTGTGACGCAACATTGGATCTTTTGGACCCCAATTATGTGATGGTTCAAGGGCGGATTTCAGTTTCTACAGATAGCAAAAATATATAAAAGATAGAGGCTCAGTTGAAGTCATTTAAAAATTGAAACACATCTAAGTAGTACTTACAACCATGGTGGTATAACCGTCTTGCTTAGCAACCACATACCCTCCCACAATAAATATAAATAAAAATGCAGTCAAAATGACAGCCCATCCTATACCATACAACCATGGCAGATCCTCTTTGTAGATGCCCTCTAGCGGTAACGTGGCTAATCCCCAAGCAAATATGGCCGTTAGCAGTAATGGGATTAGCCACCAGAGGAATAACCATGTTTTCAATAGTTTATGGCCTAACATGAATTCAAAATCTGATTGAATGCGGCTTGTACCTGAAAAAATGTTTCATTGATACGTTTCTATAGGTATATGTGTTTGAATACTCACCGTAAAATGCCGCTAGAGCTAATACTTCTATTATGACACAAATCAAAATTAAATTGCCTACAATGTAATGATCTAATAAATGTACCAAATCAAAATCACTTTTTAATAGTATTGCACAGCCTGTGATGAAGCCAACAAAAGTAAAAATTAAACTTGCTTGCCACCATATTAGTTTTACTTCCGTGTGACATGTCATAGCTTTTAAAGCAGTGTACGATAATGTTGCCTGCAAAAAATTGAATAAAAGTTAGTACCTAACAGTCCTTGTCATATCAACTTACAGTTACAGCAAATTAAAAGAGTTACAAGGCCAAATTTCCAACATTTACGAAGAGCTTATAGTAGCACGAGAGATGTATGACAACACGATGTTTTTGGCGACATCTAGTGTGAGCAGGACAATATTTTTGTGTCAATGCTGTCAATTCATTTTCTCTACTAACCCTTTTGTAAGTTTAGGGGAGAAGATATAGGTTAATTCCTTTCCTCATTAAAGTTATGTTCTGAATCTAAACTAATCATATGACATTGTTACTAATTACCATGCTTGTAATCCCAGAAATGAATACCAAAAAGAAATACGTCACAATCCATGGTTTGATATTTCCAGTTACTTCATCTACTGCCGCATCGTACATCAAGGAAAATAGCTGGACTTCAGCAACATCACCATTGGATATAGTTACATTTAAACTACCAGTAAAAATATGGCAAATAATTACAGAACCACCTCCGAAAACGAGGTTTACCACGATGTAACCCATCGCCGTCCTGAAACCATAAACAACGGCTTATTTACAACAAAGTCTATTAAAGTACTATATTTAATATTAAATGGTGTTTTATTTCGCGCTTCTCTTTATTATTAATGGTATTGTGATGGATTTTCTAGACAAAACATTCGAAAAACCAATTTTTATATCGACGTTTCGATAACGTTTATTACCGTCTTAATTAAGTACTTTTTAGAAACTGCATGTCGGTCTGTTTGAATATACGATAACTGGAAAATACTCTGGATTCTAATTAGATTTTGGGACACAGGTGTAAAAATTTAATCAAGTTTCCTTTTGCCTATGGAACTTGGACTATAATTAATTTATGTAGAGGGTTTGAAATACCAACCATAAGGAAAACAGGAACCGGAATAGCTCATAGTAGAGGCGAAACGAATTCGTCAGTATCTTTCGACCAATGCCTTGGTCTGGTTCTACTGAATTAAACTGAGGTTCTGCTAATTTAAAAAGTCTTGTCCGCTATGCCACAAAATGTCCTACGGTGGCAACCCATTAGATTATTTCAGAAACTACTTCGAATTGAATTTTGAAAATTTCAGTGTCTATATTGTCAAATATGCTCTACTCAAATAATATAATAGCAACGGCATAGCACTTCCGGTTATACCGGAAGTTGATGGCAACTTTGTTATTTTAAAGGGAACACCCTATATATTATATTTTTGGATTCTAAATAAGATTTCAGACATATTTCATGTATCATGTCTATACCTAACGTCAGTCGTTTTTGACTTCTATCAAGATTTATGTCAAAATTGACAGTTTATGGCTCCATAAGAATTCCGTTTTTCCTTGTAAATTAGTATTTAATAATTATTTTGCAGGTATTTTCTTATCAGGTGGGATCTTCTTTTTCGAATTGACAAGACATTTTCTGATTAGTTTATACAGGGTGGTCAAAAAATTATATTGAAAACGGTTCAAGAAAAACAGTTGAAAGTCAATTTTTTCAAATGGAATGGGTATATTATTATTATTTTATCTTCCTTAGCATTAAAAAATAATGCAATTTTGTAATAGGTTATCATTTTCTAAAATGCATAGTTTTCGAAATATCGTAATTTTAAATTTTTCTGCAGCGCCTACCGTTGTCTCTCTGGAAGCTATATGTTTGGGGTGCAATTAAACAAAAGGTGTATTCCACCCCAATTAATTCAAAAGAAGAATTAGTAGGACGCATCCGAACTTCATTCGAAGCCTTACCTGGAGTCCTAATTGCACGAGCAGTCACGAGTGAATTTATTGAACGGGTAAATAAGTGTTTAAGACTAAATGGGGGTAATATCGAACAATTAAATTAGTTTTGTTATCGTTAGTTGATTAACTTTTCTTAGTTGAAAATTTATATAGTTTAATCTTCTGTTCATTTCTGCTGTATTATTTTAAATTTTAGTCTTAGTTCGTTGTAATACTTGATTTGTATACCTCCCAACCTGCTCTAAATGATTTCTCAAAATTCTTCCTAATTTCTCTAGTCATCGTTAGCAAATGGGGGTTTCTCTCGTTAAATACTCTACAGGTGATATTAATCACTTTATTTTATTCTCCATGAATTAAAAATAAATTTATAATATCAATAAGTATTTTTCATTTTTATTAATTTGACGTTTAGTTTGACGTTAAAATGACAATAATTTCATGGCCAGATAAATTAATTAGCTAGCTTCCAGAGAGACAACGGTAGGCGCTGCAGAAAAATTTAAAATGACGATATTTCGAAAACTGTGCATTTTAGAAAATGATAACCTATTACAAAATTGCATTATTTTTTAATGCTAAGGAAGATAAAATAATAATAATATACCCATTCCATTTGAAAAAATTGACTTTCAACTGTTTTTCTTGAACCGTTTTCAATATAATTTTTTGACCACCCTGTATAAACTAATCAGAAAATGTCTTGTCAATTCGAAAAAGAAGATCCTACCTGATAAGAAAATACCTGCAAAATAATTATTAAATACTGATTTACAAAGAAAAACAAAATTCTTATGGAGCCCTAAACTGTCAATTTTGATATAAGTCAAAAACGACTGACGTTAGGTATAGTAATGTAATAATATAGGGTGTTCCATTTAAAATAACAAAGTTGCCATCAACTTCCGGTATAACCGGAAGTGCTATGCCGTTGCTATTATATTATTTGAGTAGAGCATATTTGACAATATAGACACTGAAATTTTCAAAATTCAATTCGAAGTAGTTTCTGAAATAATCTAATGGGTTGCCACCGTAGGACACCCTGTATATGCTAAATAAAGGACATCCTGACTGTTCTGGAAATCATTTGAACTGAATATTGAATATCAGACACAGTAGCGATAATGTCACGGAATATATAGGACATTATCAGCTATAATATCCCGAGGACATTGATAATAAACGAGATAACTTATGACAATCCAAAGCACGTTGCTTGAGAAATTTGACATAAAATTATGAATTATGAGGCATTTGTCAATTTCAGAGGGATATTCGGTCACGTATTTTTCAGTTAAATGTTTAAATGATTGGTAGAATTCTGTCACATGACAAGACATAACAAAATTTAATTGGTTGTTAGAATTGTCAAAAATTTTTTACTATTAGTAGTTCTGACAGGTGACATAAATATCTTTTCCATGTTTTTTTGTTCTAATAAAGTTTGGTTGTATTATTATTTCAAACAATTCACCTTTAACACAACACTGACCAATCAAGAAAATAATTTCCATTCAACATCTTTATGCTAATAAATAAATTAGTAAGTATTTGTAATTTTCTTTAATTAACTCAAGGCAACAAAAGGATTACTTAAATGATAAAGTCCTACAATTTTATGAATCACTAGTTACGTACCTACGTACCTATACTCTGAGGAAGGACATAGTTTCCGATTTAGCAATTGGCATATTACCATATCTAAATGTTTATTATTTTGAAAACGATTTTCAACCACAAGAATGAATACTGGTATTAAAATTATCTATATCAAATTACGAGTATATTTAAAAAATCCAAATATGTGACCAGTCATGCATATCAATAATATTTCATAACAGTTTTTCATAGTTACATATTTGATTTTGAAATTTAATCAATAAGAAATTATTGTTAATGTTAAGTAAAGAATTTTTTCATTATTTGTCTTCTTCGCCAAAGAAGTTATTTCTTTATACCACCATGAAAATGGGTTTATGTCAAAATTATTAGGTACCTACCGCATAAAAGACTAACTATTAAATCATTGGTGATGTAATAATAATTAGATACATCCTGATATTACGTATGATATAAACTATTTTAAATAATCAATTGTTGTTTTGAAATTTGCTAGCAAATGCAGATGTTCATCTGTCTATTATTAAAATCAGGTAAAGAAATCACAATAATTATTTCATATAAAAGATGTGGGTACCTCGTTATCTCAAGGTCATCGAATACACGTTAATAACTGACAATGGCGTAGACACATTTTTATTTTAGAGTAGTTTTATTTTAATATGACACTTTAATGTTGTTTAATTCTTCTTCTTAAATGTATGCAATAAATCTTAATGTTTTTGTAAAAAGCTGCATATAGTGCATATAATGAAGCATATTATATACCTATCAATAATTGTTAGAATAGAAATTCCTAATTCTATACATAATTTTTTAATTTAGAACCAAAGCAGGTACCTAAATAGAGCATACATTAAAATGCCAACGTGCCGAGCCAATCAAAATCTGTATATTATGCGCATGCGGGATGCGGGCAATTCACCCACAGATCTAGGTCTGTGAATTCACCTGATATTATTGTCGTTTGGAGCAATACCAAAAAAAAACAAACATTGAAAATAATTTTGCAAATTTATGCTCAATTTTCCTCATATACCAATCATATTATTGTTTATTTTGTTTAAAAGAGCAATTTTCATTGCTAATATTCTATCTGTGTCGAGTTTGTTTTCTTTTAAACAGAAATTCCATTGGTGTGTAGATATGCAGACATTATTTGTTATTTAATATTTTGTGTTTAATTCTAGCAAAGTATATATTTATATTGGATAAACTTGGGTTCTACCGTTGGTTATAGTTATAGCACAGCTACTGTTAGCTGTGGTTATAGCATAGAATAAGCAAGCTACGCTACGGTTCCTTATTCTGTGGTTGTAGTTAAGAAAATGGATTCGGTAGGAAAGTACATCTATGTTGAGATTGGAACTCTCAACCTAAATCACTTCATATGCCCAAACACAGAGAGGTTTTCCAAACATAATACTCTGATTACTCATTTCAACAACATTCATTAGATAGATATTAAACAATCCGTTGTACGTTTTAGAGCTTTTGAAAATTTTACAGCTTGGAGACAACAGGAAAACAGAGAAGTGGACTATGCTTGCCGTAGTAGGAATAAATGTCATAATGGATAAGAAATTATATTATATAACTGAAATAGAAGCGATTCTAGAGGTTGGGCATTTATTTACCTACTTAATAATACGGGTGTTTGTGGAAATCATGATTTTAGGTTTTGTAAGTTCATATACAAAACGTAGCAGAAAGACTGGAGGTTCTATTCGTATTGGTGGAATTTGCCCCTCACGAATTTCAGTCAATGTAGCAACAGATGGTAACAAATTAATGTAATTTTACTGCTATATTAATTTTTTAACAGGTTCTCTACAAGTAAAACATGCTGAAACACATGTGGGACACAGCGACGACTAAAGAACAAAAATATTATCAAATGCAGAGCAACACACTATTGTTTCCCTCCCAGTTAATGGCAGGAGTATTATTCAGGATGCTAGAACGATTCATTCAGTTAGAAAGAATAAATTTGGTAACACTTTCCTGATATTTATTTAATAACATATCATTTAAATTGTTACATCGATTATTTGGTTTGGTGGGTTTTTTTTATAAGTGTGCATTTGCTAGTTAACGTTTTTAATTTATTATTACTTTTTCAGAGTGCGTACTATTTCAATTTAGATATTTTCCTTTTAATTGTATCACCTTTTCACATTAGATACTATTTTTTCTTATTGTGACTTGTATAATATTATATTAGATTTGTTTGGTGTTGTACCTTATAATATATATGTATGTATGGTAGTGGTGTATTTGTATTAATTTGTATGTTCATAGTAATTATTATGTATTATCATTGTGTATAATTTAATATATATAGCTAAAAATAAACTATTGAGAATAACGTGCCTTTTTTTATGCCCTGACTTCCTATCTGTAATGCATAAAATGATTTTAAAATTAGATAGGTATCTCCAAATTATACATAAATATATTTGAGTATCGTTTTTCCGATATACGAAATAAAGGTATATCAAGAAATACCTACTACCAAGGCAAGTTCAACAGACTTTCTTAGCGAATATCTTATACATATTAATATTTAAATTATTTTACTGAAAAACTCATTCCAATTAAATATCTACTAAATTTCAGTTGCAAAATAAGTTGAATAGCGATTAAATTCAAAATCAAAAGCGCGCCAAGGAAAGCCCCGCCCCAAATGCTCTGATTGGCTCGGCACGTTGGCATTTTAATGTATGCTCCTAAATAGCGGGAAAAACCCACCCTAATAAAAGATGGCAAACTGACCATTTTTGCATATTTTTAATTTTTTTTTGAATATTTTGAATAATGATATGTCATATTTTTGTGCATATTTCCCGTGTTTATATGCTGCTAATGTCAAATAAATCAATAAAGATCAGTTACTGTCAAATATGTCCCAATGTGTTACTATATCGATGTAACTTACCATAACGGACTAACTTTATTGTAAATTATTCCTCCATTTGTTATAAATGAACCAAAACCAATATTTGTTGAAAAAAATACCTGTATTGTCGCATAGTACCATATCTAAAACATTCGGTCCCTTAATAAATCAAATAAGAAAAAACTAGCCTACGAAATACTGAAAATATAATTCTCATGGCACGGCACTGGTTTGGCCCAGTACTTTTGACATTGTATGCGAGAAATTGATTTACCTCCGCATTTCCTAGTACACTCCAATCCACATTTTCAAAAAAATTGCTCAATACAGATAACTCATTCTCCAATAATATGCTTTTAGTTGTCAAAGCTATATAACAAGCCATGGTCGGGAAAAATAACACTAAGAGCGATCTAAAGTAGCTTTTTGTTTTTCTGAATGATCTAAAAAACAAATACATTTATTTTTGATAAAGTAGTCCATGATACTGTGGATGTCCAATAGATTGGGAAATGCTGTCCTATCCATTAAATTATATTATATTATAGGGTCATCATCAGTTCAGCTATATATCATATTACATAACTAACAGAAAAGTAACAATGTTTGTTAGCTACATCTTACCATAGTGGAAAGAAAGTTTTTTGTTTTTTACATTATACTTAGACGATTACATAATTAATATTAATGAGGGTTCACATAGAAATGCCTCAATATTTGTACATCTTTCTTTTTATAAATCATCAGGTATTCAAAGTTTTATCATAGAATAAGCTAACTCAGTACTTCTCTACGGGATGGAAGGTTGAACCCTTAAAGTCAACAACATTAACAAATTGGAAGCGTTCGAGATGTGGCTTTACCACAGAATGCTCAAGATACCGTGGACTGCAAGAATAACAAACGTAGAAGTTCTGTCCAACATCAACAAAGAACGTGAACTGTTAACCACCATAAAAAAGATTAAGACTTCATATCTGGGGCACGTCATGAGGAACAAGAAGTATTAGTATTTACAGTTGTTGATATCGAGGGTAAGATAGAAGGCCGTAGAGGGATAGGAAGGAAGAAATTGTCCTGGTTGCGGAACATAAGACAGTGGACAGTAATAAATGACATACAGACCCTAATTCACACCGCAAGAGATAGAGAGGAGATGGAAAATGTGATCGCAAACATCCATTAGTGGATAGCATCCCAAGAAGAAGAAGCTAACTAGCTTTCTTATTCTGTGATTTTATATTGTTAGGAACGTGATAATTCTAACCAGTTTATAAAGACAATGCCAATAGCTAGGGCCGAGAAATGTTTTGATTGAATGAATATAACTTTAAAATAATTTAGTGGATCGGACAGCATTTTCATTTCCCAAAATACATTTATATTAATAGGGACATTCTGACTGATGTATGAGCTATTTGGATTTAAAATTTCAGGAATTCAGTCAACTGAAAGTGCAAGAAAATTTAATTGTAGATGAGTATTTTTTGACTTATAGAACAACTTTCAAACAGTTGAACAGCGTAAGAGAGAAGTATCATAAACATTTGAATGAAACCCTGATAGTTTAAATATGATATTAAATACAAACAACTTACAAAAATGTTATTAAAATCCAAAGAAAGAAGAGTATAGCTGCATATATGCCAAACCAGTAAGGATTTTGGAATGGTGATTTTAAAAATGTTTGCCTGAAAATTAAATTAATTTTAATTGCTGATTTTAATAGAAACACTATAAAATTATATATATATATATAATTTTAACTGGAGGTAGAGAAAAATAAGATTGAACAGAATCGCCTTTCAAAAAAATTTTTTTTCGCTGAAACTATTTTTGTTGTAAATCATATTAAACCCCCTTTTTACGACGCCTATGACCACCTGCCCGACGGAAGTTTAAATTAGGTTAAAGGTTATGATAGCGCTATGTTGCCACGTGTATTGATTTGGCGCATTTAAAGTAAAAATTATATGTATTTACAAAATGTAGTTGATTAGGTATTATTTGATTGTATTTACATTTTTGTTATAGAAGTACACGGAATTAGTGCAACTTTACCAATTAATTTGAAGCATTTTACGGTTTAGGTACAGATTATTACTACCTATATTACCAGTATCTTTCAAGATCATAGTTTAATATTTCTTTAAATTTCGATTTCAGTAAAATACACGGGCATTTTACTGTGCTTTCGGCAATTTTGTTTTATTAGTGTATTCAATGTTCGAAATCATCGTTTTAGGTGTTTGCAAAAACGAATAAGTAATGTACAATTCTGCACTAATCCAGATGGACTTATTTATCAGGTATTAGGTATAATCATTATTAACAAAAATGTTCATTTTCATGCTCTCTACAATTGGCAACGCCCTACAGCTGCTCATATGTTGGAAGCCATCTTGAAAAATGGTTATCATAGGCGCCGATTTACCGGGGAAAAACGTGGTTTTGCCCCATTTTTTAAACGTCGAATAAAAATTCCGAAACAAATTTTGTATAGTTTTTTTGCTTCCCTGAGCACGTGATTAAAATTTTTGTTTGTACTGAGTGATAGTTCACCCTGTATAAACCACAGACCATACATTAATTCCTAATTAATTAAGAGAATAATTTAATTTGTGGCCAAATCGTAATATTTATTATTCAAGCAAATATAACTAAATTTATTTTTGTTACCTTAAACATTCTTGACCATTTTTGCTGTCTGTTGAGTAACCTTCCTACAAAATCAACAAAAAAAAATACACAAATTACAAATGAACCATAGCAAAAAAAAATTGTGATTCTTGTGTCGAATAACAATTAGTAATAATTAAAATTGCTAATACCTACACTCATCAGTTTTATTAAATTACCCTAGTATCAACGTTTTTAGGCACTCTAATTTAAATGTCTTGCTCCAATAATTGTAATTCAGAAGAATGAGCAACTTTTTTTGTTATTGTTTTTTTTTTAGAATTTGCTTTTATGTAAGGCTAATTAACCAAATATACGTAAGTATGTAATTTATATAAATACAATTATATTTAAGACTTGACCTGTTTCACATTTCGTATACGATGATTGTCCCATAAATCATTCACAGTTGGCTGTTGGCTCGAAAAATATTACCAAAGAAAATATTAGGTCATTCAAAAAGGCAACTATGTTGATTAATAAAATCGAGTTTTGTCAAAATTTTGTCTAACATGGCTCATAATAATATCATGGAGCACAAATTCAAAAACTTTAGAAAAACACGACTGTATGGAAATTGGTCTATAATTTGAAATATCCTGTTTATCTCCCTTCTTATGAACCGGCGTTACTCTAGAAGATTTCCAATCAGAGGGGAAACTACACGATCGCAAAGAAACATTGAATATTGTACACAATGGTTTAGCAAACACAGTGGCACAATCCCTAATTACAAAAGATGGTATACCATCAGGACCCGATGTAAATTTAGCTTTTAACCTTTTCAAAGCTCCATAGACCTCCGTCTCAGTAATCACACGATCCGGTAAATGAGACACATTCACAACATCAATCAATCCCTGATCAATATCAAATGCCTGAGATGCAACGTATGATGTGTTGAAAAATTCCGCAAATTTATTGACAAGTTCCTGCGGATCATCAATATTATTACCATTGTAAGTCATACTACCAGGCAATCGCCCAGATTTGCTTCTGGAATTGACAAAAGACCAAAACTTGTTAGGATCACTACTCAATCTACGCTCAGCATAACGCAAGTACACCCTGTAAGAGGAACTCACCTCAGTTTTTATATTGTGACGCAGAACTCTAAAATCATTGAAAAATTGAGGATCCCCGGATGTTTTATATTTTTTCCATAGCTTAGACTTCAATTTGATGCTGCGAACAATATGACCCGAAAACCAGGGAGGATACTTAGAAATTTTTGCATATGAAATCGGCACCGATGCATTAAAAACAGTGTTCAACTTTTCATAGAACAAATCACAGGCGAGGTCAGGATCACTAGAGTGGGCAAGACTAGAAAAGTCCAACTCAAGCATATGTCTATACATTGCAGGGAAATCAGCTTTCTTAAAATTAAAAAATGGTTTACAACTATTTGTTCTCATAGCGTCCCCTGCCTCATTGATAATATAGTCAACATCTAGAGGAGGATGATGTCGATCAACTGGTAGGAAGCAATTAATAGACCCAGACACTAATTATAATGCTAGTCATCCTGTTAGCCATAAAAAAGTGTAGTTATTGGACTCGCTGAGAGAGCTATCAAGCTAACGGACCCGGAATATCGAAAAGACTCTATTACAAAAGCAAAAAATGCACTTAAAAAAAACAACTACCCGAAAATCCTAATAGATAAAATTTTTAAAAAAACGAATACACAAGTTTTATAATGATATCAATACCAAGAAAAACCAATTTGATCAAACAAAACGGTATACATCACTACCATATGTTAGGGATCTCTCAGAAAACATCGAAAGAAAGTTAAGAAAATGCAACATCGAGGTTTGTCACAAAAATAATAACTTATTGAAAGACCTGTTACAAGTGATTACATGACTTCAATATAATCATCTTTATTAATGCAGGGTGCATGCTAGCAGGGTAGAATTGCTTGGATTCTGTTTAACTTTCCATTCTTATTGAGCATCCGAAACTGTCGGGTCATTTCTTTTCGAAGCGCTTCCAAAGTCGGAAAGCTCGCCCCGGAGGGGCTTCTTCAGCTTGGGGAAGAGGTCACCAAATTGCAACAATTCTGGATACTAAAAAAGTGTTTGTGGTGCGCCCCAGGGACTAGCACCAGGCGGAACTCGATTTGTGTGTTTCTTTCATTTTCGACTGTTGGCAACAAAATTTTTATGTCCTCCGCGAACCTAGGCTCTTCCAAACGTCGCACTGAGACTTCATTTTGGACTCATAGTCACCTATTCAGGTTTCACCTTCGTTGTCAAAATGAGCAAGTAATTTCCGAACGAGTTGCGTTTTGTTCAGCTGACAAGTGACACATATAACGATCAATTGTTTACGCGTCGCCTAAACCCGACGTTAGAGTCCGCTGTGCACTGTTTTTTTGGGAAAATCATCGTACGCTAATATTTTGCCGCATTTTTTAATAAAAAAAAAACACCAAACTGATTGGACGAAATTTGACACATGACTTAAAATTAAGTAATTTGATTGGTTACTATATTTAGTAAAAAATTATTTAAACAATACAACGGCATACTTACATCAGTAATAATGACACCACTTGCACATTCTGTAAATGGAACATCTTCTTTTAGCATCCATAGTACGTAAAATAACGATAATCCCATATAAAGTGGATAATAAATAGTTAGTAGACAACCTGCCACCAACTTTAAATAACCTATTCCTGAAATAAAAACAAGGAAATAAAAAAATGTTGATTAGTATTTAAAAAATAATTTTATTTGAGTCTAAGACGGCATGAAAACCCGTTTGAGGTTATCTCTCCTACGCTGAAAGGGGACTAGTTGTAATCCCCCGCCCTATTGGTACACCCTGGTAACGCTTATGACCTAGATATGTGCTTACCACCTTCATCAGATCATCTGTAGGGGTGACCACAAAATGGGGGAAATAATCTCATCCTATGGGGGCTCCTGAAGTTCCATCCGTTTCTGGCATTGCTGATCGTATCGATTCTGGTACTGCGCATTATTAAATGCTCCTGTCAACAACCACCGCAGCAGAACTGCTACTGCCCTGTTTTCTGGCAGCAAGCAGCAATGTATCAGAAGTGATTTACAAAGAGCAGAGAACTGGTGTGTTACTACAAGTTGATTTTTAATAAAGATATAAAAGCCACTCTTTCGAAAGTTTGACAATTCAATTCCTATTGTTTCCTGATAACCTTTTTCTGTGCGACTTACCTTTAAAAAATGGAACAACTCTCCAGGACTTAATAAAACCCTCCTGTGCCATTTGACCTATTCCTATTTCTAGGAACAACAAAGGCAATCCAATGAGTAGTGTTAGAACTGTGTAGACTACGAAGAACGGTAGACCACCTCGAATATATGTGGTCTGAGGTAATCGATATAAATTTCCAAAACCAACTGCCATCGTTATGGTACACAGAATTGTGGAAAAGTATGTGCAACATGTTTTACAGGTCTGAAACGAAATAAGAGATAAAATAGTCTATTGTGCAGCAACCATGGGGATCCGGGAATGTGGTGATTGTCAACTGTCACTTGTCGGTTGTCACTTCGTCACTTTCCAAATCCGGGTATTGCCCTGTTTTGCCCCATGAACATTTTTAAACTAGTTCATAGTAAACCCTCTATTTTATTGCTATTTTTAGTTAACAAAATGGTACGGAATTATATGAGAAAAACAGACCGTCAAAGCTGGTCCCAGGACAGCATGTTACAAGCTATTAACGCTGTCCAAAACGGTACAATGGGCTATAAAAGAGCCGCGGTTACTTTCAGTGTTCCTCAAAGCACATTGGAAGACCGTGTTAAGAAGTGGAGAAATGGGATGCCATTGGAGAAGGCGGGAAGCAAAGGTATCTATTAATTATAATTAAAATGTTATAAAAGGTATTCAAATGCGTGTTTGCACCAGATCAAGAAAAAGAATTGGTAGATTATGTACAGGACATGGAAAGCAGATTATTTGGTCTCACAACAACTGAGTTCAGACGGTTGGCCTATCAGTTGGCTCAGAGAAATAATCTATACCATAACTTTAACAGTAATAATCAAATAGCAGGGCTCGATTGGTTAAAGGGATTTTTAAAACGACATTAGAATTTATCACTGCGAACTCCAGAGGCTACGTCTGCGGCTTGGGCAATGGGCTTCAACGAAGTGTCGGTAGGAAAGTTTTTCGATTTTTTAACAAGTGTGATGGAAAAGTATAACTTTCGGCCAACAAGAATCTACAACGTAGACGAAACTGGTTTAACTACTGTGCCTAAATCTCAATCAAAAATTATTGCTATGAAAGGAAGGCGTCAGGTCAGGTCAGGAGGTCAGCTGATAACTGTGTATACACAAAACGGCAGTTATCAGCTGACCTCTTTCAGCCGAAGTGAGTGTTCCCACCTGACGCCTTGATAAGGAGGCACAAAATGACCAGCAGCCGACATATATGCTCATTTTGACAACGAAGGTGAAACCTGAATAGGTGACTATGAGTCCAAAATGAAGTCTCAGTGCGACGTTTGGAAGAGCCTAGGTTCGCGGAGGACATAAAAATTTTGTTGCCAACAGTCGAAAATGAAAGAAACACACAAATCGAGTTCCGCCTGGTGCTAGTCCCTGGGGCGCACCACAAACACTTTTTTAGTATCCAGAATTGTTGCAATTTGGTGACCTCTTCCCCAAGCTGAAGAAGCCCCTCCGGGGCGAGCTTTCCGACTTTGGAAGCGCTTCGAAGAGAAATGATCCGACAGTTGCGGATGCTCAATAAGAATGGGAAGTTGAACAGAATCCAAGCAATTTTACCCTGCTAGCAAGGGTGCATTAATAAATATGATTATATTGAAGTCATGTAATCACTTGTAACAGGTCATTCAATAAGTTATTATTTCTGTGACAAACCTCGATGTTGTATTGGAAAAGTATAACTTTCGGCCAACAAGAATCTGCAACGTAGACGAAACTGGTTTAACTACTGTGCCTAAATCTCAATCAAAAATTATTGCTATGAAAGGAAGGCGTCAGGTCAGGTCAGGAGGTCAGCTGATAACTGTGTATACACAAAACGGCAGTTATCAGCTGACCTCTTTCAGCCGAAGTGAGTGTTCCCACCTGACGCCTTGATAAGGAGGCACAAAATGACCAGCAGCCGACATATATGTCGGCTACTGGTCATTTTGTGCCTCCTTATCTGATCTTTCCAAGAAAACACCGTCTAACGATGATCACGTGTTACTACTCTTGGATGGTCATGTAACACATACAAAAAATCTAGAATTGATAGACCTCGCGAGAAAACACGGTGTTATCCTATTGTGCTTCCCTCCCCATTGCACCCATAGGCTGCAGCCTCTGGATGTCAGTTTTATGGCACCATTAAGCATATTTTATAGCCAGGAAGTCAAAACATGGCTAAGATCAAAGTCGGTAGATTATTTGGTCAAGCTTACACTAGAGCTGCGACTGTCCAAACCGCTGTCTCTGGATGTTCTAAAACAGGAATCTATCCTAATAACCGTCACGTATTTGGAGATGTTGACTTTGCAGCGGCTCAAACAACAGATCAAATGCCTACAAACCTAGCAGAAGTTAATGATGTTGAAGATGTCGTAGAAAGCGAAAACTCACCCGTAGCTGGGCCTTCCTGGAGAACATCTAGAGAGACATCACCAAACCCTAACTTCTCGAGTCCTGTAACGAGGGAAAAAACACCTGAAAGAAATCCAATAACTCCAGATCAATCGGAAGCTCCAGATAAAACTTTGGAAATGTCTGTAAGATTTGCTGTGACTCCTAAGGAGATTATGCCTGTTCTTCATAGTAATATAAAAATCACTACCACAACACGGCGTCGAGGAAAAACTGCAATTTTGACTGATTCACCGTATAAGAACGAATTAGAGGCTTCTTTGCTGCAGAAGGATAAATCTGTGAAGACTCAAGGAGTAAAGAGGAAGATTGTTTCTAAACGGAAAGGTAAAGCTCCGGAAAACAACATAAAGAAGAAAACCAGAAAACTAACAGATGATACGAGCTCGGAAGACGAAGATACTGAAGGCGGTAAAGAAACTACCCTATGTGTCTTTTGTAAGGAAAACTACTCCCTGTCAGCTAGAAGTGATGGATGGGTACAGTGTATTTTGTCCGACGGCTGGGCACATGAAGGTTGTACTAGTTGGCCGGAAGAAGATTTGGATGAGTTCCAGTGTGACAGTTGCCTCAAAACTCATTAATTAAACTTTTATTTTAATACCCGGTTTTACCCCACTTGTTGGCCGGTTTTTCCCCGGCACTGGGGCAAAACCGGAATTTGCTGTATTATTTGCTATTTCCTGGTTTTGGTCAATAAATATTTTTTTTTCATATTGTGGTCGATTTATTCTGTAGATAATATTTGTAGTATTCAGTTGCCAAGGAAAAATATTATATAGATATTGCTCCATACTTGGGCCTCATGCATTCACTTTTTATAGTTTACTTTAAGGAACTCGGTACTCCTCCAGCGTTTCAAAAATTTTTCTGACTAAATTACTAAACGTATACCTACAGAAAAAGGATTCTTCTTCCATCGATTACCTATTCTGATATTATTTATTTGATGTAAACTTAAAACGACTCTGCCAAGCGTATCCGCATGATAATATGTACCTACATATTAAATTCATATAATAAAAATAAAAAAAAACAAACAAGATCAGTTAGATTTGTTGTAAAATTCATGAAGAAATGCTATAGTGATTTTCCGTTAAGCGTGCATTAAATTTCGAAAAATAGATAATTAAAAACCGCACAATTAATTCTTATCGTTTCCTTTGTATAAATATGATCATTAAATAAAATTGAATGTGGATGCAAAAGGCAATTGCGCCTGATAATTTTCAATTAATTTCTGTAAATAACCAACTATTGTATCAAGTGAAACTTCTAACGGAAAAGTCACATTTTACTAAATTGTAACTAATTTGCATTATTATACAGCGTGTCTGCAATGGAAGCATACATTTCTTGAACAATAGTTATTTATTTTCATAGTCGATGGTAGATTAAACGTTTATGAAAAACGAGACAGTATTATTTTGAAAATTCCACACCAGTACTGTCTAACCAATAAGAATGGGTGTTTTTGACAGGCCACCATATGGCAACAACAGAGAATATGAACTCCCACCACTTTCTATTGTCCTGTGCGAGGCAGGTTGTAGCCATTTTTTAATATACTCGACAGATCCGTATTTACGTTTTATTGAAATTACAGGATATGTAAAGAACAGGGGAGTAATAGAATTATTTTATAATAGAATTACATCTTTATTAATTATAAAAACAAACAAATACTTTTTTACTTTTATTCATGTTTCCATATAATCATTTTATTTTTATTTATATTTTTAAAATTTCCATTGATTAATTTTAATGTATAAAATAACCTTAACCTAAAATATAATTTCGTAACATATTTTTTTGGGAAATTAGAACATGGATGTTCAAACTTTACATTTTTGCTTAAATTAATAAAATTATTAATAATGTTGAACTTGATTAAACAATTTTCAAATATATTTGCTAATGTGGAAATGTGTTGTACAAAATTGTCATGTGGCATCATTAAATTACCATACAAATTTGTATTTTCGTATGCTTTGAAGTAGCAAAACAGCGAAGACTCATCTAATGATTCTACTGATTTAGCGTACTTCGTACATACATCACAGATGTGTATTTTAATGCATTTCTTTATTAGATATCCACATAAATATCTTTGAAAATTTTTTTGTAAAATATGATGATGATTTTCAATTCCTTAAGTATAATTGAGAATGTTTTATATTTTACCTGTTTATGGCCTTCAGAAAAACAACGCAAGCACACATGTTGGGAATTTCCCATTATATACCTACAAAACATGCTAAAATCACCCCCAATAAATGGGCAATAAAACCTGAGACGTGAATTTACTACCTGCTAATATCTATAATAGTTAAAATATGTAATTCAAATTTAATAAACACTGTCAAAATTTAATAGAATTTTTGCACTCATCTAGTAAGATTTTTAAGCTCTCTTTCTAGAATGCTTAAGATGTATTGGACTTTTATGGGCAAATAGACTGAACCAAGTTATAAAAGATAAGGGCCATTGTGCTGCGAAACTCGTAGTTAATAGGCATCAACTTGTCTTAATTATTTTAGCAAAAAATATATTTTGATGGACGTAAATATTTATCAAAACAGTAGCGAAGCTTTCTAATTACCTATATTTATATCTGCGACAAAAATATAATTAAAATTATTTGTATATATATTATTTAGATTTATCTAAAATGTAAAGTGCTATATAATGTATAAAAGTGACCAAAACAACAGGGAAAATGATTAAAATGGAAAGTTATGATTGTAATAATAACACAACGCTTCAAAGGAATATACTTATTTATTACATACGAGATATTATTTTGCTTTGCTGTTACTATACTACTAGGCGACATATGGTAATAGTAATCTTTGTATTTTGGATAGGATAACACCAATTGGTGTATTCTATCATTATCTTTATTCTGTCACAAGTCATACAAAACGTTGTATACAGACACGTCATAGTTTTACTACACAATACAATAAATGATCCATAGCTACATTCAACCTCGTTCCTTATAACACATAAGGCAATAAACAAACACGTCACAATCTAAAATTTGAACACACCTATACAGTTGCAGTTATATAAATTAAACACAAATACAAACAAAAACACTAAAAAAACAATCTACGATGTCTCCATAATAGTTGTAAATTCATGAAGGCTATAGATCGTGTTAGAATTAAGGAGAGCCTTTAGTTTAGTTTTAAATTTATCCTCTGTCCGACAAACTCTTATGTCTTCCGGAAGAAGATTATAAAAATATCGCCCAGAGTAATGCGGTGATTTCTTATAAAACTCATGATTGGGTCTGGGCAGATACAGGCGATCTCGTCCACGTGTAAAATGTTGATGATTAATGCCACAAGTATAGGCGTGATGTTTCTGTTTTTGAATGTGTAATACAGTAGTTTGTACAAATATATTGAAGTGACTGTAAGCAACTTATGTTTTTTAAATGTATCTCTACATGTTCCTAGAAACGGGATATTAAAGATGTATCTCACCGCTCGCTTCTGCAGCACAAAGACCCTGTCAATTTCAACACTTCTACCCCAAATCACAATATTGTATGCAATCACTGAATAGATTAAAGCATAATAAACAGAAATAAGAGATGGGGTATCCATGAATCCTCTTAGAGATCGAAGTAAGTATAGATTCTTATTCAGTTTACTGCAAACGGCGTCGATATGCGTTACCCAGTCCAGTCTGTCATCCACAAGCACCCCCAGCAGTTTTGCCGACCTTGATAATGGCAAAAGAACGTGATTGAATTTAATTCCGATATTTGATGATTTATATCTATTGAAGGGCAGTGCCACGGTCTTACCATAGTTTATGATCAGCTTGTTTTTCCTGCAACACACCTGGAACTCATAAAGTGTAGCATTGATCCTCCGCTCCAGAATCTCAGAATCCTTGTCGAACAACAATATGGTTGTGTCATCTACTGCATACAGATAAAGGGAACCGTGTGTGATATTAGCTGAAAGATCATTGATAAAAAGCAGAAAGAGCAAAGGTCCAAGTACACTGCCCTGAGGCGTTCCCAAACCGATGCTCCGCGACTCTGACACTGCCGACTCAACCCTAACCGCTATTCGTCTATTTGTTAAATATGATCGAATCCATCTGTTAATCGACCCACGTAACCCAAGAGTCTCCAGCTTTGTACACAGGAAATCTCTGTCGACCACATCGAACGCATTCGACAGGTCAAACAGGAACGCCACAACATAAAAACCTCCATCGATCAGATCCTGCACTCTCTGAATGAACTGAAGTGTACAGGTTTCCGTTGAAAAACCTTCCCTGAAGCCGTGTTGACATTCACTCAAAATGTTAGTAAATTTTAAAAATTCAAATATTCTGTCTGCTACAATCTTTTCAATAACCTTAGATAAAGTACTTAGCAGGGCTATAGGCCTGTAATTCTTCAGCGCTAGTTCATTACCTTTTTTATATATAGGGATAATGAGGGCATTTTTTAATTGATCTGGAAATATCCCGCATTGTATCGACATGTTTAGTAACTCGGCTATTACAGGGGAGAGCATATCTAAGGAATGTTTAAATATTTTAATAGGGATACAATCCATACCAGTGGACCCTTTGTTTGGGAAGTTTTTGATTGTTCTAGCCACATCATGCGAAGACACCGGAGAGAAAAACATACTCCGAGGATTAAACGGACACACAGTACATGAAAAGCCCCCACCAAAATGAGAGGTCAATCTAGCTTGAATGACCGTAGAAAAATACAAACAGAAGGCCGATGCAACCTCAGTGGGATTATTGATTATTTTATCATTCTGAGATATCATTCAACATACCAAGGCCCAGTATATAATGACACCGCTAGGTGAGGGCCAGGATGGCCTCGAGCTTCCCGTCCTTTTACTGTTATAAATTCAAGAACAATAAATAGAAGACATCCATAGACATATTAATAGATACGAACCTTTCATTTACTCTACATTCTCCATGGACGCTGAAAGCTCAATCTCTCCAAATGATGTCAGTTTATGTTAGTTTTGATTTATGAGAATAACTCAATTTATATAGGGTATACCAGATGAAATTTTCGAGTTTTTGGCAAAGGATTCAACTCAGGATTCTGAGGAAACGTTTTAAAAAATTATTAATTTTTATCAACCGAAATATTTTACAGGTTGTATCCGATTAGTTTTAATAATATAAATGCTGCCGTATTTATTTGTAAATGACTACAAATCACTTAGTAGAAACAGCTTTGAACAATTTATAGAAAAATATTATGAATAATCTATCATCTACATTTTTTTTGTGGTGAGCATAGATTAAAGCTTATTATTTGGGTATTTATATTTTTCCTTTAAAATTTATAAAAAAACCTTTGGACAGCCATAACCCCCTGAAACCTGCCTACTGCTACTGGAGTTAATAAGAGCTATAGAATTTGATGGAGAGTAGATTAAAAAATATGAACAAAAGTTAATATAAACATGGGTCCGGAAATGCTCCATTTACATGATACAGGACGTCTACAATTTTCTCATACACTAAATTTTTCGCCACTGCACTGAATCGTGTTTTAAGTTCTTTCAAGTGTTCTGGAAGGCGGCTTATGTCAATACTAAAAGGGTTCCATGCAAATTTATCTTCACTATCATTTAAATTGGGACAATATCGTTGAAATTGATCGAAAGGATTTTCTAAATGCGATATATACTGTTTGGTGTGATATCTTCCTTTTTGGTATCGCCACTATTATTGTCTATTAATGAAGCCAATTTCGGAAATGAATAACAATTTGGTGGCAGTTTTTCTAAGAAGGCTTAAGTAGCATCATGACGGGTTATTAAATTTACTGAAATGTTGCTTTGCAACTTCAAATTAAGCACATTTAATGCCTCAAAAATATCAGTAAGAAAGGCTAATTTGATTTGAAAATTGTCATCAGCAAACCCTTCCAACAATTACTGCTCCTTTTTTTTTGGTGTCTGGGAAATTTGTCAAATATGATTTTTTGTGATTTTAAATTACCACCGGTGTAGAATTATCACAAAAAACAACATTCCTTGTTATATTTAAATGTAGATTAAGATCGAGGATTTATGGATTTTTTTAAATACACTATGCAAATAAAAATTCACATGATGGATGCTAGATAATGAGATAATTGTCTGATTATTTACAAAAAATGTTGCGTAGCATACGAAAACATTTTTAAGATTTAACTTTAATTTAATCGTGGGTTAAATATTTCTAAATCAACAAATAAAGAACTCACTTGATTATTATAATAATTCCTACTACAAAAAATGGTCCTCTTCAAAAAACACTTCAACTTAAAGCTCCAACCCACCACCGATTCACTTCGACGCAAATACACATGAGGAAGATGTGCATCGTTCACGAAACGTCGATCACGTTTAGTATAGTCCAAATACATTATCTACATATCCACCACTATAAATGACAAACTAAATAAACAGATCCTTATACAGAAAAATCGCGATTTACAATAGCATTGAATGAAAACCAACAACACGCGATATTACACTACTGACTTAGTTCAATGTTGTGAATTAATAATAATTTATTTTCCCAAGTTGGAAAACCATTAGACTGTAAAATATATTTATACCTACAAGTAAAATAAAAAGCATCTGCGTCGTATTTTTTTTACCTTATTAAGTTTATTAGTGCAAGTTTGAATGAGTGGTGGGCGCCAGGTTAATTTTTGAGCGATCTAAGTCACATACGTATCTACCTATTTAATGCTTAATTAACGTAAGTAAGTATAGGTACCTACCAATCTTAGTGCGTAATTATTATTAATATTTGACAGTTTAGTTATATCAATTATACCGGGTCATGGGCGTAGCGTGTATTTTCTCCAAGGGGGAGAAAGTACTTGTTAAAACATAGTTTTATTTGAACATTTGAAAATGTTACTTAGAGTTCAAAAAAACATATTTTACCGCCGATTATCGTCTGAATTTTACTTCAAAAAGTGTGAAAATGGCGGTATTGCACGCGCGTTGTGGCAACTATTTAAATACTGTCTTTTTTCTAATAGGTGGATTGGTCGAAGAGGGCATAGCATGACCACCAAGATTGCCACCTTAATAGAAACGATCAAAAAGTAGATACCATCAATGTTCAACTTACCAATTCCATTCTGGAAGTTACTAACTTCACTGAGGATCCCATCTCATTAAACTCAGACGCTGAGTTAAATTCAGATCCGCCCGAGATCGTAGTTTTCATTGACAACGTTAAAGTACCAACGTTAGGGTAAGTTCCCATATTCGGATAATCGTATTCAGTCGTTTTAGTTTCATTCATATAACTTTGTCGATCCAACGAATGTGCCGTGGGATCGTATGCTTTGTCAGCTTCATAATATTCGAAACCCGCATTCTCGTGTCCGGGATTATTCGTTTCGCCGATTGGTAGGTCATGGTAGTTTCGCATAGCACGTAATGATGGAGTGTGTTTGAGTAATTTTGGTTTGTAGATGGTTTCTATGTTGGTCGGGGATTTCGGCAATGGTAACTGTAAGTAAAAATATATTTTTATTATAAACCACAAATAGTGTCTAAACAATAAATACTTGAATGTGATATTTTAGATGATGAGAGATAACTAAAAAGATAAATCCAAAATGGACCAAAGAAGCTGGCAACAGCGTACGAAACTCATATCATATATTATAGTCTTTCTAATTTTAGTTTAAAATGACTTTCCGCCAGTAAACTTGCCATGTGTAAATGAGCCTTAACTGATGATAAATATTTAAAATAAGACGATGGCTTTCCGCATATAAATCTTGATGCTTCAACTCCCAACGTGTTCCGCTCGTGTCGTATATATAAGCCGTGTCTGATACAGTGACTGTAAAAAGTTTCATCCACTTGAGGTTTTATTAAACATTATTATCTAATTTGATAGATCTTCTTTCATTCTATTAATCTAAGAAAAACTATTGAACAAATCATCGTTACAATATTCTGCCACCGTGTTTTACTGTCTGACACAAATTTTCTTGTTTAAATTCCACATTAAACCTTCGCCATACCATATTATGATGTCCATCCGATTATATTTAGATTAATCTGCCAAAAATTATTTGTTTCATCCATATATTTATTTGCAATACTTTTGCCAGTCACTGTAGTTATTTTTTTTATTACTGTCGGTATCCTTTGGCATGCATGATTTATTATACATCTTATACCTATACGAAACGGTGCATTCGATGCCCTTTTGTAATGTAAAGAGGCATGGGAACGGATAGCCTCGGTAGCATCGTTAAATTTATATGTTTTAAATTAACTTTGGATAAACTATACCTGCCTAACTAAAATTGTAGGTAGGACTTGACTTTCTTAGAGAATTACTTGAGGATTTTCATCAGTTAAAATCTTCCAATTTTATTTGTGGAAAGTTTATTTTTGATCACAGCTGCAAAAACGCAATCCAGGTTTGAGGTTTTCACTAATCTACCTATATTTTTCAAACTTTTAGTTTAGTTAAGATTTAAGAAGATTCTTCACGTACTCAACGAGCAATGCTGAAAACAACTCTGTGTTAATTGGAATATTTTCTAACACAATTGGCAGCGACCATTTCGACGACCTACTGATGTTGAGATGTTTGGCTACCAAGTCTGTACATTTTTGCTTGCTTGTTTGTTATGAAACAGTTTTATTGCTGTTGTTAGTGTCTGAGAGACAGGTGGAAAATTATTGATATCCGAGGAAGTTTGAATTTGAAAGTTTTATAACTTATCCCCGTCTACAAAATGGTACTTGTACCTGCATCTGTTTTTTCTATGTCTGAAATTACATTTTAAATAGTAAAATACACGAATTACTGAGTATAAGTTCGATAAAAAATCCACAAACGTTATCAACAACTGGTAAAACACCCGACCGGCAATCTGGAGATGTGGGTTCAAATCTCACTTGTGTTACGGAGTTTTTTTTAATTTGTACATGTTAGTTTATTATTTCATTTTACTTTTCCGCACAGTGAAAGTATTGTGAACTCGTTAAAAAATTTAGATAAAGACGGATATAAGCATTTTGAAGTTCCTTGAGACGATTAAGACCATTTCCAGATGGATGTCGGTCTGTCTGTGTGTGTCTGTATGTATTCGTCCACGATAGTGCCTAACGCTTTAACCAATTGAGCTAAATTTTGCTGTATGAGTTTGGGGGAAGAACCCATTAGTTTTTGGTTAGACAATAAAGTATTATTACTCTTCATTAAATTAATAAATAAAAATAAACATGTTCGAATTATACGTAAAAATGTAGAAATCATCTACTTTACTAAGAAGACCTATAAAATACTTTATATTACATTTACTATAATCTATCAATAATCCTTTATGTAGAAAATTCATAGGCAGGCAGGCAGGCATTTAAATTTAATCCAATAATACCGGCATTTAAGTTGTTCATGGATATTAAATTACATAGGAAAAGGAAATAATCGACTAAGACATATTTGTTGTTCTTTTTTAATTTTTCCATAATAGTAACACTTTCCCGGATGCGTATTGGCATTTTTTACTATACTGCAACGCATACATGTCATTGCACATATCCATATCCAGACAAAGCTTACTTAAATCGTAAAAATGCTTTTTTGGCGTCCAAACGCTTCTCGAATGTCAATATTTTTGTTGTGTTTTCTAATAACTTTTAATCCTCGCATTTTGAATTAGTCTACAATAGAAAGGAACGTATATTGTCACGTTCAGTGTTAACGTGATCTAAGTCAATTATTATTAATAAAATATAACATGTTTATTAAGAGATATAGGTGATAATTATTGAAATTGAAGTTATATCTACATATACAGTGGCATTTAAGAACTTGCTAACTAGAAACAGTGTTTTTGAAGTTCCCCATTAAAAGCAAAATAGCCGTGTTTTTGCTGCTGAATCGTGTCACTTTAGATCAGATGACGAGTTATTCTGGATTCTGGGCGGCAAGTTTTGAAATGAAAGCACTGTATATGTTAGGCGTATAGTCCGAAAATGGTCGAATT
This sequence comes from Apoderus coryli, assembly GCA_911728435.2. Classification (NCBI taxonomy): domain Eukaryota; kingdom Metazoa; phylum Arthropoda; class Insecta; order Coleoptera; family Attelabidae; genus Apoderus; species Apoderus coryli. The sequence continues at coordinate 16,687,646 of OU452204.1, forward strand.
TTTTGCTCAAACCTAAGTTTGGACGTTTTCGTACGGCCAAAGTCCGACGAGTGGTCATATTTATTTCTGAAAGAGATTAGAGATTTATTAAATCGAATTATCAGGTTTCGGGAAAAATGAAAATTCCAATTAACTTGGTGTAGTCTCTATTGCAACGTTTCGTGCCAATATATGCACTTCTTCAGGCTAAAATCCAGAAGAATTTTTTTTTATTTTTAAAAAAGAATTTTAAAAAAGAATTTTTTTGCTGGTATGGTCGCATACATCGTTTGTTGTTATGATTACTTATTTACAGATATAAATTTTGTTTCTAAGGTGTTCATAGGACTTTAATTTTAGTGGTTTCTTATGTGATATGTTTCATGTTTTTATTTTATTTTTTATTGATTTTTTTATGTACATTCTTTTTATTCTCATTTTTGGACAACGCGAAATATTAGTTTAAAAATAAAAAAAAAATCTTCTCGATTTTAGCCTGAAGAAGTGTATATATTGGCACAAAACGTTGCAATAGAGACTACACCAAGTTAATTGGAATTTTCATTTTTCCCGAAACCTGATAATTCGATTTAATAAATTAACAGTTTGGGATAAGAATAACTATCAATAACATTAGAGATTTCGGTAAGCAATAAATGCACAATCGACCGAGGGGCGTGCGCTTATTGGACTCTCCAGTGCGACATGGCATTACTAGATACTAAACACATTGGGTGATATAATGGCGATGAAAGTCATAGGCGGTGGAAATCTATACGAGTGCTACATTGATGACTTACAATCTAATTGAATACTGTTAATACAATATTGTTTACTACTACTATCAGTAAATGCTCCAATACTAAAATGATAGTTTTAAGGACAACTGAACATATTAGACCAGAGTCGATAATTTTTGAGACCAAAAAAAATTATAGTAGGATGAAACCTATTGGAAAAGGTCGAGAATATAACAAAAATGAAAGGAAAATTAAATTACGGGCGATCTGAGGTCGGGTCGGTTAATCTCGATTTCCGGTAAAACTGCAAGTCCTATGAAAAAAAGTTAAATGGCAAAGTTGTAGGTAATAAAAAGATCTACAACTTTTGTATCGACACTTTTTTCACATAACCTCAAAATTTATGTGAAAAATTCGAATAACCGAGTTTTTATTCTTGAAAGTTTTCTTGAACCTTATTATTTAATTTTTTTACTAGTCGATTTTCCTGGGAATGAGGTTCATATGAAACTAGTTTTTTGAAATAATATTTATTTCATGTCATATCCTTCGTACAACGTTTCGACAACATTACGTTGTCTTCTTCAGGCAACAGAATCTTCTTTTTTTTTATAATTTCTTACATCTGTTCATTTTGATCAAGACATTAATAAGTACCAGAAAATTCAGATCATTTCTGTTTAGTATTGTAATACTAAACAGAAATGATCTTCTTTTTTTTTATAATTTCTTACATCTTTTCATTTTGATCAAGACATTAATAAGTACCAGAAAATTCAGATCATTTCTGTTTAGTATTGTAATACTAAACAGAAATGATCTTTTTTTTTTATAATTTCTTACATCTTTTCATTTTGATCAAGACATTATAAGTACCAGAAAATTCAGATCATTTCTGTTTAGTATTACAATACTAGATTCTGTTGCCTGAAGAAGACAACGTAATGTTGTCGAAACGTTGTACATGAAATAAATATTATTTCAAAAAACTAGTTTCATATGAACCTCATTCCCAGGAAAATCGACTAGTAAAAAATAATATACACTACTATGGTAAATGTTCTCAGAAAATGCAAATACTGAAAAAAATTCGAATCCGATTTTTTTTTTCTAATTACTTCTCCATTAGTTTTTGTCTCTTTGATGGCATTTCTTCATCGTTAGATTCGACAAACCTTCCCGATTCTAGTGGATCTTCGAAATCTTCAATACCATCATGGTCCTCGTCTCCAAGATTATTTCCGGTCTGCATTGGTTCTTCATCCACAATTTCATCTGAATCATCAACTTCCTCGTAGGTTTTTTCTTCCACATTGGAGCATGTTTCAGAACCATGACAATTTGATCATAAATTTGTGCATTTTAAACCTTGTTTTCGGCGCATTGATGTTGCTTGCAGCTCCAATCTGTTGCTGTCAGTTCGTTACCCAGCCAAGTCTGAAGCTGATAATATGCCCTGTAACAATGTTGTTCTGCTGCACCTTCTGTGGGTGGGAGATTGGCCAATATGAAAGAAGATTTAATTCTTGCCAATTGATATTTTTGAAATCTTAATTGGTTCAGTGTTATATCATTTTTACATTTATTAATAGATTTGATTAATTGTAATCCATTTTTTTATATCTTCTTTGTTCGTATCTTTTTTATAAAAAATATTGGCCAAATTTGACACATATTTATCGGCTAATAAAGAGTTGACGATACTTTTCTTTCCTTGGCAAATCCAGATGTTGTATCGCAACCAGAAAAACAATGAAGAAATGCAAAGATATTTTTTAAGGATTCATATTTGAAACTATTAGAACATTTACCATAGTAGTGTATATTTTTTTTATACTATCAGAACGTAGAGATTTCAACGAGCAAGAAACACAACAACTTTTTTAAAAAAGCAGATATTTTGACGTGAAAATTTTCAATTGAAAATTTATAGGGTGCTTTTTCGATAATAAGTCAAAATAAGGTGAAAAAATTAATATTTTAAATCACAAAAATTACTGTATGTTTGGGACATACAAAGGTAAGTTTTCACCAAATTTCGTGAAAAAATAATTTTTTTTGCAAAAGATAAAAATAAAAAACCAAAAACTCGGTTATTCGAATTTTTCACATAAATTTTGAGGTTATGTGAAAAAAGTGTTGATACAAAAGTTGTAGATCTTTTTATTAGCTACAACTTTGCCATTTAACTTTTTTTCATAGGACTTGCAGTTTTACCGGAAATCGAGATTAACCGTTTTTTACCCTTAATAACCCGACCTTAGATCGCCCGTAATTTATTTTTCCTTTCATTTTTGTTATATTCTCTACCTTTTCCAATGGGTCCTACTATAATTTTTTTTAACTTTTTACCATTTTTAAAATTATCGACCCTGGTCTATATATTAAACTATACATACGTTCACAGTATTGCTGTCCATTTTGACTTTTATTGAACTAAGTAGTTACAATAATTATTAAAAACACTAAAAAATCAACCAAAGTTATTTACTAACTCAAAAATTTCTTACTACACTATACACAAAACACACACATTTAATTTAGAGCAACCGAAAATAATGTGCACAAATATTTACAATGATATAGTACGCAACTTTTACAACGCGAAATACTTTATCTACTTATGTCTACTGATAAAGAATAGCAGCAGCATATTCCTAAGCATATTTTCTTAATCAGATATATCTATAAAGTATTTCATGTGTATAATAAAATAAATATGTGTAAATGTGTAATAAATAATTAATGAAACAATATTTATAATGATGATGAGTTTTATTATAATTCTATTTCGTAAATCTACCTACCGGTTTGCGGAAGATGCAGCAATGATGTATTCAGCTTTATTACTTGGGTTTGGGCTTCACTTCCACTTAATAATTAAAATGGAAGAAAATAATTACTCAAATCAAGTTTTAATGAACTTGTTTACTACTTAGGGGTAATGTGACAAAATTATAGAAAAACATGTTAATAAAATGTATCCTAATTATTAACAACGAGCGTTAAAATAGCTAAAAACATTATGTTGTATGAAAACCAGATAAGATAATAAAAATCTTTTTTAAAGGGCTAAATTAAGTTGCGCTAAGGTCTACTTTGGGAAAGCAAAATATTTTTTCCAATTTCGCAAAATGGAGAAAATGACGTCATCAATGTTCTTTTTTCACGAACATACCTGTATTTTGCTACAATCGAAAAGATCTTTATTTCTAAAAACGTCTATTTACATTAACAAAAATAAAACTACCTTTTCTAAGTTACCTTTAACATAAGTTAACATTTAAATAAACAAATTAACAGATTTTCTAACTATAAAAAAATACTTTGCAAAATAATATTACCGTCGGATTACCGTTTAAAGCATCGATAACACTAAAATATATTACGCGAAATATGAGCAATTTTCACTCACCTGTCTGTGGCGCACGGTACATTCCGTTTCCAAATTTAACTGACAGTTAACTGATAAATTAACCTCAAAATGTTTCATTACCAATGATAATTTTGACAATTTGACGTTTCTTTTATAATAAAAATGCAAGTGAGGTGAGCAGCAGGTGATCATTGACAAATTGGTCATTGTACTGATTTCAGTACAATTGTACTGACAGGGACAACACTGGCGAGGGCAGCTATACAGCGAAGGGCTGCAGCGGCTTTACCGCCAGTGGTGCTTACAACTGTTTTTCGCCTGCCTCTTCATACTACAATATTAAACCAAAGGAACTTTATTTTAATAATTTGTTATTACTGTTATGAACTGACAGTTTTTGATCAGACATGGCTATGTGGAATTATATTTTAATACTATTTTTTTTGTCAGTTTTGGCACTCTACCTTTTTAGCGGATGAAGATAGAAAAAAATTTATTAGTAAAAAGGTATTTAGGAAAATTAGGGCTTTCGGAATGTGGCAAACTATAGCTATGCTCGTGGAAAAATAATACTGATGACGTCATATTCTCCATTTTACAAAATCGGAAAAAAATATTTTTTTGGCGTAAAATATACCTGAAAGCAACACAATTTATACCAATTCAAAAGATTTTTAATATCTAATCTCGTTTTCATACAATAGGCCTGGGGCGCCGAGTTTGGGACACCCGGTACATAGCCTTCGCTAAATATCGTTTTTTGCCGTGTTTCGACTGTTCATTCATGAAATTATTTTGGTTAGGGAAGTGCTAAGACAAAATACTACAAAATGTATATAAAAAACTGTGCCTCGGACAGTTTAACTCCAGTATTTTGACAGTGACACAAAAGTCTTAAGTGTTTCTTTCCGATATTGTGAATAATATTTTTGACATGACCAATACACAATGTTTGAGTTTGCTTGTAGGTACGTCTATTTTAGTAGATTTTCTAAAAAACTCCGCACAATCGAAATTTTGAAAAATTTTTATGCAATCCTTCATTTCATGACATGACATTTATACATCTATATCTACGGCAAGCTCTCATTAATTCATGCATTTTGAGATAGGGACATATACCCTTAAAGGGCTTAGTTGTCTGGATACAAGTACAATTCAAAACTATCCGACAAATCGACAGAACTAAATTAAAAGAATTGATATGGAATTGCAAACAAGATTAAGGGGTCAAGTTTGTGTATTTTATATGTATATATACAGGGTGTCCTACGGTGGCAACCCATTAGATTATTTCAGAAACTACTTCGAATTGAATTTTGAAAATTTCAGTGTCTATATTGTCAAATATGCTCTACTCAAATAATATAATAGCAATGGCATAGCACTTCCGGTTATACCGGAAGTTGATGGCAACTTTGTTATTTTAAATGGAACACCCTATATATTATTAAATTTTTGGATTCTAAATAAGATTTCAGACATATTTCATGTATCATGTCCTATATCTAACGTCAGTCGTTTTTGACTTATATCAAGATTTATGTCAAAATTGACAGTTTAGGGCTCCATAGGAATTCCCTTTTTTCCTTGTAAATCAGTATTTAATAATTATTTTGCAGGTATCTTCTTATCAGGTGGGATCTTCTTTTTCGAATTGACAAGACATTTTCTGATTAGTTATACAGGGTGGTCCAAAAATTATATTGAAAACGGTTCAAGAAAAACAGTTGAAAGTCAATTTTTTCAAATAGAATGGGTATATTTTTATTATTTTATCTTCCTTAGCATTAAAAAATAATGCAATTTTGTAATAGGTTATCATTTTCTAAAATGCATAGTTTTCGAAATATCGTCATTTAAAATTTTTCTGCAGCGCCTGCCGTTGTCTCTCTGGAAGCTAGCTAATTAATTTAGTTAGCCATGAAATTAATGACATTTCTCTGAATCAGCATAAATGTCAAACTAAATATGAAATTAGTTGTTGCTATCCAACCAGTCGTTATTTATCAATATTTGTGACCATTATATTTTACAATTTTCAATATCATTTTTTGACCACCCTGTATAAACTAATCAGAAAATGTCTTATCAATTCGAAAAAGAAGATCCCACCTGATAAGAAAATACCTGCAAAATAATTATTAAATACTGATTTACAACGAAAAAACGGAATTCTTATGGAGCCCTAAACTGTCAATTTTGACATAAATCTTGATATAAGTCAAAAACGACTAACGTTAGGTATAGGACATGATATATGAAATATGTCTGAAATCTTATTTAGAATCCAAAAATGTAATAATATATAGGGTGTTCCATTTAAAATAACAAAGTTGCCATGAACTTCCGGTATAACCGGCAGTGCTATGACGTTGCTATTATATTATTTGAGTAGAGCATATTTGACAATATAGACACTGAAATTTTCAAAATTGAATTCGAGGTATATTGAAAGCTTTTTTTTACAATAAGGTACAAGCTAAATGTAATTTCCAAATACTACTTAAAAATTTGATATTATGGGTTCAAATAGTGTCAATTCATTTTTAATAAATTGAAGATTTTAATACGTTGCATTGCAGTAATATACAGGGTGTTTCTAAATTCGACCGATAACCACAGAAAGCTGTCGCTACTTGTGTTGTGAAACATATAATATATGTAAATTTCAATAAATTCCTGAAATTTTTTATACGTTTGTTTTCCTACAATAAAAGTATCTGTCAATAATCTAGAATAAGATAGACTGTTTTTTAGGTACACCGTGTATAAACACACATATTTATAATAATAGGTACAATAATAACTTTTATGATAAAATAAGTAGGTATTGCAAATTTATTACTTAAATTAGTTACAATAATTATAATACGACCTTAGGAACATGGAGAATAAAAAATGTAAGTACTTATATATTATGCATTTTGAAGTGGGAAAAATTCACTTTTATTGTTTATTATTATTTATAAAAACATGTAACTACTGCGAGTTCTATAGTACTTTGGCTTATCACAGAAGTAATTAAGTAAAACTCGATATTATTTTACATGCGTTACTAATAATAATATGCGTTTTTTTCACATGCCTTGTAATATTTAATTGTTTGTAATTTTTCGTATTTTATACAGGGTGTCCCATCGGAAACCAAATCGATCAGTATACAATAGAAAACTACACATAGGAGAATTTTGAAAATTTGGCAGTGTAACTGTATGTCGACCGGAAGTAGGTGTCCACTTGGTTATTTCCAATGGAACAACGTCTATTTTATTACTGTACGTAAAATTTCAACTTTACTTTAGCTGCTTTCTTGATACGGATTTATTAATCAGGATTTGTTGGATTTCTGAATCGTGATTCTTTTCATTGCTATAGATAAGAAACGAAAGAACGCTCGATAGGTTTAACTTAAAGTTCGAGTCTAAAGCGGTTATGCCTCTTTAGACTCGAACTTATAATAGGTATTCTTATAGGTATAATATAACGTGTTTGTTCATAAATATGAAATATGACATTTTAGAAAGGTTCAGAGGTCAGAGATTAGAATTTTATGTTCGAATCGAACGAATCATATTTTTTGCTCGAGAGAGGCAAGGGGATTACGGATCCGGATCGCAATGAGCGCTAAGGTGCGGGGATGAATCAGAAAAAGCGTTTTTAGCGAAAAAACATGATCAGTGAATCCAAACGCGTCTTGTGTATCATGTCCTATGCTCTTACCGTTTCTAAAATCATTATTATAAATTTTTCCTATAAGGAAACCTTCATTAATTGATTTAGATCTGTCCCAAAAATAGTCATTTTATGAGAACTTTGAACTGTTTTCGTAAATATTAATACAGTGTGTGCAAATATCACATCAAAAATGAAAATGAGACCACTGTTAAAAGTCAATATTTTAAAATAGGAACCCCAATATTTTATAGTTATTACGCAATAAAAATAAGAGTAAATTTGTATAAGGTTGTACCTATAGCTCTAAAATGTTTTTGAAATATTGCCAAATGAGTAAATTGCATACGGCAGTTTTATTACAACTTTAAGTTTAAATACATCTAAGTAGACAAGACGGCAATGAAAAAAAAAGTCATCTGACGCTGTCACTTACCATTAAAATTAAAATAACAATGGGGTGTTTAAACTATACACATGAAGATTATTTAAATGTCTTTATTATTGAAGTGAAATTTAGGTAATTTAGACAATTATCTACCCCTTATCTCAAAAAGTAAAAGTGTTATCTTAATTATAATTGTGGCATTTTAAGTTTGATAAAAAAGTAGCACGAAAACCGTTTCCTTCGATCTTTACTAACAACCGAGATAACTCGCAAAACCGTCGAATTTGGGACACCCTGTATAGAAAATATGATATCCTGCTAAATTATTCATACGGAAATCTTGATGATCTTTCACTGAAAACTTATCTACCTTAAAATATAAAAATAACAATAAAACCAGATACCTATAGACTTACAGATCATGTATCAATATTATCAATAATAAAAATAATGTTGACACACTAAGCAATTAATCTACTTATTTCAAGTTAAGAGATGAGTCTCTAAACGACCTTATTTTGACATTAAGTTTAGGTATGATCTTAACAATTTTATCAGAGTAACTAAGTTTACCCAATTACTAATAAATAGATAAACAAATGGATACATTAAAACAATAACTATTGTATTGTCTACATTTAAAAATTTCAAATAATAATTTGTACTATTAAAAACTGATCACGTATCAATTACTTCAATCAAGTGAAATTGAAATTTTTCACGATTATATTACACATTAATATATCTATTTTCAGAAAGTAATATCGGTGACTCTATATTATGATTGTCTACGCCATTAAATTTGTTCAAATTGAATGTTGAAATAAATATTTTAATTACAAGTACCTATACCTACCTACCCAATATGTAAACACAATTGGAATTTTGCAAAAACCTATTGGGTTTTCACAATAAGATAATGATTAATTTATGAACTTGAAAGTCCATGACACAGACAGAGTGATTTAAAATACCTAGTAGGTTTAATAACAATTATACCTACATAATGGCTTTTACTCTTTTACAACAAACATGAATTTTAAAAGAATGTCTATTGGAACTGTATACTGTGTAAGGAAAATTATTACGTAATACCAATGTTTTGAGAATAATTACAATTAATTCAATATTCTAAGCATTTCTTTCGACCAATCGACACAAGCCCTTCTTTTGAGCGATTGACAAATTGTGTGGGATCCAACGCTAACAAATTTTTTTGACAGTCAAATGTTTATACAATATTGAATGTATGCTGGTCTTACTAATGGCTAAGGTTGTTTCAATCTCTTGATACACATGACGATCTTGCAATATCAGTTGTTCGCGCACAGCATCAATGGTTTTCGGAACAACAACTGATTTTGGACGACCTTCACGAAATTCGTCTTGGGGTGAAATACAACCACTGTTGCTGAGTTAATCCACGTCGACAGTTGTAAAAAATAATCGCTTGAAAATGTTCACGATTTAATGCCATTTTTGGGCCGCGATGAATCTTTTAAGTTACTGTAAACTGTAAACAACACAAATAGCGCTCGTATGTCAAAGCGTTCTGAGTACGTATAACCTCAAAACTGTCTAACTCTACGATAAAGCTGTCAGCTGCCAGATTGCAACACCAGGGTTGCCAAATCCTGAAATATAAAAGGCAACCCTCGTAACGCTTCCTTGCTTAGCGGTGTTCACTTTTCTTCCCGATTACGATGCTTAATCGACGATAGTTCAGAGATTAATGACCCGAATAATAAATCTAAATAATATATAATTTAGGTAAATGAAGAAAGTGTAAAAGTTTTTATTAAGGAAATAATCAAAAGTACCTGTATATAATTAGTTATTTATTAATAATTACAACCATTTTGACTGCTTTGTACCGTTCATATATTAATATAATTAATTGCAGTTAAGTCTCATTATAATTTAAGTATTAATACTTCATTGGACGTAATTATAACTATAAAATTGAGGATGGCTGAATATACAACGTTTACATTTAATTTTTGTTGTTAGAAAATAGATTTATTATTATTTTCAATTATTTTCATGAGCAAAGAATTTAAGAATGCCAAAACACTAAGTAAGTATGCAGTAAACAGTATTCGCAAGCTCTGCTATGAAACTTTCAAAAACTATTTCAAATGCAACTCATCTCATGGTGCTCAACCAAATGTCCGAATTTATGGGTAATCTTGTTTATATTTTAAAGTAAATGATACTTTTCAAGGCTTTCTTCTCTTTATGACAGCAATATGAAATTTTTTAAATAGGTAAGTACCTACAGTCTTGATTTCTTTCAAATTCTAGAAGGGATTTACATTCTGAATTAAACAGTGTATCACAAGTTGCTAGAAAATAGAATATTATGTGTGATTATCGAAAACGAATGATATATATTTATATAATATTCAATTCACATTCACATTACCAACCAAATTTAGTAAAACTTGCTTATCAGTTCCTCATCATCAAGTATGTAATTTACCTTAGTTGATACCAAATAAATTTAACTTCTAGACCTTCTAAGTATTATTATATAAAATAATAATTACAACTTACCGGTGATCCATTACTTATTTGACGACTTCCGCTCTTTTTAAACCACTTTTCCCGCATATTTCACTTTTACGTCCGCAAGGTAGGTATTTGGTATTTGATAACAATCAACAACTATTGATGAATAACACTAGGTAGTTATTAATTTATTAATCAGTTATTTTTGTTTGTGGAATTATATTTTTCTTATATTATTGAATAATAATAATCGGAGAATAAAACCAAAATGAAACCACTAATAATATTGTTTACAAAATCATCGTTAACCACTTTTTCTGTACCTACACAATAATTTAGCAGGTATTTAACTTTGACCAACATGTTTAAAGGTAATACCCGACTATGAATTTGGTTTCTTATGTATTTACTTTTATAATAAGCCACTTTAATGCAAATTTAATTAACTTTAACACATAATTATTTATTTACAAAAAAAACACACTTGCTTTTATATGGTATTAAGTAGATACACTCATATTAGGTTTACCCGACCAATACAAAATTAAACACCTTGGAATAAAATACAATAATTATTTATTACTGTATCCGATAATGTTGACGCTCTTTATGTGTGATGACAAAATGATTATATTTCGAATTTACCTTGCCGTTCTGTAATCAACATTGAAAACAGATATTTACGTGAAAGTTTATCGGAATTGATCATTTATTTTATATATTATGCGCGCAAATGTACCTAACTACGTAGGCAAGCACCTGTACGTACCTAGATAGATATTTAATATTTAATTTGATTAGTAAATTAATCACAATTTTATTTATAAATCTAATCTTAAATTATAATGATAATTGATGACAAAATAACAACATAATTCGATCTAAATACAAAAATCCAAATAGGTACGTATTAAAATAAACGGAAATTATGAGTTGCATAAATGTAAGGGGCATGTATTGAAATTAAAACTATTAGCAACAGCACGTGTGATGAAGAAGAAATTATTTAAATTTCCTTCTATCATTTTGCTTAGTTGGACTGATGTGAGATTTAGATTTGAGATATTCTACAGGCCTACTCAGTAAAGTGAGATGAAAACGTCTGGTAAAATTGGCAAGATTTGTACCAAACTTATTTCTGTTTATTGTTTATTTTTATTCAATTACAAAACGGGGATGTTTTGTGATTCAATTTGAAAAAGTGCATCGTTCAGTTTGAATTTAATTTATTTAAATTGCACTACTCTTATTGTGTAATGTGCGCATGCTGCTATTACCTTGTTATAAAAGTAAAAATAAATTATTAACCTTATGCACATAACTGTTATTTGACTTGAGTTTGTGAATGCTTTTTTCCGATATCAATTGGCTAAAAATTCAAAAATTTGAATAAATAATTGCTTAATCATGATTAGCAAACGTGTATTAAATATTTTGTGTAAGTATTTTAACTTATGATGTTTTTAATCCATTAAATTATGTACCTATGGTTTCAGCTAAAGAATGTAATAAAATATTTATTTCCCGGCAGTATGCCACAAATCAAACAAAACCAAAAACTGGCATTATCATGGTTAATATGGGTGGACCTCAAAATATTGATGAGGTACCTGGATATCTTCATAGAATTATGACCGATAGGGAGATGATACAACTACCATTTGCCCAAAAGTATGTATAAAATTATACAGCATTGCTAAATTTAATTTAAAATTTACAGCCGATTAGGTCCTTGGATAGCCAAAAGGAGAACACCCGAAGTACAGAAAAAATACCAAGAAATAGGTGGTGGTTCGCCTATATTGAAATGGACAAAGTTACAAGGTGAATTGCTTTGTAAGCAATTGGATAAAGAGTCACCAGAAACAGCACCACACAAACCTTATGTTGCATTTAGATATGTATCACCGTTTACAGAACAAGCATTTGACGAAATTGAAAAGCAAGTTTCTTAAATTAATATTTTAAATATCATTGTAATTCTAAGTTTTTAGGGATGACGTTAAACGAGTTATAATTTTCTCTCAATACCCACAGTACAGTTGTGCAACAACTGGGTCTAGTTTTGTTACAATTTACAGACACTTTAAAGATAAGTAAGGACCAATAAGTACTACATAATTAAATTAATTATTAACACTAACCATTTTAGAGGGTTACCAAAAGATTTAAAATTAAGTATAATTGATAGATGGTCATCTCATTCTCTTCTGATTAAGTGCTTTGCTGAAAGAATTAAAGATGAACTGAAGCAACTACCAGTAGAAAAACAAAAAGAAGCCATCATTTTATTTTCTGCACATTCACTACCTTTAAATGTAAGTTAACCCAAACCAATAAGACTCGAGCAAAAATGTCTGGTAATTTGGTATTGTAGGCAGTTAATCGAGGTGATCCATATCCTTCAGAAGTGGGATGTACTGTCAATTTAGTCATGGAGGAATTGCAACACTGCAATCCCTATCAGCTAGTATGGCAGTCTAAAGTAGGACCTCTACCATGGTTAGGTCCATTTACAGATAATGCAATCAAAGATTATGCAAAAAAAGGAAAGAAAACGTTGGTAATTGTTCCAATTGCCTTTGTTAATGAGCATATAGAGACACTACATGAGTTAGATATTGAGTATTGCGACGAATTAGCGAAAGAGGTATTTTGATACGTTTATTGAGATTATCAAGTTAATTATGTGATATCAATATTTTAGGTTGGAATTGAAAATATACGACGAGTTCCTGCACCTAATGATCACCCAATATTTATTCAAGCACTAACGGATATTGTTAAAAATCATCTACTAAGTAAAGTTGCTGTATCCCCAAAGTTTCTTCAACAATGCCCACATTGTGTTAATGAAAATTGTTATCGAAGCAAAAAATGGTTTTCTGAAGTTTGTCGTGTTTAATTTATTAATAATTTTAAATTGTTTTGGTTATACAGATTATATTATTGTAAGTTGTTATCTTTTTATTTTATGAGAAATAAAAGTTACTGTTGGAACGAATCTATTAACATTAGTGACAGGTCATTATGTCACATCAGTTCAGCTGAAGTGAGATCAAAGTCGAATTCACGCCATTCACCGATTATAACCCTTCATCACAACCGCTTCTAGCGCGAGAAGTAACCACAGAAATCTTATATTATATATATATATATATACTCTAGAATGATAATCCCGTAGTACAAAAATGTAACCAAAAGTGTAGAGCTGTCCATAATGCGCATGATCACCAGTCACTTATTTTTCAACAGGACCGGCTTTGATTAAATGTAATATTACTGTTATAGGTATATTTAAAATTAAATTTTACCATTTGGTAATTCAAATAAAAAAATGGAATAAAGGAATTTAAGAAATAAAAAATTACATTAAATATATAAATACTTTATTGTCTAACAGGTACAACCCAATAATAATAAATCTAAGCAGAAACGAGAAATAAGTAAAAATTCTAATATTGGAAAATATCGTAAGGACTTGAGCATTCTAATTATTTATTTTATTATTATATAATATTTGTTTGTTTATACAACCACCTTAGGCCTCTTACCTCTCTACAGCCTTCAAAGAAGGGGTGCAAGAAACAGTGATTTCACGAATATTTTCCGTGTCCATGTAAACCACTTCCATATCATCCGTACTACTCGCAATAGTATTTTGTGACAAAACATGGTTGGTAGAACTTTTATTCTCAGCAATTTCATGGAGGATTCTATAATTAAGTATATTCCAGTTTAACAACAGAATTCAAACGAACTTTGTATACCTACACAACGTAGGAAACATACATACATATCATGCATTTTTGACAGACTGCTTTTAAGTAAACAGTGTCTTGATATCAAACGATTAAGAATTTAACTTCCACTCTCATTTACATAATCTCTTCTTTTCAACAAAAGTTTGGGAACTGCATCGGGTACGAGGGTGATCCTCTTGCCGTCTTCTCTACAAATGATATCTTCTGCAGCGAAATGCTTACTGCATATGACATTCCCATCACATACATTTTCTGTACTAGGATCCCAATGCCCGCATCCAAACATCATGTCTTTTTTTTGTCAAGCTAAAAATGAGTATCATGTCAATGGTATCATATTGACTCAAACTGAGACTGTTAGAAACCCGAAACAATAACTTACTGAAAATATTTAATACCAGGAATGATACTTTCATTTTTACAACACAACATTATACACCTCATTGTTTGTTAAATAAACAAACTACCAAACCAAAATAACAAATATTAAAAACAATTTTAATCACAAATAGGTATATCTATCAACAATTAAAATATACCACGCATAAACCCATAATTCAATTATAAAACCTATCTGAATTGTTGTGAAGCCGACTCTGACAGATATTCCCACTACGAGAAATGTCATTTGCGAAAATAGACGCTGTTGCGAAATCTCCTAAATTTAATAAGATTTGGAAAAAAATGTTTCGTTCATATTGCTGA
This sequence comes from Apoderus coryli, assembly GCA_911728435.2. Taxonomy (NCBI): domain Eukaryota; kingdom Metazoa; phylum Arthropoda; class Insecta; order Coleoptera; family Attelabidae; genus Apoderus; species Apoderus coryli. The sequence goes on from OU452204.1 coordinate 16,702,784, forward strand.
AAACTAAACAGTATTACAATTTTACCGATAACATTGAATTATTTGATTTTGTCAAGCAGTTTCGTATGACGCAACATATGGATTTATTTATAAAACAGATATGTCGCATAAATTCTGTAAGGCGAACGACAAAATAGTTTTAAATTGGCAGCTCTGTACTGAAAATAAGTGACTGAGGAGCATGCGTAGTTCGAGAAAACTCTGCATACCCGTTACACTTTTTGGTATTCGGCTGGATTTAATTAGCATTCTAGAGTACATATATAATATAAGATTTCTATGGAAGTAACCGAGTGTTGATGTTATATCTATTTATTTAACATTTGTAATGCGGGCACACAAATTATTTACGTAGTTTTATTACTTACAGAAAAGTTGAAAATGAGTGAGGAAACATTATAATGACATCATTTATAAGAAGAGTGGCGTCTAACTCAATTAGTAATCTATTCCTTCATAGTTGCTAACAGAATAAACACACTTTTCTGTTCCCTAATACCAACATATTACAAATATAGAATAGGCATAGAGGTTTAAATGTTCGAACGTACAAAGAAAATGGTCACGAGTCAATTACCTAGAACAATAATAAAAACACAGATTAGTAATTGTTTTTCTTCTGTTATGGAGATATTCGAATGAACCGATAATAACGCAGCTCATCGGCGGTGTTACTTTTGATTAAACCGCAAAGAAATTATGTCGTCATGATAGTAAAACCGGCAATAACAGGGGTCGCGTGAATGCAAAAAGTTAAAGCGGTTATAATCGGTCATGGCGTGAATGCGACTTTAGAAGGATCACAACTATTATCAGCTGACTTACGTCAAGCGTCATCTTTATTATTTATTATTTAAAATCCAACAAATCCATTAACATAAACAATCATGATGTTTTTTAAATAAATTTCAGAAAATAGCTGTGCAAAATGGACTGCAGCAATGTAATAGAAACACTAAGTAGCATTGCAAGTGATATATACATTCGACGAATTACTGTAGCTGTAATTTTATTTGCAATTGTAATAGGAACACTATTAAGGTTACTCAAACCAAATTAATTGATATTGCAAATATTTAACTATTATTATTCTTTTTTAGTCCATTAGCAGGTACAATAATAATCCTGAGTTATATATCTGGATGTATAGCATCATGGTTTTTAATAAAACATCAAAATAAAACAAACATTTACTTACAAAAGTTGTTAAACTATTATCAAATTAAAGTGTCTTTAAGTAAGAAAAAATTAAGAAGTTCTTGTAGTGTTTGCGATGATTTGTCATGTAAAAGACATCAAGCATCTAAAAGCGTCACCCCCTGGAAAGGTTTGCAAGTACAGAGAGATTTAAATGAGGCCGTTAAACATGTAAACATGCATTATATTAACTGTTATAGTGTACTTAATTAAAATCATTGAAATTTTAGTTTTACAACAGAATTTTGGATGATTTCGTAAACTCATGGCATGATCAGTTCACTGAAGACACTGATTTTCTTAACGAATTAAAATACTGCCTTAAGTATGCTAGCGCTACACTTATAAAACGCGTTTTAGATTTAGATCCTGCAAATATAATAGCAAACAAACTGGTTCCATGCGCTGTCAAGCATGTAGATGATTATTTGTATATGCAACAAATTTCTAAATTAAAAAATGTTAAATTCAACGAAGTTGTTGTGGAGTATTTGGGAAAACAATTACATATTGCTACGGTAAATAGAGAATATGAATTGAAATATTTGCAGGAGTTATGTGCTTTACTACTGGACCATTTGCTACCGGAAAGTTATATAAAGTGCAGGTAAAAGTTAGTTCTGAATGTGTCGATAAGTTTTCTGTAATAATTTGTGATCTTTTAGAAACTTTTCAGTACTTATTAGAGAGATACTAGCGGGTTGGGTACTGCTTCCGTTAATGGATGTTATATCTGATCCTAATATAATAAATTCATTAGTCATAGTGGCAGTTAATTATAAAAGCACCAAACATTCGAAGCACATTAATATTATTCAAAGCGAAAAGTTTTTATCTGATTTTATAGAAGTGGATATTAATAAAAAATCGCCATTTGCTACGAATTTAAACAGAATTAAGAATAATACGGAACTATTGTACGCTTTCATGCAGTTCCTGAAGAAACAAGAACATGTGAATCTGTTGCAGTTTTGTCTAGATGTAGGTAAGATATTAATAAATGAAAGTTATCTGCAATAGAAAAATATGTTAATGAAACTCTTTCTCATTAGACGAATTTAATAGTAAACTTCTAACACCGGATCTAACGAAGAAACAGCTAAAAGAACTTCATTCCGAAGCCTTACGCCTTAATAAAGATTATTTTGACGAATTTAGTCCCAACTTCATCCATTGCTCCAAAGAACTTTGCGACGGCTTCAATTATCTGATCAAAGATATTTATAGTGTTGCTCAGCTCAGAACTTCCAAGCCATTGTATCAGGCCTACGATTATACATTCAATGTTTTGGAGAATGTTTGGCTACCACAGTTTTTCCATAGTAACGAGGTAGTGAAATAAGTTTTATACAATATAGTTTTGTTCATGGTTTTATTTTGTCTTTATAGTTCTATAATTACATTTGTGGATCCAATGTAACTTCAACATATAAAAAGGCTCCAATAAAGTAAGTACCGATCATTTATTACTAACAAAATATTATACCTACTAATATTTTACTAACATAGATTGTCAGCATTTGCATTTTCGTCACCTACAAAAGAAAGGTAAGATGTTTCTATCACTCTGTGTTTGTGGGAATCATTTTTTTTTTTCGTACTAGATAGCGCTTCAATTTCGTACTAGATTTACAATTTTCGTATTAAACCTAACCTTGCTTAATTAACCACTTTTTCTAATTACAAAAAAAACCTATATGATAAAGGTACATTATTATTTCACGAAATAGAACTACGTATATTCAAATTTTTACATTGATATGTGACCATGTCACATATTTTATTCTTCTACAAACTCAGATCATCAGTTTAGCTGATTTGAGTTTGTAGAAGGATAACCTATATTTACCGGGCCCTGTGATTTGTTATAGGTTAAATGAGACCTTTCTTTCTCTCTTGACCTCTTGCTCAATCAGATGCACACAGCCAAAGATGGTTAGGTGATATGACAGTATGTATGTATGTATTTGCTCTTCTTTATTGGCCGCAGCTACCGGGGCTATTTGGCCAGGGGTGATTGAACACCTTTATACTCGTTCGGATAACACAAGGGGTGAGTCCCAAACCGCCACAAAACCTTGAAAGATAAGAAGATCCAATTTAGCCTTCACTTATTCATCTTTCCCACACCAGAAGCACGAACTCACTCTAAAGTCTCAAATTACATGCTAGCAAAAAGCGACCTACGAATTCAACTACTCTAGGCGAAAGCAATTCATGCACTACAGAACCCAACCAAAGCGGCGCCACCAAAGCACTAACCGAAAGTTCTTGATACAACTTTTTACTTTGAGCAACATACTGTGGACATTCGAAAAAAATATGTTGTAAAGTTTCTTCTTTACCACATTCACAAAGCGCACTGTCCCTCACATGAATCTTATTCAAATGTTGTCCCGATAAACAATGATTACTCCTCATACGGCACAGTGTAACTAAATCTTTTCTGTTATTATTATAGCTTCTAAACCATACCCTTCTATATGGTTTCTCCACCATAGCAACATAGTTCACACCCTTAGTTCACCCAACCCAAACGCTGTCCATTAGTACTCCCAGGAGGTCCATATACGGTATCAAATACTCAGTTAATTCTTGCTTTTCTCGTCTTCTATTCGCCAATTGATCGGCAATCTCGTTGCCTTTAATTCCACAGTGAGAAGGAACCCATGATAATGTTATTATTATTCTGTTTTGCCTTTTCTCAGCAATCAATTTTTTAGTTTCCAAAGTTATCCTGTCCATTTTCCCATGTAATCCTATTGTTTTCAGTTTCATAAGAGCAGCTCTCGAATCGGAGAATATAATATATTTTCCAGGTTCTGAACAACACATTTCTACTGCTCTTTTAATAGCAATAATTTCAGCTGTACATATTGAAAAATAATTCGGAACTCTTTCTGCTATGGAGATATTTCTCTGTGGGCAACAAATCCCTATCCCCACTTGGTTGCGTTCTTTTTTAGACCCGTCAGTAAAAATTTCTACGTGGGTTTCCCAATGTTCTGCCATATATCTTCTAAATTCTACAGCAGAGGTCTCATCTTTGGATAATTGGGATAGGAAAACTAGTATGGCAAAGTACTGCAACTCATATGCATAATCATAACAAGGTATAGAAACGTCCTGTATCATTTTGCCGAAATAGGCAGACAAGAATCGAATTCGTCCAATAGAGGATACCTCTATTCTAATTAAAATTTTCATTAAAACTATTCTTTTTGTAAATTCTGTGCCAAATTATTATGAGAAGAAAGTGATTTCATTATGAACTTCTCCGCTAACCAGATTCTCCTATATCTCAAGGACATTTCCGCGGCCTCAGACAGAATAATATTGGTCGGCGTAGATTTCATTAAATCCAAGCATAAGCGAAGAGCCTTGTACTGAATCCTATCAAGTTTGATGAGATTAGTTTTGGCGCATCTGCCCAAAAGCATACTTCCATAATCCAGATGCGACCGGACAGATGTCCTGTAAAAATTTAGCATTGTAACAGGATGTGATCCCCACCAGGTAGTGCAAAGGTGTCTCAGAATGTTGATAGCTTTATTGGCTTTAGAGATGTAGCGGTCTACTTGTACCCTCCAATTTAGTTGGTAATCAAATTCATTGCCAAGTACTTAACCGTGTATTTTCTGTTAAGCGCTTTTCCTTCATATATGACATCCTGAATCACTTCAGGCCGGGACCCCTTCTGAAACAATATGATGCATGATTTATCTGGAGATAAAGACATCGTGTGATCATCAAGCCATGTTATGTATGACAGTAAAAGTTTCACTTCTTCTTCGTATCTATTACCCATTTTGCCAGAATATTGGTATTCCTTGAGTTAGGGGATCTAATATTGATTTGATTAAAAACGTATTAGAATCTAGTACGTTTTTTACTAGAATATCCTTCCGGCGTATCAACGTATTAACTCTCTCAAAACGTACTAGATCTAATACGAAAAAGCACTTGGGAACAACACTGCTTGTACCGTAGTATAATTAATACCATTAAAGAGAATATCATCTCTCTCTCCTCAGTCCTAGCTGTATAAACTTTTCCAAGGTTTTTCCCAGTGGCGGCTCTCGGGTTGAAAAAGAGGTGTAGTGCAGGGAACAAAAATCGGCTAATTTGCTGTTTTAGCTTTTATCATTAATAAAAACACAAAAGCTTTTATTTCATCGGATACATTTATCTTTTTAACGATATAATTTTGCCTTCTGACTCTCTCGAGTTTGCTATGTCAGTAAGAATACTGAATTTTGAAATTCTGAATGTAAAAATATTATAAGCATTTGTCATGTAATTGGGATCCACCTGTAGACAATAAAGAATTTATTTATTTATTAAATGTGCCTGGAATAATCATATAAATTATTTTGAAAATTTATTCAATAAGTTATTGTATAACCCAAGAATGATATTTTATTGTAGAAGTAAGAAATACTATGACCAACAAAATGTCGGCACTGTATCTAAGATAAGTAGTGGTTTAGGTAAAATAAAAGGTGTGCTGAAAACTTCGCAGCCGATAGATGGTGATTTTTATCCTAATGTGGATGCACAGAATTTAGAAAATGGCACTGTTGACGAGATCATATTGGACGATTGTAAAAATTTATTTAGAAATTTGAATAGTTGGAAAATAACAATACCATCCTATCAGGTTTTAAAACTCTTAATTTTATGGTTATAAATAATGTAAATCAATTTGGAAAATTTCAGGTGAACCAATCGAATAAAGTCATCTATTTTTATGTAAATGTACAACGAACAGACATTGGATTGGAAGATAGCAAGTCGAAATGGTATATTTGGAGGAAAGATCAAGATTTTTATACTTTAAAAGCCAAACTAGTTGAATTTCATGGAGAAAATGAGATATGTGATTCACCACTCCCATCTAGAAAGTACGCACGTCGCCAACAAAAAAACTAGGACATTCAAGGTCATTCACTGAAATGACATTGACAGTAAACTGAGCTGTAAGCATAGCTTAATATTTTGCTATCACGCAACGACCAAAATACAGAGAACGTAAAAAACTGTGTTGATCTACAACTCATCAGTGGTGATTGGTGATCGGCAGGCAATGTGAATCAAATCAAATTTCCAACATTTACAAAGGGCTTATACTAGCACGAGATACCGATTGACAAGAAGATATATGTGGTGACATCTAGTGTGAGCAGGCCCGTTCATTATGTAATAATTCGTAAATAACGCGTCCCGCTAGGGAATTCGGGCGTATCTAGTGTTGGTAATAGTATTAAATGGACTTGTTACTTCTTGTCCGGCCATCTTTGTTTCACCGGTAATATTACCTGCTCACACTAGATGGCGCCACATACATCTTGTTGTCAATAAAAACAAGTTTTTATTAATAAGATGGTTAAGCAATATAAATTAGGAATACACAAAAATACAGTTTTTCTGGACGACGCAGAATATTAACACGCGAAAAAAAATCTTAAAAAGCTTCCCAACAATAAGGCCCCAGGACCAGATGCTATTGACAATTTGTTGCTCAAAAACCTGAGCAGAAAAGCGCTTATCCAATTTACCTACATCATAAATATTGAAGCCATATTGCAGCTTCAGTACTTCCCCAAAAAAATGGAAAGAAGCTATAGTCATCCCATTTTTAAAACCTGGTAAACCTTCAGAAGATCCTAACAGTTACCGACCTATTTCACTACTGAATTCCATGTCGAAAATTACAGAAAAAATCATACTGAAAAGATTGAACAAAACAGATGACAGACTCAGACTGACACCACAAGAGCAGTTCGGATTTAGATCAGGTCAAAGTACGGCACTGCTGACCTCGAAAATCGTTCATGACGCTAAACTTGCTTTCAACAAAAACCAGGTAACCAACCTGGTGCTGCTCGATGTGGAAAAAGCATTCGACAGGGTCTGGCATGAGGGTCTTCTTGCCAAATTACACCGCCTCAACATTCCTGGACATATACTGACGCTGCTGAGGTCGTACCTTTCAGACCGGTCTTTTCGAGTGCGAATTAACAGTATATTATCCCGCCCCAGAAACTTAAAAGCAGGCGTACCTCAGGGCACAGTCCTTGCTCCAAAACTGTACATCCTATATACCTCTGACGTCCCCAAATATCCTCACACCAAGCTTGCCTTGTGCGCTGATGACACGACAATCTATTGACACAGTTATCATGCCAACGCAGCGAATAGACATATCTGGATACACATGTCACGTCTCGAAGACTACTACAAGACCTGGAAAATTAAAATTAATCCGACAAAGACAGAACAAATACTATTGACCAGAAAATATACAAACACACACATTTTTGAAAAACTACAGGTAGGAGACGCCACCATCGAACCCCAAAGAAAACCTGCGACTCACTTGGGCGTGAAGCTGGACCGTTGGTTAAGTTTCAAGCCACACACAAGTCACAGTATACAGAAGACTTACAGTGCAGTGCACAGTCTTTATCCACTCATTAATAAAAACAGTGTCGACCGACAACAAAATTACTTTGTATAAGACGGTACTAAGACCACCATCATTCTGATGGTCAGGGCGCGATGTTGCGCTAGCGGTCGTACTATTGCAGTGCGAGACTTCTCTCGTAGTGTACGGTGTGTCCGCTTCGTAGCGCCGCGGACTGACAACAAACGCGACATGCCCCTTAAGCAGGTTTTTTCATTATTTTTCCTGCATATTACCCAGAAGCCTTGACAGACAGCTAATTAATTATTGCGTTTGATTATTCTCATGCACTAGCTCCCGAAGATCGACCCCTGCCTGCCTTGCCGTGCTGCGAGGTCTCTGCTGCATGACAACATGTACACATCATTATTGTGTATATAGTCATGCTCACTTGTAATATACTGTAAATATTGTATATATATTTAGTCTTAAGGTACATATGTTTGTAATTGTTTATAACGGGATTTGACTTGAATAAAGATTTTTCAATTGAATTGAATTGAATTGAGAATCTCAACACGCGAAGATTGTACTCGTTTTTAGTAAACGTGGCCAGAAAAGCTGTATTTTTGTGTATTCCTGATTCCTTTGCGATTGTTCGTATTGTTTGACCATCTATTAATCTTATCAATAGAACAGCTTTTTGGTTTTCCGTTATTCGAGGCATATTTTCGGAAAATTATTAATTATTACTGATGTCACTGTGACATCTAACCTAAAAGTGACACATTGAAATTAACTTTTATTTACAGACTTAACAAAAGGTTCGTTCCAACCGGCAGTAACTTACTTTATCGTCGGTAAGCATGTAATGCGACTGCGCGAACGAAAACAGTAAAATTACTAGGCGTTAACTTAAGACTGGTGGAACATTTTGCGAACTAATAGCATAGAATAGGTTATTGGATTCCCTTCGATTGCGACCTTCTACGCATGCGTCTAGTTTTAGCACTAACAGTAAGGTAAGGTTGGAACGAAATTGCGCATGTGTATGAGTAACATTACTGGCAATTACTACCGGTTGGAACGAAACTAAAAAATTATGCTAAATTCACACTTCAATTTTATGAGATGACCCTGAATGTCCTAGTTTTTTGCTGCCGACCATACCTGTGTTTTGATCATTTTTAATCCAGACAAGAGTTAACAAACTTTGTTTTTAGGGCTGGTTCACCAATAGAAACTCGAATGCAAAAGTACGAGGATTTCATTAAAAAATTACTGAGTAAGCAGACTCTTCGCGGAAGTGATTTACTCTACACGTTCCTAACAACTGAAGAAGATTTCACAATGTTGTTGACTACAATGACACCTAACGTGCAGGATATCGGCAATATTTTCTATCAGTCGGTAGCGCACAAACTTAGAAAAGAAAAGGGGCAACATTTGGACTCGTTTATGAGTGCTTTTTTGAATTCTACAGGAAAGTCCAAAACAGAGTAAGTGCTCTCAAGGTGGTCCATCCAAAGCCGTATCATCGTAGCCAGATAAGATCGAATAAGTTGTAACAGTAACGTAATTCCCCGAACACCACGACGAATAGCCTTACTGAGGTCACACAAAGAAAGATCTTTGCTTCAATATAGATTCAAATCTTTTTCCAGACAGCAAATCAACATAATGTATCAAGATTTATGCCCATGTTGAAGCAAAGACCTTTCTTTGTGTGACCTCAGTAAGGCACCAATTGACTCGAGCCTTTTTTGGAGCATCTGTCAACAAATAATGCAGAATCCAACGCGTACATAGCTTACGAACATCCAAATGCTGCAAAATTTCTTATATATGCTGGTTATACTAATGCTTAAACTTGCCTCCATTTCAGGATATGTCACATGACAATCCTCGTCAATTAGTTTTCGTACAGCATCGATGGTTTCCGACCCAACGGCCGATTTTGGACTACCATCTTGAACTTCGTTCGTGAGCCAAATACGGCCACGTTTACATTCACTATACCAGTGGCCGTTAGGCCACGTTGAAAGTCAATTTTTTGGCAGAGATGAACTGTTAAACGTACTGCAAACAACACAGATATTGCTCGCACGTCAGAACGTTTTCAGTGCGTTAACTGTCAAATATGTCAAACTTCAAGATGGCGATGACAGATTGCACCTGCCAATACCATCAATACATAAATAGCAAACCCTCATATCCAGATGCAATGACTCTATAAGACGATACCGAGTTACAACAGTTGCTTTTCCTCTTAGCTTTATCAGGAATAAGAAGCTTCTACTTGTCACACCATCATTTTCTCTGCATTCACCTGTTTCAGAAGAGTCTGTTACATAAATATCGCTAGTGGTATATTGGGAAATTCTTTTTCAGGAACACCATTCATTTTCCACAGTTGTTGAAGGTATTATTTTCCAGATCGCTGACGCTTAGGGATTCGGTGATTATCTCCAATTTTCTAAAGTTACTTTCTGATTCCATAATTTTATTTTAAAAAGAAGCTCGTAAAACGGATGGTGACAAAATTCCTTGAAAGAATGATATGATCTTGGTTTGTCCAATTTCGTCTAGAGCGGAATAAGCTCTAAGGGACAAATTTTTCTTGATTCCTGCTCAATTTCTTAAAAGAATGAGAAAAAACCGACCGGATTTGTGGAATAACAAGTCATGAGTTATTCTTCAGGACAATGCTTAATGTGTTTTATACAAATCGTATTTAGTAGTTTGAGAATTTATGATGAAAAAATTCCAGGAATAAAATAAAACCAAATTTTAATACTTTTTTTTTAGCCAAATTGGTCATTTTATTATATTTCCGAATAAATTTAAGCGTAATTTAACACGTTTTGTTACAGTAAACCTGATATAGCAGAAGATGGTGCGGAACTAGATACTTTGGCAGAAAGTGTAACGAAAAATATCGAATTACCAAAAAGTTATAAAAATCATATATTCAACGATAATTTCGGTTTATCACATAAACCATCCAAGGATACTTCCAGTAGCTCTGTGAGTCCATCGACGTTGACTGAGTGTATATTTTATTTATGTAAGCATAATATATAATTCGTTAAATTAATTAATCTATTTTTTATTATCAATTTAGAAAATAATTTTGTGACTCTGCAATGCTTCTTTTTTCATTGTCGAAAATTTTGACTAGACCCTATATTAAATTCAACGTATCGCTGCAGCGTTTTTTTAATCGTTTCAAAAAGCACAACAATTTCAACTAAATTTAAAAAACCGCGTACCGAATAAAATGTTGTACTGAGAAATAAATTGTCAAATAATAATAAACAATTGTGAGTAACGACGAAAGAATGTTTTTGCAAAACCTACTACTTTGCATTCAGTCAGTTAAGTGCCAAACTATGGCGTTTTTTTTTAAATAATTTTAATAACAGCTAAACACTCTGAAACCATTATATATGTGATATACCACTTATTTTTGAATTGAAAATGGCTTTAAATTTAACAATAAAAAATCCAGGGCCGTATTGAAAAAAAAGCAAGTTGATGATGGTTTTTCAAAAACGAAACATCGTAGAGAAAATTTGGAAACGCTATTTTATTCTCCTCAAAAAGTAACAATCAGAAAGTGCTTTTATTTTTGTTTATATTTGTAAAATTAATGTTACAAATAGATAAAAACTAAAATCGCAAAAAATCGTTTATTTCAAAATTCTAGAAAATGGCCAAAGTTACTTTTGAAAGCACAATTTAAAAGGTGTTTAAATTGTACATCGTTTCTCTAATTTAAGACATTGTAACTGCTACTGATTCCAATGCTATCCCATCCTTATCTTAGAGACAGTGTATACAGGGTCCGATCAAAATTTTCGAAAATTTGACAAAAAAGAAAAATTATTTTAGATTGCGGCTAAATTTTATACCTTTAGGAAAGGCAAAAGCAAACAACTTTTTCAAATAAAATTTTTCAAAATTGTAATACATAAGGACACTTTTTGACATTTTAACTAAGACATGTCAAATTTGACAGGTAAAGCCGCGCACCTACTGTTGTATACCTCATTTTTGGTTTTTAGACAAGCAAACACACAGCGTCATCATCAAATATCACATTTCTCTAATAATAAGAAAAATTCCCATTTGAGGCAGACTTTTTTACCGACATGGTAGATACTTTACTCTGCTGATGCGAACAGGGCAGTTTGAAAGTAGATCGTAATCAATATTGATTCAAATAGACTGTTTTGTTGATTTCTTTGCCAATTTAATTGTGACTAATACTATACAGGGTGGCGGAATATTTTTGTTTTAGTAAAGAATATATTCAAAGTCTCTCATGGTATCCTGAAGATGTACGCGGCGATATGCAGTGTTTCTCAACAATTGGTTGAGTTTTTGTTGAAATTAGTTATAGATAGAAAACTTCGAAGTGGATTGTCACAGTCGAATTTGGCTTATTTAATTGGCCTTCTGGAACGTGGGTATATTTTAACTGTATTTATAATGATTTAGGCGATTTTTGTAATAAAATTATTATTTGACTTAAAAAATAAAAGAAATATGCGTTAAAAAACCTTCAAGTCGTGTTGGGACAAAAATAAAACCTTGATCAATATTTAGAATAACGTTTATTAAAAATAATACTTGGAACGGTATTTGGCAGCACTTTGAAACTTTCAAAAACTCCTCTGAAAATAAAAAACTAAATGTTGCTGAATTTTTAAAATACATAAATGTTATATTGCTTAAAAAATTTAGCTGCTTTTTCTTTGCCTAGTCTGTTACTGATTTCTAAATGAATCAGTGCAAAGAACGAAAACATTTGCAAACTAGTTAAATTTATGTTTGAATAAAATAAAGAAAATCGTGTTTTGTCAACCCTGATTACAAGTTACAAGGGATTTTATTAACAGTTGTATTTTAGACGTAATTTTTTCACCCCATGTCTCTCCTACGCCTGAAGAATTAGACCGAAGACGAATTAAAGCTAAAAACGATATTAAGCGGATATTTCCTCATTGGATAAGTAGTATTGTTGGAGTTGATATGTCCAGTGGCGGAACAGAGTTATTAGAGCTTTTACAGAATCCTCATTATAATAAACAGGTAGGTGCTTAGGGTTTATTTAAAGTAAAGTTTGATCGGTTCGAATTATTTCATTTTCAGTTGGCCTATAACCTCATGGATCTAATTTTGTTAGAATTATTTCCGCAATTAGGTGGTGAGACTAATTAGATAATTATATTAACTTAAATGCTGTAACAATAGATATGTTTAATGTTTAGTATTATTAATTATGTAGCTACATTCCAAAATTTATATTTTTTTATTTTAAATATTATTAAGTAAGGTTAATTTTATATTTATTGAAATATATTTATTAGACAATTGATTAAATTGTTTCAATTTTACCTGTTATTTGGAATATTTTTGCACACTTTTGAGTTCCTATCAACTTTAACTTTTACAGTATGTTTTTTTTTGTAAACTATTTAACTTTTTTTTATGCATGGTATATACAGGGTGTTTCTAAATTCGACCGACAATGCTCTAGCAACAGAAAGCTCTGGCTAATTCATGCATTTTGAAACTATGGAAAAGATAATAGACGAATATCTAAGAAGCGAAACTTTAAATAGGAAACCGCTTCACAAAAGGCAATTCGCCTACCAAGCGGGAAAATCTACGATTAATGCCCTGCACAGCTTAGTAAAAGACATCGAGAAGTCATTTAAGGCAAAAGAAGTATCCTTATGTGCCTTTATTGATATAGAGGGTGCTTTTACTTCACATGAATCCATCAGTAGACCACTAGAAGAGAGGAGTGTCGACTCCTCACTGGTGAAATGGATTCAGGCAATTTTGAAAGACCGTGTCATTACGGCTGAAATAGGAGAAGTGTCTGTAACAGTGACAGCGGCTAGGGGATGCCCACTAGGCGGTGTATTGTCCCCTCTTCTATGGTGACTAGTGCTGGATCATCTCATTTCAAAAATGAATAGGGCAGGCTTTACTCTGCAAAGCTACGCTGACGACATTGTTCTCACAGTTAAGGGAAAACACGCATCGGTTATATCCAACCGCATGCAAATTGCATTAAACAAAATTTAAAACTGGTGCGACGCTGAGGGATTGAATATAAATCCGAAAAAAAACAGTGTTGGTACCATTCACGAGAAAGAGAAAGGTGGACATTATTAACCCCACTCTCAGCGGTGAGCAAATTTGCCTTTCTGATAAAGTCAAATACCTGGGAGTAATCCTGGATAAACGACTAATCTGGAATCAGCATATAGAGAAAACCATATCGAAAGCCACAGCGGCCATATGGACGTGTCACAGGCTACTCGGTAGGACTTGGGGGCTAAACCCAAAGCTCACATACTGGGTGTACCAAACAGTCATTAAACCCATGGTTACATACGCCTCATATGCACATGCACATATTTTAACTATTATAGATATTAGCAGGTAGTAAATTCACGTCTCAGGTTTTATTGCCCATATCTTGGGGGTGATTTTAGCATGTTACATGTGTGCTTGCGTTGTTTTTCTGAAGGCCATAAACAGGTAAAATATAATACATTCTCAATTATACTTAAGGAATTGAAAATCGGTAGACCTATTGTATAAATTAGAACAATTTTATTTTACTCTATCTAAAATTAATACATTTGTATGGTAATTTAATGAAGCCACATGACAATTTTGTACAATACATTTCCACATTAGCAAATAATTTTGAAAATTGTTTAATCAAGTTCAATATTATTAATAATTTTATTAATTTAAGCAAAAATGTAAAGTTTGAACATCCATGTTCTAATTTCCCAAAAAAATATGTTACCAAATTATCTTTTAGGTTAAGGTTATTTTATACATTAAAATTAATCAATAGAAATTTTAAAAATATAAATAAAATGATTATATGGAAACATGAATAAAAGTAAAAAAGTATTTGTTTGTTTTTATAATTAATAAATATGTAATTCTATTATAAAATAATTCTATTACTCCCCTGTTCTTTACCTATCCTGTAATTTCAATAAAACATAAATACGGATCTGTCGAGTATATTAAAAAATGGCTACCACCTGCCTCGCACAGGACAATAGAAAGTGGTGGGAGTTAATATTCTCTGTTGTTCTCTGGTAATTCCTTTAATTTTCGATCTTTAACTCATTCAGGGATTGCGTAAAGCAAGCAATATAAATGACTTAAACTAAGAAATCATCATGTTGATTCACACTGTATATTCTGGGCATGGAATTCGTATGAGTATTATTTACAAAATTGTGTCGTGCATTCCTTTGAAAAAAAAAATAAATAAATAAAACCAATCAAATACACTTCCTTTTTGAGATAAGATTTATTTAATTCTCACTTACGTACATATTAGGAATTGCATTACGCATTCATGCACCGTTTTACACCAATTTTGGACTATATTTTATACCACTTTTTACCATAATAAAAAAAAATCCTGTACGCACCTTGTTCTTAATATTAAAATGCATAGGTATAGCTGCGGCGGCCTAATGTAAATAAATATATAAATAAATAACGTTGTATCATTTATTTAATAACGGGGCGCGAATAAAAATAATTGCCGATGATCCCATCGAAAAATATTACGTTAAAAATCGAACCATTTTGGGACACATTATACGTACCTACAGCATTGAATTTTTTTCTTTTGGTAATATGGAAAGAAGCATTCTACAAACAACCTGCCATATTGGTAGAAGAGTCAGTAATACACGTAGGATGAAGGTAGCTGTGTGCATATATAGGTAGGTACCAAAAGGTATAAAACGTTTTTTGTTTACTTTGAAACAGTGTAGGACACTTGACAATTTTGAAATATTGCCAATGGTGGAAATATTGCCTATTCCTATAATGAAGTGTTGTTAAATGATTAATTATTATTATAAACGTAATTGCATGTGTTTTTCTCATCGAAATCTCTGTATATTATTAATTTCTTTGATTATCCATAAGATTCTAACAATATTTGATATTTGAAGAAATTGCCCATACCGGAAGTAGGTGTTAACTTGCTTATTTCAAATGCAACACCGTATACAGGGTGTCCTATTGTGACGGCCCACTAAAATATTTCGTAGATTACTTTGAATTGAATTTGGAAAATCTTATACAGGGTGTTAGTAAATAAGTGCGACAAACTTCAGGAGGTAATTCTACATCAAAAAATAATGACAGTTTACTATATAAACACATGTCCGCAAATGCTTCGTTTTCTGCTGAGATACAGTTAAAGTTTTTCTGAAAAACTGAAGATTTATTGATTGCTCTGAAACCGGTGGAGATATGCAAATGGAATTTAGTGGGTTTTAAGAGGTAGTTATTGCGCATATTTTGACATGCAATTAAGAATTTTATGTGCATCAGTTCATAGGTACGGGTAATGATCTAAATTTTGTGGGTGCGCCACTGGATTTTTTCAAATTAAAAATAATTTAGGAATTCCCCGTTCAATTTGTGATAAAAAATCACTCTTGCTTTTTTATCGTAGGGGGCATTTGTGCAAAAAAACAAAACATCTCGCGGCGCCGCTAGTAGGGTACTGTCAAGATTCTGTTAAATACGAATATTTCAACGAAATGTCAAATTAGCGTTTCTTTATTATTAGTGTTATTTTCACTTATTGTTTTGGTTTAATGTTTATTGTATTAGATAGTTCTTGATAATGTATTAAAGAAATGAAAAATACGGGGTAAGATGTTTTATTTTTTTGCACAAAGACGATACCCCCTACGATAAAAACAATTGGCAACAGTGTTAGATTTTATTAGTAAAAAATGTAAAGGTTATGTAGGCTACAAACATTTTTGTGATTAGTTTCTTGTTATCCCACTTCTATTTTTATTTATTTTTCTGAGTTCTAGACATCGTTTTCAGTATAATTTTTTGACCACCCTGTATGAATAAATCAGAAAATGTCGTACGTATCGGAAAACGGAGACCTAATTTAATAAGAAAACGGCTGCAAAATGATTACTAATGACTTCTTTATAAGAAAAAAATGTGATTCTGAATGAGCCCTAAAATGTCAGTTTTGACATAAATCTTTATATACATCAAAAACGGCTGAATTTAGGTATAGGACATGATACACGTCTAGAATCGTATGTGGAATCCAAAAATGTTATAATATATAGGGTGTTCCATTTAAAATAGCAAAGTCACTATCAACTTCCGGTATAACCGGAAGTGCTAAGCGGTTCGTATTATGATATTTGAATAGACCATATTCGGAAATACATATCCCAACATTTTCCAAATTCAATTTAAGGTAGTGTCCGAAATATTTTAATGGGCCGTCACCCTGTATTAATATTACACTCCACCTGTATTAATATTTACCAAAACAGTTTAAAGTTCTCATAAAATGACTAGTTTTGAGTGTGAGATTTAAAGTAATATCAAATTAATTTTTTAAAAAGGTTGGTAACCATCATGATCTACAAAAAAAAAATTCCCATAGAGGTGACCTCAGTAGAAATTCCAGTAACATTGATTTTGAAAGTTTCTCTTTTTGCCACTGATGATGGGGCTGGTGTAAGTTCCGAAACATGTTTAGACAATATTTATGAATTTCTATTAAATTTATTTTTGTGGAGATTGACTTTTATTTAAGTAGAAATTATTCAATAATGTCAAATGAGAGATTTATCTTTTCTGAGCAAGCAGGTTTTTTATTCATTCGGAAAACTCACTTATTAAGGAAGGAATTATGCGTGCCAATATCCACCTTTTTAACAAAACCCTGTTACTTCATTAATAAGTGAGTTTTCAGAGTGAATAAAAAACCAAATTGCTCACAAAAGATCATTCTTTAATTCGCCAATATCCAGTAATTTCTACTTTTATTCGTTCATTCTACAGATTGCTCAAAAAATTCCTTTCTTTTTACCCCTGTATCTGACATAAGAATCAATGGCTTAAGATCAAACTTGTTGTCCAAGAATCAAGTTACATTTCTAGTAAATTTTGACCGTTAGGCTAATTTTGTCGGTGTGTGTATCTGCTAAATGACCCGGTGTTGCGTTGTGGCTCAAATTATAGAGATTCAATTTTATAGATGACTGTTTCGCCTAGAAGTGGCTAAATTTGACCAACGCCACGCGTTTGATATTGGCCTTGAGGAACAGTGATATCTCCAGAAAAAATCCAAAAGCGTCAAATCACTTGATTTGGGTCGGCAATTGATTCGCCATATCTCGATTTAACAGAGTTTTGGAACTGTTGAATTTAGATACTCTTATGTATTTGTTCGACAGAAAGTCTTCACTTCACTTTCGTCCCTTGGAATGAAACAATCTGAGGGAGAAAAAGATTAAATGCAAGAATTTTAAAATTGACAATACAGTTGTCCCACTTAAATCGAGCGTTCTGAAGTGTTGCTGCTGAAACAACAAAGGATTGACATGAACTCGTTTGACTCTTAATAAGAACCCTCGCTTTCTCACTTCACAAAAACACTTTTTTGAAATCTCAACGCCCGTTTCGCTAATATTAATATTGTTAGCATCCTCAGGAGATAATTAAAACTGTCAATTCGCTGCGGCGTTTTTTAATTAAGAAGAAGTTGGTAATAAAAATTGTGCTCAGATAAAGAATATCTCCATACAAACGAATTCTTCATGTTGCTAGGTATTACAAGCAATGCCAATAATTTTCGAGCGACTGACATTATTCATTCATTATTCAAATTAGTGTTGAAAGAAAAAAGTTGCTCACTGAACTACCTTCAGGCTACATGTACCATTTTATTGCTTTGGCGTTTTGTATTCAAGACAAAAGACATCAAAATTTATCTTTGTCAAGAAAACAAAATTGCGCTACTAAATTGCGTGTACCTATGTACGAGGTGCTTTGAGAAGACACATTTTATTCTACATAAGTATTTTGTATCGTATCTCACTTCTATTCACATGGACCATAAACAACAGGCTAGGGTCTTGATAATACAGAGATAATTTTGTCATAGAGAATGCCGAAAGCGTGTTGCTTGATAGTCCAAAGCCGCAGGCCGAGGGCTATTATCCTTGAGCAACTCGCTTGAAGGATTCTCTATGACAAAATTTTGAGTATTTATCAAGGCCCGACGAGTATTCGATAAGATAATTTTTTAATTCGTAGATATCAAACATTTGATTGTCAATCTGACGTTTAATAATTTTCAATACAAAATGTATTAGTTTTAATCAAACAAATATTATTCATTTTTATTTAAAACCACAGTTGTGAAAAGTACAATTGGTAAATGTTAAATTGGAAGAAGAGTTTGGTGAAGTTGACGGATTGTTAATTTCCACTGTTGAAGAAATTCCTCGCATGGTGTTGATTATTTCACCATGGCGTTCTTGGTTAATATTCAAGTACGGTTTAATTGAATTAGAGCGGCTATGTCCTGTTATTTTTATTAATTGCTGTTCAGGAATTCCTGTATTTGCCAAATGGCTAACTGCAGTTGATCTGTTCGAATGATTGGATATCTTTATACACTTAGTGTCCAAACCAATGGCTTGCGCGGATGATTTGGTCCACATATTAATTGTTCGGATTTCCAGAAACGAGTTGGTCTCAAGAATAGGCGACTGGAAGTAATATTTTTTCCCCCTTTTGGACAATAATTTATGGAATAACCGAACAGGGCATGCACTTTCGTTTGCAATATTTGGAACAAGCCACTTACTTTTCGATCCTCCTTGGCATGTTTTACTGAATATTGGATTGTATTCAATTCTGTTGGTGGGCATTCCATCATTATTTTTCTCAATCGTGAAATAATCAATAAGGCAATCAGCTGGTTCACCACCTCGCCAAGCTAACTCAACAGCTACAATTTGGAAAAAAAAAATTTGTAAACCTTCTGGTGTACATTCATCCCATAATCTAATGATTCTAGCCAAATCACTTGAACTTAAATTTGATGAACTGCATTTTCGCTTGTTTGGATCCTGCTGTAATCTTTTACGTTTTGCATTTCTTGCATCTCGCGCATTTCTGAATATCACACTGGTAAACGGCTCGAATACAATTTTGAAGTCATTGAAGTATTTTTCCTGGAGTAGCCTACTCGTAGTATTCCAAATTGTTTTTACAGTTCCGTCAGCTTTTCTCATATTTACCACATAATCGTTCAATATATTAGCCCAATTATGCAAACTCGTTTCAGCATTCAGTTCGTATTCTCTGGTCGCATAAAACTCGAGAAATATTTTCCATACATATTTTTTTGATTTGATTGTATTTTTTGGTATATTATTAGATATAATATCATTAATAATTGCATCGTTAGATGCAATACCAAATCTTCGTGACATTTTTAAACTAGTTATCAGTTTGACGTTTAATTAATTTTTAATAAAAAAAAACACGCTTCAACAAACTTAAGAAAGTACAGCAAATCTGTAATTTGTTACTGCATTATTTCTTTGAAAGCAGTGTTTCTCCTTTAAGAATACAGATATCGGTATAAATCAAAAAACAGGTTGTTCAGAAAAGATGGAGCTTCAAAATGTTGCAAAAACATCATTATTCGGTCGTGAGTTTTTTCTACAGGGTGTTGAAAAGTTTAAAGTAAAATGTAACTTTTTGTTGACCCCTGTATAAGAACAAATCCGTTCGAAATTTTTGAAGTTTCGATATGAAAAAATGATCATAATAAAACGGCCTAAAACTCGAAAAAAAATTGTCAAAATTGATGGGATACTAAAAAAGTTATTTAGGATTGATTTTGAACAAAATTTTCTTTGTCTGTATAATGTGGGATCGACCATCAATAACCCTCTATAATATCGTAATGTATACCACTGCATCAATACCAATAAAATCATGTAGGTAAATACAATAAATAAATACATACCAAACTATTAAAAAATACTAGTTACCTCTGTATATAGGTACCCTTCCGTGTTCGGCCATGAGTCTTTCAAATTAACACCACTCCAAAAGTGTATTGTGTATTTATGTCTTCACAGGTTCATAGTAATACGTGCTAAGATCTTGTGTGGCTAGTTTTCCATAAAGTTTGCTTTGTCCACCTTTTATTTATTTTTTTTTGCTATTTCGACTTATTCCCAAACCAATACCAATATCTTCATGTGGATATAGTAAAGTAAACTGTTCTGTTTATTTTTCCTATTATCAGGGTGCTTATTTTTTCAAGTGGTGACTGTAAAAGCGTTGATTAACGCCCCGGCATTTTGTAGAGACGGTTTTGTGTTACTTGTATCTACAGGGTTAATCATTAAGTTTATATATATGAACTGTCTTGCTTGCTGTGTTTTGTTTTATTTCCCATATGGTCTTACGTTTAGCATATCACAGCCTATATAATGCCAGACTAATGAAGATTCAATATTAAATAAAATGTCATGTAAAACTAAGCAGCAAGTGTGTAGGCAGTCATAAAGTACGTATTTTAAAATTATTGTTATTTGTACAGGGTGGCTCATCCCATCAGGGTGAACCAAATTTACGGTTTTTTAAATGGAAATCCCTATTTATTATTCCACAATTTCATTGGTTTAGACTTGACATTAATCATACTAAAATTTTAGAAAATTATACAGATTGGTTCAAAAGTTACCACTAGTATTATATCCAAAACATGGCGAATTCCAAGGCTTCTGTACTGGAACTGAAATAATTTAAACTCTCGATTCTTACGGGCATAGCTTTTTGATAGTTATCAACTTTTAGAAAAATATAATTGTTAGTATATAGTGCAAAATCTGTATACAGGGTGAGTCCAAACTCAAAATTGCGGTTTAGTCGAATTTCCCAAATGAGACACTCTGTATATAACAATAACTGGTCAAATTTGTCTTGCTTTGATGGACATTTTTTTTGCGCATGTCGCGTTTTGGCTATAGTGCTTTATTCAGAACGCCTTTCAAATTAAAAAAAGTGAAACAAAAAATAAATCATTTATTTATTATGTTAAAGGTATCGTATTTAAATACGTCGTGTCTTAAATATCAACGTAGGCTGCTATTATCGACGGCAACAGCTTTTTCCAACAATCAAAACAAATGAACTGATATTGACGTAAACTTTTAATATAATATTGTAATGCGTCAAAAGTAAAGCAACATTTTAATATTTGCCTAAAAAAGAAAGGTTTTAGTGACAGTAAAGGTTACAATATTTTTGCTGAGTTTATTTTATGTTTAATTAATATTTCTGTGCTGGATTAATCATGCCAAGAGGTATTCCAATTTCGAAAGAATTAAAACAGAGAGTAGTGATTGCACACTTGTAAGGTACAATACAAGCCCAATTGCAATACGGTTTGTTTTAACCCAGAGACAGCGTATCCAAAATAATTTCAAGTTACAATGAAAGGGGACATTTAGAGAATATACCGAAATCGGCAAGCTCGAGAAAAACAACAACTAGGACAGACAGACGCCTTAAAAGAATTTCCCAAAACGATCCTTGGAATAATTGCTGAAATTTCCGAAATTGAGGATAGTCCACGGACAGTTCAAAGAAGGTTGGTAGACGCAAAGTTATTTAGTAGACGCCCGGCTAAAAAGCCGCTTATTTCGGCAAGAAATGGAGTGGCTAGGCTTGAATTTGCACGTGGACATTTAAATTGGACAGTAGACGATTGGGAAAAAGTGTTATTTAGCGATGAAACGTGTTATAAAATTTTCAATTATGATAGAATGAAGCATATAAGACGGCCAATCAATCCAAGATTTCATCCCAAATACGTTACACCCACAGGTAAAGGCAGTGTTTTCCATGGGGTTGTTTCTCATGGAATGGGGTGGGTCCTTTAAACTTCATTAATGACACCATGGATCGATTTGTCTCTAGAGATCTAATGCAAAATGAAATGTTGTCTTATGCAGTGTGGGAAATGCCGTTGCATTTTATTTTTTAATAGGATAACGATCCAAAACACTTCCGAATTGTTTAAGAGTGGTTTCAAGAAAATAACGTTCTGGTTTTAGAGTGGGCGGCATTATATCCTCATACCTTTGATTTTATTTAAAATCTATGTGAAGAAGTTCAGCGTGGAATTCGTACACAACTATTCACAAATAAACCATTATTGGTAAATAAAATCAATGGGGTTTGGAGAAACCTTTCCGAAAATACTGCCCAAAAATTGATTGCTTCAATGCTGCGACGTTGCTGGCAAACAATAAATAATAATGAATGTTCTCTTAATTATTAACATAATACTTCTAGCTAAATATGTTTAATGTTTTTTTATCGTAATATGTAAAATAAAATACTGTTGACACAATTTGTTGCTTTACTTTTGTCGCACTTCATTTCGTCGATCTTTATAATTATAAATATTTCTGTACCTGCATTTCGTTAAAGTGTACCAAAATATTGTGAAATATTTCTAATATTGGGGATAATATTTCATTAAAATTAACTGGGGATTACAATAATATTTAATTAGTTTTTCAAATTTAAAAAAATAAAAGCACTTTGTTGCTCTACTTTTGTCCAATAGTGTATATGATGAGTGATGAGGCATTATTTAGATACCTACAGCCCCCTAGTTTTTGGCAGCACGAGTAGCCACTGATATCCAATAATTATATATATTAAACAGGATTTGTTGTATGTTGGTATACCTAGTAGTATAAATATGTTTGTCAATTTGAACAATTATATAGCATTTAGTAGAAGATCCTTCGTTAAATTTACACAATCTTATTAAAAAAAAAGAAAGAGAAGAAAAAAATACAATATCTCCGCCTCTGTACTTTATAGCTAGGATACGATATAGGTAACAATATTCCGTATAATATGTACCTAATAACTAGAGGGTATGTATTTTTGAACGAATGCAAGAATAAATTACGTATAAAATTTCATATTGCAGCTTTTGTTTAACTAAAATAATTTCTATAATTATTATTTTATGGGTAATATTTTATAGCCTGAGACTATTAGAACTGATTCTGTCGTAAGAATAATACAAACGACGTAGTAAATACTTTAATTGCGTGTTTAGTAACATATTTAAAATTAGTTAGTACCTAATAATTGGAGTCACAGACTATTTTAGGTTCATCGATATTAACCCTTGAAATCTCCCAAGGATTGTTTGAATATCTCATATACACTCATCAACTTTTATGCTGCATTTCTTAATTTAGAAGGATATATAGGGTGTCCAAGTTTTAAAAACAAATTAACAGCTGACAGTTTAAGGTTAGTAAAAATGGAGAGAACAACAACATTATTGAACAATATTTCAAAAATAAGGCAGTTCGACAATATGGTCGGAATAGTGTTTTCACTTCCTCAACTTTGAAGAGCCTAATTGAAAAATTCCGGGACAGGATCCGTTGGAGATGCCAAACACACTGGTCGTCCAAAAACTAAGAAGTTTCCAGGTTAGGGCGAATGGTTGGATTTCGCGTAGACGGCCGGTCCACAACGGGGTGCCTCAGGGTTCGGTGCTGGGCCCGCTGTTGTTCCTGGTTTACATATCGGATCTGACGGGAAATATAAATGCAAATACAAGTTTCTTTGCTGATGACTCTAAACTGTTTTGTGATCCGCTGCAGAGTGCTGAGGTGTTCCAGACCGATCTCGACAGAGTGATGACTTGGTCATCAACTTGGCTGATGAGTTTGAATTTGGATAAATGTACAATACTCCATTTGGGACAAAATAACCCCGAAATATCCTACACCCTTGGTGGACACGAATTAAGACCAACTCTCCAGCAAAAGGATGTCGGCGTGATTATTACCAATGAGTTAAAATGGGAAATCCATGTCTCGGCGGTAGTAAAGAAGGCCAACAAATTGTGGTATTTGATCCAGAAAGCATTTAGATCAAGGTCCAATGACATGGTTCTGAAGCTGTACAAGTCGTTTGTCAGGCCGAGCCTGGAATATGCCAATAGTGTATGGTCTCCTTATTTTGTTAAGGATATTGAGGCTTTGGAGAGAGTTCAGAGAAGATTTACCAAGCTTCCACAAGCGCTGTGCCACCTGCCATATGAAGATCGGCTAAGAGCTTTGAACTTAACAACGCTTCAAGAAAGGCGTCGTCGTTGCGACTTGATACAGACGTATAAGGTTCTTAGCGGACATTACACAATAAACTTGGATCTCTTTCATCTTAATAGAAATCCGAGCCTACGTGGTAACAGCAAGAAATTGTGCAAAGAAAGATGCGCCAAGCTCGCTCGAAGAAACTTTCTATCAAATAGAGTGGTATATGCGTGGAATGATATGTCGGAGGAGGTTGTATCAGCGCCAACAGTGAACTGGACATTACGCTTAAAGATCGGGGCAGCTGCATGGTCCACTACTCGTTATAGTAAATCCTCGTGTTTTTATACACTGAGCCGAGTTTTATCTTTTACAAATCGGGCGACAGTCTCATCGGTTTCACCGCTTACTGTCTGAACTAATAATAATAATAAATCTTCGCAAATTAATGATGCAGTTTGATGAGCAGATCTAGTCTTACGTTTTGTGAACACTACCATCTTCAAAAGAAAATTTAAGGACATTCATTTATGCATACATAAAAAGTATTTTTTTTTGAAACTCCTAATACAAAGTGTGTTTTTTGAAGGTTATTTTTAACGACTTAAGTAGTTTACGGAAAAATTTGTAGAAAGTTAACTGAGTAGAAAGTGCTTTTAACTTTACCTTCCTGTGCAAAAGTTCATTAATCATACTGATCCATAACAAGAATTTGGTCTTTACATTTGTGTGCGATGGCTTTAATTATTTTCCCTTACACATTTTTATGAAAGTCATCGTAAATCCCTAATTCTACCATACTGCCTCTATAATACCATAAAAATACACGAGAAACCCATCAGTTCTGCCATATTTTGATCGGCATCAGACGAAAGAGAAAGAGAAGACCACTTATATCTCTCAAAGAATATCACCTGGAGCGATATATTAAAGGTTTTGCATAAATTCTTTTTTAAAACTTACCTTTTTTGGTATGCGCTTAATAGTTTATTTTTGGCGGACTATTTTTATGCAGAAAAACACACCGAAAATGATTTTTGTTGCCTAATATATCGTTTTTAACCATGGTTAAATATATATGTGGGTATTATGTTTCTTTGAATTACAATTACTAACAAATATACAAAAGAAATAATGATACAGGGATACAGCATTCATTTGAAAGAAGAACGAAAACATGTACCATTATAACTATTTACAAATAACAGACTTGGAATAAGCTACTGGATCTTTATCGTGTAAATAAAAATTATTATTACTAAACGCTGTGATATAACGTACCTAAAGCAAGTTTACATAACTAAAAATGAGGCGCAATTTCAAAGTTGATTTTCTCGGGAACCAATAAATCGATTTCCATAAAAAAATTTTTGAACTTTAGCTTTTTTCTTTCGGAACTGCACTGTGATATAAATTTTTATTCAGTTTTCAGTTTTAGACTCATACAGGGGCAACAATAATAATAGTTTTTTACATTAAATTTGAGACACCCTGTAGGGAGCAGTAGCAACAGCAACGAATGCAAAATTTATTTTTTGCTACATCCCAACGGGTACTTTTCAAGGGGATTTAATGCGGCCACACTATTTTATTAATTAATTTAATTACATCTGCAAAAGTTCATTTTGTGTGCGATGAAGAGGGAGATATCAACTATTTCCCATCCATCAGTTATTGAAAAATATATGATCACATCCACCCATCTGACGGCTCTCATGACACTGTCACTTTAGGTTATTATCACTTTTTCAGTAATATTACTTCAAATACACAATGGCAACTTCTAAATGAAATACAACTATATGGAATAACCATTTTATAACACTACAATATACAACATGTTGATAGAAATTGATCTTAAACATAAAAATAATGCCGAAAACTCTTAGGCTATTAATGTAAACAAAGAAAATAATAATAAACCATTTGACACAAGCAATTTGTCTGTCGTTAGAAAAAACATCTTACCTGTAGTAATAGATATTTAAAATTTTAAGTTGTTCGCGCCCTTTAGTGGATTTCCGGTGTGCGTGGCGTCGGTGCGCGGTAGAAAGTGCGTGATAATAAAAACCAAGAGAAAAGGACGAGGTTAAGTTAGTTTTAAGTTGTTAGTTATGGTATTCGTTATGGTTTGTTAATCATGTTTCATCATCTTTATGTCTTTTCAACTAAATGAATAAATATACTAAAAACGTACTGTTAAGTTTCATTTATTGACAGCAGTATCTTATTTACTAAATACCAAAACCAAATTATGACGTGAACTAGAAGTGACAACTAAACTAAAATAAGTGACACCAACGTTAGAAAAAAATACTATCAAATTATGACAAACCAACGAACCATAATAGAGAGATATGTTATCCTATTAACGTCCGCCGCTATTAACGTTAGCGTTAATTTAACACCAACGAATTTCAAATAGAGAGATGTGGTAGTTCTAAAAAATAACGTCACCTATGATGATAATCATATTATAGGCAGCCATTTTTAGACTAGCAGATTTAAAATACCTATCTAATATATTTATAGTAGGTATTTAGTATAAAATTTTATAAGGTTATTGAATTTGACAAGTGGATTTATTATTTAAATTAAGTATTTATCAGATTATAACAACATTAATTAATAAGCAGCATGTACAGGGTGATGCAAAAAAACATTAATCAGCCGACATTTAACAAATTTTCTAGATTGCAATCGAATAAATTTTAAATGTTTAGAAATCTTTAGCATACACTTTGAATTTATATACGGGGTGAGGCAAAAATGTATTTGTTTATTTTTTTTAAGGTCAAAAAAGTAATATTTTGAATAATCTTTTGATTTAGATTTGAATTCATGATTTCTTTAGCGTGTAACTATAAGCTCGTAGAGGTGATCTACGGGGTAACTCAAAAATGTTTCAATTTATCTTCACTATTGTTAGGAGATATTATATAAATTTTTGAAATTTTGTTTTTATAACCCTCAATGACTTTTGTCATAGATAAAACTACCACAAAATGACTGGGAAATCACGCAGTGATTTCTTGTTTCTTAATAAAACGACACAACATAACATTTTGTTTCCGTGGACTGAGTTCTTAAACTTGTTATAATAATGCTCGTTATTCGTCAGGTACAATCACAAAAAGGAAACAAATTTTACAGACCACTTGCAAAGCTTTTTTGAAATACTTTCGATATGCACATACCAGTTCAAAAGTGAGTCCATATCACCTCCCAAGAATATTACAGCCTTTCTCTGGACTAGAATAGTAACGTGAAAAAATATTACAAAATGAGACTGAGAATATTTAGTTTTTGGACATCCCTTGGGTCTTGATCATGATGGGAATTATGTAAGAAGTATAATTTTATTGTTATAAAGTTCATACGGATAATCCAAAGGCGTCGTGGAATCTGCATTACTTTTTTCCATATTATTAACTAAAATTTAAATTTTTAATGACACACACTGTATGAATTTTTCTCAAAATTAGACCCTAAGTATTTTGGATGACAAAGCTCGAGTAAAGTTATCAGATTTGAAATTAATTATGCCCTAAAGGTAGTTTACTCTTGAACGAAAAAAAATATACCCAATTAAAACGTACGCCAATGTGGTACCGCACTTTTTACCTCGATGAAAATGTGCACCTCGTAACAGTACACCTTCCTACCAAAATTGATAAAAAACACTCAAAAAATAACAAAGTTATGGGCTTGTATCCATTTTCAGTGCGACACCCTGTATGTTTTTTTGGTAATTTTTGGAGCAATCTGTGCAGTGAACGCATATGAGTAAAAATTATTCGATAATGTCAAATTCAAGATTGATCTTTTCTGAGCATTCACTCTGAAATCTCATTTATTAACGAAGTTACAGGGTTTTTTTAAAAAGCTGCATATTGGAAACCATTGGGTCCACTATACACAATAATTTCTTACCTAATTGTTTTTCAGTCTTTAATTTAAAATGCAAATTGAAAAAAAAAAATACAAAACTGCCAAAAACAGATCAATAATACAAATTACTTCGCTAAATACAGATCAACTCTTTTAGGAATGTGATTCCAGCAAGTATTCTTTATAAAAATGTGTGTGGGTGTAAAATATTCTTCGACCACAAAAAACCAATAAAAACTTTTATGTTGGATTGGTCAATAACCAACAGTTTATTTTTAGCGTAAAATAAAGTAGCTCTATTTGTTTTTATTGAAATGTTTTGGTTAAACCAAATAAGTATCCAGTAAAATTGTGATTTATTAAACAAAAACATGTTCTGGTTTAAAACTGGGTATTTTCTTTGATATTACAGATATCAGAGAAACTAAAAAAAGAAAATCCTTAGAAAACATAAGGGTATAGTATGATTTCATGATGAAATGAACTTTTGCTGATGTAATTAAATTAATTAATAAAATAGTGTGGCCGCATTAAATCCCCTTGAAAAGTACCCGTTGAGATGCAGCAAAAATCAAATTTTCTATATAGACACACCTGCGGCTGCACCTTCGGTGCAGCTTTAAGTTAAATCACATAGATAGCGGTCATTTTTTTACAGATTTTCGACGACAAAGACAGCACGATCAGAAATTATTAAGAATTAAATAATAAGGAAAACGTTGAAACTACAAAAAAACATTAACTTGAAAAATATGAATTAAACTGTGAACTAAAAATAATAACAACGAACGAAAATAATAACAATGAATTAAAAATCAATATCCTCGACAAAGCTCGAGTAAATTTATCAGATTTGAAATAAATTATGCCCTAAAGGTAGTTTTACTCTTGAACGAAAAAAATTTAAACCCCATTAAAACGTACGCCGATGAGGTACTGCACTTTTTACCTCAATGAAAATGTGTATCTTGTAACCGTACACCGTCCTTCCAAAAATGACAAAAAATCTCAAAAAATAAGAGAGTTATTGGCTTGTATCCTAAGTCAGTAAATTTGTTATATAAATAGAACCAAAGGCTCCAAGCATATTAAACCGATTCACTAGGTATAATTCTCTGACTCATCAATCCGTCCATTAAGTGACCCCACAAACGCCATACGAATAATTATTCAAATAGCTTCCAATTAACCCATTATTCAGGATTTCGGAATATTATAACAGACGTCGTAGCATAGGTATATGTTTCATTTTATATAAGCAGGTAGACATTCCATTGATGATAACTATGGGATAAAATTTACGAAAAAAAAAATCTGAAGATTATTTTGCCATTATTCGGACCTACTTCGGACACTCTAATACATATTAATTTTAAATTTGCATTAGAAATAGTACCTTAAACATATTAACTTGAAAAGGTAATGTGCCTAGCTTACGTGAGTAGTAGAGTAAGGCTCTTAATACAGCTACTGTAATACACGTTATTAGTCATCTGTTTTTGGTGGTGAAATTTATGATTCTTGTTTTTGGCATTATTTAAAACAGTTCTGCAACTGTTTTTTTTTCCCACCTCTAAAACACAAAAGATTTGATGTAAGTCACTGAGGATGAGACAAACTTGTCTCGAGACATGTATGCCTAATCGATGATATTTGTGTGTTCGATTTAAACCTCTATAAATTAGCATTTTGTGGAGCAGACGTTGTTTTATTTATCATATCCTACCGCTCCTATTCGCCATGAATGTGTTTCATAATAATATATGCGCAGGACTTTAGGATGTCCAAAAATATGAAAAAAAGTTTGTAGAATGCACCATTTTCGAGTTAGAAATTGTTGAAATTTAAAAAAAAAATCCGTTTTTTGCGAATATCTTCCGGATTGGTTATCATACAGAAAACAGCTTTTGTAAGCATTTTCTACTCATAATAAGCTATGTTTTGCACATTTTTTTTTTTAAATTCATAATTGGTGAAGAGTTTGAAGGGGTAGTGGGTGTTTTTCTCCCCAATTTCTACGCCACTGGAAAAAGTAGGGTTTTAAGATACCCATTTGAACCGCCAATGTTTTCTACACAAAAAGGGTACTCTTAGTCATAAGCTCGAAAGTTTACCGTTTTCGAGGAAAATCAACTTGTTGAAAAACATGGTCAATTTTTATCTCGCATTTTAGAGGGTAAGTAATTTTTGGACGAGCTCACACAACCTAAAGTCCTGCGCATATATTATAAAACACCCTGTATATTGCTGATTCGACCAAATTTCCATTTATTTCGAATATTTTCATCGATCATTATAACATATGTTTGGATTGGATTATTTTTGTCCATTTATTTATTTTAACGTCGTTAAATATTCCTTGACCCACTGTTTTCTTTCTTAAATTGACTAACTACGCAAAAAATGATTCGGAGTCAAAGCTTCCAGATCAGATGGGTCACTGGAAACTTAAAAGTCTTAAATTTACTACATTTTCAGTTTCAGCGAATAAGTTCATTAAGGTTTCCTCTCTTAAATATTGTTGGTGCAAGATTTTTCCAATAACCTATTAGTCTTTCACGTGATCCACCCATATGTGGTGCTGATGGTGGCTTAAATCGGTAGTTGATTCCCTTCGTAGCCGTAAGAACTATTCAGTTCCTATTTATAAAATCGTAACTCTTTATCAGAAGCAATTAAATTTGGTTTATTATCACAATAAATCGTTGTTTGTTTTCCATGGTTTCAATCATCTCTGATTGATAAGCTCAACGCCGAGAAGATACTCGTCAGGAGGAGAAGAATCAGTCCTCACGATCACGTCGACATAGTAGGAGTCAATGGCAACGTTTTTATCTGCAACTTCCTATCACAATTTGAAATTGTCCATACCGAGCTAGTTACGCTGCTTTATCACAAAACGACAATTCTGTTTCTTACGAACCTATCTTTCGCTGACGATTCGCACCAGTTGTTTAACAAAACATAACCAATTGGTGAAATTAGCGCGCAGGAAGCCCTTATCAATGACAATCGCCACCCAATATCGAACAGTTTCGCACGGTAGTCCCTTCCCGACGAACAAATTACACACCGGTGCTCCAAAAAAAAAATAGATGAGGTTTTCGTGACACGTTGCTACTTTTTTGTGTAACTCACGATGCTTTAATCATATTTTGGGTAACACATGTAGTTTTCGATGTACAGGGCAGTTTTCAAAAAAAAAACAAAACTTTTCGGACCTCTCTCGTATCTTGGAAACTATAACAAATATTGGAAATATACAGGGTTATTTGTAAGTAGACCTGAATATTTCAGGACGTGATAGCAGGAGTCATAAGAAGCCAATTTGAATATACAGTAGCCTTTTCGAGATATTCGAATACTTAAGATTTTTTGGGAAAGTGTCACCTTGAAGTCGAATATTTATAATATTTTTTGAATTTGGTCTCATTTTGAACATTTTTGGGTGTTATTTTTTAATTCATGTTCTAATTTGGATACCTAAAAACATGTAGATATTTTTTAAATAATCTGCACAAAAAATGTATCCAAATTAGAACATGAATTGTAAAATTATAAAACAATTAATAAATAATTCGTTTGAACTCAATGTCTGTCTTTTTTTCACCCTTTCGCCAAAATATCTTTACTAAAGGTATGACTCCGCAAGCGTACATTTAATTTTTTTAATTGGTTTCAAAATATGAACCAAACTTATTTTTTTTTTAAATGGAACCACGTTAATTTTTTTAGCCATTAAAATTGCCTATATTTTTTTTAATCTACATACATTTATATTTTTTTAAAAATAAGGGATAATCGACAGAATTTAACACTATACCAAAATTACAGGGTGTTCAGAAAACCTCATGACTATTATTTTATATCCACGCCTCGTATACGCGTTGGACGTCCCACATATACTGTCCCCTTGGTTCTAGCCTCCTATATTCCGCGTATATGTTGTATAGAACCAACCCACCAACTTTTAGCACCTCAAATTAACACTTCGAACGTACATATATATTATTTAGTTAGTTATATATTTTCTTCATTACCAACCATTAAAAAGAAGAAGTCATAAGAATGGTGCTAATATGTTGGGTGGAGATAGGGACACGAACATGTAACATTTTGTCCCTTGAATTCATGAGCGTTGTAAAGGTAGGTAAGAGTTTAAAAAAAGACGTTTTAATCAATAATAAACGAACATTTATTTAATTTAAAACTTTAAAACTAAATTGGCATATATACAGAAAAAAAATGTTAGTAAAATTGTAAAACAATATTTTTCCGAAGTCCAATGAGAAATATTGTCATTTTTTTTTTGCCATTGACACTATAGTTACATTATAATAAGTTACAATATGATCAAGAATTTTCAAATTTTAGTGTAGTATTTCTGTATACTTCCATATTTTGTTAAGCCTTTTAGCGTTTTAGTAGTAGAGGTCTTTCTGGAGGAGATCACCAGTAATACCGAAATGCTGACGGGTGTCTTCTAAACCATGACATTCGCTGAGTATATGCTTCACTGTTAGTTGCCGTTGACAAGAATTGCATTTTGGTGGATCATCTTTGTTCATCAGGTGTTCATGGGTGATTTCTGTGTGGCCGGAAGGCGGTGGCGGATAACTAGCTCTGTTGAAGTGCCTACCGACACCGACTTTACTCTTTGATGCATCTGTGTAAAGTATTTTGTCAAAATTTCCAGTTGACAGTAGGATTGAAAAGTCTTGGCGAATTACTGCTGGGGGTGTGTTATGTTTATCATGTGCTAATTGTCATTTTTAAAACTCAAGAATTCATATTTAAAAATGCACGGGTAAATTTCCTGGTAATGACAAAAGTAGCATCGATTATGAAAAATCATCATAGCAACGCCCACAATACAGACAAACCAAATTGACAGTTTAAATTATTTCGCTAATTTCGAAGGTTTCAAAGCTATTTATATAATGAAAAACAGTGAAAGGATAGTGAATATATAGTTTAACACCACCTAGACAACTTAATACTTTTAACTCATCGTATTTAGGTTTACACCAACAGGGCGAATATATGTAAGTTTCGAAAAACAAATATTTTCCTAAAAATTATAATGTGTAATTTATTCAAGAGCAATCCTGAATATTAAAACAAGGTTAGTTAAATATGACTATACAAGCTGCGGATAAGTGCAATTATCGTTTTGAAGATCTTTCTGATCTGATCCTCATCTGCCTGTGGCACACGGGCGTAGTGATGCCGTTACGGGCCTGTGTTCCAAGGAATTTCCACTTTATTATTTTTAGTTTATGAAATACAGGGTGATTTGTGAAAAACGCCGAATGTTATTTTCTTAAATATTTTGAAAACTATTTATTTTCGACACAAAGTTTAAAATCAAGAGTTTAATGGTTCTAATATGTCTACAAGACGGCACTTTCAAAATTAACGTCCGCCGTTTTGCCTTACAACTGCCACCATCAACTTTGTTTTTTTTTTAAATTCGGACCTGCATTTTAAATTTTGTTTTCTAAAATGGTATGTCACTACCCTTAAAATAAAGTATAACTCAAGTATGATCTCGACGTTTCGATTCGATAGTAGTCATCATCAATGATTTTTCCGTGATACAGACCTGCATTATTTTTTGCTGAGCGAAAGGGACATTCCGTATTTTAGCTAAGCAAAAAATAATGCAGGTCTTTATTTTAAAAAATAAAAATGCAGGTCTGTATTTGAAAAAACAAAGTTGATGGTCACAGCTGCAAAACGAAACGAATAGGATTTGGCATTTTTCGCAAATCGCCCTGTATTTCAAAAGCTAAAAAGAATTTCTCTACACAGTAAAGAAGCTACTACAGGAACTGAAATTTTTAATTAATATAAATTTCCTCAGGTTTTTAATTGATTTTACCTTTAAAACAGAGCAGTATTAAACATTTTTGATGCTTGGTCAAGGTTTTGCTGATTATTTTGCAGTAGTTTCGAAAGAGCATCAGTACATTTCAAAATTTTTGGTTGCAAAACGACTCACATAATAGTTTCAAATATTTCTAGTTTTATTTTTCAAAGAATTTGCTTCGTCAGCCTCTGTTTTGTTATAAGAAGTCAATATAATTTGTCATAAAACTTTTAATCAAGTCAAATAAATGTAACAAAACACCTAAAATTTATAGGTATTTAATATAGAAGAGATGCGGAATGCAGTACCGGGCCCCTTGAGGATAGCGGGCCCGTGTTCCGGGGAACACCCGGAACACTGGTCACTACGCCCCTGCTGTGGCACTCCATATGCTGATAACAAACTCTTGACTCGTTCACCTTAATATTGGTTTAATAAATCCATTTCGATACAGCAATGCTAAAGACTTATGTGGAAAAACAAGTTTGCTTATTGATTTTTCACAGTTGTCCTGAACATAATGCCTAATGTCAAAGTGACAGCAGAAACGTGTGAAACGATTGGAAATATTCAGTGAGCGCCAATGTACCTTATTATGTATGTACACACCTTTTACTTACTCGTATATATGGTTACCTATACAACTAACTACTTGACGTACAAGAAGTAGTGTACGGCCATTTTAAGTTTCTTATTTTATTGACGTTTAATTATTTATTCTTTTTGTTAACAACATTAACACTAATATTATTTACGACGTATTCTTTCATGAATATTTTAAAATGTTTTACATCGATTTTATGTGCGCTCATATTATGCATTACTTGTCCCAAAGGTATGGAGTGTAATAAGTACTTTAATGGATATATTCATAATAATATACAATGTAAATAATAATACCTATGGAAATTTCTTGTCAAAAGCTATAGGGTTATTTATAAGTAGAGATATATAATGCACAATCATTGTACTGTGTGTCAAACGGATCTGTATAACTGCGCGGCGTCGGTAAGGGGAATGCAGTTGTAATAAAACATGGCTGATTTCATTCATAAAATTTAGTAATAATAAATAAACATTTATGTGTTACTAAAGAGTTAAAATTAATGAAATTGTAGCAGCATCTTAATATTTATGGACGCCTCAATAAGACCCAGTCTGAATACTTTTTGTCATTATTGTTCGCGGTTTTGATGCGTTGTATGATTGCATTGCCCGTTCACACATAGGCGGGATGATGTTCGCGACGTTCGGATCGTGTCTGGACGCACCTTTATACAGATGTTAGTTTGGAACTGAAATGATAACAAAATCCACAATATGGTTTTGAGTGATAGACAAATAAACGGAAGAGCTTTCTGTAATGACCTGGTAATGTTTCTGCTCATTTTTTGTTATATTTCTCTGCTTTAATTTGATTTAAAAACGTAATTCACAATTTTGATGCTGCTCCGAAACTACTAATAATTTATATTGAAGGTTTTACTTCCAAAATATGTATAGTAAAAGCATATTATGCTACCTTTTATATTCATCAGACTAAATTTTTAAATACGACACGCACATTTCAGCTCAATCATTCGACAAGCCAAACGGTCAAACTGTGTCAAATTCCTTCGAGAAATCAGTGAACATGACATCTAGTTGCCTATTGTGATGATTTGATTGGAAAGTTAGCAAAAGCAAAAGTATGTGACGTGGCAGATGAAGTGGGACATATTCTCGACTAGCTATAACTTTGACATTCTTTGCCGATGTTGGATTGCGTCAGCAGAAGATGTCGTAGTTGCATTTACCCAATAAACACACGTACGTAAAAAAAACGTTTAAATTTACTAATAACGTTTAATTAAAATTGTGTTTTTATTACGTAGAATCTACTCAAAAATGTCGCGGTATTAAACGTTATATACAACGTGTAAAGAAAAACGTTTTATATTGGTGAATAAATAACAACTTTGTGTGGTGTTCAAAACACGTCAAAACTACGTTGATAATAATATTTTTAAAGCATTTTTAGAATAAGTCGAAAATAAACGATACATACTCGAATTTTATTGTTAGATATTTATTTTTAAACAACGTTTCTAAAGAACATTGAATAAACGTGTACTTGTATTTTTAAAACAATACATTTATTAACGTAATATTGACGTATATTGTAAGGATTTTTTAAAGTTTGTTTAGTGCAGCATGTAAAAGTTTGAATAAATCGTTTAAAATATCAGGTTGGTAATTATTTTTTAGGTAAATGCTCGCAAACGTCAACTTTAATTTTTAGGTGCAGTTGTATACATGAAAGTTCAAATTTGTGTTCGAGTTACGATTTAGCAAAGTCAAAGTTTATTATAGGTTATGGTCTACTAATAATGGTCATCTTTAGATGAAAGACGGAAATAACCACTAAATTAGATAGGGTGTATTTTTTATGGTACCTACCTATATAAAACATAAAACTAACCGCGCTACTATTGTAAAAGGGGGATTACATTCGTTTAGTTTAATGCAAAAAATAGGTATTTCGAATATCAAATCAAATGGAGTTAGTGATCGTCTGACCGTCAGAACCAATAGGATTCCTCCCCGCGATCTAACAAACCACATTTTTATTAGTAAATATAACGTTTTAAAAATACGTTTTTTACACTATTAAAAATGACCAATGTAGGTAAGTTTAAAGATAATGACTGTTATATTTTCGTTAGGAAAATACGACAATAAGACATTTTTTATTTCTATTACTTAAGATTAATTTATTATGCGTCGGTTTTAACGTATAAAAAACGTTAATTTTATTAGACCTATATTTATATACTATTAAATCGTTAAAAAAACGTGAATTGCTGAATATGGTTAGACATTATGTTAGAAAGTATGTTAAAAAACATATTATAATATAATAAATTTAACATTCAAAATAACGTCATATTAACCTAAAAGTTTTCTTAAGTTTGATTTTGGCCAGAAATGTTCGTATTAAAAACAGTGTTATTTTGTACCAAAATAAAACGGTTATTTTTTAAACGTACACGTTTAATTAACGAATGATACGTTGATTTTACGTTTAAAAAACGTATGTGTGTTTACTGGGTAAAAGCAAAAGCACTACTGTAGGTGTTATTGGTGCATCGCGGTAGCAAATCAGCTAAAATTTAGGGTTATGTAATGTCATCATAGTTTTATAAGTGCTCTTGGAATATTCTATTTTTTTTTTATAATTTTTGGATTAGTTTAGTATGTTATAATTATTATTTTGACTTCTGCATTTCTAATTTTTGAACAAAGTACCTAGTTAGGTAGTTGGGTTAGTTTGATATTATATCAAAAGCGAGCGAACAATATGCGCGCGAAATGCTTGACTGTCGCGATCGACACATGCAAAAGCCATGTTTCGGTGGTATCTGAAACAGATTGGAAAAAATATTGAGACATAGAACATAGAGAACATAAAAATGTGCCTTCGTATTGATATTATCTATATTAATAATAATTTTAATTAACTAAGAGGCTTGATAGTACAGTTTGAAGTTAAAAAGCGTGTCTTATCTAAATTTAATACTATACCAGTATTCATTTTTAGGCGTCAGACAAAATAATAATAAAAAAAAAACACTGTTTCAATCATCGCTGATTTAAAAATAATTCTTTCAATCTTATCCATCACATTGATAGACTCGACGCCTAATCTTTCACATTTTCCCTTAATATACACCCCTTTTCATGCATATAGTAAACATATGCTCTGTTGTTGTATATATGTGTATATGGCTCATATAATATTTACCCCTACGTAAAAATGCTAAGTCTCAAATTACTCCCATATCAGAGCCACTTTTGGACTAATGTAAGTCGCTACAATAAAGTGGAATACTGTATAAAAGCACTACTTTTGTGCATCTATTTCTACAACTAACGAAATTGTGGATATTAGAAAAAGGTGTTTGTTGTTTTGATTTGATTATCTATTGTGTCTAATTTTTATTTAAATTCAAATTACAAACACCATATAGGTAATAACATGTAACCCTTAACAAAATTAGAAACTAAATAACAACATAAAATTAACACTATACAAACAGATACTCTAGAATGATAATCCCGTAGTACAAAAATGTAACCAAAAGTGTAGAGCTGTCCATAATGCGCATGATCACCAGTATCTTATTTTTCAACAGGACCGGCTTTGATTAAATGTAATATTACTATTATGTTATAGGTATATTTAAAATTAAATTTTACCATTTGGTAACATTCAAATAAAAAAAATGGAATAAAGGAATTTAAGAAATAAAAAATTACATTAAATATTTAAATACTTTATTGTCTAACAGGTACAACCCAATAATAATAAATCTAAGCAGAAACGAGAAATAAGTAAAAATTCTAATACTGGAAAATATCTTAAGGACATGAGCATTCTAATTATTTATTTTATTATTATATAATATTTGTTTGTTTATACAACCACCTTAGGCGTCTTAGCTCTCTACAGCCTTCAAAGAAGGGGTGCAAGAAACAGTGACTTCACAAATATTTTCCATGTCCATGTAAACCACTTCCATATCATCCGTACTACTCGCAATAGTATTTTGTGACAAAACATGGTTGGTAGAACTTGTATTCTCAGCAATTTCATGGAGGATTCTATAATTAAGTATATTCCAGTTTAACAACAGAATTCAAACGAACTTTGTATACCTACACAACGTAGGAAATATATTTTTGACATACATATCATGCATTTTTGACAGACTGCTTTTAAGTAAACAGTGACTTGATATCAAACGATTAAGAATTTAAATTCCACTCTCATTTACATAATCTCTTCTTTTCAACAAAAGTTTGGGAACTGCATCGGGTACGAGGGTGATCCTCTTGCCGTCTTCTTTACAAATGATATCTTCTGCAGCGAAATGCTTACTGCATATGACATTCCCATCACATAAATTTTCTGTACTAGGATCCCAATGCCCGCATCCAAACATCATGTCTTTTTTTTGTCAAGCTAAAAATGAGTATCATGTCAATGGTATCATATTGACTCAAACTTAGACTGTTAGAAACCCGAAACAATAACTTACTGAAAATATTTAATACCAGGAATGAGACCTTCATTTTTACACCACAACACTATACACCTCATTGTTTGTTAAATAAACGAACTAAAACCAAAATAACAAATATTAAAAACAATTTTAATCACAAATAGGTATATCTATCAACAATTAAAATATACCACGAATAAAACCATAACTCAATAATTATAAAACCTATCGTATGACGCAACATATGGATTTATTTATAAAACAGATAAGTCGCATAAATTCTGTAAGGCGAACGACAAAATAGTTTTAAATGTGGCAGCTCTGTCCTGAAAATAAGATATTGAGGAGCATGCGTAGATCGTGAAAACTCTGCATACCCGTTACACTTTTTGGTATTCGGCTGGATTTAATTAGCATTCTAGAGTACATATATAATATAAGATTTCTATGCAAAAAGCCCTTGGTGTCCAAATAACATTTTAAGGAAGTAGTCCATATGGAAGTGGAGTAGAATGACATATACTTGTAATTAAAATATTATTTAACACAAACATATCCAACAAGAAAATTTTAATCTTTGTTATTTAACTGAGAAACCTCTATTTGTTGTAGAGACCTGTAAAGTATAATTGTCAAGTTAATGTAGTTTAAACATAGTAGATCACACATATACAAAAATAGTTATTAACATTTAATATTAATAATATTCTAGATTCCAATATTAAAATAATATCTATCTATTTATACACAGCATTAATAAAATACAGTTTGCTAACGAAAAGTTTTCCAAAATATTATTAATGCTGTGTACTATAGACCAGTTTTGTCCTAAAATTTTCAAACTCGAATTTCTCGAAAACCTTTAAGTTTTTCGAGAAAAAAACAGTATGTCTTTTTTATGTAGAAAACTATATTTTATCATATCTTTGACACAAATGGAATAAAAGTCACAAGAAAAAAAAGTTAGGTTATAAATAAGGCAAGGGTCCCCTCCGTTTACCCGCCTATGTTCATCCTTTGTTATTCAATTTCATGTCAGTTTACGACATTTAACTAAATGAGTAAATATGCGACATTTGATTAATTCATCTTTACTCGTTTCGAAAATATTTCAAAAAAATCGTCCTCAGGCAGTCATCTTTAACACCCTGTATCTTTGTAAATAACGACTTTTCGAAAAATTGCAATTTAGGTTTTTTTCATGATTAGACGTCCCCAATTCGTCCACAAATTTTGACAACCTATTTGTATATTGTGTTTAATATTTGCTAAAACCAAGTGATGATGGCTCCCGTCACATTTCTTGGGAAAAAGTGGGACAGAATTTTACTGATATACCTATTTAGTGATAAAATTCCTTACTTCATAAAAATGTCCAGTGAATTTGCCCACAGAACACTAATATTTTGTTTCTTTATATAAAAAATATGCAGGTATATGAAATAGTATATTGTAGCAATATTCAAACTCTACACCTTAAATCCCGACCCAATACATAATTTAATATAATTCTTTCTCTCTTCTATTCAAGCGAAAAATGGAGGGAACTGCATCGGTACATTCCGGCATCGGCTTCGACATTAATCGTCCAAATATGGTTTAGAGGCATTATTTGAAAAGTTGAACCACTTGTTGTTTCTGTATACTCGCTTATACAACTTGCTGGTTATCCATCATGTTTTTGGTATAACATACAGTGTTATTTATAAAATACGATAAATTTCGGGTAAAAACATTAATTTAAGCGATATTTAAACAAATAATGTGTTGTATAGTTCAGTGTCGTCGTTCTCGCGTGTAATAATAATTAAATAATGTGTTTGAAATGTTTTTGGATAATTTTGTGTTGTATTTAGTTAATTAATATGTGGTTTTTTCATACTTTCGGTCGACTTGACTAAACAATTTATGTAGTAACTATTTAAAAAAGTGCTTAAGGAATTGATAGTTCAAATAAGAAAATGTTGCCATCGATTATAACAATTTTCCATGGCAAAAGTTGTTTGGTTGATTTTTTTGTTTTAATCACTTGTATAGTGGTAATGACGTCTGCTACGATTATGGGGGACGAATGTGATTGGACAGGGAGGTAGGTGTTTCAAATAATTGTCATATTATTTACCTAAATTATAACAGTTTTGTGGCGAACAATAATTATTGTAATAACTTGCTTGCTTTATTACAAAATAAGTAGAAAACTTTCTGTCGTTTTGATTGTCTATTATTTTATTATAATTTGACCAGATCGGCCATAAAACGTGCTTTTACTAGGTATTTAGGCAAAAGAAATTAGAAATATTTTCGTGTAAACGCCTCTCTATTTTATCATTGGATTATTATTTTTTTTATAATAGGTATGTTTTTAGGAATGTTTGGAAAATACTTTGTAATATTAACTACATAACATACAATGAGGACGAAAAGTCGTACCTACCTACATGTTACTTTGAGTTTTAAGGTTTGGTGCTTACTTCAGTCATCACGGTATATAACGATAGTAGACATTAAAGTCAATAAAATAGTACGAAACAGCAAAAGCATAGTAAATTACGGTTTTTAATGTCCCATAATTCATTTTATGATCCATATAATATCAATAAATGCTAAATGAGTCTGGTAATAACGTTATATTACGTATAATACAAATATACCGTCGACAACAGCACGCAGGGTTTCTCAATTACAAAATATTGAAACGAACCAAATGGTAATAAGAAAAGTAATTTAAAACAATCTAATCTCTTTTTTGTTATACAGGGTGGTTCTATATTGGACCGCCAACGCTCTACCAAAGAAAGCTCTAGTTACAGGGTCAGATTTAAAATCGAAAATTTGCCATAATTCAAAAATATTTTTTTAAATTTCGTGACCGGTCTGTTCTTTAAAAAAGTAATATTTTGACATAAACAATATTTAAAAAAATAACCAGTGGCATGCTATAGGTGTTGTGACACTTTTTATCCCCTATTTTTACGCCACTGGATAAATATATTTTTT
Organism: Apoderus coryli; assembly: GCA_911728435.2. Taxonomy (NCBI): domain Eukaryota; kingdom Metazoa; phylum Arthropoda; class Insecta; order Coleoptera; family Attelabidae; genus Apoderus; species Apoderus coryli. The sequence goes on from OU452204.1 coordinate 16,745,198, forward strand.
TATTTTTTTCTAAATTCCCTGTTAATTTTTGCTTAAAAAACTAGTAACTTTTTATGGGTCTAAAGTGAAGAGTTTTGCAGGAATTTGGCTCTTTATCAACCGTTAGGGGCATTTTTGTTAATGATTTGATTAAAAATTTGTAACTAAAACATTTTGAAAATATCATTTTAAACATGTTTTAATTGTTTTTGAAAGATTTTAAAAATCCGAATACACGTATTTTTGAAAAAAAATTATAATTGGCTCCAGTCGGCGGCTGAAAATCGGTACATGGGTAAAAAAGTAAAATACTAACAACTTTTTCCTTTGACATCTTTTGATATTTTAAAAAATGAGTCCATTTTGAAATTTTCTGCAAAATATGCCAATTTTATAGTCTCAGATGACATAGTTAAAAGTTTAATTAAATGTTAAGGAGCCCAACTGATTTCGGGATCAATGAGCTGGAGCTTTATCTTGGGGAAGACCAAGATTAAATATACAGAGTGTAACAGGTGGTGTTATCTTCCTATTGCTAAACTTAGTTTGATTTTTAAAGTAATCGTCCTTAGGACTGTAATGTCAAGATTAATTTCACCCGATTGGGAAAAATATATGCATTCAGATCAGGTGCGAAAATTGAGTGAGAATAAGCCTAAACCTTGGAATATTCTGGTTAGGGTTGGTCGTTACTGATTATCATTGTTGCCAATGGTCAAAAAACGACCTACTCTGGGTCGAGGAAATTTGGGATAGAATATAGTTTAGTGAACGAGATGAATATTCGTTTTAAGTACTGGACTGTGGCTTGTTTTTCAATGTCAAAATCACGTGTAAATAGTTCGTAGAATGTTTTGTCTACCTCAGCGATATCTCATTTACAATATTATAACTTATACAAGCATTATAAGAATATACCTACCTATTTGATTTTACTATATCTACTTATTTTTAAGGTCAAATTGCATACACACTTTCATTGTAACACGAAACCAATTTAATTTAATTCTGCGGTTATCGCAAATTCTATCTAACAATATTTTTTCAAAAGTTATACATACAAATAATTATCTGAAAATAAGTATTATAAAACGGAGACATGTGAAATGTTTTCTATATATTTATTTATTTAAATAATAATTAGTCATTAATACATTCTTCAATTAAACATATCTCCACACTAATCTCTTGAATGGCGTCAAAGATCATCTATGATTCTACCTTTGTCTTCAAATCTACCGTTGTTCAGCGAAAAAGTAGAGACTGTAACTAACTATTTGTGGATGTGCAGTTTTCCACAATTTCTCTTGAATATTCTTCTTTAATTTGGTTTTTTATCAAATCCAGGTGCTTCTTGGCTAAAGATAAAAATTAAAACATTATAAAAATTACGTCAAATTTACACTAGTTAATTGATCATACTGTCAGGTTCTTCAGAGCAACTTTGCATGAACTGAAACTCCCTTATGTTAACTGCAATTTTTATGCAACAATTTGCATTTTGAAATGTCAAATATCTTAACTCCCGAACGGTCACTACATTTGTATACCTATTTTTATTTCCTGATCTTGCCATTATTGTTATATAGTTTTACATTCAACCATTGGATTATTTTTCAAACAAAACCTGAATGACCAGAACGCACAGTATCCTTAAACCATCTGCCCCAAGAGGAGACATAAACTGTATTCCAGAGTTGATTGAAATATTTAATATTTCAATCAACGATTCCAGACAAATGAACAACAAGCTCAATCACCTGAGATTTCAGACAGACAAAGTTTGTCAAGAGGTTTTGCCATTTGAAGCATCCATTTTGCTGAACAACAATTATCCAATGAAGACAATAATATTGCAGAATTGGAATTCCTACAAACACGAAAATCCAGCCCCACAGTCTATTGCAATCATCATATTAATCAATCAAAGTTACAGCAACAAAGAAAGGCTTACAAACAAATTAAAATAGCAACAACATAAAACAAACTAAAATCTAGAAAAATCGTACAATATCGCTCCTAAAATAGTCCTCAAAGGTATAAAAAGCTTGAGATATCAAAAATGATTTAATACTTTTGTTAAACTGGACTTCACCAAGATTCTTTATGTGAGACGGCAGCTTATTATAAAATTTAACACAATAATAGTCAGAACCTTTCCTAGTCCTCAATAGGCGGTGAAATTCAGGCAATATGTCATTTCGATTTCGCTTACCATAATTATGCATATCCGAGTGAAGAGTGAAATGCGAGGCATTGGTTCGAATGTAGCCAAGACAGTTTAAGATGTACAAGGAAGGCAAAGTAAGTAAGTAGTCCGTGTTCAACAAAATACTTTTTACAGCAGTCACGCCAACCGAGCTCCAACATTGTACGTAAACATTTCCTCTGTAGCTTGAAGATTTTCATTGCATGGGAACTATGTCCCCAGTTCAAAATACCATACGACATACGGGAAACAAAATAACCGTGATATACCGTCAACAGACTGGCGATTGAAACACTCTGCGCAAGCCTTCTAATGAGATATATGACCCTGGACAGCGAGCACCCAAGCTCTCGAACATGACTCTCCCAGGTTAATTTAGGATCAAGATGAACCCCAAGGAACTTCACGCGAACATCGCTCTGAAGATCGATAGGCGCAGAACGCAAAGTAAAGTTCATACTCTGAGTTTTAGCCTGATTCAAACTCAGTTCATTTGCCAGAAACCAATTGCCTATGTCAGTCTCAACAGCATTAACCAACTCCCCTAAAGGGTCGTTTGGTCGATATCTAATCAGACTAGTTGTGTCGTCAGCAAAGATGATTATATTTGAGTCTTCTTGAAATTTGTATAAATCATTTACGTATATTAAAAACAGTAAAGGTCCCAAAACACCCCGTCTCTCCGAGTATCGTCCCCCATACAAAACGTGCTGAAAACGATCGCTGAAATAAGAGCCAACCAAGGCAACACTGTCAACATCAAAGTTATAGTAAGAGAGTTTCTGAAGAAGTATCTCGTGTGAGACACAGTCAAAAGCCTTAGTGAGGTCATAAAAGGAAGCAAAGGTGTCACAGCCCTGCTCCATGCCATCCGAAACATATTCCAAAAGGTTATTAATTGCAAGAGTAGTAGATCTCTTATTACGAAAGCCATATTGACTTTGCATAAAGAGATTATTTGCTTCAAAATATTCAGTTATTTGATTCTTAATAATAGACTCAAAGATTTTTGAAAAAATTGGCAAGATCGATATTGGTCGATAGTTACTGGGATCATCAACCGATCCTTTATTTTTGTAGATTGGAATAACCCTTGCCTCCTTCAAGACCGCCGGAAATACAGCGTCACCAATGCAATGGTTTATCAACTTAGTAAGCGGCACCACTAGCAGATTCTTTAAAGTCCCAATAATCCTCACATTAAGCTCATAACAATCCGAGCTTTTTGTGTTTTGCATACCTGATAGTTTTTCACGTACTTCATTAAAGGTTACCGTTCTCAAACTAAATCCAGCAGCTCTAGTGCATTCTATACTTTTCAAGTTGACTTTCAAGGACAGTTTTCTTTTCCATAACTGTTTATTAAAAATTTTCTTCCAACTTCCAACACACCTTTGTCTGTTTTTTATTATCATGCAGGGATATTTTCTCAGCGATTGTGCCGCAAGTGTGGTCGTTCTATTTTAGCAGTTACTGAAATACCTGTCAGGAAGCTGCCACTACACGTTCGTTATTTGTCAATAATTGATCTAAAGTTGTGTACGCTCGTCGTAAAGTTTCTTCTTTACGAAATTCGCCTAAAAAACTGATTTATCAAGAAATTGTTCAATTTGATAATGAAGAAACTAAGTGTTATACTCGTACTAATTTAAGCCATTAGAGAAAACGCACGATTCGTATAATATGCTATTGTAGTTTCTCACAATTTTTCAAACAACTCGATATAGGTATAGGTAAATATTTTATTTCAAAATGATCCATAATGTTCCCATCAAAAACAAAAGAGAAATATAGTGTTTCGAAACCATATAATTAAAGAACTAGTTTTTTTCGATCATTTATACTATACTTACACGTCGGTCGTGGAGGCTTTTAAAGAAACTGACTTTTGAACTGATGCGAAAGTACGCATTCAGCACGCTATTCTATTGGATGGGGTCAAGAATTAATTTGTAATATTTATTTTATTTAAACTCAAACAAAAAAATAAAATAAATTACGTAGGTACACTGAAAAAAACACTTATTTGGAAAATTTTATTAATTGTAAATGAGGCATGTTTTTTTTTTTAAACAAACTTCTATAAAATATGTTGTTTCGCGGAAATAAATGGTTTATTTCAAGGACATTTAATAATAATTAACTATTTTTATTTGGTCTTAATAAATTATTTGTTAAATATGAATGACTTGTTTGTTTAAGGCAACTATTTCACATTAATAATAAAACAATTTCTCCGTAATAAACTCGCATTTAAAAAAAATAATAACCAGCTTATTAATTGCAAACATTGATATTCACAATGAATAAAAAAATGCCTGTCTTATAATATCAGTGAAACTTTAGCCCATTTACCTACTTCATTTAGTGTATTGTGTTATCAATAAATTGTATTCTTATTTCAAATTGAAAGCAAAAACGCATTTAAATAAGATAATAATATCTGAGGAGGTTCCCACAAAAATATACTTTATTTAGAAATAATCGACATTTGGTTCTTTATTAAAAAAACTCACATTTTTTTTATAAATAATGAATATTTGTAAATAATAATTTAGAAGTTTACTAAAAATAATGATTTTTTCGCTAGTAATATACATTTGTTTTTTTTTATAAACACAGTTTACATGCTTTTAAAATAAGTTTTTTAATTATAAATAAATGCAATATTAAAAGGATTTCATTTCATATCGGTCTGCATTTAAGCAGCATAGGATATACAACAGTAGACACATGTAAACACGTATCATCTACATGTACATAGTAATGCATATCCTATACCATGCATAGGCCGAACAAACTCAATGTATAGGTAAAACCAGTCGTATAAATAGAAATAAATATAAATAAAAATAGTATGAACACAAAACGCTAGCAGGAGACCATTTTATCCTTCTGCCAGCATCTCCCAAATATTTGGGTTTCAGCAATGCTCGGACGGTGGTCTCCAAGCGTTCTGCCGTCGATGTTTAATGCCAAATAATGAAAAATTAAAAGGATTTCATGTCCGTAAATATAATAAATGAAAATAATTTTGGTTAATTTAAATTAAACAAAATTCCTTGTGTAGGTAAAACCAACATTTTAGTCCGCTTTGCCACGAAATTATTTTCATTTAATAAATGCAATATTTACTATGAATAATGCTTTACTAATATTTGGTATATAGTAATAAACATTGGTTCCGCCATATTATACCAATCAACCATTGATTCAATGTTAGCAAATTTTCTTGACTACAAATAAACATTTTTTTCAGTGTATAGGTATTTTTTTTTCTAACAGGCTTGAATTTTATTAGAAGTGCACATGCTGAGGTTTATAGGACCCCTTTTAAGTTACTCCTTACTCTAAAACCTTTTACTATGTATAAAACAGGTGTACTTACATTATACAGTGCTTTCATTTTGTTACAACATTTTAAAAGCTTAAACTGTGTTATCCGTATACTAAAAATAATTAAAATTAATTTGAAAAAACAACGCTAAGACATTTTCCATTAAATCTCTATCGAAGTCACCCTATGAACAAAATATTTGAATTATTGAAAATTTAATTAAAATTACAATTACATATTTTCGATCTAATTTTCTCTTTATATATCATATTTTGCTTGTTTTCCAATAAAGTTCAAGATTATTTAACTATTTGTTTGTTTTGCTGAAGCCGGAGCATTCCGATAGAGATTTAATGGAATATTATATGTCTTACCGTTGTGTTTGTACGATTGTTGACATGCCACTGATGATGGGAATGGTCTAGTCCCGAAATATGAATGGCCGATAGTTTCTATTAAATTTATCTTGTGGAGATTCTACTAAAATAATTAAAATTGTTCGATCCCTTTCTGAGATAAAGGCATGGTGCCAGTTTTAAAATCAAAGTACTGTATATATTTTATATGCGGTAAATTTTAATATAAAATATCTCGCTGTGCAGAAAATATTAAACCAGACTTCCGCAAATAGTTTGCAACCCTATAGAAGAGCTCAAATTCCACCTGCGCTAAGGTAGTAAAACCTTACTATAGAACGGTACTATTTTTTGGGGTTATAAATGCCTTTGTTGTTATATTACCCTACCAAGCAGTAGGATATTTTATAATAATTTATATTTATGATACTAATATACAGTTAGAAAAGGAATTTGTGTCCGTAAATATTATCCGTTTCACTGAGTTCGCAAACGCAGTCACAGACTTAACATTAAAAAATTGTCGTTGCACCAGATTCTGAAGCAAGATTTACATCTTATAGCTAAGGTGACCTTTCTTGCTAGTCCAGATGTTGTTTAATAAAGACGAAACCCGGTCGGTAGGAGCATTAGTTCTTGGCATGCAGAGACAATACTCTACCAATTTATCAACGACTTTAAAGGTTTAACTAACCAGGACATATTCCAGAAAATCAGTACGAATAGTCACCTTATAGCATACAAATTTCAGCTCGTTCAAGAACTTAAAATTACCGACTATCCGCTCCAACTAATTTGCAAATGAAATGCTTGAACGTTTGAAAACATTATGTTTATTGACGAAACAAGCTTACACTTAAACAGGCATGTAAACAAACCGAAGTGCCGGTACTGAGCCCACGAAAATCCGAAAGGGAAAAAGGGAAACATGAACGACCACTTCATAGTCTAAAAGTTATGTCGTGGGCTGCCAGATCTGGTGAAGGCATCATTGTTTTGAAGACTGGTGAGGCCGAGCACTTACGGTAAATAGGGAACGGTATGGCGATATCTTAAGGAACTTTTTGGCTCCACAACTGCAGGAGTTTGAAGGTTTTAATGTGGCACTCCTCCAACCAATCGCTTGCGGTTATCAACTGGGCTCCTAGAAGCCCCGATCTTACACCCCTTCGTTATTTCTTATGGGGATACCTTAAACAGAAAGTATATACAAATAAACCACGGTTTGAGGAGTGCCAGCAGCGCGATGGTCAACATAATCTTTGCCACTTAATTTTACAAAACTTTCTCTACAAATTGCCGCAAAAATAAAAAAAATCTAACTTCTACTCTTTTTTTTATTGAATTTATAAATATCCCCAAACTTTTCTAGACACCTTTAATAATTTTTTGAAATACAAATTTGTTTAAATGGTCAAAAAGTTTTAAGCCCTACAGAGGTAGGTCAAAATATTGAGTGAAACCAATTTTTGATTTGCTTAAATGTTTCAATTATCATATTTATAAATTATATTACCCTATACTTAAGGTGTTATACCCTATACTTTAATGGTATATTTATATGAGTTACATGTACTTAAAAGTTAAACTAAATTAATGATTTCGGTATTCTTATAGAAATTATTATTCATCCTCAATATTAAAAAATGTCTTCAGAAGTTTCATTGTTGGCCCACCTTCAAATCTAACTTTTTTTTACATTTTTACGACATTTCTATAAACCGCAGCAAATACAATTTTAAAGGTTGCTGTTAATCAAATCTTTACTCGAATAAAATAATAATTGAATGCATAAACTTGTTCTGTAAACGCTCAAATTCCTCTATGTGCCGAAGAGCCCAATTAAAGGTCGGATTTAATTGTTAGTTATGGAGGAAGCACCTCCTTAGAGAAAACAACACACATGCAAAATTTGATGAAAAAAATAATTACAGAGATTACAGGAGAATGTGGATCAAGAAGAGAAGTGACTAAGCTTCGACTGCGCCTTTTGTAAATGTTATTTACTATAAAGACTTTATTAATATTAAAAATAGAACTAGCTGGTGCTTTGTCTATTATTTGCCTTGTGGCTGGTTAGTGTTTTATAATTTTAAAGTAAAATCTCGGTGTCCATTTTCAGGAGAAGGCAAGTGCCCTCTTTTAACCCACCTTATTCCGGCGCTTAATAAACCCAATCCAATAAATTAAAAAAATAATAATAATAAAGCACGCGACTATCCAATCGCGGAGTAATCAAAATTTCCCTCACATACTGACGATTTATTATTTAAAATATTAAGTAAACAACATTATCCTTCAACGATATGAATAAGAATTAATATTATTTATTTTATATGCCATATAAGTAAACACCTTTATACAATATATTATTATAAACGGATGTCAAGCAAATTTATACAATAGGTCCTTTGTTCAACATATAGTATAAAGTGTATTTACAACTTTCAATTTTTTTTTAATACTCTTTTCAATAAGTTTTAATATTTATATTATTTATAATGTCAACAATTAGTATCAATTAGTTTAAATAAATAATAAATTTTCCAGGCGGAACTAATTTCTTATTATTATTAATAATCTTTCACTTGCACATGCACTTTTTTTGCGTGCAGGTACACGTAAAGCTTATCTTATGGTATATTACAAAATCAATGCAACTGGTCCACAATTATAGTTTTAAAATTACCCTTATACATAGCAAATCAACTTACATAATGGCATGGTATTAAACTTACGGTTCTTTTGTCATTTTCAGTCAAAAAAACCAACGAACCGTATAAGTTATACATGTATGCGTGTGTCTATTCCAAAGTGCATAATATGATACTAGTATTCCCCTAAATTCCCACCGTTTACCCTTGATGGGAACATGTTATACAAATAAATATACGCACAGGGTTGTAATTAGGACGAATATCATTAAACTATATGAGCCGTGTGCAATGACCATGATCCGTGGAAAAGTCGCATTATTTGTGTGTTTTTCGCCAGAAATCTAATAAAAGATTATTTCAAAAAAGTAGGATATAAATAAACACTATACTTTTTCTACGACTGTTTTAAAATACAGGCTGTTTCAATAGTGTGCTTTTGAATAAATTAAACATAATTTTTGAAAAAATATTTCTTCTAAAGTAGTGCAAAAAATATTTGTTTTTGGAACACTCGCCCTGTTGGCGTAAGCCTATATACGATGAGTGAAAAGTATTAAATTGACTACGAAATAGCTTTGAAACCTTCGAAATTAGCGAAATAATTTAAACTGTCAATTTGGTTTGTTGTATTGTCGGCGTTGCTATGGTAATTTTTCATAACCGATGCTACTTTTGTCATTACCAGGAAATTTACCGTGATTTTTTAAATATTTTCCACTAGTTGCCCAAAACTGCATTACCTACACTGTACTTTTTAGTAGATTTTCAAAAAAATCTAACTATTCAGGAGATCGACACAACCGAAATTTTCAAAAATTATGCAGTCCTTCGTTTCATGTCTCCTGGATCCTAAAAATGACCTCAGTTCAAAAGTTTATATATACCTATACTTACATATATATTATGTTCTAGGCCGCATTTGTTGACAAATCGGTACAAAATTTGGTCAAAAAATCGGCTACGTCAAGGTATCGCTTGAGTTCGTGGGCGATTGAAATCGTAGAGTTAATTTTAAAATGGCGGCGTGTCAAAGTTGTAAAAAAAATCATTTGTTTTGTCCTTAAATTTTCAAGCTCGAATTTCTCGAAAACGTTTAAGTTTTTCGAGAAAAAAGAAGTATGCCTTTTTTATGTAGAAAACTTTATTTTATCACATTTTTGAAACAAAATGAATAAAAATCACAAGGAAAAAAAGTTAGGTTATAATTAAGGCAAGGCTCCCCCCGTTTACCTGCCTATGGTCATCCTTTTTTATTAAATTTCATGTCAGTTTACGACATTTAACTAGGTGAATAAATATGCTACATTTGGTTAATTCATCTTTACTCGTTTCGAAAATATTTCAAAAAAATCGTCCTCAGGCGGTCATCTTTAACACCCTGTATCTTTGTAAATAAGGACTTTTCAAAAAATTACAATTTAGGTTTTTTTCATGATTAGATGTCCCCAATTTGCTCACAAATTTTGGCCATGTTTTGGAACTGTATTGCTTAGCAACTAGAGACCACTGATGACCTAACCAGTATTTTGTGAAAATCCTAGTTAATCTTCAAACACCAAAACCGTACAAAGCTTTCTAGAATTTATTGGTTAGTCTAGTCTGTCTCAATTAACTAGAAAAAATCTCAAGAGACTTTGGTCATTTGCAGCCCGATAGAATCAAAGTATGAGATCAATTAGGCCCCCACTGTTTCCGACACAAATCTGCCCTGCACATGGAGTCCATTAGTCCTTTGGTCCTAGCCTAGGCGATGTTATATCTGAAGGGGATTTGGCCAGTATTCTGCCACATTACGGGTGTCGTTTATCTAGAAATTTGGGCAAAGCGTGCGTTGACGTGAACCGTTTTTTTAAATTTGAAACTAATCTTGTAGTAATTCGAATATTAATTGCATGATTTTATAGCAATCGGAACCAGACCTCTACATATCTGAAAAAAAAAATTGGGCTTGGGATATTTTGATCTTAAGTCTTTTAAGTTCTTAATTACTACTTCAAACTCTTTTTTTTTCTTCAAATAAACAATCCATGTATGTATATGATCTTTGGCATTTCGTGGAAGATAATTTTGTTAACTATTCCTGTTAAATTCTGAGTAAAGGACACAGTGGTATGCTTTTAAAATTATCACAAAAACTGCCTTACATTTTATCTAAGCATCACCTAATGGATACAAATTAAAATTCAAAACATAACTGACTTGATCAGATAATGGAAAAGTAAATAACCAATAACAATATAACTATAACCCTGCTTAAAATTCTAGACAGCCACTTTTCCCAATTCTTTTTACATAGATAGTCATCTATTTATTTTGGTTAGATCGGATTGCAACCCTGACAAAAGACATTTGTAGCTGGAGGGTTGGCTTTTACCCTTATATACTTTTAAGGTCTTTCATTTTATGTATACCTGTTTAAAAATTATGATAATAATAGAGTGGAGCGTGCTTGCCGTAAGCATAGAGTCATTTAGCGAAAAGAACTGTTAATTTGCAGCTATTGTGCATGTTTTTTTCTGTTTGGTTTTGCCGGGACTTACAACTTTTTTCCCATGACTAAATTTAATATTTCGTATAATTTTCATTAATTTTTAATGTGTTACTTTTTTGATTTTGATTAACAGCAGCAATTTAATGTTCCAAAAAACACTTTTTTATTTATCACAATTTTTATCGATGCATTCCGAAATTTAATTTTTTTCAAAAGTTTTACGAAGGCAGCATTAAAAGTTTTGTAAACTAATCCACATTTTATTGCATACTTTCTATTTTTTTTTGTTTTTGAACCATTTTTCTTTTTGTATTTTTGTTTTCTTTGGGTTTAAAGTTCTCCAAAAAAAGTTTTTTTTAATTTTTAGCGAAGTTTATATTTCGCTTTTCTAAATTTTTTTTCTTATTTTTATTTCTTTTTACAACGGTCGACGATGGTTTTTCGTCTTCTTCAGGTGTTATTCTAGAAAAATACAAACAACATTACATTATAATTTCAAATATCGTAAAAACATTATTTACCTACTTATTTCCTTTTTTTTTTTTAAATTAAATTGTGGAATTACGAGGGACGATTATAAATGTGTATGTCTGCAGTTTCATATTAAGTTATGGTATAATATCACAGCATAATAATAAGTACAGCATTCCGAGTTCACGTTCGCACTTTGAACTAAACAATTTCAAACTGTGACGTATGACGCCGCCATTTTGGGTTAAAAGTCAGGTCCTGACTAAAAATAATTATAGTTTTCGGTTTCCAACCACAGTATGATTTTTAATAATAATAATAAAGACTTTATTAGTAAAAAAAATACATTTTTACAAAAGTTGAAGGAGTGCTTCCTAACTTAACCTAAATTTAACTTATATTTTAGCTTAAACCTATCTGAAAATTGTTTTACATCGCTGGCCAAATTAAGTAGGTAGCTTATGTTTACAAATTAATTTATTCTATTACGTATCACACAGCGCTCTTGAACGAAAACCCCTGTAAACTTTTTGTATTCTCCGGTAGAGCGTTGTAATATTTTGAAACCGTATAGGAAAATGACCGCTCAAAGATTGATGTTGAGTGTAGCGGTGGCGTAATGACAGGTTTATGAGGAATATTCACATCATACACAGATCCCCGGAACCTCAATCTTTCCGCTTTTTTCCATCTGATGATTTTATTAATCAAAATTAGTGAATGAAAATCCGACGTTGTTTCATTCTTAACCAGCCGATTTCCTTAATCTTAGCGCTAGCCTCTTTCATCCCTACGAATTCCACATACAAGCCGTGTGCCTGAATTCTGCATCAACTGAATCCTGTTCTCAGCAATTTTAGTCAAACAAGGGCCATATATATACTGTCAAAAATATAACCCCTAGGTGATTGCGTTATCATGCTATCTCGCCACACGACAACTTGTGTTTATGTTTCACTTGCATTTAGTTTAAAAACATATTAGATACTGTCATTTCGTAATATAAATTTTACGGTTATACAAATAGTTGTTACAAACGTAAAGTTATCTAGTATTCATCTTTATTTTTACTTATTACTCAACTAACAGGATCTTTGGGGAAGCGAAAAAAATGTTTAGAGCAAGTGTACCGCTTATTGGGACAACATTTACAGCACACAATGTCCTCCCTGATTGTTCATTGTATTAATCACAAGATACGTTAATAAAAATAAAATCCTCTTAATTCTCACGAACACTATACCAAAAACACAAAACACAGAATTAGATTAGAAACACAACATTTATTTATCTCGTACACGCCGACAATGAACTATATATTGAACACAGGAGTGAACGGTATCTATCTACATCTATGCGATTATTGTGACCTTTTAACCCATAATGGCGGCATGCGCGACGAGATGCGCAGGGCCCCTCGCAAGTGGAGAGTCAGAATACTGTATTATTTATTATACTGTGATAATATGTTGCTTAGGTAGATGTCTGTTCTGTCATTTATACTGTTCTGTTTCTGTATATAGATCATTGCTAAAAAATCTCGTTGTTGTTTTACAACGTAAAAGAAAATACTTTTTCACAGTCTGTATATTATAATAAATATAAAATTTAGTAACACGTTATTTTAGCATTACACCTCATCCTATAAATACAAAAAAGTACAAAAATCCATTATTATACAAGAACAAGTGCCCCAATTTGATTCTAATCTCACATCTTGTACTTTGTTGTTATTAAAATGGTAGCCACATTGTCACAAGAAAAATGTTATTATGTTTATATAACATAAGCGCTGTTGCACTTACTCTACAAGTGCTCGTATACGTACTTCGTTCGATAAGGAATGAAACGTACATGCACTTTTATTTATTATTTTTATGTGTATATTATGAATGACATAATTAGAATATATTAAATATCTTTGGTAAAAAAAAATCAATTCCCATGGTATAGATAGACGGCGTTCGAGACACTCTTAAAAATAATTACAGCGCCGTATTAGACCTTGGATACATTTTTATTACAAACTTAGTAATGCCCAAATTGTCAGACTAACTTGTCTTCTATTCAGCCCTTGATATGGTATTTGCTTGGTTTTGGTATATCATGAAAATAAATAGTAAAATATCCTTATTAGGTACGAAGTTTGCCTAACTCAGTTTCGCATAAGGTTCTTTTGCCACTCACCGATTGCCCATTTGGGACCAACATAAAGCTAGAATTGAGTAGCATAAATGCTGCCAGATCAAAATTATTACGCTCCAAAATGTTTTAATGTGATGCCTGTCGGTGAATATTTCATTTGCTGCATTTTTGTTAAATGATTTTAGTGATTTAACTGTTAGATTGTGTTGTTGATTATTGTCTTATGTTCATGTTGGTTTGTTGTTTTTGACTTGTATGCTTTTGATTTTGTTTTATAAATAAAGATACCTGTTTTCTTTCATCCATATCGAAAGTTTCTGAACGAAATACATTTACGAATGAAGTAGTTGTGCTTTACAAAGCTTAAATTTCGCTTAAATCGAAGATACTTTTCGTTAAACGCATGCTACTTACTGGTGCACAATTTTAATTAAAAAAATTCTTACCGGAATTTACTGGTGGACCATTTAAAAATTGTAAAAACAGTTCGGAATGAAGTCGGTGGATTATTGTTAACGCATTTCTTACAGAAAATGAGTCGAAGTTCTCGATCTCCATCAGGTAAAACATGAAATTTTTGAGATTTGATGGGAAACAAGCCATCTTCTTAACACACCCTCCTTTGTATTTGCTGGTATATTAAGAACCAGTTTTCAGCTAGCTTTTGCTCTACTGTCTTATAGTTTTTGCATCAAAGGGATGAGGATTTAGCAGTGATATCGCACGATGTCCATTGTAAATAAAACAAAAAGTTTTCAAAGAATTATTTTAACATTTTTTCTTATGATAGAAAGATCTATGACAATTATGTGTGAAACAAAATATCGGCCATGCTCGCCACATCTTCGGTGGCATACCTCTATCCGATGGTCCATATTTTCAATGACTCTGAGACATAATTGAGGTTCAATGCCGTTAATGTGCCGAATTATCTCATCATTTAGCTCTTGAATTGTTCTTGGCTTATTGACGTACACTTTTTCTTTTAAATATCCCCAAATAAAGAAGACCAACGGTGTCAAATCACATTCGCCGTATTCACGACGTTTGAAATGGTCAGTAGGCTTCAGCTCTTGAGTCAATTCGACCTTGTAAGCGTGTAAATTCAAATATTTATTCAAAATTTGCATCAGTGATGTTCGTGAGATGTTCAATTGTTAAGGGTTCAACAGCAATGCTGTTTTCCGCACAACGAACTGGGCGAGCATGCCCAGGTTTTTCACATTTCCTGCAGACCCGGTTGCTGAAATTTGCGCACAATTCTCGAATCACGAAATGCATTTTGATTAGGACGCCCATTTTTGTAAAAAGCTTCAACAATCTTAACGCGCTGCTCAATTGTGTACCTCTCCATGGTTGAATTTGTCAAACACTGAAACAAAGAAATTTCAAATTAAGTTGGGAAAAAAGTTGACGTTAAGGTGTGACTCATAATTAATTATGAGTTGGACCACCCGTTAGCATAGGCCCTTACAACTCTTGGAAAGTGTACCTGCTTGAGTACCATAATGAAACGTTGGGTGCTGATCTTAATATAGTAGATGAAATGAAAGTCTATACTACACAAAATAAAATTTATTGCATTCGCCATACATGGCTGCATTCGCCATACATATTATTACTATTATTAAAAATCAAATAACTGAATATTTTGAAGCAAATAATCTCTTTATGCAAGGTCAATATGGCTTTCGTAATAAGAGATCTACTACTCTTGCAATTAATAACCTTTTGGAATATGTTTCGGATGCGTGGCTGTGACACCTTTGCTTCCTTTTATGACCTCACTAAGGCTTTTGACTGTGTCTCACACGAGATACTTCTTCGGAAACTCTCTTACTATAACTTTGATGTTGACAGTGTTGTCTTGGTTGGCTCTTATCTCAGCGATCGTTTTCAGCACGTTTTGTATGGGGAGCGATACTCGGAGAGACGAAGGGTTGGACGGGGTGTGCCCCAGGAGTCGGTTTTGGGACCTTTATTGTTTTTAATATACGTAAATCATTTATACAAATTTCAAGAAGAGTCAAATATAATCCTCTTTGCTGACGACACAACTAGTCTGATTAGATATCGACCAAACGACCCTTTAGGGAAGTTGGTTAATGCTGTTGAGACTGACATAGGCAATTGGTTTCTGGCAAATGAACTGAGCTTGAATCAGGCTAAAACTCAGAGCATGAACTTTACATTGCGTTCTGCGCCTATCGATCTTCAGAGCGATGTTCGCGTGAAGTTCCTTGGGGTTCATTTTGATCCTAAATTAACCTGGGAGAGTCATATTCGAGAACTTGGGTGCTCGCTGTCCAGGGTCATATATCTCATCAGAAGGCTTGAGCAGAGTGTTTCAATCGCCAGTCTGTTGACGGTATATCATGGTTATTTTGTTTCCCGTATGTCGTATGGTATTTTGAACTGGGGATATAGTTCCGATGCAATGAAAATCTTCAAGCTACAGAGGAGATGTTTACGTACAACGTTGGAGCTCGGTTGGCGTGACTGCTGTAAAAAGTATTTTGTTGAACACGGACTACTTACTTTGCCTTCCTTGTACATCTTAAACTGTCTTGGCTACATTCGAACCAATGCCTCGCATTTCACTCTTCACTCTGATATGCATAATTATGGTACGCGGAATCGCAATGATATATTGCCTGAATTTCACCGCCTATTGAGGACTAGGAAAGGTTCTGACTATTATTGTGTTAAATTTTATAATAAGCTGCCGTCTCACATAAAGCACCTTGGTGAAGTCCAGTTTAACAAAAGTATTAAATCATTTTTGATATCTCAAGCTTTTTATACCTTTGAGGACTATTTCAGAAGCGATATTGTAAGATTTTTCTAGATTTTAGTTTGTTTTATGTTGTTGCTATTTTAATTTGTTTGTAAGTCTTTCTTTGTTGCTGTAACTTTGATTAATTTTTGTTCTTTTTTGACGTACTATACATGTTATGTAACATAAGATGGTGAATAAATAAATATATCTATCTATCATGTTTCGGGCATAGAATGTCCATCATCAGTGGATCAAATGACTAAAGCTCGACACTCGACATTAAAAAAATTTGTCAAACTTACGTTAAATCAGTAATTGTTGTTAATTTTACATACCTTAGTCCCACACTGAAAATTAGAACACCCCATGTGAAAAAAATATATAAAATCCAATGTTTGTGTTTTCATAATTTTCATTCTAAATATTTATATCACGATCTAGGATACGCGAGCATGTGAAAGAACGCGCTTCATCATTTTCAGAGATGAATTTTTCCCATGAAGTGTTACTACTTGTACCATGCCCGTTTTATATAATTATTTATCTTAAAACATGTTAATAAGTATGGTGGGATTAATTAACCGAATGAAAAAAAAATCTTAAATATAGAGAATTTCTTGTTACCGATAACAAGTGGATTGATGGTTTGTTTAATTTTGTTTTAACTAAATTTATCTATTCTATCAAGTTAGACAAGGTCGTGTTGGAACGACATAATATGCATTTATAGGTACTTATATAGAAAGTTTATTGGAAAATTCTTTTCAATAAGGGTCGGTCGATGTTGAAATAGAATAAAAATAAAATAAGCTGCCATGGTGGTCAGGATCCAAGTGGGGCAATTAGCAATGACTCTTCTGCATAGATCTGGCTGAATTTGCGCGATGGCCGTGGTTATATTTTCTATAACGACACCAATCAGGCTAGACCTGCGAGTTCAGAAAACTTCACGAGTAAAAGTTCAGCAGGGTTAAAACGCGCGATTTGATGGCTAAGTCTTGTCACCTTTGCGAAGGATAACACTGATCCCTTCATAGAGAATATTACTATAAATAAAAGAAAAAAAAACTTAAAAGAAAACAGAATATATCGTTTGAGAGATCATTTGTATATTATTGTTTTTCGTTGTTATTTTTTTGTATTACTATTGACAGCAGTTTAAAGAAATTAAGTGAACTTCAAAGAAGTTCGAAGTTATGTCCAATGTTATATACATATATATAGTTTGTCCTGAGGATGGTAATAAATTTACCGAAATGTCGACAGAATTAACAATGAGTTTTTTCTTTAATTCTTGGATCCACTCTCACTATTTCGTTCAAAGTAACATAATGTTTTACCTGTGAGTGGAAAACGTGAATAGTAAAGCTTTTTGAGTGTGAAAATGGGATTTTTCACCCTATTTTACGGTTGTTATGGGTTTGGTTTACTGCAACAATGTCTGCAGTGAGTAAAAATTACATTTTCGTAGTTAAAATAAATTGACTTTTGAGCGGATAAAAAATGTTATGGTCCAAACAAATTTTACCTAGTTTTAAAACTCTATATTTTTGGAACCAGACCAAATATCGACCTCCGGTTTTCACGGGCCGCCAGATTGCCTTTCTGTGAAAGACTTTCCTATTTTAAAAGAATTTCAATTGTCAAATTCTTTTTTATACAGGGTGTTAAAAAAAGCCCATGGTTTGTATCCCAAATTTGAATGTATGTAACTGTCCGAGGAAAGTTTTTCAATTTTATTTCTATGCGCCTTTTTAATCAATGATCGGCAAAAAAATAATTTCTGAAAATTTTTATACATGCCTTAGTTTGAAAAATATCCCAACAATGTGTTAATAGTGTTCAAAATTAAGTCTCTACTTGATATTGTATTGTATATGAATAACTGAGCATAATGACTTACGGCCAATATCATTGTTATCGCCAACTTCAAAAATCTTTGAGAAAATCCTAAGTGACCAAATTAAATACCATCTTAAAAAATATAATATTTTACCTTTTAAGCAATCAGGATTCCGTAAAGGATATAGTTGCGCAACATCATTGCTGGATATCACGGACGATATTTTTCGTGATATTGATAATGGCAAAGTAGTATCATTGATCCTAGTTGACTATAGTAAAGCATTTGACAAAATTAGCCATGAACTTTTGCTAGCAATTCTGAAATACATTGGATTTTCGACAAATGCTATCGAACTAATTAAAAGATATCTATCCGGAAGATTTCAATACATGGAAACTAACAGAGGTTGCTCCACCTCAGGTAGTATATTATGTGGTGTCCCACAAGGATCGATTTTGGGACCCTTGTTATTCTCAATATATACTGTGTCACTCCCAGTAAGTGTTACATTTGGCGATACATTCATGTATGCTGATGATAGTCAAATAAAGCACTCTTTTTATGCTCATGATTACGTAGATGCTTGTAGGAAAATTAATTTCGATTTGGAAGCACTTTTGGACTGGTCGGAGGGACATCAGCTGTCAATAAATCCTTCAAAGACTCAGGTATTGCTCTTTGGTAAAAATAGACAAACCATATCAGATTCTATGCAAATTAAAATTAATGATGTCTCTTTGAAAGTGTCTCAGAGTGCGAGAAACTTGGGTCTTGTGATGGATTGTGATTTGCGCTTTTCTGAACATATTTCGGGATGCATTTCAAAATCATATTCCTCCTTGAAAATGTTATACCCACACAGACATATACTTTCAATAGAGCTTAAAACTAAACTGATGCCTTGGTGCTCAGTAATTTTAATTACTGTGATGTAGTATATAGTCCTAGTTTATTAAATGTTGATAAAAACCGCATCGAACGTGTACAGAAATCTTGCTTGCGATACATATTCGGCATCAGGAAGTATGACCGAGTAAGCCATAAACTCGTTGATGTCAAGTGGCTCTCCATGGAAGCTCGTAGACATCTTCATTCAGCGGTTTTATTCCACTCTATTCTGACCCGGGGACAGCCTCCATACTTATATAATAAAATCACATTCCGTTCTGACGTTCACAATGTGAATATTAGATACCGTAATCTTCTTTCACCCCCAGCTCATAGAACTTCAAGTTTCGAGAGATCATTTTCCTTTCAGATATATAAGTTGTATAATAAGATTCAGGATACTTTGAAGTCGTTAAGCCTTTTCATATTTAAACGAAAATTGCGTGATCTTTTATTACATTCACTCTTATAATAGATAATGTCAACATTCTTCTTTGTTATTAACTAGAATTTTGTTTACTAAGTTACATTTTTTTTCTTATTATTGTTGTAATATTAATTATATTTCTATTTCTTAGTCTACTTGTTACCTGGTTAATTAGCCTAAGACTCTGTATGTATTGTGGTGTTTGCATTTTATTTATAAGGATTTTTTTTTTGTGGAATTTTGTATTTTAAGGTACGTACGGTTAGCGTATATTATGTTTTTTTTTCTCGGGCCTAGATTTCAAAATCAGTAGTTATACTGCCATCTAGACCTTTTTGTAGTTCTAGTTTTTTTGGTAATGTAATAATTATTAGAGTTGTAACTTGTTTTTTTTGAACTGCAAATAAATTTATTATTATTATTGTGAAACAACGAAAACAAAAAGCTAAATCAAATTTTCATTTTTTAGTATTTATTTAAAAAACTTGTGCAATGTCAGTCGTGGTATTAGCCAGTGGAGTAGTAGATTTGTTTTCCCTTGTTCTCTAAATTTATATACATAACATTTTCGATAGCGGGGACAGATTGGGCTCACATCGAAAAATTTTAAAATCACTGTTTATTTTCTACATATATATTCTTTTTACTATTAAAAAAACAATATTTTTCAAATAAAGGCAGGTAAAAAAATTTTGAAAAATTACTTTTTTTTGCAGAAGAAAGGCGCAAAGAAATAAAATTAAAAAACTTTCATCGGAAAGTTAAATATCGAGTCTCTACTTGGTATTGTGAAATAACGAAAACAAAAAGTTAAATCAAATTTTCATTTTAGTATTTATTTAGAAAACTTGTGCATGTAATTCAATGTCAGTCGTGGTATTAGCCAGTGGAGTAGTTATATTGCCTTGTTGCTCACATCGAAAAATTCTAAATCACTTTTTATTTTTTTTACTATTAAAAAAATAACCATATTTTTCAAACAAAGGCAGGTATAAACATTTTGATAAATTACTTTTTTTGCAGTACCTCTAATAAAGAATTTGACAGCTGAAAATTTGTTAAAATAGCAATACGAGGGTTGCCTTTTATATTTCGGGATTTGGCAACGCATCTCGGCCCAAAAATGGAATTAAATCGTGAACATTTTCGAGCGATTATTTTTTACAACTTTCGACGTGGATTAACTCAGCAACAGTGCATAAATGGACTTCATTCAATTTTTGGCGATGAAGCTCCATCAAGGATCAGTGTTTATCTATAAACATTTCTAAAAGATGGCACCAAAGGCAGCAGCCAAGGCTAAACCGGAAAAAAAGCCCGCCGAAGAGGGTGAAAAGCCCGCCGGTGTGGTTAAAAAACCTAAGAAAGGGAAAGCAAGAAATTATGATCTTGGGAATGGAGTAATGAGATTTTCCAGAACGCACTGTACAAATTTATTGGGAAGAAAGTTGCTCCTAAGAAAAAGGTCACCAAACCCCGTGTCATTGAGAAACCAATTGGGGGAGAGAAAAATGGAGGAAAACGTTACGTTTTAGTCCAAAAACGTAGAGCATCCTACGCCACCCAAGACGACATCAAAAAACGTCCTGCAAAGAAAACCTTTAAGGACCACAAACGCAGTTTAAGGCCATCCTTGCAGCCTGGTACTGTTTTAATCCTTTTGGCTAGTGCCCATAAAGGAAAACGTGTAGTTTGATTAAAACAACTTCGTTCAGGATTATTACTTGTTTCTGGTGCATACGGCGTTAATGGTTGTCTATTAAGACGTATTAGCCAACGTTATGTAATTGGAACTAACACTAAAATTGATATCAGTGATGTCAAGGTTCCAAAAACAATTAACGATGACTATTTTAAGTGGAAAAGACAGAAGCGAGCGAAGAAAGAGGAAGGTGTCTGAACAACGTAAAGAGGACCAGAAAATTGTTGACGCGCACCTTGTGAAAGCAATCAAGAATCATCCTGACAGTAAAGTGTTGTTTGTCTATTTGTCGGCTATGTGGAGCTTGAGATCCAGCCAATATCCTCATAGAATGAAATTTTAAAGACGATAGGTTTAATTTGATAATGTAAAATAAATATTTCGATTTTATGGTATCGTGAAATCAATCGTGGTCGTAGTTCACTCCAAGACGAATTTCGTGAAGGTCGTCCAAAATCAGTTGTTGTTCCGAAAACCATTGATGCTGTGCGCGAACTGATATTGCAAGATCGTCATGTGACCTATCAATAGATTGAGACAACCTTAGGAATTAGTGGGACCAGCATACATTCAATATTGCATACACATTTGACTGTCAAAATAATTTGTTCGCGTTGGATCCCACACAATTTGTCAATCGCGCAAAAAAAGGCTCGTGTCGATTGGTCGAAAGAAATGCTCAAAAAATACGATCGCGGTGCTTCGAAACACGTCTATGACATCGTGACAGGTGATGAATCGTGAATTTACGCGAATGAGCCTGAAAGTAAACAGCAGTCGACTGTACGGGTGTTTCAAGATGAGCCAAATCCAACAAAAGTTGTTCGCGCACGAAGCACTTCCAAGCAAATGGTCGCCTGTTTTTTCGGAAAAACTGTATATGTTGCAACCGTACCACTAGAACAACGCAGAACAGTCAATTCTGATTGGTACACAACCATTTGTTTGCCAGTTGTCTTCCAAGAAATCAGGCAAACCAACCACCGAAGACTGATCACTCTTCACGACGACAATGCGAGCTCTCACTCATCGGCTCAAACAACTGCATTATTGAGCACCCAAAATATCGATTTGTTGAGTCATCCGCCGTATAGTCCTGACTTAGCACCGAATGACTTCGGACGGAGAGGTCAACGTTTTTCGACACCTGAGAATGCATGTTTTGGAGATACGTCAATCAGAGTGGCAAAAGTGCTTCGACAATTGGTTCAAACACATGCAAAAGTGTAGATCTTCATGCTGAGGAATATTTTGAAAAACAATACAGTGATTTTCGATGATTAATATTTGTTTTTGTTCTCTAATCCCGTAATATAAAAGGCAACCCTCGTACTACATATTTATTTAGGATAATATACCAACTAAAAAAACCCAACAATATGTTTACCGGCTACGTTATTCAACCAATGTTTTACATCATTACTTTTAGCTTCTGCCATTACAACCGCCTTTTCCCCGAATTAACATTTGCACATCATTTTTTTTTTGTCTTGCAGTGTACGTGTATCGGCTTTCAGAAGTCTTTCTTTATTATTTTTTTCTTGTTTTATCCACTCTGGTTATGCCCATTTGTGTATCGCAACGCGGTAACCCAAAAAGGTTTCTGTTCTCTCTTTAATACATTTTTTTGTTGTTATTGTTATTTGTTAGCCTCATCTCTTTCGATCGATCGACCGACGTGTTTTCAATTTCTAATTGAATCGCCTTGATTATGATGAACAATGTTAAAAAATTGTTATACGTAGTGTACGGTAATTTCGGGTATTGGTTTTACAAATTCGTTACGGAGAAAGTCAATTTGGTCTTATACTCGGTTTCCTAAAATTATGCAGAAGAGAATTCGTTCACTGTTTGGTATTTTGTGTTTACTTGTTCTATCCTAGAGGTTTCCCAAAATATGAATAGATCTAGTACATAAATAAAGATTCAAAAATCTGATGAAATAGAGACAACTTTAAAAGGAACACAGCCACAGCAAACCAGAGAATATGAACTGAATGCTGAAACGAGTTTGCATAATTTGGCTAATATAGTGAAAGATTATGCGGTAAATATGAGAAAAGCTGACGGAACTGAATATAAAGAAGCAACTGTAAAAACAATTTGGAATACTACGAGTAGGCCACTCTAGGAAAAATACTTCAATGACTTCAAAATTGTATTCGACCCGTTTACCAGTGTGTTATAAAAAAATGCGCGAGATGCAAGAAATGCAAAAACGTAAAAGATTACAGCAGGATCCAAAAAAACGAAAATGCAGTTCATCAAATTTGAGTCCAAGTGATTTGGCTAGAATCATTGGATTATGGGATGAATGTACACCAGAAGGTTTACAAAAAAAATGTTACCATATTGTAGCTGTTGAGTTAGCTTGACGAGGTGGTGAACCAGCTGATTGCCTTATAGATTATTTCACGATTGAGAAAAATAATGATGGAACGCCAACCAACAGAATTAAATACAATCCAATATTCAGTAAAACATGCCAAGGAGGATCGAAAAGTTGTACAAATAGTAAGTGGCTTGTTCCAAATATTGCAAACAAAAGTGCATGCCCTGTTCGGTTATTCCATAAATTATTGTCCAAAAGGGGGAAAAATATTACTTCCAGTCGCCTATTCTTAAGACCAAATCGTTTCTGGAAATCCGAAAGTGACACATGGTTTGACAATATACCGGTAGGCAAGAACACAATTAATATGTAGACCAAATCATCTGCGGAAGCTATTGGTTTAGACACTAAGTGTAAAAAGATATCCAATCATTCGAACAGATCAACTGCAGTTAGCCATTTGGCAAATAAAGGAATTCCTGAACAGCAATTAATAAAAATAACAGGACATAGCAGCTCTAATTCAATTAAACCGTACTTGAATATTAACCAAGAACGCCATGGTGAAATAATCAACCCAATGCGAGGAATTTCTTCAACAGTGGAAATTAACAATCCGCCAACTTCAGCAAACTCTCCTTCCAATTTAACATTTACCAATTATACTTTTCACAACTGTAGTTTTAAATAAAAATGAATAATATTTGTTTGATTAAAACTAATACATTTTGTATTGAAAATTATTAAACGTCAGATTGACAATCAAATTTTAAAGTAAAAAATTATCTTACCGAATACTCCTCGGGCCTTGATAATTTTGTCATTGATAATTTTGTCATAGAGAATCCTTCAAGCGAGTTGCTAAAGGATAATAGCCCTCGACCTGCGGCCTTGGGCTATTATCACGCTTTCGGCATTCTCTATGACAAAATTATCTCGGTATTATCAAGACCCTAGGGGTCCAGGCTTTTCTAAAAGCATTTTTACAACCAAAATGTTATTTGTTGCAACCACCTCTTCCAAATAATTATGACTCTTAGGCCAAGGTATATTGGCATAAAGAAAATTAAGTAATTTGTACGCTCAGTTTAGCATTCGTCCCACGGACCAAAATCTTAATCAGTTTCTCGTGATGGCCAATAGTATTTTTGTGCCACATTTAGTTCAATGACCAGCAATAATGCGATTCCTTAGGTCCTCCACATTTTCCATAAGAGTAACGTAAACTATAAGGACTTCAGGTGGTGTGACGGCATTTTCTGTTCCCTAAATGCTTATCACTGAAAAAGCTAATAGCTGTCCTCAAGGTCGAGTTTCGAACATTAGAAGACGAATCAATAAAATTCTCTACCCGTTACTTATTGAAAAGACCTCGTAGCCTGTCAACATGGTTCATAAAAGTCTTTTGCAACACATTTTATCGAAAATAATAAACGATCATTTGCCACATATCTCCGTCTTGTCAAACATGATGAAAAACCATTCGCAGAATGCGTGTAAATAGAATTCTTGATCCCGTCGTTCGGTCGGCAGTGTAGTAGTCGTACCAAAATGAGAAGCCGTGGAAAAAATTGTGAGCATGCCACAATAGCATGGTAACGGACAAGAATAAGGCAAACCCACAGAGTGGGTACCTATATGTACGGGCAAAGCACACTACGGCACGAGCCTAGATGGGCGATCGAGCGTGCAACCGTTCACAACCAATGACATGTAAATTAAATAAAACCGGTCCTGTGGATTTATATATAAAATTTGACCATATAGAAAAGGCGCACCAGTAGATTCTTTAGAATATTATGGTTTATAAGAAGGTATTGTGTTGCAGCAGGGCGGTGGCCAAAGCAACAATTGCTATTAAACGTTGAATTGGATAATTATTAAGAAATTTAGTTTTAATTGTAAATGTTTGATTTCTACTATACATGACGCTTTCCAATTTATTAATACGGGGTGTTCAAAAAAATAGGTTGAGATCATTCAAATCAATTGATTAGAATCACTATTAAAATCGAATTTTATTCATTATGATTTTTTTTAATTAATTTAAAAAGTGAGTTTTTAAATTTTAACAGTTAATATATTGTAGTAGTTCCATTTGTTTTGATTCTCAATCTAATGTCAATGTCAACTTGTCCAAATTTCATTTAGTGTAAATCTAATTGTCATTCTTGTTTAACTTCTTGTAACCACCGCAGGGTATTAAGTCGTAATTTTGATTTTTTCAAGAATACATATTATAATCAGTGGCGGCTCGTGGGTAATTTTATTAGGTATGCACTAAGTAAAAAAATGGATGTGGAGAAAAAGATTAGATCAAAACATTAGATTAGATTAGATCAAAAGATCAAAACCTTCATAAGAAACAAATT
The DNA here is from genome assembly GCA_911728435.2 of Apoderus coryli. Lineage (NCBI taxonomy): Eukaryota > Metazoa > Arthropoda > Insecta > Coleoptera > Attelabidae > Apoderus > Apoderus coryli. The sequence goes on from OU452204.1 coordinate 16,771,189, forward strand.
GTGATCGTTCAAACAAGTATGACCTAAACAATGAAACGAGTCCACTCGACAAACCAAAACTTTCAAGCTTAGATAAGAGCACGAAATGGTCGACCCGGTCGAAAGCTTTCTGGAAATCAGTTATTATATTATAAATATGAAGAAGGGGCCGGGAAAGAGCACCAATGCAGTCCTTTACGAGAAAGCTAGGAATACCATCGACACCAGATGTCAGCTTGTTTTGAGCTTCTTCGCCGCCTGGGTGATGTCGATTATGAGTTTATATAAAAAAAAATTTCACAAATGGTGAGTAACTTTTGTGATAACTTATGATTTTCTATATTTAAGATATATATTTGGTTGTAGAACACATTAAAAATTTCTGTAATTCAATATTATTGATGATGAGAACGATGATTCTCGAAACATGTATGTATGGTTGTGAATGATATTTGATTTCAAAATATACAAAATTCGTTTGTGGAGTAGACATTATTATTCATGTACCCCTTAATAAACATCAATTTACACTGATTTACAAATACATAAATATAATATGATGGTAATATTATTTATCATACCGCATATTATGCATGCCGACATAGACTCCAATTCCAGAAACGAATGAATCAATTATGATTGTTATTATTCAACACATTTCTCTTCTTAGTTGAGCAAATTACAACCAATTGTATTCCATTTTGAATGATTGATAATAATTATCATCGGTATGTTTTTGCTTTTATATTTTCTGAATCAGAACAGATATGTATGGTATTAATTAAAACTGAATGCAAATTGCATTCTTATATTAACTGGAATACGTTTTAATTGCATCTTACTTTTGCGAAACCATTTGTTGCTAACTGATATAATTGGCATTTTATGCTACACTAATGAGGGTCCGTTACTTTTGTATTTTGTGGGCACTACCTTAGTCACCAGGGTTCAAATATTCAAAACATGATTAATTATTTCTAATTAAAAGTGTCATGTTGTGCAAGTTACTGTGCTAATATCAAACGTAAGTTGCGCATATGTAATCCAACGATGTCTAAACTGTATATTTTCTACCCAAAATCCATAAAACCGGTAATCCCATCATTTCTGAATCACCCTGTATAAATAATATATTCATGAAATATATAATTTTACACCTAGGATCAAATTCAGCTACCTGCACTATAAAACAAGTGTTTTTATATTATAAAAATCATCCGTGCGAGAATATTCTAAATAATCTAACGGGGCCAAAAAATAATTTGACTCTTTTTTCATAATAATATTTGTATAACCTTATATGTTAAACAAACAACAAAATCATCTTGCTTGATGACTATCTATTTCTTTAGATCTAACAACAGCCAGTGTCGGCTACTAGTATCAACAAATTACATTGTGCATAACTTTACAGTGGCGTAGAGAATGGGAGACATTATGCTTCAGATATCTATACGGCGCCGAGCTGAGGAAGATTTTAGTAGAGGCATTCAGTTGTGAGATTGCTGGATATTAAAGAGTCATATAGGCAACTTTATGTAAAATAAATGTGTTTGGTTTGAAATTCACTATATATCGGCTGTACCAAACGCCACTGATCGCATCAGTTACAGTTACCAATACAATTTAAGTCTTGTTTTGCTAAACAACCTTGGCATTAACGTTTAGAGGTTATGTATGAGGTTTTTGAATAAATTCGATAATCAACCCCGTTCGTTTGGATGAACCGCCGCTGGATACAACAAAACAAGAGGATTATTATATAAAATATTCAAAACATTTACACATAAAACGATAAAAATAACAATAATCGTAATAAAAAATGATAAAGTAAACGTAGGGTATGCACATAATGGCATTTCTTGTGACACTTAAAAATTATATGTACCATGTGACATGTCCTGTTGTTAAGCAAAAATTGTTTCGGTATACCTATACTTAATGCTTATTTGAATATATTTTATATAAAAGATCAGAGTTGAACTGGTTATAATTTTTATAAACAACCTTTTTCTTTTGTTTTATTGTTTGTCCGTTATTACCACATGTTAAAGTTGTTCTGTCATTGCACCAGCACCAGAATACCAATGGTACCCATTGCACCAGGAAATAAATTATATACTAGATTAAACACTAGACCTTTAATACAATATTGGATCCAGTGCATCTTTAGAGCATTCCAGTTGCAAAAACATTGGTTTGGATCGCCACTACGAACTATCTATTTGGATAATCCTGGCGCTAATTCAACTTGTCTTACATGGGGCGTGATATGCCGAAATAATAACTTTATTATTAGGGACTCATCGAGCCAAGTAGCTTAAGATTTTTCTTGGCTTGACTTCAAAACTCAAGCTTCTTAAAATTCACTAGTTGTCTGAATTGACATCAAGTAAAATTAAGATAGTTGATATTACTTAAAAGACACGAACGTATTTTTGCAGACCTTGCCACAATGGCCAAAGACTTTTTATCAACACCTGTATCTTCAGCTCGAATTGAGAGGCACTTTTCCAGAGCTGCTTTGACTATCACTATCTACTATAAATTTCAATCAAAACTACCTGACTTGATATCAAGTCAAGTACTTTGAAAATCAAGTCGAGCCGTTTATTCTCCAGTCAAATTCAAAATTTAGAAATGTATGTTTACGTGTATAAGGGATGTAATGAAATTGTTTCGAAAGTTCTAAGTCGCATTTCTAACTAATCAAATTGAAACTTTGTGCAAATATCAGTTAGCCTGTTAATGTCTCGCTCGATGGCTATGTAACTGGATCGAAAACGAATTAAGACGCATGTTGTTTAGATCGATGTATTAAAAAACAATAAAGGTATGGAGGGTACATAAAGGGTCACAGAAATTGTCCGCTTATTTTAATTTTTTTAACTTTTTTTGTTAAAAAAAAATAACAACTACTTGCCTTGCACATTCTTTAGTTTGCTCTCCAAAGATTTAGAAGCCTCGCAGGTAAAATAACATATAGTACACATATAGTACAAATTGTGAAATACTTCAGAAATACCCATATAATAATAATAATAATTAATCCAATTGCGCAAAAACTGTGACGAAACAATACAAAATAATAATAATAATAAAGCCTTTATTTTTAAATGGGCAAAGTCTAGCCAAAGGCCAATCATACTCAACCCATTACACAAAGTAAATAATGCATAACAAAAAAAAAAATAAAAGGAAGAAATAAACAAAATAAAATAAACATATCAAAAAATAAATATAAAATAACAATATAATAATAAATCTCATATATGTCATATGCGAAATGCTTGCAAGAAATTTGGTCTTACCTCAGCATGTTTGATGGAATACACTTTCAGATTGTCTTGAGATCTTTGTAAATGCCATATTTGTTATTAAAATGTGAAGATCATAAAGTTCAAAATGATCCATTGATAAATATAGTTCCTCAATAGAAATTTAAAAAAATACATTGGATTGATTTTTTATTAATATTGGGAGCAATCTGTGGAGCCGTGTAGTAAACGAATGAATGCAGAAATTATCGATCGATTATGGCAAATTAAAGATTGATCTTTTCTGAGCAATTTGGTTTTTTATTCACTTAACGCTAAAACCGTTCATTTTAAATAGTTTTTGGAGGGAAGAAACGGCCAAATTGCTCAGAAAAGATCAATCTTTTATTTGCCATTATCTAATAATTTCTACTTCCATTCACACACTCCACAAATATTATTATTATTAGATTGCTCCAAAAATTAACAAAAAAACATTACTTTCTTTTTATCTCTGTATATGACATAAGGACCAATTGCTTAAAATCAACTATAGGTCAAACCTGTTCTCTAAGAGTCAAGCTACATTTCTAAAAAAAAATCATCTCAATATGTTACAGGGTTCAAGAAAAAATCCATGTTAAACTTAAATTTTGACCGTATGTAGGATGCGGAAGGTAAAAAAAAAAATGTTGATTTATTTCTTGATAATTTTATCTTCAATCATCATGAATAATAATTTATACAATAAAGACATTATTAATGCCGTTTATTAACTGTAATGAGAGTAGGAGTATAGATAAACTAATTTTGCACAAGTGTAATTTGTCATAGAGAGTATGTAGGATTCTTAATTTTGCTAAATTACGTGATTTAGAATTGTCAATGAGGCCGTATAAGATTGCACCAAATTTACTTGTAATAATAATAATATAAAAACGAAACTACAAGCCAATGCTTCTGCCAGTGGCGGCTCGTCACGGCAGCTGCTCAGATTTGATTTCATGGACATTTTTATAATAGTAATTATTCTATCTATTTTTTTAATGTGAAAACTGCTCTAATTTTAGATATTTGTTATATTAATCTCACATCTCACTACTACTACCGCACCGTCACCCTGTGATTAAAGAGTTTGAGTTCCTATTAGGCGCATCAATGAGACGCCACTGCTCACAACAGCAATATAGCAGTGATAATGTCATACCCATCCCGTATGTAGTTTAGAATGAACTATATACCTCTACTGTTAACCTTCAACCTTTCAGTCTAAACTAAACGCAGGCACCTAGTCACCCGCCTGCTTCTTATTAGTATACACGCATATTATTGCATATAAGATTGCATTGAAGAATTTACAAAAATTCCCTAACAGCAGGAAATAAATTGTAGGGTTTATAAATTTTCACACTAAATCAGATTTATCAAAAAAGTATACATTTTAGAGTAGAGTAATATATTCCGAGGTTGAAATATTTAAAAATTGCTCCAAATTATCTGATGTTTTACAGTTTTTTGTTCATAATAATCTAGTTATTGCTTTGCCAGAAATTTTTAAATTATGTAATTTAATACACAAAGTATTAAATTAAATTCTAGTTGCTTCTGCGTCCGTGGAAAGAAGCTTTTCGTGTTTAAAACGAATAAAAACCTTTTTTCGCAATGAAATTGAAGAATCTCGTTTAAGCAACTTGGGTTTAATATCAATCGAAAGCGGCCTTTTGAAAGATTTACAGTTAGGTTTAGAATTTCATGAGCAAGTATTAAATCATTTTGCGGGTAGTAAAAATCGATGAATTGAATTGATTTATAAAAATCTTTAATTTTTCTATTCTAGTTAATATATAAGTATAAGAAAATGTACAACGCATAGCTTAAGGCGATACATTTTTGAAGAAAAAAAATATATAAAAAATAAAATAAAGATTTCCCTTACGAAACCCGTATTTTAACGTGGTCTTTTTTACGTTGATAATTTCCTAGTTTTTATTTAGGTAAGTCGCTTGACCTTGACAATCTAAAAAAATTTCGCCAAGGCGCAATTTTCTTCATATCTCAAAGAAAGTCTTATAAAATGGTTGCAGATGGCTTCAAATCCATTAAAGCGATTGGAGCCTGGATCGAGATTGCAGAACCAATGGAACACTATATCAGCGTCAATTGGACAATTTAACCTGGAGAACTTTCGGTATAAGTGCAACATTGTAATCTACTCTGATAGTCATTAGAGGAATTGAGGAGCTGTAGCTAGAAACAAACTTCAAGGGCCTCAAAACAAGGTGGCACACTGTACTTTTAGGTCACACTTTTTATTTAATATTAACGTAACGGCGGCCTTGTCCATAATTACTATTTTTAAACCAGTTACATACGTTTTATATAAGTAATGCGTAATATCAACAATTTCACAATAAGAAAACCACACACACGTGTTTAGTACAAAAAAATTCAGCAATAAATATGAATACCCAATAATATGTTATCATCAATTTTATTTTATTGTCTCTTGTATTTTTGTTTCTTATTTGCGCATTCAATTCAGTCTTGACAGACATGCACAATCGGGGCATTCAGTGCAAATCTACCACACCCGATTTAAATAGAGTTTTATTTCCAAATCCTACGCTCAGTATAACCATAATATTATGCCACCTACACTTAAAGTCCAAACAACATATATAGTATACAGAATGGTTTTTTTAAAAAAACCCGACCTGGAGTAACACGCCCACAATTATTCAGTTGGGTGTTCTTCTATAGGGTGTGAAAACTCGATCGAATGCAGTTGTTGGAATTAACATCAATTCCATAATAATAATTGAAGGCACAAGTGGATGAAAATATGATTTTGAGAGAAAACCCGTTTAAAGTTTTGTAGTTAGAACTTTTTTATTTAAAGTCTAAATGGTAGGGTATACAGAATTTGTTTATCTTTTTCTTTACAGATGTTTTTTAAATGTTTAAAAAATTAAACTTAAATGTATTTGGATCCTTTATCAGCTGAAAAAAATAACCAAATATTTCTGTTATGCAAATTGATACACTAAACTATTATTCAAAAATACACATTTTTGGTTCTTAGATTTAGGTTTTAACGGGTTTTCCTTCTTTTCTTTTTGAATTAATTGTTTCCAGGCTCTTGCTCTATGATTTTTTCATATAAATATTTATACTCATCGTCTACATATGGAATTTGTTCTTTTAAATTTGCCAATTTTTCTGCTGCATTTTTTTTTAATTATTTATAGGGTCTAGTTTAAATTTGTCTAGTCAATTGTATTTTTTTTCTATTATATAGTTAGATGTGTTTAAGATTTTATAATATCGCGATATCCGTAAAGATCCTCTCTAATTTTTTTATCAATCAATTATGCCATAAAAATACTGATATAAAGATAAAATATTAAAATTTTTATTCTGCTTTATCATATGCTTTATTTATTATATTTTTCTTGAAGAATAAGGAGGCTTAAAAACGTGTGAAGGCGACTTACCAATTTCCGAGATGCCTTTGGAAGTAATTTTTTGGACATCATTATTGGGGTTTTTGGTTCGTATTAACAACAAAAGTGAAATATATTTTTTTATTTCATGACAAACTTCTCTTTGTTTTCTTCGACGTTTCAACAAACAAATTTTTGTCTTCTTCAGGATTTTTTTTTTCTATTAGTCTTCCAACATCTCATTAGTGTTCTGTTTTGCATATTTGGTAATAGAATTTTTGTTTTAAAAATGCTTTTAGAAGCAAGTGCTATTCGGAAAAAAAAAATTACTTCAGAAAATAATTACAGTTATGTTAGCATTTGAATAAAAATTTGGGACACCCTGTATAGGGAATCGAGAGCATTGCATTCTTGTGAGATAAAATAATCTCACTTTACAAAACTTATTCAGTTAAATTAAATGAAAAATGACGACGGCATTGAAATTTTAAAAAATAATCATTAAAAATTCAATAACTCGGCAACGTTGCATTTTAAAACAAAAATATTTTAGGTTTGAACTGAGGATGCGATAGGACACTAATTTCAATAACAAGAATTAGGTCATTTAATTTAGAAAATTGAATAATTTTGCCAAATTTAGAAAACATTGATAACTATTTAATTTTTCTCTAAATTTAAAAATGAAAAAGTTAAGGAGGTGGCAGATTCAGGCGGAACACCCTGTACAGTAGTTTCGACTTCTAAAGCATGCCGCTGTAAATCTTAAGCTGGGTTTCCACCAAACGAAAACTGCCAACTTTTGGGTTGTCAACGTGTTGGCAACAAAACGAAGGATATCATCAATCAATTAATTTATTTGTATTAAGGAAGAACTGTATTGTGGAATCTATCCGATAGAAATTATAAAAATAAAATATTTTTGGTGCACAAGATCGAGCAACCATTCAGAATCAGAATCAACATACGAAGAAAGTTCCGCATCTCTCCATCATCAATTCTTCCTCCTAAATTGTTAGCTTAATTCCTCCATGTATGGGTTTCGTTCTTGGACCCAATATTTATACTTCCGTTTTTCCTTTTGCACAACACAAGAAACGCTGGAGCGATATCAAAATGTCGTCGACATTTTTTCAACTGAATAGCTTTGGTGGAGACAGAAATGATTCTTAAACTTGCTAGGATATGCCAGTATAATATTCTCAATATCTACTTAAAATTTTGTTGTTTGTCCATCCTATATTTCTACACATATACACCTTTTTATCCAAGTTGTTATTGTCAACCGCATATGGCTTTTAAAATAAAATAGGTTATATCTGGCCATACCTTTCGTATCATTAGGTCTATTGTTATATGCTGCATACATTATTTTAATCCTGGCTTATATTATTAAATGTATATATATATGTACGGTACAAAGAGGAAAAATATCAGAAAACATGATCGAAAAAAATATATACTTACATATAAAGCAGAGATAATATGCTAAGTTGGTACCAGTACCTATTATGTATTGTATCTAAATGTTATACTTATTTTTTTTACAATAGATTGGAATGCGACACAGTATGTTATCCTACCTATGTTCTACAATATGTATGAGCCAACGTAGGTATAGATATAGCTTTATTAGCACTTATCCATTTAGCGTTACGGTCACTTGGAAAATCTGCACAGTGATTCTCATGTTCTTCGCATGCCTTGATGTTCAGCGTAAGCCTTCCTCTGTCGCTATCGTGTACATCATTCAATCTTCCCCAGGCTTGCCGGTTGTCAATTTCTCTTATGGAATCTACTCGCTTAAACCACGTACTAACTTACAATGCTCTGCTGCCAGACTTTTTTTTGAAATTACCATCCACCATGTACTCATTATGCGCGCAATACCGTAATTAATCCGAAATATATTTACACCCAACACATGTACAGATGCTTAATTAAACACAAACTTAATTTCACCAAGTTTATTTTATTTTTGCTAAAATAATTTGGTTGTTGAAAAAATTGCATAGTATTTATATTTTCCATTCAATTTATTCAAAAAACTGGCAACAACACAAGTGCAAATATCTAATTAACCATAAATTTCAACTATCCAAGCTTTAGTTTCACTTTTACGAAAATATTCTCGCCGATATATATACAGGGTGTTAATCAAGTATCTGGCCAATCTTCAGGGGGTGATTCTTTGAGTGATTTTAAGGTAAAAAGTTCATATAAGCAGGTGTCCGGAAATGCATAGTTTTCAAGATCCAGGGTGTCAAAAAAACGTAATTCGCAATAATTCTGTAAAAGTGATTTTTTTTTGCATTTAAGTGGTTTCAATTTTTTTTCTCGAAAACGATGTAAGATACGAAAAAATATCAAGAGACAAAAAAGTTGTATTTTTAATGGCTTAATCCAAATATTATTTTTTTTATTTTAAAAAAGTCAGTGGCGCACATTTTTTTTTTGTTATTTTTATTCGTGAAACTGCCCCTTACGACGCCACTGGAAGTCATAATCAACAATCAATTGGTGCTAACTTACCGTCTTATCATACTCCATAATACTGCCAAATTTCAACAAAATCGATCAACAGGTGTTTGAGATATTAATAAATAAATGTAAAAAAAATTTTTTTGACACCCTGTATCTTGAAAACTATGCATTTCCGGACACCTGTTTATATGAACTTTTTACCTTAAAATCACTCAAAGAATCACCCCTGAAGTTTGGCCAGATACTAAATTAACACCTTGTATATATATATTTCATATTATTTTATACTAGCTTAAACTAAATCTGACAACGATGCAACAATCGAACTAAATTTTTCAATATGACAACTATGACAAGTGGCATTGTGTATATGAATTATTTGTATAATTATAAAAGTTAGCAGCTGTACCAGCCTAGAACAGGTTATTCTTGAGAACCACGGAGTAGAACAATTAATGATGATTCAGTTGAACTGATATGATACGGTCAACTGGCGCTCAGTTGCTACTTAACTTCTCAGTTAATTGTCAACTAATAAAAATGCTGATATTGACTTTGAACGATAACAAAAGTCAATGTTACCAACATGCAAACAAAAATATGTGAAGTTAATAAGGTTATTCTTTCGTAGTGATTGATCTGAACAAGTGAAAGTGATTAAACTGAATGTGATTATACTGAACTGAATATTTGGCGAAACCGAAAGATCATCTTTTTTGTGATTGTCTTTCACATAACCTCGAAAACTTGTGAAAACAACCAAATCTGCTCTGAAAACTGGAAAATTATTTCTTCCATTATATTATTATCCATGTTTTAAACTTTTACAATTTATTGGTTTGATTCGAAATCATATTCCAATTATCTCTCAATATTCAATAGCCGGGGCGGGTGGTCTAGTGGTTAAGCACGCTAGACTTGAGCAGACTGTCCCGGTATGTAGTTGGTTCGAACCCCGGACCGGCTACATGTAGTTGCTCATTGCAAAGCAAATTGAAAAATTATTTAGATAAAAGAAGACTGAACGAAAATTGAAAAATCAATTAGAATATGGCTGAATTGCCTAATAGATGCAAAGGCCAAAAAAAAAAAAAATATTCAATACTTTTAGAGGTTAACTGTTAACTGAACGAACTAACCGGTACCTAGAGGATGATCAGTAAGCGGTAAGGGGGGTAGGAATTTTAATCAGTTTGGTCGAAGTGACCGATGTCGAAAGAATACGCACAATCGTGAATGAACTGACAATTTTCAGATTGTTCACTTAGTTCAGTACGAAAAAATAACCCTAATGTCTCAGTAGAGGTACAACGTAATAAATCTGTCCATAGTTTTTTTGATTATTTAAATAGTCAGCTAGTTTAGAATATTGAACATCTGCAACTTAGTCTATTGGGCGCTTGTGAGGATATCAATAAATTATGATTATACTAACTATAATCAAGTTGACTATGTACTTAATGTTTTCGTATCGGTTTGAATTCTGAAGGCCTTGCCATGGTAACTGAAAAACTGATTGAGTTGAATATAAAAATCCTGACAATATCTTTCAGTTAAAACGCGCTACGATAATTCTTTCCGTGTAGGATTCCGTATACTCAAGTATTCTCTTAATTAAGAGACCTAGGAACTTAAGAGTACGCATTTTGTTCCTTTTGTTTAAATATTTATATTTGTGATAGATGTCAAAACTTAAGGTTCCTATTGTATTAAAAGTTTAGATTGGTATAGAAGTCAAACATTTTGAATACTGTTTACGTTTGATGCATGCCAAAGAAATTGTATTGAAGCAAATTAATTAAGTACTCTTAGGCGATCCTTATTTGCTTAATTATCTCCCTTTTTTAGTTTTTAGATCATTATACATAAATCACAAAAAAACAGGAAATCAATTGCTGGTTAGGCCAATGCCTTATATATTCTGAATTGATAAATCAACCCTCTGGATGTTAATTTGTATATCTGTCGAGACATTTCTGCATTTCTATCAATTATTATTGATTTAATTTCGTCAACTTTCAGTTACTACCTTTTCAAATCCATAGTTAGAAATTGATAAAAATTAGCAATGTCATGAAGTAATTTTCACCGAATTAGTTGGGTAGAGTTGTATTCGATAATGAATTCCAAATAATAAAAAATTCTGGTAATTGCATAAAATCAGAAAAGAATTCATTTCAGGCAACCAACCCGACGTTTTTATTTTGTATTTATGTGTTGTTTTGATTAAGCAAACCGATGACCGCAAATTCGTTTAATATTAAAATAATAATGAAACTATTCAATTATTTATGCTAAGAGATTATTTTTCAATTTCATTTCAAATCAATACAATTTATATGATGATATTTTACAGTGAATAATTAAATTTTTCGGTAATAATTAAAAATCTATTTCATTGTAAATTAAGTAGATTTTATAATAGCGAATAATTGTTGTCGTTGTCGCAGAATTAAATGTGAAATTGTATGAACTGTTTTGCTCAAAAATCCAGCTAATCCGTATATCAATAAGAGCGTAAAATTTTACATTTTTTATTTATTGTTAAATATATCCAAGAAATAAGTTTAGTTGAAATATGTCAATGGGAAGGAGATACACTTGATCTTAACAACTTTTGTCGAATCAAATCCTTAAGTAAAGGTTTTAGTCACTTTCAAAATGTGTGAATTTGGCTGTATTATTGGTTAGAAAATAATGGAGTTCACTTTGACGTGTAATACAATAGTTTTCAATTGTATCATTTTGAAAAATAAAATTATTTCAGTTTCCAGAGAGAGGATTAATTTACAATAAATCATATCATCACTATGACTATGAAGCATTAATAAATAATAACAATCGCGTATTGTTGCAGCGCGACTTATCTAAGCTTCAAGATTGGTGTAACTATAATAATTTGCCTTCAAATATTAATAAATGTAAGTTTGTCATATTTTCGAAATCGCAAACTGTTTTTGAATATCGCTATCAGCTGAGTGACATTGCGCTTGAGTCTTGTGATGTTGTCAGGGATCTTGGAGTTTACGTCGACACTGAATTGTCATTTAATTATCATATTCAAAGTATTACCCGAGATGCACTACGCTTGCTTGGCTTTTTGTTCCGTGTTACCAAAGATTTTAGTGATATTGAATGTGTAACCAATTTGTATTGTGCTCTGGTAAGATCTAAGCTTGAGCACGCATCTATAATATGGTCTCCCATTTACCAATCTCATGCAGGACACATTGAATACATACAGCGCAAATTCCTTAAATATTTAGCGTTTAAAATTGACGGTAGATTCGCATGTAGAGGATTCGATCATAGAGCTCGATCGCTTTCAAATGGTTTCGATGGCTGCTCGCAGAGTGTATGCCGGACAATTCTTTCTGTTTAAGATTATAAATAGCTTGGTGGACTGTTCAAATCTACTCCGATTTGTTAAATTTTAACATACCGCGCCCCTCTGCGAGGAGTAGCAGACTATTTCACGTTCCTGTTTTTCGTACTAATTATGAATCCAAAGCACCACTACTTCGGGCATGCCAAACATGTAACATAGAAGCATTTAGTCAAGAAACTAACTATTTCAATGAGCCTGTAAGATCTTTCTGCGCTCAATTGTCTCGGTTCCTGCAAAATCTGGCCATCTGATGTGTGTGCGTATTTTGTTTTGTAGGATTATTAATTAGTTTATTATTATAGTAGCTTATTTATTTATTTATATTGTCTGGTAATTGTAAGGTCTGTAACCTGTTAGACAATAAAGAATTTTATTATTTTTATTATTATATCATTTAGAAAATAACGGAGCTCACTTTGACGTGTATAATACAATAATTTTCAATTTGATCATTTTGAAAAATAAAATGATTTCAATTTGTAGAGAGAGGATAAATTATGATAAATCATTCGACTATGATTTTTAGTCAAGCAAATTGTACAACTAAACATTTATGAGATTGGTATTACATTATTTGTCATGATATATCTGGTAATATAAATAAAATAATCCATGACTGAGCATTAATAAATACTAATAATCAGCTCGTTAGTAAAATAAATATCAGTAATTGAGCATAGTTTAGAGCAAAAAAAGAATGGACAGCAGCAATAATGTTTATACTTATATTACCAAACATGTATAGTTTATTTTATTCGACAACAGAATAATAACAAGAAAACTAATTATAATTAATGTATAACGAAGGCCGTAAGGCACGTGCACTCCTACAAAACAAAGTGTTTTAACTCAACGTTACAATACATAAGTGTATAGTGAACAGACGGACAACATAGCCAAAGAAAAACGACAATAATTTAAAAGCGCTAGCAAAGCCATTATTTTAATTGTGACATTGTGTTTTAGTGCAAGCGAATAGCGAGGTTTTGAGTGCATTAAAATTGTATTATGTTATAGGTTATTGTCGAGGTTTTTTAATATATTACGAGGGGTGCAAAGAAAGAATATTGTTGTTGCATCTTACGAGGGCAACTATTTATATTTTGAGCCACTTATCTCAAAATATAAATAAGTATAGTGGCCGTTGTACTAGCAGCTTTGCGAAACTACTCAGATTGGGTGTTGGGAAAACCAACTATTGATGATAATTTTTTACTAAATATCCATCCAATCACCTCTGGATTACAGCGATAATACCCTAGATGTGGTGTTTTCAGTTTGGTGGTTTTTTTATTAAAAATTAATTAAACGTCAAACTCACAACTGGTTTAAAAATGTCGCGAAGATTTGGTATTGCATCTAACGATGCAATTAATGATATTATATCTAATAATATACCAAAAAATACAAACAAATCAAAAAAATATGTATTGAAAATATTTCTCGAGTTTTGTGCGACCAGAGAATACGAACTGAATGCTGAAACGAGTTTGCAAAAGTTGGCTAATATATTGAAAGATTATGCGGTAAATATGAGAAAAGCTGACGGAACTGAATATAATGAAGCAACTGTAAAAACAATTTGGAATACTACGAGTAGGCTACTCCAGGAAAAATACTTCAATGATTTCAAAATTGTATTCGACCCGTTTACCAGTGTGATATTCAATAATGCGCGAGATGCAAGAAATGCAAAACGTAAAAGATTACAGCAGGATCCAAACAAACGAAAATGCAGTTCATCAAATTTGAGTTCAACTGATTTGGGTAGAATCATTGGATTCTGGGATGAATGTACACCAGAAGGTTTACAAAAAATTTTTGCCATATTGTAGCTGTTGAGTTAGCTTGGCGAGGTGGTGATCAGCTGATTGCCTTATAGATAATTTCACGATTGAGAAAAATAATGATGGAACGTCAACCAACAGAATTGAATACAATCCAATATTCAGTAAAACATGCCAAGGAGGATCGAAAAGTTGTACAAATAGTAAGTGGCTTGTTCCAAATGTTGCAAACGAAAGTGCATGCCCTGTTCGGTTATTCCATAAATTATTGTCCAAAAGGGGGAAAAATATTACTTCCAGTCGCCTATTCTTGAGACCAAATCGTTTCTGGGGAAGTGACACATGGTTTGACAATATACCGGTAGGCAAGAACACAATTAATATGTGGACCAAATCATCTGTGTAAAAAGATATCCAATCATTCGAACAGATCAGCTGCATTTAGCCATTTGGCAAATAAAGGAATTCCTGAACAGCAATTAATAAAAATAAAAGGACATAGCAGCTCTAATTCAATTAAACCGTACTTGAATATTAACCAAGAACGCCATGGTGAAATAATCAACACCATGCGAGGAATTTCTTCAACGGTGGAAATTAGCAATCCGTCAAACTCTTCTTCCAATTTAACATTTACCAATGGCACTTTTCACAACTGTATTAAAACTATTACATTTTGTATTGAAAATTATTAAACGTCAGATTGACAATCAAATTTTTGATATCTACAAAGTAAAAAATTATCTTATCGAATACTCCTCGGGCCTTGATAAATACTCAAAATGTTGTCATAGAGAATCCTTCAAGCGAGTTGCTCAAGGATAATAGCCCAAGGCCGCAGGCAGATTATTTTAGGTTATCGGTCCCCAAATGCATGTAAAATTTTGTCAAAATCGGTTTTAGAGAAATGAACAAAAAAGCTAATTTGACCACTAAATTTGGATATAACGAAGCATTTGCGGACATGGGTAGAATGGCAAAAAATGCTTGAATTGTTTCCAGTTTTCGTTTGTTGCAACCATAATGAAGCACCCTGTATTGTATTGTCGTGAAATTTAGTTCATTGTATTTAGTTCTCTAAGTTCTAGTAGTGTTTGTAAACTTTAAATAATTTAGCGCCCAATTATTTTATATCACTATAATTCCGAAAACTCATAAACTACCATAACTGTTTAATGATATGTTTTTGTGTTATTTTAATTACATTTTAACAAGCAAATTTCGTCATTGGATCCTTTCTAAAAATATACACAAATCTGAAATGAAAAAAGCCTGCCGCTAAATCATTTACCATAACATAAACACATATGCCAGATCTGGTTTTAATTTTTTTTTTCGGTTTTTTTGGCACAATACCACTCAAAAGTTAACAATTAAAATGTATATGATGAGAAACAGGCTTGGACTCAACTTTTTTTCAGGTGTTGTAGGTATTGCTGAGAGGAAAAAGCTTTTCTAAAATTACCCACATTGGAATGGGATTCTTCGAGTCTAAACTGTGAATATTAAATTTTTGAATTACAAGACAATAGATATACAGGGTGATTCATGATATATGCGCAGGATGTGTGAGCTCGTCCAAAAATATGCAAAAAAAGTTGACCGTTTTCGAGCAAAATCAACCTGTTGAAATAAATTTAATTTTTTCTACTAATTAAACGTTAGCTTCATAATTGCAAAATTTAAAAAAATGATAGAAAAGTTGTTTTTTTTTTTAAATTCTCCAAACTGTAAAATTAGTCGAAGAATTGCTTCGTGCATTGAAGCTAACGGCGGACACTTCCAACATTTAATTTAACTGTGTATGGTTTTTTTATTGTTTTTTTTTTTTAATTTTGCAATTCTGAAGTTAGTTTGGTTTTGTTACTTGTTCTAACGTTTAAATAAATTTCGTTAAATTAGTAGAAAAAAATTGACCATGTTTTTCAAGTTGATTTTCCTCGAAAACTGTCAACTTTAGGGCTTATGACCAAGAGTATCTTTTTTGTGTAGAAAACATTGGCGGTTCAAATGGGCATATTAAAACCGTACTTTTTCCATTGGCGTAGAAATTGGGGTGAAAAACACCCACGACCCATATCTTGTATAAGTAACGTTTCGTCTTCTGTAAATTATCATCAAATATGGTATTTCTTATGGTCATCATCATTACTTTCGACATTCATCTTTCGCGTGACTCGATGTCCATGTCTAAAGACGTTTCCTTGTGTGTTGTCCAAAACTCAATAGTTAATATAGTTTTAAAATTTTTCTATGTTAAAAATAGTTACAAGCTATATAAAGAGAAGCTGTGTGTGTTTTTAATGATCACCTATAACTAGGGATGCCGATCTTTTAGAAAAATAATCGATTTTTGAATCCATTCGAATCGGTTCTAGAAAAATCGATTCTCAGAAAATCTGACCAAATTTGAATCGATTCACAAAGATCGATTCTTGCTCTAATAAAATTAAAAATAAATGCGGTAGTAACTGGGAAATCATATGAGCCTAACTGTACTACTCATTTCCAAGGATAAGTAACAACAGGGTAACGAATTAAAAATATATTCTGAGAAATAAAAAAAATATTAATTATAAATTCCAGTCTTCTTTTTCTAAAGAATTCAAAGAGAGCAGTTTGGAAAGCCTTTCTCCTTTTTGTTGGTTCCTCGATTCATCCATAATGTTTCCAGCTTTGGAAAATAACCACTCCGGTTTCAAGTTCGGCAGGATCGTATTGTGTCTGAATAGATTTAAAATGGATATTCCAAAACTTGTAGGTTTCGGATTCAGACTTTTGTACGTTTATTGCAGTTGATAATATGTCAAAGGCAAGAGGTTTTTGAAAATGTATTCTCTTAAATCGTGGGTCTAAGACAGAGACATTACCATGTCTCTGGTCTAAGACAAATAGCAAGCGTACTAACTGATTCGACTTCGAAAACCTTTTCGACAATTCCGCGTTTGTAGCATTAAGTAGGGCCAGTCCAATTGACGTCGTCAACTCCAATTCAGAGAGTTCGGTATTAGTTGAACGACATATCGACGACCATGAAATGTAAAATAAAGTTTTCACTTTTTTCGATCTTTTAAACGATTCTAGTAAAAAAATAATCGATTCTAAAAAGATTGTTTTCAAAATAATCGATTAAAATATCGATTATTTGGTTCGAAAAAAATCAACCCAACCGAAAAAATCGATCTAAAACCTATAACACCTGAAAATAATTTCTACGATGTCAAGAAGAAAGTAGCAACTCGTTACAATTGAGAAAAATTTCAGAATCCATTCCTGAGGCGTAAAAAAACATTTCAATACCGCGAATGTATTAATTTAAGCCACGCTAAATAAAAAAGGCCGATCGTCTTGCTGCCAAATGTTTTAAGACAGACAATCTGCAAAACGCTGCAACCGTGAGAACTGAATTTAAAAAACCGCAAAATGTTTGTTATGGAAAAAGAAGCATATATAGGTGTAAGTACAGTCTGTTTTTCGTAAACAATATTTTTCCCTTCATGTGAGAATGTTTTGAACCGCAAACAATACAAAATGTAGATGGTACACGTATTATCAATAACCGCGATATGAATATGAAAAAGTGAAAATACAGTTTAAAGTGATAACTTATTTATTTAGTTCATACAAAGATATTATCTCGGTCAGACATATTTGTCATAATTTTGCGGTTAATGTAAAGGTTATATACAGGGTGTCCCAAAAAACATTCCCCACCCTTTGAGGGTAGAATCTATGACCAAAAATAAGACAAAAATCATTTATGTCAAAATTTCGAAAAAGTGAAATTGTGACCATTTTGAATATTAAAATGAAGTAATTTTCGAAAATAAAATCAAATGTTCAAATTCAAATTATTTATTAACTAAACACATAAGAAAACAAAAACATTTCAATTTACAAAGGCAAGTGTTCGAAATCCTCACTATTTTATTCAATAATTGTTTTCTACACGTAGGCCGTGTAGAAAAGGGTGGGGGATGTTTTTTTGGGACACCCTGTATACGAGGGCCATGGTTTATATTGTATTTCAAATTTCAGTCATAAATTGTACATTTCTGTACATAGACATGTCAATATGTAAACAATAATGTTTAAAATAAAAACACTCATAATAACATTCAGAGAAAAAAATAAAATAAATAAACAACAAATGAACAATTACAATCGCTGAAAAAACTACCGTCTATTAGTATCAACAAACTCCTGAAAGCTATAGAACACGTTATCAATCAAATACAGCTTTAATTTTCTTTTAAATTGTGTCTCAGTTAGGCAACCCTTGACGTCGTCGGGCAGGAGATTATAACATTGGTAGCCCGCGTATTTTGGTGACTTTTTGTAAAATTCGTGTTTGGGACGAGGCAAGCACAATCGGTCCCTTCTCCTAGTGGAATTCTCGTGGTTGTCTTCACACGTACGCGCGCCATCTTTATTTTTGTAAATATGACAAAGCGTTTTATATAGGTAAATAGATGGGACTGTGAGCAAACGATTTTGTTTAAAAGCCTCCCTACAAGTACCCCTAAAAGGAATATTAAAAATGCAACGCACTGCTCGTTTTTGTAGTATAAACACTCTGTCAATCATACTAGACCTGCCCCAGACCACTATACCATACGCAATTGCTGAATAGATCAATGCATAGTATATTGAAAGTAAGACATGCACATTCATGCAAGTCTATAATAATATATAATATATAAAGACGTATTAAGTTTTTTACAAAGGTGAAATCCGGATCAACAAAAACTCCTAGCAGTTTAGCAGAATCTGATAGAGGAAGATGGATATGATCAAAGTTTATGTTGAGATCCAATGTTCTGAACTTATTAAAGTGTATAGCAACTGTTCTGTCAAAGTTGATCATCAGCCTGTTACTCCGACACCACATTCGAAACTCATCGAGCGTGACATTTATCTTATGTTTTAGAATTTCAGGATCCCTGTCAGATAATAAAAGAGTGGTGTCATCAGCATACATGTACTGAAAACCGTGTGTGATATTTGCAGGAAGATCGTTAATATAAAGTAAAAATAGCAATAGGCCCAGTATACTTCCCTGAGGAGTGCCCAGATCAACATTTAAGAAGTCTGATACAACAGATTCAATTTTAACCATTTCGGCATAGAAAGTCTCTATCAACAACGTCAAATGCGCTGGACAAATCGAATAAAAGAGCCACTACATGGGAGCCGTTATCAATCAGATCATGAACCTGTTGAACAAATTCGACGGTGCAGGTTTCAGTGGAAAAACCTTGTCTAAATCTGTACTGACAGCTGCTTAACACATCACACTTGTATTGATTGTAGTACCTGCTAAAAATTGGCAACAGTGCAATATCAATATCGGTTTTTTCTTAAAACAAAATCAACAGCTAAATAATTTTTTGTTTGTTTGAATCCGTTGGACGTGTACAGCAAAGCGTGACACTAATATTTATATAGTTTTATTTTATATTAATAAAACCTATACAGTAAAAGAAAATTAATTGAGAAATAGTCCATTTGTCACGCAATGTTGTTGGCTACATCACTCGATAATACCTGAACAATTTGTTTGAGTTCTGCTATATATCGATATATAGATACTTAAATTAAATATCTCAAAAAATCTTATTTATATTCGTTCAGATATGATTTCTCAATTCCAACTATATGACAGTTATAAATGAACCGAAAAGAGAATAAATGCATTTTAGTAATGATATATTATGCGTTTCGTTTTCTTTGTATTTGTGAATTCGGTCTTTCTTTCAATTAAGAATTTGAATACTTTCCATTTTTACTGTTTTATTGCTTGCTGTTATTTTTTTACTTTACTTTCTTCTTTCTTAAGAACAAATTAATAATATGTCTTACATTTATTTTGATTAACCACTTTTTATCTTTCTTACATTGTACGAATAAATGACTGGTCTCTTATATTTTAATGTTAGTAATATTATTTATTCTATTATTTTAAGTCTATAGTCTCTAATTTAAGTTTCATCATCATTGTAAATTCATCTCAACTCTCTCAACTTTAACTGTTAATAAACTTAGTCTATTTAAACTTGGTATTCGGTGTTTCAATCCTTTAGATAAGGTCCTTATTTTCAATGCCCTCGTAGTTCACGTTAAACCTAAACGTGACAGTATTTTTAGCTGTTATTTAAAATTATTCACGAAAAATCGCCATAGTTTGGCACTTAACTGACTGAATGCAGAGTAGTAGGTTTTACAAAAACATGCTTTTGTCGTTACTCACAATTATTCATTATTATTTGACAATTTATTTCTGTCTCAGTACAACATTTTATTCTGTACGCGGTTTTTTATATTTAGTTGAAATTTTTGAGCTTTTTGAAGTTATTAAAAAAAACGGCTTTCCCACATGATTTTTTTTACGCAAAATAAGTGCCAAACTATGGCGATTTTTCTTGAATAATTTTAAATAACGTGTGATATACCACCTATTTTTGAATTGAAAATGGCTTTAAATTTTGCAATAAAAAGTCCTGGGCTGTATTGAAAATGCTATCCCATTCTTATCTTGTACACAGTGTGTATTATTTATAAAAATTATATTGCCAGTATATCTAAGGGATCTGGATTCAATAAGGAATGCAGTTGTGTTACAGGTTTTCTCAACATTCTGGATGACATTTTAGGTGATCTGGATAGGCCTTGATTCTCATTGATTATTCTAAAGCATTAATCATGATCATGGTATACAAATATACTTAAGTATATCAATTTTAAATTAGATACTGATTTTAGGGATTTATCAGTATGTGGGAATATCTCTGTGAGCAATGTTCCTCAAGGTTCTATCCTTGGACCTCTTCTTTTTTGTATCTATACACCCAATCTTCTTTCGTCGCTTACATTGTATGCTGATGATAGATGCTAACATAGATATTCGATTTTGCAAGAAGATATCGTGAATGCTTATCAATAAATAAATGATGATTTGGTTTCTCTTGTAGACTGATCCAACCGTCATAAATTAAGTATAAAGTAATTGGAAAAAAATATAGAAAGAAATAAAAGACAGTTTAAGATCAAGAACGTATTCAACACGATCAAGAATTCTGTGTGCGATATGCTTACGGTATCAGAACCTTTTCTCTCTATGGAAAATAGAAGATTATTATTATAATAGACCAAGAGCCATGAGCAGTCAGACCTGTTAAATATTATCGATTCAAAAATATTTATGCAATTTATTATTCTTATATAAATATCTAAATCCGCCTCGAAGGTACCAATTTGCCTGTAGAAAATTACTTTTAGCCGTAATAAATCTTTTAATCTAAAAAGGAAAAGTGCCAATCGAGTGGTATTAAACACAGAATTGTTAAGTTTATGAACATCAGGAGATGAACACCTGCATTGCAAATTCCAGTGCACATCGACATTATTTCTTTAACCTAAAACAATCAATTATGATGACAAAAACTGTATGAGTACCATCACATAACCTCAAACGACCTCGCGACTATACTACTACTACCTTTTTCGGGCACACGTCCAATGACTACTACAAAAAAGATATAATACAATCCGTATATGCGAAAAAGTGAGAGATAGGCACTGGTGGAAAAAGATCGGCGTTGTTCGCTTGCCTGGTATTGTATAAATAAAGACAAATATTTTATTCCTTCGCAATAAAACGTAAATGGTCAAGACCAGAAATCGCTATATGTGTGTGTGTATATCGAAAGAAGAAGAAGAAACAATGGCACGTCTGGAAAAATATTAATGATCCAAACTTGGGACTCATTCCAAACGCACACGTAATGACATTGTGTTTCTTCTATTGTGTATGAAAAAATAAGAAAGGGGATAAACGAAAATGAAAAATAATGAGACACGAGTATATGCCTTCTGTTACGAAGTTTCAACGTTGTAAGGGTATATCCTTGCTTGGGCAACACGATCTCTACTGGTATCTACAATTCATTCAATTTTGCCATGGTTTTCATCGATTTTGTGACGAATGTGACCGTTTTTTTGCGATTTCAGCCTTCTATCGATTCGAAAGTGCACAGTAGCAGTAGCTGCCAATACTGCACACACACACACACACAACTATACAAATATAATGCGGGCGGTTTTATGATTATGATAATATATTATAGCGGGTGAAGTTCGACAGCGAAAGCGATGTTTCAATCTCAATAGCCGAAAACTGAATGAATTTACACTTCCACGTAGGGAGTGTAGCGGCGGCGGTACTAAACTAAAAGGTCATACAGCCGCGAAGATTTGTCTGACGCAAATAAGAATGAAAAAGGAAAAGGACAAATCTTGTAGATTTTCATTATATTTTATTAAGATTATTAGATTACGAATTATGAATTAACTAAATGAAATAGAGAATATGATAAGGATTATTACTATATACAATGCTGTGGACGCAACAACAGGATAGGTAAAGAACAGGGGAGTAATAGAATTATTTTATAATAGAATTACATCTTTATTAATTATAAAAAATAAACAAATACTTTTTTACTTTTATTCATGTTTCCATATAATAATTTTATTTTTATTTATATTTTTAAAATTTCTATTGATTAATTTTAATGTATAAAATAACCTTAACCTAAAATATAATTTCGTAACATATTTTTTTGGGAAATTAGAACATGGATGTTTACATTTTTGCTTAAATTAATAAAATTATTAATAATATTGAGCTTGATTAAACAATTTTCAAAATGATTTTCAAATATATTTGCTAATGTGGAAATGAATTGTACAAAATTGTCATGTTGCATCATTAAATTACCATACAAATTTGTATTTTCGTATGCTTTGAAGTAGCAAAACAGCGAAGACTCATCTAATGATTCTACTGATTTAGCGTACTTCGTACATACATCACAGATGTGTATTTTAATGCATTTCTTTATTAGATATCCACATACATATCTTTGAAAATTGTTTTAAGGCCTTCAGAAAAACAACGCAAGCACAGATGTTGGAAATTTCCCATTATATACCTAAAAAACATGCTAAAATCACCCCCAATAAATGGGCAATAAAACCTGAGACGTGAATTTACTACCTGCTAATATCTATAATAGTTAAAATATGTAATTCAAATTTAATAAACACTGTCAGAATTTAATAGAATTTTTGCACTCATCTAGTATGTATGTATATATTTTTCTATCCAAACAGAATCTAAAACATCATTCAAATAACTTACGTACGCTAGTTGAAGTGTAGACTAAATATTGAAGGTAAACGAGAATAAATTCGAAACGGTGCATGTATAGGGCTTGCATGCATATCCTAACCATGCAGAGGCCGAACAAACTCAATGTATAGGTAAAACCAGTCGCATAAATAGAAATAAATATAAATAAAAATAGTATGAACACAAAACGCTAGCAGGAGACCATTTTATCCTTCTGCCAGCATCTCCCAAATATTTGGGTTTCAGCAATACTCGGACGGTGGTCTCCAAGCGTTCTGCCGTCGATGTTTAATGCCAAATAATGAAAAATTAAAAGGATTTCATGTTCGTAAATATAATAAATGAAAAATAATTTAATGGCAAAGCGGACTAGGAAAAACCAGCATTTTAGTCCGCTTTGCCATTAAATTATGTTTTATTTATATTATTTACGGACATGAAATCCTTTTAATTTTAATTCTTCTATTTAACTTTTTGTTGTACCGTAGTATAGTTTCTCAGATAAGGTAGTGGTCCCTCTTAAATAGGCCACCCGGTACAAAAATACATA
The DNA here is from genome assembly GCA_911728435.2 of Apoderus coryli. Lineage (NCBI taxonomy): Eukaryota > Metazoa > Arthropoda > Insecta > Coleoptera > Attelabidae > Apoderus > Apoderus coryli. The sequence continues at coordinate 16,795,270 of OU452204.1, forward strand.
TTTCATTAGCATTAAGTAAAACATGAAATAACACCGGTTCGAACAAAGAGCCCTGAGGGACTCCAATAATATAGAATTCACAACGTATTTGATGCGTCGTCGTACTGTTAAATTTAATAATCATAATAATTGTTTAATTTCCTTAATTATTTTAAAAAATAATAAAATATTGTAATATTAAGATGAGTAAATATTCCAACCATATATTATAAAACTTAATTCTCACAAATTAATAGAAGAAGTAAACATACAAAGTAATCAATCATGAAATGTCGTGTCATTCATTCGTTCATTAACGTTTACATTTGTCATTTTTGACTATTAATTAATTATCTTAAATAATGATTTCTACGATTTATTTAAACTTACTTTTTACAATTTAATATGCCTAATATTGAATTGTCTCGGTTTGTAACAGTTTTGTAAAAATGACTAACAAGACTTCACCACGTAGAACGTTTCGTGCTATAATTATGCACACCTTCAGCTGTATCACTCAAACATTTTAAGAAAAACATTTTTATAATTAAAAAAGTTCTATCTCTCTCAGTAATTCTAAAAAAAAACTTGTAGATAATTAATTTTCAAACCCATAAAAGCTCATAAACAAAGCTCGTGCCTGATATCTACCTGCTTTAGTCTATTAATTTAGAGTTAAACAGACCCTAATAAAAAATTAGGTGTAAAATTGTAAACCTTTTTTATTACCTGTAGCCGCTTTTAACAAATTTTGTTATATAAAATATTATTAATAGATATTTTATGAGTTGTTATGATTTCTAAATTTCCAGAATTTTGACTGATGTGCTATTTTACTAAATTCGCTATGCTCGCTTGGACTCAGAGCTTATATATATTAGTAAAACTTACACTTTTATAAAGATAAAGTTGCTACGCGTCTGAGTTCACAATTAATTAAAAAAAAATAATCAAAAATAATAATGTTAGTATTAGCTAAGGGTAGCGCAATGCGTAGCAAAATGTGCCTGCTAGCTCATAAATCCAAAAAAACTATCAGCCGAGACTCAATCTGAGGGTGAAGGTTCTCAAAATGTTCCACAAAAAAAGTATATCAAATTGGCTCTCAGCAGATATCTCAGAGCGCCACTGACTTAACAACGCGTTTCAAAAGTCAGAAACCTACTGATATCCTGTATACCCTTCGCTAATGATTATCCGAAGAATTTACCTATATTTTCTGCGAGGAAAGTGAAAAAAAAAACATGAAATGTTTAAAATTAGATAATTAGGATTTAATAGCTAAATTTGAAATATTTACAAACATTATTGTTGCGAATAAAGTTGTACTAAATAAATGTTACAGCTTGAAAACGTTAACGACCTGAAATTCAGCTGTAAATCTAAATTTATAAAATAAACAATAATTATAGAACCAAATGCAATACAATATCTCGAAAATAATTGTAGTAATGGGAATAATTAAACGCTCAATTTTAAACGCAACAAAGTTTTATTACAAGCAACGAAGGTATACAATGTTAAACACAAAATAAAGAAGAATAATTGAAATAAGGTGGCGCCATACGAGTAACAAAAAAAGCTCTTCAAACCTTGTATTCTTCTTCAAACCCCAATAAATAGGTGCTAAGAGGTTAACACATTGACTTGATCACTCGCCTCCTACTGGATCTACCTCACTCATAACAATACATTTTACATATATACGAAATTTCACACAAAAATTTCAAACCGTGTTGGCTATAAGGCCATAAAGAATCATTTTGTTGTTTGTTTTTTACCTAAGCACGAACCGCTTTTCATCCAATAATAAGGGTATTCTTCTTCTTAGTTACGTATTCAAGTCTCGTGCCCTTTGCTACATAAATATACGTGGCATAGAAGAAAAAGGTTATCATTTTAATGGGAGACTTTCTATTTATCTTGTATACCTAAGGGTTTTAATTTACATTTTGTTTGGGTAGGCTTTTTTGTGTATTTGTACGATATCGTCGCTTGTACACTCATATACAGGGTTGGGTCTACTTCAGGGACGATGAAAAGTTTCCAGACGCAATGTTCAATACACTGCACTGAGCTTTTTTTTCTACGACCAAACTAATCAATTTTTCTAAATCATCACTGATTATTTAAGTCGTTGTTTTTTTATATTGTGATCGTACGTACGTTCTGGCAATGCTTCCATCGCTTGCCCGTCAGCCTGCATGGGAAAAGGGACAATATGAGTTTTACTGGAGGAATACTTGACCCTGAGACAATTGAAGAAGTTTATTTAACCTTGAGAATCAAAAGCCAGAAAGCTTATCGACCTAGATCTCAAAAAGATGGATCTAAGTGAGGATGATATATATGTCGTTTTTGAGAAGAGCTTACAGAACACCTGCTCTGTGAATATATGGAACAAATACTTCCAAGCAAGGGAATTGACCCCCAGAGATACCATCACCTCAACTCTATACTTTGCTGACTTTCTTTAATTCAATGTTTCCCTATAATGGCTAAAAATAAACAAGAACTACCCTTGCACAAATCAACATTGATTTGGATTTATTTAGGAGCTTTGCACTGAGCCATTGTCTCAAGTTGAATCACGAAAAGTCAGTGGCAATATTATTTGAACGCAAGGCTGAGTTTTCTTCTTGAACAGCCATAGAAACTCTCTAAAAATATAATAATGATTGAAAATAATATTCAAAAAACTGTAAATTTGTAAATAATATTTTGCTTATACTTTAAAAATTAAACACATTTGTTTTTATACCCATTGAAATAATTCCAAAAAAACTTTGTAAAAAGCAACAACAAATATAATTTTTGTATCAACAATAACCGATTGTTAATATGACGTACGATTATTTTTTTCCGTGCATATTGAAGTATAGTGAACACGAATGTTGGGCCTAACGAAGCTAGTTTCGAGCTGCATAGGGATTCATCAATATTTGATACGTTTAAATTATATTAGAACTTTACTTCTGTAGTTTTTTTCAATTAAAATTGTTTATTAATGGTAAAAAACACCCCTATTCTATCCGTATAAATGATTTACTATAACAACTCGCTTTCACTCACGTCGTCTCGTGTGAAAAATCTTCACAAACGATTAATAAAAACGACATTTTGCCTTTAAGTAATCATTTACCTTACTAGTAGTAATGAACACAAAAAATACTTAAATGTTATTAAATACCTACCATTCTGCTATTTACAATTTATGTCAAAAGTCTTTCTTCGGAACTTGCTGATTAAAATCAGTATATAACAGTTAATTTACCAATGGTCACCCACACCTATTCTGAAATCTACACTTCGTCAGATGTTGTTAATTCTATAAGAGTAAATAACGGTTTATATGGTATTTTTCATTATATTTATATTTTATTTTTCCATACTGTATAAACATTATGATTGTAATAATAGTTTTAGATCGAGAAATAAATATTGGAAAGTGTAGGTTGGGGCTACAACATAACCGGGTATACTGGGTACCTACTCAGCACACACAGGTATTGTTATAATACAACCCACGCGGTCATTCTGTGTCGAGCGCTATAATATTTTTTCCTGTGTGGTTTTATATGCGCGGCCACCAGTAGCGCACAGGAAATTTGACCAGTATGTCGTTTTACTCATTATATAAATGGCATGCAGCTTTGCTTGTTCAAATGGCTCATTTTGGGACACAATCGCGTAGCGAAAAACACCATTTAATTGATGTGTAATTATTTGAATTTATTGTACAGAGCTTCGTTAATTTTGAGCTTCTTAGTCGATAGAACTCTTCTGACTTCAAATATACACTCTGTCCAAAATAAAAGTGATATACCACCTATATTTGAATTTAAAATTGCTTTAAATTTAACAATACAAAATCTAGACCCGTATTGAAAAAAAACCAAGTTGATGATGGTTTTTCCAAAACGAAACGTCGTAATGAAAATTTGTAAACGCTATCTTTTTCTCCTCAAAAAGTAACAATAAGGAAATGCTCTTCATTTTTTAATATCTGTAAAAATAATATCAGAAATAAATAAAAACTAAAACCGCAAAAAATTGTTTTTTAAAACATCTCGAAAACGGCTAAAGTTAGTTTAATTTTGAAACCACAATTTAAAAGGTGTTTAAATTATACAACTTTTCTCGAATTTAACCAACAATTGTAACTACTACCGTTTCCAAGATTCCAATGCTATCCCATTCCTATCTTGGGCACAGTATTGAGGTTATGTTTACTAGTATGAATTTTTCGCAGCTTTGGATGCTGGATGCTGATTTGGTTTTATCAAAGATATAAAAACGACTGGTCCCCATTTACATATACACATAATCTATATCTTTTGTTCAAATTCTGCAAGGTTCTTCTTAATACTTCTGGTTGGTTATTAAGAATATTAATGTCTTGCTCTTTTTTTTATTTCCATATAAACTCCCATTACAGTTAAGTTGGGCCTGTTAGAAGGCCAAAGAATGGTTCCGTTTCTGCCAATCCACATGTTAGCATTGGCAATTGACATTGAGGGATTATCTAACGGTTAACACACTATGAGGGTGTGATCCGTCTTGTTGCTAGATTCATTTTCTAAATATACTTAATGGGAGAATATTAACTTCTCCTGCAATTTTATTTTGAAGTATCGATGATATTGAGTACACTGCACCACATACCTATCGACTCTCAGCCATATTGATATAGTTTTTCTTGAATTACTGTGTTAAAACTCTATTCATCAATTTAGAAACAAAAACATCTTCTTAGATTAAAGAAATATCTTTGGGGCCATCGTAAATATTCAAACGCTTAAGTTTCTCATACAATAAATACGAATTCCCCAGGCATTATTTTGTTCTGAATTTTTTAAAGTTTAAAATACATCTGAAACCGAAAACTGTCATAGCTATAATTGTGTTGATTTGAGGTTGAGGACAAAGTAAACCAAAACGCGCGAGAATCTTGCTTTTGGTGTTAGTCTCGCATCAATACCATTCCTACTTGGTGGCACCGTTTTGAAGCTAAATGCCTTTAACTTTACACGAATTATTTACTTGAAAAAAATATGTCAAGAGACAAAATTGTTTTGTAGTTTCATCCTCATTTTATTAATTTGCTACAATTCTTCAAAATAGTTTTGAAGTATCACATACGACGCTTTAGTCATTGGACCGACGAAGTCTATACCTAATGGTGCAACCTTAAACGTGATGTTTTGTTCTTTAACTTTAAGGTGTTCTAGCGTACCATTTTGGGATTTTTAGCATCAAAGCAAAAAAGAAATACTCAATTCACATAATTGCGCATTTTCCCAAGCTTCTTTTTTATTATTTGGACTATACACGAAATTATACAATTGTTTTTTTTAATTTGATTACTTGTGTACTTTGGAAAGCACATTGTCAATTTAATAATGTATTGTGTTTAAATATTTGAGTACAATAATTATTTTATTCTTAAGAGAAAACATTTTTGTCAAAAAAAAACATAAATTTTTTAATAATTAACTTATCAGGTCTGTCGTGTTCTGCCACCGAGTTCCTATCGATTTCTGGCTCTTGTTTTATTAACTTTATTATTAGCATTTCCCAGAACAATCCTGCAATTGTGGATCGAAGAAATTAACTGAACGAGCGGTATTCATTAAAGACTAAATATTTAAATCTGTGTTCCTTCCAAGTATAGCGAAAATATTAAAATTTAGTGAAAAATAACACAGGCATTTTTTGTTTATTTTAAGTAGACAAAAATGTGTTTTATCTCCCATCACATTTCAATTAAAACTGTGGCGCCACTGGAACCAGATATAAAACTGCATGAAGGCAGCAGCCGACAAGTCGAGGCGAGGCGACTCACTCATTTAATTCTCTAAATATTACTTATAAACAAACACCAGAGATTTTCCAAATTGACTATAAATGCAAGTCTGTCGTTTAAGTGCACTGTTCACTGTGTTAGCTTTGACCTTATTTGGATTTTGAATTTATTTTTATTTTAGAAATTTACCGGCTGCCGCAGTAAGAATATAAAACATTGTGTATGTGGGTAGCTTTTAAAACAAGGCGGTCTTGCATTTGTAGACAATCTCTGTTTGTAATAATATGTAAACAAATATAGACTAATTGCGTATTTCTACTGTATGACAGACGTGCCGAAAACATATACGGGTAGTTTATTTTAACAGACTTATAATACAAATAACGCAAAATATAATCAAAAACGATGCAAAATACAAACAAAAAATAATAAGGAGCCCTCATTGATATTTTAGAGCACCAAATTTCGGCTGCAGAAAATTCCAAGCAATTTAGAGAGGCTGTTCTTCTTGAGAAGGCCTATTACTCGCTGTAAGACTACTTTGTTGATACATGGTAACATTTGTTTTGATTTTATTGTGTTTGTCCAGATTTGATATTGATTTGAATGATGTATTATTTTTTCTGTTTTATTATTTGCATTTTTATATAGATATCTTTTGTGCTGTTATTTATATATTTTACTTTGTGAATGTTTGGTGGATTTGTAATTTTATTCTTCCTACTAATTTTGACAACATAATGTAGTGTATTGCGTGTTACGTAGATATGTATTTTAAAATATTTTGTTTTATTGTATTTTTATACATCTTTATTATACATTATCTTATTGGATATATTTTGATATACTTTTGAACATTTTAAATATGACTTTGTCTACACGAACTTTGTAATTCTTTTATGACAATAAAGTTAAAATTACTATTATTTATTTTACAAATAGCTTTTGGCAACTTTGAGCACCAATTTCAAAGTCAAATGAGTCATACTATCAGTTGGTTGTATTTAAATTGAACATACGGTATACAAAAATCAAAAAATATGATAATTTTGTAAAAGTTAAACTACCGGGTATAAAACAATTAAGTACTTTTCTATAAATTGCAAGATGTTTGGGTAAATGGGTAAATCCACAGATCTATCTGTGGATAAATCTGCTAAAATGTATAACAAATTGATTGGATTTAGTTGCATATCAAGAAATTTAGTTTGACTTTGCAAATTACAAAAAATATGATAATTTTGTAAAAGTTAAACTACAGGGTATAAAGTACATTTCTGTGAAATGTTTGGGTAAATATGCTAAAATTTATACCAAATGCCTTGGATTTAGTTGCATATCAAGAAATTTAGTTTGACTTTGCGAATTACAAAAAATATGTTAATTATGTAAAAGTTAAACTACCGGGTATACAGTAGATTAAATATATTTCTGTGAATTGCAAGATGTTTGGGTAAATATGCTAAAATTTATACCAAATTGTTTGGCTTTAGTTGCATATAAAGAAATTGAGTTTGACTTTGCAAATTACAAAAAATATGATGAGTTTGTGAAAGTTAAACTACCGGGTATTAAAAATATTTACTGACGTGATCGGCTTCTAGGCCCGCTGATACACGAGCGAACCGTAACTGGGCAACGATATTTAGGATTTCTTCACAATGAAAGTTCAAATTACGTGAATGATCTTCCGTTAAATGTGTTGAGGCAAATGGATATTTCGATCCATTATTGTCAAGAGTTTCTTTCTGTTTTCTTTTTATAATTTAGTCTTGTTGTCTTGATTTAAGTAATAATACCTATTTGTTATGAAATAAATAAATTGTACATATTGAAGTTATAGTCTTAGTTAGTTACACGATAACACTACAACACCTACCCAAACGTCAAACATTTGACAATTACATTCCATAATTTATTTGTGACTGTCAAAGTCCAACTAATGAAAATCGGAAAATTCGGTAGTTTTAAGTTCTTATAGAGAATACAACAGCCCAAATGCGTAAATTAAAACTAGAAACCAGTAGTTTATTACCTCATTTTCATTATCTACATCGTTTTGAAAATTATATTGTCATCCTAACAAACATTACTATTTAAATACACTCGGTAAAAGGCACACCCTGTTGTACCTATATTAAACAGAACATGAACGAACGTTCGTTATCAAAACCGTGCCCAAATCCCAAAACAAATAGTACAAAAACCATTTATTATACATTTATATTATATTGTTTAAACATGCACCATGAGTGCTTTTTATTATTATACTTTAATGTTATATCTTTTTAAAATATTTGCCTTCTTACGTGTTCCACTGATAAACTTCAAAATTACATGTTAAAATGACATACTTTCTGTTTCTGGCTTATCGCCTGAAAGGAAACAAAGATAAGCTGTTCTCGTGTATTTATTAACAATATATTATGTTTCTACGGTATCGTTAGTGATGTCAGAATGATCAGGTATTCAATTTAATTCACTTGGTTGATTGTAGCGAAATTTACACTCATACATTTAGCGAAAACAAACCCTGTAACTATCGGAAACAACCCTCAATTTTTTTTATTGTTGATTGACATTCTGACTTTTAATAACATTTTTTTTTTACTTTTTCTTGGCACCGGCTTGCGCCAACTGGCCAGCACACACATATGATTGGTGGTTTTGTTTATTCCCTATTTTATCATACTGTGCTGTTCATTATATGATATGCATATATTCTAAATTACTTATCGTGGATATATTTTCGTATTTTTAAGATTTTTTTTTAATATTACAATTATTATTACAAGTCTGATTTATTATTATTATTTTTTTATTTTTTTTTTTCTTTGGGTTTTTGAGTTCATAAATTATATATACTATAATTATTTATTTTTTATATTTTCTCGATATTTGTCATTTCTTTGTTTGTTTTAAGTTACCTGAAGAAGGCAAAATGTTTACAAAAATTGCCGAAACGTACAATTTAAAAATAACACAAAAGAAATGACAAATTGTTCGCCTAGTAACTTTTTGTGTTTTTTTTTTCTGTTTCTTGCATGGGACAATTAGTAATAGATTTAGGTAGATATATATTACTTTTTTTTTCTAAGGATAAGTGTTAAGACAGATGAGGCATGCACATTGCATGCCTTAAGCTGCACTCATGCCTTTTCAATTGTGTATTATTGATCGTTTGATTTATTGATTTTTTTTAAAAATGTACGCAATTTGAATAAAGACTATTATTATTATTATTAAATATCGAAAAAATATAAAATGTATGAATAATTATAGTAAATAATATATAATTTATGAACCCAAAAACCCAAAGAAAATAAATCTTAAAATTAACCAAAATGGTTCAAGAAAAAACTAAAAAAAAAAATAAAAAATATTTTTTTTATTTCTATATTATAATTCGCTGTTTGTTTTGCTCATCATCATTTATGTAAAATTTGTGTCTACCGAGCTTCGTTACGAAGTTAATGGCCTTGAAAGTGAGAATTAAAAAAAATAATTCAGTTGATATCTCACTTTTCTACAAGAGAAGCTTAATCCACTATTAGAAGAAGTCCCTTTGCATATTCGACGGAATATGTGGCTAATGCACGATATAGCGTCTCCGCATTTCGGCAGAAAGGCCTTATCTCAATAATATCTACATTTGCTATACCCACCGATGGATAGACCTTTTCCATGGTTGTCCCGATCGCCTACTCTTAATCCTCTGGACTTTTTCCTTTAGGGCCCTCTTAAGAGTTTATTTTACGAAAATTCAATCAATACCAGCGAAGAATTACTAAATCGCATACATACCTGTGCAAATTTATTTATTTATTTATTTAAGATACACTGCCCCGACAGATAAATAATCCAATTAAAGGGCAGGAAAAATTACAGTAAATTCTTAATATCTAACACTAAATTTATATTCTAAGAAATATATTTTTTATACAAGACAAAGTTGAATCAAAAATATCAATTTGCTCGGACACAGAGTTACAAGTATGGCACATAAAATATAAACGGGAACGCAACAACAAATTAGTACGCGGGGCCGGAAAGTAAAATACGATTCCGTTATTACGTGTATGTAGATTTGAGACACAAAAAGGAATCTGGCTTAAAAACTCTGGACAGTCAAGAAGTCCATTAATAATTTTAAAAAGCAATACTAGAGCGGAATATTCTCTCCGAGTATTTAATGATACTAGATTAAAACGGTTTAGCACAATATCATGAGGAAACCCAATGGATGGATAAACCCCATCAACCCGAAACCACAGCAACTTGACAAAACGACGCTGGATTCGTTCAATATTAGTTATATGTATGGCATACATATGCATATTCCAGTTTAGATCTGACAAATGCGTTGAAAAGAACAATGAGTGTTTGAGGTGTCACAAACTCTTTCGGATTGCGCACAATAAAACCCAGAGATCTATAGGATGCTGAAACTATATTATTGTAATGATTAGTAAAACTCAGTTTACCATCAAACCAAACACCTAAATCTTTAAACTCATCACAAGTTGTTAATGGACTATTTTATACAATAATTTTCCGTGTATAGGAAACACTAAAACATTTATCAATATTCAGATAAAGATTATTACGGACACACCACTCATATACAACATTTAAATCGTCCTGAAGATGAGAACAATCTTCAGTACTATTAATGACAGAATATACTTTGAAGTCGTCAGCATATAATAACAAACTATTTGTCAAGACACTAGAAATATCATCGATAAAACACAGGAACAACAATGGTCCAAGGACAGAGCCCTGGGGAACACCAGATGACACTTTAAAATTTGCGGAACGAAATCCTCGACTTTCCACATACTGAAATCTATCCTTCAGATACGACTTCAAAGGCAGCAGTAAATTATAAGATAATCCATAACGACACAGTTTACGCAGTAGAATACCATGATCAAGTCTATCAAAGGCTTTAGAAAAATCAGTGTAGATTCTACCTGACCCCCATTATCAAGTCGCTCAGTTAAAAACTGTGTTAAAACCATTAAATTAGTTGACGTAGAACGACCGGGAAAAAAGCCATGTTGTACCGATGAAATCTGACGCCTAACAAGGCTCATAATAATATCATGGAGCACAAATTCAAAAACTTTAGAAAAACACGACTGTATGGAAATTGGTCTATAATTTGAAATATCCTGTTTATCTCCCTTCTTATGAACCGGCGTTACTCTAGAAGATTTCCAATCAGAGGGGAAACTACACGATCGCAAAGAAACATTGAATATTGTACACAATGGTTTAGCAAACACAGTGGCACAATCCCTAATTACAAAAGATGGTATACCATCAGGACCCGATGTAAATTTAGCTTTTAACCTTCTCAAAGCTCCATAGACCTCCATCTCAGTAATCACGCGATGCGGTAAATGAGACACATTCACAACATCAAACAATCCCTGATCAATATCAAATGCCTGAGATGCAACGTATGATGTGTTGAAGAATTCCGCAAATTTATTGACAAGTTCCTGCGTATCATCAATATTATTACCATTGTAAGTCATACTACCAGGCAATCGCCCGGATTTGCTTCTGGAATTGACAAAAGACCAAAACTTGTTAGGATCACTACTCAATCTACGCTCAGCATCACGCAAGTACACCCTGTAAGAGAAACTCACCTCAGTTTTTATAATGTGACTCAGAACTCTAAAATCATTGAAAAATTGAGGATCCCCGGATGTTTTATATTTTTTCCATAGTTTAGACTTCAATTTGATGCTGCGAACAATATCATCCGGAAACCATGGAGGATACTTAATTGCCCTTAATCGATCACATGTTATCTCGAGTAAAACGTAGATGTTTACAAAATTTCCAACAAGTATTGAAGTACAAGGTGCACATATTGAACACATTTCGTAAGACCAAGCGCGAGACGCAAGCAAGTTCAACAAATGCCAGAAAAAAGAAAGCTCAACTGATGTTTTTCGCGCTTTCAGACGAATTGCCTTGGGAAGTCGGTGAAGGAGCTCGTTCGCAATAATAGAAAGTCACTGTATGGGAGATAGAATACAATCCAGTGTTTTCTGAAACAGCGCAAGGAGGAAATATGCCCTTCTCAAGCTAAATAAAAATAATTGCCCGCAATAATCTCGTTATTTTTAGTCACAAATTGGTAACAAAATTCAAACTAAATATTCAAATACGGGGAACGACATCCCTATTGTTTGAACTATAAAGTGCGCCTGTAAAAACCTGTTCTGGAAATGTTATTTACTCGAAAAGATAACGGACGGAGAGTGAAAATATAAAAATCATCAACATTTATATCTACATTTTTTTTGTTAATATATATTACATTTTTTTCTTTTCATACCGACACGTTCCAGCAGTAAAAAGGGCCCCGAAATAAAACAAAAATGCGGTGTCCTACAAAAATATATCAGCAACCCAAAGTCAGTTTGCAATATTTTTATTGTTAAAATTTCAAATTAATTTTAATGATGTGAGCATGTTTTTTTTTTATTATTTTTATTGTGTTGTTTTTCAACATAGTTAAGACTCCCAACTTCTTCAAGCTCTTAGAAAAATACGCATCTCTGACGGCTGTGATTCCCTCAATCTATGTGAAGCGCTTACCCTTGAGTCATGAGCCATGTTCGGAAGGGTTCAGATCTGGAGAATACGGAGCATGCGACAGTCTCTCGTGGCCCAAGTCCAGGAATTTGCCTTGGCTTGGTGAAAAAGCACTTTTATGCGTGCCTTCAACTCATTAAATCACTGCCCAGTTATCGTTATTCCGTTCGCCAAATAATCAGTGTGGATCAAACGTTGTCATTCCCAAAAAACGGTCATGATCTTCCCCGCCGATGGAGCATTTTCGCCGGAAAAAGTTAATTGCTTCGATTGTTGTGGTTTTTCAGCAACACATCAAGGATTTCATTGAAGGCTCAGCAATTATCATACCATCCTCATATTTGATTACTTACTGTATCTTAAAGTTAGCCAAAATAAAACGATTGTGATGTTGGGCATGCTTTTGGCCTTATATAAAGGCCTTTTTACAAGAAACATTACTTATTAGATCAGGGTCTTCCAAAAAGGTTGTACCAAACTTAAGGAGGTTATGGGGGGTTATTGTAATGATTAACTTTTGCATAGAGACCTTCTTATTGTGCCCTGACGTTGGCAATCACGACGGCGAGTTGATCCCTGTCTTCATCCACTCTAAACAATTGTTCGACGCTATGTATGCCTGTCCATTCCCTGATGTTCTTTAGCCAGGAGATTTGTTTTCTTTTGCCCTTCAAAATAAGCTGTAGGATCCAGTAACGATTCCCTTTGAGAACATGGCCGAGGTATGCCACTTTTCGGCATTTAACTGTTGTTAAAAGTTCACGAACTGTAGATATTTGCCCTGGTTAAGACTACTTCATTTCTTAGCATTGGTATCTGTAAACACATTTCAAATGCCTCTAGACGGTTGATTGTGGCAGCTTTCAATGTCCAGACTTCAGCTCCGTACAACAGCACAGACCAAATGTAACATTCTTTGTGTCAGCTTTAGGTTCAGGCTGGCATTACAAAACTGTGATCTCATCTTCTGGAACGTTGTACGGGCTGATTCAATCCTGCATCTAATTTCCTTATCCAGGTCGAGTTGCTTGATGATGTAGCATCCCAGGTATTTAAAATTGGATACTCTCTCAATATTGCATAGAGTCAATTGTCAAAAATGAGCCGTCTTGGCTGTGGAGTCATTTTTGTTTAATACGTTGTTCTTCCTCAATTTAAAAAAACGTCCATATATTAGGATTTATTTTTTATTACAAATTATTTAAAAATATGCGGGACTGCGTTACATAAATTGACCCTTCGACTCATTGAATCGCGCACCCGTTGGAAGATGTGAGGACCTTTTTTTGTTATAATTATTATTGATGTTACGCTCACTGCTATCCTGTTCCGTAGGTCTCTCTTTTCCTCAATTGTGATCCCTCAGTATATCATATCAGAGAATTTATTTTCTTCCCTATCACTTGTATGAGTTGCCAGAAAGTACTAGCTGATCATTTCATCACAAAAAATCTATACTTCCTTCATTTCTTCATCGGGTGTTTCCATATTTTGAACTTTGAGTCTTCCGTTGAAAGCTCCTAGAAAAGCTAACTGATTATTTTGTCCATTAACAGGAAGACACTTTTTGTAGGAATTCATGCCTCCAAATATTTAATTTTCTACTTATTGCACGTGAAACAGGTACCCATCGCCCTTTCTCCCCAGTTTTATTACGTCAAAAATGCACTATCACTAAAAACTACTGGTTAGGTAAAAAAATAAAACAATAAACACCTATATGTAGGTACCCAGCTTCTGAGAAAGTGATGGTTATCATTTTTCATTGTCCGTTACATTTTAAAGTAACTTTTTTGTTATAATTTTTGAACAAAGAAAATGCGTAATGATTAAAAATCATGTACTCTGGGTACATTAAGATGAATTTATGGGTATCTTGTATAGGTAATTTATTTTTGGCAGATAATATTGAAACGGAAGAAAGCAAAAGAGAGACAACTGAGAGTAATTGTTCACTGCATGATTTAACAAAAAAGGAAGTTGTAAATAAAGGCGTCGCAAAGTGAGGGGTGTATAGGTAATATAAAGTTACGAAAAATTAAATTTTTATTATCGGTCCGTGAGAAAGCTTGTTTAGCCTACATTATTGACGCATGAGCAACTAGATATTTAGTGAAATTGATTGAGGCACTTAATATGCATGTACAAGGGTGGTAAGGTAATAAGCACTGTGTTCTTCTTCAATGCATTTACCGTTGCAGCAGATTCCGAGATGGACTGTCTCAAACCATTGATGTAAATAACTTAATAACCTTTCTGTCAATTTTGTTCAAATTGAGCAGTGGTATTAAGGGTAGTAAGGGGCTAACTTATCCTTAATTAGATTCCTTGGCTTTGTTATTGTAGATTATCGAGAGTATCGTCATTTTTTGTTATGTATGTTACCTGAAGTACTATAAAGGGCTCCAGTTCACTTTAACATAGTAGCTCGCCAATTTTTCGATACAACTTTTGGAGAAAGCTGGATCGTGCGCGCAAACAGGTCACCGGATTTAATTTTTTTTCTATGGAGGCATTTAAAGTCCCTCGTTTCCAACTCTAGTCAACACTGAAGAAGAATTAACCCAACCGTTACTGGATTCATGTGATTAGATAAGAAATACGCCAGGAATATTTCAACGAGCTCGGCAATCAATGTTAAGGCGAGCTAATCATGGGCGCCGGAAGTAATTAAATTAGGGGAGGGCAAGGCAAAAAATACTAAGTAAGCAAAACAAAAGTATTATGTATATAATATGTGGCAAAATACCTATACTTATACAGTAAATCCAACTTCATTTGAAGTTTAATTTATATATTAAGAACTTAAAATATTATATAATTAAAAAAACTTAAGATAAACTGATCCTGATCGGTTATAACATAAATTGAACATAAGTCTAATCACAAAATAGCATTAGAATATTCCTTCGTTTTTGCGAAAATCGATCTATCACTTTTTTAATAAACACGTCTTTGTTCTTATTTACATGTTCTCTGTGTACGCTGAGAAGACATAATCCAGATAGTCTTTCTTCACCCATGGTAGACCTTAACCAAGTTTTCACCCGTCTTAAGGTACTAAACGATCTTTCAATAATTGTGGCCGTTGTTGGAGATAAAGCCAAAAAAATAGCAATTGCTTTTTTTGTTACTAGGCAAAAACTCGCAATGTTTTTCCAATAAATCGGCGAACTCTAACTGAATATTTTCATTTTTATTTTTCTCTATCCACATTTCATCCCATGTTTCACTCTCAGTCTCTAAATTTTCTAAATTGTATACTTTGGCTATGTTAGGAATTTTTTCTATTAATTTCCTATACTCTTCTGTTACAGTTAACTCTGGATGAAAGAGGCACAAAGAAAATGCAATTTCTGTTTCTTCCGAAAATCTTATCTCAATTGAGCGGATAATTGAATCTAGATATGGAATAAACAAAGAAACTCGGTAATATTCCTCGCAAGACTTCGTTTCGTAATTAGATCTATAAATTTGATTTGATCCCAGTCTAGGAATTCTTAGTGGTATGTCAAATTTATCACCAACTTTTTCAGAGTTTTGGAAAATTTCCTTAAAATATTTTTCAGCGTCAGATCTGTGATTTTTTAGTGCAGACAAAAGTGTTTTAATATGGTTTTTTGCCGAAAGAAGATTTATTATTTCTCCTTGTAGTATGTTGCACACCGGTTACAATTTAGCACTATAATGTGAAATGATGTGGAGACAGAGTATGAATTTACAAGTCGAAACTGCAGCTAATAATTGATCGTGTCTCTGTGCTGAATTCTATTGCATAAGCCAAATGTCCCAAAGCCTTTCTTATTTCGTCGTAATTTTCGGAAAATATTCTGATGGATTTGTACTTTGAGGACCATCGTGTCATAAAATAATGAGATTTTAGGGACATATTTTCTTCTATATGGACTGTCACCAAAAAAAATTAATAACTTTGTTGATAGAATCTGCAGTATTCTGTGATATTTTCCTGTATTTACGTGTTCCAGGGCAAGCGCCCCGTCTTGCCCCCCCCCCCCCTTCCGGCGGCCATGGAGCTAATGCTTGCATTGAGAATGAAGGAGGGCATTTTTAGCAACTGTTATATAAGTCTCGTGTTATTACCAATGCGTACGCCACTGGCAAAACATTGCAATAGTAAAAACCGTTATGTATTTTATGTTTATTTGTTTTAATAATAAGTTAATTATCAAAAACATGCAATAAAGTGCTTTTTATTTCGAAAACGAACAGAGATACGAAGTTTGACTTACAATTACTCAAAAAACCACCTCCTCAAGTTTGGCCACGCACTTAAATATCACTATGTATATTCCCACACTAATTGGCCTTTAACATTTATTGGCATATTAATTAATTTGGTCAGAATTAATTTTTTGCTTTAACTTGGTAGGATAACAAACTTGATTCTTAATTATATTATTTATCTTTAATGTAGTTTAATAGATATTTAATATATCTTATGAAACACATTTGGGCTCGAGTCGACTTTAGGGACAGTGGAATCTTCTGGTTTCTTCGTGTTTATTAGAAAGACAGTATTTGAAATAGTACATTATTAAAGCCAAAAATCAAAATTTAAGTCCCATAAAAATGGACTTTTTCACCTATTACTACATGCCTGGTAATTTTGTCATTTTTTCCATAAAGATTGAAGAGAAATATGATATAAGATTTTTTTTTTGAAATGTGCTATTTCAAATGCTGTCTTTCTAATAATAAAAAATTATCATAAGAATCCACTGTCTCTAAAGTCGACTCGACCCCATAAAAAACATCACTTAGTTTCTAAAATTCAAATCTAAAAAATAAAGTTTATATTATTTTATTTAAAAACTTTAAAATCTCTTTTTTTATCACATTTTTGAATATTTTTGAAGGTACGTTTCTTCGTAATTAATAAATAAAAGTTTTCTAACTCTCAGCGTCTTCACCAATTATTTTCACTCTTATATTTAAGATTTTCCGATAAATAGAAGTATTTAATAATATAATCTGTTAATTAGTCCTTAAAATACAGTTCATTGCGGACCTGTATTACCCAATTAATATTAAAAGATAAACTCTTAAAATAAATATTATTTTATTAAGCAATTTCTCGTATTAAAATGCACTTAATTATACTTATGAATGCACCTATACTAACAGAAACATTTTTTTCAGTGTATTTAAATAATTGTATGTACTTTTTCTGTTTCCGCTACTAACAAAAAGCGTATCATATTTATTAAGTTTGAACTTAAGAAACAGATACACAAAAAAAAGCTTTCCAGCTAATCTACAATGGGAATAAGTAAGGAATGGGTAAGAAATATTGTTTAATGAAAAATACACATGTCTGTATAATAGAAAGAAGATGCGTATTTAGGTACGTCATATTATAATATGAATATATATATATATAGTGATATAATTATATTATGTGAGTGCGTTCTCTTAACTTCTCTTGGTATGTAGAACTATTTTAATGTAATGATTTTCATTCACTATGATATTGTTGATAAAAAAATGTATCTGTTACATTATGTACCGGAACTGTTAATAATTAATATAAAAAACAATGTTTCGTAGCTGTAATTAAGAAAATGTGTGACAATAATAATTATTGTTTTGCCAAAATTTACATACCTATTATTATACAAGGTCTTTTATTTTTCTTTTATTGGGATGAGGTTCACAATTTTACACAAAAGATTTTTTTTTGTGAAACTATTACTTTAATGGTTTCATGTCATCTTTTTTTTTTTCAACGTTTCGACTAGACTCAACTAGTCTTTTTCAAAAAATTCTGAAATTATTTAGTTTACAATAAATATTAGAACAAAACATTAAAAAAACTAAACTATTCTTAAGATACAATCCTGACATTGCCATTCTCTTGCCGGATAAATCAAATAAAACTGTTATCATGGAAAAAACTGAATACATTCAAAAGATGAATAATTTACTTACCGATGATTCCACATATCAAAAAATTAACCGCGATCCAACGGGGTCTTTCCAAACAAAACAAAATAAATTCATAAAAGACTGGGAGGAAAAGGTTATATATCTCCGATTCTGGCAAAAAAATTAGTAACGCACAAGTCCTTACCACCAAAATTGTATGGCTTGCCAAAATTACACAAGGCCGGCGTGCCCTTGAGACCTATCGTATCATGTACGAGTACACAAGCTCCGACAAAGCCACTAGCAGACTTCTAAAAAAATATTTTGCAAAATATAATTAATGACAATTAATACTACATTCGACTGCATATGGATACTGCCTATACTGAAATTTTCAAACTCGAATTTCTCGAAAACCTTTAAGTTTTTTGAGAAAAAACAAGTATGCCTTTTTTATGTAGAAAACTTTATCTTATCACATTTTTGACACAAATGGAATAAAAGTCATAAGAAAAAAAAATTAGGGTATTATTATAGCAAGGGTCCCTCCGTTTACCCGCCTATGGCAATCCTTTTTTTATTTACCAATCCTACTACGACTTATTGAACGACCTTATAGATTTACTTTTTATTTAACATATTTTGTTTTGTTTCAGTGGTCTGACAACGCCTCAAGTCATACGAGGCGTGACACCAGTGTACCTTCGTTGTTCAACAGGAAAAATCAAATGGCTCTACCCTAGGGGCGCTCTACGAGTATTACTACGATTACCTGGACAGAATCGAAACTTTCGTGCATGCATTCGAATGCGAACAGACGAAAACCATAAGAAATCAGCGGCAAGAGTTTTTCTCGAAGGACCACGATCGTTAATACCGTTGTATACAGACAGTCTTGGGGAAAACAAAAAAGCAATAAGGTACGAAACATTAGAAATAGAAATGTTTGTGTTACAATAATTTAATGTTTACATTTATAAATATTACGCGCCAAACCTTTAAGAATTTAAGCGTAAATTCTGCAGCAAAAATATCATTACTAATAAGTATTTAAGTGGTTAATATCTTCGGCTTTCATAAGGAGGTGTTAAAGTGAGGTCAATTTAAATAATACAGTGGAATGCCTAAAATTAACAAGGTACCGATCTCGAAATTATTGATGGTATATGCTGTAGTTGTTTATAATGATCAATAATGACACTTAATTTCATCAATCTTCATAAGTATGTACGCAGTTAGTAATACAGTAGGTGGTTTTTAACCTTTTATTCGTGATAAATATGTAAATCAGTTTCAGTATGCAATATTTTACAAGATAAAATGAAATTATAATTTAATCACTTGGTATAATTTCCAAATTATAAAAAACGGTACTTGTATGCCATGGTAAAGATATTTTGCAAAATTTGTCGTTGTTGCATAATGGGTTATTACTACTAAAAATATGCACTAACAATACTCAGAACCGTTATTTTGGCTACCAGCACAACTCTATTCGACCGTTTTTAACACCATCCAAACGTCCTTAAATATGCCAATATACACTGTGTCCAAGATAAGAATGGAATATCATTGGAATCTTGGAAACGGTTAAAAGTTGTGCAATATAAACCACCTTTTAAATGGTGTTTTCAAAAGTAAAGTAACTTTAGCCGTTTTCGAGAATTTTTGAAAAAACCATTTTTTAGCGAATTTGGTTTTTATTTATTTCTGACTTTATTTTTACAGATAAAAAAAATGAAAATCACTTCGTCATTTTTAATTTTTGAGGAGAATAAGATAGCGTTTACAGACCATGTACCGTAATGACCCCCTAAAGAAATAGTGGAAGCGACTTTTTAAAAATTTCATATGTGTACGTTTTTATAATAATAAAAATAATAAATAATAAAGCTCTTTATTTTCAACAGGTAACAAGACCCACTTACAGAAAATTCAAATTCATTTCTAGAATAAAATTACAATTTGAAACTTAAATAAAAAACAAAAACGACAAATTCACAATTATATAAATCAGTTAAAAATGCTCAATCTTATCAGTAAACAATTATAATTAAGTTTTAAACAAAAATAATCAACCAAAAAAATTAAACATTCATGTGGCTCAAAATACCAGACAGAGAATCCACACCAATATCCGACCCCGCACAATAGTCATTAAAAACGGAGCAGATAAAATATACAGGGCTCTGCAGCAAAACATTGGGTCTAGCCATGCTGAGATAAAAGGTGTTATCAGACCTCGACTCAGTTCTAGGAATACGAAACCGAAGACAGCCAAGAAGAAACGCACAATCGATTTTATTATGCAATAAATTATACAAAAACCTGACGGAAGAGACCATTCGTCGCATCCACAAAGATGTAATGTCAAATGTTGGAAGCAGGACATCGTGATCTGCACCCCTCGCTGGATATACTCCAAACTCCCAAAAATATAAATACTTTACGAATCGCCTCTGCACACACTCTAATGCGCGTGCATGGCACTGATACAAGGGATTCCACACGATCGAACAATACTCAAGTCTAGCCCGCACAAATGAAAAATTTAATAATTTAATGGTTGAAATATTCCTAAACTTTTTAGTGTTTCTGATCACAAACCCCAACATACGGGATGCAGACGCGGACAAGTGCTCATAGTGGGGAACAAAGGTTAAAGCTTCATCAAACAATACACCCAAGTCTCGAACCTGCGAAAGTCTTTCAATGGGTACAGCTCCAATAGTGTAATTCCAAATTACTGGGGTTTTCACTCTGTGAAAGCTAACCACGTTCCATTTAGAAATGTTCAAATAGAGCTTATTTCGATTGCACCAGTTGTCGACAACTCGCAGTGCGTTTTGGAGTACCACGCAGTCCTCTATGGAGTCAATCCTACAAAATATCTTTAGATCATCAGCATAAGCCAATTTTGGACATTCTATAATCTCAACAAGATTATTAATAAAGATGTTAAACAATAGTGGGCCAAGGTTTGATCCCTGTGGCACACCTGATGTTGAAGCAAACTTTCTGGACTTATAACCTTCACACTCAACAAACTGCATGCGATCGACAACTAGTGACTAAAAAAGAAATAATGAGTACATTTGACACATTTTCCGAAATATACCAAACAAAAAATTGAAAATGGTTATTTTTCTTCAATACTGAACTTTATTAGTCATATGCAAAAAAACACAAATTGGTAAAAAACGAACTGCATAATAAAAAAAAATTATAACTTTTTCTCACAAAGAAAAAAAACTTTTATAAACAAGTTCAAAATTAAATTATTGTATTTTCCCGGCACTCTTGGAAACCGCAACAATATGGTCCAAGTACATAATATATTTATTGCACTTACAGCAACTAAACCGAGCGTCGCAGACACCTTCCAACTGAGCTTTTAAGCTACGAGTTCGCTGTCTGACTCATGATTCGACATTTATTCAAAATCAAATTCATTCGTGTCAGATTCAGCATCATAGACCCCAGGGGCATCTCCATTTAAGGCTCCATCCATCAGCAGCTTAAGCTGTTCAGCTTCCCAAGAACTCATTTTGAAGCACTTTACTTATAATAATTGAGGTAGTCGCGCCGGTGTACGAGACCGAATGACGTCGTAATACGACCAGAAAGCAAGCCTAATGAATACGGAATTGTAACTGCAAAAACTCCAAACGGTAACAATTAAAGATCGAATTGCATAGCAAATAACACACACATAAGCACAGACTCTTTAATTCGCCAAATTCTACTACAATTCCCCAATTCTTAACCCGTATTTTTGATCATTTTGAACACTCTAAGGTAAGAGAGCTTTTTTGTTACAAATTGAACGAGGATTTCAAAAATGAAATATTTCAGTGGTGTTTCGTTTTGTTTTCTTTAGAAATATTGAGATCATTACCCGTATGCGCGTCAATGATCAACATAAAATTCTTAATTGTATGTAAAAAAAGTACCTCTTAAAACCATCCAAATTTTCATTTGCATATCTCGACCGGTTACTCACTGTATCTCGGTAACGAAGGATTTACGTTTATATAGGAAACTGTCATTATTTTTTCATGCAGAATCACCCCCTGTAATCCACGAACATCAACCATTACTCTAGTTTGGATTTTATTTTCCTATTCTTCAACTCCATTGATATTTTTAAGTATATAATTTATTAGTTGACTCTCTTTAATTAATAATTAATACATTTTATTGTTATTGCAGATGTTTCAACAGTAAAAATGGGCAAGTAGCTATGTACATTGAAGCACTGGATGCATCATTTCAGAAGAAAGTTGCAGAAATTGATTATGATCTTCAATCCCTCCCGAAACATCGACACACCTATGACCCAACAGAAGGTAAATTAATATTAAAAGATAAAATTATAGAAAAATAATAATTCTTTTGATGATAAAACACTGTCGAAATTGTTAAAATATCTGCTTCAATCAAATGATACTCGTATATAAAAAAAAACCCTTTTTATTATGCCCTTTTTTTGTTAAATTGTTGTTTCTTTCCACTAAATTATGTAACTGATGATGACCATAGCTAGGGTCGAAACACGTATCGTCTGAAGATGAACATTAAAAATAACATCCACAGTAGTATGGACTACTTTATAAAAATAAATAATTATTTTGTTTTATTTCAGAATGTAGACCTTGTTCAATGGAGGAGCTAGCTCACACATTTTGCACCAGCGATTTGGGTAAGTCTCATATTATATACTACAATAACTATCTGACCAGAAAGGTTCCTTTCGTTTGCCCATTAATATTTTAATTACTATTGTTAGGTGTCTCCCTCACGATTTGTATCATTTTGTTTCAGTAACTCGCGGTACACTTCAGGCAGTGGAAAATGACGACGATCTTCAACAATCACAGATGCACATTAAAATCACGAAACTGATTCGTCACACAACTGGTGATGAATACATTCGCGAAATGGAAACCAATGAAATAGCTGATGTAGCATTCCGACCGCAATATGTCATCATGAACAGTCCACGTCATTGTGAGGTATCGCATGGTGTCGGTGAGTTTGTCTTCATGGCAAGAAGAAAATTGGGTGATTTAACGTTGCAATGTGCGCCTAGATTGGAAGAATGGGCGTTAATGGTGGATAAGTTAACGTCAGAGGGTAAAGCACATTGTATACTGAAAAGTTAGCTAAACAGTAATGTTAAACTATTCACCATTGACAAGGCGAGCGCCATCTGACATTTTTACGGTCGTGTATAATTAGATATTGACTGGGAACTCAATATCAAAAATTAGTGAAACTTTGGCATCAACGATATCAATTATTTTGTATTATAGTGCATTCTGTGATTTTTTAATGTTATATAGTATTGTAAAAATGTATATTATAAATTGTTATATAATGTAATTATAATTACCTTTAAGTAGTTAAGTTTTGTCTTCAATTATAAATAAAAAGATAAAATGTAAATAGACTCACGTTTTAACTCGATACACCTTGCCTATAGACACAAATATTATAATTTTATATAAATAAACATATTTAATAGTTTTAATGATAATTATTTTCTACGATGTTTTTATGCATACCATATTATATTTTTTATTGCATGCTTTTACAACACCCCGTATATTATAAATATATATATCGATAGCAAGAATCTTGAGCAGATTAATTATATCAGGAATCATAAAATATGTATTGGTATGTATATGTATAATTAAATTTACATATTAATGTTTTATATTTAAAAAAAGAATAGAGCAAATCGTACTTTACAATTACCTTATCAGTTATAACTGTACATTTATTACTAATATTATTGACAAACTTTTAAAAATTAAATTAAGCCCCACAATAAAATAGTTGGGCGCCACTTCAGTGGATTTCCTTTTATGCTAAATATCAGATACTTCAGTTCCACTGATGGTAAAAGAGAATGCTCTAATATAATTTACAATACTAACCAGTAAAGATTAATTTTCTTTAGTTTTTTCTATTTCAGTAAAAAATATTCTAGTAATTCTATTTTAATTCCCATCTTATGCTGGGTATTGTGCAATCTGACAAATTATTATGTATCATTTGCTATTTCTTTTATATATTAGAAATATATCGATTTTAGTGATTTTTTTATGAATTCTATGTGCCAATTGTGAACGGTGCCAACTTTGTTATTTGTAATAAATTTATATTTATTTTAACTATTTTATTTTATATACAACATATTTCATTGGTGAACAACATAGCTAAACTAAACTAAATTATTAATTTGTGAATGACATTAATAGACTTAATAATAATAATAGAACAACAACAGGTTATGTTTATACAAACCCTTTACAGGACATATCTTA
This sequence comes from Apoderus coryli, assembly GCA_911728435.2. Taxonomy (NCBI): domain Eukaryota; kingdom Metazoa; phylum Arthropoda; class Insecta; order Coleoptera; family Attelabidae; genus Apoderus; species Apoderus coryli. The sequence goes on from OU452204.1 coordinate 16,819,897, forward strand.
AATTACTAACCAAACTTATTATTCTAACATACAAATTATAACAACTTGACAACACCTCTTACATTAACAACGTTAATCAACAAAAATATTCACTGATTGGCATTGGCAATAATTGGCACACATCAGAAGTTCATTAAGCCCAGAATCAAATATATCACAATAATTGACAGTGACTAATGTCAGTGTCAAGCAAAAAGTAGAGCAAATTAAACATGGATAGCTTCTGTTACATATATGACCAACTTTATTTTGGACACAGCTTTCAAATATAATTTAGCTCAGAATAAATCAAAGTTAGGTACCAGAATAGAATATTTTATATTCCTTTTTTTTTCGAATTGTCTTTAAACTTTTCACCAATGAAATATATTAAAAGCCAAAATGTTGTATAAAAGGTGCGAATACAAATAATATTAATGATCTCAACTAAATTGTATAAAGGTAATAGATGTTCATATTTATATAAATGTAATAACTATAAATACTATAATAATTGTTATCAGTTTGATTTTTATTACTTAATTATATAAACATATTTTATTAAAATTATTATGTTATAATGAAAATTGTAGATAGATTACCTATCTAACTTCCTACTTAAATATTATTTAAAATTTCGGTTTCAAACATTTTAATATGTTTGAAAAATTAGCTACATATTTTTCTTATTTTGTGTTAAAAAAATTATATGTTAAACAACTTTATCCATTTACATAATAAAGTTATAATTATTATGATAGTGTTCAGATTCCGAATTCTAATTCCCATAGATATATGTTATTTTATAAATATTATATTTTAAGTTGTGTGAATCTAAAAGATTGCTGTGATAATATTAAGAATTTTTAGTTTAAAATTAGTAGGTAGTACGTAAGCCAAAATGTGCAATTTAAAAAAAGATCAAACTGCTAAAATTTTGGATTACACTCTATTTTAATATAATAGATCATACTTAACCGAAAAATGTAAATATTGTATGAAAAATATATACTTATAGATATATAAAAATTTATTTTTTTTATTAATGTGATGTATTAGTGTATAAGTATTTGTATATTTTAAAACATTATAAAAATAAAATTATATTTCCTGTTTATGAATTGCTTTGTGTTTTTATTTGTTTACATACATGTATAACACAATTCCATGATATAAATCAGTGTTTCTTATTATACCATTATCCTTATAAAGACTTATATAGACACTCTCTCATATTAGGGCCACTTCTATAGGTGTAGTTTAAACTATAGTTAAACTGAAGTGTAATAAAATAATATGTACCTTGTATAAATTGTCACATATGATAGTTAAGTATCAACTAGTGAATTGACACATAACACATATATTATGTGTGGATTGAGTACTAGTTAAACTGCAATCTTTAGTTTAACGCACAGAATTCGTGTAAAATTTCCATAATATCAACTACGATTTAGCCATACCTTGTCTATTTTATTTTTTGGGTTTACATTATAGAAAAAATATGCATAAGTAGGTGCTATTTGCGAAAGTACAAATGTTATACTAACTGTATGAATCATTCTATTTGAATATATGTACGGAAATTTTACTAAAACTAAAATTCCATACTCCAATAACAATTATATTAAATTGAAGTCGTACAAGTTTTAAAACTTTGAATTATTAACAGGCATCTGTCATTGTCATTTAGTCTTAAAAGATAAGGATGTTTTGAGGGTTAGCACATCTAGGGACGCTAACGATTCTTTGAGAGTATCGATACTTTTGCTGCAGTATCGAGTATTTTTGGTATCGATACTTTTAGAACGATTCCAAGTTGGTATCGATCCTTTCGTAGCAGTATCGGTATCGAAAATAATTATTGTATATTATACTGCCACACCATTTCTTAATTATTTTCTTCAGTTTTTTTTTTTGATTGGCGACCACTGTCCTATGTTATGTAACACTCTAATAACATTCAACAGTTTTATTGTTAAAAGTGTTGTGTACAGTTTCGATACCGATACCTAAGAGTATCGATACTTTTTAGACAAGTATCGGTAGGAATCGATACTTGGCAAAAAGTATCGGTATCGATTTTTTTATTATTTTAGCATCCCTAAGCACACCAAAGGAAACAAGTATTGTTAACTTATCATAAACTATAAACTTGAAGTGAGCTATAAATATTTCCACCAAAACATACAGAAGGAACATTTTCAAGTTAAACTGCACGTTAACCATCACTTATACAAGTGGCCCTAAATTGGTACTGTTGCAAAATTAATTGTAATTATATGACGATTTGGAAACTTTGCTGGTCCTTTTAACACAAAAAAATTATAAGTGAGACGAGTGGCAGATAATCATGTCGCATCACTTCAGTGTCTCTGCGCATACTGACATTTGTCAAATATTTAATTCCAATTTTGTATTGTTGTGAAAACGAAAAGAAAAGATTAGGTAACCAACAACTTAAATATTATAAAATGTCATCGATTATAAACCAGTTTTCTAGGGTTTTACGTGCTCCTGCAATTAGGAATTCTGGTAAAATATTAAATAAACATATCTTACAACATGAATGTAACTAAATATATTTATAGTTTCGGCAAATATTCTTCGATGCCAGTCAACTCAAGTACCTGATACTTGCAAAGAAACTAGGCGTAAGAAATATACATTTTCTGTATTCATAATGTAAGTACTATTATAAATAACTAATATTACTTTATAGCTACTGTTCGTAAGCTTGATGCTGTGGCTAAAACACAATTGAAAGATTTTGGAAAGTATGTTGCTGATTGTTTACCTAAATATATACAGAAAGTTCAAATTACAGCAGGAGATGAACTTGAACTACTTGTTGTTCCTGAAGGAGTGATTCCAGTTTTGCAATTTTTAAAAGATCATCATAATGCACAATTCGCAAATCTTACAGATATTGCTGGAATGGACGTGCCTTGCAGACCATATAGATTTGAGGTTAGTAAGAAATTCACTGTTGTTTTCTAGTGCAAAATATGTTTATTTTCGATATGTTTAAGGTGATATATAACCTTTTGTCATTGAGGTTTAACTCTAGAATCCGAGTAAAAACTTATGCAGATGAATTGACACCACTTGATTCTGCTTGTGAGGTTTTTAAAGCGGCAAACTGGTATGAACGGGAAGTCTGGGATATGTATGGAGTGTTCTTCGCAAATCATCCGGATTTGAGAAGGATTTTGACCGATTATGGCTTTGAAGGTCATCCTTTCCGAAAAGATTTTCCTTTGTCAGGATACGTCGAAGTAAGATAATATATTTAATAGCGGCGATACTGATTTATATCTAGCGATATTACCTTTAAAATTAAATTGATGCACTCTTTGTTAATCGCACCATTTAAAAGAATCCGTGTGCCTCTAGGGTCACATTTCTGAAAAGTCTCAGTTCCAAAAAATGGTTTGTTAACTTTATAGGTCAGGTATGACGATGAACAAAAACGAGTTGTGGTTGAGCCATTAGAGTTGGCACAAGAATTCAGACGATTTGAATTAGCAGCGCCGTGGGAGCAATTCCCAAATTTCAGGAATGCTCCAGCGACTGCAGAGGAGGTGAAAACAGACAAAAAGTAAATGAAACATTTCATTATATTTAATATATTATTGTGTTGTATATTATAAATAAAATTATGAGCATAGACAAATAATTTATTGTTATTTCTGTTATTTCAAATAAATAACAAATCAAGAATAATTGACAACAATTTTTTTTTAAATTGAATGGTAAAAAATATTTATTAATAAACGTGTGAATTGGTAAAGTTGCAAAGTTCTGTCTACGATATTTTTTGAATAATTTAAATGAGATGCCATGTTCAAAATGTTTGGTTAACATTGACAATACAGGACCACGGATTTATGTCATAAAACAGCTTCAAAAACTGGCGAGGATGGGTGAGGGTATAAAATGTCTCTAAATTATCGTTTGATAATATATTATTTTCCCAAATAAATCTACGACTTATGGATTATTTGTTTTATTATGGTGCAACCAACTTAAACAATAGACTCGCGGTAACAGCGAAATCAAGAAAAGGTTGGCTACGTCGCAATATTTCATTGGTCATCGCTTATGGTAGCAAAAAAGTAAGGCATTTCAAGGGTAGCCTCGACGGGATCATACACTGACGACCGTCGAGAAGTGCAGCTGTGTTGAGCGCGGCTACCAGGTGGATTCTGGGTGACAGTTTATTAAAAACGAACCCGGCGCGGCGGTGGTTAGGTTGTGTAGAATGAATGTTGCGTATAAATAGAATGCTGTGTGGTCCTGGAATGACACAATAAGCTTTCTTCAAGGCTAAAATAACGCAATTCGTACACGCCGGGGGGCTATAATTAGAGCGTACCGAGGTGTGCGAGTAGAGGACCAGAAGGATGAGAAAAAAAAAATTTCAATGATCAATGGACAGCTTGTAATTTGTTTAATACATGAGTAGATTCTTTGGTGTAGACAAAAACTAAACAACAATAATAATTGTTACCATTTCACGAAAAGACAGAATATTTGCACTTTATTAAAATGCACACGTCTTGGTACCCAATTTGATGTGAAATGATGTAGGTAAGTTCTTAAAAGTTAATTTAACATTTATTTTTCAACATATCCATCACATTGGCCAACAATTATGTTTGTAATAAAAACAGTATGCAGAAGAACAACAATTTGTTTTACATTTCATGTGTTATTATCAATCGTCGAAAAACTAACAATGTGCGAACTTCTTGCTCGTTTTGTTCGGAAATTTAAAGACAAAGCTCCCAAGAGGGTATTATATCTCAAAAAATACAAGTATTTCACAACACAGGGCTAACATCGGCAATGTCGCCAGAAAAACATTATTAATTATCGGTTTTACAATAGTTGGATTCAAAAAACAATGCACGTAGTGGCTAAATATGTTATAATAATTCCCTTTAAAGATACTTAGTTTGTGAACTTCCCACCAAAAAAAATAAAATATTTTAAATAACATTTTTACTCACTTATGTTTTCATGCTACAACATAACTACCTAAAGCACAGTATAATAAATAATACAGTATTCTGACTTTCACGTTTGCAAGCCGTCCTGCGCATATCGTCGCGCATGCCGCCATTATGGGTTACAACGTCAAAATAATCGCATAGACGTAGATGTGTGTTCAATATATAGTTCATTGTCGGCGTGTACGAGATAAATAAATATTGTGTTTAAATCTAAATCTGTGTTTTGTGTTTTTGGTATAATCTTCGTGAGAATTAAAAGGATTTTATTTTTGTTAACGTGTCTTGGGATTCATACAATGAATAACCACGGAGGACATGTGTGTGTTGCAAAATGTTGTCCCAATAAGCGGTACACTTGTTCTAAACATTTTTTTCGCTTCCCCAAAGATCCTGTTAGGTGAGTAATAAGTAAAAATTAAGATAAATACTAGATAATTTTACGTTTATAACAACTATTTGTATAACCGTAAAATTTATATTACGAAATGACAGTATCTAATATGTTTTTAAACTAAATACAAGTGAAACATAAACACAAGTTCTCGCGTGGCTAGTTGTTATTTTATTGACAATATCATTATAAAGTTTCAAGAAGTCTTTGCCAAAATTTTTGACAATAACAACTTTTTCCAATAGTTATTATTATTGTTATTAAAAATCACCCAATCATGTCAACATTTAACTGATAACACCACTCAAGGTTGTTTTCAATCACTATGACACACCACAAATATTTCTGAAATTGACAGCGATATTATTATGTACTTAAATATTTTTACAAAAATAAAAATACAGTACTGTGGTTAGAAACCAAAAACTCTAATTATTCTTAGTCAGGACCTGACTTGTAACCCAAAATGGCGGCATCTTACGTCACAGTTTTTTTCAAAGTGCGAACGTGGAGTTGGAATGCTGTACTTATTAATGCTGTGCCTAAAGTTTCTTGCATTTTTGTCCATTCATCACTCATGAGTCGTGGCTCAATGAACTGATACAGATGTCAAAATCTTTCTATTTTTTGGCGACGTTTATTTACTGACTGTCCAACTGGGGAGTAGAACGAGTAAGGCATGTCCTACTGAATAAACACAGCGTCGTCTCACGTCTTGGTCGTTTTACTCCCCATTTTTGAAGTATATCCAGCCCCTGGTGCCCCTGCTTGATAACTGGGACTGTTACACGGTTTTGATTCAACAAGTTCAATTAGAGTCACAATGTCATACTTAAAATTAGCCATTTGTTGTTGATTTAGCTTATACCAGACAGAAGACATCAACGACACGAGTGGATGAGTTGCATCCCTCTGACAAGTCGGCGCCTGCCACGACACAGATAGACATATCGGCGAGTGTGAAAGCGTTCCCATTTAGTTGAGATTCCCAGTCCACCAGCATGGTTGTCGTGTCGGCCAGTGTGACAAGGCCCATTGTCACCCGTCCTGTCAAAAGTACGGACTGACTCAAGAATGTGGAACTAAAAAAGACCTCATTCAATGCAAACATATGTAGTTATTTTTAATATGTGGGACGAATTAGCGTTTGGCGCTCTAATCCGTATAACGCTGTAACGTTGGGACATTAGGTATAAGTGTATTCCAAAGTAACAACATTTAGTATGCTAAATAGGTACCCAAATTAGTAAACGTTATAGATAACTTTCTAGTTACAATTCTTTGTATGATCATATTAAACGATAGATAGAGGATTTCGCGCGATAATTACTAGCAATTGGTCTGGCAACACTGGCTATAAGCAAAATATTCGTAGAGTAGCTCGTTCCGTTAATTGAGAATGACACATGTACTTTTGCTGGTATTCAAACAAGTCAACTTACTACAATGTAATATTATTTTATTTTCTCTTGCAATAAAGTGCATTTAGCATACATACAGGGTCGTTTTTTTTAGTGAATTACAAATACATACAATGTACCATCCTGTATATATCTTGAACAGCGTAGTTGAGAACATGCCTGGAATATGTTTTCAAAGTTTATAATAAAATTATTTTATGGTTTATACACGACATTCAAAATGGTAACAGGGGAGACCTGTGAGGCAGATAATGCACATAGGGTGTCCTATTAAAAAAAAAAGGCCAGATGAAATTATTTTTTTGAGAACCACCAATAACATTCATTTCCGTCCCTGTCATCTGCTAAAATATTTAAGTAGAAATTATAAAATAAACTGTACGAGGATGGTATGATAATTGGTGATCCTTGAAACCATCTGGCAACACTGTATCATATTCTTGTTTAAACAGGATATTCTTGAAACGGTCACGCGATGGTATAACGAGTTCACGTATCCGTCCCGGAAGCCTAAAAGAGGCCACTACGGAGGAAATCATCAACACAGTCTGAGACATGTGGCTGCCACTGGAACGTTTCGCACGAACATTCGGGTATGAGAAAACTATCGACCCGATGGGGTTTGCGGACAACAGCGGAATCGTGTGACCATTTCCGAAGGACTTCTTCAAGCACTACGTAACCGTAAACGAAACATGGACATTTCCGACCAAAAAAAGATCACGCGTCAGTATTATAGTGATTTATTGACCAGTCATTTCGAATCACCACGGCCCACCCGACTTTGTTGTTCCCAAATATGAAATCTTAACTCGTAGTAAACGTTTAATGTCGAACGAGGAGTTTATAGGTTTCCCAACATATTTTCTGAGCGCTTATAGACATGTTGGGAAAAGTGTATTGCCAAAAAGGGGACTGTTGATAACTAAAACAATAATTCATCATCAATTAACATTCCACCTCGTATGTACTCGATAATTTGTCACTGTCAGGATGACTTCAAGATGGACAAAACAGTCGGTATATTCCTATATGTAAAATTATGAAAATTCTTTAGTTTGTACGTTTTTCCTCCTTGCCTACAAATACAGCGCTGCATGCACGCTAGGAGTATATCAATTCTAGAAAAGTGATAAATTGTGTATTTTCCGAATGCCTTTTTTTTTGTAAAACTAAAATATATATTTATTTCACTATTATTAGGCAAAAATGGGTTCGAAATAGAGAGTCCATACAAAGCCAATCCTCGTAGAGTTGTACTGGTGTTTAAACTGAATTTGAGTTGAGAGCGTCGATTTGTAGATCAAATTCAAGATCTATAAATGATCTTTTCTAAAATCTACATTATTCCAGACATGTTTTCATTAGTTATTTTCAATTATAAACAATTCCATGTTCAAAATAAAGTATTTCCTAAGAATATATATATATATATTTCTGCATTTTAAGCTAAATTACATCGATCAATAATTTGTTACTTTTCTAATATATACAAACAAATTATTACAAATATTTTTTTCCTTATATCAACAAAAATACATTATTTGGACAACAATTTATTATTTTGAACAATTTATCAGTAAGTGATAGTTATTAAAAAAATATACTTTTGTTTTTGTAAAAAACAATAATACAAAGTTACATTATAATGTTAAAGCTTTCAAAAAATAATACATTTCGCTTGGAAAATGTACGAGTAAATAACATTATACAAATATTATGTCGACAATGACAAATTCAATAAATAAGAAATAAAACTAACGGAACTTTACGTTTTTCTGTTCGTTGATTTCTGCCTTTGTTTAATAGATTATTAACAAGGTAAAACTTTTGTCGTTTCCAACAGGTTTCTTATATTATGTAAATTCCTACCTGTAGATGTTTCAGTTATTTATAAGTCAATTCGTAATCTAAAGATTCTAAGCGATTTGAGCATATATATAGAGGACTCTATCGCTCAAAACCGTATGCGCATCCGATTGCGAAAACCGCCATTTTGATGTAATTTTGTTGCCAAGTTATTTCATTGCCTTCTAATTTTGGATTTTTATACTATAACATGTTCAAAGGACACATAAAATTAGTATATGGTGATGGATAAAAATATTAGAATAATCTAACATTTTTCTATATCATTATAAAAGATATAAGTATGATAAAATTGTTGGTTTTATTACTGTCAAATTATATGTAATTTTAATACTCAATATAATAATATGATTACAATCACGGTCATTTATATATGTATGCTTGTTAATACAGATCTATTCGATTCCCAGTGAGATACCCTGTTTGTGGAAAGTAACTTCTCTAATAAACCTTTAAGATTTCTGTAAACAGACGTCGCGTCATAAAGACGTTGTGTTTTGTAACATAAGCCGCCTTAAAGATGTCTGCAGGCGTTAATAAGAAATCTTGAATGTCTGATTCCAACGTTTTTAAGATGTCGTTGTGCTTGCTTTTCCCACATAAAATTTGACATTTATATACCAGGTTACATCCATATATTATAATTCTTATATTTTATAGTATTATCACAAAAAAGCTATAAGCTGTGTTATTATATTATACGTAGAGTGTATGGTGATTATACAATACAATTATGTGTTTTATACGAATTATATTATTATTGTAATTTTTAAGACTCTCCTGTAGTAGAACATCAAAATGGCCGCGCCCTATATTCCACCTTTTTTACCACTCACTTGAGCCGCCTTGAGCGATATAGTTCTCTATGTATGGGTTTGAGTAACATTTCAAATTAGTTGAAACTTCTAAACGCGGCAAACGATTCTTATTGTTACTTACTTACTTTTATTTTGAAACAGTTTTCTACCATTATAGAGTGTTATTGGAACGTAAATTGATATTATGAAAAATATGTTTGAAGATCGTTTTATGCAAAATCAAGCTATACAGCTTAGTCACAGGTCTTAGAAATTTCCTGTTTGTGTTTGTACTATTTTTAGTAAAGGCACAGAATAATTAACAATCAGCATAGAGAAAATATTTTTAATATAAAATAATAGACCGCTAACTCTATAAGACACCTTGAGAACTTGTTTTTATTCGTACTACTGACCAGTTGAAGCGCCGTTTTCGCCTATACGGCTCGTTATCATAGATCGATTGTCATTTTTTTCAAATTCATTTATTTCAATCGATCGGCGTTATCGTATATCTTTCGAACGTTCTCTGTTTTAGTTAAAGTTTTAAGCATTATTTGGTTTTCAGTATTTTCTGTAGCGTTGCTTTGAAGAGGATAATGGATATTGATCAGATCAACATAATGGAGATTCTAATTTCTAATTAATTATTATTATTTTTACACATATTTCTGCCACTAGATCTTACTACTACACCTTACGACAAACAATAAATATTGTAGGTAAGTAAAAACGTAAAGTTACGTTAGATTACTTCAATAGACAATTCCAAACTACTTCTATGTTGGTTATTTTAATAAAAACAATACAATATTACCAACATAGCTGTCATATATAATCTCATTATAACTATATTGTACTCAATATAGGACCCTACTGATATCACAATATATCATCTTATATCAAAAAACTTCCTTTAATAAACGTTATTTATTTACCAAAAATAATCCTCTTTTTTAATACATAAATACCCGTTTCAATTTCTTCTTCGTACCATTTTGAACATCTAAATTCCAACTCAGCTGATTCACATTGATGTAGTTTTAGGAAACATGCGCATAACGGACGTCGTTAGTGAAATAGGATCTGTTTGGGTACTGCTATACCGTTCGTGGTACTCTTGAAAACATGGTACTATACATAGATTCGTTTGACAGTCGGGGCAGTAGTATTTCGTTTTGCGACGCAGTATGCGACCGTGTGCATCGACTGTGTTCCAACAGTAGTTGCAGCCCAATGCTGAGCCCGAGCGCACTACTGGACAGTGACTCGAACGAGCACTACTCTGAAATGTGAAAAATATGATGGATCGATATTTACATGTAGACGATTTTATGTAAAAAAAGCATACACAAACAATTGTGGATTATTTAAACACTTGATTTTTTTTTGACTCCGTAAAGGTCAAATCTCGCAAATATATTACATACCAAATTTCGGAATTTTATCTTTGTGTGTTCCTGAAATATTTAAGAAAACCTGTTTGCGAAACTATCCCTATCAGGGGTTGTATTCCCTTTAAGGTACATTTTTCTCACCATGTTAATAAGAAGTTTTTACATAGCCTGTATATTAACATGAAATATTAAATGATGCGGTAGCGTTCCCGTCAGAAACACGTAGCCGGTGTATAAGGTGTGGTGTATAAAGACCTTAATGTAAGTTTGATCAATAATGTGAAATATGAGATTCTCTGCTAGAAAATTGTTGCCTCCAATACCTAATAAAAATAATTATAAACCAAATGAAACCAACAATGAAAAAATTATTGCCGATCTATTTAAGCATGTAAAGGAATTAAGCATATCCTCGGATTCTGATAGTCAGGAAAGCGATTTGGAAGATGTTTTCGGTTGTAACAGTTTTTTGAAACCTAGACCAGGTAAAAAGAGAAAGTTTTATACAAAATATGAAGCTGATAAAAAAACTGTGGAGCAATTTACTGAAGATTTTAAGAAGGCAATGAACAGAACCCGTACTGAGCTTAAAGTAAGCTTCCTTATTATATTATTCCCTTTATTCTTTTGTTCTATTTATGATTTTCCTAGATCAACCATCCATTAACACTTGAGACCGACGAAGATATAGAACGTGCAATAAATTCTTCAAATTATATATTCATTAAACACCAAGAACCAATCAAGAAGGATGATCTAATAAATATTAAAGAAAAAGAATTTAGACCAGGCAGTTCAGAAAGTAGAATCTCGGAAATATGGCAACTTCTTTTAGCATACAGTAAACCAACTTTCAAGGTAACTTCGCCTGGATATGATGCATTTAGGCAAGGAGAAAAACACTGGTTGGAACGCCCGGAACTTCCATGGAGTACCTTGAATGAATCGATAGTGAAATGCGAGCGATGGTTATTAAATGAAGATAAATAAAATACAAAGGTTTAGATAGTTGAATTTGTGTAGTTTTTTTTAAGTCAAACCTTACCTGTGGTGAAGATGCACTCCTTTTGATTCCATCTGTTCTCACCCTGATAATGCTCGTTGGAGCTATTTCAGCAGTATCAGATCTCAAAGTGTCGGATGGACAAGTATTAAAAGCATCAGTTACTACTACGACCGGACTAACTGCCCTCTCCGCTCTGTTATTATCATCTGATTGGAAATGGGATATGAGTTGAATTTGAAGAGGAGGTGACAAAGGCTATAATAAAAGAAATATGCTTATGAATATTTTATACAATTCATGGCGTTTTCTGGAACGAATATTTTTCCTATTATTTTATTTATTTTGTACGGTAACAACTGAAAATACTGGAATAAGTTTTGTTGTGAATGTCAATATTTTGTAGTAATTTCAGAATTTTTTTTTATCCAGATAAAAGCAGTGGAATAGCTAGATCTAACGGCGCCGGATTGGCCAAAAGACTCGCAATATAAAAAATCAGGTAGTCATACTTCTTGTCGCAGAAAAAACTGGTGTCCTTGAGACATAAATAGCGCTCCAAACAAAAATTCCACTTTTGTTTTTCTTAAACAAATGTATTTCAAAGTGCAAAAATGTAATGCCCATTTGATATACGAAATCTGTCAGCTACGCCACTAATTAAAAGGTAGAAGCACAAGGAGATGTATTGTGTGACTTGCTTTTTAGCTTTTAAAAGAAATTCTATTGCAGAATAACAATTGTTTAAATAGTAAATAATATTAAACTTACCTGTTGCAATTGGCTAGGTAACAAAGGATGTGAATGTTGCTTGACGAGCACTGCTCCAGGTACTGTTAATAAATTACCACGTGGGGGCGGTGAGAGCGATGGCAACGGTTCAGAATGCTGACGTTCAATGCGCAATGGTGGTACACTAAGATAATGTAACGGTGTATCAGTATCGGACGGTTGACTGGAGTCACTTTCCCGTTTTATCCTTGGCTGTCTAAGAAATCTGCCCCGTTTTGTGCCCATAGGTTGATTTTGTTGTTGGTCGAGTGACGAATGAATCTTTTCTATGTAAAATTAAGTCATCATCTTCTAGCTGAATAAGTTAATATATTATAATATAGCGCTGTCTTAACTTCGAGCCAAGCAAAAACTGAACGCATTGAGTTAACAGAGTTCCAGTGAAAATTCACTCGATATTGAATAGCAAGACTTAATTTTTGAAATGTATCGGATATCCCAATACTATTTTTTATAAGTTTTTGGTTCATAAACATGTGTATAGTTTATTGTTTAAATTTAATTAGACAAATCTAAGTAGTTCAATGTCAACAATTTTGATGAATAATATCAAAATTATGTTCTTATTAATGTGATATATTTCTTAAAAATTCATCACTTTAGTGGAAATATTCGGACACAACTCCCTTTCATACTCGAGAGTTTGTCTGTCAACTGTCAAGCACTGTACTCTGTACTTTCACCAGATGGCCGTTTCATCGAGCCACGACTCATCTGTGGCGATCCGTCAACGCGAGTCTCTCGATTTGCTGCGGTATATCCCCATACGAATACGCATTGTACAAGAAATGTGTTTGGAAACCTCCAGAGCTTAATTGGTACTTTGTACTTAAATAGAGATTCACTATAATGACCGGAAAGGAGACATCCAACTCCATTAGGTGTTTTATTCTGGTGGAGTAATGTATTATTTAAGAAATAAAGGATGGTAAATGATCCGCCTCAATTGAGCAAATTTCTGGCTAAGCTAGAATAGATGATGATGCAATATCCAAAATAAAATTAAGCAGACTGGTTATGCGGAGCCTCGTCCGTATGTTTTAGGTCATCCTCTTTATAATACGACGCACGTTTTTTTAGTAAGTACCGTTTTGCGATTCCGCCGCCGCAGCGCTACGGTCGGCGTTCCGCGCATGCGCGCTGGTTACCTACATCTCTTGTCTACGCACTGACGCCATTACAGTGTGATTCCTCATTGTATACGTTGTTTACTGAGTGTTTAACATGCCTCCGACAATCGTGAGTGCCGCCGATTGTGAAGTACGGGCTGTTATACGATTTCTTAGTGCTAAAGACGTAAAACCGATCGATATTCATTGTGAGATCTGTGAAGTTTACGGACAAAACATTTGAGTGATGGAATGGTAAGGAAATGGGTGAGAGCATTTAAAGATGGCCGCACAAATGTGCATGATGAAGAACGGAGTGGGCGTCCTTCGGTCGTTAATGAAGATTTGGTGCAGAAAGTGGAGGAAAAGGTGAGAGAAAACAGACGCTTTACAATTTCATCAATGTGCGACTGCTTTCCTCAATATTCTCGTAGTGTTTTGTATCGCATTGTGACCGAGAACTTGAATTACCGGAAATTGTGTTCACGTTAGGTTCCAAAAATGTTGACGGATTTGCACAAAACCCAACGTTTAGGCAGTACATTGACTTTCCTTGAGCGGTACCACAATGAAGGTGAAGATTTTTTAGATCAAATTGTTACTGGTGACGAAACATGGGTGGCCTACGTCACACCAGAATCGAAACAACAATCCATGGAATGGCGACATTCATCATCACCCAAAAGAGTGAAGTTTAAGCAAACAATTTCTGCCCGGAAAATCATGTGCACAGTTTTTTGGGACAGAAAAGGAGTATTGCTAGTGGAGTTTCTGCCTCGTAATGAGACAATCAATGCAGCGTCTTATTGTGAGACATTGAACAATCTGCATCGTGCAATCCAGAACAAAAGACGCGGATCTCATCAAATCTTTTAAATGGGAAACTCTAGATCATCCTCCATACAGCCCTGATCTGGCGCCCAGCGACTACCATTTGTTCCTGCACTTGAAGAAACACTTGGGTGGTCAGCGTCTTCAAGACGATAACGAAGTCAAAACATTTGTGATACAGTGGTTAACAAGTCAGGCGGCAGAATTTTATGAGGAGGGTATTCAAAAACTGGTGCCACGTTATGACAAGTGCCTCAATATTCACGGAAATTATGTAGAAAAGTAGATTAAGGTACAGGCTTTCATGTAAAAATAAAATTATTGCGATATCTTTGCACGTCTTTTTTTAATTCCAAAACGGTACTTACTTAAAAAACATGCCTCGTAATTGGCAATTATAAATGTATACTGGACAAAATCAACAAATATCGTGGAAATTAATCGCGTAATCGATGCAATTAACCCATTTTAATACCCAACCCAGGAGTTCCGCACCAAATTTAAATAAAATAAACCCAAATACTATTTGATGAAACTATATTTAGTAAATATTTTATTAATTAGGACTCAACTACACGTTATAACATATTAAACATTAATAATTAATTAAAAATAAAAAACAACCAAGCATTTAAAAATATTTGTAATAATAGCGACCTAAATAAATTAATCTGTAATAATAGTTTTATGTAATATGTTTATATACGATCAAAAAATAATATCTTAAGTGTAATGTAAAAAGACACCACAATAATAATTAATATGATAAAGCATTTTCACTTTCGTTTAAAAATGATATGGCATAATGTTTACAATAAATTTGTTAAATCAAGACAATACTCCAAATTATCTACAGATTTAATAAACAAATAAGAATACCGCAGTGGAGAAAAGTACGAACTTGTCACTAGACCTCTTAGCTCAGGTTTAATATACTTACTAGCTTCACTTAAAAAATCCGACATTAGATATTAAGTAAAACTGATATTTTGTCTTCTTTCTGACTATTATTATATAAAAGTAGTTGTAAGTCGTAAATCTGCAGGGTTAACCAATCTTGATGCATTTTCTTAATGTATTTTTCAATATTTGGTTACAATGCTTGAAATTGAGTCTTAAATCAAAACTCGACTGCGCCAATGAAAATATTTAATAAATATTTAATATTCAACATGCAGTTTGGCAAAATAAAATGGTTAAAACGGCTAATTACTCAAGGCTAATGAACATATTGTGGTTGTCAAATACATCTTTTTGTTTCATAAAAAATATACAACATTTATAACTCCGTAACATTATGTTGAATCCAGTTTATTAAGGCAGAGTAATTAGTCAATGGTACCCCATTTCATCATCCCCTTTTGTCAAACAATTGCCAAATACTCGGTATTATTATTAAAGAAGAAAATACAATCCATAGTAATTTTATTTATTTCACCTTAAAGGTTACAAACTTCAAGATTTAGATAAATGTTAATTTAACCACTTGAAAGTGCATACACAGAAGTAATCTCACTCCATCATCAACCTTATAAATAGCTTAAGACATTAAAACAAATACCTAGTAGAATTGAACAAATTTTTTTCATTTTTTTTATAATTAGTTGTGAAAATTAAACAAATTTAAACACACATTTTCTTTGGTCTTGGCTAAACACCGAAACCGTGGTCTCGCGACATATCTTGATTTGTTAAATTTTAAGATGTATATGTTTTCATGCATTATTTATAAGGCTGATAATTGAAATACCGAAATCTGTCTCAGGTTGAAGCCTCTAAGGTTTAATTACTGCGGAGGTGACGATTGTATTTGGTTTGTTACTAACATTGCATAAGATAATTGTTTATTGTCCCGCAATTTAATGATGGATAAAGTAGTTTTTTTAAATCGTTTGAGGTCTTCGTACTTTATTTAAATCCCAACCAAGAATTATATAGTGTCAAATTCGTGCTTCAATCCACAGCGTGCGACTAAAACCCACCTTAAGATAATTAAATATCCATAATAATTTACACAATTCTTTACATTCATTATTTAATCTTTTATACGGATATCAGTCTGTTGTGAATTTTATAATAGCCAATAATTTAGGAATTTGTTTGTTGTATAAGAGATGAAATTGAAAATCAGCTATGATTTTGAATGTCACAAATTGGTACTCACGAATATTATTCATTGCAAATATTTGTTAGTTTATGATAAACAAGAAAATTTCAGCTACAAAAATCCATTAAATTACTATCTGACTGTCTCACAAACAGCGAACCAGACTGTGAATATTATTTGAGGGCCGCATGTGGATTATATTTTCTCTTACTTCAGACAGCGCCAAATGTATTTGTAGAAAGATTATCTTGAAGCATGACATATACACTAATTTTGGGTAGCCCGACAATTATTTATAATATTAGTAATGGTTTTTGATAAATAGATAAGTGGAAATTTATTTATATGCGTATGACATATTTTGATTGAAACAAAATAATTCGACAATTCACAATTTTAAATAATGTAAGAGGAATCATAGACGTTTTTCTTCAAGAACAATTATCAGTAGTTTTCTCTCACTTGTATAAAACGGGTGTTCCGTTTCAAATTTGATTGGCAGTTAAGTGAAAAATTTATCTGCAAAATTCTTTTTCTACGACTGTCTTTAAATTATATGTTCAATCATAATTTGAAAATGTATTACATTGTAATGCTGTTTTTCATTTCCCACTAGTTACTGGGCAAGAAATGACCATTACCTACTCGTATGATTTGCAACGATACTCATAGGAAATATATGTCATTTCATGTTCGTTGCACAATATACTATGTATTATAGTCAATGGACTTGAGAGTTTTTCGTTCCTTTTGTAACCAAACATGCAATAGAGGTGAGTGGCATGAGATCATGTTGCATCGCTGACCTGACTCGTACAAAAATAACGGCTATTATCTTGATAACAGTTGAACTTTGATGCCAAAATTGGAAAAGAGAGAAGAGTTGAACATTTTTTGTCGAATCAGCTATTTCCAGAAACAAAACATGTTATTGCGGTGCGACTAAACGTATTATTATCATATCTGATGGAAAAAAAACTAAATAGTAGTTTTATTTTTATCGTAGCTCGTGGGACTATCCCTAAGTATTCCTGGAAGTACCTTGGATTGCAAAACAGTGAAACATACATAGTAGATTGCTTTAGAAGAAGCTGTGCTATGTCTATAGATAATAAGAAAAAAATTCCAACAATATCACAGGAAATGCTGTTACTTCTGAAAATATCGGAAATCGTAAGTCGTATGTCTGGTTTTGACAATCAATTTAAAATACCCACTTGCAGTTGGTTGGCCAAGAAAATGCTTTTAATAACTAAGTGAGTGTCAACACGGATTTAGGAAGGGGTTTTCAACTGAGACATGCACATATAAGTTTATACAGCAAGTGCACGACTTGAGTGATCAAGGTTACTGTATTGTTGCCCTTCTCTTCGACCTGTCGAATGCTTTTGACGTCGTTGATCGGGATTTTCTTTGCAGAAAGCTGGAAAATGTGGGCTTGCGTGGACAAATCAACACCTGGATAAGGTCTTATTTGACCAATAGGCAAATAGCAGTCAGAGTCGAATCAGTTTTATCGGATTTTCATGAAATGGATTCAGGAACACCCCAGGGCAGTATACTTGGTCCGCTGCTCTTTTTGGTATACATTAATGATCTTCTAGCAAATATTACGAATGGCTTGCTGTATATATGTATGCCAACGACACAACAATTTTACTCTTTGACAAGGATCCTGAAGCTTTAAAATATAAGATCGATGAAACTCTGGAAGAGTTTCAGGAGTGGTGTCGGAGGAATCGATTGATCATTAACTTCGAGAAAACAGTTGCACTAAATTTGGGTAGGTATGGAAGGGCATCAAATTTTAACTTGAATTTTAATATAAACTTTAATAACGCAGTATTGCCATGGTCAGACTCCTCAAAATTGTTGGGGGTTTACATTGACGCGAAGCTAAGTTGGACGACCCATATTGATTGCGTTTGTGGCAAACTGAGGAAAAACATATATGTTTTAAATTCACTGCGCAATTACATGGATAAAAAATCGCTGCTCTCGGTCTACTATGCGCTGGTATACTCCAACATTAACTATAACATTATGGTATGGGGCCGAGGCGTTGAAATTGAACGTGTCTTTATTTTACAAAAACGTGCTATTAGGGGTATGTTTAATATACCATTTGGCGGTACCTGCAGGGGTGCATTTAGGCAAAACAAATTGCTTACAGTAACCTGCATCTACCTTTACAAACTTCTCATCCACACGTTTAGGACTAAGGATGTTGTGAGACTAACGGGGACAATCATGGATAGAGCACTAGGGGGAGAAGCCTTCTTTACTTGCCTCGCCCTAAACATGAGTCATACAAGAAGTCGCCACTATACGCGGGTTTATGTTATTATAATTTGCTTCCCGATGACATGAGGAGCTGTCAATCTGAGAAGCAATTTAGAAGACTGTTAAAGACATTTTTAATTGAAAACGCTTTCTACATCTTAACAGAGTTCCGTGAGTCACTGCAATGACGGCCTATATGTTTGTTTTGTTTGCAGTTATTTTGTTTGTTTGATTTTGTTGTTATATACTTTGTTTGTTATATTTGTATTTTAATGTATTTTTATTTTATTTTTTTATTTACATATTTTTTTATATCTAAATTTAATTATATTAAACTTGCCTGTTAAAACATACATATGATAGGTATTTTAAAAGCATATTATGGATTGGTAATTTGTTAATTTGACTGTGATTATTAAATATTGACTTGCCTATGTACTTTCTTGTACTTATTGATGGCGAAATAAATATTTGATTTGATTTGAATAATTGTGTCTGTAGTTACCTATCTGGCACGAAATTTTATAACTTTCTTTCATCTCTCTACTTTGAAAATACTAACCAAATATTCAAAACCAATGTGTGACATTCCATAAACTGATTCCCATATACTATGGATGATAATATTGTTAAAAATTAGTTTATCATAATAATATTACATTCTAACGTTATATCCGAAATGGATAAATAAGTAAATATGAAACAGTTGTCACTCAAATTATGCCTTGTTATTATATTACATAATAAACTATGTCAAATATTTGTTGTTACATTACTACAAGTAATTTATATTTTTGTCCGAACCTTCTTGAGTAATTTAATTCTTATTGTATTAATTAAAATATTATTATAGTCCACGATTATTACTATTAAACACACTTTTTGAAAATAGTCCACCTCTAATTATTTCCCGCACAATAATTATTGTTTTTTACTTCACTTGATTTTTAAGAATTATTAAAATATTTCCTTAAGTACCACATATTATTCTCCTCTCCATTGTCCCGTTATACTCCACAGTCAATTTAAGTATTTTAATCAAATATAGTCTTAAAAGTTACCACTAAACATTAATCCCAGTTTTTCTTGAGATTGCCCTGCTTTAAAATTACATCATGATCAGTATTAAAATTATTACTGAAGCTTAATTTGGTTGCTTAATATTTTCTAATTTCATTATTTTTTTTTGCGTTTGGTAATTTGCAGCGAATGTTATCGTGAAATTCAAATCAATATGTGATGTAAAAAAAGTTCTTTATGTTTTATTTATTATTACAAAACAACCTCAAACTGTATTTAAATGAAGTACTACTTCCCCAAAAAAAATGTACACTATCTTCTTTCTCTCCTTCACAGCACGCGTGATATGCTCTATCGCAATCAGAAATATGGAGAATGAGCTCCGACGAATGCGCATCCACTTTTACGACGACACTATGGGTGCCGCCATTTTCTAGTCACAAACGTCAACAAAACAAAACACTGTTAAAATTGGTGTGGTTATGTTCTTATGTTTCATGTGAGTGTCTTTCACTAAAATAGAGTTTTGCTGCTATTTCTTAATGGATTAAGGGTAAGTAGTATTGAATAGGGAGAAGATACTCATGTAGTGTGTTGAACGAACCTGAGTAGATGAAACATACCTATTTTCTTACGTTCATTCAATAAATAATTAATGTAGTAATCATTGATTAATATCGCATATTTCCAATATTAAATATTACTTGATAGTAGTTTTTTTTTAATACTTCTGTCAATTATTGCTATCAGTTGTTTTTGCAATAATTAATAACCTACAATATATGAACGGTCCTCGTATCGTAAAAAAAAATTTGATCATACCCTGTAAGCCTAAGCTAGAAGATGGCGCCCCCCGTGATTAGAAAATTTGCGCATTTGACGCTCGTTCTCCCCACTCTCCATATCTCTGATCGCAATATAGCTGAACTGCTTTGACATGATGACCTGTCAATCACTTGCTAAGTAAACGTCGTCACATCATTGTCAACTAATCTTGTAAACGGAATGCTCGATTAAGTTAGGTAAGTTGAGGGATAATAATGAAATAATAAGAACGATTTGCGCTCTGTATTTATTTTGCTAAAAATTCCTCCTTCCCACCTGAAATATTCTCGAAAATTTAATATAGTTTAAATGTATTGAAGATGGAACATTAATGTTTCGAAACATGTTTGGCAGATTGTAATTAGAACATTAAATTATGTCGAGCACACGTTTTTTATTTATTAATTTATTCAACACTTTAAAAGATCCATTCTATGATTCACCTGGCCCAAAAATTGCTGTATGTTGATTTTAACAAATCTGACAGCCCACAGAGAATTCTCGGATTTGACGGAACTAATATCCTCGGATCATTCGCGACAAGAGATCCATGTTTGGGCGCAATTTAATCAGATGGATTTCTCTGGCGTGTACTTTGATGACGACGCAGAGAACACAGTTACAGTGATCAGACAATGCTGCATTAGATACTTATTTATCGTGTAATTTCTTCGTTTGGAGTTTTTTTTTTTTGAGTGCAAATGAAATGAATGACATTCTGCAGTTGTGAGAATTATTTGAACTTTTTTTTACATCAACATTATTATTGATTCAATAAACAAACACATAACAAGCTGCTTCAGCTCGAAAGCATTTCTACATCTGCTCAAAACTGAGATTCTGGTAACTAATCCCAGGATGCTGATGATTAACCACTGACGGTGCATCCAAATATTTCGGCCGTTGTAATACCGGCCCCAAATCCACATGTTTTCCTTCGAAAAAATTACTACTAATCAACGCCACTGGCTGACTAGTTGCTGCGCAAACCACATTATTCTGTGCACTATCATTACTACTTTCCGGTTTGATACTTCCATCGTAAACCGGCTCCCCAACACTACTGCCCGGACTATCCGACGGTCCACTTTGGTGCTCCTGCTTCCTATTCTTGATACTCAATCGGAAATTGGGATAACCACGCTTCTTATACTCCAACCACAATGTTCTGTTGTTCACTCCATACATGCGAGCGGCCTTACAAAACCCAATTCCCCCAAACCTGACTGCCTCCAATGCACGAATAAAATTTTCATCAGCTTGCGGATTCACACTGCGCCTACGCTTCTGTATCATTTGAGGCGGTGAACTGGCTATGTGATTTGGATAACAACCGTTATTTATCCCTGGTGATGGTGGGGGATGCAAATTTGGGTTTGGCGTTGTGTTGGGGGGCGCAGGCGTTAGCAATGGCGGTGGATGATGCTGGGGCGGATTGTTGTTGTTAGGCGTAGATTGGGGTGGCGTGCAATTGTTTGTATAATGCGCATAACTGGATTGATCTACCACGTTCCATTGAATGCCTGTAAGGAGACAAGGAGGTGTAATGGGAGAAGTAAATAGGTACTTGGGGTTTGTACAAAATTTATATCTAGCTCAACTATGCAATATGAGTAGTCATTTCGGTCAGGGTTGACAAAATAAAACAATTTTTGCTACCTCCTGAAGATGTATACAAAACCAAACCTCTGACACAACGGCCCAACAAACCAAGAAACCAGATTTACCACTTTTGGCTCTATTTAGTTTCAGGCTAAATAAAAATAAAGAAATTTAGGCGTCGCAAAAGTTGTTTTAATTTTCCAACGCCCTAATCTAAATAGGACTTTTATGATACCCCTTATTATTTACTAGGATATGTGAGTCCACGAGACTATGAACTCTGCTAATATTTATTATTGCATATTTCAAGTATTTTTGCTAAATATAAATTTATTATGTATGTATAACGTCTTTCAAATAAAAACCCTTTTAATAATGTACTACAAATAAAAAATAAGTGCTAGAAGAAGACAAGGAATAACGAGTAGGTACTAAAATTGAAAAATATGTTGGACCACTTCAGCATTATGTAGTAAGTATTTCCTGAACTTTGCAGTATTAAAGTCAACCTTATTTTGACATCTGAGCATGCGCATTTGATTTTAAAATAAGGTAAGGATAGTGTTGGACTAATAGAGAGATATTGCACTTGCAAATAATGACTAGCAGTGTTAAAGTCAACCATATTTGGACATCTGAGCATGCGCAGATGAAAATAAAATAAGGGAAAAATCAAGCCATCCCTAAAGTCAAGCACTATCCTTAAGATTTACCGTATGTTAGTTTCATCTGGGCATGTTCAGATGTCAAAATAAGGTTGACTTTAATACTGCAAGACCTTATTTGCGTGAATATCTCTCTATTAGTCACGCACTATCCTTAATAACGCTTACGTTATTTTAAAATCAAAAGCGCATGCTCAGATGTCAAAATAAGGTTCACCTTAATACTGAACATTTTAAATGAAAATTACGTTCATTTAAAATTCTGAAATCATTTAAGTTTAGTAACTTATCATTTTAATACTTTTATAATATTTCCTACATAAATTTCTGACCTGCATTTGATACATTCGGCTAAAAGGAAAGTGTATTTGAAGTCAATTTGAGACTGTGGATATACACTGACCTATGATTCTAATGCGGCATGCAGTTTGATTGTCTAAAGACAAAAAAAAAAAAGAGGAGAGAAAGGACTGACCATTCAGGACTATGAAAACAAATCCTGCCAGGGAACTTCTGCTATGTCTGTCCCTCAACCGCTACTGAGGTTGGCGTTGGGTAAACATCACTCTCTGATTGGGACATACAAAGGACTAGAAAATACCATTAAAAGTGATATTCGTTGATAATCCACCAGCATTCCTTTAATATTCTGGAATATTCCACATATTACTACAAATTAAATTGTCTCACGAGATTAAGATACATTTGCGAGGAATTTAAGCAAATAGATTTCTTCAGCTGAAGTTCTTGGTAGACGAGTTACTGTGAACAGAGGCAGGAGTTTTTATGGCATCAAATGGTATAGATACATCCCGAGCAAACACTTCGGTTGTTGCGATGAAAGTTAGTGAATTTACATGTTGCGATTTCTTCCTTTAGGTTTTGTGAACTGAAGAATAACACTCATCGCATTATTATCGAAAGATCAAGAAATGTGTGCAAATAAAATAGACGCAAAAAGACGCGATTAGCACACACAACTTGATGAAAAATGGCGGTAACTGTCATATTCAAGGATAGATCACCAGCATTACTTAATTTATCTATTCTCTCTTCTGAGTTAAAAAGCAAACACAACGCGAAGGCAATTCAAAAGCTATTTCAAGAGAAGAATTACTATTATCATTCAAGTCTATCACTTCTTGCTTTCCTTCATTCTTGTCTTCTGCAAATACATTAGAATGTAGGATTTAAGAAACTGCAAACTCTCTAGGAGGCATCTAAGTTATCCAAAATTCCAAAAACTCTGGAGATAACCAGAAGTGTTTATGATTTATTTAAGGAAATATGGAAGAGAGCAAATAGTTCTGTGCAGAGCTCAAACACTCTGTATGAGGACAAAACATGGCGCACTATATCCCACTCCTGAAAAAACGGTTGTCAATATTGAGATCGCGATTTTTTTCACAAAATTAGCATGATCGATAACCTAACGTTTCGCTGGGATAACTGAGTATACAAAGCGACGCACGGGGTCCAAGTAGGACACATTTATCGCTGTCACTTAAGAGAGACTTTTTATATAATACAGAAGATGTGTAATATTTCAAATTAAATAAAGTAACATTCATTACAAGACGTTTTAACCAAATCTGAGTTGAGATTCAAATGACGTTATACATATCGCAACGAATGGCTAAGCTCAACGGCAAAAATGTGAACTCGTTAAAAATTGTTTGATAATGGATACAAGAGTGATGATGATGTGAGACAGTGAATGAAGAAAATGGATGCTTGATTCAAGTATTTTTTATTACTATTTTACTTACGTGAATGTTAAATTACAACAAATAAATGACAGGTAAGTAAAATACACATTGAGCTCAGCCTCCGTCGTTTAAGAAAAAAAAAATTGACGGTTGACAGGAAGGGATGAGGCGGGAAAGGCATTTTTAACTGTTCACCTTGCGCTGTTGATCTTAGCCTTTTCACTACTTGTTTTTATTTCACAAATAAACTCGCGATTATGTTTACGTTATATGAAACAATAATTCCATGTAAAAGAATTAGTGTTGATATTTTTTTTCTTGTTTGTTATAAAAATAAAGAAACTTACCAGACATTGACTGTGAACTTGACGCTGACGTGCCTGGAACTTCAACTGACTGAGGATCTATGCTTTGTCCTATATGTGTCATGTCTTGTTGGTGCTGTTGAGGTACTTGCTAAAAATAATTATGAAATACAGACAAATAAAAACGAAACATAATATTTAACAACAAAATAAAAAAGAAAGCAGAAAACATATTACCATGCTCACCAGCGTTATTTGGTGTACTGGCTCACTATCCACACTCTCATGAGAACTACCCCTATGCAGTTCTGAATCTCCACTACCCAAATGTTTGCTGTGACCACCGCCTACATTACTTCCACTCGTCGCGCTACTTTTATGACTCATATTTATACTTGTATTATTATTCACACTAAGATCCGTTGTAAAATTGCCTGGATCAGACTTAATTACAGTTCCAATATTGCCAACTGTGGTCGTCGTGGTAGTGAGGAGAAGTTCCCCGCTTTGTGTATGATGATCCTCTGTTATTCTGTCTCCTGAACCAGATCCCGTTGACGACTTCCGTAATCGCTTCCTAAACAACGATCAAAAATACTTTATGTCAGATATTTGAAAAAAGTCATTTTAGGTGCAAACTCAAAACCCACAACTTAGGTCATTTCTTTTATTACTTGAAGCAGCTGAGTAAGAATCTCAAAGTAGTAAACGAATAAATGACAAATGCTTGTAAAACTTAAAAACAAATAGGCAAATCTAACAAATTTTTATCTTCATAGTCATTTTTTTTTTCTACAAATCATCAGTGAAAATTTCTTCAGACTTTCCTTGTGTTCAGTTGCAAGTGCGGACTATTCCTGGTTTACTGATGGCTCAAAGACAAACTGAGGTACACGTGCCGGAGTTTACGGAAGCAGACCCAAGACCAAATTTTCTGGGTTCTCACGCTACTGTATTCCAGGCAGAAGTTCTGGCCATTGATCTGTGTGCTCAGGAGCTCGAGCAGGAGCACTGTGCGCGAAAGTCAATACAAATTTTCTCTGATAGCCAAGCGGCTATAAAGGCCCTAAGCTCCTCAAGATCCACATTAAGAACAGTGTGGAATTGTCAAAACAGACTCTGTAATATCGGAAGAAACAATAGTCTGACTCTGGTCTGGATCCCTGGCCATTCTGGGTTAAAGGGGAATGAAATGGCCGACTTTCTGGCAAGAGAAGGGGCTGAAGAATTCATCGGACCAGAACCCGCAACTGGTAAAGCGTTTAGCACTTATTACCTGGATGACGACAAAAATTCAGAACTTTTGGCAAAATCATCGAGGTTCGGTACATTCGAAGGAGTTCATTAACCCATCGAAATCAAGGGTCAGGAAGTTGTTGGATATGAGTAGAACTCATCTGCTCTGTCTGGTTCAACTATATACTGGTCACTGTCGTTTGAACCATCATCTCTCGAGGTATCTTGGAGAATTCAGAGCTCCGACTGTGCCTGGAGGATGATTAGACGGCGGAAAATGTACTGTGTTCTTAAAAGAAAGCTCACCCAGCAAAATAATCGACTTAATTAAGAAAACTGATCTGCTGGGTGAAATATGAATAGGTATGAGCCACAGACCCTCGGTGATCGCAGTGGAGGGTCCGGTGCAGACCCACTCATTTTGAACCTAACGTAAGTGCAGTTGTGGGAGGACGCTTCCCACATTTAATAAAAATGCTTCCACCATCATAGGCAAACGCCACGACAGCTTCTGATCACGTATGAAAGCAAGGCATTCCAACTGTACGAATGTATAATAATAATAAGGGCCTTTAAAGTTCAGCTATAGCTTAATAGCTATAGCCGTCTGTTCAGCTAACCCATAGAGTATAGAGGGAAAGTTATTATTTCCACGATGCACCTGCTGTGTTGCGGAAGGTCATTTTGTTGGAGTTCTAAAAGCATGTGTACATTTGCAGTTTTAAACACCTTTCATTGAAGTGGAAGGAGGCCTCGAGCGTGAATAATGTTGAACGTTTTCTTAGAAACGTTTATACTACTCAAAAACTCGAGCACAAAAAATAGAAGAATCATTCGATACCAAGTAAAGTTCTCACACACCTCGCAAAACAACTAAATTTTTAAAGCAAGAAAACGTCGAATATTAGACCATCCTCCGTAAAGTCCCAACGAACTCTTTACCTTGCCGATAATCAAGAACAGACAGCGTGTTCAAAACCTTTAGGCGCCAGAAAAAAACAATCGACGTACCACAAAAACAAACGAGTACAAGAACTCCTTCCATAGTTCGTTGGGGTAAGTAAAAGTGAGGAATCCTTTGATTATCAGTAAAAAAGCTTTAAAAGCTGTATACTCAAAAGCCTACTTCATTACGGCACAAGAGCTTGAAGTATTGAACTACCACATGGAACAGTTGACATCAATGCATTCCTAGTTTCAACCTTCTACTTAATCTGAGACCCTGTTAACACCTTCTATACTTAAAAATTCCTACAAATTTATCAACCCATATTTGATCTAAAAGTCTTAAAAATTTTACCTTCTGCTTGCAGGTGATAAAGGACACGGGGATGGCGTTGAACTTTGACCAGGACAACCTTCTGAGCTCCAATTTGATTCGTTTGGTGCAATTAGATCAGTTTTTTCCGTTGATACGCTATAACTTTTGGAAATAGTTTGTTCTACAGGTATTTCTGCCAAACCTAAAAAAAAACAATTACACCATAAAATAAACTCGGTTTTTAGGAAAAAAACACAATAACTAATATATTTTCGCTAATGATTAATTAAACCAAACTATCCACTAACCTTTAATTTTAAGCATTTCCGCCGTTTTTAAAATATAAGGTAATTGTTCCTGTGAAACATTTACCTCACCATAATACATAAAATCCACAATTACTTTTAAATCCAAAAATTTTACATCTTTAAGAATCACAATAGGATGCTGACATGGATTTATTGTGAACAAAGACTAAAAAGAAAATAGTGTCTTTTAATACTAAAATATTAATAAAAAAAAACATGAAATTCAGCGATGTTATGGGAAACATTTTTTATTAAAATTAAAGATTGTGTAAAGTGATTATTACGAGGTGCAACAATTAAATAACAAAGCACTCTATCAATATTAGCAATGATAAACATACAAGCAATCGAAATCGTAAATCAAAAGAACATTTCTTCTTCTAAGTGATGGAATCCAACTGGAGCATATTCGTCAGACTATCAATGCTGCAGTATTTGGAAGCATATGAGCAAAATGAATTATGAGTGACATTATTCGGCAATTAATTGTCGCACCTGGTATTTAGCTTTAATATTATTGTATAATTCTTACGAATACGTGTTTAATTGATACACAGTGACGAATATTGAGTATAAACATTAATATTTGAACTAGATTTCAGAAACTGTTCAATATATTTAACGTTGAACTATAACGACATTTTTTGAAAATGTCCTGTTATCACAAGTTACATAATTTAGATTATAAATAATGAGTGATCCAATATGAGCTTCCTGATTTTTTTTAAAGGAAACATAATAATCAATTTATTGAGGAAAATATTTAATTGAGGTGTGAGTTTGGTTCAGAGTTTAAATAGAGTTGCCTTCAAATGTTCCTACGCCTAACTCTTAATGGTCCATTGTATGGGTCCACTTTTTCAAGCACATCGGACGGTATCCGCGAATATAACGAGTTATGTTGTGTTCCAAAGCAACAATCAATTTTGGTTTCGTAGTTAAACAAAACTTTTTGATGATAAAATTGATCAACGAAGCTGTTTCAAGCTTCATCAATCGAAATTAAAACATAAACCAAGGTCAACCGGCTTCAATTCTTTTTTTTTTTATTGAGGACGTAGTCTGCGCCAATAGGGGCTTACAGAGCAAGAGGCCCTCATGAACCGCACTCTATCTGGAACCGCGTGAGCATTACTTCGGATAGAGGCTGTCTTCAGATTCGTCATAGTTTGTAGCAACACATTAACATACATGAGTAGAGTACAATAACAAACAGATGGGTATGACATAACATAAACATGAATTATACATTTTACAAACACATACAGTACATATTCCTCATAGGGAAAAGGCTATCAGCCTTTTAAGAGACAAAGACTACGCGCCTACTTCTGCTTGGAATTTGGTTTCCATTACCATACGGACAAAACTATCGATAGCTATCCACCCTTCACTCGAGCTCAGCATCTGCTCAACAACATTGAATTCAGATATCACCATGGGCAAACTAGCATTGCAGATATTTCGCTCACGTTCGAATCTGGAGCAGTACAGAACACCGTGAGCGGCATCATCAGTTTCACCGCAGAACAAACAGCTATCATTTTCGGTCCTCTTGAATCGCTTCAAGTAGCCCTGAAATGCGCCATGCCCGGAGAGGAATTGCGTCAGGTGATAGTTCACTTCGCCAAGTTTCCTATTTATCCACGGCTCTATGTTGGAGATCAGCCTATGTGTCCAGCGCCCGGTGCTTGCAGTTTGCCACTTCTCTTGCCATTTCGCCAGCAGTCTTTCCGCTGCCACGTTCTTGGATATTCCTTCAGACACTTCACTTCTTTGTTTCGCCAGCAGATCTATTGGCGGTATGCCAGCAATCACGCACACAGCATTATAGGACACTGTTCTGTAGGCTCAGCACACCCTTATGGCCATTCTTCGATGGACGCTCTCGATCATACATCTGTACCTGTCATATCGAAGCACATCGATCCAGATCGGAGCCGCATAGAGTAGAATATTCCGGCAGACAGTGGCCAGCATTCTTCTCTTCATTGTTGACGGGCCATCAATATTTGGCATAAGCCTTGCGAGCATTGCCGTTGTCCTCATAGCTCTTCCCGTCGTCTCGACTCGACTATATGCGCGCCAAAACTTCTGCCTATCCACACTCCAAGGTACTTCATCGCCTTCTTTGGCCGAATAGTAGTGCTCTCTACCGCAAAGACGATATCCGTCGGCCTGCGATACGTCAGCATAACAGCTTCTGTCTTCTCTGCAGCCATCTCCAACCCGTTTCGGCTTCAATTCTTGAACGAGCTGTATTTCATACGCCTTTAAGTCAAGATCACGCTTCGAAATACACCACAACCTTCCATAGGAGATGCCCAAACCTTGAGAACGGCGACTAGTTGATTGATCACGGTCGGTCGATGAGCTCTATAACTATTTTTCACTCTATAACTATTTTTCACTGAGCACTGACTATTGGATAACCCTTGTGCAGTAATGACAGACAGAAATGAGTGGACAATTTTTTTTTAAATTTCGATGCTGCTGTTGCGGTAGATGAAGTTCTGCCGTTAGGAGTGTATGGAGTTCATAATGAACAACGTATTTTTAAGTAATTCAAAAAGTTCAGGTTTCGTCGCTTCGAAGGTTTAGTTGTGCTGACAAAGAAGGTGGTCCGAGAGTCTTCAAATATTAATAGCAGTCTACAAGGATGATGCTCTGGGGATAACTCGAGGTTCCCCTTTCAAAGAAACGTTGCTGAAGATTCAGTTCAGCGACATTTAATAAAATTTGAGAAAGAATACATTGTGGCGTGGAGGTATATCTGCTTTGAAAGTAGAATCCTCGAATGAACAATTTTTGGGTAAACCTTCGTTTAACCGAAATCACTTACAAAAAAATATTTGTGTAGTAGAAACTATATGGAATTCCGCCCAAGTAGATATTCACAAAAAAATTATCATTTTCAATTTCATTCTAGACACTTTTTCAAACATAAACACACAAAAAACTTCCTGCGGAAATACGTCACAATATATTTTATTATTAATAAAATATCTGAGATTTTAAAATAGCCGGAATCTTCCGTGAAAATTTTTATTTAGTAAACATTCTGAATATAAATATCGAAAAATAAATTTGTGGCAACACATCATACCTTCTTTTTAAAGAATATTTTTAGATTTCACAATAGTTAGACACTTCTTTTTATAATAAATTATATTAATTTACTTTAATACAAATTAAATTGGTATTTAGAGGCACTTCCATAGTTACTAACTGCAGAAAAATTTCTTACACAAGTGATTTCGACTAAACGTCCTATTTTTAATCCTTAAGTTAATGAAGGCTTTCAATTCGCCTAGTATAAAAAACAAGGTAGTCGACTTAAATGAATTATCAAAACAAAACAATGTTTGCTTGTTCATGTTGAGTGGTCTATTTAAAGTTCAGTCCACAGGATTAAGTTAACCAGTTATTTTATCTGCGGGCATTGACAAGGAGCCGGTCGTAGTTAATTCAAAAAATATTGTAATACAATACAATATTCGATAATTATTGTGCCATTTACAAATGTATACCATTTACTCAATTTAGGACTTAAATTTCTGGTAGTAACCAGGTACTTGTAATTAAGTAGTAATTTTCTCTATCACTTGTATCTAACAACATATTCGTAAGAAATACAGGACAAAATATTAGAAATGTACCTACTTGAAAATACGAACTACATGCAGAAAGAACAACTTTGTGTGCCTGCAAATGTTTCCCTTCCGCCGCTAATGTAACGTCTACCAGAGATTCACTATTTAAAAGACTAGAAAAGACAGAAATGAAATTTGGCTGATGATTATTCCATCGTAAACAATATTGTTGCATAGTCATGTTCACTTTTTATTAAAATCTGAAAAAGAAAGAATAAATATTGTGGACTAACTAATTCAATGTGATTCAGACAATGACTTTACTTAGAACTCTAAAAATGAATGGTTATTTAGGTGTTTGGTTTCTAGGTTTATACCTATTTAATTAGGTACAACAATTAAGTATGTTAAACGTATTCAATTTTAAACAAGAACACACATTTCATGAACCTAATAATAATAATAAAGACTTTATTTTTAAATGGGCGAAGTCTAGCCAAAGGCCAATCGTACTCAATCCATTATACAAAACAAATGAATTGATATTCCTTATTTGGAATATATTAATTAAGTATTATGACTATGTTTCCTAAATTACCTAAGTGTACTCTATTTTTAGGCCATAAAATGCTTACATAAAACAATTATGTCACATTTTGCGAATTATAATTATTAGAATTTCGTGATTAGTGAAAATTAATGAATAAATAAAACTATTTTTAAAAATCGGCCTAAAAAGCTACGTATTAAATAGTA
The DNA here is from genome assembly GCA_911728435.2 of Apoderus coryli. NCBI lineage: Eukaryota > Metazoa > Arthropoda > Insecta > Coleoptera > Attelabidae > Apoderus > Apoderus coryli. The sequence goes on from OU452204.1 coordinate 16,852,174, forward strand.
ATCGATATGAAAATATAGAAAAGTAACCTTGAAAACTAAGTTTACCAATAAAGATGACATCAATGGGATGAGAATCGGTAATCACTCCTGAAAACACGCACATACAAAAACACTTTAGGTGCAACGTGAATAACGTTATTTACTCACAGCCAGGAACCATACGTTTAACTTATTTACACAAATATTGACAATATAAATTAAATATTTATTCTTAATTCTTGAATCAAAGAAAAAAATAAAACACAAATTTTGCCTTTTTGCCTAATTGCAAAATGACGTCGTGCAATGTTTTGCTGTCAACGTCAATAACAGGACATCCGTAAAGGTGCACAAAACGATTAGATTGATGATAGAATCGTTTGCAATATCGATAAACATGTTTATGAGAATATTTTAAAATTACAAAGTAAGAAAAACAGTGAATACTGGAATACAATATAAATCATCCAACAAAATTAACTATAGCAATGTAACCATAGTGTATTTGGTTCCACATTCCGAAAACTTTTGTTGACAACAAAATCCGCAACGCAAAGGTATGCATTAAATTCAAAAACCAGCGTACCTTCGTTGGTGTGTCACAATTTTAAATGTAAAATAAGTCCTGTAAATAAATATATAAACTTATTCGCACCCATTAATCGAATTAAGGAAAAAAAAAAACAATTCAAATATGTTCAAAATAATGTCATAAACACGCTACCGCATTCTTTTTACGAATAAAGTTTGATGTTCAAGATAAACAAATTTAATTTAAATGTTATCGATAGTTTCCGAAAATTGAGCCACATCTATCTTCTATTAGTCTCGTCAATCCCGTCCAAAACTCCATCCCCACCACCCAATCAAATCAATGAACCCCACCATTTATCAACCATGTTGTAATTTTTTTTTTTAAATTATACAAAGGCAATAAACTAAAGTTGCACATGAATAAGTTAATAGAAAATTAATTGAAGATAACCGATATATATAAACATTTTTATTTACCTTATCAAGTTTTACCTGGAGCCATGATAACTTGACCTAAAAGAACTAAAAATTGTTATGAAAATCTGTCACCATCACTCTAAAAGTTAAACACCAAACCAACCTAATAAAAGAAATATTATGAAATGCTAAAAACTAATGCCAATGTCAGCAATGTCGAAATGTCATGTGTCAATAAGTGATATTTTCAGTTCAATAATTTATGGTAGAACCTGAGCAAAAAATCTATCGCTTATTTAAAACTTCGCCAAATTTTTCCCACTGAATGCTGAGTACTGAGATGGAATGGAAGCTATATTTATTTATCATATCTAAATTCACTTGGGAATCGATAACTTCATGACTAACCCTATGATTGAACGGTGAACTGGGTGTCAATTCTTGAAAATCGGGGTGAGGATGACCGGAAGAAGCGAGGCCGCGCCATGCTAATTCAGTAGACCGTGCCTCGCTTTGCTTCTCTCGATCGTTCTTCTCCCCGGTGTTCCAAAAAAGTTGACAATTACGTGAAACGTTTCCTTAATTTCAGACTCTGATATTTGGCATGAAATGACAATCACTAATATGACATCCGACCGCACACTAAAATCCAAATTTTTTGTTCTCAGGTCAGAACAATTTTGTACTTTTTTTATATTCTGATCTCAGACGATTATTGCAGTGATTTCATGGTATAGCATCAATATTTGTACCCATTTCTATTATTTTTTATTTTATCTAGACTGGCATATTCTATAGCATACATTAAAATGCCAACGTGCCGAGCCAATCAGAGCATTTGGGGCGGGGCTTTCCTTGGCGCGCATTTGAGTTTGAATTTAACCCCGCTATTCAACTTATTTTATTATACCTAGCTGAAAAACCTTCATTTCGTATATCGGAAAAACGATACTCAAATATATTTATGTATAATTTGAAGATACCTATCTAATTTGAAAATAATTTTATGCATTACAGATAGGAAGTCAGGAAATAAAAAAGGCACATTATTCTCAATAGTTTATTTTTAGCTATATACAGGGTGTTAATTAAGTATCTGGCCAAACTTCAGGCGGTGATTCTTTGAGTGATTTTAAGGTAAAAAGTTCATATAAGCAGGTGTCCGGAAATGCATAGTTTTCAAGATACAGGGTGTCAAAAAAAATTTTTTTTTACATTTATTTATTAATATCTCAAACACCTGTTGACCGATTTTGTTGAAATTTGGCAGTATTATGGACTATGATAAGACGCTAAGTTAGCACCAATTAATTGTTGATTATGACTTCCAGTGGCGTCGTAAAAGACAGTTTCACGAATAAAAATAACAAAAAAAATGTGCGCCACTGACTTTTTAAAATTAAAAAAATAATTTTTGGATTAAGCCATTAAAAATACAACTTTTTTGTCTCTTGATATTTTTTCGTATCTTGCATCGCTTTCGAAAAAAAAAATTAAAACCACTTAAATGCATGCCCCTGAATAATTTTAAAAATCACTTTTACAGAATTATTGCGAATTACGTTTTACCCAAATTCGTTGAGATTTGGCAGTATTTTTTATAATAGTAAAATGCTAATTGAATCTTATTTACTATTGCTAATATTGAAGTTCAGTGGTGGAAATAAATGCCTAAGACAAAGACGTATTATTAATTATACTTTGACAAAAAATACTTTTTTAATAAAAAATAAAAAAAGTTAATCAACTAACGATACAAAAATAATTTAATTGTTCGATATGACCCCCATTTAAAATGACGATATTTCGAAAACTATACATTTTAGAAAGTGATAACTGATTACAAAATTGCATTATTTTTTAATGTTAAGGAAGATAAAATAATAATAATATACCCATTCCATTTGAAAAAATTGACTTTCAACTGTTTTTCTTGAACCGTTTTCAATATAATTTTTTGACCACCCTGTATAAACTAATCAGAAAATGTCTTGTCAATTCGAAAAAGAAGATCCCACCTGATAAGAAAATTCCTGCAAAATAATTATTAAATACTGATTTACAAGGAAAAACGGAATTCTTATGGAGCCCTAAACTGTCAATTTTGACATAAATCTTGATATACGTCAAAAATGACTGACCTTAGGTATAGGACATGATACATGAAATATGTCTGAAATCTTATTTAGAATCCAAAAATGTAATAATATATAGGGTGTTTCATTTAAAATAACAAAGTTGCCATCAACTTCCAGTATAACCGGAAGTGCTATGCCGTTGCTATTATATTATTTGAGTAGAGCATATTTAACAATATAGACACTGAAATTTTCAAAATTCAATTCGAAGTAGTTTCTGAAATAATCTAATGGGTTACCACCGTAGGACACCCTGTATATGTATGTATGGTAGTGGTGTATTTGTATTAATTTGTATGTTCATTGTAATTATTATTTATTATCATTGTGTATAATTTAATATATATAGCTAAAAATAAACTATTGAGAATAGTGTGCCTTTTTTATTTCCTGACTTCCTATCTGTAATGCATAAAATTATTTTCAAATTAGATAGGTATCTTCAAATTATACATAAATATATTTGAGTATCGTTTTTCCGATATACGAAATGAAGGTTTTTCAGCTAGGTATAATAAAATAAGTTGAATAGCGGTTAAATTCAAACTCAAATGCGCGCCAAGGAAAGCCCCGCCCCAAATGCTCTGATTGGCTCGGCACGTTGGCATTTTAATGTATGCTATATTCTATTATAATATACATAGTTATTATTTTTCTGAGATAACATTCGTCTCACAGAATTGACAGTTAAGTGAGAAATTTAACCTCGAAATCGAAATGCTTTAAGGCCAATGACAGGTTGTCGCTTTTACAACAAAAATGCAAGTGAGGTAAGTGATAGGTATTTATATCAGATCAGTTAAGCTTAGCTGAGATGTATTTTAATTTATAATGATTTTACTAATTTGTTTTTGTTATACATGTGAATCTCTAGAGTTAAACCATAGTTTAATACCTACGGAATACGGTTAAACGTAGGAATCCTACAATTTCGAGAAATATTGGGACATTTTATTTGTTAACTGGGAAATAATAAGCTACTGACGCCGCGGCAACACTGCTGGTAGTAGTGTGTGCATAGAATAAGGAAGCGTTATGCATTCCTTAATTCCTTTCCCACAAAACATACCCCCTTAGAAGATTAACTTAAATGGCAAAGACTGGAACACTGTTTTTAACTATGCGGCCAGTCACGAGAGGCGCTGCAAACGAAAAGTGAAGAAAACTGTCTATTCTACTACGCTTAGTTTGACTTCCTATCGCTAGGTGCCGCCAAAAAAAATTTTTTTTTAAACATCCCCTATTTTATACCCACAAAACATATGTTATAGTCGTATTTTCCACAAAAGGGTGTGGCATAATTTCAAGTCTTAATATGATTTTTTGCGTTAAGAGTTTGAAAAAAGAGTGCGAGTCTTGTTTAAAAGTTTGTTTAGTTGTAAATTGTGCATAAAATTGCGTTCAGTGTGTGCTATTTTAATTATTATGGCTCTTTTTGTTCGAGAAGTTCGGCCCGCAAAAAAAAATGTTGTGTTCCCAACTGTGAGACTAAGAATGGTAGTTTTTTCCGATTTCCGAACCCTAATAAAGAACCAGAAATGCTAATAAAGTGGTTGGCAAATCTAAACAACCCCCGTTTATTTAACATTCCCTTTGATAAACTACTTAAAAGTTATCTAGTGTGTGCGAAACATTTTGTTCCGGATGATTTACAGTTTGGGTGTCGAAGAGACCTTAAATGGAATGCAACACCAATATTACATCTTAATACAGGTAAGAAAACCACGCACCTCTATTAAAAGTGGTACATGTTTTTATGAAATAATTGAATTTATAGAGGAGGCACCTGGTCCATAACGAAGAAAATTGGAACCCTCTACTTGTGACATAGACATAAGTACTGGACCTACCATATCAAAGGAATCCGTCGGTGACCCTAGTATAAGTTACCCCATGGTCATCGATGACATGCCTAGCCCTAGCACATCGAAAGAATATTCCAAGGACGTAACTAGTCCAAGCTGCCTGTTATTTTATTTATGTTTTTAAATTATAAACTTTGTGTACCTACTTTTTGACTAAATTAAAATGTAAACTAATATTGCTAATTGTGCGTTTCTATTTTAATAATAAATGTTTTATAATAATAATTGTTTTTTTTTCGATCCCATTAATGTTTTGTCGTGTAACATATAATGGTGCAACATTTTTTGTAGTTTTTCAAAAATATTTTGAACAATATCTCGTTTGAATAATTTTTTGAAAAACTACAATTAATAGTTACACCATAATATGTTACTATTAAAATTTATTTGAAATATTCCTAATATTATTTTAAATTTCCCGCCAAAACTAATTTATGAGTATGCGACACATCAATAGATGGCGCTTCTTTTACTTCCAATTGTTAACATTGCAGTTCGTATTCTAAAAGGGTATGTTTTGTGTCCTTTCCTTATTCTGTGATGTGCGGCGTTGTTTGGCTGGCTTGTGTTTGCATTTGCAAATGTTTCCATTTTCTTTGATAATTATAAACCAAACAAGAAATAATACGTTTAAATTTTAATGCTTATGTATTTTTATATCTAATGGACAAACGTAATAATAGTGTACAGTTAATACCAATAAAAAAGAATAAAATAAACAGTTCTCAAATGAATAACATGTCTAAAGCACCGTACATGTCTGATCCATCCATAGTACCACGAGTACAGAAGGTAAGTAATCTACGAATTTTTTGCAAGTTTTCTTCACATTGTCTTGAATTTTAAGATACCCGAACTTAATTCTAAATTACCACATTACACAATATCGTCAATTCGTATAAAATGCTGGGCGAAGTATAGAGACAGGGCTGATTCACATATAAGCCTTCCTACTAGACTGCTTACAGAATACAGTTGCTATTTTTTTTTTTATATTACAGTATCTCGAAAGTAATGAGGATAAGACCTATATTGATATAAATGTTATGGCTGATGAGCTACAAAATAAATATAAAGAATATTCCAGGAGAAAGCGATCTGCCTTTAGAGCTGCAGTAAAGAAAGCTTATTCTGTTGTTTTGCAGAGTTACAACATGAATGATCCGGATTCTGATGATGATGTTATAGGCGATGAGAGCGAACCAGATGTAAGAATTAAATATTACTAAAATTAACTTAATAAACGTGTGTTATAATATTTTTTGATAAAGTTTAGGGCGTTCCAACCCCCTTATAAACCGTGTAATGTACGGTCACGCCTAGCCTACTAAGATGAAAAATAATTCTTCGATATTTTTTGGACATTGGCTCAAACGTATCTTTGTTACACATGGTTCAAAAGCAATTTCTATGATCTATTCGACGTCATTAAAATCGAATATTATATAAGAAATAACAAAGTTTGCTATGGTTGCTTAAAATCTAGGCGACCTAGGAAAATTGTTACTGATGATATTGTCAGTGATATGGATAAAAAGTGTTCGTTCATTCTTATATTAGATTATTCTAGAATTCTAGGGCATTTCTCTTGTTAAGTAGATATATATTTAATTTAAGAAAATTTGACCGTGTTAGCTTGAAATTACGTGAGTCACAATGGCTTCAAGTGCGTAACATGTGGAAATTAAAGTTTGCTACTTTGTTCATGAGCTTTTAGTCACGTGTTTGCATGTAGCCTTGGGGAACGAATTATTTACGCGCGGCCAGTTAAATAAATTGAATAAGACGTCATACTCAGACTATGCCATGTGCCCTGTTGAGAAAGTGATTAGCTTATGTAAAACTTCACAACTCTTTAGTGCCAATTTAAAAAAATTGTTTTATTTTACTTCTATATCAGTTTGGAATTTTTGTTTATATATTTTTGTATACTAAAACTTATTTATTTGATGGTGGTGGTGTCGTAAGCCGTATACATACGTATTTATGCGTATATTTTTATGTTATGTTACATTAAGCAAAGCTGGGAGAAAAATAATTTTGCTTTTTCTTTATAGTAGAGTAAACTTCGCCTTTGTAGTGTCATTTATTGTATTATGTAATTTTTTGATATTACAATAAAGACTCTTTATTATTACTTAATATTCTGAAAACGTCATATTACGGTTTTTCAAAAAGAGTAATTTTTCGTTTTTACCCGCTATTTTGACAACCCCTGTATATAGTTTTGATTTAAAATCAGATGCAAAAATTTACAACTTTTTCCTTATTTCACCTCAAATGTAACTCATACGGTTTCTCAAATCCTCATTTAACTCATTTTATTTGAGACACACTGTATATTACAGAGGAACTTATTTTCATTTTTATTCACTGTTTGACATATTGATAATGGCAAAGTATTAATCAGCACATGTAAAATGAAATAGCGCTGTGAGTCTCTAAATGCAATCAAACTAGGAATTCTTTTAGATTTAAATCAAAATTCTAAACTTTTTGCCAAATATTCCCTTAGACTATGCTTTAAAATATTCTTATTGCTTGACAATGATAAGAATGAACCGGTTAGAGCAATAATCTTAACAGAATTACTGATTTAACTGTTCAAAGAATGGCCGCCATTACATAGACTTTATATATGCATTGGGCGTCAAAGATGCTTGTGTCTCAAAGCCCCTATCATTAGTAATAAATTACTTAATTGTTTTTAGATTGGAGATGCTATGAGTCACCAACTGTGCAATTTGTACGCTGGCGGTCAAGCGGCACTACGTCCCAGACATATTGATGAAAACGAGTTGATTGATATTAGTAGCGATGACTCGGAAGATGACCATCAAGAAGATAAGGTTATTTTTGTTACTAATTATTATTCTACATATGATTAAGTGTCTCTTTATTTTATTTAACTTATTGTTTTCTAATCAGCAAATCAATAATAAATCGAATGGACCATCAACATCACAAAATGATATCAAGTCGACGAATTTGAATAATCAAAATGATATCGATAATAGACTGTATTTACAAAATAGAAAACGAAAACTGGAAGCCACGTTATCACCAATAAAAACGGTGGCAAAGAAGAAGAAAAATAGTGTAAGTATATCTAGTATTTAAGATACAAATATATTATTTTATATATAAATGAAACAACGTCTGTTCCACAAAACATTCGTACATGTATTCACATTATAAAAGGTCTGTCAGACGAGTATCGAGACCATCAGGTCTCATCATCAGTGACATTAGTTACAATAATATTCCAGTATGTCGAAGAAAGGTTTGGGTAATAGTAAATATATATACAAGCTACTAGCTAGTCGATTGAGTGTTCGAAAATAAAATTTGGTTTTCTCTCTTAAGATTTAGTTCTTAGGAACCCCTGCATCAGAACTATCGAAATGGCAGAACTACATCTTAAGAGAGAAAACCAGTTTTATTTCCGAACACTCAGTCAAAAACTCAATCGACTTAGCAAACAAATTAAAAAACATACAATGTCCTACTAATACCAAATTAATTTCATTTGACGTTAAAAACCTATATACCAGCGGACTTATCATTGAAACCACTAATATAGTTGAAAACCTTTTAATTTTAAATTCAAATTTAAGCACATCAGATACTAATAATTTACTTAATCTATTAAAAATGGATCTTGATCACACTTTTTCAGTTTCAATGGTAAATACTATCGATAACTTGACGGATTAGGCATGGACAACAGCATTTCATCTCTCCTTGCCGAAATTTTCTTGTCTGACATTGGCCACAAAATACTCTCCAACATTATCCATGGCCCCAAGTTCATATTCTACAAAAGATATGCAGACGACATCCTTGCTGTCTTTCAGGGATCCGATGATGAAATTTACACCACACTCCAGTGCATGAACTCCCTCCATAATCGCATCACCTTCACACTAGCAGCGGAAAGAAACAATTCGTTACCTTACCTAGACCTTTACATTCATGGAATCAACAATGAACTAAAATTTTCTATATATCATAAACCTATCTCAACTGATGCAACCATCGATTTTTTCTCAAACCATCTCTACAAGAAACACAGATGACATTAACAGCAACTCTTCATTTGCCAACCACATAGTCCACAACCACCACTCATTCTGTATCAATTCCAATGCCAAAATGCTCCATTCATGTCCAAAAATCACCTTATTAAATGTCTTCGAAGACCTAGAGATTAACCTGCACAATGGAAACAACGATTACTATTTAACAACAGAAACCTACCATAAGAGAACGACGTGAGGGAGGCTATCACAGCACTGAAGACTGACTCCAGCCCGGGTCCGGACGAGATCCCACCGGTTTTCCTCCAGAGATGCATTGAACCACTGTTGCAACCTTTAACAAGAGCAATGCAGAATTGTTTTAACACCGGAACCCTGCCAGATGGGTGGTCGAATGCAATAGTCATACCAATTTATAAGAAAGGGAACAAATACAATGCTGAAAATTATAGACCAATTAGTTTGACTTGTGCCCTGTGCAAATGCATGGAGAAAATTATTACGAAGGCAATGACTCCATTTTTACTGCAGTCAAACGTTATTCCTAACCAACAACATGGATTTATGCCGGGACGATCAGTGGAGTCAAATCTGCTGGAATGTCTTAACTCGTGGACCTAACAGAACGATGATGGTCAGCCTACTGATGTGGTGTACCTGGACTTTGAGAAGGGATTTGACAAGGTGCCATTCGCTCGTCTGCTATTGAAGCTGGAACATTATGGTATTCGCGGAGAACTCCTGCGATGGATTGAGGGTTTCCTTAGAGGAAGAAGTTTCCAGGTTAGGGCGAATGGTTCGATTTCGCGTAGACTGCCGGTCCACAGCGGGGTGCCTCAGGGTTCGGTGTTGGGCCCGCTGTTGTTCCTGGTTTACATATCGGATCTGACGGGAAATATAAATGCAAATACAAGTTTCTTTGCTGATGACTCTAAACTGTTTTGTGATCCGCTGCAGAGTGCTGAGGTGTTCCACACCGATCTCGACAGAGTGATGACTTGGTCATCAACTTGGCTGATGAGTTTGAATTTGGATAAATGTACAGTCCTCCATTTGGGTCCAAATAACCCCGAAATATCCTACACCCTTGGTGGACACGAATTAAGACCAACTCTCCAGCAAAAGGATCTCGGCGTGATTATTACCAATCATTTAAAATGGGAAATCCCTGTCTCGGCGGTAGTGAAGAAGGCCAACAAATTGTGGTATTTGATCCAGAAAGCATTTAGATCAAGGTCAAATGACATGGTTCTGAAGCTGTACAAGTCGTTTGTCAGGCCGGGCCAGGAATATGCCAATAGTGTATGGTCTCCTTATTTTGTTAAGGATATGGAGGCTTTGGAGAGAGTTCAGAGAAGATTTACCAAGCTTCCACAAGCGCTGTGCCACCTGCCATATGAAGATCGGCTAAGAACTTTGAACTTAACAACGCTTCAAGAAAGGCGTCATCGTGGCGACTTGATACAGACGGATAAGGTTCTTAGCGGACATTACACAATAAACTTGGATCTCTTTCATCTTAATAGAAATCCGAGCCTACGTGGTAACAGCAAGAAATTGTGCAAAGAAAGATGCGCCAAGCTCGCTCGAAGAAACTTTCTGCCAAATAGAGTGGTATATGCGTGGAATGATATGTCGGAGGAGGTTGTATCAGCGCCAACAGTGAATAGTTTTAATGACAGACTGGGCATTACGCTTAAAGATCGGGGCAGCTGCATGGTCCACTACTCGTTATAGTAAATCGTCGTGTTTTTATGCACTGAGCCGAGTTTTATCTTTTACAAATCGGGCGACAGTCTCATCGGTTTCACCGCTTACTGTCTGAACTGATAATAATAATATGAGATCCTCTCATTTTCCTTAAAACCTTTATTTCCATAACCACGATCCCCTGATCCACTATAAACAAACAAGTTAAAACTGCGTAAAATAAAACAACTTTAGTTTTAAATATTTCCAAACTTTTATAATATACAAATTTATATTTCAAAATTACACGACATGTTTCGTCCACACAGTGGCTTTATCAAGTGTAACTTAAGACTAAAATACAACCTCTTTCCAAGTGTACCTATAAACGAAATTACACCTCTCATAGAAAACCTACTAAATTCCAATAAAACTAATTGCATAGTTAAACAAGATATTTTAACAGCCTTAGAAACATGCTTAAATCAAAATTATTTTGAATTCAACCAAAACATTTACAGCAGTACCAATGGTTTGATAATGGGCAATCCTTTGAGTCCCCTATTAGCAGAAATTTTTATGAACAATCTTGAACTTAAAATAGAACAACACCCTCTCTTTAAGAACTTTCTCTATTGGTATAGATACGTAGATGATGTACTTGCTTGTTTTGTAGGAACTGATAGACAACTTACCCAGTTTTTTGAATTTATCAACAATCAGCACCCTAACATAAAATTTACAATAGAACAAGAAACGAACAACTCTATCAATTTTCTTGATTTAACAATCACTAAAGTAAGTAACAGACACTCGTTTTCGATTTTTCATAAACCTACACATACAGACACAATTATACATAATACATCTAATCATCCTATCCAACATAAACTAGCCGCATTCCACAGTATGATCCATAGACTTGTTAATATTCCATTAAATAAAGTTAACTTCAAGAAAGAACTTAATATAATTAAACAAATAGCAGTAAACAATGGTTATCAACCGACAATAGTAGAAAAAATCCTAAACAAAATTAATTACAAAAAAATAATCAACACTGTTTTCCCTCAAAGCCCAAAAGATCCCAAAAATTATGGCTTAATTACCTACTCAGGCCATAATTGTTCCTATATTTCAAAATTTTTTAACCAACATAATATAAAAATAGCTTTTAAAACCAACAATACAATAGGAAAAATTATCAAAAATTCAAAATCGAAAATAGATAAGAGAGAAAAATCTGGAGTGTATGAACTGACGTGTGGAGACTGCGATCGGGTTTACATAGGACAGACAGGTCGAAGTTTTTCTAAAAGAATTAAGGAACACTACTTAAGTTATATCAAGAAAAAAGACAATTCTAATTACTCTAACCATCTTTTAGAACATAATCATAATTTTAACGATAATTTCAAAATTATTCATATAGAAAACAAAAGTAAAAAGCTGGATCTTTTAGAATCATTAGAAATAAACAAACTTAAATATTCTAACAAATTACTCAATAGCCAAACAGATTTAAATAATTCCCCTTTGTTAAACCTCTTTTAATTTTTGTAACCCTAGGTAGTTTTTATGCACCTGTGACCTAGTTATTAGTTTTCATTTTGTTACACTTTTACTATATTTTATTACCTGTATAAACCATATAAATATTTTGTATTTTAGTCTTAAGTTACACTTGATAAAGCCACTGTGTGGACGAAACATGTCGTGTAATTTTGAAATATAAATTTGTATATTATAAAAGTTTGGAAATATTTAAAACTAAAGTTGTTTTATTTTACGCAGTTATAATGAATTTCCAACAAGTATCGGCTAATTCTATTCAAAAACAAGTTAAACACAACCTCTAAACTTAATCTCAATTAAACCACTGACAACAAAACATAGACATGATGTCAATTTTCAGAGTCCCCTAGCACCTCCCACTCAAATCCCTTCAACACCTCACTTCCCATTTACTTTTACAATCTCACTCGCACTAATGTCGTAAATATACGATCCAACTTTGACTGACAAAATAAGCAAAATGAATTGTCAATATCTAATTTGTAATAACCTAAGATTGATATTGTAAGATGCTGCTCTTCTTATTGATCACGCAAAACTACTTTAAAAAACTTTTCATTAATTATTTAGTTTACGTAATGATAAAAAAGAAGAAAGCCCACAACATCATTGTAAATAAATAAATAAGCGTTTATTGCCCAACAGAATAAATCCCTTTACAGAGCAACATATAATACAACATTATAAATAATAAACAATAACAAAGATAATAAATCAAATTAAATTGTAGTGCAATATTATTGTATAATGATAGCTAATTAGAAGAATCTTGTTTTTTTATGTAAGAAAATTTTTTGTTCTCAAAGAGTTGTTAAACCATATATAACCTATACTTTTTCTAGCTTGTATATGTATATTTACTATTACCAAAACCTTTTTTCGACATACTGGAATATTATTGTAACCAATGTCACTGATGATGGTCTCGAAACATGTCTGACAGACCTTTTATAATGTAATGTACGAATGTTTTGTGGAGCTGAGGTTGTTTCGTTTATAAATTCACCACTCCTCTCCGAAAATGGATTATTTTAGAAAATATATATTATTTTATATCCTTATAGGTACATATTGAACCAACAAAAGTGACATTCAAACGTATTGGAGGTTATCAGGACGCTTTAGGTAAAATTAGTTCACATGTATGTCGCCTGAAACAACCCGATCTATTCAAAGGTGTCACACCAGCAACCGGTATTTTGCTGTACGGTCCAACAGGTGTTGGAAAAACTCTGGTTGCAAATGCAATGTCAGGGGTAAGTACAGAGTAAAAACAAGACAAAACTATTAATTTGGTGTATCTGGTATTTTTGCAAAACTCATGATTCCAAAGACTGGGAACTGTGGAAGCAACTCCAATTGCAGTCGCGGAAGTAGTTCTAGCGACTTTGCTAAGCTTGGAATTCGAACTTCAATCCATCATAACTTTCGTAAGTCTTCGTCTGGGGAAAGCGGCTGTCCCTAGACTATTATTACTTGATAACCGTGCATCAGATGAGCCCATCAGTGTATCTGTTCACTTCAACTTTTGCGCCTGTCATTTTATCATTTCTACGAGAATAAAGATTGCAATACTCGGGAAATCCGCATATCCAACTCAAATCCTACTACTTCCCACTGCAGGGCCGACGTCATCTTAAGCAGCTAAAGCTTATCCAGGATTGAAAATACTGGCTGCTTACTTAGGGGTGCGGACATTGTTTTGTTTTTCCGTGTATAACGAACGACCTTTCAACATGTCTACGTCGATATTAAGGGAAAGCAGTACCAAAAAAGTTTATGGTTAATTATCTTTGACTAAAATACGAGGCACGTTTTTTTAGTAATTACCGTTTTGCGATTCCGCCGCCGCAGCGCTACGGTCGGCCTTCCGCGCATGCGGGCTGGTTACCTACATCTCTTGTCTACGCACTGACGCCATTACAGTCTGATTCCTCATTGTATACGTTGTTTACTGAGTGTTTAAGATGCCTCCGACAATCGTGAGCCCCGCCCATTGTGAAGTACGGGCTGTTATACGATTTCTTAGTGCTAAAGGCGTAAAACCGATCGATATTCATCTTGAGATCTGTGAAGTTTACGGGCAAAACATTATGAGTGATGGAATGGTAAGGAAATGGGTGATAGCATTTAAAGATGGCCGCACAAATGTGCATGATGAAGAACGGAGTGGGCCTCCTTCGGTCGTTAATGAAGATTTGGTGCAGAAAGTGGCGGAAAAGGTGAGAGAAAACAGACGCTTTACAATTTCATCAATGTGCGACTGCTTTCCTCAATATTCTCGTAGTGTTTTGTATCGCATTGTGACCGAGAACTTGAATTACCGGAGATTGTGTTCACGTTGGGTTCCAAAAATGTTGACGGATTTGCACAAAACCCAACGTTTAGGCAGTGCATTGACTTTCCTTGAGCGGTACCACAATGAAGGTGAAGATTTTTTTAGACCAAATTGTTACTAGTGACGAAACATGGGTGGCCTACGTCACACCAGAATCGAAACAACAATCCATGGAATGGCGACATTCATCATCACCCAAATGAGTGAAGTTTAAGCAAACAATTTCAGCCCGGAAAATCATGTGCACAGTTTTTTGGGACAGAAAAGGAGTATTGCTAGTGGAGTTTCTGCCTCGTAATGAGACAATCAATGCAGCGTATTATTGTGAGACATTGAACAATCTGCGTCGTGCAATCCAGAACTAAAGACGTGGCAAGTTGAGTAAGGGCAAAGATTAATCTACACAATAGATAGTCAGCGTATATGGGAAATAAAACAAAAATTGAAACTGTCTCGACACGAGCTACATCTATTAGAAAAACATGCAACCATGGAAATTTAGATGGCGTTATATGTATTGTGTTGAAATAAAATAATCATATGGGCAATGTTAGACAAGGACGAGTATACTTTCCCCTACGAGGTGGGAGTTTGTTTTTATATTATAGGTATCATATATGTACTACTGTGCAGCAGTGTTTTTTGTTTAAAATTATATGGTATACGTATACCTATCTACGCAAAGATTAATGTGTATGGACGAAAATAAAAGAAATTACTATAATAGTATAAATATACAGGGCTGGTTTATTAAATGTTTTAGACAATAATTTTAAATGACTAAAATAATATTATTTTAGTCATTTAATTTTAAATTTCGGATATAAGGATGCATCAAAAAGTTATATTTAAATTAACGAAATTTGGCGTTATAGATAGGACTTCCGGTTATTACCTGATTCAGTTTTAAGGATCAAACTCAAACAGCAGATTCAACTTGTCGTTAACATTATGAAAAAATAAATCTCAGAGGCGGGTAAATTAAAGGGGCATACAGGCGTGAAATGCTACCCTAACTTTTTTATGCACATTTTTTGCGTGTGTTTCAATTCGGAGATGTAAAATCTAACAAATTATATACGTAATAAATGTATCCTTCTGTGATATTGATAGAAAGTCATCGTTATCGCGTAATATCGATTTTAAGAAATGTTAATATTAAAAAGGCTGTGCTTTTTACAAGTTGCTGAAGTAAATAAGGTTTGAAATTTCCAGCATGACAATAATTATTTAAAAAAATACGGTTTCGGAATGCAGGATGTAAAAAATTAGAATTTTTAATCTGTTTTTAATGAAAATTTAAATCTATTGAGAAATATGGTTCAGGGTTTTTGTGAAATGTATTTTACTCCAAAGATTCTACTCATCGATTATAACCGAATTAATTTACTCAAAAATATCTATACTAGTAAAATAACACAATTATCACAATTAGGTTCAAATTCTGCAACGCCGAATTGAAAAAAAACTTACAGTCTCCCTAATATTGGTTTTTGTGCAATGATCATAAAACTTTAAAAAAATAACGATTTATGTAGATTGTATTGTTAACACGTTTCGTAAAAAGCTTTAAAAACCCACCAACAGGGTGTTAAAAGTATCACGACAATAACTTTTTTCATGTTTTAACAAGTACAATCGTCTGCTTCAGATTGATCCTTAAAAACTGAATAACAGTTTCTCTATATAAAAAAATAAAACTCGTAAATATCATCCCCAAACATTTAATTTGAATACAATTACATAACACCATATTTGAAAGTAAATAAAAAAAAACAGCGTTACCTAGTTTGACAGATTTGCAAATTGCAAATCAAAGTATCTATGTATACAGGGTGTTGCATAAGTACTTGTACAAACTTTAAAGGGTGATTCTTTGACTAATTTTAAGATACAAATTTCATATGTACATGGGTCCGCTACGGCTTGGTTTTCGAGATACAGGTAGTTCAAAAAGAATATTATATTTAGGATTATATGCTTGTTCAATAGCATCGCAATTTGGTGCAATTCGGGATACAGGTGTATTGATGACACCAGAGCTGTCAAAAGAACTAATAAAAACGAAAAATAACAAAATACAAATATCATTCAAAAGACAACAATGCACATAATAGTCGGTACCAAGCCAAATAGGTAGTAGGTAAATATAGATTTATTTTGTTTCGGGCTTGGGCTTGGCACCGACTTATTGTAATCAAAACTACCCACCAAACGGATACATTTAATTTTACGCAGATACTCAAAATGTTAACTTTCTTTCATTAATAGAGACCTGTGAAGTGAGCTTACCTCTTACGCCCACGTATTAAGTACTAAGTTTCAGTTATTAGTTATAATTTTTTATTTTCCAAGAAAGCGAAACGAGATATTTAAAACGGCATTGCGCCGCCCTCATGTATACCTCCGGGGGCGGCATCGAAAATCGCTACACGTCACAAACTTGTAAATGCTTAAAACTACCCCTATATCAAATTTCTATTTTCTATCTTTTTTGTTTCATACCCAAAGCCCTATTCCTACCGAACTTATTATTTACCCGAAGAAACATTAAAAAGAAGTAAAATTTAAGTACCTAAACCGATAAAGTGGAACTTATACCTGATGAAGAGACAGACTATTATAATAGGTATACCTAATATAATATAGGTAGCACTGATAATTTTTTTATTATAGGTATTATAAGATCTACAACAATCTTGTTACATCTTTGCCACATTGTCTACGTGAAATATTTAGTCAAAAGTATGTTTCTATCTAAAAGCTTTTCATTTAACGATTGTTCGCCACTGATCATGGGACTGGTCTAGTCTTGAAACATGTATGACATGGATTAAATATTATTATATTAAATTTAATTCATAGAGATTAGGCTTTTATTTCAATACTATACTTGTAATAAATCACCCTGTGTGTTTCTTTTACCGACGAATTGGCAACAGCACGACACATACCACATTCGCTTGTTTTTTTTTCTACCCTCCCTGCGTATCCCCTCCAGATTAATACAGAATTTCATCAATTTCTCTCTCTGACAATACAACATTGCCGGTGCATATCTGTTGCAAATGATCTAAATAATTGTTATACGTTGCGTTTTGTTTTTGATATTAATAAACTACAAAACGGTTTCTGGCTGTGACAATACTGCTCTATGCTTTACACGCTAGTCTACGCCACGTAGTGGCAGGCATACTTAGAGATGTTCTGATTTTAATGCATTGGGCTGACTATCTATTGTGTAGATTAATCTTTGGTAAGGGTATCGTTTTGCTGCATGGCAATGCCCGTCCACATGTGGCTAATCGGACCAAAGATCTCATCAAATATCTTAAATGGGAAACTCTAGATCATCCTTCATAGAGCCTTGATCTGGCGCCCAGCGACTACCATTTGTTCCTGCACTTGAAGAAACACCTGGGTGGTCAGCGTCTTCAAGACAATAACGAAGTCAAAACATTTGTGATACAGTGGTTAACAAGTCAGGCGGCAGAATTTTATGAGGAGGGTATTCAAAAACTGGTGCCACGTTATGACAAGTGCCTCAATATTCACGGAAATTATGAAGAAAAGTAGATTAAGGTACAGGCTTTCATGTAAAAATAAAATTATTGCGATATCTTTGCACGTCTTTTTTTAATTCCAAAACGGTACTTAAAAAACATGCCTCGTATATTCCGTCTTCAAACAGCACAAGAGAAAAAGTAAAACACCAGATAGAAAATTGTGTGGAAAAGTTCTGAGCGTTTTGTTTTGTAAATGCAGCATCTGTTCTAGGAGTTTGGTGTACCGATGTTGCAAGTTGGGGCCACAGAATTGATTGCTGGGGTTTCTGGTGAAAGTGAAGAGAGGATCCGGGAATTGTTTGACCGGGCTGTAAATTTAGCGCCATGTATCCTCTTTATTGATGAAATAGATAATATATCTCAAAATAGAGAAAATGCGCAAAAGGAAATGGAGCGTCGAATTGTTTCACAATTGGGATTATGTTTCGATGGTAAAACGTTTTTGGAGAAGTAGCATTGGTTTAATTTAATAATATTGAAATTTTCAGAGCTGAGCAGTAGAGAAAACGGTGATTCGGTTCTTGTGATTGGAGCAACAAATCGATTAGACGCAGTTGATCTTTCCTTACGAAGGAAGGGTCGATTTGTTAAAGAAATTTGTCTTGGTGTACCAAATAAACAAGGGCGTTTAGAAATTTTAAAAGTTTTGACGTCTAACATTAATTTAAGTGCAAATTTTAATTTTGACCGCATTGCTAAGAATACACCTGGATATGTGGGTGCTGACTTGGATGCCTTAGTTTCGGAGGCGACTATGATAGCAGCATTAAAGTAAGTTAGTATAGAACATTTTGCTTTCAGTGACATAAAACACCACAGATGCGTTGTGTCTTATTTCTCTTGCTCAATTTTGAGTAGTTGTTACAATAGCTCAATGCTTAGTCTCTGACACAGAGAATTTGTCAGTTCAAAGATCAATTCAAAGCATCACGATCCCAAATGTCAAGTGAAACACATGAATTGTGATGTTTTATGTCACAAATAAGAACTAATGTCATTTAATGCTACTAGGGTAATGAGTAACCTAAAAGACAATCCCAAGCTGGTAAACCTGTTAAAAGACTTGGAAGAGAAATCAGAGGAATCAGCACATAAAAGACTTCGATTGGATACTGAAAACGACGATAACAAAAGTGACGATGCTGAAATAATTGTTGAGGACGACATAGTGAAATCAGCCGATACACCATCTTCTGATAGTAATAGCAAACAGGACACGAGTGATAATGCTGTCCTTGTTGTTGACTTGGATGACGATACTACTACTAATATTCCTGCTACCAGTACTAATGCTCCAGAACCTGTTGACGCACCAATTCAACCAAGTGTTGTTCCTGAAAGCGCCCCCGTTCTTGAGAGTGTTTCAGCAGTTGAGACTGCGCCTGTTGTTGAAGATGTACAATTGGTTGAGAAAGCTGAAGAACAGGTAGTGATAGCTTGGGGTGGTAGTATGTGATATATTCTGAATAAAAAAATGCTAATTAGGTAAACAGTGAAGTCACCACAACAGAACCGGAACCTATGCCAGTCGATGATGTAAAGACCACATCTTTGTATGATTTAATGCTTTATTGGGGTCACCAACCGAAAATTCGACGTGATGAACGCTTGTGTGTTACTGAGGACGATTTTGTCGAAGCACTGAAAATCGTTCAACCGACATCCAAAAGGGAGGGCTTTGTAACAGTACCCGATGTAACGTGGGATGATGTTGGATCTTTGAAAAATATTAAGGAAATGTTGCAATTATCGATTTTGGTAAGTTTGTAATTATTATTGCTCTAGTATTTTATGATGTGGTGAAACGGCAAAATATTTTATTGTAGGGTTCAGTGCGATACCCCGAGGGATTTAAAGCAGGACGCATTAGGGTACCATCCGGTGTGTTGCTATGCGGTCCACCAGGTTGTGGCAAAACTTTATTGGCCAAAGCTATAGCCAATGAAGCTGGGATCAACTTTATTTCAGTTA
The DNA here is from genome assembly GCA_911728435.2 of Apoderus coryli. Taxonomy (NCBI): domain Eukaryota; kingdom Metazoa; phylum Arthropoda; class Insecta; order Coleoptera; family Attelabidae; genus Apoderus; species Apoderus coryli. The sequence continues at coordinate 16,872,286 of OU452204.1, forward strand.
AAGGTCCAGAGCTACTAAATATGGTAAATTCATTGAACTCTTATAATTCATTAATTTCTTTCTTTACGGTTAATTTTTCTGTTATTTTTAGTACGTCGGTGAAAGTGAAAGAGCTGTTAGGTTATGTTTTGAAAGAGCCAGGACTTCTGCGCCGTGTGTTATATTTTTCGACGAAGTGGATGCGTTGTGTCCGAAAAGATCAGATTCAAGAGAGGTACATACATTACTATGTTGCTTTAATTTATCATAATATAAATTTTATTGTTATTTAGGCTTCAATGAGAGTAGTAAATCAAATGCTGACAGAGCTGGATGGGATGGAAAGTAGGAAAGAAGTGTTTGTAGTTGCTGCAAGTAATAGACCAGATATGATTGATCCTGCTATGTTACGACCTGGTAGATTGGATGAAATTTTATATGTCGGTCTTCCCACGCCAGAAGATCGTGTGGATATATTACGAACAATTACAAAGGTAACATTGAAGTGAATGTTAGTGTGATTATATTGAACCATATCGTATATCTCTTCCTCGCTTCTTTAGAGCAATCTTGTATTCTTGAGACGACGACGTTACTCTAAACATATTACTGAAATGAGAAAATTTATAAATAAATAATCATTTATTGCCTAACAGGCCTGAGCCTAATTACAAGACAAAAATTACATAGTTTCAATCAATATCAAATAAATCTAACAAATTACAAAAGTACCAGAATGCTTAATTATTCATAATACAAAATAACCAGATGAAGGAGTACCTATGGGCCATATAACAACACCACAGGTCTTAACAATAGCTATATAAAACATCAAAACAACCAAGTAGAACCCAAACAACAATATTGATGTTTAATAAAAATTTTCCATGCATCTGCGCAGATCAGTCAGGAATCTGCCAGTTTTGCCATCGAAAAAATCTAGTTCTTTATGTAAATTAAATGTATTCGTCACAAGCTCTAGTCAATGGCGCACGTCCCTCATAGTTGGTTCGAAGATACGACACTTCGAATATATAATTGTTGCGGGCATAGTATTGCGAAATATGAAATTTTATTTGACTCAGGACCTGGGGACAGTCCATTAGAAAATGTATTAATTTAAAAAGAAATACCTGATAGGCGCAGATCCTGCGCACAGACAATGGTTCAACGTCATAACCGCGCAACAATAGTGCATTATCATATCCCCTTATAGGGTAATGTCCATGATCCTTGAAATATACGTACTTAAAAAATTTTCTTTGGACCTGATCAGGGAAACATACAACATCTTTAAGCAACTAATGTTGTGAAATTTTGTTGTTGTTCGGATAACAAAGCCCAGAGACCGAACTGCACCTTTAATAAGGTCATCTACTCGTATATGCTGATTTAAAGTTAACTTACTATCAATCAGCACGCCAAGGTCCCTAATGGTAGAAGATAATTCTAGCATAGAGCTGTTAAGAATATAATTAAAACGAATAGGGAACTGACTCTTCGAAAATGTCATCGACCTACATTTTGACAAATTTAGTGGTAATTTGTTGGTTATGCACCATCTCTCAACCATTGCTAGGTCAGCCTGCAGTTGCAGACAATCTGCATTACTTTCGATTAACCTGTATAATTTAAAATCGTCTGCAAATAGCAGAAACTTACTCGTTATATTCAATCCGAGAGCCATATTGCTACCCTGAGGCGCCCCACTAGTCGCAGAAAACCTCCTCGACCTGAATCATTATACTCAACGAATAGTGTGCGGTCAGATAGGTAAGAGTCAAAAAATTGTAATAGATCTGAATGAAAACCAATATTGCCCATCTTTTGTAATATAGTGGCATGATCCAACCTGTCAAAAGCCTTCGAGAAATCAGTATAGATTGTGTCAACTTGTAATCCTTTCCCCACCGTAGAGTATACGGTTTCGAAGAATTCAGCTAGATTTGTTACAGTTGACCGTTTCTGAAAAAAACCGTGCTGCTCAGTAACTATGCAATTTTTTAGTTGACCAAATAATTTTTCATGAATTATTCTCTCAAAGACTTTTGAAAAATTAGACAATATGGAGATGGGTCCATAGTTAGCAATTTTGTCGGTGTCACCAGACTTGTGTACCGGACAAACTCTTGTAGATTTCCATAATTGTGGGAATGTAAAACTTCCTAAGGAATTGTTAAACAGAATCAACAACGGTTCCGCAAATGCGTACGCGCAATCCCTTAGTATAAATGCCGGCACACCGTCCGTTCCAGCTGTCATTTTTGGTTTAAGTTCTTTCAAAGCACTCAGTATGTCCGCAGGCTCAAAAAACCCGGTTGATATAGGGATTTGGTTGGTAAAATTATCTACATCATTAATAGCGGATGAGGGAACGTATACGCCCTCAAAGTATGTCGCAAAGGCATTGACAAACAATTAATGGACAATAAACAGGAGCGATACACACCCCACAAACCGGGAATTCCTAATTTCTTCGACGTCCTGCACCATTTACGTGAACTCTATCCACCAGAGATGTTGCAACAAGTTGTCGATTCGATCTAGAATATCGTTGCTGTGGCCGAGAAAGTAGATGCAACGATGCACACAATTTGGCATCAATTACCATTTGTTACGTCGAATTTGAGTGAACGGCCTAAAAATACAAAATGCAAACTGTTCCCCAATCGCTGCCTCCTGTCTGTCAAACCGAAATTCAAAATAAATGACGTAGCTCATTTGCACTTAGGTGGTTGTGAATCTGCAGTTGGTGGGGCCATTGCACTAAGGCCCCATTGCGCGATCCAACAAAAAACCTTAGGTTATCACCCACCTTAATACCATAAGAAGGGGGCGCCGTCCTAATCGTCTCCAAGGTTAGCAAACACCATTTAACTGGTTATGTAACAAAACCAAATTTCCGTCCGATAATCCATTACCATTGCACCTCCTCAAATTGACTCTTCGTTGGCGATTATGCTTTTGAGGACGCCGACAACCCTACCCTAACCGTAACCCGTAACTGGTGAGTATTACAGACAGCTGTTGCTGAATTGGGTCGATCTATCTCCTGTTTTGACGATTTGACCTGTCCGACCAGATAGTTGGATTTCTTCCTTTGGCGATTTTTGAAATCTCGCGTTTACCAGAAGAAACCACAAACCTTGCAAAGCTTGGAGAATAAATCACCAATTTAGAATCAGATGTTTCGCGAGCAACAAATTGAAGTGTCGTAATATGTGCACAACTGTGCTGTGCACTCAGCAGATGGTCATTTGGCCGATATAATTGTTTCAGCTTAATATCAATTTTTTCAATCCGTAAATAAACTTTTCGTCATGATGAATATTTTTTTTATCTCCAACAAAACACATTACTTTTGTCTTCTCCCAGCTGGTTATTACACTACATATACTTTTTGGTTTTCTTTAGAATGGAACAGAACCAATATTAGCTCCTGACGTAGACCTCAACGCCATCGGTCAATCGGAACGTTGTAATGGTTATACTGGTGCGGATTTAGCGGCTTTAGTACGTAAAGCAAGTCTTTATGCGCTCATAGAATTCATGAAATCTGGCGAGAAACAGATAATAATACGTCTTGATCATTTCGTTAAGGCCTTCTCGAAAATTCGACCATCTGTTCCAGAAAAGGTAAGATATGGGG